>OY992531.1:205981159-208902542 GCA_963921185.1 Dasysyrphus tricinctus | reverse complement strand
CAGAAAAGTTGCCCTAGGAGAATACTTCTTCGAAGAACTGGGGTGATATCTCCGTCTTGCCACTTAAGAACACCCTAACATTTGGGATGGTTCAAGGAGGCCCCCCACATCTAAACACCTCCATAATCCTTTCCCTTTCCCTCCCCGAGTGTTTTCACCCCTCAAACCTTACCCAACTACCTGGGTTGACTCAACCTGGGTGATTCAACCTGGGCTTACTCAACCTGGGTGACTCAACCTTGGTTGACTCAACCTTGACTTACTTTGCCCCTAGAAATATCTAGTAATCTCCATCAACTATAGCCTTTTATTTTGATTCATCCCAAGTATTTCAAATTAGTTCTCAATCAGTTATATTGTGAGCAGCAATGATTGTATCTACCCCTTGTTATGGTTGTTAGTACGTTGAACTTGAACTTTACACCACAAGTTTGGAGATCGAAGTCCATGCCATAACAATTCAAAACAAAAATGTTTCCTTCAAGAGGTTAGGTACTTTCTTTCTGAGGAAATGACAAATCCTTGAAAGGGTTATCTCTAGCTATGAAAAAGTATTCCTCTTTCATAGTACCTACCTTTATGTATCGCAAGTAAAAACTGCAGACAAAGCCAATCTCAACAAACATTTGTTAAATTAAAAGCATTTTTTTTGTCTTCTTAATTTTTTACCTTGACCTTTTTAATTTCTCTACTTTTTAGACACAAAGAAGAAATACAAACACCCAAACACAGCCAAATCTCCTTCTGTCGTATTCAAGCAGGACTTTTGAGAGAAGGCTAAGAGAATATATTAAATATATACAAACGAGATTGGAATAGTAAAGAGCAAAGTCAACAATAATTACGCCTTCTATAGTGATTATTATCTGTAGCTCAAATCGTTTAATATAAAAAACACAACCGGGTATTTGGTGAGTGGAAATGAGTAGATACCACAAAAAATTACTAAACAGATGAGTGTACGGTTATAATATTCCTTTTCTTAAGATTTTGATACAAAATAATTTTATGAAAAATATGCAGGTTTTAGGGGTTAGGTTAGGTTAGGTTGTAAGGGGTGATGATGCGGCAAGCCGCACCATCTCACTCGGATCTCAGTGGATCCATTGTGCTCCCCAGGGTATAGGTGGTTAGTTAGGAGGGATAGGGAGGGAGTTAAGGAGAAGTTTTAGGTTTGGGGGGCCTCCCTGAACCATCCTGAGTTCTGAATGAATTTCAGGATGTTCTTTAGTGGCAAGACAGAGATGTCGCCCAGTTCGTCGAAGAGGTATTCTCCAAGGGCTTCTTTTCTAGTTCTAGCTAGGCTAGGGCATTCGCAAAGGAAGTGGGGGGAGCCCTCCTCTGCCTCTTCATCATGACACCCTCTACATAGGTCCGATGAGCTGATGCCCATTCTGTTCATGTGGGTTCCCATTGAGTTGTGGCCCGTAAGGACGCCAACCATGAGAGATAATTGAGGCCTGCTTAGCTTAAGTAAGTAATCCGTTTTTTTCCTTGAAGTATTTGGCCGTAGATTCCTTGAAACCCGACAAGTGTCGATGGATGACCATCTTACATTTGCAGCTTCCAAGAAACTCTGGTGTATTCTACCTTTTTCTTGCTCCAGTGGCATGAGCACAGAGGCTTCGATTTGGCTCGGATCAAGAGATGACCCGTTTTTGGCCAGCTCATCTGCCATTTCGTTCCCATGAATATCCCTATGTCCTGGGACCCATCTAAGGGTAACTGTGTTCGTTGCATTGAGTACTCTTAGCTCATTCCGACAGCGATCGACCAGTTTGAACTTTGTGGTGATTGAGGAAATGGCTTTAATTGCCACCTGGCTGTCTATGAAAATGTCAATATTGTTGTTGACTAATTCACTGACTGAGGAAAGATGTTTCACGGTTTCGAAAGCGGCCAGCACTTCCGCTTGGAAAACACTGCAAAAGTTTGGAAGCTTTAAGGATCTATTTATGGGTGGGTTATCTGAGTAGATGCCTGACCCAACCCCCTCCAAGGTTTTGGAACCGTCAGTGAAGACCGAAACATGATTTTCATTTATGACCCTGTTTTCATTCCAGAGTTCCCTGGTTGGGATATCTGTTATGGTTACTGGGTTGAAATCTATGTGCGGTGAAACGTAGTCTGTTTGAATGTCTATGTCTATAAAATTCATTATGGTTCTGTGACCGTAGAGGCCCTTTTTCCAATTTTTACATATAACAAGTCTTAAAGCACTTTTGGCCGCCACCTCTTTCGTATACAGATCAAGTGGGGCAAGTGAAAGGAAAGTTTCAAGGGCAGCCGTTGGTGTGGTTCGGATAGCACTGGTTGTGCCAATACATGCTAGTCCTTGAATTTTAGTTATGGTTCTTAGATTGGTTTCCTTATCTAAGGCTGGCCACTAAACCATGCATGCGTATGTTAGAATTGGCCTTATAATGGTTGTGTACATCCAATGAATGGTTCTGGGGCTGGGACCCCATCTTTTACCAAAAGTTCTGCTGCAAGTGTAGAAAGCTATTGAGGCTTTTCTTTCTCTGTCTTTAATATTTTCTTTCCAGTTTAGTTTACGATCGAGAACAATGCCAAGATATTTGGCAGTACCCGAAACCTGTAACGGAGTTCCGTTAATGGTTGGCGGGTTTGTGTTTGGAATATTACGTTTCCTTGTAAACAGCACCAGTTCTGCCTTCAGTGGGTTAATATTAAGGCCACAATTACTGGCCCAGTTTTAGAGCTTGTCAAGGGACGTTTGTAAGAGCTCGCACAGAGTGGGAACAAATTTTCCAGAGGCCAATAACACAATGTCATCGGCGTATGCGACTACCTTGATGCCACCCAGATTTAGTTTGACCAAGATCTGGTTGACGACAAGAAGCCAAAGCAAAGGAGAAAGTACTCCACCCTGTGGAGTGCCCCTACTCGTCCTAACTCTTATTTTGCTGTCACCCATTTCTGCATTTATGATTCTCGTTTGAAGCATGAAAACAATCCAGTTTATCAGTGATGGATCGACGCTGACAGAGTTTAGGGCTTGTCGAATAGCATTGTTATCAACATTATTAAAGGCCCCTTCTTTGTCAAAAAATGCTGCTAAAGTGCATTCCTTGAAGTGGATTGATTTTTCAATTGTGCCGACCACTTCATGGAGTGCTGTCTCAACAGATTTGCCCTTCAAGTACGCATGTTGGGCCTGTGAGAGCACACCATTATTCAGTTTTAGGCGAATATGAGTGTCAATTAACCTTTCTAAGGTCTTAAGGAGAAAGGAGGAAAGGCTAATAGGTCTGAAGTCCTTCGGTTCGGTATGGGTGGGCTTGCCAGCTTTTGGAATGAAAATGACATTAACTTCTCTCCAGCTTGCGGGGATATAGGTGATGTTTAGACAACCTATATAGATATCCACTAGAATCGGAACAACTATATCTTTAGAGCTTTGGAGCATCATTGGAATGATTCCATCAGGCCCTGCAGACTTGTATGCTGAGAAGGAGTCAATGGCCTAAGCCACACCTTCCTACTGTCTACGATTTGTTTACCTATATCATAGATTTCACTTATGTTGGGCCCTCTGTCCACAGGAGATGTACTGCTAGTACTAGTTTTAGGGGTGTTAAAGAGAGAATATGAGAAAGGTAATTTCAATGGAATAACCCAAGCTGTAAGATTTAAATTTGGTCATAATTTAAGCAGCAAGAAAAAATATTGCGTATACGCCATAGTGAACTTACTTATACCGAATTTGAATAGGATGCCACATATTGAAAATATATCGAGACTAGCAAGTCTATTAACTAAAAAATATATGTTGGAGTGGAAACAGTCCATGATTTGTACAGCTTTGTACATATTTACAGGGTGTTTCCAAGTTAAATACCTTTTCTCTGCTGACGATTTATTTACTTGTTTTTTGTTCAACAGTCGAGCTCAGAATTTCGCTTCAACAAGTAAATTGTCAGAGCTGATGTTTGCTGATAAAATAAATATAAAATCAAGATAAAATGTGTGATAGGCAAATTCAAAGGGCGTACGCAAGGACTTTGATTAAAGGGGGGGGGCAAACTCATTAAAAACATATTTTTGGTACAGAAACCATGACATGACAAATTGAATTATGTATGAAATATATTCTGCTTAGGGGCAGACAAGCACCCCTACCTGCCCCCCCTTGTGTATGGCCTTGGCGATTTCATGCTCTTATAGACTTTAATTGTCCGGAAATACCCTCAAGGAAAAGTTTCCCATCAGACGTTTCCTAATGAAAAAAGTATTGACAAAATTTGGAACAGCATCAAACGTTTATAGTTTTTAAAATAATAATTTTAAGTAAATTAAAGTTGTCTTCCAAATTTTGGCCTCTTAAATATGAAAATGTAATTCGGAAGGACTTAGTCTTCAGTCTATGCTTACGGATCTATTTTTTTGTTTTTTTTTTTTGCCAGCCATTTGTTTTGTTTTATCATGTTTAATTTATGTATCAAAATGGGAGTTGTCTTACGCAGCAATAACTAACCTTTTTTGGTAAGAGTAGGTACCAACCCACTAACCATAAATATAACCTAGACATCGTTAAAGATAATCTCATCTGGGCAGAACATTTTTTTTGAGCAATTAACAATTAATTACATCCATAGGCAATCTGTATTTTTTTCTCCTTCTTCTTTATTTGAAAGCAAAATCGATGAAGAACAGAAGAAAACCAAAATCCTCACGGCTTGAATATTGTGTTCATGCTTAAAAGTTCATTTAGCCACCTATGTATGATCAAAAAGTATAACACTGTCCAGAAAAAAATCTACAATCATCGAATTCAAGGACTCTAGACACCCACTAACGAATTTTTCCTTTTATTTTTTTTTTTTTTTTCGAAAAAAAAAAGATTACTTTCAGCATAGGCCTTATAAAATGTAATTATTGTTGTCCTTTCCTGCCTATAGGGGGTAATAAATATTTAACAAAGAGATTAGTAGCTTCATTAAAATAAAAACGAAATAATGTAATGTACCAACCTCAGAAAAAAAAAAACAAGAGAAATAGAGTGGTTTGGTTTCAAGTTGTGTCGTCTAGTGCCAGTTATACGATGCACAGTGGGGCAGTTATATTATATGGAGTTGAGTTCTGGAAGAAATGGAAAAAATGAATTAAAATGTCTGGGATTATTTAAATGTTGATTATTATTACGTGGGCTCTGCATTTTTTTTTTACTTTTCTTTTTCTGAAATTTATCTTAAGTAACTTCAGGGTAAGAAATTTGTTTGAACACAAATTACCTTTTCACATTCAGAGGAATGTATGAGGGTTGGTTTGAGAGGTAGTTATCGGTTGTATGCAAATAATTTGTTGACGTCTACAGCTTTTACAGTTAGACAAAAATTGATTTGTGAAAGCTATCATCGTGAGGTTTTATTTTAATAATAGTATAAAATATTTGAGTTTACTACTTAACTAAAAATTGACTCTGAAAACACGTTGACGGAAGAAGAAAGAGGCAGAATAGATTTATTCAAGGCACTGTCACTCTAAGGGAAAAAAAAACCTATAGGAGACATAATAGTCAAGAACAAAGATCTAGCAGATACCAAAAGCTATGGAAAAACAAAATAGCGGAAGCAAAGGCATCCCAAGAAAGGTGTTTGATTCCGCAACTTACATCTAATTCCTCATTGCTAGTTCCTTTATGAAGGTCAAAAACTGAGGTATTAGCCAATATTTACAAGGTTTTATGTTTTAAGAAAATACGAAATGAAATTGGTTTTACGATAAAGATGCAAAGAACTTCACATGAATTAAACCAGAGAAATTGTTACTTTGAACAATGAATGAAAATGGGTTGTCATTTTAGATGAAAAAAAAAGGTTCAATATTGACGGACTTGATGATAAGAACTTTAATGTTTACGATTTATGAGAAAAAAAATTTATTTGGATTAGTTTGCACAGCCGTACAGGTGCAAACCTTAGATTTTCCAACATGACAACACTCCTATCCAAATATCCAGGATAGCTTAAAGCTGGATTTAGTCGAAAAACGTGGAAATTTTCTTATGATCACACAGTGGACCTAAAGATTATCGAAAACGTTTGATCCATGGTTAACTGAAAAATTGTTTGTGGCTGATGACCTTATGTCGTTTTCCATTGATTTTACTCAGGAAGTCACTCATTCTGGTTCCAATGGAAAGGTGTTTGTTACTTCTACTCATTTCTGACATTTTTTCCACACTTTGGTGAATTATTAAATAGAACCTTTTTGCTGGCCCCTTACTTAAAAACAAAATAATTTTCTTCTTGTTTTTCTTAATTTGTTTCTTAAATAATATTAAATTCTTTATTTTTTCCAGTACAATTGCGCTTCGCCCAGGCAAGACAGTTGGGCTTATCAGTTAGATGCTGTCGTTACCCTTCTAAGACTCAATATTTTGATCTATGACTATCGACACTAATAGTTAAATTTGCACGACAACATCTAACTGTTCAGCCAGTGGCGATGGCGTAGCGAGTACTTCGGGGGCCCCGTATCAAACATTTTTAGGGGCCCCCTTTTTAATGACAATGGCACTACCTTTTTTGTTTCCTATACTAACATCAACTTATTTTAAAAGTATAACAATCTTGGAACTTTACATAAGTTAAGCTACGATTAGACGGTCAACGCAAATGTTCAACGCATTGACTCTCAAGCCAAAGTGACGTCAAATTCTGTCCCAAAGTTGAATACTTTTTAAAGAATACTTTCGAAGCGTTGACGGCTGTGTTGACACTCTCGTTGGCACAAATTTAGGGGTCAATGCGATGATTATTTTCGTTGGCCGTGTGATCACTCTGTCAACAAAGTTAGATAACGCTCACCAACGTGTTCACTGTATTCTTACTTTGACACAGCAGAATTTTCTGCCAAGTCAATGTTGCTTGCGTTGAGCTTCATATCAGTCTAGAAAATTTTGCATTTTTTTTGAGGATTTTTAAAACATCGAAAGTTATAATAGCTTGACAGATGAGGGACGAAATTTATTTTGACGGCAGAGGTTTATTTCCATTCAAATGCCAAGCTATTACCAATTACTTTTTTCCGAAAAAAACTTCAAAAATGTCTAATTTTTAGGGTTTTTCATCCATTGTTCGGTTATACTACGAGTACAGCCAATGTCATGTGATCGTCAAAGTTAAAAATGATTGAATTTTGTTCCTGTACGCTCCACGTCAACGTTCATATGTTTAGATGTGGTCAAGTAGTGTAACCGTGAACGTTTCACATATCTCTTCATTCACACCAAAGAGTACCAATTGCGTTAACACATATAACACGTTAACGCATTAAGGGACAACATTGACCGATTGGCGTTATTCGTGTGATCTTCAATGTTTCTTGTGTTGACGCGGTCTACGTTGAAAGTATTTTGACGATGTTTCTGATGACGTCAAGGAGTCAATGCGTTAACCATCTTAATTCTTGATTAAATATGATTGTATGGGAACAAAAATTTAAATTCGTTGGAGCGGTTTTTTAAAAAAATAAATAAAATTCTTAAAACATTTTAAAGAAATCATTGGTATGCAAATCTAGAGTATATATTTATGTATTTGTGTGTTTTATGACCTTTATAACTTGGTGTACTTTGTTATTAGTTTATGGGCTGTAGGTCAGTTTTTTCTCAAATTAAATTAAACACAAGTAATTGTTTTAAAACGACGTTTCGTTCATGATTATGAACATCATCAGGTTTTTATTTCTATGAACACATTGGAAGAAAATACGGAGTTTAGTTATGAATTTACAAAGTTGATCAAAAAAAACAAATAAAAATAAATTATGTAAAACAAAAATTATTAAAATACTTTATATTTATTTTTATACACTTATTTAATCTAATTGGTTTGAACTGTGCCAATACTTTTTTCCGTGTGTGTATGTACATTTTAAATGTTCATAGCATAAACACAATGTAAGTCAGTTACTATAACAATTTTATTTAAATTATTTCAATTTTTTTATATTATCATAATTATTTTTGATCAACTTTGTAAATTCATAACTAAACTCAGTATTTTCTTCCAATGTTGTCATAGAAATAAAAACCTGATGATTTTCATAATCATGAACGAAACGTCGTTTTAAAACAATTACTTGTGTTTAATTTAATTTGAGAAAAAACTGACCTACAGCGACAGCCCATAAACTAATAACAAAGTTTATATTTATGTGTCTATAAAAACAATATTTAAAAAAACATTGTCAACCCGTTTTGAGATATCGTATTTTCAAAAAAAAATTGAAACTTTTTTTAAAAATCCAAAAACTTTTTTTTTTTGAAAATTTTGATATGCAATATTATTTAATTTTATCTAAAATTTTTACATAAAAAATTCATCTAAATCCGTTAAGCCGATAACGAGAAAATTCAAAATAAAAGATCCTTTCTATGGCAGATACTATTAATAGTTGCTAAGTGCAATATTTTGTAATTTTTGATCGTACTAATTTTATTATATGAAAAAAGTTTAATCAAAATCGTAGGAGTTGTTTGACCAAACAAATATTTTCCTCTGCGGCTTTTTAACTTTTGTATGGAAGGTACATACCGTTATTTTTTCATAAATGTAAAATTTTGTATAAAAATATTTTAGAAAGTACTAAAAAAACTCTTGTAACAGTCATCCTACAGAAACCTTAACATTAATAACATAACTGTATATATTTCCATTTTGTTTTCATTTATAAATTCTTTAATTTTAATATTTTAATTCATTGACTCATGTTTGTATAAAATCATTTATTTTTAATAAGCACATTTTTTTGACCAGAACTAAATTTAAAAGTGCTAACAAAAACATAAACACATAAAGAACAACACATTTTGTAAAACTTAAATATTGTAATGTGCTGCTGGCTTCTAGAGTATAAAAAGCCGCAGCAAATCATTAAGAATGGGCATTCTGTCGAATAAAGCTAGTGAGTTAACATACAACTTATCGTTGGAGTAACTTGTCTTTCATTTTTTCTGACCGATTGCTTTCCACTCGTCTACGTTGTCGCACAGTAGACAGGCTGAACACTTGTTTGGTCGCCTGGCTCTGCATCTCGCTCATTGGTAATCCTCGTCGTAAAGCTTTTTAAGGAAGAAGCCGACTGTAGACAGGCTAAACGTCACATGACGGTTGCCTGGCTCTGTCTTGTCGCCAGTACTCTCGTTCAAGATACACACACACACACACGCACAACTGATTTTGCACTCACACACACACACAAGCATAACACCCCGCTTCACTCTTAAATATCGAGTTTCAAAAAAATTGATTATATAATCGAAATATTTGATTTTCCAAAAAAAATGTTGAAATATTTTTTAAAAATAAAAAAAAAACATATTTCTTGAAAAATGTTGGTACACAAAACTATTTATATTTTGGAAGCTTTTGTATAAAAACAATAATTGAAATCGGTCGTACTGTCTTGAAGAAAATCAAGAATTAAAAAATGGTCCTTTGGGAGGTAACAAATGTTTGGTATGCGAATTTTGAGTATATATGTGGGTCAATATTTCAAAATATTAATATTTCAGTCTCCTTCATTTTTGAACCGAAGTACAAAATTTTATTATAAGTTTGTTAATTGGATGGCTTGAAACAAATGGGTTCTAATATTCGCTTTAGGAAAAATAAAGTTAAAAAAAATATCATACCCGCTATCTTCATTTAAACACCCAAAATGTCATTCCCCTGACGTGTCCCCAGGCCTACTTACCACACTGTCTGAAGTTTAGCACCGAAACTAAAGACGATACAAAAAATCTAATGATGCAGTCTTTTTAATAATATATACATCCTTACTAAAAAATTGTTAAATGATTTTTAGTTGTTTTATTTTTTCAAATAGGAGCTATTTAGTAAGTGTCCCCTATGAATTGATTATTTCTATACCACCAATGGAAATTTAAAAAAAAATATATAGGCTCAAAATAGAAAACTGATTTTGTTGTTGCTTAACGGTAAAGAATTGCCCTTTATGAAAATTGAAGCAAGGGTTTCAAAAAAACTTTGTTGTCTTTTTTATTTCAAGTTAAGGCAATGATTTTGTTTTTCGTCAAGCGAAATTGTCATTCCTCTAACGCGTGTTTTTTACGAAACCGTGTGGTATAAAAATTAAAAAGTTTTACTCGTCAGTGTCTTTTACAAGGGCCTACGTGAAAAATAATATAAAACATTTAATTTTCTAATAACCTCCATTTAATTCTCATAAAACACCCTTCGGAGTCATTCCCCTAACATCATTTTTTGTGTCATTCCCCTGACTTTCAAGTTTTCATTATAATATTGATTGCGTTTTGGTAACTCTAGAAGAATCAACAATATTACATTTAAACATATTTACAGTTTTTTAGTAGTTTTGAATTTTTTCACATTTTCTCGGTCAAAATATCACAAAAAAATACGATTATTACTATAAAATGTTTTGTCTCGCAAAATCCTTGAATCATGAGAGCAAGTTCGTGCAACATAGTCGTGGATGCTATTTTTCATGTTTGTATTTGTTCTCTTTTTTATTTACACTCCTGAAACCATTCGCAAAATTAAATATCCATCTAATCAACGGAGTAAATATAAATTTTTGTCATTCCCCTCATACAAGTATCATTTCCCCTGACTTAAAAAACCGTTAGATTTGATCAAATGTTATGACTCCTTGTTTTAAAGTGGTTATTATAGAGTTATTAAGAGACATAATTGTTCGTCTACCAAAATAGGATCTTTTGAGCGAGGGTCCACTTTCGAGTGAAAAATATTAATGTTTTGAAATATTGACCCATGTATATTAATATACCTACATTTAAAACTGATATTTCAGAAAAGAATTTTTAATCTTTTTTTAAAAATTTTGGTATGCAGTATTATTTATGTTTTAAGAAAGCTTTTGTGCAAAAACTTTTATTGTAATCTGTAACGTTTCATAACTCTTAATTTAGGAAGGCTAGTAGGCACCTTTGCCAACTACTCCACTTAAAAAAAAAAAACCGACAGTATTCACAAACCGTCTAAGATCAGAAAAGATCTAACCAACAACAATATTGTGAGCGTTACTCAAAGAGTCATCACCCTTCCCAAACTTTTCCCCTAACGACTCTTCCTACCTTTAGGACCGATGTCTACAGACCCATCGGCTCGTCCAGGCAGGAGTCATTAGGGGCGTCCCACCGCGTAAGTAGCTGTAGGCCTGCTCGATGCCTTGCTCAGCTCGTCGATGGGGGGGGATCTTGCTACACGCGAGAGGACCTTTGTTACTTTTCCAGGCCTAAGTCATAGCTGGAATTTGACTGAAAATAAATACCCATCTTTTAAATAGAAAGGACCCGAATTTAAGTGACCCATAATTTCTCTTTATTTTTTTTTTTATTTTTATCGACTGTCATACCTAAAGGGGGGGGAACATAAGTGGTCGTGTCCCCTTGAGCCGTCTCAACCCACCCTTCAGTATTACCACCAACAAAAAAAATTGTCAGCGAAATACTCCTATGCTATCACTGGTGCTCAGAATTTGTGTAATAGCCCTCTTTCGAAAAGGGGAAAGTCGTTGACTTTCCCTCTTACTCCATTAGAAACTCGAATCCACTTTTAAATCCACTTCCCCTAATTTCCCACTTACATCTCCATCCTAAATTTCAAAAAAAAAATGTTAAAATAACAAAACCAAAAGATCGGAAAAATCATTTTTTTGTAGTTGGTTAACCATAAACATTTTGTTTTTATTTCCTTTTTTGATTAGTTCACTACTATATCTTAAAACTATTTATTTATAAATTCATCAAATGCATCTCCATACATCGTTATCAACCGTCCCGAAAATTTACTATTTACTGCATTAAACAAAAAAATATACTGAATCTACACTCGTCTTCATCAACCTTATTCGTGTTAGGTTCTATATCCTCACCAAATCAATGAATAAAAACTTCCGAGTTAGGTCGTAAAACCTTTTTGTCGCAAATTCTTATACCAAACCAAAAATCAAATGGTTGGTATTCTGTCTGATTTAATTTTTCTTTTCTTATTAATCACTTATGTATGTTGTTTACGGATAATTTGAATCATAGATTATTTCCAATATTAAAGTTATATTAAAGAGAAATGAACAATAAACCACTTACCGGTACTCCAAGTTGGTGTGCACAGCAGCTTGATGTCCTGTATGTAGATGGTTGGAAATTAATTTTTTTTTTTTTTAATTTTGTTTTTTTTGAAATGATATTTAGTTAAGGGCCGAAGGCGTAGGTTGCGATTCCGATAGTAGATTATTTCACTTTTGTTTCTTTTTATACCGATTTCAAATAATTATCGCGACCACGATGGATGGGACGTTACACAGTCTTTTATTTTTTTTTTCTTATCCTACACTTAACTTTAATATTCTTAAGTCTCAATTTATTTCATTTTTCAAAAAAAAAACTATGTTTTAATCTGAACCTTGTAAACTACACTATTGCTCCTTCCTATCCGAACCCTACTCTATTTATCTTTAATCTTGTTTTACTTTTGTTTTACTTATTGAGGTTCTCATAATCCAAAAAAAAATTACTTTACATTAAAAAAAAACTTTACATCGAAGCTCTCTTGCTAATCAAAATTATTTGTTTATTTATTTTTTTTTATTCTCTCTGTCATTTCAAATCTATTTTAATCGAAGCAATAGGTAGTGTCGTTTTACTTTTTTTTTGTTTTGTTTCTATCATTTATTCGTACTAATCTCTTTTTTTTTCAGCTAATAGGTATACATACTGTTTTTTCAAAATTCTTTTCTTTATTTTTTTGCGTATAGACTTTCTCTAACTAACTTTTACTTTCTTTTTTCCTTGTTTTTTGTTTTTCTTTTATTCTAAAATTTTTCTTTTCAGCACTTATTCCTGTTTTTTCTATTCATCAATTAAATTTCATTAATCAAATTTTATTTTTGCTTTCTTGTTGCACTTTTAATTTAGGTAATTTATCCTTTCTTAGTTGCTTTTTAATCAAAAATGTCCTTCTCTCTTTTTTTTCAGTTTTTCATACCTAATTATTCTCTTTTTTTTTTTAGATAATACACTTATTTTCCAGATAAATTACGTTTGTTTTCACTGATTGCACTTTCACTTTTTCTTTTAGATGTGATTCCTTTTCTTTAAAAAGTCTGGAGCTAATCCTATTTTGCCTGGATATGATCTGGCCTATGGTCGTATTTGAGATGTTTATAGATGACTCTACCTTCAAAAAAAAAGAAATTTCACAATTGGATTTTACTCCTTTCCTTAAATGTGCGACTCGATCTTACCTTCAAAAAGAAAGGATATCCACTATTAGGGGATCGAATGCAAAAGTTTTTCCAGAGTTCCACCAACAGAAACTCCTGGATAATTCCACGACCTTTCCGTGTTTGGAAAGTATTGGGTGGTTTGTCGCCTGCCGTGGTAAAACCAATATCGGTCAAACCGAAAAAAAATTGAATCACGAGATATGCCCTCGTGCTGGTGTCACTCAATGATGAACTGGATGTTCTGTGACTGTATCCCTTTTACCCCTTCTTGGGAGCAAGGCGATGGAGGATTTTAACCTTTTTTGAAAAAAGATGAAAGTTTTTATAGTACAACCTAGTGGGACCTAATCGGATGTATTCTTACCTGGGTATATGAGTGGTAGCACTCGAAGTGACGCACGAGATCTTCCTACTTCTGCCTGAGGTTAGGTGTCCCAACTGCGGACGATCTCTTCAAAGACAGGTTGTGTTTTTTTGACACTCGCTTCTGGTTTGTGGCCTGCGCAAAGGCACGGCTAACCATATGCGTTGAGCCACTAGGCCGGCGACTCCTAGGGACAATAAATTTTAGGTCGTATATTGTGGATTTCTTTTTCTTTTTCTTTTTTTTTTATGAAAAGTGTGGGGTCTTACCTATAATAATTTTTCAATTACAATTTTCTTTTTGGTAATTATGCAGCGTGTAGGGTAGGTATGTAGGTACTTTTAGGTACACTTTAAATTTTCGTTTTTCGGTTTCGTTTTACTTTTTTTTTTTTTTTTTATTTCTATTCGTGGCAAAGGATATAGAAAATGTTACTTTCTTTGCTTTTTTCTTTTACACATTAATTTAATTCACTTTGCTTTTGTTACTTGTAACTATTTCGAGATGGCTAGCGATTAGCGAGCGAGTGTAATTGTCGATGGCTGCAAATGGAAAGACTTGATTGTGCTTGTGCCACGAGTAAGTAAAATAGGATTGCACTTTTCAAGTGGACCGGGTGGAATTGAAACTAAAGCGGATGTAGATCTTTGGTACGGGACGGCTCAGAACGTCAGTGATACCAATGCTTGAATCTACCACCCACTGAATTTGTTAAAGCTTAGGACACATTATATTAAAGCAGTTGCGCAAGAGTCGCAACTGAATTGGGCGCAATTTTTTTGATTTAATTCGTGTATCTGGGCTTTTTAACTTTATCGAAATATTACAAGAGTAATACAGGGCTGTTTCCTACAAATCGGATGAACGGTTCATGAAAAAATCAAAAATAAAAAAAACCGCTATACGACAGCTACCGTTAATAATAATGTTTTTGATTCAAAATAGATTTTTATGGCCTTTAGTCCTACAAATTGGCGTTTCGTTCAGCTTACTCACTTGAACTCATCAGTGACATAGTGAGGGCTTTTTCATACGCAATTTGTTTTAAGTTCAGTTCAACTTACATAAAAGGCCACATAAAAAGCTATTTTGAATCAATAATTCAACAAGTCCAATCCTTCTACTAGGCTGATTTATTTCAGTAGTACATACATATATAGAATTTGTATTATAAAACCTTCTTAAATAATGTTTTTGGTAATTTGTTTTCTTACTAAAAAGTAAACAATATCTACAATACTACATTGATTTTTTTTATCAAAATCGTTGGAGCTGTTTTTGAAATAAATTAGATTTTCCTTAATGGTTGTATGGCACCGTTATTTTAAGAGCTAACAAAAAACTTTAAGTTTAAACTTTGAAGAAAATCGCATCGTTGGTTTAGACTGTAGATCCAGATACAAACAGACAGACAGACAGAATTGTGCCACACACTTTTTTCGTGTTCTCTATCATCGAGATCCAAAACTTGCACTGTAGTAAGTACCTATATCGCAAGTTAAATTGTGTTTACCAAACACAATTATGTATCAAGTTTAAGGAAAATCGATTCAGCCGTTTAGGTTGTAGCGCGGAACAGACAGACAGACAGTGAGACCCACTTTTGTGTCTTCCCTATCATCGTAGTGACTATTTATCCGTATTTTGTCTCGAAAAAATAAAATTCATGAAATTTCTTACAAAATTTGTCTTCACTCTCACACTCGCTAAATCCAGCAAATGTTAAAGTAAGAAAAATTACAAAATTGTCTCTTTTTTTTGTCCAATTGTTGATGTGGTACCAATAAAATGTATAGAGAATTAAAGATCAGGACTTTCATAAAGTGTTTCGGTGACAGAGGTAATAATAGGCATTGCTTAAGCTTAACGCAAAGGCTAATCTAACTTTTACTTCTCAAATTAGGAACACCAGCTATGTAGGGCAAATAGTATAGGAATTCTTGATATACATACCTAAATTATAACGTGACTTCCATAGGGACTTCTGACCGTTTTGTTCCTTCGAGTTCCTCTTCAAGAATCTCATTGTCATTGGACAACTCTCTCCTTTGAAGTTCCTGATTTGTCCCATGGGTTTTGTCTTTTGTGCCTGAGAATATATGGTTTGGTTCCTTTGGACTACTCTTCAAGAAGCTAATTGGACATGTCCACTGCGATGGTTCTGACCAGTTTGTTCCTCTTTTGCTGAGGTCATAGGTCAACGCTATTCTGTTCTTTCGAGGTCCTATTCAAGAAGCTCATTGGACAAGATTTGTCTTTGAAGGTTCCGACCGTTTCGTTCAGTTTGTGTGTTGTGTCTGGTCCTGGGGGCAAGAATGTCATTTGTAGTCTCTACCATTTGGTTCTTTTGGGCTCATCCTGGAAAAGATTCTCTCTTGAAGTTCCAACTGTTTTGTTCCCTAGGTTTCTTACCTAATACCATGTTAAATAATGTTGTCATCTATATGAAATAACCTGCTACGTTTTAATAGAAATTGAAAGACTTTTAATAAAAAAATATCTTTTGTGAATAAAAAAAAAGGAATTAAAGCTATTTAATTCGTAGACTAGATCCACATTACCCAAGTTTCATTATTGCTTGGGGAAGAATCCTAAACACATCAGCTGCATAATTAAAGCATCGTAATATTTCGGAAGGTGTCTAAGTATTTTAGTTAAAAAAAAAACACATTTTCAATCCGGTCTCAGTAATTTATGTACTTAAGTAAAAGTTTTTTTATAAATTGATCATTCTCCTGCCCCACTGTACTTAAATCGTTTGGCATCATCATCTTATAGATTCTAGAGAATATAAAGCAAATTCATTAGTTATGCATTAATTTTGTTACTTTGGAGTGGCTTTAGAGTATCTTATGTGGGTTGAGTTAGAGTGGGTGTGACGCCACTGCTGTTAAGGACGCCTTTCCTCTAGGCGAAATGACAGTAATTTTTGTGTCGGAAATATATACACTCTCGTATACTAACTTTTCACAAAATTGTCAATTAATTTCTTCAGAAATTAACTCTCAGATGAAAATCTGAATCTTAGATAATAAATATTTCCGGACATCAATAGTAGATATGTTTGTATAAGCCATTAAAATTTATTGTGTGTTTATAGCTATATGTTTCCGAGAGTTATTATACCAGGACTTCATTATAAGTTTATATACAAAAATAATCAACCAGGATCATAAAATACGGTTGGTTGGATTTATTGTGTAGAACTTTAGCCCCAAGGTTTTGCATACATTTGTATTTCTAACAATAAAATTAAACGAAATAAAAATATGATTTTATTTTTAATGGTTTTCCATACCCACATAATTCAAAACATCTTAACAAATAATAAAGCGCTTATATGTAGAAAAAAAAATAAATAAATTCAAGAATCATTTAAATAAGGATAAGAAAGGACTACGAAAATATATATTGAGTTGACCACACATTATTTCAGCTCTATATAACCGAAGAGTTTAAACTTTTGTGGTTGGAAAAAATATTTCATTCAAGGATAAATTAATTCTTTAAGGAAAAAATACTACATACCCACACCCACCCACATACATACATACATACATACCTACACATCACGCATGACATGTAATTATTATGCAAGGACACAATTTTATATGTGTATGCAAGCAAGCAAGAAAATAAGGACTTTTAAATTATTCACAAAAAGCAATACCGTAAATACTAACTTAAGGATTTATTTTAACTGTACCTGCTTCCATTATATTATAGTTTATTTAAGACTTATATTCATGTTATTTAAATAATATGTAATATCCTTAATCTATTAACAAGCTTTCATGCGTTTATGTTACGGTAACATTTATGATATATTTGTGTATGAATAAATAGTCCTTTAGTTTATGTGCACAAAAGAAACAACTAACAGAACAAAAACATTTCCTATTGATGTCCATTAATGCGTTTAGAGATTAATTCAGTGTGGTTGATAAAAGCTTGAAGGGCTCAAAGATCTAAATAAAAGGTTTCAGGGATGTAAGGAATGTAAAGGTAGGTAGGTAAGTAGCTACAGGTACGTAAGTTAATGTCCTTTGCTGAACACATCTTGTTTACATTTACACACCATTAGTTTTAATGAGATTAATACCTATAAAATCAATCAATTAAATCAAAATGCTTAAGGCATTTAAATAGGCTTAAATTATTGACTGGGGAGTATTATGTATTAAGAACCATGCCTTTGTTTCGTATTATAATACACAAGAATACTTCTTTGTGAGTGCTTGATTCTGCCCGAGGGATTAGAAAATTTTAAAAAGAATTCAAAAATATTAAACATAATATTGAAGTTTTGTACAAAAATTATCATATTGTTTTATTCTAGCCTTCCTTTTAAATTACGATGCTTTTAACATTAGAAATGTTTAAACGGAGGCATACCTACTAACAATGTGAAAAAATCAACAGAATTCCAAATATGTGAAACCCCTAATGGACAAAGAGGGCGAAACGTCAGGGGTATAAACAAAATTATTCCGTTCAAGCTTCACTTTGTTCATACTGGTCTGCCGACATTGTATATCCACTCTATAGTATTCTCATGAAACACGATTTTGTAGGTTGACATTTGGTCGATAGGTTCACTGTGATCGCCTTACCGAGATCCCTTAACAAAAATTAGGATTACATTTGGGCAGTAGCGGATCCAGGATTTGGCTGTGGGGGGGCTTTGAGTTCCCTTAAACACATCTGCCCTACCAGCCCAAATTTTCTTTTCTCAGAAAGTAGGCTAGTCGGCAGCTGAATCAAAAAAGATTTTGTGTAATGCAAAAATGTATGTAGGTACATAATAGGAAAATTCTGCTAAATTTTACGATTGGAAATGGAGCATCTGTTAATTAGTAAGCTCCACCTGCTATTTTGATAACACACTGTAACCAGTTTCTCCTCAAAGACACATCGTATTAAAAAGGTGTTAAAATATGTTTAAAGGAACCTTTCTTTAATTTGAATATTTTTTGTAGGATTTATAAAACCTCATCCTAAATTTGTCTTCTTTTGATGAAAACATTTTAAAGCAAGATTTCTGTAATACAACTATTTTTTTTAATGAGTTTGCTCCCACCTAATCGAAATCCGGCGTACACCCTTATTGTATCTCACCTTTCTAGTTCTTAAAAATTAATTACTATAGAAGAAAATGCTATAAATGGCGAAAAAGAAAGGTAATTAAGCTCCCTATAAAAAAGACAATTGAAAATTTCTTGTACAAGTAGCTGTTCCAAGAAATTAGCTAAATCATGTTTTTCAATTCCCTTTTTGTAAATATGAGGACAAAAAATGAATTTGGATTTTCTCTACCTATTCCACCTTAAATGTCCATGTAGATTGGTATTTCGAACATAAAAATTCGTATTCAACATTCCGATCATTAACTATTTTAATGCGAATTCCATTCATATTTATTGTCAGTTTAAATCTTACAGTTTGACGAAGATTTGAAAAAAATCTAAGTTAAAATTTAATAAAATTTTCTGCGCTTCAATTTATAATTATGTACTTATAGTCATATGGGTCCATATTAAAACAAAAATGGAGATTACACTTAATTTTTTACATTTCGAAAACGAGTTCGAAGTGAATTGAAGTTCTTTCTCATTTCATTTAATTAATATTGCTCGTGGAAAGAGCTCTCTAATCTTTCGTTAGAGCACAAAGGAAATCAAAAGAGAAACTAAGATCAAAAATCGCTTCGTCTTAAAGCAGTCTTTGAAATCGTCAAAAAATCCTTCGACACACGAAAACAATCTGAAATAAAAACATAAGTTTCAATTTCTAAAACAATATTTTGATTTTATCATGCAAACTATCCATATCAAAGTTATTCAGCCCGATTACCTATAGCATCCGTCAAATGAACTGCGGAGCGAATCAGACTGAATTTTGACAATTCGTCGAATTCTGTAATCAGGGTTATTTTTTACACCGGAAACTGAGTTTTTGAACTTAAGCCCCAAAAGTTATCTGGGCTTAGCAAAGTCCGAAAAATATCAAGTAAAGTTTAAGAAAAAGCTAACATACATTCGTTTTGTCAAACTTAATTTGATTTTTAAGAAATATCGATACCCAAGGAAATCTAAGTAAAAGTAATGGCATGAAAGTCAACCTCTCTAGTTTCAATATAAGGGCTTGGAAAAAAACACAGCATTTAGCAATGCATACTTACCAAACTAGCTATTTGTTTAGTCCAATTCCTTAGGGGCTTAGAAAAAACAAAGCTTACACACAAATTGCACAAATTGTTAAGCCGCAATTTCCATTTTTTCCCTGGACTTCAGAAAACAACAGCTTCCATGCAAATTTTTTAGCTCTTGCCTCTTACTTTCGTCGGATTTCTTTAATGCCTGTAAAATAACACAGCTATTATGCAAATTTGTAAGCCCTAACAGTGTTATAGTTTTCATCTGATTCCCTTGCACGCTTAGAAAAACGCTTCGTAAAGGCTTAGCCCCAAGCCTCAATATTTTGTCTTATACCTTTAAGACTTGAAATACGTATACGCCTACGTATGTATGTATATTTCATTTTTTATATAATCGTCTTTCTTCATCCAATTCTCTTGGGGCTTCCAAAAAAAAACAGCTTGCATACATATAATATGGTTCAGCCCAACAACTCAGTTAATTTTCCTAGGGCTTGGAAAAACACAGCTCACATGTACATACATTTTGTAGCCACAATCTTAGTTTTGTTTGTCTAACTCTCTTCTGAATCAGCCGTGGGGGGGGGGCTTAAGCTCCTATAGCCCCCCCTCTGGATCCGCCACTGCATTTGGGTGCATAGATGGCCACGAACTTTTTTTCTTCATGAGCATACTATAGAATTTATATACAATGCTGCCGAAACAAAATACGAAGAAGATGATAAAACAAACACCAAAAAAAGGAGATGTGTTGTGCATGTGGAGAAAAGGAAATATAAAAATTAATACCGAATATGGAATACAGGTATAACGACTTAGGAAAAAAAAAAAAAACGCAAAAAGTACCACATAGGGGGAAAGTGAGGGAATAGATAATATTGGGCTCGATCATTGTATATAAACTCTATAGTATTCTCATGAAGCCGAAAAGCTCGTGGCCATCTAGTGTCCAAATGTAATCCTAATTTTTGTTAAGAGATCTCGGTAAGGCGATCACAGCGAACCTATCGACCAAATGTCAACCTACAAAATCGTGTTGCATGAGAATACTATAGAGTGTATGTATATACAGTGATTCAAGAAACCATGCGCCAACAGACTAAAGGCAGACAGTCATAAATAACCACGAAAGCAAATGTGAAATCGAACCATTGTAACGGGTGATTTTTTAGCTGGTTTGGTTTTGGCAACACTGGTTTTGACAGCTGACGTGTGTTTAGTACCTTGTGTCACTGTCAAACAGCTTCAGTTTGGTTTGCAATTTAACCATGGATCGTCTTACAAATGAACAACGCTTGCAAATTATTGAATTTTACTATCAAAATTCGTGCTCGGTTCGAAATGTTCATCGCGCGCTGCTTCCATTTTATGGTCGGCATTCTCGACCTTCTGAGCAGTCTATTCGGAAGATTGTGACCAAATTTCGCACCAAATTTACTTTGTTGGACATTAAACCACCAACACGTTTACGTACTGTGCGTAGTGAAGAAAATATTGCGGCCGTATCAGCTAGTGTGACAGAAGACCGCGAAATGTCGATTCGGCGCGTTACTGTCAATGGTGAACGCTACCGAGCGATGATAACAAACTTTTTTTTGCCCGAAATGGAAGTTCTTGACTTGCATGATATGTGGTTTCAACAAGACGGTGCCACATGCCACACAGCACGCGAAACAATGGCGCAATTGCGAGGCGAGTTTGGTGAACAGTTAATTTCACGTTTCGGGCCGGTCAATTGGCCGCCTAGATCGTGCGATTTGACACCATTAGATTATTTTTTGTGGGGGTATGTCAAGGCTAATGTCTATAGGGACAAGCCCGCTTCGATTGACGCACTGGAAGCCAACATCCATGCATTCATTCGTGAGATACCGGCCGATATGTGTGAAAGAGTATGCCAAAATTGGACTCAGCGGATGGGCTACCTGAGACGCAGCCGCGGTCAACATTTGCATGAAATTATCTTTAAACATTAAATTGCAAGGTTCAAACTATCGATTCAAATAAATATTTCATTCATTTTTTCGAATTTTTTGTGTTTTTTTTTTTAAAGTTCTAAACCTCTTAAAAAATCACCCGTTATAACCAGCACCAAAGCAACAACCACAGTGCACTTAATGCCATCGCATTATTATTTCATGATTATTTTAATCGTCCTCCTAACAATTCACATAGTCTTGTAGCAGAAAAGTCAACATGACGAGGTATGAATTTAGGAACAAGTAGAAGCTTATCGACTCATGTTAATTCCAAATTTCATTATATTCGAATTATATTATAGGAGACATATAAGGATCCCGATAATCTCGTTTTGCAGTAACTTTGAAAAGCTCAGGTCACTTTTCATGGTGCATTCGTGTACCATTTAGGAATAACCTTTTTGGCTGCCACCGTTAAACAAAAAGTAAATCTTCCATGAGTTAGCCCTGGCCTGGAATCAGATTCCTACCGTAAACTCCCTTCTTGTTCCTTCTGAGTGAGAGCTTGGCCAAAGTAGTTCTCCCTTAGGCTATCCTTGTGCTGGAATCAGATTCATGGACCAACCTGTTGTCCAACATTGCTTGACAACCATCGATGTTTGATCATTTAAACGCAAAACCAACCCTGTTGTCCAACTTTGTTGTATGGTTTTCAAAATATTTTGAAAACTGTTCCGATTCCATCAAGCAATGTTGTCCAACTATGTTGTTCCATGTGAACCACCATATTCAATACATTCAACCATATTGTATATAAACTCTATAGTATTCTCATGAAGCCAAAAAGCTCGTGGCAATCTAGTATCCAAATGTAATCCTAATTTTTGTTAAGAGATCTCGGTAAGGCGATCACAGTGAACCTAACGGCCAAATGTCAACCTACAAAATCGTGTTGCATGAGAATTCTATAGAGTGTATATAACGGGTGATTTTTTAAGAGGTTTAGAACTTTTTTTAAAAAAAAAACACAAAAAATTCGAAAAAATGAATGAAATATTTATTTGAATCGATAGTTTGAACCTTGCAATTTAATGTTTAAAGATAATTTCATGCAAATGTTGACCGCGGCTGCGTCTCAGGTAGCCCATCCGCTGAGTCCAATTTTGGCATACTCTTTCACACATATCGGCCGGTATCTCACGAATGAATGCATGGATGTTGGCTTCCAGTGCGTCAATCGAAGCGGGCTTGTCCCTATAGACATTAGCCTTGACATACCTCCACAAAAAATAATCTAATGGTGTCAAATCGCACGATCTAGGCGGCCAATTGACCGGCCCGAAACGTGAAATTAACTGTTCACCAAACTCGCCAGCTTTCCAAGAGCCCATTCACCAAAAATTCGGCGTTGTGGTAGGTCGGCTGGCTTTAGTTCTTGCACCAGCTGTATCTTAAAAGGCTTTACGCCCAAATCCTTCCGCAAAATTTTCCACGTAGTGCTGTAACAAAGGCCTAACTGCTGGGAACGGCGCCGAATCGACATTTCGCGGTCTTCTGTCACACTAGCTGATACGGCCGCAATATTTTCTTCACTACGCACAGTACGTAAACGTGTTGGTGGTTTAATGTCCAACAAAGTAAATTTGGTGCGAAATTTGGTCACAATCTTCCGAATAGACTGCTCAGAAGGTCGAGAATGCCGACCATAAAATGGAAGCAGCGCGCGATGAGCATTTCGAACCGAGCACGAATTTTGATAGTAAAATTCAATAATTTGCAAGCGTTGTTCATTTGTAAGACGATCCATGGTTAAATTGCAAACCAAACTGAAGCTGTTTGACAGTGACACAAGGTACTAAACACACGTCAGCTGTCAAAACCAGTGTTGCCAAAACCAAACCAGCTAAAAAATCACCCGTTATTAATGCTGATGGCGGTCGGTGACGGGTCGATGATTATTTATCGATTGGTAAAGGTGAGAGTGTAACAATTTGATAGAAATCATGATAGCAAATATTCACTAGGAAATTTCGTCTTCAAGGAAAATTTTTGTGAATAGCCCAATGAAGTCACCCAATACTTTTAGTAAAAAGTATTGCCTTTTTATCAGTTCATTATTTTCCTACCATCACTTTTTCTTTTACTTAGTGCAAAAATTAAACTGACTTAAATGCTTTCAAATTCAGTAGGTATACAATTTCATTGAAAAAAAATCAATATTTCGAGAAATACGGACATTTCAACGAATAGGAGCACAGAGTCCCGAGTTTGGGGTTTTTTTGGTGATTATGAGTTCTCATCTTGTTGGATATAGTTCACAGTGGTTTTCTGTAAAAAAAAATAAAATCAATTGGTGAACGCCAGTGCCAACCCCATGTTACTGTCCTCAATGATTTCACCTCAAATTCCTTGAGTGTAGCTTCCATTCCTTAAAGAAACAACTGGGGATTTCTCGGTGAATTTTTAAAAATTTCACACAGGGTAACTTATACAATGCATAGTTCATAATTCTGTACCTTTGTTCTAAAAGGGCCAATGTCCAATTTGTTAATTTTTCGGAAGTCAAAAATTTTTCTTATTAATGTCTAAAAATGCTCATAACTTTTGAACATTAAACTTTCTATAACCATCGGTATTTTGTTAAGAAACAATTGGAGCCCATTGACCCTTGCAGTCGTAGAGCATCCTCTACTGAGTCAAATAGTGTACTTTAGTCAATATTGTAAAAAATGGAAACTGGCCCTTTTAGAACAAAAATACAGAAGTATTATTTGTTGATTGGTAGAATCATGATAATTCCATAAAATAGTTTGCATCCTTACGTATTTAACATTGAGCTAGAGCATAAATGGGTTCACTTATTTTCTTTGAATTTGGAACGAAATTTTTCAGATTCAGTTCAGTTTTAATTGACAACTAGCCTTTCAATAATTTTCAACCAATAAATAGCTTTTTGTTGCTTGAACTTGTCATTCGATTATTCATTATTATTCTTGTGTCCCTTGTCGCTCAGTGTGTGGTCGAATAGCAAGTTTAAATACTCAGTAATCTCGTAATGATAATGATGAAAATTATGTAATTTTCCATTCTACCACTTCATCTATGGCTAATTTTACCAGAGGCTTCTAATTTGTTTAAAAAGCCATTTAGCATTTTTTGTTTTTTTTTTTTTTTTTTTTAATTTTAACTACATATATGCGTGTAAGACCTAAGGTCTTTTTAAATGCAACCTGAATTGCACGGCACTAGTTAGAAAGAGTAGGAGGATAGGAAAGATTTGGCACAGTAGATTGAGATCAAGGTATTTATTATCTCATTAAATCTCACGGGTGGCGTCCAGTTAAGCTGGGAGAATATAGAAAAGAATGCTGCCTAGAATGGGGCTCGAACCCACACCTCTAAGCTAGCAGTCAAGCACTACATCCACTGCACCATTGCCGCCCGCAAATTTATCCATTTAAATTATGTTTTTTAGCTTCTCCAAATGCTTTTAAAATTAAGAAAATTTTAAATGCCCTTGAAAACTAAGACCCTCACTCAAAATACTTATTCACTTTTTCTCATACACTTCGCATGTGCGAACGCATGTGCGAAGGAAAACAACCTCATTTTTGTATCCAGGGATGGGAGTCAAACTCAGTTAAATTAAAATATCCCTAAAATATCCCTTTTCTACATTGGTGAAATTGAAAAATTTTAAATGTCTGATAAAATTTAGAAGGAATTTAGATAAAAGCAATTTTAGTAGTTGTTGTTTATGCAATTGGCCATTAGGGTCTTAAATTTTAGATCAATCGTGGTGAATAGAACAAAATGAAACTCATACATTTTTGTTATAGTGTGAGTGGCACTTGACAAATTTGTTTCTTTTTAGTGATGGGATGGCTTACGTAATGAAAAATTCAAGTTAGAGCCTTGATAATACCATAGTGTTGAAGTCACATGAGCTGTGTTCACTTTATCCGCAAAAATGTCCAATTTTTTTTTTTTTTTTTTTTGTAAAAAATTAACTTTTGGCCCATCCACAAAAGTAGGTCTCAAAATTCTGTCTGTCTTTCTGTGTGCCCGTTGAACCTTAGCTTGGTACAAAGTGGTTTTTGGTGATTCACCCAACACGTTTTTTAATTTTTTGTAGAACCAAAAATAATGGAGTGTACCTGAGAACATTTTTTTGAAATTTTTTCAAATCTAATTTTTCTCAAAAACGGCTACACAACTTTTCTTAAACAATAATTCAATGAATTTCTATTAGTATGGGCTTCTTTTAAAAAGGAAACCATTTTTCAATCCATGGTTATTAGTAGTACCTCCGAAAGAACCATTTTTTCAATTTTAATTTTATTTAAAAACGGTATGACTGATTTCAATATTTTTGTATACAGAAGCTTCTAAAAAATAAAAATATTTTTGAAAATATTACAATTTTTTTTTTTTTTGAAAATTTAATATTTCGAAAACATGAGGAATTTTTTGAAACATGATACTCAAAGGTTTTTTAACATTTCTTAGAATATTTAAAGAAAATTAATTTAATGAAAAAAATAACAGTTCCTTCCATAAAAATGTTAAAGCACAATTAGTAAAAATATTTTTTTCTCAAAAACGTCTCTTACGATTTTTATAACACTTTTTCTGTATTTCTAAAATAAAAGCAATTATTGACAAAAATTATAAAAATTTACACTTGGAAACTATTAATAGTAGGTGCCTCTGATAGAACGCTTATTTTTTTTGTATTTTCTCATTATCGGCTAAGCAAATTTCGATTAACTTCTTATATACAAATTTCAAATAAGATTAAATAATATTGTATACCTACGTATGTATAAAATTTTCAAAAACGATTTTTTTTAATTTTCAAAAAAAAATTCAATTTTTTTTTTTGAAATTTCACTTTTAAATGCTCATGAATGAATATCACCTGATTTTGAAATGTTGGATTTTCAAAAACGATTTTAAGAGTTTTTTTTTAAGTACGCACAATATTTTTTTATGAATCGTTTTTAAGATAAATGAGATTTTCTTCTACAGTTTTTTAACATTTGTGTCGATGGTACCGTTATTTTTGTATAAAACTAATTTATTCTTAAAAGTGTTAAGTTAAAACCGGTTAAATACTAAGTTTCAAAAAAATCTACTAAGTTATTTTCGAGAAATATGTATCAATGTACATTATATCCGTGGCGGTCGTGAAGAACCCGGTAACTTAAACACTTAAAAAAATTTGGAAGGTCGGGGTCTATGTTTAATATCATTCACAAAATTAT
Source organism: Dasysyrphus tricinctus (assembly GCA_963921185.1). Classification (NCBI taxonomy): domain Eukaryota; kingdom Metazoa; phylum Arthropoda; class Insecta; order Diptera; family Syrphidae; genus Dasysyrphus; species Dasysyrphus tricinctus. Next base: position 208,875,572 of record OY992531.1, on the reverse strand, counting down.
GTCAAAACAAGTGTTTATCATGTTGTTTCAAATATATTAGGAAAGCATTAGATGAGGTTAAGATTTTGTTAAATATTGTGAACAATTTATTTAAGAATTTTTAAAAAAATAAAAATTCACTTCAGGTTTCTCGACTTATCTGGTTTTTCACGACTGCCATGGATATATATTGAGTGTTCAAAAAATTAGTCCCACCATTTCCATTAAAATGGAAAATCAACAAAATGGTTCTTTGGGCAGGTCCGCCCAAAGATATCTTGTAATAAAAGAAAATTATTGAACTTTTTAAGAAAAAATACAATTTTGTAAAACTTCAAAAAAAATCGTATGGCAGGTACCGTTATTTTTGGTTCGAAAAAAAAAATATAAAAAAAGGGGGGAATGACCTAAGACTATTATGTTTGAAGAAAATCAATGCAGCCGTTTCGATAAGGGTAGGGACATATTCATAGACGTTGTTTATCAGGTAAGCTCCAGTCCTGCCAATTAATAACTTAAACAATGTCTTTGAATTTGCCCCAAATTTTTGCTGGGATTTAATGACATTTATTGAATTTTTTAAGATCTTTACTCTGTTTTATTATTTTTCGCCACAAATTGGTAAATTTTGCACACCCAGATGTAAAAAGTGATGATTTCTTGGATAGAACCAAATGCAAAATATCCTTAGTGACATTGTTCAGTTTAAAAAAAAAAATCATTTAAGATTTTTTAAGTTACCAAAGTTAAAGGAAAATTAAGTCAAATAACGGTATAAATCAAAATAATCAAAATTAATTTAAATTTAAAATAAATAAATTGAATATAATTAAGAATTATATCACTTTTGTGAATTTAATAAAAAAGCTTTCATTTGTATTTTTGAAAACTATTCCTCCTGCCATGATAAGGGAAAATGGAATACCTCCTGGAATACGATTTTGCCTTGTATTTATTCACCTATCCGATGCCCTTTCTTTCAATCGAATTTAATACCCATCGATCAAACAAGTGTTCAATAATTCTCACCGCAGTATATTCCCCCTTATATATTTTTGGATCTATTAAAACTAAAATAAATACAAACAGATATCTTGTTTCAAACATTGAAAACACAACCATGAAACAAAGGCAACCTAACTTTTTGAATATAACGAACTTTTCCTTTCTCACCACAAAGCAAAAAACTAAAAAAAACAGCAACAACATGAAAACTCAATTCATAAATTCTAAAATATTATCCATTTACAAAAAAAAAAAAATAATTCCCTTTATTTTAACCACGAAAACCTTTAAAAGCCACATTTTAAGGCAAATAAGAAGCGATGAGGAATATATTTTGTATACTTTTGAAATTTATTAGGTAATCTAGGAGGAAGCACTCACTTTAAGTAACAAAATTTTCATCAATGTAAATTCTCTGCACCACACCGCACAGCCCACCACACTGAAACCCAAAGCATAAAACTCATTCATTCCCCCCTTTTTGTGATGGTATCTACTTTTCACTCTAATTTAACATTGCTCTAGGTCATCTGCCTCTCGAATGAAAGTCATATAACAGCTGGAGTGTGGCTTCGGAAGGATTACAAACTTCAAAGTCATGGGTATTCTAATTAAAGTGAAATTCTTGTGAATTAAAGATTTAAATATTTTTCATTTAGCTATATTTGTGTGAAGGAAGTACTGGGAACATTAGGGTGGTTCGTAATAATAATGAATAGAAATATTAGAGAAAGTTCTCAATAGCTGCATTTAATTATCCACCAGATCTGAACTGGATCAGATTACCATAATAAAAAAATAAGGATCCCAGTTTTAATAGTGGTTATATACCTAATCTCTATTTTTTTTTTTTTACGATTTGCTGACTTTTTTCTTTACACAAAAACTGACTCCATTTTCAAAGCGTAAAACGAATTTTTGGAGGAAAGTACTTAAAAAAGTCCAGTCATCAGGAAACCGAATTAAGGATTAAATTAAGCATAGGAGTCATTGTTGAAATACTGTGACTTGGACGCCATTTTCAAAAATGGCGCCCAATCTGGGGCAAATGGTAAAATAAAAAAAAAATCATAAATTACTCAGAAAATGTTCATTGCTAAAATAACGGTTAGTTTCTCAAAGATAGGTGTTGAGAAGACGCACCTTCAGGTAAAATATCAGTGTTGCCACTTTTTGGGAACATACTTTTTTTTGTGGCTAAAAGGTTGGACCTCCATTTTTTGCGAAATTTTTATATTTGGAAAGTTGCAGAAACACCTGCAGATGCCAAACGTGTGCTGGGAAATTTTAGAAACTTGGAGATGATTTAAAAGGAGATTTTACGAATATTCCACAAAATTTTTTTAAAGCGCCTCACTGAATGCTTCAACTGAATTTTAGACGAAGGATTGGTGCATGAAAACTTCTGGAAAAGTGTTATCTTTCCATTAACTAAGAAAAAGAATGTAGAAGCTGCCAACAACTACCAGGGAGTATTTTTTTTAAATATAGTAATGAAAATGTTCTCTTCAATACTCCTCAATCCTTTAACGAATTGGGTTACAGAAAACAGGTTTCCTCAGTTAATTCCAAACAGGATTTTACAGAGAGTATTCAACCGTGGATAACATCTCCACACTTACAAGGATAACAAGAAACATACATCTGTACAATGGAAAGAAATTATACGCTATTTTCGTGGATTTTAAGGCTGCTTTCGATTCCATAGGAAGAAATGCTCTCTTCCTCAAACATAGGAATTTAGGAGTGTCAGCAAAGTCTTAAAAGTTTAATACGAAGTAGCTATATATGAGGAAAACCAAGCTGAAGTTGGGGATGGCAAACAAATATCTCACTGATTTGAGACCGTAATGGGAGTCAAGCAAGGATGGTTACTGAGTCCTTTACTTTTTTTTCACTTATCCTTGATGATAACACTTCTTTTATCCCAGGAGGAATTATTTTTAATGGGCTAAATATCAAGTACTTAATGTATGTCGACGAATAAGATGCTTCACATCACAGTACACATATTAAAGGTAATATCATTAGCGTTTTCATTTTTGTTCAGTTTTGCGCATCCATCCAAATCATGGGAAAATGGCGAATCCCGTGACCCCCACTCGTTAAACATCAAAATTTGTTGTGTGTTATATGTTCATTTGTTACTTATTTATTTATTTTTAGTGTTTATTAACATTATTTTGTCATGCAAACAACATTCCTTCCTGGTTTTTAGTGTTAATTATATATCCCTTTGTGTTTGTTTTCTTCGTTGTTGTTGTAATACAGTGGATGGGGTCACGTAAGGCTGCCATCTTGAATTTCTTTGACAGTTCTCATTTCGGACAACATGCGCAAGATAATACCTTAGATATGTGTACTGTGGCTTCACATGGCCAACAAACTACAGCAGTACTGCTGAAAATGGAGTTTAAAGGTTTGCAATAATAAATCCAAAATTATGATCTTGTGATGCTTTTTTGTCGAGGCCGAGGTATTCTCGTAGGTGCCCAGGGTTAATCCCAAAGAAAGCAAAAAAACTTCGGTAGAAGTTTCCAAACTCCAATCAAAACAAACTTTATTAATTCCAAATTAAGTTTACAGAGTTTTACAGTTCTCTATATTATTATTTTTCTATAACAGGGTATTTCGTATAAATAAAAATAAGTATTCCTACAATAATATAACACGGTATTTCATATACGGGTGTGGGGTCAGCCCTTCCTCCAGCAAGAGACTGGACGAGAAATCGGTGCACTATCCACGATGACAGGCTAGTCTGTGGTACTCTTTGAAGAAGTGTAGCCACAGAAATAATCAGTGGGACACGGCCCTGTTCCTAGCAAAAGACTAAAAGAAAAATCGTTGTAGGCTAAGCCTTGTCCATGCTACACTTAGAAGAAGTGGAGCGCAGAAAGAAACAGGTACAAAATATCCTTCTTGCTCCTAGCGGCAAACTAGAAAAAAAATCGGTGCTTGGTTCGCGGAAACAAGCTTGCCTGTGTAACTCTTTGAAGAAGGGTAGGCACAGAAATAATCGGTGGGACACGGCCGCGGCCCTGCTCCTAGCGCAAGACTAGAAGAAAAATCGGTAGATGTTTGATATTTGTCCACGATACACTTGGAAGAAGTGGAGCGTAGAAACAAACGGGAGGGAAAGGATAGATACAGGAAGAGGTAGAAGTTTTAAAAGCAAAACAATCTTCAAAACTCCTATCTGGTACACTTCGTACCCAGCAGTGTGTTCCTACTTGCAAATTTAAATTTGGTTCCTAAATTGAATTAAATCAGCGTGGTTTTCTTCCTATCCGGTCACTAAATTTGTACTTACAACAGATGAAGGCAGAAGACCAATTAGTAATGAAATTTAACCTCCCCATGTTGACTTTTCAGACATAAGAGAGTGTGAACCAAGAGAATCAAAAAAATATCAACAACGTCATACGTGTTCAGTTCATCCATCATAATGATTGCTGGTATGCCTTATCCTTAATGTGCTATGCAGCTAGTACCGCAACATCGTTTAGGAGACATCCGAGAACACCATAGGCTATCAACCACCAAAAGAAAACCCGTAGTATGATGGTGAATGCACGGTATTGAAAAGAGCATCCACAGCCTCTCGGCTCAGGTATATCGAAGAGTCTAGTCCCGCAACCAACACGGTTCTACAAAACAGCATGCAAGCTCTTCGAAACAGCACGCAAGCTCTTCAAAACAGCGAAGGGAACCTAGTCACCAAAGCACAGGGAATTGTAGACGTATTTGAGCAACATTTCAAGCTACTGCTAAATGAAATGTAGAGGAAGCGACAGGAGAACAAAGAAACACTGAAGAAGTTAAGAAATCTATTTTTTTTATTTTACACTATCAGATCTTTGTCGAAGAGAGCTTAGTACAAGCGACATCTTGCGACCAAAGAATTGCCAAACACAAATTAAGTGCTTATCAGGCTCATCACTTAGTGTAGTGTTAGTAGTTAGTAAGCAACAAACTACTTAAAACATACACTTTACAAAATAAAAATTAAAAACAATAATTACAAAATAGCAAATAAAATGACATTGAAAATATTAACAATTACAAACATTAAAGAGCGTGGTACACTGGTCTTCAATGAAGCTTTGAGTCTATTCTTACTTATATTAAAATCAAAAAAATTAGAGTTCAAATTCAGAATGTTGCACATGCGGGTAAAAGGCTCATGCATTCCATAATTGGTACAGTGTTGAGATATATGCATTAGTTCTAGACTACGAGTGTTGTGACCTCCACCACGGTAATTAAGGCTAGTACAAGATAATAAATCAGGTGCATCAATAACGCCCGTTAAAAGTTGATGAATAAATACAATATCATTATTAATTCTCCTTTGTGCTAAAGTTTGAATGTGAAGAAGCTTAATCCGGTGTTCGTAAGGAGGAAGATTATAAGGATCGGACCACGGTAGTCCTTTTAAGGCGAAACCTATCCACAAGCTTAAGAACAACAAATCCGCTGGATTGGATGGCCTACCTGCGAAACTCTTCAAGTATGGAGGAGATGTCCTGGTAGGGTGCATGCACCCGCTCATCAATCAAGTGTGGGAGGAGGAAGGTATGCCCAATGGCTGGTCAAATAGCTCCATAAGCCCAATCTACAAAACGGTGATCCTTCAGAGGCATTTTTCCCTGCTTAAAACATCCAACGTACAATGTGAGTGTCTAAAACCTTTCTGCAACACTATGATCGACACGTACCAGTGTGGCTTCCAGCCACAAAGATCAATGATAGACCAAATCTTCACATTGAGGCACATCCAGGAAAATACCAACGAATTGCAAGTCTAGACCCATCATCTTTTCATCCACTTCAAGGCCGCATATGATAGCATAAGTCACCGTGAGCTTCTATTGGCGATCTCGAAAAAAATGATCCAGCTATGCCGCATGACGTTACAAAATACACGGTGCAACGTGCAAATGGGTCACAGTTCACCCGAGCTATTCCAGACGTGTTCAGGGTTCAGACAAAGAGATGCGCTATCATGTGATTTTTTCAACCTAGTCGTGGAGCAGATAGTGCGCAAGAGTGGCATTAACCTGAAAGGCACTGTCTTCAACAGGTCTTCTCAACTGCTTGGCTATGCGGACAACATCGACATAATCGGCCACTGCAAGCGAGCTTAACTTGAAGCATTCACAGCTTTTAATGAACAGGCGAAACGCGTTGTTCTTGAAGTGAATGAGGACAAAACAAAGTTTATGCTATCAACAAACAAAGCCTCATCTATCCAGCGCCTAGGACAAAACACCACTGTTGGTAGCAGAAATTTTAAAGTAGTCAATAAGATAAACTACCACGGAACAAACATCAATCCCACGACCGACAACAACGTGAAAGTCCGACGAAAAAATACCTTTACCGAACCTCCACTACAGGGACCAGGTGGTTACAAATGCAAGAGCGCTTGGTCTTGACACCTAGAGGGAGTGTGCGAGGGAACGCAGCCGATGGAAGACTGCAATATCTCAGGCAGAGACCCTTCATGGATCGGGAGCTGGATAAGTAAGTAAGTTAGTATTAAAATAATGATAAAATCTAATTTATAAAAATCTTGTATCACTCTGTTTGTGATCGAACTCCTCCGATGTTTATGAAATTTTGTTTGCATATTTGGTAGCTATGAGAAAAGGTCATAAAATATTCTTCGTCCTCCTATTAGTAATTTTGTATAGTGCTTTTTTTCACTCCAGTTTATTTCCATTGTGTTCACTGCGCACACTGAATTCCCTCCACGCACACCAGGTATTCTTTTTGGGGGGAAGAAATCTATGCCTACGTTCAGTAACTCTCGAATCGATAAAATTGGTTGAGAAACTTTCCATTTTCATCGATTCTCGACTGATTTCATCAATTACGCCTAAATCCATTTTAAAATTAACTCTTATGAGATCAGAGTTTGAGATGAAAGAGATAGAATTGCGTATATCTGCGTACAATTGCGTATGATGGTTTTCTATCATGATAGTTTTCTATCATGACAGTTTTCCATCATGATAGTTTTCCATCATGATAGTGGTCTATCATGTAAGTTGTCTATCTGCCTATAATTGGGTGCATTTGCGTATATATGCGTAGAACTGTGTACAGTTGCGTACATTTGCGTAGATCTGCGTAGAATTGCGTATATTTGCGTAGATATGCGTACAAATGCATATATTTGCGTAGATCTGCGTAGAATCACGTATATTTGCGTCAATTTGCGTATATCTGCGTACAATTGCGTATATTTGCGTAGATCTGCGTAGACTTGCGTTTTTTTGCGCAGATCTGCGAAGAATTGCGTATATGTGCGTAGAATTGCGTATATTTGCGGATAATTGCGGGTATTTACGCAGATCTTCGTAGAATTGCGTATATTTGCGTATGCGTAGATTTGCATAGAATTGCGTATGTTTGCGTAGATCTGCGTAGTGCGTTTATTTGCGTAGATCTGCGTATAATTGCTTATATTTGCGTAGATCTGCGTAGAATTGCGTGCATTTGCGCAGATATGCGTAGAATCACGTTTATTTGCAAAGTATGCGTAGAACTGCGTATAATTGCGTAGATTTGCGTAGATCTGCATAGGTAGCTGATAGGTTTCTACCATGATACTTTTCTATCAAGATAGTTTTCTATCACGATAGTTTTCTATCATTATAGTTTTCTATCACTATTGTTTTATATCATGATATTAGAATTAGTTACGTTCAGTGACGCAACAGCTCGTGGAGAACTAAGACCTAGTGACTTAGAACTCTCAAGCATTCCTGTGCGTGTTGTTGGTAGGAATGGGAGGACCTTCAATTTTTTGCAAAGTCCGAACGGCTAAATGAGAAGCATATATTCATGACAAGTACACTCCTGTAGAATGTATCAGGCTGGGAATCGAACCCAGACCTTGACAGTTCAACACACTAACCATTATGCCACCAGGTACTTCATTCATAATATATAGATGTATAAAAAGCAGGAAAAGTATAGGTCCCAAGCGACTTCCCTGAGGAACTCCGTCCAGATCGGTTAAAGATAACCTTTGACATTTTGTTGCCAAATTATTTTCTCCTTCTTATCAGCAATAACATTCCGAACAAAATTTATTTTTGTTAAACTTATTTAATTTCTAAAAACCAAACCTGTTTTAAGCTGGACCACCCTGTGTGTAAATATACAATCCTGGCAATGACTGCTCTCTTTCCTGGCTTATTCCATAATTGATATATCCTTTAATTATAAAATACATACTATAATTGGAACTGTGTAATTTCCTTGACCCATAAATCTAAAACTATTATCATTTATTCCAACAACAACAACAATAACATATAGTTACAGTTACATCTTTGTATAGGCACATGTATAGTATATACACAAGTCCATTTGGAATTAATTAACAAAGTTCATTATATCTAGCCTCTTTTTATTTCAAAAGGATCTCTATATTTCTGAAGGAAGACCCCCTTTCTCTTTTCATATAAAGATAAACCTGATATTCATAATCAAAGGACACAGAACAACTATAACAAACTTGTCCGCATCAGCACCACATGCACTTTTACGACAGTGTCAAGTATCAAGTGCAGTTTTGGTCCTTATGCAGAATAAGGAGCAAACAAGATAATAATAGGTAGAGAGATATCCTTATTGCCCATGCACTAGCACATGGTCCTCCTGTACTGATGGTGTTTTGTTGGTTCAGGTTTGGGGTATGGGTACATGAAATGTGGCTTTCTAGCCAATAGCACACTTTATCCTGACATGTGTACAGTTATGAGGCATGAGAGATGTTTTTTGATGAGAATCTGTAGACTGTCCTACATGCCGCTCGTAGGGTTTCATCAAAAATATATTCTGTCTTGTCCTATATCTCTGCAAAGTGAAGAAAAAAAAATACAAAAAATGAAACGAAAGGACACTGCAGCTATTGTATCTTAACGCAGTACAGTACAGCCTGTGTGTATACACTTGGTACCGCATGTTGACTGTTTAATCAACGTGCAACTTTTGATTGAAGTATAAACGCGAGACTAGGAAAAGCAAATCCTTGGGCTCTTGGGTAAAAGTACTAAGGCTGACAATATGGACTTTGACATGCAATGTGCCGTCGTCGTCGTCATATGGCGATGGCGTTCTGTTCGCTGATGTCCTTTTTCTCCATAATGATAGTTGATGTTTTCATTTCTCTGTGAAAATGTCCTTTCAATTCATTTTTGGATTTAAACGAAGTCTCGTGTGTGTACGTATGTACAAGCGAGTGAAGCTCAGTAGTTTGCCTCTGACTCAGAGTGGATGTGATGTCCTTTATTGTGTCGCCTTCGGAGTGTTTTGGTCTGTTGTGTTTGTAGAATGATTCAGGCGATGTGCTGTGTCATATAATGTGTGACATAGTATATAGGATGTGGTGCATGAGGACGACTACATATATGGTCGTCGTAGTGATGTTGTTTATTTTTTTATTTGATGACAAAATACTGCAAAAAAATAGATAAAGTTTTTTTTTTAAACGATAAATGGCTGCAAATAAATACTGCAGTAAAAAAAATATATTGATGCAGCCCCGTCACATCTAATTTGCTAAAAATATCGAATGGGCTTTTAGCGATGGTTAAAAATCATTTTCTGTGATTGCTCATGAGATTTCTGTCATCCACAAGGGTTGGGTCAGAAATTGAAATGTTTCAGGACCTTCTGAAACAGCAGTTTAAATTTTTAAATTTTCCACAAGAATTCTTCACGTACATGGTCCTCGAATGTCCTTGGTTGAACTCAAATTTAGAATGTGCTTAAAAGAAAATACAATTACACCCACTCATTGAAAATTTGTTTTTGTTTTGAACTTTAAATCCAAAACAGGAATTAATTTTCCTCAATTGGTTTATTTTTAGGGCAATTGATTAGCATCCCGGAATTGTTTGCCCTAGTTGCTATGTGTAACAGCCAACTTGACGAAATTGAAAATTCTAAAAATTGATGTCAGTACTTATATACGATGTATGTAGACATTTCTTGACCTTTTTCGGGAGAAAACATCCCTCCCTTTATTGAATGGAATGAGAGAAAAATATTCAAATTTAGCATAAGCAATCACCAAAAGGCATCTTCTCTGCCCACGTTTTCGCATAAAAGACATCCAAATATATTGATTAATAAATATTAGGTATTTTGTTTGTATGTACGTATTTTTTCAGATATCTCGTATTGAATTCTCAGGAATTTAAAATTACCTAAAGGGAAGCAAAAAGCAAAAGTTTGGAGAAAAGATGTTATCCCCGCATATACAGATGATAGTATGGGGAAAAGGACAGAGCCAATTTATTTAAATGTATTTAATATGGGACACCATTTATCTGAGATTTCTTTACATCAGAATTCGATATTATTATTTTTTTTTTTTTGTGTTTGTTTAAAGTAAAGGTAAAATTGAAAGTGATAGGTATCGGGTTTTGGAAATTATTGGTTTTGTCTCTAAGGGATATAGTCGTATGTTTTAATGAAATTGGAACACCTGAATGAATATGTATTTTTATCGAGATTCCTGTGTTTTGTTTTGCATGTTTGAAACAAAAAAAAATAGGGTTTGGTTTGGTTATTTTTACAGGAATGATAAAAATCAATGGGTTCATAATATTTGTAATGTTTTTGTTTATTTAATAAATATTTGAAAAGTACAACAAATGGTGATGCTTGCGGTCAATAATAACTTCAATATCTATACTCTCTCCTATGTAGGCACGATGATTTATTTAATCAAGCATCCAATGTTATCATTTCATGTGTCAATACTTACATGAAGTCGTATGAAACCATAAAAGTGACGTGCACTAGCTTTGATAGTCAAAAAATGGTTTTGATCAGTTTTAAACTCGAAATTATTTAACCTTGGTATAGTCAGTCCAGTAACCTTGTAGTTTCATAGGACTGAGACCTTGCGTCAGGTCGGGTAGTTCTGATTTTTTGCTGAGTTGTTTATGATGTTGGCCTAGTAATAAATCCGATTTTTCGACCTCGAGCGCCGAACGCAACATTGGTAAAAATCCAAAAAACCGCGAATTTTTCCCTTGGAAACTGTTATGTCTACAGAACCGGCTTTGGACTCAAATTGAAGCAAATTTAGTAAGGTTGAAATCGTAGAGCAATGATTTATTCGGAAATTAAGGTGTAATGGTTAAAATGGCCAATAAGTGAAAAAATCGCGAAAAATTCGTGTTTTTTTGGATTTTTACCAATGTTGCGTTCGGCGCTCGAGGTCGAAAAATAGGATTTATTACTAGGCCATCATCATAAACAACTCAGCAAAAAATCAGAACTACCGGACCTGACGCAAGGTCTAATGTATATAGTTACTGGACTAGAGAACTATTTATGTGAGATTGTGGAATGTTTTTTTCCTGTACGCAGTAAGGAGTGTAAAATACAACAAAGTGACTTGTAGGGGTGTGCCAGTTTTGTTTATGTTAGTTTTATGTTGAAGAAGAGAGTGGAGACAGTTGAAACAATTTTTCGGGGGATGAATGAAACATATACTCACAACTCAGCCCCCCCCCCCCCAAACATCAAAAGATAAAAATGTGTACTACCCAAAATGCGAGGTCAACGTAACTCTCAAATTGACTAGTTAAAGGCTTAGGGGTCGAAGAACAAGAAAATGTAAGATCTTCACCACCACCCCGGAGAAAAACCAAATACAAAAAGAGTATGAAGCAAGGTTCAAGCATAACAAAGACTTGAATACGTAATAAAATATAAGATTTTGTATTACTTACTAACTTAAGGTGGCGCTACAGTCCGGGGTGGGCCAGGGCCTCAACCAACAAGCTTCTTCCAGCCGGCTCGGTTTCAAGCTAGCTGTATCCAGTTTCGCACACCAAGTTGGTTGAGGTCCCCTTCCACTTGCGTGTGCCACCTTTTACGCTGTCCACCTCTACTGTGCTGTCCCACGGGGTCGGATTCAAAGACTTTCCGGGCCGGAGCATTGGTGTCCATTCGCTCAGTCGTTGACTTTTCACTTTTTTGGCTAGGTCGGTGTCGCTGTACAGCCCGTACAGTTCGCTGTTGTATCTTCTTCTCCATTCCCCATCTATGCAGATGGGACCAAAAATCACCCGGAGAATTTTTCTCTCAAAATAGCCTAACGCGTTCTCATCCACCGTTAGCAGTGTCCATGCCTCTGCACCATACATCAGGACAGGGATGATAAGCGTTTTAAGTTGCTCGAGAGAGGGCTTTGCTTCTCAATTGCCTTCTTAGCCCGAAGAAACAGCGATTGGCAAGAGTAATTCTTCGTTTGCTCTCAGCACTGGTATCGTTCGCTGAGTTTATAGCGGATCCTAGGTAGACAAAGTCTCTGACCATCTCACAATTATAGCTGTCTATAGTGACGTCCTGTCCGATACGTCGGTGTTGGGTGTCCTTTCTTGTTGACAGCATATATTTTGTTTTGCTTTCATTCACCGCTACACCCATCTTCTTGGCTTCCTTCTCAATGCTCACAAAAGCACCACTGACATCACGCTTTGTTCGTCCGATTATGTCAATGTCGTCAGCGTAAGCGAGTAATTGGACGGACTTTTGAAAGATTGTGCCTCTAGAGTTGACTTGAGAGTTTTGCACTTCTTTCAAGAACGATGTTGAAGAAGTCGCATGACAGCGCGTCGTCGCCTTGCCTAAAACCTTTTTTTGATTCAAAAAAGCTTTTTATGGCCCTTAGTCGTTCTTTTGGCGTTTCGTTCGGCTTACTCACTTGAACTCATTAGTGACATAGTGAGGGCTTTGTCATACGCAATTTGTGCTAAGTTCAGTTCAACTTACATGAATTTTCCAACGAAAATCCACTTGGCTGATTTATTTCAGTAGTATATAGAATTTGTATTATAAAACCTTCTTTATTGAAACCTTTTTTGACATCAAAGGTGTCGGTGAGGTCTTTGCCGACCTAGATGGAGATGGCTTCAGGCGTTCACAAAGTACGGCAGAGAAGATCTTTAAGGCGATTTTAAGAAGACTGATGCCTCTTTAGTTGGTGCAGTCCAGAGGATCACCTTTCTTGAGGATCGGGCAAACAATGCTGAGGTTCCATTCATCGGACATGCTTTCCTCCGTCCATATTTTACAGATGAGCTGGTGCATACTCATAACCAATTCATCGCCATCCGCTTTGAATATCTCAGCCGCAAGGCCTTCAGCTCCAGTAGCTTTATTGGACTTAAGCTTAGATATGGCTATCCTCACTTCGTCAAGATCGGGTGGACGGAATTGTTTGCCTATGTCGTCCAGGTTGAATGGTGCTATCTGCATGGTAGTGGAATTCGGTTCGTCATCGCCGTTAAACAATTTGCAGAAATGATTTTTCCATATCCTCAGCACCGACTGCGATTCCACCACGATGTTCCCCTGATCGTCCTTGCAGGCTTCGGTTCGGGCCTTGTAACCTTGGGAGGTTCTTTTTACTTTTTGGTAAAACTTCCGAACTTCATTCCTGCAGTGGCATCCCTCTAATTCCTCAGCCAACCGGTTCTCAAGCTCTTTCTTTTTCCATCTAAGAAGCTTGTGATCTTCTCTCCTCTTCTGCTGGTAGAACTCGCGAGCAGCTCTGGTCCTTCTATGCAGCGCCGCTTTGCATGCCTGTTGTTTGGCTGCATGTACTTGCCGACATTTTTCGTCAAACCAGGGGTTTCGCTGTGGTGGTCGTGCAAAGCCCAGCATGTCAGAAGCAGCATCTCTGATGGCTTACTCGCAGTTTTTCCACTGGTTCTCGATGTTTGCAGTTGGTGGCAAAGAACTAGTTAAGAGGAAAAGGACCTGGCGATTTCTTGCGACTGTAGCCATCCGACGTCGAACTTCCTCACAGTATTTCCCTGTTTTGGCTTTGGTCTGGATATCCGTAGCATTACCTTTGCTACAAAGAGGTAGTGGTCCGAGTCAACGTTGGCTCCTTGGAACGTTCGGACATCCTTGATACTGGAGCAGTGATGGGACTTCTACCACTTAAGTGGTATTTCTACCACCTTTTTTGTTTTTAAAATTCTACCACCTCCAACTCAAAATCTACCACCTTTTACCATTTTGCTGCTAGTAATAATAATTTTTCATTTCTATCATTAGGCGTTTTTTATTGGAGAAAACTATAGCTAGCACAGTAAAATTTCCCTCGGTAAACAACAACAACCCCAAAAGAGTCGATAAATAAGGCAGTATAAAAGTGAATATAAAAGTTGAGATAAGGTTTCGTAAAGTTGAAACCAAGGCGGCGCTGAACTAAGTTATATGTAAAGATTTGTTCGAATTTTTAATGGCGAATAGTTTTGACATTAAGTGGCTGTCTGCCAACCTTCAGAAAAAATACAAAGTGAATATAAAAGTCAGTATAGCGTTTTATTGGTGCTTGCATTGCTGCGCTAGCTATAAATACCAATAAAACGCACCTATTGTTTTTTTGTATTTGATATTTATGTACATTCTTAATAATAATTATTTTTATTTGAACTAAATAATATTACGAGTAAAATTCGGAAACCACTGACGTTTCTTCAAAAAATTTCTAGTTGTAGTGTTAAGGTACTCTGTGGCTAATTCTGTATAGGACAAATTCTTAGGCTTATTTGAATTAGAAGAGTCTACAGCAAAGTTATAGAAACGCTTGCGTCTTTTAGTATTCCCCTTGACAATATGATTGGCCTTTCATCAGACAATGCTGCTGTTATGACGGGTACACTGACTGGCGTTAACACACGGTTGAAAAATGTGAATCCTAATGTCTTAACGATTTTATGTAGCTGGCATAATTTAAGTTCGTGCTCCACCTATGTGGCAAAGTATTTACCATAGGACACATTGGAACTTCTGTAATAGCATAGCTCAAAAAAACAAAAAGATTTCATAACTTTTCAGAAAGCACTTGATGTCGATGAACATCCAATTTTGAAAGTTTGTCAAACTCAGTGGCCGTCTTTAGAAATTGTCGTCAAAAGAATAATAGAGAAGTGGAATCCCTTATTTTATTTTTTATATTACATTCATTTGAAGAGCCTAACTTAAAAGCTATGAGCATTTTCAATTTTCAGAAAAATACTTAAAGAAAATTTAGTTTTTTTTATTTTATTGCATTCAATTTAAAAATAATTAACGACTTAAATGGAAAATTTCAATCTGAGACGACAAAAATCCACCTCTTAGTCGAAAGTAATTTAAGTCAAATATAATGAAAAATTTTATAAAACAGGAAAATATTGACGGATGTAAGAAATTCTGAAAACTATTTGCCATACAGTTAAATGTATTTTGGTTTATATTTTGAAGCATATATAATAGAAAATGAAATACATGAAAATAAAACCATGGAGCTACGAAAAGTTGGGCATATGGAGCTATTTGACCAGTCGTCGGGCATAGTTTCCTCCTCCCAAACTTGGTTGATGAGCTGGTGCATGCACCCTACCAGAACATCTCCTCCATACTTGAAGAGTTCCGCTGGTAGGCCATCCGAGCCGGCGGATTTGTTGTTCTTAAGCTTGTGGATGGCTTTCTTAACCTCTTCAGTACTGGGTGCTGGGACTGGATCTTCATTGACTGGTCTAATGCTTCTTTGTTCCCCTGTCGCCTCCTCTACATAATGCCCATTAAGCAGCTGCTGGAAATGCTGCTTAAACACGTCTACAATTCCCTGTGCTTCGGTGACTAGGTTCCCTTCGCTGTTTCGAAGAGCTTGCGTGCCAGTCCTATAACCAGATGCCAGTTGCTTGGCTGTTTTGTAGAACCGGCGGGTGTTGGTGGCGGTGCTGGACTCTTCGAGATACTTGAGCTGAGAGGCTGCGGATACTCTTTTCTTTCTACGCAGGGTTTTTTCTCTTTCCTTCTCTTTTCACGGTACTCCTCTCTTGCTGCTCTTGTTTTGTTGCAGCATTTGCATTCGTGCATTTTCCGTCTCCTGCTTCAATAGCGCGCATTCATCATCATACCACGGGTTCTTTTTTCTGGGTGGTTGATAGCCTATGGTGGTCTCGGCTGTCTCTTTAATAATGTCGCGATACTGGTTCCACTGGTTGTTGACGCTTGTGGCTGGGTGTACGGCAGAGAGTTTCCCGGTCAATTGCTCACTGTAGTCTCTGGCTTTCTCAGATGTGCTAAGGCATGCGATGTTGAACTTCTTTCTGTGGGCGGTCTTCGTTTTCTTTTCGTTGGACAGTCGGGCTCTGAACTTTGTCACAACAAGAAAGTGGTCAGAGTCCACGTTTGCACCTCGGAAAGTTCGCACGTCCAAGATATTCGATGCGTACCTTGCGCCAATTAGCACGTGGTCGATTTGGTTGGCCGTTCGACCATCTGGAGATCGCCAGGTTGCTGTGTGTATCCTTCGCCTGGGGAACCTAGTGCTACTTATCACCGTATTACGAGCTGCAGCAAAGTCGATTAGTCGGAAGCCGTTGTCTGTTGTCGTTTCGTGGAGGCTGTGCTTTCCAACTAATCCGCCAAAGATGTTTTCCTTTCCGACTTTAGCATTGAAGTCTCCGAGCACGACTTTGACATCGTACTCCGGACAGGCTCCGTAGGCTCCGTCCAGAAGGTCGTAAAACTCCTCCTTGTTAGACTCCTCAGCTTCATCGGTAGGGGCGTGTGCACATATTAGGCTGATGTTTTGGAAGGTAGCTTTGATGCGGATCACAGCCAGGCGATCGCTTATCGGCTTAAAATCGATGACTTTTGATCTGAGTCGATTTCCCACGACGAATCCGCATCCTAGCATGTGCAGTCTTTGGTGACAGCTGTAATAAATGTCGCAATCTTTTCTTTTCGTTATACCTGATCCTATCCATCGTATCTCCTGGATCGCGGTAATGTCTGCCTTTTACCGCGAGAGGACAGATTCAAGTTTTTGAGTAGCACCTGGTGTGTAGAGTGTCCTTACATTCCAGGTGCATACTCGTAGATCATAGTCCATTTTCGTTCCGGGTCTGGTTGCCATTTGAGGGGGGTCGTTATCCGAGGCTTCTTGCGTCTCTCTCATAACAATTGGCTTTTTTACTGTGGCCGGGTCGTTAGCCCAACGCACTAACCTCCAATCTGTAGCGCCATGGGTTTAATGTTGCAATTCTTTCCTTGATCAACATTCGCACTTACAAGTTTAGCAAGTCCTGGCATAGAGCCAAGACCAGTATCCGGCGGCTACCAACTTGGAGGTATTGTAAGCACTTGATGTGTAGGAAAAGATACAGCTCGAGGCCCCCAGTTCCTACAACATCCAACCAAATAGCTCCATATGCCCAATCTACAAAAAAGGCGATCCTATGTCCTGCAAGAACTACAGAGGCATATCCCTGCTTAATGTTGCCTACAAGATCCTATCCAACGTACTATGTGAGCGTCTAAAACCTTTCTGCAACACTATGATCGGCACGTACCAGTGTGGCTTCAGGCCAGGCAGATCAACTAAAGACAAAATTTTCACATTGAGGCAATTCCTGGAAAAGACCAACGAATTTCAAGTCGAGACCCACCACCCATTCATCGACTTCAAAGCCGCATATGATAGCATAAGTCGCCAAGAGCTTCTATTGGCGATGTCGGAACTCGGGATCCCGAAAAAACTGATCCAGCTATGCCGCATGACGTTACAAAATACGCGGTGCAACGTGCAAATGGGTAACAGCTCATCCGAGTTATTCCAGACGTGTACAGGGTTCAGACAAGGAGATGCGCTATCATGTGATTTCTTCAACCTAGTCCTGGAGCAGATAGTGCGCAAGAGTGGTGTTAACATGGAAGGCACTATCTTTAACAGGTCTTCTCAACTGCTTGGTTATGCGGACGACATCGACATCATCGGCCGTTCCAAGAGAGCTATACTTGAAGCATTCACAGCTATTGATGAACAGGCGAAACGCGTTGGTCTTGAAGTGAATGAGGACAAAACAAAGTATATGCTATCAACAAACAAAGCCTCATCTGTCCATCGCCTAGGACAAAACGTCACTGTTGGTAGCAGTAATTTCGAGGTAGTCAAGGAGTTCACCTACCTCGGAACAAACATCAATCCCACGAACGACACCTTAGTGGAAATCCGACGAAGAATTACCCTAGCGAACCGCTGCTACTTCGGTTTGGCCAAACAAATGGGTTCAAAACTCCTTTCTCGAAAGACAAAGTGCACGCTATACAAAACTCTAATTTTACCAGTTCTACTCTACGGTGCCGAGTGCTGGACGATAAGTAAAAAAGGGGAATTGATCCTGGGCACTTTCAAGCGAAAAATTCTACGGCGGATATTTGGTCCTATATGCGAAGAGGGCGATTGGAGGAGAAGATTCAATCGTGAACTGTACGAGCTGTACCAAGATGTGGATGTAGTCCAAAGAGCCAAAACACGTCGACTACATTGGCTCGGCCACATCGAGCGAATGGACAACAACGCTCCAGCCAAGAAAATCATCGAATCCCAGCCCCCAGGTTCGAGACGACCAGGAAGACCGAACCTCCGCTATAGGGACCAGGCGGTCACAGACGCAAGAGCGCTTGGTCTCGACGACTGGAGGGAGCGTGCGAGGGACCGCAACCGATGGAAGACCGCAATATCTCAGGCAGAGACCCTTCATGGATCGGGAGCCGGATAAGTAAGTAAGTAAGTAAGCTACGAAAAGTTATGTGTAGCTATTATGTTGAGTTATGTGTACAAATTCAAGAACGATTTACTTTTTTTGATGATAAAATTAAAGTATTCAAATATTTAGATCTGAAAAAAGTCATTGCTTGAACAATGCCAACAGTCATTGGACTTTAAAAATATTTCCGCCAAACGCTACAACCATTGAAACGCTCAATCTTGGGTGGAAAAAACTTATCGGCGAATTTAAAATAATAGAAAGTTTCAAAACTAATGACATTGTACTACAGTGGATTTTTATTAAAAAATTGAAAGATGTAATGGGAGATTTAATGTTTGAAAACCTGTCATCATACATGTTACAACTTTGTTGTTTACCCCACAGTAGCGCAGCAGCTGAACGTAAATTTTCACAGCTCAAAAATATAAAAAATAATAAAAGAAATAAATTAAACACAGCAACTGTTCACAACATTTTAGCTGCGAAAGAACTTTTGGGAAACTGGGAACATTTTGATTCCCCAGAGTTGTTGGTTAAAGATGCTTCTAAATACAAATTCAAAAGCGGATGCTTTAAAAAATAATAATTTTATCTACATGTGATTTATAATTTTTAATTTGAATGGACCGATTTCGTTTTTTTTTTTTAATTTAATTGTTATAAATAAATGATTTATTTACCATTAAAACATTTTTTTTTACCACCTTTTTTTGGGCTATCTACCACCACTTTAGTTTTCCTAAGTCCCATCACTGTACTGGAGGAGTGCCTTGCGTCGATCGCAATGTGGTCTATTTGGTTGGCGGTTGATTGACCAGGAATTCGCCCCTTATGTACATATATCGAGATGCGGAAACTGGGTACTAGCTACCACAACGTTTCGCCCCTCAGCAAAGTCGATTAGCCTGAGTCCGTTATCGGAGGTGGTGTCGTGCAGGCTGTATCTTCCGATTGTGCCACCAAGGACGTCTTCTCTTCCTAGTTTGGCATTCAAATCACCCAATATTAATGTCATAGCTAGGGCAATGCTCATATGTCTTGTCATCTTTCTTCCGCTGCCGCCTGGATAAAGGAGAAGTGCCTCAGTGGGAACACTCCTCCCCCCTCTCTCGATGAACCCAACTGTTGTACCTGGGTGAAACGCTTTTTTTTGTTTTTCACAACGATCCGTTGTTGTGTGCATATGACTATATTCAAGAAGTCTATGGATTTCACGAACAACTAAGCTCTTTACCATTCCGTTAATTTTCATTTAACCATAGACACTCAGTTTTAGTCGGGTATAATTTCAAACTTAAATTAATCAATCCTATCTATCAACAACTTTATGAAATTCCCTTTTAGATTTTCCGGGCATGATGACGTTTTGACGTACATAATATAAGGTCTGTTCCTTTACTCTGAATTTCCATGATTTTCTGTGAATTTCTGCGCATTTCAGTCCAAAGTTCACACAAGTTTGGACTAAAAATCACAGAAACCCAAAGTAAAGGATCGGACTTATAGTTTTTATACTTAAATATCTTTTCGCACAAAAATGTTCAAGTCTTCAAAAATATCAATGCCTTAAGTTTCGTCTATATAAACTTCTATATATTATGTTTATTGTTTAATTTCTTGCCTCAATTATAACAGAGTTTCTAACGCGAACAGAACTTGTGTCTGGTGTTGGTGGTCTGGCTTGTGGTGGTGGAGCTTTCTTCGGATCTGGTTTCTTATCTTTTATCATCATAATTTTATATTCATTTGGAAGATCCTCTTCAGCGTATAATTTATGCGTGAAATATATTCGACGAATTCGTATGTTAGCATGAATTTGAACACGTACTGTTTCCATATAATTAGTGCCATAAGCTCGCCTGGTAAAATCAGCCAAATTCAAATGTATTTGATTCCAACCAGGTGATAGACCCATAGGCATTGACATACAAAATGTCTTAACACGAGTCTTGCTTTCATAATTGGATATACGAAATCGACGAAGGAATTTTTGATCATCTAATATCTGTAAAGTAAGAGATATTTTATTTAATTTACCCCCACAGGTAATGGTGGAAACATTAGGCACGTTCAAGAAAATGAGATCACAGCAACCAGACAGCAAATTTTGTTCCGTCAAAAAATAAGAGCAAATGGATCCAATATTATAGGAGTGTTCCTTTACTTTGAATTTCTGTGATTTTCTGTGCATTTCTGTGCATTTTAGTCCAAAGTTCTGTCAAAGTTCATATAAAAAAAATTTGTTGACAGAAGTTTGGACTAAAATTCACAGAAATTCAAAGTAAGGGATCAGATCTTTTGTTTCCTCAGTAATTTGACAGCAAAACTCAGATTTGACACTGAGATCACATTTTTCTGGGCCTGCGCTATTTGCTTCCCCATTTTTTGACGGAGAATGATTTATGAGACTTAATTTCCCTGAACTGGCCAAATTTTCAAACTTTTTTACCTGCACTTCAAATGTGAACAGTTTTCTCATATTTTTCAACAGCAAGACAAGGAATGGAAGTTTTATACCAAGTGACATTTTTGGATCTTTTGGAGCTGCTATAAATATTGTTGAAACATTCGTACCCATGATCTCCAAAGCCATTGACTTGATATCTTCGTCAACTATTCTCTTGACATGACCATTTTTACCCTTGTTTTTTAAGAAATTTATAATAAGAGCTCAGACCAACAATTATTTAAGAAATAACTTACTACATGGCGCCATATTGCAAGAGGCTTACTTCCAATGCTGTAGAAAATTGTCAGGAAACCTTCTTGGTAAGAATTCCTGAACATTTTGTTGTTAATCAAAGTTTTAGTAAAAATATATTTTTTTGTTTCAAGTTTTTTTTTAGAAACGTTTCTGTCCCTACATTTAAAACTTGATTACTTGTGTTTAAGTTGACTAGAAGTGAAACTAGAAATCTTTAATGTTCTGTTACATCTGTGTTGGGAAAATACATTATTAACGACAATGATGAACATTTCAATATACCTATCAAAGCCGAGAGAGATTGTTCTTATCATCTAAGAATATCTTGGTTTGTTTTTGATTTACCATTAACATTATTATTGAAAATCTGCGTGTTCTTGGATCATTGAATTTCCAATTTTGTTTTTTGTCAATGGATGCAAATTATTCTACATAAAGTGAGAGAGAGAAAGAGAGAGGAATGAGATATAGGGAAAAAACATTCAACGTTGATTTCCTTTGCTATCACAATTTGGAGATCAATTTAGGCCCATAAATCACTGCTTATATTACCATACTAGCAAGATGGCACAGATTACACAAACGACAATAACGAAGAACAGGATATGCAAAAGAATGATATTAAAATCGGAAGTGGGCGAGAGTATAGTTTCTTTCAACAAAAAAAAAAAAGGAAAAAAAATTGGAATCCAATCTTGAGGAGATGTTAATAAACACAAAAACAATTGGATGGTTATAGGTAGTTGGTATGTGTACACGAGGGTACTGTGACGTTGTTTGAGAGTAATTTTGAAAATAACAAAAAATAAATGAGGACTTTATTAAATTTTGTATGTTATATGGTTTCGGTTACAGTTGTGGGAAATTGCAAGGAACAGTAGGTTTAATTTTAGAAGTACTCGTACTTATAGGACAGTTTGAAATTTCTGTAGAATCATAAATGGAAATGACCTTGAGATTAATGAACATTTTTGAAAGGTTCCTTAAAATGAATTCAAGAGAACAAAAACTCACCATTTTCATATCAGAAAAACAACAAAATTTTATTGGTTGAATAGCTTTGAACGGAATTGTTAGTATTGTTTTACCTTCAAACCATAACAAATAGATTTAAAAATAAATAATTATGATTTTACCTCCTTTAATAAACAATGATAATATGATTTGAACTCAATAATGCAAAATAATATGAAGAATGCATGCCTATGAATATGAATATGAATATGAATATGAATATGAATATGAATATGAATATGAATATGAATATGAATATGAATATGAATATGAATATGAATATGAATATGAATATGAATATGAATATGAATATGAATATGAATATGAATATGAATATGAATATGAATATGAATATGAATATGAATATGAATATGAATATGAATATGAATATGAATATGAATATGAATATGAATATGAATATGAATATGAATATGAATATGAATATGAATATGAATATGAATATGAATATGAATATGAATATGAATATGAATATGAATATGAATATGAATATGAATATGAATATGAATATGAATATGAATATGAATATGAATATGAATATGAATATGAATATGAATATGAATATGAATATGAATATGAATATGAATATGAATATGAATATGAATATGAATATGAATATGAATATGAATATGAATATGAATATGAATATGAATATGAATATGAATATGAATATGAATATGAATATGAATATGAATATGAATATGAATATGAATATGAATATGAATATGAATATGAATATGAATATGAATATGAATATGAATATGAATATGAATATGAATATGAATATGAATATGAATATGAATATGAATATGAATATGAATATGAATATGAATATGAATATGAATATGAATATGAATATGAATATGAATATGAATATGAATATGAATATGAATATGAATATGAACATGAATATGAGTAACCGACGCACGCTCCTTAGACTTTCAAAACAAGTTAGTCAAACCTGATTTGAATTAAATTAAAATCATTTTTAAAGTTTAATAATCTTTAGTTCGATTGCTTTTCCCCGGGCCAGACAGTAGGCTTATCAGCTAGATGCTATCGTTACTTTTAATTACAAAGCAATGGCAGTATTGTTTTGTAGCTTTTTGGAATACCAGAAGTCCATTCTTAGGGTTTGCCTTCAAGAAAAAATTCTTTCAAAAAACTAATTTTTCTTCAAAACCGTTCATTAAAAAACTTACTTTGAAAATAAACCATAAAAATGGACTTTTGGCTTTCGAAAAAGCTACAAACACTACTGTAAGTGTTGACAGTGTTTTTTTATTTAATGTAATTTGTTTTTATAAAATTGCCTCCTGTTCAAGCGGGGGAAGTATTACCCCTTCCCGTGGGATTTTTTTACAGGGTGTACCATCTTTTATGTCGGTATATAAACATTGAATAACTTTAACATTTTCTCAACCGATTGATTTAATTAGACATACAATTGTTTTGAAATGCCAAATCAGTACAATTTTTACCATGAATTGCTTCCTTTGAAGATTGTCATTCAGTTGTGTTAACCCAAAGTAAAATCATTTGTACCCAACAAGCACCGTCTGACAACACTTTTCGTCATTTTGTGTCAAATTTTGTTGAGAATGAGACAGTGAAAGACCGTTGAAATGCCGTTTATCAACACGCAAAACATTTCAATGAACTAGTTGTTGTGGTAAGAGAGAGTGTTGCCAAAAATTCATTTTGGTGCCAGTGGAACCAGCGTTGCCGATTTGGCACGATCGTGTTTTTTACCTTTTTTATTTTCATTCTTTTACTTAAACTAGTGTGCTCTCACAGGCCCAACATGCGTACTTGAAGGGCAAATCTGTTGAGACAGCACTTCATGAAGTGGTTGGCACAATTGAAAATCGATCCATTTTAAGGAATTCACTTTTGCAGTATTCCTTGACATAGAAGTGGCCTTTAATAATATTGATAACAGTGCAATCCGACAAGCCCTAAACTCTGTCAGCATCGATCCATCACTGATAAACTGGATTGATTTCATGCTTAAAACGAGACTCATTAATGCAGAAATGGATGACAGCGAGATAAGAGTTAGGACGAGTAGGGGCACATGGCAGAGGAGGGCTCCCCTCACTTCCTTTGCAAATGCCCCAACCTAGCTAGAACCAGAAAATAGGCCCTTGAAGAATACTTCTTCGACGAACTGGGTGACATCTCTGTCTTGTCACTAAAGAACATCCTGAAATTCATTCAGAACTCAGGATGGTTCAAGGAGGCCCCCCAAACAAAAAACTTCCTATCCGTCCCTATCCGTCCTCACTAACCACCTATATCCCGGGGAGCGCAATGGATCCACTGAGATCCGAGTGAGATGGTGTGGCTTGCCGTAGCATCACCCCTTCCAACCTAACCTAACCTTTACTTAAACTAAATTGAATTTAGATTAAATAAAATGAAAATTGTTCTAAAAAGCGTACAAATTGGCACAAAATCTATTAAGCTTTTTAACAATACACGAACAGAGCTAGTGACGTTTTATTTGTATGTTTTACTGTATTAAAACCTTGCAATAATATCGAAATCTATGCGGGCCTTACACTAGGCCCGAATTATGTTCAATAAAAAGAAAATTGTGATTTTTCATATGGTACGAGAATTGCACGATTTTTCAAAAAATGTGTAACGGAAATCTTTTTAAGTTGGCAACGCTAAGTGGACTTGCATGTTTTTATTTACTTATCATCTAAAGCTGATCTTAACAGAGCGTAAGACAAGTTTGACAACTGCTCTGATAAATAATATTATCCCTATCAGAAGGTCTGTTCTATCACTCTAAAAACAAACACCCGTTCTATTCTCCAACTTCAAATGCTTTTAAAATCATGTTCACAGTTCACTTCCTTGGACTCAATTTTTTCATTTATTATGAATCGGATTTGGATTGAGTTATGGAAACAAAACATAAACTGTAAGTACTGATGTGAAATTCAAAGTAAAAACATGATTCACATAACAACACACACGCTTTTCTATAAGGTTTATAATAAAAAGTATTTTTTTTTTATTATCTTGGTACATTATCTACTAGAAAATGTTAATGAATTTTATGTTAAGCTCTTTCGTTCCGCCTTTTTCTTTTTTGAAAGAAAAAGAAAAATTAAAATAAAAAGAAAACGACGCCAATCTTATTAGTATATCAATGACACCATTCACATGAAAGAGAAAATAAATTCAAGTCTCTTTTCTATACACCTACACTCAATTAAACCACAACAACAAAAAAGCTTAGTACCTATTGCAAGGAAACCAATAATAAATTTAAGGTATTCCATATAAGACTCGAATGTATGTACAAGAATCCACTTAGCTTGACTTAAAATTTAAACGTCACCCCTGACAACATAGCTTATTCCATCACCCATTTGATTTATTTTTTTTTTTTTTTTTTGTGTGTGGATAGAGTAATGCGAAGTCATTTCTCCAAAGGATTTGAAGAGAATATACCACCAGAGTTGCCAATGAACAACATTATGCTACATATGCTGCAAAATGAGAGAAATTAAAAAAGAAGAAGCCAAAATGCTAATATCCTTGTTATTTGTACTCACGTACAGGGTTACCTCTGAAAATTTTCGGAAGGAGTCAAAAAAAGGAGTCCTGGCTGAAAAAAGGAGTCCCATCAAAGCTTCAAGAAAAACATCAAAATTTATCACCGTTTTGATTCAACATGGTTTATTTTTAAAAAAATAACAAAAACCTTCTCTTTTAAACAAAACAATAAATAAATATTTGTATTTCAGAGAAAAACAACTCAAACTTGAAAATACTTCCATCTTTTCAATTTGTTTAGTAGATATTAGTTAATCTCAAGACAAAACCAACAATTACCTAAGTTTCTTTAAATAAATAAACAGTTGCTCTTCTTAACAAAACACTTACCTAATATTAATATAATATTACATATCGAATATCACAAATATTATCTTTTTATAGTACTAGTTATTAGGAACATCGTTCGTATATTTTTGAATTAAAATCGAATCAGGAATCCAGTCTTCTAGTTGGTTATAATCTTAATCTAATAGATTAAGTGCAGGAGTGCAGGAAGCATTGAAATGCACACTTCAACTTTTAGGCGGTTTGTAAGTTTTTTTTTTTAAATTAAAGTCAATTTATAAAAAATTCTTTCTGTGCAAGGGCTGCTATGGCCAATTTTAAAATCTTAATAATAATATAATATAAAATATATAATAATTTCCAATGGTTATTTAAACTGCCCAATTCAAACCAAAACTTTCAATGTCATTAAATTTATAAAATATGTATATTTTAAAACGACTGTCTTGGGCTTTTATTTCTGGTAATTTTCATTCTTTAATAACTTTTACTGGATTAAGGGTAAAGTTGGGATATTCAGATATCAACGAATAATAGTTAAAATCTTTTTGCATTTTAATTACTTGCCTTTGAATATAATATTTAAGAATTGACAGCTGTTATCATTGAAATTAAAATGCGAGATTATTTGATTACGAATAATTTTGTAATATGTACTAAGAGTATTTCCTTCAATAGTATCACAGAAACTAGTGTTATCCAGACATCGCATCCAGTACAAATAAAAATGGCCATTTTTTCAATATTTTGTGTTTTCAATCTCTTTTTCTTCTTCCTCAAAAATCGAGTCCGTTAATGGAACTGCTGATGGCTTGTAGTTGACGTTTTGTATTTATGTCTATACATGTAAATCTATTTTTTTTAACATCATATAAAGTCTAAGGCTCACACAAAATTGATATTACTGGGACTTATCTCTACGTCCCACGATAAAAAAGCAGTAATTTTTGTTTGCTCTGCGTGCGATATCTATGTAACCATAGTATCTGTGATAGTATACTTTTCTTCATTCGCTTTGTATAGCGCTGTGAGCCGAATGCCGTATGTAATGAGAGAACATCTTTTATTGACGAAAGAACATGTATAATTTGAGATGAATCGTTCTGAAAATTTTTATTTTATTTAATCAAGACATTTAAGACATATGAAAGGAAGTTAAGGTAAACGAAATTGATGCTGTTTAATGAATCTTTGTTTTCGAAATTTTGGCAGAACTACCATCGAATTGAGCCCTTAAATGTCGGAAAGGAACCCATTGCTTAGTTATTCTTTTTGTATAACCAGTAGAAATATTTCACAAAATGAATGAAATTCTGAACCATTTTTACAATTTTTCGCTGGTAATATTATAACTTAAAAATTTGTCTTGAAGAATTTTGAATTTTAGCACTTTTGTGAACTACAAATTTGTAATTACAATTTCGTAATATGGTGCAATAGGCCACAGGTGTTTTTTTCCAATAAAATTCGTGTGGATACCCTTAACCTGCGATGAGGCATGTCTAAACATGAATAAAACTCAAATTTTCACGGACTTCTTTTTTCGCTCAACTGAAACTTTTCAACCTGTTTGAATGAAACAATTTTTAGAAACTGTCTAATTTAACAAAGGTTAGAATTGAGCTTCAAGCGATATTGAACTCGTTAATATCATAGAATTCAATAAATCTTTGTGTGTTTATGAAAAAGAGTCCTAAAATTGAAAAAGGAGTCAAATTTCAATCATTTTTAAAAAGAGGAGTCCTGGAGTCCCAGCGTTTAAAAGGAGTCAAAACGACTCTAAAGAGTCCCGAAGGTAACGCTGCTCACGTAGCCTTAACGACCGACCAGTCTGTCTTGCTCTAGGCTTAGTGCTGGGAGCAACGTCACCCTTCCCTAAACTTTGTCCACTTTGGGAAAAATCAATTTATTTTTCTTTTAATGGTAATTTTAACTCAATGAACTGGCTAACTCAAGCTCCGTCGGTTCCATGTCTATTACAGACTTTGAAAAATTGTTTGACTATAAGCTAAAAGACCTTGCCACGAAAGCCGATGTAGTGTAACTCCGAGATGATCTAGTTGAGTTGAAAAATGAAAATGATAACTTGAAGATGGCAGTAGCAGAACTTGAAAAAAAGTGCAAATATCTTCAAAATGAAATTGAACAGATAAAGTTTTCTAGCTGCGAATCAAATCTTATTTTTAAGATGCAAAAGAAAAGCACTGTTCAGCTGCTTGAAGTCGAAAACATTTGCAAGAGCCTTGCAAATTCTGATACAATAATCTCTTCTCAACAAATCGAAGAATTAAACACAAACAGCAATGGAATTGTGACTTTCAAGGCCAAGTTTAGCAACAAAAATAGAGCTTTCCAAGTTCTAAAAAAAATCAAAAATGTTGAAAGGAACCGGGATCACACTTAATAGGGATTACCCATTAGCAACAAGACATAGGCGAGGGATGTTATTGCTACTGCGAAAACGTCTCCGAACAAAAGACCAACAAATCGGAGTCTCACTTCGCGACGATAGACTTGTTATTGATGGTGTTGTGGTGCGATGGTGTGACGAATATGGGTTCACTTCAGATCAACAAGATGGTTTAAAACTAGTAACAGACAAATTTAATCTATCAGTGAACTTTTTCAACGAAATATATTCTGAAATCATCAAACAAAATAAACAACGTGTCAGTCAACAGAGTGAAAAAAGAGAAACGTCAAAGTCAACGTCAATGAAGGAAAGTGAAGTTGGTTGTAGTTTGAATTCTGTGGAACCTGCTGGTGGTGGCGCAAGTGTCTCGTATAGGGTGATTCAAAACTTACAAATAAACTAGAAAATTGCCGTCTGTCAGGTGTTAAATATTATTAATTTTAAAATTCTTCAAAGTAAAATGGATACCAGCACAAAAACCGAATTCTAGAGGAAGAGCCAGTGGAGGTGTTCTAGTGGGGATTAAACAAACATTAAAAAATATGCAATGCGTTTTCAAGAATGATGATGACCTTGAATATGTGGAAATTAAGATCGAACATTGCAGACTCACCTTGATACCAATTTATATTAATTGCAGCCATTGGGAATATCAATTTAATAAACTTGTCGACAGTCTGTTTAGAAATGATTTCACAAATATTTTACTTATTGGTGATTTCAATGCCAGAACAGGATCTGAAGTAAGTGAAACAAAAATGTGGGAGAAAGAACGTCGATCGAGGGATTCAGTTGTCAACATTGAAGGAAACAAACTAATCGATCTTTGCAACGCTTTTGGTCTTAGTATTTGCAATGGATGCTCACCGGGAGACAAAGACGGAGATTTTACCTTCACTAGTCACCAGGGAAGCTCAACCATTGACTATGCTCTCGCTGGAGGTGATTGGTGTGCTTTGATCGACGACTTTAAAGCTAAATCGCAAATATTCTCCGATCACTTACCAATCGAAATAATCATGAAATTTACAAGCTTATCTGCATATTCACCTCCATCACAATCAGTTTTAACCAAATACAAGTGGAAGCCGGAGTTCGTCGAAAGGTATACATTTGCTTTGACAGAAAACTTATCGTCTGGAATAACTGTCAGCAATAATTCACTCACGGTGGAAGAGCTCAATGATGTTATACTGAAATCAATCCCGAGTACATGCAATATAGCAAAAAGAAGTAGCAGTTTTAAGTTTAGGGAAAAATGGTTCGATGAAGAGTTGGCCCAAGCAAGGAAAAAGTCTTTTGTATGGTTGAAGATCTTTCGCAAAAACCCACATGATTCTTTCCTAAGACGAAAATATGTTCAATCAAACAGAGAATACAAAAACATGTGGAAATCTAAACGTCGAGCATTCGCTGAAAACACCGCAAATAGAATCTCCGGTTGCAGAAATTCATCTGAATTCTGGAAGTTAGTTCGGGAAATAAATAATAACGAGCAACTAAACTCAACAATTCCCATTGAACTCCGAGATTTAAATAAGTATTTTCAAGAAATGTCAAGGAATTATCATACCAGTTCATTTCAGTTTGCCATTCCGTTTCAACAAAATGAGTTACTGGACGGTCGATTTACAGCTTCTGAAATCAAATTTGCTTTGCAAGATTCGAAAAACAATAAGGCCCCGGGCTCAGATGGAATTCCAATGGAGTTTTACAAATATAGTACTCCGGAATTTATTGAACAGCTTACAGAAGCATTCAATTCCATCTTAGATTCTGGATCGGTTCCAGAATTTTACAACAAGGAAATTCTTAAACCGATTCACAAAAAAGGAGACAGGACCGATCCCGCAAACTATAGAGGAATTTCACTTCTAAATGTATCATTGAAGATACTTACGAAAGTTTTGTATAATCGATTATATAACTGGGTACAAGAGAACAATCTGTTAAGCGAAAATCAGGCAGGATTCCGAAAAAAACTATTCAACTGTGGATCAAATTTATACGCTCACTAATATTGTTGAACTCTGTATTGAAAAAAAAAAAGAAAACTGTATGCATTTTTCATAGACTTCAGGGCAGCTTTTGATACCATAGATAGAAAAGCTCTAATGCTCAAGTTATATAACAAAGGAATGTCTCTCAAATTTGGGAAAATAATAGAAAGCTTATATGCTCACACAACTTCAGCAATTTTCGTTGGATGTGAAATCTCTCCATATTTCGAAGTTGAAATCGGCCTTAGGCAAGGCTGTAACCTCAGCCCGCTGTTGTTTTCTCTTTATATCGATGATATCGAGGATGCTTTCCATACTGGTGGAGTAAATATAACCAATACGATGAGAGTAAGCCATCTTATGTTTGCTGATGATATTGTCGCACTTGCAGAAACACCGCATGGACTTCAATTGATGATCAACAGGGTGGCTGAGTACTGTGATAGATGGAGGCTACAGATTAACCTTAATAAATTGAAAGTTATGATCTTCCGCCAAGCTGGCGGTAGAAATTGTGCCAACGAAAGGTGGCAGCTATCGAACCAGGACATTGAGGTTGTTAACGAATACAATTACTTAGGTATGGTTATCACACGAAATCTGAATATGAGAAAGCATATGGTAATGAAGCTCGCTAAATCAAAAAAAAGCGCTGAACGCGACCTGGAGGAGTGTAATGGCACATAAAGATGTAGATTCGGCTTCGAAATATAGAGTGTTTCAAGCAACGGCACAGGCTATTATGTTCTACTCGGCGCAAATCTGGGGTCATAAGGAGTTTGAGGTAGTGGAACAACTTTTGCGATACTTTTTGAAGAGAACGTTTAAGCTACCTAGTACTACTCCCAACCATATACTGTTACTAGAAACTGGTCTTTCTCCTTTGTTTATCTCGACACTCAAAATGCAAGTGGACTATGTTCTCAAAACGCTTAGGCTTGATGACAATAGGCTGCCTAAGAAAATCAGTATGATTGTATTAAGGAAACAAAATTCATGGATGGCTGAGTGGAAACGTTTGGCGGACTATAGTAATTTCTCGCTTGAGCAACAACTGAGATTCTTAGAAAACTAAATTATATGGTCTCATAACGGCAGTCGACGAGAAAAAAAGAGTGGATTTCGAAGAAAGGTCCAGAAATTCAAGTCAAAGAATCATTTATTCTCAGCTGAATCACAACTTGAGCAACAACAACTACTTCAGTCCCACCTATAAAACAGCCTTGATTACAATTGTGTTCAAAACCAGAGCTGAGATACTTTCTCTCAATTTTATCCCAAATAGAAATGATCTTTCTGAAATTTGTGGGCTGTGTAACCTGGGGGAAAAAGAAGATGTGCTACACTTCCTGGGAATGTGTCCTATTTTGCAGGAAATAAGAAGAAATGTCTACGGAAAAAATCAATTAACAAACAACGAAATGCATAACATACTCAATGGAGAAAATTGGAATAACCTACACAAATATATTAGCTGGGCTTTGCGATATAGGAAAAGCATAGTTGATGAAATGTTTAAGAATTCAACGAAACTATGTACGTATACAAGTATATTTGTTTTGTATTATATTATTAAAATTGTATTACAAAAAAAACCAAAGTTGCACTCTGGCAGACGGCGTAAGCCATGCTGTAAAATGAATATTTGTACAAATTAGTTGTAAGAAAAACTTTGAATAATAAAAGTCATTAATAATTGAAACTCAATGAACAAGACAAGAAATTACTCAAAATCAAATTTGAATTAAAATTTTTAAACGTCCCTTTTGGCAAAAAAAAAATGTCCATCTAAAACCACACCATGGCAACACTATTTGAAATACCTTAATATCTAAAGACCCTCTTAAATAGGAGAGGAGTAACGCTGTGAAAACAAAATTGACATATGAATTCAAGCCCTGATCCCATTCAATCCAATCATTCCATCATGTTCGTTTTTTTTTTCTTCTTTCTTATTACAAAGCCGATTTACTCACAATCAATAAACAAAGGACATTTTTTTTCTTGTATTTTTTCTTTTAATTAACGTTTTGTCATGATGAGTTTCTCTTATCCTTTGAATTTAATTTTTTGTTTTTTTCTCTTATTTTGCAGTATTTGGTGAGAAGGATCTCGCAGTCTCTGGTGAATACAACAACGATAACAATTCAGAAAACCTCATAGATACAGCTTCAACCACAGAAGAACAGCAACCTATTTTTGACTTTGGTATGCCACGGAATATTTCGGCAAGAACAGGACAAGCGGCTTTAATTAAATGCCGTGTCGATAATTTAGGTGACAAATCGGTAAGTAGTGTAAACGTATAATTGAGAATTAGCAAAAACACTATATTTGAGCATAGAAGCTGATGAATGAATGTACGTGTAGTGTACGTGTCATCATGCGTGTTAAGCAAGGACGTTTTCATTTAATTTTGAAACTTGAAATATTTTCTTGTTGCAGATATCTTGGATACGTAAGCGAGACCTGCATATCCTTACCGTTGGTACCTCAACATATACATCCGATGAACGCTTTCAGGTGTGTGTTTAATTTGTGAATTTGTGTGTAATGTTAATTTAATTGTAACTTTGTTTTAAATTTATGTTGTAAGAGGACTGTTGTATATTTGAGGTGAATTTCAGCTGTGAGATAGTTGGTTGAAACATTAAACAAATGTAATTGCTCTCAGAAAATTCTACAATACCTAAGAGTAAAGAATAGAGTGGGGCCTTGCGTCAAATCTGCTGGTTTTATTTTCTGTTGATATTGAGATATTGAATAAATCAAGGTTTTTCGAGCTCCAAACTCTAACGGCTTACACCCTCCCTATCACTTCCTCCACTAATCGCTCTCTGCCTTACCTCTCTCAGGTCCTTTGCTGAGCATCA
This sequence comes from Dasysyrphus tricinctus, assembly GCA_963921185.1. NCBI lineage: Eukaryota > Metazoa > Arthropoda > Insecta > Diptera > Syrphidae > Dasysyrphus > Dasysyrphus tricinctus. The sequence goes on along the minus strand of OY992531.1, from coordinate 208,842,102 downwards.
TCTTTTCTCTAATGAGCAGGCCCATGAGTTGTGTGGTAGTTCTTCTATTAGAAGTATATCAAGGAGAAACAACCGCATCTCCCAGTAGCTTGGGCCATGGATGTAATTAATTCATTTCTGGAAGAGATGCAAGTGTCAGTTTTCTTGAGATGAACTCAATATTTTGCTATAGGTATCCCATGGGTAACAAAAATGGAGAAATGACTTATGCACCATTAGTAGGTATAGCGTTGACCGTTTGATCATCCCCGTGTGCCAGACTTGCTCTTAAAGGTAGATGTTCTTACTTGCATACCGGCTTAAACTAGTTAAAAGAACCCAGAGCTTTTCTGGCCTCCCCGGGACCAGTTGTGCATTACTACAGGGGAGGGGAGTGCTCTGATGAGCCTTGCAGCTCAGCGCTCTCTGTTGTTCATCTCCCATCATTCTTGCCACTTCTGTTCTTTAAGCACTTTCGCCTCCGTGATCCCCGCTTCCACTCCGATTTCCGTTTTCTTTTCGTTGCGCTGCTAGAAGATCCATTTGCAACTACAATAGTTGGTGGCTCTAACATAGTGGGGTAAGAGCTTGCTACGCACCGAGAACCTAGTCATTGTACTGCAGCCATCTACTTCCTGTATTTATGCAGTTCGCCTCCATATAGGAGGATTGTATAAGTTGTCGGCATCAGAGGGCCAACCGTATCTGTTCCCAGAAATTCAACTTTGTGTCAAATATTTCACCTCGTTCTTAGGTTAGGTAAGGCTAGGAGGGGTGATGCTACAGCAGTCTGAAATCATCTTACTTGGATCTCAGTGGATCCATTGAGCTCGCCTGGATATGGGCAATGTTGGTATAGGAAAGGTAAGAGGAAGGAGAGTTATTCCAGACGTGTACAGGGTTCAGACAAGGAGATGCGCTCTCATGTGATTTCTTCAACCTAGTCCTGAAGCAGATAGTGCGCAAGAGTGGTGTTAACATGGAAGGCACTATCTTCAACAGGTCTTCTCAACTGCTTGGCTATGCGGACGACATCGACATCATCGGCCGCTCCAAGAGAGCTGTACTTGAAGCATTCACAGCTGTTGATGAACAGGCGAAACGCGTTGGTCTTGAAGTGAATGAAGACAAATCAAAGTATATGCTATCAACAAACAAAGCCTCATGTGTCAATCGCCTAGGACAAAACGTCACTGTTGGTAGGAGTAATTTCGAGGTAGTCAAGGATTTCACCTACCTCGGAACAAACATCAATTCCACGAACGACACCTTAGTGGAAATCCGACGAAGAATTACCGTAGCGAACCGCTGCTGCTTCAGTTTGGCCAAACAAATGGGTTCAAAGCTCTCGAAAGACAAAGTGCACGCTATACAAAACGCTTATTTTACCAGTTTTACTCTACGGCGGCGCCGAGTGCTGGACGATAAGTTAAAAAAGGGGAATTGATACTGGGCACTTTCGAGAGAAAAATTCGTCGGCAGATATTTGGTCCTATATCCGAAGAGGGCGATTGGAGGAGAAGATTCAATCGTGAACTGTACGAGCTTTACCAAAATGTAGATGTAGTGCAAAGAGCCAAAATATGTCGACTACACTGGCTCGGCCACATCGAACAGGAAGACCGAACCCCCGCTTGGTATGTATGTATGAATTCTGAAGGAATTTTAGGATATTTCTTAGTGGCAAAAGTGAGACATCGCCCAGTTCGTCCAAAAACTATTTCCCGAGGGCTACTTTTTCAGTTCTGGCTAGGTTGGGGATTTCAAAAAGAAAGTGAGTTGAGCCCTCCTCTATCGCTCTTCGTCTTGACATCCTCTGCATAGGTCAGATGAGCTGATGTCCATTCTGTGTATGTGGGTTCCCATTGAGTTGTGACCCGTCCCGACAAGTATCAATAGTTGACTATCTGTCGTAAGCAGCTTTGAGGAATCTCTGGTGAATCCTACTTGTTGCTTGTTTGAGTGGCATTACAACCCAAGATACTATTTGGCTCGGTTCAAATGATGCACCTTTTTTGGCTAGTTCATCTGCCATTTTATTTCCGTAAATGTTACGGTGTCCCGGAACTAATCGGAAGGTAATTGAATTTGCCGATTAGTTTCAATTCCTTGCCGCAACTATCAAAAAGACTTCTTGACGATTGACGAAATGGCTTTGATTGCCACCTGGCTGTCTACGAAGATATCAATGTTCCTATTTATCAGTTCACGTGAGGAAGGATATTTTGCGGCCTCACAAACTGCGATAGTTTGGGAGCTATATTGATCTTTTTATAGGAGGGTTATCTCAGAAGATGCCTGACCCTTCCCAGCTAACGTTAACGTTCATGACCTGGTTTTCCTTTCAAAGTATCCTTGTAGGGATATCTGTTAGAGCCACTGGGTTCAAATCTATGTGCGGTGAAATATAGTCTGCTTTAATGTCTGCGTCTGTGAAGTTCAATATGGATCCAAGACCACAGTGGCCTTTTTTCCAATTTGTACACTCTTTTCTTTAAGCCGTAGAGCACTTTTGGCAGCAAGTTCCTTCGTGAATAGATCTACTGGGGCGAGTGAGAGGGATGTTTACAGAACTGCTGGTTGGCGTGGTTCTAATGGCACTGGTTGTGCCGTAACATGGCAGCCTCTGAATTTGTGTCATAGTCTTTAGATTGGTTGCTTTATCCAAGGCTGGCCACCAAACCAAATATGCATATGTAAGGATAGGCCTTATAATGACTGTATACATCCAATTAGTGGTTTTGGGGCTGGGTCCCTATCTCTTCTGCTGCAGGTGTTGAAGGTTATTGAAGCTTTCTTTTCTCTTTCTTTGATGTTTTCTTTCCAGTTTAGTTCCCATCGATAACCAAACCAAGATATTTTACGGTCACAGTGATATGGAGCGGTGTTCCATTTACACTACAGTGGGAGGGTTGATATATGGGATGTTACGTTTCCGCGTAAACAAAACAAGTTCAGTCTTAGGAGAGTTGACATTAAGTCCGCAGCTACTGGCCCAATTGCTGAGGGTGATTTGTAGGAGTTCACAGTGTGGGAAAGAATTTTCCTTAAGCCATTATCACGATGTCATCATCGTTAGCTACAACTTTGACACCGCTTTGACTTAGTTCACCTAAGATCTGGTTGATTTGGCGTATCCCTGCACGTCCGAACTTTTAGTTTGCTATCACCCATCTCTGCATTAACAATTCAAGTCTGAAGCATGGAATCAATCCAATTTAACGCGTTCTTGTTCATTATAACTTCAATGTCGATGTGAAAGTTGATTATTGTGGGGACTCGTTTTTTTTCTAGAAGCAAAAACAGCTCGTGTTCCTCCAGCTAAAAATTATCTTCGCATGATTTGATTCAGTTTCCTCTTTGCACTTTTAGTGTCTCGCTATCTGCTATCACCGTAGCGACGACGATGTCATCTGAGTACCCAACTTGGAAGAGATCTTCAGGCATCTCCATACAGACCTTTGAGTGCTTCTTTGGTAGATTGGTTTGCCACCTCTGAGGAAGCTTGTTATCATCGGCAACAGAGACTCCAGGACCAGGATGTAAAATCACTGCCTCTAGCGAGGAACTGACAATAATTCCTCCAAGAGTATTTGTTGTCAGTACCTCGTGGCATGATGGTTAGAGCGTAGGACTGTCATGCCGAAGGTGTGGGTTCGATTCCCCACCATGCCACCTTTAAAAACCAGAAATGTTTTATCCGAGGAAGTGCCTCTTGCGAGGAAATGACAAATTTTCCCAGGGTATAATTGTCATGAAAAAGTGCTTCTCATCTAGCCGTTCGGACTCGGCAAAAAATTGAAGGTCCCCTCCATTTCTGCCAATAACATTCACACAGGAATGGTTCAGAGTTGTAAGTCACTAGGTCCTGGTTCTCCTCGAGCTGTTGCGCCACCAAATTTATTTTTTTTTTCGGCAGCCTCAGCTACTTCCTGTGACCTTTTCTGAATCCATATTGTCTTTCAGGCAAGTTTCCTGTTCTCTTTATCACAGCTATTAGGTGCATGATGGCTGCAAAAGCTTTTCCAGAAGTTTTCCTGTTGTGTCCAGCATGCCCAGTAGCCTGTATGTGGATAGCAAGCCCGGGTGCCCTTTATTTTTTCTTAGACGTGCAGGTCGTTGCTTTTTCTACCATTTGGCGAGAATTTCCTTTGCTATATGTTGTAATTATTATTGAGTAAAACTTGTGGGCAGAAATGGGCGATTTGTTTAATAATTTTGCAGATAGTTTTCGGCAGTCTTCAGATCTTCTTCAGAGAATGCTTCCATTTCTTGTCATGGGCTCGTAGGAGTATCAGGTGGTCTGATGGGTTGATTCGGGAACAGCGTGTCCACAATATGGGTCATCTTTTCTGGGTTTAGGTCTTCTGTGGTTTTCTGCGCTCCAAGCTTCTGCATCGCGATTTTCTATTTAAGTCCTTGATGCAATTTTCTAGTTTGTAGCTCCCCTTAGGTCGTGGCGTTTGATTCTGAACTCTTGAAGATCGTGTTGAAGATGGTCATCTTGTTTTCTTCTTCTTTTGACATTTTCTTCCTTGGCATTTTCTTCGGAGTGAAATGTAATTCCAAATCACTAGCCACGACTTTATTTACAAACCTTATCCCAAGAAATTGAAATTGACTGATAGCAACCATCGCACTTTATCACCGTGAAATTCCCCCAAAAATGAATCGCTATTTTTGCAAGCACCACGTTTTCTCTTCCACTTCCGGTAGCAGTGAGCATTGAGGAATGCAAGAAAAACATGCAATCCAGTTTCACAAATTTCCCAGAAAACCAAAAGCAGCAAGAAATAAACAATTTTCCAGTCTGATTGCTTCCGGAAGTTTCCCATTTTTTTTGTTTGTGTTTGTTTAATTTTATTTGTTCCGTTTGCATTTTCGTATAATATAATGTAACTGTTATGCTCTCAGGTTGCAAGCAATTAATGGTTATCTTTACTTTTTGCATTTCTACTTTTGTGTTGGATGTGATGGTGGTCCTTTAACACGAAACAGGTCACCCAAACGCAGGACTCAAAGGAATGGACGCTGCAGGTGAAATTTCCTCAGCCACGAGATAGCGGAATCTATGAGTGCCAAGTTAATACGGAGCCAAAGATTTCCATGGCATTTCAACTGAGTGTTTTAGGTAAGTAGACCAAACCATCATGTTGGGTGGATTTTTTTTTTTTTTTTTTGTTAGCCCACAGAGTTCGATTTTTTCTTTTTATTCTTTTATGGAAAGAGCCAGAAAAGAAGGATGCTTATTGCTACACATATACTTTCATGGGAGTGGGATGGGGCTTACATTTACAAATTTATCCAGTATGTTGCAAAAAGAGAATATTTAACTCGTCGGGGAGTGTTTTTAAGGTGACCATCTGACCTTAATTTCAAGGGTGGTGCATTGTTCAAGGATACAAAATGTGTGATTTGACAGTGAGACATTTTACTTTCAAACAGTTTTAAATGTGGAAAAGGACATTTTATGAAACAAACATTTTTTTCTCAAATTGTCTTTTAGAATAATTTTTATTAATTTTTAATTTAATTTTACATTTTTAAAATTAATTTTAAAAAAAGTGCTAAATAATTAATTATTTTTGATTTGTTTTATCTCATCCTTAATAAGTTTCCATCAGTATAGTAATATCTATGTAACCAATTCAAAGTAAATAAAAACAGAATCCTACTAGGTACATATATGTCCTTATAACTATGGAGATATGGTCACCGCAAAAGTAGGTGATCAATGGCACTCTCCATCCCCCATAGTGATGGGAGTTGCTGTAATTAAAACTCACCAAATGAAATTCCACAGAAATGAGCTTATGGTCAACAAAACGGAAATTAATTATTATTACTACCTACTTCCTTAGGTTTTTCTTTGAATAATTTCTAAGAAAATGGCAACTACTGGTAAGGGACGAAGGATGTATATTTGCTATTTTTTCTTCATTTTGAATACATTTAAAATATGCACCCATGTATGAATTAGAATAGTTGTTTTATTAAATTTAAGAAACCTGGAAGTCTTTTGAAAGGACAATTCGTTAAAAAATGTCAAAAATGCTGGTTTCAAAAAATAAATTTGCTCATTTGCGTTTGAAATTTATTAAAATGAGAAGGAAAAACTTCAATTTTATGAAACTATCAGAAAAACATTATTTGGGCACTGACATAAGTGATAGTCCAAAGCGAGTAAAATTAACTCCCGCCCTCTTTTCCAAGTTTAAAAATGACTTTTTTGTGGTCTTTCTGTAACTCTTTTGTTGCCTTGCACATTTGAATTGCATGGCTTGCATTGGCATGCAAGTTTGTAGATTTTATAGCATCAATAATGCTGTAAATTTTCAAATTGATAAATCAAACCGTTCTCTCTCACTAATTATCGAAGTCTTACAAACCAATTAAAGGAAAAAATGTCTTGTGCCTAAACATTGCCTAGCCGTCATTAAAATTAAATTGAAAATTCTCGTCATTTTTTTTTTCGCAGTTTTGCATTGTCTAATTACTTTTTTGACTTGAAATTAAATAAAAAGTACATTTTTACAAAACTAAAAACAAAATTATTAAGTTTTTATTTGAAAATTAAAAATTTTTTTTTAATATTTTGGAATTATTTTCTTTTCATTAAATTTTTTAATTTCTCAAAAACTAAGAAAGATATTTGCATCTGATTTTTAGTGTTTTAGTAGGGATTATTAAAAACAATGAATATTAAAAAAACAGTGGCACCTAATTATGCAAAATTTTGAAAAAAAAATCGCCCTAAAAAATATTATTTTCTTCAAAAATATTAACTTTGAAATCTATTTTCTAAAAAAACTATTCATTTAATAAACCTTATTTAAAAACCAAGTTATATTTTCTTTAAAAAAAATTATAGCACATCATTTGTGGTTTTGTTGATTTTTAATAATGGTGTTTCAGGGGCTCCTCTCTTATAAAGCATTGCGGCACATCTTACGTGGTTTGTTTGCACTTGGTTGAGGCTAACCAGAAGTCATAAATCAAGCTCAACCTTTTGAAAAGTTTTTAAAATTCCACTTTCCTGCCGAGATTTTTAAAAATCGTAACTTAATAACAATTTAACTTAATAAGAACTTTTTTTCGGTTTCTCTGAGTGAGAAACTCTTATTTTGATTATTTTAGGTTTCGGTTAACCACTGACCTCTTATCGCTGAGAGAAAAAAATAAATCCCATTTGGAAATTTGTATTTTGTTTTGTTGATTAAAAACCTCTGCTTTTAGATTTTCAAAGAAGTGTTGTCATTCATTCTTTAATATTCTTCAAAAAAAAGTTTATTGGAAGTGCTGATTGTAATTGACACTTTTTGGTCTTTGAGCTGACACACGTCTATGAGGGTTGTGGCCAAATCTCGCACCTTAAAATCGCGCAAGTCGAAATACAACGTTACCGACGATGACTGACACAATAACTACAACGAGGACTGCACGATGGTAATAGTGACGATTTCTTGGCGTCATCTTGCCGATTGCGTTTACACGTATGTGGTTTTTTGTATTGTTGTCCCACGGCATACGGCTTGTCATGGCCACTTTCAAGCTGTTTTTTCATTTGTAGCCATGGTTGGCTGACGGGTTCTCATCTGGATTTTTAGTCCTTCTTTTGGGCCTCTGTGCTTCTCACACAACTTCGTTGACCACTTAGAGTATGTATGTTCAGTTGGCAGTAAGATGTCAATTGTCATTGTAAACAGTTTTCTTTTGCCAGTCAGGCACCGTTGTCAGCAGCTTGAGAAATGTAGCTAAAATGAAACTCTAATTGCTATAATAGTAGGATTTTGGTAACACAAAAGTGAGACCACAGCGAGACGATGATAAGACGTGAACAATGACAAAAACCACGTGTAAATGTCACGGCGTGACTATAGCGAGACTATTGTGAGGAATAAATGAAACGTTTGGAATTTTTAACCATTGTTTTAGCTTATTGTAAACTATTTGAGAAGTAATTTTGAAAAAAAGAGTTTTGGCGAGACTATAGCAAGACTAAAGCGAGATGATGGAAAAACATTATAAATACCAAAAACCACGTAAAAATATTATGGCGAGACCATAGCGAGAAAACCACGACACAGATAGCCGTATAAACTGGCTCGCGGAGACAAAAGCGAGATTAACATAAAGACCACAATGGCACTGAAAGCCACGTTTAGACGGTGTCTGCGGCGCCGTTATGGTAATACCTCTTCTCTCATAAATGCTGATGACGATTTGAGTCTACTGAGTTTTGAATTATCTGAAATATTTCAAAGAAAACATGTTTTATATCTATTTTTTTCTTAGAGAGAAAATACCATTTTTGATTTATTTTCCATAAAACAGTTTTTGGTTTCCCTTTATTTTTTGAAAAAAAAAGTCAACAGATAAGAGTTATACTGGAAGTTAAATGATAAATCTCACCAAAGGACCAAAAGACTTAATTTTTAAAAATAAATCTCACATCGAGACCAAAATGAAATTTGACGAATTAAATATCTCTCAGTGAGAAACCAATTGAAAATAAGGTCAACTGTTTTTTTTCGATCTCTGAGACTCACCCACATCTTCCTAGGGAGGGTCGTGGCCAGCAGGTATGGTTGTCGGGTCTCCGTTACGAAACAAATCATTATTAGAACTCAAATTTTATTCCGTCTTCCAGTACGCCACTGCATCGTAGTTCGTACTCTTCAGTTTTTGGGCGGGTTAAAGCGATGGGCGTCGAGTCATCGAAATATAAGGCAGGTATGGGCGCTACGTTCTATACCATCCCCTGCTTCATAGAGCGTACTCTTCAGTTTTGGTTGGCCTTGTTTAAGCGGTGGGCGTCGAGTTATCGAGATTTAAGGTGGGGAAAGGACGCTACGCTCAATACCTTCATGAATAGGAAGATGGTTATTTGCGTTTTTTCGTATTCTCGAAGAGGAGCATTTTGTCGTCTTAACTTTTAACTTTTCAGGTCGTGTATTGCCAAGTACGGGGAGAAAACTTGTTGGTTCTGAGCTGGCTGTTTCTGAGTATTAAGATAAAATTCAATCTTGTTTGATTGAGCCAGACCGGAAAAACAGTATTCCTCAGTGGAGAAAACTAAGCCCAGCCTGGCAAAACGAAGTATTTTTGCAGTTGCTCCTCATGTAGACGACGCTAAGTTCTGGATGATATTATTTCGGGTTTCTAGTTTTGCTGCAGAATTCTTAAGGTGCTCCTTAAATGAAGGAGTTCGGTCCAGAGTGAGTCCGAGGTATTTTGGTGTGGGTTGGTGGGTTGCGAGTTAGATCCACATATCTGAATCTAACCTTGATTATTGTTTCCATTAGTTGTTGTTAAGATGGCAGCAAGTAACCTCAGTTTTGCTCATGCTTAGACATAACCTCCATTTTTTTAAATATTGATTCAGTTTTCAAAGATTTGCAGTAAGAGAGTTAGTTCCATTTGTTCTATGTTTTGGCGTTGGGAAGCTATAGCGAGGTCATCAGCATATGCAAACTTCAGTGATATCATCTCTGGAAGATCATAGTAGTTGAATAGAAGTGGTACCAACACTGACCCCTGGGGTAGGCCGTTGCTATGTTTTATTGGCCGACTATTTGCATTATCAAGAAAGACTTGGAATGATCTACCGCTGAGCATATTGCTTCGAATTGTTGCTATTTGATGCAGGGTACGATCTGAAGAAGTTTGTAGATGAGGCCATTCCGCCAGACTCTAACGTACGCAGCTGTGAGATCGACCGATGCCACAGATGTATTGAGCTTGGCTTGGTATCCTGCTTTTATGTGTGTAATTAGTGCCAGCACTTGGTACTACTGCGTTGGTACTTTTGATTCTGTTGTAAATCAGTCTTTCCATCTAGGCCAGCAGATTTTCTAGGATACAACTTAAGGAGAGCAGCTTGAACTACTTCCTCGAGGGTAAAAGATCTTGAAAACTCAATTATCTGTTGATAATTTCTTTCTTTCTTTATTTCTTTTTTTCTTTCTTTCTTTCTTTCTTTCTTTCTTTCTTTCTTTCTTTCTTTCTTCTTTCTTTCTTTCTTTCTTTCTTTCTTTCTTTCTTTCTTTCTTTCTTTCTTTCTTTCTTTCTTTCTTTCTTTCTTTCTTTCTTTCTTTCTTTCTTTCTTTCTTTCTTTCTTTTTTTCTTTCTTTCTTCTTTCTTTCTTTCTTTCTTTCTTTCTTTCTTTCTTTCTATCTTTCTTTCCTTTTTGGCTTAAGTGCACGAAGTTGGTACTTTCAAGGTATCCGCGAAGTATCCTCCAGTTATCTGCTAGTATCCGCCAGGTATCCGTCAAATATCCACAGGGTACCCATTAGGTATCCGCGAGGTATCCACCAGTTATCTGCTACATATCCGTCAGGTATTCCCGAGGTATTCGCTTGATATCCACCAGGAATCCGTGAGTTATCCGCTAGCCATCCGCAAGCTATTCACTAAGTATCCGCGAGGTATCCGCAAGTTATCCGCTAGGTAACCGAGGTATCCAACTGGTATTCGCGAGGTTTCCGTGAGTTATTCGCTTGATATCCCCCAGGTATCCGCCAGGAATCCGTGAGAAATCCACTAGGCAACTGCAAGCTATTCGCTAGGTACCCGCAAGGTACCCACCAGTTATCGGCTAGGTATCCGGCAGGCATCCGGCAAGAATTCGCAGGGTACCCACTAGGTGTTTCCATCTGCCCTAGCTTTTGAGCAAATACGGTTTTTTGGCGAGTATATAACCTCACAGTCTACATCATCTCCTGATGAGGACCTTTCATATAAACGAGGTCATCGTGAAAGATGGGACCTTCTTAGTTCGAAATTATTTTTTTTTTCTCAGTTTTTCCCTGAAGCTTAACCCTTGTGAGATCGTTTCTATACATAACTCTCAGTCTCACAAATGGATACTTACTGGATTCAAATTCTTGACTCCAAAATAAAAAAATAACTTGAAGTTTCTTAACGTATAAGAACCATCGCACAGGTAAAACTTTTTCCTATCGTTTGCTAAAGGTTGAAAAATGAAGCTGAGAAAAAATAATGTAGATACCGAACCTCTACCTATATATTTAAGTTTGAGCCTTATAAGAAAAAAATTACTTTTTTTTCATGTAATAAATATTATACGTAACCCTCTATATCAAGTATCCTCCTTAGTGTTAATGTGCTAATTTCCTGTTTTTCCAATGCGGTTAGCGTGCCTTTCATATACTTGTGTAACGTAGGTGAAAGTTTTTATTTACTTTAGAAAAAGCTTGCAAACTTCTCAAATTCTATCCATGAAAAAGGTTTTTAAAACCAACAGCTATAAAGATAACACTTGAGAAGTGTAAGAAAAAAAACACACAAGTATGTCTTACCTTTCATCACCACAAAAATTGAGTGGGGAATATCTTGAAAATTTCCCTTTGAACCCAAGTAAGGTTACGAAAAACGTGTTGAATCAAAAAAAAAAAAAAAAACAAGTAATAAGTGAATAAAAAAAATAAAATCCAAGTGAAACGATGTCACCTTTTCACATGACTTCAGTTTTAATTTAGTGTAACAGATGTTTGGCACGTATTGCCACATGTATGAATTTTGCAATTGAATGACTTCATCATGGCAGAAATGTTTTTTGTAGGTGCAAAATAATATTCTAAGAAATTCAGTGTTCTTAGAACATGTGCCTACCTTTCAAAAGGTTATACCTTATGAGATTACAAATGGAATCTATATTTCCAGAAATTACATATATTTTCATGTCACAAATTCTATTAAATTTATTATTGCAAATTGTGAAGTTAATAATTACAATTACCTTCTGCTAAATTTTGCATTCTTGGATTGAAATAAATTAATCGAGTGAAACAAACCAGGATAACCACATATCCAGGTTTAAATATATTCAATAAATGTATTTACCTACCCTGTGGCCTGGATATATGTATTATAATCATAGGACTTACATTATATTCGACTGGTTGTTGGATCTAAATAACGGAAGACTGAAATTCAAAAAGTGATTTTTTGTTTATTAAATTATTTCAGACAAAAAGAAAACCTCAACACAAAATGAATATATTTCAAACCAAAACCTCAAACACATACAATACAAACCAGTTCAAACTTAAGTCAAATTACTGTGTGTGTATCTCTAAGGTCGGGTATGCACTTAGAAATTAGTTAATTGCAATAAATTGCTCCTTATTTTGAGTGTATACAATAACTTCATGGTCACGCCATTATGCAATTTTCCTAAATAAACCCATTAAAAAAGCAACTAATTGTCCGGTGGGTGCATTTCCCAACTAACTACTGCTACCGTTCAAACTCAAATGTATTTAATGAGAAATTTTCCAGCAAATAAATAACTTGGTGGACTTTCACCGCATATAAAAAAATACCAAGCACTAAATCTGGGGTAAGTAATAACTGTCATAGAGTGTTCTAATATGGTGTTGAAACTTTAACCCCTTATGCAGTAAAAATTTATATTTTTATTTTTTTAACATTGTGTTAGTTTAATGGTTTAATAGATGGTGTAGATGGAAGGTGGTGGCAGCTATGCAGCAAAGTACTGTAACGGTTTCACATTTTTCAAAGTTTTTGCATAATTGGGTATTTTTACGGGGATTAGAAAAAAACTTCCAAGGCAAAGGACGTCATAAAGTCAATCTGGGACTACTTTGTAATCAGTCAATTTCCATGGATAAATAAGTCCTGGGGCACTTTTGATGGAGTACACTCTTGGATAAGCTGTCGAACTGGGGCATCAGATCATGTTCAGAAAAAAAAAAAAAACATTGAAATTGTCAAGGTTTTCATCAGTTTTCCCAGCATCCCAAGTTCAGCAATGATCATTATATCTCGGATTTTACATATTTGCATATTTTTGAAGGATTAAGATAGCTAAATTCTGATGATACCAAGGTTCGTTTCGTTGAAAAAGAGTTGAAAACGATATGCATATTTTAAAATTTTTTGCATATTTGCATGAAATGCATATACATGATATATGCCAAAATATGCAAAATATGCAAAAAAATGCAAAATATGCAAACATTTCCTATGTTAAACAAATCAAAAAATAATATAAAAACGATTCAGAGGGTGGTATAGTTTTATTAATTATTGTCAGATATTTAAATAAGAATAAAGGATAGAATCGAGTCTACACTCAAGAGGCATCAAGCTGGCTTCCGCAGTGGTCGATCGTGTGTCGACCATATCAACACCCTGCGTATCGTCCTCGAGCAGTCGATGGAATATCAATCACCGCTTTACCTCATGTTCGTGGATTTTGAAAAAGCCTTTGATCGAGTTAACCGAGAATGTATATGGAGATCGTTGCTTGGTAGAGGAATTCCACCAAAAAGTGTTGCCATTATTAAAGAGTCCTACAACAACGCGAGGTGTTTTGTTTTGCACAATGGGCAGCTATCCGACTCCTTCGTAGTGCAACAGGGTGTGAGACAAGGGGATGTTCTATCGCCAATTCTCTTCCTGCTGGCGATGGACGACGTATTGACGGCCAGTGTTGGTACAGCTGAGCGACAGGGCATTCAATGGAGACCGTTCGAAAGGCTCAGTCATTTAGACTATGCCGATGACATATGTCTACTGGCAAATAACATCAGTGGGCTGAACGGGATGTGCCAAGCACTGCAAGTGAAGGGAGAGTCGAGTGGTCTAAGAATTAACAGCAAAAAGACAAAAATAATGCTCACAGGCCGCTCCACACAGCAGCGTATTATTTTACAGGAGACGCCAGTTGAAGTAGTGGAACAATTTAACTACCTTGGCAGTATTGTTTCTGCAAACGGATCTGGACGTTAAAAGTAGAATAAATAAAGCTCGTGCTGCCTTCGGTACTCTGTCCCCAATTTGGAAATCCAGTCAAATCTCCTTACGCACTAAGTTGAGATTCTTCGAATCCAATGTCAAATCCGTGCTGTTATATGCTTGTGAAACCTGGAAAGTCACGTCTAGCATTTCGAAGAAATTGCAGGCTTTTGTGAATCGCTGTCTTCGCCACATCCTAAAGATTCGCTGGCCACAAATAATATCAAATGAGGAATTGTGGCGCAGGACAAGTCAAGAGCGGCTGGACGTCGACATAAGAAAGCGTAAATGGCGTTGGATTGGTCACACACTGAGGAAACCAAACGATGAAATTGCAAAGCAGTCATTTTAATGGAATCCTCAGGGTGCACGGCGGGTTGGAAGACCAAGAACAACATGGAAATCAACTGTCTTAGCGGAAGCAGAATCCCAGAGAAAGACGTGGCCACAGCTTAAGTACCTTGCAGCAGACCGTGAAGGATGGAGACGTTTTGTTGACGCCCTATGCCCCAGCCGGGGATACAGGACACGATGATGATGATGATGATTTAAATAAGAGCAACTGATACTTAATATATATGTATACAATATATAGGCTTACAAACTATTCAAGATAATTGGTATTACAGTATAAAACCATAATTTTCTCTAAATTATTAATTGAGAGGCTTTGACGTTTCTCTCCAAAAACCATTTTGTAAGCGGAGAAGCTTCTTTCAACGTCACATGAAGTAATTGGAGCAAATTTATATTTAATAATATTTTCATTTGTGACGGGTTCAAGCCCAGACAAATCTTCAGCATTGAAAATTAAAATATTATTTATTTTTGAAATGATATTAAAATCTGGATTTCTTTTCAAAATAGCTTCAAATTTCTCTTTTAAATTGATTCCAAAATCACCAGTTATGCTATGGACAATGCTTTCAGCTTCCTTAAATAAACTCGTTGATTTTGCTAATGGTAGACCCTTCGCTTCCAAAGAAGTTATGATTTCGGCAATTCTCTCGAAATTCGATTTTATATATATAAAATCTCGATATAGTTGGGGATTTTTTATCAGCTCTTTTGCCAGCTTTATAGATTCAGCATCTTCTGGGCTCAGTGTTTCAAGAACCTAATATGCAAATTTAGAATTTTTTTCTTTACTAAAATAAAGTAAATCCATATCGTCGTTGTCCAAAAATAATGGGTCATCGGATGCTCCATTATTTTACAGGAGAGCCAAATGTGAGTCCTTTTTTTTTACACAGGATATGAACGAGTTAGCGACAGGAAACGATGTTCTTACTTTTTCAGCCATTAAATTTAAACGGTGTGCCAAACAAGTTATGTGTATTAGATTCGGATAAAAAACTTTTAGATTTTTGGCAGCTTTGATCATATATGCCGCAGCATCCGTTAAAAGCAACAAAACTTTTGACTCATTCCCGTGTGGCCACAATACGCGAGTGCTGTCGTTCACAAATCGAGATATAGTTGCATTATTTACTTCTTCCAACTGTTTACACGCCAGTAAAAATGAGCATGAAGATTCATTTTCGCTCAATGTTCCAACAATCAAATTCGCGACATATCGCCCTTGTTTGTCCGTTGTTTCATCCACTGATATCCAAACGCTTTCGTCTTTGATACTGTCGCGAATTTTTTGGATTGATTGTTGGTAGCATTTATCCAAGTAGCTCTTTCTGAGAGTACTTTCATCTGGAATTAGTTGCCCTGTGCATTTTTTTTTTTAAATTATTAAATGTAGCATTGCTAAGCACATTCCATGGTATATTTCCCGCAACCAACGCTGTACGTAAATCCATTTTAAATTCATTGTTGGAACTGTCGGAAAAGTTGCTGAACGTGTTGCTAGAAGTATGCGCATTTCCGTCGTTGTTGTTGTTGGACGCCTTTGACCTTCTGTGAAGTGAAGTAGCAATATGCTGCTGCAATTGAATTTTTTTTTCGCAAGGAATCTAAAATATTAAAAACATTAGAACTTACTTTTAATTTAACAATCGGGCTTACTGCAAATAAATGTTTCGAATTTTTAAATTCGTAAAAAATTGAAAATTAGTTTGCATAAGCCTGAATATTTAAATTTCACCTTTTTGTCACAAGTTGTACAAATTATATTGTTTCCATCAATTTTAAAGCACTTTTCGGAAAGGCAGTTAAACCATTTTCCTATCAAATTTTTCTTATATCTGGGCGATTCCATTATCGCGGGTGCAACAGTTAGACTCACTTTTAGTATATTAATAATAAAATAAGGAAATATATAAATAAAATCTTCACTTGAAGGGTTACATTTTCACCTATTTATTTTGGGTTCATTCATATAATTTAAATGAAATAAATAAATCGCCGGAAAAAGGTTTCAAAGAGCGATCGCGGGTGCAACGAATTTGGCCCACCTTTCTGGATCACAGTACGAAAAACACAAAAGTCTGTTAATTTTGAAACATTTATTTTATTCTTTTTACATTATATTAAACGAAATTGATTCAATATACTAAAGAAATAAAAATGAAGTTAGATAACAAAAATAAAGAACGAATTTTTCATTTGTATAGCTATCGCGGGTGCAACATCGAATTATCGCGGGTGCAACGCGTCTAGCTTACATGAGTATCTATATCAAAAAAAACGATATAAAGAAACTGGAAAAGAGATCTAATAATATTTATTGCTAGTCAGTACCCTTCTCTATTAATCATAGTTTTTTTTTTTTTTCAAATACATCAATATTTATCAAAAATAATGTGTTATTATTGCCATCAATATTTTTGTGTGGTATTTCAGTGAAACGTCGGCCGTCAATTGTTGTCAGAAATTGTCATCTAACGTCTCCATAACGTCTGCATAAAGTACACTAGCAGGTACATAAAGTTTTTTATGAATATTTGTTTCATTATTGAGATAAATTTCCTCTAATGAAAAGTACATTATAAGTTGTTCTGAAGAACAATAACATGAAGGTATTACGATTGCCTTATGAAATATTTTGTCTGCTTTAATTTTGTTTGAAGGTAATGTTAAACTTGTTTTTTCGTGTATAATTCATACTTTTTATATTTTCAAGACTGAATTAATTCTTATTTCAAAACGTTTTTTGCAATAAAACACTAGCTTATAAATTCAAATATTTGTTTTAACTTTATTAACGGAAAATGATTTTTGATTTAAAGTTTCCTCTTTTTAAAAGTTGAAGATCTGGTCACCCTAGTTTCAGGGCATGTCTCTACTGGTAATATGGGGGGTTCAAGAGACGTTGTTGCAGATTCTTCTTCTGACTCACTGTAAACATCGGAAACGCGGAATTTTCGTTTTCTAATGAGGCGGGATTGGCCCGATACAGAAGGAGCAGATTCCAAATCATCATCTTCCATTTCACTACCTATTTCAAGGGTGGCGGATTTCAGAATTACTGTGCTCTTGCAAAGAGACAATGAAGTTCGTGCCATAGTTATGTTCTCGCCGTCATCTGATTGGAAAAAATGTTTTGATTGAATACCTGGTATGTTCTTCAATCCCTCCCATTTATGATCTAACAAGCTCTTCCCTTCTTCAATTTTTTGTTTGGAAACAAATATAAAGAAGATGTTTTTTGAGAGATCGCGCGCCACGTTGTAAAATTCTTGGGCATTGTTAATGATGACTTTCCTGGACTTTACAGCGATCCACACAGATCTTTTCACACTACCTCCGATTCCATCGACGGCACCTTTGCCATGTGAGGCAGCAAAAAAGTTCCACTCGAGGTGGCTAAACTTGAATTCCATTTTGAGCGAATTCATGCTAGCCAATACATACCGATTCTTGAATTGTGCCGCGCAATTATCGCTGAATATATATACAGATGTAATATTATCAGTGTTGGACTTAATGTACTCGAATACTTTCTGCAGGAAGAAATGCACAGTGTACTTATTGTGGTTTAATTCATCACTGACTATGATCAGTGAATGGAGTTTGTCAGTCGTCCAAATACAGCACGTGAAGAGCGTGACTTGCCCATGAGACCAGTGAGCTGATTGTATTTCATCTTGACTCATCAACCCATAATTTTCGGCAAAGTCTATTTGTACAACAGCTTTCTCACTGGACAAATCTTGTTTTGAATTTTGGAAGTAATCAGACTGAATATTTTTAACAAAAGAATGAAGCTTGAATTTAGCTGTGTTGTAATGAAGTTCATCGAGCGCTTCATTGAAAGGCTTGCTAATCACGATCTGTTTCGGTCTGTGATGCTGAAAAATCCAAGTCTTCCAAATTACACTGGGGTTCGAATCTAGGGTTATGTCCCAGATGCTAGATTCTTTGCATAAATCGCAACTGTTAGACATACAATCTTCATTTTTCACATTACACGATACTTCCTTCAAAAGCTCTTGGTGTGTTTGCGGAAAATCTTTTGCATGTTTCGAAATAGCAAGAAGAAGATTTATATAGTTTGAGTGAGTTGCGCAGACGCAGACATTATGAGGGGTATAATTTATAGGCAGAATATGAGCAGGTCTTTCTTTGTAAAAAATAGTCTTACCAACAGATGTTTCGGGATAAGTTTTTTTAAAAATTTCGAAAGCTTCAGAAATGCTCATGATCATGGTTCTCTTTTGGAGTCTTAACTTCATTCCCGTCGTTGTCTTAATTGATTTCACATCTTTCATCCCTGGCATTTGTCTGCTAATATCATCCCTATCATAGAAATCAAAAATCTGTTGTTTGACTTCGTCCGTCACTTTGGTAGGCAGTGCTTTTGCAGAATCAATTTTTTCAGATAAAATAATCTCAAACTGAGCGGCTACTTTTTTTACAACTGCTACAGCTTTAGTGGGGCTAGATGGAAGACTTCGTTTCACTTTTGCCACAGCTTTTCCCAGCGTTCGAGGACTAAGGAAACAAGAACCTGTCTTTTTGATTTGTTCTTCTTTACGACGCTTTCTAGTCACTTGCATTCTTACTTTTGATTTGATTCTGACAAGTGTTTTTAAGTCTTCATCTGCCTCCATTTTCATTTTCAATACTTCTCTCCGCTTTGAATCACGAGCCCTTTCTCTACGTAGGTGCTCAGCATGAAGTTCAGCATTTTCTTTTAACTTACGTCTATATTTCTGTGAAGCCGTCTCTTTTCCTTGTTTCCCTTCCATTAAACCTTATATTTTTATAAAAAAGAACTAATTATTATATTAAATTGTTAAAAAAAAAACAACCTTGAATCACAAAAATTATAATTCAAGGCATATTTTATCAATATAATATACAAAATCACTCATTAATGCTAGTTGTCAGTTAGTTGCACCCGCGATCCTAATTTAATTATCGCGGGTGCAACCAATTTGAATCAACGTCTTTTCAAATCCAACTTACAATGTACTCCTGATATCGACTGATTTAATTTTGTTTTTGATGTTTCCTTACTTTCGCAAAGTTTCAAAATAGTAGCACTTTATATCTGTGAAAAAAATCAACTTTTATATCTTTTATATCGCGGGTGCAACAAACTTACAATGGCTATTTGTAATCAATAATCCTAAAAAAGTAATAACGAATACCTAAAAACTTTTGAGCAAACGATTAAAAGACATTTGTGACCACACGTCTAGCAAGATAACCATAACCTCTAACTGTCGGTAATGTCTATTTTGCGCTGTGTTACCAGATATGATAATTGCAGTTTGTATACCGACTCTTCTTATGACAATGTTGCCAAGCGCAAAAAAAATGTTTTCTTTAAATTAGGTCATTTTTTTTTATTTTTATTAAATATAGTTTTTATACTTTGGGTTGTTATCAAAAAAAGTAAAAAAATTATGTGATTTAGAAATTGATGTCGAAAATCGTCTCCAGCGGAATCGCCCATCTGTTAATTTTTGGCATTTCACTACACTACACTTCATTCAACTTATGTGTTAATTTTACGACTGTAGAAAAGTACAACGAACGCGCAAATCAATATCAAACGCGCAAAATAACTGTAAGGATCAAACAGATAAGAAATTACATTAACAAATATGTGACAGAGAGTCTTCAAATAGAGAAGCTACACCTGTTTTTGGCTACACTTTGGCTATGCTTAGCAACAAGCACAGCTTTGTTGTTGTCATAAATATACAGTGATATGTAAGTCGAGCTTTCAATAAAAATGAAAACCGGTTTTTGGGTGCACTTTGCTTTGCGTAACAACAACAAAGGCTTTGCTCTGGTTTAGTTTAAAGTAAGGTAAGGTAAAGCGTTAGACAAGGGAAAGTGGTATAGGTATTCTCCTCTTTGTTGATTGTTTTTAAACCAACAAAATATTCGTCTTCACTTTAATATTAACCGAGTTGAATTAAATCTTTCGATGAAATTCGTTTGCATATATTTTGCATATTTTTTGCATATGTTGCATATATTTTGCATATTTTTGGCATAATTTTGTGCATATATTTTGCATATATTTTGCATATATTTTGCATATTTTTAATATGCATTACAATTTGTTATATTTGAACGATAAAACGTCTAAATACAAAGTTTGGTATAAATCTGATGAAAAATATGTAAATATGAAAAATCCGAGGTTTAATGATCATAAAGAGCTCCTGACGATGAATGCTGTCATATGTGGCTTTGAATAGATGGTGACTTTCTACTTGAAATTCGTTGGTAATTTTCAGGAGTGAATATGTGGTCTATCTGCCTGGCCTAGTACACACTGTTACCTGCCAATGAAAGTGTTGGAAGACGGCTTAAATAATCACAAAGTTCCGTTCAATTGGATCTCTATGCGACGTTTATTAGGAATATGCTCCGATAGTTCTTGCAGGACATAGAATTGTAGATGGATCCAAGCTTTGTTGATGAATTGATGCACGCACCCTGTCACAAAATACCCTCTGTGCTTGAAGAGCTCCACTGGTGAACAATCAAATCCGACGGAATTGTTGTTTTTTAGCTTCTTTATAGCTAAATCTACCTATTCTATGGTGGGTAGTATTGGGTCTTCATTGACTGGTATTGAGTTATCTTCTTGTCCTATTTCTCGCTCCACCTGATAACCATTAAGTAGCTTCTGGAAATGCTGCTTAAATACATCCACTATTCCCTGGACTAGATTATGTTCACTGTTTCGAAAAAAACCATGCGTTCCGGTTTTAAAGTCAGTAACCCGTTACCCTTAGCTTTTCCTGCAACTTCTGGATGTTGTTGCGATCGCATGACTCTTCGATCTCCTTGAGCTTCTTCTTGCTCGATACTCTTCTCTCGCTGCTCTTGTTTTCCGCTGCAGCATATTCGCATGTGCATCTTCTGTCACCTTTTTTCAGCTGAAGCATTCGTCATCACACGTTCTTTTTTGGAGGTAGTTGGTAGTCTTTTGTGGTTTTGACTGCCTCTTTGATCCTATCACGATACCTGGGGTTGTTGGCGTCTGTGGCTGGTGAATTCATAGCGAAGAGCTTTTTGCTCAGATGCTTACAATTGCTCTATCCACGATACCAAACCAAACGATACTTTTTTAAGTATCATTTCGGTATCGTCAAAATCGAAAAAATACAGTATCACCTGGGTATCGCTATCGTACAATTCAGTCTCGTCTTGGTCTCGTATAACAAAGTCTCGTCTTGGTATCGGTCTCATCTGATTTCAGTCTGGGTTCAATCGCAAAAAAAAAAAAATTTTGGATTTGGTTATATGTTTCGGGATTTTGGCATTCGGGATTTTGGCAATCGGGATTCTGTCATTCGTAGTAGTACCTCATGGCATAATGGTTGGTGCGTTGGACTGTCATGCTGAAGGTGTGGGTTCGATGGTTCCCAGCCGCTGCCACCTAAAAACAGAAATGTTTTATCCAAGACACTGCCTCTTGCGAGGAACTGACAAATCCTCCAAGAGTATACTTGTCATGAATAAGTGCTTCTCATCTAGCCGTTCGGAATTGGCCAAAAAACGGTAGGTCACTCCATTTCTGCCAATAATACGCACAGAGGAATGGTTGAGAGTTTAAGTCACTAGGCCCTGGTTCTTCACGAGCTGTTGCACCACCCAATTTATTTATTTATTCTGTTATTTGGGATTCTGGAACTTGGGATTTCAGCCATTCTGGGATTTTGTCCATTCGGCATTTAGTCCATTCGGGATTTTGGCATTCAGGATTTTTTTCCATTTCGGGATTTTGGCATTCGGGATTTCGTATCCAAACCATTTTTAAGAGTTAATAAAAAAAAACGAATAAAAGACAATCTTTTTAACCAAAGTTTTCTTTTGTTGACTTAACAATTTTTAAGGGCTTTTTTCACAATGTTTTAGTAAAACTCCGATTAGGTATCCAGCACATAGATTTTGAAGGAGGGTCAAAAATTCACAGGAAAACAATTCACAACTATTTTATGGCACATTTAAATGAGTTGTAAATCAAAAAAAAAATTTGACTTGTGGACTATGATATTGTCTCAAAATTTATGTGTTTTCAGAACTTAACTTAAGGGTTGTATAAGGTTGTATGTAAATAAGGCAATTAATGAACAAATCGAAAAAAAGGTTCTATCGCTGTAATTGGTTATATATTAAAACAATGAGTTTGGTATTAAAAAATCGTTTGAGTCGTTTCCGAAAAAGCAAAATATAAAAAAAAAGTAGGCGTGGCAGTGGGTGGATTTCATAAAGCCACTTCCTCCAGCTAAAAAGAAACATGTCTGCAAAATTTCATCCAAATCAAAATCATTGGTTTCAGAGAAACCAAACCCAAGAAAAATGGCGTGGCAGTGGGTAGTTATAGTTAAAATCATTGCTTTAACCTTCTCCCTACTTAAGAGAAAAAACTGTGAAAATTTTAACCAAACCGTGGGAGCCGTTTCCAAAAAACCAATTAGAAGAATTAATTTGATTAAGAAATTCATTTTTTCAGCCGATATCAAACGATACATCCGAGAGTGTTGGTAAATGTTGGTCCAAAAAGTACGGTATCGGCTTGGTATTGTTTCAGATGCTTTGGAGCTGGTATCGTCTCGGTATCGTTTCGGTTTCCGGTACCGATACCAAACAATACCGAGACTTTTCTGGTATCGTGGCCAGCCCTAATGATTACTGTAGGATCTGGCGATTACAGGTATGCTAAGGCGACCAACGTCGAATTTCTTCTTTAGGGTGGTTCTTAGCTTCTATTCATTTGACAGTCAAGCTCTAAAAGTTGCTGCAATAAAGAAATGGTTGGCGTTGACGATTGCCCCTCGAAAAGTTCGCACGTCTTAGATGTTAGAGGCGTGTCTTCCATCCATCAATCAAATTGGATGTGGACTGTTAACCGTAGAATCATAGTGCTACTTACCACCGTATAGCGAGCTTATGAAAAGTCTCTGATCACTTGACTCTTCTAGAGGCTGTGCTGCCTACCAACTAATCCACCGAGAGTGTCTTCCTTTCCAATTTGAGCGTTAAGTTATGAATGGAGGTGCTCGAAATATTTGATAAAAATTGAATAAAAATGGACGCTTCTACATGGAAAATCTTAATTTTTCGATTTTAATATCTACCGTCGTTCTGAGAAATTTCAAAATTCGAAAATAGGAAATACTGCAAAATTGAAGTTTCTGACGTGAGAGGGTTGTTGAAAATGGCCAGAGTTGATTCCTGTAAATATATTGTAGTGCCAAAACTTTACTTTGATTCTTAACATTCATAATAAAATAAAATATCAGCTGCGAAACGTTCCCATATAGGGAATCATCTTAAACCCTTAAATGCAAATCTACCAAGTTTTAGGTAAAATCGCAAGCCCTTCAAGTAACTATTTAAGTTTTGAGATTAATCGTTAACTCAAATATATTTATGAAGAATCCACTTAAAAAGCTTTACTTTCAAAATAATTATGATAATAGATCTTTTAAAACAAAACATGTGGGTTAGGTACTTCCATCAATCTTGAATTTAAAGCAAACCTTGCATACACATCGTGGCTATTACGAACATTCTCGAGAAATAATTCATGAATGTATAACAAAAGAACACATCCACCTATACTGCTCTGCTCCTAATGTAGGAAGGGAAGGTATTAAATGTTTGTTTTGTTGTACCTACTTTTTACACATCCCTACCTCTGGCAACTTTTAATGTATATCCTCTTTATTTGCATTTGTTGCAGTTACACCACCCCATGCAAAAGCTGTTATCGCCGGCCCACCTGACCTGCATTTCAAAGTTGGCAGCTCCATTATCCTAACCTGCATTGTAAAACAGCCTCTCATATCAACGAAATTGGCTGGACAAATCCATTGGTATCGTGGTGAAGCAATCCTTACACCCTTCAACGCCCATCCGAACGAAGCATTTGCCAACCTATCCCAAAGGATTTCAATGGAGTCACAATTAGGAGATACACTAAAATCAAGGTAATATTCCACTCGAGTTAATTTTTAAGTAGATTTATGGCCATAGTAATTATTTTAACTATCATCGCAGGCTAAGGATATCAAATGCTCAGACATTGGATACAGGGAATTATACTTGCTCTCCGACGACAGCAAGTAGTGCTAGTGTAATGGTCCATGTGATTAATGGTAATTTCCCTATCAGATTGCGTGTTCATGTTTTTTAATCCTTTTTTTTAATAATAATTTTCAAAACTCAAATTTCAGATGAAAAACCAGCAGCGATGCAGAAAAGCAAAGGAAACAGCCTGTGGAATTTATGGTCCTTGGCCAATGTTATTAATATCATCGAATTATTAATTTGCTTTGTGTTATAGTATAAAAGTACTGTACCTTGTTAAATTTTAACAAAATACAAAATTGGAAAGAAAGAAGAAACTATGTAAAGTAGGGAAATATAATTAAAAAACAACTTATTTATGAAATTAAGAATTTGTACAAATAAAAATTAAATGAAATTAAAATCAATTTATTTGGTTATGCATGTTTTTTTGTATGTTTGAATTATTTTCTTCCTGTAAAAATTAGTCAAGTGCAAGGACTCATCTTTGGGGGTTGTTAAGTGTTTGTAAACAAAACGCATTTTAAGGACCAATTTATGGCTTCTCATTAATTCATAACTAGGACATATTTTACTTCGGTTGGCTTCGATTTTTAAATAATTCAAAATTAAAACACTTTTCCGGATGTTCAGAAGATTTTGGAACTAAGCCTTAAAGGATTTTATTAAGTCGAAAAGATAAAAAGAATAATCTAACATCTAAAAGTAAAATATTTGTAAATGTCTTTCACTCATAGCCTCTCAGAAAAATAAAATACAACCATGCTGCTATTCTGAGCATAGAAGCTGTTTTTAACAGTGTCCGAAACGAGGCGGTTGAAGGATCCCTCGTTAGCCGTAATGTGAATAACGCCATCATCAGATGGATAATGTACATGCTAAAAAACAGACGGATCAGCTCGGAGCTAAGGTGCTTACGTCAGCAAAACAGTTTAATGTATTAGAAGTTTCAGACAAGAGGTCATTAACGAAAATGTGAAAGAGATTTGGGGACAAAACGGAGCCCTGGGGCACACCAGCATTTATTTTCTGAATATCAGACTTGTAACCACCCAAGACGACTTGTATTGAACGATCCGAAAGTTAATTTCTAATCCAAAGAAGAAGAGATTCATCGATACCAAATGTACGTATTTTGGATAAGAGAGCTTGATGCCAAACTCTATCAAATGCCTTTGAAATATCAAGTGCAATAATCTTACTTTCTCTAAAACGATGTAAAGATTTATTCCACTGCTCGGTGAGATATACCATCTGATCACCAGTGGACCTATTGCTAAGAAGCTTTAGTTCTTCGAGATATTTCTTAAGCTGATAATTTATCAGCGTGTCCATGACCTTGGAAAGAAGGGATGAAGGTGCAATTGGGTGATAGTTAGAGGAGAAGAAGATTCGCCTTTTTTAGGAACAGGCTGGACAAATGCTGTTTTCCATCCACTCGGAAAGAGACCTGTAAAGCTAAGTTTAGTTTAGTTTCAGAAGAACAATAGGAGGAATACTATCTGGTCCAGCGGATTTGTGTAAGTCGAGTTCTTTTAAAACTCTTGCTACTGCACGAGTATTGAAAAAAGATGTGTCCCATAAAATCATTAGTGCTCTCAAGTATAGGCGGAGTCATGACACTCTCTGACAGTTTCGAATTAACAGCAAAGTGTGCTGGAAGCAAATTGGCTTTTTCTAGTGAGCTTACATAGGGAGTGTCGTTAAAGGCGAGAGTTGGAACCACGGACGAGGTATTATTTCAACAGTTGTGTTCCTGAAGAAATCATTGAGACCGTCCCAGCTTTCTCGTATTCCCAAACGGTTCTCTTTGGGATTCTCTCTTTGTTTTTTGTTGATATTTTTCGATCCTATGGCTAGTAATGCTAGGTCACAGTCGCTGCCACTTAGAAACAGAAAAGTTTTTTCTGAGGTTCTGCCTCTTGCGAGGATTCCACAAATCCTCTAAGAGTATACTTGTCATGAATAAGTGCTTCTCATCTAGCTGTTTGGACTCGGCAAAAGTAATTGGTCTCCTGCATTCCTGGCAACAACACTCATACAGGAATGGTTGAGAGTTGTAAGTCACTTTTTTGCTAAGCCAATTTGAATCCCTGACGTTGCAGGTCAATCCTGGAACTTTTTAGACTTGTTTCTCGCCTCTGACCATGATAAATACACTATTAGTGTATTATCACTTCTAGGCATCATATCAGACCAATGCGTCATATCTGCAAATTTCTCGTGCCAAAAAACCTCAGAAAAAACCTTTCTGTTTTTAAGTGGCAGCGACTGTGACCTAGCATTACTAGCGACAGGTAAATTTCTCTCCAGAATTCGTGAACAAATAAGGAATGCCTTATCAATAGTGAATAAATGGCCTAAGAACTACGGTCTACCGGTTAACCCGCGAAAACTCACAAAATTAAATTAACAATTTTTAAAAATCCCTTTATTGAAGGGAGCCAACTCAAAATCTTCGATTGAGCGAAATATCTTTGTGTGATAAGAAATTCAACTGTAGTCTCAACTTTAAAGAAAGTTCGTTTGGATTCTAATCCTACCACAGAATATTTGGTAAAACTTGGGGGAAAAGTCCAAAAATTACCTTGCACCTGTACTGACATATGGTAACGTATTCTAGTGGAATGCGCTGGGCAAAGTTATCAACCTTAAAATCATGACCAAGCTGTAAGGAATGGCATATATTGGAATCACTTGGGTAATGAAGTCCACCCCCATAGCGGGTTTGACAGCTATCTTGAAACCCCTTGATCTATTTATCAAGAATCGGAAGCCAACTGCGCAATCCGTTTTATCCGAACTGTTAGCTGGAGATGGAAACACTGTGCCACAGGTCATGCACAGATTCTACAGAAATTTACGAGAAATAGGTTTCGCACTAACTGCATAACACCCCGTATAGACTCCTACAAGCCGTTCACGCGGCCGCCTTTCCTTGCAGAGAGGACTGGACTGATGAGCCATCAACCAAGATAGATACTGGTGTTGGCGCAAGGTTCTTTTCAGAGATCTTTGGGCCAGCCAGCTCATTCAGACTTCCTGATTACAATAGTGCCTTCCAAGCTGACTTCTTGGCAGTGACAAAAACTACTAGACAAGTCTCAATGATGGCAATACCACAAGCTGATATCAATTTCTTCATCGATAGTCAAGTGGAAATCATAGCGTAATTGTAATTAGCTGTCGCGAAGAGCTGAGGGTTCTTGTTGCACAGCACAATATAAAGCTATGTTTGGTTCCTGATCACAGAGGTGCCTATTAAATTATGAAACTCTGTATGGATGACTTATGCAGAGGATGTGGCGACATAAGCAGATACATGAGGATACTCCTCACTATCTGTATCACTCAGAGATGAGCTAAGTCGTGATTTTTCAATCACAGGTAAACCTGTAACTGTGATTTGCAATTCACGGTGAGTTTAACCTGTGATTGTGATTCGTGAATTGAAAAATAGATATATTAGAAAATTGGAATACCTAAGTTATAGTGACTCATTTTACTGCACACTTTTTTATTGAAAAAAAAAACTAAAAAACAAGTATCTTTTAGAATACAAAATTTTTGACTACATTTATTTTGAATTTTTAAAGTTTTTGTGACCTTTAGTCCATATGCGTTTCACCCAGGTACAACAATTGGGCTCATCAGTTAGATGTCGTTGTACCCTTCTAAGACGCATAATTTTTTAGTCGATGTATACCGACAAGTATTAAATAAACAGCACAAAAGCACCGTAAATTATAATAAGTTCTAGTGGAATTTGGTTAAATTCAGACGACTAGATACAGATTATGGTAAATATATATAGATTATATTTATTTTGTAAAGATCTATCACATTTGAACATTAAAGATAAATGTATCTACATTTATATGAAAATAAAAATTTAATTTTCTAGGCAGCTACTTATAATATGTCAGCTCTCAAATAAGTAGGTGTGGCAGTGGGTGGATTCTAAAAATTTCATCTGTAGGTAACGTAGGTAACAGTTTATTGACAAAAATTCAAACTCTATGGAAAAAACTTAAAAGGCATAAAACTCAAATCCAAGAAAAGTAGGCGTGGCAGTGAGTGGATTTCTAAAAATTTTGTATGTTGTTTCTTAAGTTCTAGACAACTTATATACAAAATGTCAGCTTTCTAAGGCAACGTATGAAGGAGAACACTCAAATATAAGAAAAAGAGGTGTGGCAGTGGGTGGATTTCCAAAATAATTATGTTGTTTTTTAGGCTCTAGACAAATTAGCTTCAAAATATTAGCTCCCAAGGGCAATGTATGCAGGGTAAGACTCAAATATAAGAAAATAAGGCGTGGCGGTGGGTGGGCTTCCAAAAATTTAATATGTTGTTCTTTAGGCTCTAGACAACTTATTTACAAAACTTCAGCTCCATTGGACAGTGTATTAAGCGTAAAACTCAAATAAAGGAAAAGAAGGCGTAGCGGTGGGCGGTTTTCCAAAAATGTAGGTATGTGTTGTTCTTTAAGCTCTAGACAGTTATTCCCAAAATTTCAGCTTTCTAGGGCAACGATTTTAGGGGAGAACTCAAATAAAAGAAAAGAAGGCATGGCAGTGGGTGGATTTCCAAAAATGCATGTGTTGTTCTTTAGGTTAAACAACTTAATTGCAAAATTTCAGCTGTCTAGAGCAACGAAATAAGGATTAAACTTAAATATAAGAAAAATAGGCGTGCCAGTAAGTGGATATCAAAAAATTCGCACTTGCTTCGCTGATCAAATACAGAATCTCCAGTTTAAAAATCTACAAAATTGGAAAGCAAAATATATCAAAAAATCAACCCATAAAATGCAAAGAACATTACGACTTCGTTTCATTCTTTATACTTTCGTCTTGATCTGTGCGATTTTAATTTCTTTTGTGATTTTATTCTGGTCGTGATTTTGTTTACAGGGTAGAATGAATCACGACCACAGTTCTTTTCGTGATTTGTGAATTGTTCCTGTTCGTTGTGATTTTAGCACTGTGATTGTGAATCTGTGTTTTTTCATAGAATGTGAATTGAACACAGGCAGATATCAAATCACATTTAAGGCGCTCACAGTTTGTTCGTGAATTGTTCACAGGTCGTGATTGTCATTTTCTAATCACAGGTTCGAAATCACAGGTCGTGATTTTTGGCTCTTCTCTAATTTCACTTCACTGCACTATATCATCTGAAAAACAGGCTCCTACGGAGACACACGACTTGAAGTAACTTTCTGACATTCCAAGATAAAAACTGTTGAGATTTATTAACCAAATGGCTTGAAAATTCCTAAGCTCTATCAACCACGATGTTTTCACAAATTTAATTTTGAACAAAAAGTTTTAAAGGCAAAATTAGGCGTGTTTTTTATCATCGGGATCTGGATCTGGATCTTCTTTTAACACGTATTACAAAAACAATTTTAGAAAATTTCCCATTATTTTGTTTTTGTATTACGTGTAAAACTTAATCCAGATCCAGATCCCGATGATAATAAAACACGCCCATTGTCAATTTTGATTTAGTTTCTAAGCTAGCCCAAAAATATTGAAAAGTGGCAGTGTGACCGTTCTCTCCGATACGCATGAGTGAACTTAATTGCATCTTCGGTTTTAAACATGCTTTATGGGCATATCAAATATAGAATATGAGCCAAGGGAGATTGTAAACCAATAAAGTGCAGTTCTTCAGGCTTCTTTGAAAAAAAATTTAGGTAAATTATTCTACAAAAACTGTAACATTTCCTTGTAAGTGGAAGAGAAAAGATATGCAGTCGTTACAGTAATAGTTTTTTAGTTTTAAATATACGATTTTCCAAGACACTCCTGGTATAATATTCTGGGGGTCTCTTCAGGAGGTCTGGCCCAAACAAATAAACCGTATACAAAAAATACAAAATTCAGTTCAGTCGTGCATTAGTTCCTCATATTTATTTGTCATGAGACTGCCTTAATTCAGATCTTACATGTGATGTACATCAAAAAGTATAATATCCGTTGATGCGCAACTTATGCAAGGAAAGAGTTATATTACAAGTAAACAGTTATTGGGCACTTATTCCCTGCATGAGACTTTTCACATGATTCAATAGATCGCAACTCATACAATTTCACCCAATCTCCTTTGAGCCATCTATAATGTTGGCTTTATGAATAATCCGAGTTTTGACCTTGAGTGCCGAACGCTACATGGTAAAAAATTTAAAAAAAAAACGCCAAATATTCGCGATAAAAAAGTACGTATACGCCCTAGTGTACAACTATTGAATGCATTTCTTCTCATTTTATATATAACATATATATATATATATATATATATATTATCTTCTACATATTTAGGCAAATTAGAAGCAATCAGAGTTATTTAAAAGAAGGGTAAGAACATAGCACCCGGAGAACATACAGAGTGATTTCCATCGCATACAAGAAAATACTAATAAATAAAAAAAAAGAAAACCAGAGTACCTACTGGAAGTTGGATCTTTTTCCCCTCGTTCACCTGGTTGGGGCAGTATTCTATAAAAGTTGAAAAAATATGATCAAAAACCAACGGAAATACGGACAATACCATTTAGCAGCCAGAAACCATTCTTCAATTCGGTGCAGGGAATCAACTTCACGGGAACTATCTTCACATGGGAATTTACTTCACCAGTAACGGGAATTAATTTCACCTTTTTTTTGTGATATAATTTCCCCCTAAAGGTGGGAAATAATTTCATCCGAACATTGTGTGAAGTTATTTCCCACCTATGATATGATAGAAATTACAAAAATGTTAAATTGTGTTTCTTTAAATCCCGATTCTTTAAATGCAAAAGAAATTTGCATACACCCAGCTCCGCACCTACCCCAAATCCTATAATGGGCCCAAGCAGGGGGGTTGCAGGGGGCACCATGCCCCCCAAACATACCTCACTGTTTATTCGGCGTAATGCTTGCTGCTAGCATAAATACAGTGCTAACAGCAAGCATTACGGCGAATAAACAGTGAGATATGTATGGGGGGGCATGCTGCCCCCCTGCAACCCCCCTGCTTGGGCCCATTATAGGATTTGGGGTGGGTGCGAGGCTGGGTGTATGCAAAGTTTCTTTTGCATTTAATGAATCTGGACTTAAAGAAACGCATATTTAAGTGAAATTAATTCCCACAAAAAAGTGAAATTATTACTCACTTTCAGTGGGAAGTAATTTCACTTCAAAAAAGTGAAATTAATTCCCATTAGTGGTGAAGTTAATTCCCATGTGAAGGTAGTTCCCGTGAAGTTAATTCCCTGCACCTTCAATTCTGCTTTTTTAAATCAAGTTATTTTGATGCGAAAAGTTTTTGAACAAATAATTATTTTCAAAAAAAAAGAATTTTTACTGCTTAAGCTCAAAATATAACGAAATTATGTATGAAAAGCCTACTTGATGTATTTTGTTAGTGAACTGAGCAAAGATCTTCACTTCAACCAACTTTCTTCATCCTGTTTTTCACACCATGACCTATTGCACTTAACTTACCGGTGCGAACCTCTTAGCAGCAGTTATTGCTATGGATATTTTAAAAGCATCAATTACAACAATCTCGAGTTTTCACAATGGAGTCTTATTACACTTTTTCTACCGCAAACCGACAACCGAATAATATTTAATATTAACTTTTATTATTTATTAATTAAAACAAACAAACGAACGCTGAAAAGAAAACCCGACCGGCACGTACGAATTAAGAATGACTTATGTCTTTTGGTTGCAGCACAACTGTCAACGCAAAAGAGACAAAACGATATTCGATGATCGCATTCAAAGTGTAACCCCGAGTAGCGCTTGGATGCTTCCACCACGGCTAACTCAGATTGAGGGGTGTGTTTCACCAGTTAATTTGATCAACACTATTAATTATTTTCCAATTAATTTGGATTGAAATCAAGGATTTAGGTTGCCACAGGGACGAAGTACCTGAAAAGAAGAATTAAGGGCGCTAGCAATTTTTTTTTGTTTTTGAAGGAAAATACAAACCTTCTGTAGCGAATCCGACGGCGAAAGCTTTTTGAATAAAAAAAAAAAACAAGTTTATATTCCCGAATTGGTTAGTGAAATTATTTATTTGTTTTGGAAAGAAGAGGGCTAAAACTAAAAATCTTTTCAATCAAATATAACAAAGAAATATCAGTAATTAAGATGGAATGTTATCTCTTTGTGCCGAATGAACAAAGAAAATACTAGCGGGGTCACGAGTCCTGCAATTTTTCAGGATGAAATAGCGGAACAAAAAAACCAACCGAACTTTTGAGAAAAATCGCACAATTTTGCCACCAATTAACAAACAAAATGACTTAAAAAATTTACCTACTAAATATTACAATTAACTTATATTTTTTTTCTTTTTTGGATAAAGAAAAATTGCCAACTTGCTCTCCTGTAGAAATCTTGTTTCCTTTTGTCGACTTCTCTTTTCTTTTCCTGCCTCGAAGCTCTCCTTGAATTTTTTGACCTCAAATCACTATAATTTCACTTTTTTCCAAATTTCAAACTCTTTTCTATTCTTAACTTTACTTTACTTTAACAATCAAAATTTAATGACTTGAACTTTTCCACTTTTTTCTCCACTTCTAAATTTCTCTTGTTTCTCGAACTTATTTTTCTGCTCTTCAGTCAAAAAGTGTCCGTCAAGATTTTTCGATGTCTATTCGAACCACTTTTTTACTTATCCCCCATGCTTTCAGCCAATCGGAAGCCGCGGATTTCGGTCACGTCATTTGAAAGCTACTCTCAGCTAAGTTGCTGAAGAGCGCTACCGTTTACGAAATCCAGCGGTCTTAATTACTCGCACCTCTCTTTGGTTTATGCATCGTCATCCTAGAACTCGCCGATCGCTGGTTTCACTTCCAGGAGCGGCGAATACGATAAACGCATTCAACCATTTTCTCACTATTTTCGAGAAAATCAAAAGAAGAAAAGAAAGCGCAAAAGGTCAAACAATTTAATTTTGAACAACAAATACATTCCCCCCAAAATTATCAAGTAAAACCCATACAATAAAAAGAGAACTTCGGCAGCGAAAATAAACAACATGTAACAATAACCAATATTTTTAAATTCGGAGAGGTAAAGGCCTGGTCAGACAGAACGCGATCCGGTAATACGATCAATACTTCACTTCAAGATCGCGGCGATCAAATTTTGTTTTTAATTTCTCACAATGATCGCCGGATCGCGTTCTGTTTGAACAGGCCTTAAGTTGGCAATTATTTCCCTACTCGCGATTCTAATAGCCATTCCACACTATCCCACTGAGTATTATAACTTGTCAAAAAAGTGGGAAGAAATCATGTATGTATAATAGTGTGGAAACAAAATATGAAATTTCATCACACACAAATTGACAGCGCATCCGACACGATTTGACATGTGTTTATACCTGCAAATATTTATAGGATTGGTTCTAAGACCATCACACATTCTATCCCACTTGGGCGTTTGAGGTTATAGTGAAACTGATTTGTTTTGATGCAAGTGTGGAAGCAAAATATGAAAATCATTTTCATCACACAAATTTGGCAGTCGTATGAAATTATTTCCCTATTTATTCTGACATGTGTTAATACTCTGTGGGATAGTGTAGAGGCACTTTAAACAAACTATTTCGGTTCTTTGACATAAACAACACCAACAACTGTCGGAATTATGCGATGGCAGCGCCAGCAATTCAACAAGCAGAACCGAGTAATCAATTAAATCAACATGAACATCATAGGTTTGTTCGTGTACTTTCTGGGCAGCGTTGCCATTAGTGCAGATTTATCTGCATTTTGCAGATTTTCATCCCGCCCACAGACTTTTGAAAATCAAAAATCTGCACCGCAGATTATGTCTGCACTCGTACCTACTTACATATTTCGTCCTTTTCTTTTTTTCTCTTTAAAAAATCTTCAATCATTTTGCTGTATGCTGTCATCTTTAAATAAAGTTCTATTCCATAAAATTAAATCATTACGATTGTACTGACTTAAAGGTTAAATATAAAATTCTTTAAGCATTTAGGTAACTCTTCTATGCACGAGTACATAAAATAACAAAACAATGTTATGTTTATTAATTGAATTAATTTATGTTATTTTATTTTAATACTTTTATAAAAATTTCTATTTAGGAAGACATATTTTTTCTTTAGAATTCTTTAGAAATCTGCCTTGCAGATATTTTTCGTCATTATTGCAGATTTTTGAAAAAAAATTTACTGGCAACACTGTTTCTGGGCTAAATTGGGCAGTCTGCCAAATTTTGATGAGTGGAGATGCAATCCTCTCAGAGAAAAGTAAAACTGTGCAAAAGAACACGAACGCATAGAACCAAAAATTTCTACCACATTTCAAACACAAACAAAAAGTAAACAAAAACAAAGCTTCCAAGAAAATAAAAAACAAGGCCACAGAACTAAAATATATTTTTTAACTTAATATTTTTCATTTAAATTGATATTTTTTTAATAATTAATCCCGAAATCAGCATTCCAGAAATGAAAAACTCAAATACATTTAAAAACAAAATTTGTTTATTATTAAAAATATTTTGTTATGAAATCAGTTTTTTCACATAAAAGCACTGCACAATAAACAAAAACAGAAGAAATTCACTATTTTATCACTTTTTTTCTCTAAATATATGTAGCTCCACTAAATAATTTAATAAAAAAAAACGAACAGATTAGAACAAAAATCACTTTAACTAAAAAAGAAAAACAAACTAAAAGTAAACAACAGCCATTTTGGTTTTGTGTTGTTGTTCTTAACTCACAGAACACATCACTTACCAATTCTGCCCAAACAAATTCCTTGGGCAGAATTTGGCAAAAATTGTCAGGAAGGGGAAATTTTTTGCTCTCTCGTGAGCGTTCTCTTCTGCCAAAAACTACACATTTCTTGCGTACGCGAACAGCTTTGGGCTAAATTTGGTAGGTTTGGGTTAGGGATGAGCAATATTCATCGATATTAGCTAAATATCGATGTTAGAAGGAAAAATATCGATATTTTAGTATCAATGTTGAAGCTTTCGATGTTTCCCAATATCGATGTTAACATCAAAAAATCGAACTAAAAAAAAAAAAAAAAAATTTACAAAATAATTGATTCTGCATTCTGCTAGTAAAATGTAGATGGAGCGATTTTCAAAAGCACTGTAAGCCACCGGTGACATGGGGTATCTTTTGAGAAACGAATATTACTAAGCCTCTGCCAAACGCGACACAAACATTCGCTGATTTTGTTGTTAATATTTTGAGTTCATATTTTAGAGAGCTCATCTGAGTAGAAGAATTCATAATTTTTCGTCTTTAGTATTTGACCGCAAAACTGGTTAGATTTAACCAGTCCTCAGAAATATAAATTAAAATTAGATATAAACTTCATTTATTTTATAGTTGCGAGTGTTTAGCTCTGAATTGGTTCTTCCAAAACAACTCGAACAATTTGGAACCACATCCAAACTTTTGATGTTCATAAAGGCACAGATTTAGGCTTAGCACAAGAAGTGGTTGGTAATTTTGCTACCATGAAATTTGTTTTATATTCATTTGTGGAAAATACAGATTTTAACATCGATATTCAAGCACTAAAATCAACGAAGTTTAGATAGATACCGGTTTACACAAGTAAGTTTTTGCACGCAACTTTCTGTGCAACAATATTCTGTAGTATCGATGTTCAAAACAGGCAGAGGTTTAGGTTTACACATGAAGTGGCTTGCAATTTTTTCTTATGATTTTTTTTCATTTCTGGAAAATTGAGATCTTAACATCGATATTCAAGCACGAAAATCATCGATGCTCAGAAAGATTCCGGTTTCCACAAGAAAGTTTTTGAACGCGCCTTTCGGTGCAACAATATATTGCAATTTCGATGTTCAAAACAGACAGAGATATAGTTTTACACATGAAGTGGCTTGAAATTTTGCCTTATGCATTTTTTTTTTTCATTTGTGGGAAATACAGATCGTATCATCGATATTCAAGCATTTAAATTATCGATGCTAAGAAAAATACTTGTTTACACATATAAGTTTTTGAAAGCCACTTTCTGTGCAAATTTTTTGTAATATTAGCTGCTTTTTTTTTGTATGTCCATATGGAGTTTGGCGAAAAAAAACGACATCGGGACATTTCAACATTTGCCTTGGTCTGCCATTTTGTTTTGAACTATCTTACCAACAAACCTTTGACATTTCTATACAAATTATCGATAACACAACGACAATGGTAGTCTGGCAATACCGTTTTATCGGGACAAAAGTTAACTCCACTTAATTATCTGGACTTAGCTAACTTTATATGGACATAGTTGTTGTTGTATTTAACATGTAAATTGTTTTGCTTTGTTGTCGTTTTTTTCACACAATTTTATTTGGACATGCAAAAAAACACAGCTATTGATGTTCAAAACAGACAGAAATTAAGGTTTACACATTGAGTGACTTGCAGTTTTGCTTCCATGAAATTTGTTTTGTGTTCATTAGTGAAAATACATATTTAACAACGATATGAAAGCATTAAAACCATCAATTCTCTGAAGGATACCGGTTTACACAAGTAAGTTTTTGCACGCACTTTCTGTGCAGCAAAATCTTGCAATATCGATGTTCAAAACGGAGATCGATGTTTTTATCAATATCGATGTTTTAAAAAACATAATGGGGCATATTCATAGATGTTGTTTAAGCTGTTGCTACATAGATCTGGAGTTTATCATATTGAAACTTAATCAGGTAAACTCCAGATTTATCTAGCAACAGCTCAAACAACATCTATGAATATGCCCCAATGTATTTAAAAATACATATTTGGTTATTTGGTAAGAAAAAAAAAACTGGAGAGAAAAAAAATGAAAAAACATCGATGCTAAGAAACATTGAAAAAATTTTGTTAATGTTATGTATTTTACATAACATGATGAATACGTGAAAAAACATCGATGTTTTAGTTTCACGTAACATGATGAATTTAAAAGTATGTATTTGGTAAGAAAAAAACGGGAAAACAAAACATGAAAAAACATCGACGCTAAGAAACATCGAAAAAATAATGTTACTTAAAATCGATGTTTTTTCACGTATTTTTCTTTTCAGTTTTTTCTTCTTGACAAATACTTTTAAATTTATCATGTTAGGTGTTTTAACAACATGACAAATACGTGAAAAACCCTCGATGTTTTTCATAACCAGAAAAGTTTTTTCTTCTTACCAAATATTTTTAAATACATCATGTTATGTGTTTTACATAACCATGAATACGTGAAAAAACATCGATGTATTAGTTTTACGTAACATGATGAATTTTAAAGTATGTATTTGGTAAGAAAAAAAGTGAAAAGAAAAATACGTGAAAAAACATCGATGCTAAAGGCCATTGAACAAATGATGTTTCTTAAAATCGATGTTTTTCACGCATTTTTCTTTTCAGTTTTTTTCTTTTTACCAAATACTTTTAAATTCCTCATGTTATGTGTTTTAATAACATGCTGAATACGTGAAAAAACCCTCGATATTTTTCATAACATGAAAAACACGTGAAAAGCATCGATGCTAGGAAACATTGTTTTTTTTTGGGTGAAAAATATCGATGTTAAATAACATCGATGTTTTCGGATCGATAATTATTGACATCGATGTTGGGCCTTCGATGTTGACATCGATGTTGATATCGATGTTTTATCAATATCGCTCATCCCTAGTTTGGGTGGAATTTGGCTGTTTTGTGTGCGTACGCGAACACAGCTCATATTTAGGATAGGACTGCCGTCTGCCATTTAAATTTAAATATTTTGTGTTATAATGTGTTGGGCCTAAAAAACAAATTGTTATTTCCGGGTTTTTTTTTAATTTATTTTAAACTTTGATATATGTAATTATTTTAATATAAACCTTTCTTGAGGAGGGTACAGAAGCGCAATTTGCTAAATATTTTAAAGAATTTTCTGTTAAATTTATTCCAGCTGTAAGAAGTAGTGTTTTTGGAAAAGCGAGCGGTGGCATTTTAATCGCAATTAAACATAATTTGTATAATTTTGTAAGAGTTAAGTCAATAGGTAGGAAAACTCCAACCTATCTTAATTGTAACAATTGGATTAATGATTTTAATGATTTACAAACCTTTTTCAATGAAAATGAAATGCAAAATACTTTGATACTAGGTGATCTTAACGAAAGAATTGGACAGTTTCAGAACCCAGCTTCACTGGTGCAAGATGTTTCGCATGTGTTTGAAGGTGTAAGAAACTATTAAGATGATGTGGTAAATAGATGCGGCAGGCAACTTTTAGATTTTATTGAAGATTTTGGTGAAAAGGTGAACTTACTTTCGTATCGGGTCAAGGCAGTTCAGTAATCGATTATTGTTTGGCGAGAGGAATTTGGTTAAGTGTTATGGATGATTTTGAGGTCCCACTTGTAAATTAATCTAGCCTACAGTTACGGCCTTTGACTGGTGTAAGAAACTCCGTACAAAATCTTTTTCCTTTCTTAATCTTTTAAAAAAGACTAATTCATCACTTATCAAATCGCTCTACTTAGAATCAAATAAGCTTTATAAAAACCTTAAAGTTCATAAACAAAAAAAATATGTGAATAATGTAGCTATTGGCCTTTCATCCTGCAAGCAATCAAAAACATTTTGGTCAAAGGTGCGAATGCTGGGTGGGTGTAAGAGAGTATCAGCTTCAGGTATTGCGGTTGAAAAATTAGCTGATCACTTTAAGGTACTTTTTAACCCTTCGATCACATACCAAACGTTGGCAACTCTGGCAAGTGCTATAAAGAAGTTTCAGTAAGAGCTCCGTACAAATCAATTCTTTTTTAAATAAAAACAAGTAACTTTTTGTTTGAAAGCGACCACACTAACATCTTAAAAACAAGTGAGACACAAAGTTTATTCAATTTCACACTTCAATTGCAATATAAACCAGTTTAAAAATTACACTTACTTAAGAACAAAAAACCGTAGCCATTTTTAATTCTACTTAACCATTTTATATATATAAATCATTAATTTATGAATAATAACAAGCGCAAAGTAGGAGAAACATCACCCGAACTAAATACGTTCACTCCAAAGAAAGAAAAAAATATGTCTCAATTAGTGGGTTCCATGTCAATCCTGGAATTACGACAAATGTTCGATACAAAACTTAAGGACATTGTTACGAAGGATGACATTGCTAGCCTGCGCAGGGAAATAAGTGCGGTTAGAGCTGAAAATGGAAAGCTAAAGGGGACCTTCTTGCTCTGAACACTAAGTGCACTTCCTTACAAAACGAAATTAACCAAATAAAAGCTTCTGCAAACGCCGCAAATCTAATATTTCGTTTACAAAAGGGGCCGAACAATCCACTTACACAAACAGAAAACATATGCAAAACTTTATCCGATTCACAGGACATTATCACTACTCAAGATATAAGAGAATTGAATTCAA
The DNA here is from genome assembly GCA_963921185.1 of Dasysyrphus tricinctus. NCBI lineage: Eukaryota > Metazoa > Arthropoda > Insecta > Diptera > Syrphidae > Dasysyrphus > Dasysyrphus tricinctus. Next base: position 208,802,439 of record OY992531.1, on the reverse strand, counting down.
CAAATGGGGTAGTAACAACTTTGGCTGAATTCAGAAACAAAAACAGTGCATATAAAGTTCTCAGAAATGCAAAAAAACTTAAAGGAACCGGCATATCGGTAAGTCGTGATTATCCTCCAGCTATCCGCCAGAAACGCAGCAAACTTCTTCAACTGCGCAGACACATGCAAATTAACAAACCTCAAATGAAAGTATCACTACGCGACGATAAACTTCGAATTAACAACATCACTGTCGAATGGTTTGATAACTTAGGATTTGTCACTGATGAAAAAGATGGATTTAAAATTTTAATCGAAGAAAACAACTTAGAACCAAACTTCTTTGAACAAATTTGTTTACAAATCCACCAAAATTCACGTCGAGATGACAGACAAGACGTCAACCAGAGAAAAACGTCAACCGAACCTGGCACTTCTTCGGGCGGAAACACAATGGGAACCAGGAGTTGGGACTTAGGGGTAAACTCTTTAGCACATTCAAACTCGAAAGAAAGTATAATGAATTAGGTAGATGCCGTCTGCCAGAATTTTAATAGAGTAAACATTAGAATATTAAGTTATAATATAGCCAGTTTGAATAATAAGATATGTAACTCAAAGTTTGTAAGTTTTATCAATGAATATGAAATTTTTGTTTTAATTGAAACTCATGTTACTGAAGAATATTGTAAGAAATTTGAATTACTTTTTCCACATCACAAACTTAAATGGGCACCAGCTGTTAAAATAAATATGAAAGGAAGAGCTAGCGGAGGAATACTGATGGGCTACAAACCTAATATTAAAGGTGTTGAATTCCTTTATAAGAATAACGAAGACCTGATTTATCTGGAAACTAAATCCAACTGCCACATTTTGTCTGTGATTCCCGTCTATTTAAATTGCACCGGCTGGGATAGGTATTTCAATAAGCTTGAGGACACCTTGTACACTACAGATTTTCAAAATCCAATGCTTTTAGGCGACTTCAACGCAAGGATAGGTCCACACGAAAATGAATCAAAACTTATGGATTTGGACCAGCGTCGCTCAAGAGACGTTGTGGTGAACAGAGAAGGAAGAAAAATCATTGATCTCTGCAATTCCTTCGGGTTAACTATTTGCAATGGAAGCATGCAGGGAGATGCTGATGGAGATTATACGTTCATTGGTCATCAAGGTAACTCCGTGATTGACTATGCAATGGTGGCTGGAGACTGGTGTAACCTTATGAACAATTTTAAAGTTTTATCGGAGATTTATTCCGATCATCTCCCTATCGAACTCTCATTCCAGTTATCAACGAATGGAGAGAACGAAGATGTCTTGACCGCAATGCCTACAAAGTTTAAATGAAAACAATGGATTGCAAATAGCTATGCTACAGCGTTAGAGAACAACATCTCCCAACAACTAGTACCATCTGTCTCACATGTCAGTCTTTCAAAGCTCGATGATATCATAGCAATCTCGATTCCTTCTACTTGTTTGACAAATAGTAATAGGACTACTAATCACCGAGAGAAATGGTTTGACAGGGAGTGCTCAGAGGCAAGAAAGAAATCTTTTGCTTGGTTAAATCTTGTTAGAAAGCATCCAGAAAATCTAATCTTCAAGCGGGAATACCTTGCTTCGAACAAATTTCTAAAAGCGTTGCTCAGATCAAAGCGTCAAGCCTACTTCGAAACCATGGCACAGGATCTTTCAGGTTGCAGAAACGCGGCACAGTTTTGGAGAAAAGTGCGTTGCATAAACAACGACAACAGAAACCACAAATCCTCTCTCCCGATTCATATAAAGGATTTAAGGGAATATTTTGAAAACCTCACAAAAGACAAGTTTACTACAACGTTTCAGTTTGCTATTCCTTTTGAAGTAAACGAAGCCCTGGATGCTCCATTTGGTACTGGCGAGGTAAAATCAGTTTTGAATGAACTCAAAAATAACAAAGCTCCGGGCTCAAATGGAATACCACCAGAGTTTTACAAATTTAGTACACCATCGTTCATTGAAAATTTGTGTTTAGCGCTAAACCATGCTTACGACCACGGCTGCGTACCGAACTATTTTAAGGAATCTATCGTCACTCCTAAATTCAAAAAAGGCGACCGCACTATCTCTGCGAACTACCGGGGTATATCTTTGCTGAACACATCAATGAAAATTCTAACGAAGCTGCTCTACAATAGACTTCACAACTGGGTGCAAGTTAACAATCTCTTGAGTGAGTCTCAAGCTGGTTTCCGCAAAAATTATTCAACTATAGATCAAATCTACACACTCACGAGTATCGCGGACATCTTTATAAGAGCCAAGAAGAAATTGTACGCCTTCTTTATAGACTCTAAAGCAGCTTTCGACACTGTAGACAGGAAAGCTCTTATGCTTAAGCTTTACAACAAGGGCATTTCAACGAAATTTGGACGCATTTTGGAATCTTTGTATGACTCAACAACTTCTGCTCTTGCTTTCAACAATAATCTTTCGGAACCCTACGAGGTGGAAATCGGCTTAAGACAAGGTTGCAACCAAAGTCCTCTGTTGTTTGCTCTTTTCATAGACGATATTGAGGACGTTCTACAAGGTGGAGCAAGAGTCACTTCAAATCTACTGGTGAAAACCTTGAAGTTTGCAGACGACATTGTGGTGTTTGCTGAAACGCCTGAAAGCCTCCAATTGATGATTAACAGAATAGTGGAGTACTGCAACAAATGGAGGCTTCAGGTAAACCTCAGCAAATCTAAAGTCATGATCTTTCGGAACGGTGGTGGCCCAAATTGTAGCAATGAGAGATGGTCATTCGATAATCAAGCGATTGAAATCGTCAGTGATTACAATTATCTCGGAGTCAACATTTCTAGAAATCTTAATCTAAGACACCATATGTTGGAAAAACTCGCCAAATCGAAAAACGCTCTAAATGCAACGTGGAAATCGGTCATCCATAGTAAGGACGTTAACTTCAAATCTAAGTTTAAAATTTTCGAGACAACGGCCAAGACTATCATGTGCTACGCCGCACAAGTGTGGGGTCACAAGGAATTCGATGAGGTAGAACAACTTCTGAGATATTTTCTGAAGAGAACGTTAAGGCTTCCAAGTAGTACTGCAAAATACATTCTCATGCTCGAGACGGGTCTCCCTCCTGTATTTATTTCCACGCTTAAAATGCAGGTGGACTATATATTGAAGACGGCTAATATGGAGGAAAACAGACTGCCAAGAAAACTGACAGTGGTTGTCTTAAGAAAGAAAATATCTTGGTTCGAGTCTTGGAGAAACCTAGCATCCCATTGTGATCGTCAGCTTATACTCGCTGAAAATAGAGCAGACCTGTGGAAAGCTGAGCTTTATGATCTTATCAGTGCAGTAGACATTAAGAAAAGGGATGAGTTCGTCACAAGAGTGAGACAGTCAACAACTAGGCTCATTTACTCACGGCTGAACTACAACCTCTCTGAAAATACATATTTTAAAGAAGAGTAATCAACCACCCTCATGTCACTCGTTTTAAAAACTAGAGGAGAGTTGCTGCCACTGAACTTTATGCCACATAGAGAAGATCGCCCGGACATTTGTAGTTTATGCAACCAAGGTGAAATAGAGAATACAGGCCACTTCCTTGGCAGGTGACCTATTTTAGCAGAAACTCGGAGGAGCGTTTTCGGTAAAGGTATCCTAAGTGATGATGATATGGCTGGTGTTCTTAACGGACCCGATTGGAAAGCTTTGTTTCATTTTGTTAAGATTGCGCTATATTATAGAAAACAAATTATTGAAGAACTGTTTTAAAAAAGAATTCACTGTCACTTTTAAGTTTTAATTGTCAACTGGCAGACGGCTTAGGCCATGTTCAGAAATGAATGTATTTTACTATTGAATTTTGTAACTATTAATGAAGAATAAATCATTTATTAATCTAATCTAAATCTACCAAACGTTCCAGTATGCCATGCCTTTAGTGTTAATCCTTGAACTGGATGGGCAAATTACTTGAGAGAGCAACAGGAAACCTTAAAATTGATGAAAAATGATAAGTCAGCAGGGATCGACGGCATTCCTGTTGAATTTTATAAATACTCAATACTAGGCTTCATGAATCATATTTGTTTATTTTTTAACAGGCTTCTAGAAGAAGAAACAATTCCAAATTCTTTTCGAAAAGCATGGATTTGTGCAATTTTTAAAAAAGGTGATTTGCAGCTACCAGAAAACTACAGGGGTATATCGATTCTACCTTGCCTTAGGAAAATATTCACCCATATTCTATACCATAGGTTGACGAAATGGGTTGAAGAGAACAAACTCCTTAGTATCTTCCAAGCTGGTTTTCGCTCGGGGCTATCCACAGTGGATCATATATTTGCTCTTACAAGTATATTCAAAGGATTTTTAGAGAAGAAAAAGAAATTGTACGCTTTATTTGTCGATTCTAAAGCAGCCTTTGATACCGTTAACAGGAATTCATTGATCTATAAGCTATCTACCCAAGGCTTATCGACTAAATTTTTCAACTTATACAAGCTTCTTATTACATCTACCTCTGCCGCGGTATGGAATGGAAGCAAAATGTCTGATTTTATTAGTACAAGTTCTGGTGTGCCTCAAGGCTTTGGTTTAAGTCCAATTATGTTGCATTATTTATTGATGATGTTTTATGATGATTTTACCATGCCATTCTGTCGAAAACCAAGTTTCTTTTATTCTTTTATTAGCTTTGTTTACAATAATCACGTTCCTTACAAAACAAAAGTTTTTAAATGCAATGACCATTCTTGGTTCAACAACACAATTAAAATTTGAATAAATAAGCTCAATCTAGCTTACATAGTTTGGGAAAGTCTTAGACTCGAAGAACTTCATAAGGTCTATACTGACTTCACGAATAAAGTCGTACTTGAGATTAGGGAAGCTAAAAGACGTTTCTATGGTCCTCGAATTAGCCTTTCATTAGCCGATCATAGACTTTTGAAAAATTTAAAAGAAATGTGTGTTGGTAAACACATGAACAATGTTTCTACTACCATTGATTGCGTTGGTTTGGATAAGCCTTTATTCATTCAAGCCGATTTAGATACTTGAAAAAATCCAAAATGGCATATCATGGTTCGCATTAAATTTATTTCACTAAAGGTCCCACATAATATGCACATGCATTATGAAACATTCTTTTTAAACACTTCACCGATTAAATATTAATTACAATTCAGGTGTCAATTTCATGCTCAAGTTCAATTAGGAAACAAAAAAAAATAACAAAATAAATAAAAAAAAAAACTTTTATTAATTTAAAAATAATTATGGACCAAAAAAGACACACATATACTCGAACATAGGACGTACATGCCAAAATGAAAACTGAACGATTGCAATACAAACTTAAAACTCATTCAATTATATCCTCATTTCCAGAATTGAAATTGTTTCACAAATATAATGTACATATTCCTTTAGGTGAAATATTTCATTTCAACTGGCATTAAGCATTAAGCAATCACAAAATGCCTTGCCTTGTTATGTTATAAAATAATTTTCGAAATTGAATACAATTCGGTTTCGATTTAAACAAAAATTTAAATGTCTGTCAATTCATTATAATGAAATGCCAAAATGTTCAGGTGGCTTTCGAGAAATGTTGAATTAATTATTGACTACACTTAGACAAGTTTGGCTATTTATACGAGAATAACAATTCTATACTTAAAAAATTATATTGCAACTGGGAAAGAGGTTTAAGTCATGTATGTATGTATGTATGTATGTATACCTATGTGTAAACAACAACATGGCGATAAACAAGAACACCGCTGGGTTGCATGCACTAACTGATCTTAAAACCCCCAACCCAATAGTGGGATATTCGAAAAGAAAAGATTTGGTTATGAAATCACGTAAATTAAATCTCGCATTCAAAATCTCACACAATGAAATCCCGCAATTACAAAATCCCGCTATTTGTAATCACGCAATAACAAAATCCCTCATTTCATAGTCTCGCAATAACGAAATTCCGCAAACTAAAATCTCGCAAATCTAAATCTCGTAAAATTTAAAACCATTACAACAAATACATTTTTTTAATCAAAATCTCGCAAATAAAATCTCGTTCGAGATGCCCTACCCTCTGCTAAATATGTAAATGTGCGTACCAACCTTTAAACTACACTGTTATTTACTAATTCTTAAGCGAGAAACAGATTGGCACAGCAACATCAACAACAATTTTGACAACCATATAAAACTTTTTAGAACCACTGGTTTTAAATGGCTTTAATACATAAGCACAGAAACATCGACATAAACGTCAGACCTCAATCCTAAATTCGATGTCACTGTGCAAATGCTGCAAACTTTAAGGGTTAATTTACAAGTTAACCAACACTCAAATGCAAATATGACAACCGTTGTCATCTATTTCACATGAATTTTGATATCAAAGCTTTCGATGTTGTCAAAGTTTGTGAGGCTGAGGTAGGCTTGTCGTAGTCCAGGGTTTTCCCGATGAAAAGCAGATAAAACTCGGGTTAAAAAGGAAAGAACTTGGGTTAAACACTAGCTTTATAATATTTTCGCTTTATTAATAAGAAGAATAGGTTTACAATTTTACAATTTTGGTTCTTTTTGTCTTAAGATAACTAAAACGGTATTTCATATAAATCTTACAATTTGGGCTTGTCTTATGATAACTAACATGGTATTTTATATTAATCAAGGCTCGGCTTTGTAGAGCTACAGGAGTAGACTCTGCTCACAAAATCGACTTAGAAGAAGCGAACCGGGGATTAATCGGTAGGAATCTGATACCAGCCCAAGGCTAGTCCAACGGAGAACAGGGGGTATAGCCCTGAACCAAATCCAAAGAGCAGGCAGGGGAACAACGGTAGGAATCTAATTCCAGCCCAAGGCTAGTCCAACGGAGAACAGCGGGTATAGCACTGAACCAACTTCAAAGAGCAAGCAGGGAGAAAAACGGTAGGAATCTGATTCCAGCTAGCCCAAGGGAGAAAAACGGGTTTTTAACGGCGGATGCCAAAAAGGATTTCTATAAATGATACACGGATGCACCAAGTAAAGGACCTAAGCTTATCAAAGTTGCTACAAGCGATGAACAGCTGGAAACTTAACTCTCCTAAAATTCGGAATTATTAATTAATAATTGGGAATTAATTCGAGGTAAAAAGCTTCGAATTTTTCAGAAATTTAAACTTCCTCATTATGAATTTTGTGCCACAAGACAGTGTGAATTGTAAGGAGGTCAAATGTAAAATCGTATGGCGTCGGCAGCACCGAATGCAGTTTACAATTGTTGTTGCTTATCAGAGTGTATACAATGGTATTCTGTGTGCTGTGGTTGTTGATTATTCGATGGGTGGTAGCGGGCGTATGTTATGCTGATATAGGGTGCTGGTAGTTGATGTTGATGGCTGATAACTGCTCTATGGCGGTTTAATGGCGATGTAGGGTGCTGATAGCTGATGTTTTTGGCGGTAGGTGTATTAATAAATGGACGGTGACGGATCGGTGATTAATTTTTGAATGCTTGGTGTGGCGGGGGAAGTGAAAAGTGTAACACTTCGAAATCTCGCAAACAAAATCTCGTGCAAGATGCCCTACCCTCTGCTAAATATGTAAATCCAGTGCGTACCATCCTTTAAACTACACTCTGTTATTCAAAGTTTAAAGTTCAAGTGAGCTCAACTCCATGATTGCGTTTCGCCCATGGAGTTGAGCTCACTTGAACTTTAAACTTTGAATTATATATTCACTCCACTTAAACAGAAGAATTTCTTTTCAAATTTTCTTCATATTCAATTACTACACTCTGTTATTTATTAATTCTCAAGCGAGAAACAGATTGGCACAGCAACATCAACAACAATTTTGGCAACCATATAAAACTTTTTAAAGCCACTGGTTTTAAATGGCTTTAAATACATTGGCGAAGAAACATCGACATAATCGTTAGACCCCAATCCTAAATTCAATGTCGCTGTGCAAATGTTACCAACTTTAAGGCGTATTTTTTTAAAGTTTACCAACACTCAAATGCAAATGTGACAACCGATTTTAAACTATTTTATTTATTTTTTTTATACTGTCAAAAGCGCTGTTCAAGTTGTAATCTACTTCACATGACTTTTGATGTCAAAGCTTTCGGTGTTGTCAAAGTTGATGTTGAAGCATGGTATAAAAATACAAGGTATGTTGTATATGAGATGAAGGGTCGCCATATTTTGTTTTGTGTGACGTCATAGCGAGTGTTCACCAACACATAGCTTTAAAAAATAAATTATTTATTGTTTTACTTGAAATTGAACAAAACATAACTTCAAAACATAAATAATCTATTGTTTTACTTTGAGTTTTAATAGCAAATTGCTTCAAAATATAAACTGTTTCTGTTTACTTTCTTTGCCATAAATGACAAACAATTGAGATCATTCACTCGCAATGACGTCACGAGTCAACTGCCTGAGCTGTCAAGCATACCTTGTTATTCTTATACCATGATGTTGAAGTTAATGTGTCAATCTGTTTCTCGCATTATGGTTTCAAGAGAACAAGATAGATTGAATAGTGAAATTGAATAGTGAGATTGTATATCCAGTTGTAATGTGTGATGTGTAACTTGCATTAATCGTATTTGGCCTTTAATTACAAAATATTTTTAGTTCCATGATTAACGATTAAAAGACAACTAGGAACGTAAAATGAATTAACAATAATAAAGATGGTACAAAACCTTATACTGGTGGCTATAGTTATCACTTGAAAAGATGATGCAAAATACTACTGGTCGTGTTCTCACACCGTTGCTGTGATTTTGGTTCTTACTATTTTAAGACTTTATAATTTGCCTTTTCTTAGTCTTTAATTAGTTGTGAATAATTGAATTTAATCGTGCAATTTGTTCTATGTTCTTTTTGGATCATTTGCTAGCTTGATATCAAGTTAGCAAAGCATCACCTGAAATAAGGCTAAACAGTGCTTAAGTTCAATGATTTATGACTTGATAATTTGTCGTTAACGAGCCTTTAATTAGTAGTGATAATTTAAACTTATCATGCAATATTTTCTACGTTTTTTGGGTTCTTTGCTAACTTGACGTCAAGTTAGCATAGCACCATCTCAAAAAGGGGTAAGAACTGCTTTAACCGAATAGTTTATGATTAAGTAATTCATGATTGATTAGTCATTAATATGTTTTGAAAATTTCAATTTTTTCGTTCTATGTTTTCTACGTGTTTTTATAAAAGTGGAAGAAACTTCTAAAAGTAAACATTTTATTGCTTAAGCCTTTGTTGTTAATTAGTCGTTAGTTAGTATTGACAAATTCAATTTTCTTCATGCGATGTTTTCTATGTATTCTTTAAATAAAATACCTCATTTTTCATAATGAAAACGTAATAAACCCATAAAAAGTTCAATATAATTTATGTTTAACCCTTTTTGAATGTTACTTCATATAAATTAAGGAATTAAAACAAAAACATAGAAAGCATTGCACGCCAATGTTTAAATTGTCACATACATACATATGTATGTACAATTAATGTCTTATTACAGTATAATAGATTCTTAGAACTTTCCCAGAGGTTTTTGCTGATTTCATATGAACTTAGCTAAATTAAAAAAACATAGAAAACATCGCATGAAAAAATTTAATTGGTCATAACTAGTTAACGATAAATAGCAATAGTAGATATGTTAAGATTAGAAATTTTTACCATAGAACATGTTAAAACATAGAACGACAAATTCGAAATTTTCAAAAGTTATTAACGACTAATTAACCATGAATCATGAAGCCATAAAATATTTAGTTTAAGTAGTTCTTACCCCTTTTTGAGGTGGTGCAATGCTAGCTTGAGGTCAAGCTAGTAAAGAACCAACAAAAAAAAACGTAGAAAACATTGCACGACAAATTTTAAACTGTCACAACTAATGGTGCAATGCTAGCTTGAGGTCAAGCTAGTAAAGAACCAAAAAAAAAACGTAGAAAACATTGCACGACAAATTTTAAACTGTCACAACTAATTGAAGGCTAGTTAACGACAAGCCATAAACCATTGGGTGTAAGAAGTTTTCACCCTTTTTCAGCTGATGCTTTGCTAATTTGTGTCCTATTACACGACGACTTTAGAGTCCTGACTTTTTTCGAAAATCAATGAGTGCGAACGAGAAAAAACATCTGATCTCACCTTCGCACTCATTTAATTTCGAAAAAAGTCATGACTCTAAAGTCGTCGTGTAATAGGGCACTTTGATATCAAGCTAGCAAAAGACCCAAAAAAACATAGAAAACAATGCAGGATTAAATTAAATTTTTCACAACTAATTCAAGACTAACTAACGGTAAATTATTAAGCCTTGAAACATAAAGTATAAGAAGTTTTAACCGCTTTTCAAGTTAGATCAAATTAGAAAAGCACCTTAAAAACATAGAAAACAATGAACAGCTGTTTCGAAACTGTCACAACTAACCGAAAGCCTCTTTCTCAGTACTACCTGGTCGTAGGTTCTGTCCTTTATTTTAAATTATTGCATCTTCAATTCAACTTATATTCTAAAAACAAACTTTTCTCATCACCTGTCTCTGTCCTTATAGAACCTTAGATAGGTTTAAACTTTTTAAAACCTCCCATTACTTCTAAATCACAACAACTCACTGTGTTATTATCGAATAAATATTTAGGAGTAAATAAAACGTTTACATATTGTAAAATATCGCCTCAATTCTCTTTTCTCTACACTTTCAACAATCACAACAAAAACAAAAAAACCCACACAAAAAACTTTTCTCATATAATTAATCCGAACATTAAGTATTGTTTTCAAAACAATTAAAAACTTTCAAATTGGAAAAAACACGCCCACAAATTGAGGTTGTGTGATGGTTCTAAAGAGAGCGTTAATTTCAGATGGTTTGGATAGAAAACTTCATCAAACATTTACAAAACTAATTCAAATGAACCTGCCATAGCTTGTGTGCATTCGATTTTTTTTTTTTTTTTAACTTTAGCAGTTTGTAGTATAAAAACCCCAGTGACATAGAAGTTTTCGAATAGAAGAAGAGTCGTGTCGGTCGTTCGTTGATGACCCGAAATACCTTCTGCAAAAAATAAAAAAAAAAAAACAATATGCAGTTACGTTTTTTATCACCTGAAACGCCAATCAGGGAAACATATTTCCTGATGCCCAGATTTTCACTACGCGTTGTCGGATGTTGGCCAAAAAAGAAAGGTCCAACTTTTATCAATATTCTGCATTTTCTAGCGAGTAGTTCGGCAGTGGCTTTTGGAGCATTTGGCGAGTGTATATCTGGAGCTCTGACATTGAATCAAATTTTAGAAACCATGGAAGCTTGGTGTCCTGGAGTGACCAAACAAATTTCACTCTTTAAAATGTGGATATTTTTTGTACACCGCGAGAAGTTGTATTCGCTTATCGAACGAATTAAGAAACTTTTGACAGAAGGTGAGTGCAAAAATGAGAGAAGAGTTTTCCGGGGATTTTTGCATCTGTCATGGCGTGTGTGTTTTTTTTTTTTTTTTTTTTAGATGCCAACGAGGATAAAAAGAAAATTGCACAAAAACTTTCTGTCATTGCATCGATTTTGACAGTTGTGCTTTTTGTGAGTGCAAACTCGACGAATTTGTTCTTTAACACGAGACCGTTAATCAATAACATTATCCGAATATCAAATGGAAAAAATGCAACTCTTGACCTTCCGTTCAAAATGATGTGAGTTAAAAAAAAAAATGTTTTTCTGAAACTTATTGTAGAGGGTGTCCAATCGGACATTCCCAAACGTCAAAAATGCACTTTGACGTTTGTGTAAAAAAGTCGTAGTTATATTAAAAAATAGTTTTAGTGATGAGTGTCCATCGGGGTGTGTTTGAAAAATAATAAAATATGCATCGGATTCACAGAAATCAGTTATCTACAACTTTTTCATAAAAAATATAATTTAAACTTTACTTCTTTTCCACAGACTTCCCGATGTTCTGACCCACTATCCGGTATACCCTTTGACTTACATCTCCATGTCCTACTCTGGCGTCATGACAGTATTTACATTCTGTGGCGTTGATGGTTGTTTTGTCGGATTGTGTTTCTACATCAGTGCGTTATTTCGAATGATACAATACGACATCCAGGAAATGTTTGTCCATTTGCAATATCGTGAGTTCATCAGATCATAAAAAATGCAATAAATTCAAATAAATGTGAATCAACAAAAAATTAATTCAATCAACTTTCATGTTTCATCTTTTTTTTTTGCAAATTAAAAAATCGAATATCAGTTGACAAAGCCGGCAGACGGGCCAATCAAATAATGCGCAAGGAGTTGAAGGTAATTATTCACCGGCACAATGAGGTCATCGATTTGTGCAATGAATTCAAGGAAATTTTCACGACCATCATCATGGGGCATTTCCTGTCAGCATCCCTTGTCGTGTGCTTCAGCGTCATTGATCTCCTATACGTAATTTCCGTTTTTTTTTTGTATTTTTATTCATTTAAATTAATTATTAAACATGTTTCTGTGTAAATAAATATATTTATATTGTATATGTCTTATGCAGAACACAGGCATTGGATTGGTGTTGTACGTTTGCTATAGCATAGCAGCACTTTCGCAATTATTTTTATATTGCATCGGTGGGACTTATGTGAACGACAGCGTAATAATTTATTGTTAATTTATTTATTTTATTTTTATTTTCTCATACTCTACAAGTTTTTTGTCATTTTTTTTTCATCGGAAAAAATACTTTTAATACAATTTCAGAGTTTGGAAATATGCGATTCAGTGTACCTGGTTGAATGGTATAAATGCGATGCGGAAACACGAAGAATGATCCTCATGATATTAATTCGTGCACAGAGACCGGCAACAATCAATGTGCCGTTTTTTACGCCATCGTTGCCAACATTTATGGGGGTAGATTTTTGCTATCTTATTTTTCTGATTGATTTATTTTTATTCACTCAACAGATTCTCAGTACGACGGGATCCTATATTGCGCTGATGAAGTCTTTTCTATAAGTTGGATTTGTTAAAGCTGGAAGGAAGCCTAAGAAAAAACTCGATTCTTAAAAGCGTTTCCTTTGCCACAAAAATAAATAAATACAATTTAAAATAGTGTTTTGCTTTGATTTTTTTTTACTACTTCTATTTATCCGGCTCCTAATTCATGAAGGGTTGCAGCCTGAGACATGGAGGTCTTCCATCTTCATCCTCTACGATCCCGAGCACGCTGCTTCCAGTCATCTAGAGAACAAGCTTTCCGGCATCCACGTTGTCTTGGTCCTTAAAGCGGAGGTTCGGTCTTCTTCGATCTACCGAACCTGGGGGATGGGATTCAAAGAATCTCTTAGCTGTAGCATCAGTGGCCATTTGATTGATGTAGCCGAGCCAATGTTCTCGAAGTGTTTTGATTTTCTGTACTGCTTTCACATCTTGAAACAACTGTTCGTGATTGTATCTTCTCCTCCATTTGTCTCCTCGCTTAAGGACCAAATATCCATCGAAGAATTTGTCTTTCGAAAGAGCCCAATATCAGCTCTCCCTTTCTCCTAACCGCACAACACTTAGTGCAATAGAGCAGGTCTGGCAGTATAAGGATTTAATAGAGTGGGCATTTCGTCTATCGTGTGAGGAGTTTTGAACCCATTTTCTGTGTCGGCGTCGAACCGAAGTACCACTAAGGGTAATTCTACATCGGACTTTCACTAAGACGTTGTTCGTGGGATTAATATCTGCTTCGAAGTTGTTGCTATCAATAGTGATATTTAGTCTTAGTCGGTTGACAGGTTTTTCAATGTTAGTTGAATTTTCCTTGAAGATCAATTAGTTTCGGCAATTCTTCTACTGCCGAAAAGGACTCTATAATGACATATTGGGAGTGGGCGATGGTACCAATATCATTGTAATACCCTAGAAGATTTATTAAAAATAGTAACTTCAGTGTTAACGCCTGCCCTGCGCACTATTTGCTCCAGAACGAGATTGAGAAATCACATGATAGCTCTTCTCCTTGCTGAAACCCTGTGCGTGTGCATGTTTGAAATAGTTTAGAAGAGCTTTCCCTAAGTTACACATTGCATTGAGAATTTTCCAATGTCACATGATACAACTGGATCAGTTTTCCCGGAATCCCAAAGTCAGCTGTTGCCAATAGAGCTCTTGACGATGAATGCTATCATATGCGGCTTTGAAGTCGATGAATAGATGGCATGTTTTGGCTTGAAATTAATTGGTCTTTTCAAGGATTTGCATAAGAGTGAAAATTTGCTTTATGGTTGATCTGTCTGGCTGGAAACCACACTGACTGGTACATGGTGATTATTGCAGAAGTTGCAGAATGGCTTTAGAGATACTCACACTATACGTTCTATAGTATCCTCAGCTTCAGGACAAAGGATCGCCTTTTTTTTGTAGATGAGACACACGGAGCTGATAGACCAGTCATCGCACGTGATTCTTTCTTGAAGAGCTGCACTGAAAACACTTTAGATCCAGCTACCTTGTTTGTTCTTGAGTTCCCTTATAGCAAGGTAAGCATATATCTCTTGTATACTGGGGATGTGGTACTGGGTAATCATTGTTCATTGACTGTAGGTGGGTTCTCTTCTTCTCCTTTTTCTTAATCTACCTTATGTTCCCAAGGTAGGATTGGATGTTTTTCTTCGTTTGCACTCATTTAATTTCAAAAAAGTCATGACTCTTAAGCCATGGATAAATACCATAAACTGATTAATTCGATTGAAATTTTTAAATATTTCAATAAACTTTTACTGGCGTCTTACAAGTTTTTTAAGATTATTGTTTATACGATCAAAAACTTTATAGGAAATTCAACGTGCATATAGAATTTATTTCAAGATATGAATACATAAAAGCCAAACTTACCTTGAGAGAAATGAATTTTGAAAGCTATTTTGAAGTCTTCGTGGAGACATTGATACAAAACATGTAAATGCAAAATCCCAAAAATGTCCCATCAGTCAAAACCCCAATTGATGTTATAGTTCCAGAATATGCCAGAAAGCAATGTAGTTAAGACCCTCAAAAGTGGTGAAACACTTGTTTTTGAATTTACGCAGCTTGAAAAATGGTAGAGCAACCCAATTATTTCTTTGTCCTTTCATGTAGTATTGATAATAATAATTATTAAAGGCATGAAAGAAACCAAGCAACTAGATGAAAAAGCATTCATGCAAAGCACAATGCACCAAATATTTGTAAGGTAAGAAGCCTTGGCAATCAATGAGTTCTTTTTAATGTTTGTTGTATCTGGAAAATTCAAGTAGTCTAATTTATGGATTTATTACTGTGTTTATGGATTTATTACCTATTTTATAATATTCGAAAAGGTCTTTCAAAAAAAGTTCCAAGTCCTTGCAATAATTAAGAAAACAAATTAATTTAATCCAGGTTACCATTTTAGTAAGACATGGGCAAATCACATCAAGGGCGTTCAAGGGATTTTTTTGTGCAAACCAGGCAAACCTTATTTCTCCTATAACTGCCGTTAGCAAAAGTATTAAATTTAAAATAATTTTGATTCTTGTTATTCGAGTCAATGATACATTAAGAGGCCAAAAGCCAAGAAATCCCAGAAACCACTTGCTAATACGAAAAAATGAAATACTAAACGAGTCCGAATGTGAGAGCTGAAACACACCGGAAGTCACTTTTAATATTTTGAATATAAATGGTAGATTAAATGGAAAGTCTTTTATAAGGGAAACAGCCAATGGTCTTCTAACTACACGAGGTTGCATTTTAAGTTTCTAATAAATGTAGCAATTAAATAGGAGTTTATGCAAGATCAATGAATTAAGATACCTATTGTATTTTTTTTGCGATAAACTTTTATTCTAGTTCAAGAACTCAGTTTAAAAAATTATCTATTTCCTCCTCTGAAAATTAAATATTTATAACAAATGTAAGGATTTTATAATCATGTCAAACTTGACAATTGATTAAAAGAGGATTAGCTTGCCAATTTAAAATTCATACTTCCAACCTGCTTTAAAAATTGTATTCATGTACCTACCCTACACTGACAGTACAGGGCCTTCATATCGTCATAGTAAAGTCACCAGATTAGAGGAGGCAGCGTTTTATAAGATTTGGGAGCTAGCTATCCCATCATTTATTTTGTATTTGCAAGATTTGAAAAAAAAAATTAAGTTTTTCGAGATTTTGATAATTGCAGGATACTTTAAAGCGGGA
The DNA here is from genome assembly GCA_963921185.1 of Dasysyrphus tricinctus. NCBI lineage: Eukaryota > Metazoa > Arthropoda > Insecta > Diptera > Syrphidae > Dasysyrphus > Dasysyrphus tricinctus. The sequence continues at coordinate 208,786,209 of OY992531.1, read as the reverse complement.
TTTTGTAAAATTTCGTAATTGCGAGACAGGTGACATGTCGCGGCAGTGGAAGAATTTCTCAAATGGAATCAACGATGGCGTCTACCGTTACAGTCCAGCTGAACCACTTAGTTAACACCTTATATCGGCTTTTACGACGTATTCAGAGCTGAGGCCTGGAAGGAGTGGTTAATCTGGCTCCCCACCATTGGAGTATCTTATAAGGATCTGGCATCCCAGGTAAGGGGTGGTGCCGTGCGTCGGAGTGACAAGCCGTGGACAGATTTACTGTTGACGAACCTAGAAAATGAAATAAGGACATGAGCTTCGGAGTTTGAATCTGTAGGTGAAATATTCTGTCTCTCTTTAGATCACATGCAGCTGAACATTTAGCGGATGCCCGCTATGCAGATGCTACAAATCAGACATCACCACCATCCGAGAAGGCGGCAACAAAGGCAGTGTTGTTTTGGTCATAGATTCGTCATTAGAGGCAGACTTAGGCAAGAAGTCTTGGCCCTCTCCTCTGTAGGGAGACACATGATGGCACCAAAAACTAGGAAGAGAAGACGTCTTTGGTGGCACAATCTGAAGATATAGCCTACACGACACCACTTCCGCTAACGGACTCAGGTTAATCATTTTTGTCGCAGGGTGAAACGTTGTAGTAGCTAGTACCCAGTTCCCACATCTCAATATACACAAGAGGACATGGCGTATTCCTGGTCAATCAACCGCCAACCAGATTGACCGAATTGCGATTGACACAGTCACTCCTTAACAACTTACTCCGTAACAAGTATGTCCGAAAGTTCCGAGGAACCAACGTTGACCTGGACCACTTCCTCGTTCTAGTTAAGGTTATTCTACGAGTTTCCAGACCAAAGGAAAAGAGGAAAATACTGTGAGGAAGTTCAATGTTGGAGGACTACAGTCGCAAGAAATCACAAGAAATCACCAATCCGATCGAGTCTCTCACGCCATCTTAAATAGTCTTATGTTACCAGCTTCAAGCATCGAGAACCAGTCGAGGAATTGTCATAGGAAGCCAGATGATGCCGCTTTGAACATGCTGGGCCCTACACGACCAGAATAAGGAAACCCCTGGTTCGACGTAGAATGCCAAGTTCATGCAGCCAAACAACAGGCATACAAAGTGGCGCTGCATAGAAGGACCAGAGCTGCTCGCGAGCTCTACGAGCAGAATAGGAGAGAGGAACACAAGCCTATCAAATGGAAAAAGAATGAGTATGAGAAGCACGCGATCGAGGTACTTTAGGGATGCTATTGCAGGAATGAAGTTCGAAAGTTTTGTCAAAAGGTTAAGAGAACCTCCCATGTTTACAATGCTCAAACTGAAGACTTCAAGGACGATCGGGGAGCCATGGTAGTTAAACTGCAGTCACTGCTGAGGATATGGAAAACTCATTTCTGCAAATTTTATAACGGCGATGACAAACCGAATTCCGCTGTCATGCCAATTGAACCATTCATCCTTGACGGCACAACGAGGACCACCCGATCTCTAAACTTAAGCCCAATAAAACTGCCGAAATTGATGGCCTAATGGCCCAGCTATTAAAGCGACTGGCGATGAATTGGTTAAGAGTATGAACTAGCTCATCTGCAAAATATGGTCGTAGGAAAGCATGCCCCATGAATGGAACCTCAGCATTTTTTGCTCGATCCTGAAGAAGGGATATCCTCTGGCCTGCACCGACTACAGAGACATCAGTGTCCTAAACATCGCATACAAGATCTTCTTCACCGTACTTTATGAACGCATGAAGCCATTCATCAACAGCCTGATAAATCCATATCGCATTCTGCAGATGTTGGAAAAAAAACTTGGAGTTTCAAATCAATACCCACGGCCTTTGCATCGATTTCAAGGTCGTGAATGACAGCATCTATAGAGACGAACTAAATATATAGAGCAATGTCTAGTTTTGGCATCCCTGCCAAACTCGTCCGTTTGTGCAGGATGACGATGGAGAATGCACGCTACTCCATCAAGGTCGGCAAAGACCTCACCGACACTTTTGAGGTCAAAAAAGGTTTTAGGCAAGGCGACGCGCTGTCATGCGACTTCTTCAACATCGTTCTTGAAAGAATAGTGCGAAACTCTCACGTCAACACTAGAGGCACAATCTGTCAAAAGTCCGTCCGATTATTCCCTTACGTGGACGTCATTGACATTATCGGACGAACAAAGCATGATGTCAGTTGTGCTTTTGTGAGTTTTGAGAAGGAAACCAAGAAGATGGGTCTAACGGTGAATGATGGCATAAATGTATGTTGTAAACAAGATAAGACCCCCAACACCGACGTCACCATAGACAGCTTTCATTTTGAGGTGGTCAGAGACTTAACGCTATCAAATCGGCGAACGATACCAGTGCTGAGATCAAGAGGAGAATAACTCTTGCCAATCACTGTTTCTTTGGATAGAGAAAGCAATTGAGGAGCAAATTCCTCTCTCGAGCAACTAAAGTGCCCCTGCATAAAACGCTTATCATCCCGGTCCTGATGTATGGTGCAGAAGGATGGACACTGCTAACCGTGGATGAAAACGCATTAGGCTGTTTTGAGAGGAAAATTCTCCGGGTGATGTTTGGTCCCGTCTGCATAGATGGGGAATGGAGAAGAAGATACAACATCGAACTGTATGGGCTGTACAGCGACACCGACCTAGCCACAAACGTGAAAAGCCAACGACTGAGATGGCTGGGTCACCTAGAGCGAATGGACACCAATGCTCCTGCCCGGAAAGTCTTTGAATCCAACCCCATGGGACAGTGCAGTAGAGGTGGCGCTAGCAAGTGGAAGAGGACCTCAACCAACTTGGCATTTGAAACTGGAGACAGCTAGCTAGAAACTGAGCCGGCTGGAAGAAGCACCCCGGACTGTAGCGCCACCTTAAGTAAGTAAGTAAGGCTATGTTATAGAGGTTACAATTCTGCGTCGATTCCAATTTTAATATTTCATGAATAAATTTTTTCAACCTCGGAAGTCGGAACCCAATTTTCTTGGTCTGTTTCATTATTTTAATGAATATTTAATTTGAAGAAAATTATATAAAAGTTATAAAAGCACGTTTCTGAGATTACCATAACAAAATGAAGACTTAAAGTTTATTGTAGGTTAGGTACCTCATTAATCATTCATAAATTTCCTTCAAATTGCTAGTTTTAATATAAACATTAAAATGCAACCTCTTGTATAGACTCTTCTTGCCCTTATAAATAGACCTTCACGTTATTCACATAACTTTGAAAAAATGGCTCCGAATGTTTTTGTGTTCTCCCGTTCGGATTCGTTTGATGACTCATTTTTTCGCATTAGCAAGTGGATTCTGGGATTTCTTGGTTTCTGGCCTCTTGATGCAGTGACTCGAATGAAAAGAATCAAAATAGTTTTAAATTTAACAATTTTGCTGATAGCAGTTATAGGAGAATTTCGATTTGCCTGGATGTCACGAAGGGATCCTTTATATGCTCTTGATGTTATTTGCCCGTGTCTAACTATGTTGGTCACCTGGATTAAATTGATTTGTCTCCTTATATACCGCAAGGACTTGGAGTTGATTTTTAAAAGTCTCTTCGAATATTGTAAAACAGGTGAGAAGAGTGTTGAACTTTTCAAAAAACTTAATGAATCTATTGGCGTTTTTCTTTTTTGGCTCTGAGCAAAGCTCTGAGCAGAGGCTGAACTATCAGAGCAGAGCTTCGAGCAGATTATGATCAGATTCCTCAGATTTAATTATGAAACACGCTCTTGAGCACTGAACTGTCATTTCATAGGCGTGTTTGGTAACGTGAAATTTCTTGCAATTCTTTTACAATTTGCTTTCAAAACACATAAGAAAAAAACAGAAATAATTATATTTGTTTATAAATAAACACAAAAACTAAAACACAAAATTACTTGTTGACCTGGAGTTAACGGGCAACCAGGGAATCCATTTTTAATTGTGTTTTTCTTATGTCTGTCAAATCACTTAATAAAATAAGTGAAGTTGGGTTCGCTCAGCGTTTCGCTCGGTCATTTAACCCTGAGCTAATCAAACAAGCTCTTATCTATAACTCCGATGGAAAAAAGAAACACACTTTTTATGCTCCGATATGTCTGAGCTAAAAAAGAAACAAAGAATTTTTTGTTTGACAGTTCCGTGATCTGCTCTGAGTTAAAAAAGAAAAATTATATATTTTTAATTTGCAGACACAACAAACTTTAAAAAGAACTCTCTGCTGGCCAAGGTTTCATATTTTACAAACATTTGGTGCAGGTTTTTGTACATAAATATAATGTCAACTGGCTCCTTATTTAACTTAAAACCCCTATTTGTTTGGGGCTATCAATTCTTCATGAAAAGAAAACCTAATGGATGGGTTGGTCTTCCATTCCAAGTTGCGTAAGTTTATAAAAAAATGTTTTCAATCTAAAGGGTGACAGCAAGGGTCTCAATATTGATTCATTTATTTAAAGTCTACCGTACGAAGACATGGCTCAGATAGGTGACAAGACCTTATATACCTTTATATACTGCTTTCTGGCACATTCTGGAAATATTACAACATTTGGAATGTCCGGTACTGATGGGACATTCTTGGCCTTCTGCATGTACATATCTGCTTCGTATCAATGTCTTCAAGAAGACTTCAAAACGACTTTTAAAACTCATATATCAAGAGGTGATCCCACTTTTTCCTTACTTAAATTATTTACTTGAACGAGTATAACAAAAAATTTTAACTTTCAAAAGATTTGGATCCTTCAAGTAATGATGTTCTTTACAACGAGCTCACGAAACTTATAAGACGTCAGCAAAAAATCACTGAAATATTTAAAAATTTCAATCAAATCTACCAGTTCATGGTATTTAGCCAGTTTGTATCGGCAAGCATTATCTTAGCAATTGTTTTGGTTAATCTTCTTTTGGTAATTATTTAATCTCATTTAAATTTAAACTTTTTATAATATTTATGTTTTTAAGACTTCTGGAATATCGAAATTGCTTTATATAACCTATGCTCTTGGGTCAGCAAATCAACTTTTCACATATTGTTATGGTGCTGAAAGCGTTAACAAAAATGTTTTTATAATTAAAATATAACTTTTAACTTTAAGACTGGAGAAGTTTTTCTTTTTGTCCCTATTTTAGTGCTTAAAACTATCTGAAGTCTTATACTTTTGCGATTGGTATAAATGCAACAAGAAAGTTAAATCATTGATACTTTTTGCATTAGCTACATCACAGAGAGGTAATCAAATGAGAGCACCATTTTTCTCACCATCTCTACAACTTTTTGCTTCGGTATTTATTATCTTTTATGAAATACTCGTAGATGCACACATTTTATGAAATATTTATTTTCAGATCATTCAGACGTCTGGATCTTATTTTACAATTCTACTCTCAGTTTTATAATTCTCGAGATCAGCATGGCCAACAAACATATGTAAAGGATACCAAGCTAGGGTTATAGAAATGCACGAGGTTGCAGTTTGTTTTTGAAATCTTGAATTTTTAAAAATAAAAATTTGAATGTTTTTTAAAAACAATGATATTGTAATATTTGCTCGGGTTCGTTAATAAAACTTATTTACTTAACGTCCACTTATTTATTTCACAAAATAAAAGGCTCTACTTTTCTTACTACCAACAAAACAATTTATTTTTTAAGTTGGGTCTTGTGTGTATATGAAAATTCACACACAAGTGCAGTGCTTGTTATTGTTCAGTCGGTGCATGGGGAAAAAGAAAGAAACCAACTGAACAATAACAAGCTTGTGTGTGTTAATAAAAATGCTAGTCGCTGTTGCAATTGATAAACAACGAAACCTGCATTGGGATAGAGCTAACCATGTGGCTTCAGTGGCGCGGTGTGTAGTGCATCGGCCTCTGAATCGCAAGGTTCATGGTTCGCTCCCATATGACTGCAATGAGTTTTTCAATTAATACGAGCATAACCAGACTAAGCACCACTAAAGGAGTGTGATGATCGAGGTGGCTCTCGTGAAATAGCTATAACTCCAGCCTATAAAAACTTGGTGGTAACACACACAAGTTGTTGTTGTTCATTCAAAATTATTCAAACAATTTATTATTCACCACTGAAATTAATTCACAAACTTTACTTTTCAATTTTATTACAACGAACTTTATTCATTCACGATTAAAAACATACTATGTCGCTGCCGTTCAAACATGTGTGTTTTATACTTGTTTGACAAACTCTAGAAAGCAGTGGAAGGTTCTGGTCTCTGCTTTGTAACGGATTTAGATCTTTTTTTTTATCAAACAAGAAGCGATGTCATGCTCTCTCATAGCTAACACAAGACCACAGGATTCCCTGAAACTAGCTATGGGATGTTCAATAAATTGTCCAGCGATCAATGTACGCTTCGGCATGCTTGTTGTCACCATTGACCAGCTCGTCGGTGGGGTGGGTGCTTGTACTTGCCGCTGAACTACCGTACTATTCATGCCGATGCTATAAAATACAAAACAAGCTCAAAACAATGCCAAGAAGCAAACAAAAAAAAAATCATCCATTTCATTTATTCTGGGCCCTGGATGTAATTAGGGACCCGGAGTGTATCCCTCCCTCCGTTCCTTCAAACTTTTGACGAAACTCCTTGGTTACTGAGCCACTCCTGCAGTTTTCTCAATAACCCCTTTTGTAAAAGAAAAATAAACCCTAAGATCTACTTAACCTCGCATCGTCGTTTAGAACCATCACCGATTTCCCTTCCCTTTGCTTTTTATACCTCAATCACTGCATGACTCAAAGTTGAATCAAATTCACAAAACTGTTATATTCCATACAGTCATTTTTATTAAATTTAAAATATAAAATTGTTCAGTCTACTCATCTCCAAAATTTGATATTAACAATGATAAATAAATAGCATCACTGTGGGTAGCACTTATTCGTTTAAATGGAAATACTTTTTAGTACTTATTCTTAAAATACAATTATCTTAATCTAGAGATTAAAATTTGAATAAAGTTGCAATAAGATCTTGAGTTTGAGTGACAAGAACAAAAAAAACTCCAACTTGAGTTTTATAACAGTCACGGGTTTTATATTAAGAGAGGGAAAGTGATTTCCCTGTCAAAAAAAAAAATAATCTAATGCGTGATATTATTCTTGTTATTCTCACTCAAACTCTCTTAAAACTTATGCACTCAATAAAAAAATAAAAAAGCGTCAAATGGACCAAATTTAAAGATCAACTATCTCAGCTGTTATCGTTCAATTTGTAAGGTTATATAAAATAAAAAAAAATGACTTACCGGCTATCCAAAGATGCTGTGCACAGTAGCTTTGTTGTTGCCTGAGCGCTGTTTCTTTTTGTTAAGCATAGTTTACAGTTCCGATGCGAAAAAAAATCAAGATTTTCAAAACGATTTTCCACCTATTCTGCGCACCAAGTTGAATAATATTGATGGCGAAAAACGTTTGCCTTGGCCTAAACCACCCATTGAGTCATTATTTAACCCTTAAGCATAGTTTACAGTTCCGATGCGAAAAAAAAAACAAAATTTTCAAAACGATTTTCCACCTATTCTGCGCACCAAGTTGAATAATATTCAAAGCGAAAAACGTTTGCTTTGGCCTAAACCACCCATTGAGTCATTAATTTACCCTTAATTGACTAGCTATAGGCCTAAAAATGGAAAATAATTATTTTTGGATGCGAAAACCATTTGCATGCAAATAATGCCTTGAGGTGAATATATTTTTTTTTTCGGAAGTATAAACCGACCATCAAAAAAAAAAAATATTTTATTCACCAGACTTTTTTTCGCATGCAAATCAATTGCCGGTCCATTGTTTTGCATGACATTCCATGACAGCATAGTTTTTCTTTTTGCATGAAACTGTAAACCAATCATGTAAACAAATAATTTTACATTTCACCTCAATTATTTTTGACATGCGAGAATATTTGCATAGATTTTTTTTTGCGCACGGGAACTGTAAACTAGGCTTAAATTGACAAACTATAGGCCTAAAAATGGAAAATAATTATTTTTGGATGCGAAAACCATTTGCATGCAAATAATGCCTTGAGGTGAATATATTTTTTTTTTTTGGAAGTATAAACCGACCATCAAAAAAAAAATTATTTTATTCACCACACTTTTTTTCGCATGCAAATCAATTGCCGGTCCATTGTTTTGCATGACATTCCATGACTGCAATGTTTTTTTTTTTGCATGAAACTGTAAACTAATCATGCAAAAATTAATTTTGCCTTTCACCTCAGTTATTTTTTGACATGCATGAATATTTGCGTAGGTTTTTTTTTGCACAAGGGAACTGTAAACTAAGCTTTAAGCGCAGCTAAATGATGATGGCGAGAAACACAAAAACAATCTTACCAAGTTGAACGAAAGTTGATTTACATGAAACTGTGTACTTAGTGATGATTTTTAGATTTGTTTTTTTTTTTTTTTTAAATATTTAATTGATGAGAGACTTATTATGATTTAAGTTTTTTTTTGTTATGTTTTATGTTGCTTTGTTTTAGTATGTATGAAGTAATGATGTAATGGTGCTTGATGAAATTTGTTGGTGCTGTAATATGACGTAGATAGTAGATTATAGGTATTTATCCCTATTACGCCAGTATTTTCGATATATATATAGTATGTCGTATAGTTGAACACTGTCAGTGGGATTTGTAGGTGAAAGCCTTAATCTGGACAGCGTCTACAGATTTAAGACAAGATGTAGTTTCTTATGGGGTACCAAAACCAAAAGCGGATGGAAAATGCTTATATAGTTCCCCTGGAACCTGGATGCTGTTCACAGTAGACGGAGGTTTGAATATACAAACTTAACAAATGGACAAATTTGTTGTCTTTTTGCAAGTTACCTCGTTGGCTGCGACAGTAGAGGATAAATTTATAAATTTCCAGTATTTTGATTGTAGAACGTGTTGCTCTGATTCGAGAGGGAACTCAATCGAATCACAAAGGGTCTCTTGAAGATGATCGGTGGAGCTTGGTTTAGCTTGCCACGTGGTTGATCTTGCAAGTTGGGTTAAATGTGGCCCAGTGAAAGCCTTGGAAGGTTTGAAAGAGCACAATTGCTTAGCTCTTGAAAACACTAGGGTCACGTAAAAAAAAATATCATTGAACACTTATATTTTTACTCACCAATTTGTGCCGGAGCACCTGTGCCTCGATCACTCTGTGGAATTTCCTCGGGCTTTGTTTTTTGGTCAAACCAGCATGCAAGCAGTAACCATATAAGCAAGTCTGATTTTTAATTTGCTGTGATGAGTGTTACAAGTTAAATCAAGAAACTTTGTAACCAGTAAATCTGAATTTTGTTTTATAGAAATTACCTGAGATTCGTAGTAATTCGTGACGTATGTTCCGTAGTTATTTCTTTTTCGCTTTCTATTCGAAATTTTTGTTTCTTTTCACAAAATAGGGTGAAATAAATGTAGGTAGTGTTTACCTATAATATTAATTTTCATGAAAGAAAATTAATTGGCAGTAATTATTCTCAATGTATCGAGTTTTGGTGATAAATTTCTTTTTCTATTTAGATGACTATCAGCCACGAGGGTTAGAAATGAAAAGAAGGCTGCACGGAAATGAAATCTTTTTCTTGCATTGAAATTTTGGTCGACATCGAAATCAGTTCAGTGGGAATTGATATGTTCGAATTTTCGCACATGAGCTATGAGGGAAATTTACGCGTTCAGCTTAAGAAGAGTACGGAATTTTGGACGTATTCCACGCTCCAAATTATAATATTATAGATAATGATAAATAGAAAACAGATTAGTCTTTAAGACGGCTCACACAGCTTCAAGAGCTTTCCGTAGGGGAAATTTTCCAATAATTTCCCTTCCAAAAGCTTTTATTTGACAGCTTCCTTCGTTTGAAAGAAGCTATAATTATAGCTAATAAGGGTATGTTTGTACAGTGACCGAAAGCTTTAATGTGTCCGTTTGTTTGCTTTTCGGAGTCGTTATAGTTCAAATATGGAAAGTCATTACACTGCCCCCCACTTAGGATTGATCGTCCCGAGTAAATCCATCACTTCCTTCACCATTATAACGATGTAAACGGTCACCGTGAACTACTTTCATTTTGCCTCTAAATCCTCTCTGAATGCGGTAAACGACATCATTTATTCGTGTGACAACAGTATAAGGGCCTTCCCAATTTTGTTGAAGCTTCGGTGAAAGTCCCTTCCGACGGTGGGGATTATAAAACCACACAAGGTCTCCCACTTGATATCCTGTTTTTGTTGCTATTGTGTCATATCGTGTTTTCATCCGATCAATTGATAGCTTGAGGTTTCCTCTTGTCCTTTCGTGGATGTCAACGAGCTTTTCTTTGAGGTCGTCCACGTAGTCGTCTATTCCTAGTGGCTGATTTGCAGAACATCCAAATTTGATTTCACTTGGCAGTCGTATTGTGCTCCCGAGCAGGATTTCCGATGGTGTATGTCCTGTTGAGCTATGTACCGCACTTCGATAGGCCATCAAGAATAATGGAATATGCCGATCCCAGTCTCGTTGGTTGTTGCTAACAACTTTGGAAAGGTGTTCTTTAAGGGTCCGGTTGAATCGTTCAACCATCCCATCAGATTGTGGGTGAAGCGGTGTTGTCCTCGTCTTTTTAATGCCAAGGAGTGTACAAACTTCTTGAAAGATTTTGGACTCGAAGTTCCTCGCTTGATCTGAATGGAGTTCCATAGGTACACCAAACCTGCTTACCCATTTGAAAACAATTTGATCCGCGACTGTTTTGGTTTCCTGATTTGGGATGGCAAATGCTTCAGGCCACTTGCTAAAGTAGTCCATTACTACCAGGATGTATCGGTTTCCGCTTCTGGTTTCTGGAAAAGGGCCTGCAACATCTATTGCAATTCTTTCAAAAGGCGTGCCCACATTATACTGCTGCATCTTACTCTTTACTTTTCTGCCTGGTCCCTTGCTTGCAGCACAAGTATAACATTTTCGGCACCATTTTTCGACGTCTTCTCTTGCGTGTAGCCAGTAAAATCACTGCCTTACCTTTTCCAGTGTCTTATTGACACCCAAATGTCCTCCAGAAGCTCCATCATGCATCTCTTGAAGTACGTCATTAACTTTTGATCGAGGCACTATTAGCTGCATCACATAAGATTTGCCGTCTGCGGATTCCCACTTTCGTCTTAGTACTCCTTCTTGTACATGAAGTGAGTCCCATTGTGCCCAATACGCTTTAAGAGTTGGACTTCTATCGGAGATGTCACCCCATTCTGGTTTCTCTTGGTATTCCTTCCACGCAAGAATGGGTTCAATATCCGAGTCTTCTTGTTGGGCAGTCTTCAGTTCTTCGTTACTCCAACCGTAAATGGGATCGGCTCTTAGTCGCTGGATGGAAGAAACCTCCTTCTCTTCTTGACGTGTGCAGTGCTTGCAGTCCGAGTCCGGTTTGCATGGTCTCCGGGATAAAGCATCTGCGTTTGTGTGCAACCTTCCTTTTCGATGTTGGATCTGGTAGTCGTATGTCTGCAATCTCTCAATCCATCTCGCCACTTGACCATCGGGATTTTTGAAGTTCAACAGCCAATTAAGTGCGCCATGATCTGTTCGAAGAAGGAACTTCTGTCCATAGTAAACTTATGGAAGTGTTTTGTTGCCGATACTAGAGCTAGAAGTTCTCTTCTGGTCACATAGTAATTTCTTTCTGGCTTTGAGAGCACCTTGCTGTAATAGGCAACGACCTTCTCTTCTCCTTCATGAACTTGTGACAATACGGCGCCAATTCCCACGTTACTTGCGTCAGCGTCGATGATGAATGGTTTCCCTGGTGTCGGATAAGCCAAAACCGGTGTATTGCATAGGCGCTGCTTAAACTCCTGGAAGCTTTTCTCGCACTCGCTTGACCATTTGAACGGTTTGCTTTTCTCTGTTAGCTGATGCAAGCTTTTCGCGATCCCAGCAAAATCCTTCACAAATCGTCGATAGTACGTAGACCAAGAAAGCTCCGGAGTTGATGTTTATCCTGTGGTGTTGGCCACTTCTTTACGGTGTCAACTTTTTCAGGATCAGTCTTCAATCCTTGGGAAGAGATGATATGTCCCAAGTATTTTACCTAAGACTTGAAAAACTCGCACTTGTCTGGATTCAATTTCAAGTTTGCTTCTCGAAGCCTTTGGAACACGGCCTTGAGGTTTCCACAGTACTCATCAAATGTCTTACCATAAACAATGACATCGTCCAAATAGACTTAGCAAGATTTCCAAGTAAGTCCTTGTAAAACGCACTCCATCAAACGCTCAAATGTTGCCGGAGCGTTGCATAGTCCGAAAGGCATCACTTTAAATTGCCACAGACCATTTCCTGTGGAGAAAGCCGTCTTTTCTCGATCTTCTGGATGGATTTCTACCTGCCAGTAGCCACTCTTCAAGTCCAATGTTGAGAACCATTCAGCTCCTTCCATCGCATCCAGAGTATCGCTGATTCTTGGCAGAGGGTAGCTGTCTTTCTTTGTCACATCGTTCAGCCTCCGATAGTCCACACAAAATCGAGTACTTCCGTCCTTCTTTTTGACAAGAACAACTGGGGATACCCAAGGACTTTTAGAGTTTTCGATTAGCCCATCTTTCTTCATGGTCGATATCATCTCTTCAACTTCGGCTTATTTGGCTAATGGGAGACGCCTTGCTGGTTGTCGAATAGGTCTTGCGTCTCCTGTATCGATTCGATGCTGCACCAGTTGTGTTCAGCCATACTGCCCATTGGGTGAAGATAGTATATGAGCGTACTCGTGAAGGAGGCTTTCAGCAACACTAAGCTGATATTCACTTAATTTTGAAAACTGGAGAATGATTGACTTCATAGTGTTCACTTTCCTGGGGTCCACATATTCTTGTGTATCAGCTTCTGTGATTTTAGTTATTGCGGATACGGATTCACATTTTCCAACAACTTCTCCTTTTCTAAGCTTGACTTCATACGGTTTGATGCACCATGTTGTTCTTTGGCGCCACAAGGGTCTTCCCTAGGATGATGTTTTGAGAAGACTGTTCAGAGTCTGGCTCCACCATTAGGTATCGATGGCTTCCCAAATCTCCCTTTATTTTTGTCCAAACGAACACTTCTGAAGAAGGTGGCAGGCAAATATCTTCCTTTATGACAGTTCTCAGAGTTGATGAATTCTCATTGCCATAAACCATAGGAATCTCCACATTTCGGTATTTGAGAACTTGCTTTCCGATATCGAGAATTACTCCATGTTCTTTCATAAAGTCGATTCCAACGATGCACTCGTCACATATATCTGCTACCAGAAATAGATGCGAAAACTCCAGTTCTGCCAAACGGATTGTAAGACGAACCTCCCCATACACTCTGGCTGCCTCTCCTGCACGAACAAAGGCTTCTGTTGCGAATTGGTTGATGATTTCGTCCTCTGCAGCCGGATGTGCATGGTACGCCAACCGTTCGATGTGAGCTTGGAGTTGTTGCAGAGTTTCTCCTCTTTTCTGGACTCTGGAATTGAGTTGTACGCGGAAGACTTCTTGCATGTGGCCATCTCCAAAACGTTTGTCAATGGCCTGAACGAGAGCACTGAAACTGCCTTTTTTATCTGCAGGTATGCTTTGTAACAGCTCAGCAGCAGTTCTTCTGAGGGCAAGCGTCAGAGCTATGCATTTGTCTTCCCCATCCCAGCCATTTGTTGCTGCAGCTACCTCAAACTGCTTCTTGTAGATTGACCAAGAAGTTTGCCCATCGAAGGTTGGTGGATGCATCTCCTTTTTCTTTGGACAGTCGCCAGAACTTTCTCGAACCTTCATTTTCTTTACTTTATCTAACTTCTTTGTAATGGATTCGATTTTATCTTCGAACTTTGCTTCTATTGTCGATAATTGTTTGTCGACAGTCGACAATTGTTTATCGATAGTCAAAAATTGTTTATCGATACGCTCGTCAAGGGCAATAATTCTGTTGTCAAAGGCCTCTAACTTAGGTACCTTCGAGAAGATTTCGAAGAATTTTTTGTTCTTGACTTTGTTGTTCTAGAAGATTCTTTTGTTATTGGCTTTGTTGCTCGAATCGTTTGAGAAGATTCTTTTGTTCACTGCGTTGTTTTTGGCTCTGTTATTCGAATCGTTCGAGAAGATTCTTTTGTTCATTGCGTTGTTCTTGGCTTTGTTCGAGAAGATTCTTTTGGCTGGCGAGCAGCTGAGACATCATAGTGGTTATGCCCAACGTACTTACTTGTTCTTGCTCTTCTTCCATTTGAATGTCAAATACCAACGTGTCTGGGTTTTCTCCGCGTTTTCGTTTACCTTCTTGCAGACGAATTATAAGATCGTTCTTTTTTCCAGCAGTAGGAAGACCTCGCTTATTCAGTTCTGCCTTAAGTTCGACTTAATTTAAATCATTCATGGTTTTACCCATTGTCCTTTTCTTTTATTTTTCACTTTTCACCGTCAACTATCACTTTTTCGTGATTATTTTCTTTTAACACACAATAAATTAACTGAGTGCACAGATAAAATAAGTTTTATTCCACTTCTAACACCAATGTAATATTTTCTCAGGTTCGTTAATAAAACTTATTTACTTTATTTAAAACGTCCACTTATTTATTTCACAAAATAAAACACTTTATACTTTTCTTACTACAAACAAAACGATTTATTATTCACCTTTGAAATTTATTCACAAACTTTACTTTTCACTTTTATTACAACCAACTTTATTCATTCACGATTAAAAACAAACTGTGTCGCTGCCGTTCAAACATGTGCCTTTTATACTTGTTTTCCAAACTCTGGAAAGTAGTGGAATCTTCTGGTCTCTGCTTCCAGAGCTTTCCGTAGGGGAAATTTCCCAATAATTTTCCTTCCAAAAGCTTTTATTTGACAGCTGGTGTATCTGCTATAATCCGGCAGATGGTGCTTCTTTCGTTTGAGAGTCGCTATAATTATAGCTAATAATGGTATGTTTGCACTGCAACTGAAAGCTTTAATGTGTCCGTTTGTTTGCTTTTCGGAGTCGTTATAGTTCAAATATGGAAAGTCATTACAATATATTTTTTTAAGACGTTTTTGCCATTTGTGTTTATGGTCAAAGAGGGTTTTAATGTTTTCAGGTAGTAATGCGTATTTTTTATTGAAGGTGAAATTTTTGTTGAATTTGATTCTATAGCCGAAAAGAGAGCAGAGTTGAAATTTTTAATAGTTAGGTCTATTTCAGAATTGGACAATGTAACAGTTGGGGAGGGTTTCACAAAATTTAATTCATTATCTAGTGTATTTTTGAAGTTGTTCCAATCGGTTTTTTTAAATGATCTGGTTATTGGAGGTTGACTTAATGGAATTTCCGCGTCAGTTAATTTTATATTCAGGTGGATTGGTAAATGGTCAGAAAAGGATGGTAATGCTTTATGCTAAAATTTGGATTGATAGAATCGAAAAGGTTGTTTGAAATTAAAAATTGATCCCGGTAAGAGGAAGTTCTTGGATAAGTTGGGCAGCTGGAAGTTACGTTAGTGAAATTGCAGAGAGGGTTTAAAAGCCATTTCTTCTTAAATCTAAAAGCATTTGGTGAAACCAAAAAACATCATTTAAAAGCTAAAAGGCTTTTTAAATAATTAAAAGCCTTTCGTGAAATGAAAAAATCATGCAAGTCCATCAATTATAGTTCATATATTTTTCGACGATGTCCACTTTTTCTGCTTTTCCTTCCACTGTGCGCCACTTTGTGTTAACGATGATGATTCAATAACAAGTTATTTTTCGAAACTTATAAAACTGTTTGTAAAACTGTAAAATAAGATCCAAGGTCCAAATGATCTGCAATTAAAATATCTCTCATAAATCTCTCATATCTTAGCATAGTTCCACACACTAAATGCGAATGCGAAGTGAAATCTAAACATTATTCACAAAAGCAATAGGCACTAGAAATAAATATAGTTTAGTTCCTTATCCTTAGCTTAGTTTCTAAAGGATGTTCTTCTTAGACGTGTGGCTTTCAAGAAGAAATAAAACTCATATAATTTAATGTTATGGCCAAGAATGTAGCTTAATTACAAAGATAAAGGTTTACCATTATGTTTTAAAAATGATTTCAGGCAAGTGGATGCCGCGGCTGGCTCGAATAAATTCCAGCCGAGAGGCCCAATTTTCGACCACTTTTTGCAGCAATTGGGGCCGTATGTCAGCAATAACGCTATGTTGATTGTTTCGTTGGCTGTATAGCATGTAGCGCCTTTATGTGAAAATTCTGATCTAATCCAACAAACTTACCGAAACAAAAAGCTTCAAAGATGGTGAAAAAATGGTGCTTTCATGGAATTCCCCTTCTGAGATCTAAGCAAAATAAGTAGAACGAGAAGTTTTACCTTTTTGTTACATTTATACCAATCGCAGAAGTATAAAACATCTGATAGTCTTAAACACTAAAATTTAATTTAATTTAATCAAAAAATTAAAAGAAACAACATACAAATTTAATAAATACATTTTTCTTAACCATTTCAGCACCATAGCAATAGGTGAAAAGTTGATTTCCTGCTGAAAGTATGTACATTAGGGTGGTCCTTATTTTAAAAACTTTTGAGCACCCGTTTTTTTTTGTTCATTGACATCTTAAAACACTACCCTATTTTTTTTTTAAACCACGTTAACACGTGCCGCATTGGGCTTAAAGTTGATGCTCCTGTGAGAGTTAGGGCCTATTTCAATACTTATTTATTTATTTATTTATTTATTTATTTATTTATTTATTTGGTCTATAAGTACATGCTACTTTCTTAGACATAGCTAAAATTAAAAGAAAAAAACATTGCGTGCTAATAATAAATAACAGAATTAGGTATATTATAAATTAACTTATTCAATTAGGTACATAAACAATGGTATTCATTATTCTTTTTTTGAACAATTCTCTAGAACAGTCAAGTTCAATTACATCGGCATATTTGTTAAAAAATTGACACGCTTTAGTAACCGGTTCATTTAATCCGTAATTCGTCGAATGATGTGTGATGAAGAAAAATTGATTAGCCCTTGGCCTAAGACAACGCGCTGGTGTATGTTTTATAAACATTTCAACTAAAGGAGCACAATCGATGTGCCCTGTTATTACATCTCTAGCAAGTGCAATCAAGAAATAAGTTCTCCTAGTTTCTAGAGGTTTTATATCAATTAACGCGCACCGATCTTTATATGTTGGTAAGGGCAAAGTCCATTCAAGTTTACGAAGCGAATATTTAGTGAATCTTTTTTGAATTCTTTCAATTCTATTAGAAGCATTTTTGTAGTAAGGAGACCAAACTACACAGCAGTATTCCAAAATTGGACGAACAAAGCTTACAAAAAGTGATTTAACAGTATAAGGACACTTAAACTCATTAGAATTTCTAAACAAAAATCCAAGCATAGAATTGCCTCTTGATACAATATAGTCAACATGCATTCTGAAATCACGCCTGGAATCAAAAATAACTCCTAAATCCTTGTGATTGGAAACTCTTTGCAGTACGTTCTCAGATATAGAGTAGTTAAAGAATACCGGACTATAACATCTTGTAAATGTCATTATACAACATTTTTTGATATTTAAGTCAAGGTCATTAAACATACACCATTTTGATATACAAGTTAAATCTTTTTGAAGTTGCATACAATCAGAGAGCGAATTTACTGATCGATATATCTTAAAATCATCAGCAAAAGACAGGCAACTTGATTCTAAAACAACATTAGGTAAATCGTTAACAAAAAGTAAAAACAAGAGGGGGCCCAGGTGACTACCTTGGGGTACTCCTGAGTAATTAAAAACTAATTCCGATTTAATTCGACCAACTCTAACTGATTGCACTCTGTTTTCTAGATAGCTTTTAATCCAATTTAACATCTGAGAGTGAAAACCCAAATATCTAAGTTTTAACAAAAGAATTTTATGGTTAACTCTATCGAATGCCTTTGAGAAGTCAGTGTTTATAACATCTACTTGGCTTCGTTTCTCAATTGCATTGGTACAATAGTTCGTAAATAATGTGAGATTTGTTGCTGTGGATTTTCCACTGACAAAACCATGTTGATAGGGTGAGATATGTGCTTTAACAGCGTCATACATTTTAGTTTTAACCAAGGATTCAAAAACTTTGGGAATCAGTTGGAGCTTTGCAATCGGTGTATAGTTTTCGATTGATTGCTTAGAGCCAGATTTAAAGATTGGTGTGATGAAAGAAATTTTCCAAGAATCGAGGAAAACACCGTTTGAAAGTGACTGATTGAAAATTATTTGGAGTGGCTTCGATAAGTTGTACTTACAATTTTTAAGGAAGATTTCAGGAATATTATCGGGTGGGAGACTAAGACTATTATCCAATTTACCAAGCGCCGACAGAATTTCTTCTTCTGATAGAGATATGATACCGACATCAGTTATAGCAGGGATTTCATAGTTTACTTCAGAGTGAACTGAGTTTAATATGAAATTCGACTGAAAAAATGAAGCAAAAAAATTACATATATTATTCAGGTCACTACTACCAATGCCTTTATAAGTCATATAACTAGGTATACCAAGGGATTTCCTCTTAGAATTTAAATACTGCCAAAAGCATTTAGAATTTGTTTTAATGTTTGATTCTAAAGACCAAACATACTGTTTATACAAAAATTTTTTCAAAAAATCATATTCCCGACGTAAGCGACAAAATTCACTTCGGAAACCTGAATTGACCTTACTCATACCTTGCATTTTACTCATTGCATTTTTTAGCCTTGTTAAACCTTTTGCGAACCAAACAGGCTTATTATTTTTCTTCATTCGTTTAACAGGGATGAAGGAAGAAAAGGCTTTGTAAATTATGTTTAGCAAAGTCTTATAATTTCTTTCAACGTCCTGGAAACACAAGATCGAACTCCAATCTACATTATTTAAGAAATGTTTTATGCTGATGTAATCGGCCTTACTAAAATCGTATTTATAATCCACTTCAAGATTAGAACAATATGTATTTTTAAAATTGATACACTTTAACTCTAAACGCAATGCTTTATGATGTATACTATTATTCAGTAGAGGAAAGTCCTCTTCAAATAAGCACATTTCAAGGTCTTCTTGCACAAAAATAAGATCTAAAATTCTACCAATAGAGTTTGCAATATTATTAGTTTGTATACAATTTAAGGCTGACATAGTATCCAATACAAAGATTTCGATTTCGTTTACAATATTATATGGGATAAGAGCTTTATCATCCTCAGAGAAAATCCAATTAACAGTACTCAAATTAAAATCACCTAAGACTACTATGAAAGAGTTACTATCTAATGTACCTTCAATTTCTTTAATATTGTTTATATGCGCATAATAAATGTCTATGTTTGATTTTGGAGGAATATAAGAAACAAAATAATAAATACTTAATTCACTAAAGTTGTGAGTGAAGCTCACATGAACACATAATTGTTCTATCAAACCTGAAGAGTTTGTGAGAGATATTTGCCTACTCTTAAAATTACTCTTAACTGCAAGCAGCACACCACCTCCTCTAGTAAGTTCTGATTTTGTCTCCATCCCTTCTGTAGATTTCGTAATCCGTATTGCAGATTTCGGCATTAGAAATGTCATCACCCAGCCAAGTTTCTGTGAGAGCGATGATAGCATAATTACAATCACTAACGGCGTTATAAAAAGTAGACAATTTAGATCGCATTCCTCCAACGTTCTGGTAATACACTTGTATGGCATCGGATGTAGGATTTAATTTAGCAATAGAGGTAGTAATGGAGTTAGAATCTTCAACAGCATTCAGGTTTTGACTATTGATGTTAGTGGTAGATGGGAATGTCATATTTGTGTTCCCACTGACCTGTCGTTCACGTTTTTTGGAAATTGTTGGAAGGGTCTCACGCATATTCCTTTGGGCCAAAAGTTTGCATTGAAGACAGCATCGAATGACTCAGCCGGAATACAAACTTTAAAATTAACCTTTTTTATTTGATCGAGATTTACATCTTTTCCTACTAGTTTAAAGCAAGAAAGCCTCGAAGGCTCAATACCACTGGATGAAGCAATATATTCAATGATTGATTCAGGACTTGTTGCGGGACGAAAGCTGGATAAGTGGAGCCATTTACGGCGCTGGATAATTGAATTACCGAAAATGATGTCATCGATCATTTTATTGCCTTTGATTTCTCGGACGTTTTTATTTTTTACTGACTTGGCTTCAATCAAACGAACCTGAGTGTAGTCATCAACAATTTCGTTAGCAATATTTACATTAACACTACCAGAAATAAGATTTTCGTGTGTATTAGTTTCACCAGATACACCAGCAACATCAGCAACATCAGCAACATCAGCAACATCAGCAACATCAGCAACAACAGCAACACCAGAAGAACCAGCAACAACAACATCAGAAGGCGCAGCAATAACAGCAACAGCAGCAGTATCATCAGTACGAACAGCAACAACACCGGCATCTGCATCATCATCAACAACAACAACAATAGCACTATCAGAATTTTTATTGTTTCATCTCCAAAAATAACGGTACTTGCTATACAACCACTATGAAAAACCATATTTATCTTAAAAACAGCTCAAACGATTCCAAAAATGTTTGTATAATTACTCGAATATTTTTTAAAATTCTTTATTTCCAAACTATTTGAACTTTTTGAGCAAGAACGTGCGACCCAGTCGTGCCTTTTATTTTATTTTTTTCTTTCGAAGCAAGAGTAGGTAACAGATTTGAAAGTGCACTTTATAAATTCTGCAAATAAAATTTTTAACAGCCCCCGGTTTTGGTCGGTTTTATGAAAATTCAAATTTTCAAACTCATTGCGGCACGTGTTAATACAATCCGATTAGCATGAATTTTTTTTTGTCCACGTTTTTAATGTAGAAGAACAAAAAAAATGGTGCTCAGTAAAAACAAACAATTTTTGTTTTCCTCCATACAAATAAGGACCACCCTAATGTACATAGACCAGGTAGATCAGTTTAGATATTCCAGAAGTCTAATAAGAAATAAATAATCATTGTACCAAAAACTAATTATGAAATCACCAATAAAATATTGATTAAAATAATTCCGAATGTGAGGCTTGCAAAAAGAAAATGGATAAATAATAAACTGATAAATTCGATTGAAATTTTCAAATATTTCAATAATCTTTTGCTGGCGTCTTACAAGTTTTTTAAGATCATTGTAGAGAAGATCATTGTTTATACGATCAAAATCTTTATAGGAAATTCAACATTTCAAAAATTTATAATTATGATTTTAAAGAAAATTAAAAATAATATTCTTCTGGTTTAGTGGAGCGAATGAATTAAGTTCAAATAAAGAAGTTTAAGTGAGCTCTACTCCATATATTGCGTTTCGCCCAGGTACAACAGTTGGGCTCATCAGTTAGATGCTGTTGTACCCTTCTAAGACTAAGAACTTAATTCATTCGCTCCACTAAACCAGAAGAATATAATTGGCATTTGTTTTCTAGGTGTCTGAATTTAAACAAATTCCCCTGGATAAATAGAATTCACAGTGTATTCATGCTGTGATTTCTATATGAGTCGGTAAACATCGACCAAAATTTGCGTCTTAGAAGGGTACAACAGCATCTAACTGATGAGCCCAACTGTTGTACCTGGGAGAAACGCAATATATGGAGTAGAGCTCACTTAAACTTCTTTATTTCAAAAATTTATTTCAAGTTATAAATACAAAAAAGCCAAAATTACCTTGAAAGAAATGAGATCTGAAAGCAATTTTGAAAGTCTTCGTGGAGACATTGATACGAAACAGAGATGTACATGCAAAGTCCCAAAAATTTACCCTCAGTTCCAGAAACGCCAAATGATGTTATAGTTCCAGAATATGCCATAATGCAATATATCCGTGGCGGTCGTGAAGAACCAGGTAACTCAAACACACAAATTTGAAGGTTATTTGTTCAATAATATTGACAAAATCTGACTTATGTCAAAACAAGTGCACATCATGTATTTTCAAATATATAAGGAAAGTATTAGATGAAGTAAAAACTTTGTTAAATATTGTTAACTATTTATTTGAAAATTTTTGAAAAATAAGAATTCACTTCAGGTATCTCGACTTACCTGGTTCTTCACGACGGCCATGGATATAAACGTATATAACGTCTTGTTATTTATTTGAGTCATGTCTTCATAAGGTGAGCTTTAAGTAAGCAACTTAATGTTAAGACCCTCTTAAGTGATGAAAAACTTGTTTTTGAACTTTACGCAGCTTGGAATTGGCTTTGTCCATTCATGAAGTATAGATAACCCCAATTTAGTAAAGGTTTCAAAGAATATGAGCAACTAGTTGACAAAGCATTTATGCAAAGCACAATGCACCAAATATTTGTAAAGTAAGAAACCTTAGCAATCAATGAGTTCTTTTTAAAGTTTTTTGTATCTAAAAATTCAAATAGTCTGATTTATTGATTTATTACCTGTTTTACAATGCTCGAAGAGATCTTCCAAAATAAGTTTCAAGTCCTTGCGATAATTTGGAAAACAAATTAATTTTATCCAGGTCACCATCTTAGTTAGACATGGGCATATCACATCAAGGGCGTTCCTTCGTGACAACCAAGCGAACCGTATTTCTCCTATAACTGCCGTCAACAAAATTATTAAATTTGAAACTATTTTGGTTCTTGTTATTCGAGTTAATGATGCACTAAGAGGCCAGAAACCAAGAAATCCTAGAATCCACTTGGTAAAACGAAAAAATGAGTCCGAATGTGACAGCTGAAACATGCCGCCCGGAGGCCATTTTATAATATGTTCTGAGTTCTGTGTATAGCAACAGTAGCTTGAATGGAAAATCATTTTTAAGGGAAACAGCAAAAATGGTCTTCTAACTATACGAGTTTGCATTTTAAGTTTCTAATAAATGTAGCAATTAAATGGGAGTTTATGAATGATCAATGAATATAGATATTTTATATTTTTCTTTGCGATTAACTTTTCGCTAGTTCAGGAACTAATATTTTAAAAGTTTACTATTTCTTGCTTTTATTAAATATTTATAATAGGTAAATGTAATGATTTTGATTTCAAATCCATGTCAGACTTGACCACTGATTAAAAGAGGATTGGTTTGCCAATTTAAAATTCATGCTTCTAACCTGCTTTTAAATTGTATACATGTACATACACTGTACAGTACAGGGCCTTCATATCATCACGGGAAAGTAACCTGATTAGAGGAGGCAACGTTTAATAAGTTTTGGGAGCTATTTTTTAATTTTCAAGATTTTAATAAAAAACAAAATTAAGTTTTTCGTGATTTTGTAATTGCGGGTCGCTTTAAAGCCGAATTTTGTAAAGATTTCGTAATTTCGAGATTTTAGTTTGCGAAATTTTGTTCCCAACCGAATTTTATATGAGTGTCAAGTTAGCAAAGCAACTTTGACGAATCAAAAAATGGTTAGGTGGACAGTTTGCCGTTAATTAGTTGTGACAATTTTGAATCTGTCGTTCTATGTTTTCTATGTTTTTTTGTGGCTTTGCTAACTTGATATATAGTTAGCAAAGCCCCGTTAATTAGTTGTGAAAAAATCAATTTTGTTGTGCGATGTTTTCTATGTGTCTTTGGGTTATTTGTTTTCTATGAGTACCAAGTTAGCAAAGCAACTTCTACAAATCAAAAATGGGTAGGTGGATAATTTTCCATTAGTAAGTCGTTAATTATTTGTGACAATTTATAATTTGTCATGCAATGTTTTCTATGTTTTTTGGGTCATTTACTAGCCTGATATCAAGTAAGCGAAGCTTACACCTAAAAATGGGGTACAGATAGCAAATACCGAATGGTTTATGGCTTAATAATTTGTCGTTAACTAGTTGTTAATTAGTTGTGACATATAAATTTTTTTCGTGCAATGTTTTCTATGTATTTTTCTACAAAATGAAGTCATTTGACCACCGGAAAACGTAATAAAGCAATAAATAGTTCAATATAATTGTAAACTCTTTTAACATGTTACTTCATTATGAATTAAAACAAAAAAACATAGAAAACATTGCATGAAAATCTTAAAATTTTCACATACAAACAATGGCTATTTGAACACAAATTATTAATCAATTAAAATTTCAATATAATAGGTTCTAAGATTTTTCCAGAGCTCTTTGCTGATTTCATATGAATTTAAGGAAATAAAACCAGAAACATAGAAAACATCGCAAGAAAAAATTGAATTTGTAATAACCAATTAACGACTAGTTAATGGAAAATTATAAAGCAGTAATATGTTAAGTCTTAGAAGTTTTAAACATTTTAAAAAAATCATAGAAAACATATAACGAAAAATTCGAAATGGCCAAAACTAATTGATGACGAATTAACCATTGAGTATTTAGCCCTAAACCATTCAGTCTGACCAGTTCTTACGCCTATTTAGGTGGTGCTTCGCTAACTTGATATCAAACTAGTAAATGACCCAAAAAACATAGAAAACATTGCATGATTGAATTCAGTTTTTCACAAATAATTTAAGACTGACTAAAGGCTAAATATATATAAAAAGTTTTTACTGCTTTTCGAGTTATGTCAAGTTAGCAAAGCACCCAAAAAAACATAGAAAACATTGAACGACAAATTCAACTAATTAACAACTCATTTATGGAAAATTATCCACATACCCATTTTTCGATTCGTTAAAATGCTTTGCTAACATGACACTATTAGAAAACAAATAACCCAAATAAACACAGGAAACATCGCACGACAGTATTGATTTTTTCACAACTAACTTTCGTGTTACTAACAGCAAATTATTAAGCAAGTTTTTACCACTTTTCAAAACAAAAAAACATAGAAAACATAGAACGACATATTCGAAATTGCCAATAAACGACTAATTAACGAATAATACACTTATCCATTTTTCGATAAGTGAGAATTGCTTTGCTAACTTGATAGCACCCAAAAAAACATAGAAAACATTGCACAATCAAATTGAATTTGTCACAACTAATTAACGGCAAATTATTAAGCCATAAGCCATCATCGTATAAGAACTTTTTAGTGATTTTCGACTGGAAATTAAGTTAGCAGAGCACCCAAAAAAACATAGAAAGCATTCAACGACAAATTTTAAACTGTCACAACTAATTATCGACTAATTAATGGCAAATTATTCACCTTCCCATTTTTCAATTCGTCAAAGTTGCTTTGCTAACTTGACACTCATCAATTTTAGGTGTGAATATAGTGAATGTTTGTATGTAAGTGCCACGCTGTTAGTAAATTCTGCACACACTTGACAACAGTGCCACCAACAGTCTTGAAGACAGACACTGAGAGGAGTATTACCACTATGGTTCTTCTCCTTTCATCAAGGCGATAGTGAAAGGATTCCCCAGATGGAATCAACGATAGCTTTTAACGTTATCTGGCTCCCAATCCTTGGAGCTATATAATAAGGGTCTGGCCCCTCTGGTTGGGGGTGGTGCTGTGCGTCGGGGTGATAAGCCTCAGATACAGATAGATTAGCTGTTGACGAACCTACGTGGAATATTCTGTCTCTCTTTAAACCATGTGCAGGTGAACATTTAGCGGAGGCCCTATAATGCTACAAAGCAGACATCACCACCATCCAAGACGTGCGATGGAATGGGCCGGGCAAAAGAAAAATGAAAGACTGCGGTAACTTCTACGGCGACTATAACCGATTGTGGCAAAGGCAGCGTTGTTTTGGTTGTAGATTCGTCGTTAGGGGAAGATTTAGGCAAGAAGTCTTGAGTTTAAGCCTCATGAAAATTCGCTGGCTAAATTGCCTCAAGAAATCACCATGTCATTTTCCTATCTAGTATCTCCTATAAAAAGTCCCTCTTAAAAAGTCCTATATAACCAACATCAGGCATCGAGAACCAGTGGAAGAATTGCCAGCAAGCCATCAGAGATATGCCGCTTCGAACGTGCTGGGCCTTACACGACCAGAATTAGGAAACCCCTGGTTGGATGAAGAATTTTGACAAATACATATACAATCAAACAACAGCTATACAAAGTGGCGCTGCACGCTGCATAGCGCATCTCGCGAGCTCTACGAGCAGAAGAGGAGAGGGTAACACCAGCTTATCAGAAGGAAAAAGAACGAACATGAGAATCACGCTCTCTAAAAGTGAGTGCTAGGATGCCACTTCGGGAATTGGCTCAATGACAGGAGAATCCCTATGCACACCTCCATGTGGTAGAGAGCGGGTAACGCCAACATGCAGGGGGACCGAATGGATGCCGGGATAAGCAGACAACCCAGCGGTTGTGGTCAGGGCACAAACTTGTCATCGGGATGGTTAGAAGCCCCCTGAAGGTGGAAGAACTGCAGGTGGCGGTCAACGGCATTAAGTCTGGTGGCGGAGGAGCCTATCTTGAAAGGCCAAAGGCAGCAGCAAGTAGCGTCTGTAATCCCATATTAGGCGGCTACCCATAGTGGGTTTACTGCAGCTCCGGTTGCAGCACACGGCACATCGGATTTGGGGGTGCGGCATCTTTCATGTAGGGGCATCAGTCAAGACGCCATAACAATAAATGAATCGTTGACAAATAGAAGAAGTCTTTCAAGAAGCGGAAATGTTACTTTTGGCTACCGCAAACGTACGAAAATCGGAGCATGGAACGTTCGATCCTTGTACAGCGAAGGTAGATACGAGGAGGTTGAGCGTGAAATGTTTCGCTTAAACATCAGTATCCTGGGCATAAGCCAAACAAAGTTGAAAGGAAGAGCTGAATACAGATCTGACACTGGACAAACGAGAATGTTGTAGAGAGGGTGGCCAATGACTGCATGGTGTCGGGATTATGTTTAACGAAGAAGTGAGGCGTAGTTTGATCTCCTCATCATAGGCGTTATGGGAGACGGGAGACCTTAATGCCCAAGTCGGTTCAGATAGTTACGGACTGGAACGCGTGATGGGAAGAAATGGCTTGGGCTCACGGAATGAAAATCGTGACTTGCTTGTCGACTTTTGTAGCGCGAATCGTTTTTTGATAGGTGGGACTGTATTTAAACATAAGACGTGTAACAAAATTACCTGGGTGCATCCGGATGGTCAAACCGAAAACCAAATTGATCATATCATGATTCAGCAGCGATGGAGGAAGTCAATGTGTGATGTGGGAAGCGACCACCATTTGGTTCTGATGAGTCTCAAACTACGAACCGCTGCCGTACAAAAACCAGCGCAGGATGCAGCAAAGAGCTCAAAATTCATTACGAATGCTTTAAATGACCCCAACATATGTCGAAACTATGTAACCACCCTTAACGACAGACCCTAGTCGTTAAACGGAATCCAGCATTCAACAATTCATGAGATGTGAGGTGAAATGAAAAGTGTTTTTATGGAGGTTGGATCCAAAACTGTACCCAAGCAGACGAGAGTTAGAGACTCTTGGATATCCCAAGACACCTGGGATAAAATCGAGCCTCAGCCGAAGCAGATGCTCAACAATAGGTTGAATTGCGAAGTGAGTGTCGCATTGCACATAAGTTGGTCTATAAGTTGGTGAGACGTGACAAGAGGTTAGACGGTCTCGTAGAAAATGCGATCGATGATATCAGGGAATTGTACGAAATATCCAAGAAAGTTGTCGGGAAAAAAGCAACACCAATCATCCTGTAGTGGATGTGGGTGGAACACTTTTGGTATCAATCGAGGATCAGCTACGCAGGTGGAAGGATCACTTTTTTGCCTTGCTTAATGAGGATTCCGTTGAGCAGAGTTCTGAAGTGCCCCAGCTTAACGATATTGATATCGAACCCCCTACAGTACTGGAAATCTAATCTTCGATAACTCTTCTCAAAAACAACAAAGCAGCTGGACTTGACGGAATACCAGTTTAATTCTTGAAAGCTGACGTCGTCAGAATGGCTAGTATTCTACACCCGTTGATACAAGCTGTGTGGAAAAACGGAATCCATCCCAGCATCTAGAAGGATGGTATGTGATTGTTAAGTTGCCAAAGAAAGGTGACCTTAAGAATTGCAACAATTGGCGAGGTATTACAGTTTTGTCCGTTTTTCCAAAACTATTAGCAACCATCATTCTGGAGCGGATAAAGGTTAGAATTCATAGTCTATACTCAAGAGACATCAAGCTGGTTTCCACAGTGGATGGTCGTGTGTCAACCATATCAATATTCTGCGTATCGTTCTGTGAAACTCCGCTTTTCCTCATGTTCGTGGATTTTGAGAAGGCCTTTGCCCTATAGTCAACCGTGAATGTATATGGAGGTCACTTCTTGGTAGGGGAATTCCCCCAAAAATTGTTGCCATTATAAGAGAGTCCTATAACAACGCAAGATGTTTTGTCTTACACAATGGGCAGCTATTCGACCATTTCGGAATGCGGCAGGTTGTGAGACAGGGGGATGCGCTATCGCCAATTCTCTTTCTACTGGCGATAGACGATGTTTTGACGGCCAGCGTTGGAATAGCAGAGAGGCAGGGCATTCAATGGAGACTGTTTGAAAGACTTAGTCACTTAGACTATGCCGATGATGTATGTTTCTTGGCAAATAACACCAGAGGGCTGAACGGGATGTGTCAAGCACTCAGGGTGAAAGGAGAGTCGAATGGTTTAAAAATAAATAGCAAAAACACAAAAATAATGGTCACAGGCTGCTCCATACCCAGCATATTTTTATACAGGAGACGCCAGTTGAAGAGGTTGAACAATTTAACTACCTTGGAAGTATTGTTTCAGCAAATGGTGGTACGTGGATCTGAAGTTGAGATTCCTTGAATACAATGTCAAATCCGTGCTTTGTGTATATCATCTTCCTGAAAAATATAATAAAAATGCTGGAAAAGATGAACAAAGCAAAAATTTGAACTGGTCCTGTTTTATATGTGTTCATCTTTTTGCGATTCTACTGTGCCTTCCTCAGCAATCAGCATTAAAGATTTCATTATTATAAATTTCCATTTTTAATGAATATTTAATTTGAAGAAAATTATATAAAACTTAGAAAACCACGTTTCCGAACGAAATGAATACTAAAAGTTTATTGTAGGAAGGTACAATATCGAGAGGTAGGTTAGGTACCTCATTGATCATTCATAAATTCCCTTCAAATTGCTAGTTTTAATATAAACTTAAAAATGCAACCTCTTGTATGAACCAAGCCTTGAACTCTTTTTCTTATAAAAAGACCTTTACGTTAGTCTTTTTAAAACTTTGAAAAAATGGTTCTGGGTGCTTTTGTGTTCTCCCGTTCGGACTCGTTTGATGACTTATTTTTTCGCATTTCCAAGTGGATTCTGGGATTTCTTGGTTTTTGGCCTCTTGATGCAGTGAATCGAATGACAAAATTTAAAATAGTTTTAAATTTAACAATTTTAATAACAGCAGTTGTAGGAGAACTGCGATTTACTTGGCTGTCAAGAAAGGATCCTTTATATGCTCTTGATGGAATTTGCCCATTTATAACTATGTCCGTCACCTCGATTAAATTGATTTGTCTCCTTATATACCGCAAAGACTTGGCACGGATTTTTAAAAGTCTCTTCGACTATTGTAAAACAAGTAAGAAGAGTGTTGAACTTTTTAAAAACTTAATGAATCTGAATTTTTGAATTTGCAGACACAACAAACATTAAGAAGAACTCTGTGCTGGGCAAGGTTTCATATTTTGCTAACATTTGGGCTAAGTTTTTGTTCATAAATATAATGTCAACCGGTACCTTGTTTGCTTTAAAACCCCTATTTGTTTGGAGCTATCAATACTTTATGAAAGGAAAACCAAATGGATGGGTTGGTCTTCCATTCCAAGTTGCGTAAGTTTATAAAAAAAATTCATTCTAAAGGGTGATAGCAAGGGTCTCAACATTGATTCATTTATTTAAAGTCTACCTTACAACGACATGTCCCGGATAGGTAACAAGCCCTTATATACCCTTATATACTGCTTTCTGGCACATTGTGGAAATATTGCAACATTCGGAATGTCCGGTACTGATGGGACATTCTTGTGCTTCTGCATGTACATATCTGGTTCATATCAGTGTCTGCAAGAAGACTTCAAAATGATTTTTAAGACTCATGCATCAACAGCTGGTGAGCTCGCTTTTTCGTTACTTAAATTATTTACTTGAACGAATATAACAAAAATTCTAACTTTCAAAAGATTTGGATCCTGCAAGTAATGAAGTTCTTTACAACGAGCTCACGAAACTTATAAGACGTCAGCAAAAAATTACTGAAATATTTAAGAATTTCAATCAAATCTACCAGATCATGGTATTTAGCGAGTTTGTATCTTCAAGCATTATCTTGGCAATTGTTTTGGTTAATCTTCTTTTGGTAATTATTTAATTTCACTTTTTTAAAAATAAATCAACTTTTTATAATATTTATTATATTTTTAAGAATTCTGGAATAGCGAGATTGCTTTATATAAGCTATGCTCTTGGGTGTGGAAATCAACTTTTCACATATTGTTATGCTGCTGAAAGCGTTAACGAAAATGTTTTTATAATTAAAATATAAATTTAACTTTAAGACTGGATAAGTTTTTCTCTTTTTTCATATTTTAGTGCTTAAAACTAGCTGAAGTCTTATACTTTTGCGATTGGTATAAATGCAACAAGAAAGTTAAATCATTGATGCTTTTTGCTTTAGCTAAATCACAGAGAGGTGATCAAATGGCAGCACCATTTTTCTCACCATCCTTACCACTTTTTTCTTCGGTATTTATTTATTTTTTATGAAATGCGCACGTATTTTATGAAATATTTATTTTCAGATCATTCAGACGTCTGGATCTTATTTTACAATTCTACTCTCAGTTTTATAAATTACCAGATTTATAATTGAATATGATCACCATGGCCGACATACATATATGTTAAAGACACCAAGCTAGGGTTATAGTTATAGAAATGCACGAGTTTGCAAAGTTTGTTTTTGAAATATTGAATTTTTAAAAATAAATATTTAATTGTTTTTTAAAAACATGTTATGTATTTTTTTAAAGGAGCTTCTAAAAAAATTGTATTGAAATTCTTTTAGCTGTTAAAGAATGAGTGTCAAGCAGAGGTCGAAAATAAAACTCAACCTTTTGAAAAGTCTTTAAAATTTCGCTTGCCTGCCGATATTTTAAGAAATGTGCCCTTTCACACGAGGAAACTGAGTTGCCAGCAACTTTTAGTTCCTGGGTGAGAAGGGCAGAAGGAAAGAGGCGTCAAAAGAATCTCCCCGGTCGAGGATTTGAGGAGATTTTTTTACATTTCCTTTCACATCTAGGTTTAGGTGTGTTCAACCAATACATTTTCAAAGAAAATTTCAAAAATTGCCTGGAGATTTTTGTTTCCTCGTGTGAAACTTATAAAGAACTTTTTTCGGATTCTCTCAGTGAGAAACTTTTATTTTGATTTTTTTAGGTTTCGGTTAACCACTGACCACTTTTCACTGAGAGAAAAAAATAAATCAAATTTGGAGATTTTTATTTTGTTTTGTTGATTTGAAAGCTCTGCTTTTGGATTTTCAAAGAATTGTTTGGTAATTCATTGTTTAATACTCTTCAATAAAAGTTTAAAGGAAGTACTGATGGTAATTGAGTCTTTTTGGTCTTTGAGTTGACACGTTGTGGTCAAAATCTCGCACCTTAAAATCGCGCAAGTCGAAATACAACGTCACCGACGATGACGGACACAATAACGACAACGACAACGACGATTGCACGATGGTTGCCGATTGCGTTTACACGTAGTTTTTTGTATTGTTTTCCCATGGCATATACGCCTCACCATGGCCGTTTACAAGTTGTTTTTTTCATTTGTAGCCATATCTTCTCGCCGTATCCATTAAGGTACACGTAAACGAGGTTTTCTCGCTTATGGTAATAATTTCATCTCGTTATGGTGTTATTTGAAAAATTAGCTTAAAGAGATCTTTTAAGGTTAGTCAACAGTTTTTTTTTTGAACGATTGTGCGTTGGCTGGCCAATGGGCTCTCATCTGGATTTGTATTCCTTCTTTGGGGCCTCTGTGCCACTCACGCAACTCGGTTGACCCACTTAGGGTATGTATGTTCAATAGGCAGTAAGGTGTGAATTGTCATTGTTAGCAGCTTCCTTTTTTGTCAATCAAGCACCGTTGTCAGTAGCTTGAAAAATGTAGCTAAAATGAAACTCTATTTACAATAATAGTCGGACTTTGGTAATATAAAATCGAGACCACCACAGATAAGACGTGAACAGTGACAAAAACCACGTATAAATGTCACGGCGTGACTAAAGCGAGATTATTGCGAGCAATCCACGTTACAGGTAGCTGTGTAAATGAAACATTAAACCACCTTTGGAATTTTTAGCCACGGTTTTAGTTTATTGTTACCTATTTGAAAAGTAATTTTGAAAAAAAAGAGTTTTGGCGAGACTATTGCGAGACCAAAGCGAGAAGATGGAAAAACATTCTAAATGCCAAAAACTACGTGTACATATCACAGCGAGACCAAACCGAGACCATAGCGAGAAAAACATGACACAGATAGCCATAAACGTTGAGAAAAGGTCGAGATTAACACAATGACCATGAAACATAAAACCACCTTTGAAATTTTAAGCCACGGTTTTAGCTTATTGTGACCTATTTAAAAAATAATTTTGAAAAAAAAAAAAGTTTTGGCGAGACCAAAGCGAGATGATGGAAAACATTATAAATGACAAAAACCACGTGTAAATATCACGGTGAGACCAAACCGAGAAAAATACTACAGAGATAGCCGTGTAAACGGGCACGGTGAGACTGAAAGCCACGTGTAAACGGTATCTGCGGCGTCGTTAGTTTTTCTTCTTTTATAAATGTTGATGATGATTTGAATCTACTGAGTTCTAAATTATCTGAAATATTTCAAACAATACAGACTTTAACTTTTTCTTAGAGAGAAAAAACGATTTTTGATTTATTTTCTATGGAAACGGTTTTAGGTTGATCGTTTCCCTTTGAAAAAAAGTCAACAGATAAGAGTTATTCTGGAAGTTAACTGATAAATCTCACCAAAAGACCTAAGAAATTAATTTCTAAAAATAAATCTCCGACCGAGGCCAAAATGAAATTTGACGAATTAAATATCTCTCAGTGGGAAACCAATTGAAAATAAAGGTCAACTGCTATTTTCGATCTCTGGTGTCAAGTAAGCAAAGCTACTTTGACGAATCCAAAAATGGATAGGTGTATAATTTGCCATTGATTAGTCGTTAATTAGGTATGACAATTACTAATTTGTCGTTCAATGTTTTCTATGTTTTTTAGTTTTTTTTCCAGGGATCGAAAAATGGATAGGTACATTATTAATTTGTCGTTAGTTAGCCGTTAATTAGTTGTGATAGTTTCGAATTTGTCGTTCTATTTTTTCTATATTTTTTTAAGAGCTAAAAACTTCTAAAATTTGATATTTTAGTTCTTAATAATTTGCCGTTAACTAGTCATTAATTATATGTGAAAACAATCAATTTTGTTGTGCCATGTTTTCTGCGTGGTTTAAGGTTATTTGTTTCCTATGAGTGTAAAGTTAGCAAAGCAACTTTGACGAATCTTTAAATGGGAAGGTGGATAATTTGCCGTTGAATAGTCATTAATTCATTGTGATTGTGATAGTTTCAAATTTGTTGTTCAATGTTTTTTGTTTTTTTAGGTGCTTTACTAACTTGACATACCTTCAAAAGCGGTAAAAATTCTTATACTTCATATTTTAAGGCTTAATAATTTGCTGTTAGTTAGTCTTTAATTAGTTGTTAAAAATTGAGTTTAATTGTGCTATGTTTTTGTTGGGTCCTTTGCTAGCATGATATCAAGTTAGCAAAGCATCAGCTAAAAGCAGGGTAAAAACTGCTTTAACCAAATGGTTTATGGCTTAGTAATTGGTCGTTAACTAGATTTTAGATATTTGTGAAAATTTCAAATTTGTCATGCAATGTTTTCTACGCTTTTAAATGCGTTGCTAATTTGACATAATAATAATTTAGCATAGCACCACCTCAAAAAGTGGTAAAAAGGTTTATGGCTAAATTATTCATGGTTAACTAGCCGTTAACAAGTTTTGACAGTTTCGAATTTGACGTTCTATTTTTTCTATGTTTTTTTAGAAAAGTGGTAAAAACTTTAAAACTTAGTATGCTATTGCTAAATAATTTTCCAGTTATTAGTCATATATAAGTTTGGACAAATTAAATTTTGCTGTGCTATGTTTTCTATGTTTAGTTTTCCTACATTTATATGAAATCAGCAAAAATCTCTAGAAAAGTTCTTAAAACCTAATATATTGAAATTTTAATAGAGTACATTACATGTAATAATTTTAACATTGTCGTGCAATGTTTTCTATGTTTTTTTATTGTAATTCCTTAATTCACATAAAGTAACATTCAAAAAGAGTTTAAAATAAATTATATTTAACTGTTTATTCCTTGACGTTTTCACTGGGTAAAATGAGTTAATTTCATTGAAGAATACATAGAAAACATCGCACGAAAAAATTGAATTTATCAAAATTAATTTATGACAAATTAACAGCAAATTTTTAAACAGTAAAATGCTGAGTTTTTGAAGTTTTGGCCAATTTTTCTAAAAACCCTAGAAAACATGAAACAACAAATTCGAAACTGTTAAAACAATTAACGACTATTTAACTATTTAAAATTCTCCCCCTACCCATTCAAAGATTCATCAAAGTTGTTTTGCTCACTTGACATTCATAGGAAGCAAATAACCTAAAGACACATAGAAAACATGGCACGACAAAATTGATTTTTTTCACATCTAATTAATGATTAATTAACGGAAAATTATTATTACTAAAACATTAAATTTAAGAAGTTTTTACCACTTAAAATAAACATAGAAAACATAGAACAAAAAATTCGAAACTGTCAAAACTTATTTACGGCTATTTAACGGCAAATTATCCATCTATTTATTTTTCGATTCGTCAAAGTTGCTTTGCTAACTTGACACTCATTGTTAATGAAGGTGCCAAACACCAATCAATCCGTTATATGGCAGGTACCATTTTTTATAACAGTTCTTATTATATGGTATTTGTATACCATTTATACGGTATAAGTTAAGCTTTTCTAAAACAGTTGCATGGCAAGTATTGAATATACCTCTTATAAGTAACAATTACGTGCAAGGGTTTTTATTACTGAATATGTTTGTTTGGCAAATTAGCATTCCTCATATTATGCGTTTCTGAAAGAATTGTCACACTGGCTTCTTTTCAATATTTGTTCCTATAACTCGGAAACTAAGCTGAATTTGACAATTTTACATTTGAAGCTTTTTGTTCAAAATAAATTTTTTTGTCGAATATATGGTTTAAACAAATTTACACAAAAATTTAAACAGAAAAAGCAACCAAAAACCAATGCAAAAAATCGGTTAATGAAAGATTTTAAATATATTTTCTTTACTACGCATAACTTATTTCGGAGCAAAGATGAGCTCAAGGCATACTTCAACAAAAAAAAGAATCAATATGACATGTTCAAAAAGTAGTTTTATTTAAAATTGACAGAGATATAGCCATTCAAGCTTTATCAACGTTTTTTATAATATTTTGCAATTTATGTTCGAAGCCCCGTTTTATGGTACTAAATGACAAATTTAACAATCCTTGAACCTAGTACCAAGTCATATAGTAAGCAACACTTGGTAAAAAGCATAGACGGATCACTACTAGCTTCAGGAGAAAACCGGCTCAAAAGGTGGAAGGAGCACTTTTCTGCTGTTTTAAACCGCGTTTTGACCAGTGAAGCCAACCCAACACCCAATGACCCTTCCGTAGTAACAGATTCCCGAGTACGCACTGTATCCCCCAGTAGAGAAGAAATCTTCGCAATCAGAGCACCGAGGAACAACAAAGTAGTTAGACTTGACGGTTTTTACAATGATTGTCAAGCTCCCAAAGAAAGGAGACCTTACGCAGTGCAAGAACTAGAGAAGAATTTGCGTGCAGCAGCGTGCTGCCTGCCGTAGCCAAAGTAATAGAAAAATCGTCCTGGAAGGAATAAGAGACCACCTCCACGGCACGCTTGAGCTTGACGCAAGCAGGATTCCACACTAAATCTTCCTGAGTGGATCACACCAACAACTTCTGAACTATCTTCGCGATGAATATCGATCATCATTTCCCACGCTGTTCATCGACTTCGAAAAGACATTTGACAGTGTAAATTAAGAATTTATCTGGATTGCTTTGCGCAGAAAAGGCATCCCCGATAAATTTATTTCTATTATTAAGGCTACATAAATGATGGATCTAAATGTCACGTTCTGCATAAAAGAAGGTTGTCAGAGGAGTTTGAAGTCCAAAGTGGGGTTAGACAGAGTTGTACAATATTACCAATACTGTTCTTGCAGGTAATAAGTGATATGCTGCATGTAGCTTTGTAAACTGCAAATGGAGGAACAGCTTAATCTGCAATCGTACCTCAAACATCTGGACTAGGTGGAAGGCTTTTGCTTACTCTCTCAAAGGATCATGGATATCCACCAAATGACAACAAGAGTGGAGAAAGTAGCGGACACCGTTGAGCTTCCGATCAATACGACAGAAACAAATAGGATCAGCTTTGGAACTTCCACCTCTACCTACACAAGTTGATATCTCTGGACGACCAGTAGAGGTAGTAGAGAGTTTTCAATATCTTGGGAGTATTGTCTCTACTGATGGCGGGACCGAACTAGATATACTCAACTGAATCGTGAAAGAAAAGAATGCGTTCGAAATGCTGTCCGAAATATGGAGAAACAACTTTATAAGCCTTAAGACCAAGCTACGACTGTTCCGCTTCAATAATGAATCTATGCTTCTTTACGGGTGCACCGCTTGGAAACTAACACCCGCTGTCACGATAAAGCTGCAAACGCTCGCGAATAGATGTCTGCGAAAAGCAAAACATATTGAGGAATTTCTGATGAGCTTCATGCGAGGACAGGTTAGGAAACCATGTATAATACGTGGCAGTGAACCAAACGCTTCAAAAAGTTCACGAGTACATTACGAGTCAAGCGATGCAATGGAACCCTCTAACGCAGCGAGGCACCCTAGTGGGCCGACCTAGAAGCACGGCATGACTTGAATCGACCTATGATATCGATATCGTTTGGATACCGCAAAAGTTGAACATAATCTGTACAAAGTTACAAAATGATATCCAGAACGAGATTGAAGAAGTAAAAAAGCTCCTGCTTGATGAAGGAAAGGTTCAAATAGCGCCTTGTATCATATATGTTTCCAAATTTCATGGAAAACAACTGGGATGGAATCGGCTAAGGTGATTTGTGATATTTGACAGTCACAACACATAGCAGAACTATGATAATGTGACTGTCAACTACCACAAATCACCTTAGCCGATTCCACCCATAGTTCAGTTTTCGTTTCCATTTAGAACTCCTAATGTTGAATGCTATAATAAGTCAATAAAATATTGGTGAATCCCGACTTGGAATTCGTTGGTCTTTTCCAGGACTTACCTCAGATTCAGTGAATTGACAGGATTACACATTTGAACTTGACTTCCCTGAATGACTCCCGTAAGCAACTTCTGACAAAGGAGAATGGGTGTTTCGTTTCATATGTTGTAACAATTTCTGACTTATTTTTTGTATGGGCATAGGTCTGTATATTGTGCAGGGAAAATGTTATAGCCCAATAACTGTTGCACTATAACACCTATAACAGTTATTTGCCTATAAAACTTTCCCTGCACGAGATACAGTTTATGCTTATGCAACAAAAAAAACACTCATTGAGACCTTTCCAATAATATAGTTCAAGAAGTGTTACAACACTTGGGACGCAACTTGTTTATTGAAAGAATTATAGTGCAGTGCAATAGTAATTATGGGCAATAACACTTTCCCTGCATGAGATACATACTTATACCCACAAAAAAAAAAATAGCACTCATTGAGCCCATTCCATTCATATAGGTCAGAAGGTTTTACAACACTTGGGATGCGATTTGTATAGGAAAATACTTAAAGTTCTGTACAACAGTTATTGAGCTAAAACATTTTCCCTGCATGAGATACAGGCTTACGCCCTTACAACTAAAAATAACACTCGTTTATAACTTTCCAATGATATTGGTCAAAAGGTGTTGCAACACTTGGGACGCAACTTGTGCAGGTAAAGAGTTATAGCGCAGTGCAACAGTTATTATGGGCTTTTACACTTTCACTGCACGAAATACAGACTTATGACCATACAACAAAAAATAGCATTCATTAAAACCTTTCCTATGATATAAAGTGTTACCACAATGGAACATAACTCATACAATTATGCCCATTCTCTTTTACAAATTTGACTCTTTTTGAGTTACTTATGGTTTATTTTAAGAACTTCCGTAAAATGTTGGTTGAAAGGAAATCGAAGAAATAAGACTCAAGGTTTAAGCTTATGGCATCATGACCAAGGTCAATAACTGCGTCAAGTCTAAATACTTTAAATACTTGTGTCGAAGATTATTCAAATGTTCAACATCTGTTAAATTCACAACTATATTTCTCTCTATGTATGAACAATATGGACAAGGGTAACTTACATAAAGACTATGGTATAATATATATTAACTTTTCAGTTTGCATAAATATTTAATTTTAAGAAAAAACATTAGTTCCTGAAATCATTAATTACTGCAGAATAAAAGAGTTAATCGTAAAAATATGTTATCATCGATAATTCTTTAACTCCCAACTAATTGCTACCTTTAGGTTCAGTAACTTAAAATCAAACCCCTGAAACATACCAGCGATATATTGTCTATCTCTTATAAAAGACTCCTCGATAGCTTATTTCGCTATTCGCAAAAGTTTAAAAATGGCTTCCGGCGGCGGAGGGTTTCTGTTCTCTCGTTCCGATTCAATTGATATCTCATTTTTTTACACAAGCAAGTTGATTCTAAAATTTCTTGGTTGTTGGCCTCTTGGTCCTTTAAATGGATTAACAATTATCAAAATAATTTTAAATCTAACAACTTTGCTTATAGCAATCATAGGAGAAATACGATTTGCTTGGTTTGTAAGAACAGATCCTTTGTATGCCGTCAATATGATTTGTCCATGTCTAACAAAGATGGTCACTTTGATTAAATTGATTTGTTTCCTAATCTATCGCAAGGATCTACAACTTATTTTGAGAGGTCTCTTCGAACACTGTAAAAAAGGTAAGAAAAGTGATAAATTTATTAAGAACTTACACAGATAAATCTATTATAGATACGAAAGATGGTAAAAAGAACTCCCTGATTGCTAAGGTTTCTTATTTTACAAATATGTGGTGCATTGTGCTTATAATGATTGGTATGTCAACCACTTTAATTTTTGTTTTGAAACCCCTATTGGTTTGGGGTTTTCAGTACTTCATGAATGGAAAAAGAAACATTTGGGTAACTCTGCCCTTCGAATTTGCGTAAGTTAAAAATATTTTTTTTTTACCGTAGAAGTCTTAATATTCAGTCGTTTGATTTAAGTTTACCTTACGAAGACATGACTCAAATAAGTGACAAATCTCTGTATGCGGGTGTATACTGCTTTCTGGCATATGCAGGAACTTTAACATCATTTGGCATTTCTGCTACTGACGGAACATTTTTGGCCTTTTGCATGTACATATCTGTTTCCTATCAATGTCTGCAAATAGACTTTAAAAGCACTTTTAAGACTCATACATTAAAAGGTAAGTTTGGTCCTTATTTTTGTCTTTAAATAACTTATAAATACATTCTTAAGATTTATACTCTGCAAATGATGAAACCCTCTACAACGACCTAACAAAACTTGTAAGACGCCAGCAAAAAATTATTAAAATATTTAAAAGTTTCAATCGAATCTACAAATTTATGATATTTATGAATTTCATATCTGCAAGCATTGTCTTGGCAATTCTTTTAGTAAATTTTATTTTGGTAATTTATTTAAATCAATTTTCCTAACAATTTTATATAAAATATTTAATTTTTTTTTTAAGACTTCTGGAATTTTTAAATTTGTTTATTTGATCTACATTGTGGGAATATCGAATCATCTTTTTGCATGTTGCTATGGTGCTGAAAGTGTTGATATAAATGTAAGCAATAAATTTAATTTAATTGTTTACTTTAATAGTTAAACTTAATTATTTAATTTTAATTTAGTGCTTAAAATTATCTGAAGCTTTATACTTTTGTGATTGGTATAAATGCAACAAGAAAGTGAAATCATTGATTCTTTTTGCTATAATTAAATCACAGAGGGGAAGTCCTACGACAGCACCATTTTTCGCACCATCTTTGCCGCTATTTGCATCGGTATGAGAAACAATTTTTTCATAATCATTCAAATATAAATACAAAAATTCACATAAAAGCGAAGCGAAAGTTCATTCAAAACAAAAAGTCAAACTTCTTATAATAATAAATTGGAATAAAACAATTATTCGTTTTACTCACAAATCGAATTATAGCTAACTTCGCATTTATATTAAATTTTCATAATGATGCACCAACAAAATCGAAAGTTTTGCTATGCATGGTGGGTTTCAAAATTTTGCCTGAAATATCAAAATATGGATCTTTTTAAAATGAATCGATATTTATGAGCACTCCGTAATCAGATATGATTTTGCATTTTAAGTAATCTTTTTATTAAACTACCCCCCCCCCCCCCCTTCTTTAATGTGGTAGGAGATACACCCCCTTTTTAAAGTTTCAAAGAAAAGATATTTTCACCTACAAAATATGACAAAAACTTTAGCTGAGAAAATCGCATTTACATATATTTTTCAACGTCTTTTTTTCAAAATGGTGGACAATGTAAATTTTTATATCAGCCCTCACGCAAATCTAAAGAGTAAGTATTGCCAGTTATAGCTACATATATCATTGAAAATCATTATTGGACATTTTAATTGTTGAGACATTTTGAGTGTAAAATCTGTGATTATTTTGATGCCAAAAGAAAGCTCTTGGCTTAAGAAAAAGCCTTCCGCAAAAAATTACTTTAAATATTTCAATTTCAATTAAAAAGAAGTAATTTTATGTGGAAGGCTGGGCCAAAATTAAATTTTTTTGGCTAGAAATAATAACGAAGGCAAGAGCTTTGATTTGGCATCAAGATAACCACTGATTTTACTTTCCTTAAGTCCCAAAATCATCATCATTAAAATAAGCTTTTATAAAATCTGCCCACTTCCACGTCCAATTTTCTTATTTCTTAGTAACTTGAAAAGATCTCTTTTTGCTCTATTTATTCGAAACAAGGTAAATGGTAGTTTGAATGATATGTCCAGAGTTTATTCTAATAAAAAAGAAAAAAATGGTTTCTGTAAAAGCCACCTACAGCCACGCCCACTTTTTTATTATGAATGAATAAATGAATGAAATATTGGGGTTGTTCCACTGCGACCTAAAGATCTAAAGTGTTTTCACCTAAAAAGATTGCTCATCTTACAGTTCCTCCTCCAACTCTATTTCTCTCAGAAATTTGAGTATTTGGAGGACTTTTAGAGAGGAACGGTCGCTCTCTTTTACTAGGTGTTTTTCTTCTGATGCATAATTGCATCACATTTTATTTATTTATTTATTTATTATAATTCATCTACAAGCTTAGCTTAACAGACTTTTTAACATAAAGTAAAACAAATATAAATACAAAAATATCAGAAAAATAAGTTAAATTTATACTGCATATATTAAATTAATAACAATTTGCTTCAATTGAATGAATATGAATTAAATACAATGTTTTTTAAGTGGTCCCTTAAATAGTGCAAATCTAAAACAGAGTAAAATTTATTGAAAGATCTGATAGCCCTGCAGATAGGTTCATTCATCCCATAGTTTGTTCGATGCTGTTGCTGAAATAGAGAATTTCGTTCCCTCAGAGACCTTGTAGGAGCATAAATGGGAATAAGACAAAGTAGTGAAGGGCAATTAATATGATTACATAACATATCTCGAATAAATATTACTTCATGCGCGTTTCTTCTATCACTAAGAGGCAATATACCAAGTAACTGGCATCTAGCGGAATAAGAAGGGGAAAAATCCCAACACATTTTCCTAAAAACATATTTGGTAAAACGTCTTTGTACGTTTTCTATGCGATCGGAATGTACTTTGTTGATAGGATTCCATATTAAATCAGCATATTCAAGAATAGACCTAACCATTGCTACAAAAAGAGATACGAGGGTGTGGGGGTCGGTGAATTCCTTACTGTTTCTTTTGATAAAACCCACAACTGAATTAGCTTTTGATACGATATAATCGATGTGTGAGTTAAATGTCAATTTCGTATCAATAATTACACCAAGATCTTTAATTTGGTCGACTCTTTTTAA
This sequence comes from Dasysyrphus tricinctus, assembly GCA_963921185.1. NCBI lineage: Eukaryota > Metazoa > Arthropoda > Insecta > Diptera > Syrphidae > Dasysyrphus > Dasysyrphus tricinctus. Next base: position 208,743,846 of record OY992531.1, on the reverse strand, counting down.
CTGACATTGATTCAGGTTATAGTCAAAAATATACATAGCAGAGCTTCTAGAAAAAGTTAAGACATTGCATTTTTTTATATTAAGTTTGAGGCAGTTTTCATCACACCAATTCGAGAGATAGTTTAAATCATGCTGAACATATAAGCAATCTTTAGGTTGGTTTATTTTGAGAAATAGTTTTAGATCATCAGCGTATATCAAGCATTGACAAAACTTAATTCTTGACACTATGTCATCAATAAAAATAATGAACAACAGCGGTCCCAAATGACTTCCTTGGGGTACACCAGATGTACAATTTATAGATCGAGATAATTTGTTTTCTATAGATACTCGCTGGGTTCTACCAATTAAGAACGAAGCAATCCAATTTAGCATTGCTGAGTGAAACTCAAAATTGTGAAGCTTCTTAAGAAGAATACCATGGCTAACTGAATCAAACGCCTTGCTGAAATCTGTGTATATAGAATCTACCTGTGACCCATTTTCAACGGCATTAGCAACATAAGATGTGAAAAGCGCAAGATTGGAGATTGTTGATCGACCAGTAATAAACCCGTGCTGATTTTCGGATAAATGTTCCTTGATTTGAAATTGTAATTTGGATTTAACAATCGATTCGAAAACTTTTGGTATTGAAGACAGTTTACATATACCTCTATAATTTTCTATGTTATTTTTTGATCCTGATTTAAAGATAGGGATTAAAAACGACGATTTCGATTCCTCAAGAAAAATTCCCGAACTAAGAGATTCATTGAAAATGATTAATAATGGCTTGGTTTGAAAGCATTATTTAAGAATTATGGCAGGTATTCCATCAACACCAGGCTTAGAATTTGGCTTCAGAGTGAAAAGCGCATTTTCAACATCAAGGATATCAAGTTTCATTAACCCGATATCAATCCGCGATGTTGTATCAACATTTATATTAATATGCGATATTGAATTTGAGTAGACAGATTCAAAAAATGAGGCAAAAAGATCCAGGGTTTGATCAACGTCATTTGACTCGGTATCATTATAAAACATAGTTTTTGGTATTCCTACTGATTTCTTCTTATCACTTATGTATGACCAGAATGCTTTTGAATCATGTTTGAGTTTGCTTTTTTTTTTTTTTTATATTTTGCGCGCACTAAAGGGGTTATGACTACCCTTAAGATGATTATAATACACAGTACGAGCGTTAGGAAAATGAGGAAGGATTTAACAGGAGATACCGATGCACATTGGTTTTGAAGCTTTGAATATTAAAATGGTGGGGAAAAATGGAGCCTGGTAATGCATTCCACATTCTTGTTGTGCGGCTGAAGAAAGAATCTCTGAACTTTACAGTACGTCCGAAGTTGGGCTCAAGGGTAAACTGATGAGCATTCCCAAAAGCGCGAGTATTACGGTTGAATTGTTTTAGGGGAGGAATGCAACTGGCTATTTCACTAGAACATTGTTTATAAAAATAGCGATAGAATAATGAGAGACATGAAACACTGCGACGGTGTTTCAGAGATGTTATTGATTGCGTTATTGATGAATCACCTATCATTTTTAAGGCTCTATTTTGGATTCTATCCAAGAGATTCAAGTGAGTTATAGGAGCACCTGCCCAGATGTGAGAGTTGTACTCAAGCTTAGGTCGGATGAAGGCTTTATAGATTGTAGCCAGATCAGAAGGAGAGAAAAATTTCTTGCATCGTCGAAGGAAACCCAAACACTTAGCAGCGTTTTTGGCGACGTCGAATATGTGGTCACTCCACAGAAGGTGATCTGTGATGCACATACCGAGGACTGAAAGCTGTTCGGTTTCTTCGATGCAAGTGCCGCTCATGGATAGCGGCATAGGGGGTGGGTTCCGCTTTAACGACAAGAGACAGCATTGAGTTTTTGAAGCATTAAATTCTACGCGATTTTTGATTCCCCATTGAACAATGCTGTCGAGATCAGAATTTAATGAGCTAATCATACGCTGCCGTTCAAGTTCCACATCCGAAGGACAAGGATGTGAATCTGAAAACGAATATGAAAAGCTGAGGGTACTGTCGTCAGCAAAACAATTTAATGGATTAGAAGTTTCAGACAAGAGATCGTTGATGAAAATAAGAAAGAGAGTCGGAGACAAAACGGAGCCCTGGGGCACACCAGCATTTATTTTATGAATATCAGACTTGAAACCATCCAATACAACTTGTATTGAGCGGTCCGAAAGGTAGTTTCTAATCCAGCGAAGAAGAGATTCATCGATACCAAATGCACGCATTTTCGATAAGAGAGCCTGATGCCAAACTCTATCAAATGCTTTTGAAATATCAAGTGCAACAATCTTACTTTCTCCAAAACGATGTAAAGATTTGTTCCACTGCTCGGTGAGATATACCATCAGATCACCAGTGGACCTATTGCTACGAAAGCCATACTGCCGGTCATTAAGAAGCTTCCGTTCTTCGAGATATTTCTTAAGCTGATAGTTTATCAGCGTTTCCATGACCTTGGAAAGAAGGGACGTAAGTGCAATTGGGCAATAATTAGTGGGTGAAGAAGATTCGCCTTTTTTAGGGACAGGCTGGACAAATGCTGTTTTCCATCGACTCGGGAAGAGACCTGTAGAGTAGGACAGATGGAAAAGCTTACGCAGTGGCTTTGCCAGCGTAGAAGAACACCTCTTCAGAACAATAGGAGGGATACTATCCGGGCCAGCGGATTTGTGTATATCAAGATCTTTAAGGACTCTTGCAACTGCACGAGTGCGAAAGAAGATTCGTCCCATGAAATCGTGAGCGCTCTCAAGTACAGGAGGAGTCATAACACTCTCTGGCAGCGTCGAATTAACAGCAAACTGTGCTGCAAGCAAATTGGCTTTATCTAGTGAGCTGACGTAGGGAATGTTATTGAAGACGAGCGTTGGAACCGAAGATGAAGTAGTATTACGAATGTTTTTAACAAATGACCAAAAATTTTTACTACCTTTGGGACATTGTAGTATTTTTTGCCGTAGTTTTTGGTCATGCAAAAATTTGGTTCTTTGAATATGGGCGTTACAGGTCTTCCTAGCTTGTTTGAACTTATTCCGGTTTTCCTCAGTAGGGTTGGCTTTATAACATCGGAAACTTACATCTCTAACCCTGATAACCTCTTTACAGCTCGGATCAAACCATGAATTTTCTTTCGGTTTGATAGACTTTATCCTATTCGGAATAAAGTTTCTCATCCCGTGAAGAATTAGATTTGTGATCATATCTGCGCTGGAGTCTACGTCACTATCGAGGAAGCATAGTGACCAGTTAAAGTTTCTGAAGAAATCATTGAGACCGTCCCAGTTGGCTTTCTCGTATTGCCAAACGGTTCTCTTTGGGCTTTGTTCTTTAACTGGACCCAAGCAACACAAAAACTCTTGCAGAGTTCTTGAAATAAATTTATCAGCTCTTAATGGCATCTTAGTTCAGTCTTCTTGATACCATTGCACTTAATAAGCACTTTATGAACTCCTAAAAAGATAATTTAAAGCCAATACTTATAAATACATCTTAAAAACACCTTATAGACATCTTTTTCAAGTTATTTTTCCATATCTCTTTATGAAACTTCTTCAAAACCTTCTTAATTCCTTAAAAATAAGAGTATTTTAAGAGTTTACTAGCTTGCTCTCTCAAAGACATCTTATAGACCTCTTTTTGAAGTTATTTTTCCATATCTCTTTATGAAACTTCTTCAAAACCTCTTTAACTCCTTAAAAATAAGAGTATCTTAAGAGTTTACTAGCTTGCTCTCTCAAGACATCTTGAAGACATCTTATCGATCTCTTTTTGAAGTTATTTTTTCATATCTTTTTATGAAACTTCTTCAAAACCTCTTTAACTCCTTAAAAATAAGAGTATTTTAAGAGTTTACTAGCGTCCTCTCTCAAAGACATCTTGAAGAGGTCTTCCAGATATCTTTAAAGACATTGTTGCACTGATTTCTTATCTGTCAACTTGAAGTTATGTTTCTGTATAGCGAAACGAAATCTCACTATAAGAAGTTACATATATCTTTTAAAAATGTTGAATATAAGAAACTGTTGGGATAAATGGAAAAAAAACTGCCATTAATTTATTCTTGGAAGCAAACTAAGTTCAATCATATTTCCTGCACCATAATCTGATCAGTTTATAAAGTTCCTCTTGTCTTGCTATGCACTTGTTCAACACAGTTGTTGCCATTGATACTGGTTTGACATTTCGTTTTTTTAAGACCTAAAAAGTAATTAATGACCACTTAATGGTGTCTTATTTAGAAGTAATTAAGCGTGATTTGACTCTGGGGAAGAGTGACTATATCCAAGACGTTTTTAAGAGTTTTTTAAGAACTTTTTAAAACGTTTTGAGATTTGGAAAAAATATTAATTTATTTATGTATATTTTTTACAGGGTGTCATTCACTTTAAAAAATTAAAATATTTTTATTTAAATGTTTAATTGATATTTGTATATTTTTTGGTTTGTTTGTCTATCTGCTACGCATGATAGGTTATATTTTGAGACCAAATGGCTACATTATTGTTATAAGCCGCATTTTATAAAACTTTTTGGTCAGATTTATATAATAGAAAAAGCGTTTATAATATGTGAGTAAAACTGAAAATTTTGCGAAACTCAGAAGGGTGAAAATAGCTTTAATTTTGATGTGTAATCAAAACGTGGACTTTCCTCTGTGCAACATTACGGAGTATAGCACGTTTCGTAGCGCGTATTCTCGGAATTCTGATTTGACATTTTGACACCTGTCAAACTAAAAGTGTTCCAGTGGACCCAGAACGTCAGGCGTGAAATTAGGTAATATCCACCTCCTAAATCGACTAGCGTACTCCGTTTTTCGATTCCGCCGTACCAAAACTTTTGGCACATTTTGACACCTGTCAAACTAAAAGTATTCTAGTGGACCCCAAAGGTCAGGCGTTACACTAGGTAATATCCACCTCCTAAATCGATTGGTGTACTCCGCTTTTCGATCCGCCGTATCAACAGTTTTGGCACATTTTGACACCTGCCAAATTAAAAATATTCTAGTAGACCCAGAACGTCAGACGTGACACTAGTAAGTAATATTAATCAATTGGTGTACTCTGTTTCTCGATCCGCCGTACTAAAATTCTGAACTGCAAATTTTCGGGTTTCCACTGGAGCTAAAGCGCTGGCCGTGACAGCAAGTAAGAACAAACGTTGATGTTTACACATATTAACCATGAGTCCCAGCACTCAGACAACTTTCTATCTCTTTTTTGTTTGTGACTTATGTAAATAATAAAATGCAGCTTTAGAAACAAACAAAATAAATAATTGCGTAACTATTTATATATAAGAGGCACCCTGTCGCTTACACGCCATATTTATTGATTTCAATTTCTAAAACTATTTTGTATAAAATATAATAAATAACAATTTGGGCTTAAATAATCGCAGATTCGTTTCATAATTTTGTGTAGACCTCTTAAAATAACATAATAACCCAACAAAATGCAATTAACATTTTTTTACTTCAGTAACAAGTTTTTTGTCTAGAAAGAAAATGAAAAAAAAAAATGTAAATATCTTTATTTTTGTAAGCGCGTGAATTTTTAGGGGGGTAGCATCTATGACTTTAAAGTAAATATGATCGCGCATGTCGAAACACATTCTAGATATGCTTCACAAAATATGTTAAGACTGTCATATTAAAATAACTAACTTGGCCGAGCTTCTTATAAATGAAATTAAAACAATTCCTTATGTTTTCACCACTCATCTTAAGATTCATTCCATTTCATTAAAATGCAACTCAATGTTTACATGCGTGAAAGAGAAAATATTATTTTAGTAAAAGAGAAAAAGTAATTTTTTTTCTCGCTTCCGCGTTTACTTTTAAAGAGATTTTAAAGACCTTTTTAAGAGGATATTTAAGATCTACTGAAAACCTCTTTAAAATATCTTGAATACGTCGTCAATACATCAACAAAAGAAGTCGACTTTATAAGCACTTACAAAGACATTAATTAGAACTCTTCACTTCATACAATTGGCTCCGCCCCTTTGGGCCTTTTTAGGTCTTAGAGACATCTTTAAGTTATCTTGCAGTGTTGAATGCTCTTTATTTAAGAATTCTGAAAGATATCTGTAAGAGGAGAATGTGTTGCTTGGGGATTTTGTTGGCACGAGAAATTTGCAGATATGACACAATGGTCTGACGTGCCTAGAGGCGATAATACACTAATAGTGTATTTATCAGGGTCAGAGGTAAGAAACAAGTCTAGAGTGTTCCCGGGTTGACCTGCAACGTCAGGGATTCGAGTTGGCTCGACAACAAGCTGGGTCAGTTGGTTTAACTCAGCGAAGACCTCAATATACCTTCCTTCGGGTGTTGTCTGACCCGAAAAGCGAAGCCAAGTAGAATTGTGTACATTGAAATCGCCCGTAATAACGATTTCAGTGTGAGGATAATGGGAAACAATTCTTTGGATGGAGTCGGACAGAGCATCAAATTCGTTAAAAGTTGAATTTCTGTCCAAGTTTGGACTTCGATAAATAAAACAGGTATGTATGATGTGCTTATTAACCGAAAATTTAAACCACATGAAATTGAAGTTTGTGTTTGAGCACAAGCCATATTGTGGTTGAAGTTGGTACGCAACATCATTTCTTATGTAGATAGCGAGACCGTGATGGGAAAAGAATAATGGCACTAAGTTATACCCATGTAGGTTAAATTCCATATGATCGGTATTATCTCCTACCTGAGTTTCACTCAGTGCCAAAACAGCTGGCCTGTTTAACGCAGTATAAACATACGCAGCACAGAAATTCTTTCTTAGCCCACGAATGTTGCAATAATCGACCCTAAAATTACCCACCATTTAAAAATATTCAATAACTTAAACAAAAACCAACCCAGACGACTATCTAAGATGAGTGTCAATCTCAGTCCCAATCTGACTTCACAAAACAATTTATTACTAGTGTTATGCCTTAGCAATAAAATGTTTTGATCCGCCCCTGGTTACTAAGTTGACAAACAGCTATCCATCCGAGAATCAATTTAATTTGATCTCTGCATGCACTGCGAGAGATTCCCCACGCAATGCATACAATGATCAAATCAAATGGACTGCGTAAGAATACAAGAGGAAGGAAAAGAAGGATTACCGCTCGTTGTGATGTGTTGATTTGTTTTTTTTTTGCACATAGTATGGATTAATAGGTTTTGTTGTTGTTTATTGATTGCACTTGCACTGAATTGTGTTGGATTGCGGCGCGAGACTTTTTTTTTTTGTATGTTGTATTAATTTTTGCTTTTGATATATGTATACTTATTATTTTTGTTGATATTTATTTATTTAATTTTTATTGTAAAATTTATTAAACTTAAAATATTTGGGGGTGTGAGACATAGCACAAATAAAATAAAAGAAGACACAGACACGGTAGGGACGAGACGAACTTTTTCCTTCGACAAGACTTTTACAGAGACAAGTGTGCACTCGATGGTAGACAGGTCGGCTTTCTGTATCAAAAATATAATTTTTGTACAGGAACTTGTTTAAAACCTCAAAATCTTTCCTATGAATGCGGAAGAGATTGTAGTCGATTGGGCTAAGGGTTTTTTTTGTATTTAGCATGGGTTTTCGTTTAAATGTTTTTTAAGTGAACGAGCTCATTATTGTACCAAGGGGGCTTAGACAATTTTCTATTAGATAAGCATGGAACAAACCTAGGAAAAGAATTTTTAAAATATTTGTAAAAGAAGAAAACATTTCTTGGATATTAAGGTATTTGAATTCATTCTCCCAATCAAAAATGCTTAGTAAATTATTAAGTCCCGAAAAATTTGATCTCGCGAAGTTGAAAACTTTCTCAGAGCAAAAAACAGGTTCCAAGAATGTATAACCCCTAATTTCTATCAAAATTTGATTTTGGTGAATAGAGTATATGGTCTGGTATATGGTCTGGTATTCCTTGTGATTGGTGAAGCAATCAAGAATGCCTATTTAGTTTCTATACAGAGTAACCGCACTAAACCGCACGTCTTTCTTTAAATTGAATTTGGTAAAAGTTTAATTTTTCGCTTTTCTTTAAATTCCAGAAGTAAATTTAAAGCCGTAAAAAGAGCTAGTATGTAAAAATTCTTATAAATTTTCATTTACGAATTTGTTTCTCAGAAACGGCTCTTAAGATTTGCATGAAATTGTCCAGAGTTTGTTTTTTAATTTTTCTTAAATGAAATTCTCCTCCAGCCATGCCCACTTTTCTAACGTTTTATTTCCCAGATACGATGATCTATTGATATAGACGAAACTTTCACAATCTTTTTTGTTAGAGTGTTTAAAGTCAGGACCAATTTGTTTTCGAAAAATAATCAAAATGGGGGTTTTACACCCGTTTTTGACCCGTTTTTTCAAAATCGAACTTTTGAAAATTGTTGCAGTTGTTCTAAACATTGTTCCAAGTTCTTGGAACTCTGTGCTCAAAATTTCAAGAGTCATTTCAAATTTGATTTCACTTCGCTTGAAGTATAAACTAGGCTTTATATAGAAATATAAACTTTTTGGACATTTTTTTTCAATTTCAATGAATAATTAAACTTTTCTCATTTTTTTTTCGGTTTTTAATTTTTCTTCGAAATATGAATGAAAATATTTTTTTTGGAAAATTTCAATCAAAAATTAAACTTTTCTCAGTTATTTTTTCGTTTTTTTAATTTTTTTCGAAGTATGAATTACAGGTACCTACTGTTGCTCAAGAAAACTTGACATTGGCGCTCAATTGATGCATCGCATTATACGAAAATTCGACTTATATTTAAACTTGATTTGCGGCTAAACTAAGCGTCCTAGCGACTTATAAAATGCATATTCGTGATATTGGAATGTGCCCGTTCTCAAAAATTGGTAAACAAATTTTTACAAAACTTTCAAAAAAATATTTTCAGTTTTTCGGCTAAACTTAAGCAATTTTTGTTTTTTTTTTTTAATTTTTCTTCGAATTATGTGTGAATGATATTTTTTTCTTTAAATGCAAAAGGAACTTTGCATACACCCAACCTCGCACCCACCCCAAATCCTTTAATGTCCCCAAGCAGGGGGGTTGCAGGGGGCAGCATGCCCCCCCCCACACACACCTCGCTGTTTATTTGCGTTTATTTGTGATTCAAGGTACTCTTGCTCAAGAGAACTCAATTAAATGCATAGCATTATACGAAAAATCAACTTTTATCTGTAAACGCGATTTGCGGCTAAACTAAGCGTCCTAGCGACTTATATATAGCGACTTATGTCACAAATTGCATAGGAAAGACAAATATTAATCAGCTGTCGCATAGAAGTAGAAAGTAGACAATTTTGATCGGCGGGATTTTGATTTTCGGGATTTTGATGATTTCCGGGATTTTGAAAAACGGGATTATGACACGCGGGATTTCGACATAGGGGATTTTGATTCGCGGGATTTCGACCCCAACCCTTGAAAAAATATTTTCGAGTTTTTTGATTTTCTAAGAACTTTACAAAATTCTAGAACCCAAAAATTATTTCAAGTAAAACTTTGTTTTTTTTCTAGCATATATCAAAATTTCATGCAAACCTATCCATAATCAGGCTTAATCTAAACGAATATATCATTTTTTTAGCTCCCCGCGGACCACCACTCTATATTTCAAAAAAAAATTAAATTCCGAATGATTCTTCAAGCTTTTATTTTAAATGGTTAAAAGTCCTGGTTCTTGTAACAAAATTTCGAAACCATATTCTCACAAAGTGGTAATTTTTCTACCAATTCAAAATACTGTCAATAGATATTTTTTTAAAGGTTTCCAAGGACTTCCTGAAAGATACAGGACTACTTTAGAAAACAAATGGTTGAATGGTAGGTTGCTTAGCTTATCGAGTGCGGGCAGGCATGCTTGCATTTCTAAGGTCTAGCTCGTCGGAGGGGTGGGTTTTTGCGCTGACTCGCTAAGCATTGTTACTATACGTGCCTGATTTAAAAAACAAGAAATTTAAAGAAAACAATATACATACCCACAGTACACAAATCTAAGGTATTATACTGCGCAGGTTGTCAGTCGAAAATAAAAAATGGCTGTGCGAGTGAGGAAGAAAACACACGTAAAAACAACAACAAATTAAAATTGAAATTGTCAGTAATAAAAATGGCTGTGCGAGTGAGGAAGAAAACACACGTAAAAACAACAACAAATACTGACATTTGACACAAATTTTGATATATGCGCAGAAGAAACAAAAATCAAAACTCTAATGATATTACCTTTAATATGTGTACTGTGATACATACCTATCATCACCAAAACATCACTCACCACATTCACTTACACAAACACACTAAAAAAAATGAAATTACCACATATTCATTCTAAAAACTTTTCATTTAGAAAAAAGGAAATGAAAAACAGTTTGTTTCATTTTTAAAATAATTATAAAATCATAAGTTTATTTATGTGTTATATTAAAAAAAAGTATTAAAGTAATTATTTAGTAAGAAAAATTAGATTTTATGTTTGTGTATTTCAAAGAAATAAGAAAAAATATATTTAAGTTATATTTTTAAATATGTCATTTTAAGTAAGGTATTTGAAATTACTTTTAAAACAAAACAAAGTTAAACTAAAATTGAAATTTAAGAAACTAAAAAGTCAAATTATTTAAAAGTTATTATAAATTATTTATATGAAAATTAAGACAAAGAAATTATCCATTATAAGTTAAAGTTCAGTAAGGATTAATTTAAACTTAAAAAAGTTAAAAATCTAGGTTAAATTGCAAAATTGAAACGTTTAAGTAATAAGTTAATAGGTTAATATTTAAGGTCAAAGTTAAGTATTATAATTTTTGTTGTTTTTGTTTAAAATAAAAAAAGGTGGACATCTTTTCTAGTCCAGAGTGTGTTCATTTCGTTTAAATTCAAAATTAAAAAAAAACTCACCATAAGTAATATGCAATTAGTTTAATATGATTTTACCAAAACTTGTGATTCACTAATGAATTTTGCAGGACTTGATTCAAAATGGATGTGCACAGCCTTTTTGTCTTTTACCTGTTGAACCTGTTAGTTACTGGGAATAGAAAAGCAATATTTTTTTGTAGATGAAATTTAACGAAATACACTTAGCTTTTCTTTATGATAAACAGCAAGGGTAGGTAGCATGATTTAATTTAAAACAAACAAAACAAATTATTCTTGAAAATACTTATGAACACAATAACAAAAAAAACTATTATAGGTAATTGTCTTTTATGGTAAAACTACATGTTGATTGAAGAATAGATAATAAGAAAATAATTTCGAAATTTTATTTAAAATTTGTCTTCTGGAAAGTTCATGATTTTGAAAATTTCTCTTCTTGAAAGTTCTCGATTTTTCGAATTTTGGAATGATAGATTTAAAAATTGGTATATATCTTGACAAAATGTATCTGTAACCACAGGACAGAAAAACTGCTTGTATCTACTAGAATGCGGGGACTCTTCTCTATTTCTCTGGTCACTGGTATTAGCCTTGAGGAAAATTGCAAACAAAATCCTTCTTCAAAAATCTGTTTGAAGATTCACTACTCGAATCTGATTCCAAAGATTTGTTTCAAAATCTTCAAGTTATAATAAACGATGCATTTATTTTTCTTTGTTAGTAAATTTTTACGATCACTTTCCGAAAAATAACACTGAATAAGCAATAATAGCATAGTCTACAGTTCCGATGCGAAAAAAAATCAAAATTTTCAAAACAATTTTCCACCTATTCTGCGCACCAAGTTGAATAATATTCAAGGCGAAAAACGTTTGCTTTGGCCTAAACCACCCATTGAGTCATAAATTTACCCTTAATTGACAAACTATAGGCCTAAAAATGGAAAATAATTATTTTTGGATGCGAAAACCATTTGCATGCGCATGCCAATAATGGCTTGAGGTGAATATATTTTTTTTTTTCGGAAGTATAAACCGACCATCAAAAAAAAAATATTTTATTCACCACACTTTTTTTCGCATGCAAATCAATTGCCGGTCCATTGTTTTGCATGACATTCCATGACAGCATAGTTTTTTTTTTGCATGAAACTTTAAACCAATCATGCAAACAATTAATTTTACATTTTACCTCAATTATTTTTGACATGCGAGAATATTTGCATAGATTTTTTTTTGCGCACGGGAACTGTAAACTAGGCTAATACTGCAACAATTGAAATACTAAAAAATTAACTTCGAGAGCTTCCGCACAATTCAACTTTTCAAAATAAACTATCTCGAATCAATTTCTGTGACATCTTTTATAGTCTGTAGGATTACTAATACATCCTTAAATTTATTAATAAAAAATATTATTTCCTAATTTTTTCAAAGCAATCTTTATTTTTTTGTATTAGTTCTCAAGTGAAAATATTTTATTTCTTTCAAAGAGAGATTGATTAAAAAAAAAATATTGAAATGTGTACATGAATAGTACAAAGTAGTTTAAATTAATAAAAACACAAGGTCCCTTACATTCTTAAAACTATTATTATCATTATAAATATTCAAATTTTCAAAAAAAAATATCCTCCCCCTTAAGAAAATCAAATTTAAAAAATCTTCCACGTCCCACCACGCATATTTTTTTTTTTATAATTATGCGCACACTAAAGGGGTTGTGACTACCCTTAAGAGTGTTCCGAAGTGAACAAAACCAGTAATTTAACTTTTTTTTTTGCATATATAAGACCGGTTTTTTTCACTTTCATCAGATACTTTGTTTTATTAGATTTTGCATTTTAACTAATTGGTCACTAGCAGGCGTATTATTGTACTAAAAAATTTTTTCTAAAAGTAACTGTTCCAAATTAACATAAATTTTCTGTGCAAAGTTGCCTTTTAAGAATTAAAAATTTCAATATCAAATGATATAATTATGATTATATAATAAATGAAAATCATGAAAAATATATTGAATTTATATCCACTGCAAAAAAAAATGTCAAAAAAATACCGTTAGGTATAGAAAATTGACTGTCAAAAATGCATTTTTTCAAAATTCACAAGCATTTTTATTTTGCACTACTAAAATTTTTATTAGGTACAAAATTAAAAATTTTCTCCAATAGTGGCATTTTAAAAATATGGAATTTTATGTTATTAAACAGTTTTTTTCAAAAAATGCTATAGTGTAGGCTACATTTGCTTTGAAAAACGGCCCTTTTAGCCATTTTCTCGATTTCTTAGAGGGTTTTACCAAAATCTTTAAATATTTAAAATTTTTAAAAATGGCGTCCAATTGACAGGATTACAACAATGACTCCAAAGCAAAATTACATCCTTAGTATTTAAAAAATAAATTACAAATATAAAATAAGGTCCTCACCACAAAAAGTGCAGGGATTTCGGTTTCCTGACTGGACTTCATATTGGGCGCCATTTTTCAAAATGCCTTTAATTTGACCCAACTTAATGTACATATTTTTTGGGATCGAAACCTTATCATGACATAAAAAAGTTCGATTTTTTGGCACACACTAATGATAGTATACATTATATAGTATAGTAAAATTTCTAATCCCTTGAATGTAATATTTATTTTCAGATCATACAAACGTCTGGATCTTATTTTACAATTCTACAAACAGTATTGTAAGTTTTACGAATTCGTCCTCGAATAAAAGTGTTAAATTAATTTTACCATATTATATAACGTGTATTATTTAATATTTGTTACTTGATTTATGTAAAAGAACAAAAAGGTGAACAATAGCAACTGGATTTCCATTAAAACTAGCACGGGCGGTGCAAAGTGGAATGAGCCAAAGTTAGAAATTAGATTCGTTCTTTAGAAATTTAAGGCTCTGGGATCTTGGCATTCCAATCTTATTGGTCGAAAATTGTTCAGAAATGTGGTCAACAAGCTTAAATCAGCCACAAACTTTGTTTAAGAATTTCGGAAGTTTTGTTTGTCAAGGTCATAGTATGAATTGCTAACAATTTATAGTGTGACCTTGAAAAAAAAAACTTTGGAAATGCATAATAAAAACTGTAAGTTGACTTTTTATCACGTTGGCCTTTTTTTGTGAATATCCCACATTATGGAGTAGCAAGATCCCTGAGTCTTGAAATGGCATGGAACATGGCATTATGACAATGTTCGTTAACTGCGTCAGGATTAAATATTACATAAATAAATATTTTTGTCTGAGAGATTCTTCAAAAGTGCTCAACATCTGTTAAATTCACGACTATTTTTCTCTGTGTATGAAAAATATGGACACCGAAAACTTTTTTTCAATCACCATTCGTCAGGCTTTGGTAATATGAAAACATTTAATTTCGCATGAATATTAAATAACTACGGAATGACATTTTTTTAATGGAATATCTAAGCTCATAGATCATTCATTAACTCCCATTTAATTACTGCCTTTGCGGTTTACAAACTCAAAATTGAACCTCGAACATATGTACCTGTAAAGCCATTTATCCTTTATAAAAGACTCCTCACTAGCTTTTGTTCTTCACAAAAGTTGACAAATGGCTCCTGGTGTATTTCTGTCCTCCCGTTCGCTTTCAATTGATGTCTCTTTTTTTCATATAAGCAAATTGATTCTAAGATTTCTTGGTTGTTGGCCTCTTGGTCATTTAAGTCATTTAACAATAATCAAAATAGTTTTAAATTTGGCAACTTTGCTGACAGCAATTATAGGAGAAATACGATTTGCTTGGTTCGTAAGAACAGATCCTTTGTATGCCGTCAATATGATTTGTCCATGTCTAACTAAGATGGTCACTTTGATTAAATTAATTTGTTTTCTTATCTATCGCAAGGACCTGCAACTTATTTTGAGAAGTCTCTTCGAACATTGTAAAACAGGTAAGAAAAGTAATGAATTTTTCAAGAACTAATTAAATTTACATAGATAAGTCTATTTTAGATACAAAAGATTGTAAAAAGAACTCCCTGATTGCTAAGGTGTCTTATTTCACAAATATGTGCTGCATAGTGCTTTTAATATTTGGTTTGTCAACTGCTTTTTTGTTTGTTTTAAAACCTTTAATATTTTGGGGCTATCAATTTTTCATAAATGGAAAAAGAAATAGTTGGGTAACTCTACCGTTCGAAGTTGCGTAAGTTAAAAAACAAATTTCCAACCTAAGGGTCTTAACATTCTGTTGTATTTGTTTACTTGAAGTCTACCCTACAAAGACATGACTCAAATAAATGACAAAACCTTTTATACGAGTGTTTACTGCTTTTTGGCATATTCTTCAACTGTTACATCATTTGGAATCTCCGGTACTGATGGAACATTTTTGGCATTTTGCATGTACATATCTGTTTCTTATCAATGTCTACAAGAAGACTTTAAAAGCACTTTTAAGATCCATACATCAAACGGTAAGTTTGCGGTCTCTATTTATTTTTTATTTTAGTTTATTTACTTACAAAAAGTTCGAACTTTCTAAAGATTTGTATGCTTCAACTAATGATGATGTTTTTTACAACGACCTTACAAAACTTATAAAACGTCAACAAAAAATTATTGAAATATTTAAAAGCTTCAATCGAATCTACAAATTCATGGTATTTATGAATTTCATATCTGCAAGCATTATCTTTGCAATTCTTTTGGTTAATCTTACATTGGTAATTTATTTTAATTAATTCTTAAAAGAATTTTTATAAAATATCTTTTTTTTTGTATTTTTTTTTTTTAGACTTCTGGAATTTTTAAATTTGCTTATTTGATCTACATTCTTGGAATAGCAAATCATCTTTTTGCAATTTGTTATGGTGCTGAAAGTGTTAACAGAAATGTAAGTTTTGATTTTAGAATTTGATTATTATTTAATGATTGTTTGATTTAGTGCTTAAAACTATCTGAAACTTTATACTTTTGCGAATGGTATAAATGCAACAAGAAAGTGAAATCATTGATTCTTTTTGCTTTAGTTAAGTCACAGCGTGGGAGTCCTATGAGAGCACCATTTTTTTCACCATCTTTGCCACTATTTGCATCGGTATGATATTTTTACTTGCGATATAGGTACTATAGGGCAAGTTTTGGATTCGTGCAAAAAAAAAATTTCGAGATAACAATCAAACATGACATTACGATAATAGAGAACACGAAAAAAGTGGGTGGCACAATTCTGTCTGTCTGTCTGTCTGTCTGTCTGTCTGTCTGTCTGTCTGTCTGTCTGTCTGTCTGTCTGTCTGTATGTACCTCAACCTACAGCCTAAACCACTGAAGCGATTTTCTTCAAATTTTGAAATTAAGGTTTTTTTGTAACTCTCCAGAGGGGAAATTGAAATTTTTTTTTTAGCTCAAAAAATAACGGTACTTGCCATACAACCGTTAAGGAAAAGCTTATTTATCTCAAGAACGGCTCCAACGATTTTGATAAAAAAAAATCAGTGTATTATTGTAGATATGATATACCTTTAAGTAAGAAAAAAAATCACCAAAAACATTTATTAACGGTACCTGTCATATAACGGTTTTTTTGATTTTTGGTTTTCTCATTAACCGCTCGTCCGATTTCAATGAAATTTTTTGCACAAGAGCTTTGTTAGAATATAAATAATACTGCATACCAAAATTTTTGAAAAAATAAATTTTGGATTTTTAAAAAAAGATTCAAATTTTTTTTTTGAAAATTCAATATTTCAAAAATGGGTTGATGAATTGTTTTGAAATTTCAGTTTTAAATGTATATTAATATATACTCAAAATTGGCATACCAAATTTTTTTTTGAAAAATATTACAAAAATTTTATATATAAAAAATTAATTTTTAAGAAAACGGCTCCAACGATTTTAAATTTTTTTTTTGCATATATTGATATTTTTTTAAGTAATCAAATGGCATACTTTTTTTGGCGCTCTAAGTTATTTATCAGGCTGTTTAAACAATTAAAAGAACGATTTAAATGCTTTTTTATACTTTTTCTATAATTACTTGAATATTTTTTAAAGTTCTTAAGTTCCACACAACTTTGAACATAAGAGCAAGTACGTGCGATCCAGTCGTGCATTTTATTTTTTTTGCAATAAATCTAATTTTCACATAAAGCGAAGTAGAATACAAAAAAATAATTAAAATGAAAGTATTGTATTCAATTAAAATTTTATAAATCTAATAATTGAAAAAAAAAACCTAACTGCACGAGGCGCAAAAGATTTCGCAATTTTTATAATTAAACGGTAGAAAATTGTTTTATGAAGAAGAAAGCTCCTTTCATATTAACTTTGGAAATAGTATAGGATCCCGCCATAGGACGACCTACCCTCATAAAAGTACCAAGATGAGCGGTATACAGCTTTTGTAGGTAGTGTCTAAAAACCAAATTTGCGCATGGGTTGCCTGCCGAAAATTGTTCAAGGCATAGGGTTGCCAAGCAATTATTCTCAATTTTTGGGGTTTTCCAATTATCTGTCCCAGCTAAGATGGTAAGCATTAAAGATATTCAAAAAATACCATATAAAAAAAATTGTTCCAAATGAAAAATAAGAGAAAGTTTTTTTTCTTTTGTGATCAGTACATTTTTTAAATACCTATGGCGGGATCCCAGATTAATATAAGTACGTACCTACATACATGTAATATATATTTTTAAAAGTTTTTATTTTCACAAATGTATCAAAGTAAATTATTGTTTAAAATGTGTAAGGCAATTAAGCAAAGGAACGCAATTCTTTTAATTTTCAGTACCTTAAGTCTTTTTACTCGGATATCGCATATTAAAGCTAGCTTCCTCCGCATTTATGTGAAATTTACATTATTATGTTTATGTACCTTAGGGTGTGCCAAGGATATAATAGGTAGTTTATTGCTCATAATTGAACTCGTTATGTTGGCATAGACACATATTCAGCTACATATATATGGATCCTTCTAAAATGTATCTACTCTGAAAAAAAATTTAAACATGTGTTAAGGTGTTTGGAAAATAATCCTTGGTTACTTAATAAACTCTTTTTGTTTGCCTATATATTTTCATTCTTGAGAGGAAAAAGTATTTCATTAAAGATTTTATTTAATAATTTATTATTGAATAATTTTTTTTTTGAGGCATAAGCATGCCTTAAACGAACAAATTAATTCATCCTTGCGTTTTTTTGAGAGAATGGTCACACTGGCCACTTTTCAATATGTTTGGTTTTTTGTACGGAATCAAATTTACTATCGAATCTTCAAACCAGTTTCAAACTAATCTTAGACCAGTTGTAAACAAGCTTCAAACCAATCTTAAATAAGTTCCAAACCGATTTAAAACTTGTTTCAAACCAGATTCAAGCCGATTTCAAACTGGGTTCAAACTAGTTTCAAACCGGTTTCAACCCAGTTAATCCATTAAAGTCCAGAAAGGCCTGCAGTCTTCACTTCTCCGGCATGAGATTGAGGAGAAAATTAAAACTTAATGGAAACGGAAATATGAATGCACTGGTTCACAGATCTCTGATGGAATTCAGCTAACGCGAAGCTTTTAACGTTACCGTCACTTCCTACCGCATCACGTTGAAAATCTCACCGTGTAATGTTCAAAACCCTTTTTGTTTCATTGAGCCCTAAGGTATAAGCGTTTTTTTCCAAACAAATAGACTTGAATACTTATGTAGGTACATATGGGAAGATTCAAAATTACGACATGTGATTTTCAACCTGCGATAAGAAAATCACAATCACGACCAAACTGTGAGCTCCGTAGATAAATGTGATTTGATTTGTTGCCTGTGGTTTATTTAACATTTTGTGAAAAATCTCAGATTCACAACCACAGCGCTAAAATCACAACGAAGAGGAGCAATTTACAAATCACGAAAAGAACTGTAATCGTGATTCATTTAACTCCTGTTAAAAAATCATGATCAAAATATGTAAAATCACAAGAGGTAATCAAATATCACAGATCAAGATGAATGTATGAAGAACTAGAAAGATTTCTTAATTTTCTTCACATTTTGTAAGTTGATATTTTGACAGATTTAGTTTTTTTTTTAATTTTGATAGATTTTTAAACTGGAGAGTATGAAGTTGACAAGCATTGCAAACTTTTGGAAATCCACCCACTCCCACACCTACTTTTTTGAGAGCTAACGTTTTGAAATTTGAAATCTTAACCGTCATGAAAAAGTGCTTCTCATTTAGCCGTTCGGAATCGGAAAAAAACTGTAGGTCCCCTCCATTCCTGCCAATTACACGCACACAAGAATGGTTGAGAGTTGTAATTCACTAGGCCCTGATGGTTCTCGACGAGCTGTTGTGCCATCCAATTTATTTATAATTTTTATTCGAATACGATTTATTTTTTCGTATTTCGTCTTTTTGACAAGTACCTACGCACTTTCATAATTACATATTTTGTCAAAAAAAGATTCGTGATTTTGACGTTAAAAAAATCTAAGTAATAATTTAAAATATTTTTAAGTTACTTCTTTTCAAATTTATATCGAGAAAAATTTTTAATATGTAAGTACTTTCGTTGGTTCGTTTCCCCTTAATTTCTATACCCCTCACACAATGTGTTAAAAAGGCGAAACACGATAGGACCGAAAAAACGTATCATGTAATCCGGTTCTATGATCAGATCAAAATGTCGACTTTTATAATGTCGATTGAAATCTCGATTCCTAAAATGTCAGTCATTGTCTGCATTTGAAATACATATTGGCATTTTAAAAATTTGATAAAACTTTGTTTTTATTTTTTTGATCAGTTAAGATAAGATATAAAAAATCGACCTTATGTTGTCGATACTTATAAAAGTCTACGTAAGTTTGCCGGTGCGTTGTTCGCGGAACGGTGCCTTTTACAGCAAAGCGCAACTGCCCCTTTGCCCCAATGTCACGGCACCGATTTAGAAGCAGTTTATATTTGTATTATATAATTTTAATTTGTGAAGTGTTAACTACTGGAAACCTCTGATTAACATTTTTAGTTATTTTGCTTTTGCACTTTGTATCTATTTTACTCTTCACAAACATCCTCTATTTGGCTATGTCGGAATTATATTAGATAAAAAGTGTATGGAACCAAAAATGACAAAAAAATTCGCTCGTTATATTTTAGAAGTAACAAAATTGAGCTATACTTAGCTTTTGAAACTGATTTGTACTTGCGATATACATAGGTACTATAAGACAAGTTTTGGATTCGTGCAAAAAAAAATGTTGCGATAACAATCAAACATGATATTACGATGATAGAGAACACAAAAAAAGTGGTTGGCACAATAAATTCTGTCTGTCTGTCTGTTCGTCTACAGCCTAAACGGCTCTATCGATTTCCTTCAAACTTGGTATGGCTTTTGGTGATTCTTCCCACACGTTTTTTTAATTTTTTTTTTTAGAACGAAAAATAACGGTTCCTGCCATACAATTATTTTTAGCAATTTTACATAATTGTATTTTTCTCAAAAACGGGTCGACAACTTTTCTTAAAAAAAGATTCAATAAATTTATTTAAGTAAAGGCTTCCTTTGGCTGGAAAACCATTTTTCAAAAATGGTTATTAATGGTACCTCCTAAAAAACCATTTTTTAATTTTTGATTATCTTCAAAACGGTACGACCGTTGTAGTTTTGTGTACCAACATTTTTGAAAAATATTTTTTGGATTTTTAAAAAATGTTTCGAAATTTTTTTTGGAAAATCAAATATTTCGAAAACGATATGATCGATTTTTTTTTGAAACTCGATACTCGTGAGTTTTTTTAGTTTTAGACAAAATTTTACATTTATGAAAAAAATAACGATACCTTCCATACACAAGTTAAAAACCCGCAAAGGAAAATATTTGTTTGGTTCAAAACGACTCCTACGTTTTGGATTAAACTTTTTTCATATACTCAAATTAGTACGATCTACTACCAAAAATTATAAAATTTTACACTTAGCAAATATTAAAAGTACCTGCCATAGAACTTATTTTTTTATTTTGAATTTTCTCGTTATCGGCTAAACGAATTTAGATTATTTTTTTATAAACAAATTTCGAATAAGATGAAATAATATTGCATATCAAAATTTTCAAAAAAAAAAAAGTCTGGATTTTTAAAAAAGATTTAATTTTTTTTTTGAAAATTCGATATCTCAAAAACAGGTTGACAATTTTTTTTCACATTTTGTTTTTATATACACATAAATATATGCTTTAGGTTTGCATACCAAAATTTGTTCTTAAAAAGGTTTTGAGAATTTTACCTACATATATATATGTATAAAAAATCATTTTTTTTAAAAAACCGCTCCAACGATTTAAAATTTGTTTCCCATACAATCATATTCAATCAAGAATTAAGATGGCATTTTTTTTCACCTCAAACTTTCAAAAGAGTTTTAACCAATTTAAATGTTGTATTTCATGCTTCTCTACATTTTTCCCTCATAATTTCCATGTTTTTGTATACAATTTTCTTAAACCCGC
Source organism: Dasysyrphus tricinctus (assembly GCA_963921185.1). Taxonomy (NCBI): domain Eukaryota; kingdom Metazoa; phylum Arthropoda; class Insecta; order Diptera; family Syrphidae; genus Dasysyrphus; species Dasysyrphus tricinctus. Next base: position 208,722,438 of record OY992531.1, on the reverse strand, counting down.
AGTGTCTTGAACATAAGAGCAAGTACGTGCGACCCAGTCGTGCATTTTATTTTTCAGCGTCTTCGCGTCTGTTCCCTTGCTTACAACACATTTATAGCTTTCCTTGCGCTCACGGTGCATGATCTTCTAAGTGAGTTATGTTGTAGATGTAGAGTCAATTTCCCTAAATTTTCAAATAAGCGGTTGTGTTTTATTTCTTGCAAAAATTGTTTTCTTATTTTTTAATAAAAAATCTAGGCATTCATATTTGGTCCCTCAAGCCGGATTTCCGGTTAGGGACAAGATTAATACTGGACGGTATGCTGCGAATTAATTTTTAAGGATTGATATTTTTGAAACTTATACAAATGAGAAAGTAAATTTTCAATTTCTGTGGCACACCCTATACTATGAATTAATTTAATTTTATTTTATGAAATTTTTTTTTCAGATTATCCAGACGTCTGGATCTTATTTTACAATTCTTCAAACAATACTGTAGATATTAAGAACTTTACTCAGTGTTTTTTTCAGGAACAAACTAAAATAAAAATCTAAGTTTGTATAAAAAATTTTACAGTTTTTCAACGTTTATTTTCTCGTACATAATGTATTCTTTGCTTAGAAATTATTGTTTGGAAATGACAACCTGAATGAGTCTCAGAAGTCGCAGGGCCAGTTTTCCATTGCTGAGTTGACTCCTAGTTAAATCTTAGTTAATCCTGAAAATAAATCAACCCTCAGTTAACTCAGAAGCAGTTTTTCAGTTCAGGATTATTAACTTTATCTTTATGAAGACTCTGAAGAAAAAAAAACTTTTGACGACATGCATACCTTCAGTTACCAGAGTCTACCAGAGAGCATCTCAGCAAGAAACTCTCCATCTGTGCATTCAGCGAACACAGACACAAACGTCAACAATCAGTGGTCTTACCCGCCAGAAACTAAAATCAACCACATCTAAAGGTGCGTTTCATTTGAGTGTTCTTGCACTACAACGCTCTTGAGAGTGACTCTCGATTAGCTGTATCGCCTCTGTGAGCTATTTTCATGACTGTGTCAACTTGCGAATTTTACTCTCGAAAGCTGCTTGAGAGTTGCTCGCAGTCTTTTTACTCTCAAGTGGACACGCTCCTTATGAAAGAACCCATAGTATGATGGTGAATACCTCCACTGGAAAAATATTGACAAAAATGCAACTTTATTTAATCGACAACGTATGCGAGAAACTGAACAAACTTTTCAAAGACTGTGACTCTTTTAATGGCGGAAAACTTGTGCACTATTAGTTCAAGAACGATGTTAAAGAAGTCACATGACAGCACAATGCCTTGTGAAAGACCCTTCTAGATATCAAAGCTATTGGTGAGGTGTACGTTTATACGGTTATACTTTCTGACACTGTCCTTTCTTATCACTGTGTACATTTGTGTCACCTTCTCCCAATATTTTATTAATTCCTCCATTTGTTTAACTTTGTATTAAAAATGTATGCCAGGCATGTAAAAATATAAATTAGTAACAAAACTGAAAAAAAAAAAATAATAATAGTTAATTAAAATCTATCAATTTATCCACCAACTATCAATCAATTGGTTCTGTTTTTGGTTAAAGACTATTTTAAAATATTTAAATATTTAATATGGTTTAGTCATTTGATACCTTTTTACCACCAACAACCCCATAATGCAATGCATTGAAAGCTGATGGCATCATATTCATATTTAATCCTAATTGCATGACTGTAGTGCAATTTCAGTATATAAGTACATATTTGTAGTACCTACAGAAACATTTCAATTATTTTTCAAATTAAATGTTCATATTTTTCATAGTCACTAATCTATATAAAAAGGCCTACCTACCAGTACATAAGTATCATGAAAATAATGCCAATAAATAAAAATGGCTTCGATTTATAAATCAGATAATTTCATTAAAATATATTTTCCTATGGCTAAGTGGATTCTTCGATTCATTGGTTTCTGGCCATTAGACCCTTTGAATCGACTAACTGTGATGAAAATATTTATCAACTTAATTATTTTACTAACCGCAATAATTGGAGAAATTCGTTTTGCTTGGCTGATACGAGAGGATCTTGTTGAAGCACTCGATGCAGTTTGTCCTTGTCTAACGAAATTGGTAACTTGGATTAAATTGTTGTGTTTTGTTATTTATCGTAAGGAATTGGCTAATTTATTGAATGATCTTTTTAAACATATTGAAGCAGGTAAGTTGTTAAATGATTATAACATAACAAATAATTATTAGTTTTAGTTTCTGAATATTATGTAATAATAGTCTGGTCAAGGAACCGAATCCCGTGTGCGGTTCGGTAGGGACCTTTTTATGATTGGAGTCCATTTCTTACATATCATCAAGGATAAATTATGCTTGGGAGTCATATTTGTAATCATGTTGCTTGGACGTCATTTTGAAAAATGGCGCCCAATCTGTAGTCCGGTCAGGAAACCGAAATCCCTTCGCTCTTTGTGGGGTAGGTCCCTTATTTTTATATTTTTAATTTATTTTTGACGTGCTTAGGATCAAATTTACCTTGGGAGTCATTGTTGTAATCCTATTGCTTGGACGCCATTTGATAAATGGCGCCCAATCTGGGTCAAATTGTAAAATAAGAAACTCGTAAATTACATGGAAAAATTCCATAGTTAAAATAACGGTTGATGTTAAATAGGTGTTTTATAGACGCACCTTCGGAGAAAATATCAGTTTTGCCACTTTTCGGGAACATAATTTTTTGTATGTCAAAGGGTGGCACCTCCGCTTTTTAGATAATTTTTAATATTTTAAATATGAAAAGTTTCCGGAAACACCTCCAGATGCCAAATGCTTGTTGAAAAATAATATGTAGTTGATGTCTTAAAAACTATGTTTTGGATAGATGCACCTTCGGCTCAAATTTCAATGTTGCCACTTTTCGGGGACATACTTTTTGGTATTTTAAAGGGCGGGACCTCCACTTCCCGTGTTTGGAAGATGCACCCTCAGTTCAAATGTCAATGCTACCACTTTTCGGGAACATACTTTTTTAGATGTCACAGAGTGGGACCTCCACTTTTTTGGTTATTTTTAATATTTCGAACATGAAAAAGGAGCTTGCAACATATTTCCTTCACACGCGCTTTGCATTTGAAAGCGTTTCTGCAACTTTTTCCATGTTTAAGATATTCAAAATTACAAAATAAGTATAGGTCCCCTCTTAAACATAAAACAGGTATGTTAGCGAAAAGTGGAATCACTGGTATTTTCTACTCAACACCAATCTTTTGAGATATCAACCGCTATTTTAAGCATAGAATTTTTCCAAGTAATTTACAAGTTTTTTTTTATTGACCATTAGGTCCAGATTGGGCGCCATTTTTGAAAATGGCGTACAAACCACAGGACTACAACAATGACTCCCAAGCTAAATTTAATACTTAATTACTTACTTACTTACTTATCTAGCTCCCGATCCATAAAGTCTCTGCCTGAGATATTGCGGTCTTCCATCGGTTACGGTCCCAAGTGCTCTTGCGTCGGTGACCGACTGGTCCCTATAGCGGAGGTTCGGTCTTCCTGGTCGTCTCGAACCTGGGGGCTGGGATTCGAAGATTTTCTTGGCTGGAGCGGTGTTGTCCATTCGCTTGATGTGGCTGAGCCAGTGTAGTCAACGTGTTTTGGCTCTTTGGACTACATCCACATCTTGGTATAGCTCGTACAATTCACGATTGAATCTTCTTCTCCAATCGCCTTCTTCGCATATAGGACCAAATATCCGACGAAGAATTTTTCTCTCGAAAGTGCCCAGTATCAATTCCCCTTTTTTACTTATCGTCCAGCACTCGGCACCGTAGAGTAGAACTGGTAAAATTAGCGTTTTGTCTAACGTGCACTTTGACTTTCGAGAAAGAAGTTTTGAACCCATTTGTTAGGCCAAACCGAAGTAGCAGCAGTTTGCTAGTCGGATTTCTTCGTCGGATTTCCACTAAGGTGTCGTTTGTGGAATTGATGTTTGTTCTGCGGTAGATGAACTCCTTGTTTACCTTGAAATTACTGCTATCACAGTGACTTTTCTCCTAGGTGATGGACAGATGAGGCTTTGTTTGTTGATACCATATACTTTGTTTTGTCCTCATTCACTTCAAGACCAACGCGTTTCGCCTGTTCATCAATAGCTGGTGAATGCTTCAAGTACAGCTCTCTTGGTGTGCCCGATGATGTCGATGTCATCCGCATAGCAGTAGAGAAGACCTGTTGAAGATAGTGCGTTCAAGGTTAACTGCGCACTATCTGCTCCAGGATTTGGTTGAAGAAATCACATGATAGCGCATCTCCTTGTATGAACCCTGTACACTCGGATGAGATGTTTTTTCGGGATCCCGAGTTCCGACATCGCCAATAGAAGCCCTTGGTGACTTATGCTATCATATGCGGCTTTGAAGTCAATGAATAGATGGTGGGTCTTGACTTGAAATTCGTTGGTCTTTTCCAGGATTTGCCTCAATGTGAAGATTTGGTCTATCGTTGATCTGCCTGGCCTGAAGCCACACTGGTACGTGTCAATCATAGTATTGCAGAAAGGTTTTAGACGCTTACATAGTACGTAGGATAGGATCTTGTAGGCAACATTAAGCAGGGATATGCCTCTGAAGTTCTTGCAGGACATAGGATCGCCTTTTTTGTAGATTGACTGTTTGACCAGTCATCGGGCATACTTTCCTCCTCCCACACTTGGTTGATGAATCAGGACGTCTCCTCCATACTTGAAGAGTTCCGCAGGTAGGCGATCCGAGCTGGCAGATTTGTTGTTCTTAAGCTTGTGGATGGCTTTCTTAACTTCCTCATTACTGGGCGCTTGCGGACTGGATCTTCATTGACTGGTCTCATACTTCTTTGTTCCCCTATCGCTTCCTCTACATCAGTGTTTTTCAAACTTTTTAAGTACGCGACCCCTTTGTTATTAAAAACATTCTGGCGACCCCCACATTCATAATAATACTTTGTCAGTTATTTGAAAAGCGACATGAATCGAGCCCATCAAAAGAGCTCAGATGATTGTCAAAAGGTAAGTTATTTTTACATTTAGAGCCCACAGCAGATTTTGGGTGATTGATAACAAAAAAAGAAGTATAGGCATCGAAAGCTTCATTAAAGGCTATTCAAAAAAAAATCGAAGTCTTGTTGTCTTGTGGACAACAACAAGGGGCCTTAGTGATAAAACAGTGCATCGAAAAAAAAAGTATGAATGCAACCTCGAGGGTAATCGCGTTAGCCTAAATTTAATTTCATCCCTCCCTATATAAGCTCCTCGGATCCCATATCACGGAATCTGAGATCATTTGAGTATATAGTTCACCCTGCCAGACTGTTATAAAAAAATAAACGTTTTTCACTTAGAATTTTAAATTTCTTAAACGGTCTGGAAGGGCGAACTAAATACTCAAATGGTCTCGGATTCCGTTATATGTGATCCGTGGAGCTTATCTAGTGAAGGGTGAAAACCAACTTCGGCTAACACGGTTGATACAGCTCCAAGGGAGACAAGAAAATATTTTGACTGCAAAAGACAAAATCAGAGAACTCCTCGCAAAACTTCGTTTGCAAAAAAATTTATGATTTTTTTCCCTGGGTTCAGAAAATTCTCGATAAAATTTCATCACGAGAGTTTGCATTATTAGGACAAAAAACTATTAAGTGACTTTTCAGAACTCTTTTCTGAAGGTGGAAATGGACAGAAATAGATACTCAATCCTTTTTTAATATATCATTCCATCTGGCCGGTTTTCAATCGGTAAAGATAATAGAAAATCTTATTTATTTAGCTGCAGATGGTATGCTCTGAATTCAATGTGAAAACCATTGATATAATTTGGGTTGGGGTCAAAATACTGTATGGGTCATAATACTGTATTTAAAATACTGTATCTCAAAATACTGTATTTCAAAATACTGTATGTACAAAATACTGTATGATCAAAATACTGTAAGTAAAAATTCTGTATTTCAAAATTCTGGTTGGTCTAAATTCTGCATTTCAAAATTCTGTATCTCAAAATTCTGTATTTGAAAATGCTGTAAATAGGCTGAAAAATAAAAATCGTTTTGATAATGTAAAAAAGTGCGCACTTTTTTACATTATCAAAACGATTTTTATTTTTCAGCCTATTTACAGCATTTTCAAATACAGAATTTTGAAAACAGAATACTTTTTTTTTAAGAAAATACAGTAATAATTTTTCGTAAGCATAAAATTCTGACTAAAATTTATTAAAACAAAAACAAGATAAGTGCTATCTCTATCTTGTTCTTATTTTCTCTCTCTCATTTTCTTCTTCTTAATTGTTTGTATCTCTCTCACATTTTTACATGAATTGTTTTGATCATAATCAACAATTGCATAAACAATTGCAAACGCGCAACTGGAAAGAGTTATAAATGGTGAACATATTCGTAAAAAGAATAAAACTGTTCTTAAAAATAAAAAAAATGCACATATAATGAGAAAGATTAATGATTTAAGCCATATTGGTTACTTTAAAAGAATAGCAAAAAATCTAGGTTTATATACAAATTTTGTTTATAGTAAGTTTATTCCTTTGGTTATCATTAATGTACAAGGAATTTTGTAATTTTGATTTGTTTTGTTGTAATTTTTCGTTACTTTGTTTTTGTTAATGCATTTCTGCATACAATACATATATAGTTACTTAAATAATATTGCCTATTATCTGTTTACTTATTTATGACTTATTAATGTATGTATTCTGGTTTTCAATTTGTTTGGATTTTCAAGAAATGATATACATATTCATAAATCGAGTTCTGCTTTTTGTTTATTTTTTTTATAATGGAAGTTTAAGAACGGAATTATGCAAAACAAATTTTTTTTTTAGATACAGAATTTTCAGATACAGTATTTTTTGCTCATACAGCATTTTGAGATGAATAATTTTGAGATACAGTATTATGAGATACAGTATTTTGATCATACAGTATTTTGTACATACAGTATTTTGAAATACAGTATTTTGAAAAACAGAATATTAACGATACAGTATTATGACCATACAGTATCATACAGTATTATACAGAATTTTGACCATACAGGATTTTAAAATACAGCATTTCGACCCGCTCCCATATAATTTCTGGATAAAGAGAAGAGGAAAATATTTAGAGCTGGCAAAAGAGGCTTTAACATTGTAAGTGCCATTTTCCACTTCATACCAGAACTCACGTTTTCTTCCTTCAATAAGAAAATGCTTTAATTGTTAACACCTCAAAGATACAACCAAGTTTTTAACATTTAATAAAAGAAAACCCTTTTTAGTTCCTTGTACCTAATGGCTTGCGACCGCGACCCCCCTGATTATTCTTGGCGACCCCCTAGGGGGTCGCGACCCACAGTTTGAAAAACACTGCTCTACATAATGCCCACTTAGCAGTTGCTTGAAATGCTGCTTGAACACGTCTACAATTCCCTGTGCTTCGGTGACTAGGTTACCTTCGCTGTTTCGAAGAGCTTGCGTGCCAGTCCTATAACCAGATGCCAGTTGCTTGGCTGTTTTGTAGAACCGGCCGGCTGGTGTTGGTGGCGGTGCTGGACTCATCGAGATACTTGAGCTAAAAGGCTACGGATGGTCTTTTCTTTCTGCGCAGGGTTTTTTCTCTTTCCTTCTCTTTTTACGGTACTCCTCTCTTGCTGCTCTTGTTTTACGTTGCAGCATTTGCATTCATACATTTTCCGTCTCCTACTTCAATACCGCGCATTCATCATCATATCATGGGTTCTTTTTTCTGGGTGGTTAATAGGAAATGGTGGTCTCGGCTGTCTCCTTAATGATGTCGCGATACTGGTTCCACTGGTTGTTGACACTTGTGGCTGGGCGTACGGCAGAGAGTTTCCCGTTCAACTGTCACTGTAGTCTCTGGCTTACAAATTTAATACAGTTCAAATATAAAAATAAAGCCCCCCCCCCCCACTCCCACAAAAAGTGCTGGAATTTCTGTTTCCTGTCTGGACTACAGATTGGGCGCTATTTTTCTAAATCGCGTCAAAGCTTTAGGATTACAAAAATGACTCCCTTGCTAAAAAAAAGTGACAAACATGTAAAATAAATTTTAAAAGAATACAAAATTTAAATTTAAATCACTTTTTCAAAAACGCAAAAAGTTAAATTCAATTAAACTTTTTATAGATACTAAAAACCAACTCAAAAATTCCATACTTGCCAAGGTTGCATTTCTAACCAACATTTGGTGGATGGTGTTATTTTTTTTTGGGATTTCTTCAAATAGCCTTTATGCTTTTAAGCCAATTTTTATTTGGGCATATCGACGATATGTTGGAATTAACGAGAAATGGATTGGTCTTCCTTTTCAAGCTGCGTAATTAAAACATTCAACACAATTTTCGATAGAAAAAAAATTACTACCTATTTGTTTCTTTCCACCAGTTTACCCTATCAGGATATGACTCAACTTAACAGCAAGGTCTTGTACTCATTTGTTTATGTCTTTTTGGTACATTCTGGAAATGTTACAATTTTTGGATTTCCCGGTGCTGATGGAATGTTTATGTCCATTTGTATGTACATTTCTACATCCTACCAATGCTTACAAGAGGATTTTAAGAAGACTTTCCAGGATTACAGTGAGGCCGGTAATAAGTATTCGTATAAACCTCTGTAACTTTATATTCATAGTTTATTTTATTTTCAGAACTTAATATCGACATTAATAACCTTATTTACAATAAGCTAACTGACCTTGTTAAACGACAACGAAATATTATTAAAATGTTTAATAGATTTAACCATGTCTATAAGTTTATGATTTTTGGTCATTTTCTATTTGCCAGTATCAATTTGGGAGTTGTTTTAATGAATCTTCAATTGGTAAATAATTTATTTTTTTATAAATATTTTCTTTTTAAACTTGCTACCTCTATTGCACTAAAAGTACCTTAATTTATTTACCTAGACAACTGGAATGACAAGAGCGGTTAATATTACCTACGTTATGGGAGCTTGTACTCAGCTATACACCTATTGTTATGGAGCAGAGAGTGTGAACAAAAATGTAAGGACATTACATATTTATTATATTAAGCTTATCTCTATACAACAGTCAGTGCTTATTAGAGTAGAGACCAAGAGTCGACAGACAATTTTGGGTATAGTGCAAAATATTTATATGAACCTAGGTAGGTAAATGTATGTGTGTGTACAAAATAAACCCTATGAAGTAAGCTTTAAAAGCCTATTATCATGAGTTTTCAATTAATCGGATCGACGACGAGGTTAAGGTCTTAAGACTAAGGGAAAGTGACAAAGCATAATTTCATAAATTTAATATGAATTAAAGTGTAAAAAATAGGCCAGGAGGAGAAATATATGGATGGCAGGCGCTTTTACTATTGACAAGATTTTTCAACGCAATTTCCTTTCCTTTGGTATCAAAATAACTGTATCGAAAATTCTTGTGTGGGAAAAAAAGTTTATCAGGGTCAAACATCGTCACCGAAATATCGACTTTTTGCTATATCTTATATACCCCAGACGTGTATTAATAACTGAACGTGAATTCTGTCTGTAACTTTTTAACTGATTTTCAATTTTTTTTTTATTTTAAAAGTTCAGATGTTTTTTTTGCTAAAATTTAATTTTTATTTTTTTGTTTTGTCATTAAGGTAGCTAAAAATATCTAAGTTACAAGAATTGGACATTTCCACCAGACGTCAAACAAACAAAATAAAATACACGGGAGGTATTGCTAACAGTGTTTAGTTGTGTTTGGGTTGGGTATGAAATCTCGCAAATTAAAATCTTGGAATTGAAGTCCTTAAATACAAAATCACGCTTTTCATAATCTCGCGGTTACAATCCCGTTTTTAATAGTCCCGAAATTCCAAAATCTCCCAAATTCAAACCTCGCAAAATTGAATTGCATTGCAACAAATACGTTTTTTTAATTTGCGAAATTTTGATGAAAAAATGTATGTAGGTACTACTTGTTCATATTTGTTCTTTGTTGCACTGCAATAAAATTTTGCGAGACTTCTTATCTTCTAATCAAGTACCGACCTTAACGTTAGATAAATTTAGATAAATCATATACACTCCTCGTCAACTGAATACGCACAAACACTTTTTAATATACTTTATCCATTTTTTCCAAACAGTGATGGTTATTATGCCATCTGTTGATGCTAACTATTCCCTTAAGATGTTAAGCAGATAATTCCGAAAGAATTATCCAAAAACAACCGTGAGTTTTTCTTCAACCACTTGCAAAGTGTTTTATATGCAAAGTAGGAGTTTTTTTTTTAGTCAACTGAATAGGTACAACGCCATTTTCTTCGTTGTTTATAAGTTTTTTGGAGTGCTTGACAGTTTAAATTAACGATTTTAGTGTTTTCAGTAAAATTTAATTCTTGATTTCAAATTTTAAGAAAAATGGGTAGATCTACGTGTCTTAACAGTGTTGAAAAAGCTAAAATCGATTTACTTAGAGACCAAGGCCTAACTGGACGTGCAATAGCTGATAAAGTTGGCCGAAGTTTTAATGTAGTTTATTCTTACTTGAAAAATAAAGATGCATACGGCAAAAACATGAAGGGAGGTAAGAAAACAGCAACAACAGCAGCTGAGAGACGAAGAATTTTAAGATATGCATCAAATTCTTCTGATTCTGTGGCAAAAATAAAACAAAAAATCGGCGTAAACGCAAGTTGCTCAACAGTATTAAGAGTAATCAACAACTCAAGCCATCTTAAACGAATGAAACTTAAGAAAAAACCACCACTTGACGAGAGACGGAAAATGTTGCGATTAGATTTTTCAAGACTTCACATGAGTTGGAAAAAAGAATGGTATCACGTGGTTTTTTCAGATGAAAAAAAGTTTAATTTCGATGGCCCTTATGGGTTCAACTTCTATTTTCACGACTTAAGAAAAGAAACAAGATTTTTAAAGCGCCATCATAGTCGTGAAGGAGGTGTCATGATATGGGGAGCAGTCAGTTATTATGGAACAGTTGAGCTCGAGGTCGAAGAATGACAGCAGCTGGGTATAAAGTAATTTTGGAAAGAAATTTTCCTAAATTTTCTAACATCTTTGGACCCATAAATTGGACCTACCAACATGATAATGCGCCTATTCACTCAGCGCGCATAATAAAAACATGGATAAAGGAGCAACAAGTGCAGTTGCTTCAATGGCCGCCGTACTCACCTGATCTAAACATCATAGAAAATGTCTGGGGATGGTTAGTACGCAAAGTTTATGAGGGTGGTCTGCAATCAAATTAGCGTGGAGCGAAATTTCGTTAAATTACATTAAAAAGCTATATACGATTCCATGCCGGATCGAATTTACGAAGTAATTAAAAATAAAGGTGGAAGTACCCACTACTAAACTTAAACAAAAACTTGTTTCATTGCATTCCAATACCAATTTTAATTTTTGTACCTATTCAGTTGACTCAAAAAAAAACTTCTACTTTGCATAAGTTACACTTTGGAAGTGGTTGAAGGAAAAACTCACGGTTGTTTTTGGATAAAACTTTGAAATTCTGTTATTTATATGTTACGAAAATTTTTACCATCAACAGATGGCATAATACCCATCACTGTTTGGAAAAAATGGATAAAATATATTCAAAAATGTTTGTGCGTATTCAGTTGACGAAGAGTGTACATTCTCATATTTATACAAAATTGTAAACATTCCAAGTGATCATGATCATTCTTCTACAAACGAAAATGTATTTATTTGACTTTGCAGGATTTTGAAATGCGAGATTTTGATTTGAGAAATTTTAATTTGCAAGATATTTGTGAATATTTTTTAAATTTTTGGGTGTGAGATATAAGTAAGAGTTTGTTAAAAGCGAGATTTTGTAATTGCGAGATTATGGAATGCAGAATTATTAAATAGCGAGATTTAATTTGGATAGTAACAATACTCTTAAATATAATCGCGAAGACGGAGAAAAGCATTTGTGCCATACATATGTTAGGAAATCTTAATTTTGAAGCAGTCAAACTGATTATGACACCAACACCAAATAAACGTCAGGATGAATGGTCTTAATTGGCATTATGTAGAGGAAGCGACAGGGGAACAAAGAAGCATTAGACCAGTCAATGAAGATCCAGTCCCAGCACCCAGTACTGAAGAGGTTAAGAAAGCCATCCACAAGCTTAAGAACAACAAATCCGCCGGCTCGGATGGTCTACCTGCGGAACTCTTCAAGTATGGAGGAGATGTTCTGGTAGGGTGCATGCACCAGGTCATCAACCAAGTTTGGGAGGAGGAAAGTATGCCCGACGACTTTTCAAATAGCTCCATATGCCCAATCTACAAAAAAGGCGATCCTATGTCCTGCAAGAACTACAGAGGCATATCCCTACTTAATGTTGCTTACAAGATCCTATCCAACGTACTATGTGCGCGTCTAAAACCTTTCTGCAACACTATGATCGGCACGTACCAGTGTGGCTTCAGGCCAGGCAGATCAACTAAAGACAAAATTTTCACATTGAGGCAAATCCTGGAAAAGACCAACGAATTTCAAGTCGAGACCCACCACCCATTCATCGACTTCAAAGCCGCATATGATAGCATAAGTCGCCAAGAGCTTCTATTGGCGATGTCGGAACTCGGGATCCCGAAAAAACTGATCCAGCTATGCCGCATGTCGTTTCAAAATACGCGGTGCAACGTGCAAATGGGTAACAGCTCATGCGCTATCATGTGATTTCTTCAACCTAGTCCTGGAGCAGATAGTGCGCAAGAGTGGTGTTAACATGGAAGGCACTATCTTTAACAGGTCTTCTCAACTGCTTGGCTATGCGGACGACATCGACATCATCGGCCGTTCCAAGAGAGCTGTACTTGAAGCATTCACCAGCTATTGATGAACAGGCGAAACGCGTTGGTCTTGAAGTGAATGAGGACAAAACAAAGTAAATGCTATCAACAAACAAAGCCTCATCTGTCCATCGCCTAGGACAAAACGTCACTGTTGGTAGCAGTAGTTTCGAGGTAGTCAAGGAGTTCACCTACCTCGGAACCAACATCAATTCCACGAATGACACCTTATTGGAAATCCGACGAAGAATTACCCTAGCGAACCGCTGCTACTTCGGTTTGGCCAAACAAATGGGTTCAAAACTCCTTTCCCGAAAGACAAAGTGCACGCTATACAAAACGCTTATTTTACCAGTTCTACTCTACGGCGCCGAGTGCTGGACGATAAGTAAAAAAGGGGAATTGATACTGGGCACTTTCGTGAGAAAAATTCTTCGGCGGATATTTGGTCCTATATGCGAAGAGGGCGATTGGAGGAGAAGATTCAATCGTGAATTGTACGAGCTGTACCAAGATGTGGATGTAGTCCAAAGAGCCAAAACTCGTCGACTACACTGGCTCAGCCACATCGAGCGAATGGACAACAACGCTCCAGCCAAGAAAATCTTCGAATCCCAGCCCCCAGGTTCGAGACGACCAGGAAGACCGAACCTCCGCTATAGGGACCAGGCGGTCACAGACGCAAGAGCGCTTGGTCTCGACGACTGGAGGGAGCGTGCGAGGGACCGCAACCGATGGAAGACCACAATATTTCAGGCAGAGACCCTTCATGGATCGGGAGCCGGATAACAGCAACAACAACAGCATGAATGGTCTAGACCAGTTGAAGCTATTGCACCAGGGGTGCCACTTCACCAAAATTTCCAAGTTCTAGTACCTTAGCACTAAATTGAAAATGTGTTGCCGTCAGTCTTTATATACTTTTAAGATTTTATCGTATAAAGTGCCAGGACTTAAGCCCGTATGACACTACATTTTTTCTTCATTGTGTTTCTGATTTAATCTATCAAAGTATCAGCAATGCAAGAAAGGGATAAAAAGTGTTTTTGAGAAAGGGATAGCATTTCTCAAAATTAAATTTCACATTTACAATGCGTCCCAAATGAAAATATACATCATAGCCTAGTGTTTTCTGGGGGCCAGTGTATATCTACTTTTGTAACTGAGTGTACCTTGAAATAATTTTTCATTTTTAATTCTGAAATATCAAGAAAAGCTGCCAGATATCACATTTCTTATAGATTTTTTGCGACATTTTTACATTTATGGATATGGTGCGTACCCACTCACACTATCAAAGTTTGAAAAAGAAATTGCACGTTCCACTTTAATTTCATTTTCAGTTTATGAAAAATGAGAGAAAAATGTAGTGTCATACGGGCTTTAGTAACAAACTTTTATTTATAGACTTTTTGAGCATGTTAAAAATTTTGATTTATTTTTCCTTTATGAAACACATGTAACAAGTGAAAATTTAAGCCCAATTTTACAAAATATTTAATAGGTTCAAACTTGTATATAATACAGCAATTAAAACATATTCAAAAGGCCGCGCAAGCGTAGGAAGCCTTAACGGAATAAAAACATCATCATTATTAAAAACGCTCACATTTAAAAAGTTTAAGGTACAACTATTGTGAAACTATTACACAAAAATAATATATATATTGTCCCTTTCTATGTATATAAACAGTACAGAGTGGGCTGAAGACTTTGAAATATTTAATGACATTATGCTACATCTAGCAAACAGAAGTAACCTAGTTATAGGAGACATAAATGCAAGAACGAACAACTTACAAGTTACTTCAATCCGCAACACAAATAACTCAGCGATGAACCACAGTTCTAGAAACTCCAAGGGAAGTGTATGCAATCGAAATGGTACCAGTCTTATTGAAGTGTTGCAGGTGTACGATTGCATAATTCTAAACAGCTGCACTAATGGAGATTGTGAAGGCCACTATACATTTATAGGAGGCCAAGCTAAATCAATAATCGACTATTGCGCTGTGAATAACGATTGGACTGATCTTATAAGAAAATTCGAGGTACAAAGCAAGAACTTTTCGGACTACATGCCACTTGTAGTTGAATGGTCAGAAGAAGCAATTTCAACTGAAAGAAATCTCTAACTTATTCCACGGCTTAAATGGAAACAGAATGACTTATTGATCTACCAAAACAAGCTGGACATAAAACTTTTAGCCGTAAATGTAACGAATGTCTCAGTGGATGAACGTGCAAACCAACTTGTAACTTGTATAAGAGATTCCGTACCAAGAGCACCATCAAAAGTATGCAAGAACTCCAAACAAAAATGGTTTGACAATGAGTGCATGAAAGCAAGAAAAAAGTCCCTCGCCCTTCTGAATGCACTCCGGGACTCAAACTGCGAAATCTTGAAAAATAAATAATAAATGTAACGAATGTCTCAGTGGATGAACGTGCAAACCAACTTGTAACTTGTATAAGAGATTCCGTACCAAGAGCACCATCAAAAGTATGCAAGAACTCCAAACAAAAATGGTTTGACAATGAGTGCATGAAAGCAAGAAAAAAGTCCCTCGCCCTTCTGAATGCACTCCGGGACTCCAACTGCGAAATCTTGAAAAATAAATACAGTGAAGCAAATATACTCTACAAAAATCTATGTTTGGAAAAGAAAATTGAATTTGAAAACCATCAAGCTTACTTTCTTGGAAAATCAAAAAACTCAAAAGAGTTTTGGAAGGTGACAAAAGAAATCAATGGATTAAACCTCAAGATAGGGTTAGGAGTATCTGCTAATGATCTTTCCAACCACTTTAAAAATGTTTTACAAGAAAAAACTGATCTAAAATTCTCGTATGCTCAACCTCTAGTCTTAGAACAGATATTAGATTGCGATATCACCCTAACCTAAGTGCAGGCTGTTATTCATAAAGCAAAAAATTAAAAAGTTCCTGGAGAGGATGGGATTCCATACGAATATTTTAAAAACGCCACACCGAAATTTATAATTCAACTTACAAATTTTTTCAATTAAGTATTTTTAAAAGAAGATATCCCTTCATCATTTAAAAGGTCAGTGATATTCCCTATTCACAAAAAAGGAGATATTGATAATGTTGAAAACTACAGAGGAATTTCGTTTATGAACGTCATTTCGAAATTATTTTGTGGTATACTTGTCAACAGACTGGAAACATGGGTGGAAGTCAACAATATTCTCTCTGAATGCCAGGCTGGATTTAGAAAAAACTTCTCAACTATAGACCATATTTTTACACTTACCTCCATAGTTAAGGCATTCCAAGCAAGGAACAAGAAAGTTTATGCGTTCTTCGTCGATTTTAAATCCGCTTTTGATCTTGTGAATCGTAATGCACTCTTCTACAAACTCTCACAGGTAGGAATATCTGCAAAGTTCATCCGCTTAGTAAAGGAAATGTATGCAGAATCGAGAGCAGCTGTCTGGGATGGATCAACATATTCTAAATGGTTTGAAACCGGTGTTAAACAGGGATGCCTAATAAGTGCTCTGTTGTTTGCACTTTTTACTAATGATGTTGAAACCAACCTACCTGGGGGAATCCGAATAGCTGATTTGACCTTAAATGTTCTTTATTCTTTTATATGCTCATGATCTGGTGATACTATCCGAGTCCCCAGATAATCTCCAACTGATGATGAATCGCCTAGCAGATTATTGCAGAAAATGGGGTCTGGTCATCAACGCTGACAAATAAAAAATAATGGTGTTTTCCAGCTCTGTCCGGAATCAAGCGACATACAAATGGTCATTCAATGGAAATCCCTCAGAGCTGGCTAATGAGTACAGATACCTGGGAGTGATTCTTACTAATACCGCAGATTTCAACAACCACATTACTATTAAAGCCAAAACTTCACAAAGCTTATTAAATTTGTCTTGAAGAAACGTTTTCTCAAACCAACGTATAATGCTATCAGCGAAATATAAGATATTTGATGCAGTTGTTAAGAGTTCGCTTTGCTACGAGCTACGCTACCCAGGTATGAGGTGTTGAGGAATACGAGATGCTAGAAAAGTTTCATAGAAGTTTTCTTAAGAAACTTTTTAATTTACCTTTAAATGCACCGAACTACGCTTTATACATTGAGACGGGACTCCCAAAACTATTAAGTCACAGGCTGATTACATTGATGTTAAGGTGTTATCTCTTCACGATGACCGACTGACTAAACGAATGGCACTTTATGAATTGAGAAAAGAGGACTGGTGGGTGTCAAAGTGAAAAATTTTAGGAAACGCTTGCGGTGAAATGATTATGTTGGATCCCCATAATGTGAGCTATCTGAAAGAACAGCTTTATAAAGTAATAAAAGCTCATGAAGATTCTGTACGTGATACATTTATAGATGAGGCGCGGTGTTCAGATAGCAGACTCCTCTACTCTCAACTTAATCTAAACCTTATGCAATATAACTACTTTAATGATGCACTTAGTTACAAAGAAATATCTTTGGTTTTTAAAACATGGTGTGAAGTTCTTGGACTTAATGGATTCCCATAAAACGGCAGTTTTAACCAGTTTTGTTCTTTGTGTAACTTAAAAGCCAAAGAAGACTGTTTTCACTTCATAAGTATATGCCCCATCTTCGCTCCACATCGAAATAGATTCTTCGGAAAGAAATCTATGACACTGCAGGAAACAATATTAATGCAGAATAATTCAAATTGGAAAACACTATATCTTTTTTTGAAAAACATCTATACATATAGGATGTTATTTATAACCGAATTTGTTTAGTTCTCTTTTTGTTATACATACATTAAAATTATAAAAGTAAAACACAAATTTCACTTAATTTGCTAACCGACTACCGACCTGACGGCAATGCCATAGCTGTAAAATTCATATTTTATAATTAGTTTAGTATCAGAAAACCGAACCAATAAATTAATTACTTACTTACTTACTTAATTAGTGAGATTTCGTTTTACAAGATTTAAAAAAAAGCGAGATTTCATTATTCGAGATTTTGGTTCGTGGGATTTCGTAATGCTATTAAATTGTTTTATATTTGGAGTAAACATTTACAGACATTTTTTATTAAAATCGTAAATTTAGAAATCGTAAATTTCCTTAACGATTTTTTTAACATTTGTATGGTAAGTAGGTAACTTTATTTTTGCATAAAAGCTAAATGTTTTCTAAAAATTTTATAAAAATTAAAAATCGGTTTAATACCTAGTTTCCTGCAAGCGCGAAATAGAATGGTCATGGTGGTTGACAACAATCTGATAAATCGATGGTAAAAATTTAAACCAACGGATTGAAGATGGATACGGGAGTAGGTGCGGGCT
Organism: Dasysyrphus tricinctus; assembly: GCA_963921185.1. NCBI lineage: Eukaryota > Metazoa > Arthropoda > Insecta > Diptera > Syrphidae > Dasysyrphus > Dasysyrphus tricinctus. The sequence continues at coordinate 208,704,246 of OY992531.1, read as the reverse complement.
TCTTCTCAGAGTCCCTCAATTTAGCCAATTCTAATAGACTCCCTGATTACAGCAGTGTCTTTGAAGCGTAGGTTCTGGCAGTGATTAAGGCTGCCAAACAGATCTTAATGATGGTGATACAAAGGGGTGAAATCACCTTTTACATTAAAAGCCAGCCAGCGATCAAAGCTATCTCTGCAACAGAAATAAAATCCAAGCTGGTTTCATGCTGTTGCGAAGAGCTGAAGGTTCTTGCCACGCAGCACAGCATCAGACTCGGCGGGGTCCTTGGACTTTGTGGAATTCTAAGAAATGAAAGATGAACTGGCCAAGACTGGTTCACCGTTAGATCTAGACCTTACAGACTCCAGCGTTAAAATTTCACACTGTGCCATTAAACAAACAATTGGTAAGAACTCACTCGTAACTTGTACAACTACAAAGCCCCAAAGGACTTGCGATTTCAATCGCTCGACCATTCAGTCGCCAGAAATAGAATGAACGCACATGAGAAAAATCGCGACGATCTGGGGATGAGATTGTCGAAAGAAACAATCTCACTTAGATGTCTCACTTTGGATTTAAAAAAGTGAGACTTTAAATCGCAGCGATTAAGAAAATGGTTCTGGACCTATTTTTTGAGCGTTTTTTCAGTCGCAAAATGAAATAGATCAAATAATTAAATGGATCTACATGCACTTGCGACACCTTGTATTTGCTTGCGATTATATAATCATGCCTCAGATAACCGCAAATGAGTGCATAGAAATAGCTTTTTTTTAATCGTAATGACAGAAAATCACAAGGTCGTTCCTAGTCTAATCGTCAACAAGATATGTATTATTTTTATCGTTGCAATTTCTTTGGAACATGTACGTGCATTCACATTAAGAGCCGTATTTTGTATTTTTTGCGATTAAAGAATCGCCTTATAAATAATCGCAAGTGAGTTGATGGCCATAATTTCTTGCGATATCGATTTTTTATCGCTCCGACTGAAAATCGCAAGTGCCGTCCTATAGTAGCCTTACTTTAGGACCCAATTTCATTAAAAAAAAGGCCCCTCACACGTTACAAAGTGAACGCGCGATCTAATATTTGTTTTAATAATTTACAAATTCTTAAGGTACGTATCCATTTGAGAGCTAAAAGACCGCGACCAACTCTCAAGCAGCTCTCGAGAGTAAGACTCGCCAGTGGAAACAGTCATCAAATTAACTCACACAGAGGTAAAAAGCTATCCAAGAGTCCACTCTCGAGAGTTTTTTAGTAAAAGTACTCTCAAATGGAAACGCATCTTAAGGACTTGGCTTAGTGTATAAAAAAAACAGGGCTCTAAGAGGCTTGTTTACTGTTTAATGATAATTTAATTTTACTATTTTTGTCATCAGTATTTACAGATATCAGAGACTTTATACTTTTGCGATTGGTACAGATACAACAAGAGAGTTAAAACCTTGATTAATATCATACTACTTGATAGTCAAAGAGGAAGTTTGATGAAGGTGCCATTTTTCCCGCCATCATTGCCACTTTTTACTTCGGTAAGAAAACAATTTTAATTTACCTTCAAAAACTTATAAATCAAAATTAAACATGAATTTATTTTCAGATAATACAAACATCTGGATCATATTTTACATTATTGCAAACATTTTTGTAAAGCTTGAAATTATAGATGATTGATCGGGCCTTATATTAGGTTCTTAAGAATGTTGTTTTTTTGTTTGAAAAAAAATAAAAGTGAACTTTAAAATGTTCTAATATATTATGAGAATAGATCAACATTTAAATATAACTTTTGTTTACTATGTACCTACATAATTTTTTATGAAAATAACGAAAAAGACCTTGAGATGACTGATATCTTCGTTGGTTATTCGAAAAGTTCTTAAGATTACCGATTAAATTATGTGTTTATAGGCTCCGCCATTTGATTAAATTTGTATTTCCAATTTTTGAAGAATCTCCCTATACTTCGCATGAGACAGTTTCCCTGAAGAAAAATTATAAAACATTTAACGTGCAACTCGGAACCTTCTCCGCGCCACCCTGATCAACCAAGACATCGGGGGTACAATACATAATGTGTGTATGTCCTTCTCCTTGTGCGAACAACATTAATCAAGTGTTGTAAGGTTCATCCGAAAAAAAATGTCACCTTTCAGTGTAAAAATGATTGCATAATGAATGTAATGTAATAAAAATATGTTTTATGATTTCTCACTCCAATATACAGACATATTGATTGGAACTTTATTTATTTTTGTTTTTTTTTTACATTTTCTTAAGCACCACATTATTTATTTAATCCAGCTTTTGATGCCAAACCAATTTTATATCTTGTTTTACAAAATTAATCAGCCTTAACCATAAATCATTGGCATAAGCAAAGCTCATCTGTTCCAGCCACCTGTCGCATAAAATGATAAACTTCCAGACGGGCCCTTGTGGAATTCATGATGGTGTTATACCACAACCCACAGTTTTAACATAATATTTCACTTTGGTTTGGGAAATAAGAAGGAGAATCTAAGCAGCACACAACAAAAAAAAACGAAAAAACATTTTGTTGAATTTTCACCTGTGTAATAAATTATCCAATTAGATTTTTTTGCCACTCCTCTCAAGCCCCCAAAACCCCCAAAAGCCACGTTGTTTTGTTTCATCGCCTCGCGTCGCGTCGTCTTCGTCTTCTACTAATCTTCGTCCTTTTTTGAGATGAGCGCAATATAAATTCTCAGATCTCAACGTTAATGGGAACGTTTCTGAGAAAAAGAAAGACCAAATGCCACACTACATACAATTTGCTGTTGTTATTCTAGTGGAATGCGCGTATTTAAGCAAATACAAGGATATTATATCCTTGGAGGAGATTTAGCTAGTTCAGCTGTTTCCTTAAGAAAGAATACGGAGCTGTGTAGGTACCGCACGTTTACTTATAAATTTTGAATTTAAATTCATCCACTACATAGCGTATGTCGTGTTTTTTTTAAATATTCTTTCCCACGCTAATTCACAGAAATAGTGCCAAAAATAAAATGAAAGTAAATAATAAAAGGAAGGAATAGAAGGAAAAAATTTAAATAAACACTTGTGAAAACTTAGAAAATAAAAACATTCGAAAATGGTCCAGTGGTTCTTTTTAAAACTTTCTCATTAAAATTTAACACGTGAGAAACAACACAGTCTGTTAAGCTTTTTTAGGTTTGGGGTGTTGTTTGAGCTCATAAGCAATTGGAGCGATTTTTCTTGTAATTTAAAAATCATACCATTCCTTAAAGGGCCTACACTCTCCATTACATTACGTAAAAACACAAAAAGAGGAAACAATTAATTAAAAACCTTACAAATATTTTCAAAAAGATTCTCTGTGAATGCATCCATTTGAAGTTCAAAATCCGTTCAAAGTCGAACGCATCCACTCAATGAACTGCATCTCACTTCAGGTGCAAAAAATTTCCTTCATCTGTCAGTTTATGATTTGTGCTGCTTAGTCAATTTCTTTTTTTGTGATTAATTTTTTAAGGGAAGTCATTTATTTTTGTTGCTTTTGTTTCTCATTAATTAATTTTAGTTTAATTTTTCATTTTGTTGATTCTTTTTTTATAATAAAAAATTAAATGAAACTTTTTTAACTCAAACATGTTAAAAACATGTTTGTCTCTCTTTTTTGAATACTTTTTTTGGGTCATTTTTGGAGGTCATAGCAAGTGTGACCTAACATGCATTTTAGAGATAATTTCAAAAATCTTGTTTACTTTTGAAAAATATTGAACAATCCAACTTCATGTGGGGATGACCGCAAAAGAAAATACTCGAAAAAAAATGTCCAGGGAAGGAAACTGTTGAAGTTGCAGTAACCAACGAATTGCTGATTTATTTCTCTTACTTACTATTGCGTATCCACCTTACTGAGAAACCTATGTTTACTCCTTATTGTGTACTCACCTTTTATCAAGAATCTATTCTTCTCTTTCCTTATAAAATATATCTATCAAGTTCTTTTTGTATCTTGAATTTTAACGTATCGCTGAGGTTTAACTTTTTTTTATGTCTGAACATTTTATCAATAATTAATAAATAATTAAAGTACTAAAAGCGTTTCAATTTAAATTGCATACAATTGCATACACAACAGTGGTGTCATAAGTGGAATTAATATTAAACAAGAAAAATGTCTTTGTCAGAAGAAGCACTGCAATCGCTCTCATCAGTTTTCTCCGACGCAATAAAAAAAGCAGTTTTGGATGCCACCCAAGCGGCAATATCCACGGCCAACAGTAGCGGCACATCTTCACAACAACCTTCTGCAAAATTACCAACATTTTCTATTTGTGAGTATAAATCATCTGAGTCCGAATCAGTTTCCGATTATTTTAGGCGATTTGAATGGGCACTCCAACTGAGCAAGATTCCAACAGCTGATTACCCGCATTATGCACGTGTACACATGGGGACAGAGCTCAACAATGCTCTTAAAACACTTGCAAGTCCAAAGAACCCAGAAGATCTTTCATATGAAGAAATAAAAACAACTCTCGTGAATCACTTTGGCACGACAAAGAACAAATACGCCGAAAGCATAAAATTCAGACATATTGTTCAGCAAGCTGATGAATCAGTTGCCAACTTTACACTTCGCTTGAGGCAAGGCGCTGTGAATTGTGACTACGGTAATTTTTTGGACAGGATGTTGATAGAACAATTTCTTCATGGACTTGCATGTCGTGAGATGTGCAACGCTATAATAATCAAAAAACCCGATACATTTGCCATTGCATACGAAGCCGCACAATCAATTGAAGCAAGTCGCAACACAGCAGTGGAGGTGAAATCCGAAATTTCCCCGGCAAGCGAAGCAACAAACAAACTGGGGTATGCCCCCCCACGATTGAAGCGAGGCCAAAGAGAAATATCGCTGCCATCAAAACAAGGACAACATCCAAATCAAACGAAAGAATTCCCTACGTGCAATGGATGTGGAGGTAGACACTTTAGGAGTCAGTGCAAGTTTCGGGAAGCAGAATGCCATGCTTGTGGCAGAAAGGGCCACATTTCAAAAGTGTGTAGATCGAAAGCAGCACAAATCATTGAGGTTAACGAGGAACATCCGAGTGAGTCAGACGATATGGTACAATACCTTACAAAAATTAACTTGGTCAACTCGATTAAGCATGCATCCACAAATACCCTTAGAATTAAAGTGAAAATTGACGGCCACGATCTTGAAATGGAATTAGATACGGGTTCACCATGTGCCATCATTAGTGCACAAATTCTTCGTACAATAAAACCCAAAATTTCGTTGATGAAGTCAGACAGGCAATTCGCAAGTTACACCCGCCACCGTCTTAATTGCATAGGCCGTATTCCAGTTAATGTAACTGTGGGCAAAACTGTTCGTAGGCTGAATCTCTATGTAGTAGAAGGCCATTTCGACACCCTCTTTGGAAGAGAATGGATCGCTCAATTCGCCAGTGAAATAAACTTCTCTAAACTGTTTGGAACTTCAAATCGCGTGAACTCTCTCACATCAACAACCCCCAATCTGTCACAAGAACAACGACATCAAATGAACTCCATACTCAAACAATATGAAGAAATATTCAGTAATATAGCTGGCAAACTAAAGGGACCTCCTGCTTCACTTCATTTTAAGCCTGACGTGTCACCAGTTTTTATGAAAGCGAGGGAAATTCCCCTAGCATTACGAGATGCTTATGCAAAAGAGATCGATTTGAAAATTGCCTCAGGATTCTACAAAAGGGTGGAATACTCTGAATGGGCATCAACAACACATATAGTATCCAAGAAGAATGGACGAATTCGTATAACTGGGAACTACAAGCCAACACTCAACCCACGAATAATCATCGATGAGCATCCAATCCCAAAAGTCGAAGATATATTTAACCAAATGAAAGATGCAACTGTGTTCTAACCATTGACGATGAGTTCAGTCATGCCATGACATTGAACACTCCTACCCATGGATTAATTCGCCCAACTCGTGCTGTATACGGTGCTGCAAATATCCCAGCAATTTGGCAGCGGCGAATCGAGATTGTCTTCCAGGGCGTTCGAAATGTAAGAATATTTTTCGATGACATTCTTATTCATGCAAAAAATTTTGATGAAATGTTGGAAATTCTCAATTCGGTCTTGGAAAGAGTAAGAGAATATGGACTTCATTTGAATCGCGAGAAATGTGTATTTGCGACATCATGCGTAGAATTTTTGGGACACAAAATAGATGCTAATGGAATTCAAAAGTCAGACAAACATATAGAAGCAGTAAAAAAAGCACCAAAGCCTTCCACATTCGAAGAACTGCAACTATTTTTGGGTAAGGCAACTTATTATAGTTCATTTATTCCAGACCTTTCTACCAGAGATCGACCATTGAGAGACATGCTTCGATCCGAATCGTTTAAGTGGACACCAGAAGCGCAGAAAGCATATGTGGACATCAAAAACATTTTAGTTTCTCCGCAAGTCCTAATGCCTTACGACCCGTCACTTCCGCTTCTCCTAGCAACTGATGCAAGTAAAACTGGACTTGGGGCTGTTCTCTCGCATGTTTTAAGTAATGGTCAGGAAAGGCCAATAGCATATGCAAGTCGCACCATGAGCCCAACAGAACAACGATACCCTCAGATCGATAAGGAGGCATTAGCTATTGTTTGGGCTGTGCAAAAGTTTTTCATGTATCTATACGCTCGTCACTGGACCCTTATCACCGATCATAAGCCGTTATCTCAAATCCTACACCCAGAAAAATCGTTGCCGGTTCTTTGTATCAGCAGAATGGCAAATTATACAGAGTTTCTTTCCAATTTCAACTATGACGTCAAGTTCAAAACAACAAAGGAAAATGCAAATGTCGATTACTTCTCACGAGCTCCCTTGCCAACAGACGTCAATAAAATTTACCACCTGCAACAAAATTTAGAATTAGAAGCAGAATATGACCCGTTCGATAATTTCTTAGTTCAGCAAATTCATCAACTGCCACTCAATGCAAAACAAATCGCTCAAGAAACTAGAAAAGATCAACATTTAGGCAAAATCTGTTCCATACTCGAATCAGGTCAGTGTCTTACCCGAGCGGGATTCAAATCTCCTGAATCGAGCTATAGGTTAGCTGCTAACTGCCTTGTTTTTGAACACAGAGTGGTCATTCCATTGACCTTACGTGAAAAAGTTCTAGCAGATCTTCACTTAGCTCATTTAGGAATGGTGAAAATGAAAGGTTTGGCACGATCATTTGTTTTTTGGCCGGGAATCGACGCAGATATTGAACGTGTGGCAAGGAATTGTAGCAACTGTACCAAAAATACACACTTACCCCCCAAGTTTCGACAACACCATTGGGAGTATCCAAAAGGACCGTGGGAAAGAATCCATATAGACTACGCAGGACCTTTTGCTGGAATGATGTTACTCATAGTCTCTGACGCGTATAGCAAATGGCTTGAAGTAAAAATAACTAGCTCGATGACGACTGGTGCCACGATATCTATTCTTGACGAATTATTTGCTGCCTATGGTGTCCCAGTCATGGTCGTGTCTGATAATGGCACAAATTTTACTTCTGCTGAGTTTAAAACCTATTTGCAGACAGTTGGCGTAAAATACCATAAGCTGACAGCACCGTACCACCCATCAACAAATGGACAAGCCGAGCGGAGTGTACAAACAGTCAAAAATGCATTAAGAGCAATGGAAACTACTAAAAACTCTCTTCAACTAAATCTGAACCAATTCCTTCGGCAATATAGAAAAGCACCCCATACTACCACAGGCCAATCACCATCGCAATTATTTTTGGGCCGTTCACTCCGGACTCGTTTAGATCTTCTCAGACCTGATGATGTATTTACAAAAGTAACAGAAAAGCAAAACTCGCAATTCAATTCTACATTCCGCATTCTTCAACCGGGTCAACCGGTGTTGTTCCTCTCAAACAATCCTCGTATGGACAAGTGGGTTCCAGGAACTATCAGAAACCGTTTGGGAGACCTTCATTATGAAATTACTCACCTCGGAAAACAGTATAAACGTCATATTGACCAAATCCAAGGCCATAAAGAGAATTATGCAAACAATCAAGATAAAACTAATGGATCACAGTATGCTGAGCAAATAAGTACTCCAATCAACACTCGCTATTGTCAATACATGGAGCCCCCACTTACGCCTGTAACACAGCAACATCGTAATGATAACAATAATGATCCATCACAGCAATCATCTTATCATAGACCAGTATGTGTAACTAGTCCTTCAATTGTAGTACCCAAGCAGCATCCACCAACTCCGGAAGAGACACACTCACCTGCATCGGGAAGTCAATTAATAACGCCACCACCAGCTCTACGAAGATCCACCAGACCAAGGAAGCCTCGAGTCTTGTTCTCACCCTAGTCAAGAAGGGTGGGAAGAGATATTGCGTATCCACCTTACTGAGAAACCTATGTTTACTCCTTATTGTGTACTCACCTTTTATCAAGAATCTATTCTTCTCTTTCCTTATAAAATATATCTATCAAGTTCTTTTTGTATCTTGAATTTTAACGTATCGCTGATGAGGTTTAACTTTTTTTTATGTCTGAACATTTTATCAATAATTAATAAATAATTAAAGTACTAAAAGCGTTTCAATTTAAATTGCATACAATTGCATACACAACACTTACATACATAGATAGGTAGGGGAGAGGGTGGCAAGAAGGACTACTTATGCTTCAAACCTTTCTTACTTCTTTAATATTTCTTAAAATCAAATAAAATTTTTCGCAAATAATAGCTTGAACCTTAAGCTTGATCATAACAAAGGATCATAAGGTTTTGAGAAACATATACAAAGCTAGAACAAAAAATATAACACTATCTCAAAAGATGGACATCAATTTTTTGTACCGAGGATGTGAAGAAAAATATGAAAAACAACTTTATTTTTCATTACAATATTATTTTGTATATTACTGAAAGTATACAAAATAACTAAATACCTCCTGCAACATATGTATAAAAATTAAGTAAATTAATATCTATCTCAGAATGATATATGAAAACAAATGACACGAAAAAAACATTAAAAAACAGAGAAAACTGTAACCAAAACTATATATGACATCATAAAAAAGATATTGTCTGAAAACTACATTTTAAAGTTAAAAAGTCAATAAAGAACAAATTTTTGCTTCCGTGAACGTTGTGGGGCAAAATGGACCGGTAGTTCGTTTTGACGTTCTAGGCCTTCTTACCCCGGAAGGAGTTTTTTCCCAATATCATTTTTTTTTATAAACATAGAATTGTTCAAAGATTATTTTAGTAAATTAAACAAAAACAAATAAAAGCAGATACTTGGGTTAACTAAAATTGTGGTTGCAAAATAACCGTAAGTGACAAAGTCTTTTAAAAAGTTTATGTTTTTTATAAAACTGTTTGTTTTCATTGTTTCATGATTTACACTGGACCCAACTTCATTCTATCTATGAAACTTAAGGGTGCGTTCGCAAAGTAGGTTCTTAATGAATTCTCATCATTAAAAATAAGATTGAGTTGCAAACTAAGCCCAAAATTGACTTGGACCTTCTTGCCCCGGGGTCCGTTTTGCCCCTCTCTCCCCTTCTTTGATGTTGTTGTAGCAAAATAAAATGATAAAGAAAAAAATGTTTCCTAGAATTTTTATAAAGCAATACTTGCATCACCTACTACAACATTAACTTCAATAGGTGCTGAATGCAATCATTTTAAATAACCTGGAACGCAGCCTTTACTTATTAGGCGTTTTTCTTTTTTAATGGGGTTTTCTTGTGGTAAATTCAGATTTTGATCTGAAAACTGATTTTTTTCGTCGCAAATGGTATACGATTTCAGATTGATTTTTCTATTTCATTTGGTTTGATAATTTGTCTCTATGAAGCTATAGCGATCCAGACATGTCAAACTGATGACTGTCAATTGTTCTAGTGTGTAATGGTGTTAGTAAAAGGGGGGGTAAATCTGCCGAAAATCCAGATCTGCAAAATTGATTTTCGATCAAAAACAAAATTGATTTTTTTGCCCATTGGAAGGTTTTAATTGCCAAAATCTGTGTTTTGACAGATCTGAAGGGGAAAAAATCAATTTTTATTACCAAAAGAAAACCCCAATACTCTGAGCAGTGTATGGAGCAGAACTAGAACAATCAGACTCTGAATCTGCTCATATGCTCATAGATTGAGATCAGAAATCTCTGATATAATTAACAACACCTAAGCACTTAACTGCCATTATTTAGTATTGACTCTTAATTTTCATCTCATAGAGCTCCTTAACAAATAATAGGTTTGATTCTTTACTTTGAGTTTCTGTGATTTTTAGTCTAATAGCCTTTTCACACCGAACCCAAAACGCGGTTTTCAAGAAAATATCGCTTTGGGGAAAAACCTAATCGAAAACACAAGTTTTCTCATACATTTTTTTTTAGCTTCAGGTTTTCGTAAAACACAAGTTTTATATAAAACCAGTCGAAAACATGTTGGAATTCAGAGATGAACAAAACAAACATACCTTTAAATAAGATCAGCGCCTATTGAAGTGTCAAAAAAGAAACTGATGGGATGCTTTCAAAAGAAATTGAAAACAGCTGACGAAATTCTGTCATATCAAATATAAAATTTGAATCTCAAAATAAATTATTTTATTTAAAATTGATAAATAATTGTTTTTGGTCAAGTCAAATTGTTCACATGGATCCTCTTTATAAAATAAATCACCGATTTTATTCCAAAAAAATGGAAGAAAATAAAAAAAATGTGCGTGGTTTGTGTAAAAAAAACTGGAATGTCAAACGAAAACGTGTAATGTTCAGTGTGAATGGTTTTCGCGTTTTTGAAAAGTTTTCGCCGAAAAACGGTTTTGGGGTTTGGTGTGAAAAGCTTATAAACTTGTGTCAACAAACTTTTTTATATGAACTCTGACAGAACTTTGGACTAAAATGCGCAGAAATGCATAGAAAATCACAGAAACTCAAAGTAAAGGAACAGCCCTAATAATAGGTCTGTTCCTTTACTTTGAATTTCTGTGATTTTCTGTGCATTTCTGCGCATTTCAGTCCAAAGTTGTGTCAAAGTTCATATAAAAAAAATATTTTGACACAAGTTTGGACTAAAAATCACAGAAACCCAAAGTAAAGGATCAGACCTAATATATCACTCTCTCGATCATTTACAAACGTCAAAATCAGCATTGAATTGAAAATATAAACAGGATTCCTCTCAAAAATGTCTCTCTTTCCCCTTGGATTCGCTTGCTGTCACATTTATTTTATTTGTATTCTGGTTACTTGACATTTTTAATATAGAGCTCAATATTAAACCGAAATGTTCGAGTAAACATACGAAACCGGTCCGCAAACAGTCGAATCTGGTACGACAAACGATTAGCCCCGTCTTCGAACATCGAAAAATATCAAACTCCTTTTGATTTTGGTGAGACCAAATTTTTGACAGCAAACAATTATTAGTACTCGGACCAGCCCGCAGACAAGTAAAATCAACTCGAACATAGTACTCGAACCATTTTCACTCGCGCCAAGTTCGAGCCTCTGCAGGGCCCTTTAAAAACTGAGACTGAATTTTTTTTGGATTCGCTTGCTCAATTATTTTTTGTCGTAGTAAATAACATAAGACGGTGTTCATACCAGCTTCACGTGAGGCGACTCATTTTCACGTCTCTCTTTTGTATCTCATTCTTATTTATTGAAGAGAAAGAGATGGAGAGGTGAGGCACAAATTTTCAAAAAATTTAAAAACTTCTGCCTCACCTCGCCATCTCTTTCCTTCCAATAGATAGTAATGAGATAAAAAAGAGAGACGTCAAAACGAGTCGCCTCACGTGAAGCTGGTATGAACACCGTCTAAGAAGAAAAGAAAAAGAGAGTTGTTTTGACTTTTACATATGTACATACATATGTGAAGAATCCTATTTATATTTTTTTCTCCTGCCCTGTCAAAGAACGGAGGAAAATTACTAAGCGCTCAAGAAATAAAAACTGGCTAATTGTTTTTTTTTCACTTATTGTCATCTTTCATCTTTCAAAATATTTTGTTTTTAAAATAAAATGTTTTTATTTGCAAACTACACCGTTAATAGTGTCCCTCCATGCCTCTGCACCATACATCAGGACCAGGATGATAAGCGTCTTATTCAGGGACACTTTAGTTGCTCGAGAGAGGGCCTTGCTTCTCAATTGCCTTCTTCGCCCAAAAAAACAGTGATTGACAAGAATAGTTCTTCGGTTGATCTCAGTACTAGTATCATTCGCTGAGTTGATAGCGGAGCATATGGAGGCAAAGTTTCCATCAACCTCAAAATTATAGCTGTCTATAGTGACGTTCTATCCAAGACCTTGGTATTGAGTGTTCTTGCTTGTTGCCAGCATATTCTTGGTTTTGCTTTCTATAACCGTTAAACCCATCTTCTTGGCTTCCTCCTCAATACTCACGAAAGCACCACTGTCATCAAATTTGTTTTGTCCGTCAATAAAGTCGATGTAAGCGTACACGTGTAATTGACGTGAGAAATTTGCAGTATTCTTTTAAGAACGATGTTGAAGAAGTCGCATGACGGTGCGTGTCGCCTTGCCTAAAACATTTTTTGACATCAATATTTTGGTGAGGTATTTTCCGACCTTGATGGAGCAGTGTGCATCCTCCATCGTCAGCCCGCACCAACGGATGAGTTTATGATGGATTGCAAAACTCGACATTGCTCATCCCTGTAGATGCTCACATACGTGGCCTTAAAATCGATAAGAAGGTGGTGAGTATCGATTTGAAACTTCTGAGTTTTTTCCAAGGTCTGTCGAAGTGAGAATATTTGGTCAATGGTGGACTTTCATGGCCTAAGGCCACACTGGTATGGACCTATCAGGTTGTTGACGAATGGCTTCAGACAAACACAAAGTGCTGCAGAGAAGATCTTTTATGGGATGTTAAGGAAACTGATGCCTATATGTGGTTGGTGCAGTCCAGGGGATCACCACTAAAGCTGAGGTTCCATTCATCGGGTATGCTTTCCTCCCACCATATATTACAGATGAGCTGATGCACACTCCTAACCAATTCATCGCCAGCCGCTTTGAATAGCTCAGCCGCACTGCCATCAGCTCCAGCAGCTTTATTGGACTTAAGTTTGGATATAGCTATCCTTACTTTCGTCGAGATCGGGTGGACGGAATTGTTGGTCTACGTCGTCCAGGTTGAATGGTGCAATCTGCATGGAAGTGGAATTCGGTTCGTCATCGCCGTTATCAAAGGGCACGGTAGTGCCCAGCCAAGTTCGCGGCACTACACCCTTTTTACAGGGACAAACTCAGGCGATTTTCAACCCCCCTCTAACTTCACTACCAATTAAGTCAGAAACTTCAAATTCACAGTATTTGCTTAACTGAGCAAACACAGATGGCTCACCAAATTTCAACTCTTTAGCATTAGTAATTCCCGAGATATAGGACTTCAAAAATCGCAAAAACCGTAACTGACTGACTGATTCACTGACTCACTGACTCACTGATTCACTGACTCACTGACTCACTGACTCACTGACTCACTGACTCACTGACTCACTGACAGATCATCAAAATTATGGAGCACTTCCCGACATCGTAGAAGCTTGAAATTTCGCACAACGGTAGGCCTTGTGGTGCATACGAAGGAAAAAATCGAAAATCTGCAATTTTCTATTCAGGGGGCGTGGCATCCACCCACTTTCTTAAAAATTCTTATAAATTATATGGAGCACTTCCGATTGTTGTAGAACGATGAAAATTGGTAGATCGGTAGGGCTTGAAGTACTAAGAAAGAGAAAAATTGAAAAATTGGTATTTTCCATTCAGAGGGCGTGGCATACACCCACATTCATTGAAATTCATATAAATTATATGGAGCACTTCCGAATGTTGTAGAACGATGAAAATTGATAGATCGGTAGGGCTTGAAGTATTTAGAAAGATAAAAATTGAAAAATTGGGATTTTCCTTTCAGGGGGCGTGGCATCCACCCACATTCTTCAAAATTCTTAAAAATTATATGGAGCACTTTCGATTGTTGTAGAACGATAAAAATCGGTATGTCGTTAGGGCTTGAAATATTTTGAAAGAAAAAAATCGAAAAATTGGAACTTTCAGTTCAGGGGGCGTGGCATCCACCTACTTTCTCAAAAGTTCTTGTAAACTATATGAAGCCCTTCTGATTGTTGTAGAATTATGAAGCGGTAGGGCTTCATTATCACCTGGCAAAATAAATCTTTGCAAAAAGGAGTGAAATCACAACAAAAACATAAATGTTAAAAAAAGAGCCAAGTTCTTATATGTTCAAGAAACCTGTGCATAAAAAGTCTGCCAAAAAAAGTAATGAGATCTAAAATACATGCCAAGTTTTAAGTTCATGAAGTTTAATATCAAATTAAGTAGAGTAATATCGAAAACACTCGAAACTTTGACAGAAATTTGGTATTTAATGATTACTGATTAAAATTTGGTGGATTTACTTGGCAAGTTTTCCCTTAATTACATATGTACTTAATCATAATCTTAAATGTATGAAAACTTGACCAGTGAACCCACCAAATATTAATCAGTAATCATTAAATACCAAATTTCTGTCAAAGTTTCGAGTGTTTTCGATATTACTCTACTTATAGCCTATTGCAGTGTTTTTCAAACTTTTTGAGTACGCGACCCCTTTGTTTGTAAAAACATACGGGCGACCCCCTAAATACATATACTTTGTCAGTTATTTAAAAAGCGACATGAATCGAGCTCATCAAAATTTCCTTTGTCAAACAGAGCTCAGATGGTTGCCAAAAGGAAAGGTATTTTTAGATTAAGAGCCCACACAGCAGATTTTGGGTGTGATTGAAAACAAAAAAAGCAGTATATGCATGGAATGCTTCATTAATGTCTATTCAAAAAATCGAGGTCTTGTAGTCCACAAACGGGGCCTTAAAGATAAAACAGTGAATCGAAAAAAAATACAAATGCAACTTCGAGGGTAATCGTGTTAGCCGAAATTGGATTTCTTCCCTCCCTATATAAGCTCCTCGGATCCCATATCACGGAATCTTTGAGTCCTGCCAGACTATTTAAAAAAAATAGTTTTTCACTTAGAATTTTGATTTTTTTTTTAAAGGTCTGGCAGGGCGAACTAAACACTCAAATGGATTCCGTGATATGCGATCTTTTTTAATAGCCTTTAATGAAGCTTTCGATTTCTTTTTTCGTTATCAATCACACCCAAAATCTGCTGTAGGCTATCGGTCTAATTAACACGAGTTCTGGAATTAAAAGCTTAATAATCATATATAGTCAAATAATTTTTCTGTTCCACTTGGTTTTTAAAATTATCATTTCTCGCTAATCTTTTTGACCACTTAAACATCTTGAATACGAGCCTCCAAGGGAGACAAGCAAATATTATTACCGCAAAAGACAAAATCAGATAACTCCTCGCAAAACTTCGTTTGTGATTAAAAAAAATGTATGACTCTTTTCCCTGGGTTCAGAAAATTCTCGAAGAAATTTCATCAGATTAATTCATGCCATGACAGTAAGCTCTCACATTCCCTCTGATGAGAGTTTGTATAATTTGGACAGAAACCATTAAGTGACTTTCCAGATCTCTATTCTGAAGGTGGAAATGGATAGAGGTAGATACTAAATCCTTTTTTGAATATATCAGTCCATCTGGCCGATCTTTCATCGATAAAGACGACAGAAAAACTTATAGATTTAGCTGCAGATGGTATGCTCTAAATTCAATGTAAAAACCATTTATAATTTCTGGAAAAAGACAAGAGAAGAGGAAAATATATATAGAGCTGGCAAAAGAGGCTTTAAGATTGTCAGTGCCATTCACCACTTCATAGCTATGTGAACTCACGTCCTCTTCCTTCAATAGAAAAATGCTTTTATTGTTAACGACTCAAACATACAAGCAAGTTTTGAACATTTAATAAAAGAAAAACAGTTGCACCCGCCTTCTCAAAAAAATAGTGTTTTAATTTTTTTTAGTACCTTTGTGCCTAATGGCTTGCGAACGCGACCCCCCTAGTTATTCTTGGCGACCCCCTAGGGGGTCGCGACCCACAGTTTGAAAAACACTGGCCTATTGAATAGACCGGAAAATGAGAGGTATAAAGGAACAATTACGTGCAAGGGTTTTTATTATTGAATATGTTTGTTTGGCCCATAAGCATGCTTAAAACCAAAAATGCTACTAAATTCACCCATGCGTTTCTGAGAGAATGGTCACACTGGCCACTTTTCAGTATTTTTGGTATAACTCGAAAACTAAGCCGAATTTGAAAATTTTACATATAATACTTTTTGTTCAAAATTAAATTTTCTATTGGAATGGATAGTTCAAAAAATTTTACGAAAAAATTTAAGCAGGAAAAGTTAACAAAAACCAACTTAAAAAAAATCAAAAAATCAAGGATATCTAAATTTTTTTATAAATTGTGCATAACTTTTTTTGAAGCAAAGATAGGGTCAAGACATGCATGGACAAAACAAAGTAGAGACTAAAGACCTTAATATGGTTTGTTCAAAAATTAATATTTGTTCAAAATTGACGGAGATATTCCCATTCAAACCTTATCATTTCTTATAATTTTCCTAGGTTTTGGCCCGAAAGTCCCTTTTTCGGTACAATATGACAAATTTCACATTCGTTACAATGTTCGCAATCAAAATTTAGTTATAACATGACATTAGAACTATAGAGAATTTATAAAAAGGATGTAAGTTCGCAATTTCGTTTTTCGGCTGTTTTTAAATGCGTTCAGACCTACAGACCGAACGGCTGGTCCGATTAACATAAGATTTGGTATTAGGTGCTAGGAACATTAAATTTGTCATAAAGTACCAAAAAATAGGCTTTCGGGCAAAAACTGCGGAAAATGATAAGAAATGGTAAAGTTTGAATGGCTATATCTCTGTCAATTTTTAAATAATATGGCTTTTTTAACATGTCATATTAAAGCCGTAAGACTCCAGTTTACTTTGTTCATGAACGTCTTGAGTGTATCTTTGTTTCGAAAAAAGTTATGCGCAATTTAGAAAAAAATTTAAAAATCATAGATTTTTCGGATTTTTTATGTTGGTTTTTGTTAACTTTTCCTGCTTAAATTTTTTCCTAAAATTTTTTTACTATCCATTCCAATAGAAAATTTAATTTTAAACAAAAAGTATTATATGTAAAATTTTCAAATTCGGCTTAGTTTTCGAGTTATACCAAAAATACTGAAAAGTGGCCAGTGTGACCATTCTCTCAGAAACGCATGGGTGAATTTAGTAGCATTTTTGGTTTTAAGCATGCTTATGGGCCAAACAAACATATTCAATAATAAAAACCCTTGCACGTAATTGTTCCTTTTGAAAAGGTCTATTCAATAGGCTATTAAGATATTTGATATTAAACTTCATGAACTTAAAACTTGGCATGTATTTTAGATCTCATTACTTTTTTTGGCAGACTTTTTATGCACAGGTTTCTTGAACATATAAGAACTTGGCTCTTTTTTTAACATTTATGTTTTTGTTGTGATACAATTTGCAGAAATGATTTTTCCACGATGTCCCCCTGGTCATCATTGCAGGCTTTGGTTCGAGCCTTGTAACCCTGGGAGCTTCCTTTTACTTTTTGGTAAGACTTCCGAGCTTCATTCCTGCAACGGCATGCATCCCTCTATTTCTTCGATCACGCGCTTCTCATGCTCTTTCTGTTTCCTTCTTAGAAGCTTGTGTTCCTCTCTCGTCTCCTGCTCGTAGAGCTCGCGAGCAGATCTGGTCCTTCTATGCAGTGCCGCTTTGTATTCCTGTTGTTTGGCTGCATGTACTTGTCGGCATTCTTCGTCGAACCAGGGGTTTCGCTGTGGTGGTCGTGCGACGCCCAGCACGTCAGAGGCGGCATCTTTGATGGCTTCCTGGTAATTCCTGCACTGGTTCTCGATACTTGCAGTTGGCGGCATATGACTATTTAAGAGGGCGCGAGAGACTCGATAGGAAAAAGTTCTGGCAATTTCTTGTGACTGTAGCCGTCCGACGTCGAACTAGCATTACCTTGGCAACAACGAGGTAGTGGTCCGAGTCAACGTTGACTCCTCGGAACGTTGGGACATCCTTGATACTGGAGGAGTGCCTTGCGTCGATCGCAATGTGGTCAATCTGGTTGGTGGTTGATTGACCAGGAATTCGCCATGTCCCTTTATGTATATCGAGATGCGGGAACTGCGTACTAGCTACCACAACGTTTCGCCCCGCAGCAAATTCGATTAGCCTGAGTCCGTTATCGGAGGTGTTGTCGTATCGTGCAGGCTATATCTTCCAATTGTGCCACCAAAAACGTCTTCTTTTTCTAGCTTGGCATTAAAATCACCCAAGACGATTTTAATGTCATAGCTAGGGCGTTGCTCATATGTCCTGTCCAGGAGCTCGTAGAACTTGTCCTTGGTGTCGTCATCTTTCTCCTCTGTGGGGGCGCATATGAGGCTAATGTTGGCGAATTTAGCCTTGATGCGAATTTTCGTGAGGCGCTCGTTCACGTAGTTGAAACTCAAGACTTCTTGCCTAGACTGCCTCTAACAACAGCCGTTTTCCTTTGGAGGTGGCAAAATACTTATGAGTAGATGAAAACCCTTATCTAACCCTTAGTACTACCAACTGCACATGCTCTCATGTGCGGGTAGATACGTTTTACATGGGAAAGCAGTTTGATGTGTTCTATTGAAAAAAGCTAGCAAAGTACTTGCAAGTACTTAATAATAATAATAATTTTAACTATATGCCTGTAAGACCTAAGGTCTTTTAAATGCAACCTGAATTGCACGGCACTAGTTAGAAAGAGTAGGAAGATAGGAAAGATTTGGCACAGTGGATTGAGATCAAGGTGTTTATTATCTCATTAAATCTCACGGGTGGCGTCCAGTTAAGCTGGGAGAATATAGAAAAGAATGCTGCCTAGAATGGGGCTCGAACCCACACCTCTAAGCTAGCAGTCAAGCACTACATCCACTGCACCATTGCCACCCGCACTTCGCCACCTCCAAAGGAAAACGCCTAACAAATCCACATCCAAAAAGACGCTGCCCTTGTGATCGGTAACAGTCACCGTAGTAGATATCGCAGTCTTTCAGTTTTCTTTTGCCCGGCCCATCCCATCGCAATTCTTGGGTGGTGGTGATGTCTGCTTTGTAGTAGTCTAGGGCTTCAGAACATATTCCACGTGCAGATCCGAAGTTCGTTGTCCTTATTTCGTTTGCTAGGTTCATCAACAGTAAATCCATCCGTATCTGAGGCTTGTTGTTGCTTCGCAACTAAAAAGCTTTACGTGGCCGGGAAATCACTCCGACGGCACGACCCCCAGCGGGGAGCCGGATTAACCGCTCCTTATAAGCCTGATCTCCAAATATGTCGTTGTAGCCCGTAAGGTGTCCACTAAAGTTCAACCTAACTGGAACTGTACGCCCACCGTTGATTCCATCTGGAGTATTCTTCCGCTGCCGCCTAGATAGTGGAGAAGTGCCTTAGTGGGCTCCCCCACTCTCTCGTTTGTTGCCGTCCACAGGGATTGGAACCCCATCTTCATTTAAAGGTACCAGGTACTCGATGTTTACCACGGGCAGGTGAGAGTAGGAGTTGATAGACAGAGGTTCACTTTAAAAAAAAGCTTGTAGACGCTTGTGTCCTGCACCTTGTCTACCCTTTGAACATCATCATAACAGTGGCGATTCCTCTCAGTTGGCTAGGTTGGCTGCGCCAACCCTAAAATTTCGTCTTAAATACACGTACTACAAACAATTTGTTTTTATTAAAACTTAAGAACAAAATTTCCTTTTATGTTGATAAAAAACAACACCCCAATCCGTTTCAATCATTATAAAACCAGCAAAACCTATTTAAATCGAGCCATTCACTGCAACCCCTACGTGCTATATTAATCCCATACAAAGTAGATATCTCCTCTAATATTATTTTTCTTTCAATATTGGTCTGTGTTAGTGTGTTGGCTATACATTTTGCGCCAACAAATCTCATACAAACTACACTTTTATTCCCCTTGTGATCTCTCACTCTATCTTTAAGAACAGACCCGCAAAAATATCCACACAGGTTGGCTCTATTGAAAGAGCCAACGCCTGGGTAGAAAAATGTGAGTTGATTGCCGACCAGTACCCACCAGTGGAGAACCTAGTTATCTGAAGCAAATGTTTTAGTTCGAATTTTGTATGGTTATCTTGAAAAAATCATAACTCCCATTCCACTCATCCGATCTTCAAGGTTAAGGTCTTTAAATAAAGCAAAAATAACACGCTACATTGTGTGAAAAAATCATTGAAAATGAGTAAGAAATTTCATACTAAAAGGGTGATTAAGTATGCCTTCAATTCGATTTGCAGCATTCTAAATTCAAAAGTTGATGAAAAATTTCACAATTTGAAAAAACAAAAAATGCTTATTTTTTGCTTATTTTCTCTTCTAAGATTATGTTATACAATGTTTTACCATCAAACCTACATGAGCGGTGCTAAAAATTTTTTAAATGATTTCTTACAAATAAAATGCATTTCAATTAAAAAACTGTTCGACATAGCTTCATTAATATAATGATTACTTTAACAAATCTGCATGAATCTTCATAATTAAGGTTTTAAAATACTGTCAGTAAGATAATCGTTAGATTTATAAAAAAAAATTACTATTTTTTACATGGTAACTATGAAAAAAATGTAAAAACAATTTGAAGTAATGTTTTTTTACACCTACTTAATGGCAATAATATCTAAAAATTTCATATAAATATTGAACATAGAAAAAAAAATTTAATCAAGTATTTAAATTTGATATAAAGACTAAATATATGTAGGTAATCACAAAGTTGTATATCCAACACCAGAGCAGGAATTAAATATTATTTGAATTTAATACATTTAAAACATGCTTTGTTGTACATTGTTCCGGCCTCACTAAAACGTTAATAACTTTTTTAATTACCAACGGATTTTAGTGAATCAGCTTTTTTTCGATTAATAATTAAAAATAATTTTATTTTAATGTATCATACATCATTGTAAACCACGGAAAAGCTAAGAAAAAATGTACACAAACAAAAAATACCTTTAATTTTTGCATATCAAAATAATTGAAAGAATTCAGTATTTTTTTTAATATTCCAAAATGAGGTGTTAAATAATGGATTATAATAATTTAAATTATTTTCAGCCAAACAAAATTATAAAAAACTTCACAAGAAATTTTAGGGGGAAACAAACTTAGAACATCTAAGGGTGTCCTGTAATGAGTGGATAATACTGCAACTGGTGATAGCAGGCCTTATGACTGCTCAGAAAAAAAATTATAAACAAAATATTTTTCTTGTGGTGTCCATGGTATAATTTATTTTCGAAAAATTTAAAAAAATTCAGGGTCTCCTTAAATACCTTATTACAACGGCCACCCATAAAGGATTTTTATTATTTTTGTATTTTTATAATATTCTTGAATAACCGTTCTAAATGATGGGTAGTAAATTTTAACACCAGCTGATGCATTTTTTGTGTTATAATTTTTTACAATTATTTTTTTATTCAAAAATAATTCAATATTTTTTTTCACCAAAGTTTGAAAAATAATAAAGGGAAAAAAATGTATGAGAACATAAGTGGCAAATTTGATAAAAATTGGCCTGTTTAATGTACTTTCCAAAATGGTATAACACATGTTTGTGTCTACAACCATAACCAATAAAATTGGCATTTAATCTACTAAAGTAGTTTTTTAACATTTTATCAGATGAAATTAAGTAACAAAGTTAAGTAAACACTAAGACGACGAATGAATAACTCATATTGTTTTTTTTAATTTGTATTGCATTTAAAAATAACCGTTCTTAAATAAAGGCAGTAACATTTAACACTAGTTGCTGGATTTTGTTTAAATAATTTTTTTAATTAATTTTTTAATAAAAAACTGATTAAATATTTATTTTCATCAAAGTTTGTAAGTTAATAAAAAAGACAAAAAACTGAAAACTTTCGTGGAAAATAATGTTAAGAAAATCTGCTTTTAATGTACTTTCCCAAATGGTAAATCACAAGCTTCTAGCTACAGCAATAACACATTAAATTGGCTTTTAATCTACAAGAGAAGATTTTTAACACTTTCTCAAATCAAAATTGACTTGTAATAAAGTAGGTATTAAAATGCATAAAAAAGTATTATTTGCAAATATTGTCAATTCTCTGTTATTACATAACGTATAACGTTGCTATACTGGTTTCGTCAATTAAACGAATTTTTGAATTTGATTAAATTAATACTGATTAAGAATGTCACAGTATACGCCGCTGGAGTATGCAAATATGCATTTAATATACGGGGAATGCAGAGGAAGCGCTAACGCAGCTGCAGCACTCTATAGAGAGCGATATCCAAATGCGCGACATCCGAACTATCGAGTGTTCGTCAGAGTCCACCAATATTTTTCAGAAGGACGAATGCCTGGTAATGGACTTTGCAGCACTACTGGAGGACGTTTACCGCGAGAAGAAATTGATGGTATTGTGCTAAATGAAATTGAGAGGTCCTTCATTAGAAGGTGCAGAGCCTGTATCACAGTGAATGGGGGACAGTTTGAACACTTGATATAAATTTATTTAAAAATATAAATAAATCATAATTTTTAATACTGTTGTTTTTATTTATCGCATTTCCCATACATAATTCAAAACCTTTTTGAAAGTGCATACTATTATTTTAGTTAGTGAATTTAGCAGACATAATAGTGACACTGGTATATCTATTGACTTTTCCTTACAACTCAATTTTTGTTGTCATCAAACTTTGATGAAAATAAATATTTAATAATTTTTTTATTAAAAAAATAATTAACAAAATTATTAAAAAAAAAATCCAGCAACTAGTGTTAAATGTTATCGCCTTAATTTAAGAACGGTTATTTTTAAATGCAATAAAAATTAAAAAAACAATATGAGTTATTCATTCGTCGTCGTAGTGTTTACTTAATTAAGTAACTTAATTTCATCTGATAAAATGTTAAAAAACTACTTTAGTAGATTAAATGCCAATTTTATTGGTTATGGTTGTAGACAAAAACATGTGTTATACCATTTTGGAAAGTACATTAAACAGGCCAATTTTTATCAAATTTGCCACTTATGTTCTCATACATTTTTTTCCCTTTATTATTTTTCAAACTTTGGTGAAAAAAAATGTTGAATTATTTTTGAATAAAAAAATAATTTTAAAAAGTTATAACACAAAAAATGCATCAGCTGGTGTTTAAATTTACTACCCATCATTTAGAATGGTTATTCAAAAATATTATAAAAATACAAAAATAATAAGAATCCTTTATGGGTGGCCGTTGTAATTAGGTATTTTAGGAAACCCTGAATTTTTTAACATTTTTCGAAAATAAATTATACCATGGACACCACAAGAAAAATTTTTTTTTATATTTTTTTTCTGAGCAGTCATAAGGCCTGCTATCACCAGTTGCAGTATTATCCACTCATTACGGGACACCCTGTATATATAAATATATGCTTTTCGAGCACATTTACCTGACAAATACATAACTTGAATATTAGGGAACTAAAATACACCTTATTTATGATTTAGTATTTGTCTTTAGAAATAAGAAATATCTAAATTATAAAGCTCAATTGGAAGTAAAATATCAAAAATGTGTTTTTAAAAAAGTCTCACATTAAAAACTACTAAATTAATCCCCCTTTTGGCAAACTATATGGCTTATATTTATCAACCAAGTCCACAAAATGGATTTAATTTTTCAAAATTCTATTTCACCAATCCTAATAAAAAATTTCAAAAGCTTGAGTATTGATTTTCAATTTATTTATTAATTATAAGAAAATTCACATTTTTATAATTTCCAAGGTAGCCGTAGAAACCAAATAAAATCAAAAATTGTCGATCCAACTGCATTCAATTTGCTATTAGTCGAGAAATACTGCTTTGATTTTTAAAAATAAGGTGTCTATTGGCGTTTTTCTATTTTAGCTCAGAGGATCAGATCAGATTCAAAACACAAACATAATTGAATCAGAGGGCTCAGATAACAAAATTGTCAATTTCTGAATCTGATCTGATCTGCTCTGAGTTAAAAAAGAAAAACGCCATATAGAGGGATTAATCCTCAATTTTTTAGAGCGTTACAGTTTACAGGTTACATTTTCATAAAATTTGAGTAGCTGAGAGGCTTCGAAAGGCTTAAAAGCATGTTTTTTACTATATTTACAATAATTTCATCCTTATTTTTCAAAGTGTTTAAATATATGTAATAATTAATTGACACATCAATAGAGAAAGGAATGTTGTCGAAGATAAGAAAAAGTGAAAATTTTTAGGAACCGGTTGTCGAAATTTTTTTGAAAATAGAGTGACGACTGGATTTTATGTAGGTATAGATAAATGAGTTGAATTAAAACACATTATAGAGGAAAAAAAATAAAAATGTTTTCTTTTATTACATTCAGCTTTGATCAAAGGATTATTCGTAGCCAACCCAGAACTCAAGACCAGAAATCGCCACTGCATCATAAAGAGCTCTAAAAGGTTCAACGAGTAGATCTCCTAGATTCATGTGCGGTTAAAGTTTTTTCTGCTGACACCCACATTAACCAAATTTTGGAGCCGGTCGGTGGAACTTAGTTCGAAGAGAATCTCACAAATCGAACAAAAATAAAGGAATTCGTGTACGAGCATATTGTGTTTGTTGTTATTGTATTTTATCAATAAATTAATTTAAGGAATTCGCTGTGTGTGTCCCTCAAAGCCCTTTTATCCACCCCCTGAATCCACTACGGCTTGACAATTTATTCAAAATAATTTCAATTATTTTTATTTATTCCAACAAATAATTTCAAACTTCTACAAAAGCACTTTTACTTCATAAAGAATTAGATAAATATACTTACCAAAAGCAAAACATTTCATCATGAGTTTTATCTCTTGCAAGAACAACAACAACAAAAAAACACTTTTAGACTTTTCTTTTTCAATATTTTTATTTTTATGTTTTTTTTTTTTTTTGATTAACAATAATAACTTCGGTAAAACTTTCTCCTGGAATGAACTTTTCCCATTTGTTATAAAATCACAAGGATGCAGGCAGAGGCAGACATATGTATGTATGAATGTATTATAAGGGATATAATTTCGTATTGTTTGTATACACAATCATACAGGCAAAGCACTCCAAGGCGTGTTCTGTTCATTGCTCATATCTTCTATACAAAACCATTTCAGAGTTATTTTTCTGTTTTTTTTTCACATTTACCACATTTTTGTGGGGCACAGTAGGAACTCGTCTACAGAGCGAGTCACAGAACAAATACAAAACCTTAATTAGCGCAAAATAAGCAAGTTAAATTATTCAAATTTGTTTACCAAAATAATGTGTGTGTTATCCTTCTGGATTGCATATGCCTTTGCCTTTCGAGCTGTAGATATAAGTGTTAGGTGGTGGTGCCTGAGTGTGAGTGCGAGTAGGTACAAAGTTATTAAAAATTAAAATGTCTTACATTTCTACACCAATTCGACTTCACTTCTTCTGGATTGTGCTTGTGCACCATGCTGCAGTTGTTGTATTTGTATTTTGGCTTAATGTTATCTCCGGCTCTATTTGATATTTTTGCTTTCATCCTCCAACTCCTTACCCCACGACGGCTTTGTGAACCCATCCTTCTTACTTAACCTCCTTTTGACGCCAACGAAAAGTGCAATAAACCATTTTCTAGTGGTTGTTCGTTCGGTTGTATAATGTTAATGTAACGCGGAAAGTTTGTAAAATTTCGAGGACATTATTGAAGTGGCGGCGTATATTATACCAACAGAAAAACCAAATTCCTGGAAAATTGCGCCACAATAATGAAGGATTTATTCCACTAGCAAACAAAATACAAAAATAACCTTCAGCTCTGTGTCGCTGCGGATGGCAAAGTAGGACCTATCACAGCCATTAGCTATTTTTGTTCGCATTCAGAGGGAGTTTTCGTTGTCCAATTGAAAACAAACACATATAATCCATTAAAATAGCTGAAGCAATATTATAGCGGTTAAGGAATAACGACAATGGCGGTAGGGTAGCTCAGCGTAACGCTGCTGCTGCATAGCATGAAGTTGATTGCTGAAATTGGTTAACCAAACTTGTTAACGTTCTTCGCTTTTGGGTGCAGGTGCTGTAGCCTGGGCAGAATAGTTTTAACGGAAACTATTTTGTGATTTGATGTGAATAGTTTAAAAACCTGTGGCATTTTACAAAATCCTTTGTGCAGGTTGAGAGTAGTAGTTATTTATGCACTTTCAACCAAAATAAAAGGAATGTATAATTAGCAACATATGCAATTCATCTATATCAACCAAAGCTTTAGCGGTTCCTACTTTGGCTCATATCCACACCTTCAAAGTGTGATGATGTGATTGATGTTGCATGTTAATGAATTTATGTAATTTAATCAAGCCTAATGTTGTCCCAATTATTTGATGTTTTGTTGGTTAATAAAGGTGATAAGGACATACTGTGATGGAATTTGGTACTCTATAGCAATTTTGCGAAATTAAATTAACATTTTTGTGTGCAATATCAACAAGGGGTCTACATATATAGGTGAGTTACAATGTTGTTGGAAGCTTTGCTTTTCTTTTTATATATTGTAATAACTTTCCATATTTGAACTATAACGACTCCGAAATGCAAGCAAACGGACACAATAAAGCTTACGGTCGCAGTGCAAACATACCCTTATTACCAATAATTATAGCAACTCTCAAACGAAGGAAGCGCCATCTGCCGGATTATAGCAGATTTACCAGCTGTCAAATAAAAGCTTTTGGAAGGGAAATTATTGGGAAATTTCCCCTATGGAAAGCTCTGGAAGCAGAGACTAGAACGTTCTCCTTATTTCCAGAGTTTGGAAAACAAGTATAAAAGGCACATGTTTGAACGGCAGCGATACAGTTTGTTTTTAATCGTGAATGAATAAAGTTGGTTGTAATAAAAGTGAAAAGTAAAGTTTGTGAATTAATTTCAGTGGTGAATAATAAATCGTTTTGTTTGTAGTAAGAACATTAAAGTGTTTTATTTTGCGAAATAAATAAGTGGACGTTTTGAATAAAGTAAATAAGTTTTATTAACGAACCTGAGAAAATATTACATTGGTGTTAGAAGTGGAATAAAACTTAATTTATCTGTGCACTCAGTAAATTTATTGTGTGAAAAGTAAAAAAAAAAAAAAAAAAAAAGACAATGGGTAAATCTTTGAATGATTTAAATGTAGTGGAACTCAAGGCAGAACTGAATAAGCGAGATCTTCCTACTGCTGGAACAAAGAATGATCTTATAATTCGTCTGCAAAAAGATTTAAGAAGATGTGGAAAAAACCCGGACACGTTTATATTCGACATTGAAATGGAAGAACAGCAAGAGCAAGTAAGTACATCGGGCATGACCAACATGCTGTCTCAGCTGCTTGCCAAATTTGATAGTCAGGAAAAGAATCTTCTCGAACGTTTCGAACAACAAAGTCAAGAGCAGAAGAATCTTCTAGAACAACAAAGCCAAGAACAAAAGAATCTTCTAGAAAAACAAGAGAGGAATCTTCTTCAACAATTCCAAGAACAGACAAATCTGCTCGAAAGTAAGTTGGATGCTTTTGACAACAGAATTATTACTCTTGACGAGCGTGTCGATAAGCAATTTTCGACTGTAGATAAACAATTATCGACAATAGAAGCAAAGTTCGAAGATAAAATCGAATCCATTACAAAGGAATTAGATAAAGTAAAGAAAATGAAGGTTCGAGAAAGTTCTGGCGACTGTCCAAAGAAAAAAGAGATGCATCCACCAACCTTCGATGGGCAAACTTCTTGGTCAATTTACAAGAAGCAGTTTGAGGCAGCCGCAGCAACAAATGGCTGGGATGAGGAGGACAAATACATAGCTCTGACGCTTGCCCTCAGAGGAACTGCTGCTGAACTGCTGCAAACCATACCAGCAGATAAGAGTGGCAACTTCAGTGCTCTTGTTCAGGCCATTGACAAACGCTTTGGAGATGGCCATATGCAAGAAGTCTTCCGTGTTCAACTCAATACTAGAATCCAAAAGAGGGGAGAAACTCTGCAACAGCTTCAAGCAGACATCGAACGATTGGCACATCTGGCATATCCAGCTGCAGGAGATGAAATCATCAACCAATTCGCAACAGAAGCCTTTGTTCGTGCTGTATCTGACATCAACCTTCAGCGAGCAATTCGAACGGCTGGAAAACGCACACTCCCTGAAGCATTGGCGTTCGCCCTGACTATGGAAGCAGCAGAACAGGCTTCTCAAGGAGTTCATCGGGTAAGAGAACTAGAAATTGAGGAGTGTTCTTGCCAGAGAACTGCATTCCAAAGGAACCAGCGAGATGGACCTGCTCGATGCTGGAATTGTAACAAGACCGGACATCTTCAACGCCAGTGCAGATTGCCACCTAGAAGACCTGCATGTCAACATTGTGGAAGCAGAAACTTTAACAACAACAATGTCAATACTCCTACTCGCCCCGTTTCTCAACCGGGAAACGAGTAAGAACCAACTTCGAGGGGCAGAAGCTGGTTTCTGGTATCGATGGCCCCAGAACCACCATCCAGGTCTCACAGACGAAACGAAACAACAAAAGTCTGACTGTGGAGGCAACACTAAACGGCAAGTGGCTACGATCGACACCGGTGCCACTGCCTCCATTGTTCGAAAGGACTTGGTGAAGATGACGTGGCTGCATAACACCAACGCCTACCGTCTGAAAACAGCAACAGGAGAGGCAGCCAGAGTGTACGGAGAGGTTCGTCTAACGATCCGTTTGGCAGAACTAGAGTTTTCACATCTGTTTCTGGTAGCAGATATATGTGACGAGTGCATCGTTGGAATCGACTTCATGAAAGAGCATGGAGTAATTCTTGATATCGGGAAGCAAGTTCTTAAGTACCAAAATGTGGAAATTCCTATGGTTTATGGCAACGAAAACTCATCAACACTAAGGACCGTCATTAAGGAAGATATTTGCCTGCCACCTTCTTCAGAAGTGTTCGTTTGGACGAAAATAAAGGGTGATTTGGGTAGCCATCGATATCTTATGGTGGAACCAGACTCTGAGCAGTCTTCCCAAAACATCATCCTTGGGAAGACACTTGTGGAACCAAAGAACAACATGGTGCCTGTACGCATACTCAACATCAAACCGTACGAAGTCAAGCTTAGAAAAAGAGAAGTTGTTGGAAGGTGTGAATCCGTATCCGCAATAACTAAAATCATAGAAGCTGACACACACAAATCTGTGGACCCTGGGAAAGTGAACTCTATGAAGGCAAAAATTCTGAAGTCATCCAAATTAAATGAACGTCAGCTTAGTGTTGCTGGAAGCCTCCTTCACGAGTACGCTGATATACTATCATCACCCAGTGGGCAGTATGGTCGAACAAAACTGGTGCAGCATCGAATCGACACAGGAGACGCGAGACCAATTCGACAACCAGCAAGACGTCTCCCATTAGCCAAACAAACCGAAGTTGCAGAGATGATATCGACAATGAAGAGAGATGGGCTAATCGAAAACTCTAAAAGTCCTTGGGCATCCCCAGTTGTTCTTGTCAAAAAGAAGGACGGAAGTACTCGATTTTGTGTGGACTATCGGAGGCTGAACGATGTGACAAAGAAAGACAGCTACCCTCTGCCAAGAATTAGCGATACTCTGGATGCGATGGAAGGAGCTGAATGGTTCTCAACATTGGACTTAAAGAGTGGCTACTGGCAGGTAGAAATCCATCCAGAAGATCGAGAAAAGACGGCTTTCTCCACAGGAAATGGTCTGTGGCAATTTAAAGTGATGCCTTTCGGACTATGCAACGCTCCGGCAACATTTGAGCGTTTGATGGAGTGCGTTTTACAAGGACTTACTTGGAAATCTTGCCTAGTCTATTTGGACGATGTCATCGTTTATGGTAAGACATTTGATGAGCATTGTGGAAACCTTAAGGCCGTCTTCCAGAGGCTTCGAGAAGCAAACTTGAAATTGAATCCAGACAAGTGCGAATTTTTTAAGTCTGAGGTAAAATACTTGGGACATATCATCTCTTCCCAAGGAGTGAAGACTGATCCTGAAAAAGTTGACACTGTAAAGAATTGGCCAACACCACAGGATAAACATCAACTCCGAAGCTTTCTTGGTCTAGCCACGTACTATCGACGATTTGTGAAGGATTTTGCTGGAATCGCGAAAAGTTTGCACCAGCTAACAGAGAAAGGCAAACCATTCAAATGGTCAAGCGAGTGCGAGAAAAGCTTCCGGGAACTTAAGCAGCGCCTATGCAATACGCCAGTTTTGGCCTATCCGACACCAGGGAAACCTTTCATCATTGACGCTGACGCGAGTAACGTGGGAATTGGAGCCGTACTCTCACAAGTTCACGAAGGAGAAGAGAAGGTTGTCGCCTACTACAGCAAGGTACTCTCAAAGCCAGAAAGAAACTACTGTGTGACCAGAAGAGAACTTCTAGCTCTAATATCGGCTACAAAACACTTCCATAAGTACATCTATGGACAGAAGTTCCTTCTTCGAACAGACCACGGCGCACTTAATTGGCTTTTGAACTTCAAAAATCCAGAAGGTCAAGTAGCGAGGTGGATCGAGAGATTGCAGACATACGACTACCAGATCCAACATCGAAGAGGAAGGTTGCACTCAAATGCAGATGCCTTATCTCGGAGACCATGCAAACCGGACTACAAGCACTGCACACGTCAGGAAGAGAAGGAAGCTGCTGCTATCCAGCGATTAAGAGCTGATCCCATTTACGGTTGGAGTAACGAAGGAACACCAAGAAAAACCAGAATGGGGTGACATCTCCGATAGAAGTCCAACTCTTAAAGCGTATTGGGCACAATGGGACTCACTTCATGTACAAGAAGGAGTACTAAGACGAAAGTGGGAATCCACAGACGGCAAATCTTATGTGATGCAGCTAGTCGTACCTTGTTCCAAGGTTAATGATGTTCTTCAAGAGATGCATGAAGGAGCTTCCGGAGGACATTTGGGGGTGAATAAGACACTGGAAAAGGTAAGGCAGCGATTCTACTGGCTACATGCAAGGGAAGACGTCGAAAAATGGTGCCGAAAATGTGATACTTGTGCTGCAAGTAGGGGACCAGGCAGAAAAGTCCAGAGTAGAATGCAGCAGTATAATGTGGGAACGCCTTTTGAGAGGATTGCAATAGACGTTGCAGGCCCTTTTCCAGAAACCGAAAACGGAAACCGATACATCCTGGTAGTTATGGGAAGAAATGGCTTGGGGTCACGGAATGAAAATGGTGACTTGCTTGTCGACTTTTGTAACGCGAATCGTCTTGTGATAGGTGGGACTGTATTTAAGCATAAGACGTGCAACAAAATTACCTGGGTGCATCCGGATGGTCAAACCGAAAACCAAATTGATCATATCATGATTCAGCAGCGATGGAGGAAGTCTATGTGTGATGTCCGGAGTATAAGAAATGCCGATGTGGGAAGCGACCACCATTTGGTTCTGATGAGTCTCAAACTACGAACCGCTGCCGTACAAAAACCAGCGCAGGATGCAGCAAGGAGCTCAAAATTCATTACGAATGCTTTAAATGACCCCAACATATGTCGAAACTATGTCACCACCCTTAACGACAGAGCCTCGTCATTAAACGGAATCCAGAATTCAACAATTGATGAGATGTGGGGTGAAATTAAAAGTGTTTTTATGGAGGCTGGATCCGAAACTGTACCCAAGCGAACGAGACGTAGAGACTCTTGGATATCCCAAGACACCTGGGATAAGATCGAACTTCGCAAATCGTTGAAAATCCAAATAAATGCTGAAGCAGATGTTCAACGAAAGGCTGACTTGCGAAGAGAGTACCGCATTGCACATAAAATGGTCTATCGCTGTGTGAGACGTGACAAGAGGGTGAAGGTAGATGGACTCGCAGATAATGCGGAAATCGCTGCCAGAAGAGGAGATATCCGGGAATTGTACCAAATAGCCAAAGATGTTATCGGGAAAAAAAGCAACACCAATCATCCTGTAATTGATGTGGATGGCACACTTTTGGTATCAATTGAGGATCAGCTTCGTAGATGGAAGGACCATTTTTGTGCCCTGCTAAATGAGGATTCAGTTGAGCAGAGTGCTGAAGTGCCCCAACTAAACGAGATGCGCAGGTCCTATAGGGGTATGACATCGAACCCCCGTCAGAATCGGAAATCCAGACATCAATAAATCTCCTCAAAAACAACAAGGCAGCTGGACTGGACGGAATACCAGCTGAATTCCTGAAAGCCGATCCCGTAACAGCGGCTAGTATTTTACATCCGTTGATAAAAAACATTTGGGAAAACGAAAGCTATCCCAGGGATTGGAAGGATGGTGTGATTGTTAAGTTGCCAAAGAAAGGTGACTTAAAGAATTGCAACAATTGGCGTGGTATCACCGTTTTGTCCGTTTTCCCAAAACTAATGGCAACCATCATTCTCGAGCGAATAAAGGAGAGAATCGAGTCTACACTCAAGAGGCATCAAGCTGGCTTCCGCAGTGGTCGATCGTGTGTCGACCATATCAACACCCTGCGTATCGTCCTCGAGCAGTCGATGGAATTTCAATCACCGCTTTACCTCATGTTCGTGGATTTTGAGAAAGCCTTTGATCGAGTTAACCGAGAATGTATATGGAGATCGTTGCTTGGTAGAGGAATTCCACCAAAAATAGTTGCCATTATTAAAGAGTCCTACAACAACGCAAGGTGTTTTGTTTTGCACAACGGGCAGCTATCCGACTCCTTTGTAGTGCAACAGGGTGTGAGACAAGGGGATGTTCTATCGCCAATTCTCTTCCTGCTGGCGATGGACGACGTATTGACGGCCAGTGTAGTAGTGTTAATAAAACATCGATTGTTGGAGTTTTCGATAGTATCGATTGTTTAAAAAAAAACAATCGATTAATCGATAAACAATCGATGGTTTTTTACTAATAATAATAATAAATAAAAGCAATAAGAAAATAAAATTTTAAAACAAATTTTCAAATTAAAAAGAAATCAAATTTTTCAAACATACATATTTCAATATGAAAAAATGTTAAACATGTGAATATAAATACATTCTAGGTGTATTTTCTAACGTGAAAATTCTGTAAAGTTCCACAGTTTGGTCTCAGGCATAGTTAAATATAAGGTCTGATCCTTTACTTTGAATTTCTATGATTTTTAGTCCAAACTTCTGTAATTTTTTTTATATGAACTTTGAAAGAATTTTGGACTAAAATGCGCAGAAATGCACAGAAATTAAAACTAAAGGAACAGACCAATTGATGCGGAATTTTCCCTATTGGGCTTTTCCAAAAACTATCTTTGTCTTTTGTTTTTCTAATTTTGGCATTTAACAAAAAAAAAAGAAGACAAAAATTCACAGCTGCATCTCAACAGGCTAAAAAAAAGAAAAGAATTTAAGTATTGTCTGCGTTCTTTGAAAAAAATAAAGGATTTTAATAGTAATAAATAGTAAAATAAACATAATAGAACCATAATTCGGAAAGAACCGTGTTCAACAACCAACTGAACTTAAGCTCAGCTAAGATTTTTGTCATTCAAGTTCAATTTTGAGTTGACAACTCATTTCTCGGCAATTATTTTGTCCCCAACTACAAAAACTTATCAACTGGACAGACTATCGATGTTTTCTCCAAACTATCGATAGTCCCGATAGTTCAAAACAATCGATTAATCGATTAAACTATCGATGTTTTACTAACACTACAGTGTAGGTACAGCAGAGCGACAGGGCATTCAATGGAGACCGTTCGAAAGGCTCAGTCATTTAGACTATGCCGATGACATATGTCTACTGGCAAATAACATCAGTGGGCTGAACGGGATGTGCCAAACACTGCAAGTGAAGGGAGAGTCGAGTGGTCTAAGAATAAACAGCAAAAAGACAAAAATAATGCTCACAGGCCGCTCCACACAGCAGCGTATTATTCTACAGGAGACGCCAGTTGAAGTAGTGGAACAGTTCAACTACCTTGGCAGTATTGTCTCTGCAAACGGTGGTACGGATCTGGACGTTAAAAGTAGAATAAATAAAGCTCGTGCTGCCTTCGGTACTCTGTCCCCAATCTGGAAATCAAGTCAAATCTCCTTACGCACTAAGTTGAGATTCTTCGAATCCAATGTCAAATCCGTGCTGTTATATGCTTGTGAAACCTGGAAAGTCACGTCTATCATTTCGTCTATCATTTCGAAGAAATTGCAGGCTTTTGTGAATCGCTGTCTTCGCCATATCCTAAAGATTCGGTGGCCACAAATAATATCAAATGAGGAATTGTGGCGCAGGACAAGTCAAGAGCGGCTGGACGTCGACATAAGAAAGCGTAAATGGCGTTGGATTGGTCACACACTGAGGAAACCAAACAATGAAATTGCAAAGCAGTCCTTTGAATGGAATCCTCAGGGTGCACGGCGGGTTGGAAGACCAAGAACAACATGGAAATCAACTGTCTTAGCGGAAGCAGAATCCCAGAGAAAGACGTGGCCACAGCTAAAGTACCTTGCAGCAGACCGTGAAGGATGGAGACGTTTTGTTGACGCCCTATGCCCCAGCCGGGGTTACAGGACACGATGATGATGAGTAATGGACTACTTCAGCAAGTGGCCTGAGGCATTTGCCATCCCAAACCAGGAAACCAAAACAGTTGCGGATCAGATTGTTTTCAACTGGGTAAGCAGGTTTGGTGTACCTATGGAACTCCATTCAGATCAAGGGAGGAACTTCGAGTCCAAGATCTTTCAGGAGGTTTGTACACTCCTTGGCATTAAGAAGACGATGACAACACCGCTTCACCCACAATCTGATGGGATGGTTGAACGATTCAACCGAACCCTTAAAGAACACCTTTCCAAAGTTGTAAGCGACAACCAACAAGACTGGGATCGGCATATTCCATTATTCTTGATGGCCTATCGAGGTGCGGTACATAGCTCAACAGGACATACACCATCAGAAATCCTGCTCGGGAGCTCAATACGACTACCAAGCGAAATCAAATTTGGATGTTATACAAGAGAGCCACAAGGAATAGATGACTACGTGGACAACCTCAAAGAAAAGCTAGTTGACATTCACGAAAGGACGAGGGCAAATATAAAGCTGTCGAGTGATCGGATGAAAACAAGATACGACGCAAAAGCCACAACGACAGGATTCCAAGTGGGAGACCTTGTGTGGTTTTATAATCCCCACCGTCGGAAGGGACTCTCACCGAAGCTTCAACAAAATTGGGAAGGCCCTTATGCTGTTGTAACACGAATAAACGATGTCGTCTACCGCATTCAGAGAGGATTAAGAAACAAACTAAAAGTAGTTCACAGCGACCGTTTGCATCATTATAATGGTGATGGAAGTGATGGATTTGCTCGGGACGATCAATCCTAAGAGGGGGGCAGTGTAATAACTTTCCATATTTGAACTATAACGACTCCGAAATGCAAGCAAACGGACACAATAAAGCTTACGGTCGCAGTGCAAACATACCCTTATTACCAATAATTATAGCAACTCTCAAACGAAGGAAGCGCCATCTGCCGGATTATAGCAGATTTACCAGCTGTCAAATAAAAGCTTTTGGAAGGGAAATTATTGGGAAATTTCCCCTATGGAAAGCTCTGGAAGCAGAGACTAGAACGTTCTCCTTATTTCCAGAGTTTGGAAAACAAGTATAAAAGGCACATGTTTGAACGGCAGCGATACAGTTTGTTTTTAATCGTGAATGAATAAAGTTGGTTGTAATAAAAGTGAAAAGTAAAGTTTGTGAATTAATTTCAGTGGTGAATAATAAATCGTTTTGTTTGTAGTAAGAACATTAAAGTGTTTTATTTTGCGAAATAAATAAGTGGACGTTTTGAATAAAGTAAATAAGTTTTATTAACGAACCTGAGAAAATATTACAATATGTAGAACTATGACTTTGTAACATTTCTATAATTATTTAAATTAGGATAAGAATTTTTATCCAGTTTTTGTGAAAAATTATTATTTCAAAAAATGCTTATAGATTTGTTAAATAAAAATTAATGGGCGTGCTCTTGTGAAGTTTCTGTGTGTGGGTTTTCTCACTCTAGTCTTGCCATGACATCTATACGTGATTTTTGTCATTGTCTAGCTTTGGTCTTGCTATAGTCTCATCAAAGTTCAACTATTTATTATGATTAAAACTTCATTTTGGTATAGAAGCTACATTTCTCAAGCTGTGGTGTATGAAGTTTGGCTGGCCAACGGAGTTGAGTTTTTGCGTAATTAGTACAGATGACCCAAAAAATTTAGTGAAAATCCATATTAGAAGCCGCGAAGTAAGGCTGTTAACCATCCTAAAATAAAAATTTAAGTAAATTTTTCAAATAAGACCGCGATAACGAGATAATACTGGATGAGATTGCTCATCTTACAGTTCTTCCTTCAACTCTATTTCTCTCAGAAATTTAAGTATTTGGAGGACTATTAGAGAGGAAAGGTCGCTCTCTTCTTCTTGGTAGTGTACCAGGTGTTTTTCCCTTTGAAGCATAATTGCATCACATTTTCCCAATATATGGTCTGGTGTTTCCTCCTGTGCGTAGCAAAATCTGCATGTTGGACTGCTTACTAGACTAAGAATGTTGAGGTGTCTATTAAGTTTGCAGTGGTAAGTGAGGAGACCAGTTATTTTCCTTAGGTTGTTCCTACCGAGGTTGATGCAGTCTGTAAAACGTGCTCGGTTGTAGTTTAGCCTGCCTTAGCTTTAGGAGTTCTTTCCAGTTTTTGGATTTTTCACCCTCCTCTAGTTCTCTTATTTTATTTTTTATCACATTTTCTCCTATGCCACAATAGGGTTCAGGCCTTATTAAGTGAGTAAAGAGTATCCCTTTCTTTGCTAAGGAATCTGCTTCTTCATTTCCCTGGACACAAACGTGACCAGGTACCCAATGAAGTGTGACACTGTTGTTTCTGCCAAGGACATTAAGCTTGTTCGAACACTCCCAAAGTAACTTCGAGCTCAGTGCTTTGAGTGCGGCTTGACTGTCTGACATAATGACAATGTTTTGGTTTCGGTAGTTTCTTTCGAGATTACAATCTACGCATTTCGCTATGGCGTGAACTTCCGCCTGGTTCACATCGACTGGTTCGTTTGGACAGATCCAGAGCAGGTGTTTAATGGCTTCAGTTGCTTTGACATCCTGACAGCTCCTATAGAAATCAAGTGCGAATACACCCACATTTTGGTGGCCATTGTGCCAATGGCGCAGTGATCCGTTAGTACCCCTATCAAGATTGTAATATTCTTTTTACTCAACGATAAAATACACCGAGTTTTCTTTTCATTAATTTTCATTCATAACTTCTAGAGATAACGCACTCTTTCCTGGTCGTCCATCAGGAGTTATTGATTTGATCTTTCGTTATTAGGTCCATTTTCCTTTTAAACACGACAGTCGGGACGTCTGGTCCTATATCTAATTGGTATACTGTTCCTATTTGATATTGACCCTTTCCTTGCCAGTTCATCTGCTATATCATTCCCTTCTATACTTATATTTCCCGGAACCCAGCAGAGTTTGACTTGGATAGTGTTACAAATATTTTAGTATACCTCGGCATTTTGCTTCTATTTTGGATCTTATATTCTCACTGGCTGTAGCTTTGAAAGTAGCTTGACTGTCCACGAAAAATGTGATCTCCGACGAGCTCAGTTTTTTCTTGTGTACCATTTCTGCTACTTTTTCAATAGCGTAAATCTCAGCCTGAAAGAAACTACGCTTATCTGGGAGTTTATATGAGTCTCTAATATTAAGAGCTTTACCGGACACCCCAGCTCCTGTTCTTCCTTCCGTTTTTGACCCATCAGTGTAGAAGGGGATACCATGTTCACTGATAAATAGGTTGGGTTCCCATCCATGCCTTTCGGGTATTAAAATAGAGAGGTATTTTTAAAAGTCTTTTATAGGTGCTATGTAGTCATTCGTCACGTCAAATCCGGCCACTGTGTCATACCTTTGCAAGATAGACCCATGTCCATAGGTGTTGTGCTTCCAAGAGCCCAGTTCTTTGAGTCGAAGTTCGAAGTGGCTGCTGTGTATCTTATGTGCTCATCGAGGACTGGAAAATTTAGAATAATTTCCAGCCCTGATGCTTGTGGCATAGACCTATGTGCCCCCGTTATTCCTATACAGGCTAGTCTCTGTACCTTGTTCAAGTTTTTGAGATAACAAACTTTTTCAACAGCCTTCCACCACACGTTAGAACCATCGGTAAGTATGGGACGAACAATCGCCGTGTACATCCATCACTAGATGACCTGCGATCGCATACCCCACTATGTACCGAATGTTCTTTGCATGTGTAGAAAACACAAAGTGCTCTTTTCATTTTTTCCTCTGAGCTCCGCTTCCATATAAGCTTGGGATCAAGAATTACTCCAAGGTATTTAGCTTCTTTGGAAATTTTCAGAGGAGTGTCATTAAGCTTGGGAGGAGTAAAGTCCTCTAAATTCCTTTTTTTCGTAAACAGAACTAGTTCACTCTTTGCAGGATTAACTCCGAGAACATTTTGTGCTGCCCAAGAAGATAGTTCCTTAAGTGCGGATTCCATAATATCTTTGATGTGGAAAAATACATACCCGAAATCAAAATTACTATGTCGTCTGCATAGGCCACAATCTTAATGCCCTGATTCCAATTTTTGTCGAGATTTTCCCATCCGGGCCATCTTATTATGGCTACCTGCAGATAGATCATCAGAGTGGTGTCGAAACTGCTGGTTTTAAGTTATTTAGAACCTTTAGTCTTGGCTGCTTCCTACGACCTAGCTCCCTTGGATGAACCTGGCTTCGGCCTAGAAGAGTTGCATATACTTGTGTTTTCTCAATCCTTTTATGGTTTGATGTAGCGTTGGTCTGCTGTTTCTTGCTGGAGGTCGCACAGTTTCATATTTGAGTCGGTACGAGCAGTAGAGCTGTTGCCACGTTCACGGTTTAACTTTTAAGGGATAGACATAGATGTGGTCGCATTTGCTGTCTGGCTTTTTAGCGTTCAACTGTTGGGAGGAAACAGCGGGTACAGTGGCGGTCGTTGCCAACTTACGTTCATAGTTTTTCACCAACTTCCTATGTTTTTTCAAAAGAGCCTTGTCTCTCGAACTGAGAGTAGTTGGGTGCTTTTTCTCCTTCGCACTCACGAATCTTTTAGAGTATCTGTAGTTACTGCGTTGCCTCAAAGCTTTGATGGGTGCAGTATAGGCTTCAGTGTAGTCTCTTCTTGACTCAAGTCTTGCAAAAACTCGTCCTCGGTTTGACTTCCTATATAGAAGGCAGACGGCAAAGCCATGCTTTATAGATTTTTGTAATTTGTATGTATGTAAATAATTTAAAGATGGAAAATAAAATCTCTCTAATCTAATCTAATCTAATCTAATATAATCTACGTATAGAAGGAGGTCTGTCCTAGGTCTCCCTACCGTAAATAGCTAATCTATATTGAGCAAGAAGAAGAGCCTCTATAAGGTTTAGTATGCGTTGGGTTGTCTTGTTAAGGTGGGTTTGCGTGGTTCTTTGTTAACAGTTACTGTTTTTGTCACTGGTGACTGGGCCTATTACCAAGCCAAACCCTCCCCAAATGCCGTGACTTCTAGTGACACTTGAGCGTATATCCCCACTCGAATTTCATTAATTTGTAAACTTTTTTCCATAATTCATATTTCATTTGTTTTGATGAACATTCCATTGATTTTGCTTCGTTGTATGCCCCTGCAGCTGGATTGCTGGAGGGTCAAACGTAAGGCCCTCGCCACCGTCAAGGCAAACTCCGTGAGAGGGATCTTTGAATTTACCTCTGCCTTTGTCTTTGCCTCTACCTTTAACTTTACCTTTTCATTTATTATATGGAAATTCTTTAGTTTTTCAAAACTGAGGAAGAAACTAATGATGTCTTAACTTACAACTTAACTCATTCCAGTTTCTTCTATAGAATACTCAAATTAAAGCTTTAAAAATGAAATTTTATATTTTAGCAGAGAGATTTTACATAATGTCAATTAACTTTACATATTATTTATATTTAAAACTAAAAACACTGTTTCTAATGGCCGATTTCTCGAAAGCC
This sequence comes from Dasysyrphus tricinctus, assembly GCA_963921185.1. Lineage (NCBI taxonomy): Eukaryota > Metazoa > Arthropoda > Insecta > Diptera > Syrphidae > Dasysyrphus > Dasysyrphus tricinctus. The sequence continues at coordinate 208,663,984 of OY992531.1, read as the reverse complement.
TTTTAATTATTTAAAAAGCCTTTTAGCCTTTGAATGATGTTTTTTGGTTTCACCAAATGCTTTTATATTTAAGAAGATTTTAAATGCCCTTGTAAACTAAAAGCTCGTTTTTGTCTCATTAAATTTTAAAAGTCTTCTTTGTTAAGCCATTCCAATTAACAACAGCTGATATTTTAGGCGTTTTCCTTTGGAGGTGGCGAAGAACTTGCAAGTACTTTGCCAGCTTTTTTCAATGGATCAAACTGCTTTCCCATGTAAAATGTATCTACTCGCGCATGAGAGCATGTGCAGTTGGTAGTACTAGATTAGGGTTTTCATCTACTCGTAAGTACTTCGCCACCTCCAAAGGAAAACGGCTTTTGTTGTCAAAATAATTGTCCCTCATCCATAATGCTTTTTCACTTTTTCTCATAGACTTCGCATGTGCGAGGGAAACAACCTCTTTTTTTGAATCCATCAGGGATGTGAGCAAACTCAGTTAAATTAAAATATCCCTAAAATATCCCTTTTCTACATTGGTGAAACTGAAAAATTTTTAATGTCTGATAAAATTTAGAAGGAGTTTGGATAAAAGCAATTTTAGTGTTTGTTTATGAAATTGGCCATAAGTCTTTTATATCTAAGAGGTCCTTCCATCTGATGGTTTCTCACTTGGGTATGAAAATATGCGTAGTATTTTGTAATATAAGTAACTGCGGGTTTTTTTTTGGACCTTTACAATAAAATGATACCTTAGATTAAAGCTAGCAGAATTGTTAAATAAGATCCAGATGTTTGAATAATCTAAAAAATAAAATATTAAGTTCTTAAATTCAAAGATAACAAAAAAAAATATTCTTACCGATGCAAAAAGTGGCAATGATGGTCTAAAAAATGGAGCATTCAATAAGCTTCCTTTTTGAGATTTCATCAAAACCAAAAGAACCAAACGTTTAACATTTGTGTTGCATTTATACCATTCACAGAAATACAATGTTTCAGATAATCTTACGCACTAAATATTAAAATTTTATATTGAATTTAATTTTACATAATTACAAAAATGTGATGTAGAAAAATTACATTTTGATTCACGCTTTCGGCACCATAACAATAGGTATAAAGCTGGCTGCAAGCTCCCAAGGCGTAGGTAAGAAAAATCATTTTAGTTATTCCTGTACTCTAAAAGTATAATAATATCATATGAAGAGTTTCGTAAAAAATTAATTTATTATTAATTAGAGATCTCCAAATAGCACTTACCAGAACTATATTGACCAAAACTATTCCCAATTCGATGCTGGCAAATAGAAAGTGTCCAAAAATTATGATCTTATAGATTTGGTTGAAACGATCAAACATATGAATGATGTGCTGTTGACGTTTCACAAGCAAACTTAGCTCATTGTAAAGTAACTCTCTTGTCCTAGAATCAAATATAATATGAATGTAATATTACAAACTTCTTAAGACTATATTCTTACGGTTCACTATTCTTACTCTCGGTTAAATAAGTTTTGAAAGCAGTTTTAAAATCTTCTTGCAAGCACTCATACGAAACAGATATGTACATGCAGAAGCACATAAATATCCCATCAGCTCCTGATATTCCAAATACTGTAACATTTCCAGAATGAGCAAGAAAACAATAAACAATCGAATATAGGAATCTATTGTTAAGCTGTGTCATATCCTGGTATGGTAAACTGTAATGAAAATTTGATGTAGTTTTGTTTTTGTTGTTTCTTAACAAAATATATATATGTAGGCATATAATCTTACGCAGCTTGAAAAGGTAGACTAACCCAGGTGTCTGTATTGCCTGTGAATCGCTGGTATATCCAAACTAAAATTGGCTGTACAGTGAATAAGAAGCTTGTAGATAAGCCGAGTAGAAACAGCATTATGCACCAAACGGATGTAAAAAATGACACTTTGCCAATCATTGAATTCTTGCTTGCAATTTTAGTATCTAAATAAATATTTAAAGATACATTTTTATTCTCTTGAAAGTCAATTTTGAAAATTATTTAAAACAGATATGGACCAAGATCCCAGGGCCGCCAGACATACATACCTTCGTCATTTTATCAAAGCTGAAATTTTGTCTGTGAATGCATACTAGGGTAGGTATGGAATGAATGGATAGTACGAACCTTGAATCCGGTTGCGTTTCGGAGGTATTAAAGTGCTAAAAGTCTAGTTTACAGTTCCCGTGCGCAAAAAAAATCTATGCAAATATTCTCGCATGTCAAAAATAATTGAGGTGAAATGCAAAATTAATTGTCTGGATGATTGGTTTACAGTTTCATGCAAAATAAACCATTGCTGTCATGGAATGTCATGCAAAACAATGGACCGGAAATTGTTTTGCATGCGAAAAAAGTGTCGTGAGTAAGATATTTTTTTTTTTGATGGTCGGCTTACACTTCCAAAAAAAACAATGCAAATGGTTTTCGCATCCAATGGTTCAGGCCAAGGCAAACGTTTTTTGCTTTGAATATTATTCAATTTGATGCACAAAATAGGTGCAAAATCGTTTAGAAAATTTTGATTTTTTTCGCATGGGAACTGTAAACTTTGCTAAAGGTGCAAAAAATTGATGCAAAATTACGTTATTTTATCACAGCTAATTTTTTGAGATTATTAGAGGAAAGTTATGATAAATTTATCTTGATACTTGCCAGACACATACAGTGGGACCCAATGTTAGCCAGACACCTTTAAAACTATATTACATTCAGCTTTCTTCGATAGGAGGGGAGGTTTACTTTTTCCAGAAATCGTAAACAACCTTATTTTCATTTTTTGTTTGTTTAGTTGTAACTGCAAATTCCTCCCCATGGTTTTCACCTTGATGTGGTGGGGGGGTTTACGTTCGATCCTCCAGCAACCCAGTTGCAGGATCGAACAACCAAGAAAACCAAACAGAGATGTCTATCGATTAACATATTATGAATATGGATAAAGTCAAAGAAGAAGTTAAAAATCGAACGGGGATATACGTTCAAGTGTCGGCAGAAGTCACGGCTGCCGGCGAGGGCTTGGTTTCGAAAGAAGCTAAGTCGCCAGTGACACTACAAAACGAAACTTATTTAAAACAAACAACAACAACAACAATCAAAGAAGCAGAAGATTGCGGTTCTGCCTGTAGCAGCGGTAGTGCCCGTAAGATCCATAAGGTGTTTTCTGAGTACCTTATGGATTTTGCTGACTCTGAGGACGGTGCTGTTGGAACTGACGATGGGGAGATGGCGTCTGATGAGGAAAACCGTATCCTCAATGACGACGATTATCAATCCTTCGCCAGTTCGGACAGCTCGGACGCAGACGTCACCGTGGCTGAGAACCCTGCAAAAGGTGAGAGTCAGATGCCCCCTCAAGGCGAATCTGTGGCGAAAATACTGGCGCTGCCAGATGCCAAGACTACCTCGACTCCCTATAAACAATCTGGTGCAAGTGAACCAACCGAAGTCTGCGAGGATGGCCCAGGGTCATCCAAGACCGTGATGGCTGCCTTCTCCGAAGGTCGATGCCCGTCAAACGATGAGCCAAAACCGACCCAGGAAATGAAGGTGCATCCACACAAGCAGAATAAGGTTGGGGATCTGAATCCAGATCTCAAAAGGATAGAGAATGCCAAGAGGGCCGTACGCAGGTATGGCAAGGGTGACACAAAGTTGCTTAGTCTTAGGGACTGGAAGCGTTTAAGCTGGGCTCAAAAACTTCTTGCCAAGACGGGCACTAAAAGCGTCGATTCCAAGGCAAACGACAAGAAAAGATCCAAAGAAAAATCCAATGAAGGTGCCTCTTCTTCGAAATTGGCTGGCAGTAGCCCTAAAGTGAGACCGATTAGTGGTCCTAAACACTCGAGGGTCGAGCAAACTGGCAGTCAAGGAAAGAGAAGGAGGCACAATGACTCAACGCCCCCTCCACCGGCAGCCAATAAGAAGCACAAGTCGACACACAGCGCTGGCGCAGGCACGCTAGCAGACGTTGTTGCACAAAGCCTTCAGGTGGCCGTCATAAACGAGGGGAGCCCAGAATGGCTCTTGACCAACGAGCAATGGGCTCAGGTGGAAGTAAGGATCCTGGAGTTCATCAACACTGAGATTCTTTCTTCTACCGGTTTTGTGCCGAAATTCGGGCCGTTATCGACTGTTAAGGGCTTCAAAATTTTAACATGTAGGGACGAACCCACTCTAAAATGGCTCCAGTCAAAAATAGATGGAATAAAAGACCTGCTTGAGGGGGTAACTTTGAAAGTTGCCTCTAAAAGCAACCTCCCTACCAGACCTAAAGTCCGCATTAACGTGCCGGGCCCGCTCATCTCTAAGGAACTCTTGGAAAACCTCCTCCGGGGTCAAAACTCGAACTTCCCTAGTGGTGATTGGAAGGTTCTGGAAATGGAAGCACCCTCCAAAATTGGCCAGGAAGCCATTGTTATGCTGAATCATGACACAATGGCAATGCTTCCATCCAGAGGTTTTAAATTGATGGTGGGCATAAATGAGGTTAGGGTGCGTCCGCTTACGGCAGCCAACCTACATAACAAAAATAAAAGTAAAAATGATGAAGGTGCTACAATTAAACATCCAGCACAGTAAGTTGGCCTCGGCCACCTTAACCTCATTTTTGTCAAAAGATGATATTGATAATTGGATGAAAAAAGACAATTATATAAAAAATGAAATAAACCTATACGTAGGCTCTTTTTATTTCAAGCCTTAAAGGTATAAGACAAAAAGTTGAGGCGTGGGGCTAAACCTTTACAAAGCGTTTTCTTAAGCGTGCAAGGGAATCAGATGAAAACTATAACAGTGTTAGGGCTAACATATTTGCATAATAGCTGTGTTTTTTCCAGCCAGGCATTAAGGAAATCCGACGAAAGTAAGAGGCAAGAGCTAAAAAATTTGCATGGAAGATGTTGTTTTCCGAAGTCCAGGAAAAAAATGAAGGTTGGGGCTTAGCAATTTGTGTGTAAGCTTTGTTTTTTCTAAGCCCCTAAGGAATCGGACTAAACAAATAACAAGTTTGGGACTAGTATGTATGCATAACCTAAATACTGTGTTTTTTTCCAAGCCCTTATATTGAAACTATAGTGAGGTTGACTTTCATGCTATTATTTTAACCTAGATTTTGCTTGGGTACGATTATTCTTTAAGATCTAATTAAGTTTGACAAAACGAATGAATGTTAGCTTTTTCTTAAACTCTTCTTGATATTTTTCGGACTTGGCTAAGCCCAGATAACTATTGGCGCTTAAGTTTAAAAACTCAGTTTCCAGTGTAAAAAATCACCCTGATTACAGAATCTGACGAATGAGTCAGGCCCAATTTTGATATTTGGGTCATAGTAAAAATGTCAAAATTCAGTCTGATTCGCTCCGCAGTTCATTCGACGGATGCTCTAGGTAAGCGGGCTGAATAACTTTGATATGAATAGTTTGCATGATAACATCAAAATATTGTTTTAGAAATTGAAACATATTTTTTATTTCAGATTGTTTTCTGCTCTTTCCGCGAGCAATATTCATTAAATGAAATGAGAAAGAATTTCAATTCACTTCGACCTCGTTTTCGAAATGAAAAAATCAGCTGTAACGGTTAATTTTCTGTTTTCTTTAAAAAGTGTAATATACATTTTTGTTTTAATATAGACCCAATACTCGTATAACTATAAATAATTAGAAATTGAAGGGCAGACAAAATTTTTAAATTTTAACTGAGATTTTTTTCAAATCTTCGTCAAACTGTAAGATTTGCATTGACAAAAAATATGAATGGAATTCGCATTAAAATAGTTAATGATCGGAATGTTGAACACGAATTTTAATGTTTGAAATACCAATCCACTTGGTCATTTTAGGTGGAATAGGTACAGAACATCCAAATTCATTTTCCCCCAAATTTACGAAAAGTGGACTTAAAATATGATTAAGCTAATCAAATTCATTTTTTCCCCCAAATTTACAAAAAGTGGACTAAAAATATGATTAGGGGAGAGGGGGGCACCCTAGGACACTTTTTACAAAAACCAACCTGGAACACTCATACATCACAATATAAAATTTATTCTTGAATGACGTTGTTCTTTGGTATTTTTCCTTGGATATAGATGCCCTTTCATACCTTAGTTTGCATTTTATACATATATATTTTTCTATTTAAAAAACTGTTATAACTGTCCAAATCTGCCCCCCTAGGGGGGTAGTTTTGGACAGCCCTGGGGCAGTTTTGGACATGCCTTGAAAAACACATTCAATAAAGCTTAATTCCTTATTAAACAATAATAAATTATTTCAAAACATAACATTAGTTGAAATAAGTCGTAGAAGTTTGTCTTTCTCTAATGCCTTAGCGTACTGGAAAGGAAAATTATTTGCTTGAAGATAAACCAAGCCATAATTAATTTTCGAAGATTTGATAAAATAAAAGTCTATATCTTCTTCCAAGGTGCTAAATACTTGGGCAACAGTATGTTTTTAACTGTATCCACTGTTCACTTTTTGAAACGCTATTTATTATACTTAATTTTAGTCTGGTCTGGACATGTCCAAGTGTGCCCCTCATCTATTTTTCAAAAGTGCCCCAAGTAGACAAACAAACTAAACTTTTTTTTCTTTTTTAAACAATGTTAAACAATAAAAATATTGTTTAATAAATCATAACAAAATAACTAAATATGATAATAAAGAACTTTTTGTGCGTTGATTTCAGACAGTTTTTTTCTAAAATGCTTACGTCTTAGATCGAAAAAAAATACAACGGGTACCGGAATACAAACATTTATTTTTAATTATTTTTTAAAAGCTGATATCGTCCCAAATGTCATCAGATATCTTTTTGAGGAAGAATTGCCACTGCAAAATTGTTATTAAGTATTTAAAAGTATTTGTTTTGATACTTTTCTGGCCGTTGTCCTAAGCTGCCCCTGTCCTAAACTACCCCCCCTCTCCCCTAAGCTAATTTCTTGGAATAGCTGCTTATACCAAAAATTTGCAACTGTTTTTTTTTTTATAGGTAGCTTAATTACCTTTCATTTTTGCCATTCAAGCATTCTCTTCTATAGGAATTCAATTTTAAAAATGAGATAGGTGGGATACAAGGACGTGCGCTGGAATTCGATTAGGTGGGCGCAAACTCCTTAAAAAAATAGTTTTATTACAGAAATCTTGCTTTAAAATGTTTTCATCAAAAGAAGAAAAATTGAATAATATATAAATTATATTCTGATTTAAGGGGGGAGCAAACATATCCAGCTGCCCCCTTGCGTACGCTCTTTTGTTTAAATTGTTTTCATTTAACTTTCGTACGGATCTTACGTTAGTGTCAAAAACAGAAAAAAGAGTTTGTACTGTGACTCTTTTAGTCTTAGTTATTAGATTTTCTTAGACGGTTACTTGTTAGAAAGTTTTTCAAAATTTCTCATTAGTTGGAAATATGCTTTATTTAAATATGTAAATAAAATGTTTATAGTTAAGCAAATCTTGGACAGCCAATCCAAGTTAAAAAATTTAAGGACAACAGTAACCTACAAAGTTTATAATTAACTTTTCGGAGGTGGACGGCTGTCTAAAGTTAAACCAAGTACATAGGATGAGGTTTTATAAACCCTACAAAAAATATTCACATTAAAGAAAGGTACCTACCTACTTACTTAAAGTTCCTATAAACATATCCTAACAACTTTTTTATACGATGTGTCTTTTGCTGAAGCTTACTAAATACCAGTTGCTCCATTTCCAATCATAAAATTTTGCAGAACTTTCCTTAAGTGCCTACATATATTCTTGCATTACAAAATCTTTTTTTGATTCAGCCTCGTATAAGATGAAGAATTTTTCAAAAGAAGTGTCTAAGGGAACTCCAATCCCCCCACAGCCAAATCCTGGATCCGCTACTGACTGAGCCGATTTTGATAAATTTTTTGAGTCATCAAAAAAAATAATTAAAGTGCTTATGTATGTAAACATAACATACACTCATAAAATTTGATATATAGATGTGAATATTACACAATTCCGATCACAATGCATTCATGCCAATCGAAATGATAACCTTCTTTTTTTTTATTCGGTTAAAAATCGCACCATCTCGGCAGTGACGTGTGGCTTATAAGGTGTCATTACAAAGGGTAGCTAATATTATTTTTGCACAGGGCGGCGAAAAAGCTGGGTCGGGCCTTGCGGCTAAGTGTACCTATAAAATAAGCAACGGGGTATCAAATGAAAGTTGAAACTGTCCTCAACACAATACTATTGCTTGTACAGACTTTGTTGTTGCCATTATGGAAAATAAGTTGGGCTTTTAAAATAACAAAGAAAAAATTATAGGTACTCAATACGGTAGATATTATTTTGTATGAAATGATATCAAAGTAAAAAACAAAACACAATTTTAAAAGATCTTGTCTTGAACGAAAAGTTTCTTGAGCTTGAGTTTTCATCTGTGGCTGTTTTACTGAAGTGGAAAATTCTGTATACATGAATATTGGTTCATATATCGAAGCTAGCGCCCAAGGGGCGTCTGTCCTGCATTCTTAATTCTCATAATTCATCAAAACAAACGTTCACGATCCCTTTATTTCCAAGTCACTATGAAACAAGCATTATTTGGTATGAAGGGTATACACGGCGTATACGTGATCAATTCTCATGTGAGAATTTTGTTAACTTCTATCTAGGGATCATCATATACATGTGTATTGCAAATCGTGCAAATGTTTGTTGCGTCGAAAGTATGTGTATCACGCAAAACGATCCTATGGGCATGCCTGTTAGCACATCTTTTTGAAGTACAGTTTAGAGGATGCACTCAAGTATGGAGCCATCTTTTATTTTGGCTCCTGTATGATCGCTAAGCAAACACCATAGTAATAGCAAAAGGTTAAAGTAGAGGTTTTTCTAATATCTTCATCCAAGAGGACTCTCTTCATGTCTTCGAGAATGCTTACGTATGATTCTCGAACATTTTCTAAGTTTTGTTGTTCAAATATCGCAGTAAAGTCAAGCATTACAAGATTTTTGAAATTTTTTGGCATGTTTGGTCTGATCCGTCTGTGCAGGCCCTCAACAGGATTAGTGGTATAAATTAGCTTCCTCATTGGCTTGGACCTCGTTATAACACTTTTTTATCAGGCGATCATCGGTGGCACTTAAAAGTTTCATCCATAAAGCTCTTTTAGCTTTTCCGTATACCAATGGGAGAGATCCAGTTTCGAATTACGTTCCGTTGCTAACAACACGTTAGCAAAACCAAGTTAAATTCTTAAACGTAGTAGTTTGAATTAATTCGATTCTAATTCCAATCCGCTCATATCTCGACACAGTAAAGTGCAGTTGACTTAATACTTTATTCAAACACTTTGATTCGTCCATTCCAATTTTCCATATAAGAATATACCTACTTTGCATATTTTCACCAGTGCTGCAACTGTTCTTCCCTAGACTTTGAAGATATTAATGGTTTCATTTTAAGAAACTGTACGACTCAATTTTTTTCCCAAATACTCATATAACCATTCACAACTTCAATACAATCTTGTTTGTATGGAAATCTTTCTAGGCAAGATGTGTTTTTCTCTAATCAAAATTCCTAATTTTCGATTTCTTTGTATTTAATGTCATGCCTGTTGCTGAAAAATGTCTGTCTAGTCTAAAGCTTCCAAGGTCTTTTCATCATCAGTATAAACTATCAAAATCACATTTTTGATCTGTGAAATGTCGATTCCCGTGAGGCCTTGACTTCTAAAAAAATTCCTCAAGATCATTTGTAAATAATTCAAATAAAAGGGCCCTTGATGGGTCTCCTTGCAGGGCACCTCTTGTAATATTTGACTTTTCAGTCAAGTCAGTTGTTGATTTAATAGCAATCCTGGTTTGTGAATAAATGTGCTGAAAAACACGTGTATTATTTTCCCACTTACTCCTATGAACCTATGATGCATCCATAGTTTTTCGTGATTCACCACTATCAAGTGTTCCTTTTAGTTTAACGAAGATAACAAAAAAACTTCCTTCCGTTTTGGGTAGTTCTATAATCGAGCTGAGAAAGCAAAGCATGTATGTAAATGTCATAGTATTTGAAATAACAAGTGTTAGTTTTTAGTTGTGACCTCCTCCGAAGAGACCACAGTTTCGATCATTTTTGTGAGGATCACATGTTGTGAGGTTGCTGCCAAAATACGAAAACCTCTCAAAATCAAATTAACCCCACCTTGTGAGGTTGTTGTAAATTGTGAGTTATCAGTGAGTTTTGCCAGAAAAGGCCTGACAGTGACCGTAGCTCCCACAAGATGTTGGATTGAAAATATTAATCAGTCGGCTCCCTCTAAGTCGAACTCCCTCTAAGACGAATCTCCCTCTAACTCGGGCTTTTTCGCCCGAATTTTGATTCCCTTCAAATTTGAAACCATATAATATTTCTCTCTAACTCGAATTTTTGCAAAACTCTCTCTAACTCGAACTGATTTTGATATCCCGGGAAAATTCGACTTAGAGGGAGTCGACTGTATAATGTACATATTTTACTTCTGAAGAGAAATTAAATGGTAACTTAACGATTATTTATTTTTTGTAAATTTTCGAAAAAAAAAAACAATTTTAATAAATTATGTAGTTGGTGAGTTCTGCTTTTGGACCGATACGACTCCACGATTAAATTACCTATGTTTAATTAATTTTTCTCTCATTAGACCAATAGAAATCAAATCAAGTTTTAAAAAAGGGAGAATTTGGTGGGAAACATTTTATGTTAATGCTTCAGACTCTGAAGCCAGCTAGTTACAATATTTTATCTTGAATTCTAGTTTGAATACAGTGAGGAAATATACGAATCTTAGCTTCAACTCATCATATAACGGTTTTTGTTTATTTATTTCTTCAAAAATTATTGTATATTTTGATATTCAAATTAATTTCAATAAAAGTGTGTAAGTTTTCGGCTAAAAATAATGGATAAGAATATTGTCTTATTAGGGATTTTATCCCATAATTCTTACTTAAACAAATGAAACATAACGTCCCGTTGTGTTTTTATATTCACCTGTTATAAGATGGTCATAGAGTTCTCTTAAAAGTGTAGCCAACTCATTGCGATATATTAAAAAACAAACCAATTTTATCATGGTCACCATTTTAGTTAAACTCGGGCAAGCCGCATCGAGTGCTTCCAAAGGTTCACTACGTATAATCCATGCAAATCGAATTTCTCCAATTATTGCCGTTATCAAAGCACTCGAATTAATAATGATTTTAATTATTGTCACGCGATTTAACGAATGCAATGGCCAAATACCAAGAAATATTAATGTCCATTTAGCCATACGAAAAAAAGCTATTTCCAAAGGATCAGAACGTGAAAATCTAATTAAGCCCATTTTAATTTTAACATTGAAGTGAATTATTTTCAGCATTGTGTGTCCCTTTTTATAATTCACGAAGGAGGTATAAACATATTCGTGGCTTACATCGTCGACGGCGATGAGTTGCAAATGTTGTTGGTTGGTAATTAGAATTAAATTATTTATAAGAGCAGGTAGGATGTAGATACTAGGCCTTATACTCATGATTTGATGTTATTACTGAAAACTTTGAAACTTTTGCTAAATTTGTTTATGATTATTATATTTTTATTGGTTGTTGTGTATCGCATATAATTTGATGGAGGGTAAATTTCAATTAAAAGTTTTTCTAAAGCTTGCTTCTATTAAAATGTAATTACAAAGGTATCTAGCTAACTATATATGTAAGAAATTTTCAAAATTTACCGTACGAGATTGCGCTAAATGTTTTTTTGTTTTAATCTTAATTTTTATTCAATTGCAGGTGGGGTGCATTCTTGTCAAAATGTATTCATTCCCTGGGTAAAGGTATACATATTTCTGGAAATTAGAACAATTCAAAGTGTATTATGTACCTACGAAAATGGTTTCTTATAGGACAAAGTTCTCTCACAAAAGCCTCGAATTTTTGAGCTGAGAAATAATATTTTTCGTAAAATCAAACGAGTTCGTTGTGCTAATGAAAAAGTAGGAGGTAGTTTCACCTGCCAAATGTGTAATTTTAAGGCCAAAGCGTGTTCTTAGAAAACGCCTAATGCAAAAATAATAACACTTTATTTTTTAACTGTTTTCATATTTTTGTTTGTACGAGTGCGAGTATTAACAATGAGATGAAGGTATATCCATACAAAATTGATATTAAATTCTTTATAATACTGAATCTAAAAGAAATATTTCTGTTTTTTTAATTCATGCATTAAGTATAGAAACACATCTTTCATGCAAAAATTTAGTTTATAAATGCCTCTTAATCATTATTATTTGTAATACTTAACTTAATCTTATTCTGATACATTTTTAATCTTATTCTTAAGCTAAAAAATACAAAAAAAAATTAAGGTAAAAAATACAAAAATGAATTCTTGCAATTCGTTAAGTTTTTATGTAAGAAGCATGTACTCTAGTGTATTAGAACATTTCTTTTGACTTTTGTTTGGTGTTGATTCTATACTAACATCGATCTCTTCATTCACATCATTATCGCCATCAGGTTCTTTTGGTTCGTCCTCTGTTGTGGAATGTTTTCTCTTCTTTGGTGTTGATGTTGCTTTAATACTTTGACGGTATTTATTCCAAAATTCAGCTGGCTGAGCAAAATCGATAATATTTGGAAAATTTTGCGATAATTCTTTCGCTAATTCGTCTATAGATTTTTGAATGGAATCATTTTGACTACCAATGGCTTCTGATATTGTGATAACATGAACAATTGATTTTTCTAAAGTTGTCAACTACAAATGGAAATAAGAATTGGTAAGTTACTGATTTAAATACTTTTCTATGTATATCAGCATACAGCATCGGCCATTGTAACGATATGACGTCGTTTTCCTCTTTTGCCTGGAGCTGGAGCAGCATTACTTGTAGATGGCACTGTTTCAGTAGAAGGATTTTCTGAAACATCTGCTGTTTCATCATTTCCATCCTCTGTCTGTGGTTGGTCAACTTCTTTTCTATCTTTCTGACAAATTCGTTTTAGAATGAACAGAATATCGTTTGCTAATGCTGTTCCTTCGGGGGATTTAATGAGAGGGTCATTTTGAGATTTTTCTGAGGAGTTAAAAAATGATTTAAGTTTTTGAGTTAACTATGAAAATAATAATTTCACGTTTGTATTTGTAATTTACCTGCAAGTAGTTTCAAATTATTAAAATACATTATCAAATGTACATCATCAATGCTCTGCATAAAATGATCGTACAGTTTGTGGCGAACCTTTTGCTTGTCTTCACCCTTAAGAGGTGATTTGATCATATTTTCTGCAAAAGTATCCAGTCCTTCAAAGTTCTTTATGCACAAAAAAAAAACGAACAAAAGAAAAAATTACAAATAATGAAAATCAATCATATATTCAAGATTTTTTTTTCTTACCGGGTACTCATTCAAAACAAACGGACACTCTATTAAACATTTATGAAAAAGTCCTGGATTTTTATTCGATACGTATTCTGTAAAGAACGCCATTGCTCGATCCGATAAATCTTTATTCTCATCTAAGATCAAACCTAACATTGCCAAAAGCAGCGATCCACGCAGTTTAAGTTGATCTTGTAGTACTAGGGCGGCAAAACTCTTGAAAGTCTCCAAGCGATTGATCAAATACGGTGAGGATAGTTTTTCTAAAATCATTTCCAAAATAGTCTCAACAATTTGTGTGTGCTTCTTACATAAATCAGCGATAGCAACAAGAATCGTATTCACTATCGGTGGACGATCAATTGCTTTTAGTATTTTCCCATAGAGATTGCATGTAGTATTTGCCACTATAGAATCACGAATTGAAAATCGTCCCGAAATCAATATCATTGAATTGAATATACGATCATTGTCCGTTTCCAGTTCGGATTCGGGCAAACTTACACAAGCCAAAATGTATCTTTGGATAAATGAGACTATCGTAGGGTGTGGACGTTGTTTGATTTCTAAATTGGCTTCTGAATATGAAAACAAATGTGACATGTAGATCGAACGATTTTCGGGAAAATTTGGCATTTCTTCAAGAAGTTTTTGCTCTAGGTAGTCGTGAAGCTCAATTACCCAATCATGTGAAGTTACATCAGATGCTTTAGTTGGTGTGGTTCGTATTTTATTCTCTCGTGATCGATGATCGATTGTGGATAAGAAATCGAATGCTTTACCAATTACTTGTGGAATTATCATACCCGACTTAATGGACTGCATTAAATGTTTAAATACATTGTTCAAGGCTGAATAACTGAAATCTTTAGCACAAGTATTAAGAACTTCTAGAGCTATAAGCAGATTTTGTTCATTGTTCCATTCTTTTGACTGGAAAAAAAATTTACTTGGTTTAAATTTTAGTTATTACTTTGAAAAAAGTTATTGATTACCGAATGATAGGAGATAAAGCAATGAATCAGAGAGTCTGGTTCCTTACTTTTGATTTTGCCACAAATGAAGTTTAAAAGTACCCATGCTTCGGTGGAGTTTGAAGCCAGTATATGAGATTCAATTGTGCTGATGATTTGTTGACTGGAAAAATACAGAAATTTTAGTTATGTATATGTTTTTTTTTTCAAAGTTTGATATGCAATATTATTTATATTTTAAAGGAGCTTTTTCATACAAACTTTAATTGAAATCGGTAAAGCCATTAATGAGAAAATCGGAAATTAGAAGAAACGTACGGCAGGTACCGTTAATAATAATTCTTTTTACAGAAATTCATAGATTGTTTTCATTAAAATCGTTGGAGCCGTTTTTAATATAAAGAATCTTTTCCTTAAAGATTGTTTGGAAAGTACTGTTATTTTTTTAGAGCATTATTATCAATATGAATTCCCAGCTACAATATAAGGAAGTTTCCCAGTCATGGTATTGTTTCGCAAGAATATATGTTTAACAACTGCGCCAACAATAGCTACTTTCCGAGGCGTTGGAAGACAACGAAAATAGTACCGATGCCGAAGAAAATCGATAGAAGTACCGTTTTCGGATATCGTCCCATATCTGTTCTAAGAACACGAGCGAATTCCTTGAAAGACTTATTCCTTGGAGACTGAAGGCGTTCTGCACTACTAATAGACCAATAGCCGACAGCAGATTTTGGGAAAGGATGTATAACCAAAATCGGAGTATGAGGTATTGTAGGTAAATGTATCGTGACATCGAATACAAAAGTGTGGCAGGTTTTTTTCTTAGTCTTTGGTGGAGGTGGACCCGTGATTTCAGCTCTTTAAGCAAACCTTATCGGCGTTTTTGTGGAGACTTTATTTGTTGATTTTTTGCTTTGTTGAAAATGTCCAAAAAAAGGACGATTAAGTTCACGTAAAATGGATATTATATCTTGAGTTCTATTAATCGGAACGTCAAGCCAAATTTGAGTTGGCTTGCTTCAGAAGACAAGTGGGACATTGAAATACACCATCAGCAAAAAAGTTGCCTTAGCATTATCATCAATTTGCAATGAGGGATCTGACTGAAAAACGAACCACCATTGAAATATCTGAGAGTCAATTTTGAGGAGAAGTTAGGCCTCAATCCGCATGTAACAGCTCCCAGAAAGACAACCGGATTTGAACAATCGGAGACGAATCATCTACAAAGTATACTGATCAGATTTCCCACCATGTCCTTTTCATTGTTAGAACTTTAGAACTCTGCCAATGAAACAAAAATCGTGGTTCCTTATTTTTAGGGTTTTCATGCCGAACATGGGTGCCCCCGTTATGTAGCATTCCGGGGCATAGACTATTTTCACGTTAAAATTTTCTGAGTTAAATTTTATAGACCGAGAGCCCACAGCAGATTTTGGGTGTGAGTGATAGCAAAAAAAGAAGTTTAGGCGTCGAAAGCTTCGTTAAAGGCTATTCAAAAAATCAAAGTCTTGCAGTCCACAACTGGAGCCTTTGCGAGAAACAGTGCATCGAAAAAAAAATATGAATGCAACTTGGAGGACAATCGTGTTAGCCGAAATTGGTTTTCACCTCTCCCTAGATAAGCTCCTTGGATCACATATCACGGAATCTGAGACCATTTTAGTGTATAGTTCGCTCCACCGGACCGTTTGAAAAATTCAAAATTCTAAGTGAAAAACTTTTTTTTTAAACAGTCTGGCAGGGCAAATTAAACACTCAAATGATCTCAGATTCCGTGATATCGGATCCGCGGAGCTTATCTAGGGAGAGGTGAAAACCAATTTCGGCTAACACGATTCTCCAAGTTGCATTCATATTTTTTTTTCGATGCACTGTTTCTTGCAAAGGCCCCAGTTGTGGACTGCAAGACTTTGATTTTTTGAATAGTCTTTAATGAAGCTTTCGAAGCCCATACTTCTTTTTTTGCTATCAATCACACCCAAAATCTGCTGTGGGCTCTTAGTCTATTACATCAAGCCTTGAACAGGTACTATTTAGTCTCTCTCATAAATACACCTCACATGACGTCTATCATTAAACTTTGAACCCGTAAAAGAAGATGAGGATTGGGCTACCCCGAAAAGAAGGTATTTCGATGACAGCTGAATTATATGATACATTATTTTCAGTAAAACGCAACTGCCAATCCACCAGTTTTTGTATTATCAGTTTTATATTCGAACAGGACATGGACATACTATGGAGATCTTGCTATGAAGAGCTCTGTAAAGTCATACAACGTTCAATGAGGAAGTTCTTAAATCATAATAAACATTTATGCATAGTTTTAAATGTGATTTCTAAACTTGAATATGAATATATCTCTTTTTGTATGAAGCAAAAATAAAGCAACAAATAAATAGGAGTTCCACTTACTTAATTAATTGCTTTTTCAGTGCCATATGAAAACTATATTGCAAATAAAGCCTAGATTGTGTAATTAGAAATGTCCGAATAATCATCCATGGCATAAAATGCTCAGCTTTATTGGTTTGGTCAATGCCTTTTATATTCAATAGGACTCTTTTCCGGAAACACTGTAAACGAAAATAATTACAAAAAATTTATATTTAAAGTATAAAAATTATTTTCAAGCAAACCTCTATAGCAAGTTCCATGTTTTTTGGATCGCTGTCCTGCAGCATAGGTGTAAGAATTTTACACCAAACAAAAATCACCGGATAGCAATTGGGGTAGGTTTCCAAAATGGAATCAATCATGATCATGGTTTGTTTGCGAACCAATAGAGTTGGTTCATTTACCAGTTGGCATGTTTCCTATGGGTAAATTTCAATTACTTTTTTCTTTTAGTATCCTTTTTAAAACAAATCATAACTAAACTTACCTTAACAAAGTTCGTGTTAAATATAATCAAAGGATTAATCTTAACAATAGCTTCGAGAAACATCACAGCCGCTCGTCTCAAATGAGAAACAGGATTCGATAGTAGCTGATATATTTGTTCAGGCAAATGAAGAAAACTCACAATGATAATTGGCGAACCTGTAAATGTGTAAGCCGGATCGAGGCTCTTCGGTTTGGCATAACGTATTTCATTTTCTAAAACTCGTGGTTCTTCCGGAAGTTGCACATCGAAGTCCATCACCTGAGCGTATTTAATACCTTCGATGAGAATTTTTTTGGTATTTGGCGATCCTTTAATGAGTGCCTGATGAAGAGCTTGAACTGCTTTAATTTTTATACTATTATTCGTGTCACGAATGCTGTCGATGAGTTCTTTTATGATGTAAACTTCACGTGGAGTTTCGGAGACTTTATGACGGAACATCTCCCAATCGACACTGGATTCGAGGAGAATTATTTTGGAAAAAAGATCTACAGCTCTGGAACGGATGCTTACTTCATCAGCGTACACAGCTTCGGATAGAAAATCGACTATTGATGCATTGCAACGGGTGAATAAAGCTGCATCGTATTTTGCAGCATAATCGAGAGCGCGTTGGATGTGTTCGGTTTTCCACTTGAAAAAATACAATTTCGAAAGAATTATATTAAGGTGCGTGTCTGTTGGAGAGTAAACTAATCTAGAGTTCCTTTTGGGTAGATAAATGTAACCTTTCGTGACCTAATCTTATGACTCTATCATCTACGAGTTTTGCTCTCGAAAGCTTTTAGTATTTTAACTTTTAAATGGACAGGCACCTTTACAGACTATGATAGCTAAAAGAACTAATCATAAACTAAATAAATAGAAATTCACTTACACCCTTCTCTGGATTTGTTATTACACATTGTATATAGAACTCCAGGACTTCCGAAGCAATTCTCGGAAACTTGCCAATGATTTTTATGAACCAATCCGATATGTGTTCACATGCATTTGTCTGGATGTTGGATGATGTAGAAGCAGATCCGCTTTTAGGTTTGGCATTATAGGCATGCAGAAACAAAGTCATATTCATGATTTTCAGCAGGGTTTCCTTTGGATCACCATTGTGAGCACTTACAACTTCTTCTAAAATCTCAAAATATTTCCCATGTAAATTAGCAGCATCTAAAAGTGAAAAAAAAAATTTAAAAAAGACCTAGAGATAATCCCATTCGATTAAACTTACAAATATTTACGAATCCTTTTTCGTAGCACAGATACTGCATATCGATTAGTTTCCGGACAATAGCATTTCGCGCTGTTTTGTACTCATCGAAGTGGACAAAACGAAACATCAACTTGAGATCATCGCAAAAGGCTGTGAAATTGACCCATGTTTCGGTGGAATTTTGTTGCGATAAATACCTGGCCACCGCTGGACTCTGGATCTTTTCGATCATATTGAATACCTGCAGCGACACGGATATAAGCTCTTCTTCGAAGATATGGAATCCTTTGGCACCGGCGATAGTTAGGGAAAGGAAGTAGACACTAGAAGCGGCTAAAGACAGCTGTCTGTAGCGGCGGCATTTGGGATCGTGATTGCCCAAACCAACGAGGGTATAAATAAACGCCAGGTATCGGGATCTGGGGGATACCTTTATGACTTGATCCCAGGAATCGAAGGTGTTGTCACAGCTGCCAGAGGATTCTCGCATTGACCGGATTGTTGTCGCGAGTTCGAGCAAAACCGAAAGAATACTCGAATCGTTTTGGGCTTGTTGTACGATTGGAATGCGGCTAATTAGAGATTGTTCCCGTTCCCTCGATGTATCATCATCTTCAATGCCTGATTCTGGTGACGACGAATATCTATGTCGTTTGTTATTGCCCGACTTGGCTGGTCTACGGGCTGGTAGGTTCTTAGCATTTGGACTTTTTACTGTTCCGTTTTTATCATTACTATTTGCCTTTTCTTCTTCGACTTTCAAATAGATTGCTTCGACTTCTTCCCATGACAATGTGGGATGATAGAATTCACTTAGTTTATTGAATACATTGATTAGATCACCCATTTCTTAAGCATGCAGGTGGTTCTTTCTATTACTCACATTATTTATTTTAATTAATTATTTTTTATTTTTAAAATAAAATTTTAAAAACTGCGTTGGTTTTGTACACAAACAGAGAGAATTGTTTGACATTTTAAAATAAATGTCAAAAATGCGTGGGATGTGTTCATTGAGCTCCTTTCTACTTGGGCCCAGCTTGCACTTTTATAATGTGGTTTTGAAAACTAAATGCCCGCATTCAAGTTTAATGGGAATTTTTAAATTGAAAAACATTTTTTTTTTTTTTTTTTTTTGTGACCGTGGGTAGGCGCAAAACCTGCATCAGGCTCTATGAGGACCGGAAAACGCGTGCTCATAGAAGTGTGAGATTCTTACTACACTAAAACCACCTCCACTTCCCGATTGCAACTGAAACTTATCTAGCAATTTATTTTTAACGAAGTTAAGTAACGTGTTGCAGGTAACTTTCCGGTGAAAGTTTCTGCTTATTCCGCGATTTTAAAGCGGTTTTGTGTTCACCGCACCAAGTCGGAAGGTTTTGTTCTTTGCAGACGGCGTACTAAATTCGACTCGTCAAGAATGTCAATAATCGTTGGATTAGCGTGATCTAATAGCCGATTTCTATGTTTTCGCGCGAAACTCTTAATTTCGTCTCGAACCGTAGGAATCCCGAGATCCCTGTGAAGATCTTCGTTTCTTATATACCATGGTGCATTTACAAATGACCTAAGCAATTTATTTTCAAACGTTTGTAATTTATTTAAATTTGTATCGCAGGTACAACCCCAGAGTTGTATACCGTAAGTCCAGACAGGTTTAAGTACCTGCCTGCATAAAATCAACTTATTATCAATACTAAGCTTGGAATATTTACCGAGTAGCCAGTTCATATCTCTTAATTTACTTTTTAATTCTTCGCATTTCTTTTTTACGTGCGGCTTCCATTTTAATTTCGCGTCTAAAGTCATTCCCAGATATTTTGCTTCATTCGCAAATGGTACACGACCGGTATTAAGAAAGACGGGCAATCTATTTATTTTTTTATACGTAAAGTCCACGTGGACTGACTTTTGTTCATTTAGCGCTATTCGCCATGTTTTTGTCCACTCATTAACATTATTAAGAGCATTTTGTAATTTAATCGTAGCTTCGTTAATCGTTTTGCCTACTGCTAGTATTGCAGTATCATCAGCAAACGTTTGCTACGAAAGTGTCTTCTGTTTGAGGTATATCACGTGTAAATAGAAGGTACAGAACTGGGCCTAAAACACTACCTTGTGGTACCCCAGCCACTATTTCTTTGAAATTAGAATATTCATTTCCGTGTCTTACACGAAAAAGTCTGTTTTCTAGATATTCGTTAAGAAATTTATAAAGTCCTTCAGGCAGAACTTGTCGTAATTTGAATTTGAGGCCTTCGTGCCACACCTTGTCAAACGCTTGCGACACATCCAAAAAGACCGTCGAACAGATTTTCTTTTCTTCAAGAGCTCTCTCAATTACGTCAGTTATTCTATGCACTTGATCAATTGTTGAATGCTTGCTTCTAAATCCGAACTGATGTTCAGGTATTAATCGTTTCTCTTCTATTATAGGCTGCAGGCGCAGGAGTAGTATTCTTTCAAAAACTTTCGATATTATTGGAAGAAGCGAAATCGGTCTGTAAGAATTCTTTTCGTGAGATGGTTTGCCAGGTTTCAAAACCATTATGACTTCCGCAACTTTCCATTGGCTTGGAACATATTCTAGCCTTAGAGCGGCATTTATTATATAAAGGAGGTTAATTAATCCTTTATAAGGAAGCATTTTTAATATTTCCGCTGTTATTAAGTCATACCCCGGAGCTTTATTAGACTTTAGCTTCTTTATTTCTCTGTTCAATTCAGCAAGCGTAGCATTTCTGGTTCTGTAATTTTCACTTGAGCTAAAACTCATATTAATATTTTCATTGAGTGCTTGCCCATCGGAAGGTTTAAATGTTTCTTCCAGGTAATTGGCGAATACCGCCGCTTTCTCTTTGTCACTTTTAGCCCATTCGTTTTGGCTTTTCTTAATCGGGAGTACTGGAAGCTTTGGTTTTTTCGTTGTTTTTATAGCTTTCCAAAGTGAGTAGTTGGATTCTTTCCCAGCTGACAAGCTTTCAAGGTAATTTTCAACTTCACGGTTTTTGAAATCTGATATGCTGTCTGAAAAACATGCTGTCAGTAAAGATTGAAAACCGTCATTGTTTGATCTTTGACTTTTTTCAACCAGCTTTACGTGAGTTGACTAATTTTGACATCTCTCAATTTTATCTCACTAGGGGTATTCACGATCTGTGCCGAGATTCAGCTAAATCGAAATCGCAGGGAGTGAGTGAGATGAGTCACTTTTAATCGAAAATCGATTCAGCTAGCAAAAGTGAGTGAGTGAGCGAGTGAAATGAAATGTCAGATTACTCGCCAGATATTTCCGCAGTGACTTGGTGTATGTGTTGGTAAATTTCCAGTTTTGGATAGGTATGTGTGCTTTTCTCAAGAATTCCTATTCATGCATAGGTAACGAAAAAAAAACAACAACGTAGATAAAAACAACTACCCTTTTATTGATTCTTTAATTTTATTTTATTATCATATGCACATATATATATTAAATAAATTTATATTCTATTCACTTTTGACACTTTTAAACTTTTTATTTCTCAAGGGTGAAACTCACATTAAACTTTAATTATGACAAACAAAATAATTGAAATAAAAGATACTCAAAACTCCATTATTAAAGATTCCAATGTTTACATTGTTGTATTTGTTGTTTCATTTCGTTTTGCGTAACGAGTGTGACAAGGAGGTAGAACTTAGCTCTTTTATATTTATTCTTTGTCTCATGTTCGAAACTAAATTTGAACTTACTTATTTCACTTAAATAGCTGAATCACTTTTGCAAGTGAAGTGAGATGAGTCGGCGAGTAAGGCGAGTCATCTCATCTCACTCGCTGAAATAGCTGAATCTCGGCACTGGTGCAACAAGTCTAGTAAAATTGTAAAATTTTATTTTTTTACAATCAATCGTGAACGCACTTCTTTTATTTATAGTTACACTGTAGCAAACTCACAAAATTTCACAAACAAATATCAGCTGACAAAAAGAATGACACTAATTTGGTGAGTTATCAAATACACAAGCCCAAACTTTACTATGGTGTATTTTTCTTTTACAATAGGGTGGGAGTCAAAATCTTGCTCCATCAATTTAAAATATAAAAAGTTTTCAACAGAAACTCGGATTTCGTTTTGGTGGGAATATAGTTATTGAGGCTCTCCCAAAAACCAACGCAAAACATTCTTAACGACAACGAAACGTTCGCCTGTCAGAATTGAATGTCTCTCAAACCTACTTGAAATCAATTCATGGCAATAAATGAGAGCAACCACACTGATCCGATGCGAAATTATTTCATTTCCCATACAAATTCAAATTTCAAAATGAGATGATTTCAACCAAATTTGCATGAAATTACGTTGGAAATAAAGCCAAAACAAAACAAACACACCCGACTAGACACAGTTTGAAGCGCTTTGAAAAGATTTTGTATGAAAATGTCAGAGCTCAATTTTCATACATTAATTTATTCAGAAGCAGAAAGAAAAACCAAAACAACAAGTGATTCACGCCCTCATTAAGGCTTTTTTGAGAACGTAGTAAAAGAAACAGTGACAAAGAATCACTGTGTAATAAAAAAGATATTTTGTTCGAATAAAGAAGTTTAAGTGAGCTCTACTCCGAATATTGCGTTTCACCCAGGTACAACATTTGGGCTCATCAGTTATGCTGTTGTACACTTCTAAAACGCAAATTTTGTTCGTATAGAAATTCACAGCTGTAGTACGCAGATCGAGCTAAAATTTCACTCTCACATTTCTCTCCAAATACCAGCTAATATCCAAGCTAAATTTTGACATAAGATTTTTGTGGAGATAACCACACAGTAAACAGCTGTTCTCTGAAAAGAAATTTATATTCAACAATTTCATAGAATTTTATTTCAATATTTCAAGCGAATCTTATCAAATAAAATAGATTGTTTCCTTTGGCATTGAAAAATCGTTTATCCTTGAATATTTCTCGTTCTCAATTTTGATTTCACAAAGTAAAATTCATATAAATCTAATGCTATGTTCCCACCAAAACGAAATCCGAAATTTCAGCTAAAAAATTTCGAGATTTTAAATGGGTGGAGCAGAATTTCATGGAGATTTCGTTGAAATCCAGAGTTTTTATTGAGATTTCGTTTAAATTTCTATGAAATTTTTTCCCAGCAGTTCAAAATATGAAAAGCTTTCAACCGAAATCTCGGATGCATAGCATAACAAATAAAACAATCTGTCACAATTTACCTCGAGAATTAATATGCCGAACAATTATTTCATGCGCTGAGTTTTGACAGATAAAACCTAAACAGTAAGAAACAAAAATTTGATTTTTTAGCTGGAGATGCGTACCTCTCGGCTAAAATGCTTGGCAAAATTTTGAAGAGAATTTAGTATGGGAGTGAAATTTTAGCTCGATCTGCGTACTAGGCTTTAACTGAATTCATTCGCTCCACTGAAAAAAAAGAGTAATATTTTTAATTTTCTTCATCATAATTAGAGTTAGGTATTTATTCAAAGAGTTAGGTATTTATTCAAAGGCGTTAAGTCGTCGTTAACGTAGTGAAGTTGCGTAATGCTATGTTTCCATCAAAGATTTATGCTACATTTCCACCTGACGCTAATCTGAGATTTAATAAGATTTACCTCAAATCTCTGAGATTTACTATACAAATTTATTTCGTAAAAGCCTAGTACGCAGATCGGGAAAAGACAAAATTTATCTCTACAATTCTAATCTCTACAAAAACTTTTCTAACTGCCGCGCAAAAATTTGAAGTTGGAGAAATAAAAAGAAACCTGTCAAGTCTGTCAAATATATTCGTGTAAAAATATAAATTTTTTTGGAATTCTTCATTTTTGAAATCATTTAAAATATGGATAATTTTATGGAGGAAATCATTATTTTGGCCGCTACGCAGCTATGGTAGCACAATTATTGTGTCCAATAAAATTTAAAAAAAATCTTTCTTCAGGGTCAACCCCTACCTGAAGGTAAGGAAACAAAAAGGGCGTTCGTTTTGTTAAGGATGTAAGAAATTACTTTATTTTATGTTAAATATATCTTAATTGCTTTATTTTTAGTTTAGGGACGTCAAGTTCGTGATTTTGCCTCTTTCGGAAATGAACAAGGAAATGATGACGCGCAGCCATCCCCGAAACGACAGAAAACTTTTCATACTGATTCAACCCCACAAATGGCTCAAATCACAATCAAGGACGCCCATTCTCTGATGTCAGGACCGTCTAACGACTCTCAGGCGGCACATAAGATCATCCACAATTCAGATTCTAACAGTATTCGCACCTCCTCTACCTTCAAGCGACATTTATCCGGAAAAATCTTGCTGGTTGTACCTACAAACCAAGTGCAGTCGCCAGCGGGACTAAAGGCTATCCCTGTCATGCCAGTGAGTCCAGATATGCCCGCCCTACCTAAAATCAATATCAAACGCCAACCTTCTGCCTTGTTAAAGACAATATGTTCGTCCTTGAGGTCCCATCGTTTACTGTCCCCTTTATTTACGAAAAACCCCCAACGGACAATCTGCGTGAAATTGTCACCCAATCGAAATGATCTAAAGAAACAACCCAATGTCCAACCAGAAGATCTTGACTTGGATTTAAACGACGATGGTAAAGAAAATGCAACTACAAATAAAAAGAAGAGGAATAAGTTGCAGTGGCGATGATTCCTGGTCAGAGTCCGAGGATTCAGCCAACGACGACGACGATGACTCAGATGCTGAGACCCATACAAAAGTCCTAATAAAAGAAGCCAGAGATGATCTGAAATCCATCAAAGCCGTGATAAAGTCTGAAGCCGTCGCCAGCATCAGTCAACAAATCACAAATGGGAACTGATAATTACTTCGAGATCCCGTATTGGGTAAGTTTTTTATAGATATTGGTGTTGGCCTGGTGCAGGAGTTTGTTCAAGCAGACTTGATTCTTGGACAAAAACATAACCGAGACTGAGAAAGCAATCAATGCAATTGAGTGAAAACTTAAAGGCAAGCAAGAAAATAAATAAACGAAACTAAACTACATACCTACTTACTACATTAAAATTTACATCTTTCAATTACATTTTTTCAATTTTCAGGCCTAAGCAATATGCCTAGCGTCAACGCCAGTCATCTATTCCTTCGAAGTATTAAAAACTCATAGCGCTTCGAAAAAGCGGCCAAGACACTGGCATAGCCTATGCGGCAAGGAAAATCTACATTCGAGAAGGGTTGCGGAGGATGCAAAAGTGGTCGAACTTGTAGTAACAACCAAAAAACGTCTGTCCGGGCATTGGTATCGTGTAAAGGGAAGTCTTAGCTTTCATTTGATACCCCAATTAAACCTACGTATGCTGGAGCTGGACAGATTTCAAAATTTTCAAGGGCTCCACAAAAAACGAAGAGGTAAAGCGAGAGCGGTGCAGCTTTTTTAAAGAACGCTTCTTGGATATTGTTACCGAATTTTGATTTTATTCTAATCCTTAATACAAAAATATTAGCTATGATATTTAAGTTGTAATATTTTTCATTTAAGTTTTTCCCTTTATATAACTTTGGGTAATATTAAATAAAAATAAAACAGAAAATGGTACAGGATTGATTATTATTGTTCGACGTCATAAAGATTGGGGTTTTTATTGAATAACAATAAAGTTCATTCTTTAGCTTATTCCTGACCTGATACGTACAATGAACCTAGAAACAAAACAAACAGACCACGTACAACAAAATAGTATGCGCAGGTCCGCTTTGAATACTGCAAACCAGATATCATCGCCATTCAATAATTAAGAGCCGATAGCGATATGTGAGATTTAAAAAACGCTGGTCTAGCTGCATTGTTGTTTTTTTTTGTTATGAACAGCGGGAGCCGATGACTGTATGAGGAGTATGATAAATAGAACTTCAGAATTGTTTGTGACCCGATAGCGATATTTAAGATTAAGAAAGACGTTTTGCTGTTGTTTTTTTTTTGCATTGTTCATAGCGGCGATGACTTTGTAAGGAGTATGATTAATGAAACTTCAGAATTGTTTGTTCGATCCTCAAGAAAGGAGATCACTTGAACATCTTAGTTTTCAAACCTCCCTAGATAATGCTTTTTGGATCACATATCACGGAATCCATAATCATTTGAGCATTATCTAGGGAGGGGTGAAAACCAATTGACTTTGATTTTTTGAATAACCTTTACTCAAGCTCTCGACGCCTTTACTTTTTGTTTTGCTGTCACTATACCACCCAAAACATACTGTAGGCTCTAGGTCTAAAAGCGTCAGACGAGATTTGACCAAAACAACTGTATTTCATTAAATTGCATAAATTTGTCAGGGAAATTACTTTAAAACTTGATGTGGGTTATATTCGAATATACTTTGATAACCAACAGTTTAGCTGAGTCTGACGTAAAGATTCCCTTTTTTTTGGGATGGGTTGTAGAATTGTTGCCTTTCCTGTTGTAAAGTTTATCTTATTTTTGAAGAGGTTAAGAATTTTCCCCATGTTGTACCAAGTTACCTTTGAAATCTACGACTATTTGCCCTTGGGTAAGCCACTATTTCTAATGTTAATTACCACTGCCAAATATGCGATAGTCCACAGTGTTTGTTCTCCAGATGTTGAGAGATTTTGATGAACCAGGAGTGTGTTGATGATATTCTGAAAAACCCATTAGACCAGGGGCCGAATCGCATCCTCCGTGAACGGATGAGCAGAATAGAATATCCTCACGAATAGTAGAAAAAAAGGTTTTTAACCCATACATTTTAACTATAACTATAACTATACCTACTCAACAACAAATTCGATTATTGTTAATATAACTATACCGTTAAGCAATCATAGCTTTCACAAAAAAATATCTATTGGTCAATTGTATGCAAAAAGCTATTTCAGTTCGCTACCACATCCAATTACATCTCAAGATCTTCTCAGATCGAGATCAGACACTTCCGTCTGAGGCACCGGCCGGCGGCGCCGACTTTTGTTTTCATCTTTATTTTACGGATTACAATTGATTAATTCAAGATTTATTTTATTGATTTTCAAAACGCGAAGAGATTACGTATCTAATTAACTTAGATAACTTGTTAGATAATAAGAAAAAAGAATCCTGATTGAAACAAAAAATGGTAACAATATTAATGTTGTTACGAGCCAAAAAAAAAATAGAATTGTATAATAAAACAATAAACATTTTTTTAAATATAATTGGGCAAATAAAATAAGAGCTGCCACACTCTGCCAAGAATACATAAACTCATTTTTTTGTTTCTATTTAGTTAAGTGAAATCGACAAATATTGCATTAGAACAACTTCTGCACATTTTCTTCTTATATTTTTACCTTTTTTTGTAAATGAAATTAATGCTGGAGTAGGTTGTGGAAAAAGTTGGTCGGTTTTTAGCATTGCACTTTTCCGTACTGCGGCTTTCGTTTCAACACCTCGCCGTACTCCTTGTAATTCATTTGGATCTCTTGCGAAGGATAGCGTGAAAGTTTGATTGATTTACGTGTATCTTGGGTGATGGCTGCACGATAGCCACCCTTCCTGAGTAATGAATCGATGGTCTGGGTTTGATCCCAACCCTATTCGGCATTGACCTACTAGATATGGACTGCTAGTCGAGTTTCATTTCCATACAAAAGCTGTATTAAAAGGAGCTCATATCTTTTTAGTGACTGTACTGTACTCCCCAGCTTACTAAACAACACCCGTAGGATTAAATGAGAGAAAAAGCAGCTTGATCTCAATCCACTGTACCAAATCTGTCCTATCCTCCTACTCTTTCTAACCATTGCCGTGCAATTCAGGTTGCATTAAAAAATACCTAAAGTCTTACAGTTGAAATTATTTTTAATACTTTGTCTGCGTTCGACATCGATGAACCTTAGCTAATTATATCTCAACTCTTAAGTCTGCAAAAATTAAAAGAAAAAACATTAATACATTTGCAGTGTTTTGCTTTAACGACTAAAACAGTAAAACGTCTCTGATTTCAAACAATTTATTTTCGAATCAAAACAGAAGAATTTTAACAATAAACAAAAAACTACATAATGCAATTTTTTCCAAACTATTTTAAAAGGTACATACTCGATTACAAAAGAATTAAATTCCTTATCGTATTATTATTTATTTTGTTTTATTTCAAATAAAAAATACAAAATTATAAATTTCTCAACGCTATAGAATAATTAAAAACAAAAAAATATTAATAACTGGCATTATAATTTAATAATATTATATGTATATTATACTAACACAATTGGGATCTTGTTACGCTTAATCAATGTCTATAATACATAATATCTAATCATATATTAATCTCCTTATTAAAGTAAATTCATCTATTTTTATAAAGTTATGCTACATTGAACGAATGTAGTTTTATAAACGAAAAAAATTCTTTTCAACTATAATAGAAGATTAGGTAGGTATATGAAAAACCTCTCAAATTTATTATGTATACACAAATTATATACATACATGCATACTGAAGATTTTTTTTGATTTCGAACAAATTAATAACTGTTGTTTTCTTTCTATATATGTAAATGTATTAAGTTAATTTGTGTTTTTTTTTCCGTCTTTGGCTCCATAGGTTGAAGCTTTGCTTATTTCCGACATACCAATTGCTTTCGACATCAGGACGTAGACTGTAAGGTTAAATTAAAAGTTAATACAAAAATTGTTTTTTCTTTTTCAAAATAATTTTTAAAATATGTATATAAGTAATATAAGTGGCCAAAATAAAAGGAATATTAAAAAAATGAGAAATTTCAATATAATCTGTTGAGTCAGCTTATTTTTGGAAATTGTAAATAAATTAAAACAGATCGCGGATAACCAAGGTCTTGGTACCTACCTACTTATTTTTGTGAAGTATTATACTAAGCTTCCAAAGGTTTATCTCGGCTCAGATTAAATAAACCTTTTGGTGCTTCCACCTTGGCATCATCTTCTGGAAGGAACCTTATCTAATGGAATGCGTCGAATAAACATGTATGCTTTAACTCCATTGCCATTCAACAAGTTTGAAATGGTCGGTGCGACCTTTTTTTATAGGAAAGAAAAAAAAAACATCGGTCAAGACAAACGTTGATTAACATAAATAATAAAAACCTTACTGGGTCATCTTTCTTAAATGCAACATTGATATCGTAGATCGTGCACTTGTTGCGGAGACTGGCTAAACTGGCAGTAAAGCCCTTGGTGCGAGGTATCAAATGATGCTTTAGAACAGGTAACCCACGCTCTTCGGCAAATTTAACTGATGCTTCATGTTTTTGTGGAGTAAAACGTGTGCCTTCAGCGTTCAGTAATAACCACACAGGATCTGGATATGACATAATGGCTTCCAGCTGACGTGCAATTTCCCTATCTTTCTCGTATGACCACTAAAGGAAAACAAACTCGGCAAACTTCCAAGACCAACCCATGCATGGTATGTAAGAGATGACTTTCTTGGCGTATGCTTTACAATTTCCCAAAACCTGGCACTTGTCAGTGTACATCCATCCGACTAACCAATCAATTTCATATGAGTGATTCATGACCAAAAGAACGTGTTCTTTTCCGGGATATTTTTTGTCTTCTTCATCTATCCATACCTCTATTCTGCTGTTTGCCCACCATTCAGCAATAAAAACTATTTCTGAAATATAAAATATAGGTAAATTTCAGAATAATTTATTTCAAGAAGCATACAAGCTTTTTAACTTACGAGAATTTAGAGAGAAACATAAATAATACATCAGAGATTCCTTCTTTTCACTGGGCGGGCTTAGCTGCGCATCTTTAGCGATCCGGTTTTCTTTGTGTTGTTGATGCTGATGCAAAAACAACTCAAGGTATCTGAAATTTTTTGAATTATGGATAGCCTATCGGTTAGCTGGCCGAACGCGAGGACTCATATTCAATCTTTTAGAGTTAGCCCACTTGAGTGAGTTCTCCAATGAAAGTGCCCATGATGACTGAGGCCATTGGACTTAGTGCGACCCCATCGCAAAATATTGCAAAAAAATTTCATGACCGAAGAGTTAGCTTCCCGATGGTCTAGGGTACATGCTAGAAATGCACATTGGAATATAGGTGTCACAAGTGGACTCTGCAGGAACGGCACTGGGCAACATTCGATAAATCTCGAGCATAAGAAGTCATCCACTGTATCAGAATTATTTTTCAAACCATTTTCCACCTGCAACATATTAAATGTGGGTTCGATGATGATGATGATGTAGCATCTCAAGTAAACCAGCGATACACTCATCGGATTTGGCGACTACATCGACCAACACACTTTCTAAGTACAAGAAGCAGCTATGATAATGAACGACGTAGAGGCAAACCATTTGCTTGACGAGTGGTTCTACTAGTGGTGATGCCAGTTTGCCTACCATACGAACTGCGTAGCGAATCAGACGACAGGTTCGTTCCATTATTCGTAAGTCACTTTGGTATTTCTCCATCACCCTCGAAATTAATGGCCAGGCGTCGGTAATTCTTGCCAAAGTAGGATGCACTTCATCGGCCTGAATATCTGGATTAGTGTGCCTGATTATTGCACAGGCACGATCGATCCAGTAGGCCGGATCTGTACGCACGCCTTTTTTTTATTGTCAAGCTACCTGTCTCTACTAATTGAGCCAAAGGATTCAACTGGAAGGAACAAATTTCACGCAGGCCCGGCTCCAGTTGATCGCGGGGCAATCTCGTCAGTATAAAGGAGATTCCTTTCAGCAGTCCTATCGCAAGTTCATTGGATATTTCAAAACTATCCAAACTGCGGGCAATTTCGATGACTCCATTGAGATGAAAACTCATCTGCTGACGGCAGGCAGTGCATATGGATGTGAAAGCAATAGCAGCAGCTGCTGCCAAACCATTCTTTTGTTGGAGGGAGTACAAGAGAAAATTCAGAACTGCTTGCAGAGATTCTGGATGATTTTGAATCCAATCGCACAATTCTCCCAGTTGCATAATGGACGTATAACGTACAGCGATATGAGTATTTTCGGGAAGATTTAAGATCGCTTCAACAACTTTGGGTATAACTTCATTTTCGTCACTTGAATTAAAAAAAGGAAATTAAAAATTTGGTTTTGTTTTTGTGATAATAACTTACGGCATAATATTTTTAGCCACATTTTGCATTATGAAAAGTGCCGATTCTGTACTCTCCCATGTAGCAGCTGGATTCTGCAATGTAATGAACATTTGTTTGAAGCACGCACCCGATCCGACGATGAATAGGTACAACATCTTTGATGAGGTCTGAAACTTTTCTCCGAAAGTAATATAGTTATAAAAAATAACATGTTAAATATTGTTTACCGATAAAAAATAATGAATAAAGTATAGGATATTTTGTATGAATAGAAATGCATATACTTCATATCAATTTATACTAAATACATTTCTGTGGCCGTCGTGAAGAACTAGGTGAGTGGAATCTCAGAAGCTCAGTTTCTATGTTAAATGTAAATCACAAATTCCAACAAAAAATGTGAACCCAAAAATTTACTTATTAATTTCAGAGACTACACAAGTGTTAAAATTCGTTAAATACTTGTAACTACATATTTATGTAATCATAATTTATTTGTCTGGATGATAATGTTCAACGGATTCATGGCTGAACGGTTCCCCATATTTATTGTTCAAGGAAATATTTGGATACTTTATTTTTTTTTATTTCTCTGCGCTTATTCTGTTCTTTCACCCACCGATTTAATTAAAGGGCATAAGACAATATTTGCTTTTAAGTCAGCCAGCAATCCGCTTAGCTTGGCTCCACGTGGACAATTTTTGTGACGAGCACTTACAGATCTATCCGCCCCTTACAGACACAAACACCTATGAAAAGACTGAAGAGACAAACTTCAAACAACCCTGGATCTCTTACAACTTGAACCGTTAAACGCAATCTTCTTTAATTTTCGAAAACATTAGAAAATGTTAATTTAAAAATTGGGATTATGTCCAATATCTAAGCTTTGAATAACATTAAGTAACTAACATAACAAACAAAATTACAAAGAGAGTAGGTACCTGGATGAAGCACAAACGCGTAATAATTAATTATTGACTTACGTTAAAATTATCCGATTCATCAATGAGTCCATCATGGTCTGCGTCCATTTGGGCATGTCGATACAACGCCCCGAGCAATCTCTCAATGTGAGGCTTGAAGTGCAAGGTCAATGAATCGTTCTTCTGGTACAGCTCTTCGCTTAGGCGATACCACAAATTGAAAGTGATTTCAGCAACCTCATAGTCATAATGTCCTACACACAGCAGAACCAACTCGAGTCCCTTTACCGAATAATGTGGTGTTTCCGCATTGGAAACCATCAGCAAAAGAAATGATTCGCACATGACCGTAAATATGCGACAATAGTTGATAGTTTTTTCGGCGTCTTCGTGGGCAATACTGTTGTGATAGGCATTCTCGAGAGCCAGAACTCCGTTAAAGATCTGCAATTCAAGCATTTGGTCTACATTGTAATGATTGTTGTTGCCCTCCATACACCCGAGTAGTGTGCAAAGGCATTCGGTTGCAGAGTCGTGCAGCTTGCGTGTTGTGTCGGGCGAACTGAGCATATTGAAGACGTGCCGGGCCAACGGGCTCTCTGGAAAAGTTTTTAATGGAATGACATGAATGCCAATCCACGATGCGAAGCATCTCGTCACCTTGTTGAGGATAATGGAAATAACTAGGCGTGTTCTTGAAAATGAGATCTCAGAGCCCTCAGCAATCTCAGTCTCTTGAACAGGATTCCTCAGAAATTTTGCTGTCAATTCACTGAGGAAAGAAAATATTGGATTCGCTTGCTCAGTTTTTGACACTGAGCCCTCTGAGATCTCATTTTCCTGAACTAGCCTACTAACTTTCTATACTTTTTATTTATTTTAAACAATTTTTGCAAAAATGTATTTTTCTATTCGGGTTTTCTAAAAATATAAACAAAAAATGACAATGACAACACAACCGTCAAAGCAAATTGTCAAAAGCTACACCATTTTTCTGTTTTGCTCCAACAAGCGCTGGTGGCGCTTAGTGGTTGAAAACGAACCGTCGTGAAGTTGGCTTCTGGCAGTCCATATATAATAGGTCAATGCTATTCGGTCACCACTTGTGGCAAGTAGGTAGCAGTCCGTTTGCACCCTCTTTAATTGAGGAACTCAATTCGAATGCCTTGTATGCCAAGTGTCCAGTCTAAGTACCCGCGTGCCTCTTCAAAGTTCTGCAAAATGGACACCAACACAGTCAGTCTCGGAAACTCATCTCTAGTTATTGGAGAGAATCGCGAATCTTTCAAGGCACTGGTAAGTGCATATTCACGTAGAGGAAGTGTACCAATTATGGAATACGCTCCTAATATGGAATAGTGCTATATTTTGAAAGCTACGTAATATTTTTACCTGTTTATCTCAGGTAAAGCTTTCTTTTCATGCGCACATTCGTTGTTATTATCCTTGTGGAAGGTGATCTTTGAAGACATGAGCAGTTGTCAAAAGAAGTGTTTTGGTAAAGTGCGTTACAAATTATTTAGAGCTTATTTTTCTTATATTTTTTTATCGGTTCAAGCTTAAACATATTTTTTGTCCCGTGTTATTAAGAAAAAGCTTAATCTTTGGGATAACTTAAATTATTTAGGTGAGCTCAGTTAAATAATAAGTAAATTTTTACATAGTTAAGTCAGTCTTCATGTTCCTAATATGGAATATCAGTATGTTCCTAATATGGAATAGTATTTCACATGAATATTGAATAGTATTCCTAATATGGAATAGTATTCCATATTGGGAACCACCTAAAATATTTGTTTAAATTTGGACATAGGTTGTCTTGTAATTAATCAGATGACACCAAAAGAAAAAGCGTAACGTCCGGGACAAGGCGGATATGGTGAAAGCCATATCAGCCGTCAAGTCAAAAGAAATGGGCTTTAAGAAAGCTGCAAAAAAATTTCATGTTACCCATACAAATTGTTTCAAATTTTTCAATACCTTTTGACCTCTTGCATTCATTATCGCTCTGCCACAGAATCGCATAGATAATTTTATTTGTGCTTTCTGCACATAAATTAAATTACCACATATATTATGGGGAAATCCTTAGTGGTCCATATTAGGGTCACTTTTTGAAATGTGCTCATTTTGTGTTTTTTTACCTTTAAATTTATAAAATTTTGTTTTATAACTTGTTCAAGTTCTACTTTTGTTTAAAGGCAAGTTTATAGTATTTTTATCAAGATATATTTAAAAGACCGAAAAAAATTTAATGTTTTTGTGTTTAAAATTGAGTTTATATTTTGGTATTCCATAATCGGTACACTTCCTCTAATCCCGAATTGCACTAAAATGTTCCAATGCAACCGCGCAACCGTTTGTCTCTGCCAATCTTCCAAGTCACAAACAATAGGAAAGGATAATTAGTAAACTGCGGCTGTCCTGGACCCTCAATGTTGTTCAGCTCTCAATACAAAACTTCAAAACAGAAGAAGCACATATTTGGCAATGCTACTTGATCCATAGGCTTTATGCCGTTGGTAACATGACCATTGTGGTGGTGTCCATTTGTCAAGCCACCGTTCGTATGGCAGTGCGACCCACTCCCGCCTCCGTTCATGTGTGCATGTGAGCTCGAACCACCTTGTCCCCCGTAGGAGTCTTCATTTTCTTGAGTGTTTTTATGGCGGTGGTGATTATACATACGATAGTTGTAATGGTTCTGGTATCCCGAATTGTTGGACATCCTGCGGTTTGATCAATTTCAGCTGTAAACGTCTAGTAACAGTGCTTTTAGTAGCTTAACTGAAATAGAAATTATGCAGACGATGTACTATGCTCTTCACAGCTATCTTATTACGTACCTGTATCGGCCAAAATCAATTTCCAGGAAGTTTGTTATGAATTGCAGATAGTCCCGCGTTGAATTTCAAATGTATCTTTTTTGAGAAATAAATTGTTGGGTGCACTGCGCACTGGCCAGTTGAAGCATCCCAGATGGGTTGTGGTTTTGTCAACACCCGCTGAATGTTGTTTTGTCGATTGTTTCACTTTAAGGCAATTATGGGACCTTTGTTTTGACCCAGTGTTGAAGTGAGAACCCCAGCTGTTATCCAGATCGTAGCTGCCAGTGGCCAACAGAGTTCCTACTTCGCACTGCAAGGAAAATAAAAAGGTATAATCCAGAAAAATAGTCAGAGGTAAGCTAAACCTGAGGCCATACGAGCGAGTATACTGGCAAGCGAGTTGTACATACATTGATTGTCAATTAATTGCCGCTCTACTCGCTTCTCAACTGGCTTCGAAAAAGCCAGTTGACTAGCGAGTGGCAAATGTTTCTTTGTATTAGCAACTCGCTAGCGAGTACTCGCTCATGTGGCCTCCGGGTAGCATTCTAATCCAGCGAAGTTACCTTTTTGTTGCTGGGAACTTCAGCTCCAATCTTCTGGACTGGTTGTCGTTTCAGACATATCCCATATTCTAGCTGTAGTATCACCGGATTCACTATAACCAAGAGATCCCGGCTTGTATTCCAAGCACCGATGATGATCTGGTGGTGGTGTTAAGACACGATGTGGTCGAGCAATATTCTCGTCATGTTCCGATAATTCCATGTAGGTACACACACTGCACAATCAAGTTTGGAAACTGGTGCTGGTTTCTTTGGAATAGTTGCGAACTTTTCCCTTGAAAAATTAAATATTTTTGAATAAACTATTTTCTTCTGACGGCCCTTGTCACATCTGGAAGACGAATGGAAAAAGATAAAAAAAAAGTAAACGAAGAAGTTTAATGGGAGGTTACTTTTGAGATGAATTTTTTGGTCGATGTGTACTAATTTAAAAGCAGCGCGTGCTGGAAAAAATGAAACGGAGATGATTTTAGTTTACAAAAAGCGAAATATACATAAAACGTCACAATTTGTCCGGAAAAATAATGCTTTGAGCATTCTTTTTCCGCGAAAAATAAGTGGAGACTTTCTTTTGCCTTTTCACGTACAGCGGTTACAGCTGTCAAATTTTGCGCTGGAGCTGCGTACTGCTCGGACAAAAATCCGAGAAAAACTTTGTCCTGAGACAAATTTTATATGGGAGATAAATTTTGTCTCGATCTGCGTAC
The DNA here is from genome assembly GCA_963921185.1 of Dasysyrphus tricinctus. Classification (NCBI taxonomy): domain Eukaryota; kingdom Metazoa; phylum Arthropoda; class Insecta; order Diptera; family Syrphidae; genus Dasysyrphus; species Dasysyrphus tricinctus. Next base: position 208,627,389 of record OY992531.1, on the reverse strand, counting down.
TAGGCTTAAATCTTGAAGATTAGAAATTAATCTTGTTAAATCTTCCTAGGACAAATAGTTTTACAAATCGAACTAACCTATTTTTACATGGTGCTGAACGATTCATTTGAGACTCGCATTCAGTTCTTCATTGTTTCACACGAATCAAACATTCTGTCTCATTCGCACTTCATAAGAAAAATTGGAACGCCATTTGCATTTTTGAAGGTGCTGTCAAATTTTTCCATACAAATTGTGACAGATTTACGAAATTCAAAACTTTGCTATGTTTAAGACAGCCGTACGTCATTGCATGAATACCCTTAAGGAATATTCATTTTGGACACACCATGTTTTCTATAATGTAGCCTTTTAAAAAATTCAGAACAAAAAAATAGATTTATTTTTATTTCCGTGAAGTGTATACTACGCCTTAAAATTAATTTCTCATTCAAAACACTCACGTACATTACTGTACACTTTACAAACTGCAGCGACATCTTAACGTGAGTTTACCCTTTGAAAAGAAAAGTCAAAAAATTTCATGAAGCCTTTTTGCCTCTTGTACCTCCTCTTGCAGTCTTCGTCTTTTTCGTTTGCGTGTGTGAAGTGTAGTGAAGTGAAGAAGAAAAAAGTGAAAATTTTCAATTGAACTTCGCCTTAAAAAAAGCAAATCAATATTTGCAAATTAACTACAAAAAATTACTTCAACTTAATCCTTGTAAAATTCTACATTGAAATATATCAAATTTCCACCAGAAATTGCAATAATTTGCAATTAAATTGCGTCTTGCAAAATGTAAGGGACTTTTCATTTTCTTCCAAAAAGTTTTTTTCTTTATTTTTTGACGTAAGTGCTGAAGTGCTCCCGTAGACAAAATAAAAGAAAAAAGATAATTTCCAATGAAAAACATAAAAATACCCGCATATTCCAAATTGTCGAATCAATTGCATTTTGTGTAAAATCAAACAAAAACTCTTAAAAATGTATCGCGTTGATAAGAATTGAAATCAAATGGCAAAAGATAATCTTTATAAACTTTGTGCTGATTGCTGATTAGCAACCAAGTTTCATAAACACTATCTCATGATTCATTTGTTATTAAACCTATAACAACTATTATAATCTACAAAGTAATCGTATTGTCGTGAACCTATCGCTTTTCTGATACTACCTCTTTCTGGGTTTTCTTTCTCTCAGGCGCATCCGTACGATTGGCTGACTTCTTGACATAGCGAAAAATATCCAAAAAGACAAAGCTGACTGATAACACGCTAAACAAAAACGTTGGCAAGATAGAGTGGAGAATATTCTGCGGAAATCGCCTCCACTAACACCACCAGCACCGTCATCATCCCCGAATAACGAAACAAACCAACAAGCAATATAGTTAAACAATAAGCAATGGCAGAGTCAACTTCTAGTGCGACAGATGCTACTGGCCTTAGTGCTCTCAACAATCAAGGATACCACCAGCTGAGTATTACAAGTAAGTATGAAGAATAACACAAGTCAATTGAGTGGGTGCTAGTTGCCGGGTACTGGCACTGGGTGGGCTGGTTAAGGAGAATTCTATCGCCTGTCTTCTGTGGGGTTTGGGGGAAAAACAGCAAGACTAGGTTTATTTTTGCTGTAAAAATATGAGTGATGTTATGATCTTTTGTTGGATGAGAAATTCTATTTCTGAATTTCTTGGAACCAAATAAAACTCAGAAAATAAAAGGAAAAATCCAAAAATAATGCCAAAGGAAAGTAAAAGTCTACTTTTTTTTTCGTTAAATTTGCTGCTATGTTTGGAGTAAAATTTCTCTTCCGAAAAAGCTTACTTTTGCTCATACATTATGGAGTGAAACCTACTTCCAGATACAATATTGTGGCCACATTGTAAATAAATGCACCAAGGTGGTGGATAGCGCAATATTGGCAGTTGTAAGTTTTCCTCTCTTTGCTATTGACCTTCGGTTTTCTTGACCTGACTTAGTTGTAAACCTTTTCGCGTATGAACAAAATATAAACTAAGAAAAGAAAGAACATTGAATGTGTTTTTTTTTTATTTAATGCATTCGATGCAGCAACAAATTATTTATAATTTACTCACGCATAGGTACTTAGAGTTTTTTTTACATAATATTTTTGCTTGAGAAGAGACAAACAAAGGAAACAAGGAAGATTGGTTTTGTTTTGATGGAATGCTTTAACATTTTATTTGATTCATTCGAAATAAAATAAATTTTTACTTCTTTTTGCCCAACAATTACATAGTTCATAGTTATTAAGGCAAGCATCGCATCACTAGCTTTGTAAACCAAAAAAAAAACAGTTTCATATCTGTGGCACCTACTGTGTCAAAAAGCCAATTTTGCGGTTCTGTTCCCAGAATCTGGTAAAAATATTGAATTTTGTTCTCTTAACTTATTAACATTCTAAAGAGTTTTTTTTAATATAAAATCTTGTTGATGAGAAATTCGATTTAAAATCATCCCGTCGAAATTGAGAAAAACTGCTCCGTGCCTCGGGTTTCACCTTGGTACCACAAATATAATTACTATTAAATAACATTATGTGAAATCAGATAGCAACTAAATTAATGTGTCAACTTTTGTATTATAATTAATTCCCAAATAGAACAATTAAATTAAATAACTTAAAAACGATCCTCAAATATTCGTTTTATCATCTCTACAGAATGGCACTATTGAAACTGTACTACCTATGGCAGTGGGGGTTGTCTTGTAAGACACAAACAAAAATATCAAAACAAAGCAAAAGACACAAAAATTAAATTCATTGTAGGTATAGGTACCTACAAAAATATAAAAACAATTGTTTTTGTTAGATTTTTTTGGAAATAAACATGACTCAATATTTTCGTTATCTTGGATCAAGAGGTTACTGCCACTTTCAATGTGGAAACTTATATGTATATGCATCTATTATTGTTATTTATTAAGCACTTGTTTGATTATTCATAAAGCGTGCAAGCTAGCATTATGATCATCTAATGCGCTGCAACGGCTGAACGATTTAGTTTGGTTAATACGAATACGTGTCAAATGATAAGTATTTTTTTTTTTTTTCATTTTTGCAGTTATTGCATTTCTCCGATTAAATAAACTGTTTATTTAAATCTATTGTCGAACCAAAATTATTATTTTTTATTCATTTATTGTTATTCAAATCGATTACAGAATCCGACTTATGTGCTGTGGATGGAATCAGACTCAATTCTGACATTTTTACTATGAGCGAAATTTCCAAATTGAGTCTGATTCCCTCTGCATTTCATTCATCGAATTTTGTAATCAGGGTGATTGTTTTTGTCAATAATATAGTCACCATTATATGTATTTGAATTTTGTCTTCAATTGTTTCGTTATTTCTTCCTTCATCTGGGACCGAACCATGTCCCAAGAGTTTCACTACGCACACCGCCACAAAAGCCAGCCTGATTAGATCAATTCCAATGGAGGTTATAAGCACACGCAAGCTTTAGTTGGGTTCTTTCTTTTTTCCCCGTATCCGATTCGAAAGCCAACAATTATTTTGTTCTACAAGGGGGGAGTTAGGGAAGTTGACAAGAATTAGTTTCAAGTTGGTTTACTTGCGAGCAAGTACTTGCGGCAATTAAAACTTGCCTGGTGTGACAACCCAAAAAAGTACTTGCAAAGCAATTAATTGCTACAAATGATTTACTTGCTTGCAAGTACTTGCGCAAGCAATAATTGCACTTTGTGACTAGTTCCTGCAAGCGCTTGCAAGCAAGTAAATCACTTAAAACCACTTGCCGCAAGTACTTGCCACTTGCAGGATTTGCGCAAGCAAGTTTTTTACTTGCTTGCAAGCGATGTATGTTTTTCGAACAATATTACAGACAAAATCTTAATAATTATCTCTTTTGATAATTATAATATGAACGACTGGATAGTACGGAATTGCTCTTATAGTTCAACTTGCTGGGAACTTCAGATCTTTTAAAAATATTTGAGTATTTAAAGAAGAATGCAACAAAGCACGAAGCTCTCTCTATCAATTGTAAAAACAGCTCGATTGAAATCGGTAGAGCAATTAATGAGAAAGTCGAAATAAAGAAAATTTATAATGCAGGTACCGCTAATAACAGCTTTTAGTACCTAATTTTGTTTATCAGAAAGTTCAACTCGCTTACAATCAAATAACTTGCTGCAAGCAATCGGATGTTTTTTTTTTACTAATAATATTCTACAAGAATCAACTGCCTCGATTCCAACAAATCTTCATGTTTAAAAACTATTTCCTCCTAAACAAATTCTTCTTTTAAATCTGGATTACCCATTCAGATCTATTTTTGAAGAAACAATTTACCAAACTGAACTGAAAATGGCAAAACCATATCTGTTTACACACGCAAGTACTTCCAGAGACGAATTTCAGCAAGTAATTTCTGCAATTACTTGCAGCAAGTACTTTCAGCAATTAATTTCAGCAAGTACTTGCTTGCTCGGTGTGACGACCTGAAAAGTACTTGCAGCAAGTTTGTTTTGCAAGCAAGTAAAAAGTAGTTTCAGCAAGCAACTGACGTGACTGCTCTCTGCAAGTACTTGCACGAATATTTCAAAATCGAAATTTTTGAAACATTTGCTGCAAGTACTTTACTTGCACGGTGTGATGGCACCTTAAAGCTATTTTTTTTCACACTTTAGTGGTTTGAAACTTGTATTTTAAGTTTTAATGTATTAGTCTGGGACCCGACCGTAAGGATGCACAAAATCCCTAATTTTAGAAAAGTGGTCGAACTCGTCGCAACAGCCAAAAAAAGTATGTCCGACGATTAGTATCGTGTAGAGGACAGTCTTACCTTTCATTTGATACCCCATTTATAGCAGTTGCTTATATTATAGGAATATTTAGCGGAAAATGCAACCTGAAAAGTGCATTTTCTAACCATTGCGACCAAATAAGGCTTGTCCGACCAGTAGTTTTGTAAATGCTTGCACAAAAGCTATCAGTTGTCATCCAATTTTTGCGTGGACGCGATGAGATAAGTAATCTTACGGTCGGCTCCCGGACTATATGTGTTACCGGCCAAACTGTTCCTTAGGTCAAACTAGTTTATTATACATATGTATGTGCGTAAAGATAAACTTGTTTTTCTAAGGCTTAACTAAAACTAAGATTTAAGATTAAAGATTAATTTATTGTTCACATTTTATATATTGATATCACAAAAAAAACTTAAAGGATACAAATGTTATTGCGCCCTATCAATAATCAAATTTAGTGAAGACTTAAATATTTCATTCAAATAGACCATAATGAAATGGATTCTAAATAATAAACCGTGCATGGTATGACCTTAATATCTGATAGGGCTCTAAACAATAAACAATATGTGGTATGAACTAAAAAAAAAACTTAACATTCCATGTGTGGTTCATTATTTGGGATACATAACATTATGGTTCATTTCACTGAAATATTTAACTCGTTGCTTAATTTGATTAATGGTAAGGCCCATTGTCTACATCGGCCGTCTGCCAGATTAAAATTAATTAAAAATTAGCTCTATGTTGCAAAATTTAATTTCATTTTATTTATTTAGCAGTAGGTACCTAGGTATTTTAGCTATTTACAACTTACTATTAATAATAAATATTAAAATTAAACTTATTCATAAGCATATATAGGTATCTATTTCTTACAAAACATACAACTTTTTTCTTAAATATTTTTAAATTTGTTTCTGATTTCAAATCATTTGGAAGCCCGTTAAACAAATTTAAAGTTAATAGTATTAATTTATAATATTTTTTCGATAATTTAAAGCTACATGCTTCGCAATAGCTCTACAGTGTATCCCACTGTGGCTCTCGTTTCTTCCAATGCAAGCTTTTTGGAAAAACTGTACTGTCCATTGTCGAAACACAGGATAAAGTGGAAAGTATCTTCCCTCGCATTGAGGTCGAATATAGTACATTTTTTAGGCTTTAGGATTAGAAGTTGTTTCTTATTTTAATATCCAGTTCTCTGATAATATAGTACTATTGCACTTTTAAATTTAAAGGATTTTCAACATCTATAGTTAAGAGTACGGTGACATACTCAGCTAGTTCATTCCATTTTTGTATAAAAGAGTGGTTCCTCTGATTCTTTGTTGTAGTGAGCTTAGAGCAAGCTAATGGTTATTTGTGGTACCTAGTTGGAATGCTGTTTTAATAAAAAAAAATTTTTGCAGTTTTTCCACTTCTTCATACTCTTGAAACGCCCACACTTGATCTTAGAATTTCAAATACCCATGCTCAGGCTTTTTATAAATAGAAAATGAAGAAAATTTAAAACGAAAACTCTTCTAAGTGGCTGAATTAAAACAAATTCCCTTAGAATAATAAAATTCACAGTATCTCCAATGCTGTGATTTTTATGTTAAGCCTAGTTTATACTTCAAAGCGAAATAAAATCAAATTTGAAATGAAACATCAATAATTAATGAACGAAAAGAATTTCCAAAAAATTGTTTTCGTCATAATATTTGGTTACAAAAAGCATAGTTTTTGACAGTTTTTCACGCCTAGAAAAATTTTTTTTTCTATGAAAACTACACATCACATAGATGTATAAACCAGGCTTTAGGCGGTAAACTTTGATATAAAATTGCGTCTTAGAAGGGTACGATAGTAATCAACTGATGAGCCCAAGTAAAGTTGAACTCATTTGAACTTCTAGCTTGAATTATATTCAGCCACTCCACTTTAAAAGAAGATTTTTCGTTTAAATTTTGTTTTCATTTTCTATTATTCTTCTTCTATATCCAGCAACCATCACTTTCTTCACTTTAGATTCGAATTGCGACCATAATCATATAGTTTGTTGATTATCAACTGTAAGCTCTCAGGTGATTAAGCTAATAGCACTAGGCCATCTGCATATAGCAACGATTTAGTAACTATGTTTTCTATCTTAACTCCCGTAATATAACACTTAAAAGGCACCCTTTTTGAGTCCATTATTAGAATCGAACCATTCTGAAGGATATGTACCATCCCAAACCCCTGATCTTGTGCCTTTGTGCAATTCTTTGCGTACTTCTAGCATTTTTGTAGACATACCTAGTTGGCTTAATTTAAAATAAAGAGCATTTCTGTGTATTGCATCAAATGCTGCTCTAAAATCAACAAAGAAAATATACAGTTTAGGCCTCCAAAGTCTGCAGTCGAATATCCTGAACGAAAACCGGATTGGAATAATTTATTTAAATAAAAATTAATTAAATAATACGCTCAGCAATTGTCGGTCATCTACCCATTTTTTGATGCGTTGAGTAAAACTGCGATGAAAATTTTCGCTATGGCGTTAGTAGTGACTTACAACTCTCAACCCACGATGAGAAGCACTTATTCATGGAGGGTTTGTCAGTACCTCGGTTAAAACATTTCTGTTTTTAGGTGGCACGGCCAATAATTATTCTTAGGTGTCTTTTCAGACAGAAAAACAGATGGCCCACCCTTTAGAAATCTTTATAAAACGCTCATGCTCTAATGTTTCACTAAGCCATAGAAGACCATTCACAAATTTGTAGAGGAGAGAATGAGGCACTTTTTCTTTCACATTTGCATTTTGAAAAGTGAAAATCAAATTGATGTTTTCAATCTGCCATTCTTCAAAAAAATTTATATACACTCCTCGTCAACTGAATACGCACAAACATTTTTGAATATATTTTATCCATTTTTTCCAAACAGTGATGGTTATTATGCCATCTGTTGATGGTAAAAATTTTCGTAACATATAAATAACAGAATTTCAAAGTTTTATACAAAAACAACCGTGAGTTTTTCCTTCAACCACTTCCAAAGTGTAACTTATGCAAAGTAGAAATTTTTTTTTTGAGTCAACTGAATAGGTACAAAAATTAAAATTGGTATTGGAATGGAATGAAACAAGTTTTTGTTTAAGTTTAGTAGTGGGTACTTCCACCTTTATTTTTAATTACTTCGTAAATTCGATCCGGCATGGAATCGTATAGCTTTTTAATGTAATTTAACGAAATTTCGCTCCACGCTAATTTGATTGCAGAAATTAAGGTTTCTTTGTCTTCGAACTGACGACCACCCTCATAAACTTTGCGTACTAACCATCCCCAGACATTTTCTATGATGTTTACATCAGGTGAGTACGGCGGCCATTGAAGCAACTGCACTTGTTGCTCCTCTATCCATGTTTTTATTATGCGCGCTGAGTGAATAGGCGCATTATCATGTTGGTAGGTCCAGTTTATGGGTCCAAAGATGTTAGAAAATTTAGGAACATTTCTTTCCAAAATTACTTTATACCCAGCTGCTGTCATTCTTGATGTTACAACCTCGAGCTCAACTGTTCCATAATAACTGACTGCTCCCCATATCATGACACCTCCTTCACGACTATGATGGCGCTTTAAAAATCTTTTTTCTTTTCTTAAGTCGTGAAAATAGAAGTTGAACCCATCAGGGCCATCGAAATTAAACTTTTTTTCATCTGAAAAAACCACGTGATACCATTCTTTTTTCCAACTCATGTGAAGTCTTGAAAAATCTAATCGCAACATTTTCCGTCTCTCGTCAAGTGGTGGTTTTTTCTTAAGTTTCATTCGTTTAAGATGGCTTGAGTTGTTGATTACTCTTAATACTGTTGAGCAACTTGCGTTTACGCCGACTTTTTGTTTTATTTTTGCCACAGAATCAGAAGAATTTGATGCATATCTTCGTCTCTCAGCTGCTGTTGTTGCTGTTTTCTTACCTCCCTTCATGTTTTTGCCGTATGCATCTTTATTTTTCAAGTAAGAATAAACTACATTAAAACTTCGGCCAACTTTATCAGCTATTGCACGTCCAGTTAGGCCTTGGTCTCTAAGTAAATCGATTTTAGCTTTTTCAACACTGTTAAGACACGTAGATCTACCCATTTTTCTTAAAATTTGAAATCAAGAATTAAATTTTACTGAAAACACTAAAATCGTTAATTTAAACTGTCAAGCACTCCAAAAAACTTATAAACAACGAAGAAAATGGCGTTGTACCTATTCAGTTGACTAAAAAAAAAACTCCTACTTTGCATATAAAACACTTTGCAAGTGGTTGAAGAAAAACTCACGGTTGTTTTTGGATAATTCTTTCGGAATTATCTGCTTAACATCTTTAGGGAATAGTTAGCATCAACAGATGGCATAATAACCATCACTGTTTAGAAAAAATGGATAAAGTATATTAAAAAATGTTTGTGCGTATTCAGTTGACGAGGAGTGTACAAATGAATCGGTAATTTCAAAAACCAAAAAGTCACATTTTTTCAATATGTTTTTTGCTGTAACACTTAACTTTCATATGGGTACCTTCTGTAGTTTCTATAATCCAATCGGAGCTGAAGAAGCTTTCAACCACTCAAAGAAAACACAGTGGTCTGATTAGTATAAACGGTTGGAAGTTGCTATAGCTAAATAGTATTCATGTCTATTTTACTTTATCCGGACTAGGCAGATGGGGTGCTCTTATGCACCCAAGAGATGAGTTCCTGGTACGTAACCAGGTAAAAGAGAGTGAATTATCATCTCTGAACTGACTGCAAACATTCAATTTGACCAGAGGAATACATGGAGGAAAAGCTGGAGGGGTACACTAGATCTTTAAGTCCTTAGTAAAAGTTTAGTTTTAAGACTGAAAGTGTAACAATCTCCCCTTCCTTATTGAGTTTGTCTTTTGAGGCCCTTCTTTACGTACGCTTTTTTAAGCTTATCTCTTCAGTCCTATTGTCATTTGACAGAGTCCTAAGAGAGAAAATAAGAATATGACGATAACGTCGAGCATAGTGGCAGGCTATCAAATGATAAGTTTTAAACAATCTTGTTGTATATCATTTGTACAAAGTGTCAATAATCTAACGAATCATTTGTTTGTTGAAACATTTCTTATGATTTTAAAGGCAATTAATGTTCATTTTAAAATGAGCTCAGAAATTCTAAAAGTGGTTTATCAATTCATTTGAGGCGGATTCATATTTGGTTGTTTTTCGTAGTCATAAATAATCAATTATTTAAATAATAACATACATTTATTGTGAATTTTGGTTCCAATTTTCTATTGTTTTTTTCCTTAAATCTGATAAGGAAAATCAGATAAAGCTAAAATACAAAAAAATTGTCATGCTATAATAAATTAGTGTTCGATAAGAATAATTATGAATTAAGTACTTAAACAACTAACTAATAATGATTGTATGGTTGTATTTTTTTCAGTTGAAGAAGCATCCCTTCGAAACAATGGATTCCTCAAGCCGAACCCTTATGTGGAGCTTCTTATCGACAATAAGAGCAAACGGAAGACCGATACAATGAAAAATACTCATTTTCCCAAATGGGATGAGGAATTTACAGTTTTGGTAAAATCAACAAATTTTATTTTTTTGGTGAAATCATTTTTTAATTTAATGTTTGTTCTGGTTTTTTTTTGTTCTTCAATTTTTTTTCAGATTACACCCAATTCGATTCTTCATTTCAAAGTGTTAGATCACTCGAGTTTTCGTAAAGATGCCATGCTGGGTGAACGTTCAGTTAATCTCAGTCAAATTCTCCAGCACTACAATGGACGATTGGAATTTTTGGAGCTTAGCATGGATTTGGTTATCACATCAAAATCTGACAATCGTCAGACAAAGAGCGGTGAACTAGTAGCAATACTTAACGGTCTGCGATTGGATATGTCGAAGTTGGTTATCACAAATGGTAATGGTGCTGTGCAACAACAAAGTCTGCCGGCTATCGACGGTACGACGAATCCGAATAGAAGCAGTGTTTTAAATGGTGGAGTGAGGGCTCGAATGAGATTGCGCAGTACTAGTGGTTCTGATAACGCCATCAATTCTGGTGCTATGACAAATGGGCGGTCACCAGTGCAGGTGACAAATGCCGTTGTGACCATGAATGGCGGCGGTGGACTAAGTAATGGTGCAGCCTGTAGCAATAGTAGTTTGAGTGCAGTAGCTCCGTCGTCATCGGGAGCAATACGTCGACAGACATCAACAACAGCAGTAGCAGTGTGGGAACAACAGCAGCAGATGAGTGGATCGCAGCAAATGGTGCCGCCGCAGACTGCACAGCCACAAATGCAGCCCCAGAGAATACCCATCCAAAGTGTGAATGGCACTGGTCAGCGAGTGATGCAAGTATATACGGCCCCAATGCAAAGTTCAGCAGCAGTACCTGGAGCTCCGCCCACTGCAGCAACCGGAGGCTATATACCAGCAGAGAATGTTCCGTTGGAGGCGGCTCAAGGCAATGCTGGTGGAAACCCGGTGCCTGTTTCGAACGTGGGCGACCAGCAGTTGCAGGCTGCACAAGCCGATGATGAGCCACTCCCAGCGGGATGGGAGATTCGCTATGACCAGTATGGGCGAAGGTACTATGTAGACCACAATACTCGTTCGACATATTGGGAGAAACCAACGCCACTTCCACCAGGCTGGGAGATTCGCAAGGATCCTCGTGGACGAGTGTACTATGTGGACCACAATACACGAACAACCACCTGGCAAAGACCGAACAGTGAGCGTTTAATGCATTTCCAACATTGGCAGGGACAACGTGCTCATGTTGTTGCCCAGGGCAACCAGCGCTTCTTGTATTCTCAGCAGCAACAGCAACCTACAGCAGTAACGGCTCCATTAAGTCAGGATGATGAAGAGCAGCTGGGTCCACTGCCCGATGGCTGGGAGAAAAAACTACAGTCTGACAATAGGGTGTATTTTGTAAATCACAAGAACCGCACGACACAATGGGAAGATCCCCGAACGCAAGGTCAGGAGGTAAATCTTATCAACGAAGGACCTTTGCCACCAGGTTGGGAGATCCGATACACCGCGTCTGGAGAACGATTCTTTGTCGATCACAATACTCGCCGGACGACTTTCGACGATCCACGTCCCGGTGCTCCTAAGGGGGTCAAAGGTGTCTATGGGGTACCGCGTGCCTACGAACGGTCCTTCCGCTGGAAGCTCAGTCAATTCCGGTATCTATGTCAGAGCAATGCCCTTCCTTCGCACATTAAGATCACAGTAACCCGACAGACGCTTTTCGAGGATTCCTATCATCAGATCATGCGGTTGCCAGCCTACGAGCTAAGACGTAGACTTTACATTATATTCCGCGGCGAAGAGGGTCTAGATTATGGTGGTGTTTCACGTGAATGGTTTTTCCTTCTATCTCACGAAGTTCTCAATCCAATGTATTGCCTTTTCGAGTATGCAAACAAAAACAACTACAGTCTTCAAATAAACCCAGCGAGTTACGTTAATCCAGATCATTTGCAATACTTTAAATTTATTGGACGTTTCATTGCCATGGCACTGTATCACGGAAGATTCATTTATTCAGGATTTACAATGCCATTCTATAAACGGATGTTAAACAAAAAACTGACCATCAAAGACATCGAAACAATCGATCCAGAGTTTTATAATTCCCTCATTTGGGTACGTGATAATAATATTGATGAATGTGGACTTGAATTGTGGTTCAGTGTGGACTTTGAGGTTCTTGGGCAAATAATTCATCATGAACTCAAGGAGAATGGCGAAAAAGAAAAGGTTTCGGAAGAAAACAAAGAAGAATACATAACCCTGATGACTGAATGGCGAATGACAAGGTAAGTTAATTTAATTGATAAGGCAATTGTTTATAATATTTAGTTGATTAAAGATAAGATAATGATTTATCGTATACCGAATTAAGGTTTCTTTTTTTATCCTTCAATACAAAAAAGAAAATACATATTTTCTTTATGCATAATGTTTATATGTATTTTCTATAGAATAGTAACTTTTAGAATTATAAAGGGTGTCCAAAAATTGACGCAAAATTTTAATAACATCGAAAACACCTTTTTTCCTTTAAATTGTTATTTTTTGTTTATTGAATCATAAAGTATACAGGATATAGTTATACATGTAATACCAAGTTATGGGCTTTGTTGGCATAAACCTTTGACTTCAAATAACCCCATAAAAAGAAATCACCCAAACGGGAACGAGTGTACTCGACCAGGAAAGGCTCATGCAGTAATTGAATTGTTCCAATTGTTCATTATTTTAAATTTATAATTTCAAAATATTTAATTGTTGACAATGTGCGCATTTGTTGTTGTGTTAACGTGCTATTTGATGAGCTCTCGAACTTCATTTCTGGCACTTTCAGTTTTGACAACCTGTGCAGGATATTACTTACTTTGACGGTGTTCAACCTTTTCTTTTTGTTGTTGTTTCAGTATTCACATCTCACTTAACTGAAAAAGTGGGACCGAGATTTGAATACTGCTACGTCAAAGAATCATCATGTAATAAGGACTAAGTTACTTGTAAGGCTTGTTTCACACATATACGGTTTCATTCGGTTCGTTTTCGGCCGGACCTGATAAGTGTGAACCGATGAAAACGGCAGGAATAAAAACCTAATAGAGACCGAATAGCAGCGAACGTCCCCTTGACACGAATCGGTTTCATTCGGCTTTATTTTTGGAATTAAAAATTGATATTTGAATACAAACCTTATAGGGACCGTGTATGTGTAAAAATAAAAAACTGAAACCGAAAACGAACCGAATACAGACCGAACCGAATGAAACCGTATATGTGTGAAACAAGGCTAACTTGCATATATTTCTTGCGAAATTTTTTTTTCCAAAAAACCGCAGTGCTGTTGGGATTAAACAACCAAATTTGTTATTGTAATTGTTGCTATCACAGAAAGAGATACTATAAAAACAGAGGAAACCTCGAATGTTATTGCGGTTTGCCTAGAAGCTAAACAAAATAATTACACGTACAAGATTGCAAAAATGGGTTTCGGAGAGTGAAACGGACGATGGTTTACCATCTTCTATAATATAGTATCTTTCGTTGCAGCCGTAGCTGCGTGAAGGTGAGTTTTATTCAATGATCCTAAGAGCACTGCTGAAAACTGGAACTCGAGTGAAGTTGGGTACAAACAGTCCATATTATATAATACGTCTAAAACATATCCAAAGTCCCCGCGAGAAGGTGGAAATTTATCAAACTGAAATTTTTCTTAATTTAGACCCTTAGACATGATTTGGGTACTTTTTAACGCTGAATCTAATGACTTCAGAATCAAAACACTACGACAACTTTATACAAAGTTATAGTCTTTTTTTCTCGTTATGACTTTTTTTTAAGTACAATAATATTAATATATTATTTATCAAGAATTAAAAGAGTTCCTTAAAGTACCTGTGGTGACAGGGTGTTTTTTTACCCACATGTATCGTATCGTCACCGCGCTCAGCATTTTGGGTTCAGTGGCACCTGGCGGGCATTCTGAAGAATGGTTTGCGTTTGTTTCCGTATAAAGTGTGATTGAATCAAATAATATTGCCGACAGACCGTCTACGTCGCTTAGAATACGGTCAAACAGTCACATACCGATGCACGTAAAAGATGGTGACACAGCGTAGCTTGTAGGTCGAAAAAATATCCAGAAAGTCTTAGTAGCAAAATCTAATAAAAAAATTTGGCACCATTAAGAAGCAGATATTTTGACCTTTGATTTTTGAAAATTATAAAATTTTCGGTGCTGGCATTTCTTTTGGGAGTTAGTTTTCGCCATGGCCATTTTTTGGTGTTTTGCGGACCAATTTTGTTTGTATGGCGAGACAGAGTTCGATAAAATCTAAGCCATTCAACTGATTTTGATGAAAAGTAACAAAGAATGATAATAGAGACCACTCACCCTTTTTTTTTATTTAACGAGAAAAATATAATCGTGTTATACTTGTAACTATCTAACTTACTTGGAACAGCATATCTCGACAATCGGAGCCAACGGAGCATTTCTGAGGCCGGAAAAATCAAGCTTCATTGCTAGCTTCTAAATGTTGGTTTTGCTCAGTGCCATAATATGCCATCATCATTTTATATTTTAGTTAGTCATAATGGCTAAAATATAACTGTTATTATTATCGCCAAAAGTATTTACAAACAAAAATTCAAATCTACGAATAACATTTATAATTGTGTGCTTTACAAGTGGACGTTCCTAATCAGTTCCTTTTATCGATATCATTACGCTCTAATTGCAGCTAACGTTAAAAAGCAATTTTTCTTAGAATTATTTCGTATGAGTTATTTTTAGCAACAGATATCGAAGTTTAATTATTTTTTATTTTATTTAAATTACTATATGCAGGAACTTGTAACTATATTTTAAATAAGACATGGTTCAAATCGAATAAATATTTTTTTTAAATAAAAATACGCAACATAAGAAAATGTGCTGAGGAGGAAATACGCCACATAAGTATTTTATGCTTGAAGCCTATTACACTGATGATGCTATACGATATTTGCCTGGGGTCTCAAACAAGGCAGCGAAATGCTTACGAAAACACAGCATAAAAATAGTAGGTTCGTTCGTTGAAGTTTACCCAGGTTTGACCCAGGGGTGGAATCGGCTAAGCTGATAGTCATTTTGACGATAGCTTTCTCTTTCATATCTGGGTGATTCCATACAAAACGACCCTTTACTAAAAATCACAAATTATGACTCCGAATTGAAAAAAGTACCGTTAGACGGTTTTGAAAGATTGCATGTTTAATTTTAAAAGTGAAATTATCAATAATTTTTTTATCGGCGCTTATTTCGCAGCTCGAACCACTTAGCAGAATAGGTCTCCAAAAGTCACTTTTTATTATCAGAAGCTCAAAACCCTATTTTCAATAACTAATTGTTTCACAATTTTAGAACCGGTGGTTATTTGCCCTTATCAGAACTCTAAGCACGTTTTCGTCTCTTTTAATTATTCAATAGTAAATACAATTTGAGTTTTTAGGCAGTTGATTCATAAAGTGGTTAGTGTCACGCCCGTAACAAAAAAAATTATATGTTTCATTACTAGAAGAAAAAAATTTGTATCAATGTTGGGGGAGAAAAGGAGAATACTATGATCTACTGTCAGACAAAATTTCAAGAACTTGAAATTAATACGGAGCCCGTATTTAAAATTTTAAGTCTATTGGCCTTTTCGATTGGCAATTCGGAAGAACTCTCCGATCCCGAACGCCAATAAAACAAACAGGCTCATGTAGTTTGATTCTGAAGTTTTTGTATCCCTGCATTTGTGCAACTTCACATGCGGATGGAATCAGTTCTTCACATTTGGAAACTTGGCGGAAACAAATATGAACGAGTATGATAGTTTTCAATACAGAACATGGAAAAATAATATTCTAAACGGAAAATAATTTTTTTAGAAACAATAAAATGTGTGAAATTTACTTATTTTTAGCTAAAAATTTACTTTTTGCAATATTTGACAACACTTTGACAACTATGTGTTTGAATGTGTGAGTGGTTCTGGTTTCGATTCTGAAATGAAATCCAGAATCGTTTTCTGTTCTTTTCAGGAGAAGAACTGTCATTCTTGATGCCAATAGAACACTTTCAGAAGGGTTTACACGCATTCCGAACGCTTCTGGATTGCCAATCGAAAAGGCCATATGTCTCACACGTAACAGGTTGGCATTTCAAATCATATTCTTTCCGTTTTTCAAGTCAATTTTAGTTTTCTTGCTTTTTGATATAAAATTCATGATGTAGGGATATAATTCTAAGAAAATCTACTTTAAATATAAATTTAATCGGCTTTTAGTGAAATGTTTCCCTATTTTAAAAGAAAATGGAAAAAATCTCATTGAAGTGAGAAATCTATTCACTTTTCAGTGAGAAAAACTTAATTTTTCCAGAGAAAGTGTTTCTGAAATCATGTGAGAAATGATTATACATCGATGACAACAATTTCCCGTCAAAAAAGTATATCATTTTGTTTTCATGCACAAAAATCATACTCGGCCACACCCATAACGATGACTTGTCACACCCGTAACATTTTCAAATACAAAATTTGTATAGTTTTTTGTAGTTTGGTTCTCACTTCTTAACTGAAACTGAAGATCAACTTTCTGGGTTAATATTTGGAAAAGAATAATACATACTTTTCATGCAATATCTTACACCACATGAAAATTAGATATCTTAATCACAAATCACCAGTTTTCTAAGGTCACACCCGTAACGCAAATAAATTGCATCCTATAACTGAACCACTAATTTTTGATACTTAAATATACTAATTTTTTAAAAGGGCTTCAGGTGTCTTATAGACTAGTAAAGTTCTTATTTATAAATTGGGAATGGTATGTGAATAATTATAGCGTTTTCGTTTGGTATTCCGGAAGAAGCCTCCGGACCTTTCCGATCCAGAATGCCAAACGAACTAGTTGCAACCCTTTTCTTTATTCTGAAGTTTGGGTTTAATTGTATTTGTGCACTTGGCTGTTGCATTTGGGTGATGAAACATTCACACAGCTGTTTCTCGGAATATTGATATTCCTCAATAACAGCAACGAATGTCTCCACCTTGGATTTTTACTTTGAGCAAACTCCTTATCTTAGCAAAAACTCCACATCATGGTACAAAAATAAAGAAAATGGGGAGGATGAAATGTTTGTTATATCCATTTTGTTTATAATATTGGTTCCTTTCAACTCCAATTTTTTGTATAATGCAAAATCACAATTCCAAAATCAAATAACAAACAAATTACCTTTGACGATTTTGACGTTTCAATTGTGCGCATGTATGTGTGCTTCTGGTTTTGATTCTTTCTTCAAATTCAGAATCGTTTTTCTCTTCTTTTCAGAAGAAGAACTGTCATATAGTGCCAAACGAACGTTTTCAGAAGCATTCGGAATGCTTCCGGACGACCAAACGAAAACGCTATTAATAAAATATGGAGTCTCACTTTCACACCCGTAACGATGGAAACACCCATCTATAAGTTAATGTAGAGAGAGCAATCATCAAAATGACAAATCACTTATTTTAGCGATCGCTTGCGCGACAAAGGGTTTTATGCTATGTTTCCACCATAGATTTATCTCAGTTCAGATTTAATAAATCTGTTTGATGATTCCACCGCACAAAAAGATTTACTTTGACAGCAACTTTAAAATGCAAATGGTGTTTCTTTTTTTCTTATGAAGAGGAAGTGAGATAAAATGTTTCATTTGTGAAGAACTGAATTCAGCCATGAATGAATCCTTCAGCGCCATATATGAATAGGTTAGTTCGATTTGTAAAAGCATTGGGCGCGTTCAATGTTTGAATAGATAGCCTATCTAGGATAGCTTTGTATCCATGTATGTGTTTGAACGCAAGTCAGCTGTTGTTGACATTTCTCATAGGATAGCTTTGTATCCTAAAATTTTTAGGATAGCTTGGGATCTTTTTTCTGCCAACAGCTGTTTCGTCATCAGCTGTGTTTTAACAAGGGATTACAACAACACAAACCTATCCAGATCGCTTTAGTTCGGTGTTTGAACGTGGCCATTTGTCCTGGGAAGATTAAACAAGATTAATTTCTAATCTTCAAGATTTACGAAATAAATTTGTATTGTAAATATTCGAGATTTAAAGAAGATTTGATGTAAATCTTATTGATCTCAGATTAGCGTTAGGTGGAAATGTAGCATTAAATTGGGTTGTTGAGTTGAGATTAGCAAGAAACAAAATGTGATTTAATTTAATTTAATAATGAATAAAATCAAACTACAGTTTCCTTTTTCTAATTTTTTTTTAATATTTTAAAGTAAATTTGTGTATACCTTGAATTTCTATTTCAAAAACAAGAAAATTACGTGCAGCACGTGAATCCACAACAAAAAAATGCTTAAGAGCTCATGCCACTTTCACAGTTAATTGTTTACCTCAACTCGCCCCAGCAAAAAACTTAGATCTACTTCAGGGCGCGCTCAGAGCGACGCTAGGTGAAAAAAACTGAATTTTCTGGCCAGGGTGAGTTCAGGGTTCAAAAATCGCCGACGACCCGAAATCATTCACAATAATACAAAATATGAAAGATACACTATGCTAAACAACAACAAAAAACTTTCTTTGCGAATGATTCGCTATGAATTTGCGTTGGTTTGGGAGAGCCTTTAATGTTTCATACAGTTTTCGCGATTCCGTTTAACTTTCTGAAAGCGTTCGGTTGGCATTTTCTTCTGTAATAAAAATAAGTTTCATCCTCAAATGCAAAAAGGTTCGATTTACCAACTCATCCGTGATTTGGCCACATTTCAACATTTTTTCTATTTCTTTTGCCGAAGTTGTAATAAATGTTTGGAAATAATGCTAAATGAAAACAACTTTAATTTGGTATCTGTATTTGAAAAACAAACATCAGCATCAAAAAGCGGCTCAATCGTTTTGCATTCCGGATCGGAGAGTTCTAGTTCTGAAAGGTTCTTCCGGATTATAGCATAGTTTACAGTTCCCATGCGAAAAAAAAATCAAAATTTTCAAAACGATTTTCCACCTATTCTGCGCACCAAGTTGAATAATATTCAAGGCGAAAAACGTTTGCTTTGGCCTAAACCACCCATTGAGTCATTAATTTACCCTTAATTGACAAGCTATAGGCCTAAAAATGGAAAATAATTATTTTTGGATGCGAAAACCATTTGCATGCAAATAATGCCTTGAGGTGAATATATTTTTTTTTTCGGATGTATAAACCGACCATCAAAAAAAAAATATTTTATTCACACTTTTTTTCGCATGCAAATCAATTGCCGGTCCATTGTTTTGCATGACATTCCATGACAGCATAGTTTTTTTCTTTTGCATGAAACTGTAAACCAATCATGCAAACAATTAATTTTACATTTCACCTCAATTATTTTTGACATGCGAGAATATTTGCATAGATTTTTTTTTGCGCACGGGAACTGTAAACTAGGCTTATCGTACGAAAACACTAAATTTAGTGCGAAGAAAGAGTATAGACTTATTCCAATAATCTGTTATTCTCTTTTGGTATTCAACGGCATATCTGCTGTAAAGAGCCCTGCCTAGACTATTTAAGACATTTTTCAAACAATTTCAAGCTTATTTACATTTGACTTTTTTTTTAATTGTGAGTGTGTCAGTGGGCGAAAAAGAAAATTCCATCTGATGATCCATTGTTTTTATCTAACCTGAAAATTCCATCAATTTGAAGAGAGAGTGGTTCAGATTTTGTCAACCTTCCTCAAATAAACAGAGTTTTATCTTTTTTTACCTCGAAATTTTCAATTAATTTAACCTAAACATTTTTTACTATTAACAGGGGCATCGAACAGCAGACAAAAACATTCCTAGAAGGCTTCAACGAAGTAGTACCATTAGAATGGCTTAAATACTTTGACGAACGTGAATTAGAATTGATTCTCTGTGGTATGCAAGATGTTGATGTAGATGATTGGCAAAGAAATACCATTTACAGACACTACAACCGAAGTAGCAAACAAGTTGTTTGGTTCTGGCAGGTATTATTATAAAAATATAAAATTGAAAAATGAAGCAAAATAACTCAAAACAAAATATCTGTTTCTTTTTTTTCTAATTTTAGTTTGTTCGTGATACAGACAACGAGAAACGGGCACGTCTCCTTCAATTCGTTACTGGAACATGCCGGGTACCAGTTGGTGGCTTTGCTGAGCTTATGGGATCGAATGGTCCACAACGTTTTTGCATTGAAAAAGTCGGCAAAGAAACATGGCTGCCTCGTTCACACACATGCTTTAACCGTTTAGATTTACCACCGTACAAAAGTTACGACCAACTAGTTGAGAAACTAACATTTGCAATCGAAGAGACTGAAGGTTTCTGTCAGGAATAAGTTATCTTGGAAGACAGGAATAGAACTACGCCGGAACATTTATTAAAGATTATTTCATCTTTTTGTTTTGTTAATTCGTAGAAGAGTTTGGGTAGGAAATCTTTCAATTAAAAACAAGTTCCCAGAAGTAGTTTTGGGGACTCTTTACTTATAAAGATTAAAGAACACGTATCACTTCTCATATTGTTAATGTAAATTATTGCATTAAAAGCATTTTCAGTCACTTGCATAAAAAAAAAGAAAAAAAAAATCTTAAGAGAGCGAAGTAAACGAATATAATCCGTTTTTCATCTGTCCTAAAAAAATACCAGTATCGAAAATTATTTGTTGTTTGCATTCTCTGTCGTTGTTATTATTTTGTTTTATATAGTTTGCAACTACTCTTTACGTTTTGATAATTATGCCCCAATTATTGAGGACACCTACAAACTTTAATTGAAAGAAAAAAAAATTATATGTTAATTGTGCTACGGGCGCAATCAACCTATTTTAAATTACACTTTATTTATATTTATGTATATCATAGGAAAATATTATTTTAAAAACAACTAGGGCGTGTGTATAAAGAAAACGAAGCAACATTTTATCTTTTATTTTTAGTATTTTATTCGTATGTACATTTAAAAAATATGTTGTTTTTATTGTAAATATTTGATGTGAAAAATGAATGGCGAAAAGAAAAAGGTTTGTTACATAAAAAAAAAACGATTCAAAAGTAACAAATAAATAAATAATAATAGTATACAGAACATTCGACCTAACAAAAAAAAAACAAATTTAATAAGAGGAAATACATAAAAGTCGGAAAAGTTATATACTGGCATAAATATTTAAGAAAAATATTATATTATAATAAATAGTAGAAAACAATAATTAAAAAATTGATATAATTTAAAAAAATACGTATTATTGTTATGTATGTACAGATATAAATGACGGAACATAATGGAGAACTATTGTTTAAAAATACAAATACATTTTAAATTAAAAAAGAAGGAATTTTTATTTATTCTTTATACTTTGTAAATGGCCGTCGATAAAAAGGTTGGAAAGCTTCCATTTTTCTATTATATTTTTCTTCGTAATATATATTTTTTTAAGATGTCATCACGATTTCTTAAGAAAATTTGAAAATCTACACAGTCAAAGGAATAATTTATTGCGCTTTGTTAGTAACATTTCCCCTAGTTTGACAAAAGAGAACATTGGGAGGACAATTTACTATAAGGAAGACCAAATATAGTCCTTTTGAATTTTACTTCAGTTTTAAAGATTTTTAAGACCTTACCTTTAGTCAAAGCGCGTTCCGCCCAGGCAAGACAGTTGGGCTCATCAGTTAGATGCTGTCTTAACCCTTCTAAGACGCAATATTTTGGTCGATGATTATCAACACTAATAGAATTTGCAGCACAAAAATACTTCAAATTATATTTTTTTATGGGAATTTGGTTAAATTCATGCACTTAGGAATGAATAGAGAGCCCGTGCTCTGGCTAGTGTACGAATATGAAGAAAAACTGAATTAAATTCAATATAGTCCACAAAAATAAAAACAAAACAATAATTCTCTTATTGTTTGTGTTTTTCTTGATTTATAATTATCTGAGAAATAATCTAAAAAAATGGTTTTAATAAGAAAGGATGCAAAAAACCTGCAACCTGCGCAAGTGATAGACGAATTCTGAGGAGTGCGTCTAGTTCTTCGGTTTTAATAGGTTTAATAAGGAAACAGGCTAGGTTCAGTGCCAGTATGTCTACAGTTCAAAGATCAACTAAAAGTTCTCGATACCGAAAATAAAGAAAATTCAAAAATAGCCTTAAAAGGTCTGACTTTCAACTAGTTCAAAGCAAAGGTTTTGATAAAAGCACTGTACCTATTCAAATGAACGCATCGAGAAACTTCAGAAAAGTTTAATCTGTGGCAGGAAAGATAATAAGATAAGTTTTTATACCAGTGAAATGTTTATTGAATTTGGTTGAAACTATTCAACATTTTTGTCTGATGAAAGTTATGGATATTATCTCTTGCTTCCATTTCTTGGTTCCATATTTTTTTCTTTTGTTTTCGAAAATTTCGATTATGTAAGTACCTATGTATGAATATTGGGTCATTGGGTGTTCATCGAAGAAAAAGTGACAGGATCAAAAGACATAGATGAAATTAAGTACAAAGCATTGCTGCAAGTCTAAAAAACGAGTACACTGTGGCGTATGCGTAATATTTGTTGTCAAATGGTCATTTGCTTTAACAAAAAATGTTTTTTCCTTATTAAATTAATTCGATATGAGGTGAATTTTTGAATTGAAGGAAGTGAATGAATGTGAAAAGGAGGTCTTGTAAGATAAAGCTCCGGTTTAAGCTAACTTTTTTAGGTAAACGTAAATTAATAAAATAACTTTGCCCCTTAGAAAAAGTATTTTTTTTTTCTACACTTAAGACCATCACACAGACAAATTCGCACTTTCTTAACTTAATGTACATGAATCATTAACGGCATCCAATTAAATACAAAATGCGGCCAAAACCACAACAAACTAAAAAATGCATTTTTATTTTGTCATCCTGAACCGCAAAATCAACTCCTGCAAAGACTAAAGAAAAAATCATCAAATATAAAATTATTGTCTTCCTCGTAGAAGAAAAAAAAAAAAATATACATATGTAGGTAGGTGTGTATGTATATAAGGGCGTGTCACTAGTATGGCGGAAAAAAACAGTTCAGGGGCCTTACTCTGTAATCCGAAACGAAAGTTAAGTCTGTTCGAAAGTTGTTTCGGATTCTATTTTGAAATGGTACTCTGTATGACGTTCGAATCGCAAGAAAATGTTGCAAAGAAATCTTTGCAACATTCCAACAAATATGTCGAGACTCTAGTTGTTATTTCAAAAATGACATTGAAATGCAACGATAAGTCAAGTTTCATTTGTGATTTGAAGTTATTTTTTTGGTAAATTCATTTGTACAATATGACTGGATTTAATTGCATAATGGTTTTAGTCCGGGAGCCGACTGTGAGATTACCTATCTCATCGCGGCCACGCGAAAATTGGATGCTAACTGATAGCTTTAGTGCAAATATGTACAAAACTTCATTGCTGTTTTGTTTTCATTCAATCATCACGCAGTGCTTTACTATCTTTATTCAAATAGGTTAAAAACAGGACTCCATAGACTACTTGCAGTTCTCCTTGCGGCCGCAGCTTTAAATATCCCTATTCCCTGTTGAAAAATCCTGGCAGGCACTCATGAAATCAACAAAAATTTCAAACTGACACTGCTACATTTTGTATGTTCATTTGACTATATTTTTGGTGTACATTTCATGAAACAGGTACGGGGAAAAATAATGATCGTGTTTTCTTAACTTTCATTAAAAAAAAAACAATCATATAATTTTTTTCAAATAAAAGTTTTATTTTAAATTCCAGCAAAGCTTTTCCGCATGATAAATAGTTATCGAATAAAATTTCCGAAATTCGAAAGCAATTAGCAATGAAATTAGAGTTACTAGTACCAACATATCCGATTTTCGAACGAATGTGCTTAGACAAATGAAATTCGGATAGCACATTCCGATTTTCGCATTCCAGAGTACAAATCGCATCAAATTACTGAGTAAAGCCCCAGATTTAAAATCGAATACCTGCCAAAACTTGTATTTAAATCGTAAGTTTAAGAATATGTGAAAAAAGTTCGGAATTAAATGTCTCCTTGGTTAGCTAAACAACTAGTTTAATTTTCGAAAACAGAGATTTTATTATAGTTCCATTTGCGTTTATTGCTCGGATATGGTTAGAGATTAGAGTTAATGCTAGCTGATTTAATTAATTAAAATAATTTAACATAAAGTGTATGTATGTATGTACACACAATTAAAGAGAAACAAATTTAAGGCAGTACAAATTTGAATAAAAAAAAGGAAATCACTCAAAAACAATTTTTTAAGTGCCAAAAATATTAATAATGTTTTAAAATTAAATTTGACTCATCAAAGGTACCTACCTAAAAAAATTTTTATGGACTAATGTCATATCACTAAAAAAAAGGGACACTCACTTTGATTTGTAAGGAAGACTTTTCGAAATATCCCTAAAATAGCATTGAAACCCGTTTTTCGCCATATTTGCGGATATTCTACATCACGAACAAAAATGTTTCCAAATTCCTTCTGGGCCCTGTTTTTCATAATAGAGCTAATAATAGTTGAAAGTGCAAGTTTAAAAAACTACAAGCTAAAACCACTAATAGTTCCTTTTTCGTAGTAACATTCACAATACTATAATAGTGATATAAGCCAACTGAAAAGTACGAAAGTCATTTTCTGCTGCTAATAGTATTAATTTGTACTTTATTATGAAACAGGGCCCTAGAATCTGAAAGAACTTCCCTCCTCTTTAACATCTATTTACAATTCTCGAAATACGTTGACTTCTCACGGCGAAATCCTAAGTTGAAATTTGTCTGTTTACTATTTCTTGAATATATA
This sequence comes from Dasysyrphus tricinctus, assembly GCA_963921185.1. Classification (NCBI taxonomy): domain Eukaryota; kingdom Metazoa; phylum Arthropoda; class Insecta; order Diptera; family Syrphidae; genus Dasysyrphus; species Dasysyrphus tricinctus. The sequence goes on along the minus strand of OY992531.1, from coordinate 208,602,185 downwards.
GCAAACAAAATATTTTGGTGTAGGTACTGTTCGAGCTAATTTAGAGTACCAAAGCCGATAACTTTAATGAAAACTCCAAATGTGGAATTTAATTTTAATATGTAGGTAATGCAAATTTTGGAAGGTATTACATGTGAAAATTCCAGAGTTTAAATATATAAGACAACACACCCTAATGTGTATGTTTATTTGTTTAAGTCCCAAAACTAACTATTTCTACGAATTGAGTCCAAAGTTATGTCAAAGTTCATATACAAAAAATTAAATCTGTACTTAAATTCGTGGTTTTCTAAAGTAAACGAACAGCCATATTTTTCTTTAGGTAAATAAAACTGTTCCTGGTTACCTTAGGGTGTTCCTTATTTATATATTTCCAAGATTGCAATTTGGATAGGCAGTATTATGGATCTCTAAATAGAAAAACAAGATTTTCCATTTTTTTTTTAGAATTTCATTTCGCCCCTATTACACCCTTTTCATTTCCATTCATCATAAGTTACTAATTTAATCATGCGTACAGGGTGATTCTTATAACACACGAAAAAATGTCAGATCGTATAGATTACACTCAGACAAGAACAAATTGGTGGGTTATTTTCAATCTTTTAGTAGGGAGGGGCAGTTCCCAAAAAAAATTTAAATAGATACAAAATATATTTAAACAAAAAACAGCAATATACATACATATACATGCATGTTCTTACTATACTATATTATTTGTAATTTAATTTAATTATCTATATTTTATTTTCAAATTTAGCTCATTCAATAGATTGTAGGACCATAGGACCATATAGTTTTTAGCATTTAGTTAAAAATTAATAAAATCATTGAAATCTAAGACGCAAATTAGTACTTAATAACAGAAAATTATGGATGCCCGAACCCCAAAATACTAGTTCACAAGTTAAACTTAAAATCATATGTTATGGTGTCATGGGCCTAATAGAACCTAGATTATACCTTTACAATAATTTCAGTATTATATAAACTTTCAACTTCCCCTCCTCAACCCCTCTTTAAATGGGTCTATAGTACAAAAAGCCAATATGGGGATTATGGGGGACTTTGCATATGCTGTAGATAGGGGTTGTGATTCTGCGTTGATACCAACATAAATATTTTATGAATAAATTTTTCCTAGGTTACCCTCAAGTTTTTTTTACAAATTTTCTCGCGTTTATATAAGGGGGAAATAACCCCTAATCCTAAATGATTTTTTTTTCTTTTCTGGATCTTGTCTTTGCGATCTGATGTTTTTTCGCGTGTTATGTGTATCACCCTGTGCCCATAAGTAATTTAATGTGAAAATAGGGAGACGAAGGAAGTGAAATAAAAATTTAAAAATAATAAGGACATTCTTCTTTAATATTTCAATTCGAAAGAGGGCTATTCAAGAATATGTCCAATTTATTTCCTTTATTTCCTGACAAAAAAAAGTAGATTTTGTTGAGGCTTGAGGAGTTGTGCTTGTATTTATAAAAATACTTCCTATCAAAACAGATTCTATGGACCAAGGCGTGCACTTTAAAAAAATTTTCAAAAGTAGATTTTAGGAAAAGTATATTCAATTTACATTTACATTACATTAGCTTATTATTCATAAAAATATGAAAATTGTTTATTTGGATCACACAAAAAAGAAAAAACTAGAAACCTACATAACTTGTTCAACATGCTTTTGCAATACAAAAACCCATGTTAACCTTATAATAGGTAAATTCCCTCTAAGACGATTGCTCGTAATATAAGAAGGCCTTCGGCTTGTATTAATTTTTATATGTACATACACATAAATCAACAACAACTAGACACAAATTTTCAATCTTTTGATTCCTTTTACTTTTTTCCTGAATGTAAACACTCGACATAACAGAAGAAAGTGATGTTCTACCTAACCATTCCCACCTCCTTGAAATCCCAACGCCCTCTCTCTATTCCAACCAAACATATGACTCGTTTTAAAAATCAATGAAACAAACTGATTCTAATTGGATTAAAATTCTAGAACGAAATGCAATCGAAGAAACAATTGCAATTTGTTAAATTACCAAATGAGGTCTCATTTAGTGCGTTACAAGTTCTTGTACAAATCGTGGCCCGCGTTCGCTGTGAATGCCATTATGAATAGTGAGTACTTATCGCAGTTAACTGACGACCAGAATAATTCATGCGACAGTGACTACGAGTTCGTTAGTCGCAATTCTTCACGTGAAAATAGTGATAGTGAGTTCGAAGGATATAAAAAATTTAAAAGTAAATCTAGTGATTGTGCAACCCCTGCGTCTTCGTCTACGGTGCGAAGGCTTAGCAAACATTTTGATATAAATCATGACGAAAAATTAAAGCTTTGCCTTTCGCCGGAGAAAATTTCCCTTTTAACAAATTCGCCCAGACGAAGCTCTCCGCGAGAGCTGTATATTGAAAGTCAAGAGCAAAAGGCCAATAACAGTCGTTCCGTGGTGCCGTCGTTCACAATAGTTCCAATTAATTTGGGCTCGGGAAAAGAAGATCGCCAAGGAAAGAATGAGTCTTTAGTCAATTTGCCGGAAATCGTGCTAACATCTTTTGAGGTAGCAGCTTCTGTTAGAAATTCTTCTGCTGGCTGCAGTACATCCTTTCAGGGTAAAACAATTAAAACTGCTACTTCTTCATCGTCAGTTTTCTCAAATGGATGTATACCGAAATCTTTCCGAGGTTCAAATGTTCCTCCTCCTCGACCTCCAATAGTGTATCAACAAGATGAAGACCAGTCTACTTCGCCAGAGTCTACTCAGATGAGTGCTGATTCATCACTTTCTAATCGCAGCAGTGAAAATTCTAATGCTATGGCAACTTTTGATGAGAAACGAGACAATGCTGCACTAGAAGTTGCAACATTGATGCAACAACCACAACAGCAGTCAAAGAGCAATATCGATAGCGGCCAGTCAAGGTCAGTTTTGTTGTTCGGTGTGTAAATGGATTTGTGTATCCATTCGCCGTTAATCTCTTAGTCGTTCTTGAACTTGATAACCGATATAAAATGCCATAATAGCGGCATTTAGTAATTTTTGTATATTGATTCTGATGTTTACAACAGCACGCCACCAATAGCAGTGAATAGTGAACCGATTCCTGAAGAGCTGCAGTGTGGGATATGCCATGATACCTTCAAGGATCCGAGGACATTATTTTGTTTGCACTCGTTTTGTTTTCAATGCTTGGTCGATGAAAATTTCAAACAGGATTCCAGTATTCCATTTTGGTCACAGCCAAATCAAAAGGACTACGATTGGAAATGTAAGTCTAAAATAATTACTCTCGTTACTCTATCTGTCTGTCTGCTCACCTGTTCGGTTGCAATATACAGTGACGAGCAAAAGTGGTCAAATGATTTCGCTTTTTTGAAAAATTGATTTAAGTAAGGATTTTTTAATAGAATTAAAATCTTTTTTTATTTTTTTAATTTTGTTTATTTAACTCACATTTATTATGTATAGTAAAATTTTCAAAAAATAATATATTATACAAACAAAACAAATAATAATAATTTTCTGGTTTTGTCCAATTATGCACGTTTTAGTTTCAAGAGATTCAACATCGTTTGTTCATTGAGAGATGTTCCTCCCTATTGTGCTTTGTTTGTTTTACTGTTATTCAACAAGTTACAGTTAAGATAATTTTATTTGTTGATAGTTTGTTGTGGGTAAATCGTTCATTTTAAAACGTGTAAAGCTGATTATTGTCAAAATGAAAAAAATTTGTAAAAATACCGTCAACCGCGCTATTTTTTTACTAAAAAGTGGTGAATCATCGCGTGAAGTGTCCAAAATTTTGAAAATTTCAAAAACTTCTGTGCTTAACATTAAAAAAAAAACAAAAACATCGATGTCCCCCCAATGAAAAAAGGACGGAAACAACTACTTTCTGATTTGGAAGCAAGACGAATGGAAAGAAAGTTGAGAAGTTGTGGGTCCAAAACACCTAAGCAGGCAACCCAAAACATAGGCAAGCCAGTTAGTGAATGGACTGCACGCCGGGCACTCAAACGAATTGGGTTAAACGCTACAGAGAAACCAAAGAAGCCTCTGCTTTCAGCGAAAAATATTAAAGCCAGGTTAGCTTTAGCTAAAAAGCACAAACACTGGACCATTGACCAATGGAAAAAAGTCATTTGGTCGGACGAGACGAAGGTCAATAGAATAGGAACGGATGGTAGATCTTTTTATTGGTCACGTCCTGGAGAACCACTTCAACAACATCAAGTTCAAAAGACCGTGAAACATGGAGGAGGTTCGGTGATGGCTTGGGGCTGTTTCTCGTGGAACTCTGTTGGTCCTTTGGTGAAAATCGATGGCATCATGAAAAAAGAAAAATATTTGGACATTTTGAAGACAAATTTACCAGTTTATATTGCATCAACAGGCTTCAATGATTCTGAAATAACTTTTCAGCAGGACGGAGATCCAAAACATTCGTCAAAAATTGTCTCGGAATGGCTGAGAAATCAACAGTTTACGACGATGACATGGCCAGCACAAAGCCCTGACCTCAATCCAATTGAAAATTTATGGTCAATTGTGAAGCGACGGTTGGGGCAGTACAAAAATCACCCATTAAACACTCAGGAGCTTTGGCAACGAATGGAGCTGGAATGGGGCCGTATACCAGAGCAATTTCTCCATAATTTGGTGGAAAGTATGCCAAAGCGTTGCTCCCAAGTGATTAAAAATAAAGGTTTATGGACTAAGTACTGAAGAAAAAACATTGATTTTAAACGTGCATAATTGGACAAGTCTAAGAACTAATGGAATATTTTTTGTTTTGTATAATATATTATTTTTTGAAAATTCTGTTATACATAATAAATGTGAGTTAAATAAACAAAATAAAAAAAATAAAAAAAGATTTTAATTCTATTAAAAAATCCTTACTTAAATCAATTTTTCAAAAAAGCGAAATCATTTGACCACTTTTGCTCGTCACTGTATATCCATATCCTGGGTTGATTTTTCTAGTAAAATAAAATAAGACAAAGGCTAACAACTAATTAATGATTTTCTCAAAGATGATTGAAGGTATTTGGAAGATTCAAATAGAATTTCCTGGTAAAATGCTCAAACTTTAGAATTACCGAAAACATTAATTCGAAAAAAAAATTATCTCGAGAAATAATACAATCCCAAATTTACATCAAGAACGCATTTTTTTAATAATTCATAGATTCGAATATCTCAAAAACGTAACGTGCTAGTGCAATTTCTAGGCCGGATTCAAGCTCAACACATTAAAGTATATTTTGGTTCATGTTAAAGACAAAAATTAAAATTTTTCACGCAAAGTTGTAAATTAGTGTTTTCGAGTGGATTTTCGGAAACAGCAAAAACACGTCAATTTTCAACTTGTGCTTGAATCCAAATGGGTGTTCGCTGAAAAAAAACCTTAAACAGAAATTTGTTCATATAATTGTACTCTGATACAATTCACGAATAATTGATAGCTTTTGAGCCATGAGCCATTAGTAAAAAAAACTCCGAAAAAATGCATTTCGGCAACATTTTTTGCATTTTTTTCCATGTTGTGTCACGAAATTTTTTCGCAAACCTCAGATTCGGACTCAGCACCCCCGAAAACATAAAGCGGGGAACAAATCAAAACTTCCCCACAATTTGCATGGTAAACATATGACTGGACTATAGTTCATTAAATTTTAAAAGTTTTTCGAAATCGACTTTCAGTTTCATTTTTATTTTTCAGTGTGAAGCTCACAGTAAATGTTACTGTTTGAGATCTTAAATTGCGATATTATAGAATGTAAATGCGAAATTGCTAAAAAAGGATTTTGTTATTGCGAAATTATTGAAAAGATTTTGTTATTTGAGATTTTGGTTTGTCAGATTCTGCACCGCTCCTGGCTTTTCAGATGGTACATGGTATATAAAATGTTTTTGAGAATATGCCACACATGAGTTGCCTAAAATCGCGGGTAACATTGAAAAGCCTTAGCTCCAATTCCAATTTAAGTTGCTGCTATGGTTGCGGTAGCAAATCCACTTTTTTATCGCTACTACCACCGCATTTCGCTTCGATTTGCCGGAGGCTTTAATTGCTTACACTAGCCCTCCTAGCAAACTTTTTGAAATTCAAAGTTTATTTTTGTATAGGGTGACGATTTTTTCTTTTTTTTTGGGTAGGGGATGTCATTAAAAAAAAAGTAATACCTAAGCTTCTTTAGTTGCTTCGTGGTTCAATACAAAAGAGAAGAAAAATAGATCTTGTAGTTTAATTGCGATCTTATTGTGAAAAGGGGCTGGAGGCTTTAAGGCAAAAAAAAAAATGTTTATTAATTTGCAAAAAGAAATTATCTTCTGACTTTTCTTTATTGAATTTAAAGAAAGTGACACCCCTGGGTACAATTCTTGTTTTTCAATCAAACAAATATATAACATAAAAAATATATCCAAAAACGGTCCATAACTTCAGCAATAACAGTTAAAGTATATCTGCTTGTAAATGCCAGTGAAACCTAAGCCTTGGACCCGTTCGCCATCTTAGTAACATACGCTGTTACACTAAATTATAGACTTTAATCAAACTTAATAAATATTACGGTCATGTAGAAAAAGCTGTTTTCGTCATATTGTTGGCTTATACGTCTACAGTCTACTACTGACCATTGAGCTAGAACCCTAGGTTAGGTTAGGTAGAAGGGCTGACGGTTGATCTCGTTACCGTCACACTTAGATCTATGTAGATCCGTTTGTGATACCCTAGGAAATTGTTTTCCACTTAATGTAAAAACCTATGTGTTCTGTTAGCAGTAAAGCCATTTAGAGGCGTTGATGAAATTCAGAAGGCTATTAGCTGAAGTTCCAGAGAGTTCCTCTAGGTCGTCATAGAAATGATTTCCTAGGTGTTTCTTTCTTAAATTACAGAGTGCTGGGCAGTGGCAAAGGAAGTGTAAGGTATCCTCATGTGCTTCTTCGTCGCTGCACCCTCTGCAAAGGTCATCAGTATTGAGCTTCATTTTCTTTTTATGGTATCTCAGTAGGTTGTGTCCGGTGATTATGCTGACAAGGGAACGGAGATGTTTCTTGTCCATTTGCATAATTTTGTCTGTTCCGTGCTTATTACAATTTGGCCATAACTTTCTAGTTGTGGCGCATGTTTCAAGCAGATTCCATCTTTCATTGGTTTTTTCTAATATTTTGTTACCAATATCCTGTTTGATGCTACAGGTTGGTACTTTGATGTGTTGTTCGGCTTGACTTGAATCAAGCGACGAACCCGTTCTCGCCAGCTCATCAACTCTCTCGTTTTCCTGTACCGGGAACATAGCAGAGTCTAATGTTATGCTGCATGCCAAGAACCCTAAGCTCTTCGCGACAGCAAGTCACAAGCTTCGAATGTATCTCGGTGGCAGAAATTGCTTTTATTGCTGCTTGGCTATCAATAAAGAGGGTGATATCAGCTCGTGGTATATCGCCATCATTGATATTTGCGTAGCTGCTTTTGTCACTGCCAAGACCTCGGCTTGGAAGGCACTGCAAAAGTCCGGAAGTATGAAGGAGCTAGCTAGTCCCAGAGTTTCCGAGAAAATTCCTGCACCAACTCCAGTGTCCATCTTCGAACCATCAGTGAATAAGACAGTTATCATAGATGCATTACTGAAAGGTTGGTTGTTTTCCCACTCCTCTCTATTAGGAAAAGAGGTAGTGAAGGGTCTGTTGAAGTTTAAATGGGGTGTTGTGTAGTCTGTGCAAACATTATTTCCCACATATCTCTGCAGAATCTGAGTATGGCCCGATGTGCTTTGCTTCTAGCATTTAGTCTGGCTTAGGCGCAGGGCACTGTATGCTGCAGATTCTTGCACGAATAGATCTAGGGGTCTCAAGTTGAGTATCGCCTCCAGTCCCGCTGTGGGAGTGGTTTTCAACGCCCCCGTAATACCTACGCATGCTAATCTTTGAACTTTTGTCAAGGTTTTCAGGTTTGTTGCTTTCTCAGTCGCGTTCCACCAAACTTAATTACCGTAGGTAAGTATCGGTCTAACTATTGCCGTGTACATCCACCTGATAATTTTTGGATTGGGTCCCCAGGATTTTCCAAAGATCCTGTTGCAGGAATAGAACGCAACCATAGCTTTCTTTGCTCTCTCTTTAGTGTTGAGAATCCAGTTCAGTTTCTTATCAAGGATCACACCCAAGTATTTGGCCTGATCCGAGATTTCGAGTGGAATCCCTGCAATTGATGGTAATCTAAACATTGGTATTTTTTTTCTGTTAGTGAAGAGAACCAATTCAGTTTTCAATGGATTGACCATTAGACCACAATTCTTTGCCCATGTGTTGACCTTTGACAGGGCATATTCTATATAATTGTGGATGGGAATTTACCTGTCGCAAGTAGTACTAGGTCATCTGCATAAGTTACTACTTTAACTCCACTATATTTTAATTTTACAAGAATTTCGTTCATAACTAGTATCCAAAGAAGCGGAAAAAGCACCCCTCCCTGGGGTGTTCCTCTGGATGTGGATACTATTAAACGTGATTCTCCAAGTTCTGTATTAATATGCCTGTTTTTTAACATGCACATAGTCCAATTTATAATTGAGTTTTCTATATTAAGCTCTACAACGGCTCTCTTAACAGCATTGTTTTCCACATTATTTAATGCTCCTTCAATATCTAGAAAGGCAGCAAGAGTGTATTCCTTGTCTTTGAGAGTTTTTTCAATTGTATTAACAACACAGTGAAGTGCGGTTTCTACGTTTTTGCCTTTCGTATAGGCATGCTGCACTGGAGAAATCACCTCCGGGTTCAGTGAGCTGCGAATATAGATGTCCAACAATCTCTCGAAAGTTTTAAGAGTAAACGACGAGAGACTGATTGGTCTATAGTAAGCCTCCGTGTGGCTGGGTTTACCAGCCTTTGGGATAAATACAACCTTGACTTCACCCCATCCTAGAGGTACATATCCCCATCTGAGGCTACTTGAGAATATGTTTTTCAGGTGTGAAGTAATGAGGTTTCACTTTTTTTGTAACATCATTGGAAAGGTGCCATCTAGTCCCGGGGATTTCTAGGGGGGAGGGGGGGGGGGGGAAAGTTTATTGCACATCTAATCTTGTCTTCCATTACAATGTCCGACGGTGTTCTGTGCTCTATAAGTATCTCAGTTTCCTGGTTATAGTGGGTTAGAGCTATACCCGGGAAAGTGAGTATAATTTTTTTTTAGAGTTTAGAGTTTTAGAGTTTCACTGCATGATTCTGTCCAGCGACCACTTGGTTCTTTTAAGGAACCTAAGGTAGATGGCTCTTTGGAGAGTATTTTCCTTGGTCTAGCTGATTCATTGGTGCCTTCTATTTCATCGCAGAAGGTTCTCCACGAGCTGCGTTTCGCTCGCTGTGTTTCAGCTTTGAATTTTCTTTGACTGGATCTGTAGATCTGCCAGTCGATGTCTGATCTGGTGCGCTTGGTGACATTGAAAAGTCGCCTCTTTTATTTATTTATTCATTGAATTCGTTAAATAACTAACGATAGAAAGCTTATACAACTAGTTTACATTAAATATAAATTAATATAGTCAATTACAATGATGTATTGAAAAAGATCTCTTTGAATTTACAACTTTTGACATTGTCATTTATACAAGAAAGTACACAATAATATTTATTGAAGACTGAAATCAATTGATTTAAAGGACTATTCACACCATAGTTTGTTCTACTGAAGATCGGACATAAAGGCAACTGTCTTCTTAAGTTTGTCTGACTGTAGCTGAAATTCAAACGACACAGAGCTGATGGAGATACTATTGACCCATTTATCAATTTTATAACGAAGCAAAGCTGGATATATTGTCTATGTTTTGAGAGTAAAGGGAGATTAATTAACGTGAGTCTTTGAGCATAAGGAGGTAAAGCATGTCTATGGGACCACGGAAGAAAACGAAGACAGAAGCGCATAAACCTTCTCTGGATACACTCAAGTCTATTTATGTGAACAGTGTAGTAAGGGGCCCATACCACGCATCCATATTCTAGTACTGGCCTTACAAAAGATACGTATAGAAGCTTTAGAACATATGGGTCCTGGAAATCACGAGAAAATCGTTTTATGAATCCCAGAATTTTATTGGTCTTTTTTACAATATAGTCAAAGTGGTTGACAAAGGTTAATTTTGTGTCAAGAACAATGCCAAGATCTGAAAAAACAGACAATCTACATAAAGAAGAAGAATCTAACATATAATTATAAGTTATCATACTTTTTTTGCGTGTAAAAGTCATTGTTTTACATTTGTCAATATTTAACAGAAGACGGTTTGTATTGCACCATTCCCTAAACCTATTAAGATCATCCTGGAGTGTTGAACAGTCATTTATAGAGGTTATACATTTAAAAATTTTTAAATCATCGGCATATAAAAGAATAGAGGAATTTTTAATAATCGAAGTCAAGTCATTTATGTATAAAATAAATAATAATGAACCTAAATGGCTGCCTTGTGGAACACCAGAGTTAACAATAAAATGATCAGAAAGCTCATTTCGAAAATTCACACTATAACACCTATTCTCCAAATACGACGAGATCCACATTAAAAAATTTTCATTGAACCCTAAAGCCTTCAGTTTATTGGTTAAAGTCTTATGACACAATTTATCAAAAGCCTTACTAAAATCGGTAAAGACACAATCTACTTGTTTTCGATCTTCGAAGGAATCAAGACAAAAAGAAGTAAAATGAAACAGGTTTGTAACAGTTGACTTGTTTTTGACGAAACCGTGTTGGTTGTCACAAATAATAGATTTACAATTAAAAGATAACACATTACAAATAATGGACTCAAAAAGTTTCGGAATGACAGAAAGTTTAGCAATAGGGCGGTAATTAATGATGTCATTTTTCGACCCTTTTTTATGAACCGGTGTTATAAAAGCACTTTTCCACAAAACAGGGAACATTGAGCATTTAAGTGATTCATTGAATAGAATATGTAGAGGATAGGACAACTGAGACACACATTTTTTTAATACACAAGATGGTACACCATCAGGACCAGGACTAAAACAGTCGTCAAGTTCAAGAATACTTTGGATAATTGAATCCTCGCAAATAGAAAGATTAATTGAATTAAGGTGTGAAAAACTAGGGTTAGGAAGGAGTGGATCCATGGGCTCGTGAGAACTAGATACTACAAAGGCATCTTTGAAAAAATTTGCAAACATGTTTGCAATTTCTTCGGAGTCATGACTAGTAGCATTTTTAAAAGACATATAGTTAGGATAGCCATCAACTTTTCTTTTGCTAGACACGAAACTCCAAAAGTTTTTTGGGTTACCTTTTAGATCATTTTCTGTTTTTACGATATAGTCACGATACAAGGCATTAGAATAATCTGTAAACATAAGTTTCAATTCGGAGTATGTCCTATAATCTTCATCAGCTCTGGATTTACTATATTTTAACCATGCTTTGTTTCTTTTATTTTTTAAGTTCTTAAGCTGAGTATTAAACCATGGTGGTTTTCAAATTACCTCGTTTCTTTCCTAATGTCGCCCAGTTCTATTGTCCACCAAAGTGGTTTTTTGTTGCCTTTTTTACCTGGTTTTAATGGACATCCTTTGACAAAAGCATTGCTGAGTATTTCTGTGAATTTCTCGGCAGCTTTGTCTAAGTTCTCAGGATTATCAATTGCATCGGTATTAAGCAATTTGATTTCATTCTTTACTTCCCCATTAAAAATATCCCAGAACTTAAATGAGTTCTCCAATATCAGATTTAGCATAGAAAATGTTCATAGAGGTGAAATTCGAATTTTTGTTTTAGCTATGTATCTAACTTTTTTTTTTCAAATTATCTCGAAAGCAGCACGTACCTTAACTTTTTTAAGTACCTATTCTTGAAGGGAATATGCGGTTTAAGTCCACTTGGGTTGGTTCGAGAAAAATAAAATTGTAAGTTTATTACTAAAAAACGTTTAATTCAAATGAAAACTAATAAGAGTAACGAATTATTTCGTGAGGCTCAAAGTTCTTAGCTATGTAAACATTTATATTGATTTTAATTTCTTGTATTTTTTCCTTGATACGCCGATATAAGTCGTAGTTGAAGCCGAAATTTCAAATGTATTTTTAGAAAATTTCTTTTGAAAGAACGGGACATGCTAATTGGAAGCGGTTTTTGCCTTTTTTTCAGATATCTTTAAATTTTCAAAATATTAGTTGGAATAAAAATATTTTTCACTAGCGTGACAGTTTACCGTTAATGAAAATCAATTGATTTTTATAGGACTTCGACCAGAAGTATTTAGAATATCGGATGATTTTTTAAAAATGGTAAGGCTGAAATTTCCATAGGTCTAGGCAGAAGTTTTTTTCTTTTTTAAATATGGTTTTGTTTAATTTTTAAAGCAAAAAAAAAATTTTTTTTAGAAAATGTGCCATTTTGGGGGTTTTCAAAGTACTTTGGGGAGAAAGCTATATAGTACAACACATAGTTCTCATAAAAATTCACAAGATGTCACTATAGGCTTAGTTTTCTTTTTAAAGTTTGTCCCCCGGACCTTTCCGTTTTATTAAAGCTATGTACATTTGCATTTTTTGGCGAAATATTCACATAACAAAAATATTATCTAAGCGATACCTCAGAAGATCGTCTTACTTTTGGAAGATTTCTGTGTATCGTTAATGACTTGACGAATTTTGTTCCAATTTTGCACACAGGTTCAAGGATCAAGGTACTTCCACAGTGGGCTGGGATGAATATTTTATTCCTTTTAAAATCAATGTTTGCTTGTAACCAAAAATTCTATGCAGAAATTGGTAGTCTCACCATTTTTAAAAACTTTGCTTCAGAAGGAATTAAAATTTGTTTATATAGTAAAAAGTTTACCCAGGTTTGACCCAGGTTTTCTTGATAAACCCAAGAATTGTAAAAAAACCTGGGATTTTCAGTTCTCAAAAAGGTTTGATCCAGGTTTTCTTGATAAACCCAAGAATTATCAAAAAACCTGGGATTTTCAGCTCTCAAAAAGGGTCCTCGATTGTGTTGATGAGATAAGCAAGAAACAAAGTTTGTTTTAAAAATTAATAAAAACAAACCACAGATTTCCATTTTCTATTTCTATTTGTTATTAATCATTAAAGTAAACAAAAAATGCTTCAGAGCTCATATGCCACTTTGACAGTATATTTCTTACCTAAACTCACCCCAGCTAAAAACTTCACTTCACGGCAAGTTCAAGGTTTTCAAAAACGCTTTGGGGCGACCCCAAGATCAATATTCCTCCGACTATGATGCTGTATTGTTGGATTTAAGTTAAAATATTGCTATCCTTACTTCATGTTTGTCGGATGGATGGAAGTTTTCTCTGTCATCTTCTTAGGTCCGATGATTCATGAAATAGCACATCCAAAAACGGTATGAGTTTCAATTAAGAATACAAGTCCTCAGATTCTTTTTGTAAGAATTATCTAAATATATTTGCGTAACTTCCATTGGACTTTCCGTCTTATTCAGGGAAAAGCTTTTATTAAATATTTGAAATATTTTTTTTTTAATCGAAACACTTTCAAAAGATTTAAAATATAGTTATCTTATTATTATAGTAAGTAAAATAGCTATTTCCTAGTTATTGTAATACTGATTATATAATACATATTAATAATTTTGTAGATATTATTTAACAATAACATGTTTTTTTTTTTTATAAAGAAGTCTTTAAAACTGGAAATTGGATAGAATCATTTTCTACTGGAATGTATTTGTTATATATGTTATATATTTATTTTTAATTGATGAAATTAGTATAAATATTGATTTTTGATTTTTTAACAAATTGTATTATTTAATAAGTCATAACAATTTGATTGTGATTGCTTTTTAGATTTTAAAAAATTACCAACCCAATGAGCTGTAAGTTCTAAATATTTTCTCGGTGATCCTGGATTATAATCGAGAAAACCACTTCTAGGGAGAACTTCTTCAATTTGACTTCCATCTTGCCAATTGTTGTAGCTGGCTATGTTGATAAAACCAATATGATTGATTATTGCAGTTCGCCAAGCTACTCCATAGTACTATAAAATAAATAAATGAGAATTTGATTTTTTTTTTGGTAATTTTTAAAAATTCGTTACCCTGCCATTACTACGATGCCTTTGAATATCTCCATGACGGGGAAACTTATTACGTTCGGCAAATCCAGGACCAACAGTTGGTACAAACAACATCTTGTACGTTACTGCAAAGGATTTTAGATATGACCAGTTTTTCCAAGTACTCGCAAATGTTGCACCATTACTGGGTACTTTACTATAAAAGCCATCAAAGCAAAGTCGGCGCATCGTCTCTGCGTGGCTTTTTAATCTGAAAATATAAAGTGCAAAAAATAAAGAATTATTAGAATGAAATTAATGTAACACGCCTATTATAAAATAAGGAAAATAATGCAATTGTGTTTTAGGTGAAGGGAAAGAAGGGAAACATGAAATTTGTATGCACGACCAATCCACTTATTAAACACGCCTGAACATTGTCTGATACAGAAACCCATCATTATATCTAAGCAGGTATTTCACTCCAAAAAATGTACACACTAATTTGCTCCGAACTGTAACTTCCACATGAAATATTACCCCCCCCCCCCTCCCAGGGAAATATGAAATATTCCCAATAAGACAGTCCTTTGAACTCGAAGTGTTACAGGAAAATTATAACTAAATTAATTTTTGCTCTAACGCTGAAAGTTTCATAGATCCAACCTTAGTTGTTTACAATTCTTCAAGAATGGCGCCCAACAAAGTTATTTCTTGATTTAAAAAAATTCCCCACTTTATAGTTGTTTACACTTCTTCAAAAATAGCACGCAACAGAGTGGTTTCTTGATTTTAGAAAATTTCCCACTTAAGTTGTTTACACTTCTTCAAAAATGGCGCCCAACAAAGCGATTTCTTGGTTTTAAGTTCCTTCAAAACTGAACTAAGCACTCACTGTGCTCCCAAAACACATTAAAACAACGTAGTCTGTTACAATACTTCCCTTTTACCTTTGTCATTTGCCGACTTTATCCATTTTACACTTCTTCTACCCTTTCATATTGTAATAACTTTCCATATTTGAACTATAACGACTCCGAAATGCAAACAAACGGCACAATAAAGCTTACGGTCGCAGTGCAAACATACCCTTATTAGCTATAATTATAGCAACTCTCAAACGAAGGAAGCGCCATCTGCCGGATTATAGCAGATTTACCAGCTGTCAAATAAAAGCTTTTGGAAGGGAAATTATTGGAAATTTCCCCTACGGAAAGCTCTGGAAGCAGAGACCAGAACGTTCTCCTTATTTCCAGAGTTTGGAAAACAAGTATAAAAGCACATGATTGAACGGCAGCGACACAGTTTGTTTTTAATCGTGAAAGAATAAAGTTGGTTGTAATAAAAGTGAAAAGTAAAGTTTGTGAATTAATTTCAGTGGTGAATAATAAATTGTTTTGTTTGTAGTAAGAAAAGTAAAGTGTTTTATCTTGTGAATAAATAAGTGGACGTTTTGAATAAAGTAAATAAGTTTTATTAACGAACCTGAGAAAATATTACACTGGTGTCAGAAGTGGGATAAAACTTATTTTATCTGTGCACTCAATTTAATGTGTGGAAAGTGAAAAAAAAGACAATGGGTAAATCTTTGAATGATTTAAATTTAGTGGAACTTAAGGCAGAACTGAATAGCGAGATCTTCCTACTGCTGGAACAAAGAATGATCTTATAATTCGTCTGCAAGAAGATTTAAGAAGATGTGGAAAAAACCCAGACACGTTTATATTCGACATTGAAATGGAAGAACAACAAGACCAAGTAAGTACATCGGGCATGACCAATATGCTGTCTCAGCTGCTCGCAAAATTTGAAAGCCAGGAAAAGAATCTTCTCGAAAGATTCGAGCAACAAAGCCAAGAACAAAAGAATCTTCTAGAACAACAAGGCCAAGAACAACGCAATGAACAAAAGAATCTTCTCGAACGTTTCGAACAGCAAAGCCTAGAGCAGAAGAATCTTCTAGAACAACAAAGCCAAGAACAAAAGAGTCTGCTCGAAAAACAAGAAAAGAATCTTCTTCAACAATTCCAAGAACAGACAAATTTACTCGAAGGTAAGTTAGATGCCTTTGACAACAGAATTGTTGCCCTTGACGAGCGAGTCGATAGACAATTTTCAACTGTGGATAAGCAATTGTCAACAGTAGAAGCAAAGTTCGAAAATATGGAAGATAAAATTGAATCCATTACAAAGGAATTAGACAAAGTAAGGAAGATGAAGGTTCGAGAAAGTTCTGGTGACTGTCCTAGGAGAAAGGAGATGCATCCACCAACCTTCGATGGACAAACTTCTTGGTCAATCTACAAGAAGCAGTTTGAGGCAGCTGCAGCAACGAACGGCTGGGACGACGAAGACAAATATATAGCTCTGACGCTTGCTCTTAGAGGAACTGCTGCTGAGCTGCTGCAAACCATACCAGCAGAAAAGAATGGCAACTTCAGCGCTCTTGTTCAGGCCATTGACAAACGCTTTGGAGATGGCCATATGCAAGAAGTCTTCCGTGTTCAACTCAATACAAGAGTCCAGAAAAGGGGAGAAACTCTGCAACAGCTTCAAGCAGACATCGAACGACTGGCGCATCTGGCATATCCAGCTGCAGGAGATGAAATCATTAACCAATTCGCAACAGAAGCCTTTGTTCGTGCTGTTTCTGACATCAACCTTCAGCGAGCAATTCGAACGGCTGGAAAACACACGCTCCCTGAAGCATTAGCGTTCGCCCTGACTATGGAAGCAGCAGAACAGGCTTCTCAAGGAGTTCATCGGGTAAGAAAAATAGAAATTGAGGAGTGTTCTTGCCAGAGAACTGCATTCCAAAGGAACCAGCGAGATGGACCTGCTCGATGCTGGAACTGTAACAAAACCGGACATCTTCAACGCCAGTGCAGATTGCCTCCTAGAAGACCTGCATGTCAACATTGTGGAAGCAGAAACAGCAACAACAACAATGTCAATACTCCTACTCGGCCCGTTTCTCAACCGGGAAACGAGTAAGAACCAACTTCGAGGGGCAGAAGCTGGTTTCTGGTATCGATGGCCCCAGAACCACCATCCAGGCAACACTAAACGGCAAAAAGCAAGTGGCTACGATCGACACCGGTGCCACTGCCTCCATTGTTCGAAAGGACTTGGTGAAGATGACATGGCTGCATAACACCAACACTTACCGCCTGAAAACTGCAACAGGAGAGGCAGCCAGAGTTTACGGGGAAGTTCGTCTTACAATTCGATTGGCAGAACTGGAGTTTTCACATCTGTTTCTGGTAGCAGATATATGTGACGAGTGCATCGTTGGAATCGACTTTATGAAAGAGCATGGAGTAATTCTCGACATCGGGAAGCAAGTTCTCAAGTACCGAAATGTGGAGATTCCTATGGTTTACGGCAATGAAAACTCATCAACTCTCAGGACTGTCATAAAAGAAGATATATGCCTGCCACCTTCCTCAGAAGTGTTCGTTTGGACGAAAATAAAAGGTGATTTGGGTAGCCATCGATACCTAATGGTGGAACCAGACTCTGAACAGTCTTCCCAAAACATCATCCTAGGGAAGACCCTTGTGGCACCAAAGAACAACATGGTACCCGTACGGATACTTAACATCAAACCGTACGAAGTTAAGCTAAGAAAAGGAGAAATGGTTGGAAAGTGTGAATCTGTTTCCGCCATAACTACGATCACAGAAGCTGACGCACAAAAATCTGTGGACCCCGGCAAAGTGAACTCTATGAAGGCAAAAATTCTGAAGTCATCCAAATTAACTGAACGTCAGCTAAGTGTTGCTGGAAGCCTCCTTCACGAGTACGGTGATATACTCTCTTCACCCAGTGGGCAGTTTGGTCGAACACAACTGGTGCAGCATCGAATCGACACAGGAGACGCAAGACCTATTCGACAACCAGCAAGACGTCTCCCATTAGCCAAACAAGCTGAAGTTGAAGAGATGATATCGACCATGAAGAAAGATGGGCTAATCGAAAACTCAAAAAGTCCTTGGGCATCCCCAGTTGTTCTTGTCAAAAAGAAGGACGGAAGTACTCGATTTTGTGTGGACTATCGGAGGCTGAACGATGTGACAAAGAAAGACAGCTACCCTCTGCCAAGAATCAGCGATACTCTGGATGCGATGGAAGGTGCTGAATGGTTTTCAACATTGGACTTAAAGAGTGGCTACTGGCAGGTAGAAATCCATCCAGAAGATCGAGAAAAGACGGCTTTCTCCACAGGAAATGGTCTGTGGCAATTTAAAGTGATGCCTTTCGGACTATGCAACGCTCCGGCAACATTTGAGCGTTTGATGGAGTGCGTTTTACAAGGACTTACTTGGAAATCTTGCCTAGTCTATTTGGACGATGTCATTGTTTATGGTAAGACATTTGATGAGCATTGTGGAAACCTTAAGGCCGTGTTCCAGAGGCTTCGAGAAGCAAACTTGAAATTGAATCCAGACAAGTGCGAGTTTTTCAAGTCTGAGGTAAAATACTTGGGACATATCATCTCTTCCCAAGGAGTGAAGACTGATCCTGAAAAAGTTGACACCGTAAAGAATTGGCCAACACCACAGGATAAACATCAACTCCGGAGCTTTCTTGGTCTAGCCACGTACTATCGACGATTTGTGAAGGATTTTGCTGGGATCGCGAAAAGTTTGCATCAGCTAACAGAGAAAGGCAACCGTTCAAATGGTCAAGCGAGTGCGAGAAAAGCTTCCAGGAACTTAAGCAGCGCCTATGCAATACACCAGTTTTGGCCTATCCGACACCAGGGAAACCTTTCATCATCGACGCTGACGCAAGTAACGTGGGAATTGGTGCCGTACTATCACAAGTCCACGAAGGAGAAGAAAAGGTCGTTGCCTATTACAGCAAGGTGCTCTCAAAGCCAGAAAGAAATTACTGTGTGACCAGAAGAGAACTTCTAGCTTTAGTATCGGCAACAAAACACTTCCATAAGTACATCTATGGACAGAAGTTCCTTCTTCGAACAGATCATGGCGCACTTAATTGGCTGTTGAACTTCAAAAATCCAGAAGGTCAAGTGGCAAGATGGATTGAGAGATTGCAGACATACGACTACCAGATCCAACATCGAAGAGGAAGGTTGCACTCAAATGCAGATGCCTTATCTCGGAGACCATGCAAACCGGACTGCAAGCACTGCACACGTCAAGAAGAGAAAGAGGTTGCTTCCATCCAGCGATTAAGAGCCGACCCCATTTACGGTTGGAGTAATGAAGAAGTAAGAGCTGCCCAACAGGAAGACTCGGATATTGAACCCATTCTTGCATGGAAGGAACACCAAGAGAAGCCAGAATGGGGTGACATCTCTGACAGAAGTCCAACTCTTAAGGCGTATTGAGCACAATGGGACTCACTTCATGTACAAGAAGGATTACTAAGACGTAAATGGGAGTCCACAGACGGCAAATCATATGTGATGCAGCTAGTCGTACCTCGTTCCAAAGTTAATGACGTTCTTCAAGAGATGCATGATGGAGCTTCCGGAGGACATTTGGGTGTCAATAAGACACTGGAAAAGGTAAGGCAGCGATTCTACTGGCTACATGCAAGAGAAGACGTCGAAAAATGGTGCCGAAAATGTGATACTTGTGCTGCAAGCAAGGGACCAGGCAGAAAAGTTCAGAGTAAGATGCAGCAGTATAATGTGGGCACGCCTTTTGAAAGAATTGCAATAGACGTTGCAGGCCCTTTTCCAGAAACCAGAAACGGAAACCGATACATCCTGGTAGTAATGGACTACTTCAGCAAGTGGCCTGAGGCATTTGCCATCCCAAACCAGGAAACCAAAACAGTCGCGGATCAGATTGTTTTCAACTGGGTAAGCAGGTTTGGTGTACCTATGGAACTCCATTCAGATCAAGGGAGGAACTTCGAGTCCAAAATCTTTCAGGAAGTTTGTACACTCCTTGGCATTAAAAAGACGAGGACAACACCGCTTCACCCACAATCTGATGGGATGGTTGAACGATTCAACCGGACCCTTAAAGAACACCTTTCCAAAGTTGTAAGCGACAACCAACGAGACTGGGATCGGTATATTCCGTTATTCTTGATGGCCTATCGAAGTGCGGTACATAGCTCAACAGGACATACACCATCAGAAATCCTGCTCGGGAGCACAATACGACTACCAAGCGAAATCAAATTTGGATGTTATACAAGTGAGCCACAAGGAATAGACGACTACGTGGACAACCTCAAAGAAAAGCTAGTTGACATTCACGAAAGGACGAGGGCAAATATAAAGCTGTCGAGTGATCGGATGAAAACAAGATACGACGCAAAAGCCACAACGACAGGATTCCAAGTGGGAGACCTTGTGTGGTTTTATAATCCCCACCGTCGGAAGGGACTCTCACCGAAGCTTCAACAAAATTGGGAAGGCCCTTATACTGTTGTAACACGAATAAACGATGTCGTCTACCGCATTCAGAGAGGATTAAGAGGCAAACTAAAAGTAGTTCACAGCGACCGTTTACATCATTATAATGGTGATGGAAGTGATGGATTTGCTCGGGACGATCAATCCTAAGAGGGGGGCAGTGTAATAACTTTCCATATTTGAACTATAACGACTCCGAAATGCAAACAAACGGCCACAATAAAGCTTACGGTCGCAGTGCAAACATACCCTTATTAGCTATAATTATAGCAACTCTCAAACGAAGGAAGCGCCATCTGCCGGATTATAGCAGATTTACCAGCTGTCAAATAAAAGCTTTTGGAAGGGAAATTATTGGGAAATTTCCCCTACGGAAAGCTCTGGAAGCAGAGACCAGAACGTTCTCCTTATTTCCAGAGTTTGGAAAACAAGTATAAAAGCACATGATTGAACGGCAGCGACACAGTTTGTTTTTAATCGTGAAAGAATAAAGTTGGTTGTAATAAAAGTGAAAAGTAAAGTTTGTGAATTAATTTCAGTGGTGAATAATAAATTGTTTTGTTTGTAGTAAGAAAAGTAAAGTGTTTTATCTTGTGAAATAAATAAGTGGACGTTTTGAATAAAGTAAATAAGTTTTATTAACGAACCTGAGAAAATATTACAATATTATATGCCGGCGGTAACTCTTTGTTGTACAGTTTAACTATAAAGAAACCTAAGTGAGCACTCAACCTAGATAAAGCATATTTTTCTTTCAAACATTTAATACACGCACAAAAACTATATTAAATTGCAAAAAAAAATGAGTTCAATATCATAAAATCAATAACACCACAATCTCACCTTATGTGGCCTATAAATAACGCGTCCAACACATCTCGTGCATTATCCATCTGACTACTACAGAATACCTTCTCAATCTCATTCAATTTGTACGCATTACTAACATATATCAAAGGCACATAGGAATTCTTTGTAATTGAAAGAACCCTGTAAAAAGCTTCACAAGTAGAATACTTCCGAATCGTCTCTAGTTGACTTTTCAAAAAGTCCAAACTCTGATTGTTAGCCAAGCCAACTTCAAAAGTTACCGTTAAATTAAAGCTTGGTGCTGTATTAAGTATCAGCTGAATCAAATCTTCACTAAGTTTCGGATTCAATGTTAGAATCAGAACTCCAATGCCCGCGTTTTTTATATTTTCAAATTGCTTTCGCAGTACTCCTGTTGTGGGCTTATAAAGTCCCAATGCCGGATAGAAGGCTGTATTTAGAACTTTTGGTGTTTTTTGTGGAATAACAATTGTATCATTCTCATCGATTATCTCTTTGACTAGCTTATGTGGTTTTCCCTTCTTATACCATGCCACCGGGGCTGTATAGAAGATGTGCACATTTGTTGTAACACTGTCTAGCTTTGTGAATTCTTCATTATCCGTATCACTATCCCGATCTCGATTCTGGGTAAGATATTTAATTTTGTCCTTGATAAGACGTGTTTTCACTTTGTGTTCATTGTATTTTTCTGGAACAATAACAGGATGTTCCTCGCGGCGTATTTCTGATTTTGTATCGAATACATCAATGAAACCAACATCGATTATTTTCTCATGTTCATTATTTGAATTAAATAAAACAATTGTGGCAATAATGAGTGCAATAACGGTAACGAGCAAGAGAATCTTTAATTTTCTACGATTTTTCACATATTTTTTTAAAAACATTGTTAACTGAGACCGAATGCGATGTGAATTCAATGTTTGACATATCGAGTGTAATGAATTTGTGTGTTATTGCGTAAGTGCGCATGTCGTAATAATGTGGTAGAGGCATCTCTGCGGTAGAAAGATGCTGCTTACAGGTTGTATAAATTTGTTCTTATAAATCTCAAGTTTTTGTTTTTACTAAATACAAAAATTTTAGATATCTGATGATGGTCATATAGTTAACTCAAGGGGAAGGGAGTTGTATTTGGCCCCCACCCCCACCAATATTTTTCATACATTTCATACAATATGTTTTCTTTTGAATGCATCTGAAAGCAAGATTTTTATACCAATACTAATTTTTGAATGAGTCTGTCCTTTAGGGAATTCATTTCACCGACTAATTTTGATGTTTCTATATCCACATCTTGCTTTCGCTCGATGGTGATGGTGAGAAAGTAACTGCTCACTTCGACGTCTCTTTATCACCATTAGTGGACTTTTGATCTGATCATTTGGCAAACTAACTGCCAAACGGTCAAAGTATCTGTCAATCTTTCAATTGTTATATTGACAGCGTTTGGCTGTTCACTTTCTTAACACCACGGATCATAACGTTGGGACATTTATATGGTACTCTATACTAACTAGACATTAAGCCAGTTAATATTTCTTGAGCACTCAGAAATGTTCCTCCGTTTTTTGACTGAGTATGAGAATAAAATATAAACAGAGTTCCTCACATAGAAGTCAAAACAACTCTCTTTTTCATTTCTTCTTATCAAAGGGCACGGTAGTGCCCAGCCAAGTTCGCGGCACTACACCCTTTTTACAGGAACAAACTCAGGCGATT
This sequence comes from Dasysyrphus tricinctus, assembly GCA_963921185.1. Lineage (NCBI taxonomy): Eukaryota > Metazoa > Arthropoda > Insecta > Diptera > Syrphidae > Dasysyrphus > Dasysyrphus tricinctus. Next base: position 208,579,136 of record OY992531.1, on the reverse strand, counting down.
TTCAACCCCCCTCTAACTTCCGTACCAATAAAGTCAGAAACTTCAAATTCGGAGTATTTGCTGAACTGATCAAACACAGGTGGCTCACCAAATTTCAACTCCTTAGCATTAGTAGTTCCCAAGATAAAGGACTTCAAAAATCGCAAAAACCGTAACTGACTGACTGATTCACTGATTCACTGACTCACTGACTCACTGATTCACTGACTCACTGACTCACTGACTCACTGACTCACTGACAGATCATCAAAATTATAGAGCACTTCCCGACATCGTAGAAACTTGAAATTTCACACAACGGTAGGCCTTGCGGTACATACAAAGGAAAAAATCGAAAATCTGCAATTTTCTATTCAGGGGGCGTGGCATACACCCACTTTCTTAAATATTCTATAAATTATATGGAGCTTTTCCGATTGTTGTAGAACAATGAAAATTGGTAAGTTGGTAGGGTTTGAGGTACTTAGAAAGAAAAGAATTGAAAAATTGGAATTTTCCATACAGGGGGCGTGGCATCCACCCACATTCTTAAAAGTTCTTATAAATTATATGGAGCACTTCCGATTGTTGTAGAACGATGAAAATTGGTAGGTCGGTATGGCTTAAGGTACTTAGAAAGAAAAAAATTGAAAAATTGGAATTTTGCATTCAGGGGCGTGGTATCCACCCACATTCTTAAAAATTCTATAAATTATGTGAACACTTCCGATTGTTGTAGAACGATGAAAATTGGTAGGTCGGTAGGCCTTGGAGTACTTAGAAGAAAAAAAATTGAAAATTGGAAGTTTCAGTCCAGGGGGCGTGGCATCCACCCACATTCTCAAAAATTCTTTTGAATTATATGAAGCATTTCCGATTGTTGTAGAACGATGAAAATTGGTAGGTTGGTATGCCTTGAAGTACTTAGAAGAAAAAAATCGAAAAATTGGAAGTTTCAGTTCAGGGGGCGTGGCATCGACCCACATTCTTAAAAATTCTTATTAACTATATGAAGCACTTCCGATTGTTGTAGAACGATGAAAAATGGTAGGTCGGTAGGGCTCAAAGTACTTAGAAAGAAAAATTGAAAAATTGGAATTTTGCATTTAGGGGGCGTGGCATCCACCCACATTCTTAAAAATTCTTATAAATTATATGGAGCACTTCCGATTGTTGTAGAACGATGAAAATTGGTAGGCCGGTAGGACTTGAAGTACTTAGAAAGGAAAAAACTCGAAAATTTGGAATTGTCCATTCAGGGGGGGGGGGGGGGGTTGCCATCCACCAACTTTATCAGAACTGCTATTATTTGTATGGAGCATTTTCGGTTCGGTTATGAAACTTTGTAGACCGGTAGGGCTTGGCTTTGACCTGGAAAAATTAGTCTTTGCAAAAAGGAGTGAAATCACAACAAAAACATAAATGTTAAAAAAGGAGCCAAGTTCTTATTTGCACAAGAAACCTGTGCGTAAAAAGTCAGCCAAAAAATCTAAAATATATGCCAAGTTTTAAGTTCATGAAGTTTAATATCAAATATCTTAAGTAGAGTAATATCGAAACAATTCCAAATCATGACAGAAATTTGGTAATTAATGATTACTGATTAAAATTTGGTGGATTTACTTGGCAAGTTTTCTCTTAAATATTTACTTAATCACAAATTTAAAATGTATGAAAACTTGACCAGTGAACCCACCAAATTTTAATCAGTAATCATTAATTACCAAATTTCTGTCATGATTTGGAATTGTTTCGATATTACTCTACTTAAGATATTTGATATTAAACTTCATGAACTTAAAACTTTGCATATATTTTAGATCTCATTACTTTTTTTGGCTGACTTTTTACGCACAGGTTTCTTGTGCAAATAAGAACTTGGCTCATTTTTTAACATTTATGTTTTTGTTGTGATTTAATTTACTGCGACAAAAAAATAATTGAGCAAGCGAATCCAAAACAATTCAGTCTCAGTTTTTAAGGAGAAAAGTGAGGAATTTTCGAGAGGAATCCTGTTTATATTTCCAAGCCCTCTGAGATCTCATACAGAACAACTTTCTCCCAACCCCCTCCCTCCCATATCAGTTCCTGATTACGCACTTGACGAAGAACTCAATTAATATTTTAAAAATCAAATGGAAGTTTTCATTCAAAGTTTAGTGACCTTAAGAAAATATTAAACTTAGATATTAGAATTTAAATTGTTAATCCAATAGATGCCCTTAGCTATTTCTTAAGGACACATTAATGTATCTAGTTAGATCAGGGTGGTTAATGTTTGCTAAGACAAAACTTGGCCGCTTAGGTTGAATGCGATGTGTGTTCTATAGCTGAAAGAGTTCTGATGATGAGGCTGCTTTGCAATCAATGGACAGGATATGTGTGGAATTATTTATAAATCATTAATAAGATGCCTATTGAAAAGTAAAAAAGCGCACATTTCCCAGTATATTACCTATGTTATGTATATGGCCTTACAGATTTTTTTACTCAGGTTGCAAGGATACTTATCGGGTTCTATTTCAGGCCGAGTAAATTAAACAGTAGGGCGGAAGAGTACCTATTTATAAATTATGTAGGTAGATATATGTAGATGAAAGCTGAGTAGATATAAGAGCTAAATTTAAAAAGATCGGTTTGGAGTAAAATTTTGAAGTTACTAATGAATTTAACATGTATGTATATGAATATGTCTCTGCGTTTCATTATTCTGATAAATAGTAATTGTATAGTATTATATATGGGGTCGATTGGTCCCGGGACATAGTGATATTTACAGCCATGAAATGGCAGATGAACTAGCCAAAAGTGGTTCAATACTTAAACCGAGCCATATAGTACCCTGGGTATACTAGTGCCACTTTTGGAACAAGAAAAAAGTAGAATTTATCAGAGCAACCTTGAGGCCTATAACGACAGATGGTCAACACTTGAAACGTGTAGGTTCTCAAGGAATATATGGCAAGATATCGGGCCATATGCATAAACGGTAGTAAGTGCTTTTACTGGTAAATTTTGATAGTATTTACTAATTGTCATATGCATAAAACCGAAGTAAATTCTGAACAACAAGTATTTACTGGAGGTTAAAGTATTAACTAGAGTCTGATGAATTTAGCTAATAAATACTTTTAATGGTATGCATACAAACTAGTAAGTACTTTTTATTCCCAGTATTTACTGCTAATTGTTCAAATTTGTAAAAACCAACATGAGCATTTGATAGTAAATACTTTTGTATGCTGAATGCCAAAATTCACAGTCGTGAGTCTAGTCTTTAAGCAATCGGTTCATTTTATTTCTCAGAAAAAGTGGCTCAGAAAAGTAAAAAAGGAGACATACCAAACAAATGGCCTACAGGTGTTTGTTCTTTAAAAAGTAATAATTCTGCAAGTGCGTTATTCTGCAAGCTGCTCTCGAGATCGAAATGTGAACACAGTTATGAGATTAACTAACAAAGTGGTAGACAGCTACGCGAGAGAACCTCTCAAGAGTTTTCTAATGAAACTATTCTCAAACAGACAAACACCTTAAGTCCGTAAGTACAAAACAAAAGTGTTTACAATAGAAGAGTTGAAAGAACGGTAAATTATAAAAGAAATTCAAAACAGCTTCCAATTCCACGTAAACACATTCATTCAGTATATACTACCAATTTTGGGTGAATCAGTAGTATTTACTTGGATGAATTCAGTATTTACTACTTGTATGTGGTTACAAGTATAAGCTTTATTTTATGCATACCAAATACAGTAAATATCATAATTTTCAGCTTCTACTAGTAGGTAGTACCAGTATTTACTTTAACCGTTGACTGGTAGCGTAAGTACTTAAGTTTTATGCATATGCTCCATCTTTAAGGATAAAAGAAAGTACTTACTTAATCTAAGCAACCTTAACTGGCTCTATTGATGGAATCCTAAGGGATCACAATTCAATGGGAACCCACATGACCAGAGTGGACATCAGCTCGTTTCACTTTCTTTGTGAATGCCTCAGCTATAGCCATAACTAGGAAAATAGCCCTCGGAGAATATTTTTTCGATGAACTGTGTGACGTCTCATTATTGCCACTAAGTAGCATCCTAAAATTCATTCAGAATTCAGGATGGTTCAGGAGACACCTCACTCCTAAGACTTCCACCTACTCCATCACCCTCCTTACCTCTACCTTTACCTTTATCCTGAGGAGTACAATGGATCTTGAAGGTGATGTAGGCAACCACACTATCACGTTTTCTAACCTTACCTCACCTATGTGAGTATAGTCTTTATTTCTAGATGTTTTTCTATTTCAAGTATTTTTTTAGAAAATTTTCCCTCCCACTGAAAGGAGGGAAATAGACCCCCTCTTATATGATTTTTTCTTACACCGGTATTCATAAACGCAAATGAAACACAAATTATCTTTGATCAGTGAGTTAAGTGTCAAATCATATCAATAAATCAAAATTCATGGCATTAAACTCACTCACCAAAGTAGGTACATTAAACGAGTAATTAAGTTAAAAATACTTCTGTCATTGTTGCCAAAAACTAGAGATAAAAGGAAACAGACGCTTGTGACACACATGCTATCTAAGCCTCAAATGAGAGAGTGTATGTGCGAAAGTTCACATTTAGTGAGAAAGTGTATGTGCAATTCCATAAATTGTCTTTGGAAAGAGCAGAATTCTTGTTGATTGTAGTAGATTTTCGTTAAGTTTTTCAACTTAACGTGGATTAGCAGTTTATATATTTATTGATATGAAATTTTAATTCGTGAACTAACTTCTGATTGACATTTTAGTTAATTTGTGAATTAGAAGATATCTGAGCAGTTTTTATTGATAGGGCTGTTAGAATATAACCAAAAATCATTTCCCATTCTATCCTGCATGAAATATGTAGGGGACTACCGTGTAAAAAAAATTAAATTTTATCGACTCCCTGCCTTCTGTAACTTGCTTCTCAAATGGGGTGGAGTATATATGTACATATATGTATGTATAGTAGATGTACCAATTTTTTGAGCGAAATAACTTTTAACTATAATAGATATGAACAATTTGGCTACAATCATAGACCGAGAGCTTATTTTTGGGTGTGAGCGATAGCAAAGAAAGAAGTATACTTTTTTTTTTGCTATCACTCACACCCAAAATCTGCTATGGGCTCTTAGTCTATCATTATTGTAAAGAATTTTATAAGCAATTCTTTTGTCTCAGATTATTTTTTGATAAGACAAAAAAATTCTAAGATAAACACTAAAAGCCGAAAAATAAATATGTTGCACATTCCTGCCGCTAGAGCTCACCTCGGAATCATGCGGGTACTTTTTAAACTTCATCACTAGACCTCTCTTAATCAGCGTTGCCATAATGGCATTATAAATGCTAAATCTAACATAATACAAGAGTGAAAAGCATTTTTAATTTTTAAAATTATGCCAATTATGCTTTTTTGGCATTATCTGTCTTTGTTTGGCATTCTAGAATGCTAGATTTGATTTAAAAAAATTATTCAATTATGTATAATCTAGCACCAAATTGTTAACTTTTTAAAATTTTGATCTTATGAATTTCAAATGTGATCATATGACGGCTGACTGAACTACATTTCAGCCGATGATGGACTTCCTTGGGCCAATGAATAGTCGTTGGTTAAGCAGTTCATTGCACCACCAAATTTTTCGTTGGGTCATTAAATTTGTTTTATAAATTAATGATATATTAGTTGATTTATGAAATAAATTCAGGGGCTCAATGGAAAATTGGTTGTTTAACAAACAGTTTATTTACGTATGAATGACTATTCACTGGCGCGACGAAGTCCATCATTGTCTGAATTCAAATATACGAAGGGATTCGGTTCAGTTTAAGCAAAGATGTTTCAAATATCAAGCAGAAAAATACCAAACCAAAGCTAGTAATGTTCGAATCAATTATATTTTGTGCTATGTTAAGAGTGTTTCTGAAAAAATAAACATTGATACTTTGTGCAGTATGTATTTTCAAATGGATTTTGAAATCTAGCATTCTGTTTTTTGGGCTTCCATTCGATTTAGCATTATAAAATTTGAAATCTAGCATAATGAAATTTGAGATTATGGCAACACTGCTCTTAATAAGTGTGCCAAGTTTCAAAACTGTTGTATTTATCTTGTGGTAAAGGCATATTTTGTACATTCTGAAATAGCAGTTTTGTTAAGTAGGAAATGTTGGAGATAGCACGGAACCTCGAGGTACACTCGAAGGCACTGCTTTAAAAGAAGAAGATATTCCATTCAGCATGTCGAGAAACTGTCTATCGTTTAAAGAACTTATGTAATTATTCTTATTAGTCTAAGAGCCAACGAAATAAAAAGTCAAGTCATTTGCGTAAGGTTGTAAGTCATATAAATAATACCCTTTGAGGTGTTGAACCACTTGCCGTTTGTCTGCCTACCACCTACCTAGACACGTGTTGAGCAGGTGTAAAAGTTGACGTACATTTTGAACATGGATTTATTTCAATTCAATGCCTATGTATTGCTCGGAGGGAAAAAGTGTGCATACAAAAAATATTTAGCTTGCAATTGAGCAATTGTTGTCATAGGTTCATCTCTGTGTAGTAAATCCCTAAGAGCCTGCTTAGATTGGGAAAATTGAGGCCGGACTCGTGAGTCTCATCGTGTCTACATTAGAAAATTTGACGCGCCTCAAATTTTCTAATGTAGACACGATGAGACTCACGAGTCCAGACTCAATTTTCCCAATCTAAACAGGCTCTAAGAAGATAGAGAGCCACGAAGTTTCCAAACATAACTTGTTTACCTTAATGTTTTTTCGAAACTTTGCCGCTTTCTTTGTTGCTTGTAAGGGACACACAATAGAGAGTTTGACCTATGACGCAATTATTGTTCAAAATTGCAAGCTACATAAATATTTCTTTTATGCCAACTTTTTCCCTTCGACCAATAGGCATTAAAATAAAGCCATGTTAAAAATGAACGTCGAATTTTACTCTTGTTCGACACGTGTTTAGGATAGGTAGGCAGACAAACGGCTAATAGTTCTACATCTCAAAGGCTTTTATCGACGTGACTTTACAACTTTACGCAAATGACTCGACTTTTTATGTCGTTGGCTCTCAGTCTATACGGAGCCAGGAAAATTGTTTAGCATTAATTTGTGTGTTAGCCCTTTTTGCCACACAGAGTTAAAAAGCTTTTTCAACATAAAATAGAACAAGACAAGTTTGACTTGGCATGAGAACATATTCTTTATATTTGATGGCACGCCGTGTTGTGATTCTTCCTAAACCCAAACTGCTGATTTATATGTAGAATTATCATTAAGAAAGATCAAAGTTTTTTGAAGAATAATTTTTTCTATCGTTGCTTAGCAGGCTAATATGTAGTTCCATAACTATTACCATCATAACGAAGTTTGTCCGGGCCTAAACATTGGTACCACTTACAACCATTTCCATTTCAGGGGAAAGTACTGTAGATAAATTAAGGTAGGAGTTACTCAGAAACGTTAGAAAAGATGATCCTCTCATTGAAAGAAGGTTTTAAACTCTATATCAATTGCAGGAGATGAGCGAATTTGGATATGCACTCTTGTGATAATGAATTTATAAATACGTACCTTTATAGGATATATAATTATACATACAAACATTGTATATAAACTCTATAGTATTCTCATGAAGCCAAAAAGCTCGTGGCCATCTAGTGTCCAAATGTAATCCTAATTTTTGTTAAGAGATCTCGGTAGGGAGATCACAGCGAACCTATCGACCAAATGTCAACCTACAAAATCGTGTTGCATGAGAATACTATAGAGTGTATAATATACAATGATACAAGTCATTCTTATTGGATCTGGAGCTTCCATACATTTTTTGCCCATTGTCTTTTGCTTGAGGCTATTTGTGTACTAAATTCTAACCTAATTCTTCATTTTTCAGCAACGACTAAATCAAGTTATAGCATCAAGTCCATATCGGTGGAATCATCCCCAGAGATGTCATATCGCAATGGATCATCAGGCTCAACACGCCCCGAAAGTCGATCGTCGTTTACAAGTTTTCGGAGTAAGAAGTCAGCTGATAAAATAAAAAATAAAGTTGTAACATAAAAAAATCTTAGATGGGCTTTGGATGAATTTGAGTTTTTTGTTTGTTTTTTTTGTTCTTTTAGAATAAAAAAGCTGATGTACCATCTCCTCCAATTGAACGATCTCGTATTATAATTTGTAAAGAATGCCAACAATCGACAGAGGTACCAATCGGTGGTATTCGCCAGTTACCACAAAATTTTGTACTTGTTCGAAAAATTGAAGTTTTCAAACTGAAAATTGGAAATGATGTTATTTCAAAAATTTGGTGCAGTTTATGTTATGTGCAAACAAGTGTAAGTTATCGTGAATTGAAGTACTAGCAATATTAATATTGCTACAATTCTTCAAAGAGAACACTGACGTTAATCCTCGCGCTCCGCTGTTTATTCGCTATGTTATCTAGTTAACCAAAAAATTTCGAGATAACTTGAGTTGTTGTTGTGTCATAGGTCATCAGCTGTTTTTAATAAGGGATCACAACAACACAAAGCTATCCGGATAACTGAGAATTAACATCGGAACGTGCCCAATGTATTTTACCTTTGTTTCCCCTATTTTGTATTTGCTCCACCACCCGACGCACATTGGAAATATAGGGCAATGTCGAACCAAGAAATCTCAATTCAATTTTATAAATTATTTGAACTATTATTGTTATTTTCTAGGCAACCTTTCACTGTATCACTTGTACTATTAATCTCTGCTCATTTTGTAAGGACGCTCATGAACGGCAGAGACATACTGCAAGTCATAAGATTAAAAACATTCTCGAGCTTCGTAAGAGTCGAAATCTCAAAAAAGCTTTTTTAAATGATCCGAATTTCTCTATTAAATGTTCGATGCATCCTGGATTTGAAATGAAAGCCTTTTGTAGTTCCTGCCGTCAGGTATGAAGATTAACATACATAACTCTTATTATATTTTGGCATCTTTGAATAAGTAGGTACTCTAATCTTTAATTAAGGTTGCATGTCCAGACTGTTTGGTTCTATTGCACAAGGGCCACAAGCATGAATCGATTACGAAGGCATTTGCAAATTATAGCAAAGCCATTAAGGAATCAACTGATCAGGCACGACCGCTTTGTGACTATGCTCATCATTCCATTAGTCGTCTAAATGAGATAGCTAAGCGCATTAACAGAAAATGTGACTCCACACAAGCTGATGTTGAGTCCTTTATGATGGCCTACACAGAAGCTATAGAGCTCCATGGAAGAACTTTAATTCAACAAATTGGTCGAGCTAGAGAATCAAAAGTTCAAATGATAGTCGAACAGCAGTTGGATATGGGTATGTACTCAAAATGTTATTGAAATCAAGAGCCAAAAGAACTTTATTTGTTTCGTTCTATAATTTCAGAAAAAAGATCGACCGAAGCTATGAGCGCAATAAGATTTAGTGAAGATCTTTTTGAAAGTGGAAACGAAGTTGAAATTTTATCATTTGTAAATATACTACTAGGTCGGTTTGAGTTTTGTCAAAAATTTAAGCCACCAATTGATCCTAGGGTAAAAAGTGTATAGAAAACAAAAAAAATGTGATTTGGTTTAATAGATTTTAAAGATTTCAGATACTCTTCACTTTTTACCTGAAGTTCGAGCTCCTGCGTCCAAAAATAGTAAAAATATTCCCATTTTCGGTATAATTACAACTCAAACAGTTGAACCAACCTTATGTACTTTGGAAACTGAAGGTAAATTGAATTAATAAATGATACAATATTTTAGCAATAAATAAATCACAGAATTATGCTTCACAAAAGTTTTCAGCAAAGCAATAATATTAGACGACCCATTTTCACACAACATTTTCTGAAAATGTTTGGGCAATATTATTTTCTGGTTTATAGCCCGGTCAGTCCGGTGTATAGTCCCGTACGCTTTTTATGATTGGAATTCATTCCTTATGATGAAATTTAGCTTGGGAGTTATTTGTGTAATCATTTCGCTTGAACGCCATCGCCATTTTGAAAAATGACGCTCAACCTTAAGTCCATTCAGGAAACCGAAATCCCTGCGCTTTATGTGTGGGAGGACCTTATTTTTATATTTTTAATTTATTTTTGACATGCTAGGGATGTAATAAATTTAACTCATTGTTGTAATTATGTCGCTTGGACACTATTTTCAAAAATGGCGCCCAATCTGTAGAAAATGGTACAATACAAAAAACTCGGAAATTACTTGGAAAATTTTCATTGTTAAGATAATAATTTAAGTCTTAAAAAATAAGTATTGAGAAGACGCACCTTCGGCTCAAATGCCAGTGTTGCCACTATTCGGGAACATACTCTCTTTTATGTCAAGGGTATGGGACTCCCACTTTTTTGGCAATTTTTAGTAATTTGAACATGAAAAAAGTTGCAAACACGTGGGACGTGGGACAATAAGTTGCAAGTTTTTTCGTGTTCAAAATATTTTTACACATTTCTTTTAAGACATTAACCGTTATTTCTCCCACACTTAGTCTGGTGCCGTTTCCGCAACTTTGTTCATGTTAATAATTACAAAGAAGTCCTACCTTTTGACATAAAAAAAAGGATGTTCCCGAAAAGTGGCTACATTGAAATTAATACATTATGGGTACGGTGACCATATTTTGGAAAGCTGAATAATGAACAATAGAAATAAGAAACAAAAATCAACTCAATTTTCAATCATTTATTCCATTTAACAAATATAGCCTCTAAGGAAAAATGGCTCAGCTTAAAATAGAATACAAATATATTATAAAGCTCTAATGAATTCAGTCTTTGCTTTACATACAAGCTTAGAAACAAAAAACATAAAAACTTAAGAACTAGGTTGACGATGTATTTACATTTTATGAATTTGAATATTTTTCCGTAGAATAAATACCTATCCTTCACTAAATTCTGTTTTTGTTTTAAGTATTTCTTGAATTCTGAGTTCATAATTGCATTAAGTTATCAAAATATACTTTATAGTCTCTACCTTCATTTGCGTTTTTTCATTCGTCCAAATATTATTTAGAATAGAAAACACTCTTTCTGTTGGAGCATTTTATCCTAGTAAACATAAGGCAAATTCAACGATGGTCAAGATGTTTTTAAAGCTTAGGTATATTATTCTCAGTAAAATGTTTAAAAATTTCCACCCATCTTTCTCCTGCTAACTTCTGACAATCTAACCATTCTCTTATCTTGTCCAAAGTGACATAATTTTTAGCACATGTGAATTCGTCAAAAGTTTCACCGTCATTAATATTGATACCATTTCTCTTGCTCATAATAAACATGAAACTTGCTTCAATTCGGTCCCACGAAGGTACTGCACGACAATAAATGCATTGTCCCATTGACTCAAATACCGTCAACCCGGGTGACTTGGGCCATTTTTCATATTAAAATGTGAATAACTTTTGCAATAATTTTTTTTTCAAATGAAGATTTCTACATTTTTACCTACTTCACTCACTCTATAGGTATGATAAATCTTGAACAATACTACGGAGTAGATTTTTATGTAGACGCTAAAATATGGGTGGCCAAAGTCACCCTGCCATTGAGGGTGACTTTGGCGGACGTTTTATACATTTTCATATAAACTACAAGCAGCAAGTCAATCTTAACCAACCCAAAGGAAATAAGAGATTTTTTTTTATATACTAGGTATTATTTTTTAATGGCTACCACTGATTTGTTTATTTTTAATATTTTTTTTTTAAATACTTATAAATATTAATTTAAATTTTCATATCCTTGGAAAGATATTGGAAAAAGCAGTCTCTCGGCGATCTACTGTTGGAACAGGGAAGTTTTTTCACCAGATCACTCTTGTTCACCAGTGCAACGTCTTTTTTTATGAAGCTGTATCCAGCACCTCTTTGGCCACCCAAGTCACCCCACCATTTGGCATTTTTTATAAAAAAATAAAAATTAATTGTTTATTTAATAGTTACAGATGTAGAATGAAGAGAATTAGATTTGCAAAACAATACATACATATATTGGAGTTAAAGCCATTTTGCAATCATATTTCTGCAATATATTAAAACTATCCAACATTTTAAGGTGATTTTTTTTTTTTACATTTTTAAGAAAAATAAATTTTAGTATATCTGATTTTCTAATTTTAATAAACTAAAGCTAGTATGATCATATTTTAATTCATTAAATTTTAAAACTTTACAAAGAAGTTGGAAAAAAATTAAAAAATTCCTTCATATTTAAACAATTTTTTCAAAAAGTATTCAAAAGCCAAAGTCACCCAACCAGGCCAAAGTCACCCGGGTTGACGGTAGTCAATGCAACTATTGTAAAAATCATGTTCGTGTTCTTTTATTTTTTCTGATTTAATTAGTCCTTTGTGTTCTAAGTCTTTAATAATTGTTTTAGTAACTATTGGCAAAAAACACTCATCTCCTCTTTGTATAATTTTTAACTTAAGATCTTTGATGTTCAGGGACACTTCTGTCATGCATATATTCTGGGACTCAATTTGCAAAATATTATTGTGAAAAAGAGTAGTCTGGCAATGCGCAAAAAATACACACTTCAGAGCAAGGATCACTAAAGAATTCTTTTAAAATATTTGGACACTTTGGTTGCGATAAGAAGTAAACCTTCAAACGCTTAAACAGTTTCAAAATCCCTTCTTTAGACGGTTTAAGAGTAAGTTTCTTTCATTAAATTTTACAATTCTAATGTTTGCGTTACTGTTTTTAAAAAAAATAAGAGAAATACAGAACAAATAATGAACCCCTATTAAAATACAGAACATTTATGTGTTTATGTACAAAATAAATCATAATGAACAACATCTTCAAATACAGAACAGTTTATTATTATAATGAACGGATGGTCACCGTAATTATGGGTGGTTTTTGACATTAGCTACAGTGCCCTTCCGACTATTATAGCTCTACCTTAATATTTACGCGTTTAGAAGCATTGTAACTTTCCTAGTCTCGCAAATACATACTGTAATAACTTTCCATATTTGAACTATAACGACTCCGAAATGCAAACAAACGGACACAATAAAACTTACGGTCGCAGTGCAAACATACCCTTATTAGCTATAATTATAGCAACTCTCAAACGAAGGAAGCGCCATCTGCCGGATTATAGCAGATTTACCAGCTGTCAAATAAAAGCTTTTGGAAGGGAAATTATTGGGAAATTTCCCCTACGGAAAGCTCTGGAAGCAGAGACCAGAACGTTCTCCTTATTTCGAGAGTTTGGAAAACAAGTATAAAAGGCACAGGTTTGAACGGCAGCGACACAGTTTGTTTTTAATCGTGAATGAATAAAGTTGGTTGTAATAAAAGTGAAAAGTAAAGTTTGTGAATTAATTCAGTGGTGAAGAATAAATCGTTTTGTTTGTAGTAAGAAAAGTAAAGTGTTTTATTTTGCGAAATAAATAAGTGGACGTTTTGAATAAAGTAAATAAGTTTTATTAACGAACCTGAGAAAATATTACATTGGTGTCAGAAGTGGGATAAAACTTATTTTATTTGTGCACTCAGTAAATTTATTGTGTGGAAAGTGAAAAAAAAAGACAATGGGTAAATCTTTGAATGATTTAAATTTAGTGGAACTAAAGGCAGAACTGAATAAACGAGATCTTCCTACTGCTGGAACAAAGAATGATCTTATAATTCGTCTGCAAGAATATTTAAGAAGATGTGGAAAAAACCCGGACACGTTTATATTCGACATTGAAATGGAAGAACAGCAAGAGCAAGTAAGTACATCGGGCATGACCAATATGCTGTCTCAGCTGCTTGCAAAATTTGATAGTCAGGAAAAGAATCTTCTCGAACGTTTCGAACAACAAAGCCAAGAACAACGGAGTGAACAAAAGAATCTTCTCGAACGTTTCGAACAACAAAGCCAAGAACAACGGAGTGAACAAAAGAATCTTCTCGAACGTTTCGAACAACAAAGCCAAGAACAACGGAGTGAACAAAAGAATCTTCTCGAACGATTCGAGCAACAAAGCCAAGAACAAAAGTGTCTGCTGGAAAAACAGACAAACATGCTCGAATGTAAGTTAGATGCCTTTGACAGTAGAATTGTTGCCCTTGACGAGCGTGTCGATAAGCAATTTTCTTCTATCGATAAACAATTGTTAACTCTCGATCAACAATTGTCTAATGTCGATAAGCAATTGTCGACAGTAGAAGCAAAGTTCGAAGATAAAATCGAATCCATTACAAGGGAATTAGATAAAGTAAAGAAAATGAAGGTTCGAGAAAGTTCTGGCGACTGTCCGAAGAAAAAAGAGATGCATCCACCAACCTTCGATGGGCAAACTTCTTGGTCAATCTACAAGAAGCAGTTTGAGGCAGCCGCAGCAACAAATGGCTGGGATGAGGAAGATAAATGCATAGCTCTAACGCTTGCCCTCAGAGGACCAGCTGCTGAGCTGTTACAAAGCATACCAGCAGATAAAAATGGCAACTTCAGTGCTCTCGTTCAGGCCATTGACAAACGTTTTGGAGATGGCCATATGCAAGAAGTCTTCCGCGTCCAGCTCAATTCCAGAGTCCAGAAAAGGGGAGAAACTCTGCAACAACTCCAAGCAGACATCGAACGGTTGGCGCACCTGGCATATCCAGCTGCAGGAGATGAAATCATCAACCAATTCGCAACAGAAGCCTTTGTTCGTGCTGTATCTGACATCAACCTTCAGCGAGCAATTCGAACTGCTGGCAAACGCACGCTTCCTGAAGCACTAGCATTCGCCCTCACTATGGAAGCAGCAGAGCAGGCTTCTCAAGGAGTCCATCGGGTAAGAGAAATAGAAATTGAGGAGTGCTCTTGCCAGAGAACAGCATTCCAAAGGAACCAACGTGATGGACCTGCTCGATGCTGGAATTGCAATAAAACCGGACATCTCCAACGCCAGTGCAGATTGCCACCTAGAAGATCTGCTTGTCAACATTGTGGAAGCAGAAATTTTAACAACAACAATGTCAAAACTCCTACTCACCCCGTTTCTCAACCGGGAAACGAGTAAGAACCAACTTCGAGGGGCAGAAGCTGGTTTCTGGTATCGATGGCCCCAGAACCACCATCCAGGTCTCACAGACGAAACGAAACAACAAAAGTCTGACTGTGGCGGCAACACTTAACGGCAAGAAGCAAGTGGCTACGATCGACACCGGTGCTACTGCCTCCATTGTTCGAAAGGACTTGGTGAAGATGACATGGCTGCATAACACCAACACTTACCGTCTGAAAACAGCAACAGGAGAGGCAGCCAGAGTGTACGGGGAGGTTCGTCTTACAATCCGTTTGGCAGAACTGGAGTTTTCACATCTATTTCTGGTAGCAGATATATGTGACGAGTGCATCGTTGGAATCGACTTTATGAAAGAGCATGGAGTAATTCTCGATATCGGAAAGCAAGTTCTCAAATACCGAAATGTGGAGATTCCTTTGGTTTATGGCAATGAAAATTCATCAACTCTGAGGACTGTCATAAAGGAAGATATTTGCCTGCCACCTTCTTCAGAAGTGTTCGTTTGGACAAAAATAAAGGGAGATTTGGGTAGCCATCGATACCTAATGGTGGAACCAGACTCTGAACAGTCTTCTCAAAGCATCATCCTAGGGAAGACCCTTGTGGCGCCAAAGAACAACATGGTGCCCGTACGGATACTCAACATCAAACCGTACGAAGTCAAGCTTAGAAAAGGAGAAGTTGTTGGAAAATGTGAATCCGTATCCGCAATAACTAAAATTACAGAAGTTGATACACAAGAATATGTGGACCCCAGGAAAGCGAACACTATGAAGTCAAACATTCTCAAGTCTTCAAAATTAAGTGAATATCAGCTAAGTGTTGCTGGAAGCCTCCTTCATGAGTATGCTGATATACTCTCTTCACCCAATGGGCAGTATGGTCGAACACAACTGGTGCAGCATCGAATCGACACAGGAGACGCAAGACCTATTCGACAACCAGCAAGACGTCTCCCATTAGCCAAACAAGCCGAAGTTGAAGAGATGATATCGACCATGAAGAAAGATGGACTAATCGAAAACTCTAAAAGTCCATGGGCATCCCCAGTTGTTCTTGTCAAAAAGAAGGACGGAAGTACTCGATTTTGTGTGGACTATCGGAGGCTGAACGATGTGACAAAGAAAGACAGCTACCCTCTGCCAAGAATCAGCGATACTCTGGATGCTATGGAAGGAGCTGAATGGTTTTCAACATTGGACTTGAAGAGTGGCTACTGGCAGGTAGAAATCCATCCAGAAGATCGAGAAAAGACGGCTTTCTCCACAGGAAATGGTCTGTGGCAATTTAAAGTGATGCCTTTCGGACTATGCAACGCTCCGGCAACATTTGAGCGTTTGATGGAGTGCGTTTTACAAGGACTTACTTGGAAATCTTGCCTAGTCTATTTGGACGATGTCATCGTTTATGGTAAGACATTTGATGAGCATTGTGGAAACCTTAAGGCCGTGTTCCAGAGGCTTCGAGAAGCAAACTTGAAATTGAATCCAGACAAGTGCGAGTTTTTCAAGTCTGAGGTAAAATACTTGGGACATATCATCTCTTCCCAAGGAGTGAAGACTGATCCTGAAAAAGTTGACACCGTAAAGAATTGGCCGACACCACAGGATAAACATCAACTCCGGAGCTTTCTTGGTCTAGCCACGTACTATCGACGATTTGTGAAGGATTTTGCTGGGATCGCGAAAAGTTTGCACCAGCTAACAGAGAAAAGCAAACCGTTCAAATGGTCAAGCGAGTGCGAGAAAAGCTTCCAGGAACTTAAGCAGCGCCTATGCAATACACCAGTTTTGGCCTATCCGACACCAGGGAAACCTTTCATCATCGACGCTGACGCAAGTAACGTAGGAATTGGTGCCGTACTATCACAAGCCCACGAAGGAGAAGAGAAGGTCGTTGCCTATTACAGCAAGGTGCTCTCAAAGCCAGAAAGAAATTACTGTGTGACCAGAAGAGAACTTCTAGCTTTAGTATCGGCAACAAAACACTTCCATAAGTACATCTATGGACAGAAGTTCCTTCTTCGAACAGATCATGGCGCACTTAATTGCCTGTTGAACTTCAAAAATCCAGAAGGTCAAGTGGCAAGATGGATTGAGAGATTGCAGACATACGACTACCAGATCCAACATCGAAGAGGAAGGTTGCACTCAAATGCAGATGCTTTATCTCGGAGACCATGCAAACCGGACTGCAAGCACTGCACACGTCAGGAAGAGAAGGAGGTTGCTTCCATCCAGCGATTAAGAGCCGATCCCATTTACGGTTGGAGTAATGAAGAACTGAGGACTGCCCAACAAGAAGACTCGGATATTGAACCCATTCTTGCGTGGAAGGAACACCAAGAGAAACCAGAATGGGGTGACATCTCTGATAGAAGTCCAACTCTTAAAGCGTATTGGGCACAATGGGACTCGCTTCATGTACAAGAAGGAGTACTAAGACGTAAATGGGAATCCACAGACGGCAAATCATATGTGATGCAGCTAGTCATACCTCGTTCCAAAGTTAATGACGTTCTGCAAGAGCTGCATGATGGAGCTTCCGGAGGACATTTGGGTGTCAATAAGACACTGGAAAAGGTAAGACAGCGATTCTACTGGCTACACGCAAGAGAAGACGTCGAAAAATGGTGCCGAAAATGTGATACTTGTGCTGCAAGCAAGGGACCAGGCAGAAAAGTCCAGAGTAAAATGCAGCAGTATAATGTGGGCACGCCCTTTGAGAGGATTGCAATAGACGTTGCAGGCCCTTTTCCAGAAACCGAAAACGGAAACCGATACATCCTGGTAGTAATGGACTACTTCAGCAAGTGGCCTGAGGCATTTGCCATCCCAAACCAGGAAACCAAAACAGTCGCGGATCAGATTGTTTTCAACTGGGTAAGCAGGTTTGGTGTACCTATGGAACTCCATTCAGATCAAGGGAGGAACTTCGAGTCCAAAATTTTTCAGGAAGTTTGTACACTCCTTGGCATTAAAAAGACGAGGACAACACCACTTCACCCACAATCTGATGGGATGGTTGAACGATTCAACCGGACCCTTAAAGAACACCTTTCCAAAGTTGTAAGCAACAACCAACGAGACTGGGATCGGCATATTCCGTTATTCTTGATGGCCTATCGAAGTGCGGTACATAGCTCAACAGGACATACACCATCAGAAATCCTGCTCGGGAGCACAATACGACTACCAAGTGAAATCAAATTTGGATGTTCTACAAGTGAGCCACAAGGAATAGACGACTACATGGACAACCTTAAAGAAAAGCTAGTTGACATTCACGAAAGGACGAGGGCAAATATAAAGCTATCGAGTGATCGGATGAAAACAAGATATGACGCAAAAGCCACAACGACAGGATTCCAAGTGGGAGACCTTGTGTGGTTTTATAATCCCCACCGTCGGAAGGGACTCTCACCGAAGCTTCAACAAAATTGGGAAGGCCCTTATACTGTTGTAACACGAATAAACGATGTCGTCTACCGCATTCAGAGAGGATTAAGAGGCAAGCTAAAAGTAGTTCACAGCGACCGTTTACATCATTATAATGGTGATGGAAGTGGTGGATTTGCTCGGGACGATCAATCCTAAGAGGGGGGCAGTGTAATAACTTTCCATATTTGAACTATAACGACTCCGAAATGCAAACAAACGGACACAATAAAACTTACGGTCGCAGTGCAAACATACCCTTATTAGCTATAATTATAGCAACTCTCAAACGAAGGAAGCGCCATCTGCCGGATTATAGCAGATTTACCAGCTGTCAAATAAAAGCTTTTGGAAGGGAAATTATTGGGAAATTTCCCCTACGGAAAGCTCTGGAAGCAGAGACCAGAACGTTCTCCTTATTTCGAGAGTTTGGAAAACAAGTATAAAAGGCACAGGTTTGAACGGCAGCGACACAGTTTGTTTTTAATCGTGAATGAATAAAGTTGGTTGTAATAAAAGTGAAAAGTAAAGTTTGTGAATTAATTCAGTGGTGAAGAATAAATCGTTTTGCTTGTAGTAAGAAAAGTAAAGTGTTTTATTTTGCGAAATAAATAAGTGGACGTTTTGAATAAAGTAAATAAGTTTTATTAACGAACCTGAGAAAATATTACAATACGTTAATGAATAAAGCTGATAGCAAAGGCGTACGCTGGATTTCGATTACGGGGGGGCAAACTCATTAAAAAAAAGTTTATTATAGAAATCTTGCTTTAAAATGTTTTCAAGGGAAGACAAATTTACTATTGTATGATATGAAATATATTCTGATTAGGGGAGGGAAAGCATCTCTAGCTACCCCCCTTGCGTACACTTTTTGTTGAAAGCGAATTGCTGAAGATGAGTTAAATTTCGAAATGCATCCAAATAAAATGAAATACATTTTGACGAAGCAAATTATTTTTTGTTGGTTATCGTTATTATTAAAAGTTGTGATCTTTGCGAGGCAAAATTTCGTTTTTTGTTCTAACGCTTTTTTTTGTTCTAAAATACAATACTACTTTATTGATACCTTTTGTTTTTGTTTTGCTCTCAGGTTACACTCAACTTCGGGTACATCGTAAAGTTGAAATGGTTATTCTAAGTAGGGATGCAGATGGCATGCCCTTGTGCCATGGAGGTTTAAAACTTGGCGTTCAACTTAAGTACAAAGAATCATCCTCAAAATTTTTACCTGTTGAGGTACTTAGGTACCAATCGCAAAACTCTACAAATTTAAAAAGTTTTCTTATTTTTATTAAAGGTAAACGATCGTCGAGATGGCAGTTATGGGATAAATTTTGTTCCAGATTCTCAAGGAACCATGGTTTTGACAATAACTATAAACGACAAGAATATCAAAGTAAAAGGAAAATTATAGTGTTGCAAGTTGATTATAAATGAGTAAAAATTATTGTTTGCTTTAGGGAAGTCCGTTTACATTTGCAGCAAGGACTGTACGACCTCATACTGGAATTTTTCATTGTTGTGCATTTTGTTCGAGCAAAGGATCAAAACAAGCTTCGTGTTCTTGTGATGGACGTATGCCAGGGTATAATGGTTGTGGACATGGACATAATGGACATCCAGGCAGAAGGCATTGGTCGTGTTGTGGTAATATTTTAGAAAATTCAGAATGTTCTGCAGCAAATAAATTGTTGAATCCTTAAAAAGTTTGAAGTCGCGTAAGTCAATGAATATGTAATATGTTGTTTGACAATAATATTTAGAATAAAAAATATGCACTAATGTTGAAATTGAAAGTAATAAAGTTTACATCATGCAAGTTGAGTTATTTTTTTGTAATGAAACCAGAAAAAATATTTTTTTCATCTCACATTATGGGTATTCATGCAACAGCGTAAACTCGTCGTAATCGTTGTAAAGTTTAAAACTTCGTAATTCTGTCACAATTTGTATGGAAAATTTGACAGATTTACGAAGTTTAAAACTTTACAACGATTACGACGAGTTTACGCTGTTGCATGAATACCCTTATTATATTATTAATTACGATTATTTTAGCTTATGAAGGGAATAGGAGGGAATTAAAAATGAGGGAAAAGAAAAATGTAATACAACAAAATCAAAATTATCGTTATTGGAGCAATCATTCAATTTAGTTAAATTCCAACTTAAAGTAGAACTGTAATAGTTGGAAGGGCACTGAATGTTATGTCAAAAACCAAAGAAAAGTCGCTTTCCGTATCGTCAAAAGAGGATCACGCCCAATTAGTACTTATACGTTGTTTTTTAGAGATATAGAACTTTAAAGTGGAATAAAACAAATGATTTTTTATAAATTGACATGAAATTTACTTTATTCGAAAGATAATCTTCTGGCATTATAATTTAAATATGATTTCTGGCATATGACCACCACGGCTGGCTCGGACGAAGACTAATCAGAAGGTCAAATTTTCGATGAATTTTCCAACATTTGTGGCCGTATATATAGGCAATAACGTGGCAAATGTTGTCCTCCAAGTAGTTAATCGTTTCGGGCTTATCGGCGTAGACTAGCGACTTTACATATCCCGACAGAAAATAGTCAATAGGCGTTAAATCGCACGATCTTGGAGGCCAATTCACGGGTCCGTACACAAACAAACTTACACTCATCGGAGTATCCAAATGGTTTAGATATTCTGCACTCAGCAAAATGGAAAATATATGAAGCAGCTTCGAAGTCTATGATGAACTATACTGCGCTCAAGTTTGGGGTTAAAGTGAATATGCTGAAATCGAAAAACTACAACGATTCTTTATTAAAAGATGTTTGGCTTTACCAAATAACACATCCAATTTCGTCCTCACCTCAACATAGAAACAGGTCTTCCCAGAGCTTTCCTCACAACACACTCCAACTACACTTCAAATAGATACATTCAGAGAGTCAGCACTCTTCCTGAAAACAGACTACCCAGAAAACTGTACGATATTATTGTGAGGAGACGGATATACTGGGTCAGTGAATGGCCAAAGCTCTTTGATGAAATCGGGATGGAGTTAAACTGGTCTATGAACTCTGACTGGATTTCATTGCATAAGGAAGCTTGTATCAGACTTGCAGAAAAACATTGGACGTAAAATGGTGTTAAAATCTCGATGTGGCTTGCTCAACCTCAATGCAAGAGCTTTTAACAGAGATTCAGTTGGCATCTGCACAATCTGCAACCTTAACGCTATAGAAAACACATATAATTTTGTGGGAGTCTGCCCGATGTACAGATCATACAGAAAACAATTTCTTGCTGGCGAAGTGCTTAACCGTGACCAATTTCTCAACATTCTCAACGGATATAGCTACATTGAACTCTACAATTTCCTGAAATATGCACTTAGATACCGAAATTTAATTATTAATGAGTTTTTGTAATTTATGTACATATATACAGATATCGCTAATTTTTAAATAACAGGTAACTTTATAAGTTATTGGCAATTAACTTAATTTTTTGAAAAATGAATACTTTGATTTTATATGAACTTTTTTGAATACAAATTTCTTATCTATCTATCTAGTGGTCAGCGGTCACCAGCCGTTTTCCTTTGGAGGTGGCAAAGTACTTATGATTTGATAAAAACCCCAATCTAGTACTACCAACTGCACACGCCCTCATGTGCGAGTAGATACATTTTACATGGGATAGCAGTTTGATGTATTCCATTGAAAAAAGCTAGCAAAGTACTTGCATGTACTTCGCCACCTCCAAAGGAAAACGCCTAATATTAGCCGTTTACGGCAGTTTTGTTTATGGACGTATCCATTCAACCAAAAGTGAGCTTCATCGCTAAACAAAATTCGCTTATGAAAATTTATTGGGATCGCCGGCAGGGAATCTCATTTGATAGGTCACCCTTTAAAATCGATCAAAAACACCTTATCATATTCTCCTTCATTCTTTTAAGCTCAGATTTAAGAAAACTAAGCTAAGTCAGCTGTTGATTGTGAAATGACACATTTGACGTTTTATAAAATTTCTCAAAAGGCACAGGAAAACTTCCGAAAATTTGTTCTTTATAAATTTTTGTAAAATAAAAATTAAAACAAAGAAATGGTAAATACAAATATCTGATTATAAATTTACTGATACTAAACTTCAATGTTCTTATCTAGCATGGTAGATTAAAAGTACGTACATCGGCCGAAGAAGCCGCCCGTAAAAAGAAAGAACAAGAACTCAAAGTCAAAGCTTATAGGGCTGGAATGGCAAAAATTCAGGCGAAAAGATCCAACAATGAGCTAGACAACGAAATGTTACTTATTTGTGGCCAGATATTGGCAAGAAACCCTGATGTCTATACTTTGTGGAATATTCGTAAAGAATGTATTCTCAAATTAAGCGAAAACCTAGATGAAGAGTGAGTCATAACAGAATTTTTAAGGGAGGGCTTTTAAATATCTTTGTATCGTTAATTGTTCAGAGCCAAACAAGCTGTATTCGATAAGGATCTTGGCTTCGCAGAGCAATGCCTTCTTGCTAATCCAAAGTCTTATGGCGCATGGCATCATCGATGTTGGATTTTGGAAAACTGTCCCAAACCAAACATGGATAGGGAAGTTGCTCTGTGCAATAAATACTTAAAACTAGATGAAAGGAATTGTAAGTATATTTTCACTGCTTCACATGCAATTTTAAACATATATAAATACATTTTACTTGATTAAATCTCTTCAGTTCACACTTGGGATTATCGTCGTTATGTAGTTAATAAAGCTGGCATTGAACCCACCAAAGAACTAGACTTTTGCACAGAAAAAATTCGCAATAACTTTTCCAACTATTCCTCCTGGCACTATCGAAGCAATCTTCTCCCAATCATTCATCCACACGAGACTGACCCGTTGAGGCCTATTTCGGAGGAACAACTCAAGCACGAACTAGAGATGGTACTAACGGCTGCATTTACTGATCCAAATGACAGTAGTGCATGGTTCTATCAACGTTGGCTCTTAGGTTAGTCATGAGATAACTTAGTTTTGTAAATTTAGGAGATAATTCTTTGGAGAACCTTTTAACAATCGTCCTACTATTATTATGAATAATTTTTATTTAAATCTAAACTTCCTGATTGTTTATGTAACTGCTATTTCTTTTAGGCTATTCCCGTCCTGAACTGGACATTGCTGCATTCCGCATCAACAGAAATCAAGCTGTGATCGCTTTTACCAAACCCATCACTTCCAGTGATTTTCAAATCCAAATAAATCCAGACCATCAAGAGTCTTTGGAATGGAAATCTGCAAATGGCTCTTTAGCTGATGGTACTTGGTTTATTGTAGGCAACCTTTCATTCATTGAAACAGAAGCAAATATTTCTGTAAAAACCACATTAGAAGGCAAACAATGCTCGTTGGATTTAAATCGCTGTTCCGATGGATTTTTTGCTATAAAATGTCCCAGATTCGAATATGAATTTGGTGCTGCAATTATTGATGAATTAAAAAATCAACTTGTGTCATGCGAACAATTGTTGGAACTTGAACCAGATAGCAAATGTAAGTGGATTGAAGAAGACTTGAAATAGAGACATTTTTGTATAGATTTTCTTTATTCCAGGGACACTTTTAACAACAGCACTGCTTATGAGAGCTATTGACCGCACCAAATACCATGAAAAATCATTAGAATACTTAATAAAACTACAAACCATCGATAGTATGCGAAAGGGATACTACGAGGATCTAGCATCTAAATGGAACACCGAAAAGTGCATTGAAGAGTGGCAAAATTCAACGAAAATTCCTTACGAAATCGGTTTAAACAATCTAAACCTTACATCGATATGCCATGATCAATACTTTAGCATAGCTAATGTCCTAGATTTAAGTGGGAACTGCCTTACAGATCGCTCCATTCCAAAATTAAGTACTTTTCGCTTTGCGAAGGTAGATATTTGAATATTAATATTTCCTATCAGAAATTAAATTGATTACATTTTTTTTTAGAAAATATCTTTGGATAGCAATAAGTTCACCTCTATTGAAAACATTCCTGACCTAAAGCATTTGAGTGAATTATCATTGAAGGATAATCAAGATTTGATAGAAAAGAACTCTGTAGATGCGATATGTGGAAAGAAATTTAAAATAAATATTTAAACAATTAAATTTCGATTAAGGGTGACTTCAACTACATACCTACATACATACTTTTTTACATACTGTAGTATTTATTTGATTAGTAATTTGTATGTAGACTTATTAATAATCCAAATCGGTTTGCACATTTTACACACAATATTCCTAAATAAAAACAAGTTAAATGTAATTATTGAAAGACTTAAGTTTGTTTTTCTTTTAGAGCTTAGTGAACAAGACGATCTCTGTAGCTAAAGAACCGCGGGAACAGTTTTTTTAGCACCGCAAAATTGGAACTTTATTGGTTTCGCAACAATAATTTTAAATAAAAACCAGATTATCCTCCTTACTATCTATTCGAAAAACGCGTAAAATAATTTGGATTCAATAGGTCCATTCCTTTAATTTGAGTTCCACGGAAGTTTGACAGAAGTTTGGACTAAAACTCATAGAAATTCAAAGTAAAGGATCAGACCTAGGCACCTATTATGACTTGCGATTCGCCGAGTCGAACGTTCAAATGTGATTTTGTCGAATTACTGGTT
Organism: Dasysyrphus tricinctus; assembly: GCA_963921185.1. Taxonomy (NCBI): domain Eukaryota; kingdom Metazoa; phylum Arthropoda; class Insecta; order Diptera; family Syrphidae; genus Dasysyrphus; species Dasysyrphus tricinctus. The sequence goes on along the minus strand of OY992531.1, from coordinate 208,553,973 downwards.
GCGACTCGCCTGTATTAAGTTCGCCTTAAATGGCTAAAATTTGAGTGCGACTCAATGCCTTTAATAAACTTTCGCCTCTATCGTCGATGTCGAACTGTAATTCTTGGTGACTGAACAAAATCGCAGTTTTTATTTTTGAAAAGTCGAACGTTCGAGTTAAGTCGAATGTTCGACTCGGCGAATCGCAAGTCATAATAGGGGCCCTAATCTCTCTTTTGGAAATAGTGTACCTACTTTTTCATATCGATATTAATCACTTTTATTTTGATTAGATTGAAGTATCTCCATCAAGCTCTTCCTCTTCGTTTTGTCTGACTTTCAGTCCGTGAGGCAACCGTAAAGTTAACAATTTCATCATGGCTAAACCAACCGACAGCTTTAGTCGAAACGTTTACAAAATCAATGGTTGAACGAGCTTCCCATGGTTGCTTTGGTGGAATTTTTGACTTAGCACACCTAGCTTAATATATCAATGTTCTTGTGGTATCAAATAATACCCTTAGCTAATACTGTTAGTTGTTGCCACGAGTCCGGCCACTTTTATAAAATGATAGCTGTAACTGGCCTCCTGTTTTTACTATATAAAATCAATAAAACACTAATCCAAAGCATAATGTTAACATTCTCCAATTCAAAGAACTAGGTTCGTTTTTACGTCCTTATTGCGAGAGTCGTTCAATGTTTCATGCGATAACAGAAGATTGCATTAAAACGTATAGCGCGTTCAAATTTGTATACAAAATTATCTCCTGTTTCAGACTATTTTTCAAAATTTAATGAGTACCAAGGTGAAATTCATCCCGAAAGCACTACGTTGAAGATTCCCTGGATACCAACTTCAATCAAAAAACTTAATTTTGTTTGTTAACAGTATTCAGTCCATTCTCGAATCAAGAAACACAATTCACTTTCAAAAATTCGTTTTAAAAAAAATTTATTTTTTCACATTTCTGTCTGGTGAGAACAGTTCCAAGCAAACACTTTTCCATTGAAACATACTAATCCTAGTAAAACCTTAACAAGCAAACACTTTATTGTTCCTTGGTTTCACGAAGACGCCTCACAGCAGATCTGACAGAAGCAGCAGCAGTTGTGGAGTACACCCAAGCACCACCAGCTACAACACGCTTACAACGCTTGCATGACCAGATGCCGACGCAGGCACGCTTCATAGCATCCTAGAAAACAATAAAATAACATTCGTTTAGTTCGAACTGTAGGGAAATTTGTAAATTAGCCAAAAAAAAAACTTACCTTGCCACAGAATGTGCAGGTATATTTGGAATGCTGGGTGATTTCCATTTTCTTCACCATTTTACGTAGGGAAGCACCATAACGGGTACCATATTTACCTACGATTCCAACCTTCTTTGTACGCTTGGCCTGTTAAATAAAAAATAGAGTTAATTTCGTGTTAATTTCTTTCTCCTTAAGTTGTAAATTCACTTATCACAAAAGATCTAAGTCACATAATCATTGATTAAAAAATGTTAATAATACTGTTTAACAATAAATTGAAAATATTACAATTTCATTTAATTAACGCAATAACTACGGATTTTTATTATATTTTTCGATTTATTTTTTCGTACCATTTTTTAGCTGTTGTTCTGTCAAAATTTGAACCGGAAAGAGAGGAACATTCGTGTGAAGATAGTTGTGAGTCAAAAATATTGATTAATTTTCAATTTTTTTAAAACTACTCCGCAATAGATGTCGCTAAATGCTGTACCTAGTGTTCAGAAATATGCTTTCGGAATTAAGCAGGAAACAGATTGAAGAAGCGTTTCAGCAAAATCGTATTCATCACCGAAAAACTCCTAAAAGCCATTCCACACTATCCCACTGAGTATTAACACACATGTCAAAAAAGTGAAAAAAAAATCATGTATAATAGTGTGAAAACAAAGTATGAAATTTCATCACACACAAATTGACAGTGCATCTGACATGATATTGACATTTGGTGCAACAAGCCTAGTAAAATTGTAAAATTTTATGTTTTTACAATCGATCGTGAACGCTCCTTCTTTTAAACATAGTTACACTGTAGCAAACTCACAAAATTTCACAAACAAATATCAGCTGACAAAAAGAATGACATTTGGTGAGTTATCAAATACACAAGCGCAAACTTTACTATGGTTAATTTTTATTTTACAATAGGGTTGGAGTATAGCAAAAGTGTAAAAGTGTAAGAATTTGACATTCAGTATATTTTGTTGTTGTAGTGTAAGAAAATGTTACACTTTTACACTTTTGCAATGATACAAGACCAGTTACATCGGATCGTGAATACCCCTATTGTGTTTATACCTGAAAATATTTAGGATCGGTTCTAAAACCATCACACATTCTATATCCCACTTGGACGTTTGAGGTTATGGTGAAACTGATTTGTATTGATGCAGGTGTGGAAGCAAATGTGAAAATCATTTTCATCACACAAATTTGGCAGAGCGTATGAAAATCTTTCCCACTTTATTCTGACATGTTTTAATACTTTGTGGGATAGTGTAGAGGCACTTTAAGCGCATAGCATTTTTCAGAATTGCGCACTACAGCTAATAGCTCTCCGACACTAAGTTCCCATCAAAACGAAGTACGAGATTTTTTGGTTGAAAACTTAATGGAACAAGATTTCATGAAAATGTTGATGAAATCTAAATGAAATTCTGCTTCTCCAATTTGAAATATCAAAGGTTTTCAATTATAATCTAGAATTTCATTTTGTTGGGAACTCTCGCATCGATAAGATGGATCGAAAATAGTTTAAAAATAAAACAAAACTCATATACAGTAGGGAGCACAAATGAGTACATGTTTGTAGTTCGCGCACTTATTGATGCATAAGAACAGAAATAATAAAGCAAATTGAAAAATTTTGTTTGCTCTGTATTTTATGTTCAATTCTCAAGAAACCGGTATATAATACATAACGGAAAGGAGCAAGTTCTAAGAAAAAGACAAATAAAACAAAAATAAGTCGCATGTACTCAATTTTGCACCAAGCGTTAATCAGCAAAAATATCGAAATTTGCTGTTAGATTTGCAAGTTTTTGGTTTGTTTATGACTTCCTATATCTTTTTTAGTTTGAGATATGTTTAATTGCGAATGGTTAGAACTTTCACCAGCATATTTTAATAAATGAAATAAATAATTATAATAATTTCATTGCTCTTTAAAATAATGAGTTAACTATTACGACAGATTGAAGACAGTATTGTAGTCATGACAAAGAGTGGCTTCTCGACGCAAATGATAGCTTAGAAGCTTAAAATAAGCCAGTCGGTGGTCATAAAAGTCCAGAAAAGGCGAGCCATTGTTCCTAGAGGACAAGTCAGAGGTCGCATACAAATTTTGCCGGATGCGGACGCACCTCTCAGGATATTAGAAATGAAAGGGAACAAGTATTTAACACCAAATCATGCTTCCTTAGCAATAAATAAGCCCGTTAGCCAATGAACTGCAAGAAGAACCTTCAACGACATTGGTTATATCTCAGCGGTTAAAAAAACAAAAGCCTGCATTGTCAGTAAAAATGCTAAGGTGTGGTTAAAGTTCGTCAGAAATCACAGAAATTGGACAGTAGGTAATTGGAAACGTATAGTGTGGTCAGATGTCCAATTTCTGTGTTCTCTGTCGAACTTTAACCACACCTTAGCATTTTTTCCGACAATGCAGGCTTTTGTTCTTTTAACCGCTGAGAAAAAACCAATGTCGTTGAGGGTTCTTCTTGCAATTTCTCGGCTAACGGGCTTATTTATTGCTAAAGAAGCATGATTTGGTGTTAAACACTTGTTCCCTTTCATTTCTAATATCCTGCGAGGTGCGTCCGCATCCGTCAAAATTTTTGTGCGGCCTTTGACTTGTTCTTTAGGAACAATAACTCGCATTTTCTGGACTTTTATGACCACCGATTGCCTTCTTTTAAGCTTATTAGCTATCATTTGTGTCGAGAAGCCACTCTTTGTCATGACTACAATACTGTCCTCAAACTGTCGTTATAGTTTCCTCATAATCTTAAAGAGCAATGAAATTTTTATAATTATATATTTCATTTATTAAAATACGCTGGTGAAAGTTCTAACCATACGCAATTAAACATTATCTCAAACTACAAAAGATAAAGGAAGTCATAAACAAACCAAAAACTTGCAAATCTAACAGCAAATTTCGATATTTTTGCTGATTAACGCTTGGTGCAAAATTGAGTACATGCGACTTATTTTTGTTTTATTTGTTTTTTTCTTAGAACTTGCTCCTTTCCGTTATGTATTATATACCGGTTTCTTGAGAATTGAACATAAAATACAGAGCAAACAAAATTTTTCAATTTGCTTTATTATTTCTGTTCTTATGCATCAATAAGTGCGCGAACTACAAACATGTACTCATTTGTGCTCCCTACTGTACCTACATCATTGACCTACTATAATAAGTCAATGACCTATATGTATTTCGTTTCAAATTTGATCGCTTCTCCATGAACTGACTTGCTTCGAGATACTTAAAGTTGCATGCTGCCTTAAATTTCCCAATGGCACCAAGGTTCTGAGGCCTTAACTACATTGGCCAAAAAAGTGCAATAGTACAAAAGTGAACATTTTCAAACTCGTTTTTGGACAATGTTTCTCACTGGAAAACTTATTAAAATGATGCAGAAAGCTTAAGTTTTGGTTTAAAAAACAATAACTGGTATTTAATTAATTGTTAATCTCGTAGATTAACGAAAACAATTCGTACTTTAAATCATGGAGATTTAAAGAAGATTTGAGGAAAATCTTATTAAATCTCGGTTTAGTGTTCGGTGAAAACGTAGTATAAGAATTACAAGCTAACAAATGTATAAATAATAGCACGTTATTATCCACCGTTTATTAGGGGGACATACTACCTTATTATAGATTATGATTAGGTTCCGAGGGAATAAAGGCCTGATCAAACGGTCCAGCGGTATTTGAAAAATTTTCCCTCCGCAGCTCATTATTTTATTGAATTCTGTAATTGGGTTGGTTTTTCAGAATACGAAGCCATGTCAGAATATCTAAAATATAAACTGGCAAATCTCTATGCTCCATACTGGGCATGAGGCATATTCGGACTAGAGCATGTCCTGAAAAAAAAAACATTGGAGGCACTAAAATCCATGACAATGGAGTGACATATTCACACAAAACAGTTTGCTGATTGGACTGTGGTTTGGGTGTCCGACATCGTTCCTGTCCAGTGGAGCATTACGGGTTTCGGTGAATTATAATTTAGGTTCAACGCTGGTTCAAAGTACAAGTGTGTTATAATAGCCAATTACAAACTTGACCCCCCAACTAACATTTCAGTGTCTATAAGCCTAGAAATATATTGATATGCTGCAAGTCTGGATATGTATAAAGCTTATATAAAGCTTTCATCAAAAATAAATTTCTTATAGAGGTCATGACTTCGATAACTGCTTCTTTAAAGTCGTTTGAAAGCTTGATATAGAAAATTAAACGAGACTAGCGTCTTTGTTTCGGATAGACCTCTGTAAATAACATTAACGAAGAAACATGAAGCTGTCACTGTATAAGGTAATTTAATTGAAGTTCCTGTCACTTGGTCTTCAAAAGGTTTCGGCTACAATTTGCTGGAAGCCTTATCGAATATTTCGCAGAAACTTCTCAGATTTTATTAACGAACCATAATAGAAAATGTCAGTCTCTATGCTAAAAGAGACTCAAATCTTTCAGTCATTTTAATGAAGTCATTGTTTGTGAAATTTTTTTCGAGTTAATAATAATTTTTTTTGTGATAATAATATATCATATATGTCTAATTCGTGGAAAAAAATTAAAAAGTCGGGAAAGTATTATAGATCTCTTGCGGTAAGATTCCTTAATGCTCCAGAGATTTCGTCATGGTAGATCTTCAAAAGAACGCAGATGAAAGACAACGACGACAAGAAAGTTCAGATTTCATCGATAAATCAAATATCTCCAGATCCAGAAAATTTAAGTGTTTTTCATTGTTTCACTGTTTATAATTTTCTTTTAAATATTCATACAATATTCATACACTACTTTAGATATGAACCCCATTACCAGCATGAGAGGCGAAACTTTTTTGAGGGATGACACACACGAGTTCTATGATTCATGTTTTCAAGAAAGCGAAGACGAAGATGACATTTTTAAAATCAAAATCTTAGACTTAACCTCAGGCAATGGGTGATTGAACTTAAAATCAACTATTTAGCTCTTCAGATTTTAATTTCAATAATAAACAAGCGATTTGAAAAAAAAATGTTGTTTCTTTGTGTGAACGGGATATAAAAATTTGTTATTAACATGGCGGCTCCACTGGGCATGAGCCATGGTCAGACTATGAATATGTTTTGAGAAAACCCAATGGAGTATCAAAAATTCATGTCCGTGCAGTGTCATGTCCATACAAATCAGTTTGCTGATTGGATTGTGGTTTGGATTTTGGACATCGTTCATGTCTAGTGGAGTCGGCATATAAGACAGAAAATACTGATTAAGTTTTTGCATCTTCCAATTTATATCTAAGATGGCTGAGTGGGTAGAGTGATGGACTATTACGCAGAAGTTCCGTGTTCAATTTCTAGACAGGTCAGAAAAATCTTTGTGTTTTATAATTTTTACAATTCATTAATTAACAAATAATTGAAAACAAATAATAGTTTCAGGTTTAACAAACATTAAATGTGGTAAAAATCACTCCAAAGAAATTGAAAATAAAAAATATTATTCTTTTTTCCTCCATTTTGCTACAACCTCTGTAAGAGTTGTATTGTCGGCTTTTAATAGGTATTGTAATGACTTTCCAAATTTGAACTATAACGACTCCGAAAGTCATTACAAACGGACACAATAAAGCTTACGGTCGCAGTGCAAACAGACCCTTACTAGCTATAATTATAGCAACTCTCAAACGAAGGAAGCGCCATCTGCTGGATTATAGCAGATTTACCAGCTGTCAAATAAAAGCTTTTGGAAGGGAAATTATTGGGAAATTTCCCCTACGGAAAGCTCTGGAAGCAGAGACCAGAACGTTCTCCTTATTTCGAGAGTTTGGAAGACAAGTATAAAAGGCACATGTTTGAACGGCAGCGAGACAGTTTGTTTTTAATCGTGAATGAATAAAGTTGGTTGTAATAAAAGTGAAAAGTAAAGTTTGTGAATTAATTCAGTGGTGAAGAATAAATCGTTTTGTTTGTAGTAAGAAAAGTAAAGTGTTTTATTTTGCGAAATAAATAAGTGGACGTTTTGAATAAAGTAAATAAGTTTTATTAACGAACCTGAGAAAATATTACATTGGTGTCAGAAGTGGGATAAAACTTATTTTATTTGTGCACTCAGTAAATTTATTGTGTGGAAAGTGAAAAACAAAAAAAAGACAATGGGTAAATCTTTGAATGATTTAAATTTAGTGGAACTAAAGGCAGAACTGAATAAACGAGATCTTCCTACTGCTGGAACAAAGAATGATCTTATAATTCGTCTGCAAGAAGATTTAAGAAGATGTGGAAAAAACCCGGACACGTTTATATTCGACATTGAAATGGAAGAACAGCAAGAGCAAGTAAGTACATCGGGCATGACCAATATGCTGTCTCAGCTGCTTGCAAAATTTGATAGTCAGGAAAAGAATCTTCTCGAACGTTTCGAACAACAAAGCCAAGAACAACGGAGTGAACAAAAGAATCTTCTCGAACGTTTCGAACAACAAAGCCAAGAACAACGGAGTGAACAAAAGAATCTTCTCGAACGTTTAGAACAACAAAGTCAAGAGCAGAAGAATCTTCTAGAACAACAAAGCCAAGAACAACGGAGTGAACAAAAGAATCTTCTCGAACGATTCGAGCAACAAAGCCAAGAACAAAAGTGTCTGCTGGAAAAACAGACAAACATGCTCGAATGTAAGTTAGATGCCTTTGACAGTAGAATTGTTGCCCTTGACGAGCGTGTCGATAAGCAATTTTCTTCTATCGATAAACAATTGTTAACTCTCGATCAACAATTGTCTAATGTCGATAAGCAATTGTCGACAGTAGAAGCAAAGTTGGAAGATAAAATCGAATCCATTACTAAGGAATTGGACAAAGTAAGAAAAATGAAGGTTCGAGAAAGTTCTGGTGACTGTCCTAGGAGAAAGGAGATGCATCCCCCAACCTTCGATGGACAAACTTCTTGGTCAATCTACAAGAAGCAGTTTGAAGCAGCCGCAGCAACAAATGGCTGGGATGAGGAGGACAAATACATAGCTCTGACGCTTGCCCTCAGAGGAACTGATGCTGAACTGCTGCCAACCATACCAGCAGATAAGAGTGGCAACTTCAGTGCTCTTGTTCAGGCCATTGACAAACGCTTTGGAGATGGCCATATGCAAGAAGTCTTCCGCGTCCAACTCAATTCCAGAGTCCAGAAAAGAGGAGAAACTCTGCAACAACTCCAAGCAAACATCGAACGGTTGGCGCACCTGGCATATCCAGCTGCAGGAGATGAAATCATCAACCAATTCGCAACAGAAGCCTTTGTTCGTGCTGTATCTGACATCAACCTTCAGCGAGCAATTCGAACTGCTGGCAAACGCACGCTTCCTGAAGCACTAGCATTCGCCCTGACTATGGAAGCAGCAGAACAGGCTTCTCAAGGAGTTCATCGGTTGAGAGAACTAGGAGTTGAGGAGTGTTCTTGCAAGAGAACTGCGTTCCAAAGAAATCAGCGAGATGGACTTGCTCGATGCTGGAACTGTAACAAGATCGGACATCTTCAACGCCAGTGCAGACTGCCACCTAGAAAACCTCCATGTTGGAATTGCAACAGGACTGGACATCTCCAACGCCAATGCAGATTGCCACCTAGAAGACCATGGAAACCAGACTGCAATAATTGCACGCATGAAAAAGAAAAGGAAGTTGTTTCCATCCAGCGACTGAGAGCCGATCCCATTTACGATTGGAGTAAAAGGAAAATGAGGACTGCGCAAAAAGATGACTCGGGAAGCGATATATATCGCCCAAAAGTGACTCTGCTGCAGTTAACTCCTACTCAACGAAAGGGTGACGAGCGTGATTCCAGAGAAAACTACAAAGTTGGAGCGGACGGATTTCAAGTGTGCATGGATGTCAGCCATTTCAAGCCAAATGAGTTAATGGTCAAAACTGTTGGCAACAGCGTGGTAGTGGAAGGTAATCATGAACGTGAAGATGAACATGGCTACATAAGTCGTCAGTTTATACGGAAGTACCAGCTACCAAAGGGGTACGATGCCAAAGATGTCATCTCAACGGTTTCAATGGACGGTATCCTGACAATCAAAACTCAGCAGAAGGCATTGAAGAACAACGAAAGGATAGTGCAAATTCAACAGACTGGCCCCATGAATCGGAGTGATAAGGGAAATGAAGAAGAAAGGCTGAGTGACGTTCATGAAAGAACAAGGGCAAATATGAAGCCATCAAGTGGTCGGATGAAAAAGCGATACGACACAAAAGCAACAAAGACAGGATTCCAAGCGGGAGACCTTGTTTGGTTTTATAATTCCCAGCGTCGGAGGGGAATGTCACTGAAACTTCAACAAAATTGGGAAGGCCCTTATACTGTTGTAACACGAGTAAACGATGGCGTCTACCGCATTCGGAGAGGATTAAGAGGCAAAATAAAAGTAGTTCACATCGACCGTTTACATCGTTGTAATGGTGAAGGAAGTGATGGATTTGCTCGGGACGATCAATCCTAAGAGGGGGGCAGTGTAATGACTTTCCAAATTTGAACTATAACGACTCCGAAAGTCATTACAAACGGACACAATAAAGCTTACGGTCGCAGTGCAAACAGACCCTTATTAGCTATAATTATAGCAACTCTCAAACGAAGGAAGCGCCATCTGCCGGATTATAGCAGATTTACCAGCTGTCAAATAAAAGCTTTTGGAAGGGAAATTATTGGGAAATTTCCCCTACGGAAAGCTCTGGAAGCAGAGACCAGTGCCGAGATTCAGCTATTTCAGCGAGTGAAATGAGATGACTCGCCTTACTCGCCGACTCATCTCACTTCACTCGCAAAAGTGATTTAGCTATTTAAGTGAAATGAATAAGTTCGAATTTAGTTTCGAACATGAGACAAAGAATAAATATAAAAGAGCTAAACTCTACCTCTTTGTCACACTCGTTACGCAAAATGAAATGAAAAACAAATACAACAATGTAAACATTGGAATCTTTATTAATGGAGTATCTCTTGTTTCAATTATTTTTTTTTGTCGTAATTAAAGTTTGATGTGAGTTTTCAACCTTGAGAAATAAATAGTTTAATAGTGGCGAAAGTGAATACAATATAATTTTATTCAATATACACATGTATGTGCATATGATAATAAAATAAGATTTAAGAACCAATAAAAGGGTAGTTGTTTTTATCTACGTTGTTGTTTTTCATTTCGTTTCCTATGCATGAATAGGAATTCTTGAGAAAAGCACACATACCTATCCAAAACTGGAAATTTACCAACACATACACCAAGTCACTGCGGAAATATCTGGCGAGTTATCTGACATTTCATTTCACTCGCTCACTCACTCACTTTTGCTAGCTGAATCGGTTTTGGACGAAAAGTGACTCATCTCACTCACTCCCTGCGGTTTCGAATTAGCTGAATCTCGGCACAGAACGTTCTCCTTATTTCGAGAGTTTGGAAGACAAGTATAAAAGGCACATGTTTGAACGGCAGCGAGACAGTTTGTTTTTAATCGTGAATGAATAAAGTTGGTTGTAATAAAAGTGAAAAGTAAAGTTTGTGAATTAATTCAGTGGTGAAGAATAAATCGTTTTGTTTGTAGTAAGAAAAGTAAAGTGTTTTATTTTGCGAAATAAATAAGTGGACGTTTTGAATAAAGTAAATAAGTTTTATTAACGAACCTGAGAAAATATTACAGTATTATAAGACTTTCTATTACACTTGCGTGTTTACTTTTATAGAAACATTTCTGAAGCTATCTGTCAAAACCATAATTTCACTAAGATTTCGGATAGTGCTCGTTAAAACTTCTTATAGATCGTATTGAATTTGAAGCTTTTAAAAGATCTGCGTACGGGGCCTCCAAGAAGATTTTCCGAAATCATTTTCGAAGTTCTATAATATTCTCCTTTTTATGCTTAACGAAATTTTACAAACGTCTTAAGGAAATCAGAAAGCCTATTCAGTTAGGCCGAACTGAAGCTGAAATGTTAGTTGGGCCATCGTTGAACCTCAGTAAGTCCGGTGGAATCAGAAAGTGTGGAACAACGGATCAAAATTTGAATCACGTTTGTACAACCCAACTAACAATTTAACTTGTATTAGGTCCGGTTTTTAAAATCTGATAAGCTATAGCTCACATAGAACTAATATAAGGCTTTCTTATATAATGCAACCATTTTCCAATATTTATTTTTGCTGATAGCCTGTTTAGTGCCTTTTAAAATGAAATTGGCAAGTTATACATAAGGCTTGTATGCTTAAGTATAAAAGCCTTGTTTAAGGCCTGCCCAAGTTGGTTTTACTGAAAGTAAACAAAATAAATTAGTATACGGCTGTCTTAAATAAGCTTGCTACGCAACACACAGCAGCAAGATTTGACATTTCTCTGCAGTTGAAAGTATTCTGCAGCGGGTCTAACAAATATTCTAAAGTGTTCGTCATTCATTGGAATAGATTAAAAACAAATATATTATAAAAAAAATATAATTAATCAAAAAATAGTGAATAATTAATAAGAAGTTAATAAAATATCAATGAACTTCGATTTCAGTGCCCAAAGTCGATTAACACTATGAAGCGCGCACTCACCGATGTGTTTGTTCCTCAATTGATGTGTTTCTTAATAGAATTTGTGTTTTTTTTTTTAACTTTAATAAATGCATAATTATTTCTGTTTATTTTTGCAACTTCTCTCGTAAATATATTTGTTTTTAATCTAACAAAAAAATGAATGCACTTTTGAATGCTTGTTCTGAACTTGTATGTGCATTGGTTTGTGTGCCTCAAATCTAGTAACAAATGGCACACGCAATCCCAAAAAAAAAAACATTTAATTTTTACTAATACCATCTAACCAAAAAATCGTTCTTAAATGGTTGTAAGGATTCCGGCATTAAATCACTTATAACTCCTATGCTTAGTTTTTCTGATTATCAATCAACAAGAATTTTGTTATACGTTATTATGTTATATTTGTTTGGAAAAATAAAATAAAATTTCTAAAGCAAACTTATTGAAATTATTGCCTTTTTTTGTGAGCTATTTAGTTTTTTTTTGTGAAATCTGTATCCCTCCGTGAGAGAATATATAGTTTTTATAAAATGCTATCAGCAAACTTAATCAAATTATTGTCTTCTTTGGTGAGCTATTACGTTTGGCTTGTGACAGCTGTGTACCTCCTTGAGGAAATGTATAGTTTTTATAAACGTTTGTGGCAAACTTAATGAAATAATTGTCTCATTTCGTGAGCTATTTCGTATGGGTTGTGACAGCTGTGTACATCTACGACGAAATATATAGTTTTTATAAAATGTTAGTAGTAAACTTATTGAAATGATTATCTTCTTTAGTAAGCTACCCCACCAGTGTACACATAAAATACACCAATGAGTCGAACGTACTTGCTGTTATAATTAAGTTTTATACTTAACGAGAAAATTTATTTTCCAAATTGTGGTTTGATAGAAATAGAAGTATAAAGTGTGATCTTTAAGAATCATTCACTCTTTTTACACTCAAATACTTATGTAGCTTCACATAATAACTTAAAATTGCTTTAAAAATAGTTTTTGTCATAAGAACGCAGAGGAACAGTAATTGTTTATGATTTATATCTACATACATAATAGTACAAAATCATTATGCTCTTGTATATTTCTTCTGTCAAACCCTTCAAGAATTAATTATTTTCCTTTTTAAACTAAAAAAAAGTAAAAAAATATGAAGAAAATCGTATCACATCAGTATGATTTTGGCTAGATGATTCATCTACAAATAGTTGTAGATGTTCTCTGTTATCGTATTTTTAGGATTAAAATCTGGAGTGAATTTTTTTTTTTATCCAAAACGTGACCTTAACTATCTGTATTTTGCTGGTAAAACTGAACAGGCACAAGTATCAACTCATTAGAATTTTTACATGCACCTTCTGAATTGCGAATCGGCGTAGTGGGTAGCGTGCTGGATATGTGATTGGAGGGATGCGAGTTCAATCCTCGGAAGTGTCATGTAAGTAAGTAACATTTTTATAAATAAAATAATATTCTTATCATTTCAGAATAAAGAAAAACGTAATGTAAGCTTCCCGTAAGGAAAATAAACTGATAAAATAAAAATAGTAAAAATTAAATAAAATAATTACAAAGCAAGCAATTTTTTTACTAGGTACACAACTGCATTGAGTGGCTTTTATAAGGCCTAAATGTAAAATTTTTGTATGGCCTTTTCAAGGCCTTATAATACAAGCCTTATTATTACTTGTTTAGTTGAGCAATATTTTGTCTTTTTAAGACCTTTTTACAATGTTGTTGGAAAGCTATTAAATTGCATAGGACTTGTGATGAAAGGTTTTAAGGGAATCAAATAGCTTCTTCAATGTGCGCCAAAATGATTTGCATAAGGCTGATTTAAGTTTCTAGACAAGTCAGAAAATTACTTGTATTGACACTTAAACAACTTAAATTGTTAGTTGGGAACTGTCAGGTTCACTCTAATTGGGCCCAAACTAGCAGCCCTATTCTGGCAAACCTCACTGATACCTCACAGGTCACAAAAACCTCACAAGGTGAGGTTAATTTGATTTTGTAAGGTTTTCGTATTCTGGCAGCAACCTCACAACTTGTGATCCTCACAAAAACTATCGAAACTGTGATCTCCTTCGGAGGAGGTCACAACTAAAAAGTAACACTTGTGATTTCGAAAACTATGACATTTACATATTTGTTTTTGTTTTTTTCTTAATTGTTTTCTTCTTAATTAAAACAAATGAATGAAAAATAAACATTCTTGCATAATTATGCTAATTTATTAGAAAAAAAATCAAACAAATCATGTTTCTTTCTTCATAATAAATGGGTGCGTTCAACATAAATCTAGAACATTATGAAAGTTTACTCATCTATCTTTATGACAGTCGGCCAATCAGAGCCAAAGAAATCTAGAAATCAAGAACATCTATATGGTTGAACGCCCATTCACCGTGGTGAGTTTCTTGTGAGGATTTTCCCAGAATACCGAAAATGTTATCGAATCACAACAAACCTCACAAGGAATACCTCATAAGAGCTTGTGACTTGTGAGCCCTCACAACGCCAGAATAGGGCTGTAGGTCTGTTACTTTACTTTGAATTTCTGTGATTTTCTGTGCATCTCTGTGCATTTAAGTCCAAAGTTGTGTCAAAGTTCATATAAAATAAAAAAAATTGACACAAGTTTGGAGTAAGGCCAAGATTACATATGTGAGTTTTACTTACCAGTTATGAATGTAAGTCTTATGCCCAGTTGCACCAAAATTCACTAAAAGCAGTTTTTGCTAAAATGGAGCTAAAATTTATCGGACTGATAAATTTATTTGGGTTGCACCAATCTCTTTCGCGGATTTTTTAGCTAAAATGCAGTTCATGAACCACCCCTGGATTTTATCATATTTTTATTAAACTGAACGAAAAATTTTAACCAGTGCAAGTGAGATAGCAATACGGAAAATGTGAATACACAATAAACAGAAACAAGGTCTGGTTTTCTCATTAGATACAGCCAAAGCGCCATCTTGGTGGTTTTTTTATTATTATTTTCTTTTTTTCAAAGAAACTATGAATCTATTGAAATAGATACCAACTACCACTAAACATTTTGCGACACACTCTTGGAAATATATGAACAAATATTTTAAAGCGACGTCATCGAATTCAGAAAATGGATTTCTCTGTGAACCTGAAAATCTCTTCCACGTCTCGCCATTTTTTTTGGTTTAGTTCGTTATCAGATGAACACACGATGAACAGTTTATAATTTTTCTTGAATAATTTATTTATTTAAGTAGTGAATTATAAATAGGAAACAAAATGCCTTTACCTGTTATTTTCGTTATTTTAATTTGGAACTAACAACATTCCGTCAAATAAAATTGAATTATTTTGTTTGTAGGTAGTTAGATATGTTCGTTTAAACTTGCTTTTAAAATTTATCTGGAGGAAAATGGAACTTTAGTTTATTGGTTCGTTTATTGGCCTGTTAGATTTAGAAGTGGTTGGTGCAACCGATAAATGTCATTTTAAAATTAAACGAAGCAATAAATATTTAAAAGAGGTCGGTGCAACTGGCCATTACAGAAGCAACTTACAAGAGGCTTTACATTACAGATGAACTTACAGTAAGAAATACTTTCGTAAGTTTGAGAACTTATCACTGCCGTTTGAGTAAGCTGTGGGCATTCCGTAAGTTGGAAAAAACGTATTTATACTTATAAGTTTTTCTTTCAACTTACAGCTTACGTAACCCCGAGGCCACACGAGCAAAATCACTTGCAAGCAAGTTGCAATACATACACTTTGTTTACAAACACAAACAAACCCAAGCAACTTTGCTTATCAACTGGCATGCAAGTTTTGAAGCCAGTAGTGAAGCAAGTTGAGAGGCAAGTTGGGAGACAAGCAAGTGGAATGCAAGTGGAAAGCAAGTGGGAGGCAAGTGGAACGCAAATTACGAATTTGACAGGCAGTGTATGTAGCCAACTTGCTTGCAAGTACTTGCTCGTGTGGCCTCAGGGTAAGTTGATAAATTTACTGTTAGTCACTTACAGAGCTGTTTATACTTGTAATTTTATCAAAAGTTGCTTTCGTGAGCAACTTACGAAAGTAAAACTTACATGTGTAATCTTGGCCTAACCCCGAGGCCACACGAGCAAGTACTTGCAAGCAAGTTGCAATACATACAAATTTGTTTACTAACACAAACAAACCCAAGCAACTTGCTTATCAACTGCCATGCAAGTTTTGAAGCCAGTAGTGAAGAAAGTTGGGAGATAAGCAAGTGGAAAGCAAGTGGGAGGCAAGTGGAATGCAAATTACGAATTTGACAGGCAGTGTATGTAGCCAACTTGCTTGCAAGTACTTGCTCGTGTGGCCTCTGGGTAAAAATCACAAAAACCCAAAGTAAGGAAATGTTTAGATTTGTTGGTTTCACTACGTAGTGAAAAGTCATGTCGTGTATACACTTTGTAGTTTTCACACAAATGTATTTCTGCATGCTCATGGAATATTTGCAAATTGGAACATTTGATTTTGGACACCGTATGAGTATTTCTGCTCTCGATCTCGTCGAACCATATTTCTAGGTAGAGAATTAGGTACCTTTCTGTTGGACGCACAAGCGAAAATGAACAAAATGGAATGAAATGGACCATTTTGGCTATGAAACGTGACTGCTCACTCAAATTTTTATATTTTCTTCTTGACTAACCCCTCCCTTTTTACCTCACCGATTTCACCCACGAACTGTCGTCATGCTGTAGTGAAACCAACAAATCTAAACAGGGTCTAAAAGATCAGACCTATGACGGTGTCCACATTGGGTATGAAAAAGTGGATTTTTAATGACTTTTCAGTATTCACATCTCACTTCAATGAAGGAGTGGGAGCGAGATATGAATACTGAAAAGTCATTAAAAATTCACTTTTTCATACCAAATGTTGACACCGTCTACTGTTGTGAAGAAGTGTGAACACCACTTTTCGAATCTCGAGTTGCTTTGCTTTACGTGTAGTTCTTAGAAAAGTCTCCTGTAATAAGATCGGCGACGTGTCGCTTGAAAGACTTTTTTGGTTTTGTTTAGTAAACAAAAAAAAAATGATCTACGTTTTGATAGGTTCGCTGCAAGTTTAACCTTTTTTAATTTAATTTCTTCATTCAAAAAAGTGGTAAATAAATAACGCAATATCCTTTATTATAATTTTGAATAAACATTGTACATTCCTCTAGATCTACACTATGTCAACATCAAATTTGTCTTGCCAAAAAGAAAAATTCATATACAAATGTGATCGACACTCTGTAAATATATCGGAGAAATTGTTGTGTCTTTATGAAAATGGTGATTTTTTCGATACCACTATAATTGCCGGAAGCAATTCAACCAAAATTCATGCACATTCAATTGTCTTGACTGCCTTAAGTGAATACTTCTCAGAAATATTCCATGCAAGGAAAACAACTTCGAAGACCAATGTAATCACATTAAAAGAGATCGAAGCTTCCACGCTAAAATTGATCGTAGATTTCCTATACTCGGGTTGCATTGAATTGAGCCTCGAGACGGTTGAAAGTATTTTCCGGGCCGCAGTGATTTTAAAATTGCAAGACTTATTCCATGCTTGCTACAATTTTATTGACAAATATGCCACTGCCAGTAACTGTTTGAAGTGGCTGCGATTAGCTAACGAATTTAACTTGCCAACACTCCAAAAGAATTCTTTGGCCTTTGCTTATGCTCACTTTAAAGAAGTCACGAAGCAAAAAGATCTTTTGCTACTGAGCGAAGACGAGTTGAAGGACTTTCTATTCCATAAAAATCCCCATGAAGACTTTGAGGAGCTGGTCCTTTTGTCTTCAATGGCTTGGATTGAATATGACAGTGTAAAGCGGGGATATCTTAAATTCGAGCTTCTTCAAATGGTTCGTTATCAATTGCTCTCGCCCGCAGTTATAATTGAAAACAAAGATTTAATTCGTAAGGCTTTTGGCTACGAATTTATTTGCCAGTGGCTTCAGTCGAATTTATCGCCAAGAACCCAAACTCTTGCCGATCATCAGAATCGTTCTTCAAGACCGTATGGATGTGAAGTTTCTCACCTTGTAATGATTTATCAAGAACATGAGTGCAAAACTGTTATTGGGGCTTACAATCGACGACAGGACTCCTGGTCCAGCAAGAAACACTTGAGACTTCCTTGGAAAAAGGATAAGCAATACAACACGATTGTGATTGGTACAAAACTATTTGTAGTTGGCGGATGCATCAATGAGGAAACTACAAACAGCATTGACTCCTTAGACCTGGGTGACTTCAAGTGGTCTGAAATGGCACCAATGCGAAAAGCCCGAATTAACAGCCAGCTGGCAAATTTAAATGGACATTTGTGCGTGTTTGGTGGTTCTTGCAACGGTGAATTTCAGGATTCATTGGAGATATATAATTTCTCAACATGCGAATGGTATTATATAGAAGTGTTGTATACCCCAAGCAAGAACTCTAGAATAATTGCCCACAATGGTTATTTGTACATTGTGGATTTTGAAAATGGTCTCTTACAATGTTATGATTTCTTCATGAATGACTGGACTTATGATGTTTTAGATAAGACACAACTTAGGAATTTCAGTTTGTCGGCGATGGGTAAATTTATATACATTATTGGTGGCAAAAAGAATGATAACCATGTAAATAATGTCACTCGCTATGATATATTCAACAATAGATTGAGTGAGGTGGCGTCATTGCCTAAAGGTCGGTCATCGGTAAATACTCATGTTTTTCGAAATAAAATTATAATTTGCGGAGGATTTCCCCACTGGAAGTCAATCGAAGAATATAATCCTGACATTGATAGATGGACAAATTTGAATCCTCTATCTATGGATAAATATTATGAATCTATTATTTGTTCACTTCCGCCTTGGATTAAATAATTTTGTTGGATTAAGATGATTTCTGGATGAATACAAAGCTGGACAGGATAAAACGGTATTGATCTGAACAAAACTTTTATGAAATTTATTTTCACTAATTTTGAATTATTTTGATTACTATAAAATTATTTACCTTGTTATTATAATCAGTTATTTTAGATGCAGTTTATCTGAATTTTATTTACATTCAAAAATGCATTTGATTTTGTTTTATTGTTGAATACGTACCTGAGTTATAACAGAAGCGATATTAGCATGCATCTTATTTTAGTTTAAGTAACTACTAGTTATAAATAAGGTACATTATCTTCTTTTTAAATACGATGCTAAAAATTATCATACAATCTTGTTTACTAATCGAATTAGAAAAATAAACTAATTTTTATAATCTTTTTTTTGATTATAACCCGTGCCTTTATTACAAAACAAATAGACCGTATCAGTATTTGCCTGAAGAAATAGAAAATGAATTTTGCAGTGTTATAAAACACTTAAATTTTACATTTTGCAAAAAATACAAATACAAACTGGGATCAATCTGTTCCAACTGGTATCAATACTTTCCCTATTTTAAAAGTGAATTGGTAACAATTGGCGTGGTATCACCTTTTTGTCCCTTTTCCCAAAACTAATGGCAACCATCATTTTCGAGAGGATAAAGGATAGAATCAAGTCTACACTTTAGAGACATCAAGCTGGCTTCCGCAGTAGTCGAACGTGTGTCGACCATATCAACAACCTGCGTATCGTCCTTGAGTAGTCGATGGAGTTTCAATCACGTTAGAAGGCCTAGTGCAACAGGGTGTATAAAAAAAAGGGATTTTCTATCGCCAATTGTCTTCCTTCTGTATTGACGGCCAGTGTTGGTACAGCGGAGCGACAAGGCATTCATTGGAGACCGCTTGAATGGCTCAGTCATTTAAACTATGCCGATGACATATGTGTCCTGCCAAATAACATCAGTGGGCTGAACGAGATGTGTCAATCACTGCAAGTGAAGGGAGTGGTCTAAGAATAAACAGCAAAGCAAAAAATAATGCTCACAGGCCACTCCACATGTCAGCAGACACCAGTGGAATAAGTCGAACAGTTTAACTTCCTGTTTCTGCAAATGGCGGTACGGATCTGGACGTTAAAAGTAGAATTAATGAAGCTCGTGCTGCCTTCGGTACTCTGTCCCCAATTTGGAAATCCAGTCAAATATCCTAACTCACTAAGTTGAGATTCTTGGAATCCAATGTCAAATCGGTTCTTTTATATGCTTGCGAAACCTGAAAAGTCACGTCTATCATTTCGAGGAAATTGCAGGGTTTTGTGAATCGGTGTCTACGCCATCCTTAAGATTCGCTGGAAACGAATTATATCAAACGAGAAATTCTGGGGCAGGACCAGCCAAGAGTGGCTGGACGTCGACATAATAAAGCTTAAATGGCAATGGATTGGTCACACACTGAGGACCAAACGATGAAATGAAATTGCAAAGCAGTCCTTTGAATGGAATCCTCAGGGTGTACGGCGGGTTGGAAGACCAAGAACAACATGGAAATCAACTGTCTTAGCAGAAGCAGAGTCCCAGAGGAAGATGTGGCCACAGTTAAAATACCTTGCTGCAGACCGTGAAGGATGGAGACGTTTTGATAATGCGCTTTACCCCAACCGGGGTTACAGAATACGATTGTGATGATGGTGAATTGAAGTGGTAATGTCTCTAGAAAAAATCAAGTTTATTTTAGTCCAACACACCCACCAAAGGCTTAGGTAAATATTTTTGCATGGATATTATTGGACAAACATGTATACCTGCCTGAAAACAAAGTCCCATTTGCTGAAATTAAACTTAAATACATTGTATTTAAGTAAAACATGCGACAGTAGCACATTCGCTTTTATGTAGAATATGTATAAATATTTAAATTTCTTATCAGCAAACGGGTATAAGACAATTATCTTAAAATGGGTACCACTTTTTTTTTTCTAACCCATAGAAATGCAAATAATTTGAACCTGAACTCATAGTGAAAGTGTCTTGAATTACCCTCCATGCAATGCGTGTAGATTATCGCTGCCCCAAGCTAACTCTGCATTAAATCTAAGATCATGTTCCCCCCAATAATTCTGAGTAACTTTACCCTTGCCCTAAAGTAACTCCGCCTTAAATGTTACTTGGATATCCTTCCATTTTTTAACTTTATCCTATGTGCAAGGTTACTAGTTAGTAAGGTATAAATTAAAATAATAACGCAGGTTTGTAAATTAAAATAAATTTTATTTCTAGAATCAATAAAACTATATAAAACTCATATGCTTTTTCTACATTCCATTTCTATTTTTGTTTTTGTTAACAATTGAAGATTTATTAAATATTGTCTTTAAAATAACAAAAAGTCCAAAAATAAATATATTTATTTTTATTTCCATAAACGTTAACATAAAAATAGATTTATTGAATTATTTCTTGTATCTATATTAATACATAATTACACAAATTTAAATTCATTTATATTATATTTAAATTACACATTTTAAATTTTTGTTTAATATTTTCATACACCACAATATACATATTTTATTTTGGTAACATTCATATTTCTATTACTAATTCATTTATTTTTGTATATATATGTATCTCTATGATATACATACAATGTAGGTACTATATAATATTTATAAATAATTTGTTTAGGTTTCAAAAACAGTCATTTGTATTTCCTCTGAGCCTCTTAGGTTTTAATTAACTTTTTTGTTTGTTTAACAAATAAAATAATATCTGATTTATACTCTGTTTTAAGTGCTAAATGTTAGTAAATTGTTAAATAGATCGAATATGTGCCATAAGATTAAATGTGAGAAGATATAGGTATATAATTTAATTAATGAAAAGTGTGCAGTATATTTTTACATTTATATTATATGAAGGTATGTATTGTTATGTGTAATAATATATTCCATTAAAATAAAAAATTAAGCAAAGATTTTTAGTGATTTATTTGTATACTAATTGTGAGTGTCAATATAAGTACTTTTATAAAATGTGTGTTATGCACGTAGACCCTGTATAGGTTGTTTTTTTTACTGTATCGAGCCCTAATCAAAACTTTACGTTAGTGATAACATCTTAATTTTTAATAAAATAAGTAATTAAATTTCGTCCTTAGCATTAAAACGCAATGAGACTAATTGTTAGCATTCAGTTATGATTTTATACGAGTATCTGAATTGATGTTAATGCCCAGCAAACAAAAATTAACAATGTATTTCCTTTGCAACCTTTTTTATTCACCAATGATAAAATTAAACTTAAGGCCCGATATATGTAATAATTGATTTGGTTTTTTGTATATATGTAAATAGTTTGTTAAAAATGTGCGAAATAGTTAAAAGCTTAGAAATTAAAACAATTTCGAAATATCGGGTGATATGCAGAGCCTTACAATAGCTCCAAGTCTCACAATCTAATATGTGTTTAGATCTTACAAAATTTTAGATTTGGAGCTGAGATAATGCTTTATGCATACCTACCTTTATTTAATTTTACATTTTTTTGTTGTTGTTGCATTAATATTTATGTATATATGTAAATAGTTTGTTAAAAATGTGCGAAATAGTTAAAAGCTTAGAAATTAAAACAATTTCGAAATATCGGGTGATATGCAGAGCCTTACAATAGCTCCAAGTCTCACAATCTAATATGTGTTTAGATCTTACAAAATTTTAGATTTGGAGCTGAGATAATGCTTTATGCATACCTACCTTTATTTAATTTTACATTTTTTTGTTGTTGTTGCATTAATATTTATGTATAAATTTTAAGGAATTAAATTTTTTTAGTTTTATATATATTTAAAAATATTTCTGAGATTTTGTGAGTTTGGCAAAGCGCTCCGGTGTTAGACTAACAGCAGGTATTGGCTCAGCTAGAAAACGACCTGAACCAAGAGACCTTTTCTTTTTTGATACCATAAAACGCTTCGTTGGATAACCTGTAAGAAATTTATAGATTTAAATTGTGTACTGGTAGAAAAAAAAATTTATTAAAATATTCATTTACAAAAAATAAAAACGAGAATATTTTTTGTAAAAACTGTTCTTAAAACTAAACAAAATATGAATGAAAAAATACCTAGTTTTCAAAGGGTTTTGATTTGTACATTTATCTAGATTACAACTTCAAAAAAGATTAATGTAGGACTCTAACTCCGGAAAACTGACGGCGCGACAAATTTGGCAGCGCTTATCATACCAAAATCATCGATAAAACATTTTTCCATCCACTCACTTATACATGCTTTTCAAAAACCAGCGGCTCCAACGCAAAAGTAGAAACTATGGCTGATTTCCAATAGTGCCGCCATATGACTAGGTTCAATGATTTTTCCACACTACTCTTCTTCTCCCTTAATATTTATTGGACGTATCCCCTATCCCCTTTGTTTATATATATAACACAGTGACTACGAAAGCGGGTAGATAAACCAACATCAAAGCTGCACCAAACTCTCACCACTTTGCTTCAAAAACAATGAAAAGAAGGTGTTAACGGGAACTTGGCTACGGTAAAGTGTGTTATTCGAAGTCCCAAATATTTAAAAAGTATACAACATCCAAAAAAACCACTGCTTAATGTCACTCACAAAGAAATGCGCTTTCAATTATATCCCCAAGGCCCTCAAATATATGTGAAACATGTATGTACGTCCAATAAATATTAAGGGAGAAGAAGAGTAGGTTGGCAAAATAATGGAACCCATTCAAATGGCCGGCAGTGTACCTAAATTGAATATCGAAATGTCAAAACGCATGCAAAAGTTATAGCAATTAAAGCATCGGCATATTTTCGCATTTAAGCTTATTTTCCTCCGACCACTTCAGTGCCGTTCTGAAAATTATAAATGTAGTTCTACCTTAACCCCTTGAACAGAAAGATTATAGGTAGCTGCAGCTTGTAGCAAAAGTTGAATTTATGTAACGTCTGCTACATCACACATTTCTTTCTACATTTACAGCTTCACACTGTGGCACTGTATACTATTTTTGTATCTTTCTACTTTGACAGTGCTGCACGACAACTACAGCTACACCATTCTGGTTGGCCAGTTACCCAAAACTGTCAGTTTTTAATTTTTAGGGGTTCAAATATAATTCAATGGCAACAAATTCAAATTTTTACATTAATTTTGCGACAATTCAACTAGCCTTTTTGCGGGTGCAAATTCTTGACCTATTTCTTAAAAAATGTTATGAACTCACGGTTCACAAAACCTTGTTTGTTCGATCTGAAAATATTGAGTTGTATTTTAGATCTTTGAGCCCCATGTTCCAAAATGCAATAGGAAGTTTATTTTAGAATATTGTTTCAGTTTATTTAAGTATGTAATAGTGGATGTCTTCATGCCACTACATGCAGCTACTCTGTACGATCTGTAAAAACTAAAAAAATAAAATAAAAACAATTAAATTTAATAGCAATTAAAATTTAAAATTAATAAATAAAAAAATTAAAATTTCATATAAATTATCCCTAATGCAGTTCGATGTACCTTCTTTGAAAAAGTGTCAAATTCAATTTTTGTACCAACCCCATCCTACTTACGGTTTATTCCATATTTATGCTCCCGAGCAATTTCATACTTTGGCATAGCATCTACGTTGTATGGAACCCCATAGTAGTCGACAATTGATGGCTCAGCCCACGAGCTGCTAATATCGTTATCGTCATTATTTTGGTATTCATAGTTGTTGTTGTTGCTGTTGGGATAATAAGATTTTGCTGCTGGGAAATATGTATCGGGAATGTTGTAGGTATCGGATTCAGATTCCTTGCGTGAACGTTCACCAGCTTCAACAAGAGCAACCAAGGCCAACATATCAGCGGGGGTGAGTTTCGATTCACGTTTCAAACTGAAAATCGAGTACAAACGTAAAAAAAAAAAACAATTTTATTTAACCTGATCACATAAAAGAAGAAAATATTTATACTTAAGAAAATTGTTGTTTGTTCGTAATACACATAAATACATTATACACAGTAAATTATTTTCCAAGAGTTTGTCACTAAGGAGCGGTTTCATATTAATCTTATGAATAATTTATAATTTCTTTTTTTTCATTCTTGAAAAAGGGTAGTTGTCTATTCGAAACCTGGTAAGTTCAAGTAATGTTAAAATGGGTGAATAGTTGATTATACACGTTCATGTGAAAAATGAGGCAACAGGATCCTATTTGAATAACTTTATAGGCATTGGATAGCGCTGCCTGGATGTCGTTGGACGCCATGTGTCCTTCATTAACATCACAGGGCTAGTGATTGTTATTATTTTTTTACTTAACATACATAGTACCTACTTTAAAATAGTTTTCTGCTCGAATGCACTTTGATTGTGCATAATTTTAATTCTTATTGACAAAATATTATTATGATATTAAAATGAAAGATTTATATTTTCTCCCGAGAAATTCAACTTGAGGTGCATAGTTTATTAAAGAGACCATTTTAATGTGCGTATGTATAGTTATAGAAAGAAATTGGTATAATCTTAATAGTTCCAGTCAAATCAATTTCACTTGGGATGGTATAACAGCATTGAAAATTACGTTTCAGGTTCTGGCTTCTCCATAATAGGATAAGAAATAGAAAAAGAGAATGCGGCTAGTTGACCTTGATTCTTGCATTGATAACATCGAAATTATTGTTATCTCTGATTTCAAAAATTCTTATGAGTATCAACAGGAAAAAATCATACGAACAAAACCAGCGTAGTATATGACATAATTTGAGAGTGTTTCTGTATTCATTCTGAATATTCAAAATATTTTATTTTGCGTTTCTTTATTCAACCAAATATTTCGGATAAACCATTTAGTCTTTGTCTCGGGGAGCTCTGTAATGCATTCTGTTTATAGCTGTTTATAGATTTATAAGCAACATTTCGGGATTGTGGCAACCCTTTTCTTGTCCTTCTGAGAGTGTTGCCACCTTGGCAACTCTCCTTAAAAGTAAAGTTAGGACATGTTTGTTGTTGTGTCTTTTTCAGAAAGAAAGCCCTTTATCTAAAAAAAAGAGGAAATGGAAACTAGGAGCGTTCACATCACACGCATGGAAATGTTCTTTCCATCGAAAAGGCCATTACTGAAGCGTGCTTTTTCACAGTGACGTGCGGCACTCGAACGAACTGGGTAGACAGTTATAAACTGAATTAATTATTTTACTCTTATCCAGTCAAAAATAAAAACTGTTAACGAGGTCCAAGATACATACGGTGACCATTTCTTCAGGGGTAAAAAAGAGGACAAATTAAAAAAAAAACTTCAAAACTAGAACTCATAATTATTGATAAAATAAAACTTAAATACTGGCAATATAATTTAATAAGTTTGATTCAAAGAACTTTCACCGGTATTCATAAACGCAAAATAAAAACACTTTGCTGTTGACATTGCCTCTAGTTTGTAGGTTTCTAAATTAGTTTTGAATTTGAAAACACTCTTTCGGTCAGGGCATTTGATTCAAGCTAGAAAGAACAGTGGCAACGTTACTGGCTAGAAAAGATTTTCACATGTTCTTTACAAAATTTTCTTATCTGGTAAATACTGTCCATTTTTAAATTTGTTCTTCATTGACGTATCGTTTGACTCAACTAACCTCCTAATAATTCTTCATTATTGAATTCTAGGTCTTTTTCAAATTCTAGTACATTAAAAAAGCATTAAGATTCAAACCAGAGCTGTCACAAAGTATTGTTTAATTGGTTAAGTAAGGAAAAAAGTAGATACCTGCTATGGTTTCAATCTTAGAAAAAATGTTTGAAAGATAAAATGAGGACATTTGCAGCACAATTCAGTAAAAAGAGGACACTTTTCTGTCCTCTTTAATAAAATAATATATAGAGGACAGGACTCAGAAAAAGAGGACTGTCCTCTTAAAAAGAGGACGGATGGTCACCGTAAAGATACAGCGTATTTCTCCTTGAAATCAAACGTTAAGACTTCACACAAGACTTCACAAACGTGAATAAAAAAC
Organism: Dasysyrphus tricinctus; assembly: GCA_963921185.1. Lineage (NCBI taxonomy): Eukaryota > Metazoa > Arthropoda > Insecta > Diptera > Syrphidae > Dasysyrphus > Dasysyrphus tricinctus. Next base: position 208,527,247 of record OY992531.1, on the reverse strand, counting down.
ATGGCTACCAATAACAAACTCTTTTAAGCAAAAATATAAACCTATTTAATACCTACAAGAATACAAATTACAAAAAATTTGTACACTGATAAGGATATTAATCAAATGCTTGTATATATTTGAAACAAACGTTGAAGGGCAAACATATGTAAGTAGTCTAAGAGCTATATAGGTACACCAATCTCAAAGAAAAAAAAACTTGTAGAACTTAATTAAAGCTGAATAAAAAATGTATTGATTTATAAATAAAAATTCAAGAAACCCATAAAACTGAGAAAATAATAGAACATTTGACTCTCGAACCATTTATATATTTGTAAAACAATTTCAAAACAAGAAGTAACATACAGTTTCAAAATGCTTTTTGTTTCGACTCAATACGACAACTACTCACAGGGATACAGCTCTTCAAAACACACACGGATAAAGTTATTACTTATTCCCTTTTTTTTCGTCACTAGTGTACTCCTGCGAAAGAGTCCAGCCTTCCTACCTATTGCATTTTTTGTGACCTACTGGCCACTGGACGGTGAACGAACGATAAAATATTTAGTTCCAAAGGTAAATGAGAAAACAAAAAATAATCCTCCTCTTTAATCAACTCCAAAAATAAAAACAAAAAATGAAGAAGTTGTTCTCCTTACTTAACAGTCAACAAAAAGTTTCGAATTTACTTCTAAGTTCAAAGCACAATAAGCAATTAGACAGATTCGATTCTGTCTACTTGCTCCACATAGAAATTATACCTGAGCAACATAACCCGCTGATTTTATTTTCATACCCCCATATTAATAAACGGCGGATAACAACGTGCTAGCATTTATACATCTGTTAAATTGTAATTCTTATTAACAAATGTGTAATAGTCTGTGACGTGTGTTAACGTACGGATAACTTTAACTCGCCAAATTCCGCGTATAGTGAAGGGATAACTTCTTTACACATATACGCACAAGTGTGATAAGACCGTTTACTACTGCCAGTATACACTTTGTAAGGCAGTGCATGCATGTGAAACAAGTATTAGGAAATCACCATAATTTGATGAACTGGTGAATTTGGTGAAGTGATAAATACTGGAAAGATATCATATTTAGGTAGAACGAAAGACTCTGTCTTCGTTTTCAGTCGGGTTTTCCCGAAGCACGTAGGAGATGCAGATGCAGAGCCATAGCGAAGCGTGCGTGTGTGTATAGTTTGAGTATTGAGAATTTGTGCTTTGTGGTTGTTGGTAGATGACAATTTGAGATAGGTTATGTTAGGGACATAATTCAATGAATGTAAACACAGTTTTCTTGATTATAACTTGTAGGTTTCGTTTTTTTTTTTCTCTTTTTACGGCAGGGTAGACCTGTTTAAAACGTCTTATTGACGCACCGTCACTGCTTTTTCATAGCATCTCGGTTTAACAACCTAAAAACTGGTAAACAATTCTGTTTTTTGTCATTCCAATAGCACAATCAAATTTGCTTATTTAAACCACTTATGTATGAAGGTTACTTATTCCATTTTTTTTTTTGTAATTTCAGGAAACTAAAATTGTGAAACCTTTTAACTCTTGATACTTACACTCTGCTTAACCCTAAGCCGCTGATGCGAAATGAAGTTTTGACCGAAATACTCACGAAAACATAGCGGACAAATGTAAATGAGAAGTCTAAAAATGTAGCAGCAATGGAGTCCAGAAAAGAAAACATTTAAACAACACCACCAAGGCTCCATAAGCACAATAAAGCAGCGCCTGCGGTTGTTAGATATTTCTTCAACATTTATAAAAAAAACCTTAACTCTACAAAGGTAAGCTATTAAATAATGATTAAAGACATTTCACTTCATTCGTTAAAATTACTTCTATTATTCATATACACTAGCCCTGTTTTTTAGTAAATTTGTATCTTCGCTTAGATATTTTTTTTCAAGCGAAGATGAAAATGCACTAAAAAACGGCTTTTACTATTTCGTAGAACAAAAAAGTGAACGAAAGTATTATAATTTTCAAAAAAAAATATTCCACATTCGCCATGGTGACTTCTAATTGTTTCATAGTATTTATTAATATATTATTACTTATCACTAGAACAATATATGTATATAGGGTGTCCGGTAAACATTAGATAATCCTATTATCAGTTATAACATTTCGAAATAAAGAAGTTTTCAACGATATAACCTCTTTAGCCCCAAAGGTGCGTTTATGTTGGAGCTGCGATAAGGTATTCCAGCAACGATACGATCATAGATGAAATCGGAGCTTGAGTCACAGCTTTTAATGAGTCTTCTTGTTAGAGCTTCAATAAGCGCTGTTTATCTGAAAATTATTTGTTTTGTTTTTAATTATAGTCCAGTCAATTTGTGCTCAAACAGGCTCTTTGCGAGCAAATTGTGGGGTAGTTTTGATTTGATCCCTCCTTTTTGATTTCGGGAGTGCTGAATCCGAATCTGAGGTTTACCAACGAAATTTCGTGACGCAACATGGAAAGAAACGCAAAAAATGATGCAAAAATGCAATTCTTGTATGGCTTGAAAATTACCAGCTATTCGAAAATAACATCAAAGTACCATGGAAAGTATATACAATTTCGAATAAATCTCTATTCAAGGTTTTTTCTGCGACAACCCATTTGGACTCAAGCGCTAGTCGAAAACTGACGTATTTTTACTGTTTTCGAAAATCCACTCGAAAGCACTAAGAAATTGCTTTGTGTGACAAAATTTGAACTTTTCTCTGTAACATGAACCAAGATATACTTTTCTCATGGTCTTTTATGAGCTGAGATTGAATCTGGCCTTGGAATTGCTCTAGCACGTTACGTTTTTATTCGAATCTAAAGATTTAAAAAAAATGCATTCTGTATGCAAATTTGAAGTTATATTTTTTTCTCGAGGTAATTTTTTTATGGTCATTTCCTTTTTTTAAATTAAGTTTTCCATAATACCGAATTTCAGAAAAAAAAATAATACCTAGGTATATAATTTTAAAGTTTTGAGAAATTACACTTTAAACCTTTTTGTTATGCTTTTTTTCGCAAATCTTGAGTTTAAAAATCTTTTTTTTTTCAAAAACAATGCATAGGTTTCACTTGATTCAAAAACTAGCAAATAGAACAGAGTATTGGCTTAAAAAACGTTATAATACTTAGTTGTAAGTATTATCGTTATTTTTAAATATATTTTTTACATTGTTGGTACTTTTTTTAATAAAATTGACCCCCTCCCAGGCTCGGACAAGCTATACGTGCCAGCGGTGCAAATGCGCAGGGCGCTGAACCCAATGGGCGCCTTGAGCAAGTATCAAGAAAGCCACTACCACTACCTACCTATACTATTTTAAATTCGTTTTAAAAGATTACACCAATATTGATATCCATTCTTGTTCTGAGTTAAAGACAAAATCTTCTATTCCAAAAGTAAGTCGGAGCCTAACTTACTATTCACACCCACAGTAAAAAAAAAACTAAATCACAAAATCTTTGCAAAGTACACAATTCGCCTCAAAGTCTACACCTTTGATAATGAGAAGATGACTTCTTCCACCAATAACCGCAATTGAAGGGTGCTTATTATGAAGCTTGCGCAGAGCGTTAATCTAGCTCGGGCTGGGCCTGCCCCCTCCCATAGTAAAAAATGCTTGTATTAAACTGTTCTACAAAAAACCGTCATCATTTCTTGGCGCCTAAGTTATCGTACTCTCCCCAAAACATTAGTAGGAAAAATTATGTTAAAAAAAATTAAGCTTAACCCCTTGAACAGAATGAACGTAGCTGCAGCTGGTAGCAAGAGTTGAATTTAGTTTAACTTCTGCTACACCATACATTCCTTGCTACATTTACAGCTTCTCATTGTGGCACTGTATACTATTTTTGTATCTTTCTACTTTGACAGTGCTACACGCGACAACTACAGCTACACCATTCTGTTCGGCCAGTAAGTCATATCGCTGCTCGGATCGTTTATCACAGCTCCAACATAAACATATCGCGCTTTACTGGCTGAACAGAATGGAGAAGGTTCTGCAACTGAAGCTACAGCTGGAATTGCTGTCAAAATGTTAAATACACACAAATTCAATGATGCGAACACAACACGATGCAGCTGCAGACAGAGCTGCAGACGCAGCTGGACAAGTTGGCCAAAAAATTCAAAATTGCGGGCGCAATCGAGTGTTTACATGTGGGTTAAAGTGATTTTTAGACTCTTTTAGCTTCTTTTTAATCATTATCCATTTTTATTTCTATTTTGTTTTGTATTCTTATTTTTATTTTCGATATTGAAATGTCAAAAAGCTGTACAGCTGCATTGTGGGAGTGTAAACAAAATTAAATAGTTGGAGCACTCTTTTCTGTTCAGGCAGCTATGCTTTCGTAGTTTTTTAGGCTGACATTTTTTGACAGCCATCCGAGGACCAGTAGTGAAAAACACTGGTAATAGAAAATGAGTACATTCAGACAATGCATGGGAAAGGAAAGCAAGTTTATAGTCTCTGATTGGTCAGATGTCAAAATATTGCTTTCCAGTTTAGGCAACTTTATTGGAAAGTTGACTGGAAAGTAACTTAATGTCAGATTTTTATATCTTGCATTGTCTTCTATCTACGCTGGGCAAATCATGTTATGATATTTCATTCCGACTGCACGAGAGTTTGACTAAAAAACTAGCTTTTCGATTGTGTTCGTATTGGTCGCAAAGCGAATATCGATATTTAAAATGGGAGAATATTAAAAATATAAATCATTATTCTTATTATCACTTCTGGTGTGGTAATAATAAGAGCATTAATTAATAAAAAGGTTTAAAAATAAATTACAATCCAGGCAGTTATACATACATCAGAGTTTTATCTCTTGCAAAAAGTTGTTTTTGATTTGCCAGCACTGTTATTATCTACCAAGTATAGTTTTATTTGACTGCTTTCCTGATTATTTATTTATAAGAACACGCAGTTTTCCAACAGTTGTCAAAAAATCACGAAATCGAAAGCGACACTGATACTTTAGTTTCAAAAAAAAAATCCATTTGCCGAAGAAGAAACTGCTTCAACTGGATATGGATAGAAATACTAAATAATGAGACAAAAAATGAGACAACAAGCAAAAAAAAATTCATCTGTCAAAATTCATGTCAGGGAACTCTGTCAAGATAAAATCGCAGATAGATATCTCTGACATCCCAACAAGAGATGAAGCGGACTGACTCCATGGGATATTTCATTTCAAGATGGACATCCTGATAGAAATTATCTCCGGTGGAGTCGGGGCGTAAGTCAAGAAAAATCTACCTTATGCTACATTTCCACCTAGCGCTAATCTGAGATTTAATGAGATTAACCTTAAATCTCCTCTAAATCTCGTAGATTTACCATACAAATTTATTTCGTAAATCTTGAAGATTAGAAATTAATCTTGTTAAATTTTCCTAGGACAAATAGTTTTACAAATCGAACTAACCTATTTTTACATGGTGCTGAACGATTCATTCGAGACTCGCATTCAGTTCTTCATTGTTTCACACGAATCAAACATTCGCACTTCATAAGAAAAATTGGAACGCCATTTGCATTTTTGAAGGTCCTGTCAAATTTAATCTTTTTTAAATCTTTTTGTGCGGTGGAAACACCAAAAAGATTTATTAAATCTAATCTGAGATAAACCTTTGGTGGAAACATAGCATTAGTCAGCATTTACATGACCCAATTTTTCCAATGGCGATCTTTTGTTGTTGCTGTAATACATTGACTTTCCTCTCATTTTTAATTCTCTCCTTTTCCCTCCAACAACAAAAACAAAAATCGCACTGGAAAAATCGGGTCATGTAAATGCCGACTTGCTATCAAGTCAAGTGGCAGCATATCTGCATGTTTTGTCACTGAACATAGAGCTGAGCTTTGTTGTTTTGTGATTTTTAATTTTTTTTTTTTGTACGTTCGTTTTTACTTTTTTGTGGGAAGAGGTTCCTTAGAAGAAAATGAAAAACTGTATGACAAGTAAAAAAATTTGAAAAATTATAAGATTTCTATGAGATTTGGTAATTTTATATTGAGTTTGCTTATACAAAAATTAAATAGCCAATATTAGGCTGCTGAATAATCTCTATTTTTTGGAGTACTAGGTACATACCTACTGTTTCATCTTATTTTTAAACCTGCTTTTTAACTCCAAATTACCTACATATATACCTTTTAACTTAGTCTAAATTAAATGGCCTGCGTTTAATTAAATTAAAAATAAGTAAAATGGCGCATTAGAGCTAAAAGGGGTGTTTAAGATTAGATGAAATGTAAACAAAATTGAGATTAAGCTGCAGGATGCCACAAACACATTTAAACCATCTTCATGTTTACACCTTCAGAGCACTTATCTATGTTTTTTCTTGAAGATTTATGTAGCTTTTACTTTTTTTTTTCGTTCCTTCTCTGTTTGTAGGAAGTTTATTATTTGTAAGAATTTAATTAACTCTAATTGAAATTTCAAGTTGATTACAAATTTTAGAATCCGTGAAGGATGATTTTCCTCAGAATAATTTTTATTTTTATAGATAACGAGAAAAAAATAAAAAAATAAGAAAGTTATTTCAAGCTAAGCAATTATTTCTAAATTTTATCGTTATAGGTATGTACGTATACATAGGTAAACACTGTGTCATTTGGAGGACTTCAAAAGTCCATCTACCCACGTACATATATGTTATATTGTTTGTAGTATTTTGGATTTACGAACAATAAAATCTATCCTTATAAATTATGCCATTGCATGCTTTGTTGATTAATTTAATTGGACAACAAAGTGTAATGTGAACGAACACCTTTTCATCTGGTATAGCAAAAACAACGAAAGGAAAAATAATATAGTAAGACTTTTGAAGAAATAAGCGTGGGCCTGGGCATGCCGCTTGCCACTTCTATTTAAGTATTTTAAAATATTCTCCTAGAAGTGCTGAATTCAACTTCATTTATGTATGAGACGCGAAGCGCAATATAATCCCCTATTAAATTTATGGGGGTAAAAAGGATCGACGCCGCCGCCGCACAGTGGGGCCAAACCTACGATTTAGGGAAAAAACCTCTAAGCGGTATCATTTCGTATGTATGTATTTGCACCCGCTAAATTGAATGGTATCATCCGTTTTATGATCAGAGTTAAGGGGAAATTTTTATTTTTCCATAAAAGTGGGATATTTTGTATCAAGTACGTCAGGTGGAAACTAAAAAGTAAATAACGATATCTCAGAGAAGAAAAAGCGGATTGGAGTGATTCAAAGTTATTTTTGAAGAAAAATAATAGAATTTTCAAATTTCATTTTGACTTCTGTGAAAAAACAATCACGTCTTTATTGAACCGGTTATATTCAATCGGAAATTATCTTATTTCTTAAATTTAATTTTTATTCACCGATCCCAAAACTGGTAGAATGTGGTGATGAAATTTTAATAGGATCTTCATTACCATCATGACTACCAGAAAAGAGCTGAAACAGACCCTAGGAAGGTGGAGCTTTTTTGTATGGCTACTCAAGTCCGGAAGTTCACCCGATGCTCAAGTTTTGGCTAGATTGGCTAGATTTTTCGGTGTAATCGAAAAAGTGGGGTTAATTATTTTCTCATCAAAAACATTGAGGTATGTATTAACACAGTACATTCAAAGAAAAATTTAAAAAAATAATCCGTAAAATGGAGGAATCATAGAAAACATTAGTTTTAAAGGCTTAAAATTTCAATGGTCCGTTTTAACCCCTTATTTCGGGCAAAAGCAAATTTTACTATAAAATCATTATAACAGCTGCATTCCGCATGAAAAATACTTAAAGAAAAGTGTATCACAATGCCATATTAGACACTTTTATATATGAGGTTTCTTCCACCTCGGCCCCACTGTGCGCCGTCGCGTCGCTGAAACGTGTTTCTTCTACACAGAGAGAAAAAGTACTACATAAAATCAATAAGATTGCCTTATTGAGCTACTTTGCTAAGAAATCTTATTGAAAGTATTGAATAATATGATATTTTCATAGAGAAATCTTATTGATTTTATAAAGAAAATCTTATTGAAGTTTTGAAAATTTTGTACTACAGTTTCTAAGTGGAAAGTCACATTAAATGATGTAAACAATGTGAAAACCTTATTACTAATAATTTTTTAGAAGACATCTTCTTAAATCGAAAAGTTTTTCTTTTAAAAATTTAGGCAGTAGATCAAGCGTTTGATGAACAATAAGAAAACCTTATTACTTTTCAATTTTAAAAAGATAAACTTATAATGCGGGGTAGGTTATGTATACACTGTTCAAATGAATGTCATGCATATGACGGTGTCCACATTGGGTATGAAAAAGTGAATTTTTAATGACTTTTCAGTATTCATATCTCGCTCCCACTCCTTCATTGAAGTGAGATGTGAATACTGAAAAGTCATTAAAAATCCAATTTTTCATACCCAATGTGGACACCGTCTATGAGATTGTATTCTTATTAGCTTTCTGATTTAAAAAGGTAAACATATTACTTTTCACTCGTCTAAGGAAATCTTCTTGAAACAAAAAGAATTCCTTCTTATTAGCATGAGTTTTCTCATAAACATTGTGTTTGTGTGTGATACCTGCAACGGTGCTTTGCATTTGCATTGTTAAGGGAATTGTGATCGCAATTAGACGTGCGTGTGTTTTGACCCCTATCGGCCTATCGTATTTGGGAAAAAAATTATAAAGTAAGTAAAAAGAGTTTTGAAATGGAAAATATTCCATATTTTAACGCGAGTGAAAGTGAAATTGAACTACCCGGTGAATTAGTGAGCATTCCAGCGGTAGTATGGAAAGATGAGGATATTGCGGAGACACGGCAAATTTTTGACTCCTGGGGCCTGAGTAGTTCGGCGTCGACGTTCCTTTATTTTTTGTTATTGGGAATTGATTTTTATGTTACACTTTTTGTAAGCAACAAAAAATAAAAAAATTGAAAAAAATATAACTATTGCGTCTTTTCGTCATGTGAAAAAGAATTTAAAAAATAACCTTATCTTATGGAAACCTTATTGGCTGGCAATCTCTCTCAATCTTTTAGAAACAATAAGAAGATCTTATTGATAATATGTGACAATCTTTAATATAATACTTGACAATCTTTTATAAACAATAAGATGGTCTTATTGAAAAGGGATGCAAATCTCTTGGAAAAACAATAAAGTGAGCTTATTGAAAGTTTGTAGGATTCTGTTTGAAATAATGTGAAATAAAAGAAATTTTAATTTCAATCTTAGATTTAATTTTTAATTTCTTCTATTTCACAATACTTCAGACAGAATCCTACAAACTTTCAATAAGCTCACCTTATTGTTTTTCCAAGAGATTTTCATCCCTTTTCACTAAGACCATCTTATTGTTTCTAAAAGATTTTCACATATTATCAATAAGATCCTCTTAATGTTTCTAAAAGATATTCACATACTATCAAAGAGATTTTCTTATTGTTCCTAAGAGTTTTCCTCATACTTTTCAATAAGTTTTCTTATTGTTTTAAAAAGCATTCGTATTGAAAGCTAATAAGATATCTTCTTAAAAATATGTGGATATCCTATAAAATGGTCATCAACATTCTGATAAGATAATCTCTATGGTTTTAATAAGACTTTCTTCTTGGATGAAAACCATAGAGAAATCTTATTACTTTTCTTCTATTTTATGTGGTACTTTTTTCTCTGTGAGTGGGATACAAAATTTAGTCTTTTATAGGGATATAAATATATGTACATCATTAAGGAGACAAAAAAAAAAAAAAACAACAACAATTTGTATCCTGAAAAAATCTTACCGCATATCGTATTTGTTAAGTTTATTGTTGGATCGCTTCTTTCGGTCTCCATAATAACGACTCGAATATTGAAGGGGCATTGCAAAAGGTTCTAAGTATGCCTCTGAATTGAGGATATTCTGGAGATTATCGTATCCTTTGTTGTTGTTGCGGTATTGACCTGAAATATGAAGAACAAAACATTCAATAAAAACATAATGCAAGCTATAAATGTAATTTACAGAAAAAAAAATATATTAAATCCGATGTTGTTGGATGTAAACTGTAAATCGAGAAACGAGAAAAAATATAACGGATTTAAATTTCCGTGGAATGTCATGAGCAAAATTCAAGTCGTTCATTTGGCTTATTTTATCATAATTCAATGTTCCGCACAAATTCTCTTATTTAAATTGATCTTCTCTGGAACTAATAATTTTTCTGGATAAGGATGCATAGAGATGTAAGTCTTGAATGGAATGCGGAATCTCTAACTATATAATGAGGAAAGAGGTAGTCAAGTCAGAGTTCGGAAGTAGTTTAGGCGGAGGAAAATTGAAATCGCCTGCTACAATCTTCTTCCCATATGATTACTCTTTAAAGTTTCCACAGTCACTCTGGCTTCCGTATGCCCCGATGTTCACCGTTTTTAACGTGTAGTTTGCATCGTAGGAGGCAAGAAGTACTATTGAATTGTGGCCTTTATAGTTCCAATATTCTGATCCAGCCCCAGAATGACATTGACTGGCTGAACAGAATGGAGACGGAGCTGCAACTGGAATAGCAGTCAAAATTTTGAATACACACAAATTCAATGATGCGAACAGAACACGACGCAGCTGCAGAAGGAGCTGCAGACGCAGATGGACAAGTTGGCCAACTTTTAACTTTTGCTTGCAGCTTTTGTGACATTTTAAAATTGCGAGCAAAACGAAGCGTTTACACGTGGGTTAAAGTGATTTTTAAACTCTTTTCAATCACTAATAAAGACGTAAAGCAATTTTAGCTCCCTTTTCATCATTATTCATTTTTATTTGTGTTTTCATTTTTATTTTCAAATGTCAAATGTCAGAAAGCTGTAGGTACAGCTGCATTGTGGGCGCGTAAAAAAAATCACGTACAACACTTTTTGACAGCTTTTCCAGTAGCAGCTGCAGCTCCAGTTGCATCACTCGGTTCAGCCAGTGAATATTTACATTCTTGCCGTCTATCACAACAACACAGTTCGGCAAATTCCAGAGTACTTCAAAATAGGATGTGATCCTCTTCCAATCTCGCTGAGTTGGTTGGGTCAAATATAAGGGCATAAGGTGATCCCACAATATGTCACTCATGTTTCATATTATGATGCTTGCTACCGTAGAGTATCCTACACGAAACATCCAAGGTGACACTTGTTTTGGAACTCCTTGTAAAAGATACCTAACAAATAAATCTTTACCTTGGTTTTAAAAGGGCCAATGTCCATTTTGATAATTTTTGAGAAATCGAAAATTTATCTTTTTAATTACTTAAAATCGTAATTACTTTGAATATTAAACTTTCAATAACGATCAGAATCTAGTTAAGAAAAAATTTAACCACATTGGGCCTCATTACATTACAATCGTAAAACATCTTCTGCTGAGTCAAATAGTGTACTTAGAACCAAGGTACAGAAATAAATGGGTTATTCATAAACGGCGTAAGACCGTCGTAAACGCTATAAAGTTTTAAACTTCGTAAATCTATCATAATTTGTACAGTTTTACGCAGCTTAAAATATTACAACGTTTGCGATGACTTTACACTGTTGCATAAATCCTTAATATACAAACAAAGAGTATAAAAAACTTACAGCAGAACCAAAGACAATTGAGCAAAAAGGGTTCGATAAGTGATCGTAGGATTTTAAAAGTTTGATAAGACATTCTCATTATTTTATAAAAATGTTTAACTTTTGTCCATTTAATGTGATAATAAGCTCATACAATTTTTAACAATAAGTTTTTTGAGGTATCGTGAGACTTTACTTCTCTCTAAACACATTCAAAAATCATTATCCAATCCTTAAAGCTATAATCCTTTTTATGAAATAATGATTTTAAAGCATAAAAGTGCCCACTTTGTAACTCTGTAACTCTTGCATCGATAAAATTGGTCTAAAAACGTTGAAAAATGGAACAAAGTTTTCATAGTTTCTCGACGAATTTTATCGATGTGAAGATTACAGAACGTGGTCAGAGGCACGCTAACGATGTAGATTGAAATAACCCTCTGAAGTCTGTAATTTTTCAGATCTTATTTGCTGCTCCAAAAAAGGCAACTTTGAGACTTTTTTGATGACATTTGAAACGAAATTTTCCACACACGTCAAAATGTAGACCAAGCAATAAACTGAAAAATTCTATTGAAGGACCAGAAAAACTAGACGTTTACAATCCGGAACAACGATTCGATACGTGTGAACGCTTCTCATTTCGATTCTGAAATCAAATCCAGGGCTCTGATCGCGTAATTTTGAGAGCGATCGTCCTTGAAAAGATTGTAGCAAACGAGACGTCACTCTTTTACTTCGTATATATCACAAACCTGTCGTCAAGTCGTGTCGTTCTGTATACAGTTTGAAAACAACTCAGAACACCAAATAAGGTACTGAAAATTAAATTATTAGGTCTGATCCTTTAATATCTGTTTGCGTACTTCGCAAAACTACGAATTTCTACGAATATAGCCCAAAACTCTTTCAAAGTTCATATACAAAATTAAATTGTACTAAAATTCGTAGAAATTGGTAATTTTGGCAGGTACGAGACATCACTTTTTAGAGCTACTGGTATTAACCCCGAGGCCACACGAGCAAGTACTTGCAAGCAAGTTGCAATACATACACATTTGTTTACTAACACAAACAAACCCAAGCAACTTGCTTATCAACTGGCATGCAAGTTTTGAAGCCAGTAGTGAAGCAAGTTGGGAGACAAGCAAGTGGAATGCAAGTGGAAAGCAAGTGGAATGCAAATTACGAATTTGACAGGCAGTGTATGTAGCCAACTTTCTTGCAAGTACTTGCTCGTGTGGCCTCAGGGTAAGTGGCTTTAAATACATTATGGCTGTTTTACAATGACGCGTTCGCGTTCGCGATGCGTACGTTACATTTAACAAGCGCTACGGCCGCGTCCAGATAAATCGAACAACAAAATTCAAAACTTTTTTCAACACTAGATGGCCACATACCTAAATTGAAATCGAAATGTCAAAACGCACGCAAAAGTTGAATAAACTCTACTTTCGCGTTGCAGCCGCTTACGTTACGTTGGTTTGTGTACCTGCTAATGGATGCAAAATCGTAACATAATGCTCAACGCGTCATTGTAAACACTAAACAGAAATTCCTATGCCTGAACTTTTGCGTTGACAGGCAAATCTTTCAACGCGACGCCCAACGCGGCATTGTAAAACAGCCATAAGTTCGATGTCGCTGTGTAATGGCTGATTTACAATGACGCGTTCGCGATGCGTACGTTACATTTAACAAGCGCTACGGCCGCGTCAAAATAAATCGAGCAAAAAAATTCAAACTTTTCAACACAAGATGGCCACATACCTAAATTGAAATCGAAATGTCAAAACGCACGCAAAAGTTGAATAATCTCTACTTTCGCGTTGCAGCCGCTTACGTTACGTTGGTTTGTGTACCTACTAATATATGCAAAATCGTAACATAATGCTCAACGCGTCATTATAAACACTAAACAGATATTCCTATGCCTGAACTTTTGCGTTGACAGGCAAATCTTTCAACGCAACGCCCAACGCGGCATTGTAAATCAGCCATAAATGCTTTCAACTTTAAGGTGAAGTTTTCCAGTTTAATCGGCACTCAAATGAAAATGAGACAACCGATTTTAAAATAGGTATTTTCTTTATTTGTTTTATGTTCTTAAAAGCGCTGTTCACGTTGTAATTTCTTTGAGCCGGATTACACGGTTCGTTTTTTCGTTCGTTTCGTCCTTCGTCCTTTTGACAGGTACGTGTGTACCTTCGTGATTAAACACAACAAAAAATGTTCGCTCGTGTTTTTGACGTTCAAAACAGTTGAGTTTCATTTATTGGAAATAGACAGTAATAAAAATAAAAAATATTTTTAAATCACTTCTTGTTCAAATTTATGTTGTATTTAATTATGAAAAACAATATTCATGCAACAGCGTAAAGTCGTCGTAAATGTGGCTAAGTTGCATGAATACCCTTAATGTAAAAGCTCATTATTTTAAGTTTGTAAGTGCCCTATTACACGATGACTTTTGAGTCACGACTTTTTTCGAAATTAAATTGAGTGCGAAGGTGAGATCAGATGTTTTTTCTCGTTCGCACTCATTGAATTTCGAAAAAAGTCATGACTCAAAATTTGTCGTGTAATAGAGCAATAATCATCAAACCATAAACGTCAAAATTCAAACGGAAAAAGTCTTAAAATTTTCATACGTGCTTTCGTCACTTCACTCCCCCTACATTTCTATAGCCCTCGTCAATGTGTCAAATAGACGAAACACGAAACGACTGAAAAAACGAATCGTGTATTCAGTCCCTTTCACATTACTTTTATGTCGAATTTTTTGTGCATAATGAAATCTTTTGAATACCACCACTGCAGTACGCTGGAATAAAGTAGGCAATGAGCGCGTATGTACATAGTTCGTTAATTTTTTTATGAACTCTTTTTCATTTAAAAAAATTTAAATTTTGCTATGAACATGTATATTTTAGTAGCGTATTGCTGTGCACTGCTTTTTTCCTCGAAGTACTGCTTTCTCAAAAAATTGAACGGCAGCCCTGGTCGTGACTCGTGAGGTTCCATTGAAGTTTTGAAGTACAGTTCCGCAAATGTATTATGAATGACTAAAACATAATATGATACCACGTATACTATTTTCATAGTTGCCGTCGTCGTGTTCATCAGAGTTTTCACCGATTTAGGTAAAAAAAAGAGGAAAAACAGCACAAATGATTTTATTTAATGAAATTTTAATTATTTGACAATTATCTTGAAACTATGAAACTTTGTAATTCTGTCACAAATTGTATGGAAAATTTGACAGATTTACGAAGTTTAAAACTTTACCACATTTACGACAACTTTACGCTATTGCATGAATACCCTTAATGTTCTTATGTTTTAATGGAACAAATGAATAAGGTTCAAATAAATCAACGAAATATATGGAGTAAAGATCACTTAAAATTATTTATTTGAAACGATTTTGTGTCGTTGCATATGATTCGCTATGATTTCGCGTTGGTTTGGGAGAGTCCTTAAAGCTTCTCATATAAAACGAGTGCGACTTGAAAAATAATGAATGGTGAATAAGTTGTAGGCTTTAAGCTTTCCAATTAAAATATGTCTCGTAAACATCGTTATACTACATTTCCACTGAACACTAAACCAAGATTTAATAAGATTTACCTCAAATCTTCTTTAAATCTCCAAGATTTACCATACGAATTGTTTTCGTTAATCTACAAGATCCCTCCAACAAATCAAACTAACCTATTCTTATATGGCGCTGAAGGATTCATTAGTGGTTGGATTCAGTTCTCTAATGTTTGACATAAAAAAGATATTCTGTCTCACTTCAACGTCATAAGAAAAAATGAAACCCCTTTTGCTTTTGAAGTGTGCTGTAAGAGTTAATCTTCTTTTTAATCTTTTCAGCTGGTGAAAACACCACATAAATCTTTTTCCTTAAACTCCAGATTATCTTTTGGTGAAAACGTAGTATTAATGAAGATGTTAAACAGATACAATTTTTTTAAACGGTTTTGTAACAGTGGCTGAATCACCTATACTCTGTCCAACAAAAATTGTCAGTAGAGGGCTTATGGGGGAGCTTTTTTCATAACAGTGGTACCTGTGTATACTATCACAACTATAAAATAATAGATCTGCCACTGAAAAAGATACTAACCCACTGATTAACATACAGGAATTGTTGTTGTAAGTATTTGAAACATTTCGTTCGCTCAAACAGGGCCGTTGTCGTCTTTTAATGCCACAAAAGCATTCTGGGGCCTATTTCAGCGCTACTACATCAACTACAATGAAGCATCTTGACAGTTGTGTTGTATGATTTCCAGTTGTAGTACAACAGTGTAGGTACGGAGGAGCGACTGGAAATATTAAAAAAAAATGTATGATTCTTTTTCAAAGCTTTTCAAGCTTCATTGTTGTAAAACAACTAAAAGAAAATTCTTACTACATTCTTACATTAAAAAATTTTGATGTAGTAAGGAAAAATGGCTGGGTATTAACGTTAGTATACGAATGTAGGTATTTATTTAAATCTAAACATAACATTATAAATATTATATATAGATATGATATTTTAACTTCCAAATCATCGTGAAAATAATTATGTCCGAATCCATTATATGTAGTTCTACCCAGAGCAACAGCAAAATAAAAAAAAGCAAACGTCTTATCTTCCCTGTACTGACAATTTTTAATGGATAGAGTATAGTTGGTTTAACACATCATTTACGCAAAATATGATTTAAAACATCATTTACGCAAAATATGATTTAAGGAACGTTGCGGCCATCTTTTGACTGCAAATTTTTGAACGTCGTAATTATTCGTAATCATCCAGTTCATGTCGATGAGACTTCGCCAAATAAATCAATTACCTCAAAAACTAAAAACAAAAGAATAAAAACACCAAAAGGAATATGAATTTTTATCAATTCTGCCGCATATGATTTCTTCAACAATGTTTTCAAACCTGTTTTTACGTTTCAAACACGTATTGTTTATGATTATGTGTACAACATAGAAATTTAATCTATCCATTATGGAAAATAGACCACTTATTTATTATTTTCCTCACAAATTCAAATAAAAAACCTTCTTTATCTCTAACTTGTTCGATACAACATAATAGGCTCTCGCACATTCCTATGTAAATTTAATGTACTAGTATGTGTGTATGTACCTTATGTATACATTACACATAAATCAATATTTCTTGCATGCATGTATAACAACTCACCTCGGGGATATTCATCCTGCAGATCCTGCAAATCGGAGTACATTAGAGGTGGGTCAATCTCATCGCTCCAAACACCGCCACCACCGTTGTTGGCCAGGGCTGCCGATGGAATTGGATTGTTATACAAGTCAGCTCCTCCATACATTAACTGTGAGTTAACACCGCGTTTCTGAAGGATGGGTGCTGACGGAAGGTGCTGTTGTTGGCCTTCTTTATTGGGGCCGGATATTTCTGTGTTTATTGAAGTGGCAGTGTTTGACGTGGGCGCTGATAGAGTTTCCATATTTGAAATTTTATTATTTGTGGCATATTCATCGTAGTGTTCTCGATTGCCGGCTACTTGGGGTGGTTGATGTACTTTATCATTCGATGAACGTTTTACTGTAAAGGAAAATGAAGTGTGCCAAAGAGTGATTGAACAAGGAAGTGGGTGGCTGTGTCGTAAAGACTCAGTTTTAAAGTTTTTTTTTTTTAATAAAAACAAAAAAAAAAACAAAAGAAAAGAGCACCAAAATTGCGAATCAAAACACAATTTTACGTTTTTGTGTAAGCAAATCTTAGAACCGAAAACTTATAAAAAATATACCAACTATAAACATTTCTGCTTAGGTATGAGCTTATGACATATAACACTCATACACGAAACAAAATAATTAACTCAAAGTTAAAAGTTCAAGTGAGCTCAACTCCATGATTGCGTTTCGCCCAGGTACGATAGTTGGGCTCATCTTCATATTCAATTATTATAAAAAGCCTGAGCGCGGGCATTTGAAATTCTAAGTGTCTGAATTTAACCAAATTCCCTTAGAATAATAAAATTCATAGTATCTTAATGCTGTGATTTTTATATTAGTCGGTAAACATCGATACAAAATTGCGTCTTAGAAGGGTACGATAGTCATCTAACTGATGAGCCCAACTATCGTACCTGGGCGAAACGCAATCATGGAGTTGAGCTCACTTGAACTTTTAACTTTGAATTATATATTCGGTCACTCCACTTAAACAGAAGAATTTCTTTTCAAATTTTCTTCATATTCAATTATTATAAAAAGCCTGAGCGCGGGCATTTGAAATTCTAAGTGTCTGAATTTAACCAAATTCCCTTAGAATAATAAAATTCATAGTATCTTAATGCTGTGATTTTTATATTAGTCGGTAAACATCGATACAAAATTGCGTCTTAGAAGGGTACGATAGTCATCTAACTGATGAGCCCAACTATCGTACCTGGGCGAAACGCAATCATGGAGTTGAGCTCACTTGAACTTTTAACTTTGAATTATATATTCGGTCACTCCACTTAAACAGAAGAATTTCTTTTCAAATTTTCTTCATATTCAATTATTATAAAAAGCCTGAGCGCGGGCATTTGAAATTCTAAGTGTCTGAATTTAACCAAATTCCCTTAGAATAATAAAATTCATAGTATCTTAATGCTGTGATTTTTATATTAGTCGGTAAACATCGATACAAAATTGCGTCTTAGAAGGGTACGATAGTCATCTAACTGATGAGCCCAACTATCGTACCTGGGCGAAACGCAATCATGGAGTTGAGCTCACTTGAACTTTTAACTTTGAATTATATATTCGGTCACTCCACTTAAACAGAAGAATTTCTTTTCAAATTTTCTTCATATTCAATTATTATAAAAAGCCTGAGCGCGGGCATTTGAAATTCTAAGTGTCTGAATTTAACCAAATTCCCTTAGAATAATAAAATTCATAGTATCTTAATGCTGTGATTTTTATATTAGTCGGTAAACATCGATACAAAATTGCGTCTTAGAAGGGTACGATAGTCATCTAACTGATGAGCCCAACTATCGTACCTGGGCGAAACGCAATCATGGAGTTGAGCTCACTTGAACTTTTAACTTTGAATTATATATTCGGTCACTCCACTTAAACAGAAGAATTTCTTTTCAAATTTTCTTCATATTCAAAATAATTAACTTAAAATTGCGAATATATTAAGTTAACAACAAATATAACGAGCTCCAATCCTCGTTGAAATCCAACTTCAAAAATTGTAGCAAATGTAATGCTTAGCCAAAAAAAAATATGCAAAAATAAAAGCTATTAAAACAAATAAAAAAGGCATACATATTAGTTGCTCCAATAATTACTGTCCAACATTGATAAGTGCGTGCAAATCAAATGATTCAATTTTGTTTAAATAAACGAAAAAGGTTTAAGACACCGTCATTAATAAAGCGGGCCATTCGCGTTAAAACTGTCGTAAGGACTATCCGACAAATTTCAGTCGCAAACGACAGGTTCGACCGTGAATGTCCTTGTTATACATCGGACCGTGCGACTAACGACAGGTTGGAAGTCCGTTGAAAATTTCAACAAACCTTGTGACACGACCGAATGGTCGTATAGTGAATGGCAGTTTTTGAGACAATCCTTGCGACCGAACTACTCAGTCTACGGATAATCTTCATAGTTTTTATTTTGTTTCTAGGAGACGAGATAAATAAAAAACAAATTGAAGGAATTTTTTGACACACTGTTCGTAAAACTGGTTCGCAACGTGTGTGCGTACTTTCGACAGTCGTTGCAACAGTCCGGTCGACAGCCTGTGTGACAGTCTTAACGTGAATGGCCCGCTTAGCAAATAATCACCCGTAGGAGAAAATACCTATCGCAAGCTCTTTTCATATCTAATAAGCTTTGAAACAACAAGTTGAAATTCAAAAATGAAATGAGCTGTCAAACGAAATTATTAAATTGCAAATGAAAACACTTTTTCTGTGATTTGTGAAATTACCTCATTTAGGCTCTAATGAAAACGTAGTATTACGCTGCTGTATGAATACCCCTATTCCGTGTTGAATACCCGATAGTAGAAATATGTTACCGGGAAGGGAAAAATTCCGAGGGAAAATATTTCCCACGGGATTCCCGATAGAGGAATGATTGTTTTTCTAGAAAACTAAATTCGGGACATATCGTAGATATAGGGCGGTATTCACTGAGCACTCATAAACGGCTCTTAAGTTTATGAGGCTCCTAACTCAAATAATATTTGTGCTATTCACCAACCACTCATAGCTCTTTTTCGAAGTTCGAAAATGAGAACAACTCTCTCTTCCCCAGGTACCCCCAAACTGTGAAATCAAACTGTTTTCAAAAATGATCGCACTCTGTCGGTACTTCTCGGATCCTTGAAAAAATGAGTGTTGCATGCACATAAATAAATTTTTTGTGACTACATTAATTTTAATTTCTGTCGGGGTGAAGATCATTGCACGTTTTAGTTTGTTTTTTATAGGAAAATATTCTTACTTTACTTTTTATTTCGCTAATTATTTCGTTCGTACACTGTCTACTACGTTTGCGGATCCAAAATGGACTCGTTCGCTTGAAGGGGAGATAGACGTCAAATGTCGTTTATATTAACTGTGTTAAATGAAGTAAAACTACATCAGGGGCCCAATTCAACAAGAGTGACTTTTTTCTGTGTACACAGAAATTCGATTTTTTCGATTCGGCAAGTGTGAGTTTTAAGTTTTTGACAGGTAACGCGTGCACAATCAATCAAATTTATTTAGATTTGTTTTGGAAGTGAATAGAATGTGTACACAGAAAATAGTAACCCTTGTGGAATTGGGCCCCAGAACAGTATAAATGTGTGAAACTGTCAAAACTGTCAGATCAAGCAAAAAGTTTTTCTGAGATAAATTTTAGCTTATTATTATCCCAGACAAACAAATCAACTGGTACTGCTACTTCGACATTTCTCACTAATTTTCTCCAACACAAAAGTAGGTTCAGGAAATATTGTTCTTAATTGTTCTGAAAAACATCATGGAACACAAAGTGACAGAATGAAGTATGAAGAACAGTTTGGGTAAGGTTTTTACTCATGGAACACACAATCCTGTACTTTTCTGTAATTTTCTATTCATTATCTACACCTTTTATTATCCTATATTTTTCAAATTTTCACAGCAAACGGACAAAAGAATTATCTTCACCGCGTGAATTACAAAAAGAACTTAAAAAATTGAAACAATAAATACTGAAGACTAAGGGCGGTATTCACTGAGCACTCATAAACGGCTCTTAAGTTTATGAGGCTCCTAACTCAAATAATATTTGTGCTATTCACCAACCACTCATAGCTCTTTTTCGAAGTTCGAAAATGAGAACAACTCTCTCTTCCCCAGGTACCCCCAAACTGTGAAATCAAACTGTTTTCAAAAATGACCGCACTTTGTCGGTACTTCTTGGATCCTTGAAAAAATTAGTGTTGCATGCACATAAATAAATTCTTTGTGACTACAGTGATTTTAATTTCTTTCCACTTATTTTCTTAGTTTTGTCTAGGGGTGAAGATCATTGCACGTTTTAGTTTGTTTTATATAGGGAAATGTTCTTACTTTACTTTTTAGTTTCGCTAATTATTTCGTTCGTACATTGTCTACTACGTTTGCGGATCCAAAATGGACTCGTTCATTTGAAGGGGAGATAGACGTCAAATGTTGGTTTATATTAGCTGTTTAAATGAAGAAAAACTACATCAGGGGCCCAATTCCACAAGAGTGAGTTTTTTCTGTGTACACAGAATTTGGTGTACACATCAATTTTTGTGATTCGGCAAGTGTGAGTTTTAAGTTTTTGACAGATAACGCATGCACAATCAATTAAATTTATTTACATTTGTTTTGGGTGTGAATAGAATATGTATACACAGAAAATCAGTCACCCTTGCATAATTGGGCCCCAGAACAGTATAAATGTGTGAGAACTGTCAAAACTGTCAGATTTAAACAAAAAGTTTTTCTGAGATAGATTTTAGCTTATTATTATCCCAGACAAACAAATCAACTGGTACTGGTACTTCGACATTTCTCACTCATTTTCTCCACCATAAAAGTAGGTGCAGGAAATATTGTTCTTAACTGTTCTGAAAAACATCATGGAACACATAGTGACAAAATGAAGAACAGTTTGGGTAAGGTTTTTACTCATGGAACACACAATCCTGTACTTTTCTGTAATTTTCTATTCGGAGCACATTTATTATATACACCCACAGTACACATATCTAAGGTATTATCTTGCGCATGTGGTCCGAAATGAGAACTGTCAAAGAAATTCAAGATGGCAGCCTTACGTGACCTCTTCCACTGTATTACAACAACAACGAAGAAAACAAACACAAAAGGATAATTTAAATAACACTAAAAAAATGTTAATAAACACTAAAAAGCTTGAAATAATTGTATTTGTATTTAAATAAGTAACAAATGAACACATAACACACAACAAATTTTGATGTTTAACTAGTCGGGGTCACGTAGAGTCGCCATTTTTCACTGATTTTGATGGATGCGCAGAACTGAACAAAAATGAAAACGCTAATGATATTACCTTCAATATGTGTACTGTGATATACACCATGTATTATTATCCTATTTTTTCAAATTTTCACAACAAACGGGCAAAAGAATTATCTTCACAGCGTGAATTACAAAAAAGAACTTGCAAAATTGAAACAATAAATAAAATTCCTGAAGACAAAAGGAATTACAATATGTGTGCGTGCGTGACTCATTTTTGCACGGATCCAAGAAGTACCGACAAAATGAGTCAGTGAATTTTCTTGAAGGGTTACTTCGAAGGTTTTCGAATTAGTTTCGGAGAGAGCGCTCATAACTTTATGAGTGGTCATGACCACTCATAAGTCTTATGAGCGCTCATAAATATTCACTATTATTGCTTGGTGAATAGGTTTATGAGCCTCATAAGTTATGAGCCGTCGGTGAATACCGCCCTAAAGGAATTACAATATGTGTGCGTGCGAGACTCATTTTTGTAAGGATCCAAGAAGTACCGACAAAATGAGTCAGTGAATTTTCTTGAAGGGTTACTTCGAAGGTTTTCGAATTAGTTTTCGGAGAGAGCGCTCATAACTTTATGAGTGGTCAGGACCACTCAAAAGTCGGCATTTACACCACCCGATCTTTCTAGTACGATTTTTCCCAAAATCGGGTGAAATGTTTACATGAAACGATATGAAACGATCTTTCCAGTCAGATTTGTGTCCCTGTCCTCTTCATACTTTATAGCTGTCCCTTTCATTTTGCATTCAGAGGTAGATGGCCTATTAAACCAGCGTTGCCCATTAAATTTTTTTTTCGTAAAACAAATCTACTGCCAGTAAAATACTTTTTGGTTTTACAAAAAAAAAAAAATATATATCAACAAAATTAAAAATTAAAAATTAAAATACTTTTTGGTTTTACAAAAAAAAAAAAATATATATCAACAAAATTAAAACCACAAATAATTTCATCATCATTATTGTTGTTTTTTCTCCTGAAACCCAACCTTTTAGTGCCTTGCATATGAGCCGTGTAGCAAACTATGTATGTATTTTCAATCAATTATATGTTATTATTAATTTCTTTTTTCGAAAATACAAATACAAATTTGAAAATGCATAAATCTTCTGCGAAAAAAAATAAATCTATTACTGCATTTTGTTTTTGGATCAACTTCGGAAATTTTTTTGATTAGTGGCAACGCTGGTCAGCACTGAACACACAAGACTTTGGAAAATGTATAAAAGAGAACGCAAACATACTGGAAAAATCGTGTGAGTTTGTCAGGAACAGACGATTTGGTCCTTACCCCTCACTTTCTACTCCCTTCACCCATGAACAAAAGATCGTGTGTGGAAAAATCGGGTGGTGTAAATGCCGACTAAGTCTTATGAGCGCTCATAAATATTCACTATTATTGCTTGGTAAATAGGTTTATGAGCCTCATAAGTTATGAGTCGTCGGTGAATACCGCCCATAATAACCCTGGAAATCAAAATAAGCATTGGGCATATTCAAAGATGTTGTTTAAGCTGTCGCTAGACAAATCTGGAGTTTATCTTATTGAAACTTCATCGTGTAAACTCCAATTTTGTGTAGCAACAGCTTAAATAATATTTTTGTTAACCACTGTGAACGAGTGGAAGAATTGCCAGGAAGCCAGCAGAGATGTTGCTTCTGACGTACTGGTCCTCGCAACACCACCACAGCGAACCCCTTGGTTCGACGAAGTATGCCAGCGAGTACATGCGGCCAAACAACAGGCATACAAAGCGACCGGGCGGCCCGGCACGCTGTAGAGGGAGACAGCGAACAAGGCCCTCAACCAACTTGGGAAACTGAAGCAGCTTGTTGATTGAGGCCCTGGTCCACCCCAGGCTATAGCCCCACCTTTAGTTAGTAAGTAAATAAAGTATGTAACTTCTTTGACAGTCCATATTTTTGCTTTGAAATTATCCAAATGTATCCAATAACTGACTAATTAATCAACTTGTTTTATCCACTTATAAAGCTTATAAATCCAATCAAAGTCATAATCATCACCCATCAAGAAAACTTAATCAAAAGATTTAATTCCATTTAAAAAGCATTTCTTCCAAGTGCTATATTTGTATGCATCTCTACACAGCAATCAAACAACCCCTTCAGTGTAATGATGACCATAAAGATGAGAAAAGATGAATCATATCATAACTTTCTAAGCTAATTAGAAAAATTTCCATAACTTTATATGAAAATAATCCTCGCCTCAAAAAAGAAAAAAAAAATTTCACCCATCGCCTTCGTTTCCTTCAGATGGTTACCACAATAATTAGTATACGAAAGCCTACTGGAAAGATAGTTTCTAGATATAACATAAATTATTACTCATGAGTTGTATTTGGAATTTTATGTCTCACTAGGATAGCTCTTGTGGAGATAAATTAAATTAGATCAATTATTCTGTTTGTCTTGGATTGACGATGTAATATACTCTTGATAAGCCTCGATGCCATCATGTTGGTAAAGTATAACATAGATATTTTAAGCCTTGGATTTAATGAGGTTTTGTGCTACAAGGCAATGAAATTAATTTGTAATTTGATATAATATTTTTTGTGTGTATTTTTTTTTGTTTTTATTATCTGACCTCTTGCGTGGTAGGTATTATTAATTTTTGTTTGTCTTATTTTTTTCCTTAATGTCAACTATCCTTTGAACACGTTCCATACGCATCCACTTGTTTTTTTAGAAAATGGCTTTTAGTAGGTATAATGACTGTGGGAGAGTAAATCTATACCGTGATATAATATCCAAGACCAAGTTGATGTTTTGCTCGCCATGGAATGAAATAAACAAAAGCGAAATATTTTTTTGGAGAACAAATTAATTTGTTACCTCAATTAATTAATATGCACGACTGGATCGCACAAACTTAATGCGGGAGTAAATGAAAAATATGTTCTTGAACAACTATAGGTATACTGTATACACAATATTTCCGTTAAGTGAATTCTTGTTGCCATCAACTGGAATATCATTTCTATTTAAATTTCTTTTTTATACCTTTTATATGTAGGTACGAAGTAGGTACAATTTTTATTAGCAATTATACATAATCGTATTTTTCTCAAAAACGGCACGACAACTTTTCTTTAAAAAAATTTAATAAATTTATTTTGTTAAAGGCTTTCTTTGGGTGGAAAACCATTTTTCAGAAATGGTTATATTAATGGTACCTCCCAAACAACCATTTTTTTAATTTTTGATTTTCTTCAAAACGGTACGACCGATTTCAATAATTTTTTTTATACAAAAGCTTCCAAAAAATATAAATACTTTTGTGTACCAACATTTTTGAAAAAATATTTTTTGGATTTTTAAAAAATGTTTCAAATTTTTTTTTGGAAAATCAAATATTTCGAAAACGACATGAACGATTTTTTTGAACCTCGATATTTAATAGTTTTTTTGTATTATCTACAATATTTTTAGAAAAAAAATTACATTTTTGAATAATAACGGTACCTTCCATACAAAAGTTAAAAACCCGCAGAGGAAAATATTTTTTTTTTTCAAAATGACTCCTACGATTTTGATCAAACTTTTTTCATATACTTAAATTAGTACGATCTACTACTAAAAATTATAAAATTTTACACTTAGCAACTATTTATAGTACCTGTCATAGAACGTATTTTTTTATTTTGAATTTTCTCGTTATCGGCTAAACTGATTTTGATGAATTTTTTTATATACAAATTTCAGATAAGATTAAATAATATTGCATATCAAAATTTTCAAAAAAAAAGTTTTTGGATTTAAAAAAAAAATTTCAATTTTTTTTTGAAAATTAGATATCTCAAAAACGGTTTGACAATTTTTTTTCAAATTTGCACATAAATATATACTTTAGATTTGCATACCAAAATTTGTTCCTAAAAATGTTTTAAGAATTTTATATATAAAAATTATTTTTTTAAAAAAACGGCTCCAACGATTTTAAATTTTTTTTCCATACAATCATATTCAATCAAGAATTAAGATGGCATTCTTTTTTTTCAACTCAAACTGTCAAAAGAGTTGTTTTAGCCTATTTAAATGATGAATTTCATGCTTCTTTACATTTTTCTCTCATAATTTCCATGTTTTTATATACAATTTTCTTAAACCCGCAGTGTCTTGAACATAAAAGCAAGTACGTGCGACCCAGTCGTGCATTTTATTTTAATTCGTAAAGCTGTCAATGAATATTTGAGCCGTCTATTTTGAAAGTGGTCTAAGTCCACTTATTTCTAATTCGAGATATTTAATGGTTTGCGTTTGACTTAATTCAAAAATATGGGAAAGAGCTAAAATAAAAGTAAAGTATTTTTTTTTCATCTAGATAAATTAAATTTACTTACCCAATAACTAAAACCCTTTTTTTTACAGTTGTAAATGGACTTAAACCATTTTCAAAATAAATGAAATTGTCTTTTGATTTATTCAAATTGTATCAAGTCCTCTATAAAATTTAAAAAAAATTGAAAAAAACAAAGAGTTGGGTGTTATAGATAATAAGCAGAAATTGTATATATTAAACAAAATATATATACACTGCCGGACAAAATTAGAGGAACGCTGGAAAAAAGTGAAAAAGTTGGTTTATTATCATTTTATCTTTATTTCTTTAATGAAGAAGATTAATGTCTTAATTAATTAAGAATAGTTTGAAATTATTACAATTATTCTGCTCCTTGTTTTCCTTAAAAAACACAAAAATCTAGAAAAGGGGTATTTTTCAGAGAAAATGGATTTAAAAATTTCAAGTATTCCCTTAAAGCTCAGTAGAAATGAGGATGGTTTAGTGCTTGTTATTCCCTATCTTCTTGGTCTAAGGAAAAAAATAAATCCCTTTGGTATACTTCTAATAACATTTTCGATGTTTTTCTGGGTTATTTGGCCCCATGCTTCAAGCAATGCACTTTTCAGCTCCTCCAAAGTTCATGGACTTGAAGTTTTCTTGTTCAATTGTCTGCCGAGCATGTCGTAGACATGTTCCATAAAATCAAGATCAAGAGATCATGCTGGGCCAGTCTAGGGTGTTCAGGTGGGCCTTTTGAAGATACCCCGAAGCTCTGTTCGCAGTTTGGGGACGAGAGCTATTGTGCATTAAGATGAAATTTTTGCTGATTCTTATTTGGGCAAATTTTACAACAACTGGTTCAAAAATATCCCTAACATACCTTCCGTTCTTCTGTCATGGACCCATTTTCAACCAAATGCTATTGGCTATGTGAACTTCACTTGGGTCTGGAATTTTACTTAAGCATTAAACTAGACACTTTTACCATAAGCAATATTCCAGCAACACTTTTATTAGAAAAATTGGAAGAACATAATGCCGGATTTACACGAATGGAAAGCTGCCAGTATAATGACAAAAAGAATGAAAGTGTCCATTCTTTTGTCGTTGCACTTGTCATTATACTGGCAGTTTTCCAATCGTGTAAATCCGGCATAATAGAATAGAATAAGAATGGTAATGGAATACATACCATATTCAGAAAGTCTATTTTATATTTGTATTTTACTCTAGGAATAGGTTGAACTTTTTCGCTTCTAACATTTAATCAATTTTAAAATGGGACAAACCATTTTCAAAATAAATTTTTTATCGTTTTATTAACTGAACATTTTTTGACTCACAAAATCTAAGTGATTTCAAATAAAAACAAATAGTTTTTCTCATTAAAATAAAAGATTACGTTGTTTTCAGATGACTCAATCAGTTATTTCGATTTTTTTGGAAAATGGACTTAGACCACTTTCAAAACAAACGGCTCATTTGTTCGCTGTGTTTTCGTAAGCATTAGTCCAGTCAATAAAGGTTTTCATCTTGAAAAAAATTAAACAGTTTTAAAACTTGGCACACTTATTCAGAATGGTCTAGTGATTAAGTGTAAAATAGTTCCCATGAATCCGAGGCGATCTCTAGCGGCAGGAACGTGCAACATTTTTATTTTTTTGTTTTTCGTATTTATAGCCTAGTTTACAGTTTCCGTGCGCAAAAAAAAATCTATGCAAATATTCTCGCATGTCAAAAATAATTGAGGTGAAATGTAAAATTAATTGTTTGCATGATTGGTTTACAGTTTCATGCAAAAAAAAAAAACTATGCTGTCATGGAAAATCATGCAAAATCAATTGCCGGATTTGCATGCGAAAAAAAGTGTGGTGAATAAAATATTTTTTTTTTGATGGTCGGTTTATGCTTCCGAAAAAAAAATATATTCACCTCAAGGCATTATTTGCATGCAAATGGTTTTCGCATCCAAAAATAATTATTTTCCATTTTTAGGCCTATAGCTTGTCAATTAAGGGTAAATTAATGACTCAATGGGTGGTTTGGGCCAACGCAAACGTTTTTCGCCTTGAATATTATTCAACTTGGTGCGCAGAATAGGTGGAAAATCGTTTTGAAAATTTTGATTTTTTTTTTCGCATTATTTGTCCTATCAAAAATTTTTCTGAAAAAGATAGCCTATAAAATTTTCTACAATTTTCATTATGAACAAAATTTCCATATCTCTTATAGTTAAAAAGTTATTAGGTGCCAAAAACTGATACTTTTAAATTCGCTCAAAAGCAAAGTTTTTGAATACCACGACTACAAATGGACTAATTCCATCGATTTTCCCTTGCAGCAATTTTCTACACTATTGGTGCCAAAACATAATTGGTAGAAAATTTTATTAGCTCTTGGACTTTTTTTTATTAAAAAAATAAATTTGTTTATAATTACAAAAATTGAAAAAAAAAAAAATGAAAAAGCTAAGGCATCTCTGGTACCTATAAAAAATTTGTACGGGTTTCCGTGGCAAACTTTTTAAAAATTTAGCGCAACAGAATGGTATAATTTTTTACATGATTGTATCTAGAGTAAATAGGTTATTCTTATTATTATTGGTAATATAAAAAAAGAGCGAATTTAATAAAAAAATTTACTTCGTTACGTCCAGTCAATGAAGGAAAAAAAATGCCATCACCTCAAAAAAATGCAACAGTTTTTTTTTGAACTTGGCACACTTATGTTGAATTCCTTTCAACCGAAAAATCGATTGTGTTCAGAAAAAATCGATTTGTTTAGAAGAAAAAATCAAATTTTCTAGACAAATGAAATCTTTCGATTTTAGAAAGTTTTACACGAACTTTCACGCACACTAGTAAGATTTGACATTCCAAAAAAAACGTGCAAAGGTGTTTCCTTCGTTGACTTTTTTTTTTGTAGAAGCTAGACTGGACGTGAAGTCAGGTGTGGGTGTAAAAAAGGGCACTATTTTGTAGAAAAATACATCATTCTTGCCAAGGTGAATGCTTGAATGTCGATCATATGTTATGAATCCTTAAAACGTAAGCCCTAGTACCGCATTTTATACTTAAGATTATAAAATGTACCGCTTATTAGGCAATTTAAAAAAGTACCAACTTTTGGCGCGAAATAACTTCTTAACTATAAAAGATATGGAACATTTGGTCATAAACAATACTGTAGAGAATTTAATTTTTTTTTCCCTGGGTGGCTGCAAAACCTGCATCAGGCTCTTTGAGGACCGAAAAACGCGTGTGAGTGTGAGATTCTTACTACACTAAAACCACCTCCACTTCCCGATTGCAACTAAGTTGAAACTTATCTAGCAATTTATTTTTAACGAAGTTAAGTAACGTGTTACAGGTAACTTTCCGATGAAATCATCTTATTCCGCGATTTTAAAGCGGTTTTGTGTTCACCGCACCAAGTGGGAAGGTTTTGTTCCCCATACATACCTCACTGTTCATACGCCGGCCGTAATACGTAAGCAAGCAAAAAACAAACATCCCATACAAAAGTAGCTATAGTAATTATAAATTTTTTAAAAAACTAGAAGACATAGAATCATCTAGTTTTGATTAAGAATTAATTAGAGCAACGAATTTCAGAAAAAAAAAATGATATAAAACTTTACAGTTTTGAAAAATTACACTTTAAATCTTTTTTTTATGCTTTTTTCTCGCAAATTTTGAGTTTAAAATTCGTTTTTTAAAACCATGTATAGATTTCACTTGATTCAAAAATTATCTAATAGAACAGAGTATTGGCTTTAAAAAAAGGTATAATACTTAGTTGTAAGTATTACCGTTATTTTTTAATAATTTGTTGTTGGTACTGTTTTTATGAAATTGCCCCTCCCGCCCAAACGGGGTGAGATAGACCCCCACTCCCATAGTAAAAAATGTTTGTTTTAAACTGTTCTACAAAAAACCGTTATTATTTCTTGGCGCCTGAGTTATGGTACTCGTGCTGCCGATTTCTATGTTTTCGCGCGAAAATCTTTATTTCGTCTCGAACCGTTGGAATCCCAAGATCCCTGTGAAGATCTTCGTTTCTTATATACCATGGTGCATTTTCAAATGACCTAAGCAATTTATTTTCAAACGTTTGTAAGTTATTTAAATTTGTATCCCAGATACAACCCCAGAGTTGTATACCGTAAGTCCAGACAGGTTTGGGTACCTGCCTGTATGAAATCAACTTATTATCAATACTAAGCTTAGAATATTTACCTAGTAGCCAGTTAATATCTCTTAATTTACTTTTTAATTCTTCGCATTTCTTTTTTACGTGCGGCTTCCATTTTAATTTCGCGTCTTAAGTCATTCCCAGATATTTTGCCTCCTTCGCAAATGGAACCCGACCGGTATTAAGAAAGACGGGCAATCTATTTATTTTGTATACGTAAAGTCCACGTGGACTGACTTTTGTTCATTGAGCGCTATTCGCCATGTTTTTGTCCACTCATTAACATTATCAAGAGCATTTTGTAATTTAATCGTAGCTTCGTTAATCGTTTTGCCTATTGCTAGTATTGCAGTATCGTCAGCAAATGTTGCTAAGATAGTGTCTTCTATTTGAGGTATATTACGTGTAAATAGAAGGAACAGAACTGGACCTAAAACACTACCTTGTGGTACCCCAGCCACTATTTCTTTGAAATTAGAATATTCATTTCCGTGTCTTACACGAAAAAGTCTGTTTTCTAGATATTCGTTAAGAATTTTATAAAGTCCTTCAGGCAGAACTTGTCGTAATTTGAATTTGAGGCCTTCGTGCCACACCTTGTCAAACGCTTGTGACACATTCAAAAAGACCGTCGAACAAATTTTCTTTTCTTCAAGAGCTCTCTCAATTACGTCAGTTATTCTATGCACTTGATCAATTGTTGAATGCTTGCTTCTAAATCCGAACTCATGTTCATGTATTAATCGTTTCCCTTCTATTATCGGCTGCAGGCGCAGTAGTAGTATTCTTTCAAAATCTTTAGATATTATAGGAAGAAGTGAAATCGGTCTGTAAGACTTATTTTCATGAGATGGTTTGCCAAGTTTCAAAACCATTATGACTTCCGCAACTTTCCATAGGCTTGGAACATATTCTAGCCTTAGAGCGGTATTTATTATATAAAGGAGGTTAATTAATTCTGTATGAGGAAGCATTTTTAATATTTCCGCTGTTGTTGTCATACCCTGGAGCTTTATTAGACTTTAGCTTCTTTTTTTCTATGTTCAATTCAGCGAGTGTAGCATTTCTAGTTGTGTAGTTCTCACTTGAGCTAATACTCATATTAATATTTCCATTGAATGCTTGTCCATCAGAAGGCTTAAATGTTTCTTCCAGGTAATCGGCGAACACCGTCGCTTTCTCTTTGTCACTTTTAGCCCATTCGTATTGGCTTTTCTTGATCGGGGGCACTGGAAGCTTTGGTTTTTTCGTTGTTTTTATAGCTTTCCAAAGTGAGTAGTTGGATTCTTTCCCCGCTGTCGAGCTTTCAAGGTAATTTTCAACTTCACGGTTTTTGAAATCTGATATCGCTGTTTTTAGCATGTTACACAAGCGATTTAAATGAGCTTTGTGTTAAGGAGCACGGGTTCGCTGCCATTTCTGACGTGCTTTTCGTTTGTCTTTTATTAAATCTTTTATTTCCTGCGTATATTTTATATCTTTATAGCGCGGCATTACCCTTTGATAAGGTATGTTATTCCATGCTGCCTTTTTGTATTATATCAACCAAGGTATCTACTGCGTCTTCAAGCTCAAGAGGCGTTTGTAATGATACCCTCAATTCAACGTTGTCCTCGATATTTTTCTTAAATCCTTCCCAGTTGGTTTTACCGTTTGTTAACCTGGGTGGTTTTTCAATTTTGACAAGGCTTTCGCTCAAAGTGAGTATGACTGCAGAATGATCTGAGAAGAGACCATGGCCTTCTGAAATTTCAATACAGTTGAAGGGTACTCCTTTTACCATAAACAAATCGATTAATGTCGAATTCGTTACAACAATTTCAAATCGATTTTGTTTGTTGGTTGTAAGGAACACACAAAAAATCAAATTTTTCGTGTGGGATTGTGTGTGTGTCATTTGACAGTAGCTTTGAGGCAAAAAAGTAAACAAACTATGCGCATACAAATTTGTTACAAATATTCCAAAGTGCATTCAATTTTTCGCGTCATTTTGTTAGATTAAAAACATATACATTTCCAAGAAGGGTTACAAAAATAAACAGAAAATAGTTATGTGGCCATTAAAGTAAAAAAAAAAAACAACCCAAATTCATCCAAGAAACACATCATTCGAGAAACACATCGGCGAGCGCGCGATTTATATCTTTAATTGACTTTGGGCACTTTGAATCGAAGTTAGTTGATATTTTTATAACTTCTAACTGGCCATTCACTATTTTTTGATGAATTAAAATTAGTTTAAATGATTTATTTGCTTTTAATCTATTTAAATGACCAACGAACACTTTAGAATATTTGTTAAACCCGCCGCAAAATACTTTCAACTCAAGATAATGTCAAATCTTGTTAGTGTGTGTGAAATCGATTTGAAATCTTGCTGAAAATGCAAGATTTGTTTTGACAGAATAAAATCGATTTTGTTTAGAAAAAAATCGATTCTGTTTAGAAAAAAATCGATTATTTGGTTGTAAGGAATTCGACATAAGTCAGGTATTTTTGACGGATCAGTTGGCCAGTAAGTTGGCTTTCCAGTCGAATGAAAATCACAATTATTTTCCATTCCTGCCTCATATAGCATTCGACCCTTTTGAGAAATGCATCTTGAAGCCCAATAGGTGTGCTTTGCATTAAAGTCGCCACCAACAATTAAGTTTAGGCTTAGCGACTTTATCAATGCCGTAAACTCACTCTTATCGATTTTGCAATGTGGAGGGCAATGTATGGAAGAGACATTGAGAAGAGTTTTTAGTTCTTACCTGAACACTATTCAATTGCATCGATTCTACCTCTATTTTCAGGCTTATTGAGTGTTTAATGCACTCTTATATATATAACGATGATCCACCCCTTGCTTTATTTGACGGATGAACAGCGTGATAGTTAAGAAACCTGTGGATTTTAAGATTTGATTCATTTTTGGCATGCATTTCTGATACCAAACATAATATGTCGATATCATTTTCCTGGATATACATACATCTCTAATTCTCCAAGTTTTTGCCATAATCCGTTGGCATTCCACGTAAGAATTTTAAAACTTTCCATCATACATTTTTTGAAGGAGGTTTGGGTCGAAAACATTTTTCGAGCTTACTTAACCTATCAAAGATAAGTTTATTTGTGTCACATTGTTCCTCAAGTTCCGACAGAATTATTGAAAAGACTTTTGAAATCGGGTCTGTTTCAGTGTCGTTGTTAACGGGTATATTTGTGGCCGCTATTTGTGCATATATTTCTGCACTTCCTTGCTTTGATATTTTCTCCGAAGGTATCGACACTATTTTCTTTTCCATACGGATACTAGGTCTTGGAGCTTTACTAGATTTGAAGTCTTGGGAATTACGGTTTCTATTTGCCTTGGTGGAATTTCACAATCTATATTTTTTTCTCAGAATTTTTTTTGATAGGACAAATAATTATAATTTCTAAGATAAATACGAAAAACAAAAAAATAAAAATGTTCCTGTCGCTAGAGCTCACCTCGGATTCATGGGGACTTTTGTACACAGCATCGCTATAGTTCTACCTTTAGTGCCTGTTTACTGTCTTTTTACTCAAAGGTACATCCAGTGGTAGATTTCATATGCAAAAGAAAGAGGAAGAAGATTTCACCAAAAATCCACCGATGCGCCACTTTTAATAATAATTGTTGGCTTCAATATGACGGATTTTTACTGTACGAATGAGAGCTTTATTATTTTATATTATTTATTTACGGGTGTATTGAACTAAAAAACGACTTTCAGTAAAAAGACAATGTAGACAGGCACATTAGCCTTACTACGCTACAGTTACAGTGAATGCGTAGTCTGAAAAACAAATATTTTGACGTTTTCTTCAGAATTATTTGTCAAAAGGAGGGTTTTACTGTTATGAATCTGTTCTGATGAACTCGTGAGGACTATTCTGACTAATAAAACTTGTGCACCAGAATCATACTTTCATAAAAACTTATAGTTTTGTAAGTTTTGATATTTATGTCCGACCAATAGTCCATTAAAATACAAATCCACTGTAGCTAGTTTCAAGCGTCATGAATTATTTGAGGAATTATAATATAAAAAGGGTTTGTGAGTTTGAAGCAAATTCATCTGTTCCTTAATGCCCTAGACCTAGATCTTTCGCTTTAATGGAATGGTGGACATTAGTATGACGAAAACCACGTTATGTTCTTCATCATAGAAATTGCATATTTGATGGCAACGTCAAACCTTTTTTTTTACACAAAACCTAATGTTATTCTATACCTAAGGTCAAAATAATTATAAGAGGAAAAACACTGGCAAAAGAAAACTTTTTACAAGTACCAGACAAAAATCTAAATCATTTCAATGAAAGGTTAAAGTTGAATTCATTAAATTACGTTTGTCGTCATATCACTTCAACGAGACAACCTACGCACTAATCGATAAAACCCTAATTTAATTTTGTTTCTCTCTGTTTTTGTGCTCTCGTGAATCAGGTGCCTATAGAGAACCATCATCGAAGTAGATAATTTTACCTGTCTGTTTTTCATTTCAAGCACATGTATACCTCTATTGTTATTCCTAAAAAAAAAGTTACAGACATAACATATAGACCGACACACCCAACAATACCATGGATCAAAATAAAAAAAATATTAAGTATTCGCCGTAGTGAACAATGAGAAAAGAAAACAAAATAAATCAAGTTGCTAAATGTTGAATAGGAATACGTTTTGGTTACATATATTTATTCTTATAGATATTTGATCTCTGGATCAATAATAACATAAGAAACTTCATAAAAGATGCTTTTGATACGTTTGATGGTGGAAAATATTTATCATTATTTAAGTAAATGTGTAGATATGTATACATATTTTAGTAAGAATTTTAAAACATTCAACTAATAACCTCATAAGGAAAAAATACATAAGGTACATTTGCAAAAACTAATAAAAAAGTTTTCTACACTTTTAGTTACACTACATTTCGAGAGTTCTCTTTTTCCACGAAGGTAATTCACAAAAGACTATGAAAGTGACAGGAAATTATGAACGACGTTATTTCTCAAAAAAAAAGCTTGGTGCAAATTTCTTGCTGAGAGCAGAAGTTTTGAAAAATATTATGTATGAAACTTTTCAACAAAGTTTTATGTTTTGCGTGTGAAATAGAATTTCGAATTTATAAAGGGTTTTCCAATAAGGGTGGGTCGATGTTGAAATGGAATAAAAAAATCTGTATTTGAGGTACTAATTAAATTGGTATCATCATGGTGGCCAATAATTTATGGCACCTACTACGTGAGGGTTGTAATTGTGAAAACTTATTTAGGGAGAAGCTATCCCTGATTGATTTAATGAGAAATAAAATGAGGGAAAAATTTAATTGTATACGGGCAATAGTCTTGGATTATGTTTCCTTGTCCGTCTTTAAAAATTAAACATTTTAATCTATGCCCATTTCCCTAACTTGAGTTTTTCCACCTATGGTTTCTCTTATGGATAGCAAATTGTGAAAATTTCACGTAACAAACACCCTTTATAGCCGTTCCACACTATCCCATTGAGTATTAATACATGTCAAAAAAGTGTGAAGAAAGTCATGTATAATAGTGTGGAAGACAAATATGAAATTTCATCACACACAACTTGACATCGCATCCTACACGATTTGACATGTGTTTATACCTGAAAATATTTAAGATCGGTTCTAAAACCATCACACATTCTATCCCACTTGGGCGTTTGAGGTTATGGTGAAACTGATTTGTTTTGATGCAAGTGTGGAAGCAAAATATGAAAATCATTTTCATCACACAAATTTGGCAGTCGTATGAAATTCTTTCCCACTTTATTCTGACATGTGTTAATACTTTTTGGGATAGTGTAGAGGCACTTTTATAAAATTAAACAACCATTTTGCCAGTAGGCACCCAGCTTTAATTTTATCTTCTATTTCGTTAAAAACCGTCAGTTAATAATATGGCGCTGCTTCGTTAGAAAGATTTTATACACATGACGTTTGTAAACAAAAACAAAAATATTTTGTAGTGTGGAATGTTGAATTTGAATCTCGAGGCCGAACAAAAACACAAATCTTCTATCAAACAAGTAGGTAATCTTTAAAACCCTAAATGAACGATAATACTTCTCTATTTCACCTCTTTACTTTTAAAACAACTGCTAAATAAAATTCTCTCAGTTGCATATATGTACATATCTAAAATGACATCATCAAATTCATCTCCAAGAAACAATGGAAAGATCATCTTCCAATGCGATCAACGTCCTGTTATCATTTCCGAAAAACTCCAGAGCTTCTATGAAGGAAACGAATTCTTTGACACTGACCTAGTAGCCGGAACCAATTGCGTCATTATCCAAGCTCATAGAATTGTTTTGTGTGCATTGAGTGACTACTTTTTGGAAATATTCCGTGCCGGTTCATCAACTTTGAAGGTAAATGTAGTGGAACTTAAAGAAATCGAAGCTTCAACACTAAAACTTATAGTCGATTTCATGTATTCGGGGTCGATTGAACTGAGTCTCGAAACGGTCGAGGAGCTATTGCGAACCGCATCGTTTCTTAAAATGAAAACCTTAGTCGATGGTTGCTGTGCATTGATTGAGAAAAATATCGATTCAAGTAACTCTTTGAATTGGTTTCGATTAGCTAATAAACTCGGTTTAACCAGACTTAAGACCAATGCCCTTGAATGTACCTACACCCACTTTGAAGAAATATCGAATGAGAAAGAAAAAGAACTTCTAATGCTGAGTGATATTGAGTTAATGAATTTACTTTTCAAAGACAATCCATATGGAGACTTCGAGGAGGATATCTTTCTGACCATGGTGGCATGGATAAATTATGATAAAGTGAATCGCGAACATCTAGCTTTTCAGCTTTTATCAATGGTTCGTTTTTGGGCACTTACACCCAAGTTCATCGTTGAAAACAGAAAATTGGTTTGTAAAACTATCGAATGCTACGAATTGATTTGTAGTTGGCTTCAATGGCATTTATCACCAGAAACTCGATCGAAGGATCGGCTCAATTTAGCACTGAAGCCGAGGAAGAAGCCTTACAAGCTTTCAGTAATAACTATTACCGATCCGGATAAAATGAAAATTGAAAAATTTGACCCCAAGGAAAATTCATGGTCCATCGATATTGAAACAATACTTCCTAGAAAAAGACGTTGTTATTCAACAATTGAGATTGATGGTAAACTGATTGTAATTGGAGGGTTGTATAATCATTTTTTAACAAAGCAAGTGGAATATTTAGAACTGAAAACTTTCAAGTGGATAGATATACCTGAAATGAAAGAAGGCCGACAATTTTGTCAGTTGGCCAATTTAAAAGGAAGTTTGTGTGTTTTTGGTGTTGATTTAAGAAATTCAATTTCCTTAGAGATATATTGTTTTACTGGAAAATGGTATGATCTTAAACCCATGTCTCAACCAAGCAAAACAAGCCGAATAGCAACCCACGATACAATATTATACATTCTTGATTTTGAAAATGGCTTTTTGCATTCTTATGATGCCTCTATACATAAATGGAGTATAAAAAAAATTGAGAAAGATTCTCTAAGAGATTTTGGCTTTTCTGCAGTTAAAGGATTTTTGTATGTTTTTGGTGGTGTTTGTGGAAATAATTTGGTCAAGACTGTAAAACGTTACAGCTTATCCGATGGTTCGTGGTGTGAAATTGCTTCATTGCCATATTGTCTATCTAAAATAAAAACAAACATTTTTGAAAATACAATTATAATTTTCGATTCTCATAATGTGATCGAGTATAACATCAATACCGACACGTGGAATACTTTGAATGTTTTAAAAAATGAAGCTCATAACTTGTATTTTTCTTATCAAAATTAATTATTTATTTAATTAAAAAATTTTTAAGTTATATAATAAGTATCTAAATTATTTGTTTGCATGTTGCTTATAGACTTGAAAACTACTGAGCCGATTTTTCTGAAATTTGTTGAGGTATTATCTTTGTTATTTCGCGTCGTAAATGTTTATAGATAGGATAATCGAAAATAAAAAAAATTAAAAAGAAAACTCTTGTGTTTGAGTGTAGTGACTGAATATAATTCAAGTTATAAGTTCAAATGAACTCAACTTGGGCGAAACGCAATATGGATTTGAGCCATATTGTCCTCTCATTTGAACTTTCTACTACCACACCCATCCTTGTTGTCCAATATGAGCAAAGTATAACATTTTAAAATGCAAATATCCGTCAACTTGTCAAGACAACTTAAATACATAATGTTAGTGTAGGTACAAATATTCAAGTCCTTCATCATTTATTCGTATGAAATATACAAAGTATAGACTCGAACTATATAATATACCTATGTACATAATTCTTCAATGTATCGTCTTAATTTAAATTATGTTCCAAGAGAAATCATCTTATAAAAAAATGTTTACTCTTAAAATGTAGGTTTTCTTTTTTTCTTTTTATTTAATTTACCCTCGCAATTTTAAATTCCCTCGTGTGTCTTTGTAAATTTCAACTAGCTTTTCATTTTCAGAAAAAGAAAGAACAAAAGGAAAACAATTTTTTTTCATCTTCATTAAGAGGACAACAATTCACGTTCACTGCTTTAACAAACTGTGAATCCAATCAAGTGCTCTGATGAAGTCCTTTTTGTTTCCAGAACAAAGCTATCGACAAAAAATGCAAAATTCATACTAATTGACTTAAAATGAAAAAGAAATAACAACTTCCCCTGCACTTCCGTTATTGGTCCAATATATTCGTTATGTTAATATTCCTTTTTTATATAACAACCTGTTGAGGACAGTCTCATGCACCCTCCCTCAGTCGTTTTTGTGTAGGTACACAAAAGCTATGCTAGGCTTTCATTAAACAAATTACAATTCCCTTAAGGATATTTAAACTTATAAAAGACGAATGATTTCTTTTTTAACTTTTATAATTCAATGAATATCGCGGTTTCAGTTGTTCAGGACAAAAGAAAAATGGCGGAAAAATCAATCAGAATATCAAATTCAAAAATATAACCAAAAAGGGCCTAAAAAACAAGGAGTGTAGATGTTTAAAAATAAAATCGTCCTTCACTGACATGATAAATAAATAAATATAGATATACATTTATACAAATAAGTCACATATTTATGTGTGTATACAAGAAGATATTATAATGTATGTATGTTTTATTTCAAACAACAATAGACTTACCTTTGCTGTTAAGTTCAGAGTTTTTAGCCAAAACAGATGTTGGAACGCACATCCCGACAACGACCATAGACAGTAAAAGTAAAACTACTGAAAAACTCATGACAAACTGCATTTTAGTTTATAGTCTTTGTCAATTTATGTCCTTTTCGTTAATTACGCCGAAAAAATCACTTTCGTTTTCAATTACACAATTTTTTTTTTCAAATAGCAAAAAAAATATTAAGGCTTCAAGGATTAGAATATAGGTATACTGAATTCTTTTCAAGGAGTGTTCTCGAAATGGCTTACGGCAACCGACTATTGCCCGAGCAAGTGGTAGCAACAGTTTTTAAATACCTAACCCTGGTTCTTCGGCGTTACTCTTGTCTTTTTTTTTATTTTCCTAACTATTTTTGGCCATGAACGCAAAGTGCACATATGGTTTTCTGAAATATGGTGGATTCGGCGCAAATGTAAGTTCTGATAAGGATGTTTTATTTCTCTATCCCAGAGAAAAGGTGTACCTGCCTTAACTGTAATATAAATAGGATGTGGCGGGGGACATTGGTCTTGTCGACGATGACGATGATGGTGAGAATTATTGCGCGAACATATTTCATTAAAAATAAAAGGAGAAATAAGAACAAATGATGGAGTTCTTGGAATACTGCGTTGCAACGCTGAAAACAAGAAAACATACCTACGTACAGACATAAAATGGTTTATACATTTAAATGTGCTATACTCCCCAAGCCTCAAACTCTATCGTCAGTTCACGTCACTGCCACTTGTTGAAATTGAAATATAAACTTGTATAGCACTTTGAGGTTGATTTTTTTTTTTTTTTTTTTACTGCGTACTTTTTCCGCTCATTTTGGTATTTTTAATTGGCATCTGTTATTATTTATACTTAGGTAGGTACATATTATGATAAATATTGTATAATATTTACTCAAGTTATGATTCTTTTAGTCTTTTAAAAGGACTTATCACAAAAGCGAGTAATGGTTTACTGTGAAATATTTTTCTGTTATCAAACATTTAACATATGAGCAGCTAAAAAGGCATGGGTGTTGCAAATAACGACAGTTATATTTAAATCATTAGATAACCACCTAACCCTATTATAAGCATATTCGTTATAGCGGTGAAGTTTTTACTTGCGTCATGTCCCCGTACTGAAGTCCCGTTGAAATTTTAGTACTGAATATGGCCTATAACCACTAGAATCGATTAAAATACATAAAAAGAGTCAGAAATACTTTGGAAGACATGACCCTATTCTTGACCAGGACTTTTTTGGACGCCATTTTCCAAAATTTCTGACACACAGTGGTGTCCTTTTGTATAGGAGGGTGGAATTAAAATCCATTAAAATTAAAACTAAATCACTGATCCGATCTTTATGAAATTTTTAGGAATGATAACACGGCTTCCAAAATCAATTAATTTTTTGAAACGACAAGTGGAGTGTTTTTAGGCATACTTTTAAAAAGTTAATTTTTTCAATAAACAATAGCCGCGTTTTATTATCGCTCATAACCCATATGGTTCACCTCGTGAAAATAAAACGATGTGGGTTAGTGCAAAAGCAGTGCTGTATATCAGTCTCTTTTTTTCTTATGTTTATTTTTTTTTCATATAAGCACTTGTCTCTTTTCCTCTCTATTCCTAATACAGCTGACAAATCGCTGACATCCATTCACAATGGTAAATAGCCCTCTGCCGATCAGAGTGAAAACCTCTATCTGGGTTATTGAAATTAACCTCGATAGAAACCTAGATCCCATGTTGTTTTTGTAATGCATGTTAAAATATAACCTCGACCCAGACTCAGAGATAATAAAACGCAGCTAATGTTCGTTTACTTCCGAAAACTACGAATTGCAACGAATATTAGTACAATTTTTTTTATATGAACTTATTGGGAGAACCTTGGGCTAATTTCGTAGAAATTCGTAGATTTGAGCAAAATTAGTATCGATTCCTAAAAGCTCAAATTGGTTTCTTCAAATTTTTGTTAAAATATTTTTAATTTCCTTGTTACTCTCCGAAATGTCCTTAGTTAGATGTTAGTCATCAGGTCGTCACCTTTTTTTCACAATTTTTGAGGTGATATAACCAAAACCAACCTATATAATTTTTTCAACAAAATTTGTAACGATTCTTGAAAATGATAACTATTCTCCTCTTCCAGACTCAGTTTAAACATTTCAAATATATTTTGTATTCTTTGAAAAATCACTTGTTGAAATTCATGTCTTTAAACCGCCTTTGTTATTAAATTATGTAGTAACAGGTAAAATAGTACGAAAAGTCTTTCGAAAAAAAAAAAATTAGTACCACCATGAAACTTGGTGAAAACGTTTCATGTACCATGATAATGACAAATCAAAAAAGTCTATAAAAATATTTTACATGGAAGGGTGTTTTTTTAAGGGGGAACTTGTGGTGTATCAAATAGAAAAATTAACTTTGGTGCAACCTAAGCATATGACACATGTTTTTTAAGGTATGTAAGGTAAATGACACCAAAACCAAGTCGATATGGCCTCCGTAAAAAGGAATTGTCATTTTTATGTAAGGACGACTATATTAGGTCTGTTTCTTTACTTTTGGGATAAAGTTTGGGAAAAGGTTCGGGAAAAAGTTTGGGATTGAGCTTTTTGTTGTTGTTGTTGTAATGTTTAACCAAAAATGAAAAGTAAAGAAACGCATTTGGGATGTTTTTGGTTTGTTGCGGTTAAAATTACCTAAGTACATATTTAACTTCATTGCTTGTAGGCTCACCACATACAAAATTATGCAATTTCAATTCTTTTTATATGCACTTATCATTTTCAATTCAAGAACGAGGAGAAACATTTTACTTTATATTTGTCTCCATTGTATCATTTTCATTTAATTTAATTAAATTAAACCATTTTATGTTCGCTACTTAAACAATTTTATTTCAAATTTTTCGATCAGCTGATTTCTTGTTTGACAAGCAAGAAAGTGCAGTAACTAAAATGTTCGGGTAGATTCTTGCTGGAGGGGAAATGAAAAAAAAATCAAAAGCTCTGGTATTTTCGTGTCAGAAAATAGTAAAGAAACACGTTTTGGGTGGATTTGGGATACTTCGGGATCCCACGGGCGAGTAAAGAAATAGACCTAAGGAATCTACCCGAACATTTTAGTTACTGCACTTTCTTGCTTGTCAAATAAGAAATCAGCTGATCGAAAAATTTGAAATTAAATTTTTTATGCAGCGTACATAAAATGGTTTAATTTAATTTAATTTAATTAATTGAAAATGATACAATGGAGGTAAATATAAAGTAAAATGTTTCTCCTTATTCTTTTAATAGAGCCCAAAATGATAAGTGCATGTAAAAATTATTGAAATTTTATAATTTTGTATGCAGTGAGCCAACCAGCAATGGAGTTAAATAGGTAATTTATACCGCAAGAAACCAGAAACATCCCAAATGCGTTTCTTTACTTTTCATTTCTGGTTAAACATTA
The DNA here is from genome assembly GCA_963921185.1 of Dasysyrphus tricinctus. Classification (NCBI taxonomy): domain Eukaryota; kingdom Metazoa; phylum Arthropoda; class Insecta; order Diptera; family Syrphidae; genus Dasysyrphus; species Dasysyrphus tricinctus. The sequence continues at coordinate 208,483,902 of OY992531.1, read as the reverse complement.
CAACAACAACATCAGAAAGCTCAATACCAAACTTTTTCCCGAACTTTTTCCCAAACTGTATCTCAAAAGTAAAGAAACAGACTTATTGTCAGTATAAAAGTTAAATATTACCAGTTGAAAATAATGATCCGTGAAGGAAACTTGGCATCAATGGTTCATTTGTCATGAAAATCAATACTAAGAAGAGTCTATAAAAATATCTGTGGTCAAAGGGTGTTTTTTTTTTTGGGAGTTGGGGTAGTGGTGGGATTATTACCATAAAACCTGTGACAAAAATGGTACCCCCATGAGATTTTGTATAAATGTGCTATGGACTAACAGAATGAAGAATCAAAAGTCTATAAAAATATCTATGTGGTAGAAGGATGTTTTATATGGATGAAGGAAAGTAGTTTACTCATTAGTCGTTGCTGACTCTCTGAAAAATTGTACAGCTCGTTGGATAATATGTAAATTCAAAAATAACTTATAACCGTTTTTTTTTTTTCAAAAACCAGAGTTGATGAATAAAAACTACCCTCAGAACGAGTCTAACCTGCCCGGTGTCAAAAACCGTTTAAACTTGTGTAATTAAAAGGATAGCTATTTTTGTAACAATTGCCTTCAGCACTGAAACGCTTTCCTGAAAATTTTGAACTGAAGATTTGATTTGGTAATTGCCTAGAGGGGTAATAGATTTTTTTTGTTAGCTATAAAAATAACAGTAGGTACCTGGCATACAATCGTTAAAGAAAAACTTATTTTTACTCATGGAATGCTGCAAAGATTTTGATACAAAAAAAACCTGTACATTTTACCGTAGACTACTGGTCTCCCTTTTGGTTAAACAAAAATTATCAAATATTTATTTGACTTCCAATTTTCTCATTAGTTTAATATTAATTAACACTCAAAATTGGCACACTAACTTTTTACCGTCAATATACAGGGTGTCCTGGACCTGAGTGGAAGTATTTTATGGTGTGGTTCTTGGGGTTATTCTAAGAAAATAAAATGCACGACTGGATCGCACGTACTTGCTCTTATGTTCAAGTTGTGTGGGGCTTAAGAACTTTAAAAAATATTCAAGTAATTATAGAAAAAGTATAAAAAGCATTTAAATCGTTCTTTGAATTGTATAAACAGCCTGATAAATAACTTAGAGCTCAAAAAAAAGTATGCCATTTGATTACTTGAAAAAATATGAGTTTATGCAAAAAAAAAAATTAAAAATCGTCGAAGCCGTTTTCTTAAAAATTAATTTTTTATATATGGGTGTTTCCATCGTTACGGGTGTGACAGTGAGACTCCATATTTCATTAATTATTCACATACTATTCCCAATTTATAAATAACAACTTTACTATTTTATAGGACACCTGAAGCCCTTTTAAAAAATTAGCATATTAAAGTATGAAAAATTAGTGGTTCAGTTATAGGATGCAATTTGGTTGCGTTACGGGTGTGACCTTAGAAAACTGGTGATTTGCGATTAAGATATCTAATTTTCATGTGGTGTAAAATATTGGTGGTTGGATGTTGTAGGAACTGGGGGCCTCGAGCTGTATCTTTTCCTACACATCAAGTGCTTACAATACCTCCAAGCTGGTAGCCGCCGGATACTGGTCTTGGCTTTATGCCAGGACTTGCTAAACTTGTAAGTGCGAATGTTGATCAAGGAAAGAATTGAAACATTAAACCTATGGCCCTACAGATTGGAGGTTAGTGCGTTGGGCTAACGACCCGACCACAGTAAAAACAACAATTGTTATGAGAGAGACGCGGAAAGCCTCGGATAACGACCCCCCTCAAATGGCAACCAGACCCGGAACGAAAATGGACTATGATCTACGAGTATGCACCTGGAATGTAAGGACACTCTACATACCAGGTGCTACTCAAAAACTTGAATCTGTCCTCTCGCGGTACAAGGCAGACATTACCGCGATCCAGGAGATACGATGGATAGGATCAGGTATAACGAAAAGAAAAGATTGCGACATTTATTACAGCTGTCACCAAAGACTGTACATGCTAGGATGCGGATTCGTCGTGGGAAATCGACTCAGATCAAAAGTCATCGATTTTAAGCCGATAAGCGATCGCCTGGCTGTAATCCGCATCAAAGCTACCTTCCAAAACATCAGCCTAATATGTGCACACGCCCCTACCGATGAAGCTGAGGAGTCTAACAAGGAGGAGTTTTACGACCTCCTGGACGGAGCCTACGGAGCCTGTCCGGAGTACGATGTCAAAGTCGTGCTCGGAGACTTCAATGCTAAAGTCGGAAAGGAAAACATCTTTGGCGGATTAGTTGGAAAGCACAGCCTCCACGAAACGACAACAGACAACGGCTTCCGACTAATCGACTTTGCTGCAGCTCGTAAGTAGCACTAGGTTCCCCAGGCGAAGGATACACACAGCAACCTGGCGATCTCCAGATGGTCGAACTGCCAACCAAATCGACCACGTGCTAATTGGCGCAAGGTACGCATCGAACATCTTGGACGTGCGAACTTTCCGTGGTGCAAACGTGGACTCTGACCACTTTCTTGTTGTGACAAAGTTCAGAGCCCGACTGTCCAATGAAAAGAAAACGAAGACCGCCCAAAGAAAGAAGTTCAACATCGCATGCCTTAGCACACCTGAGAAAGCCAGAGACTACAGTGAGCAATTGACCGGGAAACTCTCTGCCGTACACCCAGCCACAAGCGTCAACAACCAGTGGAACCAGTATCGCGACATTATTAAGGAGACAGCCGAGACCACCATAGGCTATCAACCACCCAGAAAAAAGAACCCGTGGTATGATGATGAATGCGCGGCACTGAAGCAGGAGACGGAAAATGCACGAATGCAAATGCTGCAACGGAAAACTAGAGCAGCAAGAGAGGAGTACCGTGAAAAGAGAAGGAAAGAGAAAAAAATCCTGCGTAGAAAGAAAAGAGCATCCGCAGCCTCTCAGCTCAAGTATCTCGAAGAGTCCAGCACCGCCACCAACACTCGCCGGTTCTACAAAACAGCCAAGCAACTGGCATCTGGTTATAGGACTGGCACGCAAGCTCTTCGAAACAGCGAAGGAAACCTAGTCACCGAAGCACAGGGAATTGTAGACGTGTTTAAGCAGCATTTCCAGCAGCTGCTTAATGGGCATAATGTAGAGGAGGCAATAGAGGAACAAAGAAGCATAAGACCAGTCAATGAAGATCCAGTCCCAGCGCCCAGTACTGAAGAGGTTAAGAAAGCCATCCACAAGCTTAAGAACAACAAATCCGCCGGCTCGGATGGCCTACCTGCGGAACTCTTTAAGTATGGAGGAGATGTCCTGGTAGGGTGCATGCACCAGCTCATCAACCAAGTTTGGGAGAAGGAAAGTATGCCCGACGACTGGTCAAATAGCTCCATATGCCCAATCTACAAAAAAGGCGATCCTATGTCCTGCAAGAACTACAGAGGCATATCCCTGCTTAATGTTGCCTACAAGATCCTATCCAACGTACTATGTGAGCGTCTAAAACCTTTCTGCAACACTATGATCGGCACGTACCAGTGTGGCTTCAGGCCAGGCAGATCAACGATAGACCAAATCTTCACATTGAGGCAAATCCTGGAAAATTTCAAGTCGAGACCCACCACCTATTCATCGACTTTAAAGCCGCATATGATAGCATAAGTCGCCAAGCCCTTCTATTGGCGATGTCGGAACTCGGGATCCCGAAAAAACTGATCCAGCTACGCCGCATGACGTTACAAAATACGCGGTGCAACGTGCAAATGGGTAACAGCTCATCCGAGTTATTCCAGACGTGTACAGGGTTCAGACAAGGAGATGCGCTATCATGTGATTTCTTCAACCTAGTCCTGGAGCAGATAGTGCGCAAGCATGAATGAAAGAATACAAGATTACGCCACTTCTTTTTTTTCCTTTTTATGTATACGTCATTTGTGCAGAAGCAAATGTCAACAAATTTGACATCCAAAAAGTTATTTTGTTTTTTCAGAGGAGATCTTTCGTGCGCGAATAATCTGTTGAATAAAAACAATGTATTTTATAAAATAAAAAAGTATAAAAAGAAAATTTCCAAAAATGGTAATTGGGTAGGGGAGAGTCACTAACGGTGAGACACCTCCAACAGTGAGACATTCCGAATAACTCCGAAGAAACATGTACGAACAATTCCCACTTATTGTCATAGGTAATTCAAGAAATATTAGACCGATAAATTCAGTTTGCATTTCATTTCGATAGAGAGTATTCGCTCCGTGGTAGTGCAGTAATGAAAAAATGGCGAAAGAAAATTTTAAGGGTACCAGTAAAAAAGCAATAACTTTTTATACAGATGAGTTTTTCATCGATGTTTTATATATAATGTAGATTAGATTATGCAGAATACAATTAACTTGACTTTGAGGCATTTTGATGCATGGTTTTTTTGTTTAATTTTTTTTTAAATATTTTTTGCGATTTACTATCAGTGAGACAAAATCCCGTTGGCAAGAGTGAGACAGTGTCTCACTGTTGGTTTTTATGTTTGCTTTGAATAATTAGTTAGGCTCACTTCGGGTATGGAAAATTCGGAGGATACAATGAAGAAAGCAGTTTCGTTGGTGAATGATGGAATGAGCCTGCGAAAAGCCAATGCCGAGTGCCATATAGCTTTCCAGACTTTGGCTCGATATGTCAAAAAAGCTGCCTTAGACAAGGAATGCAAAATGACGACAAATTACGCAGTGAATAAAATTTTCAGTAGTGCGCAGGAAATCGCTCTTGTTGACTACATCATAATGTTTCACGCATGTATTATGGTTTTACTATGTATGTTGGCAAAATAATATTGGACAAGGATCTTGACGGAGACATTGAAATAAGTTTTCTTGGACGGCAAAAAAAAAACATTAAGTTCAGTTATCCAAATATTGAGAATATTTCATTTGTACCCGAAAAAGACATTAAAATGATTCTCCCCGAGCTAATTCTTTGCAGCCACACCAGTTGGCAAAAAGCCAGTATCCATTTTGGAATCACATGTTTTGAGTATGCAATAAACTGCACACATAATAAACCTACCTAACGCAATTTAAATCATGTAATTACTCCGAATACTTTTTTCGATATAGTCATTTGAAAAAAAAAGTGTCTCACTGTTAGTAACTTTCCCCTATACTTTAACTTGATATCAAATTGCTTTCGGTTTGCAATTGATTTCAATTAATCGTCAAAAAGTGAATGCGAGTGCTGTGAATGTGAAAGATTTAATATAAAACCAAAAAAATAACTATTAGTAAAGTATGTGCAGTAATAAATGAAAGATAAAATACTTATGTTGTTATCTTATTGTATTTTCGTTTTTTAGATTTCGATGAATCTACAATTTCTTTGTTTAGTGCTCTTATTCTAAAATTCATCCTTGCACGGAAAAAAGTTTCTTTACTTTTTCATCGCAGTCAATATCTTTTGCTAGATCTATCAGGTTTTTTTGGTATCCTGGACAAATAACAAGATCCTCTCCGTTGAAGGATTTGAAAATGTTGTCCAGGGCCGTCAAGTCATCTATCATCCTGGGTGATGGCTTAGATAATCCACCTTCACTAAGGTGGTCTACCCATGAATATGACGCCACAGGTACATTATTTTCTACCAGGATTTGGTTTTTAAGCTTATGGCATATGTATCCGGCCATGTTCTCGAGGCCATCGTTCTCCAAAGTGGCCAATTCTTTTTCATGATTGTTGCCAACAATGTTATTTTCCTCTTCTTCTGGCTCCCAGGCAATGCTTTGAAATATTGCACCTAGCAAGACATTAATGTAAGTATAATTTGTTTTTATCAAGTACGTTTGCAAACCTGTCAAAATCTGGTGTATCGTCCCAGCTCACATTCGCTGCGTCGGAAATAACACCCTGGTTATGTCCTAAAATGTAAGACCTTAGCCTAAATCTGAATTCTTCACGATCTGGATGATCATGGAGTCCACCTTTGCTTCGCAGCAAACCAAACGTGTTTTCCAAGACGTCTTGGTTCAATCTATACGACAATATATACTTGAATCCAAAGCGTTCAACCAAGTCTTTGAATAAAAGCTGTATTGCCGTGTTTGATTGAATAAAGGTAGAACTATAATAGTCGGAAGGGCACTTAAGCTAATGTCAAAAACCAACGAAAAGTAGCTTTCCGTACCGAAAAAAGGGGAACACACCCATAATGTAATTATTATCTATCTCTTTTTGGTATTCCTATTTCACCAAATGTCAGTTTTACTTAAACTGAGCTCGGGAGCGCACCTCACTTCCGTAACCAAAGTTGAACGAAACTTGACGAAACGCTCCACTTCGCAATTATAGCCGGCGCCATATGCTTTCCGTGTATTCGCTTGTTTTCTTCCGACCACTTAAGTGCCCCTCCGAGCATTATAGTTCTAGCTTAATTCCTGAGAAATTAACTAGACAAAGTTATGATTATCATTATTATGATGAATAAGTTCACATCCACCTTTTTGAAATGGAAGCAAAGTTGTTTTGCCAATCACTCTCATTTTCGACATCAGTTCAGACATTTCATTTAGAATCTCGTTTTGGGCATTAAGAGCAAGACCATATGCATGAACCCTTTCTCGTGAATCAGATGAAGGTGTTCGCACATTCATGACATCAAACCAATCATTCGTCTATATCAAAAGGAAATTATTTAATTAAAAATGTATTCTAGTTTATGATTAATTTTCTTACGAGTTTGAATAGTTTGTAGCACTCTTCCCAATTTGTGTCCTTAAGCAGTCCTAAGCTTGCTGCTCTGCTTAAAGCCTTTGCAATAGAGTGTGAGAAAAGTTTTGAGGCAAGTTTTACCTTTTGGCGCTCGGCCCCAGAAACGTTTAAATAGGAACTGTTTATTTTGTGCGTGATTGATAGTTCTGTTGAGGTGCATGAAAGAAGCTCATCAATTATATTTTTTTGATTTCCTTTCCATTGATTAAGAAACCTTGGTCGATAAAATGGTTTCTTAACAGTTTTAGGAGATGAGGAACATCAGAAAATACAAAAATCTTATTCTCTTCGTAGTGAAACCTACATAGAGAAATCCAGGTTATAACTTATTTTAAGTTAAAACCAATGAAATAAATAAACATTACCATGGCTTATCCAAAGAGATTCCAAGTTCATTATATAGACCTCTGTTTGCACCCCCTAGATCACTTACGATTGAAACAATAGTGTATCCACATTCCGCACTTGTTTTAAGAATGTTTTTCAAAATTTCCGAAATCATTTTACAATCAAATGAATAAAAAATAGGTTGTTTCCATTTACTCATTAGTCCTGGAGTTGATTAGAAATAGAATTGAATATAGCGTTTAAAGTTTCCAAGTACAATAAAATTTTTCTTGCCTCTCAGCATTGCCACTTGAACGTAATTCGCTGGTGATAAAGTTGTGTCTGTAGTTTTCTGGTAGCAGTATGACTTTTTGATCTTCATTTCATCAAAAGATAACACACAAACTTTTTGCGCTTCGTCCATATCTGTTGTGGGTTTTAGGATTCTTACAACAGGTTGTAAGATTCCAGGCGATAAATCAATTTTTTGGGCCCAGCGCTGTAGAGTTCTAACTGAAGGTAATGGAAAATCCTTCTTCCTCAAGAGCTTGTATGCTCTTGCGCTTGCTGAATACAACGTTATAGACCTAGCTATGTCGACTTCTGACCAACGTTGTTTTGTCTTATCTGTCGACCAAAGCTTCCGTATTTGTCCATCGGTAAAAAAAGTGGCCATTTTCTTCTCAATAATGTTTCTATGGAGTGCATTTTTCTCCACTTCCAACTCAAGGGAACTTATTTTATGGTTAAGTTCAATTTCTTTTAGAGAGAACCTGTTGCATGTTTCTTCCATTGATTTCCTTTTTTTAATTTAAATATTCATATTATATTCTTTGATAGTTCTCAGAATAACTTACATCTCAAGGCGAAGTGCATCCATTTGTGTCTTCAAAGAAACACAATGTTCACAACCACTTAAATCGATGGACTCTGTGGCATCTTCTTGAGAAGCAATAGTCTCAAGGCCCATTTCTTCAGTATCCATATCCAGCGTATTGGTACTTGCGACTAACAAGTTCACAACCGTTTTTTTATTTTCTCTGGCCGAAACCCTCGTTGATCGGCTAGACAAAGCATCGACATTAGTTTTGTACACTGTTGGTACGGAACAAGGTTTGAGGCGACGGCGTTTCTTGTTTGTGCATCCTATGAAGTAAGGTAACAGTTTTCATTTTTCCTTATTTTTTAAAGAAAAAAATCTTGCCTACCCAATTCAAACTCGAAGTTTGTTTCCATGTCATCTGTAGTAAAATGGTCACTACAGATCCTTCCGGTTTTTGTGTTAAACGGATCCTTCCGTTTACAAAAATGAATCCATGTTTTCAAACGCTCAGGATCATTCGGAAACTTAAAGTACGAGACATCATCTCTTCTCGATCTATTATTTTTATTGTTGTAATTATTACAACCACAAACAGCACATATCATTTTAAATAAATTTGGTAAACAAATTAACTTTAAAAACAAATTCAAGTATGAGTAACTTTTTCGCGCCCTTTTTACATAGGAAAGTTCTTCTCTGCACAAATGACGTCACAACCGGTTGTCAAAATTACAACAACAAAGTGAGAAAAGAGAAGTGGCGTAATCTTGTATTCTTTGATTCATGGTGCGCAAGAGTGGTGTTAACATGGAAGGCACTATCTTTAACAGGTCTTCTCAACTTGGCTATGCGGACGACATCGACATCATCGGCCGTTCCAAGAGAGCTGTACTTGAAGCATTCACAGCTATTGATGAACAGGCGAAACGAGTTGGTCTTGAAGTGAATGAGGACAAAAGAAAGTATATGCTATCAACAAACAAAGCCTCATCTGTCCATCGCCTAGGACAGAACATCACTGTTGGTAGCAGTAATTTCGAGGTAGTCAAGGAGTTCACCTACCTCGGAACAAACATCAATTCCACGAACGACACCTTAGTGGAAATCCGACGAAGAATTACCCTAGCGAACCGCTGCTACTTCGGTTTGGCCAAACAAATGGGTTCAAAACTCCTTTCCCGAAAGACAAAGTGCACTCTATACAAAACGCTAATTTTACCAGTTCTACTCTACGGCGCCGAGTGCTGGACGATAAGTAAAAAAGGGGAATTGATATGGGCACTTTCGAGAGAAAAATTCTTCGGCGGATATTTGGTCGAAGAGGGCGATTGGAGGAGAAGATTCAATCGTGAATTGTACGAGCTGTACCAAGATGTGGATGTAGTCCAAAGAGCCAAAACACGTCGACTACACTGGCTCGGCCACATCGAGCGAATGGACAACAACGCTCCAGCCAAGAAAATCTTCGAATCCCAGCCCCCAGGTTCGAGACGACCAGGAAGACCGAACCTCCGGTATAGGGACCAGGTGGTCACAGACGCAAGAGTGCTTGGTCTCGACGACTGGAGGGAGCGTGCGAGGGACCGCAACCGATGGAAGACCGCAATATCTCAGGCAGAGACCCTTCATGGATCGGGAGCCGGATAACCGCAACCGTAAAATATTGCATGAAGAGTATGTATCATTCTTTTGCAAATATTAACCTAGATAGTTAATCTTCAGTTTCAGTTAAGAAATGAGAACCAAAACTACGAAAAACTATACAAAATTTTTATTTGAAAACGTTACGGGGGTGACATGTCATCGTTACGGGTGTGACCGAGTATGATTTTTATGCCTAAAAACAATGTAATATACTATATTTTGACGGGAAATTGGTGTCACCGATGTACACTAGTCAACAATATTAAAGGAACAAATTTTTTTCAATTTTTGTTAGCGTTTTTTGAAGAGCTGTATCTTTGTGACGAGTGGTCGTATTGAGTTGAAATAAAAAACATTTTACAGCTTTATGTTTTTTGTTTCGAGATTTGTTTGCAAACAAATTTTTTTGAAGTACCGTTATTGCGTTATTGCAAAAAATGAGACGAGACAACAAAATTATTTTGTTTTTATTTTTTTTGAAGGTCCTCATTTCTATGGATAAATTTTTTTGAGTCAATTAAATGTCATGATCAGATACCTTGTTTATTCAGCTTCAATTCAGTTTTTTTGTTGTTTTCGTACGATTTTTTTTGACATGGTTTATCTGACTTTGAATGAAAAAAGATACTTTTAGCCTTGATTACCAATATCTCAGCAAATAATGACGTTATAAAAAATTCAAAGACAGTTTTGGAAATTTGAAAAAGCGTTTTACAAGATTTTTTTATGATTTTGTAGAAATTATTTTTTTTTACCGTTCACCGTTAGTTTAAAAAAAGTACTAAAAACCGACGTTTTGTGGTCTTTTCGTAAATCTTTTTTTTTCGTTGCAAATATTGATTGCATGGCTTGCGTTGGTATGCAAATTTATAGACTTTTAAATCATCAATATTCTTGTAAATTTTCAAATTGATTCATCGAACCGTTTTTCCTCACCAAAACTTCAAATCTTGCAAACCAGGTAAAGGAACAAATTGTGGTGTTCCTAAACAATGCGTAGTTGTCATCAAAATGACAAGAAAACCGCAATTCCAGTGGATTTTTTTCACAGTATTCCATTAGTTAGATACTTTTTTGAATGGAAATGAAATAAAAATTACATTTTTCCAAAAAAAAAAAAAAATTAAAAAAATCAAGTTTTTTAGTTTGAAAAATTTTTTAAATTAATTTTTTTTATTTTTTTGTTTAATGTACTTTTTATTTCATTTCAATTCAAAAAAGTATCTAACTAATGCAAAACTATGAAAAAAATCCACTGGAATTGCAGTTTTCTTGTCATTTTGATGACAACTACGCATTGTTTAGGAACACCACAATTTGTTCCTTTACCTGGTTTGCAAGACTTTGAAGTTTTGGTGAGGAAAAACGGTTCGATGAATCAATTTGAAAATTTACAAGAATATTGATGATTTAAAAGTCTATAAATTTGCATTCCAACGCAAGCCATGCAATCAATATTTGCAACGAAAAAAAAAAGATTTACGAAAAGACCACAAAACGTCGGTTTTTAGTACTTTTTTTAAACTAACGGTGAACGGTAAAAAAAAATAATTTCTACAAAATCATAAAAAAATCTTGTAAAACGCTTTTTCAAATTTCCAAAACTGTCTTTGAATTTTTTATAACGTCATTATTTGCTGAGATATTGGTAATCAAGGCTAAAAGTATCTTTTTTCATTCAAAGTCAGATAAACCATGTCAAAAAAAATCGTACGAAAACAACAAAAAAACTGAATTGAAGCTGAATAAACAAGGTATCTGATCATGACATTTAATTGACTCAAAAAAATTTATCCATAGAAATGAGGACCTTCAAAAAAAATAAAAACAAAATAATTTTGTTGTCTCGTCTCATTTTTTGCAATAACGCAATAACGGTACTTCAAAAAAATTTGTTTGCAAACAAATCTCGAAACAAAAAACATAAAGCTGTAAAATGTTTTTTATTTCAACTCAATACGACCACTCGTCACAAAGATACAGCTCTTCAAAAAACGCTAACAAAAATTGAAAAAAAATTTGTTCCTTTAATATTGTTGACTAGTGTATAATCATTTCTCACATGATGTCAGAACACTTTTTCTAGAAAAATGAAGTTTTTCTCACTGAAAATTGAATAGATTTCTGACTTAAATGAGATTTTTTCCATTTTCTTTTAAAATAGGAGAAAAGTTCACCTTAAAATTATATTTAAAGTAGATTTTCTTAGAATCATATCCCTACGTCATGAATTTCATACCTAAAAGCAACAAAACTAAAATTGAGTTGAAAAACAGAAAGAATATGATTTAAAATGCCAACCTGTTACGGGTGTGACATAGACTTAAAATTTTAAATACGGGGTCAGTATTAATTTCAAAGTCTTGAAATTTTGTCTGACAGTAGATCATAGTACTCTCCTTTTTTTCCCAAATTATCACATTGATACAAATTTTTTTCTTCTAGTAATGAAACTTAATTTTTTTGTTGTTACGGGCGTGACACTAACCACTTTATGAATCAACTGCCTAAAAACTAAAATTGTATTTACTATTGAATAATTAAATGACACAAAAACGTGCTTAGAGTTCTGATTAAGTTAAATAACCACCGGTTCTCAAATTGTGAAAAAAAAATATTATTGAAAATAGGGTTTTGAGCTTCTGATAACAAAAAGTGACTTTTGGAGACCTATTCTGCAAAGTCGTTCGACCTGCGAAATATGCGGCAATAAAAAAAATTATTGATAATTTCACTTTTAAAATGAAACATGCAATCTTTTGAAGCCGTCTAACGGTCATTTTTTCAATTCTTAGTCATATTTTGTGATTGTTCGTAAAGGGTCGTTTTCTATGGAATCACCCATATAAAATTTTTGTAACATTTTTCAAAAAAAAAATTGGTATGCCAATTTTGAGTATATGTATATCAATATACATTAAAAACTGAAATTTCAAAATAATTCATCAACCCGTTTTTGAAATATTAAATTTTGAAAAAAAAATTGGATCTTTTTTTAAAAATCCAAAATTTATTTTTTCAAAAATGTTGGTATGCAGTATTATTTATATTCTTACAAAGTTTTTGTGCAAAAAAATTTGTTGAAATCGAATGAGCGGTTAATGAGAAAATCAAAAATCAAAAAAACCGTTATATGGCAGGTACCGTTAATAAATGTTTTTGGTGATTTTTTTTTTTACCAGAAAGTACACCATATCTACAATAATACACTGATTATATTTTTATCAAAATCGTTGGAGCCGTTCTTGAGATAAATAAGGTTTTCCTTAACGGTTGTATGGCAAGTACCGTTATTTTTTGAGCTAAAAAAAAATTTTAATTTCCCCTCTGGAGAGTTACAAAAAAACCTTAAGTTCAAAATTTGAAGAAAATCGCTTCAGTGGTTTAGGCTGTAGGTTGAGGTACGGACAGACAGACAGACAGACAGAATTTTGCCACCCACTTTTGTCGTGTTCTCTATCATCGTAATGTCATGTTTGATTGTTATCTCAAAATTTTTTTTTTGCACGAATCCAAAACTTGCCCTATAGTACCTATATCGCAAGTAAAAATTGTATAGGGGGAAAGTTGTATCTCCCTTTTCTGAAACATTGACTTTAAATGCAAACAAAAAAAACATTAAAAATCAACGAAAACACATCTAATAATGTGCTATAGTTTTTGTGAAAGCTAATACTCCATTCTTGCATTTGGTTTTGTAAATCAAGTTGTTGTAGCAAATAGTTTTTGAGAAATTAAATTTCAAAGTCAAAATTTTAAAAACAAATTGTGATTTTTGTCGGTATTTTTCAAAATTTTACGTAATTAAGTGCTTGTTTTGTGTTCAATATTCAATATGCCCTTATTATTTTTTAGTCCACTACTGAAAACCAAATGTAAAAGTCTTTCTTAGTTTTTGAGAATTTAAGAAAAAACAAAAGGTACTTGTACTAAAACAGCACGACAAAATTAATTTATTCATGAATTATCCATTATTTAACCCTTTTTTTGGGGCTTTGTTGGTAAAAGTACTTTTGTTTTTTCTTAATTTCTGAAAAACTAAGAAAGATTTTTACATTTGGTTTTCGGTTATGAACTAAAAAATAATGAGGGCATTGACAGCTATGTTTGTATGTTTTTCCAAAAAAACGTTTTCAGGTAAAATTTGTATGAAGATCGACCGTCATGTGAGAATTATAGGAGGCCATCATAAAACGGTCTTGTCGGTTTGCGGGTAAAAAATGAATGAATTGTGAATCGGACATTATCACCTGCACCATTGTACACCTCGAAATGATAGGCAAAACCGTCTGAATCGCAGAGAACAAATAATTTGACACCTGACTTGTGTGGTTTGTTTGGCATTATATTGGGCACGCTCCGATGGTTATTCTCAGTTATCCGGATAGCTTTGTGTTGTTGTAATATCTTGTTTCAAACAGCTGATGACTGCTGACACAACAACAACTCAAGTTATCTCGAAATTTTTGGAATAACTAGATAGCATAGCGAATAAACATTGGAACGCGAGGATATTCGAAAAAAAGGTTGTAGCCAACTTTTTAACCTTTTTTTCTACGTTGGGAATCAACTTGAAAACATAAAATACTTTTGATTGCAGTAAATCGTTTCAAAGACATACATACATTTTGGAATCGATGAGAAGGCATTTTGCCCTGGTAGCTCTGCATATTAGGATAGCGGTATAGTGATATGTAAATTATTATTCCAATATAATTTCTTTTTTCTTGGATAGAATTTTTTAAATCGGAGTTTATGTTTTCCGCAAAGCACAACGATTTTTCTCTTCTATGATAAGATCAATGATTTCGGCAGTAAAAAAATATTGGCGTGTCATGATTTTTGAGTCAAACATTTTGACACTCAATTAAAATGATGCATAACCACAAATGAATTTTAACGCCAGATCAATCTAGAAAGATTTGTTGAGTCCTTTGTTACAGAACTGAACACTCCATTGAATCCCCCCAGAAGAAGGCTACATTAGCCCTGTTTTTTAGTGCATTTTTATCTTCGCTTAAAAAAAAGTAGCAACAAACTGGTATAGTTCCGTATTGTTGTTGTATTTAACATGCTACTTTTTTCCAAGCGAAGATAAAAATGCACTAAAAAACATGGCTATTGTTGGCCGAGCAGCCTCAAATGATGGCAAAGGAGATCGTGGCCTTTTTAGAGATTTGAAATGGAAATTTGGAATGGCAGATGAAGTGGATCGTTGCAGTTCTGTTGCAGCAATAATAAGAGTAATTGACAAGGGCGTACGCAGGATGTTGGTCAGGGGGTGGGGCAAACTCACCCAAAATTTGTGGCCTTTTCGATTGGCAATCCGGAAGGGTTCGGGATGCGCGTACTCTTCTGAAAGTGTTCTATTGACATTCAGAGTGACAGATCTTCTTCTGAAAAGAAGAGAAAACAATTCTGGATTTGATTTCAAAATCGAAACCAGAATTACTCACACATTCAAATACGAAGTTGTCAAGGATAGGTAAATATGATATACTTAATGGTATCTCAACATTAAAATCCAGCTTGAGTCCTGGCCCTGATGGAATTCCATCTTTTTGTCCTTAAGCAATGCCAATTCACGTTAGCTTTGCCACTTACGATAATTTTTAATAAATCCCTTTCTAGTGGAATATTTCTCAATCAATGGAAATTCTCATACGTAAGTCCTGTATACAAATCCGGTGCAAAAAATTTAGTTGTTAATTACCGTGCAATTTCTAAGATATCTGCAATTCCTAAATTATTTGAGCTTATAGTTAAAGATCATCTATTGTTTAACATAAAAGAACATATTTGTGTTGAACAGCATGGATTTATGTCAGGTAAATCCACCTCAACAAATCTCATGCTTTTCTGTAGATATGTCACCGATTCCTTTGAATCTGGCCACCAGGTTGACACTATCTATACAGATTTTGTAAAAGCTTTCGACTCAATTTGTCATTCAACTCTTATTGCTAAGCTTAAAGTTTTTGGTATTCATGGTTTGATGTTGAAATGGATATCCAGCTACCTTGATGATAGAACACAATGTGTGAAACTAGGTAATTTTGTCTCTAGTATCATTAAAGTTTCATCTGGAGTTCCTCAAGGAAGTCACCTTGGGCCACTTCTTTTTAATATATTCGTTAATGATATCCCATTTCTTCTTAAGAATGCTTTATGTTTGATGTATGCTGATGACATAAAAATATATCTATGCATAAAAAATATAATAGAAATGAGGACCTTCAAAAAAAATAAAAACAAAATAATTTTGTTGTCTCGTCTCATTTTTTGCAATAACGCAATAACGGTACTTCAAAAAAATTTGTTTGCAAACAAATCTCGAAACAAAAAACATAAAGCTGTAAAATGTTTTTTATTTCAACTCAATACGACCACTCGTCACAAAGATACAGCTCTTCAAAAAACGCTAACAAAAATTGAAAAAAAATTTGTTCCTTTAATATTGTTGACTAGTGTATAATCATTTCTCACATGATGTCAGAACACTTTTTCTAGAAAAATGAAGTTTTTCTCACTGAAAATTGAATAGATTTCTGACTTAAATGAGATTTTTTCCATTTTCTTTTAAAATAGGAGAAAAGTTCACCTTAAAATTATATTTAAAGTAGATTTTCTTAGAATCATATCCCTACGTCATGAATTTCATACCTAAAAGCAACAAAACTAAAATTGAGTTGAAAAACAGAAAGAATATGATTTAAAATGCCAACCTGTTACGGGTGTGACATAGACTTAAAATTTTAAATACGGGGTCAGTATTAATTTCAAAGTCTTGAAATTTTGTCTGACAGTAGATCATAGTACTCTCCTTTTTTTCCCAAATTATCACATTGATACAATTTTTTTTCTTCTAGTAATGAAACTTAATTTTTTTGTTGTTACGGGCGTGACACTAACCACTTTATGAATCAACTGCCTAAAAACTAAAATTGTATTTACTATTGAATAATTAAATGACACAAAAACGTGCTTAGAGTTCTGATTAAGTTAAATAACCACCGGTTCTCAAATTGTGAAAAAAAAATATTATTGAAAATAGGGTTTTGAGCTTCTGATAACAAAAAGTGACTTTTGGAGACCTATTCTGCAAAGTCGTTCGACCTGCGAAATATGCGGCAGTAAAAAAAATTATTGATAATTTCACTTTTAAAATGAAACATGCAATCTTTTAAAGCCGTCTAACGGTCATTTTTTCAATTCTTAGTCATATTTTGTGATTGTTCGTAAAGGGTCGTTTTCTATGGAATCACCCATATAAAATTTTTGTAACATTTTTCAAAAAAAAAATTGGTATGCCAATTTTGAGTATATGTATATCAATATACATTAAAAACTGAAATTTCAAAATAATTCATCAACCCGTTTTTGAAATATTAAATTTTGAAAAAAAAAATTGGATCTTTTTTTAAAAATCCAAAATTTATTTTTTCAAAAATGTTGGTATGCAGTATTATTTATATTCTTACAAAGTTTTTGTGCAAAAAAATTTGTTGAAATCGAATGAGCGGTTAATGAGAAAATCAAAAATCAAAAAAACCGTTATATGGCAGGTACCGTTAATAAATGTTTTTGGTGATTTTTTTTTTTACCAGAAAGTACACCATATCTACAATAATACACTGATTATATTTTTATCAAAATCGTTGGAGCCGTTCTTGAGATAAATAAGGTTTTCCTTAACGGTTGTATGGCAAGTACCGTTATTTTTTGAGCTAAAAAAAATTTCAATTTCCCCTCTGGAGAGTTACAAAAAAACCTTAAGTTCAAAATTTGAAGAAAATCGCTTCAGTGGTTTAGGCTGTAGGTTGAGGTACGGACAGACAGACAGACAGACAGAATTTTGCCACCCACTTTTGTCGTGTTCTCTATCATCGTAATGTCATGTTTGATTGTTATCTCAAAATTTTTTTTTTGCACGAATCCAAAACTTGCCCTATAGTACCTATATCGCAAGTAAAAATTGTATAGGGGGAAAGTTGTATCTCCCTTTTCTGAAACATTGACTTTAAATGCAAACAAAAAAAACATTAAAAATCAACGAAAACACATCTAATAATGTGCTATAGTTTTTGTGAAAGCTAATACTCCATTCTTGCATTTGGTTTTGTAAATCAAGTTGTTGTAGCAAATAGTTTTTGAGAAATTAAATTTCAAAGTCAAAATTTTAAAAACAAATTGTGATTTTTGTCGGTATTTTTCAAAATTTTACGTAATTAAGTGCTTGTTTTGTGTTCAATATTCAATATGCCCTTATTATTTTTTAGTCCACTACTGAAAACCAAATGTAAAAGTCTTTCTTAGTTTTTGAGAATTTAAGAAAAAACAAAAGGTACTTGTACTAAAACAGCACGACAAAATTAATTTATTCATGAATTATCCATTATTTAACCCTTTTTTTGGGGCTTTGTTGGTAAAAGTACTTTTGTTTTTTCTTAATTTCTGAAAAACTAAGAAAGATTTTTACATTTGGTTTTCGGTTATGAACTAAAAAATAATGAGGGCATTGACAGCTATGTTTGTATGTTTTTCCAAAAAAACGTTTTCAGGTAAAATTTGTATGAAGATCGACCGTCATGTGAGAATTATAGGAGGCCATCATAAAACGGTCTTGTCGGTTTGCGGGTAAAAAATGAATGAATTGTGAATCGGACATTATCACCTGCACCATTGTACACCTCGAAATGATAGGCAAAACCGTCTGAATCGCAGAGAACAAATAATTTGACACCTGACTTGTGTGGTTTGTTTGGCATTATATTGGGCACGCTCCGATGGTTATTCTCAGTTATCCGGATAGCTTTGTGTTGTTGTAATATCTTGTTTCAAACAGCTGATGACTGCTGACACAACAACAACTCAAGTTATCTCGAAATTTTTGGAATAACTAGATAGCATAGCGAATAAACATTGGAACGCGAGGATATTCGAAAAAAAGGTTGTAGCCAACTTTTTAACCTTTTTTTCTACGTTGGGAATCAACTTGAAAACATAAAATACTTTTGATTGCAGTAAATCGTTTCAAAGACATACATACATTTTGGAATCGATGAGAAGGCATTTTGCCCTGGTAGCTCTGCATATTAGGATAGCGGTATAGTGATATGTAAATTATTATTCCAATATAATTTCTTTTTTCTTGGATAGAATTTTTTAAATCGGAGTTTATGTTTTCCGCAAAGCACAACGATTTTTCTCTTCTATGATAAGATCAATGATTTCGGCAGTAAAAAAATATTGGCGTGTCATGATTTTTGAGTCAAACATTTTGACACTCAATTAAAATGATGCATAACCACAAATGAATTTTAACGCCAGATCAATCTAGAAAGATTTGTTGAGTCCTTTGTTACAGAACTGAACACTCCATTGAATCCCCCCAGAAGAAGGCTACATTAGCCCTGTTTTTTAGTGCATTTTTATCTTCGCTTAAAAAAAAGTAGCAACAAACTGGTATAGTTCCGTATTGTTGTTGTATTTAACATGCTACTTTTTTCCAAGCGAAGATAAAAATGCACTAAAAAACATGGCTATTGTTGGCCGAGCAGCCTCAAATGATGGCAAAGGAGATCGTGGCCTTTTTAGAGATTTGAAATGGAAATTTGGAATGGCAGATGAAGTGGATCGTTGCAGTTCTGTTGCAGCAATAATAAGAGTAATTGACAAGGGCGTACGCAGGATGTTGGTCAGGGGGTGGGGCAAACTCACCCAAAATTTGTGGCCTTTTCGATTGGCAATCCGGAAGGGTTCGGGATGCGCGTACTCTTCTGAAAGTGTTCTATTGACATTCAGAGTGACAGATCTTCTTCTGAAAAGAAGAGAAAACAATTCTGGATTTGATTTCAAAATCGAAACCAGAATTACTCACACATTCAAATACGAAGTTGTCAAGGATAGGTAAATATGATATACTTAATGGTATCTCAACATTAAAATCCAGCTTGAGTCCTGGCCCTGATGGAATTCCATCTTTTTGTCCTTAAGCAATGCCAATTCACGTTAGCTTTGCCACTTACGATAATTTTTAATAAATCCCTTTCTAGTGGAATATTTCTCAATCAATGGAAATTCTCATACGTAAGTCCTGTATACAAATCCGGTGCAAAAAATTTAGTTGTTAATTACCGTGCAATTTCTAAGATATCTGCAATTCCTAAATTATTTGAGCTTATAGTTAAAGATCATCTATTGTTTAACATAAAAGAACATATTTGTGTTGAACAGCATGGATTTATGTCAGGTAAATCCACCTCAACAAATCTCATGCTTTTCTGTAGATATGTCACCGATTCCTTTGAATCTGGCCACCAGGTTGACACTATCTATACAGATTTTGTAAAAGCTTTCGACTCAATTTGTCATTCAACTCTTATTGCTAAGCTTAAAGTTTTTGGTATTCATGGTTTGATGTTGAAATGGATATCCAGCTACCTTGATGATAGAACACAATGTGTGAAACTAGGTAATTTTGTCTCTAGTATCATTAAAGTTTCATCTGGAGTTCCTCAAGGAAGTCACCTTGGGCCACTTCTTTTTAATATATTCGTTAATGATATCCCATTTCTTCTTAAGAATGCTTTATGTTTGATGTATGCTGATGACATAAAAATATATCTATGCATAAAAAATATAATAGAAATGAGGACCTTCAAAAAAAATAAAAACAAAATAATTTTGTTGTCTCGTCTCATTTTTTGCAATAACGCAATAACGGTACTTCAAAAAAATTTGTTTGCAAACAAATCTCGAAACAAAAAACATAAAGCTGTAAAATGTTTTTTATTTCAACTCAATACGACCACTCGTCACAAAGATACAGCTCTTCAAAAAACGCTAACAAAAATTGAAAAAAAATTTGTTCCTTTAATATTGTTGACTAGTGTATAATCATTTCTCACATGATGTCAGAACACTTTTTCTAGAAAAATGAAGTTTTTCTCACTGAAAATTGAATAGATTTCTGACTTAAATGAGATTTTTTCCATTTTCTTTTAAAATAGGAGAAAAGTTCACCTTAAAATTATATTTAAAGTAGATTTTCTTAGAATCATATCCCTACGTCATGAATTTCATACCTAAAAGCAACAAAACTAAAATTGAGTTGAAAAACAGAAAGAATATGATTTAAAATGCCAACCTGTTACGGGTGTGACATAGACTTAAAATTTTAAATACGGGGTCAGTATTAATTTCAAAGTCTTGAAATTTTGTCTGACAGTAGATCATAGTACTCTCCTTTTTTTCCCAAATTATCACATTGATACAAATTTTTTTCTTCTAGTAATGAAACTTAATTTTTTTGTTGTTACGGGCGTGACACTAACCACTTTATGAATCAACTGCCTAAAAACTAAAATTGTATTTACTATTGAATAATTAAATGACACAAAAACGTGCTTAGAGTTCTGATTAAGTTAAATAACCACCGGTTTTCAAATTGTGAAAAAAAAATATTATTGAAAATAGGGTTTTGAGCTTCTGATAACAAAAAGTGACTTTTGGAGACCTATTCTGCAAAGTCGTTCGACCTGCGAAATATGCGGCAGTAAAAAAAATTATTGATAATTTCACTTTTAAAATGAAACATGCAATCTTTTAAAGCCGTCTAACGGTCATTTTTTCAATTCTTAGTCATATTTTGTGATTGTTCGTAAAGGGTCGTTTTCTATGGAATCACCCATATAAAATTTTTGTAACATTTTTCAAAAAAAAAATTGGTATGCCAATTTTGAGTATATGTATATCAATATACATTAAAAACTGAAATTTCAAAATAATTCATCAACCCGTTTTTGAAATATTAAATTTTGAAAAAAAAAATTGGATCTTTTTTTAAAAATCCAAAATTTATTTTTTCAAAAATGTTGGTATGCAGTATTATTTATATTCTTACAAAGTTTTTGTGCAAAAAAATTTGTTGAAATCGAATGAGCGGTTAATGAGAAAATCAAAAATCAAAAAAACCGTTATATGGCAGGTACCGTTAATAAATGTTTTTGGTGATTTTTTTTTTTACCAGAAAGTACACCATATCTACAATAATACACTGATTATATTTTTATCAAAATCGTTGGAGCCGTTCTTGAGATAAATAAGGTTTTCCTTAACGGTTGTATGGCAAGTACCGTTATTTTTTGAGCTAAAAAAAATTTCAATTTCCCCTCTGGAGAGTTACAAAAAAACCTTAAGTTCAAAATTTGAAGAAAATCGCTTCAGTGGTTTAGGCTGTAGGTTGAGGTACGGACAGACAGACAGACAGACAGAATTTTGCCACCCACTTTTGTCGTGTTCTCTATCATCGTAATGTCATGTTTGATTGTTATCTCAAAATTTTTTTTTTGCACGAATCCAAAACTTGCCCTATAGTACCTATATCGCAAGTAAAAATTGTATAGGGGGAAAGTTGTATCTCCCTTTTCTGAAACATTGACTTTAAATGCAAACAAAAAAAACATTAAAAATCAACGAAAACACATCTAATAATGTGCTATAGTTTTTGTGAAAGCTAATACTCCATTCTTGCATTTGGTTTTGTAAATCAAGTTGTTGTAGCAAATAGTTTTTGAGAAATTAAATTTCAAAGTCAAAATTTTAAAAACAAATTGTGATTTTTGTCGGTATTTTTCAAAATTTTACGTAATTAAGTGCTTGTTTTGTGTTCAATATTCAATATGCCCTTATTATTTTTTAGTCCACTACTGAAAACCAAATGTAAAAGTCTTTCTTAGTTTTTGAGAATTTAAGAAAAAACAAAAGGTACTTGTACTAAAACAGCACGACAAAATTAATTTATTCATGAATTATCCATTATTTAACCCTTTTTTTGGGGCTTTGTTGGTAAAAGTACTTTTGTTTTTTCTTAATTTCTGAAAAACTAAGAAAGATTTTTACATTTGGTTTTCGGTTATGAACTAAAAAATAATGAGGGCATTGACAGCTATGTTTGTATGTTTTTCCAAAAAAACGTTTTCAGGTAAAATTTGTATGAAGATCGACCGTCATGTGAGAATTATAGGAGGCCATCATAAAACGGTCTTGTCGGTTTGCGGGTAAAAAATGAATGAATTGTGAATCGGACATTATCACCTGCACCATTGTACACCTCGAAATGATAGGCAAAACCGTCTGAATCGCAGAGAACAAATAATTTGACACCTGACTTGTGTGGTTTGTTTGGCATTATATTGGGCACGCTCCGATGGTTATTCTCAGTTATCCGGATAGCTTTGTGTTGTTGTAATATCTTGTTTCAAACAGCTGATGACTGCTGACACAACAACAACTCAAGTTATCTCGAAATTTTTGGAATAACTAGATAGCATAGCGAATAAACATTGGAACGCGAGGATATTCGAAAAAAAGGTTGTAGCCAACTTTTTAACCTTTTTTTCTACGTTGGGAATCAACTTGAAAACATAAAATACTTTTGATTGCAGTAAATCGTTTCAAAGACATACATACATTTTGGAATCGATGAGAAGGCATTTTGCCCTGGTAGCTCTGCATATTAGGATAGCGGTATAGTGATATGTAAATTATTATTCCAATATAATTTCTTTTTTCTTGGATAGAATTTTTTAAATCGGAGTTTATGTTTTCCGCAAAGCACAACGATTTTTCTCTTCTATGATAAGATCAATGATTTCGGCAGTAAAAAAATATTGGCGTGTCATGATTTTTGAGTCAAACATTTTGACACTCAATTAAAATGATGCATAACCACAAATGAATTTTAACGCCAGATCAATCTAGAAAGATTTGTTGAGTCCTTTGTTACAGAACTGAACACTCCATTGAATCCCCCCAGAAGAAGGCTACATTAGCCCTGTTTTTTAGTGCATTTTTATCTTCGCTTAAAAAAAAGTAGCAACAAACTGGTATAGTTCCGTATTGTTGTTGTATTTAACATGCTACTTTTTTCCAAGCGAAGATAAAAATGCACTAAAAAACATGGCTATTGTTGGCCGAGCAGCCTCAAATGATGGCAAAGGAGATCGTGGCCTTTTTAGAGATTTGAAATGGAAATTTGGAATGGCAGATGAAGTGGATCGTTGCAGTTCTGTTGCAGCAATAATAAGAGTAATTGACAAGGGCGTACGCAGGATGTTGGTCAGGGGGTGGGGCAAACTCACCCAAAATTTGTGGCCTTTTCGATTGGCAATCCGGAAGGGTTCGGGATGCGCGTACTCTTCTGAAAGTGTTCTATTGACATTCAGAGTGACAGATCTTCTTCTGAAAAGAAGAGAAAACAATTCTGGATTTGATTTCAAAATCGAAACCAGAATTACTCACACATTCAAATACGAAGTTGTCAAGGATAGGTAAATATGATATACTTAATGGTATCTCAACATTAAAATCCAGCTTGAGTCCTGGCCCTGATGGAATTCCATCTTTTTGTCCTTAAGCAATGCCAATTCACGTTAGCTTTGCCACTTACGATAATTTTTAATAAATCCCTTTCTAGTGGAATATTTCTCAATCAATGGAAATTCTCATACGTAAGTCCTGTATACAAATCCGGTGCAAAAAATTTAGTTGTTAATTACCGTGCAATTTCTAAGATATCTGCAATTCCTAAATTATTTGAGCTTATAGTTAAAGATCATCTATTGTTTAACATAAAAGAACATATTTGTGTTGAACAGCATGGATTTATGTCAGGTAAATCCACCTCAACAAATCTCATGCTTTTCTGTAGATATGTCACCGATTCCTTTGAATCTGGCCACCAGGTTGACACTATCTATACAGATTTTGTAAAAGCTTTCGACTCAATTTGTCATTCAACTCTTATTGCTAAGCTTAAAGTTTTTGGTATTCATGGTTTGATGTTGAAATGGATATCCAGCTACCTTGATGATAGAACACAATGTGTGAAACTAGGTTATTTTGTCTCTAGTATCATTAAAGTTTCATCTGGAGTTCCTCAAGGAAGTCACCTTGGGCCACTTCTTTTTAATATATTCGTTAATGATATCCCATTTCTTCTTAAGAATGCTTTATGTTTGATGTATGCTGATGACATAAAAATATATCTATGCATAAAAAATATAATTGATCATCAAAATCTTCAAAATGATTTAAATATTTTATCTGTCTGGTGTGAAAGAAATCTTCTTCCTTTAAATATAAAAAAATGTAATGTTTTTACGGCACATCGTACTTTAGCTCCAACGATACACAACTACCAAATATTCAACCAGATTCTTGATCGCAAATCTGAGATTCGTGATCTTGGAGTCATTTTTGATCCAAAGTTGTCGTTTTCGTTACATGTAGACTATATTATAGCAAGGGCAAATTCAATGCTTGGTTTCGTTAAGCGAAACTGCAATGAGTTCTCTAACCCTTATGCTTTAAAATCTGTTTACATGTCTTTAGTCCGTCCTATTCTTGAGTATTGTTCAATTGTATGGTGTCCTTCTTCTTCTATTGGGATAACCCGTATTGAAAGAGTTCAAAAGGCTTTTACAAGATTTGTTGTCAGACAGCTGAGGTGGGGAATTGATTCCCCTTCATATGCATCTAGGTGTGCCTTGATTGGACTTGATTCATTAGAAAAAAGACGGTCTGTTCAGTGTATATTGTTTGTGCATGATGTATTTTCATATCGTGTTAAGTGTCCATCAATTCTTACCTACTTTGAGGTCTATATTCCGGAAAGAAATTTGCGTCTACGTCAGTTTTTAAAAGATCCAAGACATAGATACAATTATGGTTGCAATGAATCTTTTTCTAGATGTATAAAACTCTTCAATTCAATTTGTAATGAGCTTGATCTCTCAATAAATAGACTGGAATTTAAAATAAAATTACAAAATATTTTACATTAGCTTAAGTTATCTATGAATATATATATATATATATTATGTACCTACTATTTTTGAATTGTTAGTAATCTGTAAGATTTATATCCGTAGATGAATAAATAAATAAATAAATCTATGAACTTTATTCAGTCCATTTCATATATTTTAGTTTTATCTATTTTTTTAGAACAGTTTTCGGGCTATTCAATTTATTTTTCTTTCTTCTTACAAAACAATAGGTGTGTTCCACTACTTTGAATTTCTGTGATTTTCTCTGCATTTCTGCGCATTTTAGTCCAAAGTTTTGTCAAAGTTCATATAAAAAAAATTTTTTGACACAAGTTTGGACTAAAAATCACAGAAACCCAAAGTAAAGGATCAGACCTAATCTCGTCCATATTTCTGACCACCATATTTAAAAATATATAAGAAAAAAAAAAAAAACAATTTGCACGGCTGCTTCACACAAACATGTTTTTCCGTTTCATTGGTGTTCCGGGTCGGAGAGTTCTTCCGAATTGCCAATAAAAAAGGCCATTAGTATTAGCATAGAAACAAAACTTTGAGATACATTCAAAAGAAGACAAATTGTATGAAATGTATGCACAGAATTTCGATTATGGGGGGGAAGCAAAAACAATTTCTAAATATTTTTTAAAACTCCATTATCTCAACATCGGGTGGATATTTTAAATTGAAAATATATTTATCATATTGATTTTGAATATGAAGATTTGAAAAGAAAATTCATCAAAAATTCATTCATCTAAAATGCGTTTCGACCAGGTACGATGAGTCTAACTATCGGATACCTGTGATTCAGCTATTTCAGCGAGTGAGATGAGATGACTCGCCTTACTCGCCGACTCATCTCACTTCACTCGCAAAAGTGATTCAGCTATTTAAGTGAAATGAGTAAGTTCGAATTTAGTTTCGAACATGAGACAAAGAATAAATATAAAAGAGCTAAATTCTACCTCCTTGTCACACTCGTTACGCAAAACGAATTGAAACAACAATGTAAACATTGGAATGTTTAATAATGGAGTATCTTTTGTTTCAATTATTTTTACTTGCGATTATAGGTACTATAAGGCAAGTTTTGGATTCGTGCAAAAAAAAAAATTGAGGTATCAATCAAACATGATATTACGATGATAGAGAACACCAAAAAAGTGGGTGGCACAATTCTGTCTGTCTGTTCGTCTACAGCCTCGATGCTACTTTTTTCTAGGCGAAGATTAAAATGCACTAAAAAACAGCGATGATAATAAAATAAAATTAAAGAATCAATAAAAGGGTAGTTGTTTTTATCTACGTTATTGTTTTTTATTTCGTTCCCTATCCATGAATAGGAATTCTTGTGAAAAGCACACATACCTATCCAAAACTGGAAATTTACCAACACATACACCAAGTCACTGCGGAAATATCTGGCGAGTATTCTGACATTTCATTTCACTCGCTCACTCACTCTCTTTTGCTAACTGAATCGATTTTAGACGAAAAGTGACTCATCTCACTCACTCCCTGCGGCTTTGAACTAGCTGAATCTCGGCACTGGGCACAGTTCATTTTGGAGTTTGGAGTTAATTAATAATTGAAATTTGTTTAATAAAATTTTTCCTAGAATATTTGTAAGCATTTTAAAAATAATAATAATAAAATTTTTAATTCATTTTTATTCAGGAAGGAAAAATTTAGACACGAAAAATGGGAAATCTACGGAAAAAATCTATGTGAAAGGTTTTGTTTGCAATTATAGCCCTGTTTTTAGTGCATTTTTATCTTCTGCAGACATTGTCGTCACTTTTCTTTCTCCAACCGACCGTTATGTAAATAAATTGGGTGGCGCAACAGCCGGTCTAGTGACAACAACTGTCATTCATTCCTGTGTGCGTGTTGTTGGCAGGAATGGAGGAGACCTACAGTTGCGGCCTGGGGCATCGAATATCGAACAAACGTATTGTATTATAAAATTGTCTACAAGAAATATATCATCTCATGATGTTTGTCCATACGATCGATCAGTTACAATATTTTGCTAATTGAAAAAGGTGAAGTGCTCAAACAGCAATTTGTTTCGAAAATGTTGCTACACAATTTGTAGATTATATGACTACACGAAAGCATTTACTCATTTTTTCAAATAGTGATAACTTAAAAGTTATCATTATTTGAAGAAGTCGTTTTTGTGGACTATCTTGAATGAAATTCAGTGGTTACCTACAAACCAGATTTTGTTAAATTAGTCGAAATTGAAAAAAGAACGATTTTCTTCACTTTACCCTTTGGTTAAGTTGTTGGCAAAAATATGGGCTTATTGCACAAATCTAAGGTATTAAACTGCGCAGGTTGTCAAAACTGAAAGTATCGAAAATAAAAAATAGCTGTGAACGTGAGGAAGAAAACACACGTAAAAACAACAACAAATTAAAATTGGGACTTTCAGAAATAAAAAATGGTGTAAATAGAGTGTACACGGAAAATCATTCACGCTTGCGGAAGTGGGCTGCTGGTCACGTAGTGAGTGCGGCAAGCGACAGAACGGCCAAGTTCTAAATGTGAAAATGCCATTGCCAAGTAACGTATCATAAAAACATAATAATTTTATTTTATTATGGGCATTCATGCAACAGCGTAAAGTCGTCGTAAACGTTGTAAAGTTTAAACTTCGTAATTCTGTCACAAATTGTATGGAAAATTTGACAGATTTACGAAGTTTAAAACTTTGCCACGTTTACGACGACTTTACGCTGTTGCATGAATAACCTTATTATTTCGTTCAAAAAACTCAAAAAATTGCAGTTCAGGATTATAAAAAATAAAACAGAATCTAACCCTAAGGCCACACAAGCGAGTAATCACTAGCGAGTTACTAATACATCGAAACTTTTCCTACTCGCTAGTCAACTGGCTTGCCTTTTTCGAAGCTAGTTGTGAAGCGAGTAGAGCAGCGAGTGATTTGACAATTAGGCTAGTCGCGCACACGCAACTTCTACTGCAACAAAACAGTTTAGTCACAAGTTGACCGATGAGCGCGCACATCATGAGCCACTCCACAAGCAATCGCAACGAACCTAACCAACACACCGACAAAGTTTATTCAAATTTTCTACCCCATACATACAAAGAAAAATATTATCGCCTTTGTCCTATTCTTTTGCTCAGCAAATAAAAGAAAAGATAAATTTGTTCTCTTTCGCACAGAGAACATAAGTCACTTTGGAAAGAACAAAATTCAACGATTTGGTTAAATATCTGCAACTATTTGGTTGCATGTGCGCGCAGTTACATATTATTCTATATGACACAAATTGAAAAACCGAAACTGAAAAGTTGCTCGAATCGACGACTGAATAGTTTCTGCATGTGCGCGCTGTCCCATATGAGTCAATAGGATTCATTTTTGCAACCAAACAGTTCCGAAACTGAAAATTGCATGTGCGCGACTGGCCTTAATGTATGTACCCAACTCGCTAGCGAGTACTCGCTCGTGTGGCCTCCGGGTAGGTCAGAGCCACGCCGCCAACCGCTATGACACTCAGATTTGCCGCTTGCTGCTCACTGCCTGGCCGCAACCATACAATTCCATATGTTTAAAATTTTTTGTTGCCGCTCAGGATTGTATATAGTTTTGACGCTGACTACGTGACCAACCCCTAAGCGACGAGTTTCAAGATATTTCCACTTTAAACATAATTTAGTGGATTTCCTCTTGTTTTATCTTTTGTTGGCTCATTGTCAGCTTCAAAGATTTAAATATTGCTAGGGAAGTGTGTTTAAAAAATGGATTTGAAACCCTTTTTGAAATCAATCTAGATCTTGAGTTGTTTTTGTACGTAGGTTCATATGATTGTTTTCTTCGAATTTAATTCCTTTTATTGGATTTGAATTGAATTTGGAAAATACTGTCGGATATGAGTATTCATGCAACTGCGTAAGCCCGTCGTAAACGTAGTAAAGTCTTATGTCGTTTTCGATTGGATTTTCTTACTGTTCTACTCCTTTTTGATTCCAATCGAATATGAAAACATGGTGTTGTCAAATTTACACACACACTACTGAATGACGCAATTTTATAAAATGGCTTCTTCAAGCATTTATCACGTTTGACAAGTTGTCTGACGAAAAGCTTAATATGTATGCGTGTGTTCCAAATCTACTCCTTGAAATCGGGAACAGGAAAAGACTCCGAAAGCATTACTCGGAACAGCCAATCGAAGGCTTTTGTAGTAGTAGCATTAAAAATGGAGTGGAAAAGGAGTACTCCGAACGTCCAATCGAAAACGAGATTAAACTTCGTAAATCTGCCATAATTTATATGAAAAACAGATTTATGCAGTTAATTTTACTACGTTTACGACGACTTTACGCCATTGAAGGTACTTTTTAACATACCCCCTACTGTGTTTTCAAGCATTACCACTATTACCCGCTTGTAATAATACCGGCGCTATATTCGCTAACTAGTATCGACGTATATGTAAAATCTTGATTGACATCTTGACATGCCAAAGTGTCAATTTTTTTTTAAGTATAGAAGAAAAATATTTTTACAATTTATTTTTTGCTTTTTTCGGTGAAAAATACAATTTTTCTGTTTGAAAAAATCATAATTACACAAATTCAATATCATACAAAACCGATTAACTAAATTCTTAAAGAATTATGTAAACATTCAAGTGTAGAAATCACAAACAAAAGAAGAACTTGCAATTTATCGCTCAAATCAAAACTTTTTATCTTCACTAATCTCTCTTTCAAACAAAGACGATGGACGACAATTTGTGGTGAGTATAAATAAAAAAAAGAACCTTTCCAATAAGATTGTTTATTTTGTTTTTATCATCAATTTTAATTTATTCATATGTGAGATTATTATTAAGTAATAATCGAATGAATCATTGCATATTTCATCAAACTGTTTATCTTATCTCCCAATTTTCATGATAAAATGAAGACAAATTACAAGAAAAAAATACTGTTCCCATTCTTAGGTTAATTGAATTAGAATCAGCCTTGCTGGACGATTGCAATGTGAACGATATCTATGCCATATGCGGTGGCAAGGCTATACCCGAGTCACTCCGACCGGACGTATGGCAAGTGTGTCTGGACGTCAGAAACAAATCCGATCAGATGTCGCTGTTCAATGAAATCTACGACTTGCCATTTCAAAACAAACTCCGGGAGGATTGCAATCGCATGGTCGAACGGATTGGCAACGACGACGAGGATAAGGTTTCTGTTATTTCGGACTTGGAATCCATCCTCACCTTCTATTGCAAGAACCGAAATCTGCCATACGAGAGTGTTAATGGATGGATCGAACTTCTGTTGCCTCTGCTGTCGTTGAAATTGAAACGCTCCGACACCTATAATCTCTTTGAAGCAATTAGAGACACCTACATCCCAAAGGGATGCATTGCAAAAGGTAATGTTTTCCACGTTTTCCGCTTGCTCATTCAATATCACGACCCGGAGCTCTGCTCGATGTTGGACACAAAAAAAATCTCACCGGACTTGTACTCAATGCAGTGGTTTCGTTGTCTGTTCGCCTCCACGTGCAGCCTAAATGTGATTCTGTCGATGTGGGATCTTTACTTCCAGCACAGTGATCCGTTTTTGGTATTTTTCCTCAGTCTGATCATTCTAATCAATGGCAGGGATCAGATACTTGCAATGAAGAATGCCCCAAAGGAGGAGATTCTTAGATTTCTGACCAACATGCCGTGTGCTCTGGAAACCGACGATGTTGTGGACTTCTGTTCACTGGCGCAGTACTACGGATCGAAGACTCCGTCTTCGTTTAAAACCGATTTCCTTAAGGCTCTCTATGGAAATCAGAGCAGTGCGAAGGAGGAGCTTTGCAGCGTCTCGCAAGCCCTTTGCTTGCCAGTGTCAGTGTACGAACTGGTGGAGAACTCCTCAATAGAACTGACCGCCCCCGAGGCCGTGCGCTTCTTCTTGGTTGACTGCCGACCTGCGGAGCAGTACAATGCCGGCCACTTGTCGACTGCTTTTCATTTGGACTGCAACTTGATGCTACAGGAGCCGGTAGCATTTTCCACTGCCGTCCAGGGGCTGTTGAGAGCACAGCGCCAGTCTATCGAGGCGAACTCAAATGCGGGCGGTGAACATCTGTGCTTCATGGGCAGCGGACGACTCGACGAGGACCAATACACTCACATGGTGGTAGCCTCATTTCTACAGAAAAACACCCAGTTCGTGTCTCTACTCTCTGGCGGCTACATTTCAATTCACGAATACTTTGGTGAGCACATGGCCGATTGCCTTGAGGACCACGAGCCGCGGAAGTGTATTGTCTGTTTGAAAAATTCTACCACCCAAATAAACTCCGCCCCAAAAGTCGCACGCCATGTGCCTGAATCGAAGTCAACCAGTGATTTGTTTAGTAAGCTTTCAGCAGCCATGAAAATGAAGTCGGCCGAGGTAAAGGAAAAACTTATGGACATAATAGTTAATCCGAATGTAGCAACAGCGCCAAATAGCAATTCCCAGCACCAAGTCCCCGACAAACATGTCTCTCCGAGTGAAAAGAACGGCAAGCGTTATAGAAATGTGGCGCCTGTCTTTAGCATCGACGACGAAAATGACGACCAATTCACGGAAACCGAGCAACTTGACTCGCCCACCAATTCTGCTGGTGGTGGTGGCCAAGCTGGCCTAGGTCCCGATGGCAAGGAGATCGTATCCATAAACCAGTACTTAAAGTCGCCAGACATCATCAATGCCTTCAAGTGCCAGGAGGTGCACATGAATGGCTACATGTATGATAGTCACCTAATTATAACGAGCTCACATTTAGTGGTGTTGCGAGAGTTGAATCGTGGACAGGCTCAGGTGATTGTGCGTCGACCACTTGCCAGCATTGTTAAGATCACAGCCAAGAAGCGTCATCGAGATTTGATCACCTTTAAGTATGGCTTCCCGGATGGTGACGGACTGCTCATTACCGACATGGATCGTTTCCTTATACCAAATGCAAGCGAGGCTACAGCTGTTGTGTCGAAACATATTGTCCAAACTCTGGATGGTGCAAAACTGACGTAATTGATGCAAGAAAATTGATATAGTTTTTGTTTTTATTTTCTTTTTAAGTCTGTTGTTGAAAATGTAAATAATTCTTAAGGCCCTTGGGTAGAAGTTTGATTCATTTCGTCGCAACACCACATAGGTAGTTTTCTATTTGTTTCCTGTTTGTTGGAAAGAAGCTCCAATGTGGTGGTTCATAAAAATCCCAGTTTTGTTTATGTAGTTGGAGTAATTTGTATTCAACTCGGTATTTAACCATGGCCGACAAAAAGGCATGTAGTGTCAAAATAATAATATTTGACTTAAAATTAAAACAAAAAATATATATTTAATAAATTATTAGTAACAAAAAAAAAAAGAAGAAAAACCAAGCTGAATGACTTATATAAACTATGTAAAATAACTTAATACTAAACAATTTTAGAGAAAATATATAAACTTTTAACTGTAAACGTAGGAAGACAAAACAATAGTTTTATTAATCTTTTATGCACTATGTTTCAGGGCCAATCGCTGAAACCTTACTAAAAGAACTTACAACATATTTCTAAATCAAGAATGGAACAGTTTCAATAACGACGACTTTAAGATTCTTAGTCCCAGTCTTACAGTACCACCTGAAAAAATATCACTGAGGTCAGCCACCAGACACAATTTTTGTTTAACATGACGCATGCTCTAATGCCGTTTCACATGACTTTTTGAATTGTTTCTGCAATATCTGATATAAAAATGCCTTCAATGACACCTACGAATAGGTTAATTTTTTTCATGTACTTACATACTAGTCCAGTAACTATATACATTAGACCTTGCGTCAAGTGTCCAGTAGTTCTGATTTTTTGCTGAGTTGTTTATGATGTTGGCCTAGTAATAAATCCGATTTTTCGACCTCGAGCGCCGAACGCAACATTGGTAAAAAACCGCGAATTTTTCGCGGTTTTTTCACTTATTGGCCATTTTAACCATTACGCCTTTATTTCCGAATAAAACATTGTTCTACGATTTCAACATTACT
Source organism: Dasysyrphus tricinctus (assembly GCA_963921185.1). Taxonomy (NCBI): domain Eukaryota; kingdom Metazoa; phylum Arthropoda; class Insecta; order Diptera; family Syrphidae; genus Dasysyrphus; species Dasysyrphus tricinctus. The sequence continues at coordinate 208,450,466 of OY992531.1, read as the reverse complement.
TAATTTGCTTCAATTTGAGTCCAAAGCCGGTTCTATAGACATAACAGTTTCCAAGGGACGGCTTTTCAAAATATAGCAATAAAAAATTAAAAACAACAAGTAGTATATAAAACAGTATAATAACAAAAACATGGTCTTTGACATATGCTGCATCAAAGCAAAAGAGCGTGTAGATTGAGCCAAAAGAATAAAACAATAGTACTGGATGGGGGGTATATATCCCCCCGTTTAGGCGGGAGGGGCAATTTTAAGAAAAGTTGACTTCAAATAGAAAAATAGCTTTAAAAAAACAATGGTAATATCTGGACAAAAAACCATTGCTCATCTTAAAGCCAGAAATCCATTCTTTAATTTTCTTTTTAAATAAAGTTTTTTTAGTTGATAGTTTTTGAAAAATTTACTTTCAAACTCAAAATTTTGAGAAAAAGACGATTTTCTTGTGTTAATCTATTTTTTTTTTATTTTATGGTATTAAGTACTATTTTTGTTTTTGATTTTCAATGCACTTATTCATTTTTAGTTAAAAACTGAAAACCAAATGCTAAAATGACTTCTAGTTTTTGAGAAAACTGAAATTAACATGATCAACTTCACTGCTTTCAGTCTAGTATCCTTTTTCTTCGGGGTGGGAGGGCTCTGCCTCAGATCCGGTAGTTCTGATTTTTGGATGAGTTGTTTATGATGTTGGCCTTAGCAATAATCCAAGTTTTCGACCTCGAGCGCCGAACGCAACTTTGTGAGATATGCATAAAACCGAGAAATTTTCGCGGTTTTTTTCAGTTAATGGCTATTTTAACCTTTAAGGCCTGGTTTGCGATTATAACTTTGCTTTACTATTTCAAAAAAATTAAATGGGCTTCAATTTAAGCTAAAAATCAATTCAAATTGTGAAATTTTTCATCAACTTTTGCATTTAGAATGCTGCAAATCGAATTGAAGGGGCTTATTCACCCCTTGTGTAAAATCGTTTGTCCCTTTTCAATGACTTTTTTATATTGTATAGCTTGTCATGTTGGCTTTATTTTAAGATCTTAATCATGAAAATCGGATGAGTAGAAACGGAGTTAGGATTTTTTAAAGTCAACCATATAAAACTCGAACTAAAACATTCGCTTCAGATAACTCACTGGTGGGTACTGAACTGGAGTACTGTTTTAGTTCGAGTTTTATATGGTTGACTTTAAAAAATCATAACTCCGTTTCTACTCATCTGATCTTCATGATTAAGAGCTTAAAATAAAGCCAACATGACACGCTACACAGTTTAAAAAATAATTGAAAAGGGGCCAACAATTTTACACAAGGGGTGAATAAGCCCCCCTTCAATTCGATTTTCAGCATTATAAATTCAAAAGTTGATGAAAAATTTCACAATTTGAATTAATTTTTAGCTCAAATTGAAGCCCATTTAATTATTTTGAAATGGTAGAGCAAAGTTATAATCGCAAACCAGGCCTTAAAGGTTAAAATAGCCAATAACTGAAAAAACCGCGAGAATTTCTCGGTTTTTTGCATATTTCACAAAGTTGCGTTCGACGCTCGAGGTCGAAAACTTGGATTATTGGTAAGGCCAACATCATAAACAACTCATCTAAAAATCAGAACTACCGGATCTGAGGCAAAGCCCTCCCACCCCGGAGAAAAAGCATACTTGACTGAAAACAGTGAAGTTGATCATGTTAATTTCAGTTTTCTCAAAAACTAGAAGTCATTTTAGCATTTGGTTTTCAGTTTTTAACTAAAAATGAATAAGTGCATTAAAAATCAAAAACAAAAATAGTACTTAATACCATAAAATAAAAAAAAAAATAGATTAAGACAAGAAAATCGTCTTTTTCTCAAAATTTTGAGTTTGAAAGTAAATTTTTCAAAAACTATCAGCTAAAAAAACTTTATTTAAAAAGAAAATTAAAGAATGGATTTCTGGCCTTAAGATGAGCAATGGATTTTTGTCCAGATATTACCATTGTTTTTTTAAAGCTATTTTTCTATTTGAAGTCAACTTTTCTTAAAATTGCCCCTCCCGCCTAAACGGGGGGATATATACCCCCCATCCAGTACTATTGTTTTATTCTTTTGGCTCAATCTACACGCTCTTTTGCTTTGATGCAGCATATGTCAAAGACCATGTTTTTGTTATTATACTGTTTTATATAATACTTGTTGTTTTAAATTTTGTATTGCTATATTTTGTAAAGCCGCCCCTTGGAAACTGTTATGTCTACAGAACTGGCTTTGGACTCAAATTGAAGCAAATTTAGTAAGGTTGAAATCGTAGAGCAATGTTTTATTCGGGAATTAAGGCGTAATGGTTAAAATGGCCAATAAGTTAAAAAACCGCGAAAAATTCGCGGTTTTCTGGATTTTTACCAATGTTGCGTTCGGCGCTCGAGGTCGAAAAATCGGATTTATTACTAGGCTAACATCAGCAAAAACTCAGAACTCAGCAAAAAATCAGAACTACCGGACCTGATTCAAAATAAAAAACCGATATTTCATTTTGGAAACTCTCAAGAGAATCTAATTCATTAAATTTGAATTTTAGCTCAATTTACTGTATGTATGTATCAACATATTTTGGAACAATTCTTTCACTTCGACAATACATAACCATTCACGCGAACGTTTAGCAGAATAGGACTGATAGTTACAAACAACATTTTTCGGAAAAATAATTAGCTTTTCTGTAGGTATTCGGCATCCTGGATCTGAAAATGAAACCCACTTTCATCCATCAGCTTTAGTTTTTGAGATATAGCATAATGTACTAACACCCATATGAAGAGTAAAATTTTAATTTCCTATTCTTCAAAAGAACCCAAAAATTTATATTTTTAATGATTTGCTTAATTAATATGCTTGAGACCATATCCACTAAATCATGGACTCTTATATAGAAAAAGAAAGTAGGTATTTCGTCGGCTGGATGCTATCTTGTTCAATGTCCATTTTTCAAAATGTTGGGAAATCGATTTTTAAAGTTCAAATTGAAAATTTGTGTTTATATCAAAAATTTTTGATTAGTATTGTTTTTTCTTCTGAAAGCCTTGACAATTTTGTTTATACAACAAGTCACAGAAATTGATTTTCTTTTATTTTGAATTAGTTATAAATTAAAATCAACAAGGAAGTCATTTTGGATATTGAACAATGTTATATGGAGTGACAAGAAGTTGGTAAAATTTTTGGATATTGAACAAAAATAGTCAATATTGAACAACATAGAAAAAAAAACAAAAAGAGCGGAAACATAAAGCTGATTATGTTATATTGAACAAAAAATAGTTTTATTGATTCGAGCTGATTTAATAAAGAATTTTTAAAGAAACACATAATGGTGGTTGTTCTGATATTCGGTCGAATTGAATCCGTACGGATTGAAAACATTTAACAAAAAGATATCGGAATTGAAAACGTCAAAAAATGGCAGGTTGGTGGATCCATTCGCTTTTTTTGAACATCTATGATTCTTAGCTGTTAGGCAAAACAAACGAATGCACAGTGCGCCGTTATCAATTGGGGTATATTTTTGTTTTCCGTTTTCAATCCGTACGGATTCGATTCGACCGAATATCGATGCCGCACCGCACCGCGCTACACCACCAACCAACGCCACACCGCGCTAATGTCAATGGACCTAATGATCTTGTGATATTGGGGATTATTTTTTGACTTGAATACTTACGCGTATATTAGAAGATAGCTTCATACGTTTGCATTAAAGAGAAAAAACGTTTTGAAGGTCATAAACAATAACTTCCGTATCTTCACAATTATTCTTTCGATCAATATCATACTCAACCTTCGTTAAATTATGATAGTTGTGATGTGCATTGAAATATCGTGTTTCAGTTGCATTCGGATTTTTCGTAGCTTTAAACTTAGCACATTTATCGCAAATGCCTTTTTTTTAGGCTTGAAAAAAGAGAAATTAAAAACAAACAAAATATTTGATTGCGAAGATCGGTGATTTCAGATACTTTCGAAATTTGTTTTGAAAAACAATTATTTCTAGATGTTCTAATGGCAATTTCTTGAAAACACAAACTGAAAGCCACAGCGGATCACGGATTTGAATTCTACATCCAAAATCCCACTAAAAAACAATTCTCACTACCTGTACTAAAAAGATAACCAGTGACTGCGGGCCTTTTTAATTTTGTCAAAATATTTTTCCCCGATACGTTTTTGAAATAAAATTTTTATTTTCAAAGCTTTAATTATGAATCTAACTCTTGTATGTTTTTTGGAAGCTTATCTTGATACCATTATAATATATTTTTTCAGATTTTTTCTGTTAATAAAAAGAAAGATAGATATAAAGAAAAATGCGATTTTTTTTCAAATACTTTTTCCGACTATTGTACACTTTGTGGATTTTTGTCATTGCAACACCAGCTTTAAGATATTGATTTTTGTGTTTGTTTGGCAGAAGTGGGAATCCATCACGGGGAAACTTTTTATCACCCCTGTTCTGAATTCCGATCAATTGAAAAATCCTTTCGTTTTCAAACTCTCGATGTTTTTTAATTTTTTTCGTTTTCAATACTTGCGATATGATTGTGTTTTGATTTTCGCGTGAATTAAAAATCAGCTTGACACTTGAAATTCATTTAAAGTTTAACCTTTTTCTTGAATTTTAAAATAATTTTAAACATGTATAAGCTTATATTTTTGAGCAGATACGCCACTAGATTTTCACTTAAAAGCCACGGACCACGACACCACTTATGTGTTTGCTGTTGTGTTTAAATTTAATTGAATTATACAAATATTTTTTAATTGTTTGACGTTTTGAATTATTATTTTTATGGATTTCCAAAGAAAAACAGGATTGAATATCGACTATTGCGGAAGTGAATTCAAACTTAATTGAGAACATGGTTTTTGAATCCGTACGGAAATCAATTTCGTAACGGATTTGAATCCGAACGGAAATCAGAACAGGGGTGTATATGTTCTTTTACTATTTTTAAATCTTCTTTTGGTGTAACTCTTTAAATAACTTATCCATGTTGAGGAGTGGAATGAGTACCTGTTTCATTATATTTTGTCAGTGTTGCTGAGAAATATCAAGAGTCGACAAAAAGAATTTTTTATATACATCAAATTAATAGTTTTCTTTTAAGAAGAAATACTTTAACGTAAAGTTCCTTCTCGATCCAGTTTTGTCTGTTCTTTTTCGTTTTGGTAGCAGCCTTTTTCCAAATTTAGAATAAAACTGCCCTTTTTCGGTGTCATTCAGTGGCCAAAAGCTAAGTTTTCGTTCGCATCTTCATACACAAATTTTGTATATTTCTTTTACGTTTCTTTTCCATAACGATGGAGTTGTAATTTTTTTCTTACCCGATCCACGTAAAGTTTACTTCAGTGAAAATTCGGACTTGCTCATATTCTCGTATCTCATTTTCCAATAATAAAAATAATAGAATCTGGAGTTGCTGCATTTATCATACTATAAAGCAAACATATTTTTTTTAAACGAATAAAAAATAATAATGTTTGCTTAAAATAATACCTTAAACGTGTTTTGGGATACTGCACCAATTCTGCAACTTGACCTGACCTTTCAGGAGTTTAAGACTCAATATCACCAGGCATTTTTTTTTAAATGTTGTTAAAATCAATACCAAAAATATGGAGCAACATTTTTCCACACATATGTACGTTAAGGAATCGATTGTAGCCCTATCTGGGGTAGATAAATCAATATCATTTAAAATCCTGAATGAGAATATAGGGAAATCAAATGCAACAACGGAGATCTCGTTTGATATTGAACAAAAGAGAATGAAAGTATACGGCTGGATATTGAACAAAAAGTTAAAGTAATTGGATATTGAACAGAATAGAAATGAATGAAGTACATACGCATATTGAACAAAACATCCAAAATTGTGGATATTGAACAAGATAGAAATTATGAAATAGTTTTTCTTTTAAATATACTAACAAGTGTTCAATATAATACAAAAAAGATGAAAAGTAGTTTATTGAACCAAAATGACATGAAAAATCGTTAAAAAAGTGTCCTATTGAACAAAATAGTTCTCTGTAACTTGAAAACTAAAAGAGATAGAACAAAATGGTTTGCGCCAAACGAAAGAGCGTCCCAAAATTATGAAGACTGCATACCTAACTCAATTTCGTAAAAAATGGCCTTAAGAACAAGATAGCATCCAGCCGACGATTTGTCAAAAGTCCATAGAACATATTAAAAATAAATCGATATTTGGTATCGTGTTGTATTTTTCAAACTACGGCGGCGCGGCGTTCACAGACCGGGCAAGCCGAGGCCGATCCTTTTGCAAACGCCGGCAAAAAAAATAAGTATTTGTCATAAGTTCTTAGTTGGAAAGCCCTCTTTCCGGGTACCTATGCTTGACACCGATATCCGTACAAACTACAAATACCAGCAGTAGTCTGGAATCATGCATTCTTTAAATAAGTTAAGTAAAATTTCTTTTCAGAGGACCAAGGGCGTACGCAGGATTTCGATCAGACTCATCCAAAATTTTAAAAACTAGATTTCTATTCTAATACTGCCGTGCTAAGAAGAAAAAACGTATCTACATTAGGGTGGTTGTTAAATGGGTTTTTTTGAGTTTTTACATTTGGAGGGGCTTAAATCAGCTCTAAATGAAGCTTTCCAAAATACTACAAAACATGGAGGGAGATATTACCCTCTCAGGTAGCATTTTTACTTGCGATATAGGGCAAGTTTTGAATTCGTGCAAAAAAAAATGTCGAGATAACAATCAAACATGACATTACGATGATAGAGAAAAAGAAAAGAGTGGGTGGCACAATTCTGTCTGTCTATCTGTCAACCTACAGCCTAAACCACTGAAGCGATTTTCTTCAAATTTTGAACTTAAGGTTTTCTGGTAACTCTCCAGAGGAGAAATTGAATTTTTTTTCAGCTCAAAAAATAACGGTACTTGCCAAACAACCATTAAGGAAAAGCCTATTTATCTCAAAAATGGCTCCAACGATTTTGATAAAAAAAAATCAGTGTATTATTGTAGATATGGTGTACTTTCTGGTAAGAAAAAAATCACCAAAATCAATCAATAAATTTTGGATTTTTAAAAAAAGATAATTTTTTTTTTTTTGAAAATTCAATATTTCAAAAACGAGTTGATGAATTGTTTTGAAATTTCAGTTTTAAATGTATATTAATATTATATACTCAAAATTGGCATACCAACATTTTTTTATGAAAAATGTTACAAAATTTGTTTAAAAATTAATTCTTAAGAAAACGGCTCCAACGATTTAAAATTTTGTTTTTGCATATATTCATATTTTTTTAAGTAATCAAATAGCTTACTTTTTTAGCTCTACTTTATTTATCAGACTGTTTATACAATCAAAAGAGCGATTTAAATACTTTTAATACTTTTTCTATAATTTCTTAAATATTTTTTAAAGTTCTTAAGTCCCACACAATTTGTACATAAGAGCAAGTACGTGCGATCCAGTCGTGCATTTTATTTCTTGTCTACTTCCCACCTACATGCTCGGAATTGTTGGCAGTTTTTACGCGAATTTCTTAGTATGCAAAAAAGTGGAACGGCTATTTAATTTACTCTTACAGCAACAGGTAGAGTCAGAACGACGATCGTTCAATCGAATCGAGTTACGTGATCTGGGCCCTGCTAAATTAAAATCTGAAAAAAATAGGGATTTTTTTCTTCATTTACAGCCAATTTAGGTTCATCCGAGATGACCTTTTTTTACGACTACCCTTATCGTGTATATTCATAATAAAGTTGAATTGCAAACAAATTACAATTGAAACATTTTTAAATTTGAAATTGCACAGCTGATAAGTCAACACAAAGCTGCACTTTTCTTACTTCTTACTTCTCTTAGGGCCAGTTGTATAAATATTTAACTCGTGGTTCAGCAATTTTAACTCACCGACTTCAGCGAACTTACTGAGGTTCAACGATGGTTCAGGCATTAAATTGGCTACTATAATATACTTGAACCTTGAACCATCGCTGAACCCCATTTATTTCGCCGAAATCGGCCAGTAAAAATATTTGAACCACGGATCAAAATTTGAATCACGTTTGTACAACAGGTCCTTACAAAACTAAACTTGAAGAAAATAATAGAAATAAAATCACTGGAGTCACAAATTTTTTTCAGGATCCAAGAAGAACCCACAATAGGGTTATTTTCTAAAACTGTTTGATTTCCTAGTTTGGGGTGTCTGGTGAAGAGAGAGTTGTTTTCATTTTCGGACTTCGAAATAGAGCTATGAGTGGATTGTGAATAGCACGAATATTATTTGTGTTAAGAGCCTCATAAACTTAAAAGTCGTTTATGACTGCTTGATAAATACCGCCCTAAAACCTTGAACCATCTCTGAATCGCCGAAATCAGCCGGTAAAAATATCTGAACCACGGATCGAAGTCAAAGCTTGAGAAAATAAATATTTAAGCCTAGTATGCAGATCGAGCAAAGACAAATTTTATCTCTACATTTTTTTTTTCTCGAGACAAATTCTGAAGGCGTAGAGATAAAAACAAAAGTCAAATGAGAACAGTAGCGTAGTTATAAATTTGAAAAATTATAAAATTTCCTTAAATTAACATAAATTTGAAACTTTTCATGTACAGAAATCATATTCCTTCAAAGCATTTACAGAGCAAGAAAAATTGAACGCATGCGCTTGATGGTGAACAATATAATGTGGATGGATGAAAATACCTTTAAAAGATCTGAAATTTTCAGCTTTTACTTCTCTGGAAAAGTCGATTTTAGGGCAATTTGGTTACATTTGGATCAAAATACACTTTCTCCGTCAAAATATAGGTAGTTTGTCTCCCAAATAAATATATTGAAGGATTGTCTCCTGTCAAAATATATTGAAGGATTGCCACGATGTCAATGGATTAAAAAACCACTAAAAATTCTGAAATTTTTGAAGGTTTGTTACTTCTCCGGGAAAAAGTGGATAAGGGCACTTTTTTGACATTTGGATCAAATTAACTTTTTCCGTCAAAATAATTTGTTCTTCATCTTTCAAGCCATCAACTGTCAAATTCCATTGATGTCGATGGATTAAAAAAACCATGTCAAAATCAGAAATGTTCACATTTTTCCACTGCTCCCAAGATCCAATTAAAATTGCCAACTCGTTTTGGGAATCAATTTAAATTTTTTATTGAAACAAATATTTTCTGTATCTGAAATGTGGCCCTTTTGTACCCTTTCTCATTAGCTACGCCACTGACTGATTTAAAACAGCTGTTCAATTAATTCTATTCTCATTCCATGTCATCATTTTCTGTACGCATTTTATATTTATTTCAGTTTTGCGTCCTCACAACGTCTTATAAATGGAAAGAATGAAACAGGGAGATGATTTTAGTTTATAAAAAGCGAAATATATATAAAACGTCACAATTTGTCCGGAAAAATAATGCTTCGAGCATTCCTTTTCCGCGCAAAATTAAGTGGAGACTTTTTTTACCTTTTCTCGTACAGCGGTGTCAAGTGTCAAATTTTGCGCTGGAGCTGCGTACCGCTTGGAAAAAAAACAAGAAAAATGGGAAAAATTTTATATGGGAGAAAAATTTTGTCTCGATCTGCGTACTAGGCTTATGAAATAAATGTTGTGAGAACTGCCACAAAATTCAGATCAAAATTGGAAAAACCCCATTTCAAATTTATTCAGCAAACCTGGCAACGCAATTTGATTATTCTTCCTAACACCCCGACTCCACAGGAGATAATTTCTATCAGGATGCCCATCTTGACAGTAGATATCCAATGGAGTCACTCCGTTTCATCTCTTGTTGGGATATCAGAGATATCTATCTGCAATTATATCTTGGCAGAGATCGCTGACATGAATTTTGACAGATGGAGATTTTTTTGCTTGTTGTCTCATTTGCTCTTATTATTCTGTATATCTATCCATATCCATTTGTTACAGTTTTTTCTTCGACAAATAGAAATTTTTTTTATATTTTTGGAAACTAATTCATTTGGTTTCGCTTTCGTGATTTGTTGGACAAATTTCGGAAAATTGCGTGTTCTTATAAATTCACAATCTCCTGAAGCAGTCAAATAAATCTATATTTAGTAGGTAATTATTACAGTGCTGACAAAAACAAATTTTTGCAAGAGATAAAACTCTGGTGTATACTGCCTGGATTGTAATTTATGTTTAAATCGTCTTATAAATAAATGCTCTAATTATTACCACATTAAAAGTAATAATAACAAAAACGATTTATATTTTCAATATTCTCGTTTTTACTAAAAGAAAAATATGGGTATTCGCTTTGCAACCAAAACGAACACAGTCAAATAGCTTGTTTCTTTTTATTTGTGCGCAAAATACCAGCCATCAAACTCTCGTGCTGTCGTGATATGGAATGAAATATCATGATATGATTTGCCCAGCAGAGATAGAAGACAATGCAAGATATAAATATCTGATATTTAGTTGGAGAGAAATTATCTCCTGTGGAGTCGGGGTGTAATGCTACAGCGCCAATTCTTCCACTAACGGCTACTTCAATGCCCACATACCCAAAATCAAAACAAAACCAAAATAAACAAATTACAAAAACAACAACAAAATGCACGCGCAATCTTGGATTTCGGATTTTCAACTTCTTATTATTTTTGGCAGCGCAACTCTGCATTCTGCAAAATTTCAATAATCAAATCGAGCCTTGAATAAGAATTCACATAAGAAATATTAAAATTGTCTATGTATCTTTTTTCCTGGCTTTGGCTTGGCGTTGGCTTTGTCTCTTGTCATCATTGCCGTCGTTTTGGCTGAGGATTTATGTTTTTTATGAATTTTTGGAATTATAATCTAATTTGAAGGTTCTATAATTCACTGTCGTCTGTCGGCGACTCGGTCGGGTTGAATTCCAAGAAAAAAAGGAACATTTTGGCCTTTTTCTTTGTCAATCGATAGATCGGTGCTTAGTCCCAAAAAGCAAAAGTTTGATAAAATAGTTTTGTGGTCGTGTTTTAGTGTACAAAAAAAAAAGGAACACGAGGAAACCATTGGACAAAGGTAAGTGTTAAACCATCTTATTCATGCTCAGATTTATACAAATCGCAAATTAAGTTTATCTTTGATGAAATTTCTGCATCCACCGCAGCAAATTTATTGCTTTTTTTAATAAATTCTCTGAATTCTCACAGATTTTTCTGTTGTCACAGGTCTAAGGAGCGCATGTTTATTACTTTCCTGCAGATTTCATTTGTTTTTAGTTAGAGGTTTGTTTAGTTTTTGTTGCAATTTATTGAGTTTTCTTTAGTTGGTCATGTGTTGAACTGAATGCCCAGTTGGCAATTTTCGTAACCTGACTTCGGGTTGTTGCACAGATGTTGTCACTGGCCGAAGTAATGGAGTTGAATGACTTCAAGTTTAGAGTTTGGTCTAGCAGTCAGTCATACTAAACCACTTGCGGCATTCGGTAGCTGGCAACGCATGCAAAAGTAAATTCATTTGGAAAGATTGGTATGTTTATTTTGTTAATAGTTAAGACAGATAGCATTAGAATAGCAGATAGGTGGATTATAAAATAGTCATTTAAATATGTTTAACCAAAATTCGTAACTGGATAATCCTAACTAACGGATACCTAAATGAGAAATTGGAAATTGCGAACTGCACAGTTCGATTCATTTGATAAAAAGTTTCGTTCTTCTGTGCTTCACAACATTGCACAAATTTGTTTGGAAATTAAATAAAACACGATGTGCTTGTTTTCCACTTATTAAATATTTTTCTCAGAGAATAGCGCAAAACTCTCATTTCAAATTCCATTCCAATTCCTCTCATAAGCCGGCGTTATTGACATAATCGGTATCGGTAGAACCAAGTTTGAAGTCAGTGGAGTGGCCCGTTTTTGTTTACTAAGAGATGGGAAGATGGGTTTCACTGTTAATGTTAATGAAGGCAAGGCACCTTAGGTAGGTGTGCAGAGTTATGGATCCTATCAAAGGTAAATATAACGCTTTAAGGTTTTTCTAGAGGAAATTTTTTCGTAGGGAATGGACACCAATTCTTAGGAGGAAGACCGCAAAACTTGCTAGGAACCAAGCTATTTGAAATAACTTTTTCGTTGAGAGGCTCTGATCCACACTTGACTTTTGCGACAGTTACGTAATAAATAATATTATGGTTGCTTTTTTAAATTTTTGTTTTTTTTAGAAATCTTTGTTTTCCTCCATTTATTAACTCTTGTGCACAAACAATCCAGCTTTTTATCACATCTTATTTCATTCGCATGTAAAACTATCATTCAACATTTAACAAAATTTCTTTTTTTATTTAATTTCAAGATGAAAAATCGTCCTGGAAACAACAATATCGTCACAGAATGGGAAGATAACATTCTGTTCGACCCAGACGATCCAGATTTTTGTAATCAATCACAAAATCCTCCGCCTGTTGTAAAGGGTAAGTGATTTAATGATTTGTTGTTTAGAGAAAGAGGGACATTAAAAGAAAATTATGCCGTGGATTAACACCACCCAATCAATAAAATGATTAAGTCGTTCTATAGAAATTATGTTTCTTAAGAATCGTTAAGTAGAGACATTTTTCTAAATTTATCTCATCCACGTCCGCAGAAAGATCCTAACGCTCAACCACAGTATATAAAAAATGTCGTTGATTATGAGAATAAAAATAATAAAGCTCAGATTAATACCTGATTTCGCAGTGAGCCTTATGTTAGAATAAGATTTTTGTAAGATTTTATAAAAAGTCTGTGGAAATAGCCTAAACCTTTTTTTTCCTCTTCTGAAATTTATAAGATTAGTAGTTGTAGATTTAGCTTTAAAAACTTATGCTGTTTGGTAAAAAATAAAGATTTGAAATGAAACCACACAGTTTCAAAGATTGGCCAATTTGTGATGTATCTTCAAAGACTGAAGTATGCTCATCGGATCTAGAATCTGACTAAAGGCGGTATACTAAAACTTAAGTTTGAAAGTCTTTTCTTTGTTGGAGTCCAATTTTTTATAAATAATTCATTACGACTTATAATTGGCCAGTTTGTATTTCTGAGATCTCAGAGGGCTCAGAGGACTCTGAAATATAAACACGATTCCTCACAAAAATTCCTCACATTTCCCCTTAAAAACTGAGACTGAAATTTTTTGGATTCGCTTGCTCAATTATATTTTGTCGCAGTTAATTACATAAGAAGAAAAGAAAAAGAGAGATGTTTTGACTTCTATTTGAGGAATTCTGTTTATATTTTATCCTCCGGCTCTGTCAAAGAAAGGAGAAAAATTACTGAGCGCTCAAGATATATAAACTGGCTAAATGTCATTCATATAATTGATTGTCACATTTACATACTTAATTAAAAAAAAATTAAAAGATTGAAATTCAAAATTAAACTGAAATGTTCGAGTAAACATTCGAAACCGATCCGTAAAAAGTCGAATATGGTACGACGAACAAATAGCCCCGCCATCGAACATCGATAAAAATCAAACTCCTTTTGATTTTGGTGAGACCAAATTGTTGCGAGTGAATATAGCTCGACTAAACTCCGCAGCAGCTCGACTAAACCAAGCAGACACAAACTACTCGAACTTTATTATTCTTTATTTTTTATTTACAAAATGTTCAAATTAAAGTTCAAATTTTAACTGAAATGTTCGAGTAAACATACGAAACCCGTCCGCAGACAGTCGAATCTGGTACGACGACAAAAGCGGGTCATTCACGTTAAAACTGTCGTGAGGACTATCCGACAAATTTCAGTTGTTTACGACAGGTTCTACCGTGAATGTCCTTGTTGTACATCGGACCGTGTGACTAACGACAGGTTGAAAGTCCGTTGAAAGCGGGCCATTCACGTTGAGACTGTCACATAGGCTGTACAGGCGGACTGTTGCAACGACTGTCGAAAGTACGCCTAGAAACAAAATAAAAACGTAGCCTTAATACTCGTAAAAGGTGAATTCAATAAATCTGTTCCGAATAGAAAATAACAGAAAAGTACAGGATTGTGTGTTCCATGAGTAAAACCCCAAACTGTTCTCCATTCTGTGACTATGTGTTCATGAAGTTTTTCAGAACAATTAAGAACAATATTTTCTGCACCTACTTTTGAAGTTTTAAGCAAGTGAGTGAAAAATGTCGAAGTACCAGTTGATTTGTTTGTTTGGGATAATAATAAGCTAAAATTTATATCAGAAGTACTTTTTGCTTATATTTTTGAACTTAACATGAAGAAAAAGACATAAAAGAATATAAAAAGTGTGAATTAATGAAAGTTACTGCATAGGTACAGTTAAAATTGAAACATTTTTAAATTTGAAATTGTACTGCTGATAGGCAACGATTAATCCCGTCAACACAAAGCTGCACTTTGCTGTTCTTTATTGTTCTGATAGTTTTCACACATTTATAATTTTCTGATCTAGTTTTTCTTCACTAAACACATCTAATATAAACCAACGTTTGACATCTATCTCCCCTTCAAGCGAGTCCATTTTGGATCCGCAAACGTAGTAGAAAATGTACGAAAGAAATAATTAGAGAAACTAAAATTGTGATGCTTTTTTATCGAGGCTGAGGTAAGCTCGTCGTAGTCCAAGGTATTACCGAAGAAAGCAAGTAAAACTCGGGTTAAGAAGGTAAAAGAACTCGAGATAGTCACCGGTTTTAGTATTTCTATTCTTTATCTATAACTATAATAAAAGGGGCTTACAAACTTACAATATTATTTAATCTTACTATAATTAACACGGTATTCCATATACAACTAAGCTTTGTTCAGTAGAGCTACAGGAGTAGACTCGGCCCACAATTCACTTTGAAGAAGTGAACCAGGGACAACTACGGTAGGAATCTGATCCCTGGCCAAGGCTAACCCAAGGGAACAATTACTCTGGTGCCCAATCTCTCGCTCAGAAGGAGAAAGCAGGGAATTCACGGTAGGAATCTGATTCCTGCCCAAGGCTAACCCAAGGGAACAAATACTTTGGTGCCCAATCTCTCACTCAGAAGGAGCAAGCAGGGAGTTTACGGAAGGAATCTGATTCCTGCCCAAGGCTAACTCAAGGGAACAAATACTTTGGTGCCCAATCTCTCACTCAGAAGGAGCAAGCAGGGAGTTTGCGGTAGGAATCTGATTCCTGCCCAAGGCTAACCCAAGGGAACAAATACTTTGGTGCCCAATCTCTCACTCAGAAGGAGCAAGCAGGGGGTTTACGGAAGGAATCTGATTCCTGCCCAAGGCTAACCCAAGGGAACAAATACTTTGGTGCCCAATCTCTCACTCAGAAGGAGCAAGCAGGGGGTTTACGGAAGGAATCTGATTCCTGCCCAAGGCTAACCCAAGGGAACAAATACTTTGGTGCCCAATCTCTCACTCAGAAGGAGCAAGCAGGGAGTTTACGGAAGGAATCTGATTCCTGCCCAAGGCTAACCCAAGGGAACAAATACTTTGGTGCCCAATCTCTCACTCAGAAGGAGCAAGCAGGGAGTTTACGGAAGGAATCTGATTCCTGCCCAAGGCTAACCCAAGGGAACAAATACTTTGGTGCCCAATCTCTCACTCAGAAGGAGCAAGCAGGGAGTTTACGGTAGGAATCTGATTCCTGCCCAAGGCTAACCCAAGGGAACAAATATTTTGGTGCCCAATCTCTCACTCAGAAGGAGCAAGCAGGGAGTTTTCGGAAGGAATCTGATTCCTGCCCAAGGCTAACCCAAGGGAACAAATACTTTGGTGCCCAATCTCTCACTCAGAAGGAGCAAGCAGGGGGTTTACGGAAGGAATCTGATTCCTGCCCAAGGCTAACCCAAGGGAACAAATACTTTGGTGCCCAATCTCTCACTCAGAAGGAGCAAGCAGGGAGTTTACGGAAGGAATCTGATTCCTGCCCAAGGCTAACCCAAGGGAACAAATACTTTGGTGCCCAATCTCTCACTCAGAAGGAGCAAGCAGGGAGTTTACGGAAGGAATCTGATTCCTGCCCAAGGCTAACCCAAGGGAACAAATACTTTGGTGCCCAATCTCTCACTCAGAAGGAGCAAGCAGGGAATTTACGGAAGGAATCTGATTCCTGCCCAAGGCTAACCCAAGGGAACAAATACTTTGGTTTTTTAAAGGGGGAAGCCAAAAAGATTATCTTTAAATGGTTCACGAATGCACCATGAAAAGTAACCTGAGCTTATCAAGCGTTGCTACAAACCGAGATAAGCTGGAACCTTTATGTCTCTTATAATTCGGATTGATCGAAAATCGGAATCGGAATTAACATGAGTCAATAAGCTTCGACTTTTTCGGAATTTTCAACCTCCTCATAATGATTTTTCAGTCACAAGACATTGTGAACTAATATGAGGGGAATGAAAAAAATCACATGACGTTGACTTCACATTGTGCGGTGTGCTGTTGTTGTTGCTTGCAATCGTATATGCAATACAATCTGGTGTACTGTGGTTGTTGGTTATTCGGTGACGGTGGTGGCAGGTGTGTGTCGAATTGTTATTTAGTGGTTCGGCTGTGCAGGGTGATGGTGTGGGTTAATGACTGGTCTATGGTGATTCAATGGAGATGTAGGGTGTTGATAGCTGATGTGGATGGTGGATGGTGTATTTTATTACACTAATACGTGATGGGTCGGTGTTTAATTGCAGGTCGGTCGGTTTGAGGGAAAGGAAAGTGTAACGCTTCGTTACAAAATGTTAAGTAAGAACATTTCCCTATATAAAACAAACTAAAAAAACATGCAATGATCTTCACCCCGGGACTTACAAAACTAAACTAGAAGAAAATATAAGTGGACATAAAATAAAATCACTGGAGTCACAAAGAATTTATTTATGGGTTTGCAACACTCATTTTTTTAAGGATCCAAGAAGTGCCGTCAAAGTATGGTTATTTTCTACAACTGTTTGATTTGCCAGTTTGGAGGTGTCTGGTGAAGAGAGAGTTGTCCTCATTTTCGGGCTTCGAAAAAGAGCTATGAGTGGTTGGTGAATAGAACAAATATTATTTGAGTTAAGAGCCTCGTAAACTTAAGAGCCGTTTATGAGCGCTCGGTGAATACCGCCCTTAATCTTAACTATTTAGGTAAACCCTTCCTTCCTACCTTCCAAATTGATGGAAAAATCCCTGAAGAAGACAATAATTTGTGTAAATCTGAATGATAAGAAAATCCATTCACATTAATGGAAAAATCCCTAGAGAAAGAGATTTTTGATAAAGAGTAGCGGGAGATTGGGGCTAATTGGATATTTTCAATATCTCGTCCCCTCTACGGGCGCCAAAAAATCCTGCCAGACTTTTGTATTCGATATCAAGATGCATGCACCTACAAACCATCATAATCATATTTTGATTATGCGTTCACCTACAAAATTTGCTACCGGCTCTTAGACTACAAGCTGTTTACTTGCGATATAGGTACTATAGGGCAAGTTTTGGATTCGTGCAAACAAAAATTTCGAGATAACAATCAAACATGACATTACGACATTACACAAAAAATTGGGTGGCACAATTCTGTTCGTCTGTCTGTCTGTTTGTAACTGGATCTACAGCCTAAACCAATGATGCAATTTTCTTCAAACTTTGAACTTAAGGTTTTTTTGTAACTCTCCAGAGGGGAAATTGAATTTTTTTTAGATCTTAAAAAATAATGGTACATGCCATACAACCGTTAAAGAAAAGCTTATTTATCTCAAAAACGGCTCTAAAAATGTTGATAAAAAAAATCAGTGTATTTTTGTAGATATGGCGTACTTTCTGGTAAAAAAATTACCAAAAACATTTATTAATGGTACCTACCATATAACGGTTTTTTGATCTTCGGTTTTCTCATTAACCGCTCATCCGATTTCAATAAAATTTCTTGCACAAAGCTTTCTTAAAATATAAATAATACTGCATACCAATATTTTGGAAAAAATAAATTTTGGATTTTAAAAAAGAAGATTCAAATATGTTTTTGAAAATTCAATATTTCAAATTTCATTTTTAAATGTATCATATATATTATTTCTGTAGTATGTCTCCCTTTTTAAGCTCACACACTGAACCGATTTTAATGAATGAGGTGTTAAAAGCTTCGAAATTTCCTGAGGATTAAGCGAATTATATTTTTATTTTATAAATATTTATAATTTTATCAAAAACTCGATTCAAAAATTAAATATTATTCCAATGAAAATGAACACTTCAAATTCCAATGAAAATGAATTTTTAAAACAAACACTTCCACATTCCAATCGTATTGGAAAATTAGGTCTGTTCAATATATGGGGTGCATGAAAATAAAGGTTAGAAAGCACTTGACATTGACGGACCTACTTCAGTATAAAAATAAGAGATGAACAAAAAGTTTTTATTTATATAATTATATAGAATTTTAACATATATATATTTATATGTCGTCGTCGTTCAATGAAAACTCCCTAAGTCCATTTTGATTTATTTTGAGATATCTGTACTTTTTATTGATTTTTAGTGACCAGTACCTACGTTCTGTAACTCTCGCATCGATAAAATCAGTCGAGAAACGTTGAAAAATGGAACAAAACTCATCAGTTTTCATCGTTTCTCGACCAGTTTTTTTCGATGCGAGAGTTACAGAACGAAGGCACAGAATTTGAAAATGTTTGAATTCGGGTAATTTTTCCTTTAGGAATAGACCAACATAAGATTTAGAGATTTTTTTACAGAACAAAAAGTTCTATGTTTTACTAAATATATCGTATTTACGAAAGGTATCTCAGTGCTGAAAAAAATGGAGTTAAGGAGTTTTGTTTGAACAATGTGAAAATTACAGAAAAAAATTAATGGCATTTAGGTTCTAATTTCAGTGCAAAACAATTAAAATTGAATAAATACAAGTACCTATTGAAACTAAATCACATTTATTCACAAACATGCAAATAAACGGTTCATAATGCATTATCTGTAAAACCAACTCTTCGATCCAGGTTATTCGTCGATTTGCAATTTCCCCCGGACGTCAGAATCAAAGAACAAACAAACTTTACAGCTGTTCACTAAGTTGGCATTTACATTATTCTATTTTTCCAAATACAATCTTTTTGTTGTTGTAATAAATTGCTTTCCCTCATTTTGAATTCGATCATATTCCCTCCACACGAAAACTGTACAAAAATCGTACTGTTATATGTACCGACAAACTCTTTTAAAAACGGGAATTGTGAATGAAGTAGTTTTAATATCATGACTGTCATCCGACAGAAACTTTCCAAATTATTATTTAACTATTTATCACTTTTCCAATCCATGACTTCTATCAAAAACAAAGAACATGGTACAAACCTTTTTTTAGCGTTTTGAAATGTTGAGAGTTATATTAACATCATTACACTGCATTTGTGAAAACTTTTTCTGATTTTCATCATCGTCAAGACTGTCAAGAAATATTATCGTTTGCATTGTATCTATCTGCTTTATTAAAGCAAATTACAATGCATTTGAGTTTTGATATTTTGAATATGTATACATTTACGCTCAAAATATTTGCATTTAACTTTTATGAAGATCAGGCATTTATCATTTGCATTTTGCAGTTCCTCCAATGTCAAGTGCGGTCCTATCTTTATTTTCATCCACCTACTCAGGTTAACAGAACAGACCTAATTTCCCATCAAATAGTCCAAACCGATTTGGAAAGTGGAAGTGTTTATTTTAGCTGCGTTTTATTATCTCTGGGTCTGGGTCGAGGTTATCTTTTAACATGTATTACAAAAACAACATGGGATCTAGGTTTCTATCGAGGTTAATTTCAATAATGCTACATTTCCACCTAACGCTAATCTGAGATTTAATAAGATTTACCGCAAATCTCCTTTAAATCTTGAAGATTTACCATACAAATTTATTTCGTTAATCTTGAAGATTAGAAATTAATCTTGTTAAATCTTCCTAGGACAAATACTTTTACAAATCGAACTAACCTGTTCCTGTATGGCGCTGAAGGATTCATTTATGGCTGAATTCAGTTCTTCATAGAAGAAACATTCTATCTCACTTCCTCTTTATGAGAAACAATGAAACACCATTTTCATTTTAAAAGGGGCTGTCAAAGTAAATCTTTTTTAAATCTGTTTGTCCGGTGGAAACACCAAAAAGATTTATTAAATCTGAGCTGAGATAATCCTTTGGTGGAAACATAGCATAACCCAGATAGAGGTTTTCACTCTGGCCGGCAGAGGGCTATTTACCATTGTGAATGGATGTCAGCGATTTATCAGCAGTATTAGGAATAGAGAGGAAAAGAGACAAGTGCTTACATGAAAAACAAATAAACATAAGAAAAAAAGAGACTGATATACAGCACTGCTTTCAAACTAACCCACATCGTTTTATTTTCACGAGGTGAACCATATGGGTTATGAGCGATAATAAAACGCGGCTTTTGACAATTTATTTTCCATTCCATACTTAGGTCTGTTCATATAAGGTGCTCTAAAACGAACACATAAGGCATGTTCAAAAAAATGACATCTCGGAGACCTCAGCAACCTCTCCTCAATACAAAATTTTTCAGTTTTGTTGTCAAATTACTGACGGAGCAAAACGAACGCAAACGAACATGTTCATCTTCATAAGTGCCTCTATAAATGGTTGTTGTGAAAGGCGCATCCGGTGAGAAACGTAGATGTTTAGTATGAAAGAAAGAGAACGAAAATTTCACCCAAAATCCACCGATGCACCACTTTCAACAATAAATCTTTGGCATGAGCGCCGAGCATGATGAATTTTGTATTGTGCAAGTGACAGGTGTATGTTTTGCCTGAGATAGGGAAGGATATTCTGGAACTGAAAGTCTTTTTTCAGCATAGTGTAGACATGGGACTTTCAGTAAAATGAAAGTGTAGACACGCACTAACATATTTTTAATGGATTAATTTTTTGGCATTGTGGTTTGCCAAACTCCACTTTTCTTCAAGTCTGCAGATGCACAAGCATGCAAATTCACCACCCATCTATGTAAGTCAACCATCGTCCTCGTGAAAATAAAACGATGTGGGTTAGTGGGAAAACCGTCCTATATATCCACCTCTTTTTATCTTTTGTTTAAAAGAAAGGGAAAGAAGATTTCACCCAAAATCCACAGATGCGCCACTTTTGAAAATAATTCTTGGATTCAAGACGGATTTTTTTTGTGCGACTGAGAGATGTATGGATCTTAATTGCGTGAAATAAGGAACGGTATATTGAACAGAAAGGATTTTTTTTGCATAATGTAGACACGCTGTTCATCAAAACTACTTTCAGTAAGAAGACAACGTAGACAGGCTCTTACCTCGACCCAGACCAGGAGATAATAAAACGCAGCTTAAACAAACTATGGAAAAGAAAACAAACCAAATGCTTCTTGAAATTTAAATTTCCAAATTATCCCAAAATTATAACTGAATGAATTCTATATAAATACAAAACTTTATGAGCGCTTTTTATTTTTATTGGTGCAAGAGGTCTCGCACGGGTAGGCTAGTGCAGCGGTTCCCAAACTTTTCAAGCTATGGAACCCTAAAAAATGCCCAAATATATTTCGGAACCCCATCCTGACAATAGCAAAAAATGAAAAACAACACATTTCAAAATCAATTTTTATTTAGTGTGAGGAAAGAATCTGTTTCATTGTTTCATTTATAATTGTTCTTAAACTAACTTCTACGTCCGAAAGTTGTATTCGCATAACTGGCAGCGTCCAGTCTCGATCTGTATTCAGTTTTTGTGTAAGTATACGCTGAAAAGCCTACTTCACAGCGCAGTGGTACGTTTTAACACAAGGTAGCAAATTTAATAGAGCTTTCTTGGCAAGCTCAGGGAATTCATTCTTAAGCTAGAACTATAATGCTCGGAGGGGAACTTAAGTGGTCGGAAGCAAACAAGCGAGTGCACAGAAAGCATATGACGCGGCTATAATTGCGGAGTGGAAGGTTTCGTCAAGTTTCGTTCAACTTTGGTTACTTAAGTAAAACTGACATTTGGTGAAATAGGAATGCCAAAAAGAAATGATAATAACATTTTTGGTGCGTTCCCCTTCTGACGGTACGGAAAGCTACTTTTTGTTGGTTTTTGACACAAGCTTCAGTGCCCTTCCGACTATTACAGTTCTGCCTTTAATACCAATCCAAAATTCGTTAAATGATACAGAATCAAATACAAATTTCGATGAAGAGGAGCTCTGCAGATCTATCAGGGAATCGTATTCCTGTATACTCAGGGTCATAGGCTTGATGGTTTTCATTAGAAATGGATTTTGTACCCACTCGATGTCAGTATTTGTATCTGGAAAGTAATCCAGCATATGGATCTTTCAAGACTAACCAAATGGAGAGCAATAACATTGCTAATATCTGCTCTGAGTTCAAGCATGTTTTCTTGCAAGAATTCATGTAAAACTGGAAGACACTTAAAATTTTTCTTTTGCAAACATGAAATAGTCCAGTCATATTGTACTTCCACCATTCAAATTGTGGGGTAGTTTTGATTTGTTCGCACCTTTATGCATATTATAATCATGATACGTTCATAATATTTCTTTTTCATCATATGCACATTTATGTTTTCGAGGGTCCTGAATACGAATCTGAGGTTTGCCAACAAAATTTCATAACGCAACATGGACAAAATGGAAAAAATGATGCAAAATCGAATTTTTTGGAGTTTTTCAATAATGGCTCAAAAACTGCCAACTATTCAAAAATAACATCAAGCTACCATTGAAAGCATATACAATTTCCAATTAACCCTATTCAAGGTTTTCTTCTGCGACCACCCATTTGTTCCTAAGCGCTAGTCGAAAATTGATGTATTTTTACTGTTTTTGAAAATCCACTCGAGGTAATATTTTTGAAAAAATGTTTATGGTCATTCTGAAGCGAGAACATTTAGCTTCAAAATTATATTTGAAACTTGCAATTACCTCCATTCGTCTTCGAGAAATCTATGGTTTTCGTCTTACTACCTAATTCGAAAAATCCAGTCAATTTGTACTCAAAAGGGCAAATTGTGGGATTTTTCACAAAGTTATTTCTTAGCGCTTTGGAGTGGATTTTCGAAAACAGTAAAAATACGTCAATTTTCGATTAGCACTTGAGTCCAAATGGGTTGTCGCAGAAAAAACTTTGAATAGAGATATATTGGAAATTGTGTATACTTTCAATGGCACTTTGATGTAGTTTTTGAATAGTTGGCAGCTTTCGAGTCATTCGTGAAAAACTCCCAAGAAATGCATTTTTGCATAATTTTTGCGTTTTTTCCATGTTGCGTCACGAAATTTTGTTGGCAAACCTCAGATTCGGATTCAGCACCCCCGAAAACATAAAGGAAGGCAAATATCAAAACTACCCCACAATTTGCTCGCAAAGAGCCTTTTTGAGAACAAATTAACTGGGGGCTAAGAGCCAGAAATTAATTTTTCTTTTCAAAGCTGCCAGTTTGTCTCTTCCAAAAATACTGTAATTGATTTTTCCTGCAGAGCTGTAGCAGTTTCGTTGATCTTCTCGAAAATGTCTGCAAGATAAGCTAATTTTGTAATCCATTGCTCATCATCATGCAATACATCAAAGAGGTTTGCAGTTGAGGACAAATTTTTTTCCAGTTTGAACACATTCAACTCATCACGAAGTTGAAATAACCTGGATAAAGCTTTCCCTCTGGAAAGCCATCGGATTTCAATATGAAGAAGAAGCGATTCGTACTGACTGCCCATATCTTTAAACAATCTCGATTGGAGAGGACGACTCTTAACAAAATTTACTATTTTCACAGCTTCACCGAGAACTTTTTTTAAATCATTTGGCATTCTTTTCAAGTGCATAACGATGGAAAATACAGTGACTGCTGGTACTTCTAGAAGCAAAGTTTTTAATATTTGAAACAACCCCTTTAACCTTTCCCACCATTGCTGCGGCTCCGCCGCTGCATATATCAATACATTTTCCCCATTAATGATGTGTTTACTCATGAAACAGTTTATGACCTTGAAGTTCACACTTCGCTTAAAAAAATATAAGCTTCAAAAAAAATTAGTTCAATTTTTTTTTGTTTTTTATGGGGAAAGTTGTAATTATTTTTCTTTTATTGTTTGTATTTTACTGTTTATACTTCAAGAAATTTGTGGAACCCTGAAAACTATCCCGCGGAACCCCAGGGTTCCGCGGAACACACTTTGGGAACCGCTGGGCTAGTGTATATTAATATAAACTCAAAATTGGTATACCAAAAATTTTTTTGAAAAATGTTTTTGAAAAAACAATTTTATATAAAATTGATTTGATATTGGAGATTTTCAACGTGTTTTTTCATGAAATAAATAAAAGATATCATTTTGAATAACTTAAAAACACTTATTTTATTTATTTATTTACTTAAATGCATTTATATATAAAAATTTAATTTTTAAGAAAACGGCTCCAACGATAAAAATTTTTTTTTGCTTATATTCATATTGTTTCAAGTAATCAAATGGCATACTTTTTTTGAGCTCTAAGTTATTTATCAGCCTGTTTATACAATTAAAAGAACGATTTAAATGCTTTTTTATACTTTTTCTATAATTACTTGAATATTGTTTAAATTTCTTAAGTTCCACACAACCTGAACATAAGAACAAGTACGTGCGATCCAGTCGTGCATTTTATTTAATCTTGGGACCCGATCATAAACATTTATGTTAATTGATAATAATTGTTTAAATTAACGTAACTATCATCGGGCCTTTTGACAAATTTCCCAGAAATTTCATTCCAAAGAACTTACTTTTTCTTTGAGAAATTGGAAAATTACGTATTGATTTCTTTCTACAAGTGTGGTATCTGGAAAATTCGGTTTGAGAGACGACGGATGCTTAGCCTAGCTTCCATTTCGATGTAGTTAATTAAGTTAAGGAAATAAAGAAGATTATTTTCTTTACGCAGGTTACCACATCGGTACGCATATGTACATTTCGAAATATGGGTCGAGTTCATGAATGTAAAAGTTCGGCAACACTGAAAAATTTATGTTCCGCTATAAATTCTTTTTGGGAGAAAGTTTTATCCACTCTTTAAGAAGCGTGGGTGTTTGTTTTTCACTATGGAAGAAAAATGTATGTTTATAGTATGTACCATTTTTTAAAAATTGTATTTGGAAGTGATGCAGTATTTTTACATTTATGATCTCAGGAATGGTTGTGATTTCTTTCTATGCTTCATCTACTGCGATTAGGTTATTTCATTTCAATTTTAACCACCAAATTACAACTGGGTAGTTTGTGCCCTAATTAGCAAATTATTGATTTTGATCTTTGGACCCCACTCAATGCTTTGTCTGGATCGTAAAACCGATAAAAGATAATTGAGCAATTATAAAAGCTATTGCTCCCTGCATATAATATGCAAAAATGTAAATTTAACTTTTGCTGTCAAACGAAATTGTATTTAAAATACATTCTATAAACCCTGACGTATAGGTTGATCGACGACAACGACGCGACAACAGTCTTAAGATTGTTGTCACCTCTTGTCATTTAAACATTTCGATATGCAATAGAATAAAAAGTTGCTTTATTATTATAATAAAATTATAATGCACAATTACAATATATTCTTCGATAAAGAGTGATTGAAATTCTTTGCATTATGCATTCAAATTTATCGGTGACCTAAGGGAGTTTCCATTTAATGAACAAAAAAGAAGAAAAAATACACCGAAACGAAACATGGAGTCTTCTAAATGACGTTCAAGTTTAAACTAAAAATAGAAGCATTGCATATAAGATTTTTCAAATATTTTATGCATTTCTCTTCCGATGACACCAGGGAGGTGAAATATAATTTTTTTTATAATTAATTGGGGATTAATGTGTACCTGTACATACATATAAATGTACTTCATGGAATGGAATACTACTTGATTGTTCTCTTTGCGATTGGATATAATTGATTTTATATTAAATTGAGCTAATTTGATTAGAATAGTATTTAGCGCAGTTAAAAATGTCAACTTTGAAGACAAAATTTTCATATTGTTAGGTTTATGAAAATTTATTCAAAAAATATTAAACTCGATGGTGCTGCTTTATTACCATAACAAAAAAAAATTTCATGATTCATGAGAAACGTGCTACAAAAAAAAAACATTAACCTAAACCTTAGGCAGTATTTCTGCTTTACCGTGAAAGCATAAACTAAAAGTGTTTCATTATTGGGTCTGCTCTGTTGTTCCACCTATAGCTATCAAAAATATGAATCCTTCGAGACATGCATGTCTTTTCGTTAACAATCATGCTAGACCAATTTTAGGATTCGTTATTTACCTACCCCTTCTTCTACTTCTGCTCCCGGTAGGTTTAATGTATTTGTCATTGCGTGCACTATATGGATCATCGATCATCTCGTACATTGTTAGCAGTTTATTGGGGCAAAGTTTTTTTTTTATAAAATAAATAATTATTTGTTTTGAGAATCCAATATTCGGCTGACAATTGATAAAGGCTCTTTTTATGAGACACGGGGCGGTGGCTTTCCATGGAGCAAGCTGCTTCCAGTCGTCTAAACTAAGCGCTCTGGTGTCCTTGATGGCTTTTTTTTGTCGCCTTGAACCTGCAGGCGGAAGACTTCCCTGGTTGGGGCATTACTTACTTATTAAGCTGCTTGCCCCTCCGTGGGGCATAAGGACATCTTGTTCGAGCTCTACCCAACTTTTTCCCAGCTTCTGAGATTCCTTTTCGACTAATTTTTCTCTTGTCCCAGGTTTTCTGTCATTCTCCATTGTGTGTCTCGTAATAGAGTCTTCACCTCGCTGTACGGTATGACCAATCCACTACCACTTCGTTCTACGAATAATGATGCCAATAGGTTTTTGACAGTTCTCCGATCTTGGTTTGAGATGGTGTTTAACCAAAAAATACTAGGGATACTTCAAAACATCTATACACAAAATAGGTAAGGTTAGGTTAGGTTAGGTTAGGTTTGGTTAGGTTAGGTTAGGTTAGGTTAGGTTAGGTAAGGTTAGGTTAGGTTAGGTTAGGCTAGGTAAGGTTAGGTTAGGTTGGGTTAGGTTAGGTTAGGTTAGGTTAGGTTAGGTTAGGTTTGGTCAGTTGGGGTGATGATTCGGCAAGCCGTATCACCTTATTCGCATCTCAATAGATCCATTGTGCTCCTCAAGGTGTGGGCAATATTGGAATAGGATCGTTAAAGGTAGGATTTAGTCTACTACCACTAAATCCTACCTGTCATGATGTTGCATGAAAGCAAACAAATATCGTCCGTGTACTCGAGATGTTGTAGAAAGGAAAACTTCGTCCTTCGAATTCCTTGTGCTTGTTGGGTTAAGATTGCATGGAGGACATCTTCAATAACAGCCAGAAATAACAAAGGTGATAACACCCCTGTCGCACTCCACTTAGGTTTTCGAAGTCCGCAGGTACCTTTCCATTATGCGGGAGTTTACAAGTTGCACCCTCGTAGTTAGCCTTGATAATAGCGATAAACTTTTTGGGTATACCTCTTCTGCGCAAGGTCAACCATATCAATTTTCGATTAAAACAATCGAAAGCCCTGAATCGGTACCTAAAGAGCAGATGGAGAGGACAACGGAACTCAACGCTTTGTTCTATTATGATCCTTAAGGTGTTGGATGTGATGAGCCTGCGTGAAACCGCGCATACTCTTTGTCGAGAAGAAGCTCTTTGATTAGTTCCAAGATTATTTTCGCCATTATACACAGATCTCTCTCCACTTTCGGTGATCTATAAGATTTACCATTTTTAAATAATTAGACGATAATCCATTTTTTCCATTCAAAGGGAAAACTTTCGTCTTTGTCTGCTTTATTAAGGGATGTAGCATTTTTGCGAATGCTTGTGGAGCTGATTGATAAAGCTCAGCTGGAATGCCATCCAAAGCTAGCACTTTTTTGTTTTTTAAGAACTTGATTGCTGATATTATCTCGGATTAACTAGCGGGGCATTTATTGCTGCGAATTGCCTATTAGTGTTTGGAACCAGTACACTGCCGCCACCGTTAGATGGTTGAATACGGTGGCAATATGTTCTTTGCATCTTCTAAGCTGATCCTCATTCGTAACCAGGATTTTTTCCTCCATTCGACCTTCTCGCATACAGAACTAATTACAAATATATGTCGAAAAATTTTTCTTTCGAAAGAGCCCAGCAGCAACTCTAACTTTCTACTTATAGCCCAACTTAAATGAAATAATTGTTTGTAGATTCCTGAGCCTTCAGAGGGAGGGCTAAATATCCCTTTTTGTTTACGAGTGTGGCGCCCATGTTTGAAACATTAATCGACAGTTGTAGTATATGTACATAGTACCTCGTCGCATAATGGTTAGTGCTTAGGACTGTCATGCCGAAGGGTGGGTTCGATTCCTAGCCGTGCCACTTAAAAACAGAAATGTTTTATCCGAGGTACTGCATCTTGCGAGGAATTGACAAATTCTCTAAGAGTATATTTGTCATGAATAAGTGCTTCTCACTTAGCAGTTCGGACTCGGCAAAAAACTGTAGGTACCCTCCATTCCTGCCAGCAACACGCACACAGGAATGGTTGAGAGTTGTAAGTCACTAGGCCTGATGGGTTTTCCACAAGCTGTTGCGCCACCCATTTTATTTATTTATTTATGTTGCATATACCAAAAAACTGCGCTGCACCCATAAACTAAACATTTTATGTTTTATAGTTCAATATGTCAGCAGTTTGTTACAATTAGATGATAAACAAATCCCATACGCAAAAAAATCGTTCTGAATTAACTCAAAGGTCAGTCATGTCGAATAATATATATGCAAATTCTGAATCACTTGTTTAATCGAAGTGACAATTTCGCGCACACACTGTCATGATGCTGGCACACGACAAAGCCACGCCACTTCACAGCCAAAGCCATCGTCATTGGTCCAGGCATCTTTGTTAAGTTGTTTATGATTTTTATACAAAGACGCGACTCTGACTCAAATGACTATGATGGCTCCTTATCTTCTTTAAAAAAAAAATAATCAATAATATTATTAGAAGCGAACTGCTGAGCTAGTACATACGTCTTTTCTGTCGCATGACTGAAATAATAGATTTTTGCTGCATGTAAATAAAATTATCATTTTCGATTTCAACCAAAAAAAAGATCGTATGTTTTCATTTGAAACATTTAATTTTTATTTCATAAGCCACCCAAGTCAAACTTTAATAAATGCATTTTGCTGTCATAATAAATAAACAAAATAAACCACGACAACGAATAAATTCTTATCTCTTCGTAGCTTGTAAATGTGTATGTACCTACATAGTTTGCAGATGAATAGAAAAATCGCATCGAAACAAAATATATGGAAATGACTGTTAACAAATAATTGGTATTGTGTTGCATTTACGTACGAATATTCCCTTATGCCGGAAGTCGTAGTAAAGTGCCAAGTACAGGTGCCTTAGGTTTTCGTTACATTCAATTGCTTCTTATTATGTATGAATGGATATTATATCAACCAGCACCTCAGGTCTTTGCGTCATCACCTTCTTAGCACTGTTATAGTGGCTTAATGTGAAGTTTTTAATAAACAGTTTAAGAAAATCCCTTACGGCAATGATTATATTTATTACTCTTCGAACTTTGGTGTGTAAATTGAGAACCTATTTAGTAAAATCGAGTTAAAGAGGGGTGTTTGTCCTCGGCTGTATATTGTACACAATGGAAAATTACTGGAAAAATATGCTAATCACAAACAACTCAACAATGGTCTAACGGCTTTCTTGTTTTTTTTTTTTGTTGAGACAAGGGGTAGGTAGTACTATGAAATGAATAGTTAACATGTTAATTTATTATTATAGAATATAAAGAAGAAAAAAGTAAATATAATAGCTGTATTTTATTTTCCTCTAGATCAGATCTGGATTGGATTTGCATACAAAAATGCATTTGATTTAGGTTTCCAAATCCATTCTGAGCATACATCGTTTACTCTGATGGGCAGATGCTTGTTTTTTTGTGAAGAAAAAAGACAAAAAAATAATAAAGAAACAAATGGAACACCACAGAACACTGTTGTCACTACGATTCTGTTTGTTTGTGATTAAATTTTCTGAGTGTTCAACTCCTTTTTGATTCCAATCGATTATGAAAATATCAATCAATTTTCAATTTTGTTTTATTTCCAATTGGCTTAAAATATAATCTATAACTAGGTATTAGATGCATCTGTTTTTAGGCGAAGCATTTCACGCTTAACTACCTTCGCTGTACAAGGATCGAACGTTCCATGCTCCCATTTTCGTATTTATGTGGTAGCCAAAAGTATTATTTGCTCATCTTGAAAGATTTCTTCTATTTTTTGGTGATTCATTTATTATTATGGCGTCTTGATTGACGCTGGCTCAAGTGGCGTCCTAGCACCCTCCAGTGCTTTCCAGACTGCATCAGCTTCCAGCTGAGGGACCGCGTCTGTGCCTGGTCTTCTGAAGCAGACAAGCTCTGATTTGGATGACTTGATCTGTATATCCTATTTGGTGTAAAATTGGAATAGTTTGCATATATGGGCCTCAACTTCTCGGACAGCTATCAATGGAGAGAATGATGCTCAATATGTAAGTGAGTCATCAGCGAAGAGAAGTTTCTCGCATTCACTTGAAATTGGTTCGCCAGAGGTCATGATGTAATACCAAGTCCAAGCCTCGACCCTTGGGCAACTCCAGCCCTGATGCTCTTCACTGTAGATTTGCAGTTCACCAGTTGTATGAAAAAGTTCCTGGAAGAAAGAAAAGAGAATAACATTTTGATTAGTGCTGAAGGAAAGCCTAGTATATGGAGTTTATGCATAAGAAATTTAATCCCTACACTGTCGAATGCTTTCTGTTTCTCGACATCCAGACAGCATCCGACAGTAACTTGATTGTTGCTTAAAGCTGTGGTGTTGTCATGATGATTTTTAAGAGGATATGATTTTAGGAGATGCAGGCTTGCTGAGCTTTTCCAAGAGCTTACTTAGATTGTTGAGAAGGGATATCGGACTGTAGTTAGTGTCCATGTTCCTTTCACCTTTCTTGGGAATGGCCACGATTTTTGCAGTTTGCCATTTCTGGGGAAAGTTATTGTTGTTGTTCAGTTGTTGAAGATGATGGCTAAAAACACCATCACTGTTTGTGATTATGAGAACATCTAGTCAAATTTACTTACACACACACACAATACGGCATAACGCCATTTAACAAAATTGCTCCTTCAAGCAATTATTATTTTCAGCAAGTAATCCAACGAAAAAGTGTATATGTATGCGTTAGTTCCAAATCTACTCATTCTTGAAATCGGGAACAGAAAAAGACTGAAAACATTAGTCGGAACAGCCAATCGAAGGCTTTGGTGTGTGAAAATGGAGTAAAATAGAAGTGTGTACTCCTAACGTCTAATCGAAAAGACAATTTTTTACTTATGTCCTTTTCGATCAGCATTTCGGAAAATCATGTCCATAATTATTCAATTTTAAAGCTCACACGTGAAGAAGTTCAAACATTTTTTGCGATTAGTGATGGTGACCGGGGTAACGGGAAACGGCTGATGCGAAACGAAATTTTTAGTTGGTCTCCAACAAGACAACGAAATGCTTACGAAAACGCAATGAAAAAATATGCATTGACAGTTACACAAATTCAAAAAATCAAAACAAATGCAACTGAAAAAAAAGAACACACACAGCCACGCTGTAATGAAAGAAACAACAAAAATACATACGAAAAAACACAAATCTCATTTTCCGCACACAATAAATGGCCTGTGGTACGTTCTTTTTCTAACCATAGTTAACTATAGTTAACTTTCATCGTTCCTTTAATTCAAAAAAGTTACTTTATTTAACTCTATGACGTCATTGAGTCGTTCCTAAATTCAAAGTTAAAGTGTCAAAAAGTAACTTTGAGTAACTTTTTCCAACTCATCTCCTTGATATGAGTTGAAAGGGTTAATCTGTCAAAAGCAGCTGAAATCACAATGTTTTCATTTTTTTTTTTTTTGCTTCTCGATCGTTCGGTTTGGAATTGATTTCATTTTTGTAATAAATATTTTTAATTTAATTGATTTAACCGTCGACAGTGAGTTTTGAAATAGTTTTTTACCTTTTGCGACATTTTTTATGCAATTTGATCGATTTATTATAAAGAAATTTGTGCTAGTAGTGAATGAAAAAAAATATTGCAAATAATTGCAAATGCTTTGCTAAAATATTCCATTTTGTGCTTGAATGATGTAAAATGAAATTTAATTTGAAAGAAATATGTATTTACAAAGTGCTAATAAAAGTTCTTTTCAATAAATCTCGTGGAATCACAATTTATTCTTGATTTTTAATTCCAAATCTATTTCGATTTTTTTTTTTCATCCATTTTTTTTGACAGATCAACCATTTCTAACTTTGGTCGTTCCTAAATAAAAAGTAACTCAGAGTAACGGAAGAAGCCTCCGGACCTTTTCGATCCAGAATGCCAAACGAACAAGTTGCAACCCTTTTCTTTATTCTGAAGTTTGGGTTTAATTGTATTTGTGCACTTGGCTATTGCATTTGGGTGATGAAACATTCACACAGCTGTTTCTCGGAATATTGATATTCCTCAATAACAGCAACGAATGTCTCCACCTTGGATTTTTACTTTGAGCAAACTCCTTATCTTAGCAAAAATTCCACATCATGGTACAAAAACAAAGAAAATGGGGAGGATGAAATGTTTGTTATATCCATTTTGTTTATAATATTGGTTCCTTGCAACTCCAATTTTTTGTATAATGCAAAATCACAATTCCAAAATCAAATAACAAACAAATTACCTTTGACGATTTTGACGTTTCAATTGTGCGCATGTATGTGTGCTTCTGGTTTTGATTCTTTCTTCAAATCCAGAATCGTTTTTCTCTTCTTTCCAGAAGAAGAACTGTCATATAGTGCCAAACGAACGTTTTCAGAAGCATTCGGAATGCTTCCGGACGACCAAACGAAAACGCTATATGACATTGCAACTCTTCTTTTTGACACATTAACCATAGTTAACTAGAGTAACATAAAAGAACGCACCACTGGGTAATTAATTGTGTGCGAAAAAAGAGTGTAGACTTCTTCAAAAAAAATGCAAAAATTTTCAATTTCGTTCATCGAACAGCGTACTGCAAAACGAAAAGTAAAATTAAATTTTTCGTTTATGATTTCGTTGTGTCATTTTTGTATGGGATTTTTCGTTTCGCATCAGCAGCAGTACTAGGCCTTACACCAATTCAAAAAATCAAAACAAATGCAACTGAAAAAAAAACAGACATCCACGCTGTAATGAAAGAAACAACAAAAATACACACGAAAAAACGCAAATGTCATTTTCCGCACGCAATAAATGGCCTGGGTAATTAATTGTGTGCGAAAAAAGAGTGTAGACTTCTCCAAAAACGCACTACTTTTCACAAATTCCTGTTTGTTAACTCCAAGAGTTGTTCTGTTTGCAGGAAGTAAAGAATAGTTTTTCTTATTTTAGATCTCTTAGATCTCTGAGATATCACATTTATCTTTCGGAACACGCTTATGTAGTTTTTCATTGTTGAAAAGATTTGATCTTTTTGGGAAAAGATTGGCATTTTTTCTATTTTTGAATATTTTATTCATAAAAAGATGAGATCTGAAGACGAATATGAGATCTTTCTAGTTTGAGAGATTTGATCTGCATTCACACATATATATGCAAAGATCTCTTGTCAAACGACAAATCGAAAATGGGCAATTTGTTTGTTTTGTGTTATTTATGCCGACGCCATACCACATTTTTATGTGTATGCGTGTATGTATGCTATGTGTAGACTGAATCTTCTCAAAAATATGTCCAGATGTTTCATTCAAGACAGAAATTCTAGATTTTAAAATCAAATCTTTCAGATTTCAATGAAAAAGTGTTTTACGACGTTGCATGAGTACCCTTATTATTCGTTATATTTTCTTTAATTAGATACTTGCATATATTTAAACGTTTTAAAATTCCAAGCAACTTGAAATATAAGAGTAAGATCGTGCCACCAATTTGTGCATATTATTTTAAAATACATATTTTACACTTCTCTGTAGTGAATACGTCAAACAAAAATAATTTGCCTTAAAATTGTCATTTTTCATAAACAAACATCTAACCATTTAGACTGACAATTTTTATCTTGAAAACGTTGTCAGAAAAGTCATTATAAAACTCAACTATCTGACAGTGAAATTATCAGATTTCTTATCTTGACAACGTTGTCAGAAAAGTCATTGTTAAACTAACCATCTGGCAGTGAAATTAACAGACATTGTGAGAAAAATAGGTATACCAACCTTGTGAACTGATAATTTAGCATGGAAAGGTTGTTGGCTTTTGTCAGCTCATGAGCAGCTCATTTTCAGAACATTAGCCGCATTTTATTATCCACATGATCTTATCCAGTTCAGATCATAATAAATAAAGCGAACAGGATCTTATTGGCAGGAGTGTTATAGATATAAGTTAAATTTTCTTTTATTAAAATTCCATAAAAAAAAAACATTTAAGTTTTTTTTGCTTTTTTATTTTATTTATTTTATTGATTCATTATCTTAAATCGTTCAGTACAAAATTATAACTGACTTAGAATAACAATATCGTTCTTAATGTAACCTATCGCACTTCTACCTTTCTTAACCTAAATCACTGACGCAGGTCTCTGGATGTCACTGTTACTGACCGATGTCGAGGTCATCCGCTGGAATCCGATATCGCACGATTGCACTGACGGAAATCGATGTGGAAATGCAGACAATTGTTATTGCGGTGTTTGCAATTTTGTACGCTCGTGTTGAACGTATTTCGGTTTAACTGGTTGGAAATGCAGACATCTATTATTGCGGTGTCTGCAGTTTTGATTGCTCGTGTTAATATTTGTGAGCTTAACTTATACCCGTCTCTTTTTGCCTAACGTTTGCTTATTTTTTATAAGTCTGCATGGTTTTCAGTTTTGTGGTCAATGTCTCGCTGTGGTCTCGCCGTGCCCATTTACATGGCTATCTGTGTCGTGGTAGTCTCGCTTTTGTCTCGCCGTAACATCTACAGGTGTTGTTAACATCATCTTGTCTTGGTCTCGCTTTAGTTCGACTATTATTGTAACTAAGGTTTCATTTTGGTTAAGAAGCTACATTTTTCAAACTGCTGATAACGGTGCCTGACTGGCCCAAGAAAATTTTTGACATTTTGTGGCTGTTCTGATATTCGGTCAAATTGAATTCGTACGGATTGAAAACGGCCAACAAAAAGATATTGGAATTGAAAACTTCAAAAAATGGCGGATTGTGGATCCATTCACGTTCGGCAAAACGAACGGATGCACAATCGGCAATTTTTTTGACGGTTTTAATTTGAAAGCGAATATAAGAAGTTGCGTGACCGGCACATATGACCCCAAAATGGGTGTAAAAATCTAGCTGAAAATTATCGAAGTTGGCCACCCAAGGCACTGCCGTTCAAAAAAGATGTTGACTATCCTTGAATGAACGCTTTAAGCAAATTTTTCAAATAAGGCCACGAGATGAAACTCTATAATCCTAAACGAGAAAACTTCGTGTAAATGCCCTAGCTTAGACCCCTACGAACGAGATGAATGCCATGGCCGGAAATAAGGAAACGGAAACCACGTGCGTGTGAACGGCCATGGCCAGACGAGCACCATGACAACAAACGTCAAAATCACGTGTAAATGCTCTCGGTAACATGAGTGCAATCGTCACCTCGACAGTTTGCCACACCGTCAGTCGCCTTTCCAACCAATCCAATGTCCACCAACTAATGTCGGTTTCGATTGGATTTTCTGCCTGTCCTAATCCTTTTTGATTCCAATCGAACATGAAAATATCGTATTGTCAAATTTACAAACACACTACTGAATGATGCCATTTTATAAAATGGCTTCTTCAAGCATTTATCGCTTTTGACAAGTAATCCTACGAAAAACTGTATATGTATGCGTATGTTCCAAATCTACTCCATCTCGGAAACAGAAAAAGACTCCGAAAACATTGCTCGAAACAGCCAATCGAATGCTTTTGGAGTAGTAGGAGTTAAAATGGAGTGGAAAAGGAACGTCCAATCAAAAACGACATAAATGAAATTAAATGGAAGAACATTTATTAGCTCTATCGTCTTGTAGTATAAATGGCGGGATTTTGTGCGGCAGGATTTTAATCGGCGTGATTTTGATGTCCAGGATTTTGAAACCTCGTATTTCAACTTGATTTTGAAGTTTCGACCACAACCCACACACGTAAAACTGTCAGTTGAGTTTGGAATTTAGGGAGTGCCTTGAAGTGATAGGTACAATATTGACCAATAGAAAACGATAAAGTTTGTTGTGGAATATTATAGTTCTGCTTCGAGTCGTTCCACTTTATTATTAATCCATATTTTCCAACGAAGCACATTTGCAATCTTACCCTATAGATTAAGTCAATCACTTGCTTTACATGCATGTCGCATGTGTTCCGCTGATCACTGATAAAAATTTTGTATTCTTTTACTAATACCTTTCATAAAATTAATACGCTTGCTAATATAGGTAATAAATGACAACAACGAAATAAGTTCCTGTCGGAATTTACTGCCATTATAATCTCACACCATCGATCATGTGAAACAGAAAATTTAGTCTCACGTGCTGTGGCCATTTTAATCCTAACTGATGTGAACCGCTAATTCATTTTGATTAAATCAAAATACCGTGAACTTGACAATGAAAACGTTACGTCTTTTTTTACAACCCAACGTTACGATAACATTATGTATGTAAATAATACAAATGGTCATTCATATACATATGTTTGTGTGTAAATTGTGTGTTGTGTTTTTGAAGTTCGGTAATCCGGCCCTCAAAATAATAAACAAAAAAAAAAAACATTGAACAAAACTTAAAACGAAAAATATAATTTAATTGAATATCCCGCTTCATCACCTTGTGGCATACAACATAATGTATAGGAAACCGTATGATGATGTGTGAGATCGCGTTACGTGATGAGCTTTTTTGAACAACAACAACAGGTGGATGCATGGCGCCTTCATGGGTGGTGCATTTAAATATACTTTTACCCACCTGCACCACCGGCAACGGCACCCAGCACCATGCATATGAATTAGTACAGTTGATGAAATGATAATAAAATTTTGTCAAGGGAATTATTATACATTTATTTAATTTAAATCCCAATTTTCATGGTTAGAAGAACAAGGCTTAAATGTGCTTGTCAACCAATTTGCCAAGTCAAAAATAAGATGTCTTTTGTTTTAATTTAAACAAATAAATAAAAAAGACAAGAATTTTTATCCCGGGGCATTTAGAAAAATTTAAATTCAAACAAAATAATTTTTTTTTATCTCTTTGAATCTAGGCGGTGTGCCAAATTTGTTATTAACTTTATTTTAGTAGAAATAGGTATAAATATTTTATTTGATTGAATTTCTAATGAGAGGCTCGTCCTACTCAGTCTGATTGCAAATGAGAAGCTGTTTTTTTTTTTTTTTAAATGAAAAGGCGTTAGACGCGACACAACAATGAATTGCCTTTTTCGGAAGTGTTATGTTTACCTTTTGATCAATTTTATATGCAGTGTAAAAGTGCTTTACGTTAAGTCTGTTAAGTCGCTAGGTGTAATTTATTTTGACGTTCCGACTGGCAGGCATATCCCATTGCATAACATTCACACTTAAGAATTTGTGCGTTTTTTTGTGAATTGTGTTGCTTTTTAAAACTCAGTAACTTGCCCTTAATTATTGACAATCAGCAAGTAAGACACATAGATCAAATGTGAGTGTGGAAGAAGGGCTTTCCAACAGGTGCGGGTCGATTTTGACAGTTCGTGGCGACCATGTTGTTTTAGCAGAATCTGTCAAATCCTTTGTTTATTGTGCAGTCACTGATGCCAAACCACTCTGTCAAGTTATACGATTGAGCAACAAGTGGAAATGTAAAACTTTATTATAAAAATAGGTAATATCTTGTGGCAATAAGCGATTTTCTTTTTTTTTGCTCTGATCAGAGCATGGAGCAGAACTCGACGCTAGCTCTGAACATTAGAGTTTCTTTATGATCAGAGCTCACCGATATAATTTTGAAACACATCTAAGCACTGAACTGTCATACGATTGCCATGCGCTCAACGCATCAACATTTTGTACTGACTTTTAATTTTCATCTGACAGCTGGCCAATCAAAAACTTGAGAAATTGAAAAATGTGAACTCAAATTCATGTGTTGAGCGCGCCCATTTGAAATGAGTAAAAAATAAAATGCACGACTGGATCGCACGTACTTGCTCTTATGTTCAAGTTGTGTGGGACTTAAGAACTTTAATAAATATTCAAGTATATTATAGAAAAAGAATAATAAGCATTTAAATCGTTCTTTTAATTGTATAAACAGTCTGATAAATAACTTAGAGCTCAAAACAAAGTATGCCATTTAATTACTTGAAAAAATATGAATATATGCAAAAAAAAAATTTCAAATCGTTGGAGCCGTTTTCTTAAAAATTAATTTTTTATATATAAAATTTTTGTAACATTTTTCAAAAAAAAATTTGGTATGCCAATTTTGAGTATATATTAATATGCGTTTAGAACTGAAATTTCAAAATAATTCATGAACCCGTTTTTGAAATATTGAATTTTCAAAAAAAAATTTTGAATCTTTTTTTAAAAATCCAAAATTTATTTTTTCAAAAATTTTGGTATGTAATATTATTTATATCCTAACAAAGCTTTTGTGCAAAAAATTTTATTGAAATCGGTTGAGCGGTTAATGAGAAAACCAGAAATAAAAAAAACCGTTATACGGCAGGTACCGTTAATAAATGTTTTTGGTGATTTTTTTCTTTTTAAAAGGTACATCATATCTACAATAATACACTGATTTTTTTTATCAAAATCGTTGGAGCCGTTTTTGAGATAAATAAGCTTTTCCTTAACGGTTGTATGGCAAGTACCGTTAATTTTTGAGCTAAAAAAAAACTTTCAATTTCCCCTCTGGAGAGTTACAAAAAAACCTTAAGTTCAAAATTTGAAGAAAATCGCTTCAGCAGTTTAGGCTGTAGGTTGAGGTACGGACAGACAGACAGACAAACAGACAGACAGACAGACAGGATTGTGCCACCTACTTTTTTTGTGTTCTCTATCATCGTAATGTCATGTTTGATTGTTATCTCGAAATTTTTTTTTTGCACGAATCCAAAACTTGCCCTATAGTACCTATATCGCAAGTAAAAAGAGGGGAGCTCTTGGAGGGTACTCCGAGCTAGCTCTAATTTACAAAAGAAACACAAGCTGAGTACTCTGAGTGCTCCCAGCTACAAGAGAAACATAGATCTTTTTTGACAGCTCAGTGCTATTATCGGAGCTAAAAAAGAAAAACACCTAATGATGCCCATCCATTTGACGGATTACATGAGGCGTTTTTCTTTTTTAGTTCCGAGCAGATCGCGAGTTGTCAAACAAGAAGCGTTAAGAGATGCGAATATTATGTTTCTTTTTCGTCCTGAGTTGGGTGTGTTCTGAGCATGTTCAGAGTGCGCTATATGACGGTGTTCACATTGGATCGAAAAACTGGATGTTTTTGACGTTTCAGTATTCACATCTCGCTTCAATGAAAAAGTGGGAGCGAGAGGTGAATACTGAAGAGTAAAAATCCAGTTTTTGAGTCTAATATAAACACCGTCTATGAGCTTAGAATAAAAAAACTTAACAGTCACAGTCAAAATGCTGAACACAAGTATTTACAAAGTGAAATGTCAAATGGTGACAGCTAAGTGTTCAGGTGTTTTTCAAAAATAGTTTAGAGCGCTCAGAACACGCTTGGTTCTGAAGATATTCAAAACCCGTTCGATATGCTCGGACTCTATTCAGAGCTTTATTCTGAACTGGAAAAGAAAAACGCCTATGGTCGTTCTTCCTAGTCGACTTTTCAACGTTTGATGAAATTCAAGTTGACCGGTTCAGTGAACAATCTGTCAAAAGCTTTACCGCTGCCCATGAGAGTGTGCCATGAAAATGTGAAGTGAAAAATATGATCTCGTCCGGGGACAGTTAATTCATTCAACGGAGACTTGGATCGATCGATGATTAACAATTTTTTTTAGTCCAAATTGGATGATATGGATGTGGTTTCAACGGGCTACGTGTCACGCAGCTTATACCACAAAAAACATTCTGCACGAAAGATTTGAGAATAGGGTTATCTCTTGTCGAATGGATGTGAATTGGCTACCAAGATCGTGTGATTTAATCCCATTAGACTTTGGCCGTTTGGGAAAATTTCAAATCAACGTCAATTTTTGATCGTATTTTTTGGCGCAAATATTGCTATCAATATCAAGCGTACTGCTTTCACAAAAACTGTTAGATCAACGTCAGTCAATTTTCTTTCAAAATTTGACATTTACGAAAACGCTCTCTGGCTCTTCGATATTTTTATCGTCAACTCGATTTTTTACTGCAGAGTTGCACCGCTGCGCAAATCACGTTATAGAACATATGGCCGTTTCGAAAACGTCAAATTAAAGTCAATTTGATCGTCAAATGATCGTGATATTGGGTGATATGCATAAAACGGAAGTATTTACTACAAGTAAAAGATTATAGCAAATACTATAACTTGAAGCAAATGGTTAAATTTAAAGTACCCAAGCAACACAAAAACTCTTGCAGAGTTCTTGAAATAAATTTATCAGCTCTTAATGGCATCTTAGTTTAGTCTTCTTGATACCATTGCACTTAATAAGCACTTTATGAACTCTTAAAAAGATAATTTAAAGCCAATACTTATAAATACATCTTAAAAACACCTTATAGACATCTTTTTCAAGCTATTTTTTCATATCTCTTTATGAAACTTCTTCAAAACCTTCTTAATTCCTTAAAAATAAGAGTATTTTAAGAGTTTACTAGCTTGCTCTCTCAAAGACATCTTATAGACCTCTTTTTGAAGTTATTTTTACATATCTCTTTTTGAAACTTCTTCAAAACCTCTTTAACTCCTTAAA
The DNA here is from genome assembly GCA_963921185.1 of Dasysyrphus tricinctus. NCBI lineage: Eukaryota > Metazoa > Arthropoda > Insecta > Diptera > Syrphidae > Dasysyrphus > Dasysyrphus tricinctus. The sequence goes on along the minus strand of OY992531.1, from coordinate 208,409,410 downwards.
AATAAGAGTATCTTAAGAGTTTACTAGCTTGCTCTCTCAAGACATCTTGAAGACATCTTATCGACCTCTTTTTGAAGTTATTTTTTCATATCTTTTTATGAAACTTCTTCAAAACCTCTTTAACTCCTTAAAAATAAGAGTATTTTAAGAGTTTACTAGCGTCCTCTCTCAAAGACATCTTGAAGAGGTCTTCCAGATATCTTTAAAGACATTGTTGCACTGATTTCTTATCTGCCAACTTGAAGTTATGTTTCTGTATAGCGAAACGAAATCTCACTATAAGAAGTTACATATATCTTTTAAAAATGTTGAATATAAGAAACTGTTGGGATAAATGGAAAAAAAACTGCCATTAATTTATTCTTGGAAGCAAACTAAGTTCAATCATATTTCCTGCACCATAATCTGATCAGTTTATAAAGTTCCTCTTGTCTTGCTATGCAATGCACTTGTTCAACACAATTGTTGCCATTGATACTGGTTTGACATTTCGTTTTTTTAAGACCTAAAAAGTAATTAATGACCACTTAATGGTGTCTTATTTAGAAGTAATTAAGCGTGACTCTGGGGAAGAGTGACTATATCCAAGACGTTTTTAAGAGTTTTTTAAGAACTTTTTAAAACGTTTTGAGATTTGGAAAAAATATTAATTTATTTACATATGTATATTTTTTACAGGGTGTCATTCACTTTAAAAAATTAAAATATTTTTATTTAAATGTTTAATAATTGATATTTGTATATTTTTTGGTTTGTTTGTCTATCTGCTACGCATGATAGGTTATATTTTGAGACCAAATGGCTACATTATCGTTATAAGCGTTTATAATATGTGAATAAAACTGAAAATTTTGCGAAACTCAGAAGGGTGAAAATAGCTTTAATTTTGATGTGTAATCAAAACCTGGACTTTCCTCTGTGCAACATTACGGAGTATAGCACGTTTCGTAGCGCGTATTCTCGGAATTCTGATTTGACATTTTGACACCTGTCAAACTAAAAGTGTTCCAGTGGACCCAGAACGTCAGGCGTGACTTTAGGTAATATCCACCTCCTAAATCGTTTTTCGATTCCGCCGTACCAAAACTTTTGGCACATTTTGACACCTGTCAAACTAAAAGTATTCTAGTGGACCCCAAAGGTCAGGCGTGACACTAGGTAATATCCACCTCCTAAATCGATTGGTGTACTCCACTTTTCGATCCGCCGTATCAACAGTTTTGGCACATTTTGACACCTGCCAAATTAAAAATATTCTAGTAGACCCAGAACGTCAGACGTGACACTAGTAAGTAATATTAATCAATTGGTGTACTCTGTTTCTCGATCCGCCGTACTAAAATTCTGAACTGCAAATTTTCGGGTTTCCACTGGAGCTAAAGCGCTGGCCGTGACAGCAAGTAAGAACAAACGTTGATGTTTACACATATTAACCATGAGTCCCAGCACTCAGACAACTTTCTATCTCTTTTTTGTTTGTGACTTATGTAAATAATAAAATGCAGCTTTAGAAACAAACAAAATAAATAATTGCGTAACTATTTATATATAAGAGGCACCCTGTCGCTTACACGCCATATTTATTGATTTCAATTTCTAAAACTATTTTGTATAAAATATAATAAATGACAATTTGGGCTTAAATAATCGCAGATTCGTTTCATAATTTTGTTTAGACCTCTTAAAATAACATAATAATCCAACAAAATGCAATTAACATTTTTTTACTTCAGTAACAAGTTTTTTGTCTAGAAAGAAAATGAAAAAAAATGTAAATATCTTTATTTTTGTAAGCGCGTGAATTTTTAGGGGGGTAGCATCTATGACTTTAAAGTAAATATGATCGCGCATGTCGAAACACATTCTAGATATGCTTCACAAAATATGTTAAGACTGTCATATTAAAATAACTTACTTGGCCGAGCATCTTATAAATGAAATTAAAACAATTCCTTATGTTTTCACCCCTCATCTTAAGTTTCATTCCATTTCATTAAAATGCAACTCAATGTTTACATGCGTGAAAGAGAAAATATTATTTATTGCCATGATGCATGCGTAAAAGAGAAAAAGTAATTTTTTTTCTCGCTTCCGCGTTTACTTTTAAAGAGATTTTAAAGACCTTTTTAAGAGGATATTTAAGATCTATTGAAAACCTCTTTAAAATATCTTGAATACGTCGTCAATACATCAACAAAAGAAGTCCACTTTATAAGCACTTACAAAGACATTAATTAGAACTCTTCACTTCATATAATTGGCTCCGCCCCTTTCGGCCTTTTTCGGTCTTAGAGACATCTTTAAGTTATCTTGCAGTGTTGAATGCTCTTTATTTAAGAATTCTGAAAGATATCTGTAAGAGGAGAATGTGTTGCTTGGGTATTTACTTCATTCCATATGCATAAAGCTTAGTACTTACTAACTGGCAAATACTTTCAGTATATACTAAATTCATCCAAGTAAATACTAGAATTCATCGGAAATTGATAGTAAATACTTTTTTTTTTCTTATCGGGTTAGTAAGCAAATAATTTTTTCAATTTATAAATATTAAAATTGGAATCGAAGCAGAATTGCAACCTCTATAACATATCCAAAGTCCCCGAAATCCCCGCATTGGCTTTTTGTGTAGATGCAGTTGAAGAGGTGCAGACGAGAGAATTTGGAGGTCTATTAAACTAAAATATTTGTTTTGGTACAACCTAGTCATATGATACATGCTTTAAGGGTTGTTTTTAACTACCAACAAAAAAGTTATAGTCCTTTTTATGTAATGATGATTTTTTTTTCAGGTACAACAGGTAAAATATTGCCGAAAACCCTTTGAAAATAACGGTATGTTAATGAAACTTGGAATAAATGGTCCATTTGTCATACGAACTAGGAATCAAGAGAGTCCCTATAAAAATATCCATTGTGAAACTCGCCAAAAATATAAAACTTGTCATCAACCAAGAATCGAAATAGTCATACAAATATCTTTGTTATAATAGTGTTTTTGGTGACTGATAAATTTTGACCTGTTCTACGGAAAAAACGATTTCAAAAATAAATTTTTGCTTGAAAAGAATCATAACTTTGTTAATTAGATTCAGCGTTGAAAAATGTCTTTAAATCATATACCATACTTTGGGTACCATATACCTCAATTACGCCAAATCGGAATTTGGGCTCAAATCTTCCAACTTCTTCCCAGATTTTCCCTCTCTTTAATAAACAAACCCCCAGAACAAATATATTTATGTATGTGAACTATTTTGATTCTTGGTTGCCATGACAAGTTTAATATTTTTGGTGAGTTTCATGAGTGTAGGAGTTTTTTCGTGGGTGAACTAACGCGTACAAATTCCGCCATTTCAGTACTGTCAACACTAACTTAATTTTAATTTATATCAGCGACGTGAATCTCTTGAGAATAGAGTTAAGACTGTAAGTCCAGTGGCGTTGCGTGAGTTTCTGCCGCCCGGGAGTTGGAAAATTTTGCCGTCATTTCTGCTACACGCACTTTAGATTGTTTGCTTATTTGACTCATCTCTTCGATTTTTTCTGGGGAGATCTGAGAGGCTGGACGCTTAGACATACATAACGTTCCAATAGTCGAACTGACAGTATGTTTCTTTGTCCTCGACTATAAATTTTGAAACTTAAGGATATTTCTTAAAATAAGTAAACTTGCCTTTTAATTTTCAATGAGTTTTGAATGGTTATATTAGTAAAAACCTTTAAATACTTTTTTCTTTACTTTTATACGAAATATATACAATTTTTCAAAAAAATTCTGGACACAGTCTTTTAAGCTAAATCTTACACTTTCGTACCAGTGTTGCCACCTTGAAAGGTTATTCTGTTAACGACAAAACTTTTGGTTTCAGTACCGCCCCGGACAGAATATAATAGGGACGCCAAAATTTAATTTTATGTAAACTGCTGAGCACTTTCAGCAAGGTAGTTTTGCGTATTAGTATATTTCAATTCATGGATTCGTGGATACGGTCATTGAAATTCAATGCGTAGCCTTTCTGATCACCTAAATTGCAAAACCAGTAATTCGCATGAATACATTTTCTGAGGGCGTTAAAATAGTATAGTTGATACCTATTGGTTATTAAATTTCTCCGACCCGTAAATAGTGCCGCAAAGTTCGCCGCCCCCTCATAAAGTGCCACCCGGGGCGGACCACCCCGCCCCTACGCTACGCCACTGTGTAAGTCCTTATGTTTTCGAGGCTACATAGTTATGTGTTTAAAGCAAAAAAAGTAGGTACTTTGAAATTTTCATGTTGCTTTTCTTTGACTTTGAAAAAAAGAAGTAATTCCTACAGAAAAAAAGTACTTGCTAGTTTTTATGCATACAGAATAAAGTATTTACTCAAAAAGTTCATCCGAAAACAGTAAGTACTGTGGCCAAAAGTAAATACTTTATTTTCAGCATTTACTGCATTTTTATGCATATCAAAAAAAGTAAAAACTTAGAAATTCTCAACACATTTGACGTTTGAGAACATTCGGCAAATGCATTTTTAACGTGGATGTCGTTTCCAAAAACGGACTGTTACTTAAGCGAACTGGTTTATCGAATTTGGCACTTTCTTGCGTTATCGAAAATCCTGCTTCTGCATACAAATTTCGTTATTTTTGGGTTTTCGAACAGAGGACTTTTACAGTTTGCGTTTAGAACATCTTATGCCATTGCATTTTTGACGCAAATGACGTTTTCGTAATGAGCTTTTTCTTCTGCAGTTTTTTAAAGTCGCTGATCTATGTCAATAAGCTGCAATCGACCGATGTACTCAACAGAATTTGTTTTGCTTTCATTTGCATCGACGCTAGACACCGACGAGTCTACCTCAGTTTCGTTAAAGCAAAAAAAAAAGAACATTACAATACATTTGTTCAATGCACAGTCTATTATTAAAAATAATTGTTCGAATACTAAATTAATCCAGACATTATTCCCAACATAAACAATCAAACAGACAAAAAAAAAATAAACTCAAAAATTATTTATGCAGGTACAAATGACTGTATTTATCATTTAGTACTTTTTTAGTACACATTTTGACAGATATGAATATTTATCTGAATGAGTTCAAGAATCGCATTAGATGGTATTCGTTAAGTGATAAACTGAGAAATTGCTGTAAAAACTCAAATGATATATTTTTACGTCACTTCACAGCTCCACAGACCAAGAATTGACCCCACCCACGATTGTAATTCCGTTTCTGAGTTGAGAAGTTTTTCCTTGAGGGCACTTTCTTTTCTGCAAAAACAAGCTAAACAATTTGTGTGTTCACGAATAGGATTTGACTTAAATTAATAGAATCTCGACACTAGACCCAGAGAGCTAATTATTATTCACTTAAAAAAAATCAGCTTAGCACTCAACAAAACAACACATATCTTAAGCATGCAACCCTCATTTTTCACAGAGCTTTTTGATAAATAAGCAAATTAAATCTGATTGATTTCATGCGGGTGTGTTATATCATTGTCAGATTTCCTGAAAGGACGGACTTTCACCTCCAGTGCCAAAAGGTTTATTAACTCCTCATCGGACGAGTTCATTGTGCTTAAGCTTTTCAAAATAGCAATCAGTCAACACCCTTCACATGTATTTTATTTAAAAAAACATCGGAAAATATTAATTTCCTTATAGTTTCTCTACACCTCTCAGTTCAATAACCGCCCGCACGGATTTCCAAAAACCTCACTACAATGAACTTTCATTGTTTATTGATTTTCTCAAGTGTCGTTTTTTAACAAGGCTGTCAAGAAATATATTCACCCACATAGAGGATTGGCAGTTCGATTTCAATTTTCACCACAAATACCGGAAGTTTATTTATGCAAAGTGACATTGAAGTGTCATTTTAATAATGTTTCTCTTTTTAGATGACCGTGACCTGTTGAACAGATTTTGATGAACTGCTTATATCAAAGTGCAACTGTGCTGTCATTTTAGATTTGAAGATTTGACACCTTCTACGATACAATTCACATTGACTAAGGTCAGTCAACTCTGCATAAATAATGTTGACTCAATTTGCTTTTATTAATACTGTTAATTAAATTCATTTTATTAATTGATCATGTTGGACTTGAGGGCACTCTATGTGTACTTGTTGGATGAGGAGTTTTTTTTTGTTTTTGGTTATTTGCAATTGTATTTAAAAAAATTATATACACATAGACTTTAAATAATAATATTGCGCAGCGAAATCGAGTGATTTACTAGTTTTATCTCGATTCTATTTCTGCTCTTGAGGAGAGCATCAGTCGCAATTGAGTAATTTCCGTTAAACGAAAAGAAGGCGTTTATATGAGCAGAAGTACATAACGTAGCTAGGTATGTTTGTGAGAGCGTTTAAATCAAAAGCTTATTTATAAAATTGTTACCTAAAAAATTATTATGACTCTGAATTGAATAAGTGACGGGTTCGTCACAATATTTATAGAAATCGCTTTCTATAATTGTTGTGACATAAAATGTTGGTTAAGTTATAACTTCGAGGTTATAAATAGAAGTTTATTTTGCGTCAGTTTGTGTAGTCATCAATTGAAAAATTGGCGAAATTGGCGTGTGCTGAGAGTAATATAAATTGACAATGAGAACTTAATGGAAATAGTTAAGTACTACTTTGTAGGATATTTAAGAGAACAGAAAGAGATACGGTGTGATTTTAATGACGACACCATCGTTTGACTCTTACTTTGATCAGTTGAACCTTTGGTGTTTAGTTTCCGGTTGCTATGTAAATACATCTCCCGTTAAAGAAGGATGCTCAGATATTTTGAGAAAAAAACTACGCCCGCCTAGAAAAATTACAAGTTTCTGCCAAGTTTAGTCAAGACACTGGAAAGTTTTCAGTAGGAAATAGCTAGACAAGGAAAACTTGTTAAATACTTGTGAGGCCCTTGCTAGGAAAAACTTGTTAGGTGAGTTTTGATATCCGTAGTTCAAATTACTAAGCTTTTCGGACGGATTCCATTGGATGCCATTCCTTTCTTTCGAACAAACCGTAGCAGTGAGTTCATCGTCGATTGTCAATAAAAACAAAATTGGTGACAACACATCTCCTTGTCTTATTCCTTGACGCACCTCGAATGAATCGGAAACCTGTTAACTGTGCAGCACGCAGTGTGATGCATTCGAGGCTGAGGTAGGCTCGTCGTAGTCCAGGGTTTTCCCGATGAAAAGCAGATAAAACTCGGGTAAAGAAGGAAAGAATTCGGGTTAAACACTAGCTTTATAATATTTTCTTTTTATTAATAAAAAGAGGTTTACAATCTTACAATTTTGGTTCTTTTTGTCTTAACATAACTAACACGGTACTTCATATAAATCTTACAATTTTGGTTCGTCTTATGATAACTAACACGGTATTTCATATGAATCTAGGCTCGGTTTTGTAGAGCTACAGGAGTAGACTCTGCCCACAAAATCCACTTAGAAGAAGTGAACCGGGGATTAAACGGTAGGAATCTGATTCCAGCCCAAGGCTAGTCCAAGGGAGAACAGCGGATATAGCCCTGAACCAACTCCAAAGAGCAGGCAGGGAGAACAACGGTAGAAATCTGATTCCAGCCCAAGGCTAGTCCAAGGGAGAACAGCGGGTAAAGCCCTGAACCAACTCCAAAGAGCAAGCAGGGAGAACAAAGGTAGGAATCTGATTCCAGCCCAAGGCTAGTCCAAGTGAAAACAGCGGGTATAGTCCTGAACCAACTCCAAAGAGCAAGGAGGGAGAACAACGGTAGGAATCTGATTCCAGCCCAAGGCTAGTCCAAGGGAGAACGACGAGTTTTTAACGGCGGATGCCAACAAGGTTGTCTTTAAATGATACACGGATGCACCAAGTAAAGGACCTAAGCTTATCAAAGTTGCTATAAACGATGAACAGTTGGAAACTTAATTCTCCTAAAATTTGAAAAGTGTAACACTTCGTTTCAGCAGCACCTTGCATTGTTGTATGAATCCTTAATGAAAGCAGCTATCTCCTCAAGGATACCCCTCATTATAAGTGATCGCCACATGCATTCGCGATTAACCCTGTGGAGTACTTTCAACAAAATCGACGAACATGAGGTGTAAGGGCGACTGATACTCAGCTGATTGTTCAAGAATTATTTGGGGTGTGTTAATATGATCGACACAAGATCGGTCACTACGAAATATACTTTCTCGTATTTGCTCGAGAACAACAGTGGCTACTTATATCGAGAACACAGAGAGAACGGTTATACCACGCCAATTATTGCAATTTTTAAGTCCAGCTGCTTTATATGTTTTAAGGAGAGGGACCGCAAGCTAAAGTTCTGCAGATGTTAGTGGGCCAGTTTCAATGCCCCTAAAAGATCTTCGCATTTGTACCATTTGCGGATTTTCATTCACATTGTGGTCGTGCGTCGTTGAGCAGTGCTTAGAAGTGCTCCATCCATCTTCTTAGTTGATCTTGCACTGTCACCAAAAGAATGCAGTTTATGTCAAACACAGGACGGGCTGTGGTGTAAAATAAATTAAATTTGGTGGCGCCACAGCTCGTGGAGAACCAGGGCCTAGTGACTTACAACTCTCAACCATTCCTGTGTGCGTGTTGTTGGCTGGAATGGAGAGGCCCTACAATTTTTTGCAGAGTCCGAACGGCTAGATGAGAAGCACTCTTAGAGGATTTGTCAGTTCCTTTCAAGAGGAAGTACCTATTAAAAAAAAACAATTTTTAATTAGGCTGGGAATCGAACTCAAAAATTCGGCATGACAGTCCAACCCACTTACCATTATGCCAACAGGAACTACGGTTAGAGTGTTACGTTGCTCAACAATTTCTCGCTGATTCCTTACAACTTTCCTCTCCGTGACATTTTCAGAACTAATTCTTACTTTCAAGGATCGTCGGTGTGCTATTTTGTCCTAAGTGCCTTGGAATATCCAAGGCTCTCTAGACGCTGTCGTGTATAGGAACAGTTGGGGAGCCGGTTTCCATAAAAAAACATTCTTTAATTGGTCCCATTATCATCGTTTACAACTATATTTGGACGATGCTTCCCTCGTTTAACGGGGAAGCTGCAACATATGTTGGGATCAGTTAGATCGCTTGTTAGGAATCTTGGTTTCCTTGCTGCTACCTCTGAGTGTTTCTGGACAGAAGCTGTTCGGAGCTGCAGCATTGCTAATACTGATTGATGGTCACTACCAGCATCAGCTTTACAAACATTCCGAACTTAAAAATGTGATTTCCTCCATCGTTGTTGTTCGGTTTTTTTGTTCGACCATCAGGTTGATTCCCGGTGACTGTGACAAATCTAGTACGGAAACAAGGATCCACCAAGCACAAACTGACGAGGTTTACAGAAGTCAACGAGGATATCACCACTTTTGTTTCTCTGATCCAAGCAATGCTTACGCGATTATAATGTGCTTTTTACTTCACAGCCGCGGTTATGCTCGCTGGTCTCTCCGGGATCGTTGGTTGATGGCGGTATCTGTAAGCTGGTATGCTGGTTAATGCTCTGGCTAAGGAGTGGTGTTCTCATGCTGGTCGTTCTGTTTTCACGTCTTGGATATTTCTTGTATAGGGAAAATGACTTCTTGTACTTGAAACTGCGTCTGGAATGGTCTTTAAGTAGTGGTGGCACTATTCAGCAAGTAAAACCCACTTGGTGGCACTAATCGGCAAGTACAACGCCCTTGGTGGCACTATTCAGCAAGAACAACGCGCTTGATGGCACTATTCAGCAGGTACAATGCTCTTGGTGCCACTGATCAGCAGGTACTAAGCCCCTGCTGGCACTTGACATGGCAGGCCTTCGCTCCGGAAGATCAGCAGGTGCCGAAGCCCCTATTCAGGAAGTACAATGCCATTAATGGCACTATTCAGCAAGAACAACAGGCTTGGTGGCACTATTCAGCAAGTACAATACCCTATAAGTGGCACTATTCAGCAAGTACAATGCCCTTGGTAGTTCTATTCAGCAAGTACAACGCCCTTGGTGGCACTATTCAGCCAGAACAACAGGCTTGGTGGCACTATTTAGCAAGTACAACACCCTAGATGGCTCTAATTGGCAAGTAAAACACCCTTGATGGCACTATTCAGCGAGTACAATGCCCTTGGTAGTACTATTCAGCAACTACAACGCCCTTGGTGGCACTATTCAGCAAGTACACCGCCCTTGGTGGCATTATTTAGCAAGTACAACGCCCTTGGTGGTACTATTCAGTAAATACAACGACCTTGATGGCGCTATTTAGCAAGTACAACGCCCTTTGTGGCACTATTCAGCGAACGCAACGCCCTTGAAGGTACTAATCGGGAATTAACACGACCTTGGTGACACTATTCAGCAAGTACAACGCCGTTGATAGCACTCGGGGTCAATTCTCGATCTGTGAAACTGTGAAGTGATAAATATTATAACGCCTTCACGCCAAATGCGATTCTCGAAGTGTGAAAAAATGAAAACAAATGCCAAAATGTTTTCATATGATAATTCGTTTATCACAATCATTTCATTCTGTGAAAACCTGTGAAAAGAAAAATGATAAACAGGAACAAATTGTGCTCATTTGATACACCCAAGTCGCCATCTTGATCTTTCTGTGACGTCACAATCATCTTTTTCTATGAGCAAGTGGTAGCATTTTTCATGTTTGTACTTTTTAGTACTCACTTTGACAGCTGCTTTTCATAACGAGTTCCGGAATCGGCCTGCGCGTGTTTGTGAAGTGATAAAATGATAAAAATCTGTGAAAACTGAAATGATAACTTTGTTTTCATTTCACAGTTTCACAGATCGAGAATTGACCCCCTGTTCAGCAAGTGCAACGCCTTTTGTATCACTACTCGGCAAGTACAACACCCTCGATGGCATTATTCAGCAAGGAAAACACCCTTGATAACACTAAACGGCAAGGAAAACATCCTTGGTGGCACTATTTAGCAAGTGCAATGCCTATAGATTATGGAAAAATTGGAACAAAAGTAGTAAATCCGAACGTCCACGGTACCTAGTAATTAAAAGACGACACGATAAAAGAGATCTGTGCATACATATTAAGAGTGCTCACGTATTCTCATAACCCTGTTCTAGCGCTCTGGGGGTCAATTCTCGATCTGTGAAACTGTGAAGTGATAAATATGATAACGCCTTCACACCAAATGCGATTCTCAAAGTGTGAAAAAATGAAATTAAATGCCAAAATGTTTTCATATGATAATTCGTTTATCACAATCATTTCATTCTGTGAAAACCTGTGAAAAGAAAAATGATAAACAGAAACAAATTGTGCTCATTGGATACACCTAAGTCGCCATCTTGGTCTTTCTATGACGTCACAATCATCTATTGCTATGAGCAATTGGTAGAATTTGTCATGTTAGTACTTTTTAGTACTCATTTTGACAGCTGTTTTTCATAACTAGTTCGGGAATCACATTGCGCGTGTTTGTGAAGTGATAAAATGATAAAACTCTGTGAAAACTGAAATGATAACTCTGTTTTCATTTCACAGTTTCACAGATCGAGAATTGACCCCCTGATCTCTTATAAACTGGTATAACAAAACATATCGAAGAGTAGTGTTCGCTCGAAGCAATCAATGCCATAACGTAAGTCAATGTTCTTTCAAAGTCTTTGGCTTAAGTTTTTCATGAACTGACTTCTGTAACGCCATAAATTTTTCCATACAAACAAATCTTTAATATAGTCCGCATTAAGATTGACTCAACAAAAGTTCAAAAAAAGAGATAAATGAAATTAATGTCAAAATGACAGATTCTAATTATTCCACACATTCTCTTTCTTATGTCATTATACACGCGCCACTGCTGGCCGCAGGCGTTTTTAAGTTTTATTGTTAAACGTGTGTTTTTTTTTTAACAAAAAGATGAAACACCACAATCTCGATCGCATTTCATCGCAAGTCCTAATGATTCCTCTTTGTTTTAGCTAAAACCTAACAAAACAACTGATGTGTATGACCAGAGATACAAAATAGCGCACAAAGTGACACTTTGGATTGATCGAGTTTTGTGTAAGTAAACTAACACAGTTTAACATCAGGTTTTAATGCTTTTATTTTATAATTAGTTCTTAAACTTTTTGTTGTTGTTGAATGGAACATACTGGTTTGAGTCAGAATCAAGATTTTCAAAAATGGAATCCCCTAGATAATACCGGTCGATGGGTTTAATGGAAAGTAATTAGCATGTTGGAGAGTTTGTTTTTTTAAAAGAAAAACAATTGACACGATTAAAGAACGTGACTAATTGGTGTGAAATTCCTTACTTAAATGTGGGCTAGTTTATAAGAAAATTAATGGTTTTATTGAAATAACAATAATTAAACAATAAGTGGGTAAGGTTATTGTTATTTCAAGGCTCTCAAGACTATAACTCAGGACTGTTTTAAGTTTTTATTTTAGTACCAAGTCTTTTAGTTTTTATATTTTTTATTTTCTTTTTCAGCGATTAAAAAATTGCAATAGGAACCAAAATGCTTAGGCTAAATATGTGTTACACTTTTAGTACTTGTCTATGGAAATGCGTTTTTGAACGATGCGTTTCTTGAGTGATGCCTTTTTTGAATGATTTAAAATGTCACCTCTTGTTTGAACATCCCGAATTTTTAGTGCCATAAACATATTCGCTCTATATCGACCGAAAGAAGGTTGAGAAGCGCTTGCTCAGGAGGAAGACAAAAGATCATCAGCAACGTAAAGTCGAGGAGATGCAACGGCTGAAAAGAGGTGCAAAGCTTTTATAGAAAAGTAAAGCAAACTTCAATAGAATTCACGAGCCGCCCCCTGGACTCTGCAAGTATAGTGATGGGAACACCTTTGTAGAAACGCAGTCGATGCTTAACATCTGAGAAGACTACTTCAATCTGTTGCTTTGCTAAATTGTGCTGACAGCCAAAATCTCGCCAACGAGCGACTGATGGTCCTAGTCAATTTGGGTGATAACCAAGAGTTTCAACTGCCCGAACAGAATGAAATAAAATTAACGATTTTCACGCTAAAAATTAGCTGGGCAGCTGGAGCAGATGGGCTACAAGCGGACATTTTAAAATAAGCTGGAAATAACCTGGGCAGGAGCATACACCATGTTATCGCTATAATATGGTCAGAGGAAAGTATTTCTGATGATTGGAACCTTAGTATGTACAAAATCCACAAAAAAGGTGATCGTCTCCTCTGCACTGACTACAGAGGCATTAGCATTCTTGACATCGCAAATAAGATTCTACACACCATTTTATGTGAACATCTTCTCAAGCCTTTGCTAATGATCTGATAGGTCATTGTCAATGTGGCTTCAGACCTTGAAAATCTTCACCCACAGACTAAATTTTCACTTTGCGTCAGATCTTGAGGAGGACCCAAGAATTCAATAAAGATATCCACCATCTGTTGCATCGATTTTAAGGCCGCTTAAAAAAAAATGAAAAATAAAAATAAATTTTGTGGCGTGACAGCTCCTGGAGAACCAGGGCCTACTGGCTTTAACTCCCAACTATTCCTGTGTGCGTGTTGTTGGCTGGAATGGAGGGGACCTACGATTTTTTGCTGAGTCCGTTTGGCCAGATGAGAAGCACTTCTTTTTGACAACAGATACTCTTGGAGCATTTGTCAGTTCCTCGCATCGGAAAAAAAACATTCATTGCTTTTAGGTGTTAGGGGCTGGGAATCGAACCCACACCTTTGGTATGACAGTCTACCGCACTAACCATTATGCTATGAGGGACTTTATCTAAAGGCCTCTTTTGACAGTGTGATTAGAGAAAAGCTATATTAATTGCCAAATTGATTAGACTAATCAGGATGACGCTGGAAAAAGCTCGCTGCTCCTTAAAAATTGTAAGGGATTGTACTGAAGCCTTCGAAACAATCAGTGGGTTAAGACAAAGAGATGAACTGTTATGTAGTTGTTCAGTATTTAGGCTGAACAGGTAGTACGCAATGTCCAAGGCTATCTTTCAAAGACCTACGCAACTTCATGGGTTTACTGACGATATTGACGTGATTGAAAGGACAAAGCAGCAGGAGATTTCATTAGCATGGATTTAGCAGCGAATACAATGGAATTAACGAGGGCAAGACGAAGGATATGCTAATGCTCATTCCACCTCACACCATAGGCTTGGTCAGAACGTGACAATTGATAAATATAGCTGTGAGGTAGTTAAGTCCATCTGGACACGGCTGTAAACTAGGCAAGTAACATCAGCGCGGAATAATGCAGAATAACTCTTGCTAATCGCTATTTCCTTGGGCTAAGAATGCTATTTAGAAGTAAAGCCATATCGAGAAGAACCAAGGAGACTGATGTACAAAACACTCATCATATCGGTCTTGTTGTATTCGAGAGAATCGTTCTACGCACGATTTACGGTCCTATTTGCGGAGATGATTAAATAATAAGTCTGGTCTAAGAAATACGTTTAAAACGTTTAAAATGGCTGAGTCATGTAGAGCGGATGAACACGGAAACTCCAGCACGTAGAGTCTTCAACAACATGTCAGAGAGCTCAAAGAAACCAAAGCAGACCTCAACTTCGATGGTGCGATCAGGTTGTAGGTGATCTTCTTGACCGACCTGGCGTATGAAATTGGAGACAATGGGCTAGAGATCAAATCAGCTGGAGAGGCATATCAACTTAGGCCCAGGAGCACGACGCGACGCTTTGTAGCGGGATATTCTTCACATACACTCACTTTCTTTGAGAATGTTTTGAAACAATCTTTCATCACAAAGGTATTCTCATACCAATTAATATAATTCGACGTAGTACCTCGTGGCTTGATGGTTAGTGCGTAGGACTGTCATGCCGAAGGTGTGGGTTCGATTCCCAGCCGTGCCACCTAAAAACAGAAATGTTTTATTCGAGGTACTGCCTCTTGCGAGGAACTGACAAATCCTCCAAGAGTATACTTGTCATGAAAAAGTGCTTCTCATTTAGCCGTTCGGACTCGGCAAAAAACTGTAGGTCCCCTCCATTCCTGCCCAACAAACACGCACACAGGAATGGTTGTGAGTTGTAAGTCACTAGGCCCTGGTTCTCCTCGAGCTGTTGCGCCACCCAATTTATTTATTTATTTAATATAATTCGACCCGAAAATCAGAAAAATCAATCAAACTACTTGCAACAACCGAAATGTTACCACACCGACCAGCCACACAATATTATCACCCATCCGATAGTGTAAACTAACACCCTACATCGCCTTCCAACTTACACATACCATTCGTTCGCTACACACCAAGTTATCGTCATCATGACAACACACACACAGTTCAACGAAGTTCATGACATCATTAGAAATAATTTTATTTCACATCCTGTTGTAGCAGAAGTAGAAGTATGAATCTTGGAAAAACTCAAATCTCATCGAATTGCGTTAATTCGGAATAATTTAAATTTTTATAAGGGAATAAGGCTCCAGCTGTCTTTGTGAGTAGCAACTCTTTGTGTACATTTTAAATATAATCTTTTCGGCCTCTGCCCGTGCCGTAAAATAAAGTTATTCTGCCTTGGACTAGCCATGGGCTGGAATAAGACTCCAACCGTTACCTCCCTGCTCCCAAGACTGAGTGAGATCTTAGACTAAAAGTGATTCTCCCAGGCTATCCAAGCTTTAAAAATAATCTTTTCGGCCTCTGCCCGTGCCGTAAAATAAAGTTATTTTCCCTTGGACTAGCCATGGGCTGGAATAAGACTCCAACCGTGACCTCCCTGCTCGCTCTTTCCGAGTGAGGTCTTGGGCCTAAGTAGTTCTTCACCTTGGACTAGCCTCTGGCTGGAATCAGATCACAAAAATTACCTCCCTGCTCGCTCCTTCTGAGTGAGATATTACGCCAATTCTCTCTTGGGCTAGCCTCAGGCTGGAATCATACTCCAACCGTAACCTCCCTGCTTGCTTGTTTTGAGTGTGATCTTAGCCCAAAGTAATTCGCCCTAGGACTTGCCTTCCATCCGTAACCTCCCTCCTCATTCCTTCTGAGTAGTTCTCCCTCTTGGTCTAGTGAGATCAGATCCCTCTTGGAGTGGCATCAGATTCCAACCGTAACCTCCCTGCTTGCTTCTTCTGAGTGAGATCTTGAGTAATTCTTGGACTAGCCTTAGGCTTGCTTCCTCTGTGTGAGATCTTGAGCCAAAGTAATTCTTGGACTAGCCTTAGGCTGGAAGCAGACTCCAACCGCAACCTCCCTGCTTGCTCCTTTTGAGCATGATCTTGGCTCAAGGCAATTCGCCCTAGGACTTGCCTTCCATCCGTAACCTCCCTCCTCATTCCTTCTGAGTGGGATCTTGGGCCAAAGTAGTTCTTCCTCTTGGACAAGCCTGGGATTCTAATCAAATTCCAACAGTTACCTCCGTGCTTGCTCCATATGAGTGAGATCTTGGGCCAAAGTAACTATCCCTTGGTCTTACCTTCAGCTTGAACCAGATTCCAACAGTAATTTTCCTGATCGCTTCTTCTGAGTGAGATCTCGTTCGAATTAGCTTTGGGCTGGAATCAGATTCCAACCGTAACCACCATGCTTGCTGCTTCTGAGTGAGTTCTTGGGCTGGAATCAGATTCGAACCATCACCTTGCTCCTTCTGAAGGAGATCCTGGGCTAAAGTTTTTCTCCCTCTTGGACTAGCCTGGGGCTGGAATTCGATTCCAACATTTACCTCCCTGCTTGCTCTATCTGAGTGAGATGTTGGTCCAAAGTAATTCCCCCTTCGTCTAGCCTTGGGCTTGAACCAGATTCCAACAGTATCCTCCCTGATCGCTCCTTCTAAGTGAGATCTTGGGCCTTAAGTGATTCTCGTTTGAATTGGCTTTGGATGGAATCAGATTCCAACCGTAGCTTCCCTGCTTGCTCCTTCTGAGTGATATCTTGGGCCAAAGTGATTCTCCCTTAGAGTAGCCTTGGGTTGGATTCAGACTCCCACCCTAAGTTCCCTGCTTGCTCCTTCTGAATAAGATCTTAGGTCAAAATAATTCTACCTTAGACTAATGGTGGACCGGAATCAAATTCCTAATGTTTTGTCCCTGGTCCACTTCTTCTAAGTGAATACTGTAGGCCAAGTCTTCTCGACGAGCTTACATCAGCTTCGATAAAAATGCATCACGAACTGTGTTTTTTTTTATTTTAAGGCCATTTTCTGTTTAAAGCCCTTCACCTGATTCTCAATAAAAAAAAACGCTCAGTAATATGTGCACTATAGAGTGGCTCAAATAGACAAATTTGATACATTTTCGAGAGTAATTCTACTCGAGCTGCAAGTTGCAACAAAAGATATCAAAAATATAAGTGTCATGTCATTCATAAAACACGTATATTGAAGTTGTCCAGTTCAATGTCGTCTGGACAGGCGGAAGTTTTTACTTTTTTTTTATGAGAGAGTATTTTATATCATAATGTATAATCAGCACTAAATTGATTAATTCACTTTGCTGCACACCCTTTAATTCGTATATTATTATATCAGTTGGTTTATTAACTTTTTTTAATTACTAATATGGACAGGCGCCTGTTACCGCCCAGAGTTACTATAAACATTGTACTTTTAAGCAAAAACTAGTTCGTGGCAGACAGTTTCGCTTTTATTTTGCGCAGTGCTATAAATATTAATTAAAAGTGCGCTAAACTATTTGCGGGGATATTTATGATCGTATGTTTGACCCTAGAGCTTTTTTTTTTTTTGTTGCAAGCAACCATTTGACGCGCGCGCTAACACATATTCCGCAGTTTGATGTACATATGATTGATTCAATTTCAATTTAAATTCTTAGCTGTTTTTTTTTTAAATAAAGTGTCTAGCTCTGTTGAATTGTATGTATGTGTATGTATGCACTTGAAATAACAGTCTTGAAGAGGTCTTTTTTGTTTACGAAATCGTTAGGAAGACTAAATTATACTTTTCGGGATTTCAGACGGCTTTTGTTGGGCGCCATTTAGGGAAATAACTTTTTATTTAATAAATCGCTGATATTCAGATTTAGATTAAATTTACATAACATTTTATTGCGCATACAATTGATATTTTCAACTTAATTTTAAAAGTCCTCTGGACCCCAATGAGATCAAGCCGTTATTATTATGAAGTGTGTGCGACCGCACTTGGTTATGTATGAGTTAAAGCTCTTCTTTACAAATCAAAGTAATTAATTGCAATCCCGTTTTTATGAAGCAAATTCAATTAATTTTGAACGGAATTTATAATTGTCAAGAAGATTAACGTAACTATCTGATCTCTGTTTTTTTTTTTTTTTTTGAAATGTCTTAATTATTCACTTCAATCTTTTGACCCAATTTTTTTGTATTTAAATTTTTGTGCAAATTAAATTTGCTTGAGTTTATTAGTGAATTTTATTCATTCCATCATCATATAGATTAGGTATTTTCAAGCCATTTGGTAGCGTTAATAAATTTCAACAGGTTTTTGCTTGTAACTGTCAGAGAGTTCCTCCAAGTCGTTGAAGATGTGTCATGGAGCATGTTTTTTTTTAGATAATATATCGCAGGGCAGTGACATAGGTAATGAGGAGTTTCCTCGTGTATCTCTTCGTCACCATATCCCTTGAATAAGTCTTCCATACTGAGTTTCATCTTTTTCTTGTGGTAACCCAAGTGGTTGTGACGGGTGGTGATGCTCACGAGAAGAGTGAAAAACTTTTTACTCAGTTGGATGATGTTGTCGGTTTTTGTTTGTTGAAACTAGGCCAAAGATTTCTGGTTATAACAAAGGTATCGAGCGAGCTCTATCTCTTGTTCGTCGTAGCTAGAGCTTTGTTCCCGAATTACGTGGTAAGATTGTTCCTGCCTGATTAAGATCAAGTGTTTATCCTATTCTTGTCAGCTCGTCCGAGCGCTTTCATTTCTTGGGACACCACTGTGACCAGGAGAACCCAACAGAGCCTTATGTTGTGCTGTGTTCTTAGAACCCATAGCTTTTCGCGACATCAAGTTACAAGCTTTTGATTTGATTTCGATGGAAGAAATCACTTTTATTGCCGCTTGGCTATCAATGAAAAAGGTGGTTGGGAACCCATACAAATTTAAATTTCATCCTTTCGATTCACATTGACTTACTCCAGCAAATGTAATAGGGTGAAGTAAGAAAAATTATAAAATTGTAAGAAAAATTATAAAATTGTATTTTCTTTTTGTCCAGTTGTGGATACCAATCTAGAGTAGAGAGAGAGAAGTAGAGATCGGCCGTAACAAAGACCTTTCACAAGGCGTTTTGGTGACAGATAGGCATTGCTTAATGCAGAGCCCAATCCAATCCTAATTTTCCTTTTTTTAGTTTAGAAATACCATTAGGTAGGGTAGGTTGAACAACATAGGCATAAAGTTTAAGTTATAAAGGGATTTCCATTAGAAGTTCCGACCGTTTTGTTCATCTGAACTCTTTCATGAAGCCCATTATACAAGGTTTAACTTTCAGAGTTCCGCCCGTTTTTTCCATGGGTTGTGTGCCAGGGAAAATCATTTTGTGAATTTGGGCTACTTTCTAGAAGCTCATTGGTCAAGGTTCTCCTTTGAAGGTTCTAACTGCTTTGTTCTTTATTTGCTAAGGACCATAGGGCCCTTATTTTCTATGAACATAGGGCTAACGATAAGGACCCCGGACCCCGACCCCGTTTTGTTCCTCTTGGCTTTTCTCAAAGAAGCTCATGGGAAAAGTTCCCCCTTTGAAAGTTCCGCGACTGTTTCTTTAAATGGATTGTGTGCCAGGGACAATCGTTTTGTTCCTCTGGACTCCTCTTCAAGAAGTTCACTGGATAAGGTTCTCCTTTGAGGGTTCTGAACGTTTCTTTCCCTGGGCTGTGTGTTTTGTTCCTTTGGACTCCTCTTCAAGAAGTTCACTAGACAAGTTTCTCCCTTGAGGGTTCCGTTTCCGATTGTTTCTTTCCCTGGGTTGTGCGCCACGGACAATCTTTTTGTTCCTTTGGGCTACTTTTCTAGAAGCTCATTGGGCAAGGTTCTACTTCGAGGGTTTCAACCGCTTTGTTCCCAGACCCCGTTTTATTTCTCTTAGCTCCTCTTCAAAAAGCTCATTGGACAAGGTTCACCTTTGAGGGTTCTGGGCCCTGTTTCATAATAAAGTACAAACAAATACTATTAGTCTGGGGCAAAATTGGGATTCATTATCAAGCAGCAGAAGAGGACTTTTGTACCTTTCAGTTGGTTAATATCACTAATAGTATTGGGAAGGTCACCCTCATTATGAAAAAGGAACTATTAGTGGTTTTACCTTGTAGTTTTCTAAACTTGTACTTTTAACTAATAGTATTAGCTCTATTATGAAACAGGGCCCTGGTTGTTGCTTTCCCTGGGTTGTGTGCCAGGGAAAATAGTTTTGTTCCTCTGGACTCCTTTTTAAGAAGTTCACTGAACAAGGATGTAATTTGAGGGTTCCGACCGCTTCTTTCCCTGGGTTGTGCAATCGGTTTGTTGCTCTGAACTCCTTTTCAAGAAGTTCACTGGACATGGTTTTCCTTCGAGGGTTCCAACCGCTTTGTTCCTCATTTACCGAGGACATAGGGTTTCCGATAAGGATTCCTCACCGTTTTGTTCT
Organism: Dasysyrphus tricinctus; assembly: GCA_963921185.1. Lineage (NCBI taxonomy): Eukaryota > Metazoa > Arthropoda > Insecta > Diptera > Syrphidae > Dasysyrphus > Dasysyrphus tricinctus. The sequence continues at coordinate 208,388,837 of OY992531.1, read as the reverse complement.
TTCGAGTTCCTCTTCAATGACCTAGACTTCGTGCTAGGGACACATTATACGAAATACCGTGCTTTTATTTTTAGGACCACAAAACATTGTTCACTATCCTCCTATCCCTAACCCAAGTTTCATGGCTTCTTTAGGAAGAATCCTGGACACCACCGAGCTTACCTCAGCTGCAAAGTAAAAGCATCACAAAATAATCTTCCAGAGAAAAAACACCCAGAGAATTTTCCTCTCAAAACAGCCTAAGCCCTAAGGCGTACCCATGCTTCTGCACAATACATGAGGATCGTGATGATAAAAGGCTCGAGAGAAGGCTTTGCTGTTCGTTCTGTCTGGACATCGGTGTTGGGTGTCCTTTCTTGTTGACAGCATATAATAGGTCCTGCCTTCATCCACCTTAAAACCCATCTTCTTGGCTTCCTCCTCAATACTCACGAAAGTACCACTGACATCACAGTTTGTTCGTCCGATTATGTCAATATTGTCGGCGTAAGCGAGTAATTGAACGGACTTTTGAAAGATTGTGCCTCTAGTATTGACGTGAGAGCTTTGCACTGTTCTTCTAAGAACGATGTTAAAGAAGTGACATAAAAGCGCAACGGCTTGCCTAAAACCTTTTTTGACATCAAAGGTATCGGTGAGGTCTTTGCCGACCTTGATGAAGCAGGGTGCATTCTCCATCGTCATCCCGTACAAACGGAAAAGCTTGGGAGTGATGTCAAAACTAGACATTGCTCTATATAGCATGTCTCTATAGATGCTTTCATACGCGATCTTGAAATCGATGGTGGATATCGATTTGATACTCCTGGGTTTTTTTCCAAGACCAGCCGTGTGAGAATAAGTGTTCGAGGTTCCATTCATCGGGTATGATTTCTTCCGGCCATACTTTTCAAATGAGCTGGTGCATACTCCTGACCAATTCATCGCCAGCCGCTCTGAACAGCTCGGTCACAATGCCATCAGCTCCTCCAGTTTTATTAGACTTAAGTTTAGATATAGCTATCTTCACTTCGTCGAGATCGGGTGGACGGAATTGTTGGCCTACGTCGCGTCGTCCAATGTGCATGGCAGCGAAATTCGGTTCGTCATCGCCGCCGTTATACACTTTGAAAAAATGATTTTTCCACATCCTGAACACCGACGATTCTACCACAATGTTCCCCTTTTTCCGTTTGAGGCTTTGGCTCGGGCCTTGTAACCCTGGGAAGTTCTTTTCACTTTTTGGTAAAACCTCCGAACTTCATTCCTTCAATGGCATCCCTCTATTTCATCGATCGTGCGCTTCTCATGCTCTTTCTTTTTCCTTCTTAGAAGCTTGTGTTCCTCTATCCTCTTTTTCTCGTAGAGCTCACGAGCGGCTTTGGTCTGTTAGTTTTGCTGTATGTACTTGCCAGCATTTTTCGTCGAATCGATCGGAAAAGGACCGGACGATTTCTTGCGACTATAGCCGTTCGACGTCGAACTTCCTCACAGTATTTCCCTGTTTTGGATTTGATCTGGATGTCCGCAGTATTACCTTGGCTACAACGAGGTAGTGGTCCGATGTTGGCCCCTTGGAACGTTCGGATATCCTTGATACTGGAGCAGTGCCTTGCATCGATCGCAATGTGGTCAATCCGGTTGGCGGTTGATTGACCAGGAACTCGCCATGTTCCCTTGTGTATATCGAGTTGCGGGAACTAGCTACCACAACCACAACGTGAATCCGATATCGGAGGTGGTGTCGCGCAGGCTATATCTTCCGATTGTTCCACCAAAGACGTCATCTCTTCCTAGTTTGGCATTTAAATACCCTAGACAATCATAATGTCATAGCTAGGGCATTGCTCTTATGTCTTGTCCAGTGTCCAGAAGCTCGTAGAACACGCCCTTGATGTCATCATCTTTCTCCTCTGTGGGAGCATGCACGCATATGATGCTGATGTTGGCGAATTTAGCTTTGATGCGAATTGCCGTGAGGCCCTCGTTGACATGTTTGAAACTCAAGACTTTGTCTAAGTCTGCCTCTAACGACGAATGCACGCCCAAAAAGACCCTGTTTTTGTTGTACGTAACAGTCACCGTAGTAGATATCGCAGTCTTTCATCATTGTATAACTACAAATAGAAGGGACACCGGGCAAAACGTCCACTAGGTGTCCTGGTTTGGCAGCCTGTCGCTGCAGTCGCTCTATCAAATACAACACCCCTGTAATAAATTTGTTCCTTAAAAGTTTGTTCCTTTTGGGAAATTTCCTTTATTGCTGAATAAGAAAGGGAAGACATGTTTTTTTTCATAGAGCATGAAAATGATGAAAGGATTTTTTTGAGGCTCTCTTAGCCGAGAAGAAAACCAATAGTTGTTTGAAAAGGAAATTAAAGCTTCATGGGCGGCCACTGCATTTGCTTGGTGTGACTGTCGTTTGAGCAATGTTCGGTGTCCCCTTCTATTTGTCATTATTCAATGCTTTCATTCTTCTTTTGCCCGGCCTATCCCATCGACCTTCTTGGATGGCGGTGATGTCTGCTTTGTAGCAGTATAGGGCCTCCGCTAAATGCTAAAATTAAAAACTTAGGTGTTTTGATAGCTTTAATAGAAACATTTTTAGAACTTAACACTTTTAAGCCTATAAAATCGAATTTTAAATGTTTCAATGAAGGTGGGAGTGGGGGGTGGAGCTGACGCATGCGATAATTGAAAAAAAACGGTGGATTTTCTTTTTTTAGTACCCTAAAGACGTTCCTCACAAAGTTTGGACCAAATCTAAAACAATGGATCAACCAATTGTTTTTTGTAATTTTGACATTCTCATTTGGAATGACTTCCTTTATAAATTTCATTCCAATCGGTTGACTGCTTCAGATTTTATAAGATTTAAAACCGCCTCCCAATGCAACTTGAACAACTGTGCGCTTGGTGTAGCGCAGTGAATGAAGCAATTTCCATTGTTGAAATTAATTCGTCTGTCACAAACTTTAGCTTTGTTTAAAAAAAAAAAATTGCCGGTATGCGTCTCAAAGCCTTCCTTGTAAGTACTTACCCGTAATTTAAAGTTTGCCGTTATGCGTCTCATTTTTCGCGTAATTTTTCTAAAATATTTATGTAGAAATAAAGCATAAGTTTAAAATAACAAATACAAAAGAAAATCAACTGCAAAAATGTAATTTGGCCTGTCACTTTGACATATGAACAGACTTTGCCAGCCATTTGATCTTATGCGCGTGCGGAAAGTCTATCTAATGTAGTGTTGCAATATGAATATGCGTTTACTGTGAATTTCGTAAAATTTTAACTGTGAAAAAGAAATTAAACTCAGAACATGTGCATTTTATGTCCTACACACGATCTTGATGGATTACCAGACGTAGACGTTGTTGGTTTGCTACGTCGCGTCGCGTCTCCGCCGACGATGTCTTTCGCGTCGATGTCTGTCTTGTCGTCGTCGTCGGCGCTGTCTACTGACCGTAATGTGATCTTGGCTTAAATGCTGATCATGTATGACAAGGCTCCATTGGTCAGTCTGGCTGAATATGAGACAAATTATACCAAATGCAGGCGTGATTATGTGTCTGGAGAAAGATAAAAGCCTACCTACCTATACTTATAGCACATTCGAAGCGTTTTAGCTGTGAAAAACGATCGTTTGAGGCAAAATCAATCTCAAAAGTGCAACATCAAGGGTAATCAAATGGAGATATGACATGAAAGATGTAAAATTGTCTGTCTATACCCTGGACATTTTTGTCATGATGTGCCGCACTCTCCTCCGGTGCAGTCGTAACTTTCTCTTGATGGTGAAGTGTGTCTTGGGAAAAGTTGATTTAGCTTTTTAGCAAAAGATTATATGGTGCTACAGTTCAGTTAATGTTTTCTTCGATGGATTTTATGAGAAAAAGGAAGGCGCACATTACGTGGGAGAATGATTAAGTGTCGGAATTGTTTGCTGCAAGTTTGCTTCAGCAATTTACAGCGCGATAGCCAAAGTTTGTGGTTTTTTTGTTTTATTAACAAGGATCACAGGGTTGCATAAGGAAAACAATTAATCTTTAAGAAATGCACGTGTGCCTGAAGCTTAAACAATTATCGCTAGCCCCCAAACAACGTCTAGGTAAGGTAAGTTTGAGTATCGATACTGGCGTTGGTGGTTAAATTGTTTAACGGTTTTTTGTTTGTGCAAGTTCACTTTGGCGGCGCGGCGGTGATCTTTAAAATAGTTTTCGTAGTTTCTGCGAGCGCACCTGGTGAGGATTTTTCTTAAGTTTTATTTACGGAAATTATTATGTTCCTACACATATTGGTTTTTTGTTAACTTTTGACTTCAAGTTGAAATTCCGTGAGGCTGTGTTTGCTTTTAATCCGACTTCCATTGCAACTTTGTATGTAATGCCTCAGTCCTTTGATTGAGAGACATACAAAATCCGTTGCGTTTCAATTCTAAGCGCTGAGAGCAATTCTAAAGAAAACAAAGGAAGAGATTTTGAACTTACATTAGTACTAGTCCAATATCTGAAGTGTTCGTCCTCGGATTCCACGGAATCCAAAACTATGAAAGAATCCGTAAGAACATTTCGTGTGCGTGAAGTTAGCACCGCCATTTTCGATTTTCAAAAAACAGTTGCAAATATGCGACATTTTTTTTTGTTATTTCTTCAGTATATGGCAGCACAGACTGAGCACAAAACAGCACTATTTAGTTTTTAAGAAAATGTAAAATTTCAAAAAATAAAATAATCATTAATTACAGCACAATACTGCTCATTTTTTTTTTGAAAATCGAAAGTGAAAATTGTTTTTAGGTCGTAAAAGTTACCAATATTCGATTTTTTTTACTCTTTGGGATATGGCAGCACAAACTGAGCACAAGACAGCACAACTGTCATTTTTATACATATTAAAAAAAAATCATTTCTGAAATTTGTGAATTTGCGATTTTTATTAAAAATATTTATGACAACGCAGCACAAGTTGAGCATAATACAGCCCAACTTTTTGTTTTGGAAATAAAAAATGCTTACTTGACGGTTCGCAAAATTGTTTTTTGGTCATAAAGTTGTAAATATCCAATTTTTGTATCTCTCCGGTATATGGCACAACAGACTGAGCACAAAACAGCTTAATTTAGTTTTGAACAAAAACGCACAATTTCAAAAATAAAATAATCATTATTTAGTTTTTGGCCCTCAAAGATTCAATTATTTATTTGGATTTTTCATCTCTGAGGCAGCACAAACTGAGCACAAAACAACACAACTATAATTTTTGAGTAGTTGCAACATTTCAAAAAGATTTCATTCATAAAATTTTCAAATTTGCGATTTTGTTTAAATATTTACGGCACAAGGCAGCACAAAGTAGAAGAAATTTTTTCGAAAATCGAAAATCGCGGTGCTAATTTCATGCTACGCAAAATTGTTTTTTGTCCATAAAAGTTACAAATATGCAATTTTTTCTCTTCAACGAATGGAAGCACAAACTGAGCACAAAAAAGCACAAATTTCAAACAAAATTGCAAAATTTAAAAATTTAGATTTTTTTCAATTTTACAATTTACAAGGCAGCACAAGTTGAGCACAAGATGAGCACAAGATGAGCACATATTTATGTAAAGCACAACTTTTTTTTTGAAAATCGAAAATGGACGTACTTACTTGATGCTTTGCAAAATTGTTTTTTTGCCGTGAAAGTTGCAAATATGCGATTTTTTTATCTCCTTAGCATATGGAAGCACAGAATGAGCAAAGAACAGCACAATTTAGTTTAAAAAAGTGTAAACATTTCTAAAAACAAAATAATCATGCAATTATTTGAATTTTTATCTCCGCCGCGCATAGCAGCACAAAACAGCACATCTTTAATTTCTGAGAAATTTCAAAATGATTTAATTCGTAAAATTTGCAAATGTGCGATTTTTTATTAATATTTCCGGCAGAAGTCAGCGCAAGTCGAAAATGGCGGTGCCAACTTCACCCTCGCAAAATTGCGATTTTTCATCTCTTTGGCATATGGCAGCACAAACTGAGCACAACTGTTATTAAATTACAAAAAAAAAATCATTCGTAAAATTTACAAATCTGCGTTTTTTAAAGAAAAATTACGCTACAAGGCAGCACAAGGTGAGCACAATAGGTACGGCTCAATTTTTTTTTTTTTTTTTTGAAAATCAAAATGACGGTGCTAACTTCAGGCTACAGAATTCTGCAAAGTCTGTTTTTAACCGTAAAAGTTTCAAATATGCATTTTTTATTCTTTCTGCACATGGCAGCACAGACTGAGCACAAAACAGCACAACTGTTATTTTTAAGAAATTTTTAAATTACAAAAAAAAAATCATTCGTAAGATTTGCAAATATGCGATTTTTTAAGAAAAAATACGGTACAAGGCAGCACAAGGTGAGCACAATACGGCTCATTTTTTCTTAAATCGAAAATGACGGTGCTAACTTCAGGCTACAGAGTTTTGCTTAGTTTGATTTTGACCGTAAAAGTTTCAAATATGCATTTTTTGTATTCTTTCAGCGCATGGCAGCACAGACTGAGCACAAAACCGCACAGCTATTATTTTTAAGAAATATAAAAACATCAAAAAGAATTCATTTGTAAAATTTGCAATTATGCGATTTTTTAAAAATATTTACGGCACAAGGCAGCACAAGTTGAGCAATAAACAACAAAATTTTTTTTTGAAAATCGAAAATGGTGGTGTAAAATTCAGGCTGTTGTCATAACTTTCACTTAAAAAAATAAAAAATTAAAAAAAAAACATTGTAAAATTTTCAAATTTGCGATTTTTTTTTAAATATTTGCGGCACAAGGCAGCACAAACTGAGCACTATACATCACAACTTTTTTTTTAAAATAGAGAAAATGGTGGTGCTAACTTAAAGCTAAAAAACATGGGTACCCTCTAAAAAGGATACCCTTAGTACGATTTTTTTTTAAAATACGGCACATGGCAGCACAATTGGGGCACATTACACATCTTCCCCGCTTCCGCCATGGGAGTATCTTCTTCGTATACGAGTAATTGATCGTACAATTTTATCGAACACAATACAAGTGGCATTGAACATTTTGTTATTGAAAGTGACCGAAAAGCGATTTATGAACAAAACACCGGAAATGACAATTCCAGACCACCTCAAATCTTGATCTTGACTTTTATAGTTTTTTAAAATTTTACTTGAAATTTATCGATATGAAAAGTATATTATCAAAGATATTATTATATTATCTTTGATATTATGTTCTTTTATCTAAGATTAAAGTGACCCCAATGTTTGAAAATTAAATTTTCCGCACTTGTTGAAGGTGTTAACTGATAAGATTATAATGATCACACAATATGTACCCAACACATATCTTGAAAATATGTTAACCAAACCACCAACAAAAAATGCGAAATAAAAACACAATATAGCATGAATCACACAAATTCGTTCTTAGTATCTGTTGTTATTTTGAAATATAAACAATTATACGAGTAGGTATCTATGTATGTAAACATATAATACCTACCTAACTTTAAATCTACTAAAAATTCTCCCACAATTATTTAGCTGTCGAGTTTCACATGACTTTGTCTTAAAGTACGTCAGCTTGTGGTTTTGCAATTTTTTTTTTATTTTTTATTCTGTAGCCAATTTTTTTGTTGGTTTTATTTTAGCTCATAAAAATATAAAAGCCAATATTATATCAAAAACATACGACACTTACTTGTTGTTCTAAACAACAAACAACCTAATTTTTGATCAAGTCATTTTGGGTAGGTATAGGTACATGCATGTGTTTTTTTTTAACAATATTTTTGTGTTTTTATTTTTCACAAGTGGTTGATTTTTATTTATTTATTTACTAACTGCAATATTGCTTAAAATTAAATGAATTATTGGTAAAATAGGGTGATTCTTAAGAAAAAAAAAATGTGGGATGCCCCTAGGGAGCTTGAATTATTACCTAAAGGAAACAAAGGAGATTGGACGTTTCGTCCCATATGTTGTAACACTTTCTGAACTACATACATATATCATTGGAAAGGTCTGAATGAGCGCTATTATTCTTTGTATCATAAGTCTGTATCTCGTGCAGGGAAAATGTTATAGCCCAGTAACAGATGCAGTGCGTCATAACACCTATAACAGCTATTGGGCTATAACACTTTCATTGAACGAGATATAACACAAAAACACTCATTGAGACCCTTATAATGATGTAGGTCAGAAGGTGTTACAACACTTGAGACGCAACTTGTGCAGGGCAAGAGTTATAGTAGAGTGCAATAGTTACTATGCATGGGCAATTACACTTATACCCACACACGAGAAAAAATAGCACTCATTGAGACCTTTCCAATGATATAAATCGTAAAGTATTACAACGATTGGACGCAACCCATACAACTATGCCCATTCTCCTTTAAAATATCATCAAGTTTTTATTTTTGTTATTCTTCCTGTTCCTGATTTCTATGAAAACTTCTTTACAATGATTGCTCTGTTGGGCCATTTTAAGTTACTTAAGGAAAACAAAAAGCAGCACTTCTTCTATTAATGGTATACATATATGTATGTACCTCTATAAGAACCATTTTTTTTTTTTATTTTCAATTTTTTTGAAAACGGTATGACATTTTTATTTGATCAAGTATTCAGATATTTTTTCTATTTTTCAACTCAAACTATTAACGAAGTTGTTACAGCTGTTAAATTTTTCTCACATTATTTCAGTACCTTGAAGAGCAGACAAATGACCCAGTTGTGGGACCTTCTTTTTTTCATGTCATGTTATTCATCATCGCAATGTAAAATCTGATTTGAACTTCGAGCTCGATTTTGTTTACGAATAAAAAACATTTTTTTTTTAATATCAACCAAGTTTGCGGCACTTCGCCCTTTTACAAGTACATACCAATAAAATGAGCTGATCAAACACAGGTGCCTCACCAAATTTTAACTCTTTGCCCTATCTAAAAGTACTGGGGAGTGCTAGGACGCCACATGGCCCTAGGCTCAATGAAAGGAAAATCCCTATGCACACCTCCGCGTGGTAGAGGGCGGGTAACGCTAACGTGCAGGGGGACCGAATGGATGCCGGGATAAGCAGACAACCCAGCGATGCTGGTCAGGGCACAAACTTGTCCTTGGGATGGTTAAAAGCCCCCTTAAGGCGGATGAGCTGCATGTGGCGGTCAACGGAATGATAGTCTGGTGGCGAGGATTTTTTTTTGTTAAAAGGCCAACGGCAGCAGCAGGTAGCGTCTGTAACCCATATTGGGCGGCTACAAAAGGCGTCTGTTTTCCCATAGGTTAGGTTAGGTAGAAGGGCTGACAGTTGATCTCGTTACCGTCACACTTAGATCTATGTAGATCCGTTGTGATACCCTAGGAAATTGTATTCCACTTTATGTAAAAACCTATGTGTTCTGTTAGCAGTCAAGCCATTTAGAGGCGTTGATGAAATTCAGAAGGCTAATAGCCGAAGTTCCAGAAAGTTCCTCTAGGTCGTCATTGAAATGATTTCCTAGGTGTTTCTTTCTTAAATGACAGAGTGCTGGGCAGTGGCAAAGGAAGTGTAAGGTATCCTCATGTGCTTCTTCGTCGCTGCACCCTCTGCAAAGGTCATCAGTACTGAGCCTCATTTTTTTTGTATGGTATCTCAGTAGGTTGTGTCCGGTGATTATGCTGACAAGGGAACGGAGATGTTTCTTGTCCATTTGCATAATTTTGTCTGTTCTCTGCTTATTGAAATTTGGCCATAACTTTCTAGTTGTGGCGCATGTTTCAAGCAGATTCCATCTTTCATTGGTTTTTTCTAATATTTTGTTACCAATTTCCTGTTTGATGCTACAGGTTGGTACTTTAATATTTTGTTCGGCTTGACTTGAATCAAGCGACGAACCCGTTCTCGCCAGCTCATCAGCTCTCTCGTTTCCCTGTACATCACTGTGACCGGGAACCCAGCAGAGTCTAATGTTATGCTGCATGCCAAGAACCCTAAGCTCTTCGCGACAGCAAGTCACAAGCTTCAAATGTATCTCGGTGGCAGAAATTGCTTTTATTGCTGCTTGGCTATCAATAAAGAGGGTGATATCAGCACGTGGTATCGGCATCATTGATATTTGCGTAGCTGCTTTTGTCACTGCCAAGACCTCGGCTTGGAAGACACTGCAAAAGTCCGGAAGTCTGAAGGAGCTAGCTAGTCCCAGAGTTTCCGAGAAAATTCCTGCACCAACTCCAGTGTCCATCTTCGAACCATCAGTGAAGACAGTTATCGTAGATGCATTACTGAAAGGTTGGTTGTTTTCCCACTCCTCTCTAATAGGAAAAGAGGTAGTGAAGGGTCTGTTGAAGTTTAAATGGGGTGTTGTGTAGTCTGTGCAAACATTATTTCCCACATATCTCTGCAGAATCTGAGTATGGCCCGATGTGCTTTGCTTCCAGCATTTAGTCTGGCTTAGGCGCAGGGCACTGTATGCTGCAGATTCTTCCACGAATAGATCGAGGGGTCTCAAGTTGAGTATAGCTTCCAGTCCCGCTGTGGGAGTGGTTTTCAACGCCCCTGTAATACCTACCCATGCTAATCTTTGAACTTTTGTCAAGGTTTTCAGGTTTGTTGCTTTCTCAGTCGCGTTCCACCAAACTAAATTACCGTAGGTAAGTATCGGTCTAACTATTGCCGTGTACATCCACCTGATAATTTTTGGATTGGGTCCCCAGGATTTACCAAAGATCCTGTTGCAGGAATAGAACGCAACCATAGCTTTCTTTGCTCTCTCTTTAGTGTTGAGACTCCAGTTCAGTTTCTTATCAAGGATCACACCCAAGTATTTGGCCTGATCTGTTTTCCCATAGTGGGCGGCCTCTAGCAGTTATGTGTTTGACCATACAAAAGGCGGGTGTGCCTGTCAAATCAGAGCTTATGTATGTTATTAATCGTATCAAGCGTCAATCAAGACGCCGTAACAATAAATGAATTGTTAACAAATAGAAGAGGTCATTCAATAAGCGCAAATGTTACTTTTGGCTACCGCATACATACGAAAATCGGAGCATGGAACTTTCGATCCTTGTATAGCGATGGTAGATACGAGAAGTTTAAAGATCAGTATCCTGGGCATAAGCGAAACTAAGTGGAGAGGAAGAGCTGAATACAGATCAGACACTGGACAGACGAGAATGCTGTATTCCGGGGAAGATGAAAGAGAGGGTGGCCAAAGACTGCATGGTGTCGGAATTATGTTGAACGAAGAAGCGAGGCGTAGTTTGTCCCCTGGGCGCTCATTTCTGCGAGATTAATGACTGCAAGGTTTCGTTCAAAAATTCGTAACGACACATTAATTCAGTGCCACACCCCCACAAATGAAGCGACAGAGGTTGACAAAACCGCGTTCTACACTCATCTTAACTCGGTTTACAGTAGTGTTCCGAGAGCCGACATCATAGTCGTTATGGGAGACCTTAATGCCCAAGTCGGTTCAGACAATTACGGATTGGAACGCGTGATGGGAAGAAATGGCTTGGGATCACGGAATGAAAATGGTGACTTGCTTGTATTGTAACGCGAATCTTCTTGTGATAGCTGGGACCTTATTTAAGCATAAGACGTGCAAAAAATTACCTGGGTGCATCCGGATGGTCAAACCGAAAACCAAATTGATCATATCATGTTTCAGCAGCAATGGAGGAAGTCAATGTGTGATGAAGCGACCACCATTTGGTTCTGATGAGTCTCAAACTACGAACCGCTGCCGTACAAAAACCTGCGCAGACTGCAGCAAGGAGCTCAAAATTCATTACGAATGCTTTAAATGACCCCAACATATGTCGAAACTATGTCACCACCTTTAACGACAGAGCCTCGTCATTAAACGGAATCCAACATTCAACAATTGATGAGATGTGGGGTGAAATTAAAAGTGTTTTTATGGAGGCTGGATCCGAAACTGTACCCAAGCGAACGAGACGTAGAGACTCTTGGATATCCCAAGACACCTGGGATAAGATCGAACTTCGCAAATCGTTGAAAATTCAAATAAATGCCGAAGCAGATGTTCAACGAAAGGCCGACTTGCGAAGAGAGTACCGCATTGCACATAAGATGGTCTATCACTGTGTGAGACGTGACAAGAGGGTGAGGTTAGATAGACTCGCAGATAATGCGGAAATCGCTGCCAGAAGAGGAGATATCCGGGAATTGTACCAAATAGCCAAAGATGTTATTGGAAAAAAAAAAGCAACACGAATCATCCTGTAATGGATGTGGATGGCACACTTTTGGTATCAATTGAGGATCAGTTACGCAGATGGAAGGACCATTTTTGTGCCCTGCTAAATGAGGATTCAGTTGAGCAGAGTGCTGAAGTGCCCCAACTAAACGAGATGCGCAGGTCCTATAGGGGTATTGACATCGAACCCCCGTCAGAATCGGAAATCCTTACATCAATAAATCTCCTCAAAAACAACAGGGCAGCTGGACTGGACGGAATACCAACTGAATTCCTGAAAGCCGATCCCGTAACAGCGGCTAGTATTTTACATCCGTTGATACAGAGCATTTGGGAAATCGAAAGCTATCCCAAGGACTGGAAGGATGGTGCGATTGTTAAGTTGCCAAAGAAAGGTGACGTTAAAAATTGCAACAATTGGCGTGGTATCACCGTTTTGTCCGTTTTCCCAAAACTAATGGCAACCATCATTCTCGAGCGAATGAAGAATAGAATCTAGTCTACACTCAAGAGGCATCAAGCTGGCTTCCGCAGTGGTCGATCGTGTGTCGACCATATCAACACCCTGCGTATCGTCCTCGAGCAGTCGATGGAATTTCAATCACCGCTTTACCTCATGTCCGTGGATTTTGATCGAGTTAACCGAGAATGTATATGGAGATCGTTGCTTGGTAGAGGAATTCCACCAAAAATTGTTGCCATTATTAAAGAGTCCTACAACAACGCAAGGTGTTTTGTTTTGCACAATAGGCAGCTATCCGACTCCTTCGTAGTGCAACAGGGTGTGAGACAAGGGGATGTTCTATCGCCAATTCTCTTCCTGCTGGCGATGAACGACGTATTGACGGCCAGTGTTGGTACAGCTGAGCGAAATGGCATTCAATGGAGACCGTTCGAAAGGCTCAGTCATTTAGACTGTGGCGATGACATTTGTCTACGGGCAAATAACATCAGTGGGCTGAACGGGATGTGCGAAACACTGCAAGTGAAGGGAGAGTCGAGTGGTCTAAGAATAAAATAGCAAAACGACAAAAATAATGCTCACAGGCCGCTCCACACAGCAGCGTATTATTCTACAGAAGACGCCAGCTGAAGAAGTGAAACAGTTTGACTACCTTGGCAGTATTGTTTCTGCAAACGGTGGTACGGATCTGGACGTTAAAAGTAGAATAAATAAAGCTCGTGCTGCCTTCGGTACTCTGTCCCCAATTTGGAAATCCAGTAAAATCTCCTTACGCACTAAGTTGAGATTCTTCGAATCCAATGTCAAATCCGTGCTGTTATAAGCTTGTGAAACCTGGAAAGTCATTGTTGTTGTGAATCGCTGTCTTCGCCGCATGCTAAAGATTCGCTGGCCACAAATAATATCAAATAAGGAATTGTGGCGCAGGACAAGTCAAGAGCGGCTGGACGTCGACATAAGAAAGCGTAAATGGCGTTGGATTGGTCACATACTGAGGAAACCAAACGATGAAATTGCAAAGCAGTCCTTGAATGGAATCCTCAGGGTGCAAGGCGGGTTGGAAGACCAAGAACAACATGGAAATCAACTGTCTTAGCGGAAGCAGAATCCCAGAGAAAGACGTGGCCACAGCTAAAGTACCTTGCAGCAGACCGTGAAGGATGGAGACGTTTTGTTGACGCCCTATGCCCCAGCCGGGGTTACAGTACACGATGATGATGATTTTGTTTCTAAATTCACTTGTATCATTAAAAGGCACAGACAAAAACAAACCAAACCGTCGCTTTTACTTTAAACAGAAAAATGGGTATGGGCTGACCTGTCAAATGAGTGAGTGTGTTCAGACGATTGTTTAAAAAAAAGATGGCGTTGTCAAGTCAGAACTGAATGAGTTCAGGTACAAATATATTCTAGGTCGTGTTCACACCCAGAAAGATGACAAAAATTTCTAAATAAGTTTTCAAAAATGTTTTGTTGTAATTTTGTGATGTCGATAAACTGAAAAAATCTAAATAGAGCACAAATATTTTTTTGTAAATAAATTGAGGACATGCCCTCTTAAAAGAGGACGTCCAGTCAGTCTTAATATATCGCAAGTGCGGGCAGGTTAATTGAGTTCCATTTGATCGCTTTAATTTTTCGAAAAACAAAAATAAAATGGATTTTTTTTTCATTTTTTTTAATCACCCCGATTTTTAATACGCTTATTTTTGCATTCACATTTGAAGCCGTGCGAGCCATAGTGGCCTTACTGCATTTTTTATTTAAAATAAAGAAACGTAGTCTTCATTTTTTTTTGCAATATGATGAATAAATAAATGGTTTTTGATTTTGTATTAATAATTTTTCAAAATACCGTTTTAACTGATCAGATAGGCCACTCTTACACTTAAGCTTTTAATTTTTTTGTGGTTGGCTTCTTAGTGCAAAAAATCCTATAACTATGGCATGGAGCCATCAATTCAAAAAATTTAAATGCAGGAACATTGTTAAGTAAATACAGGTTAAATTTTCGTAATAAGCACAATTTCGAAAAAAATTGCACTTTAGCTACTATGGCATAATGGCTCTCATGGCCTCATTTAAGACTGTGTGCTTCATTTTCTGCAGTTAAATAATTATATGCGATTGAAAACCACTAATGCGTGCTTGCTTTCTAGTCGCAGCAAATTTAATCGCAACTGTGAGCATGTACTCTTTTGATTTTTAATCTTGCGAAAATTGATCCACCAGGAAAAAAATAAACTTTTTTCAGGATTTTTGGATGGAAACGCACTTGTGATTTTTTGTCGTACGATAATTCTGTCGCAAAAGTGAGAAAACATGAGTTAAAATGAGAATGAAAGCATATTACACCTAAAAATCCTACTTAGCTGCTATTATTTTACTAAGTCGAAGAGAAAGAAAATCCCAAGTAGCCTGAAGCGTAGCGATTTCTTGTTATCATTTGCGTTTATTTACATTTGAACTCTATGGATGGCTTGTGATGTAAAATTACTCTAGGACCGCATTTGCGACTTCTATCGCGCGACTATTAAGTCGCAAGAAATGAGGATAAATTTGAATGAACGCCCACATGATAGTAAAAAATCGCAGGTGAAATATGTTGTCGCAAGTTAAGATGAATCAAAAGCTTCAATGCTTACAGCTGCGATTAAAAGTTACTGAAACTAGAAAATCGCAGTCGCAACCAGAATTAGTCGAGCACTGCACGCGTACCGAGTGTTTTTTTTTTACTGTCTCACTTATCGCGTTACAATAACCGCAAGTGAGTGTATGGCAATAATTCGTTGCAATCTTGATTCTAAATCACAACGACTAGGTTAGGTTAGGTTAGGTAAATGGGCTGACAGTTGGTTTTGTTACCGTCACACTTAGATCAATGTAGATCCATTGTGGTACCCTAGGGGTTGTGAACCCTATGAAAAGAAACCTATGATACATCCCATGTTAATTCAAGCCCGTTAAGGGTATTGAAGAGTTTCAGCAGGCTATAGCCTGAAAAGTCGGTGAGTATTTCTTGGTCGTTGGAGGAGTGTCCGTTGGTACATAACCACCAGGCTGAGAAATGTCTGTCGTTATATAATCACCTGGCTGAGAAGAAAAACGCTTTTCAAAGGCGTGATCCTTCCTTTGCCCCCACTTGAGGAATCATCCCTCTATCAGGCCCGTAGGAGCAGTGGCTCCATGCAACGTCTGGTAGATGGGTGTGATAGGTCAGTGGTTGGTTTATGTGTCAGTTCGATGAATGTCTGTCATCACATAATCACCCGGCTAAGAGGAAAACACCATTAAGAGGTGTGATCCTTCCTTTGCCCCCATTTGAGAAATCATCCCTCCATCAGGCCCGTAGGAGCAGTGGCTCCATGCAACGTCTGGCAGATGGGTATGATAGGTCAGTGGTTGGTATGATGTCTGTCGTTATATAACCACCTGGCTGAGAAGAAAAACGCCTTTCAAAGGCGTGATCCTTCCTTTGCCCCACTTGAGGAATCATCCCTCTATCAGGCCCGTAGGAGCAGTGGCTCCATGCAACGTCTGGTAGATGGGTATGATAGGTCAGTAGTTGGTTTATGTGTCAGTTCGATGGATGTCTGTCGTTTTATAATCACCTGGCTGAGAAGAAAAACGCCTTTAAAAGGCGTGATCCTTCTTTTGCCCCCACTTGAGAACTCATCCCTCTATCAGGCCCGTAGGAGCAGTGGCTCCATTCAACGTCTGGTAGATGGGCTTGATAGGTCAGTGGTTGGTTTATGTAAACGTACGATGAAGAAATGTCTGTCGTCACATTATCACCTGGCTGAGAAGAAAGCACCTTTAATGGCGTGATCCTTCCTTTGCCCCCACTTGAGGAATCATCCCTCTATCAGGCCCGTAGGAGCAGTGGCTCCATGCAACGTCTGGTAGATGGGTATGATAGGTCAGTGGTTGGTTTACGCATCCGTTCGTTGAAGAAATGTCTGTCGTTTTATAATCACCTGGCTTAGAAGAAAAACGCCTTTAAAAGGCGTAATCCTTCCTTTGCCCCCACTTGAGAACTCATCCCTCTATCAGGCCCGTAGGAGCAGTGGCTCCATTCAACGTCTGGTAGAGAGGTATGATAGGTCAGTGGTTGGTATATGTATCCGTTCGTTAACTGTCATTATATAATCACCTGGCTGAGAAGATAACGCTTTTCAAAAGCGTGATGCTTCTTTTGCCCCCACTTGAGAACTCATCCCTCTATCAGGCCCGTAGGAGCAGTGGCTCCATTCAACGTCTGGTAGATGGGCATGATAGGTCAGTGGTTGGTTTATAAACGTTCGATGAAGAAATGTCTGTCGTCACATAATCACCTGGCTGAGAAGAAAACACCCTTTCATGGTGTGATCCTTCCTTTGCCCTCACTTGAGGAATCATCCTTCTATCAGGCCCGTAGGAGCAGTGGCTCCATTCAACGTCTGGTAGAGAGGTTTGATAGGTCAGTGGTTGGTATATGTATCCGTTCGTTAACTGTCATTATATAATCACCTGGCTGAGAAGATAACGCTTTTCAAAAGCGTGATGCTTCTTTTGCCCCCACTTGAGAACTCATCCCTCTATCAGGCCCGTAGGAGCAGTGGCTCCATTCAACGTCTGGTAGATGGGCATGATAGGTCAGTGGTTGGTTTATAAACGTTCGATGAAGAAATGTCTGTCGTCACATAATCACCTGGCTGAGAAGAAAACACCCTTTCATGGTGTGATCCTTCCTTTGCCCTCACTTGAGGAATCATCCTTCTATCAGGCCCGTAGGAGCAGTGGCTCCATTCAACGTCTGGTAGAGAGGTATGATAGGTCAGTGGTTGGTATATGTATCCGTTCGTTAACTGTCATTATATAATCACCTGGCTGAGAAGATAACGCTTTTCAAAAGCGTGATGCTTCTTTTGCCCCCACTTGAGAAATCATCCCTATATCAGGCCCGTAGGAGCAGTGGCTCCATGCAACGTCTGATAGATGGGTATGATAGGTCGGTGGTTGGTTTACGTTATCGTTCGTTGAAGAAATGTTTTGTACGCCTATTGACTGTGGTTGGATAAGTTACCAATCTCATGGTCGTGTGGTTGATAGAGCGTGCGGATTTTCATTTTCAAGCCATTTGGTAGCATTAATAAATTTCAATATGTTTTTGCTTGGAATGTCCGAGAGTTCTTCCAAGTCATTGAAGAAGTATCTCCCTAGGTGTTTGTTTCTGAGATGATAAAGCGCAGGGCAGTGACACAGGTAGTGAGGAGTATCCTCATGAATCTCTATGTCACCACATCCCCTGCATAAATCGTCTAAACTGAGTTTCATCTTTTTCTTGTGGTATCCTAGGTGGTTGTGACCGGTGATGATACTCACGAAAAGAGATAAAGACTTTTTATTCAGTTGGATGATGGTGTCGGTCTTTTGTTTGTTGAAACTAGGCCATAATTTTCTGGTTATAACACAGGTATCGAGCGATCTCCAACGCCTATTTGTCGCAGCTAGAGTTCTACTCTCGATTAACTGTTTAAGATTACAGGGTGGAACCTGAACTGTAGTTATTGCCTGATCAGGATCAAGAGTCGATCCGATTCTTGCCAACTCGTCAGCGCTTTCGTTACCTGGGACACCACTGTGACCAGGAACCCAGCAGAGCCTTATATTGTGCTGTGTACCAAGAACCCTTAGCTCTTCGCGACAGCAAGTAACAAGCTTCGATTTGATTTCAATGGCAGAAATCGCTTTTATTGCCGCTTGGCTATCAATGAAAAAGGTGATATCAGCTTGTGGTATTGCCATCATTGAGACTTGTCTAGCAGCTTTTGTCACTGCCAGGACCTCAGCTTGGAAGACACTGCTGTAATCAGGAAGTCTGAATGAGCTGGATAATCCGAGGGTTTCTGAGTAGAACCCTGCACCAACACCTGTATCCATCTTGGAACCGTCGGTGTATATAGCTATCATCGAATCGCCGGTTGACGGCTCGTTTATTTGCCATTCCTCTCTACTAGGAAAGGCTGTCGTGAACGGCTTGTTGAAGTCTAAATGGGGTGTTATGTAGTCAGTGCACACCATATTACCCGAGTATTTCTGTAGAATCTGCGCGTGACCTGTAGCACTCTGTTTCCAGCTGCTAGTTTGGCTAAGCCGAAGTGCGCTCTTGGCTGCTGATTCATGTATATATAGATCTAGGGGTTTTAAGTTGAGTATAGCTTCCAGACCCGCTGTCGGGGTGGACCTCATTGCCCCAGTGATACCAATACATGCCAATCTTTGTATCTTTGTCATGATTTTAAGGTTGGTAACTTTGTCCAGTGAACTCCACCAGACTACGTTACCGTAAGTCAGTACAGGTCTAACTATGGCTGTGTACATCCATTTGATAATTTTTGGGCTTGGACCCCACGTTTTGCCAAATATCCTGTTGCAGGAATAGAAAGCAAACATGGCTTTCTTCGTTCTTTCTTTAATGTTGAGACTCCAGTTCAGTTTCTTATCCAAGATCACACCCAGATATTTGGCATGATCGGAGATTTTGAGCTGGGTCCCCTCAATAAAGGGAATTTGAAAAGTCGGTATTTTCCTTTTGTTCGTAAAAAGGACTAATTCTGTTTTTTGCGGGTTAACCGCTAGACCGCAGTTTTTAGTCCACGTATTTACTACTAATAAGGCATTCTTAATTTGTTCACTAATTGTGGAGGGAAATTTACCTGTCGCTAGTAATGCAAGGTCATCCGCATATGCGACTACTTTTACTCCACTATATTTCAGTCTCATTAGAACTACGTTCATCACGAGTATCCAGAGAAGCGGAGAAAGGACCCCCCCTTGTGGAGTCCCTCTGGAGGTAGATACTTTGATCTGTTCTCCTCCTAGCTCCGAGTTTATCTGTCTGTTTCTTAACATGCACATTATCCATCTAATGATGGCGGAATGTACTTTAAGGTTAACGAGAGCTCCTTCCACTGCCTCGTTTCGGACATTGTTAAAAGCTCCTTCAATGTCTAGAAAGGCGGCAAGGGTGTATTCTTTATCTTTGAGCGTTTTTTCGATTGTGCTGACGACGCTATGCAGCGCTGTCTCAACACTTTTGCCTTTTGAATAAGCATGCTGGGCTGGAGACAAGACCTCCGGGCTCAGTGTGCTGCGAATGTGTAAGTCTATTAGTCTTTCAAATGTTTTTAAGAGAAAAGACGTGAGACTAATGGGTCTGAAGTCTTTAGCTTCTGTGTGGCTGGGCTTTCCAGCTTTCGGAATAAAAACTACCTTGACTTCCCGCCACACCTTGGGAACATATCCCCATTTCAGGCTACTTAGGAATATGTTTTTTAAGTGTGGGATTACAAGGTCTTCACATTTTTGTAGCATCATGGGGAAGACGCCATCTAAACCAGGTGATTTATACGGTGAAAAGGAGTTAATAGCCCACTTTATCTTTTCTTCCGTAATCAACTCGGCTGGTGTTGTATTTTCTATGCAGAGCTCTATTCGCGGGTTGTTATTCACGTTAGAGGTGCAGCTGGGAAAGTGAGCGTTTACCAGAAGTTCCAGTGTTTCGCTACACGATTCTGTCCAATGTCCATTGGGTTCCCTAAGAGATCCCAGAGTAATAGGTCCCTTAGCCAGTATTTTCCTGAGTCTTGCTGATTCATTGGTATTCTCAACTTGACTGCAGAAGTTCCTCCATGAGCTGCGTTTGGCTCTTTGTGTTTCTATCTTGAAATTCTTTTGACTAGTCTTATACATTTCCCAGTCCCTATCTGTTCTAGTCCGCTTGGCAACATTAAAAAGTCTCCTTGTATCTTTTCTGATATTACCAAGTTGAGTTGTCCACCAGGGTGGTTTCTTTTTACCCGCTCCCCCTGATCTAAGTGGACATCCCTTTTCAAAAGCTTTACCGAGAATCCCAGTTAAGCTATCAGTAGCTTTGTCTATTAACTCTGGTATTTGCAACGCATGAGTACTAAGATTTTGTATTTCTGTTCCTACTACCCTATTAAAAATATCCCAGTTGGTATTTCTGAGATTTCTAAATGGTTTACGGGGACCTATGGTGTCGGGTATTGAGAATTCTATGAGCTTGTGGTCAGAGAATGATTCATCTTTCAATACCTTCCATTGTTCTACGGAGATAGTATCCGAGTTGCTCAAAAGAGTGACATCGAGTACCTCTTTACGGTTTTTGGTAACAAAAGTGGGTTCCCTGCCCCTATTCGCTACCAAAATATTATTTTCTATAATAAATTCAAAAAGTGACTCACCTCTATCGTTGATATCAGTGCTTCCCCACTGCGAATGGTGTGCGTTGGCATCGCAGCCAACAACAGTATCCCATCTCTCCAGTGCAGCACGTTGGATGAGTTCCTTGGTTATCTCAGCCGGTGGTCCTTCTGTCCCGTCCCCCGGCATATAGCATGATGCTATTACCAGTGGTGGGAGCCCGGCACGTTCAAGTTTAACCGTCGTTTGGTCTAAACAGCTGTATGTGGATAGAAGAAAGAGGTTAATCTGTTTTCTAGCTACAATACAAGTTCTAAATCTACTGTTAATGCCTACATTTGTGGGACTATACAGCGTGAGTTCTTTGGAGTGTAAGCCTCTAATTCTGCCACCTGCAATCCAGGGTTCCTGAACTAGGGCAACGTCTATGTGTCTACTCTCCATGAGGTAGACTAAGTTGGCACTGGCGGCTTTACTGTGGTGGAGATTAATTTGAATTAACTTCATTTTGATTTTAAAACCCTCCCCTCCTTAATTACCTCTTTCTTGGTAGCTATCAGCCGCAGCCTGCATCGGTTTGTACCGACGCGTACCTTGAAACCAATTTTCCTAAGAAGTGGTAATGATTTGTGATTTAGGATCACAACCACTTCTGTTCCATCTTTTGTCTTCTCGCCCATCTCAGCCACCTCCCAGTCTTGACTGAGCTGGTCGGTGTTGAGTGACCTGAGGTATCTCTCGATTCGATCCTTCGGAATGAGCGGTCCTTTGATGATAAGCTTTGCTCTAGGCCGTGAAAAATCGCCGATTTCCTTCCTCCTCATGAGGCGAAGGTCAGCGTTTGGCCATGGAGCTTCAGCTTTACCAACAAACTCTTGGAGCCATGTAAGAGTATGGTCATCTTCACATGTCAACATTTTGAATCCTTGGAAGGTGCTGAGATTACCGAAGAGTGGCGGTGGCCGGCTCTTAACGATAGCCTCGTTAACCTCCTCAAGGATCCGAAGTTCCATTAGTTGCCACTGGTCATCCGTCAGTTTCCGTGTAGGATTACCATAGTCTACTATGGCAACTTGCTGGCCTACTACAGACGCCTTGGAGACTCTGGCTTTTTTCTTTTTATTGGTCGGTGATACGGTAGATGGTGAGCTCGTATCGTTCCTTGCTCGCTTGGACGTACCTGCATTGGCTGGTGGGTCAGTGGATGGCAGGGTGCCATCCTTAGACACTCCCAATGCGGTATTCCTGGAGCTCGGTTTAGTCGTTTTGTTGTCGTGTCTGTTAGTTATTTGTGGTGTCGTCTGGAGTCTTTGTTTGGATCTGTCCAGAGCCAACCGTTCCTTAACCGTTAAGGTTTCAGGATTTTTGGTTGATAGGAACCGGACAGTCCTCGCATCGTTCCGTCTTTGTCGGCGTTGTATTTCCTTGTCGCTGAGGAGTCTCTTCCCCTTGCGTCGCACTGCAGGTCCTGCATTGCGTCGCACGGCTGGATTCTCCACAGCTGTCAAGTCAGTCATGTCACTGTTAAGCGTTGAGTTACCAATGCAGTCACCTGGTTGGGAGGAGCAAGACGCATTTAGGTTGCATGTAGGGCTATGGCCCAGGATGTTTCCTTTGTGCCTCTCACTTCCCTCAACCTCACCCTGAGCTACTTTCCCACCCACCAGGCCCGTAGGAGCAGGTGGCTCCATGCAACGTCTGGTTGGTGTGTTGAGCAGCTCAGTGGTGTGTTTCCTTTTTGGGTAATTCTTACCACGTTGCCCTGGTTGTGAAGAGGTAGACGCACCTAAGTTGCATGTAGGGCTATGGCCCTGGATGTTCCTCATGTGTGCTACCTCTACACTAACCCCTTCCGCGGGTATCTTTTCACCCTTCGGACCCGTAGGAGCGGAATGCTCCATGCAACGTCCGGCAGGCGAGTTCGATATTCCGGTAGTTGGTTCATGTTGTGAGTCAGTCTTTGTCATTGCTGGAGTAATTGATGAGGCTGTCCTCTCCCTGGTGTGGGTTTTACCAACACGAGAAGCAGGCGGCCCCATCAATCCACTCACGCTTGTGTCCTCCACAGGAGCAGCCTCCGCCGATGTATGGGCAGGTGGCCCATTCTTCATTGAAAGCTCCTTCTGCAGAAACGCACGTGCGTTGTGCAGTCTTTTGCGTTCAGCGTCTGTTAGTTCTTCCCACCCCATTGTGCCAAGTCGATTTACTGTTTTCCTGCAGTTGGAGATTTTACTCCGCCTGGAGGAAGTTGACAGTCCGGAGAGATTAGAGCTGGCAACGGAACAGCAGTCAATGATGTCATCACTGTCAACTGTCCCGACGCTGGCCCCATCCCCCACCCCGAGATTGGCAAACGGGTTGAGGAGTAGGTCCTCTTCTTCGTTCGTCATTGTTATTGTTTTGTCCTTGTGTGTTGTTTGTGTTTTGTCCTTGTTGTTTTCGTTTAGTGTGTTTTCTGTCACTGGCGACTTAGCCTCTTGCGAAGCCAAGCCCTCGCCGGCAGTCGTGACTCCTGCCGACACTGTAGCGTATATCCCCGCTAGATTTGTGTTCGTTTTTGTTGTATCTGTCATGGTTTGTCATAGGTGGGGGGGTTTCTTAGTTTGTTTAAAATCTACAGCTGGCCAGCTGAGGATCTTAGAAGTAGACCCACAGCTGGCCAGCTGAGGATCCAAACGTAAGCCTCCTCACCGCGACAAGGTGAACCCCAAGAGGAGGATCACAACGACTAACAATCGCACGTACGGTCCTAGCCATAACCTCAAATATAGCAAACAAAACGATATTTGGTTGTTTCACTTTTTATTTAGAATATCAGAGCGTGGATAAAATTGAGGTTAGTATAGTATAGTCTTGTTTCTTAAATAAAAAAGGCGCTGCTCTGTGTAGTCATTATATTCTCTTCATAAATGCCTTTGAAGAATTTCCTTTATTGTGTTGAAACGAAAAACAATAATTAAGTCATAGCTTCACTATTCCCGCTAATTAAAACCCCTGAAAGCTTTAAATTTGTATTAAGTGCTCATCTTTTTTAAATCATATTGTTCTTATTCTAATTCGATTTTTCACAGTAAGATTTACAAGCAAACAATTTTAACTTTAAACATTTCTGCCAAAAATTTAAATATCAAAATAAAATAGAAATATTTTCTAATTTTCATGCAAAGAGCCAGTGAGCAAAAAAAAAAACAAACATTCCAAATTATCATCACTTCGTTAATTTCTGAACAGATACTTCAACAACCGTTGAGCACCACCATCATCATGCCAAAAAAATAAAATAAAAGAAATTTGCAAACAAAATTCCAATTATAGTGCCGGTTATTCCTAAATTTAGAAACGGCCAAAAATAAAACTAAAAACCATTCTCTCTTTTCGACCATAGCTAAAAATAAATTTAACAAAAGAAAAAAAAAAAACAAATATTTTTACAATTTATGTCCATTGTTGAGCAAATACCGTAAGTTGAGGTTTAGAGGTTACAATTTACACATTAAATAAAAAAAAAATAAAATAAAAATATTTCCTTGTATTTTTTTTTGTTTTCTTTTGTGATTTGTAGACTTCAAAAGTGAGAACTGAATTCTTATGATTAATTGCAAGTGAAAATGTTTTTGAAATGTATGCGTACACATGCCATTTTTTTTTATATTTTTTTTTGTTTGAGGAGGATAGCTTTTAGTTTCTCAATTCGGATAGCAAAAAAAAAAAAAAAAAAGTTCGAAACACTTCCCCAGTTAATTGATTTTATTATTCTTTTGCAAACAATAATGTACACACATACCTACATATATATCCACGCTCTGCAAATACAATTGAGTAAATGCAAAGAGTCATCAAGGTCATGACGAAAAAACGAGACACGACAACACGACCGACCGACAGGCTGTCTGAATTCTTGTGTTTGTTTGTGCGTTTCAAAGATTTATAAAGGCGCACGCTTCAAATAGAACATTTAAGTGGACGCTGAGTTTGATTAAATATACCTACATAGATCTGGAAGCGACTTATGTAATTTGCAAATTGCAATAATATCAGACTAGCTCAGTTCCAATTTGGAGTTTTAGACTCATAATTGTTATTGTTATGGCTACGCTTAAGCGGAGCGTGCTAGATGTCTACATGTGCCTAGACTTCACGAGCATGATTTGAATCAATATGGTAGATACATGCGTGGGAATGGAGGGGGTCTAGAGATTCGTGAAAGAAAATCAATTCAGATATGTAAACCTTAAAGTTTTATTAACCAAGCAAATACCTACGTTAAAGAAAATTAGTCTTGGTGTATGGTACCTACATATATAAAAGTAAGGAGATGTATTTTATGTATGTTTTTCTGGAAAAAGGCTCTATGGATTTGAACAGAGATGTACATTATGTAGATAGATTTGAGAGTCCTTACAGCTCAGGCAATGCGGTCACTAGAGTCGAATTCTTGTCAACCATTCAACTGGAATATCGACACAAAAATGATTTCACCCGCAAACTCAGAGAGAAAACTCAAGAAATATTTAAAAGTGTATTCAATTGGTCATGTCCTTTTAATATGTCCTTAAACACATTTGTTTCCAGTATACCAGTACCAGTCAAGTACCCAGTATCTTGTGCTTTTGAAAAACAAGTACAATGTACCTGGTACTTGAAAAGCATCTTCTGCAAGTAATGTTTCAAGTATTTTGTTCTAAGAACATTTAAAGTACTGGGAACTGTAATATTTACCAGTACATTTTCAAGTAGGTACTTTTCAAGTACAAGTCTTTTTTCAAGTACCTACTGGTATAATTGTACTGAGGATTTCTCAAAAAGTAAAAGAGATATTGGAACGATTAAAGCTCTTTTGAGGACTGTAATGGCAGGGGGGATGTTCGAAAATTCTACCGAAGGGAGATGCAATAAACCCAGGGCTACAATGTTAGAACGGAAGCCTGTCGAGATGAGAGTGGGAATATGGTGGTAGACACACAGTCCGTGCTGAGGATTTGGAAGCAGCACTTCTCAAGACTGCTAAACGGTGAAGATGGCCAAAATTCCGCTTTAAGACAGAACACTCCATTCAACCTGGACCTAAATATTTTTTCACTTGTGGAACGGGTTCCACGGCCTGAATCTGTTTGAAACTCCCCGGCTGGAAAAACAATCTAGTTTGGCGAGGGGCTAGAAAGTTTTACATAGATACTAGCAATTGTCCAACAAGGGTAGCTCTAGAAATTCTCTAGGGCCTCGCCAGTGAAGTAACCTTTTTCCTTGAGAGACAGCAAAAAAAAAACAGTTGTGCAATGTTGAAAATGAAAAACTATACACTTTAATTGTATGATGGGCATAAAATATTTGTTTTTGTCATATATGGGGTATTTGTAATAGGATAACAAGACCTATCCAACAAGTTTTTACCAGCGAGGGCCTCGCGAGTATTTGACAAATTTTCCTTGTCTAGATTGGTTTCATTAGATTCATCGTTGAAAACTACTCTTAAATCATGTATTATATGGTTAGGTTGAACCAAAACAAATATTTTAGTTTGATAGACCTACAAGTTCTCCCCATATGCACCTCTTCAAATGCATCTTCACAAAAATCCAATGAGGGGATTTTGGGGGACTTTGGATATGTTATAGAGGTTGCAACTCGGCCTCGATTCCAATTTTAATATTTCATGAATTAATTTTTTCAAGGTTCCCCTTACGATTTGTGCTATTTGTTCTGGTCTATTAGTTTAATTCCCTATTTTTTTTTTTTTGTACTAGGTGATTCACGTAAAATATGCCAAAAAATCCGAACATGTAGGTTGGAAGTAGACAAGAAAAAAATCCCACGGGAGTTGGGTTATATTCACCGCCGCTTGGACAGGAGGGGCAGTTATATAAAAAAATTACATAAAATATTTAGAAACAAATTACACTAGGCGTTTTTCTTTTTTAATTCAGAGCAGAGCCTGAACTGTGAACTAAAAAAAATTGTATTTCTTTTTTCGTTCTGAGTTTTTTTTTCAGAGCGCGCTCTATGCGCTCAAAATAATATGAATGAGCAGACAGAGTTAAATGCTGAACACATATAGCAGTTGACAGTTAGTGTTCAGGTGTGTTTCAAAAATAGTTCAGGGTGTTCAGAACAAACTCTCTCAGATGATGTTCAGTACATGCTCGGACTCTGTTCAGAGCTCTATTCTGAATTAAAAAAAGAAAACGCCTAATGTTCGACACCAAACGACGAATGTTGTCAGACGGTGCTTGTTGCCCACGATGTCTTCATCGATATATGCAGAGACTATTTTCAATGTTCAGCGTCACTATTTCGGCACATTTGTTCAGTGTGAAGCTTTTATGGCTAAAATCAGAGATTTATCAAATAAAGATGTCAAACCCAGAGAATATCAAATAAAGAAGCCAATCCTTCGTACGTTTCACCCCCCAAAACCCTTTTGTTTACATTGTTGTATTTGTAATTTCATTTCGTGTCGAAGAAATAGATGTGAATTGCAACAACAACAAGACCTGTGCTGAATGATGTGCTGAATGACTAGTTGATTCTATGTGTGCGTTTTGCACTGCTTTTCACTAATACTTTGCAAATCTAATACATCAGCTGTTCGCTTCCAGCTTGTAGGCAAATCAAATTGACAGCTGAGGATTGACTTCTTTATTTCATATTCTCTGGTCAAACCTTCGTACGTTTCACACTCCAAAACCCATTTGTTTTCATGGTTGTATTTGTAATTTCAATTCGTGTCGAAGAATACATGTGAATTGCAACAACAACAACAACCACTCCTATCAGGTTTGTGTGCTGAATGACGTGCTGAATTACGAGTTAATTCTATGTGTGCATTTTGCCCTGTTTTTCACTAATACATACTTTGCAAATCTAATACATAAGCTATGCCTTTCAGCTTGTAGGCAAATCAAAACGACAGCCGAGGCTTGGCATCTTTATTTGATAATCTCTGGTAAAAATTGTACGGAATTGACGTTTCGAAATCATTGCTACTCAAGTCAATCGGTTGATAAATGTTAAAGTTATTCAATGTTTACACCGACCTTGAAGATGGCGCATGAATGCGTGCTGAGATAGAAAAAAAAGTGTGGAACCACTATTTGCAACTACTGAAATGGACAATGATGGAAGTAAGGTTTTAAGCAAGAAGGATAGAATAATGATACTCTCGACGTCAAAATTTAACATTTGGTATTGAATGTATTTCATTAATTTATACGACTGCATAACTAGCCCTTATAGTTCCCATACATTTGAAGCCGCTCAAAAATATTATGATAAAAGTTAAACAAAAAAAACAGCAAATTTTCGTATTTTTTATTTATTCAGCAGTCAAAATATTTGTATTTTTTGTTGATGCTAAGAAATCTGTTCGATTTCAATTTAGTTTGTCCAAATGTTTCCTTTCCATTTTGCAAATAACCAAAAAAAAACAAAGAACACCTATATAAATGCAGCTGTCAATAAATGAATTTTGCCCAACATTTTGGAACAATATTCACTTTATAGCACAGCTTTCACGAAAAACCGATCTTATTACGTGTTTTCTTAAATGCAACTGTGAGCCTGATCCAAAATTTCATTAATGAAGAATCAAGGAAATGTGTATAAAATTTCTTTTAATCAAATGAAATGGGTCCTTAAAAAAATATTTCAATAAAGCATAGTTTACAGTTCCGATGCGAAAAAAAAATCAATATTTTCAAAATGATTTTCCACCTATTCTGCGCACCAAGTTGAATAATATTCAAGGCGAAAAACGTTTGCTTTGGCCTAAACCACCCATTGAGTCATTAATTTACTCTTAATTGACAAGCTATAGGCCTAAAAATGGAAAATAATTATTTTTTGATGCGAAAACCATTTGCATGCAAATAATGCCTTGAGGTGAATATATTTTTTTTTTCGGAAGTATAAACCGACCATCAAAAAAAAATATTTTATTCACCACACTCTTTTTCGCATGCAAATCAATTGCCGGTCCATTGTTTTGCATGACATTCCATGACAGCATTGTTTTTTTTTTTGCATGAAGCTGTAAACCAATCATGCAAACAATTAAT
Organism: Dasysyrphus tricinctus; assembly: GCA_963921185.1. Classification (NCBI taxonomy): domain Eukaryota; kingdom Metazoa; phylum Arthropoda; class Insecta; order Diptera; family Syrphidae; genus Dasysyrphus; species Dasysyrphus tricinctus. The sequence goes on along the minus strand of OY992531.1, from coordinate 208,359,913 downwards.
TTTGCATTTCACCTCAATTATTTTTGACATGCGAGAATATTTGCATAGATTTTTTTTTGCGCACGGGAACTGTAAACTAGGCTTAAGGCCCCAAAAAATGAAACAAAACTTGAGAATTTTAGTTGTTGTTGTTGGGGCCTTATTTAATTTTTTCTTTGGGGACTTATTTCCTGGAGTTTCGCGGAGCCCAAAGTTTCAACCTTGCCTGCAGTTAATTGCGTCGCAAGAGTTGCCAGTAAAACCATCAATTGCGCTTTTCATCAGGCACTGTTTAAAGTACTACATTTACTGTTATACAATGTATAACAGTAAATGTAGTAATATGTGGTTAAGCAGACATTTAGCAAACTTCAACTTTCTGCTACAACCGCAGCTGTATTTATTGTGTTCCAGGGCTAAGACCACATCGAAACGTCAAATTTGGCATTAAATAAGTCAGTTAATTAGGCCAGTTCAGAAAAATGAGATATCAACGATTGTGAACAAAATTTCTTAGTTTTGCTGTCAAATACTGAAAAGAAAAATTATATTCGTTTCCTCATTTTTTGTCAGAGGTAAATAATTTATATCTCATTTTTCGGAATTAACCTAATTCAGAAATTAAAAACAGCAAATGAGTCAAATACTCTGAAAACAAATTCAATAGGTATTGTATAGCCAGCAGCTCCGTTAAACCACTTTTTTTTAGAGATTATTTCTGATCCGATGAGTAATAAAAAGTGGCGCCCACCTTTGCTGGTGATTAATCGAAATAGCGGAAGCACTCAGATGCCACCCGGTGAAGTGCACACTTTTCTTTTAATTGGTTAACATCAAAAATAATTACCTGAAGTGCGATATTCTTTCGATTTCAATCATCGTGTCATTTTTATTTTGCCAAGAAATTACATTCCCATGCTGACACTCCTGTGTCGCCCCAAATTCGTTAAAAGCTTATTATTTGCTGCCGCATTTGTTTAAAATAATAAAGAAATAAAAAAAAATCCTCAATTGAATGATGGTCATTTAAATTCTGGCATTTGAGAATGCACCAATGTTTTGCAATTATATTAATAATAGCTCCGTCATTCAAAATTTTATTTACTTTAACTTTACTTTTAGATTTCAGGTAAAATTGTTGCCATTTCTTTAAAAATGGGCAAAAAGATGGTAGTCGGAGAACTATCAGCCAATTTGATTTGTGCATAATACAAAAACCATTGTTTGGCTGGGTTGCCGCGGTCGAAGAGTTGCCATCTTATTTTTTCAATATGCAAACAAAATTGATCCAAAGCAACCTGTTTTTGTGAGGCTAAAATTTAGTTCGAAAATCCTTAAGAACTTGCGAATTTAGTATTCTTTAATTTAAAAGGCGTGAAACTGTTTTTATTTTATGGAGTCCATGGGTCTTTCCTTGCCTTGCTACATTTTGGCACACCTTCTATGAGTCTTCTTCTAACAGTTGTAGTGAAGATGCGTGGTTATTTTTTCCCTTCTTTTCCTTTGTGATTAAGAGGTTAATGTTAATGCTAATACCCTAGGTTAAGGTTAAGGTTAAGATTAAGGTTAAGGTTAAGGTTAAGGTTAAGGTTAAGGTTAAGGTTAAGGTTAAGGTTAAGGTTAAGGTTAAGGTTAAGGTTAAGGTTAAGGTTAAGGTTAAGGTTAAGGTTAAGGTTAAGGTTAAGGTTAAGGTTAAGGTTAAGGTTAAGGTTAAGGTTAAGGTTAAGGTTAAGGTTAAGGTTAAGGTTAAGGTTAAGGTTAAGGTTAAGGTTAAGGTTAAGGTTAAGGTTAAGGTTAAGGTTAAGGTTAAGGTTAAGGTTAAGGTTAAGGTTAAGGTTAAGGTTAAGGTTAAGGTTAAGGTTAAGGTTAAGGTTAAGGTTAAGGTTAAGGTTAAGGTTAAGGTTAAGGTTAAGGTTAAGTTTAAGGTTAAGGTTAAGGTTAAGGTTAAGGTTAAGGTTAAGGTTAAGGTTAAGGTTAAGGTTAAGGTTAAGGTTAAGGTTAAGGTTAAGGTTAAGGTTAAGGTTAAGGTTAAGGTTAAGGTTAAGGTTAAGGTTAAGGTTAAGGTTAAGGTTAAGGTTAAGGCTAAGGTTAAGGTTAAGGTTAAGGCTAAGGTTAAGGTTAAGGTTAAGGTTAAGGTTAAGGTTAAGGTTAAGGTTAAGGTTAAGGTTAAGGTTAAGGTTAAGGTTAAGGTTAAGGTTAAGGTTAAGGTTAAGGTTAAGGTTAAGGTTAAGGTTAAGGTTAAGGTTAAGGTTAAGGTTAAGGTTAAGGTTAAGGTTAAGGTTAAGGTTAAGGTTAAGGTTAAGGTTAAGGTTAAGGTTAAGGTTAAGGTTAAGGTTAAGGTTAAGGTTAAGGTTAAGGTTAAGGTTAAGGTTAAGGTTAAGGTTAAGGTTAAGGTTAAGGTTAAGGTTAAGGTTAAGGTTAAGGTTAAGGTTCAGGTTAAGGTTAAGGTTAAGGTTATTGTTAAGGTTAAGCTTAGGGTTAAGGTTAAGGTAAAGGTTAAGAGCTAATGTTGATTCAGACCACTACCTCATTTAAGCCAAGGTAATGCTATGGATATCCAGAACAAAGCCAAAATAGGGAAATCCTGTATGAAATTCGAAGTTGGACGGCTACAGTTGCAAGAAATCGCCATGTCGTTTTTCGATCGAGAGGGCGCACCCTCTTTAGTCCTATGCCGCCAACTCCAACCATCGAGAACCAAGTGCAAAAATTGCCAGGAACCCATTAGAGATGCTACCTCTGACGAGATGGGCCTTGCACAACCACCACAGCGAAACCCCTAATATGATTGCATCTATAGATGTCTAGTTTTGGCATCACTCAATCGGACGAACAAAGCGTGATGTCAGTTGTGATTTCGTGAGTATTGAAAAAGAAGCCGAGAAAATGAGTTTAACGGTTAATGAATATATGTATATATGTTTTCAATAAGAAAGGACAGCAACACCAACGGGTGTCTCGAAGAGAACGTCACACGTTGACGTTGATACGTTGTTTTATGGTAGTCAAGAGCTTTGTGTATCTAGTTTCAACTGAGTGAGTAATACCAACACTGAAATGAAACGAAGAATTGCTTATTCAAATCTCTGGTTGTTTGGGCTAAGAAGAAAGTTGAAGAGCAAAGCCCTAGGTGTCCCTGTATAAGACATTTATCATCCCGGATCTGATGTGTCGTGCAGAGGCATGGGCACTTTTAACGGTGGATGAGAACGCCTTAGCGCTTCTCCTGCTGATTTTTGGTCCCGCCACCGACCTAGCCACACAAGTGAAAACTCAACTACTGAGGTAGCGGAAAGTATTTGAATCGAATCCCGTGGGATGGCACAGTATAGGAGGACAGCTTAAGTGCGTAACAAATGGCGCACACAAGTGGAAAAAGAAATCTAACTAGAAACCGAGCCGGATGGAAGAAGCTTGTTGATTGAGTCCCTGGTCCACGTGGATTGCAGCCCCATCTTAAGTAAGTAAGAAAGTAGTCTTCCGAAAACGATCTTAAGATTTTTGTGCGGCACACTGCGAATTTTCATTTTTTTGATTATAGATCGAAAAATTTAGGGTACCTAATTCTTTTGGCCAAAGCTGTATTATTATGAATTAGGATCTTATTTATCGACTCTGAGAGGCAGACTGTCTTTTTTTCACCTCAAGCCCATAAGGTATGTCCTTCACCTGCCGTTAGCTCTCTGCCTATACCTGGAGCTTGCCACTCTAGTTCGATCGATTAATTCGTTTTTTCTTGATTTTTTTCTTACTATCGTTTTTTTGCTTTTGATTTTGATAGACATTATTTAATCTTTCTTTGACCAAAGTTTCATTTTTGTACTGATTAGTGAAACCAATCCTAGCTCTCTTTAACGTTCTTTAACATATTGTAGAAATCTTTAATTCAAAGACATGCCAATCCACTTGTCAGATATATTTCTTTTAGTATTATTGGCATTAAATAAATGTTGCTTGAAATTTCCTAATGCAGTCAATTTCCATCACAGTTGACATTTTACATACCAAAAAACTGTCGGTTAAAAAATTGTCAGACGCGTTATGAGTTGGATTATCTTATCGTAGAAAAAACGTTTTTTTTCTTCAGAAATTTCTCAGCACATCTGGTGGTTATTTTTACTCAAAAATTATTTGTGATAAAGACAAATCTATTTATCATAAATAACTATTTAAAAATGTGACACCCTTTTGATCTTAAGAAACGTCTTTTTAGTACCCTTACCCATGGTTAATTCTACACAAAATCATTAGTTTTTAAATGTGCCCCTTCTTTAACTTATGAAAGTTTATGATTAGAATTCAACCAGAAGCTTCGTAAAATAGAGTTATTTCTTTTATTCTTCAAAAATAAATTATAATGGCCACATAATAACCTATACGATCTTTGAGTTCCCTCAAGTTCAGATAAATTTCAACCTTTGCTGGCATAACAAATTATTATACGAGTATAGTACTGCGCATTTGACTGCCCTGCATTTTAAAAAAAGCCCCAATACTGTAATTGATAACAAAAAAAAAATATTATAATTTGGCGAGACGTATTAATCGATCGTTGGTATAATATAAAAAAGGTTAATATAATTATTTCATGTTCCCATACATTTTCATCATTTAATAAATACCTACCCCCAATTAAAAAAAGAAACACTTTATGATGCATGGAAAGTTTTTGATGTTTGATAATAATTTAAATACAATTATTTTACAAAATTCTATTTTAAGTGTATTTTTTTGTTTATAGATCTTGATAAAGTTTAAATATAAATGTTAAGCTTATTTATAGCTTGATTAGATTAGTCTTTAAAAATAAAACTATAAAGTTATAATTAGAGTAAGCACTCCGAAGTCAAAAAAGGTTATCTTAAAAAAAAAAATAAACAGTTCACAAGGTAAAGTACAGAGAAAAGAGTGTTTTTATGATAAACATACAAAAACATACTGCAAAAATAATCACACCATATTTACAGAGTTTTTAATGTATGACAAGAGAAATAGGTCAGCAATCCCATACAAGTGCAAGCCTTCATTATAGCTGCCTTAGTCAAGTCATTTGGGCTGACAAAATGGAGTTGCGTGGAAAGTTTTGAAAAGTGACGTTTCTTAAAGATTTTGATGTGATCTTATTGAATTTACACTTTGTGACCTAGCATCTTTGCCGATAGCACAGCAATTTGAAAAAATATTTTCAAAAACAGTGTTTTGCCAATATCGCCATCCTACCATAATTTAACTATGAAAACAGTCATGAGTTAAATTAAATCTGTGAAAATTCCTACATTTTATATTTGATCCTTTTTATCGCATGATATCTTTATCTCACAAAATATTTTTTTTTATTTATATGATATTGTTTTTTTTATACAAAAATTTATTAAAATCCAATCAACCCAATAATGAAAAAATTCAAAATAAAAAATGGAGTTCTAGGGGAGGTACTGCTTATAGGTGCTTAGTGTATTTTTTTCAAGTGGACCGTTCTAATTTTAGCACACAGAAAAAAATCGAGATTTTAGTTTTTCTTCAACGGTTTTTTAACATTTGTGTGGAAAATATCTATCGTTATTTTTGCGTAAAAATAAAATATTTTTTAAAATATTTCAAAGCGTGCTAAAAATATTAAAAATTGCCCTTTGACATCAAAAATAGCGCTTTGACATCAAAAATAGTATGTTCTCAAAGAGTGGCAGCACTGACAATTTACCCGAAAGTGCGTTTACGTAACACTTATCATTCAAGATATCAACTGATATTTATATTTATTTATATTTATCCTACACACGTTTGGCGTCTCAAGGCGTTTCCGTCCCACCTTTTGACATAAAAAAGAGTTACGTTCCGAAAAAGTGGCAACAATGGAATTTTAAACGAAGGTCCGTCTACTCAACACCTTGTTTTTTAAGATATCAATTGTTATTTCCTAAAACGCGTTTGATATCTGAAAGCGTTTTCGCAACTTGTTTCATGTTCAAAATATTAAAAATTATCAAAAAAGTGGAGGTTCCGTCCGTTGACATAAAACAAGTATGTTCTCGAAAAGTGGCAACACTGAAATTTTACCCAAAGGTGCGCCTACTCAACACCTATCTCTTTAGACATCAGACGTTGTTTTGATCATGAAATTTGGTAATTTACGATTTGTTTTATTTTTCCATTTTCCAGCGATTGTGAGCCATTTTTGAAAATGGCTTCCAAGCGACAAGATTACATTACTCCCGAGCTAAATAACACCCTTAGCATGTTAAAAATAAATTAAATAAGGCCCCGACAAAAAGCACTGGGATTTCGATTTCCTGACTGGACTACAGATTGGGCGTCAATTTTTAAAATGGTGCCTAAGCGACAGGGTTACAAAAATGACTCCTAAGCTAAATTTCAGCCTCGTTTCGTCCCTGCCAAAAAGCACATGGTATTCGGTTTCCTGGCCGGACTATATGTAAGTCGTTTTCGAAATACAAAAAATATTTTTTGAAAACTTCGGAACAAAATACAATTCAAACTTTTTGGAAGCTTCTGCATAAAAAAATAGTTAAATTCAGTCACATCGGTTTAAAAAAAAATTCAAAAATGGTTCTTTGTGTGGTACCATTAATAACCATTTTTTGAAAAATAACTTCCACCAAAAAGTGGCGTTTACTAAAAATAATTTATTGAATTTTTATTTCAACAAGTTATTGAGCTCTTTTTGAAAAAATAGGGCTTTGTGATATTGCTGACAAAAATCCTATCGCAGATACCGTTATCTTTCTTTTCTAAAAGCAGTGAAAACATATTTTTGTATTCAATATGTCAAAGCTACTGATTGAACGATTATTGAACTAAGTTTGCAAATAATAGATTAATGGGTGGCTTGTTTGACATGCAGACCCGTCTTTCGCCCGATTCCAAATCCTCATTTTTTGGCTATGAAGAAATTGTTAGCATGCCTCGAAAATGCTCTCCATTAACTGTTATGTGTATTCCACCTTCATCTTTGAAGAAAAATGGGCCAAATATGCTGCCAATCCAAAAACCATTCAAAACAGTCTTATTTTCAGAATGTATGACTACATCTGGATTAACCGATCCACAAATACGACAATTTTGTTTGTTTACGTATAGCCAAAGCCATCGAAATGGAAAAGTGCCTTTTTCATCCGAAAGATGATTTTATCAGCGTAATTATTGTTTATTTATTATCTACTCTAAAGTCCAAACATAAAAATGATAACGATGCTGGTCAATTACACCTTGTGACTGAATAATTAGAAATCCTTAAGGAGAACTTTTCTCAACGTAGTCCAACTGAGATTCATTCAGTGATGTTCAGGGTCAAAATAACATATGATTAAAAAAAAAATTCTAACCACCCACCCTTTACATTATTCCTACTTCCTTCCAACGAAATGTTAGCCGACAAAAGCTTTGCCATCTACCAAACATCTAATATAAAACATCCCCCCAACGATTAGGTTTAGTCACTTAAAATATTTTAATATTCTTCCGATATTATTCATTGTTGTTCAAAATAAAAAACTACAATTTATTTATACTTAATCACTCAACTTAAAAACACTCAGTTTTATAAATCACTTCTCTTCTCTGTTATTCGAAATTTATTACAAAAAATAAATTAATGGATTTTTAGTTTATTCTGTTTTCAAATATCAGTATTGAAATTTATAAGTCAGTGTAAAATGTTGTCAAAAAATGTTTTTACAAATCCATTTCGACCTTATAGTCTTCTAGGAAATTTAACTCTTAAAAAATAAAACTCTTAAAATTTTTGTTCGGGAATCCGCCAGAGTTACGAAATCCAAAGTTTCGAAAGGCAAAGTTTCGATTGATAGAGTTTCGAAAAACCAAATTTTCGAAAGGACAAAGTTTCAAGAAGATAAAGTTTCGAAGCGACGAAGTTAAGAAAGGAGAAAGTTTTGAAAAGTCAAAGTTTCGCAAGATAAAGTATCGAAGGACATAGTTTCGGAAAAAAATAATTTCCGAAATCCTCGGAACTTCGTTGTTCCTTGAGCGATTTAAATGAATTTGACACAGGTGATACAGAATTATCAAAGAAAAAAGTTTTTTTTTTTAAATAGGGTGTTCCAAAAATATGTCAACATATTGCAACTTCGTTGTTCCTTGAGCGATTTCAATCAAATTGGTACAGGTGATAGTTGATATACAGGTGTTTCGGACCTGAGTGGAAGTACTTTAGGATGTGGTTCTTGGGTATATTCTAAGAAAAAAAATGTATGGGGGGAAAGTTGTATCTCCTCTCCCTGAGACAAGGGACAGTTTCTGAAACACTGAGTTTAAATGCCAAAAAAAAAAATTAAAAACCAATGAAAACACATCTAATAATTTGCTATAGCTTTTTTGAAAGCTAATACTCCATTCTTCCATTTGTTTTTTTTCTTAAGTCGATATTTTTCAAAATTTTACGTAATTAAGTGTGCTGTTTTTGTGTTCAATATTCAATGCCCTTATTATTTTTAAGTCCATTACCGAAAACTAAATGTAAAAGTCTTTCTTAGTTTTTGAGAAATTAGAAATAACAAAAGGTACTTTTCCCAAATAAGCCCGAAAAAATGAATTTATTCATTAATTTATTATCCATAGTTTAACCTTTTTTCGGGCTGTTTTGGTAAAAGTACCTTTTGTTTTTTCTTAATTTCTCAAAAACTAAGAAAGATTTTTACAATTGGTTTTCGGTAATGAGGACATTGAATATTGAACACAAAAATAGCACTTAATTACGTAAAATTTTGAAAAATATCGACTTAAGAAAAAAAATCACAATTTAAAAAAAAAATTCACTTTGAAATTTAATTTCTCAAAAACTATTTGCTTAAACAACTTGATTTAAAAACTAAATGCAAGAAGGGAGTATAAGCTTTCAAAAAACTATAGCTTATTATTAGATGTGTTTTTTGGTTGATTTTTAATGTTTTTTTGGCATTTAAAGTCAATGTTACAGCCCCCCCCCCCTTCTGCCTCAGGGAGAGGAGATACAACTTTCCCCCATGTAATTTTTTTCTTAGAATAACCCCCAGAACCACACCCTAAAATGCTTCAACTCAGGTCCGGGACACCATGTAGAATTAAAAATGAAAAAAAAAAAAAATATTTTCAACAGGGTGTTCCAAAAAAAAAATTCAACTCAAGGAACAACGAAGTTGAATTTTCTTTGGAACACCTTTTTTGAAAATATTTTTTCCATTTTTAATTCTGTATCAGCTATCATACGGAGCTTAATAGAAGCCCAACAATACAAAGCTCCTGTTGAAAAACCACTTCAAGAAGAGAGAGGTATTTATAAGAGTATAGTTTATGTCCCCAAACTATCGGAAAATTTTAAGAAGACGATAAAAAACAAAAACACTGATATCAATCTAGCGTTCAAGTCAAGCAAGACGTTAGGACCTCTCTTCACCAACATGAAAACCAATATGGGGAAAGATAAGCGCAATGACGTCGTCTATAAAATAAACTGTCTTGGCAACACAGAAGAAGAGTGCAACCTTTGCTATATCGGAACTACGAAACAACTTCTTCGTCAACGAATTTCCAACCACCGATCCGACATCAATCAAAAAAGCACCGGGAAGACAGCACTGGCTTTACACAGCGTAGAATGTGGACAAGAGCCAGATTTTGATGGTGTTGAGATTCTGGAAACGGAGAAACATGTTTCCAAGCGGTATACTTTGGAAACTCTTCATATCATTAACAACAAAAATAATATGAACCGCAAACATGACACCCCGAACATCTCATCGGTTTATTGCAACCACCGTCAAAACGTCGGGAAATAAAATGGAATTTTTGTTTCATTAATTAATATTATTACGACCAAACAGCCGAACAAGAAAATTAAAATTTCTCACATACCTACAACATGTATCAGCTATCGCCTTTGTAAATTTCATTAAAATCGCTCAAGGAACAACGAAGTTCCGTGGATTTTGGATTTTTTTTTCGTAACTTTGTCCTTCGATAATTTCTCTTGCGATACTTTGACTTTTCGAAACTTTCTCCTTTCGTAACTTCGTTTTTCGAAATGTTATTTTCGAAAACTTAATCTTTTCGAAGCTTTGTCCTTTCGAAACTTTGGTTTTTCGAAACTTTATCCTTTGAAACTTTGCCTTTCGAAACTTTGTTTTTCAAAACTCTGTTTTTTTTCAATTATTTTTTTGTGAAACTTTTTTTTTTTTAATGTGTTTTCTTACTTAACATAAATGACTAATATAAATTTGATTGTGTAATAATATCAAAGCAATTTACTTAGAAGTAAGCAAGCATTTATATCAACAAGTCCACCCTGTTCCTGTTTATCACATCGTCTGTAATTTGATACCTCAAGTTAAGTTGCATTCTCTATTGTTTGTTTTAAATAAATGCAAATCAGGTGTACCGGAAATCTATACTTCGTATGTATAAACAATATACATAATTATGTACATAGCTTTGTTTATTTAAAAATAAAAAAATAATAATAAATCGACTTAAATTGGTTTATCCTGGATTATTCTCTATTGATCGTCATTGTTTTATCTAATGTGGTTATAGTTATGATTTATTTGTGGTAGATCTAAGGCGGCTTCTTTTTTTTTATTTTTTTTGTTGTTGTCTAAAACGAAGTTTCCAGTTTTTATGTAAATTCAACAGTAGCTTATTATTTTATGGCTTCTAAATAGCCAGCTGTTAAAAACAGTTCAATTCACATAAGCATTTCAATCATTTTCTAAAAACCAATTCACATATTTTTAAATGTGAAGTTAATTCATCTTTAATTAATATAAATTAAGGGATTTCAAATTTTAAATCGGTAAATGACTAAATTTTACCAAAAATATACTGACTAATTCCTACCCCAAATAAAAATTGATAAGAGATTTATTTGATATTTCAAAATATTTTTGTTATTGATTAGTTTTTTTTTTTGTAAAAAGAAATATTTTATTGAATATGAATTGTCATTGTTTATCAAAACACAAAAAAAGTGCTGACTAAGCTCACATATTCTTAAAAAAAAAGTTAACCATTGTTAAATCTATTTAAGAAAACTAGACTTTGACCAAATTTTATAAACATTATTCACCCAGACTCAATTTTGGGTCTCGCCAATAGTAAAAATTTAAATATTGAGTCTGACTCCTTCCACAACTCATTCATTAGATTCTGTAATCGTGGTGATTAAAACAAACACATTTTTGTGTGTTTGTTTTACACTTATTTATTTCATGACTCAAAAGAATAGAACATGTCAAAACTAATTCATGATAATCTATCAAAAATAAATGACTAAATCTTTAAACATTCACAAAAATATTACTTGAATGTTCTAGCGCTACTTGAAAGAGAAAAAAGCTTGTCATCCAAATCAACAACATTTGGCTGTCAACCTGTAGGCAAACGACGCTTTGGGTTTTCAATCTGATCCATTCCTACCTACCAACCGAAAACCAAGAGCGAATTTGAAGTGTAGGAAAAATGAGGAAGCTGTCTAAGGGCGACCAGACTATGGGGCACCTAAATTAAATAGCAATTCAGAATTCAACTTGCTACAAATTGTATGAAAAAGTTCATATTTTGCTCGACATCTGAAGTTAAAAGTTTCACGTGCGATAAAGCAGACATTACCGCAATCCAGGAATTTTTTTTATTATTTATGTTCTTTTGAGTGGCGAAGAAATGCTTTATGCACCGTAGTTTGCTAACCCGCAACCCCTACCTCCCTCAACCCCTGGACCACTCCTTACATTACTTCAGGGGTCTGCAATCTTGAACACTTTTGGACTCACTCTGTTTCGCGGTATTCGTCTTCTTTTAATTTTGTCTTCTTCTGAAAATTTGTTGTACATAAAGGCAAACTTGGCTCCATTTTTGCTCAATGGCCAGCATTTTTGTCCACTATGTTGTCTAGTGTGGTTGTTCCGATGCTTCCTTCCACATCTTGTCTACAGGGTTCCCACCTGCTGCGGGCGAAGAAAGTGTGCTACACATCGTCTGCTGGAGAGGCCCCATGCTGGCAGGATGGACTATTTGTTTTGCCGATCTTGTGGAAGAAGGCGTAGTTCATTCCATTTCAATCAGCCTCGCTCCTGATCAGCCTTACTGTCCATCTTCCTTTGTTTTCTGAGAACCAACGCTTTTGCTTCGTTAGCTCTTACACCTCCTTGGTTGCTGCTTGCACTTTCACTTTCACCTTTTTGTTGTAGATGTTCTTCCTTTCTGCCGCTAGGAGATCGATCCTGCGACTATTATGATGGCTGATTCCGACACCGTGTGATTTCAGCATTATCTCCATGAGCTTTTCCTCTCGGTGTCCAACGTGCACAGATTCCTGTATGCGGATGGTGAATCCGGGTCTCCTTTGCCTGTGCTGATCACCATCATGCAATCCCAGAGATGCGATGGATAGGATCAAGAAAAAAGGATTTTGACAAATGACAACGGTCTGCTACAATAATAGACTTTTCAGAAGCTCGTATCACGTTGATAAGTAGCACTAGGCTTCTACGCCTAAGGCCTAGTTCACATGGCAATGCACCTCACTTTTGTTCGTAGTATTAATTCTTTCACACGACTCTTACTTCTTAGACTCTTCGAGAGGCAAATGTCAACTATGAGCATTTCTTTGTTGCGGCAAGGTTAAGAATCAAATCAAAAGAAACTACGAACCAGCCTGGAGTCGCCAGAGTGAGCATCTGAGCGAGACGCCAACAACCGTTGTTCTCAGTATCCCGATTTCATTGAAGAAGCAGCCGAAAACACAATAGGCTACCATCCAATCCACCCCCTTCCCCCCCTAAAAAAAAGAACCCGTGATGATGATGATGATGTTGAAAACGTCGTACAGCTAAGGTAATAAGCAAAAGATGCTTCACCGTAAAACAAGAGCAGCGAGAGAGTAGTATCGACCACAGAGAAGAGAGGAGACGAAGAGCTTGTGTAGAAAGAAGAAGGCGTACGCATCCTCCTATTTCAAGGAGATTGAAAAGTCTCGCAAACGAAACAAATACTCGAAAGTTTTATTAAAAACCCAGCAACTGGCTGCTGGTTTTAAAACCGGAACTCAGGCTTTTAGAGACAGCAACGGTCACCGAAGCACAGGGAATAGTAGATGTATTCAAGCAGTATTTCCAGCAGCTACTAAACGGGCATCAGGTAGAGCGGGAAATAGAACAAGAAGAGAACCCATCCCCAGTCAATGAAGACCTAGTTCTACGACCCAGTAAAGAAGAGGAAGACTTTGCCATAAACAAGCTTAAGAACATTGCTGGATCTGATGGTTTAACAGCAGAGCTCTGCCAGTACAGAGGAGATGTGTTAAAAGAATGCATGCATCAATTCATCAACGAAGTTTGGGTGGAAGGAAGCATGTCCGATGACTGGTCTATTGCGTCCATTTGTCCCATCTACAAAAAAGACGATATCCCTGATTAACGTCTCATACAAGATATTATACAACGTTCTAAGTGAGCATCTTAAGCCGTTCTGCAACACAATAATCGGCAAGTACCAGTGTGGCTTACACCTAGGAAGATCGACCATAGACCAAATATTCATTATCAGACAAATCCTGGAAAAGACGAATGAATTTCAGGTCAAGACACCATCTTTTCATCTACTTCAAAGTCGCATATGATAGCAGTCGGCATAATGGTAAGTGCGTTGGGCTGTCAGGCCGGAAGTCTGGACTCGATTCCCAGCCGCTGCCACCTAAAAACAGAAATGTTTTTCCCGTGCACTTTGTCTTTCGAAAGGGAGTTTTGAACCCATTTGTTTGGCCAAATCAAAGTAGTAGCGGTTCGCTAGGGTAATTCTACGTCGGATTTCCACTTAGATTTCGTTCTTGGAATTGATGTTTGTTCGGAGGAAGGTTTACTCCTTGACTACCTCGAAATTACTGCTACCAACAGTCACATTTTGTCCTAGACGATGTTTGTTTGTTGATAGCATATACTTTGTTTTACCCTCATTAAATAGCTGAGAATGCCTCAAGTACAGCTCGATTGCAGCGGCCGATGATGTCGATGTCAACCGCATAGCCAAGCAGTTGAGAAGACCTGTTGAAGATATTGCCTGCCACCTTAACACCACTCTTGCGCTCTATCTGCTCCAGGACTAGGTTCATGAAATCACATGATATCGCATCTCCTTGTCTGAACCCTGTACACGTCCAGAATAGCTAGCTCGGATGAGCTGCTACCCATTTGCACTTTGCACCGCGTATTTTGTAACATCATGTGGCATAGCTTGATCAGCTTTTTCTGGGTCCCGAGTTCCGACATTGCCAATAGAAACTCTTGGTGACTTATGCTATATTGTGCGGATTTGAAGTCGATTAATAGATGGTGGGCATTGACTTGAAATTCGTTGGTCTTTTCCAGGATTTGCCTCAATGTGAAGATTTGTTGGTCTATATTGTTTATCTGCCTGGCCTGAAGCCACACTGGTACATGGCGATCATTGTGTTGCTGAAAGGTTTTAGACGCTCACATATTACGTTGGATAGGATCTTGTAAGCAACATTAAGCAGGAATATGCCTCTGTAGTTCTTGCAGGACATAGAATCGCCTTTTTTTGTAGATTGGGTATATGGAGCTATTTGACCAGTCGTCGGGCATACCACACTTGGTTGATGGTGCATGCACCCCACCCGGACATCTCCTTCACACTTGAAGAATTCCGCAGGTAGGCCATCCGAGCCGGCGAATTTGTTGGGCCCTGGGACTGGATCTTCATTGATTGGTCTAATGCTTTTTTGTTCTCCTGTCACTTCCTCTACATCTCTCGATTATCGTTGTAAATTTTCCTGTACTTTCTTATTTTGTCGCTTCTTTTTAATAGTGTTCCAGGGAAATAGCTAGTTGCACTCCTAATTTAAGGAATTCGTACTTCCAGTAATACACACTAGCTGGGTCCACATTTCCCTCCCAGTTCTGAATATCAACAGATTTTTACTTGAAAATTAAAAATAAAATTATTTAGCTTCATATTCAAAAGTGCACATAGGGCCAGCGAATAAACCAGAACGCTCCTGCTAGAGACAGCTATTAATATGATATATACGATTCTAATCTGCCTGATCAGCCGGCTACGTCGAGTGGCGGCGTGTCGGTGGCGACTATATACCATATGACCACTCAACCCTTCGATTATTTAACAATCACTTATAAACTAGAACGCGATTATAATTATAATACAAAAATAAATTAAGTGGACACACATAAAGTTTGACGCCAATGACCACACCGCGTTGCGCGCCAGCAGCGAGCCGTTAAAGATAAAAAAAAAAACAGCTGAACTTTGATTTTTTGTTGTTGTTATCTTATCTCCGTCTGCTGTTTGAATAGTTCAGCTTACCGCTCTTTTTCCTAACCCTAACTTACTATAGTTTGCACTTTGAAAAGAGTTATACTCGTATCTCGTATCTTTCATTCACAAGAAAAACTTTACAATTTTGCTCACAAATACAAACTGAAAATTCATATGTTAAAATATACAAAAGATACAATATCTAATCTCGAACACAATATATGACATCCTCTCGAATTCTCCTCGCTTCTCCTCCCCTAAATAATGAAACCCCGGCTACCACAATATGGCAACAAACACTGCCATGAACCGCATTTTTTCAGCAACGCTCATTTTTTCATTTCCCCCTGCTCAGAGATTTATTTTATTTATAACTGTATTTGTATCTACAACTCTAGCTACTTGCTGAATGTATAGTATCTGTGAGATACTTTTTTGCTTTCCTACGACGCGACGACGACTCACTTAGGTACTCGTATCGTACTCTATACACTATACGAACGACAGACCGACACGACCGTTGGTTGTATTCACTGTTTGGCGAGGCGGTTAAAGAAAAAATTCATAAAACTTGATCACACGTTCGAAATAATTTCAGTCTTTTGAGTTGAGTCGTGCCTTAATGGTTGGGTTCGCAGCTTATTATCTTAATATTTGTTTTTTAATGTAAAAAAAGAAAATAGAAAATAAAACATAAATAAAGAAGTTAATCAAAATCAAAAATTTAATATCTTAAATATAAAAACGGATCGAAGAAAAAAAAAGCTAAACAAAATAAACCACAATAAACATATTTTATAAACAAAAAAGAAATCTATCAAACTTTTTTGTGATATATCGTGTCAAGTGTTGGGAAACTCAAATTTTGTTACTTAAGTTAACAAGAAATATACAAAAAATAAAACAAAAACAATTCAATTTGCATAAAGTATAAATAATAACCTTTGGATATTTTAATTAAATAAATAAATTTAAAGTGAGTACTTATACCAAAATACTAAATAATTCTTTTTTTGTGATAATTTAATGTAGTGCTTAAGTAGTTCAATCCAGATTGTGTGTATGAAGTGTTGGAACACTTTATGAATTCAATTAAACGTGAATTTATTCACTTACACACTTGAAATTGCACTTGAAATGCAACAAATAAATTTTGTTCTGCTTGTGGCTTTTGCAGAAAAATGCACTGCACAGCGCATGAATTGCGGTTATGAGATTTTTTTTTTACTTCAACTAGAGGTGCAGTTTTTTTATTCGTTTGGAAATTTCCGATTTATTTTGACAGTGATTTTGTTTGTTTTTTCTATTGAAATGCACTGGAGGCTTTCATTGCTGATCAAAAATTTTCGAAAATACTTGTGTGTTTCGAACACTACCCTGTCTCCCGTACAAAGTTCCAGGACATGCACTTCATTTATTTAAGCAGTGCTAGTTCTGTTAAAAAACATTCCTAAAATCGGGTACTTCCAGTAATGGACATAAGTTTTTCAAAAGTACTCTTATGTTAAGAGATTCTTTCTTTAACCGAACTACATGAATGTGGAGTGCTTAAGTCGGCTCTGTTTGTCCTTCCCCTTTTAATATTCAAAACTACAAAACCATAATATGCTCAGTGGAATGTTTTTCAATATTTTCCTCAATAAGTTTCAAATCTAGAAAAATGTTTTAAGTGCGAAACATTGTTTATTATTTTTTAACAGCAACAACAGAATCGAACGTTTTCATAGGGCTGTCAAATAATTGAGGTATTATTTGGTATGTTTTCTTTTTTTTTTAACTTCAGATTCTCCTATGTACGGGCCGGGTTGAATACATAACATTTAACAACTGATTTTTCAGACCTTAATTTCCTTATTTTCTTATTTGACAGCTGTCAGATGTCAGATGTGACAGGTAGCCAGTAAGAGCATTGAATAAATTCAAAAATCTGAGTTTTCAGTGTTGAAATTTGATGCAATAAATGTACGCAGTATCCTTTTTATTTTCAGTGAAGGGGAATATTCTTTCCATAAAAATTGTGAAGTTTGTCAAATTTTGCTAAAGATATTTTGAATTAAAAAGAGATTATGTTGACTGTTAGTTGGTTTGATTGCCATTGACTTTTTTTTGCATGTAAATTCATGTAATTTGTTTTTTTAGTATTAGTTAAAAGAAAAACTAAGTTAGTGCGCAGTGTCACACCTGTAACAAATTACTATTTATTTTTTATTTATATTATTTTTAAAATTTGTATCAACCAGATAACTCGAAGATTTAGAGGAATATTTTTATATAAGTTTCAGATAAAAATTTCATTGAATATGAAATTAATGCTCAACTCAAATTTAAAGCATTTTTAAGTTTGTGTCACATCCGTCACAAGTTGACATTTCAAAACTTAATTTGTCTGTTTTATTTTGACCCATTTTGGGCATTGTTGTTGTTTGAAATGAGAATAAAATAAAATTTTAGTGGAAGTTCTTTCCATTTTTAATCATTGGCTTATGCAAAATATTTTACTTCATAAAATACGGGAAGACTTTTAAAAAGAGATATCAACATTTTTCCTTTTATTTAAATTTAGATAATTCATATAAAAGTTCTTCATATTCCTAAGGCTCGATTTTGAATGTGCAATCCTTATTTTAAACACAATTTAGAGCTGAACTTTAAGAAGATACTTTTAACAAAAGTCGTGGAAATTCACTGTTTCGATTTTTATTTTTATTTTCCGATTTTTTTTTTGAGAAATTACTAAAAGTTTCTATATATTCTTTGAATAAGTCACTCCTCAAATGATAACATTTTTTTTGTTTATTATAATTCTGTTTATGAGTTAAAATCATAAGTACTTGGTCACACCCGTAACATAAAATCGTCACACCCATAACATAAAATTGTCACACCCGTAATAAACTTCAAACTATAATAAAATTATGAGTAAAAGTGTCACTAACGTAACAATGGAAATACTCCTTTATTAAAATTGATTGAGAATAATAATTTATAAAATTAGAGACTACTAATGTTACATCCCACACATTGGGATCATCCCTTTTTAAATCTAGATACCCGCTGCTATGGTTGCTATGGACACTCCTACCATTCGTTTGGCACTTCAAATACTACAAACAACATTTTGTAGTTTATGCAATATTTAAACAAATTTGTGGCTTCATGAAAAAAATTACAAACTTTAGTTACAAGATAAGTAAATTTTTGACAAAAATTTTCAAGAGTGTTCTTTCCAATAAGATGATAATTTTGAGGAATGCACCTCCTTCCATTTGAAGTGATATTTTTGCCGCTTTTAAAGAGGCCGTCTTGTGTGATGATGATAAGCGTATTTTGTTAGTTCTTTTTCGTAAAATTTCAATCATCATCCTCCTATGGTGAGCTAAATAAGTTCCAGGAATTGCAGAGTTAAAAATAACCTTTTTTCTAGTTGTTAAAATCTAGTATAATGTATAAAAGTCTTGATCTAGTATTTGAGAGAGAAGCAATACACGGTCATTAAATTGGATTTGATGAACTGCAAAAGTTCCAGAAATTGCCGAATATGAATTGAACTTTTTCTTAGTTGCAAGAATCTAGTACAATTAATATCAATCTTGACCTAGTATTCGAGAGAGAGAAACTAGAAATTAATGGGTCATTATATTCGATGTGGTGAACTGCATATGCTCCAGCAATTGCAGAGTCTGAAATGGCCTTTTTGCTAGTTGTAAGAATCTAGTACAATGAATATAAGTCTTGATCTAGTACTCGAAATAGAAGTACATGAATATAGAAATACCCAGGCCATTACATTGGATGTGTTAAATTGCATAAGGGCTAGCAATTTCGGAGTGCGAACTGATCTTTTTCTTAGTTGTAAGAATCTAGTACAATTAGTGTTAGTCTTTTCCCTTTCACTAGATCAGTAGCTTCTGATCGAAGGTGGACTAAAGTCCCGTTAAATTTTATCCCAAGTTTAATTTTTGGCACTTATCTTATTTGTAAGAAATTGGTACAATAAATATAAGACTTAATCTAGTATTCAAGGGAGAAGAAAATGAATATTTCTTCTTCATTTTACACTTTTTTTCAGAGTGCGAACTGACCTTTTTCTTAGTTATAAGAATCTAGTGCAATGAATATTAATCTTCCCCTTTCCTCTTTCACTAGATCAGCAGCTACTGATCTAAGGTGGATTAAAATCCCGTTAAATTTGATCCCAAGTTTAATTTTTGGCACTTATCTTATTTGTAAAAATTTAGTACAATAAATATAAGTCTTAGTCTAGTATTCAAGCGAGAAGCAAATGAATATGGTTATTTCATTTTACACTTGATGTAGCAAACTGCATAAGCTACAGCAATTTCAGAGTGCGAACTGACCTTTTTCTTTGTTGTAAGAATCTAGTACAATGAATATTTATCTTTCTCCTTTCCTCTTTCACTAGATCAGCAACTACTGATCTAAGGTGGATTAAAGACCCGTTAAATGTAATCCCAAGTTTAATTTCTGACACTAATGAAGTACATACATCTATATACGAGTATGTGGCAACGTCAGAATTTATTCCAAATATTTACCAAATTGACACGTCCAAGGTCTCGTTTTTCAGTTCAAGTTAATACAAGTTTCGGGGCAAAACCGCAGTTAACTACTGAAACCTCTTTTTTCAGTTTATTTAGATCCCGAGTTAAATTCTACCAAATTTGGTGAGTTTACACTTTACTAATGTTGTATTCCAATTCCATTAATATTTCTATTAAATTTGATTCATAGATTATTAATCGTATGGATAGAGCGATAGAGAGGCGCCACCTTGATTTCGATAGTGAAAGGTCGGTTTCCGTTGTCACGTCGCTCTTCGATTTCTTGAAGTGGAACAGAATGGCAACCAAATGAAAACGACATTAAAGTTAATCCTCCACTGAAAAACTACAAAATACTAAATCTGCCCTTATTTTTCGAAACATCACTAAAGATTTATTTTCATTCAAAACAAAATTCCTCTTAGATCTGTGAAGATGACAACTTGTCAAATTTAAAGAAATTTTAAATTAATTTATAAACACCTTGTCATAGTACGCACGAATTCTTTTCTTACGCGACTCACATGATTTCTTTTACTCACACAACACGTTAATCAACAAAAAATCTTATTATTTATAAAAAAAAAACCACGAGGTGTTAATTTTTAAACATATTATTATTATGATCCTGTGGAATACGAGTAAATTCTTTGTAAACCTAAACAAACACTTCTCGCAATTCTAGTTACAACTTTTTCATTTTCTCTCTGGCAATTTGTCACGTTTCTTCTAAAAGATTGTTAGTTTATACAACATAGTGTATTCTGCTTACCGCCGGAACGGATATTGACTTAATTTTCACAGCTTTCTATTGTAGTAGGTAATTATTGCAAGTATTATCAATAATAATTTAAGTGAAACTCAAACAAGTCGCGGAAATGTTCACGTGAATCAACAACAAATAATAAAAAATTATAATCAATACCTATGTAGATGTACACAAACTGGTTTCAAACGGATAGTAGAATAGAAAAGGATTTTTTAAAGGAACCGAATAAGTAGAGGTACTTGACTACTCATCTTAAATGTCAAAATGCAGCTCCGACGAGAGTCAGAAACTGATGAAAGTGACCAAAATTTTCACTGCAAAGTTCCCTAACTGAGACGATCATAAAACAAAATTCTTGTGATAAGTTTCCTTCAATAAATATTGGCTCTTGAATGTTAATTCAAAATATTTATTTTGAAAAAAAAAAAATTCCAAATTGCAAAACTAGTTCTAACCAGCATTTATGTTTAAAAGTATGTAATGTTTTTCCTCTTTTACATTTCTGTGTACCTACATAGTGTGCATTTAACAAATAGTTTTATTGATCTTGTAGAAATTATGCATACTCAGCAGATTCACAGTGTATCTGTTTCTGCATCTTCATGCTATGAAGATTGTAGAGAAAGATAGAAGTAATATCTCACCAAGGGTGGACTAAGTCTAATACAGAGGCCTTTAAGTTTAACCATTTTTGGGGCTCTTTTTTCATGTAATCTTCTCCCGATTATTCTTCTAATTGTGAAGTCTTCTTACAACTTCAACATAAGAACAAATTTTTTAAAAAAGGGACTTTTTTAAAAATAATAAAATCACTTAAGAAACTTTTGAATCCTGGGCCTAATTTGCTTTAATGATAATCCACCACTGCCCCTGATGTGCATTCCAAGAGAAATCAACTGGAATTGAACTAATCTATACCAGTTATTTCCAGTGTGGGAAAGAATGTTTGTATACATTTATATCTTTTAGTTTTTCCTTGGGATTTTTGTTTCATTATTCGTTCGAGTACTAAGTATTGGTACATAATAATAAACATACATATACATACATATGTACGAAGAATTCAAGTATATGACGATGAACATTTTATAGTTAACTGCTATGCTTGCAAGGTTTGTGTTTTTTTTTGTTGTTGTTGTTTCCTTCTCATTTTATGTATTTATTTATTTTCTTTAGAAAACGTGATTGAATGCAGTTAAACTGAATAAATCAAAGGAAAATAAATAATTTTACTATTGAGGATATTTTTTTATTATTTTTTTTTTTCGAAAAATTGCATGCATTTGGAATAAAATACATTTTACTTAAGGGTAAATACTAATTAGGCTTTTATGAAATGTGTCTGCATTGATAACTAAACCTGTTTTTTTTAAAATAAAGGGATAAAAGGTTAGGAGTTGTTGGCAAAAAATTAAATGCAACAAAATATGCATACAGCTTGTTTTGATGGGAACAAAATATTGCATTGTGTTTTGTCACTTGGATATGGACAAATAAGTTGCTCTAAAATCAAGTTAAAAGCTTTAGAATTACGAAACAATGCAAACTTCAACAAGCAGCTGTTCTCAATAATTTCACTGAAACGGGTTGTGATCAGCAGTGTGCAGCTTGGATGCCCAGATCCATGCCCACCAAAAAGAAGTCCTTCAACAATCTCAAATGAAAAATTGTAACAATGTTTTTGCCGTTCATTTACATTTGTTTGGATAGTTTTTCTGCAGATCTTCGTTAAACGTACATTTACGCTTGGGCATTTTGTTTCTTAATTCACTTCTTTTCACATTTAAAAAAGCACACACAGTATAAACAAAACATAACAAAACAAACCAAACCGTTGTATTGGCCAGGTTCAAACACCGAACTAAAGCGATCTGGATAGGTTTGTGTTGTTGTAATCCCTTGTTAAAACACAGCTGATGACGAAACAGCTGTTGGCAGAAAAGAGATCCCAAGCTATCCTAGAAATTTTAGGATACAAAGCTATCCTATGAGAAATGTCAACAACAGCTGACTTGCGTTCAAACACATACATGGATACAAAGCTATCCAAGATAGGCTATCTATTCAAACATTGAACGCTCCCAACTTTAAACAGAAATAAGACAGGATTGAACTCAGCTGTCAAATGGGTGGGTGTGTTCAGACAATTGTTTGAAAAAAAAGATGGCGTTGTGCTCAGAAGTGAATGAGTTCAGTTAAAAATATAATCTAGGCCGGGTTCACACTAGAAAGACGAAGTAAATTTCTGAATTATTGTTTGAAATAAAGTGTTGTTGGAGTTTTGTGATGTCGAAAAATTTAGTTAACTGAGAAAACCCAATAAGAAGAAAAATGCGTATTTCCGAGTGAATAATGAAAATATTTCTTTTTATTTAATGTTTGAAGTTTTGTAATGCTATGTTACCACCAAAATGAAATCTGAGATTTCAGTTGAAATCTTTTGATATTTTGAGCCGCTGGTATAAGGCTATATAGAAATTTCAACGAAATCTCAATAAAAACTCTGGATTTCAACGAAATATCAATGAAATTCTGCTCCACAAATTTGAAGTCTCAAAATTTTGGTGGAAACATAGCATAATGTTAAATTTGAATTAAAAAAAAATGCAAATGCACAACAAGAATACCAATTCACGCACTTTTCAATTTATTTTCACACTAGTCTGCCTGTCGTTCAAGAAGTGCGAACAAAGATCACTACTTTGACGTTTGTGTTTTTATGTTATTGTTATTTTGCAAAGAAACAAAGTTGAAAATAGCACATTGGTACATTGTTTGGTTACTGATCATTTCAGATGAGGGTGAAAAGATTTTACAGCTAATTTTTTAAGAGTAGCATCAATATAACATCACCCAAGATTACATATGGGCTATTAGTAGCTGTCATAGAAAAATTGTTGTTGGAAATTTTGGAAAAAGATTTCCGATAAATATCCCTCCTATAGCTTAATTTTCTTTTAGATTCTCCTTGACTTTATTTTTTTATTCTGTCGAATAATTTTAAATTGGTTGTTTTGGAAAGTAAACGAACAGACCTAATATTTATCGGCTTATTTATCATTTACCAAGTGATGAAAGACAGATTTGACAGGACAGGGCTGTTAATTTTATATAGTTCAAAGAATGAAAGGGGATTTTCTTGTTTTGTATCTTCCATCATTTTCTGATAAATGCGTCTTTTGTTAGAAAAAGACAAGTGGAAACTTAGCCTATAGAAAAAGAAATTACTTCAAAATCATTATGCTTGTCAAACGAATAGATGTGTCATTTGTGACAGCTAGAATGTGTTCCTGGGTTTTAAAAACAAGAACTAAGGTGTATGTAAAATTTATTGTTTTCTAAAAATACTCGTTCATATTATTTTTACTTGCGGTAGCTATCTACTTTATTGGAAGTTATATGCATTCGTTAAAACAAAAATTGAACTTCAATCAAACTTGTTTTTTTTTTCATCAAAGTTTGTTTTAATCTTAACGAACTCAAGTTGTTGTTTTCATCCGAAAAATTATATTCCAATGTTTATTAACTTTAAACTTGTTTTAATAAATAAGTTAAATAAAAATACAAGATTGCAATTTTAAAAACAAAAATTACTCCTCTGTTCTTTTAAGATGGCAAACAATAATAAAACGTGTACCATCCAACTGTCATTTTTTCATTTTCTTTTTATCCTCGACACTATTGATGTTTTGGTTTTTTGTTCAATTAAGTGCATTTGGTTGAGAATTGATTGTACTTTGAACTCTCTTTCGTTATTTTTAAGACAATAAGATCAATAACACAGATAAGCTGCGGTTGGTTAAATAAAACAAATCAACAACAACAACTCCTGCGTGACACATGACACTAACGATCGCGTGATTGTTAATATACTTCAAAATTGACTTAAAAATTAGTAAAAATAAAAAAAAATATATTTTATTAATAAAAGTGCTTGGCTTTGGCCAATCATTGACACCAATTTCATACAATAGCTTACCTCATAGCCTCTATTCAACATTTTTTTTTACAATATGAGGTTTAAGTATAGAGTGTGTGGGCTCAATGAATGCATTTTTATATAGTCGCGTCGCTCGACTGCGATCGACGCCATCGCCAAACCAAGTCGTGCCACCGAAGGTTAAAGTTCTGCATTCCATGAGGAATGGGTTGAGGTGTTTTGCAATCACATCACCACAACTAGCCTTCGTCTTATGTCTCATGTAATATTGATTTTTTTGTCTACTATACATTAAGAGGAAGTAATTTATTTACATGACAAGAAATGCATTGAATAAAAAAAATTGTTGGCCTTGTAAGAAACGATGTAATCGATTTGATGATCTTCATACTCATATCTTTAAGTGATCTTCTTCACTCGTTATGTACTTTTGTTTCTCTTTCTCTCTCTCTCTCTCTCTCTCTCTCACTCTCTTTATGCAATAAACCTAGAATCCACCAATTATGAGAGTTTAAACTGACCTTAAGATTGCAGCTTCAAACTATGTATACATTGTATATGTACGATGTGTATAAATAAAAACTTTAAAACTTTGAACGATCTGATCTCACTGATGATGATGATCTGATCATGATGGGAAAATGTATGAGAGTCGATAAATTGAAGACCGTCAAATGAATTTTAAAAAAGACACTTGTATTTTAATTGATGAACGGAACTGGCAAAGCCTCATTTTTTAATTGTCTTTGGTTTTATTTTAAATATTTTTTTTTAAAGAAAACTAAAAAAAATCTAGACAATTAAGGGAATCGAAAATTACAATGCATCTGCTTTGATCAATTACATACAAATGGCAGCGTGTGATTATTTTGATTCAATGATGTTTAATTTTAATTATTTTTTTTTCGTACCTGATTCAATAGGTATTTATATTCTACCTATTAAAATTCTAAGTGCGTAGTTTGAGGTTTTAACTTTTTTTTGCATAACTTTCTTCATTGGGAATTCAATAGTTTGTTTAATGTAAATGTGCGGTTTTTGAAGGGAATTGGAAGAAATAAAAAAATAATTATCTATGCCTTTATAATTGTCTTATTACACTAACCACTTTTTTCTATTGTGTGTTATGTAAATTATAATAATTGCAAAATTAAATTTAATACAATAAAAAAAAGATTTCATCTATAATTTATTCCGAATTTGCTCGTTGCTCAAACCGGAGATTGGATTGAAAATTCACAATAAGAAAAAACCTATTGTGATTTGAATTTTATACTTTGTCCTCCATTTATTTTTTTTTACTGTCATTTATAACTGGTAAAAAGAGAGAATTCTTTTTTGCTTTAAAAACGACCTTCAAGAGAGCATTGTTATAATTTTTCGGAGTATTTTTCACGAGACATGTATTTCGTTTTCGATTGGATTTTCTGACTTTTCAACTCTTTTTCGAGTTCAATCGAATATAAAAACATCATTTTTCGAAAAAGGTTTCCTCAAGCATATAATTTTGACAAGCAGTCCAAAGAAAAACTTTATTGTGGTTTACGATCAGATTTGTTTATATGTAGTTCCACGCGTGTGTTCCAAGTAAAGTCCTTAAAAACGGGAACAGAAAAGATTCTGGAAACAATACTTGGAAGTAGAAACTGCCAATTAAAGGAATAGTCGAAGTAAAATGGAGTGTAAGAAGAGTACTCCGAACGTCAAATCGAAAACTACTTATGTCGTTTTCGATTGGATTTTCTGACTGTTCTACTCCTTTTTGATTCCAATAGAATATGAAAACATCGTGTTGTCAAATTTACACCCACACTACTGAATGACGCCATATTATAAAATGGGTTCTTCAAGCATTCATCACTTTTGACAAGTAGTGCGACGAAAAACTTTATATGTATGCGTATATTCCAAATCTTCTCCTTCTTCAAATCGGGAACAGAGAAATACTCCGAAAACAGTACTCCGAACAGCCAATCGAAGGCTTTTGGAGTAGATGGAGTGAAAATGGAGTAGAAAAGGCGTACTCCGAACGTCCAATCGAAAACGACATAAGTGTATTTGTGTGTTCCATGTCGGCTCCTTCTTGAAATCCGGATCAGAAAAAGACTCCGAAAACATTACTCGGAATATTGAATCGAATACTTTTGGAGTAGTTGGAGTGAATATGGAGCGCAAAGGAAGTACTCGAAAAGTCGAATCAAAAACGACATTTGTCTTGTCAAATTTACATAAATAACGGGTGATTTTTTAGCTGGTTTGGTTTTGGCAACACTGGTTTTGACAGCTGACGTGTGTTTAGTACCTTGTGTCACTGTCAAACAGCTTCAGTTTGGTTTGCAATTTAACCATGGATCGTCTTACAAATGAACAACGCTTGCAAATTATTGAATTTTACTATCAAAATTCGTGCTCGGTTCGAAATGTTCATCGCGCGCTGCTTCCATTTTATGGTCGGCATTCTCGACCTTCTGAGCAGTCTATTCGGAAGATTGTGACCAAATTTCGCACCAAATTTACTTTGTTGGACATTAAACCACCAACACGTTTACGTACTGTGCGTAGTACGTACTGTGGTGCGGTTTATGGGCCGGCGGCATTATTGGGCCATATTTCTTCAAAGATGATGCGAATTGCAGCGTTACTGTCAATGGTGAACGCTACCGAGCGATGATAACAAACTTTTTTTTGCCCGAAATGGAAGTTCTTGACTTGCATGATATGTGGTTTCAACAAGACGGTGCCACATGCCACACAGCACGCGAAACAATGGCGCAATTGCGAGGCGAGTTTGGTGAACAGTTAATTTCACGTTTCGGGCCGGTCAATTGGCCGCCTAGATCGTGCGATTTGACACCATTAGATTATTTTTTGTGGGGGTATGTCAAGGCTAATGTCTATAGGGACAAGCCCGCTTCGATTGACGCACTGGAAGCCAACATCCATGCATTCATTCGTGAGATACCGGCCGATATGTGTGAAAGAGTATGCCAAAATTGGACTCAGCGGATGGGCTACCTGAGACGCAGCCGCGGTCAACATTTGCATGAAATTATCTTTAAACATTAAATTGCAAGGTTCAAACTATCGATTCAAATAAATATTTCATTCATTTTTTCGAATTTTTTGTGTTTTTTTTTTTTTAAGAAGTTCTAAACCTCTTAAAAATCACCCGTTACTATCAAATGCCATCGCTTTTCATAAGTAATGCAACTAAAAACTTTGTATGGTATATTTGTGTTTCATGTCTTATCCTTCTTAAAATCGGAAACAGAAAAAAGACTCCACATAACGTGGAACAGCTAATAGAGCTCGTTAACAAATATCAATGCATAGGTACATACCTCAGGTTTACTCTTAAAATCCTCATTTTGTGGAATCTTTCATGCTGAATTTTAATATTTCATAAAAATAACAATTTAAATATTAAAATTTAGCACACACTTCATCACACATAAAAGACCTCTTTTTACTTTGGGATTGTAATTTCTCATGTAACATTCTCTCAAAATAATAACTGTCACTTTTGACTTTGACAGTTTCGTTATAAGTTTACTATCGAAGACTTTTATAACAGTTGGAGTGAAAATGGAAGTGCAAAATGAACTCTAGATGCTTATGCACATAAATAAATATTTTTGTTCTACTATTGTCTTTTTCCAATTAAATTTCTTAAAGTGTCACGCCTTTTCGATGACAATCGCATACAAACACATTGAATTCCAAATTAACTAAGTCATTCCCGAGTGCAAACTCTTCAAGCATTAATCAATTTTGACATGTAATTCGATGACAAACTTCATATGCGACAAAAGAAATTTCATATAATGTTGAATTGGCTGTTATTTTGTTAGAAATGAAAAAAATTGTTATCTGTTTTTATACGCAAAGTTAATTTAAAATTGATGACAGTAGGTTGACAAAAATAATGTCCGCCAAATTACCACCACCTGAGTTAATGTAAATTTTATATGCTCGTTTTACGGCATTCGAATTGTTGCTCGCAGTTTCTGTCTTTGTGATTTCTTTTCAGTTATCTGTTTGACCCCTTTCACATGAAGAAACTGAGTTGCTGGAAACTTCTAGTTCCATGGTGAGAAGATCAAAAAGAAAGAAATTTCGAGAGATTTTTTGACATTTCCTCTCACATCTAGGTTAAGGTGTGTTCAACCAATAGACATTCAAAAGAAATTTCCAATATGTCTAGAGATTTTGTTACCTCAAGCGATTTTTTAGGAAATTAAAAGAAAACGTCAAAAAAATCTCCAGCAACTTGTTTCTTCGTGTGAAAGGGCACTTTGTCTACAACATTAATGTCAAAAAAGCCCACTGACATTTTACAACATTTGCATTACTTTTGTCCCACTTCGTATATGTGTGTATGTTTCATGTCTACTGCTCTCTCTTGAAGTCGGGAACAGAAAAAGAAAATGATTTCCCCACATGGTGAATAGTACATTTCCTGTCAAAAAATTTAATGAGACAACATGAATAGAACGGAAAACGTCACACAAACTTACTGTCTCGATGACAGATGTTTTTAATTTTTGTAAGATGAAATTGGACAAAACAAATTACGGTGAAAGGTGTAGAGAAAGTAAAGTCAATTTAAATAGGCTTTAGAAACTCCAAAAACGAAACCAAGTGTAAGGTTTTTTTTTAAGTTTTTCGTTTCATGATTCGTTTTATATGACTTCTGAGGCTTTTTTTGTGATTTATAGTATTTCAACAGGTTTGTTTAGTTTGTTTGATGAATTACATCAAGTCCATAATTTGTAGTAAAAAAATTCTAGAAAATAAATATTCTCATAATTTATCAACAAAGCTACAGCCTCTATTCGGTTGATGACCTAACACAAAAGTTGCTTCTGATTGTATTGCATCGAGAGTAATTTATTATTCCAAGCACGCGATTATCACGATGATTTATTTTTAAAATTTGTTAACAATTCATTAAAATTTCCAAGGCAATTAGTCATCCACCTGAGTGTAGGTATAAAATTTTATAGACTTTACTAAATAGAGGAAGGGGATTTCTCAAGATGCAAATTTTAATTTGTTTACAAACTTTTTTTTTTTTTACTACAAATCGTTATGATCTCAAAAAACCGGTTAAATAAAAACAAACGTCATTCACGAACCACGACGATACTAGTTTCAATTCATGAGAATTTGATTTTTTGTTGTGTTTTTCCGATTGAGAATAGATACAATTTATGATTTCCATTGAACTTATTTAAATTTTAATTATATTAACTGGGAAACTTACAAGTATATTAACATATTTTCTAAAAGGTCTAATAGTGAGTCATATTAATATGATAATTGACTTGGAATATAAAATTTTACAGTTGTAAAAAAAATTATCAAAATAGATTATTACCAAAACAAATAAATAGAGAGCGTGGATATGAATAGATAGTACGAGACGAGATTTCCGAAAATAGAAAACAGGTTAATAAACGATGATGACAATTTTTTGTTTATAAATGAAACATAATCTGTTACTCATAAAATTGACCTCAATAAAGAAATAATAATGGTTATAGAGTATTGGTTGCATTTTGTTTATTTTACTGATGTCGACAATTTTGTTGATAGACAGCAGCTTGCTTTATGATAGCAGTTAAACCCAACGAGATGGGTTATATTCTGTATATTCTCACCGGGTGAAATTCAGCCGTTTTAGATTTTTTTTCTGGGCAAATCGCAACTCAGTGGGACCTCATATGTTTAGAACGTGCATTATCTCAATTAATTAATGTGGAAAGTTATATAGTGGATAAAATAATAAATTTAATAAATTTAAAAGCAATGAAAGTTATTCTAGCCACACAGTGTAAACATAACATTGACCTAGTATAAACCTGTTGCTCATGCCCAGTGTAAATTACCAACATTCGGAACACACCCTAAATAAAATTCAACTCAACTATTCCTTTTTCAATCTATTATCGTTTCATTTTTTTATTCTGTGGCTTGTGTTGAGTTAAGATTTTATTAGATAACTTTGAAGAAAGTAAATTAAAAAGAAATTAGCGTTTCATTTATTATGAATAAGTCAACAAAACTATATTGGTGACCTCGACGTAGATTACAAGTCAATTTAATTCAAATTTTTTGACACAAAATTAACTTTTTATCCGCGCCGCCATCAACGAAGGCACACTAAAAAAAAAAACCGTTAGACGACCCCCATTACGCCATAACCCGCGTTAACTGAGCAAAATCGTCATCGTTATTAGGGGGGCTTACATTGAACAACATCTTGTCAAACATTGTTGACAACCGCCGATAATTGATCATTCAAACGCAAAAAAAAAAAAACATATTGTCAACCTGTGTTGTATGATTTCCAAAATGTTTTGAAAACTTGTTCTGATGTCATTAAGCAATGTTGTCAACAATGTTGATCCATGTAAACCCCCCTTAAGATGCAGAGTCATCTGGATCCGTCGCTAAATCATCATCATCACTCCGCCGCCATTGTCGTTTCACCATCATCAACGTCATCACTTCGGAGTCACGAATATGGTCTTCATTAATTTATACCAAAAATCAAACCTTAATTTTATTTTCATTAACTTAACTTTATTACAAAGAAGGGGACTTTTTAACAAAAACTTTTTTATTCACAAAAGTTACCACAAAATTAAAATATGACATGAAACGATTAGAAACTAAAAAAGAGGATAGTTGAGTTGAGTTTCATGTAGGGTGTGTTCCGAATATAAGTGATTTACACTAGGCGTGTGCAACAGGTTTACACTAGGTTAGTGTTTTATTTACACTTTGTGGCTACACTAACTTTTATTGCTTCCCAAAATGAGACGTGGAAGCAAACTCAGTGTATGCCTTCCTTGTGAATGCCCTAACCTTGTTAAACAAAAAAAAGAGCACCACTTGGACAACATTTCTTTCGAAAATTTGCTCAATTCCTTAAAAAACTCTGAAAACAGAGGATGGTTAAACGAAGTAGCACCCCATAATGTACATTTATCCTCAAATTCCCTCCCTTCTTATGTCTGTATCCTAAGGAGCACTATAAATCCATTGAGAACCAACCTAGTTAAATGATGCGCTTAACCTTTCTAACCTTCCCTAGTAAAATCCATATTAAAATGTCAACTGTCAACCATAAACTTTAATAGAAACGTTAAAAAACTCCATTTAAGGGTCTATTCACATAAAGCTTATAATAAAATAGAATAATAAACCGCTTTTAGTTCAGTAGCTGCCTCCAAACCTATATATGTAAAGAAATTATTCAAATAAGTTATACTCCAAGCAAAATCAATAAATTCATCCCGTCAGTATTTTTTTAAAGGTTATAAGAGCTTTGAATCTACAATCAGTGGATAGACAGTTTTGTTGTTAATCAATATTTATAAATTTAAAGCTGACATTTATACTGCAGGCAAATAGAAACTCTACATGCCTATATTTATTTGCAAGGGTATTTCTAGTAACCACAGTAAAATATATTGCATTATTACCACAGCCATAACACAGTGGGCGTCTTTTGACACATCAAGTTACTATTAGTCAAAGTTGATATCGATTGCAAATTTATGAGAACAAAATAACAGAGACAAGTAGTTAATTTTGTTTAATAAATAATAATACAAAAAAAAAATAAATTATATTCCAGACAAAGCCTTAATTAAATTAAAATGCCCTTAACAGTGAATCATTTAAGATTAATTTTTGTATATGACAATGTTTACAGCAAATAAACAAAACAACAACAAAAAATGTAAACAAAACAAACCTCGATCTTGAACGCCAATGCTAATCATACACTGTGTTCTCTTCGTGCATCTCTTTTCTTCTCTGGCTTTATACAAGCTACATTGCATTTATTTGTTTTGTTTACATCAGCAACCTTTTTTTTTTTGTGTTTTTGTTTTGTTTTAATTTTTTGACATGTAGAGCATTCAATGTCACAATCAAATTACAAGTCACTTGATACTGTAAGTACATACGGTCTATGTTATTTAAAAGTACGTTTTATAATATAAATATGTATATTCTCCAACCTACTGTCATGATGAGTGTGTATAAAATTTTAAATAAAGGTCACCTCAACGAAACAAGACAGATTCTGGGGAGTAATTAAAAAAAAAAGAAAAAACATTATTTATAGGACTGGTTGACATTTTAAATCCCACGTAAATAGCATTTATGAGTTTAGCTTAAATCAATAAACTCTTTCATTGTCTTTTTTGATAATTTGATGACATTTTTCTATACTCCCACAGAATAAGTCACATTTTTTTATAATGCCATATTTTAAAATAAAAAATAAACCGTAACTTTCCTTATGCAAAGCGAGTAGAAAATAAAAAAAGGAGAAATTAAGTTTTTACGATATTGTTATTTAAGAGAGCGTAAAAAATAACATTTCATGACCCAATTTTAATGAAAATGATGACATTTCTAAACACACCCACTTAAACACTAAAGTTAAATCCCACAAAACGATTTCAAAAATACAAAACAGCTAAAGTTATAAATTGTTTTGACGTTTCAATATTTGACAAACAACATTTCTTTTATATTTACGATATAACTATTTATTTGGAAGATCGTAAAAACTAGTAGTTCATGACCGCTTTTTTTTAAGCCAAATAAGTTATTTTTATGTGGAGATAAATACATACATACATTTGAAAAGAACGTTATAGAATTGGTGGAACAAAATCTTATGTATAATACAACAACAAAAATCATAGTTCAACAAAAAAAATTTAATTTTGCACTTGATAAGATTGTAATAGTTGGCGTGCTTTTTGTGGAATAAACCATGATTAGAAGGTGGCATTTTATATTGCTCTTAATCATATTATAAACAATTGAAATAAAACCACACAGCAACAAGGGAGCAATAGTTAATAAATATTTCCGGAACACTCTTCTGTCAGGCGCTAAAGGTGGGTATAGTTTTATTTTAAAGTAGGCTATAGGGGATTAAGATAATGATATACTTGAGTGTTATTTTTATTTTTGAAATTTTGTAGGCGTTTAAAATAAAATACATACTTCTATTAAGAGGATACATTGGTGATAAATTTGCGTTGATACCGATCAGGTGTTTTGTTTAAAAAGATAACTCAATAAAGCAGTTAATTTCAATAAAATTGGACTAATCATTCCATTGAAAAAAAAGAACATTTTAATATAATCGTTATAAAATGTGACTATTGGGAAGGTTTAGCAATCAGAGTATGATGAGTGCATACGATAATAAACGAAGTATGTAAAATGTTGAAGCAAAGGTAATGTCATAATGTGAATGTGCCATAATTTTTGCAAATGGTGTCAAATGTCATTGTGTTTTGACAATTCATACTTTACGTGGATGGGAGGTCTGTTCGTGTACTTCCCAAAAACTGCCAATTTCTACCCATTTTAGTCCAAAGTTCTGTCAAAGTTCATATGAAAAAATTAAATTTACAGAACTTTGGACTAAAATAGGCTGTTATGGGAAGTACACGAACATAGGTGGGGTTTGGGGTATAAGCTGAAGAAAAGATCACCATTTTGAAGCTCGAAGTCTCTCTTTGCGGAGTTTGAAGCAAACCTCAAGATGCATCGTGTAAAAGCCAACTTATTATTTTAGTCTTTGACACTTTTTAAAATTTGTGCATTTGATTTTTTTAAGTTTATTTATAATATTAAAAATACGATGCATAAAACATGTTGGAAAAGTAACATGAACTCCCTTAGTCTACTCGTAATACTTTACTTTTAAAACTAGCCACATTCAACAAAAAAGTGACAGTTGAATTTCACCATATTTATTTAAAGCTTCAAAGCACACAAGAATATTTAATTGGCATTATAAGATTCTAATGGCGGCGCCTGTAATGCCACCGTCCGCGTCCGTCGTCGCCACAAGAATACACACAATTGATTGATTTTTTATTGTGCAATAATTGTATGGCATTCAATACTTTAGGCTTGAAAGATTTTAACAAAAAAATAAAAGTATCAAATTTCGTGACAGCTTTTGATTTAAAAGTTAGAACACAAAAATATAAGCGTTATTCTCAACGATACGCTTGAGTACTCCTATCGTGTTTGAATCAAACAACAACAAAATTATGCATGCAAATATAAAAGAAAATATTCTGTTCTCAGTAGTTAAATAAGAGAACAATAGAATTGTTTTTTTTTTTAATTCCGTTAATTTTAATTTTTTTAAATAATAAATAAAAAGAGTTTTTAATAATTGGGAATCTGTAATAGCTTTCGAAGCAGTGCAAGTCTGAATAAAATTCGTTATCCACTTTGTAGGCGCACTTTTATTTTGATTCTTAAAGTTGGTTATTCTTGCATTTACATTTCAAAACCAGCTGTCATCTACTTCCTTAAAGTGGACATTTCTATCAATTTAAGTCCAAAATTATCACAAAATTAAAATTAAAAATAAATTTGGATTTAAATTAGTATAAATTGGCAGCTTTGGAAAGTAAACGAACAAATCTTATCTGTTTCTTTTCTCTTTCTTATTTTGACAGTTCTCAAAAAGAACTTCACAGTTAATGGCGGATACTCCAATTTTTTTCTGGGGCAAACAATTAAATAATAAATTTAAAAATTAAATTTAATTAAATATTAAATATCACTTTTTTTATTCGTCGGATGATTTCTTAAATTATCTATCCTTGGATGGATTTTCAAACTTGTCATTTTCAATATTAAGTGTGAACTGTCATCAAAAAGCACGAATGGTAGCTTAGACTGTTTATTAAATGGCAGTTTTTGACAACAAAATTGATATTACTGAGATCTCTGAAATCTCATTGTTCTGAACGGGCATATTTAAAATCGACTTAAAATGTAAAAAATACTTCACTCAAAATCTGTTTTAGCTCTTCTCATACGAGTACATTTGCAATGCAAACATTCAATTATATTTTTGGTTATTAAAAATGTAACTTATAATTTTTATTTTCTTCTTTAATTACAGTTTCAACAAACATGTCTATCGCTAGTGTGCATCAACAACAAATCAATGACATGTACAGCCCACTTGGGTAAGTTAATCATTTAATTTTGTCTATTTTTTCAGTCAGTCATAGTCGGGCAGCTATTTTTAATCTAAACTAATTAAATTTTCAATCTTGATATCACAGTCGCACTCAGGATAGATATATGTATGTGTTTGGTCCATTTTAAGCTTAGAATAAATAAAGATAAGAAAGTCCAGTCCAATTATAGAGGACCTTTCCATCAAACCGTAAACTTAGTTTTCGCAAAAAAAAAAAAAAAAAAATACACGAAAAAAAAACAAGTTCTCGCCTAAGCTTTTGGTTAACCACAAGTTTTTGATACAAACTGAGATTAAATAAACAAACATACCTTTTGAAACATTCAGCGCTCTATCAAACGTCAATGTTGATGTTTTATTTAACGTGAAACTTCTTGCAAATTTTCACAATTTGCTGTATGAAACCATAAGAGAGAAAAAACAAATTCCACGTTATCAAACAGATACAGTTGCACAAATTGTGAAAATTTTTGAAAATTTGCAAGTAATTTCACGTTACCAAAGACACCTACTTTATGCTTCAACTTGGGTTTTTCTTCCTATGGGTTCTGACAGCAAATTGTTAACATTTGAAATTGAAAAATTTGTAACAAACACACTATAAACCTAGTACGCTGCTGATGCGAAACGAAATTTTTGGTTGGTCTCCAAAAAGACAACGATATTCGTTGACAGTTGCACAAATTCATATGGGCAACCATGCTGTTATGAAAGAAACAACAAAAATAAATACGAAAAACACAAATGTCACTTTTCCGCACACAATAAATGGCCTGGATAATTGATTGTGTGCGAAAAAAGAGTGTAGACTTCTCCAAATAATCTACTACAATTATAAATTTCGCTCGTCGAGCAGCGTACAGCACAACGAAAAATAGAACTAAATTTTTGGTTTATTATTTCTTTGTGTCATTTTTCGTGACGCATCAGCAGCGTACTAGGCCTTAAGTCAGTTAGGTAACTTGCGACATCGAACAAATTCGTATGACACACAACTTACTGTCAAAACCCATAAGAATTTTTTACAGTTTGTACTGCCACATGAGAGGGTTGGCGAACGAAATAAATTAAATATACCTAATAAATGTTGGAATTTATACATTCCGATTTGTAACTTACTATACTTCACAATTATTCTCTTTTAGTGTAACATTAAAAGTAGTTAACATGTTCCGATTTTGGCATTGTGACACTTTTCGATTTATATGTCCAATATCTAGCGTCAAAGGTCTGCGTTTCGAGTTGATGTTTTTTTTTTTTTACTTTGACTTTTCGTCTTTCAAAGCTTCACTGCCTGCGTCACATCTATTACGTTAAAGCAGCAAGTGTCAAAATAAATAAAATGTCAGACGAAAACGTGTAAATACTTTGCGTGAGTGCTCATGTAGTGTGCATACCTAGATGACATTTTTGTGATAAAAAAGTTTTTCACATCTTTTTTTTTAATGTAATCGATTATAAGATACGCAAAGAAGTATTTCAAAATATCAAGCAGAAAAAATTTTTTAAAATGGTATCGGTTATTTTTTTTCGATAAAATCAAAGATATGCCTGTTTATTTACGAAACACAAACGCACCTCTTATAATTTAAAGTGGCGGAAAAGCTGAAAGTGGTATTCAGTTTTCTTAGATGGAAACAAGTGCCTTCTAGCTTCTACAAAAAATCAAACAAACCACTAATAAACTTTTTCGAAGACATGCAATTTTGAACTCGAAAACTTTGCACTTTATTTTATTAAAAAAAGAAATCAACCAAATGCAAAACTGGTTCTTGATTTATAAATGGGTACCACAATAAACAACTTTATTGACTTCATTTTGGAATTCAATTAACTTTCAAAATTGAATTTCTTTCACCTCAATATGACAGTTTACTGAAGGTCAGGTGGTTTTCATGTGGTTGTTTTATTCATTTAAAAGTTAATTGAATTGTGAAATTAAAACAAAAACAGAGATTTGTGTATGCATGTGTGTAGTATGTATATAGAGTAAAATATTTAAAATTATTTCTTTATCTGACATTATACGCCCTGTGATCAGATAATCGCCCTCATTTCCGTGTTTACATGTAGATATTTAAAAATTATATGTGAAATATCTCTTCGTGCCCTCAAATAATTATCAACTGCTATACCAGATAATGAATTTCCTCCACGTGCCAAAAAAGTTTATTGCTTTGTTTTTTTTGTTTCTTTAAATTTTTATTATTTTTTAATGATCACCTGTTCAAATTACTCCACTGAACATAACACTCATTTGTGTATTTTAATTTACATAAGTACGTCAAAATATAGATTTTAAAATAAACTTAAAACAAATAATATTAAGTTGTTTGTCTTGATAGGCAAGTTTTTTTTATTGGGTTTTCTTAATGACAACTGATAACAATAATTAAGTAGTGAAATTTTAAAACAGGATAATCTCTTCTCAGGAAATCAATAAACAAAATAAAACGCAAATTCGTGAATTTCCATTATGTATGTAGAATATGCAGTACATATGTATGTATATTATTTCCGGGAAAAGCCTGTAGGGTCTCACAACATGTTTGAGGAACAAAACTATAATGTTTGATGAGATGTTTTTTCATGTAAACCCCCACCCCCTATTTGTGAAGCAAACAGAATAAGATTTTGAGTAAATTAGCTTTGTTCCAGAGATTTTGTGGCAAATTGTCAAATTTTGATGGAATTCTTTCAGAGAGAAGGAAATTTCCGAACAAGTGTGAAGCGCAATGCTGGCAGATTGTCAAATTTTGATGAACTTCTTTCAGGGTGAAGGAAATTGTCAAAATGTGTGAAGCTTTTTGTTGGCACTTTTAGCGAACAGTTGTCTATCACGACAGTAGGTTTACCAAAAAACCAAACATATTCTGCTCAAAGAAATTCTGTTCGCAGTTTTTGTTGGGAAGCAAAAATGT
This sequence comes from Dasysyrphus tricinctus, assembly GCA_963921185.1. NCBI lineage: Eukaryota > Metazoa > Arthropoda > Insecta > Diptera > Syrphidae > Dasysyrphus > Dasysyrphus tricinctus. The sequence continues at coordinate 208,321,389 of OY992531.1, read as the reverse complement.
CTTACTCTCTCGTGAGTGATATCTTCTGTCCAAAATAACCTTATTTTTGAAGTGTGGAACAGGAATTTGACAAAAATTAGTTGCAAATAGTAGTAACCGATGGTCTTGGTCAATGTCTGGAACACCCCTAATACCTCTGTTCGTTTACTTCCTACGGGTGATTTGTATAAACTTAGTTCAAATTTTAATCCGTGGTTCAGGAATCTTAATTAACGGATGTCAGCAAGTTAACTTAGGTTCATCGATGTTTCAAGGTTCAAATATATGAAAGTTGGCAATTAATTGCTTGAACCATCGTTGAACTTCAGCTTACTCACCAAAATTGGTTAGTTAAAATTGCTGAACCACGGATCAAAATTTGAACCGCGTTTGTGCAACTGCCACTAATCCAGAGTTATGTGAAAGTTCTTTTATAACATTAGTGGAGACGGAAATGTGATCCAATTGACATACATATATACAAACCTTTGCCTTCAACTACCCATATTATAATTAAAATAAATTAAGTGATATTGACATTTGATTGACCAAATCTTTTGTTTCATTTTTGTTCCAATTCAATTATTATCGAAAAGTTCAAAAATACAAGGTTCAATTATTATCCGGAACATTTTTTCATTCGATAAAAAAAATTTTAATCTTTGAAATAAATTTAACAAAGAATTTAAAGTTAGTGGGCTTGATGTCAAAGTTTGTAAAAAAAATAACCCGTATTCAAGACTATTCTCAGGAAGTTGATAAGATTAAATACATATTTATATGTATTTATTTATGTACAATGAACATTTACAATCAATATATATTTTTTTGTCTAATTATAGAATTTATTATCCTTTTTATTGTTATTTTGATGTTTCTATGAAACCAAAATAACATTGAGATAACATTTATTGTTTGTTTTTGGAAGAAAAAATTTCCATTGATAACATTTTTATTCAGATACTCAGGTGTACCTATATGTCATGAAATTTGATTCGTTTATCGGTCATTAAATGACATCAACAACAAATATTTATTAAAGAAACCATATAAGTAGGTACCAACCATGACCAAACCAAAAACTCAAGGACAACGACATTTATGAATTTTCTCTTCATTTGTACTTCCTGTAGTAGTCTGTTATTTTTACCTACAACACATTCCTATTCCTTAATCAGAATCCTCTAAGCTACTATTTAATTTGATTCAATAAATCATATTCAAAACCTTTAACCATACGAATATTTTTCCGATCTAGCAAGTTCTTTTATGTAAATACTTTTAAACAATTTTCAAATTTAAATTAAATCGAACAAAAAATACGTATACGCCATAGTGTACAGAAGCAATAAAATAAAACAGAAACGCAAATCTATTCGCGTGTGCCATTATTTTAAGCCAATTAAAACGCTAAGGCGACATTATTTTCTGCTTTGGAACACACAGATAGATTAATAAAACTAAATTTAATAGCTTCAGTCAAACAAAGGAATGGTAAATGCTTAGACGTGACTGTTTTTTTTTTTGTTGTTTGTTTTGGATAACAAGAAATAATATAATTGAAAGAAATTAATAATGTTTTGGTATAGATAAAAAGGGTGACACTTCTTTTCATAAAAGGCTCACAGATCAAAACAAGACAAATGTCTCTCATTTTGACATTTAAACTTGTTTTTCACGAACAGACCGTTTGATTTACTTCCCAAAACTCTCCGTTTTAGACCAAAGTCCTGTCAATTTTATATTTTATATAAACTTTGACAGAACTTTGGACCAAAAATGGTATAAATTGGAAATTGGAAATTGGACCAAAAATGGTATAAATTGGAAATTTTGGGAAGCCAACGAACATACCTAATATGTTTGTTCGTTTACTCGCCCAAAACTGCCAATAGTTTTGTTCAAAGACAAAAAAGAAATCAGAATATAGAATCATAATGTATACTTGTTTCATATCGACAAATATCGGCATAAAAAATTTATTTGAATGGAGTTAGAATCGATTAAAATGCACTTTTTGCGAAAAATTAGTAAGATTCAGAAAAAAATCAATAAATAGACAGAAAATTTTCTTTGAAAAACTTACACCAGCTGAGTAAGGCAGTTTTCACGAATATGTTTCCATAGGCCTGCTCATTCACTTTCCAAAACTTAAAATTTCTACCAATTTTAGTTCAAAGTTCTATCAAAACTCATATACAAAAATTGACAGGATTTTGGTCTAAAATGGACAGTTTTGGGGAGTAAACGAACAGAGTTTATCTTCTCTGACTTTAAAGCAAGCTCAGAAAATCTTGTTCGAAGCTGTTCCAGACAACCACATTGAACAGCAATAGCATTTCAGAACAGACAATTTCTAATTGAATATCAAAAAGTTGTGCTTTTCTGTTAGAAACTATTCAGAACAGCCTTACTGAACAAAGCCTAAGTTTAAGTTCAGTCTGCCAAAGCTCACATGCAAAATAAAATTCTATAAAATTTGGCAGTTTTGTTCAGTAACCGAACAAACCTAATATCTAGCATTTAGTGTTAAAACAAGTGAGAAATTTTGATTTTTAAATCAATATTTGGCACTGCATACCGTTTACTCTTTTTTGAGCTTGAAATTCAACTGATGTGTCAATTTTGTAAGCTTTAACATTTCATACTGCTGAATTCTTCAAATCGAAATGTCAAACAGCATGCTTCAAATACAATTGACATGTTGAAACTCAACACAATCCAATGGATTTGGGCTTGGAGGTCATTAAATTTTTAAATAGCTCTGCCAACAATTATTTTGACATTTAGATGCATACAAAAAATTTACTTTATTTTTATATTAATTTATATAATGCATGCATATACCTATGACATTCAAATAATAAAAAGTCAAATTGGTCTCAATAAAAGTAGAATAAAAGATAAAAATAGGACAAAATCAAAAAAAAAAAGAAGAACACATGACAACGTGGGCGTGGTGCCGGTCGTGGTTGATGTGGTTTCGGCGTTGTGAAATTAAATTAAAATAAATTTCCGGAATCCGGTGATTTTTGACAGTGCTGAATGTGATAGGTACAAAGATGCCAAAAATACTAATGTCAAAGGAAATTTTTTTAATTGTATTTGCACTATGGACAAAAACCATTTAGCTTAAGAAAATATTTTTGACACTTATTAATAAACATTTCTGTTTCTTGAGGCCTAATTGCATGTATGTACATTTGTATTCACTTTAAAATTGTTCTTTATTGCATGTCATGATGAACATACATACATAAATGTTGCAACAAAGTGAACTGCAGACGCCATAAAGCAACCGCCTGCAATTCTCTTCTTACTGCGCTTTACAAAATGATGCAATTAAATATTGCATTTCAGTCAGTGATTGAGTAAACAGAATACAGCAATTAGGTGGAGTGCACATCTGTAATCACACCAGCTAGCAGTCTATGTCAACGTGCGTCGTCGTCGTACATCGTACTAAGGCTTTCAAGAGGGTGGCCAATGGCTATTAATAGACCTATCCCTCTCTACTTGCTAAAAATTTAATTAATTCAGTTACTTACGTTTTGTGTGGCTTGTTTGGTATTCTTCGTTTTCTAATTACATTTTATTTTGTTGTTGCATGAAATGCAATTCCACTCCACTTCCATTTAACCATGAGATCCATGCAAACATGACTAAGAACTGTCAGAATAGCATTTTATTATCTTGTTAATTGTTTTCGATGGAAATACTGCAGCTAAGAAAATGCAAAATAAATGTATGTTATCATTTCCGTACACCTACCTACAAGCTACAATATATCCATATGAAACTAAAACACCCAGTCAGAATCAGAAGATTTCAACGGAAGTAAATTTTATTTGGCACAAGTATACCTACATATAAATATGTAGAACAAAATGCAGAGGCAGAGAGACTAGATTATAGCAAATAAATTATTATATTTTAATGACTGACTGGAGAATGTCGCCAAGAAAATGATATAAACAATTTTTAATAATTATATACCAAGATTATTAGATGTTAATTTTTCTTCTTTTCTGTTTTTTTTATAGACGAAGCAGTTTAAGTATGTCATCGTCGCTGTCAGATTTAGTTGGCAGTCCATTGGAAATTTCCATGGATAATGTACTAACTATAGAAGAGCTACGTGCCCATATGGGATCATGTTTTACATGCGGAGTATCTTGGACTGATGATCATGTGTCATTGGATTGTGGAGAATGCGGTGGATATAGTTTAGAAAGACCATGCCCCTTGTGCGATGGACAATGTGGTGTCCAATGGAAGAGAGACTTTACGATGGTGAGTTTTAATTAAGATTATTTTTCTTCAACATGCATTATATCATATTTATTGTAGCTCATTCAACTTTGCTGAGACCATCCAAACTGTTAAATTTCAATTCAGGGTGCAGTACTAATTTGCTCTTTTCTATTAGATACGTGTGAACGCTTCTGGGTTCGATTCAAAAATCAATTCCCGAATGATTTTCTCTTCTTTTCGGAGCAAACATCTTGATTCTGACACCAATTGAAAATGCCATCAGCTTACATCTCTGATATCTTATGGCATTTTCGATTGATTGACAATCCGGAAGACCGATTCGATACGTGTGAATGCTTCTTATTTCGATTCTGAAATCAAATCCAGAACAATTTTTTCTTCTTTTCATTTTGTCTCCCATAGAAAAGGCCATTACAAATTTCAGGCCGGTCGCCAAAGACTGGAAAAGCAAAAGCTATTTTTTTCCATTTGTTTCTGTCATAAAAAATGCAACAGAAATTGGTTTTTGGACTCGCATGTTGGATTAATTTTCAACAAAGAGTCCTTTTAACTCCTTGTTAAGATTTCTTTCTTATTCAAGCTTCAGTTTTACGAAAACTCAGATCCAGGAATTGGCTTATTGCTTTTAGGCTTCTAGAAATTCTCTCGAACTTAACTCCTTGTTAAGATGTCTTTCTTATTAAGGCTTCTATTTTGGCTTATTTATTTAAGTCTTCGAGAAATTCTCTCCGTGAATATGCTTGGAATTCACATCAATTTTAATAAGTTCTTGGATACTTAGATATGTTTCAAGTATTAATGATGTGAAAAGAGCAAACATCACTATCGCCACTTCAGAAAAATGATATATCACTTGCTCCTTGAAAGTGAATCCAAAACTTTTGTCCTCAGAAACTGAAAGTACATAGAAATCCTGTTCAAAGGAGATGGCCAAAAATGTATGGACAAAAAACCCAGAATCGACAAGAACGAAATATAAGCCAATAGTTACCCTGTAATAAGCAATTGACATCACCAATGGGGCAACCCCAAAATCCATATAGTATAGGAGCTATGAGCCAATCAATAAGACAAGTTTTACAAAAATCCTAGTCATGTTGTTTTTGTTTTGTATAGAAGATAGCTGTTAAAATGGAATGAAAGGAGTTTTGTATGAGATATCAAAGATTTTTTCGTTCACACTTTGTAGTTTTTATCCATTTTAGCAAAAACAAAAGAAGATGGTAGTTTTCCAAAGAAAAAAATGGTGTCCAGAATGCAAAAACCCAGAGAGCAAGCTAGCAAAATCCAAAAACTAACAAAGCTTACAGAATAAAATGAAAACACACCAAAACGCAAAATTCAACAAATAACATCCTAAAAATAATAAATAAATAACCTACTAAGACTATAATTATTTAATATTTGCTACTGTTCATTCATATGTAGCTACAAACGAGTAGAATAATAAAAGTATGTATTTAGCTATTGCTTATAACTGTTTTGTGTTGTAGGTATTTTATGTTTTAGTTGTATGGATTATTTAACAATACATATCAACCATACTTTTCCATTATCTCTCACAAGCTATTCATAAAATAATATTTACAACGGATTGTTCACTAATTATATTCAAGTTCTTTATCTCTAAATATAAACGATCCATGATGGTTTTTCGATCTAACGATAACATATTTTCGATGTACCTATTCACCCCTCAAAACCTGCATATGATTTTTTTCTGTCGACTCTGGGTTTTTTTTTGGCCATCTCCTTTCTTAGATTGCTGAGAGCTGATATCTCATTTTTCAGAATTGCACAAATTTTCCATGACGTTTAACCCAAATAAACAAAAATATGTTTACTATTTGTTCTCGCATCTTAATTGACATAGTTATACCTACATTATGTACGTCAAAAAAGATGACATAGTCTATTGAACTCTTATATAAATAAAAATAAAACAATGTTAAGAAAACATTTTTTAATTCTTATTTACTTGAATATATTTACAACAACTTAATACGTCAAAGCAACAGATTTGGAAAAACACCTCCACTCTTATCAATGTTTTCTATTAGATTTGTTTAATCTCTTCTTTCTATGATGCATGGTTTAATTAATAAAGCTACCTTTAAAGTGAAATAAAACAGAGATATAAATTTAATATTCAAACAAATCCTTAAGACTTTGTTGTCAAAGCTACATGCGTATTTGTAATTTTTGTCATTGTTTACGTTCAATGACTCAAATTTGGCATCCGCTTAATTTGCTTAAAGCAGTAGGTACTGCTGTGGTAGCAAGTGATAAAATTATACTTCATCGAGGTACTTTAACACACAATGAATGCATCAATAACTTGTCAAAACCACCACTTACAATTTGTATGCTTCACCATTTTCATTTATTTCCACCTTATATTTGTTTGGATGTGAAAGGAAATCTCACTGATCAAATTCTTTTCCTTTCTTTACAGTCACATGCCTGCAGTAAAGCTCGTTGGCAAGGTGTTTGTACCAGCTATCCAGAAGCTTTGCTCTCTGCACCAACCACCATCGTTCCATCTGTCACCGCTGCATCATGCGCCGCATCGAATCAACTGCGGTTAGCACAAGAACTGTGTGCGAGATTGGAACAACTTTCAGCCAGTGCCCACACATGATTGGATTGCATTATTCTTACAACATCCACCAATAAACTATAGACCAACAACTTCTACTATAGTTAAAAAAAGAGAGATAGAAGATAAAAAAAACTGCAGCAAGTTAGTTTTATCGATTCTGCGAAAGCTTTTGCTACTTATATGTATTTTTTGTTTTTTAATTATTTGATAAATAACTAAGTTTAGTTTTGTGTATAAAAATAATTAGTTCTTAAGAGTTGATTCAATTTCACGAGACTTCATTTTTCTTTCGTCGAAATCGTATGAGATTTCAACGATAAATTTAAGTAACATGTTTCTCGTTGGTTGTTTCCTATGATAAGTTTTTTCTTTTTCTTTTTGTAGTAATGGTTTTAGTCTAAGCTATGATATATCGAACTTTCTTAGTTTCTATTTCTATTTTTTTATTATGATTGAGATACGCTCAAGATGTTCCCTGAAACGAAAAACCTTACAGGGAACTTTTAAGAAAGAAATTGTTTCTTTTAAATTGATAACTCTTGTATCCTATTAATAAAAAAAGAAAAGACTATTGTATTACATAAACTAACACACACTCACACACACACACACACACATAAGTAAATTAATATATGTATATATAAGCACAGATGTATATAACAAATGACAGAACTAAAAATGAGGAATATTTTTTGAATAGATAAAGACATAATTATTTTTTAGAAATTCTATGAAATTTGATACAAATTGCATTTGATTGAGCAATACCAAAATGAAAAGTAAAAATTCATTTTATAATATTTTGGCAATTAAGTGAGATTTATTTGAACCAAAAATTGAACTGTTTAGACTAGAAAATAAAATGTAAAAAATAGTTTATTTTGTAAATATACCATAAATTAGTGGTAAATTTAAAATTTTAAATTAAATTACATTATTATTTTAATTGCTATGATTTTGTAAATCAAACTATCGAAATTTCTTTAAAGATTCAACTAAAAATGCTCAAAATTTAAATCTATTCGAAATAGTTACTGTTTTTTTTTTTCTTAATTTTTCATAATGGATTTTCTGTGAAAATCCTCATTTTGTTAAAAATACATATAAATATGAAAAAAAATATAAAAAATAAACTACTTATGTGAGTAATTTTTCGGTATAGTGTTGTGGCGTGATAATCTGCAAAAATAAAACGCTAAAATAACACGCCGCTTGGTTTTAAGTTAAGTTATATATAATTTTTAAAAATATTTTTAATACATGATAAAATTGTATCAGGAGAAAAATTTATTTTTTTTTTTCATTAATAATTTCTTCATTAAATATATAATTTTATTTTTTGTTTAAAAATGTGTGTTTTATATTTTTCTTAAGATAAAATTCAGCTTAAGGCTAACAGACCATACTAGATATTTCATTTATAGTGTAGGTCCACAGAGTATATTTGGTATATAATGCACATCAAGGATAAAAATAGTCTCTCTTTGTATTAAATATAAATTTTTGTTCACAACTGTTCTAGATGGTAATAGGTTCCGATGTCAAGTCCGTCCTTTACTCGTACATCGCTCTGCTTGACATTTGTGTTAATAATGAAGGCGCCATTGATGTGTCCATTTTGACCGTTGGGAAGTTTTCCATTCAAATAGTAGGGTTGTATTCCGTTGCCATTGGGCATAGAGTTTTCTCCCGTTGAACTTCACCATCAGAGGATTCTTTCCAGCTTGTTCAGCAGGTTAGAGGAGGAGTTACAGGCGAGAGTTTGATGAGTTCTAATTTATCATCTGTAGAACTTATGAGAGCGTCGTTCACAAGTCCAGATAAGTTATCCGATGAATGTGGCATAGCATAGCGGAGCTTATCCCAGAACCATGGATCACCCCACTTCACATATGTATTCATTTTCAAATAAGCCTTCAACTCTGGCTCCAAATCATCAACTTTACCAATGTCTCCATAGATGATCACGATCACCCTTGCTCGGCCTTCATTCAAGGCAGCGGTATGTGCAGTCCTAAATTCCATTCGACCCCATACAGATTCTATGAAATTCGGCGACAGTACTACAATAGTTCTTCGTGATTCGTTAACTGAACGTACAATCTGAGTGGGAATGAATTCACCCACAACCCAGTCCCTTAGGTGGAGACACAATTTAAATGGTGTTGGACCATTTTCGAGCTCTGGCACCAGATAGTCTGCAACCAAGTCTTCGTCTTGATGGGAATATGATATGAAGGCATCGTATTTCTTGTCCTTGTCGAGTTCCTCTTCCGTGACAAACCACCAACACATATTATGAGCATACAGCCAAACCTTGACTTCCAATTTGTATTTGTAGTATAGCACTGCCAAGGCTCCTAAAGTCAGTCCAACTAGTGCAACAAGTATGCTCATTGCTATCACAAGATTCTCCGCAAATGGACAGATTGCACTGACTGTCAAAGCCTGGAACTTCTCGCCACTAGTACACAGCATTTTATTGAAATCAGGGATCTTCTTGAAGTTCAACTGGACGAACTCGAGTAAATTCTTAGACTCACAATCACACAACCATGGATTGTTACTAAGAGACAAGAGACTGTTGGTTTTGTTAAAATATTCCAAGACCCTCGAGTTAAGAATATTGAGCTTGTTGTACGATACATCCAATATCTTGAGACGCTTTGGTAGATTTTGATAATGGATTTGAGAGATATTATTATGAGCTGCATGCAGCCGAACTACTTCTTCATATCCTGGTGAGGTGAGATTGGGAAGACTTGTTAGTCTGTTATTTTCCACATGAAGCTCAGTTTCGTAGGAATCGACAGCATTTAATGTTGGTAAAGCTGGGATTTTAGTAAATCCAGCATTGGAGCAGTTCAGGATGTGAAAACGATCAAATGGTCGCACCATACATTCACATCCTACAGGACAACGTTCCAGAGGACATAGAAGTTCCATTGGCGATAGATCTTGAACTAATCGACCCTTTAAATTCTCTGGACCACTACATTCAAGTTGATTGGCAGATATCTGAAGCGCGTCCTTCAGCTGGCTTGCCAGTTGTCCATCAAGGAACTGTACAAAGGACAAGAGTTTACAATCACAGTAAAGTGGATTGTAGTTCAATGCAGCATGAATTTTTTGTTGGGGAATATTAAGATCCATGAACTCTATTCTGGAGAAGTTTATCCTAGAAATGTTATTGTGAGTTAAGTTAACGAATATCTGTCTGTTGAGGTATATGAGATCATTTTCATTGATCATGTTAAAATTATTGTAACTGAGATCGAGGTGTTCCAGCTTCAGATTGCCCATCCTCCAGTCTTTGAATATGTGACGGATTGAATTGTTTCTCAGATTAAGGGTTCTCAGTTCTGGAAGATCCTGGAATGGAGAACTGATTTCGATTTGATCGTCTTCCTGCAGAAATCCGGAGATCGATTCATAAAGATGGATCTGGTTGTTCTCCATATTAATGTGGGATAGTTTTCGTGTATGAGCAAATGCCTTGGAGCTAATAGTGAGAAGATTGTTGTTGTCCATGTTGAGGATTTCTAGCTTATCTAAAGAGTTGAAGGTTTCACCACTAACGTTGGTAAGCTGATTAAAAGAAAGTCGAAGGACAATCAAGTTCCTGGTGTTCTGGAATATATCTTCGGGTAAAGAAGTCAACTTATTTCTTGAGAGATCCAAGTCAGTCAGTTCAATTTGATCTGCAAAGAGTATATATGGCAGCTCGGTTAGGTTATTTTCGGAGATGGTGATATTTCTGATGGACATGGAGTTCGTAAATGTGTTGGGAGGAATGGTTTCCAGGTTACCGCTGATGCGTACTTCACGAAGATTTGGCAGATTAGAGAGTAATCCTGCAGGTAATTCCTTCAAAGGAACGCGATTATAAATCAAACGGAACATGGAGAGATTCTTGTTTTCCGCGAAAAGACCTTCTGGCAGAGATTTGAAGTAGTTTCCATTCAGATTAATATTGGTGAGATTCTTGAGATAGGAGAACACATCCGGACGAAAGGTAACAATATTATTTGCACTCAAATCGAGATCGGTAATTGAGGACACCCCCTTGAAAGCTTCTTTACTGAGATTCGTGAGATTATTGCTCCCGAGATTTAGATGTACGAGTTTCATTTGATTTCCGGATATGGCCGGTGGGAGATCTTGCAGATTGTTATGACCTAGTTCCAGGACTTTCAGGTTTTCCAATGAAGCAAAAATATTTTGTGGTAATTTGACTTTATTCAATTGGAGATCAAGCAATGTGAGATTTTTAAGATCGGCAAAGACATCTTCGGGCAGAGTTGTGAGACCATTCGAAATCAATCTCAACCGACGGAGATCTTGAAGTCCTTTAAAATGAACACGTGAAAGCGATCCAGCAATTTCACCGCTTTCAAATAACAAATATGTTACCTGAGTGATGCCCAATCTTTGAATAATACTTTGAATCGGTTGCAATGGCGACAACGGACAATGTTTTATCTGTACCGTTGGATTACTTCCGATATTCATCGTTGGCAGAAGACTGTATTCCGTGGAATCAATGTGGTGACAATCGATTTGGACGTGATCGTTCTCTTGGATGCGAACCGTTATTTTGGGGTTGATACCTTTACCGGTACAAGTGACTTCTAATTCGTTTAGCAACGGCAAGCAAGTACATTGGGAGTTTCTTGGCATCTCTGTGCATTCTTCTAGCATCTTCATTGTGAAGGCGGGGGAAGGTGATGGGCTGGTAGCTGGTAATTGAACAATAGACAGCAAGAGCCAGATGATTGCCATCATTTTTATTGATTTGCTGTTCTATTTCTATCTATGATTTAGAGGTAACGATCTTTGTGTATTTATATGAAGAGCTACCAGCTAGCATTTCAAATGGGTCTTTTTATGGTATCCCAAACTTTGTTATTGATGGTTTAAGTTTGAATAAATTTAACTATCCAAACACCAGATAGTCCTATGATTTTAAATGTTATTAATGCCGTGAAGAGATCTTTTTCAAAATCAAATTCGTGATGAAGCTAAGGATACTCGCGTTTTTATTGAATGATTATACAATGACGAAAACAGTTAATTCAAAAACAAATGGGAATTTCTCAAGCTTTTTTTCTTGTATAGATATTGTTGTTGTAGTGACAAAAAAAAATTGTTTATTTTTCTTGACAAAGAAGCAATTGTAACGACTGTTTCCCAACCAGATTGTGTCAACAAATCTAAATTCGCGATTTGGCTTTGTGTAACGGTTTTATTAAGTATTTTTCAGAAGCCTACATAAATAATCTGGAATTATGGAATGAGCGGGAAATGCAATTTCAACAATAAGATGACACTTTTAATCACTTCGACTTTCATCGACACAGTGTAGGTAATAAGAAATTAATACACGGTTTCGCTTAACCGACTTCTATCATACATTAACACATTCATACATATGTACAAATTCCATGAACAAATTATTAACACTCCCCCGTTATCGATGCACAGCATTAATATGCAAACAACATGCAAAATAAAATATTCACAATCACGTATTTAATGACGTCATGGGGAGACAAGAGTGACGTATATATTTTTTTTATTGGGTTTTTCTCTTACTCCAGGGTATTTAAAAAAAATTCACATTAGATTCCCGAGGTACAATTTGTCCTAAAACACGCTAAGCCGGTTAATGAGATTCTGAGTCAAAAGATGACCGTTTCATACGCTTTAACATTCACTCTCAGCGACGTACCGAAGACAACTGAGTAAAGATTTATTGAACACCGATGAAATATTTTCCGAGACCATTTATTCAATGTCTGAAAGCTATTTTTGTAATTAATTTATGATTTAGACGAGGAAGTTGTGGGGGAACCACACATAGAAGAAATTGTATACAAAACTAACTGGAAGACTGGGGAAGAATTCCGTTGACATTTCAGTATTGGCAGAGCTTTGTACAAAGTACAAAGAGATTTTACTAGTAAAATTCGGTTAAATGAATGTAATATACTACGTGGTACGCCAAGGCTCCTTCATTGATCCTGTTCGGAATTCGGATCCCGTAATGGTAAAAATATGGTTTTAATTTGTTCTTTTTTTTAAATTATGAAGTGGCATTCAAAGCCAAACAGGAATTTATGAAAACTTGCGTGACGACGCACAATTGTATACAAAACTAACTGGAAGACTGGGGAAGAATTCCGTTGACATTTCAGTATTGGCAGAGCTTTGTACAAAGTACAAAGAGATTTTACTAGTAAAATTCGGTTAAATGAATGTAATATACTACGTGGTACGCCAAGGCTCCTTCATTGATCCTGTTCGGAATTCGGATCCCGTAATGGTAAAAATATGGTTTTAATTTGTTCTTTTTTTTTAATTATGAAGTGGCATTCAAAGCCAAACAGGAATTTATGAAAACTTGCGTGACGACTCACAGGTGAAAAACCTACACTTTTGTTTTATTTTTTTATTTTAGTATTTTGCACGAGAAATAAGAAAATGGTTTCAGCTGAAAAAAGGGTTCAAAACGTGCCTTCGAAATGAAGGTCCTTTTAAAATTTCATCGACCAGGCTCCGACAGTTTTAGGCTCATTGAAAGTTATGTGGATTCACTTTAAAATAATAATAAATTATTCATATTTTTTTTTCGAAGCACTGTTACTCGCAAAGGCCCCAGTTGTGGACTGCAAGACTTTGATTTTTTGAATAGCCTTTAATGAAGCTTTCAACGCCTATACTTCTTTTTTTTGCTATCACTCACACCCAAAATCTGCTGTGGGCTCTCGGTCTATATGATTTTGAAGAAAATTAAATATAATATTCTGTTTTAGTGGAGCGAATGAATTAATGCTCTTCTTCTTAAAAGATAATTTGGAATCATTTCAATCTTTTTTTCTTCGTTAAAATCGTTATTTACTTGTTAGTTTCCGCCTAAATATGCTTGTAGAAAAATTAACCATAGTGTATGATGAAAAATTCAAAACGTGTGCATCGTTCGAAGATATACGAAAGAAATTCCAGTTACCAAACACAAACTTTTATGAAAATTAATGAGGAACTTTAAATGCAAATCATGCGCAAAGTCTGCAAAGCAACCAGTTCCAAAATGAAAACTAAAAATCCAAGCTTAGCAGACTATAGCAAAATAAAGCTGGTTTGTTCGTTGAAGTTTACCCAAGGTTGACCCATGTTTTCTTGACTACCCGGAAATTGTCCAAAAAAAAACTGGGTTTTTCAATTCTCGAAAAACACCGAAGAGCTAATGTTGACACCAGCAAAAAACAAGCACCCCTATTACGATTGTCAATTATCAATTTGATAGTTGATAAATTTTAAATTCAGTGCTTAAAAATCCATCTTATAAAAGTTTTGTTCATTGAGAATGATGCTTTTTTGGAACTTAATATGCTTTTCTTATGACATTGAAAATGCGTTTTGAAATTTTTTTTTAAACATGCCTATAGGATTTTTTCATTGTTAAAATAAAATTTTTCATAAAACAGTCGTTTTTTTTTTGTTTTATTTTGTTTGTTGTCTTATTTGGTGGTTTGATTTCTTAAGTTATTTGGTTTCCGTTTCCGTTTTTTTTATTTGATAACTTGCTATTAAGAGTGTTCCGGACTGAAATGGTGATTTCATGAAGAAGATTGTGAAGCGTGTACTTGTCCGATCAAAACGATTAAGGTGTCTATGGACAGATAAACTTATTCTCTATGCCATCATTGGAAAAAAAATTTAATTTTGTGCTCCAGATTTTGGTAAAAGCCTCTAAGAAATCGAGAAAATGGCTAAAATGGCCGTTTTTCAAATAAAATGTAGCCTACACTATGACATTTTTTGCAAAAAAAAGTTTAATAACATAAAATTCCATATTTTTAAAATGCCACTATTGGAGACAATTTTTAATTTTGTACCTAATAAAAATTTTAGTAGTGCAAAATAAAAATGCTTGTGAATTTTGAAAAAACGCCTTTTTGACAGTCAATTTTTTATACCTAACGGTATTTTTTTCACATTTGTTTTTGCAGTGGATATAAATTCAATATATTTTTCACGATTTTCATTAATTATATGATCATAATTGTATCATTTGATATTGAAATTTTTAATTCTTAAAAGGCACTTTTTCACAGAAAATTTATGTAAATTTGGAACTTAAAATCAGTTACTTTTAGAAATTTTTTTTTTTAGTACAATAATACGCCTACTAGTGACCGATTAGTAAAAATGCAAAGTTTTATAAAACAAACTATCTGATGAAAGTGAAAAAAACCGGTCTTATATATGCAAAAAAAAAAGTTAGCAAATGACTGGTTTTGTTCAGTTCGGAACACTCTTAAGTAAACTTGATATAAATGTTTGATCAGTGGTAAAGAGTGTAGTTTTTGGAAACTACGTCAATTAAAAATTTAAAGCAAATGAAAAATGATCACAATGGAAGTAAAAAAAAGTTAAAACAATCTAAAAGAGAACATCGAATAACGGAATAGTTAAACTTTTAAATAATGAACAAATAATTTGAAGTGAGTTTTATATTTTTGTTGATGTCATAATAGTACAGGTAAAATGCGATTAATAAAACAAAAAAATTAGTACCATCATGAAACTTTGTGAAAACGTTTTATGTATTATGGGCATGAAAAATCAAAAGAGTCTATAAAAAATATTTCACATGGAGGGGTGCTTTTTTGAGAAGGAGGGGGTGAAACTGTGGTGTATCAAACAGAAAAATTAACTTTGGTGCAACCTGACGTTGCAGGTCAATCCGGGAACACTCTTTTTTTTTTTTTTTTTTTTTTTTTATATTTTGCGCGCACTAAAGGGGTTATGACTACCCTTAAGATGATTATAATACACAGTACGAGCGTTAGGAAAATGAGGAAGGATTTAACAGGAGATACCGATGCACATTGGTTTTGAAGCTTTGAATATTAAAATGGTGGGGAAAAATGGAGCCTGGTAATGCATTCCACATTCTTGTTGTGCGGCTGAAGAAAGAATCTCTGAACTTTACAGTACGTCCGAAGTTGGGCTCAAGGGTAAACTGATGAGCATTCCCAAAAGCGCGAGTATTACGGTTGAATTGTTTTAGGGGAGGAATGCAACTGGCTATTTCACTAGAACATTGTTTATAAAAATAGCGATGGAATAATGAGAGACATGAAACACTGCGACGGTGTTCCAGAGATGTTATTGATTGCGTTATTGATGAATCACCTATCATTTTTAAGGCTCTATTTTGGATTCTATCCAAGAGATTCAAGTGAGTTATAGGAGCACCTGCCCAGATGTGAGAGTTGTACTCAAGCTTAGGTCGGATGAAGGCTTTATAGATTGTAGCCAGATCAGAAGGAGAGAAAAATTTCTTGCATCGTCGAAGGAAACCCAAACACTTAGCAGCGTTTTTGGCGACGTCGAATATGTGGTCACTCCACAGAAGGTGATCTGTGATGCACATACCGAGGACTGAAAGCTGTTCGGTTTCTTCGATGCAAGTGCCGCTCATGGATAGCGGCATAGGGGGTGGGTTCCGCTTTAACGACAAGAGACAGCATTGAGTTTTTGAAGCATTAAATTCTACGCGATTTTTGATTCCCCATTGAACAATGCTGTCGAGATCAGAATTTAATGAGCTAATCATACGCTGCCGTTCAAGTTCCACATCCGAAGGACAAGGGTGTGAATCTGAAAACGAATATGAAAAGCTGAGGGTACTGTCGTCAGCAAAACAATTTAATGGATTAGAAGTTTCAGACAAGAGATCGTTGATGAAAATAAGAAAGAGAGTCGGAGACAAAATGGAGCCCTGGGGCACACCAGCATTTATTTTATGAATATCAGACTTGAAACCATCCAATACAACTTGTATTGAGCGGTCCGAAAGGTAGTTTCTAATCCAGCGAAGAAGAGATTCATCGATACCAAATGCACGCATTTTCGATAAGAGAGCCTGATGCCAAACTCTATCAAATGCTTTTGAAATATCAAGTGCAACAATCTTACTTTCTCCAAAACGATGTAAAGATTTGTTCCACTGCTCGGTGAGATATACCATCAGATCACCAGTGGACCTATTGCTACGAAAGCCGTACTGCCGGTCATTAAGAAGCTTCCGTTCTTCGAGATATTTCTTAAGCTGATAGTTTATCAGCGTTTCCATGACCTTGGAAAGAAGGGACGTAAGTGCAATTGGGCGATAATTAGTGGGTGAAGAAGATTCGCCTTTTTTAGGGACAGGCTGGACAAATGCTGTTTTCCATCGACTCGGGAAGAGACCTGTAGAGTAGGACAGATGGAAAAGCTTACGCAGTGGCTTTGCCAGCGTAGAAGAACACCTCTTCAGAACAATAGGAGGGATACTATCCGGGCCAGCGGATTTGTGTATATCAAGATCTTTAAGGACTCTTGCAACTGCACGAGTGCGAAAGAAGATTCGTCCCATGAAATCGTGAGCGCTCTCAAGTACAGGAGGAGTCATAACACTCTCTGGCAGCGTCGAATTAACAGCAAACTGTGCTGCAAGCAAATTGGCTTTATCTAGTGAGCTGACGTAGGGAGTGTTATTGAAGACGAGCGTTGGAACCGAAGATGAAGTAGTATTACGAATGTTTTTAACAAATGACCAAAAATTTTTACTACCTTTGGGACATTGTAGTATTTTTTGCCGTAGTTTTTGGTCATGCAAAAATTTGGTTCTTTGAATATGGGCGTTACAGGTCTTCCTAGCTTGTTTGAACTTATTCCGGTTTTCCTCAGTAGGGTTGGCTTTATAACATCGGAAACTTACATCTCTAACCCTGATAACCTCTTTACAGCTCGGATCAAACCATGAATTTTCTTTCGGTTTGATAGACTTTATCCTATTCGGAATAAAGTTTCTCATCCCGTGAAGAATTAGATTTGTGATCATATCTGCGCTGGAGTCTACGAGGAAGCATAGTGACCAGTTAAAGTTTCTGAAGAAATCATTGAGACCGTCCCAGTTGGCTTTCTCGTATTGCCGGTAATATTTTTCTTTTATACTGAAAATATAGTCATCTCTACATAAAAACTACAATAACTTTTTTCACGGAGGCCGTATCGATTTGGTTTTAGTGTCATTTGATTCTGCATTCCAAACTACCTTAAAAACATGTGTCATATGCTTAAGTTGCACCAAAGTTAATTTATTTGCTTGATGCACCACCATTTCCCCCCCTCCCTTCTCCCCCTCAAAAAAACACCCTTCCATGTGAAATATTTTTATAGACTTTTGATTTTTAATTCTCATAATACATGAAACGTTTTCACCAAGTTTCATGATGGTACTAATTTGTTTGTTTTATTTATCCTATTTTACCTTTACTAAATAATGTACAAATAACTTGAAGTGAGTCTTATATTACTTGCGATATATGTAGGTACTATAAGGCAAGTTTTGGATTCGTGCGAAAAAAAAATGAGATAACAATCAAACATGATATTATGATGATAGAGAACACCAAAAAAGTGTGTGGCACAATTCTGTCTGTCTGTCTGTCTGTTCGTCTACAGCCTAAACGAAGAGAAGAGCAAAAAATCACGACCTGTGATTTCGAACCTGTGATTAGAAAATCACAATCACGACCTGTGAACAATTCAAGAACAAACTGTGAGCGCCTTAAATGTGATTTGACATGTGCCTGCGCACATTTCACATTCTATGGAAAATCACAGATTCACAATCACAGTGCTAAAATCACAACGAACAGGAACAATTCACAAATCACGAAAAGAACTGTGGTCGTGATTCATTTTCCCTTGTGAACAAAATCTGACAGACCAAGACGAAAGTATAAAGAATGAGAACGATGTCGTGATTTTCTTTGCATTTTATGGGTTGGTTTTTTGATAGATTTTGCTTTCCAATTTGGTAGATTTTTAAACTGGAGATTCTGAATCTGACCAGCAAGGCAAGTGCGAATTTTTTGACATCCACCTACTACCACGCCTCCTATTCGTATATTTAAGTTTACTCCTTAATCCGTTGCTCTAGAGAGCTAAAATTTTGCAATTAAGTTGTTAAAAACCTAAAGAACAACTCACATTTCTGGAAAACCGCCCACTGCCACGCCTTCTTTTTATATATTTGAGTTTTACCCTTAAAACGTTGTCCAATGGTGCTGAAATTTTGTTAATAAGTTCTCTAGTGCCTAAAGAACAACATATCAAATTTTTGGAAATCCACCCACTGCCACACCTCTTTTTCTTATATTTGAGCTTTCTCCTTCATACGTTGCTTTAGAAAGCTGACATTTTGTAAATAAGTTGTCTGAAGTTAAAAAGCAACATACAACATTTTAAGAAATCCACCCACTGCCACGCCTACTTTTCTAGGATTTGATATTTAACACTTCTCATTTTTTTCAGAGGGTTTAAATTTTTATCAATAAGCTATTTAAAGCCTACGTTACCTACATATGAAATTTTTAGAAATCCACCCAATGCCACACTTACTTATTTAAGAGCAACATTTTAAAAGTAGCTGCCTAATTGAAATTTTTATTTTCATATAAATGTGGAGACTGGAGACATTTATCTTTAATGCGAAAATATGATAGATATCTACAAAATAAATTTAGTTAAAACTTTTTTATTCAAAAAGATGCTTGTTTTTAAGTTTTTTTTTCAATAATAAAGTGTGCAGTAAAATGAGTCACTATACAATTTTTCCGATTTTCTAATAAATATATCTATTTTTTAATTCAAGAATCACAATCACAGGTTAAACTCATCGTTAATTGCAAATCACAGTCACGACATTGACAAATCACGACTCATCTCTGTAAACGACTCAATCGATTTTCTTCAAACTTGGTACATAGTGGTTTTCGGTGATTATGCCCACACGTTTTTTTCATTTTTGTTTAGAACCAAAAATAACTGTACCTGCCATACAATTTTTCTAAGCAATTTTACATAATCGTATTTTTCTCAAAAACGGATCGACAACTTTTCTTAAAAATATTCAATAAATTTATTTTAGTGTGTGGAAATCCATTTTTCAAAAATGGTTATTAATGGTACCTCCCAAAGAACCATTTTTTTATTTTCTTCAAAATTTTCAATTACAATACAGAAGCTTCCAAAAAATATAAATAGTATTGTGTACCAAAATTTTTGAACAAATATTTTTTGAATTTTTAAAAAATGTTTCAATTTTTTTATTGGAAAATCAAATATTTCGAAAACAACATGATTGATTTTTTTGAAACTCGATACTTAAGAGTTTTTAGTACTCTCTAAAATATTTTTAGAACAAATTATACATTTATGAAAAAATAACGGTACCTTAAATAGTTAAAAAACCGCAAAGGAAAATGTTTTTTGCTTAAAAACGACTCTTACGATTTTGATTAAACTTTTTTAATATGCTAAAATGAGTACGATCTACTACCAAAAATTATAAAATTTTACACTTAGCGACTATTAATAGTACCTGTCATAGATCGTATTATTTTGTGTTGAATTTTCTCGTTATCGGCTTAACGTATTTAGATGAATTTTTTATATACAAATTTTAGATAAGATTTAATAATATTGCATTCAAACAAAGAGTTTTTGAATTATTAAAAAAAAGTTTCAATTTTTTTTTGAAAATTCGATATCTCAAAAACGGGTTGACAAATTTTTTTTCAAATTTTGTTTTTGTATACACATTAATATATACTTTAGATTTGCATAACAAAATTTGTTCTTAAAAATGTTTTAAGAATATTATACGTATACAAAATTAATTATTAAAAAAACCGCTCCAACGATTTTAATTTTTGTTTCCCATACAATCATATTCAATCAAGAATTAAGATGGCATTCTTTTTTCACCTCAGACTGTCAAAAGAGTTGTTTTAGCCAATTTAAATGTCGTATTTCATACTTCTCTACATTTTTCTCTCATAATTTCCATGTTTTTATATACAATTTAAGTACGTGTGACCCAGTCGTGCATTTTGTTTATATGAACTTATTACATATTTCCTATACTATGACATTAAAAAAGGCAATAATTTGTTTTATGGCTTTTCATGTACTTCCCAAAACAACGAATTTTGGTACAATTTAATTTTTATATGAACTTTGACATATTTTTGGGCGAAATTCGTAGTTTTGAGAAGTACGCAAACAGACATAATATTTTTAGTTTTAAGTTTTTTTTTATAATAAGTTATACAAGTTTTCTTTACTTTCAAAACTCCTCTATTCCTATACTCCATTATTGGGTACGTTCGGACGACCCAAGGGACTTGGAATTAAGGCAAGTTTCTAGTCTCTGATTGGTCAGCTGCCAAAATATTGCTTTCCAATTAAGGCAACTTTATTGGAAAGTTGACTGGAAAGTTAGTCAAGAAAAATCTCCCTTAATATCTAGTCAAGTGCACTTGTGTCAGAATATCAGCTGATTATATTTGGTCACTAAACAGAAAGCTGAACTTTATTGTATTCTGATTTATTAATTTTTTGCACGTTCATTTTTACCATTTTGTGGGAAGATTCTTTATCAAATACGAAAAAGAAAATTCATGATAAGTAAAAAATATAAGTTTTGTATGAGATTTGTTAATTTTATGTTTGGTTTCCTAATACAAAACTCAAAGTCTTGAAAAACTTTTTTTCAAAAAGCTTGTTTATTACAACTCGTTAAGGGTTTATTTCAGGTGTAAGGCTTTTCTTAGAAAAAAATAAAATCGGTACTTTCTTCACTATCAACTGAAGGTAAATGTTTAAATAAAGTTCCAAGTTTGACACTTTAAAAAAACCTAGTTACCTTGGCCAAATTTGCGTTCAACGAATGCAGTTGACTGAATATTAAGTCCCCTGGGTCGTCTGAACGACAGGTGAAATCAAAAGTCAAATATTTCAATCGCAATTTTCAAAATTCTTCTTGTCCAAACTAAATTGATTTTTTCTACCATTTTTTTAGGTTCACTTCTTCTTCTAAAAGGTTCAAAACCGGAAGAAATGGCTAAAGGTCATTCCAGACCTATGTTTGTACATAAGGGTGGTCGTTATATGAATTTTTTGAGTTTTTATATTTGGATGGACCTAAATCGGCTCTAAATGAATACAAAAATCCTACTTTTTTCCAGATTTTTATTTTCATCCCCTATAGTCGCTGTATTTCACCTTTTTTTTACATACTTGAAAATTCGTGTTAAACTCAGAACATGTAGGTGGAAAGTAGACAAAACAAAAGAAAAGACATATATGTAGGAGAGGGTAATATCTCACCTAGCTTGTACGAGAGGGGCAAAATAGAGACAAGCATTAATTAAAAAGCAACGCCAACACTTACAGTAATGTTTTGTAGCTTTTTGGAAAGCCAGAAGTCCAATTTTATTGTTAATTTTCAAATAAAGTTCTTTGAATAAACAATTTCAGCAAAAACTGTTTTCACACTTAAAATTAAAAACAAAAATTATCTTTTCTTCAAAATGTTGAGTTTGAAACAATTTTTTGCCAAAACTATTCATTAATTAAACTTTATTTCAAAACAAACCGTAAGAATGGACATCTGGCTTTCCAAAAAGCTTCAAAACATTACTGCAAGTGCTACAGTTGTTTTTAAATTTATTTATTTCTATTTTATGTATGTAATTATTTTATTAAATTGTCACTCCCATCCAAGCGGGTGGATATTATTACCATATGAGAAGGTTTTATAATACAAATTCTATATACTACTGAAATAAATCAGCAAAGTAGAAGACTTAGCATTAAGGATTGGACTTGTTGAATTATTGATTCAAAATAGCTTTTTATGGCCTTTAGTCCTACAAATTAGCGTTTTGTTCGGCTTACTCACTTGAACTCATTGCGTATGACAAAGTCCTCACTTTGTCACTGATGAGTTCAAGTGAGTAAGCCGAACGAAACGCCAATTTGTAGGACTTAAGGCCATAAAAAGATATTTTGGATATTATTACCCCCTCCTGTAACATTTTTTTTTCTTGTCTACTTCCCACCTACATGCTCTGAGTTTTTTGGCAGATTTAACGTAAATTTCCTAGAATGCAAAAAAAAGGGAGATTTTATTTTATCCTACAGCGACTATAGGGGGTTAAAATAAAAATCTGAAAAAAATTAGGAAATGTTTGTTTCTTCATAGAGCCAAATTAGCTCCATTCGCAATAATTTTTACTTGCAATATAGGTATAGGTACTATAGGGCAAGTTTTGGATTCGTGTAAGAAAAATGTTCGAGATAACAATCAAACATGACATTACGATGATAGAGAACACGAAAAAAGTGGGTGGCACAATTCTGTCTGTCTGTCTATCTGTCCGTACCGCAACCTACAGCCTAAACCACTGAAGCGATTTTCTTCAAATTTTGAGCTTAAGGTTTTTTTGTAACTCTCCAGAGGGGAAATTGAAAGTTTTATTTTAGCTCAAAAAATAACGGTACTTGCCATACTTAAGGAAAAGTTTATTTATCTCAAAAACGGCTCCAACAATTTTAATAAAAAAAAATCAGTGTATTATTGTAGATATGATGTACCTTTTAGTAAGAAAGAAAATCAACAAAAACATTTATTAACGGTTCCTGCCATATAACGGTTTTTTTGATTTTTGGTTTTCTCATTAACCGCTCATCTGATTTCAATCAAATTTCTGCAAAAGCTTTGTTAGAATATAAATAATACTGCATACCAAATTTTTGCAAAAAATAAATTTTGGATTTTTAAAAAAAGATTCAAAATTTTTTTTTTGAAAATTCAATATTTCAAAAACGGGTTGATGAATTGTTTTGAAATTTGCATACCAAATTTTTTTTGAAAAATGTTACAAACATTTTATATATAAAAAATTTATTTGCATATATTCATATTTTTCAAGTAATCAAATGGCATACTTTTTTGAGCTCTAAGTTATTTATCAGACTGTTTATACAATTAAAAGAACGATTTAAATGCTTTTTATACTTTTTCTATATATATTTTATAAAGTTCTTAAGTCCCACACAACTTGAACATAAGAGCAAGTAACGACCACCCTTCCTTAAAAAAAACCATTTCAGATGTTTTTTCTTGTTGGTTGTAAGGTACACCCGAAAATTTTTCCGTGTGCCATTGGACAGTACCTTTGTATAAAATAAAATAAAATAAAATAAAATAAAATAAAATAAAATAGAACAAAATTGGTTTTGTTTAGAAAAAAAATCGATTTATTGGTTGTAAGGAATTCGATATTATACGAGTATTTTATAAAATAAAAAAATTCCTTTTCTTAAGCGAAGAAGAAGCAGCGGGGTGGAATGTAGTGAAAACTTAGCTATTAATTGAGAAAAAAAATCTTTTTTTTTAGGATGGTACAATATGAAATTGAAAAAATTGATCCATTCTTCACCATTGAAGTCTTGAGACATCAAAACAAAATTTTTCGTTCAATAATAATCCACAAATATGATAAGTACAAACTTCTTTCGCGGTCTTTTCTGAATTCTGATTTTATCTAATATGTATGTAGGTACATACTTGTGAATCATGTCTTGAATCCATACAAAATTTGCATTTTTGTCCACCCGTGAACTTGCTCGTGAACCTGTGTGGAGGGTTTCCGTTCACGAGCAATTCCCGTGCAAAATGTACGGGAACTCTTGGTGAACAGTTGACAGTTCGATTACAAAAGAAAAAATGCCTCATTGAAGGCATTGAGGTTTAAAAGGTTAAACGTTCACATCACATTCGCAAGTCTGTAGTCTGTACCAGTGAACAATGTCAAAAAATCACTTTCCCCACTGGTGATTCTTCACTTCACGAGGAAATGTACTAGAGAATGAGTGTGTTCATTAATGAAACAAATAAGAAAGACGATTGTACCAGCACAAATATTTTCGACGTTTATGAAAACATCCGAGCTTAAATAGCATAATAATGTCAAGGAAGTTCCTTGATTTAAATTTTTAAGAATTTCCAAATTCAACTTTTAAAAAAAGTACGCATACGCCATAGTGTACGAACTAATAAAATACAACAGAAACGCAGGTGTGGCATATTCTTGCTTAATTTAACTCTACACTGACAGTATACTATACACATACATATTTAGCTTTAGATTGATTTTACTAAAATGAAATTTCACTTTCAAAATTTTTTTTTCCCCTGTTTTTAAATGTAAACTGGGAATAACATTTTTCAAGTGTGATTCTAACTCATGTGAATTTTTGATAAAACTTGCTTTTTTTGTAGAAAGCAGTGATGGCTAGACCTTTTTCTTAAGGCCAAGAATAACGGTATTAATACTGTTTGAATAAACTATCGCAATAAGGCCCAGATAGTATACAAATAAAAATTGGTTAAGGGTTACCGCTTGCATTGCATTGCATTAAATGTAACAAAAGGTAAACCTTTTTTTTAACAAAATATATTTCATTATATTTTTCAAAACTATACCGTTTATGCACTTAGCGTTTTTCTGTTTTTTTTTTTTTTGATAAATTAAAATAATTTAAATTTCTTCTTTAGCTCTTGTTTTTTCCATCCTGACAAAATATCAAACTCCAAAAATGGCATTCCAAATAGGGCAACAAAGTCATCATGTGTCAAATGAACCTGTGAATAAATATTTATAAGACTTAAACAAACAATAGGGGGCATATTTATAGATGTTGTCTAAGCTGTTGCTATCCAAAACTGGAGTCTATCTGATGGAGTTTGAATATGATAAACTCCAGATTTGCCTAGCAACAGCTTATATGCAACATCTATAAGTATGCCCCAATATCTTTTCGAGTTTACCTCGCGCTTAAGAGGATTAACCTCACTTGGTAACGTGACAGTTTCTTGTTGTAAAACTGCCAAAGGATACTTATGGTGTTGATCGAAATCACTATCGTTTTTAACAGAATGCTCAACATCCTTGCAACCATTGCTATAACCATTGCGAGTTATCTCATGGCGTAGTTTTTCATAAGGTACAAAAGTCTGAGTAAACAAAAAAAAAAATCCGGTAAAACTCAACATTTTAAAACACATCTCAAAATAGAAGCCTTACATCCCAAAACTTTCGGTTCCACATGTCAAAAAAGCCAGTAAATATATTCGGTTCATTGTGCTGCCTTACCAATGCTATCGCTGTTGTAGTCCTGCGAGGAGTAGTAGAGGTTTCTAGAAACTCTTGCGCTATCAATCCGAAGCCTTCTTCGTCAACTTGCAACGAAAGCTTACCACACCAAACAAAGGCGATTGCCCCTGCATCCAAGATGTAGGTGTTCTCAGGCAGCAAATCAGACTGGCCAAATCCCAAAATCTCTTGTGTGATCATTTTCCCACGACAATTATAGACCAAATGCAGGTGAACTTTTGTTTTATCAATTGGAATACCTATCGTTGCCTGTGGTAGCTCATTCAATGAGGAGGAACTTGTTGCATTTACAGTTTGGCTTATTTGATTCGATACACAGTCCCAGAATTCTTTGGGCTCCTTACCCTCCATAACCAGAGTACATTCGTCGGCAAAAATTGATCCGATATTTTTGGCCACTTCTCGGGCGTCACCCGTCGAACTTTGTCCACACCATACCCAAACACCCAAGTTGGATCTTATCACATAGCAATCTTTTGGTGTTAAGGCAATAAGAGGATGAATTTGCCAGGCCTTGGAAGTGAACGATGAATCTCCCTGAACTTTTAAGATTTCCAGTTTCGAAAGTTTTTGAGGGCTATTGTTATTATTGCTATTTCCATTCGTCTGGTTTGCTCCGGTCTCAGAATTCAAAATTACAAACTTGCCGGAAAATATTTGCAAAAAGTGTGGTGTTTCATCACTTTCATTCATCTTCACTACCATGGTTTTCTCTCCCAACTTATGGAATCGTTCTTTGCCGAATTTGGTGCATTTTGACATTGTTTCCGGTGGTGCTGCTTTACCAATCCACATGTAAATGATATTACTGATGCCTACATCTTCTGTTCCACAAAACTAAAATGGAAATAAATTAAATTTACCGATTTTCAAAATGGTGGATTATTTAGCTGTCACTTACTGCAACTGTATATTGAACAATATAGCAGCTGTCAGATTGAAAAATTGCTCCTGATTTTTGAAGAGCAATTTCACTGAGACGATCTTCCGTAATTTGATAGACATGTTTCTCTCCAGTGCCATCGTCAACGAGTTGATTTTCAGCTGCCATTTTGGGTCGTTGCGATAGGCTGAGGGTGTCAAATTTTCCAAGGATTTGTGTTGTTTTAGTTTCTCTATCTTCCCAACTGGGGAAAAGGTGTGTGAATTCGATAGGTTCATGCCCTTCGATAACACGAATGAGCAGAGTCGATGATGGATACTTTTTCTGCAACAAAAACAAAAATGAAGAAATTTAGAAATTCAAAATTATAGGAGCCGAACTCACCTTTTTAATAAAGCCCCTACCATTCCTGATGGCTTCGATGTTTTCTACATTCGGTACATTCTTTCCAATCCACATCCAAACGCCCAACGAGAAGCCATTCAAAATATAAACTGCTTTCGAATCATTGAGATCACTTTGACTTGGAAGCGTTGAGGTAATCTGATCAATCCAATATTTAGTACCCTTATAACCGCATTTATACAATTTAAACGAACTGCTGTATGGCTTGTCAATCTGGTTACCCTGATTTACAACTCGATTACTACGTGGCAAGAATGTATTCCATATTTGTTTATCTTCTTCCTTCATCGACTGCTCATAGCCATCGTCAACAATGATTATCTCACTGGCAGAAGTGGTTTTTCTAAATCGTTTTGCAACTTCTAAAGCTTCTCTACGATCACCAACATTACTCGATCGGCCAATCCATATGAATGTTTGTTTTCCAGTATTTAAAATCATAATGTATTCACTGCCAAAATGATGCCAATTGATTGTTTCCATTTCGACACAGCTCAACCATTGGCGGCCTCGGATTTGAAAAAGTCGACAGGTATCACTTGAAGAAGCTAGAGCTCCCGAATAGATTCTAAAAGTATGGATTTCTACAATATTTTTCCTATTTTCATAGCTATGAAAACTTACGTGATTCCTCGCTTAAAATACGACATAAATCGTACACTTTCATTATCCTGTGATTCCCTATATTCAGTTGCTACATTGCCAAAATATGTATCCAATTCCATGACCTTATGTGCAACGTTTGCTTTTTTCTGCTGAGTAACCTTTTCACCAAGCCAAAAGTGAATGAATCTTTCAAGGCCAGCGCCAGTTTTGGTTTCTCTAGACTGAAAATTGAATTTAAAGATATTAAAATGAAACTATAAGAAAGTATAATAAGATTCAAAAACCAACGATTGTATCCTGATTGACGTAAGTCCCAACTGGACATGCTGCATATACAATGTAACAGCAGTCATCGTAGAAGCTGCCAAAATTCTCTCTTGGTACAACTTCTAAGCGGTCTTCTTCTATTTTCCAAATATGAAAACATATAGCATTTCTAGAGAGTTTTCGAAAAGATGCATCTACTCTGACTTCGGAGATGGTATCAGGAAAAATTTCCTGAAAAAAACAAAAACAAGAAATAATATAAGAAAAGCCTGAATAATATTAAAATTAAAACTTTTGTTGGACTTGAAATAAATAAATAAATAAATAAATAAATATGGTGGCGCAACAGCTCGTGGAGAACCAGGACCTAGTGACTTACAACTCTCAACCATTCCTGTGTGCGTCTAATTGGTCTGCTGCAAGGTACTTTAGCTGTGGCCACGTCTTTCTCTGGGATTTTGCTTCCGCTAAGACAGTTGATTTCCATGTTGTTCTTGGTCTTCCAACCCGCCGTGCACCATGAGGATTCCATTCAAAGGACTGCTTTGCAATTTCATCGTTTGGTTTCCTCAGTGTGTGACCAATCCAACGCCATTTACGCTTTCTTATGTCGACGTCCGGCCGCTCTTGACTTGTCCTGCGCCACAATTCCTCATTTGATATTATTTGTGGCCAGCGAATCTTTAGGATGTGGCGAAGACAGCGATTCACAAAACCCTGCAATTTCTTCGAAATGATAGACGTGACTTTCCAGGTTTCACAAGCATATAACAGCACGGATTTCACATTGGATTCGAAGAATCTCAACTTAGTGCGTAAGGAGATTTGACTTGATTTCCAGATTGGGGACAGAGTACCGAAGGCAGCACGAGCTTTATTTATTCTACTTTTAACGTCCAGATCCGTACCACCGTTTGCAGAGCCAATACTGCCAAGGTAGTTGAACTGTTCCACTACTTCAACTGGCGTCTCCTGTAGAATAATACGCTGCTGTGTGGAGCGGCCTGTGAGCATTATTTTTGGCTTTTTGCTATTTATTCTTAGACCACTCGACTCTCCCTTCACTTGCAGCGTTTGGCACATCCCGTTCAGCCTACTGATGTTATTTGCCAGTAGACATATGTCATCGGCATAGTTTAAATGACTGAGCCTTTCGAACGGTCTCCATTGAATGCCCTGTCGCTAAGCTCTACCAACACTGGCCATCAATACGTCGTCCATCACCAGCAGGAAGAGAATTGGCGATAGGACATCCTCTTGTCTCACACCCTGTTGCACTACGAAGGAGTCGGATAGCTGCCCATTGTGCAAAACAAAACACCTTGCGTTGTTGTAGGGCTCTTTAATAATGGCAACAATTTTTGGTGGAATTCCTCTACCAAGCAACGATCTCCATATACATTCTCGGTTAACTCGATCAAAGGCTTTCTCAAAATCCACGAGCATGAGGTAAAGCGGTGATTGAAATTCCATCGACTGCTCGAGGACGATACGCAGGGTGTTGATATGGTTGACACCCGATCGACCACTGCGGAAGCCAGCTTGATGCCTCTTGAGTGTAGACTCGATTCTGTCCTTTATTCGCTCGAGAATGATCGTTGCCAATAGTTTTGGGAAAACGGACAAAACGATGATACCACGCCAATTGTTGCAATTCTTTAAGTCACCTTTCTTTGGCAACTTAACAATCACACCATCCTTCCAATCCCTGGGATAGTTTTCGTTTTCCCAAATGCTTTGTATCAACGGATGTAAAATACTAGCCGCTGTTACGGGATCGGCTTTCAGGAATTCAGCTGGAATTCCGTCCAGTCCAGCTGCCTCGTTGTGTTTGATGAGATTTATTGATGTAAGGATTTCCGATTCTGACGGGGGTTCGATGTCAATACCCCTATAGGACCTGCGCATTTCGTTTAGTTGGGGCACTTCAGCACTCTGCTCAACTGAATCCTCATTTAGCAGGGCACAAAAATGGTCCTTCCATCTACGAAGCTGATCCTCAATTGATACCAAAAGTCCACATCCATTACAGGATGATTCGTGTTGCTTTTTTTCTCGATCACGTCTTTGGCTATTTGGCACAATGCCCGGATATCTCCTCTTCTGGCAGCGATTTCCACATTATCTGTGAGTCCATCTAACCTCACCCTCTTGTCACGTCTCACACAACGATAGACCATCTTATGTGCAATGCGGTACTCTCTTCGCAAGTCAGCCTTTCTTTGAATATCTGCTTCGGCATTTATTTGAATTTTCAACGATTTGCGAAGTTCGATCTTATCCCAGGTGTCTTGGGATATCCAAGAGTCTCTACGTCTCATTCGCTTGGAATGGAGGGTACCTACAATTTTTTTCCGAGTCTAAACGGCTGGCTGGATGAGAAGCACTTATTCATGACAAGTACTGTTGGTTAAATACCTTCAGTCATATTCATTACAATTCGCTTAAGCGCCTCTCAACGGGTGAATTGTTACTTAGTGTAAAAGCCTTTATTAAGGCTCTATTCAACATTGCGTAAAACCTTATTTATACAAAATTTGCCGACCAATTTTAGTTGCAATGCCCTTGTGTCGAATAAAGTACAAAAAAAAATCTACTACGCTAAGATGAATGCACTATTCAACCTCGAAATGCGTTTATCTTAAAATGGCTCTATTCAACGTCACATAACTTTTAGGTATGACATTTCCGCTTTAAGGTATTGTAACTTTACGCAGTCTCTTAAATGCGTTCATGTACATATGTATGTATATGGTTTTTTACTTCCACGCGAACTGTGATGGAAAAAACACCTACTACTATTTCTGACTTAGCCTTTCTAGCCTAAGGTAAACTTTTTTTCTAAAAAAAAAACCAAAAGTCTCATTACTTTTGAATTTATTTGAACGGCATTTACATGTGTATATTTTTTGACATTTTATTTGGTCTCTATTTAAAGGTTAGGAATTTGCAACAAAACTTTCAAATCGATATGCCTAGTAGATATTATAAGAAAACAGAAATCACATTCAAAATTGAAAGTATGCACTCCATAACATTGCATGCAGAAGCAGATGCAACATTTATTCAAAGTAAATGCCAAACATCTGCCAGTGTAGAGGAGGTTTGCGTCTCTGTCTTCTCATGACCTTTTTAAAAGATGAATACCTACATATTTGTAAATCCATCACAAATGCACCTGATGTAAAAGTGTCTATCATGAATGCATACTTACATTGTGTACATATTTGTTTGAACAATCTATTTCTATTTTATTAGAGTCGTGTAAGAATTTGACGCTATGCATCATTGAAAAGATTCCTTTCATAACAATAGAAATGCACGAGTTCCAATAATCTTATGGCAAAATGTATAAACATTCATCGCCTTACAGGTAACACAGGTGCAATACATAAATATATAAAATGATTCATCAATCATCAACTTTTCAAAAAGCTGTTAATGATTCGAAGGCAGTTTTGTTATTTGTATCTCTTTTTCATTTAATAACCTACTGTCCCCCATATACAGAGAAGAGCTCTGATGGTAGCCTCAGGAATTTAAGAAATGCTTCACGGTAGTGAGATCAGGCGCGGATACAGGGGGGGGGCAATGGGTGCAATTGCCCCCCCCTGGGCAAAAACGCGCGAAGCATAAAATATGAATTTAATAAAATGTAATAAAAAAAGGTTATTTCGTTATACGTTTATAAAAATTTTCTTGGTAGCACTGCGTTGCAGCAATAAGTGGTTGTTCGTTGGCCGCTGGCTTACCAGGTTCAGTTAAGAAAAGTTCCACTATGCACAAATAGCTTTCAAATCGACTGAGTGGAAAGCTTATAGCTTCGGTTTTAGTTGTCCGATTTTCAAAGTTTAGGTCTTTAATTAAAAGATCAATGTCAGGCTACATTACTGTATAACATTTTATGAGAAAAGTCAATTTATTTCATACTAGTGAGCAGGTTGAATCCCAAATGGATTTCATTTTCACTTTGCAAAATGCTTTGAATGAAAAATTTCAGTTTGAAAAATAATGTTTTAAAAAGTTATTGCTCCACCTCCATCCCTACTCTTCAAATTTGTTAGTGTTTTTTATAGTTAAATGTAACGGGAGAGGTGGCAGGGGCACTTATCTAAATTTTCAACCTTAAATTTGATTTTAATTTAAAAAAAAATTAAATCTTTAAAATACATACGTCGATTTAATTAGCTTCAAAAATTTCTGAATTTTCCTCAAATGCTCGGATCTACTGGATGAAAATATCTAATTAAAGTTAAAATTATAAACTACATTTGTGTATAAAAGTTTTAGAGAAATATAGCTTTTTTTATAATAAATATTTAAATGTGCGTTTCCCCTGAGGGAATACTTTCACTAGAAAACTCTCGAGAGCAACTCTCGGATATCTGTCTTCCCCTCTGGTGAGCTTATTTCATGATTGTGTCCGTGTCCAATTTCGTGTTTTACTAAGATACGTTTTTGATATAAATGTAAGTACTCCTGAGGATTTTGTCGATTTCGTGGATGAGTCTTAGGTACTTCCGTGTTCCATATCACTAAACTGCCGAAGAGTACGAATCCAACGAAAAAGATTGGAGAGAAAGCAGGAAACGACTACAGCAGTCACTGCCGAAGAGAAGTTCGATGGAACTTTTACACCTAAGGAAAGTATAGTTGTTTCGTCAATTCGATTATCAAATCAGATCGCCATTTTTCGACGCACATATTGCTTTGTATAGAACTGCATGAGTCTGGCAACTCTGCAGTCTATGTTTGAGCTTATATGAAACAGTTATATTAAAAAAAATTTACGATCGCTAAGTATATTGTAAATGAAATGAAAAGAGTGGTTTTTTCTTTGTATTTTCCACTATAATCATTGTGTTTTATTTAAATGTCAGAAAGTTTCATCTCGGCTTTGATCTATAATTCTAGTTTAGCTAAAATACAGCTATTTTTAAATTAATGCTATGGTTTTGTTTGCACATCTTAATCTTTTTTATGAACATCCTTCAATTTTTTTGCAACGCATTTGACGTTTATGAACACGTTCTCCGTATTCTCAATATTTTTGTTGCCAAATTCGATCTTTTTACTGCAGAATTGCACCGTAGAAGATGTTTTTCAAGATGGGACTTTTGCAAACTGCATTATCCAACACAATGCTTATGCAGTTAAACTTGTAAAGGGTTCGCCAAATAACTTTTTTTTTGAAAATATTACTACTATATGGAGTGTAGCTTCGGCTGTGTGGCACGTAGCGCCGTCCTGTTGATATCAAATGTTCCCAATATTCTCTTCTTCAATTTTTGTGAACAAAAATTCGTTCAACATGGCCCGATAACGATCGCCATTGACTGTAACGGCCACTCGAAGAAAAATGGCCCAATTATGCCTCTGGACCAAAATCCGCACCAAACAGTGACTCGTTTTGGGTGTATCGGCTTTTCAATGGCGTGCGGGTTCTCTGTGCCCCAAATGCGACAATTTTGTTTGTTTACATACCCGCCAAGATCAAAATGAAAAGCTTCATGTGAAAAGAAATTTTTTTTGGCAAAATCGGCATCTTCTCTAAGTCGATCGCAGGCCCACTTATCGAAGCAGCCATTTGAATGAAATTATTTTTCATTATTAACCGAAAGGATTGTACTTTCAAATAAAAAAGGAAATTTGAGAAAATATTCAGTAGTTTCTCTTATTGCATTTTCAAAAAAAAAAGTTATTTGCCTTTTTGAACAGAAAACTCTTGCACTTTGCGCTTGAGAACATTCTGCAAAATGCATTTTTGAAGCTGATGACGTTCTCAAAAAAGGCATTTTACTGACAAGCTTAGGTTAGGTTTTCCAAGCTAAAGAAGAGGCCGGAAATTTCACTTGAACTCTAACGTCATGTATCTGAATAGGAGCATACCACTGTGCCATTATGTTTTCCGAGCATAATATTGTTGCATTACGCAGATCCAAAGGGAATTCAAAAACGCTGTAAAGAAACCATGCTATAGCTACAAACTGCAAAACTTCATTTTACAAAGTTTTCAAATCACCCGCTGTTCGAGACACTGTGGTAGTTATGAAAGAGTTAATTGCTTTCATCAAATTTCAAACTCATCAACTCACATTGCTTTGTGTGACCAGGCGTGTAGAGCGGATTTTGGAAACTCACGAAAATTGCCCCCCCCTGAACGAAATCCTGGATCCGCGCCTGAGTGAGATTAATGTTTACTCTCACTATATAATACTCGTTATGATTTTAACAAATATTTGTAGGCTCATAGCCTGGAAAATCTTTAAAATGCTACTTTAATTGCGTGGCATTATAGTTAGAAGGAAGGAAAAGGAAAGAATTTTTGTTGGCAATTGATTGAGAACTTACATACATGTTTTTTGCTCATCAAATCTCACGGGTGGCATCGAGTTGAAAATGGTTTGGGGTCAAAATCCCGAAAACTAACAAAAAAAAACGAAAACCCAAAATTAAGAAACCTCAAAATCCATAAAACTCAAACTCAAGAAAACTCAAAATCGTAAAGACCAAAAATCCTGAAGTTGCAAAATCCATAAAACCCCAAAAAATTCGATTAATTAAAAAAAAATGGTAAATTTTGGTACACAAAACGAATATTTTTATAAAGCTTTTGTATGGAACTTAAGAACTTTGAAAATATTCCACTAATTATAGAAAAAGTATAAGAAAGCATTTAAACCATTCTCTTTGTATAAAGAACCCGGTTAAATAGTTTAAACCCAGTTTCACAGTGAGAGTTTAAACTCCAATTTGGTTTAAACTTCAGTTCAGCAGAGCAATTGAACTCAGTTTAAGGTTTAAACGATACTGTGAAACAGGCCATTAGAGCTTAAAAACAAGTATGCCATTTGATAACTTGAAAAAATATGAATATATGTATGCAAATAAGAAAATTAAAATCGTTGGAACGGTTTTCTTAAAAACATTTTGTTTTATATACCTATGTATGTACATATAATAATTTAGTAGCATTTAAAAAAAAAATTGGTATGCCAATTTTTAGTATTTATCAATACCTATACATTTGTAAACCTAGTTTCAAAAAAATTCATCAAGTGATTTTTGAAATATTGAATTTTCAAAAAAAAAAAATAATATATGTATTTCAAAAATCCGAAATTTTTTTTTTCAAAATTTTGATATGCAAAATTATTGACATTTTAAAGAGACACGTGGAGACGATCTTGTAAATATCCTGGAATTTCTCCATCGGTCTTTTTTCTGCCGTCCCAGGTCTTCAATTCAATTAGTCAATTAGTTCATCATTGTCACTTGAAGATGACTGTTTCAAGTTTTTGAATCTTTGCTAAATCCAGAACCGATTTCCTCTTCTTTAAAGTGCTAAACAAAATCTTTTGGAAGCATTCGAAACTCTTTCAGATACGATTTTAAGTCTTTCTTTCACTAAGCTCTTTAATGGATAGACCATCAAGCAGAGCAGAGTTTGGAAAAGGGTGCACTTTAAGCTTGTAATCGCGAAATATTAATTGAA
Source organism: Dasysyrphus tricinctus (assembly GCA_963921185.1). NCBI lineage: Eukaryota > Metazoa > Arthropoda > Insecta > Diptera > Syrphidae > Dasysyrphus > Dasysyrphus tricinctus. The sequence goes on along the minus strand of OY992531.1, from coordinate 208,285,792 downwards.
AAACAATAAAATAAAACTGCAATAAGATTAATTGTTTAGTTTATATTTCATGAGCGCTCACTGAGCTGACGGATCAAAATTTTTTTTTACTTAGTATTTGACAGCAAAACTGGGGAAATTCTCTGAGCCCTCAGAAATATAAACTGGACAAATAAAAAAACGAAAAATAAGAACACGAAAGTATTTAGCTTCGTCAAATTCGATTTTTATTTTAAATTGGATGCATTTCGAGTCCAATTCGACTTATCAAAATCAAAAATTTTTCTAAGCAATTTGTCATTAAAGAAAGAGGGAAATTTTAAGTCTTACATTTAAACAATAAGTCCAAAAGAGACAAATAATTAAATTAAATTAAACAAGGGCGAAACTATATTGCAACTATCTCCGTTCATAAGCCGGTCCTGGTCGTTCGTATATAGACTCTCATAAGCATCAAGTCGTCTTGAGTTTGTATTGTAACATGTTTAAGAATTTTTACATTCTCGAGTTTGATGTCGAGTGATTGCGGCTAAGAGCATGAGGGGCTATCGAAGATTTTTCTGGCCGGTTGAATTTTATGTGATTGAGATGTTGAGGAAACGGATCCCTAAACTTTGAAAACATTGATTGCGTTTCATCGAGCAATGGAAAAATTAAAAATCTGCTTGGCACAACGAAAGACAAGACAGATGTTAAGGAAAAATCTGGTATATTTACGAAGTGGATTGTGGTGACTGCGGTGAAAAGTACATCGGCAAAACTTAACAAAGTTTAGGGATCCGTTTTACCGAACATCTCAATCACATAAAATTCAACCGGCCAGAAAAATCTTCGATAGCTTCTCATGCTATGTTTCCCCCCGTTTTGGGGGAAACAAACTTTGGATTCACTTGGTAATGTACACATTTACTAGTTTTCACACTTTAACGGTTACATACATACTGGATTAGCTAAGGAAGTATAGGTAGGAGGTTCCATGAGGTTTCGGGGTTTTGGATGACTTAAAAAAAAATATTGACATAAAAATGGTTTAAATAAAATAATTTAAATAACAAATAATCAGTGAAATCATTTTATTGGAATTGATAATTTTTATTAATGACACTATCGGTAAACATGCAGATATTCACCCTTTAATAGGGGCATCATCGAAACTTAAAAAAGCTGTAATTTGACTTCATAATTAGGGTTATTCATAGCCTTCTAAGAAACGAGGAATAACAAAAATGTGCATGAAGTTTTACAAAAACTGGCACTCGAATTTTTCAGGCCGAGGTATTAACATTCCCTGAAAAAATTACGCATTTTGGAGACCATTTTCAATACCACTTTTGGCGCGCCAGAATCACTTCTCAACCCACTGTGCGTCCCATATAACTAATAGGACGCATTATTTATCTATACGATGTTTTTTTAATAGTATCAAACTATTGAAAATTAATAGTATTGTACCGTTAAAGCATAGTTTACAAGTCCCATGCGAAAAAAATATCAAAATTTTCAAAACGATTTTCCATCTATTCTGTGCACCAAATTGAATAATATTCAAGGCAAAAAACGTTTGCCTTGGCCTAAGCCACCCATTGAGTCATTAATTTACCTTTAATTAATAAACCATAAGCCTAAAAATGGAAAATAATTATTTTTGGATGCAAAAACTATTTGCATGCTAATAAGGCCTTGAGGTGAAACAAATTTTTTTTTTGGAAGTGTAAACCGACCATCCAAAAAAAAATATTTTATTCACCACACTTTTTTCGCATGCAAAACAATTGCCGGTCCATTGTTTTGCATGACATTCCATGACAGCCATGTTTTTTTTTTTTGCATGAAACTGTAAACTAATCATGCAAAAATTAATTTTGCCTTTCACCACAATTATTTTTGACATGCGAGAATATTTGCGTAGGTTTTTTTTTGCACACGGGAACTGTAAACTAGGCTTAAGGTAAAAGTACGTGTTAATAATTATTAATGGTGAAATATTATTGAATCAGTAGTACCTCGTGTCGGGCTGTTTTTTCAATCCCGGGATTTCGGGATTCAAAAACTTCAATCCCGGGATCCCGGGATAATCCCGGGATTTCAAAAATATTTTTTAAAAAGTTATTCAGAATTTATTTTTGCTTGAATTTGTTCGTTTTCCAAATTAAAAACACTTTTCTGAGTATGCAGAGAATTTATTAATACTTCTACTTCGGCCTCCGCCTGACAAGAAAAATAAGTTTTATGGTTGAAATGTTTTTATTTAGAAGAAAAAAGCATGGAGAGTATGTTTTCTCACAAAACAGGAAAGTTCTTAGGAAATAAAGAAACAAAATATCTAGTTATTTCAGAACAGAATGCAAGATGGTGCTGGAATAGTTGTCAAAAATGCTGCAGCTGCAGCTGCAAGAGTTGAACAATTTTTAACTCTTACTGCAGCATTTTTGACATCTATTCCAGCTGCGTCTTGCATTCTGTTCAGGCAGTAAGGCTACCGAACTTAAATTCTAAGAGATCAATAAATTAAAGTTCCATTTTCCTCGAATACAATTTTAAAAGCGAATTTTAAAGAAAATACTGAGTTGATGAGAACCATAACTCACAATACCCAGAGAAACTCGCCATAATTAAATTTAATTATTACCTAAATATATTTTAAATGGAACTTTAAAGGTGATTTTCTTTCAAACCATAACAAAATCATTTAAAACTTATTCAAAATTTAATTTGATCGTGAAAAATTTTTCTCGCATGAATTTGGCAAGTTTTGGTTTACAACAAAACTGGGAATTAAAATATAATAGATTTACTGACAATTTTTAAAGAAAAAATATTAAGGGTATTCATGCAACAGCGTAAAGTCGTCGTAAACGTGGTAAAATTGTAAACTTCGTAAATCTGTCAGATTTTCCATACAAATTGTGACAGAATTACAAAGTTTTAAACTTTAAAACGTTTACGGCGACTTTACGCTGTTGCATGAATACCCATATTATAATACACTAGTCAACAATATTAAAGGAACACATTTTTTTTATAATTTATCCATAGAAATGAGGACCTTCAAAAAAAAAAAAAACAAAATAATTTTGTTGTCTCGTCTCATTTTTTGCAATAACGCAATAACGGTACTTCAAAAAAATTTGTTTGCAAACAAATCTCGAAACAAAAAACATAAAGCTGTAAAATGCTTTCTATTTCAACTCAATACAACCACTCGTCACAAAGATACAGCTCTTCAAAAAACGCTAACAAAAATTGAAAAAAAATTTGTTCCTTTAATATTGTTGACTAGTGTATATAAAATATATTTTTTTATTTGTTTAAGAGTGCTCCGGACTGAAATGGTGAATTCATGAAAAAGATTGTGAAGCGTGTACTTGTCCGATCAAAACGATTGAGGTGTATATGGACAGATAAACTCATTCTCTAGGACATCATTGGAAAAAAATTTAATTTTGTGCTCTAGTTTTTGGTAAAACCTTTAAGAAATCGAAAAACGGCAAAAATGGCTGTTTTTCAAAGCAAATGTAGCTTACACTATAGCATTTTTTGCAAAATAATGTTTCATAACATAAAATTCCATATTTTAATTAGGACTGAAGAAAATTTTAAATTTTGTTCCTAATAAAAATTTTAATAATACAAAATAAAAATGCTTGTAAATTTTAAAAAACGTATTTTAGCAGTTTTTTAGTGGATATAAATTCAATTTATTTTTTCACGATTTTCATTAACTATGTAAATAATCATAAATGTATAATTTGATATTGAAATTTTTAATTCTTAAAGGCATTTTTTGAAAGAAAATTCATGGAAATTTGGAAGTTAAAATCAGTTACTTTTACAAAATGGTTTTTTTAGTACAATAATTGCATTCTCTAGTTGTAAGTCACTAGGTCCTGGTTCGCCACGAGCTGTTGTGCCACCCAATGAATTTATTTATTTATTATTAAATCAGTAGTATTTCCCATTAAATAAATAATGTGTGCCGTACTAAAATTTTCAAACCCATATTAATATTTTCAAAACCATTGGATCAATGAGCCAAATGCCATTGAACAAAAACATAGTATTAACTAGGTACCGTTAATAACAGTTTTTGAAACTTTTTTTACAAGAAAGTACACCATACCAACACTCAGAGAAAAATTTACCATAACTTTCAATGGTACGACCATTGATGATGCTTTACATACAACATTTTTTATATTTTTGATTTTCTTATCAACGGCTCAACCGATTTCAATAAAAATTTTAATACAAATACCCCTATTCGAAGAACGATTTAAAGGCTTTTTTGTCTATATAGTTAAGCCCGTATGACACTACATTTTTCTCTCATTTTTAATGAACTTAAAATGAAATAAAGCTTTGGTAGGTGTGAGCGGGTACGCACTATATCCATAAATGTAAAAATGTCTCACAAAATTAATAAAAAATGTGATTTTCAAATAATATTTTTTTCAGGTTCTGGCAGCTTTTACTTGATATTTCGGAATTAAAATCATTTCAAGGTACACTCAGTCACAAAAGAAAATATACATTTGACCCTACAGAGCACTAGTTTATGAAATTTATGATGTATATTCACTTTTGGGACACATTAGTCGTGTTTTATTGGGAAATGCATAGCTAGCACAGTAAAATTTCTCTTGGCAAGCAACAACAAACAGACATTTTTACTTACTTATTTATCGACACTTCCCAGGATTTGTTGTTGTTTGCTGAGGGAAATTTTACTGTGCTAGCTATAATATTTTCCAATAAAACACGCCTATTGTTATTCTGAAAACTAATTTAAAGAAATGCTATCCCTTTCTTAAAAAAACACTTTTTATCCCTTTTTTGCTCTGTTTACACTTTGATTGATTTGATGAGAAATAAAATGAAGAACAAATGTAGTGTCATACGGGCTTTATTTACATAAATATTTTAAAAATATTTTAAAAACAACTTGAACAAATTATTTTTTGAAAGAAATATGAGTGTTTTCATATTAAAAAAAAACTTTGATTTAATTTTGTATTGTTTCTTATTTAAATTAATCATTTTTAAACCAACAATTTGATCTAAGGAGTTACCTTTAATAGCTGCGTTTTATTATCTCTGGGTCTGGGTCGAGGTTATTTTTTGACATGTATTACAAAAACAACATGGGATCTAGGTTTCTATCGAGGTTAATTTCAATAACCCATCAGATAGAGGTTTTCACTCTGACCGGCAGAGGGCTATTTACCATAACTAGTCTCGTCCCCACCCCGTGTCGAAATTCGACACCAATCAAAAAATGAAAGCTAGCTATAAAATACTTGAAAGTTGAAGCAAAAACACAATTTTTTTATTTTTCAAATAAAATAAAATGGTATAAAATGGTACGCAGCTAAATTAGACCAACAGTGTTTAACTTTGTGATTCGCACATTCCCCGCGATTATAGCTTTTCAACCACATAAGATTTATCCAAATCGGTCCAATACTTTTTGAGAAAATGGTACCACAAAATTTATTTAAGCCTATTTATATATATGTAGATGAATGATGTCAGCGATTTGTCAGCAGTGTTAGGAATAGAGAGGAAAAGAGACAAGTGCTTACATGAAAAACAAATAAACATAAGAAAAAAAGAGACTGATATACAGCATCGTTTTATTTTCAAGAGTTGAACCATATGGGTTATGAGCGATAATAAAACGTGGCTAATATTGAGCCCGAAATGCCGAAAACAAAATTCTACCTAATTTCACATTTAATATTCGGTTGTAAAACAAAATATCTTGACAACCGTTTTATTTCCACCAAAATTTTATATTAGCTATGAAAAGAGTGACAAGTTTCAAAACTTTACAGAAACAATAATGTTTTAATTTAAAGAAATGAAATCAGCTCATGACTAGGGCTGCCGTTTCATTTTTGAGAAAGCAGTACTTCAAGGAAAAAAAAAGCAGTACACAGCAGTACGTAAAATATATAATTGTGACACTAACCCCCAGTTTCACAGTGAGAGTTTAAACTCCACTTTGGTTTAAACTTCAGTTCAGTAGAACAATTGAACTCAGTTTAAGGTTTAAACGAGACTGTGAAACTGGGGGTAAGAATTAAAACGGACCTACCTCGTCCTTTTCGAAAATATTGAGTGTGGGTATTCCAAAACTTTCGTTTCAAAGAGAGCTACAAGATGTTGTTTGTCATGCGATGTTTTCTATGTAATTTTGGTTATTTGTTTTATATAAGCATTAATAATCATCCACCTACCCATTTTTTGTTTAGTGAAAACTGATTTGGTAACCTGACGCTCATAGAAAACAAATACCCTAAATTACAAAGAAAACATCGCATGACAAAATTTAATTTTTCACAACTAATTAACGACTAATAAATGGAAAACTATTAACGAATAACATATTAAGTTTTGGAAGTTTTTACAACTTTTCGAAAAAAAACATAGAAAACATAGAATGGGCGATTCAAAATTATCACAAATAATTAACGGCTAGTTAATGCTAAATTATTAAGCCATAAACCATCCGGTATAAACAGATTTTACCCCATTTTCAGATAGTACTTTGTCAACTTAATGTCAAGCTACCAAAGAACTCAAAAAACATAGAAAACATTGCACGACAAATTCAAAATTGTCACAATTAATTGAAGACTAGTTAATGGTTAACTATTAAGCCATAAACAGCTCGATATTAGTAGTTTTAATCCCTTTTAAAGGTGGTGATTTGCTAACTTGGTATGAAGCTAACGAAGAATTAAAAAAAAACATAGAAAACATTGCACGATTTAATTCAATTTTTCACAACTAATTAATGACTAATTAACATCAAATTATCAAGCCATTAAACATTAAGTATAAGAAGTTTTTCACACTTTTCAAGTAGTGTCAAGTTAGCAAAGCACCCAAAAAAACATAGAAAACATTGAACGACAAATTCAAAATTGTCACAACTAATTAACGACTAACTAACGGCAAATTATCCACCTACCCATTTTTCGATTTGTCAAAGCTGTTTTGCTAACTTGACACTCATAGAAAACAAATAACCCAAAAACACATAGAAAACATCGCACGACAAAATTGATTTTTTCACAACTAATTAACGGCAAATTATTAAGCACTAAAATATTGAATTTTAAAAGTTTTCACCACTTTTAAAAACAAAAAACATCCATTTTTCGATCCGTGAGAGTTGCTTTGCTAATTTGATGTCAAGTTGGCAAAGCACCCAAAAAAAACATAGAAAACATTGCACGATCAAATTGAATTTGTCATAACTAATTAACGACTAATTAACGGCAAATTATTAAGCCATAAACCATCAGGTACATATAAGAAGTTTTTACTGATTTTCGACAGGGTGCTTTGCTAACTTGATATCAAGTTAGCAAAGCACCCAAAAAAACATAGAAAACATTGAACGACAAATTCGGAATTGTTACAACTAATTAACGGCAAATTATCTAATTAACCATTTTTCGATTCGTCAAAGTTGCTTTGCTAACTTGACACTCATTAAAATTTTCGGCCAGCACTTTTTCAAATACCTTGTTTTTCAAAACCAAATTATTGGTACCATTTTTCTTACGCCCTTGTGGCAATATAAATAATCGAATTGGAAATCAGTCGACGTAGTAAAAATAATAATTGGTGAAACACGCCCCCTAAATTAGCTAAGGCCCACCAGCCTCATCATCATCATACTTACGAAAATATTTATTTAAAAGCTCACATCTGTGCTCGCAAATAAATATGTACAATGATTGAACTAAGAATTTAAAAGTTGCTAATAAATAAAACTTATTCGCTATTTTTGTGCTTATAAGAGAAATATTTAACCTACATTTGTATAGAATTTGTTACCACAGTAGATACCTATGTTATACTAAACAGCAATGAAAGAACATTTATAATCAATTTCATACTATTTTTCAAGTTTATTATTTTCTGTGGCCAAAGATCAATTCAAATTACAAAAACTTTAAACTCTAGCCCACAAAGAAATAATCTAACTTTCAAATAATTTGTTTTTGTTTTAAATAAAATTAATTGAGAAAGGCGTGGCTCATTTTTAAACGTCATTCAAAATCTCCTATGTGCAGAGTTTAAAGAAACATTATGGGGAAGTACGTTAAGTCAAAATCTGGTGTTCACCTTGTTTACCCTATTGGCAAATAAAAACAAAAAAAAAATTTGCTGAAGAATCACCTGTTCAAATAATAAACAACACATTCACTTCACTGGTGTTTACCCACTGTATCCCATTGACAAAATAAATATAACGGTTTTCATAACAATTTGCATCTTCAAAATGTTAAAATAATAATATGTATGTACTGTTCACGTAGAGGTGTTAGTCATTTATTAGCAGTTATTCTAATGAATACAATTTTTGTTTTCTATTTACCAATTCCTTTTGTGATATTTCCAAAATCGGCATCCTGCTGATTGAAAGCTTTTAGAGGTTCTCTGTTTAAAATTTTAAGAAATCCACGACGTTATTTTCATTGGAATTTTTCTTATGCCAAAATTTTGTTATATTTTTTAAATTTTCTTTTCTTTTGAAAGCACTAAAATTTCATGATCACTAAAAATACAAAATTTATTTGTTTGTTTTGAAATATTTTTTTGTTTTACTTAAACATTCATCAGAGCCTGTTATGTCTGTAAACCGATTGACTGGCTTCTACTAAGTGTTCCAAGGAACCACACTTTATTTCATCCTCTACTGATGTTTGCACAAGGGAAAGTCTTTCAAATGAACTTCGTCAATTTTAAAATTACATTTTTTATAACACGTCGAGTAAAAGTAAAGTAAAATGTATCAAAACCGGGAATTTGTATTACAAAAAAAAACCTAGGCAAAGAGCAACTCCTCACGTGCACAAGCTGCGCACAGATGTCTGCAACTAAACCTCGTGCGCGATGACTTGTCGATGAGTGAAGATAGACAAATGAAGAGCGGCTCTATTCTACTGCAAAATTTTCCTTTTACAGCACATTAACCAACAACCATCATCAACCATTCATAAAAAAAATGTTTTAAGAAATAAAAAGGGAGAGGGGGTATCACCTTCCCAAGTAGAATAGGAAAAGTCGCAGAGAAAAAAAAGTACATACCTATTACAAAATTCGAAAAGACGAAAGGTAGCTGTATCTAAGTATCTTCTATCCGGATGAAGACTGATATGAAGAGTATATCAATAAGTTAAAATGGTAGAAGATTTTTCTTCTTTTTTTCTCTGTTTAATTGTCTTAATGGATTTTCTTTCAGGCGATAAAGGAAGAAAATAAGGAGAATTTAACCAGCAAATTGTTTGCAGAATAAGAACTGAATATTAATTTTGATGAACTATTGTTATACTACAACTCGTGTTTGGTACTTAATATTTTTAGCAGAAGCAAATACAGAAATGATTTTTTTTTAATCAATTCAATACCTACAAATATAAAGTTAAGACCTAATTTTGAAATTGGCCAAGGAAGGATTTTTTCTAAGGTGGGCAAACCATGCTTAAACCATCAACAAATTTTAATTTAAAAAGAAAAAGCAAACAAAATGTTTACAAAAATGGTTACACGACTACACGGCTAACCGGTTACACGGCTACACGGTTACACGGCTGCACGGTTAATAAGGCTGGAATAGCTTTTAGGCTATTGGCTAAACCTTAAGGAACAATTACGTGCAAGGGTTTCTATTGATATATTTGTTTGGGGCACAGAAGCATGCTTAAAACTGGAAATGCTACTAAATTCACACATGCGTTTCTGAGAGAATGATCTAATTTTCAATAATTTTGGTATAAGCCTAGTTTTCAGTTCCCGTGCGCAAAAAAAAATCCATGCAAATATTCTCGCATGTCATAAATAATTGAGGGAAAAGCCTAGTTTTCAGTTCCCGTGCGCAGAAAAAATCTATGCAAATATTGAGGTGAAATGCAAAATTAATTATTTGCATGATTGGTTTACCAGTTTCATGCAAAAAAAAACATTGCTGTCATGGAATGTCATGCAAAACAATGGACCGCGAATTGTTTTGCATGCGAAAAAAAGTGTGGTGAATAAAATATTTCTTTTTTTTTATGGTCGGAGTAAACTTAAAGAAAAAACTAAATATATTCACCTCAAGCCATTATTTGCATACAAATGGTTTTTGCATTAACAAAATAATTATTTTGCATTTTTAGGCCTATCGTTTATTGACTAAGGGTTAATTAATTATTCAATGGGTGACTTAGGCCTAGACATATGTTTTTCGCCTTGAATATTATTCAATGTGGTGCACAGAATAGGTGGAAAACTGTTTTGAAAAATTTGATTTTTTTTGCATGCTTTAACTCCGAAATCCATATCTGACAATTTTACACTAAAAAGTTTTTTACACTACTACCAACTTTGAATAAAAATGACTTTTTTAACATACCACACCAAGGCTTTGAGCCTCTACTTTATTTTGTATGAGAATGGTTTGATTCTATTCTTGTCCAAATTATTAAAAAGTTTAGAATTCTTAAATTTTTCGATTTCTTTTTGTTGGTTTTTGATAAATTCCTGCTTAAATTAAAAACAAAATTTTTGAACCATCCATTTTGATTGTAAATTTAATTTTGGTTTAGTTTCTGAGTTATACTAAAAATATTGAAAAGTGGGCAGTGTGATCAACCTCTCAGAAACACATGGGTGAATTAAGAAGCGTCTTCGGTTATTAAAACGCTTATGGGACAAACAAACATAATAAAAACTCTTGCAAGTAATTTTTCTTTTATTTCTCTCATAGCCGTGTTACCGTGTAACCATGTTACCGTGTAATCGTCCTACCGTGTAACGCATGTTCCCGTGCAACCGTGTTAACGTGTAACCATGCTACTGTGTAACCGTGTAAGCGTATAACTGGTGTAACCGTATAACCGTGATACCGTGTAACCGTGGTACCGTGGTACCGTGTAACCGTGTAACCATGTTGCCGTGTTAGCGTGTATCCCTATTGCGTGTATCCGTATTACCGTGCTATCGTGTTACCGTGTAGCCGTGTAACCATGTAACCATGAAACCATGTAACCGTGTAACCGTGTAACCGTGTAACCGTGTAACAGTGTAACCGTGAAACCGTGTAACCGTGTAACCGTGTAACCATGTAACCGTGTAACCATGCTACCGTGCTACCGTGTAACAGCGTAACCATGTTACCGTGTAACCGTGTATCCGTGTAACTGTGTAACCGTATAATGATGTAACCGTGTTACCGTGTAACCTTGTAACTGTGTTACCATGGAACCATGTAACCGTGTTACCGTGTAACCTTGTAACCATGTAACCGTGTTACCATGTAACCGTGTTATGCTATGTTTCCACCAAAGGTTTATCTCAGATTAGATTTAATAAATCTTTTTGGTGTTTCCACCGCACAAAAAGATTTAAAAAAGATTAAATTTGACAGCACCTTCAAAAATGCAAATGGCGTTCCAATTTTTCTTATGAAGTGCGAATGAGAAAGAATGTTGGATTCGTGTGAAACAATGCGAGTCTCGAATGAATCGTTCAGCACCATTTAAGAAAAGGTTAGTTCGATTTGTAAAACTATTTGTCCTAGGAAGATTTAACAAGATTAATTTCTAATCTTCAAGATTAACGAAATAAATTTGTATGGTTAATCTCCGAGATTTGAGGTAAATCTTATTAAATCTCAGATAAGCGTCAGGTGGAAATGTAGCATTACCGTGTGGTGTTACCCTGTAACCGTGCTACCGTGTAACTGTGTATGGTGAAATTAGGGGCACTCGGAGTGGCACACGTGGCGTTGGCGGTGGAGTGACGTGGTGCAATACAGGCGCGGTGGTGAGCGTGGCAAGACGCATCTCTCGCACCGCGCCACACAACCACCATGGTTACTCATAGACTTACGCAATTATAAAAATAAATAATGATTTTTAGCAATTTGAATTAATGCTGAAAGAATAATATATCTCTGTTATCATATTCTCCTTGCAGAAATGGAATAAATTCATGGGAATGATGTAGTTTTCAAAGGCATAATGTACATGGACGTTTTGTCTATCCAAAATGTGCACAGCATCCATGAACAAAAAGACTTTTTTAAACTGACATAATGTCAATGGACATTTTGACTGTTAAGGCGCGTCCACATTATGTCGAATCGTGTAGATCAACATCGTTGATCAACAGTGTTGAGTAAGTGTAGACGTGTTGATCGACAAAGCCATTCAACATTTGTTGACCCGAACGTAACCCGATTCAAATGGATAGCAATCGACAAAGTTGTTCAACAAATTTAATTTTATTAAAACATTTGTAGGGTTTTAATTTCATGAACATAATTTATTGATTTTGTGCGTTATTAATCACATTTTTACTAGATGAAAAATGCAATATTCGTTGGGAATAAGTATTTAATGTTAATAATATCATTTTAACTTAATTTTTCACAAGAAAAAATAAAAAAAAGTTGGGTACCACCAGGATTCGAACCCTGAACCCTTCGGTTGCATACTGACGCATCGATCAGAAAATTTCAAACCACACAAATGTTTGCTACGAAAGTTTTTGACGTACACACTAGCATGTTGATCGACAATGTTAACCAACAATGTTGATCGGCATAGTGTGGACCGTCCCTTAGAAACCGACATAAAGTTCATACCTGGGCATAAATAATAATAACAACAAAATTAAATTGTATGCTTTTGCGTTCAATGAATTATAAATAAATAAATAATTTTGGTGGTGCAACAGCTCAAAGAACACCAAGGCCTAATGAATTACAACTCTTCTCCCTTCTTTTCAGAAGAAGAACTGTGATCTAGTTCCAAACGAACTTTTTCCAGAAGTATTCGGAATGCTTCCGGACGACCAAACGAACAAGATATTATAATTCTTGAGATTTAAAAATAAATAAGTGTTCTAGCAGAGTTTCTAGGCTCTTAGACATAGAGTCAGACTATCGATGGATTGAAGTACAAAAGGAATTTTTCAAATTATTGTTCGAGGTTCTGAGAAATAAATGCTTGGAGCTCCGCAAGGAAGTGTTTTTGGTACGGTCTTGTTCCTGCGTTTTTTTTGTTGTTATTTTTACAAATTTCTGAGAGTTGGTATATCCGATTTAAGATTTGAACTAGATTTCTATTGTTCATTGTTTTAAAATCTAATATCTAAATAAACGCATGTTTAACTTAATTACCAACAAATTTAATGATAATAATTATTCAACTTTTCAGAATCTTTAAGTTTAATGATAGGTAAAGGTACGTAAAACCGTTAAAAGATCCACCTTTTTAAGAATTTTAATCTTCTGAAAATTACTAAGATTAGCAAATCTACCTGCAACCTACATACATAAATCTATTTGAAAACTCTTTTCAAAGTACTTTTGAAAAAATAAATAAAACATCTTTAGCTATACACGCGATTAGCAGGAGATTTTGCTCATAATAACAATAGCAGCTTTCATGCCAAAATTCAACTTTCCCCAAATTTTTCCGAAATTTTTAATACCTTTGTGAAAATATTTTCCTTTAGACTTCTATTATTAATTCACTTCCCCACTCCCGAGGCCTTTGTTTAAGTGTAATGCTCATAATATTCATCATTATTGTTGATTTTTTCCTTCGCACTTCTTTTGAGTACAATGGCTTCTTTCGGAGTTTGATCTTTTAGATCAAGCATCAAGATCAAGAATCTTTTTTTGTTCGTTTAACTATTTGAGCTGGTTTGTGAATAGTGCCGGATTAGTTAAGACAAGTAAAATCAACTTGAACAAAGTAGTTCTCGAACCAAGTTCATATACATCATGCTCGAGAGGCCTTAAGAAATTCGTCGTTCAGTGGGACATTTGACACTTGACTCATAATGAGGTTCAAAGTTTCTTTGAAAAGTTAGGAGGTGATAATTGCCGATTCAGCCAGCACCTTTGCAAATTTTTGTTATTTAAGGCCCCTTTACGACTAGGACCAGCACTGTTTTTCAGTCTTTCCATCAGTTAAAGTGTTCTAGTGGAAGAGGTGTGTGCCTGTTTGACGGCTGACGAGGCGTCAGTTATGACGAATACTGATATTACTCATTTGCCGGAAGGTAACTGTTGGACGGACGGTTAGTCGGTAGATTGATCTACATTTTTAATTAGAGTGTAGTTAAAAGATACATTCACCATAACCATATAAAAATGTGTATTGTTTGATTTTTTTTTCAGTTTTGAAATTAAAAGACTGTGGTTTTTCTTTTTTGTTTTTGTTTGAAAATACATTTGCATTTAGATACATTCATACATGCAATGACAATGGCATGTCATTCCTAGACAAAGGAGTTTTTCTTTTCTTTTTTTTTTGTAACCAATAATGTAGATCATATATGAAACAAATTGAAATGCATAAAGAGTATCTTTTGCATCGAAGATTGTAACTAGATTTGTTTATGTTGAATTTGATTTCATTGTGGGATTAGAAATTATTTCCGGTGGAAATTTGAATTTCCCTTTGAATTAAGTAGGAATATATGGTACCTATCTTAAGCCACGCAAATCCAATTGGAGAATTTATTCATTTTTTTTTTAACTGCGTTGTTTTTATTTTAACTTCTTTCTCGTGTCTAACCTCATTCTCACGTTTGTCTTGTTAATGTAGTTCTATAGCATATTGCATGCAGCTACAGTTGTACTTAAAATGAAATTAAGAGGTCAAGTGAGTTAGCCAGCAAAGAAATTGAACGGTGATGTTGGGTCATGACATGGCAATAAAAAATCCTAAATTAAAACGCATTTATTTTCACTTTGATATATTTCTATTGCATTTTTTTTTTGAGTGGTTAAGGTTTAGGTAGTTAAGCAACTTAAAAGATCCATAAATCTCTTTGTTTGAATATGCTTTGATAAGAAGAAAGCAAAATAGCATTATTTAAACTCTGGGAAGAAGTTTATATAGGTACATAGGTAGTCAAGAGGATCACCTGGCCGATCGTTGGGCTTTTTCTTGTTCTTGTTGAACTGATTTTTGTGCTTGATTATTTGAACTTATGTAGTGAAAAAGGTTGCGTATGTCATTGCTCATCGAAATTGATTTTCTGCTGATTGATATATCACAAAAAAAAAACATAAATGTTAAAAAAAGAGCCAAGTTCTTATATGTACAAGAAACCTGTGCGTAAGAAGTCAGCCAAAAAAAAGTAATGAGATCTAAAATATATGCCAAGTTTTAAGTTCATGAAGTTTAATATCAAATATCTTAAAAAGAGTCATTTCGAAATAATTCCAAATCATGACATACATTTGGTATTTAATGATTAATGATTAAAATTTGGTGGGTTCACTGGTCAAGTTTTCATACATTTTAAATTTGTGATTAAGTAAGTATTTAAGAGAAAACTTGCCAAGTAAATCCACCAAATTTTAATCACTAATCATTAAATACCAAATTTCTATCATGATTTGGAGTTATTTCGATATTACTCTTCTTAAGATATTTGATATTAAACTTCATAACCTTAAAACTTGGCATATATTTTAGATCTCATTACGTTTTTTTGGCTGACTTCTTACGCACAGTTTTCTTGTACATATAAGAACTTGGCTCTTTTTTTAACATTTATGTTTTTGTTGTGATTTCACTCCTTTTTGCAAAGATTTATTTTGCGAGGTAAAAATCAAGCCCTACCGCTCTTCAAAGTTTCAGAATTCTACGACAACCGAAAGTACTCCAGGTAAATATGAAATAGAAATTCTGATAAAGTGGGTGGATGGCACGCCCCCTGTATGGAAAATTCCAAATTTTCTATATTTTTCTTTATAAGTACTTCAAGAAATGCTTCATATAGTTTATAAGAATTTTTGAGAGTGTGGGTGGATGCCACGCCCCCTGAACTGAAACTTCCAATTTTTCTATTTTTGTCTTTCTAAGTACTTCAAGCCCTACCGACCTACTAATTTTCATAGTTCTAAAACAATCGGAAGTGCTCCATTTAATTTATAAGAATGTGGGTGGGTGCCACGCCCCCAGAATGCAAAATTTCAATTTTTGAATTTTTTTCTTTTTTAATTTTAAGCCCTACCAACCTACCAATTTTCATCGTTCTAAAACAATCGGAAGTGGCCTATATAATTTATAAGAATTTTTAAGAATGTGGGTGGATACCACGCCCCTTGAATGGAAAATTCCAATTTTTAAACTTTTTCTTTCAAAGTACCTCAAGCCCTACCGACTTACCAATTTTCATCGTTCTACAGCAACCGGAAGTGCTACATCAAAGGGCACGGTAGTGCCCAGCAAAGTTCGCGGCACTACACCCTTTTTACAGGAATAAACTCAGGCGATTTTCAACCCCCCTCTAACTTCAGTACCAATAAAGTCCGAAACTTCAAATTCGCAGAATTTGCTGAACTGATCAAACACAGGTGGCTCACCAAATTTCAACTCTTTAGCATTATTAATTCCTGAGATATAGGACTTCAAAAATCGCAAAAACCGTAACTGACTGACTGACTCACTGACTCACTGACTCACTGACTCACTGATTCACTGACTCACTGACAGATCATCAAAATTATGGAGCACTTCCCGACATCGTAGAAGCTTGAAATTTCGCACAACGGTAGGCCTTGTGATACATACAAAGGAAAAAATCGAAAATCTTCAATTTTATTTTCAGGGGGCGTGGCATCCACCCACTTTCTTAAAAATTCTTATAAATTATATCACAACAAAAACATAAATGTAAAAAAAAGAGCCAAGTTCTTATATGTACAAGAAACCTGTGCGTAAAAAGTCAACCAAAAAAAGTAATGAGATCTAAAATATATGCCAAGTTTTAAGTTCAGGATATTAAATATCAAATATCTGAATTAGAGTAATATCGAAACTCCTAATTATGAAAGAAACTTGGTATTTAATGATGACTGTTTAAAATTTGGTGGGTTCACTGGTCAAGTTTTCATACATTTTCAATTTGTGATTAAGTTATTAATTAGGAGAAAACTTGCCAAGTAAATCCACCAAATTTTAATCAGTCCTCATTAAATACCAAATTTCTGTCATAATTAGGAGTTGTTTCGATATTACTCTAATTCAGATATTTGATATTTAATATCCTGAACTTAAAACTTGGCATATATTTTAGATCTCATTACTTTTTTTGGTTGACTTTTTACGCACAGGTTTCTTGTACATATAAGAACTTGGCTCTTTTTTTTACATTTATGTTTTTGTTGTGATTTCACTCCTTTTTGTAAAGATTTTATTTTGCCATGTGAAAATCAAGCCCTTCTGCTCTAGAAAGTTCAATAATTCTACGACAACCGAAAGTGCTCCATATAAATTACCGCAACTCTAAGAAAGTGGGTGGATGCCACGCCCCCTAAATGGAAAATCTCAATTTTTTGTTTTTAATTTTGTCTGTTCTTTAAGTCATACCGTTCTACCAATTTTCATCGTTCTACAACGATCGGAAGTGCTCCATATAATTTATAAGAATTTTTAAGAGTGTGGGTGGATGCCACGCCCCTAAATGGAAAATTTCAATTTTTCAATTTTTTTCTTTCTAAGTACCTTAAGCCCTACCGACCTACCAATTTTCATCGTTCTACAACAATCGGAAGTGCTCCATATAATTTATAAGAATTTTCAAGTATGTGGGTGGATGCCACGCCCCCTGAATGGAAAACTCCAATTTCAAAAATTTTTTCTTTCTAAGTACTTCAAGCCCTACCAACCTACCAATTTTCATCGTTCTACAACAATCGGAAGTACTCCATATAATTTATTAGAATTTTTAAGAAAATGGGTGGATGCCACGCCCCCTGAATAGAAAATTGCAGATTTTCGATTTTTTCCTTTGTATGTACCACAAGGCCTACCGTTGTGCAAAATTTCAAGTTTCTGCGATGTCGGGAAGTGCTCCATAATTTTGATGATCTGTCAGTGAGTCAGTGAGTCAGTGAATCAGTGAGTCAGTGAGTCAGTGAGTCAGTCAGTCAGTTACGGTTTTTGCGATTTTTGAAGTTCTATATCTCGAGAATTACTAATGCTAAAGAGTTGAAATTTGGTGAGCCACCTACGTTCGATCAGCTCAACAAATACTAAGAATTTGAAGTTTCTGACTTTATTGGTACTAAAGTTAGAGGGGGGTTGAAAATAGCCTGAGTTTGTTCCTGTAAAAAGGGTGTAGTGCCGCGAACTTGGCTGGGCACTACCGTGCCCTTTGATCAAGCACTTCCGATTGTTGTAGAACGATGAAAATTGGTAGGTCGGTAGTCCTTGAAGTACTTTCAAAGAAAACAAATTAAAAATTGGAAGTTTCACTTCAGGGGGCGTGGCATCCACCTGCTTTCTCGAAAATTCTTATAAACTATGAAGCAATTCTGATTGATGGAGAATGATGAAAATTGGTAGAGCGGTAGGGCTTGAAGTACTTTGAAATAAAAAAAAATTGAAAAATTGGAATTTTCCTTTCAGGGGCGTGGCATCCACCCACATTCTTAAAAATTCTAATAAATTACATGGAGCACTTTCGATTGTTGTAGAACGATGAAAATTGGTAGGTAGATAGGGCTTGAAGTACTTTGAAAGAAAAAAATCGATGATTTGGAATTTTCCATTCAGAGTGCCATCCACCCTTTTTATCAGAATTGCTATTATTTACATGGATCACTTTCGGTTGACGTAGAATTATGAAACTTTGTAGAGCGGTAGGGCTTGATTTTCCCCTGGGAAAGTAAATATTTGCAAAAAGGAGTGAAATCACAACAAAAACATAAATGTTAAAAAAAGAGCCAAGTTCTTATATGTACCAGAAACCTGTGCGTAAAAAGTCAGCCAAAAAAAAGTAATTAGATCTAAAATATATGCCAAGTTTTAAGTTCATGAAGTTTAATATCAAATATCTTAAGTTGAGTAATATCGAAACAATTCCAAATCATGACAGAAATTTGGTATTTAATGATTACTGATTAAAATTTGTTGGATTTACTTGGCAAGTTTTCTCTTAAATACTTAATCAAAAATTTTAAGTGTAAGAAAACTTGCCCATGTAAACCTACCAAATTTTAATCATTAATCATTAAATACCAAATTTATGTCATGATTTGGAATTGTTTCGATATTACTCAACTTAAGATATTTGATATTAAACTTCATGAACTTAAAACTTGGCATATATTTTAGATCTCATTACTTTTTTTAGCTGACTTTTTACGCACAGGCTTCTTGTGCAAATAAGAACTTGGCTCCTTTTTTAACATTTATGTTTTTGTTGTGATATAATTTATAAGAATATTTAAGAAAGTGGGTGGATGCCACGCCTCCTGAACAGAAAATTGCAGATTTTCGATTTTTTCCTTCGTATGCACCACAAGGCCTACCGTTGTGCGAAATTTCACGTTTCTACGATGTCGGGAAGTGCTCCATAATTTTGATGATCTGTCAGTGAGTCAGTCAGTTACGGTTTTTGCGATTTTTGAAGTGCTATATCTCGAGAACTACTAATGCTAAGGAGTTGAAATTTGGTGAGCCATCTGTGTTTGATCAGCTCAGTAAATACTGCGAATTTGAATTTTCTGACTTTATTGGTACTGAAGTAAGAGGGGGGTTGAAAATCGCCTGAGTTTTTTCCTAAAAAGGGTGTAGTGCCGCGAACTTGGCTGGGCACTACCGTGCCCTTTGATATTTTTGGGGACTTTTTATTTCATCATGAAATAACCAGCCCCGGATCTATGGGGGGCAAACCGGGGCCTGTGCCCCGGGCGGCAGCCTACAGGGGCGCAAAATCCATGTGACTGAAAAAATTGATAATTGCGACGCTTAATGAAATTAAATGAATCGAGATGCGATAATGGAATATCAAATTGTATTTCTCCGTCAACCTTTAGCAGTTTTTCTATCATTATTTCACCATTTAAAATGATTTTTCAAAAACTATTAACAACTATCACTTGATTGAAAAAATAAATAAAAGTAACAAGCTATATAGTCCAGTAACTATATACATTAGACCTTGCGTCAGGTCCGGTAGTTCTGATTTTTTGCTGAGTTGTTTATGATGTTGGCCTAGTATTAAATCTGATTTTTCGACCTCGAGCGCCGAACGCAACATTGGTAAAAATACAAAAAACCGCGAATTTTTCGCGGTTTTTTTCACTTATTGGCTATTTTAACCATTACGCCTTAACTTCCGAATAAAACATTGCTCTACGATTTCAATCTTACTAAATTTTCTTCAATTTGAGTCCAAAGCCGGCTCTGTAGACATAACGGTTTCCAAGGGACGGCATTTTAAAATATAGCAATAAAAAATTTAAAACAACAAGTAGTATATAAAACAGTATAATAACAAAAACATGGTCTTTGACATATGCTGCATCAAAGCAAAAGAGCCTGTAGATTGGGCCAAAAGCAGAAAACAATAGTACCGGATGGGGGTATATATCCCCCCTTTGAGGCGGGAGGGGCAATTTTAAGAAAAGTTGACTTCAAATAGAAAAATAACCATAAAAATACAATGGTAATATCTGGACAAAAATCCATTCCTCATCTCAAAGCCAGAAATCCATTCTTTAATTTTTGTTTAAATAAAGTTTGTTTAGCTGATAGTTTTTGAAAAATTTACTTTCAAACTCAACATTTTGAGAAAAAGACGATTTTTTTTGTTAATCTATTTTTTTTTGTTTATTTTAGTGTATTAAGTACTATTTTTGATTTTGATTTTCAATGCCCTTATTAATTTTTAGTTAAAAACTGAAAACCAAATGCTAAAATGACTTCTAGTTTTTGAGAAAACTGAAATAAACATGATCAACTTCACTGTTTTCAGTCTAGTATCCTTTTTCTTCGGGGTGGGAGGGCTCTGCCTCAGATCCGGTAGTTCTGATTTTTAGATGAGTTGTTTATGATGTTGACCTTAGCGATAATCCAAGTTTTCGACATCGAGCGTCGAACGCAACTTTGTGAGATATGCAAAAAACCGAGAAATTTTCGCGGTTTTTTCCGTTATTGGCTATTTAAACCATTTAAGGCCTGGTTTGCGATTATAACTTTGCTCTACCATTTCAAAATAATTAAATGGGCTTCAATTTGAGTTAAAAATCAATTCAAATTGTGAAATCTTTCATCAACTTTTGAATTTAGAATGCTGCAAATCGAATTGAAGGGGGCTTATTACCCCTTGTGTGAAATCGTTTGCCCCTTTTCAATGATTTTTGTATACTGTGTAGCGTGTCATGTTGGTTTTATTTTAAGATCTTAATCATGAACATCGGATGAGTAGAAACGGAGTTATGATTTTTTAAAGTCAACCATATAAAACTCGAACTAAAACAGTACTCAGTTCAGTACCGACCAGTGAGTTATCTGAAGCGAATGTTTTAGTTCGAGTTTTATATGGTTGACTTTAAAAAATCATAACTCCGTTTCTACTCATCCGATGTTCATGATTAAGATCTTAAAATAAAACCAACATGACACGCTACACAGTATACAAAAATCATTGAAAAGGGGCAAACGATTTCACACAAGGGGTAATAAGCCCCCTTCAATTCGATTTGCAGCATTCTAAATTCAAAAGTTGATGAAAGATTTCACAATTTGAATTGATTTTTAACTCAAATTGAAGCCCATTTAATTATTTTGAAATGGTAGAGCAAAGTTATAATCGCAAACCAGGCCTTAAATGGTTAAAATAGCCAATAACGGAAAAAACCGCGAAAATTTCTCGGTTTTATGCATATCTCACAAAGTTGCGTTCGGCGCTCGAGGTCGAAAACTTGGATTATTGGTAAGGCCAACATCATAAACAACTCATCTAAAAATCAGATCTACCGGATCTGAGGCAGAGCCCTCCCACCCCGAAGAAAAAGGATACTAGACTGAAAACAGTGAAGTTGATCATGTTTATTTCAGTTTTCTCAAAAACTAGAAGTCATTTTAGCATTTGGTTTTCAGTTTTTAACTAAAAATTAATAAGGGCATTGAAAATCAAAATCAAAAATAGTACTTAATACACTAAAATAAACAAAAAAAAATAGATTAACAAAAAAAATCGTCTTTTTCTCAAAATGTTGAGTTTGAAAGTAAATTTTTCAAAAACTATCAGCTAAACAAACTTTATTTAAACAAAAATTAAAGAATGGATTTCTGGCTTTGAGATGAGGAATGGATTTTTGTCCAGATATTACCATTGTATTTTTATGGTTATTTTTCTATTTGAAGTCAACTTTTCTTAAAATTGCCCCTCCCGCCTCAAAGGGGGGATATATACCCCCCATCCGGTACTATTGTTTTCTGCTTTTGGCCCAATCTACAGGCTCTTTTGCTTTGATGCAGCATATGTCAAAGACCATGTTTTTGTTATTATACTGTTTTATATACTACTTGTTGTTTTAAATTTTTTATTGCTATATTTTAAAATGCCGTCCCTTGGAAACCGTTATGTCTACAGAACCGGCTTTGGACTCAAAGTGAAGAAAATTTAGTAAGGTTGAAATCGTAGAGCAATGTTTTATTCGGAAGTTAAGGCGTAATGGTTAAAATAGCCAATAAGTGAAAAAACCGCGAAAAATTCGCGGTTTCTTATATTTTTACCAATGTTGCGTTCGGCGCTCGAGGTCGAAAAATCAGATTTAATACTAGGCCAACATCATAAATAACTCAGCAAAAAATCAGAACTAACGGACCTGACGCAAGGTCTCAGTACTATAAAACTACAAGGTTACTGCAATGGACTAATAGTAAATTGTTGAAAGTTTTTGTTGTTTTTAAAAAATTGTTTTTTGACCTGTATGTAAGTGTATTTTTACAAAACTTCCCCTCCTCCCTAAATTCTTAGAGATAGATCCCCTTTCTTGAATAATAAAATACTTGAACTGTGCCCCTCTACAAGCGTCGCACCACGCCGTACAAATCGTAATCTTGACTAAGGAATTATTTGCTGGATACTTTATTACACTGTATTTAAGATATTTTTTTAGTTCACAAAAAATCCAATACAGAGACAATTGTAGGAAAAAAGGTAGATACTCTACAAAAAACTGTGTAAAAACAAAATTTTTCGTTCAGATGAACAAAAGGTGACATAAACACTAAGAACCATTTTTGACAGTTTTTGACAACAATTTTTCATGATGTCGAAAATATTTGTAAGCAAAAAATTTTAAATATATGTACATATTTTAACCTACAAAAAAATTTAAATTTTACTTTTTTCAGCGACTGCCAGTGGCGGATCCAGAGGGGGGGCTATAGGGGCTGAAGCCCCCCCCCCCCCATGGCTGATTCAGAAGAGAGTTAGACAAACAAAACTACGGTTGTGGCTACAAAATTTATATATGAGCTGTGTTTTTCCAAGCCCTAGGGAAATTGAACGAATTGTTGGGCTGAACCATATTATATGCAACTGTGTTTTTTCGAGGCCCCAAGAGAATTGGATGAAAAAAGGCGATTATTTTAAAAATCAAATGACTCAATTTATTTCAAGCCCTAAAGGTATTAGACGAAAAAGGTTTGGGGCTAAACCTTTACGAAGCGTTTTCCTTAGCCTACAAGGGAATCTGATGAAAACTATAACACTGATAGTAACAAAGGCATTAAAGAACTCCGACGAAAATAAGAGGCAAGAGCTAAAAAATTTGCATGAAAGCTGTTGTTGGGAAAAATGGAGGCTTAACAAATTGTATGTGAGCTTTGTTTTTTCCAAGCCCTTAGGGAATCGGACTAAAGAAATAACAAGTTTGGGGCTAGTAAGTATGCATACCTAACTGCTGCGTTTTATCCAAGTCCTTATATTGAAACTAGTGAGGTTGACATTCATCCTATTATTGTTACCTAGATTTCCTTGGGTATCGATATTACTTAAAGATCAAATGAAGTTGTGACAAAATAAATCAATTTAACCTTTTTTTTCAACTCCTCTTGGTATTTTTCGGACTTAGCTGAGCCCAGATAACTTTTGGGGCTTTAGTTTAAAAACTCAGCTTCCGTTGTAAAAAATCACCCTCATAACAGAATCCGACGAATGAGTCAGGCTCAATTTTGACATTTGGCTCATAGTAAAAATGTCAAAATTCAGTCTGATTCGCTCCACAGCTCATTCGACAGATGTTATAGGTAATCTTTGATATGGATAGTTTGCATGATAACATCAAAATATTGTTTAAGAAATTGAAACTTATGTTTTTATATCAGATTGTTTTCGTGTGCCGAAGGAAATTTTGACGATTTCAAAGACTGTTTTAAGATGACACGATTTTTGATCTTAGTTTCTCTTGTGATTTCCTTTGTGCTCTAACGAGAGCTCTTCCCGCGAGCAATATTCATTAAATGAAAGGAAGAATTCACTTCGAACTCGTTTTCGAAATGTAAAAATCTGCTGTAACGGTTAATGTTTTTTTTCTTTAAAAAGTGTAATATAGGTACATTTTTGTTTTAATATAAACGAAATACTCGTATAACTATAAATAAATGGAAATTGAAAGGCAGACAAAATTTTAATTTTTGTCCATATATTTTTCGCAGGATCTTACGTCAATGTCAAAAACAGATAGTCTAATTCATCAAATCTTGGACAACCAATTCCGTTGTCCAAGTTAAAAAAAATTTAAGGACAACAGTAACCTACAAAGTTTGTCAATAACTTTTCGGAGGTAGACGGCTGTCTAAAGTTAGACAAAGTACTGTAGGATGAGTATTTATAAATCTTACAAAAAATATTGAAATTATAGAAAGGTAGCTATACTTATTTAAAGTTCCTTTAAACATATCCTAACAACTTTCTTATACGATGTGTCTTTGTGGAGAAACTGGTTAAAGCGTCTTTTTAAAATAGCAGCTGAAGCTCAACAATTCTATTTTCCTATTAAGTACATATATTTTTGCATCATACAAAATCTTTTTAATTCAGCTGCTGACTCTACTACTTTCTGAGAAAAGAAAATTTGGGCTGGTAGGGCATTCATTTATGATTAAGAATTTTTTTTTAAAAGATGTGTCTAAGGGAAGTCCAAGCCCCCCACAGCCAAATCCTGGATCCGCTACTGGCGACTGCCCTCATGCGAATCAAAGAACCAGCCAATCTAAAATGACTTGTGTTTTGACGTGGCTTAGCTCTCGTACTATTAAAGATTGACATTGTGTTTGTCAATTTTATTGAAATCGTTCAAGGAACAACGAAGTTATAATATGTTGACATTTTTTGAAACATTCTCTTTAAAAGTATTTTTTTCTGTTACATTCTGTATCAGCTATCACCTGTTTAAATTTCATTGCAATCGCTCAGGAATTGTAAAATGTTGAAATTTTTTTCAAACATCATATTTTGAAAATATTTTGTTTTGCTATAGCTCTGTATCAGCTAACACCTCTGTCATTTTCATTGAAATCACTCAAAAAACAAGTCCCAAGGGTTTCTAAACTTTTTTCGGAACTTTGTACTTCGATACTTTATCTTGCGTAACTTTGGCTTTTCGAAATTTTGTCCTTTCGTAAAATTACATTTTTCTTGCTTACATATTTGAATGATTCGTGAATGGATCTTCAATAGTTATCCCATGATAAATTCGGGAACGAACCATATCTTACAGATCCTCTCAGATTTGATTCGAATGAAAACGAATTTTTTTAGGAACCAAAAAATAAGATACGCGATTGAATCGAAAATAAAATTCCTTTTCGAATTTTTCACGAGAGAACGAATCAAATGTTATCGTTCTACGAAGCTTGGCTGTGTATCGTCTTAGTTTTGGCATTGTTAATTTTCTTATCTATAGTAAAAAGTTGTTGAATATGTATGGACTGCACATTAATTAAAAAAATTTTATTCTCGCAGGGACAAAAAATCCAAGTAAGTAGATACATATGTGTTTTTTTTTTCATTTTTATCAAAAATCAAATCAAATTTTTGCCCCGGTTCGGAAAAATCGTAGATCCGGGGCTGGAAATAACCCCCCAATTTAAAAACTAAAAAGTCCTCAAAAAACCATGCAATAAATCACCAATTTCGGGGAGTTCTTTCAATTGAAAAAACTTCCCAACTCCATGCAACATTTGAGGAGTTATTTTATTTTTATTTTGCGATGTTATTTCACGGAGCCTTTATCGGCTTTTTTTTGCATGAAACTGTTAACCAATCATATAAAAAAGTAATTGTGTATTCCACCCCAATAATTTTTGACATGCAAAAATATATGCAAAGATTTTTTTTTCGCACGGTTGCCTTTAAACGGATTTTTTTTTTGCGCAAAACAATGTCACTGACATTCTTTTTCAAAAAAAAAACATACGCTTGGAATTTGTATTTGACATTTTTTCTTTGAGGAACATTTTTCTCTCACCCCCAAGCTTTTTTATCTCAAAAGAAATGTATACTTAACTTAAATGCTGTAATTTTTGTTTGATAAATTATATAATATCGATAGGTACATTTCTAGTATTTAAAACATTCTATTGATCACAAAAAACATTTACTCTTTATCACTTTTCGTTTAGAAAATAAATTCTAGAATTTTCACCTTGTTTACTGAATTTCCAGATTTCAAGAAATCCCATATTAATAATTAATTTGTAAAACCTAACAAATAAGCTGGGTCAGATTAAAAGACTAACCCGAATATTAATCTTTAAAACTTGGCAACTCTATAACTTGAACATATTTCAACAGGCAGCCCATATGCAAATTGTTTGGTTAGACATTACCTGAAAAACTATTAAAGTATTTCTAATTTAAAATTAAGATGAGGGTATGTAAGTTTTGTAGCCCTCGTGTTATCATTAATATACATAAATAAATGTAAATAATTGACTCACACTCATCGTGAGAGGGTTACTTTTGAATATAATAAAAATAAGGTATCACAAGTAGGTAGGTAAAGCCATTCAGGTATTGTGATTCTTAAACCTTTATATCTAACCATTTTGCTAAAAGTTCTAAGACATTACAAATTTTCTTTCAATCTCACCTGTTGAATGAAATTCCATTTAATCATGTTTCTCATTAGAAGTTATTGGCTCTGAGGTGAACGATCACTTAACTCTTCACAGTTCGACAAGAACTACCTATCATTAAGACTTTTTTATTTATTTTGCCTTTTGCACAATAATTCAGCTTCTTGAACTCTCTTGTTTACATTGATTTCGTATTTTCGTGTTAACTGTTATACCCAATTACCACACTTGAAACACATAACTACCGTTAAAATTTGTCAAATTAAATTAATGTTCATAAATATTTCTCTTTAAAAGGTTAACCACTAATGCAATGCGGTGATCGATGCGAATTTTAAAAACAAACAAATTAGAATAGTAAAGTTTCCCATCGCATTACTTTTACCAATTTTAAATAAAAAAACGAGTTTTTTTTTTATTTGTTGTTTATTTTGCTTAACCGCACTCTGTAACAATATTTAGGTAGGTATTCAATTTTTGAATTAACAGAAAACCCGAAACTAATTACGACTTTGCGCTTAACAAGGATGGAAAGTTGAAAGTGCGCGCACTAGAAATGTTAAAATATTTGTGTCAGCTACCTTGGAACTACGAAGTAAAGGAACCTTCCTCGATGGCTACTATTATTGTTATACATTAATTTTGCTACGCATATACACTATCGCAAAACCATGCAACAATAATATGCACGTTAGTTCTGAACTTTAGACACTAATTTGAATAAATTAACTTTATTTTCTGAAAGAAAAATGTTATCTATACTTGACGAGGACCGGATTCTTATACGGAAGTGGTTCTGCATTTATTGTCAGCATATGTATATGCATGCATAATATACAAATAGAAGGGGTTGAACTTAATTTAAATCTTGGTTATCGTGAGAACACTTTATGAATATTTCTAACAAAACAATAACATTTGACCTTTTTGGCTAAATCGTGAGATTAGCTTAGTTATTTAAATACTTGCAATATTTTAGAATGTGTTTTTGATGCTTGGATGAGATGGGGAAGTTTTGTATTCCAAGAACAAACGAAGTCGGGCTCTTAAATTAAACTTGACATGGTGTGCGAAAATTGAGAAAGCTTGCTTTAGCTAGAGTAGAGACCAAGCTGACTGGAAGGAGAAGCTTGTTGACTAAGGCCCAATCTTAAAAAAGAAAGTCTAAAAAAACTAAACAACATTCAAAGAACACAGACAATTTTACAAAAATAGTAATTTTCTTTTCAGAAAGTTAGCAACTAACCCTGATAAAATTAAGAAGTAACTATAATCCTAAGCTGCTGTAAAAAAAGAACAATACCTCGATAGGTAATTCAACAAAATAGGTATGAACCCAGTGGAACTGTCAACTCTCTTGTCCGCGTCCATGTCATAGTCTTACAGGCAGCTCACAGAGCCGGACTCATTATAATAATTATTTCCATCGAAATCACTCAACCGGAGATCCCTACACAAAAAAGTAGGTTTATTTGGATTCCACCACTTTACTTATAAACAAAAAAATACACAATGATGATGATTAACTCTGGCTAGCTGTTATCTCATGGTAATTTTTTATTTTATTTAAAAATATGTCTTTTAACCTCTTTTTACACGGTAAATATACAAATTATGTAATTTTAAAAGATGCTGCATAATTATGATGAATTATGTGGGATTTTATAGTAAAGTGACCAACCATAGAGATAATAATGACTTCTTATTTCGAATGATAAATCTGAAATTATGTTTACTGAGTGTGATTTTTCAGTTTTAATGCAATTATGCACATTATGCGCTGCGCATTGTTGGACTGCTAACAAAATATAATAGCCTAAGAGCCAGTGGTCGGCAGACTTACGGTATTTCAGAAACGATTCATATTAAATGGAGCCATTGCACTAGACATCCTGAGCATGGAATGGGCATTCCTAAACCAAAGTCATAGTACCTCTGAGAGCACTGGGGTCACAAAAATAAAAAGTACCTCTAGAAGTAACGGGATTTTTTATTTTAAAAAAGGGCTAGAAAAAGTTTAAAAAAAGCTCTTTTTCCTAAGTACAAAAAACACTTTCAGGTCTCCTATATTTAAAAACTAACAGTCAATTTAACTAAAAAAAATACTTTTGCAAACACCTGCTGTAGAGCCTGGATTTGAAACGGAATTTTGAATTACAAATATTATAGTCCAGTCATATTGTATTTTTACCATGCAAATTGTGGGGTAGTTTTGATTTGTTCGCTCCTTTATGTTTGCGGGAGTGCTGAATCCGAATCTGAGGTTTTCCAACAAAATTTCGTGACTGATGATTATTTTGACCAAAATGAATTTCACTAATAATATTTCATGGATTAGGTCTTAATTTATCCTTCGGCTTTTTTGGTCACTGGTAATTGCAATGAAACAAAGTTACATTGATTTATTCCCAACGTTTCGACAGGGACTGCTGTCCTCTTCTTTTTCTTTGTATAAATAATGTTTTGGTTTATTTAATGTAAGTCATTAAACTTAATGTTTAGTTTATATATTTTTTATTTGTGCATATATTTTCTAACAAATTTGTTGTTTTATAATGTTTGAATAAAGATCCCCTGAAGAGGACAGCAATCCCTGTCGAAACGTTGGGAATAAATCAATGTAACTTTGTTTCATTGCAATTACCAGTGACCAAAAAAGCCGAAGGATAAATTAAGACCTAATCCATGAAATATTATTAGGAAAATTTCGTGACGCAACATGGAAAAAATGACGCAAAAATGCATATTTTGGGAAATTTTCACAAATGGCTCGAAATCTACCAAATATTCGAAATTACATCAAAGTAACATTGAAAGTATATACAATTTCCAATAAATCTCTATTTAAGGTTTTTTTCTGTGACAACCCATTTGGACTCAAGCGCTTGTCGAAAATTTACATATTTTTACTGTTTTCGAAAATCCACTCGAAAGTACTAAGAAATTACTTTGTGTAACAAAATTTGAATTTTTGTGTGTAACATGAACTAAGATATGCTTTTCTGATGGTCTTTGATGCGCTGAGCTCAAATCTGGGCTTGAAATTGCTCTATCACGTCACGTTTTTGCATTTTTTATACAAATTTGGTGTTATTTTTTTTTCTCGAGGTAATTTTTTTTGAAAAAATGTTTATGGTCATTCTGAAGTATGAACATTTTACTTCAAAATTCTTTTTGAATCTTTTAAATACCTTTATTCGTCTTCGAGAAATCATTGGTTTTCGCCTTACTACCTTATTTGAAAAATTCCAAAATTTGCCCTATTGAGCACAAATTGACTCGATTTTTCGAATTAGGTAATAAGACGAAAACCAACGATTTCTCGAAGACGAATGGAGGTATTTGATAGATTCAAAAAGAATTTTGAAGTAAAATTTCCATAGTTCAGAATGATCACAAACATTTTTTCGAAAAATATTACCTGGAGAAAAAATATAACTTCAAATTTGCATAAAAAATGAATTTTTTTAAAATCTTTAGATTCGAATATCTCAAAAACGTAACGTGCTAGTGCAATTCCAAGGCCAGATTCAAACTCAGCGCATCAGAGACCATTAGAAAAGTATATCTTGGTGCATGTTACAGACAAAAGTTCAAGTTTTGTCACAGAAAGAAATTTCTGAGCGCTTTCGAGTGGATTTTCGAGAACAGTGAAAATACGTCAATTTTCGATTTGCGTTTGAGTCCAAATGGGTTGTTGCAGACAAAAACTTTGAATAGGGATTTATTGGAAATTTTGTATACTTTCAATGGTACTTTGATGTAATTTTCGAATAGTTGGTAGTTTGCGAGTCATTAGTGAAAAACTCCCAAGAAATGCATTTTTGCATCATTTTTTGCGTTTTTTGCGTCACGAAATTTTGTTGGCAAACCTCAGATTCGGATTCAGCACCCCCGAAAACGTAACGGAGGGAAAAAATCAAAACTACCACACAATTTGCTCGCAAAGAGCCTTTTTGAGCACAGTGACTATTAGGGAAAAATCTTCATACACATTTCACTGTTTCTCTTCAAATAAAAAGAAATGTGTTTCCTGTTGAGCAATATGTATGCTTATTTGACATAATAAGTAAAGACGTGTGGTTTTCAAGAAGAAACAAAACGCATATAATTTAATGTTATGGCCAAGAATTTAGCATTATTATAAAGATAAGGGTTTGCTATTATCTTTTAAAAATGATTTCGGGCAAGTGGCCGCGGCGGCGGGCGGCTGGCTCGAATAAATTCCAGCCGAGGCCCAATTTTTTACCACGTACTGACGTACTGCTATCACGTTGCTGAGCCCTTTTTTTTTTAATTCCGTTACTCCTAGAGGTACTACGCCCTATGTCTGCCTTTACTATTTTGAAAAAAACTATGTATAGTCCAGTAACCTTGTAGTTTCATGGTACTGAGACCTTGCGTCAGGTCCGTTAGTTCTGATTTTTTGCTGAGTTATTTATGATATTGGCCTAGTATTAAATCTGATTTTTCGACCTCGAGCGCCGAACGCAACATTGGTAAAAATACAAAAAACCGCGAATTTTTCGCTGTTTTTTCACTTATTGGCTATTTTAACCATTTCGCCTTAACTTCCGAATAAAACATTGCTCTACGATTTCAACCTTACTAAATTTGCTTCAATTTGAGTCCAAAGCCGGTTCTGTAGACATAACGGTTTCCAAGGGACGGTATTTCAAAATATAGCAATACAAAATTTAAAACAACAAGTAGTATATAAAACAGTATAATAACAAATCAAAGGGGCAGATGTACTGCTTTCACGTTTTTGAGGTCAATTTTTTTTACTTTTGTGACCCTAGTACTCTTAGAGGTACTATGACTTTGTATTAGGAATGCCCATTCCGTGCTCAGGAGGTCTTGTACAACGGCTCTACTTATAATATGAATCGTACTGAAATACCGTAAGTCTGCCAAACACTGGCTCTTAGACTATAATCATAATAATTCTGTTAGGGTTAAAGTGTTAGATATAAACTTTGTTAAGTTGGAACATTAACATTATTTTGGCTTTCATAAAAACAATACCAAATTATAGACATATTTTAAAATAGGTACATAATAAAGAACGTTGAAATTGAAAACGAGGATACTTTTAATTTATTAAATCAAAAGGTAAGTACGGTAGTATCAAATTATTGTTTCGCCTTTCCTATTCAAAAAGCGTTAAAACATTGCATATTAAAAGGAGATGGCCCATTTTTGGGCCCGGGGCGTACACTAATGAGACTAGTACCAAATGAAAGCTAACGTTTTGCCCAATCTATCTGCCAAATATTTTCGAATTCGGCTCAGGAGATTTTTAGATAATTGAGCTTGAAGTTGACCTTTGCAAATTAAAAAAATCTGGCTTTTTTGCAAAGAATTACTTATAAATCCTAAAGTATGGCACGTAGGATTAATATTTTAATATCAAATGAAAGATCATAAAAATATCTTTCAAATTATGTTAAACATTTTTTTTGTACACCTGATATATTTTGAATAAACAAGCCAAAAACTTTTTTGAAAAATATTTTTTGAGTTACTTTCGAAAGTCTGTAATGCCTGATTGATAAGCTTTAATTTGATATATAATTAAGTTATCATACACTGGGTAAATGCCGTCCATTTGACACTTGTCTTTTAAAAGGTAAAATTCAATTAAAAAAATATGTTAAAAAACGAAATTAATGTTTCATTTTAAATATGTATCTTTTTTTACCAAATTAAATGATATTTAAAATATATTAATGTTAATAAATTGAAAAAAAAAAAAAAAAAAAAAAAAAAAAAAAAAAAAAAAAAAAAAAAAAAAAAAATAGTCTTTGTTCAAAGTGTCAATCAAAATAACATCCAAAAACAGGGCTGGTGGTATGCTTATTGTTTCCTGGTGTCGTGCATAGCCCAAATACCATAAAATGCTCATTTCATGAGAGCAACAACCGACAGTCCTCATTCCAACGAGACAGTTGCAACAGTAAGCTTTTATTGCGCTCGAACTATTTGCTTCGTTTGTATCGCCATTCAGCAGGATGTAAGTAAGATACACTTTTCTGCTTATATGCCTCGATTTGATTCGCCCTCGTAATAAAAAGTTATTGCTGCCAATAAGACTTTGATGTGCAGAAGAAGAAATTCCGGTCTTCGCAGACTTTGATGGTATAGGTTCCGTTTACCTTTAAATGTTCCCAGTGACGTGCGGCACTCGAACGAACTGGGTAGACAGTTATAAATTTAAATTATTATTTTCCATCTTATCCAGTCAAAAATAAAAACTGTTAACAAAGTCCAAAAAACAGCGTATGTCTCACACAATCAAACGTTAAACTTCACACAAGACTTCACAAACGTGTCTAAGAAACATGGCAGGTACAAACCTTATATCAAAGGCGTGTTAATAATGATTTACTATTTCTTCACCAACTTATAAATGGCTAAATAGATGCTCCTGATTTGTTAGCCTGTATAGGCATAAACTACCCCGGAGGATCTCACCACCTGCGAAGATTTGAACTATTACACGTTAATTTCCATAGAACTAACTACGGTATACATGAGCCTCTTAACCGCATGTGCAAGATTTTTAATTTAAACAGCTCCTCTGTTGATTTTAACATTAGTAAGATGGGATTAAAGAAAATATTTCGAACCAGTGCTCCACGGTCGTGATTGTTCTTATTTTTGATACCACGTGTATGACTAAAGTATTTTGTATATTGCTTGATTTTGTATTTATATTAATTTTTTGTTTAATTTTGTTAATGTATTAGTATATTATTATGCATGTGTTAGATTGCCTTATTTTACTCACCATTAACACATGCACTTATGATGAGCCTCTGATTGTAGGTGGCAGCTTGCTCTAAGCTCACTACAACTAAGAATCTGAAGTGTAAAAAAAAAAAAAAAAAAACTCTATTAAGCAAAAATTAAATACCTATTTAATACAAGAATACAAATTACAAAAAAATTTACACAGATAAGTATATTTATCAAATGCTTGTATTTTTTTTGAAATAAACGTTGAAGGGGCAATATATGTATGTACATAGTCCACACAAAGTTTTAAAAACATTATTTTGAAAACCTTTCCAAGTCATAAAAACTGTCCTTGAATATGTCATCCTCATCCTTACTATTTTTTGTTGAGATAATGGTGATCAAAGACAAAAGTATGCATTTGTTTGACTAAAAGTTATATAGGTAGGTACACCAATCTCAAAAAAACAAAACTGGCAGACCTTAATTAAAGCTGATTAAAAAATGTATTGATTTATAAAAAAAATTCAAGAAACTCATAAAACAAAGAAAATAATAGAACATTTGATTCTCGTACCATTTCTCTCAGTCGCAATAAGGCAATAGTGGTACCTTAAAATAAATATGTATTTGTAAAACAATTTCAAAGCAAGAAGAAGCACACACCTTCAAAATGCTTTTTGTTTCGACTCAATACGGCAACTAATCCCAAAGATACAGCTCTTCAAAACGTCAGTAGTGTACTTCTGCGAAAGAGTCCAGCCTTCCTTCCTATTGCATTTTTTAGGGTTGACCTACAACTGCCCACTCCTCTTTAATCAACTCCAAAAATAAAAACTAAAAAGTTGTTCTCTTCACTTAACAGTCAAAGAAAAAGTTTCGAATTTACTTCAAAGTTCAAAGCAAAACAAGCAACAGATTCGAATCTGTCTACTTGCTTCACATAGAAATTCTACCTGAGAAACATAATCCGCTGATTTTATATTCACATAATTTAGGTAGAACGAAAGACTCTGTCTTCGTTTTCAGTCGGGTGTTGGTAGAGGTCGTTTTGGTTAAAATGATTTATTAATAGTTTAACTCTATTTGCGTTTTGTTTAATTTGAATTGCGATTGGGTTAATTCTATTTGCGTTTGGGTTAAATCTATTTGCGCTTGGGTGAAACTTATTTGCGTTTAGGTTAAACCTATTTGCGATTTGGTTAATTTAATGTGCGAATGCTATATCAAATTAAAGCTTATCAATCAGGCATTACAGTGGTGTAAAAAAATATAGGTTATCACTGATTTTTTCGAGATATCTACTTTCGAAAGTAACTCAAAAAATATTTTTCAAACAAGTTTTTGGCTCGTTTATTCAAAATATATCAGTTGTAGAAAAAAGTGTTTAACATAATTTGAAAGATATTTTTATGATCTTTCATTTGATATCAAAATATTTATCCTACGTGCCATACTTAAGGATTTATAAGTAATTGTTTGCAAAAAAGCCAGATTTTTTTAATTTGCAACCGTCAACTTCGAGCTCAATTATCTAAAAATCTCCTGAGCCGAATTCGAAAATATTTGGCAGATAGATTGGGCTAAACGTTAGCTTTCAATTGGTACTAGTCTTATTAGTGTACGCTCTGGGCCCGGGTCATCTCCTTTGTTGCTAGCTAAACTGTGTGCATAAATAATAATTCTACCATGGATAATAATAGTGATCAAGTTAAGGGAAATCCGATTTTGCTATAAGAAATTTTGTTTATTTCGTGGGTTTTTCAATATGAAGTCTGAAGTGCGTGCTTAATTAGAATAAACAAAAAAATGATGAAGAGTCGAGTGAAGATGTTGAGCTTCAAATTCAAAACACTTCTAAATTGTATCGTTTAAAATTGAGGCAAAAATGGGAACATTGCCAAAGAAAACAGGTTAAGTTCATGCAAGTTAATGAACTTTGGCTTAACCTTACTTTGCCGTTACCAGCCAATGTGCTTAATCGCCCAGTTGCACCAAAATTCACTAAAAGTGGTTTTTGCTAAAATGGAGTTAAAATTTATCGGACTGATAAATTTATTTGAGTTGCACCAATCTCTTTCGCGCAATAAGGAAAATGTGAATACACAATAAACAGAAATAAGGTATTCACATTAAATACAGCCAATGCGCCATCTTGGTGTTTTTTGTTATTATTTATTATTTTCTTTTTTTTTAGAGAAATTATGAAACTATTGAAATAGACACCAACTCACACTAATATTTTTTCGACACACTCTTGGAAATTATGAACCAATATTTTAAAGCGACGTCATCGAATTCAGAAAATGGATTTCTCTGTGAACCTGAACAACTCTTCAACGTCTCGCCATTTTTTGGCTTAGTTCGTTATCAGATGAACACAAATGATGTGCAGTCTATAATTTTTCTGGAATAATTTATTTATTTATTTATTTTTATTTATAGTATGACAGGAAATCCAAGTTTACCATTGACGAGCAAAGGTAGGCCGTCAAAGAGTTTTGAAGAGTGCAGCGAGCATACGAAAAAACGTCGCGTTAATAAACTACTCTCGCAACACAGTACAGAGGAGCTTAACTATGCTGCTGAAGTGCTGAAATGACTGGTCGTTATTCAAACTCTCCTCAAAACCGGATAAGACTTTAACTATGCTGCAAAGTCTAGCATTGTACATAGACTTGGATTTGTCTAAGAGGAAGTACGCTCTTCTACGTTCTGTTGTCAAAGGTGTCCACAAAGACTGTTTTCCAAATTACTATAAATAACAAATATATAAAGCCGAAACTATGGCTGAAGTCAACCTTCAATCGCTTTTAAATAAAACTGCTAAAAGCATTTTTGCAATAATCAAGGAAAATCTGTCATCTTTACGTAATATGACGTTCCTTTTCATAGAACCAATTATGGCATTCATGAACCTCTTAATCGTATGTGCAAACTTTTTAATTTGAACGCTTCTTCTGTTGATTTCAACATTAGTAAAGTAGGATTAAAAACATTGTTGCGTACCAGTGCTCCACTCTCGTAATTTTTTAACGCCTTGGTAGATACCGTATTTAAATGTTTTATATTATATTTAATTTAATTTTGTTAACTTTATTTTATAATTATTATGTTGTTTCATATTATATTTTGTATTTTGTTTAATTTTGTTAATTTTTTGTATCTTTTTATGTGCTTGTGTTAGCTTGCTTTATCTACTAACCACTAACACATGCACTCATGATGAGCCTCTGTTTGTAGTATGCAGCTTGCTTTAAGCTCTCTACAACAATTCTGAAGTGTAAAAAAAAAAAAAAAAAAAAAAAAAAAAAAAAAAAAAGAGCACTTCATTTGATCTAATATGCAAATGGGCTTTGATGGCAGCTCCAGCCACATGCAATTATAAACAAACATTTTCAAATAGTGATAGTACGGATAGCTTCTTATTTGTTACTGCATTTGTGCCATTAAAATTAGTGGATACCATAAACAGTATTCCACTAATTTCTGTAGGCCTGTGAAATTAATTTTCCAGAAAGAAAATAACGCCCTTATTGCGTCCGAGCAAAGCCACATGGAGGAGATTATTGAACATCCTGAACATTTCGAGGTCGATATTGATGGGAGAAACATTAATATTTAATTCACAATGCTGATGACGATGTTAGATGGTAGTGCAATAAATCCCTTGAGCGAAACAAATGCAGCTCAAAACTGTTATATCTGTGAAGCTAAACCATCGAACTTACCTTCTGAAGAAGATCGATCACCAAACAGGGATAATTATAGATTTGGCATTTCATCTCTACACTCCTGGATCAGATGTATCGAGTGCTTGCTTCATATCTCCTACAGATTACCTTTTAAAACCTGGCAAATATGCGGCCAAGAAATCAAATCAGCATTTGGAGGAAGAAAACAAAAACTATTCAAGAAAATTTTGGGTTGAAAAAGGGGTTGCTTGTCGACATCCCTAAACCTGGATATGGTACAAGCAATGATGGAAATACCGCTCTACGATTTTTCTCAAATCCTGAATTGAGTTCGGAGATAATGAGTATAGACAAGGAGCTTATACGGAACTTCGGAATTATATTAAGGACGAAATTAATGTTGAGAGACTCGTGAAATTATTGGAAGACAAGAAAACCATGGATCTTTTCAAATACAGTTGGTACTACATGCCTAGCAGCATCCATAAAATGCTGTTTTAAGCCAAAGATATAATTTCTTTTTTCCATTTACCTTATTGGTGTTCTTTTCGAAGAAGCATTGGAAGCAAGAGGCATAAGGAAATCCGAAAGGCCAGGCTAGATCATAGTCGAAAGTGCTCCAGAATAAGTTCAATGAGTGATTTAGTTGATCATTTATTATTTACTTCAGATCCACTTTTAATAAATGTACGTTCCAAAAGCTTACATATGTACATCTAAGGTCGACCCAGATATTTATCAATATCTACTCAGTAATAATTTGGAAGTCTTAACATAACCAGTTAATCTAGACTTGAACGATATTGATGGGACATCAGAAAGCGATTGTGATTAATTGGTTATTATTTTTTATTTATTATTCTTATTGTACACATAAAGTTTGAAGTTAAATGAACCATTAAATTTATTTATTGAAAATAAAAATTAAGCTTAAGAAATATTTACAAGATCAGAAAAATAAAGCTTGAGTTTCAAAAAAAAAGTTCGCTGCTCAACTCTTTTGTTCCGAGGGAAGCTGGCCTCTGGGCATTTATTGCTGTTTTATGTAGTTACTTTTTGGTTTATAACATCGATATTAAATGTAGTAATCGATAACGCGTTAAATAATGAATGAAATAAAGTAAACTTTCATTTATTTTTGATAAATCAAAGTTTAAATTACATTTTAGGAAAAAAAAAACAACTCAAACAAAGAATATCACAAAACACGTAAAACCAACATAAAATGAAAAAGAAATAAATACACTTAAGAGAACGTTAAACACAATAAAATAATAATAATACAACTGCATCTTTCATCGCCTCCTTGATGATGAGTTTCCTATATTCAAAACAGTTCATGACACTGGTATTAAATATTCTACAAAAAGATACAAAAATTTACCAGTACTGAGAAACTGTCTCACTGTTGGACTCAACTCTCTGCCTCACTGTTGGCAAATAGCTCAAATTATATAAAAACCACTTCAAACACAAAACGTGCTATTTTTTTGAATTTAAATATATAAAATAAGTATAAGTATCGTACTATAATGTTAAGTGCGTTGGACTGTCATGCCGAAGCTCTGTGTTCGATTCTCAGCCGTTGCCACCTAAAACAGAAATGTTTTTCCGAGGTACTGCCTCTTGCAAGGAACTGACAAATTCTCCAAGAGTATACTTGTCATGAATAAGTGCTGCTCATCTAGCCGTTCGGACTCGGCAAGAAATACTAGGTCGTCTCCATTCCTACCAACAGCACGCACACAGGAATGGTTGAGAGTTATAAGTCACTAGGTCCTGGATTTATGGAAAGGATATCTGTTGTAATGTTTATGAGAAAAGGCACGGTGTGCTGCATTATGTCTGTTCAGTATTATTTGGGGTGTCTCAGAGTTGGAACTGTCTCACTGTTATGTAATCTCCCCTACTTGATTGTACCCTATTCAAAGAAAGTATACCAAATCTTTCTCTGATTGCAAGAACTAGGTAACTGGATTTTCTATTTTTATAGTATATCGGCAAAAACGGTTTTATTTTCAACTCAAGACCAAGATTATTGACTTCCTCCAATCTGTTTTTTACCAGAGACGATGTTTGTGAAGTGTAAAAAAACATACAAAATTTACTTTCCCTCGTTCTCAAGTAGCTAGGTAGATGAACGTTACAAAAAGGTGTTTTTTTAGAAGTATAGAATTTTGAAATGGAATAAAACAAAGATGAGTTTTTTAAATTGACATGAAATTTACTTATAATATTCTGGCATCATAATTTAAATACGATTTTTGGCATATGACCACCATAGCTGGCTCGGATGTAGTCTACTCTGGATGTCCAATTTTCGATTACTTTTTTCAACATTTGTGGCCGTATATCGGAAATAACGCGGCAAATGTTCTCCTCCAAGTGGTTAACTGTTTCGTGCTTATTGGCGTAGCCTAGCGACTTCACATATCCCCACAGAAAATAGCCAAACGGCGTTAAATCGCACGATCTTGGAGGCTAATTGGGAATTCACGGGTCCGTAACGTGAAACTATGTGGTTACCAAACTTTTCCTTCAATAAATCAATTGTGGCACGAGCTGTGTGATATGTTGCGCCGTCTTGTTGAAACCACAGCTCATAGTTGTTCAATTGATGAACGTTCTAGCCAGTATCGTTTTTAAAGAAGTACGGGCTAATTATTTCACCAACCCATAAAGCACACCAAACAGTCAGTTTTTGTGGATGTAACGGTGTATCAACATACACTTGAGGATTATCATCACTCCAAATATGGCAGTTTTGTTTATTGACGTATCCATTCAACCAAAAGTGAGCTGAACTTAGGGTTAACTTCGTAGAAATTCGTAGTTTTAGGAAGTACGCAAACAGGGCCCAGATCACGTAACATGATTCGATTGAACGATCATCGTTTCGATTGTTTCTGTCTCTATTCACATCTACAGGAAAATATAGAGAGATAAATAGTCGAAACGACGATCATTCAATCGAATTGTGTTACGTGATCTGGGCCCAGATTAAAATTCAACCAAAGGCGTAAGGTTTTCGTTGTTAATTTTCCATACAAATTGTAATAGGCTTTTCACACCAAACTCCAAAACCGTTTTTCTCAAAAACTCGAAAACCATTCACACCGAGCATTACACGATTTTGTTTGACATTCCACTTTTATATGACACTACCCACCCACAATTTTCTTTTATTTTTTGTTTTCTTCCTTTTGCTAAAAATAAAATCGTGATAATTTATATAAGCAGTACCTACGTTCTGTAACTCTCGCATCAATAAAATCAGTCGAAAAACGTTAAAAAATGAAACAAAACTCATGCATTTTGTTTCAGTTTTCATCGTTTCTCGACCAGTTTTTTCGATGCGAGAGTTACAGAACGTAGGCACAGGATCCAAATGAACAATTTGACTTACAACAAATAAATATTAAGGGTTTTCATGTAACAGCGTAAAGTCGTCGTAAGCGTAGTAAGGTTGTAAAATGCGTAAATCTGTCTAATTTCCCATAAAAATTGTGACAGGTTTACGAAGTTTAAAAGTTTACAACGACGTTAACGACAGTTTTTCGTTGTTGTATGAATACCCTTATTATATATTTAAAATAAATTAAATGATTTTGTGATCCGAATTTTGTATTTGATATGACAGAATTTCGTCAGTTGTTTTCAATTTCTTTTGAAAGCATCCAATCAGCTTCTTTTTTGACATTTTATTAGGCGCTGAACTTTTTCAAAGGTATGTTTATTTTGTTCATCTCTGATTTCCAACTAGTTTTCGACTGGTTTTATATAAAACTTGTGTTTTACGAAAACCTGAAGTTACAAAAAATGTATGAGAAAACTTGTGTTTTCTTTTAGGTTTTTTTTACAAACCCGATATTTTCGTGAAAACCCCGTTTTGGATTTGCTGTGAAAAGGCTATAAACAGATCTACGAAGTTTAAAAGTTTACTACGTTTACGACGTAGTACTTCGTGGCATGATGGTTAGTGCGTAGGACTGTCATGTCGAAGGTGTGGGTTCGATTCCCAGCGTGCCACCTAAAAACAGAAATGTTTTATCCTAGGAACTGCCTCTTGCGAGGAACTGACAAATCCTCCAAGAGTATACTTGTCATGAAAAAGTGCTTCTCATTTAGCCCTTTGGACTCGGCAAAAAACTGTAGGTCCTCTCCATTCCTGCCAACAACACGCACACAGGAATGGTTGTGAGTTGTAAGTCACTAGGCCCTGGTTCTCCACGAGCTGTTGCGCCACTCAATTTTTTTTATTTACGTTTACGACGTAGACCGTTTACGCTGTTGTATAATTACCTTAGACGGTGTTTAGATTGGGAAGATTGAGACCGGTCTCACTGCAGTTTCTGGGCAAGAGAAGTGGGGGGATTTCTGACCCCTCACTTCTCTTGTCCAAAAACTGCCGTGAGACCAGTCTCAATCTTCCCAATCTAAACACCGTCTTACTATGTTTTTTCATTTTTTACAAAGAATGTCGGACCACGCTCTGGTTGACCAGATTTTAAATAAAGAGATTTAACGTACAGGAACCTATACTGCATAGAGATGGAGATAAATGGGCACGTAGCACGTTCCGCTGGTTATTCTCAGTTATCCGGATAGCTTTGTGTTGTTGTAATCACTTGTTAAAAAACAGCTGATAACCGCTGACGCAACAACAACTCAAGTTATCTCAAAATTTTTGGAATAGCTAGATAGCATAGCGAATAAACAGTGGAACGCGAGGAATTAGTGTTGCTTTTTTGTCGTCGCTTTCGTTGCTTTTGAAATAAAAACATAAATTGTGCAATTTTGTTCGGTGAGAGCCGAGTATTAGAAAAAATATTTTTATTTTAGACACAAACCCAGGAAAAAACTAGAGATGGCAGTGTTTGCAAATACAGCCGCTGTAGCTTTCATTTGGCAACAAAAGCAGCTGCTGTGATTCTTAACTTGTCACAAGGGATAAAGAAGTCACAAGTAAAAATAACAAGAACCGATTATTAAAATTATAAAGGAATGATGAGAAGATACGGAAACATCTAGAATTTCTGGTAGATATTTCCAATATTTTTTAATAAATATTTACTCAAATTACGTTCTCAATCCATAGATAAATAAACTTATAACCAAACAATGGGCAATCAATCGGCAAAAAGTGATAGAAATTCACCTTTGAACTCTGAGGAAACTGTTTTTGTGGATAATTCATTTAAAGGACTGACGGGAAATCATGATAAATTAAAACTAGATGCATTATCCAAAGCCTGGACCGATCTAGTGGATCCAGAGTATCTAACTTATATTAAAGAAAGTCTGTTTGGAAAATCAGAGGCCATCACAATCAAGCCATATGTCGAGCACTACTACGTCGCAGTTAAAGGCAGTCTATATGAAAAGTCGAACTATATAAACTCAAAAATCTTTGGCAATCCCGCAGGTGTGGAGGGAGGAATAACGCCAGAACATCTACTGAGATTCGTTTCATCCGTTGTACGAAGTTATTTCATTATGCTGGACCATAACAAGACGCAACAATACACAAGCTGGTTAGATAGGAAAGTTTTGGTAAATCGCAAGGACATCGACAATTACTCTCAGTATTTGTTGAAGGATCTCATGAATACTCAACCCATTTCTTTGGATGAGATTGAAAATTGGCTTCATTTTAATCCGTTGTGGCTGGAGATGTGGAAGGCAGTTGTAGTTTTCCTTTACAGCCAAAAGTCTTCACGTATTCCAAGCTCAGCTGAATGCCAACCAATGACGCTGCCATTCTGTGAACTTCCACCCAATTGCAATCAACTGAAAAGCATCCTGGATGTAGGTAAGATTATGTTCCTCAATGACCAGGTGCCAACTGAATTCCGAACAAAATGGAGACTTTTGTTTAACTCCCAAATTCACGGCGAGAGCTTTGCTACTTTTCTGGGAAAAATTATCAACAAAGGGCCTACAGTTCTCATTATCGAAGATGAACAGAGACACATTTTCGGTGGATTCGCTCCGCATTCGTGGAATTTAAATCCAAAATTCGTAGGCAATGACACGGCACTTTTGTTCACTCTACAGCCAACGATGCAGAGCTTCATTCCCTCGGGCTACAATGACCATTACCAGTATTTGAATACAAGTCAGCAAACCATGCCCAATGGACTCGGAATGGGCGGTCAATTTGAGTACTGGGGCTTATGGCTAGACTGTGAGTATGGGCTGGGACAATCTTCCGAAACATGCACAACTTTCAAGGATTACAAACAATTATCTGCGAACAAGTCTTTCAATATAAGGAACATTGAAGTTTGGGCTGTTGGTGAGGAACCGGAGAAGGAGTATACTGAAGGACCGCAAAGATCAATCCTCGACAAAAATTTAGAAGATAAAGTCATTCTAGATTTGGCCGGGCGGCAGACGCATTCGGAAGGCCTTCGGGATCCAGATTTGGAAGAGTAGAGAACAAAATTCTGGTTTAATATTTATATATTTTCATTATATCAAACAGCTTTTTGTAGTATTTAGTCAAACTTTTAGCTTAAAATAAAAACTGTATTATGTTCCTTAATTAATAAAAATATTGAATAATCCTTAAGAGGTAGTGCATATTGATTTAAAAGTCCAAGGATCTTAAGGAGTCTATAAAGCGTTACAATTGTTTTCTTCTCCAAAAACCAGTTTAATTAAAATTATTTGATTTAATAAAATATAAGGGGGATTAAATATCCAGATTCGTGATGCTGAATTTCCAATAATCCATTGATTTGTGTTTCAATGAACACAAATTAATGAATCATTGAAAATTTTTTTCTTGACAAAGTTGCTTAGGCGCCAGTTATAGCTTTCATTGTAAACCAACATTGAAACAAAATGCAATGAATCATTGGAATTTTTCTTGATACTTGCATAAATTATTGGTACATAATATTTCTTTATAACTTTTAAGAAAAAATCCCAGGGTGCCAGTATGTAACATAATACAATCGAGTTAAGTCAATACAATTGAGCATAGCAAGTCCCTAATTTAGTTCAAACGAATAGTAAACAATCACTGAGACAAATTATCATGAACTACCTATGCTCGATTGTATCGACTTAACTCGATCGAATCGAGTTACCAGTTTCACCCCCTGGTGTTGAGGAAAAAAGATACCAGGAGATATGAAAGAAGCGTTGAGATGAAGAAGGGGATGAGTGACATTTTTGTATAGTTTTTAGATATAAGAGCTCAAAGTTTGAAACTGAAACTTTCTAATGAGCATACAAAAATACATTAATGTTTTTTTTTAATGGAATTACTGATTTTAAATATAGCTGGAAGCTTAATTTTTACTTGCGATTATAGGTACCTACTATTATATGAAAAGTTATGCATTTTTTGTAAGAAAAATCCAACTCGAGATTTTGTCAAGCTTGTTATTACGATGATGGAGAAAACGAAACAAATTGGTCTCACAATTCTTACTTGCGATTATAGGTACTATAAGGCAAGTTTTGGATTCGTGCAAAAAAAAATTATTTTGAGATAACAATCAAACATGATATCACTATGATAGAGAACACCAAAAAAGTGGGTGGCACAATTCTGTCTGTCTGTCTGTCTGTCTGTTCGTCTACAGCCTAAACGGCTCGATCGA
The DNA here is from genome assembly GCA_963921185.1 of Dasysyrphus tricinctus. Lineage (NCBI taxonomy): Eukaryota > Metazoa > Arthropoda > Insecta > Diptera > Syrphidae > Dasysyrphus > Dasysyrphus tricinctus. Next base: position 208,240,846 of record OY992531.1, on the reverse strand, counting down.
TTTTCTTCAAATTTGGTACATAGTGGTTTTTGGTGATTCTTTTTTTCATTTTTTTTTAGAACCAAAAATAACGGTACCTGCCATACATTTTTTTTTTGGCAAATTTACATAATCGTATTTTCTCAAAAACGGCTCGACAACTTCAATAAATTTATTTTGGTAAAAGCTTTCTTGGGGTGGAAAACCATTTTTCAAAAATGGTTATTAATGGTACCTCCCAAGGAACCATTTTTTTAATTTTTGATTGTCTTCAAAATGGTATGACCGATTTCAATTATTTTTTTTATACAGAAGCTTCCAAGAAATGTTAATAGTTTTGTGTACCAACATTTTTGAAAAAAATTTTTGGATTTTTAAAAAAAATTTCAAAATAGATTTTTTTGAAACTCGATATTTAAGACTTTTTTAGTACTCTCTAAAATATTTTTAGAAAAAAATTTACATTTATGAAAAAATAACGGTACCTTCCATACAAAAGTGAAAAAACCGCAAAGGAAAATATTTTTTTGCGTGAAAACGACTCCTACGATTTTGATTAAACTTTTTCCATATACTAAAATTAGTACGATCTACCATCAAAAATTATAAAATTTTAGACATAGCAAAATATTAGTAGTACCTGTCATAGAACGTATTTTTTTATTTTGAGTTTGCTCGTTATCAGCTTAACGGATTTAAATGAATTTTTTTATATACAAATTTCAGATAAGATTAAATAATATTGCATATCAAAATTTTCAAAAAAAAAGTTTTTGGATTTTTAAAAAAAGTTTCAAACTTTTTTTTTGAAAATTCGATATCTCAAAAACGGGTCGACAATTTTTTTTCAAATTTTGTTTTTATATACACATAAATATATAGTTTAAATCTGCATACCAAAATTTGTTCTTAAAAATGTTTTAAGAATTTTATATATAAAAAATTAATTTAAAAGAAAACCGCTCCAACGATTTTAAAATTTTTTTTCCCATACAATATTTTAAGATGGCATACTATTTTTTCACCTCAAACTGTCAAAAGAGTTGTTTTAGCTAATTTAAATGTCGTATTTCATGCTTCTCTACATTTTTCTCTCACAATTTCCATGTTTGTATATACAATTTTCTTAAACTCGCAGTGTCTTGAACATAAGAGCAAGTAGAAGTCAAGTGACATTCTTAGTTCCTTAGTAAGCTTTTTCGAAAAACTTTTCTGCACTTTATAGTTTACAAAAAAACGAACGTATGTAGGTGCGAACAGCACACAAGCATCTCTCTAAAAACAATGGATTGGGATTGTAGGAACCTCGAAAAGTGGAGATATGTCGACATTTTCTATTCGACAAACCGAACTAATTTTAAAAACCTCCAATAGGAGGTTGAAAAAGAAGGTACTTGCTAGATTTGCATATTTAAGAAAAAAGGTCTTCAAGAATAGAAAGCACTAGCTGCGGTACTTACTTTATTCATTTAAATCAGAGCATAAAATCAAACAATATTAAAGTTACACACGATTATAGGGAAATTTGCAAAATAAGTAGACATTTAACACTTTCATCCTCAAAACAAATATTTTAAGTATGAAAATAGTTGCATTAAGGGGGTAGATGTCCACTTAACTCCTTTATGCCAATTTTTTTGTATTTCCTTCAATGCAAATTGTGGGGGTAAAAACATATTTAACTCCTTTATGCAGACAAAAAGTTTTGAATTTGAATTTTGTAATGCGTAAAGGTGTTAAGTGATTTTATCTCTTTTCCACTTCCTTATGTTTTGTATTGCATTTTCCTCCTTTGCACCATATCCTTGAATTTTTTATTGCATTTACCTCCTTTGCACCATTTTCTAAGAGCTAACTTAGAAACTAAAGGAAGAATGGAGACGTTATGTTGACGCTCTTTGCCCCAACAGGGGTTACATGACACGATGATGATGAAATTGGAAACAATAGATCGTAGAAAGACGCCAATCACACAGAAATTTAAATTTTCATGTAGCTTTTTCATTAGTGAAAAAACCGAAAAATTTCACAAAAAGTCACTTACCCCTTTCTACATCTAAACGCTTCAAATATTAAATGGAAGTATGTTTAGTTCGGTTTTAACGTACCTACGTGCTTAAAAAACGGCCACGGAATGCCCTTTGTTCGTGAGCTTTACAATCTTTCTCTACGGAATATGAAGAAATAAGGTGACGTTGTTAAAATAACGAGGACAAAATTTAATGTTTTCATATTTTAATAATAAAATTCACCAAATTAATGGTGCTTTGATAAAAATTTGTTAAAAAATGTTGAGGGTATTCATGAAAAGGCGTAAGATCGTCGTAAATGTAGTAAATTTGTAAACTTCATAAATCTGTCTAATTTTTCATACAAATTTACTTTTCTTACGTTTAAGACGGCTTTACGCTTTTGTATGATAACCCTTATTATACTGTATTAAATAAAATTTAATTTTATAATATTTGAGGTATTTTGTAAATTTTTGAAATGTACCATTATACCACCACCTCCTTCCAAAGGCTGGGAAAAAATTGCTAGGTATTTGACCCACGATTCCATAATGTAGCTATATAAACCCTCAAATTCAGATTTTGTTCATATGTACATTAGGGTGTGTATTTCAACTCTGGAATTTTCACCTTCCAAAAGTTCATTACATATTAAAATTTAATTCTTCATTTGGAATATTCATTTAAGTTATTGGCTTTTGCTCGTTAAATAAGCTTGAAAAGAACACTAAACAACGTTTGTTTGCTATATTCTATATAAATCACTCAAATAGGAAATGTTCCCTTTAATCGTGACCTTTTTATATTTATAAAAATTCTCCTCTAGGGGGCTTAAGATCAATATAATTAATCAATCAAATCAGTTATTTACCCAAAGCCTAAAGGAAAATCATCGTTTTCATTATAAGTCAGTGGTTACAACTGTCGGTAAACTTTGGCACAAGTGGTCTTTAAAACCAACAAGCCAATTTGGCTAGTGAAAAAAAAAAATATTTCAAAAGGTAGACCATTCCTATTTAAAAATACTGATCAAATTTTACAAAACCCTTGCGGCTGTTTCTTTTCTAAAAATAAGTGTTTTCTTGACAGTTTTATGACCCGTTGAGAAACTGATAGTTCGATCTCAGTGGGGCCGCAGTCTTATAATTATCGACCACTCACATTTCGGTAGACCTTAAAATAAAACAGGGAACCTCTTCTCGGCGATTTCAAGGCAGCGTGTGAAAGCATCCATAGAGTCAAGCTAGACGAATGTCCGTTTTTGACATTCCTGCCAAATCGTGCTTCTGTTTAGGAAGACGATGGAGAGGCTACTCCATCAAGGCCAGCAAAATTAGTACCAATACTTTTGATATCAACAAATATTTTAGAGTAGGCGATGAATTGTCATATGACTTCTTTGAAATAGATCTTAAAGGGGTAGCTCAAAACTAAAGCGACATCAACCGGAGTGCTAGAAGGTATGTTCCATGCAAAAGTTTTCCTTTTCTACTGTGCAGTTAGATTGTTAGTATCGCTCATTTGCTTCAAGACCGGCATAACTCAAAAATTTATGAAGGGGTTTAGTTTTACCATTGTGATTAAGATATTTTTGTCTTTCGCTTTGTAATACATCATGCATCGATATCTGCTCTCAATGTCAAATTAAAGCGCGCAATTTTTGTTGCGCTAGTCGTTTTTTCGTACAAAAAAAAGGGAATTTTTAATAGTGAAAGAAAAAATTTTGAGTAGTGTCGGCCTTTTAGCAAATAGGCAATATTTACCTGCAATGATACATGGTCAGGATCACTTTTTGATTATATTATTTTTTTTTATTAACTTGAACAACATTTCAATTTGCCATTTTTGCCTCCTCAGCTAACAACTGACTCTTGGCCTCCTCACCACACTCAAATCGTTGGTAATCTATAATCTGGACATCATTTTCCTTTAAGACCTCACCAACAACTTTCTCCGAATCAACCAAATATTCTTGGAAGATCAAACAAGTCTCGTCGTCTTTGTTCGCAACTGGCTCGTCTTTGTTCTCTTCTCCGATTTTTTTCGGATTCATTCCAACTATGTGCTGACACAGATTCTTTTGCAACTCCTCATTCATTGAGTTTCCTCTAAATGCAACAATTGTACCGTATTTCCCGACTTGTGTTTCATCCGATGGAGCAATAGATGTAGATGTTGGATGCGTGTAGCCGGAGAGTTGCAAATAATTATTGGTTTTGAAACAGATTGCCCGCCGAATGGAAGCATTCTCTCCAACTGTGCCAATGAGCAAGGCCAGATGGTCGCCGAGACTTTTGCCATCATCGGCTTTTAAATTTTTCAAAGCCTCTGCCTCGAAACCAAGCTATGCAAAGAGTGACACTAAATTAAGTTTTCATGAATTGAAAGCGAAAAATTACAAACCTTCCATAAATCACCATCGAATTCGGTCATTTCGGTGTATTTGGCACACACTCTGGAAGCGTGGTCAACGAAATTCTTAAAATGCTCATTTCGGGCAACGAAATCTGTCTCGCAATTCACTTCGACCATGGCCCCAATGTTGCCCTTGATCAAAACACCGACTAGACCTTGAGCAGTGGCTCGACCTTCGAGCTTGGTGGCCTTGGACCAGCCCATGCTTTGTGCCTGCTCGTGAAGCCATTTCTCCGCCTAAAACTCACTGTTTTTAGAGAAAAAATTGATTATATTTTGAAATTCCTACCTTAGCCAAATCATTATTGTGCATTTCCAGGGCTTTTTTGCAATTGGCAAATGTGTAGCCGGTCTTTTTGCGTAACGTTGCTAGGGAACTCTTCTCGGCAGCCGCAAATACCGGCCTTGTTGTGTGGAACAATCGAAAAGCTTGTTTGAGAAACATTTTGTGTTTGCCTTAACTTGTTGATTTCTTGCTAAGATTGAGGGTTGAGTGGAGATATTATTTGTATCGACTCCTAGGAAACACTGGAACTGAAATCAATAGAAAAATAAATAAATTGTGAATTTTCTTTTGCTTTTCATCGATTTGAATCGACTGGAAAGGACGTGAGTTTTGTGAAAGAAAATAAGACAAATTGTCGAAAACAGGTGAATTAATTGGAAGCAATTGTTGCAAATAACACAGAAATAAGCAAGTAAGTAAATTAATTTGTTTAGTTTAAATAATTTACCAGGCAATTGGGGGAGAATCGAGGAAATTTCCAAATGAAATTGGATTATTGCACAATTTTTTCGGCCTCAAGTGATGATTTTGACATTTCGGTTTTTTTTTTGTAATTTGACAGGTAATTTATCTGTCAAAACAAGTGTGGTGTGAAGATGAATTTGGTTTTCAAAAAGTGGTGAATATGGTGAGTTCATAAAAGGCAATAGGTGGCGCTTATTGAATTTGAACTTACAGTATACAGTGTTGTCTAAAGGTCCTCAGTATGACTTTTGCTTGTGTGTTTCATTTATTCGGAAACATTCAATTTATTCGGAATAAGCATTATGGCGTTTCTTATTCGACAGAATTCTCCAAATAAACCCTTTTTTATTTCTTTATTTATTTTAGAATATTTGAAATGAATTCTTCTTCTTCCATGTGAAGAATGGTATAAATGGAATATAAATAATTAAGGGTATTCATACAACAGCGTAAAGTCGTCGTAAACGTTGTAAACTTTTAAACTTCGTAATTCTGACACAATTTGTATGGAAAATTTGACAGATTTACGAAGTTTACAGCTTTACGATGTTTACGACGAGCTTACGCTGTTGCATGAATACCCTTAATATTAAGAAAATTTTAAAAGAAAGTGACTGAATAAACATAATTCAATTTAAAAGTTTAAATGAGCTCAACTCCATAATGCTTTTGCGAGAAGGGTACGAAACGATATAACTGACTGATGAGTCCAACTATCCTACCACAGCGAAACGCATTAAGGAGTTTGCGTTTGAGCTCATTTAAATTTTTAAATTATATGGAATACAGGTATGGTTCATTATTCAATGCGTGTTTAAAGTACCTAGTACGCAGATCGAGACAAAATTTATATCCCATATAAAATTTTTCCCAGGACAAATTTTATCTCGGATTTTTTCCCAAGCAGTACGCAGATCCAGCGCAAAATTTGACAGTTGTAACCGCTGTACCTGAAAAGGTAAAAGAAAGTCTCCACTTAATTTTGCACGGAAAAAGAACGCTCGAAGCATTATTTTTCCAGACAAATTGTGACGTTCTATGTACATTTTGTTTTTTATAAACTAAAATCATCTCCCTGTTTTATTTTGTCCATTATTAAGACGTTGTGAGTACGCACGACTGAAATAAAATATAGAATGCTTAAAGAAAATGATGACATAAGAATGAGAATAGAATAAACAGAACAGCTATCTTTAATTAGTCAGTGATGTAGCTAAAGGGAAAGGGCACATCAAAAATGCCACATATAGATACGGAAAATATTTTCTTCAATAAAAATTTAAATTGATTTTCAAACCGAGTTGGAATCAGAAAACTGAATTGGCAAATTCAATTGGATTTCTGGGGCCCAATGTGAATGATTTTCCGTGTGCACCCTCTATTGCCAAAGCAAAGTGTATACATCTGTCAAAACTTTTAAGCTCACTCTTCTGGAATCGCAAAAATCGAAGTGTACATAGAAAAAACACACCCCGGTGGAATTGTGCCCCTGGAGCAATAGAAAAATGTAAACATTTCTGATTTTAGCAGGTTTTTTTTGGTCCATGGACATCACATCCATGCTTTAATGGAATATTATAATTGATAACTTGACAGATTGGGAAAGAACTATTTTTTGACATAAAAGTTTTATTTTGATCCAAATGTCAACTATTGCCCTAAATCACTTTTTTCCAGAAAAGTAAAAAAACTTAAAAAAATTTCGGAGATTTTAGAGGTTTCTTAATCCAAGGACATCGTCGCCATCCTTCAATGGAATTTGACAGTTTAATGGCTTGACAGACAGGGGAACCAACTATATTTTGACGGAAAAAGCTTATTTTAATCTAAATGTCAACCAATTTCTCTGAAATCACTTTTTTTCGGGAGAAGTAAAAAAACTTCAAAATTTTTGGAGTTTTTGCAGGTTTTTTAATCTATCGACATTGTAGCCATCCTTCAATAAAATTTGACAGTTGATAGATGGGGGACAAACTATATTGTGATGGAAAAAGTGTATTTTGTTCCAAATTGCCCAGTCACAGTTTGTTCTCGAGATATTTAGTACGAAAAACATTTCAAATTCGAAGATTTTTTTTAATATTTAGAGATTTCAGGTTGAAACTTGGTAATATTATGTCATTTATAAACTGAGCCCAAGACTAATGAATTCATTTTGGGAAGTCTGAGGCATTTTTATTTTTTGGTTCAGAGCAGAGCCTGGAGTTAAACACAATAATAGTCTAAGAGCCGACAGCAAATTTTGGGAGTGGAGGTATAACCAAAATCGGAGTATGAGGGATTATAGGTACATGTATCGTGATATCAAATACCAAAGGCTGGCAGGTTTTGTTTTCAGCCTTTGAGAGGAGTGCGGGGTTATAAAGTGCTAGATCCCCTGGGTGGTCATTCCGTAACTTTTAAAACGATAATCGTCAAAACGATTATCTTTAACGATATCGTCTATAATTTGCTTCACGTAACTCAATCACTATCGTCTCTTCTATCGTTTATTTTTTTTTTGAATAAAGAACAGAATTTGAAAATTAAATTTTGCTGTCAAAACAAAAAATCCTTGTAATTTTATTTGAAATGTCAGTTTATTTTAAAAATATAATTGCAATATCGTCCGTTAAAGTTTGTGTTCGTGGATAAATTGATTCTTTACGTTGCGCAACATTAAAGAAATAAGGCCTGAAAGCAGCTGGTCATCAGAATGTCCCCTAAAAAATACGATTTTGACCTACAAGCAGCCCAGTGTTGAAAACGAATATGAAAATACAGAAAAGACAATGCCTTTAATCACGGTGCGGGTTTCTAACGGTTGACATAGCCTCTTCTCTCATCCTCTACGATTTCCAATTCTTTGGTTATTTAAAAAGTGTGAAATTGTCAAAAAACTAATGATGTGCATCACAATTATTTATGATTGAATAAAATACATATGTACATATATCTAGCAAAGATATGCTTTTTTGCTTCTTAACTTTTTTTTCTCAAAACCAAAAAGAGTAGGCATTCCTTAGCTATCGCGTTTAACTAAACGTGAAAAAGACACCGTCAGACGATCATCGTCTTACGCGATGAGAGCCCTGTTGACATAGGCGCCTGTATGGATAAACGATTATTTTGGTATAAATGGTCGAATTTTGATCACTGGGCACATACTTTTTGTTAATTCGATTATTGGGCAAGTATGATTAGTTGGTAAGATTTTTTTCTGAAAACTCAAACCATGAACTGATATATGTATATGCCGTAATAACTCAATAATTGTTTTGTTTTCATATTATTGAAAAAACAATGGTTAAAAATCAACAAAAAAGCATTTATCACTTTTAAAACACTCAAATAATTACAAGACGATACCTCTTTAGCTATCGTCATACTCCGATTTTGGTTATACCTCCACTCCCAAAATTTGCTGTCGGCTCTTGGTCAATAATGTTTCGTTTTAAGCTTTGAGAGTTCAGAGCTCAAAATCTGTGTTTCTTTTTTCGTTCTGAGAGTCTTCTGAGCGTACTCAGAGCACGCTATGAGCTCAGAATAAAATAACTGAGTAGACATATGTTCAGTTTATATGTATATCAGAGCACTCAACTGAGCATACCAATCCAAAATTTTTTTTACTTAGTATTTGACAGGAAAACTGGAGAAATTCTCTGAGCCCTCAGAAATATAAACTGGACAATAAATTAATGCTGAGCACAAGCATTTGACAGCTAGTGTTCAAAAACCAGCAGTCAAAAAGATGTAGTTTAACCCTGTTAGACAGACGTCCCAAAAAAGTTATTACGAAATAAAAAATCCGTTGTTGACTGCATCGTGATCATGAAAGACGCAGATAGTCCTTCAGAGCTATTCTTCCATCATAAACAGATGTCGTCCACCAGCAATGTCCTTTCGTTTCGACTACCAAAAAAACGTTGAAAGTAAAACAAAAATATATTCTTTAGTACTTTTCTACTTACAATACATTTTTAAAATGATGAATCCCAGAAGTATAAAACAAATACAACAGCAACAGAATTGGAGCAAGCTACTATCTTATCTTACAAATAAAGAACTGTCTTTTAGCAGCTTGTCTACAGCCCAAAAATAAAAAAGTTATTATTTTTTAAGTACAAAACGAGATGCGGAGGTCACATAGGGGTATTGACATCGAACCCCCGTCAGAATCGGAAATTCAGACATCAATAAATCTTCTCAAAAACAACTAGGCAGCTGGACTGGACGGAATACCAGCTGAATTCCTGAAATCCGATCCCGTAACAGCGGCTAGTATTTAACATCCGTTGATACAAAGCATTTGGGAAAACGAAAGCTATACCAAGGACTGGAGGGATGGTGTGATTTTTAAGTTGCCAAAGAAAAGTGATCTGAAGAATTGTAACAATTAGCGTTGTCCGTTTTCCCAAAATTAATGGCAACCATCATTCTCGAGCGAATAAAGGATAGAATCGAGTCTACACTCAAGAGGCATCAAGCTGGCTTCCGCAGTGGTCGATCGTGTGTCGACCATATCAACACCCTGCGTATATCGTCCTCGAGCCGTCGTCGGTGGAACCTCAATCACCGCTTTACCTCATGTTCGTGGACTTTGAGAAGTCCTTTGATCGAGTTAACCGAGAATGTATATAAAGAGCGTTGCTTCGTAGAGGAATTCCGACAAAAAATTGTTGTCATTATTAAAGAGTCCTACAACAACGCAAGGTGTTTTGTTTTACACAATGGGCATATATCCGATTTCATCATCGTAGTGCAACAGGGTGTGAGACAAAATGGATGTTCTATCGCCAATTCTCTTCCTGCTGGCGATGGATGACGTATTGACGGCCAGTGTTGGTACAGCTGAGTGACAGGGCATTCAATAGAGACTGTTTGAAAGTCTAAGTCAATTAGGCTATGCCGCGGTGACATATGTCTACTGGCAAATAACATCAGTGGGCTAAACGGGATGTGCCAAACACTGCAAGTGAAGAGAGAGTCGTGTGGTCTAAGAATAAATAGCAAAAAGACAAAAATAATGCTCACAGGCCGCTCCACACATCAGCGTATTTTAATACAGGAGACACCAGTTGAAGAGGTTGAACAATTTAACTACCTTGGAAGTATCGTTTCAGCAAAAATGGTGGTACTGATCTGGACGTTCAAAGTAGAATACATAAAGCTCACGCAGCCTTCGGTTCTCTGTCCCAAATTTGGAAATCCAGTCAAATCTGCTTACGCACAAAGTTGAGATTCTTTGAATCCAATGTCAAATCCGTGCTGTTATATGCTTGTGAAACCTGGAAAGTCACGTCTAGGTCTACCATTTCGAAGAAATTGCAGGGTTTTGTGAATCGCTGTATTCGCCACATATCCTAAAGATTCGCTGGCTCGACCAAATATTCGCACTACGGCAGATCTACTTGGAGAAAACCCAGAAGTTTCAAATCGATACCCACCACCTTTTTATCGATTTCAAGGCCGCGTATGACAGCATCTATAGAGACGAGCTATATAGAGCAATGTCTAGTTTTGGCATCCCTGCCAAACTCGTCCGTTTGTGCAGGATGACGATGGAGAATGCACGCTGCTCCATCAAGGTCGGCAGAGACCTCACCGACACCTTTGATGTCAAAAAAGGTTTTAGGCAAGGCGACGCGCTGTCATGCGACTTCTTCAACATCGTTCTTGAAAGAATAGTGCAAAACTCTCAAGTCACAATCTTTCAAAAGTCCGTCCAATTACTCGCTTACGCTGACGACATTGACATAATGGGACGAACAAAGCGTGATGTCAGTGGTGCTTTTGTGAGTATTGAGAAGGAAGCCAAGAAGATGGGTTTAACGGTGAATGAAAGCAAAACGAAATATATGCTGCCAACAAGAAAGGACACCCAACACCGACGTCTAGGACAGAACGTCACTATAGACAGCTATAACTTTGAGGTGGTCAGAGACTTTGTATACCTAGGATCCGCTATAAACTCAGCGAATGATACGAGTGCTGAGATCAAACGAAGAATTACTCTTGCCAATCGTTTTCTTCGGGCTAAGAAGGCAATTGAGAAGCAAAGCCCTCTCTCGAGCAACTAAACTGTCCCTGTATAAGACTCTTATCATCCCGCTCCTGATGTATGGTGCAGAGGTATGGACACTGATGTTAACGGTGGATGAGAACGCGTTAGGCTGTTTTGAGAGAAAAATTCTCCGGGTGATTTTTGGTCCCGTCTGCATAGATGGGGAATGGAGAAGAAGATACAACAGCGAACTGTATGGGCTGTAAAGTGACACCGACCTAGCCACAAAAGTGAAAAGCCAACGACTGAGATGGTTGGGTCACCTAGAGCGAATGGACACCAATGCTCCGGCCCGGAAAGTCTTTGAATCCAACCCCGTGGGACAGCGCAGAGTAGAGGTGGACACCGTAAAAGGTGGCGCACGCAAGTGGAAGAGGACCTCAACCAACTTGGCGTGCGAAACTGGAGACAGCTAGCTAGAAACCGAGCTGGCTGGAAGAAGCTTTGTTGGTTGAGGCCCTGGTCCACCCTGTAGCGCCACCTTAAGTAAGTAAGTAAGTAAAGATTCGCTGGCCACAAATAATATCAAATGAAGAATTGTGGTGCAGGACAAGTCAAGAGCGGCTGGACGTCGACATAAGAAAGCGTAAATGGCGTTGGATTGGTCACACACTGAGGAAACCAAACGATGAAATTGCAAAGCAATCCTTGGAATGGAATCCTCAGGGTGCACGGCGCGCGGCGGGTTGGAAGACCAAGAACAACATTAAAATCAACTGTCTTAACGGAAGCAGAATCCCAGAGAAAGACGTGACCACAGCTAAAGTACCTTCAGCAGACCGTGAAGGATGGAGACGTTTTGTTGACGCCCTATGCCCCAGGCGGGGTTACAGGACACGATGATGATGATGAAGTACAAAACAATATTTCCATCTTAAGCTCCCGTTGAGATGCTTTTTTCTTTCCAGAACATAATATATGCAACGCGTAAGAGTCGGTTAAAAATTAAAAAAAATTGTTTTGCTTTAAACTAAATGTGAGTGAAATATTGTTAGTAGTAATTTTATGTTAGTAGATAGTCGTATGCATCGTCCATTATGCATCACAAATAGTAGATAGTCGTATGTGTTTTTGGGATCTTACCAAAGCTTATTGGAACTTGTGCATTTTTTCGTTTAAATATCAGGGCAAAATTTTGTTTTGGTTTGAAATAAAATAAAAAGAAAATGAATGACGTAATTAATTACGAAGTTTAATTACATTGCAGTTACTATTTGATAACATTTTTTAATTATAGGTACTGTAATTACTTTCGTGTAATTGTGAGTGACTAATTGAAATTAAAGCTACATCCGGTAGGTAGTTTTTAATTGTAATTGGAGTTTTCAATTACAATTACTCAGTAACTGCATTACATTGCAATTACCCAGTAATTTATTTGTTGAGTTATTGGATTGGAGGAGAGAAAAAATCGATCATCTATTTGTGCAAATATTTTTTGTATAAATTCTGTTAAACTTTATTGAATCCTTCGAAATAATATTTTTTTTTTGTAGATAACAGTAATGAGTGGCCCACGCCGATCGACTGGAGCTATTCCAAAATCCAGTTCAATGCCACCACATCCACGACAAGCTATTTTACAAAAAATAATCAACTCAAAAGCAAATCCTGAATACAAGACACGACGGTTATGGTATGAATTAAATCTACCCGAATGTACAAAGGACATCTTTAATGGCAAACGATTGAGTATGGATGCATCTGAGGTAAGGCACACCAGATGCATGCAACCGGAAAGAAAACGTACTCGACGTACTAGAAATACTAGTAAGAAACATAAATCAGTAAATATCCCTTAGTTCATGTTTTCATTTTTATAGAATATCGATCCTACTTGCAAATGCGTCAAGATCGAGAAAATTTTCGCAAAAAACTCGTCGAACTTATTGCTCGAAAGGATCATGAAGCTGATGAAACTAATCAATTTCCAAATGCTGAAGAGAAGGAAATTATGCGATACTATTACTATATAAAGCATGGAATCGATACAATTCATGTATCTCCATTAAGCACAAAGGTCTTAGCTCGAATAAAAGGAATGATTCCTAAATCGATGTTGAGATTTGACATGGAAATGGCTGATAATTTGACACAAATCAAATCGGATTATATTTTTGCTATGAAGAAAGCAGTAATAGATTTTGTTCTAAGCAATTCTTTGCAATGTGAACAGAAGGAGAATGAACAGATAGACACAGCAGAGAGAATTGAAGCTAAGGCAACATTCAATAGATGGCGCTATCGGTAAGTGATCGATCTCAAAATAACTAAGGGATAAATGAGAATCAAGACTAGAAAACAATTTACTAATGATGTATTCTTATGCTTTAGCTATGATGAAAACCGTTCGAAAATAAAGAAAACACTTTTCTCAATACATCGATGTGTGGCTCACATATTAGCCCTGTGGACAACTAAGTTCAAAGACATTGCCTTTATCAATGTCAATGATTTATCTAGCCATGGCGAGGCTTTTGAACTTTTTGAATTTACTGTATGAATCATCTTTTTTATTATGAAGCCTTGATAGTTTTTAACAACCGAATAATTTTGCAGAACCAATGTTCATCACAAATTGAGCACACAAAATTGTTATTAAAAGAAAATTGGTATGGCGAAATCCATAGCATACTTTTGCGTGGACATAAGAGGAATATCCTACCCGATGTTCGAAAGCCAATGCTTTTGGCAAGATTTTATAATTGTGTTGCAGCACTTATGACTCAGCAGCTTGAAGATGTTTGTATAAGAAGCTTAACTTTGTTTGCAGATTTTATGTGTGATTATGGGGTTTGTGAAATTAGCAAATTATCATAGCTACAACACTTTATATTTGTTTTCCAATTGATATAGAAATCTAATCCAGGTCTTAACCTTGCCATACAGCTTGAGGATCAAGATACTCTTGTATTCAATCCAAGTTTTAGCAAAATCAAAGAAGAAATCATGAGAATCATCGACAATATCATATTAGCCATTCAACAGCTACCTCGTGTTGAAATTAAACTCTATACAGATCTGAAGATTTCAAAGCAGACCATCTTGAAGCCTGCTATTCCTGAATCGATAATTTATGCTGCTAAACGAAAAATTTGTGATTTACTTGAAGATCAACGCATAGGACCCGAACTCAGATTGCAAGACTTCGATCAGTTTATGAGTTTGATGAATGGTATCGATGCTGATACTATTGGCCGATTCATAGAGTCAGAACCGCCATTTGAAAGTTATTGCGAAAAATTGATCTTCTATCGACAGCTTGAAGATCGAATAGCTAAAGAAATATGGGGTGTCATCCGGATGGGTTTGTATGAATTCCATCGCGAAGGACTTATAACGAATTTGGAGCAATTGGCACGATTTATGCAGCAAGAACTTTTAACAACAATGGTTAGTAATCAACAGACGAAGATAAGTAAACTTGGGAAGGAATATGAGACGATCGCAAAGAAGGCTTTGACAATACCAGAGAATACAGCAGAATTGATGAGTCTAAAGGCATTTGTGGCTCAAACTGAAGATCGAACAGCACCGGAAATGGAACAGAGACTAAAAGTTGTAAGTCCCTATAAGTTATATATATATAAGGGATTTCTGAAGGTCTTCAAAATGATCATAGATAAAACTGTTCCTTTAGGACTTGTGGCTTCCTATTTATATTGCTTAGAATGGTTCTAGAATTTTGTCAAAGGTTCTTGTAATTTATTCGCTAGAAGGAGTTTGTATTCACTGGATTAGGGATGTTATTTTTCCATTTTGAGGAAAAAGTTAAGCTCCAGAGAAAAGTTGTTAATTTGAAGAATGAAGCTTTCCTCTTTAAAACAGAGATGGAGTTGTTCTAAATTTAGAATCTCGTTATTTTCAAACAATACAAGTTTTTGAATTATCTCAAGCATCTCAAAAGATGGTGGATGAAACGGCGTGCGTTATCCTCGTATTTTTATGAAAAGAGCCCCAGACCATCTGGTATGTTAGGCTCGAAGTTTCTTATTCCATGTTCAGAATGAAGATCTATAGGTGCTGCTCAATTGAAAACAATCTGATCCACGACTTCAGAGGCTCCATTATGCATCATTAACCTTTCACTGAGGGACTATAATCAACATCGTGGTTTGATTTGATTTTTGGTAATTCGTTATAAACATTAGTAATACTACTTCATCTTCGGTTTAAAAGCTCGCCTTCAATAACACTCCCTACGTCACCTCACTAGATATAGCCAATTTGCTTGCAGCATAGTTTGCTGTTAATTCGACGCTGCCAGAGAGTATTATGACTCCTCCTGTACTTGAGAGCGCTAATGATTTCATGGGACGAATCTTCTTTCGCACTCGTGCAGTAGCAAGAGTCCTTAAAGATCTTGATATACACAAATCTGTTAGCCCAGACCCAGATGGATGGAAAACAGCATTTGTCCATCAGCCTGTCCCTAAAAAAGACGAATCTTCTTCACCCACTAATTTATCGTCCATTGCACTTACGTCCCTTCTTTCCAAGTTCATGGAAACGCTGATAAAATATCAGCTTAAGAAATATCTTGAAGAACGGAAGCTTCTTAATGACCGGCAGTACGGCTTTCGTAGCAAAAGGTCCACTGGTGATCTGATGGTATATCTCACCGAGCAGTGGAACAAATCTTTGCATCGTTTTGGAGAAAGTATGATTGTTGCACTTGATATTTCAAAAGCACTTGATAGAGTTTGGCATCAAGCTCTCTTATCGAAAATGCGTGCATTTGGTATCAATGAATCTCTTCTTCGCTGGATTAGTAACTACCTTTCGGACCGCTCAATACAAGTTGTATTGGATGATTTCAAGTCTGATATTCATAAAATAAATGCTGGTGTGCCCCAGGGCTCCGTTTTGTGTCCGACTCTCTTTCTTATTTTCATCAACGATCTCTTTTCTTAAACTTCTAATCCATTCAATTGTTATGCTGATGAAAGTACGTTGTCCTTGTCCTTCGGATGTGGAACTTCAACGGCAGCGTATGATAAGCTCTTTAAATTCTGATCTCGACAGCATTGTTTAATGGGGAATCAAAAATCACGTCGAATTTAGTGCTTCAAAAACTCAATGCTGTCTCTTGTCATTTAGGCGGATCCCACTCCTATGCTGCTATCCATGAGCGGCACTTGCATCGAAGAAACCGAACAGCTTTCAGTCCTCGGTATGTGCATCCCAGATCACCTTCTGTGGAGTGACCACATATTCGTCGTCGCTTAAAACGCTGCTAAGTGTTTGGGTTTCCTTCGACGATGCAAGAAATTTGTCTCTCCTTCTGATCTGGCTACAATCTATGAAGCCTTCATCCGTCCTTAGCTTGAGTACAACTCCCACTCACTTGAATCACTTCGATATAATCCAAAATAGAGCCTTCAAAATGATAGATTATTCAAAAATAACGCAATCAATAACATCTCTGAAACACCGTCGCAGTGTTTCATGTCTCTCATTATCTTATCGCTATTGTTATAAACAGTGTTCTAGTGAAATAGCCAGTTGCATTCCTCCCCTAAAACAATTCAACCGTAATACTCGCGCTTTTGGGAATGCTCATCAGTTTACGACCCTTGGGCAGCTTCAGCTCCAGCCCTGAATGCTCTTCACTGTCGATTTGCAGCTCTCCAGTTGCATGAAAAAGTTCCAGGAAGAAAGAAATCATCATCGTGTCCTGTAACCCCGGCTAGGGCATAGGGCGTCAACAAAACGTCTCCATCCTTGACGGTCTGCTGCAAGGTATTTTAACTGTGGCCACATCTTCCTCTGGGATTCTGCTTCCACTAAGATGGTTGATTTCCATGTTGTTCTTGGTCTTCCAACCCGTCGTGCACCCTGGTGATTCCATTCAAAGGACTGCTTTGCAATTTCATCGCTTGGTTTTCTCAGTGTACTCAGCTGTACCAACACTGGTCGTCAATACGTCATCCATCGCCAGCAGGAAGAGAATTGGCGAAAGAACAGCCCCTTTGTATCACACCCTGTTGCACTACGACGGAGTCGGATAGCTGCCCATTGTGTCAAACAAAACACCTTGCGTTGTTGTAGGACTCTTTAATAATGAAAACATTTTTTGGCGGAACTCCTCTACCAAGCAACGCTCTTTATATACATTCTCGGTTAACTCGATCAAAGGCTTTCAGGAATTCAGCTGGAATTCCGTCAAGTCCAGCTGCTTTGTTGTTTTTGAGGAGATTTATTGATGTTTGGATTTCCGATTCTGACGGGGGTTCGATGTCAATACCTCTATAGTTGGGGCACTTAAGCACTCTGCTCTACTGAATCCTCATTTAGCAGGGCTACAAATGGTCCTTCCATCTGTGTAGCTGATCCTCAAACTGCGAGTACATCTAGCCTCACCTTCTTGTCACGTCTCACACAGCGGTACCCATCTTAATGGGTATCCAATGCGATACTCGCTTAGTAATTCAGCCTTTCATTGAACATCTGCTTCGGCATTTATTCGCATTTTCAACGATTTGCGAGGTTTGATTTTACACCAGGTGTCTTGGGATATCCAAGAGTCGCCCAATCTCCTCCGCCATATGTTGGGATCATTTAAAACATTCGTAGTGAATTTTGAGCCCCTTGCCGCATCCTGCGCTGGTTTTCATCCGGATGCATCCAGGTAATTTTGTTGCACGTCTTATGCTTAAATACAGTCCCACCTATCACAAGACGATTCGCGTTCCAAAAGTCGACAAGCAAGTCACCATTTTCAAAGAGAATATTATTTTGTATTAGTGCTGAAGGAAAGCCTTGTATGTGGAGTTTATGGATAAGGGCTTCAATCCATACACACTTTCGAATGCTTTCTCGACATTTAGGAAACATCCGACAGTAACTTGATTGTTGCTTAATGCCGCAGAGCTTCTTGAGCTTCCTGGATATCAGCTTTTCCAAGAGCTTACTTAGATTGTTGAGGAGGGATATTGGCCTGAAGTTTATGACCAAGCTACTAGCACTTTTCTTGGGAGTCTCCACGATTTTTGTAAATTTCCACTTCTGGGGAAAGTAATTGTTGTAAATGCTGTTGTTGAAGATGGTGGCTAAGACCATCATCGAGGTTTGTGGAAGGCTTTTTAGGTCATAGTTCGATACCCCATCCTGTTAAGCTGACTTCCTTGGTTTGGAGCTGCCAATAATCTCAGCTATTTCCTCTGGGGTGCTCAAGTTTGGGCTATCGACTGGATCACTTACAGGATTGGTATCTCTAAATATTGCTCTATCCAAGTTGGACATCAGAGTCTGTTGGATGGTTGCCTCAATTTCACAAGGATAATTGCTGGATCATCAGATGATGGGCTAGGCATGATGTTTCCTCTGAAATGGGAAGCGAAGGCTTCAACCAACATTGATGGTGATGATCGTCTCATGAATTAATGATTTTTGCCCAAACAGTCTGCTGCTGTTCTTGAAGGTATCAGGTCTACGTTTGATTGAATGCAGACTCTTCTGGAATTAGTTGTTGTTTTAATGTAAGATGGAGTTCCGAAACATAATGTTGCGACGCACTGAAGCTGACTCCACGCTCTGTGGTAGTTCCAGTTGGTTGTGCTTAGTTCTTGCCGGTGGTCATTGGATCTCTTACAGGCGTTTGTATAACAGTTGCTAATGGGCATAAGAGTTTTGAATATATTTTGCAAGGTGCTGATATCCATCCTTCGACGTCTTGGGTAGCTTTTGATTATTCAGTGCGTTTGCAACTGCCAGCCGATGGCTGTGTCAATTTCATTGTTTTCCATGTTCCTGTTTTCAGGTGGTATAGTGCTATGGTGCCTTCAATGTCTTTTGTGGCCTGTCGACATATCGTCTTCTCGAGTTGATAGCATTTTGGATTTTCTTTGTGTTCGTTCTAGGCGAGAATTGGTTCGATATCTGGTTTCTTTAGGCATACCTCAGTTCCTCAAACTTCAACCATAAATGGAATCAGCTCTTATTTTTTAGATGGAAATTATTCCCTTTTTCCTTGACACGTCAAAGGAGTCACTTGAATAGCTTCCCTTTTCATGCTTTTGGCGATTCTAGCAAAATCTTCCATAAAACGTCGGCAATACCTATGTGGCTAGACCAAGAAAGGTCCATAGTTAATGTTTGTTTTGTGGTGTCGGCTAAATTTTCACATTTTAAACTTTTTCAAGACTGGGCTTAACTAGTGCTTCAAATGATATATATGAGTCTTCAAACTATTCCAGACATCCATATCTGGATACATATGAAAAAAGCATGAGTATCGGTTACCTGCATTCAGATTTTTTCGACCGCTTCCAACACGTTCACCAAGAAAAAACGAACTATTCCTCGAATGCATCAACCTTATCTCTAATTCCATTTTTTCTATACCTTTTAGAAGGTTCTTTTGCTCAATGCAGTTTGTTTGTAAGGATTATTGTGTCATTCTTTCGCTCATAACTTTGTCCTTCGAGAAAGCTTTGTTGGCTCCTTCCCATACTTCCGCCATTTCAATTTCGAGTAGAAACGTGTCTGAATTATCACTGTTTGCCTTGAATGTCTTTCATAATGCTGGTGAATCATAGTCCCCATGCCTCCACAGTTTTCCTCTGTTCTCCGTTGAGATTACTTACTTAGAATTTTTTTTTGTATATTGATTTTTAGAACATGGATCACATTCTTTGGCTCATGGACCACATGTTGTACACTCCATTGGAAATAAAAAACAACAGCAATACATTCCAATGGTTTCTTCAATTGCCAAGTGTATTCAAAAAACATCGTGAAATAATTGGTGACAAAACAATCGAATATCAGGAACTTCTCAAAAAACGTATAGAAGCATTTCGAGGTGATTTACAAAACTACAATGAACAAGTTCAAGAGTATGAAAATTGGGGAGATATTAAGACACTGCTAAAGTACAAGAGACGCGCTACAGTGCTTGATAATCGATTAATTGTTGCAATGGAAACAATCGATAAAATCAATGAAGAAGAGACATCATTTGGCTGGGATCTCTCACAGTATCCGATTCGTAAGAAAACCCACGATCATCTAATGCCATTCAAGAAACTCTACGATGCTGGTCAGGAATTCATGGATAAACATGATCTCTGGATGCATTCACAGGTGGGAACTTATGATCCAGATGATATTGAAAATGAAGTATCAGCAACATATCGAGTGATTCAGAAGCTCGATAAGCAAATGGTAGATAAGCCACAAACTATGCAATTGGTTCATGAGATCAAAGAGGAGATCGATGCTTTTAAAAATCACATGCCAATCATTAGTACACTTGGTAATCCCGGTATGAAGGCACGTCATTGGGAAGAAGTCTCGGAAATTATTGGATTTCCCATAAAAGTGTCTCCCGAATTGACTCTTGAGAAGATCATCGAATATCAGTTGGAAGATTATTTGTCGAAGTTTGAGACAATTTCAGAGAGTGCTACGAAAGAAAACAACCTCGAAAGAGCTATGAGTAAAATGGTTAATGAATGGGAAGAGATGTCATTCAATGTATCACCGTACAGGTACTGAATAACGATTGGTTTGAGGCTTTGCTAATACTTGATTGATAAATTGGGTATTTTTCTTTGTAGAGATTCTGGAACTTTCAAACTTGCTGCTATTGATGATATCCAGGTGCTGCTGGATGATCAAATAATAAAAACTCAAACAATGAAAAGTTCACCATACATCAAGCCATTCGAGGAAGATCTTTTGTAAGGCTAAAGGCTTTTGATGAGTAATGATAGTAGTTGATATGAATTTTTTTTTCAGAAAATGGGAAGCAAAGCTTGTGCTTCTACAAGATATCCTAGACGATTGGTTAAGAGTTCAAGCAACTTGGATGTATTTGGAACCAATATTCTCAAGTCCTGATATTCAACAACAAATGCCAGAAGAGGGTCGGCGATTTAGTGCTGTTGATAAGGTTAGAATTTGCTCCCTCTAACGATTAAACTTCATATTATTTTTCTTGCAATTTATCTTCATATCTAGATATGGAAAGATCTTATGAAAATTGTAGCCTCTGATTCTCGAGTGATGGCTGTTGTAGAAATCGAAAAAATGTCCGAAAAGCTTAAGAAGGCTTTCAATCTTTTAGAAATCATTCAAAAAGGACTCAACGCGGTAACTTATTCCTTACCCTTACCTTCGAACTTTTAGAAGTCAAATCCAATTTATTTCCTCTTACAGTACCTTGAGAAGAAACGTCTCTACTTCCCTCGATTCTTCTTCCTATCTAACGATGAACTTCTTGAGATTCTCTCTGAGACCAAAGATCCAACACGAGTTCAACCACATCTTAAGAAATGCTTCGAAGGCATAGCTACCCTTAACTTCACCGAAGCCCTAGAGGTTACAATGATGCGTTCATCTGAGAAAGAAGAAGTTGAGCTAGTAGAGGTAATTTCGACAGCAAAAGCTAGGGGCCAAGTGGAGAAATGGCTTCTAGAGCTTGAGATATTTATGAAAAAAAGCTTACATTTCAAAATTCGGCAAGCATTTGAAAGCTATCCGAATACTCAACGAGATAAATGGGTGTTGATTTGGCCAGGGCAGACAGTACAGTCGATTTCATTGACATATTGGACAGCTGAGATCACACAGTGCTTCTTTACCGAGAATCCAGTTGAAAGTTTGGAGAAATATTTGGATATTTGTAAGTCTCAGGTAATGTGTATTCAAAAGTTTTACAAAAACCCTTCATTTATGAAACCCTTGAACTTTTTAGATCATGCGAATTGTTGATCTCGTCCGGGGAGATCTCAGTCTTCAGAATCGAATAACATTAGGAGCTTTAGTTGTGCTGGATGTGCATGCTCGTGATGTCTTAGCTGAAATTTGTCAGAAAAAAGTTTCCGAGCTTAATGACTTCCAATGGTTGTGTCAATTACGATACTATTGGGAAGATGATAATTTAGACACTCGAATGATTAACTGTTCATTGAAATACGGCTATGAGTATTTGGGAAATACAACCCGATTAGTGGTTACTCCACTCACAGATCGTTGTTATCGCACTTTGTTTAGTGCTTTGCATTTACACTTGGGAGGAGCTCCAGAAGGCCCGGCGGGAACTGGAAAGACTGAAACAACTAAGGATCTAGCCAAGGCTGTTGCTAAACAATGTGTTGTTTTCAATTGTTCCGATGGCTTGGATTATCTGGCACTGGGAAAGTTCTTTAAAGGTTTGGCTTCATGCGGAGCATGGTCGTGTTTTGATGAATTCAATCGTATTGATCTGGAGGTACTCTCTGTTGTAGCTCAACAGGTAAGTTTTTAATTGGATTTAAATAATGGTTTTAATTTTTAAGTGAAGAAGGGAAGTATAAGGAGTTAGAAAGATTGAATGAATCCACTTTGAATTTAAATGTGTTTAGTTATAGATAATAAGTTTCAACTGGGCGTGACATACTTGAGGTGCTTTTTATCATAGGCTGAGGGCTGATGAGCATATCATCGGGCTTAGAATTTACCAAAGAAGCAACAAACTTAGTTTTAAAGTTCCTTACAATTTTATGTTTACTAACAACTGAGATAGGAGATGTCACTAAATCACATTTTGAAAAGCAGACATAATTTAATCACAATCTTACATAGCAGATGTCATTAAATCACAATATGAGATAGCAAACCTTGCTGAACCACAATTTGAGATACTTGGCGTCACTTCATCACAGTCTGAGATACTAGAGTTTATTGAGTCACAATCTAATACTTACCATCACTAAATCACAATATGACTTGGCAGATGCCACTTTATCACCACAAATGAGACATCAAACGTCACTTAATCATATTCTGTGATATCTGACATCATTTAATCACAATCTGACATAGCAGATATCACTAAATCACCACAATTGAGATACCAAACGTAACTTAATCATATTTTCAGGTAGTTAATGCCACTTAATCACAATCAAACATAGAAGACGTCACTGAATCACAGCCTGACAAAGCAGATGTCACAATATCACCTCAATTTAGATACCAAATGTTATCTTATCATAGTCTGAGGTAGGAGACGTCACTTGATCACAATCCGACATAGCAGATATCACTTAATCACAATCTATGATAACAGACATGGCTGAACCACAATTTAAGATACCAGACGTCACTTAATCACAGTCTGAGATACTAAATAACAATTTGACATAGGACACTACACTAAATCACAATTTGAGGTAGCAAATGTCACTATATCACCACAATTGAGATACGAAACGTCATTTAGATACCGAATGTCACCTTATCATATTCTGAGGTAGCATACGTCACATTATCACAATATGACATAGTAGGTGTCACTAAATTACAATCTGAGATAGCAGACGTGATTGAACCACAATTTGTGATACCAGACATCATTTTATCAGTCTGTGATACCAGACATCATTTATTCATAATCTGACATAGCAGACGTCACCAAATCCCAATTTTAAGTAGCAAATGTTACTTTATCACCACAATTGAGAACCACAATTTCATCACTAAATGGCAACCTGCCATAATAGATGTCACTACATCACCTCAATTGAACCAAATTTCACTAAATCATAGTCTGAGGTAGCAGACATCACCTAATCACAATCTGACAAAGAAGATGACACTTAATCACCATCTAAGATATCAGACGTGGCTGAAAAACCATTTGAGATATAAGACGTCATACATTCATATTCTGAGATAACAGACGTCACACATTCATAATCTGACATTAAAGTAACAGACGTCACACAATCATAATCTGACATAGAAGATAACAGTAAATCAAAATCTGGGACAGCACACGTCACTGAAACACAATATGCGATACCAGTTGCAAACCTGCGTATTTCATTGATGTTTCCTGATAAAACGATGATTGGTAGAATTCTATTCTTCTTAAGTTGCCTCAGTATACGTTGTTGGAGTTTTTGCGGAAGATGGCTTCGCAATCGGTGGAGGAATAGCTGAGTCTTTCATGATGCTCATGACTTGTTTGGTTGGTGCTTCTATGGCAATCCCAGTGGTTTCATTTTTGGATGTTTTTCTTCTTCATGTTCATCTTTCGGGTGGCTTTCTTCGAATATATTTAACCTGTGACATCTTCAAAGCTTGACGAGTTGGCTTTTAGTGTCAAATTCTCCTTGTTCATCTCCTATATCTAAGGCAAATTAAGTCTTAGGCATTACCTTCCATGTGTTTCTCCGTTGACAGCGTTCCCTTAGATTGGCTGTTTCCCCCATTTCCAGTTTTTGGATATTTAGGTGGGCTCCGTTAGCATATGTTTGACATAGAGTTTTTTAAATCTGCAATCAGCGTATACGTGTTATTACTTCTTAGCCTCATTGGCGTGGTAGATCAGGATGATTAGACCGTTTGGGAATAATTGTTTGCTATTATTACAGGGCAATACAATTTGGTCGTCCTCCAAAGGTAATAACTTTTCTCTGGCTTTTATCTTGTTCACCTGGAACTCATGTAGGCTGCACGTCTGATAATAGTCTCTTCATGTTGTTTTAAATGGTTCAAACTGAGTGTGAAGTGAACTATAATTCACAGAAAAACTCTGATATGCAAATATTCCACTCTGTATCTCATTAGTGGGTGATGGAGTCTGTGGAAGGTGCAGGAACGTTTAATAAGGAAAAGGGTCCTTATTTGGGTTTGATGCCAAACATTGGACTCTTTCTAGAGTTGTAGGTAACGGTCGGTAATTCTGGATTCCTATAGAGATTAAACAAATAGCAGTTTCAGAGCAGAAGTGTAACACATCATTAAGAAGTAGGTCAAGAAGGTGAACTTTGAGTTGGCTAAGCAAACTGGTATACACACAGGTTAGCCAAACTTGTCATGTAGGTATATATTTGGGATGATTCACCAAGGATTGAGCTAGCTAATTGCTAATAAGAACGGCCTTACTCCCGATTACTAATCATCATCATTGACCATTCAATTAATTTCTCTAGATTTTGACAATTCAACGCGGAATCAATTCCGGTCTACCGACTATGGTCTTCGAAGGAACAACTCTTAAGCTAGATCCAACATGTGCTGTCTTCATAACCATGAATCCAGGTTATGCAGGTCGTTCAGAACTGCCCGACAATTTAAAGGTAATATAAGTGCTCTCTCAAAAACATTTTAAGAGGAAACTCAACAAATATTGAAATGTTTCAGGCTCTTTTCCGATCAGTTGCTATGATGGTCCCGGATTATGCTTTAATTGCTGAAATCGAACTCTATTCTTATGGCTTCTTGAGTGCTAAACCACTGGCTGTTAAGATAGTAGCTACTTATAGATTATGTTCGGAACAATTAAGTACACAATCGCATTATGATTATGGCATGAGGGCAGTTAAGTCGGTTTTAAAAGCTGCTGGTGCTCTAAAACTCCGTTATCGTGATGAGAATGAAGACATTCTGGTGTTGAGATCAATCAAAGATGTGAATCTTCCGAAGTTTCTCAATCAAGATGTCCCACTGTTTCAAGGTATCACTTCGGATTTGTTTCCGGGAGTTACTCTACCCGAATCGGATTATGTGCTCTTTAATGAGTGTGTCAGGAAAGCATGTGACAAGAATAACAAACAATGTACGGAGTTCTTTTTGGAGAAAGTTCAACAGGTAAACGTTTCTGAGAACCTTATTGTTGTCACTTCTTTATATATTTATATTTGTGGTATCTAGCTGTATGAAATGATTGTTGTTCGTCATGGGCTGATGATAGTTGGTCTTCCATTTGGAGGGAAAACAACAGCCTATAGAATACTTGCTGAGGCCTTACGTTACATCGAAGAGGCTGTAAGTTGAGTTCTCGTTTTGATTGAACTGTTTAATAGCTGGTTTGTTTTCATTTTGTAGGATGGCAGTGAGAATCGTGCAATTTATACTGTCATGAATCCCAAAGCCGTAACAATGGGTCAGCTCTACGGACAATTTGATATGGTCTCTCATGAATGGAGCGATGGTATCCTGGCTGTAAGCTATCGTGAATTTGCTGTTTCAACGACAAGTGATAGAAAATGGTTGATATTTGATGGACCAGTTGATGCAATTTGGATAGAAAACATGAATACCGTGCTGGATGACAACAAAAAGTTATGCCTTATGTCTGGGGAAATTATTCAGCTTGCTCCAACAACAAATTTGATATTTGAACCAATGGACCTAGAGGTAGCTTCACCTGCTACTGTGTCCCGTTGTGGAATGATTTACATGGAACCAGGTTCCCTTGGCTGGGAGCCTTTGGTTACATCATGGAAGAACACTCTACCGGCTTCTTTTCATAGTGTCAGCAAACAACTGATATCCAGCTTGTTCTCAAGGTTTTGTCCGATTCTTTTGTGGTTGGTTCGTAAAGGTGGTTTGCGGGAGATTTCTACAACTTCAGATGCTAATCTCATAAATTCCTTGATGAATCTTTTTGACTGTTACATGGATGACTTTTCGGACGAACAATATGTGCAAAGTCTCTCCGATCTAGATGTGCGAGCACAGATCGAAGGAGTGTTCTTTTTCTCATGTATATGGTCGATA
The DNA here is from genome assembly GCA_963921185.1 of Dasysyrphus tricinctus. Lineage (NCBI taxonomy): Eukaryota > Metazoa > Arthropoda > Insecta > Diptera > Syrphidae > Dasysyrphus > Dasysyrphus tricinctus. The sequence continues at coordinate 208,214,148 of OY992531.1, read as the reverse complement.
GGAGGGGCTTTGGATTCGGCAAGTCGAGATAAATTTTCAATCGTCTTTCGAGGATTGATGGAAAAGATCTTCCCAGTTAATGTGTATGAAACTTTCTCAGTGCCAGAGGAGCTGCATGTAGCGACTTTGGCGAAGCCTTTCATTTTCCCAATTCCAAAGCCAGGGAGTGTTTTTGACTATCGATTCATTAAGGAAGGCAAGGGCAAGTGGAAGCCCTGGGAAGATGAAGTGGCTGCAGCTGCTCCCATTCCTCGAGATATGCCGGTTAATCAAATAATCATTACCACAAGTGAAACTGTACGTGTGGCAGCAATACTGGACTTACTGATTCGTCATGGAAAACCTCTGATGCTAGTGGGAAATACCGGCACTGGCAAGAGTTGCTATGCCATTGACTATCTTCTCAAGAAAGCTGATACCGAAGTTTATAAAGCACTTTTTATCAATTTTTCAGCACAAACATCGGCCAACCAGACGCAGGATATTATTATGGCCAAATTGGATAAACGCCGAAAAGGCGTATTTGGTCCTCCATTGAACAAGAAGTGTGTGGTTTTCGTCGATGATGTGTCAATGCCTCTTAAAGAGACCTATGGAGCTCAACCACCTATAGAACTTCTTCGAATGATGCTCGATCACTGGATGTGGTATGATCGAAAGAACATTGTCCCAATCAAGCTTATTGATATTCAAATGGTGTGTGCTATGGGACCACCTTCATCGGGGAATACTGTAACTCCAAGGTTCCAGAGGCATTTCAACGTCCTGGGAATAGATGAGTTCAGTGATTCTATTTTAAAAGTGATCTTTGGAAAGATAGTTCTCTGGCATTTGGATACCAGAGGTTTTTCGAAAGAATTCGATCCGTGCATCGATGAGATTGTCAATGCCACTTTGGATGTGTATAACAAGGCAAAGCTGAACCTGCTCCCTACACCAGCTAAGTCACACTATTTGTTTAACCTCAGAGATTTTTCTCGTGTGATCCAAGGGGTGTTACTCTCCGTGCCAGAAGCCACTGAGGACTTAAACTCGATGCGGAGACTTTGGGTTCATGAAGTGTTGCGGGTGTATGGAGATCGTTTGGTCGATGATATTGATCGGACATGGCTCTTTAGTTCCGTATGTGAGCAAATGCAGGTACACCTTAAGTCAAAGCCTGTAGAACTATTTGCAAGATTTCTTGAAAAAGAACGCGATTTGGAGGAGAATGACCTACGAAAGTTGATGTACTGTGACTTCACCAATCCGAAGGCTGACACTAAGAACTACATGGAAGTTGAAGACCCTGAGGAGCTGCGCTCTATTGTTGAAACGTATCTGGTGGAATTCAATAACATGTCCAAGAAACCAATGGACTTGGTGTTGTTTCGCTTTGCGATTGAACATTTATCAAGGATATGCAGAATTATCAAACAACCTCGGAGTCATGCGTTGTTGATAGGAGTAGGTGGATCTGGAAGGCAGAGTTTGACACGCTTGGCTTCTCATATTTGTGACTATGAGCTGTTTCAAGTCGAGATTACTCGGCAGTATGGACCGAATGAATGGCATGAAGATATTAAGGGAATACTAAGGAAAATCAGTGCTTCAGATCTGCATGGAGTTTTTCTGTTTACAGATGTTCAGGTAAGAGCTCTTTTAAGCATTCTGATGAAGCCTTTATACATGAAACTCGTTTAGATCAAAGACGAATCATTCCTGGAGGATGTGAATAATCTCCTGAATTCCGGTGAGGTTCCGAATCTGTTCACAAATGAAGAGAAAATTGAGATTTGTGAAAAGATGCGTCAAATTGACAAACAACGTGATAAGGCTGTTCAAACTGATGGCAGTCTTGTTGCACTTTTCAACTTTTTCGTTCAGGTTGGGCTAGTTGTGTGTCTTTTTCATATTTAAAATAAAAATATGCTCCCTTAGGTCTGCAAGGATCAACTTCATATTGTCTTGTCAATGTCTCCGATTGGAGAAGCTTTGCGTGTTCGTGTTCGGAAATTCCCATCGATTGTTAATTGTTGTACAATCGATTGGTTTCAACCTTGGCCAGCAGATGCTCTTTTAGCTGTCTCGACACGTTTCTTAGCCAAAGAAGATTTGACCGATTTGGAGAGGAAAGCAGCAATTGATATGTGCATGGATTTTCATACTTCCACACAAAAATTATCGGAAAAGTTTTACTTGAGATTGAAACGTTATAATTATGTTACGCCAACATCATATCTGGAGCTGATACAAACTTTTAAGGGCTTATTAGGAGCTAAGCGGAAGTATTTGCTTGAAGTTTATATTTTATGTTAGTTCTTAAAGATTGTTCTTTTTATCATAATTTCAGGGCAATCACAACAAATCGAAGTCGATATTTGACAGGAATATCACAATTGGATATAGCATCACAACAAGTCGGTGTTATGAGTGAGCAATTGTTGGCTTTGGAACCAAAGCTGAAAGTTGCTTCCGAAACTGTAAGTTTATTATTTTAATTTATTGATCTTTATTAACTTTTCATTGAATGTAATTGTAATTGGTCCAATTCGTCAAATCAAAAACTTCGACAAACCTTTACGTTTTGTGAGGTCATTAGATCCGAGTTCATCCGTTTAGACTTTAGAGAGATGTCTGTGATGTGTGTATGTTCGTTCGTTACTTCGGGTTTCGTGATACGTTTTTTCGAGAAAATAATAAAGATAGACTTGGGATGGATTTTATTCAGCAGATGATAACTAGTTACGTCAAAAGAGTTCAGAAAGGGTTATCAGTTGACTTAACGGTTTTTGACATGTTAAGGATAAATTTTAGCTTGGGAATCAGTTTTGTAGTCCTTTCGTTGGGCGCCATTTTGAAAATTGTCGCCCAATCTGAGCTAAATGGTAAAATAAAGTAAAACGCGTAAATTACTTGGAGAAATTTTAATGGCTGGAATAACGGTTGATGTCTTAAAAGATAGTTGTTGAGTAGGGTAAAATATCAGTGTTGCCACTTTTCGGGGAACATACTTTTTTCTATGCCAATGGGCGGAACCTCCACTTTTTTGGTATTTTGAACATGAAAAAAAGTAGTGGAAAAACCTGCAGATGTCAAAACGCGTGTTTGGGTAATAACGGGATATGCTTTAAAACATACGCGTTGAGTAGTCTCACCTTCGGTTAAAATCTTAGTATTACCACCTTTCAGGACCGATTTTTGTTTTATGTCAAAAGGGTGGAATCTTGATTATTTTGGTAAATTTTAATGTTTCCAACATAAAAAAAGAGGCGGAAACGTCTCCAACTACCAAAGGCGTGGGGAGAAAATAATGAAATATGTTTCAAAAGATAGATGTTGAGTAGACAAACCTTCGGGTAATATGTCAGTGTTGCCACTTTTCAGGGACACACTTTTTATATCAAAGGTTGGGACTTCCACTCTTGGTAGTTTTTAATATTTTGAATATAAAAACATTTTGGAAACGCCTCCAGATGCCAAACGCGTATTGAGAATAAAACGGTTGACGTCTTAAAGGATAGGTGTTGAGTAGAAGCACCTTTAATTAATGTTTCAGTTTTAGCACTTAGGGAATATACTTTTCTTGATGCCAATGGGTGGTCCTTTTTTGGTATTTTTAATATTAATAACGTGAAAAAAGTGCGGAAACGCCTCCAGAACTCTAAATGTGTCTTGGAAAAATAACAGTTGATGTCTTAAAAGGAAGATGCTGAGTGGAAGCACCTTCGATTAAAAATTCAGTGTTGCCGCTTTTGGGCAACTTCACTTTTTTGGTCATCTTTAATATTTATAAAGTGAAAAAGTTACCAAACACATTTTGGGGGAAAAAGTTGCAAGTTTTGTCATTTTTAAAATATTCGAAATTTACAAAAACATGGCAGTCCCACCCTTTAAGATTATGTTCCCGAAAAGTGACAGCTCTGAAATCTTATTCATAGGTGCGTCTACTTATCTTTTAAAACATCAACTGTTATATTTCCAAAACACATTTGACGTCCAACTTTTTCACAATAAACAACCAAAGGAGGGAAAGTCCCACATTTTGACATACAAAAAGTATACAAAATTTAACAGTAGGTGCGTTTGCTCAACACCTATTTTTCAAAATATTAATTTTTATTTCCCAACACGCGTTTGGCATCTAGAGGCGTTTCTGAAACTTTTTTCACGTTTAAGGTATTGTAATATTTTCTCAGGTTCGTTAGTAAAACTTATTTACTTAATTCAAAACGTCCACTTATTTATTTCGCAAAATAAAACACTTTACTTTTCTTACTACAAACAAAATGATTCATTATTCACCACTGAATTAATTCCTTAACGTTACTTTTCACTTTTATTACAACCAACTTTATTCATTCACGATTAAAAACAAACTGTGTCGCTGCCCTTCAAACATGTCCTTTTATACTTGTTTGACAAACTCTGGAAATAAGGAGAACGTTCTGGTCTCTGCTTCCTGAGCTTTCCCAATAATTTCCCTTCCAAAAGCTTTTATTTGACAGCTGGTTAATCTGCTATAATCCGGCAGATGGCGATTCTTTCGTTTGAGAGTTGCTATCATTATAGCTAATAAGGGTATATTTGCACTGCGACCGTAAGCTTTATTGTGTCCGTTTGTTTGCTTTTCGGAGTCGTTATAGTTCAAATATGGAAAGTTATTACAGTATTAAAAATGATCAAAAAGTGGAAATTCCACCCATTGATTTAAAAAAAAAGTATGTTCCCGAAAAGTGGCAACACTGATATTTTACTAAAAGGTGCGTCTTCTTAACATTATTTTTTTAAGACATCAACCGTTATTCAAGCCATCGAAATTTTCGAAGTAAATTCCGAGTTTCTCTTTGTTTTACCATTTAGCCTAGATTGGGCACCAATTCTCAAAATTTCATCCTTAGCCTGTAAAAAATATATTTCAAATGTAAAAATAAAATTCCCAATAAATAGTGCCAGGATTTGGGTTTCCTAAATGGAGTACAGGTTTCCAAAAATTAATTCCAGGCTATATTTCACCCTTATCATCTGAAAAACAAATTCCAAACATAAAAAAAGGCCCCCGTCAAAAAACTCACGGGATTCGGTTTCCTGACCGGCCTATTAGACATTGAAGTTGTTAGTTTATTACTGTGATCGCGCGTAATGTGCATCTTAAACTCAAAAGCAGCTGGTTTTTCCATCTCCTGAAGTTCAGGTTCAGAGTTGACTATTTTTTTTTTTCTTCTGGTTGTCTCTATTTTCTCGGCTTATTAAACCGAAAAAAACGAGTTGAACGGGTTTCAATCTTCCTCAAACCGAGTTTGCTTGAACAAGGCAAGGTTGTCAGGTTTAAAAAGCGGAATTGCCAAACTTATAATATATATACATACAATCGCCAAAAAATCGTAAGATTTCAAAATTTTCTAGGTACATAGGTACTCCCTAAACAACCGAATTCAAAAATCATCAAAATCTAATAAAATTAATTTAGGGATTGGAAAGAAGTTTTGGGGTGCGCTCAGATCTAGTATTTTTGTATTTCTATTCAGGAAAAAGCAATATAAAAACTTCGAATTTATTTATAAAATCGCCAAGAGCTTAAAATATTGCGTTTTTTGAAATACGTTGCCAAACCAATTTTCGTTTCTCCAAATGAAATTTCTTATCGCCTATTTAGCGATAAATCGTCACATCTGGTTGACCTGGTAAAGGGACTGAGATTATTCGATTTAAAATTAATGGTTACGGTTCCCTTTTTGTAATAATTGGAATTTAATGAAAATCTAAACCAAGTTGTCCTCACGTGATTCTCGATCTGTGAAACTGTGAAATTAAAACAAACTTATCACTTGAATTTTCACAGAGTTTTATCATTTATAAATACTAAAAAGTACCAAAATGCAAAAATCCACCTCTTGCTCATAGAAAAGATGATTGTGACGTCACAGAAAGACCAAGATGGTGACTTGGGTGTATCAAATGAGCACAATTTGTTTCTGTTTATCATTTTTATTTTCACAGGTTTTCACAGAAAAAATTGATTGTGATAAAAGAATCATCATATGAAAACATTTGTTTTCATTTTTTCACACTTGGAAAATCGCAGTTGGCGTGAAGTGGTTATCATATTTCTCACTTCACAGTTTCACAGATCGGGAATTGACCCCCTGATGGGAAATAATACAATGTGGATGGATTGAAAAACCTTAAAAAATCAAAAATTGAGCCATATTTCACTTTTTCTCCATTTCCAGTGTTATATGCAATGCTCAATTTTTTCTTAGGGTTGGTGGATGCCAAAGGCAAGTTGGTGTGGACTGGTCAGCTAAAATGTGCCAAATTATGGATTGTTAGATGAATTCTTCAAGTTTTAAATCAAATAAATTAATTTATGACAGCTCTCAGAACTTTTCTCTCAAAGTGATGCCAATTTTGTTATAATTTTTGGTGATCATATCTTACACAAACGGAGAATTAAATGTATTCAAATCACATTTGATTATCATAAGTGTGACAATCACCAATCACCTTAGCTCTTTCCACCCCTGGCCCTGATATGCAATTCACATACTTATGATATAAAATGAAGCACATGGAAAAATGCCAGCTTTTCTGGAATCAGTAACTCAAAGTGATCACTGGCTATTGGACTAACAGTTAGTCTTTCGAAAGAGTTTAAGGTCATCCGTGAAAAGAATGCAAGTTGGATCATTAAATATTTCTGTTTTGTCATTGACAAATAACAAAAATAGTTATGGTCTTAAATGACTACTTTGTGGGACTCCGGATGGAACAGAAGTGTTGTTTGAGGATGATTTGTAGATTTTTACGATTTGAATTCTATCCATCAAATAGGATGCTAACCACTTCAATAGAGTAATATGGATACCCAGGAAATCATTGATAGATACATAGGGGTCATGGGGCTTTTCCCAGGTATAAATAAATAAGAAGTTGCTCTCATGATTTTCAACGATGTTCGACACATTACTGTGGACTTGATAGACCAGTTCCTAACGCGGAATTGCATTATTGTTCTGCGTTTTTACCAAATATCTTTAGAACCCCATGGTCTGCAACTTAACGATCATACAATAGAAGGAAGTGTATGCTATAACCTTTCCAACGAAGTAGGAAGACCATGTCCAAATTCGAAGTTGCATTAATGTTCTTTTCGCTGCTTTAAAGCCAAATATCTCTAGAGCCGCGACAATCGAATTCACGCTTTAAAGCCTTTTTCAAAATGACAGGCAATGCATGGACGCTTTTTGTTCGAACTTTGTGGATTTACGCTCTCCAATATGAATACACACTTTTTAGAAACAAAAAGTTCGACGTAGTATTTTTTGTAGACATAAAGGCTCTCCCAATCCAACGCGAAATCATAGCGAATCATTCGCAAAAACAATTTTTTGTTGTTGCTAAGCATTGTGTATCTTTCATATTTTGTATTATTGTGAATGATTTCGCGTCGTTGGCGAATGTTTCGCGTTGGTTTGGGGGGAGCCTTAAAACGCTAATTTGACTTGACTATTATTCGAGATTCTTGTTTGCGGGATTTCGTACTCTAAGGCCTCGCACCCACTAAGTTGCAATCAACTTTCAGTTTCTCCCAGCTGCTCGTAAAATGAAGCAACTTTATGCCTTGGGCGTTGGGCCAACCGAAGCGAATTGTGATGGTATCGAATCCATTTTTGTATCACAATTACCACATCTTTACGTTTTGATTTGCCGAAGGCTTTGATTTCGTACGACTTGGTAGAAACTTTTTGGAATTCAAAGTTTTGTTTTGTATAAATGGTGACGTTTCCTACCTTTGTATGGGATGTCATTAAAGAAACTGATAAAACTTAAGTTTCTTCGTGTTGCGAGACAAAAATAATTCTTGTAGCTTAAATGCGGTCTTACTTTTAACTTAAAGGCCGGAAAGAAACTATTCCTTAACTATGTTTGCAATAAAAAAAGACTAGATTCATTTTTGGGAGCAATATTTTATTGAATTTTGAAGAACTTCACACCACTCCCCCCCCCCCCCCCCCATCCCCTTCGGAAAAGTTCTGGATCAACCGATGAATGCTTCCGCAAAATCTGTAATAACAATCACAAGTCATCAAAAGCGTAATTAAAAGAGACCGTTTAGGTAATTAAAACAAAAAAAAGTGCTGTTGAACGAAAAATAGAGCCATTTGACCACTTTAAAGGTCAAATGGCAACGCTGCCAGAACTATAAAGCTCATGTCACTTTGACAGTTTATTTTTTACTTCAACTCGTCTCAGCAAAAAACCTATAGATCTTCTTAAGGGTGAGCTCAGGGCGACCCAATGCGGATCTCAAAAAACTAAGAATTTGCTGACGAGGATGAGTGCAGGGTTTTTAAAAAAAGCCTTGGGGCAACCCCAGGGTGACTTCAGGGCTCAACAAACAAACCTACTAAAACAAGCTATCGTGTATCAGCTTAACAAGAGACACCAGATACAAAGAAAGCAAACAAATTTCCTCTTTAGAGAAAAATAACTTGCGAGCCATACGTCGCACAGTGGGGCCAAACCTGGGAATCGCTGATTCGAATGCTTCTATCCGTTTTATGACCAGAGTCAAGGGAAAGTTTCCAATTTTTCATAAAAGTTAGATAAAAGTAGAGTTAGGTGAAAAATAGCCGAAAAATAACGAAGAGATATAAGGGTTGAAGTGATTCCTTTCAGATGATGTTTTGAGTTTTGTAAAATATTTTCTTACTTCTAAATCTTAATTCTTTTTTTTGTATTTAATTTTTAATATTTTAAAGGCCCTTCGTCACCATTTTGTATTTCCCCCACACAAATTGTCTCGAGGGAAAACTTTGAATTCAAAATTCTTAAATTTCCCGAGTTATTGTAATGATTATTGCTTCCTATTATTATTTAAAGGTGGCTGAACAAGTAGCCAAAGTGCAAAAAGACAGTGAAGCCGCAGCAAGTCAACGTGAATTGGTCAAAGAAGATGAAGCTGTTGCTTCCGAACAAGCTGCCAAAGCTCAAGCCATCAAAGACGAATGTGATCTAAGACTTGCCGAAGCCCTGCCAATTCTTAATTCAGCTCTAGCTGCTTTGAATACTTTAACAACAGCTGATATTGCAGTTGTTAAGACAATGAAAAGTCCACCAATTGGTGTTCGTATTGTCATGGAAGCTATATGCATTTTAAAAGACATAAAACCTGATCGAGTGGCAAATCCATCTGGTGTCGGTATGATCGAGGATTATTGGGGTCCATCGAAGAGAGTTCTTGGTGACATTAAGTTTCTTGATAGTTTGTTGAATTTCGACAAAGATAATATTCCGCCGGCGATTATTAAGAAACTTCAAGATCGAATTTTGACCAATGAGAACTTTGATCCGGAAAAATTAAGTCGGCTTCAATGGCTTGTGAGGGATTGTGTCGGTGGGTGATTGCATTGACAAAATACGATGTGGTTGCCAAAGTTATTGCTCCTAAGAAAATCGCCCTCGCCGCAGCTGAGGCGGAGTATAATGTAAGTTCACTCGCTGCTAAATTGTTATAAGTTTTCAAAACACCCTGTTTTCTCGATTAGGCCGCACGAAAACTACTTGCAGAGAAACTTGCACAACTTGCTCGTGTCGAGGCCAGTCTGGCGGAAATTCAAAAAATGCTCGACGAACAACTGCGCCAATTTAAGTAAGTAAACGAACACTCCATGATTCTACTATAATAGTTCATAGCAAGTGTGAGCTTCTGAGTGTCCTGTCCGTGATAATTTCCTACAAAATAATAACGCTACTCTCTCCCTTGATTACGTTGTATATAGGAGCCTTCAACTCGAACATGAATTGGTAACAAAAAAACTTAATCGTGCACAGGAACTCATTAGCGGATTGGGTGGTGAGCGCACCCGCTGGCTGGAAGCGGCCCGGATTCTAGATGAAACGTACCACACCTTGACCGGGGACGTGCTCATTGCTTCCGGTGTTGTCGCGTATCTGGGGCCATTCACCATCGATTTCCGTGTCAGTCAGATCCGGAAATGGGTAACGAAATGCACTTCGTTTGGCATCGTCTGCAGCCAGGACTTTCAATTACAACAAGTGCTGGGGGATGCTGTTGAAGTTCGCGCTTGGAACATCTGTGGCCTCCCAAGTGATTCGTTTTCCATCGAAAGCGCTATTATAATGAGGTAAGTGTGTAAGCATGATGATGGTTGGCTGGTTTTGTTTGTGTTTTGTGTAAACGTGTGCTTTGCTAAACTGGAAGCCTTTTTTTTTTGTATTCGCGGACCAACAAGAGCTGATGGAGTCCGGATATAGTATACGTGCTTGGGTGGTGCGTGTGTTTTCTTTTTTTTTTCAAGGGGATGCTTCACTCGATTCGGTGTAGTAGTTTGAGATGATTCTATAGTTTCTTTTTTTCTCTTAATTAATTCTCGCCTTACGGCTGGCGGCGCACAACACTACATCTGCCTTACTGCTACTCTTGCATTAACTACGCTGATGACGCCGCGTGTAATGGCGATGGCGGTGCAGAGGAAGCAGCTACTGACACGGATGCTATATTTGCTGTTCCCTGTTCCTGCTCATGATGATGGTGGAACATCAAAAGAATTGATTAATGTTGTACGCTAGATTAGGAAAAAGTGTTTCATTCCCGTCTAATTTGTCACACAGAGTGGGTTTTCTCGTTTTTAGTTTCCTTTTTTTTGTCCATCAACCCTGCTTTTGCAATAATAGTTTGTATACTCCTGCTCTACTGTTTGTGTGTGGGATTATACGATACGAATTCGTGAATGACAAGGGGTGGGATTAGGTATTCCTCTGTATACCATAATGCTCTCTCTAAGGATTGACGTTTTTTTTGTGTTGTTTTCTGTTCTGGTGCAATTCGTATTCGACCCCATCGACTTATCCTCCTCCGGTAATAGTTAAGCAAATGAAAAGTATTCTTTATTCTTTTTTTTTTTTGTTTTTTCTTTTTCTGTCCATCCAGAAGCAATCCCTGGGTTTTTGAAATAAACAAAATTGATTTTAGAAATGTCAGGGTTCTTCTCTATGTTTATACGCAAAGAGAAAACTGAAAAGAGATTAATTCGAATTGTGTGCGAATAGGGCAAATATTTGCTGTTCGATGTTGTTTGTACACATGAGCTGCTTCATTTTAATAGGGCACGTTTGCATTAGAGAAGACAAGAGGGAGACTATAGATAAAATAACACTACCTACCTAAAGCATCCATAGATCTACATACATTCATACATATATGTATGTAGGTTTTTCAATTTCAAAAACTTTAAATTTCAAATAAATATTTGACAAAGTATTAACTTCTTTATTTAACTATCTTCATCGTTAGGAAGTATGAGTTGAGCTTAAACTTACATAAAATGCCAAAGAGACCTTCTGAAAATTTACATTTTTAGTGCAGCATATAGTTAGTCAGGATTTAAATGGAAGTTTAATATTTCATTTGGTAAGAAATATCTTTTTTTTTTCATTGTTAGAGAACCTTATGGAAAGCTTAATTTGAAATTTTTGTTCATCAACTAACTCCTTGTAAAGAGGTTTGATTTAAAAGAGTGATGGCTAATTTCATAAACAAACACTAAAATCAAAGGGCACGGTAGTGCCCAGCCAAGTTCGCGGCACTACACTCTTTTTACAGGAACAAACTCAGGCGATTTTCAACCTCCCTCTAACTTCAGTACCAATACCAGGTGGCTCACCAAATTTCAACTCTTTAGCATTAGTAATTCCCGAGATATAGGACTTCAAAAATCGCAAAAACCGTAACTGACTGACTCACTGACTCACTGACAGATCATCAAAATTATGGAGCACTTCCCGACATCGTAGAAACTTGAAATTTCGCACAACGGTAGGCCTTGTGGTACATACAAAGGAAAAAATCGAAAATCTGCAATTTTCTATTCAGGGGGCGTGGCATCCACCCACTTTCTTAAATATTCTATAAATTATATGGAGCACTTCCGATTGTTGTAGAACGATGAAAATTGGTAGGTCGGTAGGCCTTGAAGTACTTAGAAGAAAAAAATCGAAAAATTGGAAGTTTCAGTTCAGGGGCGTGGCGTGGAGCACTTTCGGTTGTCGTAGAATTATGAAACTTTGTAGGGCGGTAGGGCTTGACTTTCAACTGGCAAAATAAATCTTTGCAAAAAGGAGTGAAATCACAACAAAAACATAAATGTTAAAAAAGGAGCCAAGTTCTTATGTGTATAAGAAACCTGTGCGTAAAAAGTCAGCCAAAAAAAGTAATGAGATCTAAAATATATGCCAAGTTTTAAGTTCATGAAGTTTAATATCAAATATCTTAAGAAGAGTAATATAGAAACATTCATTAAAAATTTCAAAAACTAGATTTCTATTCTAAAACTGCCGTGCTGAGAAGAAAAAACGTATCTGCATTAGGGTGGTCGTCATATGGGTTTTTTGAGTTTTTATATTTCGATTGGCCTAATTCGTCTTAAAATAAAGAAGTAAGAATTCCCTAATTTTTAAAATTTTTATTTTCATTCCTTATAGTCTGCAGGAGTAGATTAAAATAAAGTAAAAAAAGTTTATTTAATGAACAGTTCTGGCAAAAAATGTTTAAGACTCAAAATCTATTTGAGAATAAACTAGATAAATGGACTTCTGGCTTTCCAAAAAGCTACAAAACATTACTGTAAGTGCTGCTGGTAACGCCTTTTTTTCTTAAAAAAAGCAGATATGTAAATTTTTCTGAAAAACAGCAAGGTTATTTGTACAAACAACATTTTTCACAATCATTTTTAGCCGTTTAGTCCAGTCAACGAGGGGAAAAATATGCCTCCACCTCAAAATAAATTTAACAGTTTTGAAACTTCGCACACTTATTCAGAATGGTCTAGCGATGTTGTGTAAGAAAGTCCCCAAGAATCCGAGGCGAGCTCTAGTGGCAGGAATGTGCAACATATTTATTTTTCGGTTTACCAAAAAATAATCTGAGACATAAGAATAGTAGCTCAGTTTTAAAACTGTTGAATTGTTTTTGAGGTGATGGCACTTTTTTTCCTTCATTGACTGGACGTAACGAACTAATTATTTTATTAAATTCGCTCTTTTTGCATATTACCAATAATAATAACCTATATTTACTCTAGATACTGTTAAAAATTATACCAATCTGAAATCTACATTTGTTGCACCAAATTTTTAAAAAGTTTTCCACCAGGGTTTCCATACGAATTTTTTATACCAGAGATGCTTAAACTTTTAAATTTTTGTAATTAAAAACAAATTTATTTCTTTTCATAAGAAAAGTAAAGAGCTAATAAAATTTTCTACCAATAATGTTTTGGCACCAATAGTGTAGAAAATTGCTGCAAAAGAAAATCGATGGAATTCATCCATTTGTATTCGTGGTATTCAAAAACATAAAATAAGTAAAAAATAGTACACTGAACGAAAAAATGCACATATTTTGAGTACCCTTTGAGATAGCACATTTTTATTTCCGGTTTTAGAGCAGTCATAAAATGGGCAATACGCCATTTTCGGCCTTTAATAAAAAACCAAGGTCATCAGTGGGTACGCGGATATAGTCCCACCTACGATAGATAACATAGGGCCTTATTGCGAGAGTCTATTCGAAAAAAGTCTATTCGACTTTTTTCTATTCTATTAAATTCTAAACTGGTATTGCCTTACACAGTAGAATATTGAAATAGAATCGACTTTCAAAAACAAAAAAATAATAAAGCTCTCGGCTGGAATTTCAATTGAAATGTCAAATCTGCGTTAATATCCTTCGAATTTTTGAAAATAAGTTTGGTTCAACGAATCTTTGGCAATAATGTTTGCGATAAGCAGGTTGCACTAATAGTTTGGGAGGCGACCAGAAGATTAAATATTATCTCATCGCAGCCCACACAAAAAGAGGATGTTAATCGATATCTTTAGTTTTAACGTTTTCAAGACTACTGGTCGGAAGCTTTATCTGGTGGCAATGGTTAGAAAATGCACTTTTCGGGTTGCAGTTTCGGCTAAGTGTACCTATAAAAGCAACTTCTATAAATGTGGTATTATATGAAGCTAAGACTGTTCTTTATCTACACGATACTAATGGTCGGGACAGACTCTTTTTGGCTGTTGCGACAGTTCCGACCATTTTTATAGAAAAAAATGTCTTTTTTAACATTGCTATTTTTATTAGGGAAAATCACATCAAATAGCTTAAGAAAGAAGAATTTACCATTTTTTTTGTTCATTTTTATTAAAGTCTTAAGATAATCCTAATTTTACAAAGGTGGTCGGATTCGTAGCAAAATCAATAAAAGTCTGTCCGGACATTGGCATCGTAGGGGACAGTTTTAGCTTTTATTTTCATTTGATACCACATTTATAGAAGTTTCTTATATTATAGATACACTTAGCAAAAATGCAATCTGAAAAGTGCATTTTCTAACTATTGCAACAGGTAAAGCTTGTCCGACCAGTAGTTTTGTAAATGTTTGCGCTAAAGCTATCGGTTGGTATTGTCTTTTTGCGTGTCTGATTTTTTTTTGGTTTGAGCTATTGGATTGTGCCGCCAACCACCATGCTCGTCAAAAAGTTAAAGGGTAGAGTTTACTGCATTTTGAGACTTTATTCCACTATTAATTACTTATCTTTATCCATTTTTTTTCTTCAACTATCCTATTATCAGAAGAAAGTCGATCAGGAATTATTGATAGAAATAAAAATTATATCAAGTAGAAAAAAATCTATTCAAATAGAGATTCGCAATACCGACAGTAAACTTTAAGTCTATTCGACTTTAATTCTATTCTGAATAGACTCTCGCAATAAGCCCCATAGATAACATTAGTCATGGTGATTTGGACCTTCAATTTTTGATTTAGTTCGCGCTAAATGTTGATTTCCGACCACTGTACTTCGTTCTTCATTCGGTGAACGTTGTTCCACAAAAATCACGAACAACGAGTAATATTCATCCAAAATTGAATTTCGGTGTTAAAACATTTACACCTTCGTTGTTCCGCGTACGGGCAAAAATCCGAAAAATTACAAAAGTCGGTATAAATGGTGAACTATATTAGTATTTGTAGTATTATTGAAAAAGTGTGACTGTGGAATTTTCATTGATTTTAATATCATGTCTAACTGACTAAAACAAGGTAACGGAGAAGACAAAATTGCACTTTTCTATCCCAAATTTCAACTACTGATATGCACTTTTTTTAAAGGTCTGAATTTTTTTGACCCCCATGCTTAAAATGGATCAAGGTAATTAAAATAAAATGCACGACTGGATCGCACGTACTTGCTCTTATGTTCAAGTTGTGTGGGGCTTAAGAACTTTAAAAATATTCAAGTAATTATAGAAAAAGTATAAAAAGCATTTAAATCGTTCTTTTAATTGTATAAACAGCCTGATAAATAACTTAGAGCTCAAAAAAAAGTATGCCATTTGATTACTTGAAAGAATATGAATATATGCAAAAAAAAATTTTAAAATCGTTGGAGCCGTTTTCTTAAAAATCAATTTTTTATATATAAAATTTTTGTAACATTTTTCAAAAAAAAATTTGGTATGCCAATTTTGAGTATATATTAATATACATTTAAAACTGAAATTTAATAACAATTCATATACCCGTTTTTGAAATATTGAATTTTCAAAAAAAATTTTGAATCTTTTTTTAAAAATCCAAAATTTATTTTTTCAAAAATTTTGGTATGCAGTACTATTAAGATTCTAACAAAGCTTTTTTGCAAAAAATTTCATTGAAATCGGATGAGCGGTTAATGAGAAAATCAAAAATAAAAAAACCGTTATATGGCAGGTACCGTTAATAAATGTTTTTGGTGATTTTTTTTCTTACTAAAAGGTAAATCATATCAACAGTAATACACTGATTTTTTTTTATCAAAATCGTTGGAGCCGTTCTTGAGATAAATAAGCTTTTCCTTAACGGTTGTATGGCAAGTACCGTTATTTTTTGAGCTAAAAAAAAAATTTCAATTTCCCCTCTGGAGAGTTACAAAAAAACCTTAAGTTCAAAATTTGAAGACAATCGCTTCAGTGGTTTAGGCTGAAGGTTGAGGTACGGACAGACAGACAGACAGACAGACAGACAGACAGACAGACAGACAGACAGAATTGTGCCACCCACTTTTTTCGTGTTCTCTATCATCGTAATGTCATGTTTGATTGTTATCTCGAAATTTTTTATTTGCACGAATCCAAAACTTGCCCTATAGTACCTATATCGCAAGTAAAAAATTATGTGTTAAATCTCATTGAAATCGGTTAACATTTACTCGTGCTAGCAGCACTTGAAGTTTTTGGTGTTTTCACAGTCTTTAAGTCTACTGAAAGTGTCGGTAAAAGTGTGAACGTTGATGGAAAATCTTTAAACTTGACACATATATATACTAAGTTCCATAGAGAGTATACAAATATATTTTTTAATTTTTTTTAAAACAACAGTTATTCCATTAAAAATGCACTAAAGCAACGCTATATGATGTTATTTTTGTATGGGGTAAATATTCTACAAAATTATTGAGAGTAATTTTTTTATACTCCTTACGGTAGGTACTGAATTTATTTGCCAAGTTTAAAGGTTTTCCCCCCGACTTTTACAATTTTGCTGATATTTGTTGGGACGAGTCCGACCATTTCTATAAAAAATTCATCTTTATCATTATGTTTTACACTAGGAAAAACTAAGTAAAATCTTTTCAATCATTTTCATACAATTATTAAAAAAATCCTCAATGCTATACTAAAGTGGTCGGGCTCAAAATATTTAAGGGCTACATAAATGCTTATGTGACAGTTTACTCTGAGGAAAAAGTAGAATATAAGGGTTGTTAAGGTAAAACATACATATTTAAGTTTCGTATGAGCAGCAAACAGTTCTTATTTAAGTTAGTTAAGAGCTAATAAAAAAAACTACATCTATTTGTTATGGGAGTGGTTATTGCACAGTAAATATGTTTGAAGTGTAAGCATGGTTTACAGTTCCCATGTGAAAAAAAATAAAAGTGTTCAAAACCATTTTCCACCTATTCTGTGCACGATATTGAATAGTATTCATAACAATTGCCGGTCTATTGTTTTGCATGACATTTCATGAAAGCAATGGTTTTTACTTGCGATATAGGTACTTTAAGACAAGTTTTGGATTCGTGCCAAAAAAAAAAAAAAATTGAGATAACAATCAAACATGATATAACGATGATAGAGAACACCAAAAAAGTGGGTGGCACAATTCTGTCTGCCTGTCTGTTCGTCTAAATACAATTTTTTGTCAATTTTACATAATCACTTTTTTCTCAAAAACGGCTCGACAACTTTTCTTAAAAAAATTCAGTAAATTAATTTTAGTAAAGGCTTCCGTTGGGTGGAAAACCATTTTTCAAAAATGGTTATTAATGGTACCTCCCAAAGAACCATTTTTTTAATTTTTGATTTTCTTCAAAATGGTTTGACCGATTTCAATTATTTTTTTATACAGAAGCTTACAAAAAATGTTAATAGTTTTGTGTACTAACATTTTTGAAAAAATATTTTTTGGATTTTTAAAAAATATTTCAATTTTTTTTTGGAAAAAAACGACATTATAGATTTTTTTGAAACTCGATACTTAAGAGTATTTTAGTACTCCCTAAAATATTTTTAGAAAA
Organism: Dasysyrphus tricinctus; assembly: GCA_963921185.1. Classification (NCBI taxonomy): domain Eukaryota; kingdom Metazoa; phylum Arthropoda; class Insecta; order Diptera; family Syrphidae; genus Dasysyrphus; species Dasysyrphus tricinctus. Next base: position 208,196,529 of record OY992531.1, on the reverse strand, counting down.
AATTTTACATTTATGAAAAAATAACGGTACCTTCCATACAAAAGTTAAAAAACAGAAAAGGAAAATATTTTTTTTCCCAAAAACGAACCCTACAATTTTGATTAAACTTTTTCTATATACTAAAATGAGTACGATCTACTACCAAAAATTATAAAATCTTACACTTAGCAACTATTAATAGTACCTGTCATAGAACGTATATTTTTATTTCGAGCTTTCTCGTTATCGGCTAAACGGATTTAGATATACCTATATACAAATTTCGGAAAAAATTAATTATTTAATTTTTAATTGCATATCAAAATCTTTAAAAAATAGTTTTTGGATTTTTAAAAAAAGTTTAAAATGTTTTTTGAAAATTCGGTATATCTCAAAAAATGGGTTTACAATTTTTTTTTTCAAATTTAGTTTTTATTTGCACATAAATATATACTTTAGATTTGCATACCAAAATTTGTTCTTAAAAATGCTTTAAGAATTTTATATACAAAAAATTATTTTTTTAAAAAACTGCTCCAACGATTTTAAATTTTTTTCCAATGCAATCATATTCAATCAACAATTAAGAAGGCATTATTTTTTTCACCTCAAACTGTCAAAAGAGTAGTTTCAGCAAAATTAAATGTCGTATTTCATGCTTCTCTACATTTTTCTCTCATAATATCATGTTTTTTATACAATTTTCTTAAACCCGCAGGCCGCAGTGCCTTGAAAATAAGAGCAAGTACGTGCGACCCAGTCGTGCATTTTATTTTTTGATGGTCGGCTTACGCTTCCGAAAAAAAACAACAAGGTATTTTTTGCATGCAACTGGTTTTTGCATCCAAAAATAATTGTTTTCCATTTTTAAGCCCATCATTTATTAATTAAGGGTAAAATTAATGACTCAATGGGTGGCTTAGGCGAAGGCAATTGATTTTTTTTCCCATGGAAACTGTAACATTTGCTTAAGGCCTAGTTTACAGTTCCCGTGCGCAAAAAAAACCTATGCAAATATTCTCGTATGTCAAAAATAATTGAGGTGAAAGGCAAAATTAATTGTTTGCATGATTGGTTTACAGTTTCATGCAAAACAAAAAACATTGCTCTCATGGAATGTCATGCAAAACAATGGACTGGAAATCTGCATGCGAAGACAGTGTGGTGGATAAAATTTTTTTTTGGATGGTCGGTTAACACTTCCAAGAAAATTTTTTTTTTCACCTCAAGGCTGTATTAGCATGCAAATAGTTTTTGCATCCAAAAATCATTATTTTACATTTGTATGCCTATAATTTATTATTTAAGGGTAAATTAATGACGCAATGGGTGGCTTAAGCCAAAGTAAACGTTTTTTGCCTTGAATAATATTCAATTTGGTGCACACAATAGATGGAAAATCGTTTTGAAAATTTTGATATTTTTTCGCATGGGAACTGTAGTGTAAACTATGCTTAAGACAAAAAATTTCGAAAATAAAATTAAAACCATTCTCCTTTTTTTTACCTATAAACTGATTTACCACATCTTTAGGGATTTCATCGATTTATGAATGTTGTACAAAGCTAATCTATAGCCTAGGTTTCAGTTGTTGTGGGCCTTACCTACGATTTTCACCGCCACAAAGTAATTGAAAAAGAACGTTCTGGCTCTTGTAAAATACAAAAAACTTCAATTGTTTTTCTAAAATAAGGATATAAATCGGGATTACAAAACAGAAGCTCAGTTAGATCAGTTTCTGTTAAAGTTAGTCTTAAAAGGTATACCGGTTTCATCTTTGGAATTAATCTTTTTTGAGTTTCTATTGGTGTATAATAATTTGCCTGTGAAGTTGTAGACATCGAAGCTTGTCAAACTGATGGCTATTAATTGTTCTGGTGTTAAATGATGTTAACAAATGTCCAGTTAATCTGCCTAAAAATATAGATTTGCAAAATTGATTTCTGATCAAAACGAAAATAGATTTTTGCCCATTGCAAGGCTTTATTTGACAAAATCTCAAAATACGAATTTTTGTTACAAAAGGAAAACTTTATAAGAGTTGTCTGATTTATTTTGAATTTTTAAATAATTCCAATCCCATAGAATAATTTTTATTAAAATTTGGAGTAAAAGGAGTGAAAAACAAGTAACTCCGAACGTCAAAACTAAAATGACCAAACATTATGTAGAATGGAATCGGAATCTAAACTTTGACTAAAGTCATATTTTACTTAACATCAAAACAAGATGTTTCCAACTTCATACATATTAGGAATTATTAAGAAATTGTCTAGTCAAATCAAACGTTAAAAAAAATTATAAACGCGACTGCTCAGGTTTTTAAACTATTTTTAAATAATTTTTTCTGCAGAAACTCTCGACGCTGGCCTCTCATGATTGATCCTCAAGGTCAAGCAAACAAATGGGTGAAAAACATGGAAAAAGGCAATAAACTCTGTGTTATTCGTTTGAACCAGCCCGATTACACCCGCATCCTAGAAAACGCAATACAGTTTGGTCTCCCGGTTCTTCTAGAAAACATAAACGAAGATTTGGATCCTTTGCTTGAGTCCATATTGCTGAAACAGCTTTTCAAACAAGGTGGAGCTCTATGTATTAAACTTGGAGATTCAATCATTGAATATAACCATGAATTTAGGTAAGTTATTGTAAGACCGGCAAAAATGTTGTTCTTTTATGATAAATTTCGGGCTGACGGCAGAAACGCCATGCCCTAAATTATTCAAATAAGAAACTATTGATGTTAACCGAAATTTAATTGATGAATAAACTATCTATCTAATCTAATCTATGATAAATTTTTCCAATTTTATAGATTCTATATAACAACAAAATTACGAAATCCACATTATCTACCTGAAGTTGCTGTCAAGGTGACACTTTTGAACTTCATGATAACAACACAAGGCTTGCAAGATCAAATTCTCGCCATCACTGTAGCCCGTGAACGTCCAGACTTGGAGGCTGAGAAAAATACCCTCATCATACAGAGTGCCGAAAACAAACGAACACTCAAAGAGACGGAAAATAAAATCCTAGAAGTTCTCTCAACGGCGGAAAATATTCTAGAGGATGAGACCGCAGTGCAAGTGCTTAGTTCCTCCAAAGCATTGGCCAACGAAATCAACGAAAAACAAGCCATCACCGAAGTCACAGAGAAACAAATCGACATTGCACGCTTGGGTTATACTCCCATAGCAGCCCATTCCACAATTCTATTTTTCACCATTGGTAAAGCCTTGATGCTGTATGCCTATGCCTGGACGACAGAAATTCTGCACTGTCCTCTGTCCAGGACATGGCACAAACGAATTTTTAATTAACCAACGAAATTTACTTTCAGCCGAACTGGCAAATATCGATCCGATGTATCAGTACAGTCTCGCTTGGTTTGTGGGGCTCTATACAGCGTCAATTGACAACACGGACAAAGTGGACGATGTGACAGAAAGGATGGCGGATTTGCGGAAGCACTTTACCTACAGCTTGTACGTCAACATCTGCCGCAGTCTGTTCGAGAGGGTAAGCTAATCTATGTAGACGTGAACGGAACCTCCATAAAGTTTTATGCAGATAGGATTATTTGCTGTTGTGTTGCTGTTCGCTGTTGTTGATTTGATTCCGTTGTTTTTAATTCTTTTTTGTTTTTTCCTTTTTTAATCTTGTTTTGTTTTGTTTTTGTATATTCCATCTCCCATAATTGTGACCCGTTCCATCTCTCAATCTTCCTCACACACACACCACAGGATAAGCTACTTTTTTCGCTGATTTTGAATATAAACCTTCTGAAGTCCGAGGGTGAAATCGATAACTCTGAATGGATGTTCCTGTTGACTGGTGGCGTTGGTCTCGATAATCCTTTGCCAAATCCAGCTAAATGGCTTCCGGCCAAATGTTGGGATGAGATCTGCCGACTCACAAATACGTCATCCAATTTCAAAGGAATTCGCGAACATGTACAGGATAACATTAGCCAATGGAAAGTTTTCTTTGATGCAGAAAACCCCCAGGATGCTGTTATTCCACAACCGTGGAATGAAAAATTGACGACGTTTCAAAAACTTCTCGTTCTGAGGGTATTCCGTTCCGATAAATTGGTTCCGGCTGTGTTGCATTTTGTTTTAGGTAAGCTCCGTATATCTATCATTTTGTGTCTACATCGAAAAAAAGAATTTCCTATATGCGATTTATTGGCTTTATTATTCGTGTAACGGTTTAGCAAAAAAAAAAAAATCAGTTAAAAAACATATGAACAGCGGGATTGAAAAAAGATGGAAGGACATTTTGAATTGTTAAAAAGTATTGAAATTTATGATTACGTTTCTCAAGCTAATATTTGTCATTATTTTTGCCATAAAATACAGGATGTAGATGCGACTGATGCCTGTCATAAGTGCAATAATCGTGTAAATTGACGAATGCTGCATGTATACAAGTGACAAAATACCATTTTTTCTGCCATTAGTTGCCATAATTGTGTTAAATGACCAAAACTGCATTTCTATGAGTGAAAAATGCCATTATTTTGTCCATATTTCAGCCATTAGATGCCATAATCGTGTTTAGTGACTAAAACTGCATCTATACGAGTGACAAAATGTCATTTATTTATGCCATATTTAGCTTTCAGTTGCCATGTTTTCTGTCATTAGTTGCCATAATCCTGTTTAGTGACCAAAACTGCATCTATACGAGTGACAAAATGCCATTTATTTATGCCATATTTTAGCTTTCAGTTACCATAATCATTTTCAATACCAAAAAATATCCGAAATGAAAGATATAACGGCATTATGTCACTTGTGTGATTACACATTTTATTTAATATCTGACATTATTTTGCCATAAAAGTATGGCATGTAGATGCGACTGATGGCTGCCATTTTGAAGCCATTAGTGAGTCATAATCATGCTTAGTGATGAATGTTGCATCTATACGAGTGACAAAATGCCATTTTGTCTGCCAGTAGTTACCATAATCGTGTTTATAGTGACCAAAACTGCATTTCTATGAGTGAAAAATGCCATTATTTATTCCATACTTCAGCCATTAGATGCCATAAGCGTGTTTAGTATCTAAAACTGTATCTATACGAGTGACAAAATTCCACTTATTTGTGCCATATTTCAGATTTTAGTTGCCATAATCATTTTTAATACCAAAAAATATCCCTAATGAAAAATATAAGGGCATTATGTCACTTGTGTAAATTACGCATTTCATTTAATACCTGTCATTATTTTTTTTCATAAAAGTATGACATGTAGATGTTTTTAGTGACCAAAAATATTTCAGCCATTAGATACCATAATCGTGTTAAGTGACGAATACTGCATCTAAGGAAGTGATAAAATGCCATTTATTTATGCCATATTTTAGCTTTCAGTTGCCATAATCATTTTCAATACCAAAAAATATCCGAAATGAAAGATATAACGGCATTATGTCACTTGTGTAGATTACACATTTTATTTAATATCTGTCGTTATTTTTGCCATAAAAGTATGGCATGTAGATGCCACTGATGGCTGCCGTTTTGAAGCCATAAGTGTGTCATAATCGTGCAGAGTGATGAATGCTGCATCTATACAAGTGACAAAATGCCATTTTATTTGCCAATAGTTACCATAATCATGTTTAGTGACAAATAGTGCATTTACACGAGTGAAAAATGCCATTATTTATTCCATACTTCAGCCATTAGATGCCATAATCGTGTTAAGTAACGAATACTGCATCTAAACAAGTGACAACATTTCATTTATTTGTGCCATATGTCAGATTTTAGTTGCCATAATCATTTTTAATACCAAAATATATGCGAAATAAAAGATATGACACTTTGTCACTTGAGTAAATTCCATATTTTGCTGCGCTATTGCGACTAATGCCTGATTTACACGAGTGAAAAATTGCCATTAATTTATATCTTTAAAGTGGCGAGTTAATTGTAAGGATAAATCATTTATAACTGGCATTTACACGAAGGCAAAATAATGGCTCTCTGATGTTCTGTAGTGGCAAGAATGAGCAAGTTCATTCTTTATGGTGTATTGTCATTACTTGCAAAATGGTGTCACAGTGCATTTACAAGACCTCATATTAACGGCGCTATTAAATACCAGTTGGATCAGTCACTTATTTTTTGATGAATATTATGGCAAATAAATACCGATATTTTCTGCCATTTTTTTACTTTCAAATGTCATAAAACACGATTGTGGCAGCATAATAGAAGTAATGACATTTTGTCAAATGAAAAATTAAATTTTTCTTTCAAGTCTCAATACTTTTTCCGGGTGCAAATTGTCATCACTTAATTTCTAAAAATTTTCTATTTTTTGTTTTTTTCTTTTTAGAAAAAATGGGCCGACAGTTTGTGGAACCCCCGCAGTTTGACTTACAAGCATCTTTTAGTGATTCACACAGCTGTATTCCGTTAATATTCATTTTGACACCTGGTGCTGATCCCACAGCCACACTACTCAAATTCGCCGATGATCAAGGTTTCGGGACAAATCGACTGTTCTCATTGTCCCTCGGCCAAGGACAGGGTCCCATAGCAGTGAAACTTATCGTAGATGGCACCAAGTTCGGTAACTGGGTTGTCCTTCAGAATTGTCACTTGGCCAAGAGTTTTATGCCAGCTCTAGAGAAGATCTGTGAAACCCTTCTACCAGATCAAACACATCCAGATTTCCGTTTGTGGCTCACATCATACCCAGCAGAACACTTTCCCGTAGTGGTATTGCAAAATGGCATTAAAATGACAAATGAACCACCAAAAGGCTTACGTTCAAATATAATTCGATCATTTCTAACCGATCCTATCAATGATCCTGAATGGTTTGAGAATTGCCAGCAACCAGGGACATTCAAAAGACTAATCTACTCGTTGTGTTTCTTCCATGCTGTGATTCAAGAACGAAGGTATTTCGGACCGATTGGATGGAATATTCCCTATGAATTCAATGAGACAGATTTGAGAATCAGTTTAATGCAGTTGAGGATGTTCTTAGATCAATATGTTGGTGTGAATTATGAAGCATTACGTTATTTGACTGGAGAGTGTAATTATGGTGGTCGAGTAACAGATGATTGGGATAGACGTACACTCAAAACTACATTGGATCGATTTTACTGTCCCGAAATGTTCGATGAAGAGAAGGTCTATTATTTGGATGATGAAGAAGTGTATTATGTACCGGAGTTTAGGGAGAATGAGGCTTATGTGAACTTTACTAAACAGCTGCCATTAATAGCTAAGCCAGCAGTGTTTGGATTTCATCCCAATGCAGATATTATGAAGGATCAAAATGAAACGGATGAACTATTGGCACACACTCTTTTAACACAGGTAAGGTGTTTGTTTCATGCAATTGTGTTTGGGGCTTAAAATTGAATAATATTCTGTGAGTTCTTGACTGTTTACCTAGAAGTTAGGAATTGGTCTAGATATAGATATCGCCACTTTTATCCTTATTCTGAAAATTGTTTCCCATTCGTCTATTAATGTTCACTAATTCCTTCGAATCCAATACTTACGCTGTGTAAGCTGAAACTATGATAAGTCGGTTGACACAAATGGTCAACGCGTTGACTCTCTCGGACGTCAAAATGACGTAAAATTTTGTCCTAAAGTTATCTTGTCGTGTGATCGTCAACACGTTTACACTTTCGTTCACATGGAATTAGGACAAGTTGACAGACTGCTCGCCAATGCATTGACTGTATCTTTTTGTTGACACAGCAGAATTTTTTGCCATGCTAATGGATACTGGTTGACCTTCTTTTCAATCTAATTTTTCAATTTTGTTGAAGTTTTTTTATTTCCAACGACATTGTAGCCAATTTCCAATAGAATTTGACAGTCTTTGGCTTGACAGATGGCAGGGACAAACTTTATTTGACGGAAGAAGTGGACTTCGATCTAAATGTCATCCATCAATTGCCCTAAACTTACCTTTTTCCGGAGCAGTAAAAAGCTTTGAAAATTTCAGATTGCTTAGAGGTTTTTTTAAAATGGTATTGTTATTTGCAGAAAAAACTAAAACTTTTTAAAGGAATTTTATTGAAACCTCACACACAGCTTGTTTCAATCCATTTCAATATCAACTTACCCTTTACAAACTAAACGAAATATTTGCCACATTCATGAAAAAGTACGTATACACCCAAGTGCACCATTGTTTTTAGTGAAAATGTGAAACAAAGATTTGCAGAAAATTTAAGGTTGGTCTGAAGAAAATTTGGACCTTCTTGCTTCATTTGCTCTTTACTCAAAGTCAACTTAATACCTCGCCACCATTTAAAAAAAAGAGTAAGATTGTGTGCAATTGGGATGGTTGGTCGTTTTCGGTTGAAATCTTGGACGGGCCCATCAGAAGAATGATGGCAGATGAACATTTTAAGGGCAGCGCTTATATCCCCGTAGTGGGCTAATGGCATCGGGATATCCGACATGCTGTCCAAAGGCTTAACAAAGACCTGGTCTTCCGGATTCGGGGGCTGTGTCGTGCGTCTGGTTAACTTCCTTACCACGTAAAAAATGTTGGTTATGAGAGAGAGACACACATAAAAAATCTTGAATAAGAAATAAATTTGGCGGCGCAACAGCTCGAGGAGAACCAGGGCCTAGTGACTTACAACTCTCAACTAGTGTTGTTGGCCTGGAATGGAGGATACCTGTAATGCTAGATGAGAAGCACTTATTCAGACAAGTATACTCTTGGAGGATTTGTCAGTTCCTTGAAAGACGCAGTACCTCGGGAAAAACATTTTTGTTTTTAAGTGGCAGCGGGTGGGAATCGAACCCAGACCTTCGGCATGACAGTCCAATGCACTAACCATTATACCACGAGATACTTCAACCTCAGATAATAATAACCCTCAAATGGCAACAAGACCGGGCACGTCAATGGATAACGAATTGATAGTATGAACTTGGAACATGCAAACCCCATACATCCCAGGTGCAACTCAAAAACTTGAGTCTATCCTCATGTGGTATATAAGGCATATGGTAATCCAGGAGATTCAATCTTGCAATAGATAGGATCAGGTATGATGAAAAAAAAAAGATTGCGACATTTATTACAGCTGTGATGAAAGACTTTATATGTTAGGATGCGGATTCATCGCGGAAAATTGGTTAAGAAGCAAAGTAATCGACTTTTAACCGATAAGGGAACGCCTGTGATCCGCATTCAAGCCACATTCCATAATATAAGGCTGAGCTGGAGTTGAGAGCTCTTCAAAGGATGAATATATGACCTCCTGGACAGAACTTACGGAGCCTGCCCGGAGTACGATGTAAACATTTTGCTCGAGAACCTCAATGCTCAAACTGGACAGGTAGACACCTTACGCAAACCCTCCACGTAGAGACAAATGAAAATAGCCACGAAGTGAAAAACTTTTCAGAAGCTCATAATACAGTTACAAGTGGCACTAGGTTTCCACAGCTACGAATTCAAAATGCAATCTGGCGCTCCCCAAATGGACGATAAGCCCATGCTTCTGCTGATCTACGGAATACACGGCTCTAACATCCTAGACGTGCGTGCTTTTCGAGGGGCAAACGTTGACTCTGACCATTTCCTTGTCGCGGCAAGGTTGAGAGCTTGACTGTCAAGTGAAAAGAAACTTCGCATCGCGCAGTTTCGCGCAAATTCGTCGTTAGTCGCCTTAGGATACCTGCAGTTGCCAGAGCCCTTAAAGTGAGCATCTGAGTGAGAAGCTCTGTGCTGTGCATTCACCTGCCACAGACACCAAAAGTCAATAGGCTTTCAACTACCAACCGCAAAAAAGGTGACAGAAGATGCACATGCGAATATGCGGCAGCGTAAAACAATAGCAGTGAGAAAGGAGTACATAGCAAAGAATAGAGAGGAAAAAATGACGCTGCGTAGAAAAAAGAGGGCGTTACACAGTTTCCCAGCTTAAAGAGTGAAGTTTTACCCAATCAAACCGGTGCTTCTCCGGTTTGGCAAAACAGATGGGTTTAAAATTCTTCACACGTAAGACGAAGTGCACGCTTTATAAGCCCTTTTCATTCTTGCTTTATGGCATCGAGTGTTGGGCAATAAACATAAAAGGAGAGCTAATATTAAGCACTTTTGAAGGAAAATTTTTTCGACCGATATTTGGCCCTGTGTGCGAGGAGGGTGAATGGAAGAGAAAATACAACCACGAACTCTATGAGCTTTATCACAATGTGGATCCTGTCCTGAAAATCAAAAGATGTTGATTTCATCGGCTCGGCCACATCGAGCGATTGGGAATCCCAGCCCTCAGGATCGAGAAAACGAAGAAGACTGAACCTCCGGTACAAAGACCAAGCCACCGTGGATTCCAGAGAATTCGCTCTAGAGTCTATAATAATGTTTCAGCCAAGAGAGTCTTTGAATCCCAGCCACCAGGTTTGAGAGAACAAAGAAAACCAAACCTCCAGCTTAAGCCCCAAGCCTTCGTGGATGCCAGAGAGCTTGGTTAAGCGGCTTTAATATTGTTCCATCCAAGAGAGTCTTTGGATCCCAGCCCCAGGTTCGAGAGTACGAAGAAGATCGAACCTCATGTTTAAGGACCAAGCCTTCATGGATGCCATATAGCTTGGTTTAGAGTCTATACAAATATTCCAGCCAAGATAGTCTTTGAATCCCAGCCCCCAGGTTTAAGACAATGAAGAAGATCGAACCTCCCGTTTAAAGACCAAGCCTTCGTGGATGACAGAGAGCTTGGTTTAGAGGCTATAATAATGTTCCAGCCAAGAGAGTCTTTGAATCCCAGCCCCCAGGCTCGACAGAACGAAGATGGCCAAACCTCCGTTTTAAAGACCGAGCCATCACGGATACCAGAAAGCTTTGTCTAGAGTCTATAAAAATGTTCCATCCATGATAGTCTTTGAATCCCATCTCCCAGGTTCAAGAGATCGAAGAAGATCGAACCTCCCATTTAAAGATGAATGGTGGATGCTGGAAAGCTTGGTCTAGAGTCTATAATAATCTTCCAGCCAAGAAAGTCTTTGAATTCCAGTTCCCTATTTCGAGAGAACGAAGAAGATCAAACCTCCCGTTTAAAGACCAAGCCTTCGTGGATGCCAAAGAGCTTGGTTTAGAGGCTATAATAATGTTCCTGGCAAAAGAGTTTTTGAATCCCAGCCTACAGGTTAACGAGAACGAAAAAGGCTGAACCTCTGGTTTACAGACCAAGCTATCGCGAGTGCTAGAAAGCTTGGTCTAGAGTCTAGATGACTGGAAGCAGTGTGCTTTGAATCGTAGAGGATGGAAGGCTGCCGTGTCTCAGGCTAAGTAGTAGGGATAAGTAAGCAAAGTTATCTGGATACCAGTTCATGAAGTGTCGGTCGTAGCCCAAGACACGGCGGCTTTATAGCCTCTACGAGTCCGAGTGAGCTGCTTCCAATCATCTAGACAATATCCTCTTGCATCCACGAAGGCTTCGTCTTTGAACCGGAGGTTCGGTCTTGGTTCATTCTGTCCGCCCAAACATGTATGAAAAAGGTCTAAATGGTTATTGGTTTAAAAAAACGGTGCCCCCCATGCCACAATGCAAATCAAACAATGCAGTTTCTGCAAAAAAAAATTTCTGGAAGTGTGCTGTCAAAAAATGCCAAAATAAACTGTCCATCCAGATCTCAGCAAGTACGTTCGACCATGTTGTGCATTTTATTGTCGGTCTCTTCTCTAGGTGCAATCTCCATTTTTTCAATACAAATTCAATTTTCATTTAAACGGTGAATGTTAAGCTTCGCCTGAAAACTTATACACACCCAAGTGCTTCCTCCTCTTTCAGAAGATTAATTTTTAACATAAAGTTTAATTTCAATACAAAATTTAATTGAATTCTGTTTTTTTGTTTTCCAAAACGCTGCCTCCAAAAACATCAAGGATCGAGTGGTAAGTACACCTGCAGATAAAGGTATCTTTACCTATAATAGACCGCTCTACCTGCATCTGCATGGCTTTTTCTTTACAAAAAGTTAATTAACCATTTAAAGAGAAAATTATAATATTTGATTGTATTTCCTTTCGCTAACCCCCTGATGTCCCCCACTCCCCACCCTCTCATCAAAAACGCACCATTTTGTAAACGTGAATAAATAAAGGACCTAGCCGCACAACGGGTAAGTTTGTATATGTAAAAGTATACACAATACAATCAGGCATAATTAACCTTTGTTCGTTGTGTGATGATGCCTCCGTTCGTTGTTCGTTGTTCGTTAGTGTGCTAACTTTTCAATTTATTCTTCGCACTTTGCTTCCATTTTGGTTTTTCATTCCTCCTCTGGCTTTGTGTATTTACTGTTGGATGCTGGATGATGCTAATGCTGATGCTAATAAAACAAAGAAATCCCTGACACAGCAGGCAATTTACATTGAAGGCTTATCCAGGAAATTTCCCGAAAACCTTCATTTACCTAATGTTCCTAAATGCCCTGAATTCCTATCCCTTGACGTTTCCTCCTTTCTATCCCACCTCACACAGGACACAACTACTGCAGGCGGCGGTAGTGGCAATGATGGTGCCGCAGCAACACCTGAAGAACTGGTAATTAATGTAGCCTCAGATATTCTAATGAAGCTTCCCGAAGACTTTGATCGCGATGCTGCGTTAGCTAAATATCCAACAAGCTATCATCAGAGCATGAATACAGTGCTGGTGCAGGAAATGGTGCGCTTTAATGTTTTACTCGGAACCATTCGCACCAGTTTGGTAACTTTGAAGAAAGCCATTAAGGGTGAGTACTTTTATACATACTTTACTTTTTCATATACCTCTAACCTCCACCCTATATGTATATAATCACTTATACCTTTATTTACACACCGGGGATTGGAGCAAATTATTTTCTAATTGAATGTATCCAATTAGGGCTAGATTGAGATTTGGTAGGCACCGTAGGGTGTATGAGGTAACGAGGGAGAAAATGGCCTTTTGTAATAATTACGATTGATGTGGAAGCGATTTTAGTCCCTTTTAAAAAATATTTATTGGGTTTTTTGTTCATTTGGCAGGAGAGAGAGAGAGGAGGAGAGAGTTAATGTAATGTGGTTGATGTTTAATTTGAATTAATTGGAGCTTTGTGCAATGTGTGTAATTATATTGGAATTAACGTCATATTCTGGGTGTAATTAGAGAGTTGTCATTGATTGCAAAAATATTTTACATCAAGCTTTGTGTGATGTTAAATGAATATTTCAGTATACATATGTACATAATGCAAGTTCATAATATTTATGTAAACTGAAATTACTTGTAGAATTAAGCTGCTTACGTTGCCTCGACCTGCAATATCGCACCATCTATTGCGCTCGTCAGTTATCCTCCGATTAATTTGTAAATGGTCCTGACAGTACCTAAATGTAAATGGTCAGTTTTACAGACAAAAATGATGCAAATTTAAAAATAAAAATAATCCTGAAACCTGTAATTGGACCTTACAGGAATATCAGAACCGGTAGGTGGGAGGCTTAAATGACAAGGGGTATATAGGCAATGAAAACGAAGGGCTCAGAGATATAATGAGAGTACATGATGGTGTTGGCAATCGTAATGGCGAAAGTGAATGGCTTGCCACAAGATGTGTACATAATTTGGGGTCGACTGACGATAAGACTCCTCTAATGAAAACGGCCACTTGGCAAACAGTCGACGTTCTAAAAGTATGTTGACTCTTCGACGTCGACGTGCGCAATAGAAAAAGAGCACATTTGGGAATTGCCAGGAACCATCATCTCATTATAGCTACTGTTAGATTTTGAGTAGCCGAAGTTTGAAGCTTCCAAGAAAGCACCTAAGGGATTTGGTTTAAAACTGATTAAGTGCTGAACACTGAAGAAACCCTCAGTGCGGCAACTACCTTAAGAGACCTCTTTCCAATTTTTGGTTTAGAAGTTTGGATTACTCCTTTTCCACTTACTTTTCACTCCAACGGGCGGCGCACAGTGGGGCCGAGGTGGAAAAAACCTCAAATATAAAAGTGTTTAATATGACATTGTGATAAACTTTTCTTTCAGTATTTTTCATGCGGAATCCAGCTGTTATAATGATTTTATAGTAAAAAATAAGCTTTCGACCGAAATAAGGGGTTAAAACGGACCATTGAAATTTTGAGCCTTTAAAACTAATGTTTTCCATGATTCCTCCATCTTACGGATTGTTATTTTAATTTTTTCCTTGAATGTACTGTGTTAATATGTATATACCTTAAGCCTTAAGGTTTCTGATGAGAAAATTATTTACTCCATTTTTTCGACTACACCGTAAAATATAGCCAAAATTTGGACATCGGGTGTACTTCCGGACTTTAGTAGACATACAAAAAAAGCTCCACCTTCCTAAGGTCTATTTCAGCTCTTTTCTGGTAGTCCTGGTGGTAGTGAAGATCGTATTAAAATTTCATCACCAGATTCTACCAGTTTTGGGATCAGTGAATAGAAATTTAATTTAAGAAATAAGATAATTTCTGATTGATTATAACCGGTTCAATAAAGACGTGATTGTTTTTTCACAGCATTCGAAATGGAATTTAAAAATTCTATTATTCTTCTTCAAAAATAACTTTCGATCACTCCAATCCGCTTTTTCTTCTCTGAGAAATCGTGATTTACTTTTTAGTTTCCACCTGACCGTACTTTATACAAAATATCCGAATATTATTTCCCCTTAACTCTGATCATAAAACGGATGATACCATTCAATTTACGGGTGCAAATACATATTAAATGATACCGCTTAGAGGTTTTTTTTCCCTAAATCGTAGGTTTGGCCCCACTGTGCGGCGGCGGCGTGGCTGGATGGCAGCGCCACAGGAGTGAAAATGGTGTACAGAAGGAGTCGCAGAAAAAGAAACAGACTTGGCTTCTCACAGAAATTTGGACATGTTGAAGGATAGATAAACAAAAAGTAACTATTACATCAAACCGGTGTAGAACCGTCTTTCTATATGATTTTCAAGGAACTAACAAATGTGCGTGAAGTTAGGACCGCCGAGGGCTGTAGCATGAAGTTAGCACCGCCATTTTCTATTTAAAAAAAAAGTCGTGCTGCATTGTGATCAACTTGTACCGTAAAATTAAAAAAAAATCGCAAATTTGCAAATTTTACGAATGATTTTTATTTTTAATTTCGTAAAGTGAAAGTTGTGTTGTTTTGTGCTCAATTTGTGCTGCCGTTTTCCAAAGAGATAAAAAAAAATTTGAATGTTTGGTACTTTTACGGCCAAAAAACAGTTTGCAAGTAGGGCACAATGCAGCACGACTTCTATTTTGAAAATCGAAAACGGTGGTGATAACTGCACGCAAAGTTTTGTTTTGGCCATAATAATTGCATAACTATACGAATTTTTTTAATCTTTTTGATTCGTAGTAGCATTTTCTGAGCAAAAAGCAGCGTAACTTTTTTTTTAAAGAAATTTTGAAATTTCGCAAAAATTTCATTCGTAAAGTTTGCTAATTTGCGAATTTTTTAAAAATATTTACGTTACAAGGTAGCACAAGTTGGGCACAAAATTGCGCAACTTTCTTTTTTTGAAAATCAAAAATGGTGGTGCTTAACTTAACGCTAAAAAAAGTACCCTCTAAAAACCAAATCCTTCTTTTTTTAAATACGGCACATGGCAGCACAAGCTGGGCACATTACAGCACAACCTTTTTTTTCAAAAACCAAAATGGCGGTGCTAACTTAACGCACATTACTAACAAGAGTGTAATGTTGCTGTTAAATGGTGTGTTCAGGTTAGTTATTTCCGAAGAGTAGCTCCCTGACTCATCTGGCGTGGTGCTTTATATTATTATTTCGCTGCCAAAAAAAATCGAAATGTTAGTTTTTCCTGGTTGATCTCAAAACTTCGGTAGAGGCTCTTAAAATATTAATCCTCCTAGACTAAGAGCCCACAGTAGATTTTGGGTGTGAACGATAGCAAAAAAAGAAGTATAGGCGTCAAAAGCTTCATTAAAGACTATTAAAAAAATCAAAGTCTTGCAGTCCACAACTGGGGCCTTTGCGAGAAACAGTGCATCAAAAAAAAATATGAATGCAACTTCGAGGATAATCGTGTTAGCTGAAATTGGTTTTCACTCCTTCCTTGAGAAGCTCCTCGGATCACATATCATGGAACCTGAGACCATTTGAGTGTATAGTTCGCTCTACCGGACCGTTAAAAAAATTCAAAATTCTAAGTGAAAAACGGTTTTTTTAAACAGTCTGGCAGGGCGAATTAAACACTCAAATGATCACAAATTCCTTGATATGGGATCCGCGGAGCTTATCTAGGGAGGGGTGAAAACCAATTTCGGCTAACACGATATTCCTCGAAGTTGCATTCATATTTTTTTTTTCGATGCACTGTTTCTCGCAAAGGCCCCAGTTGTGGACTGCAAGACTTGGATTTTTTTAATAGTCTTTAATGAAGCTTTCGACGCCTTTACTTCTTTTTTTGCTATCGTTCACACCCAAAATCTGCTGTGGGCTCTCGGTCTATCCTTTAATCTGAGCATTTCTTATTGATATTTAGAGAGCACGAGTAGCAATTTTCCGTTTCTCATACGAAATGTAGGAACAGAAATATGGTGCTGCATTCTCATTCTTATATCTCAAAAAACTGTAGTAGTATGTATCTAGTTAATTGAAAAGTTAATTGAAAAGTTACTAGAATGATAGAAAATTTAACGTTCTACAAAAAAGTACTGATGTAAAATTTACGTAGCTACCCGTTTTGATGATATTCCTCCTCGTGTCTCTGAGGCCATACTTTTCCCATACAAAGGAGAATAGGACAAAACGGTCTACAGGACCAATAACGACGAGACATATGTCGTTGGAAAGGTATTTTTATGAACTACAATAGTTTCTATGAAGGCTTACTTCATATCGCTGTGTGAAAAAAGTTATTCGCTAAATAGAATTGTGTTCTGGTGCATTCTAGTATGAATAAAATATATTTAGTATGGCCAAAATTTATGAAAACTGGTCTAACAAATAACAACAATATATACGTCATTGTAAAGGTATTTCCATTACCTACAATACCTTTAACAGCACTTTGATTCAAATCACTGTGTGAAAAAAGTTATTCGAAAATTAATGAATTATTGTGGTTCATTTTAGTGTGAAAAAATGCTTTCTTTTTAGTATGGGCAAAAAGTGTGAACGCAAGTTCAACCAATAACAACGTGACGTATGTCGTTGGAAAGGAAATTTTATGTACTACAATAGTAAATAAGGCAGCTTTTTTCAAATCGCTGTGTGAAAAAAGTTATTCGCTACTTGTTACTCATGCTCCATAAATTTTATCTGTACCAAATATCCCTAAAGCAGCGAATAACTTTTTCCACACAGTGATTTCAAATAAGTTGTTATGAAAACTATTACTGTTCATAAAAATACCTTTTCAACGACATACATATTTATTGGTATTGATAAGACCAGTTTGTATACATTTGTTCCACACTGAAATGTACCAAAACAAAACCTTGGTTAGTAAATATCTTTTTTCACACAGCGATTTGAAATGAACTGCCATAGTGACTATTGAAGCACATAAAAATACCTTTCCAACGACATATGACTCGTTTTTATTGGTTTCTAGACCACCTTCCATACAGTTTTGCCGATTGTCCTTTATATGAGAATCTGTTTCACTTTTTCTTCTCGTTAGTGAAATAGGTTGGTATTCAAGACCTTTTTAATTAATTTAATTTATTTGTCGATACGTAAACCAAGTGAACGACCGTAATTTAGTAAAATTACTCTACTGCGCACCACGATTAAACAATGAGTTATGAAATATGGTTATTGTTGACAGAAGAGTCAAACTAACCGAAAAAGACAACGAAAGATGAGAAGAAAAAGAGATACGAAAAATTGCAAACAGTAGAGCTTGTTTATGAAAGCTGCCACCAAGGCTGCTTTATAAACGACGAAATATTGTTAATTTTATTGATTAAAATAAACGAAATTCAGCCCTATCAATAAAAATTGCTCAGATATCTTCTGATTCACAAATGAAGTAAAATGGGGATCAGAAGTTAGTTCACGAATTTAAATTTCATATCAATAAAAATATAAACTGCCAATCCAGGTTAAGTTCAAAATCTTAACGAAAATCTACTACAATCAACAAGAACTCTACTGTTTCCAAAGACTATTTATTGAAATGCACATATACTTTCTCACTAAATGTGAACTTTTGCACATACGCTCTCTCATTTGAAGTTGTAAGTAACAAGTGTGTCACCAGCGTCTGTTTCCTTTTATTTCTAATTTTTGGCAGCAATGACAGAAGTAAAGAAGTACTTAATTACTCGTTTAATTTACCTACCTTGGTGAATTAGTCCATTACTTTGAATTTTGATTTATTGATAAGATTTGACACTTAACTCACTGACTAAAGATTATTCGTGTTTTATTTGCGTTTATGAATACCAGACCGGTGATACTTTATTGCAAGTACAGTGGGGTACTTGTAATAAATAATGGACGCCAGGTATTTTAGTTAGACTTAACTAGCAAAATTCCAAATCTAATTATTATAAGATGAAAAGAAAGTAAAACAAATGAAATACAATTTTTATATGTCCAGATGGGGAATTTAAACTATTTTTATTTAAGAAACCTTGGATAAACCAGGATAAAACCCAAAACTGTTTGCGATTATAAAAAGAGAACAAAAACAAAGAAAATGAAACGCAAAATGGACCCTTAACGCACAGTATAAAAAAATCCGTAATGAAAAGATAAAATTCACAAATTAAAATGAAACTGGATAAGGTCTGTTGAAAATTTACTGGTAATGTTCCTCTTTAATTTTTCTCCTCTATGTCCTCGAAACTCGTTCCTAGTTTCTTCACTTCTTGAATCACCTTTCCTCTTTTCCTTTTCAACAACTCAAAATTTATATTAAGTGAAATTTCAAATCTTTTCCTTGACTTGTATTCTTTAAATTTTCCAAGCATAGTTTACAGTATCCCTGCGGAAAAAAAATCAAAATTTTCAAAACGATTTTCCACCTATTCTGTGCACCAAATTTAATAACATTCAAGGCGAAAAACGTTTGCCTTGGCCTTGGTCACTGAGTCATTAATGAACCCTTAGTTAATAAACTATAGGCCTAAAAAAAGAAAATGAATATTTTTGGATGCAAAAACTATTTGCATGCAAATAATGCCTTGAGGTGAATATATTTATTTTTGTGGAAGTGTAAGCCGACCATAAAAAAAATATTTTAGTCACACTTTTTTTCGCATGCAAAACAATTACCGGGCCATTGTTTTGCAAGACATTCCGTGACAGCAATGGTTTTTTTGTTTGCATAAAACTGTAAACCAATAATGAAAACAATTGATTTTGCATTTCACCTCAATTATTTTTGACATACGAGAATATTTGGATAGATTTTTTTTCGCACGGGAGCTGTTAACTAGGCTTTATCCTCCAAATATCAACTATTCGCTTGGTTATTTCTCTCAAAAGTGAACTTCCTAGCTATCAAGTAACAACCCAATTCCTTCCCTTGGTCATTCCAATTACTCACATATTCATTATATTATATTCAGCGATTCGCTTTTGTGATCATCAGTCACGGGAAATCGACTTCCTGGAAGTCTTTTTCACTTCCAGAAAATCTTAATCTCACACAAACAAAAGTTCAACAAGTTGCTGGACGTCTTTCAAAAAATTGCCGACACTTAATGGCATCCCAAACTAGAATTTTGAGAAAAATTAAAAAGAATCAAAGCAGAGAAAAGGCCTTCGCTAGGTATTCTCTGGTGTCGATTCAAGCAAATATGCTTGGTATACTTTTATTATTATTTGGGTTGGGAAGTAATTCTATAACTCGGGTGATTCGAAGCGTGAAGCAACTATTCAAAAACCAATTATTTCGAGACGAAAAGCTGAAACATTTTAAAAACCACGAAACTCCATTTTTTTTAAATTCCGATAGTCCTTTTGTAATTAAAAATTAAGATACGATTTAAAAGATTAAAGAAAAAGCGTTAACTACCCAATTTGTTTACAAAAAAGTTATTTAGTTAAGTTAAGTAATTTTTTTCGTTTGGAATAAAAGGCCCTTTTATACCGTTCGCGAATCGAACCAAGAAGCTAGCGAATCAATCAATTTGGTATAACGATAGGCCCTAAACTTCAAAATTAAGCGAACGGAAAATGTAAGTGACTGGCCGGCGAACAATAATTAAACACGAATTTCTTATTATTTTGTGATAAAAATGAGTTTATTAAATATTTGCAATCAAAAATAATCAACAAAAAAAGAGACGTTCACCACACAAAACCATTAAATAATTTCGTTTTAAAACTAAAACACCAGGCAAAACCTACACCAAATTGAACAAATTTAAAAAGCCGTTGTAGTGTAGTCCAGGCTGGTTGGTTTATTTTGTTTTCCGCAAAAAAAAGGATATTTATTACGATAATATCACGATATGTCCATTTGAATAATTTAATTAAGATCAAAACTGAAGAAAATTGAAAAATTCCGCCCTTTAAAATGTATTTTTTGATTTAACTTTGTTTATTTCATACTTAGGGAAAAAAACTGATTGTAATGAAAATTTCCTGTTACAGCGATGAATTTTTAGTAAAACGAATTCATTCGCCAACCCAAATATGAACTTGCAAAACATTCGCTAAACCGTTCGACTTCAAGCGAACGTTCGATTCGCGAACCGTAATAAGGCCCAAAGTAAGAGTCCATCTGATTCGTTGTTTCTTCACCACATCCGTTGGCACATCAATATGAGACGTTTGTCTGCATGGTTAATACAATCATGGATTTCGGAACCGCCCGTTCCTCTCGAATTAATTTTTGTTTGCATATACATACATTCATATTAACTCAAGCTCAAAGCTCTTTAACGAGTTTTTTTATATAATTATTGAAAGAACGAGTTTCATTTTTACACGATATACATGTGTAGGTAGTAGACTGAGAGCCAATGACATAAAAAGTCAAGTCATTTGCGTAAACTTGTAAGTCACATCAGTAATAGCAAAGAATATAAAGTTACCAAGAAGTTGCATCTCATACAAATTTGGCGGGTTCCAACATTGGAACCCGTCAAAAGTATCCTCCTTTTTACTATCCTTATAATACGAATAGTGAATATTATGGTATGCGTGGCGTTTGCCAAGATTGTATGAAAAAGAATTTTTCTCTTAATTATTTTTTTGTTTCGTTCTTTGTATTATTATTTTGAGAGCTTTTGGAATCGGATTTTATTTTAAGATCCAGATAATACTTCTTGGTAACTTTATATTCTTTGGTAATAGCCTTTAAGGTGTTGAACCATTAGCCGTTTGTCTGCCTACCTAAACATACGACGAACAGGTGCACAGTTTGACGTACAATTGGTGTCAAAGGTCAAACGCTCTTTTGTTTGACCCTTAAAAGATAGACAGCGCCAAAATGTGCAAGACAGTGGCGATTCCTCTCAGTTGGCTAGGTTGGCTGCGCCAACCCTAAAATTTCGTCTTGAATACACGTACTACAAACAATTTGTTTGTATTAAAACTTGAGAATAAAATATCCTTTTATGTTGATAAAAAAACAACACCCCAATCCGTTTAAATCATTATAAGACCAGCAAAACCTATTTAAATCGAGCCATTCACTGCAACCCCTACGTGCTATATTAATCCCATACAAAGTAGGAATCCCTTTATTTTTCTTTCAATGGCCGTGTTGGCTACACAAATTTGCGCCAACAAATCTCATACAAATTACATATTATTCCCGATGTGCTGTGTCACTCTATCTTTAAGAACAGACCCACAAAAATACCCACACAGGTTGGCTCTATTGATAGAGCCAACGTCTGGGTAGAAAAATGTGAGTTGATTGCCGACCAGTACCCACCAGTGGAGAACCTAGTTATCTGAATCAAATGTTTTAGTTCGAATTTTATATGGTTAACTTGAAAAAATCATAACTCCCATTCTACTCATCCGATCTTCAAGGTTAAGGTCTTTAAATAAAGCCAAAATGACACGCTACATTGTGTGAAAAAATCATTGAAAAGGAGTACAAAATTTCATACTAAAAGGGTGATTAAGTCTGCCTTCAATTCGATTTGCAGTATTCTAAATTCAAAAGTTGATGAAAAATTTCACAATTTGAAAAAACAAAAAATGCTTTTTTTATTGCTTATTTTCTCTTCTAAGATTATGTTATACAATGTTTTACCATCAAACCTACATGAGCGGTGCTAAAATTTTTTTAAATGATTTTTTACAAATTAAATGCGTTTTAATTAAAAAAACTGATCGACATAGCTACATTAATATAATGATTACTCAAACAAATCTGCATGATTCTTTATAATTAAGGTTTTAAAATACTGTCAGTAAGATAATCGTTAGATTTATAAAAAAAATTGTTATTTTTTACATGGAAACTATGAAAAAAATGTAAAAACAATTTGAAGTAATGTTTTTTTACACCTACTTAATGGCATTAATATCTAAAAATTTCATATAAATAGTGAACATAGAAAAAAAAATTTTGATCAAGTATTTAAATTTAGTATAAAGACTAAATATATGAAGGTAATCACAAAGCTGTACATCCAACACTAGAGCAGGAAATAAATATTATTTGAATTTAATACATTTAAATCATGCTTTGTTGTACATTGTTCCGGCTTCACTAAAACGTTAATAACTTTTTTAATTACCAACGGATTTTAATGAATCAGATTTTTTTTCGATTAACAGTTAAAAATACTTTTATTTTAATGTATCATACATCATTGTAAATCACGGAAAAGCTAAGAAAAAATGTACACACAAAAAAAATACCTTTAATTTTTGCATATGAAAATAATTGAAAGAATTCAGGGCCCAGATCACGTAACACGATTCGATTGAACGATCATCGTTTCGACTATTACTCTCTCTATTTTTCCCTGTAGATGTGAATAGAGATTGATAAAAAAACAACACCCCAATCCGTTTAAATCATTATAAGACCAGCAAAACCTATTTAAATCGAGCCATTCACTGCAACCCCTACGTGCTATATTAATCCCATACAAAGTAGGAATCCCTTTATTTTTCTTTCAATGGCCGTGTTGGCTACACAAATTTGCGCCAACAAATCTCATACAAATTACATATTATTCCCGATGTGCTGTGTCACTCTATCTTTAAGAACAGACCCACAAAAATACCCACACAGGTTGGCTCTATTGATAGAGCCAACGTCTGGGTAGAAAAATGTGAGTTGATTGCCGACCAGTACCCACCAGTGGAGAACCTAGTTATCTGAATCAAATGTTTTAGTTCGAATTTTATATGGTTAACTTGAAAAAATCATAACTCCCATTCTACTCATCCGATCTTCAAGGTTAAGGTCTTTAAATAAAGCCAAAATGACACGCTACATTGTGTGAAAAAATCATTGAAAAGGAGTACAAAATTTCATACTAAAAGGGTGATTAAGTCTGCCTTCAATTCGATTTGCAGTATTCTAAATTCAAAAGTTGATGAAAAATTTCACAATTTGAAAAAACAAAAAATGCTTTTTTTATTGCTTATTTTCTCTTCTAAGATTATGTTATACAATGTTTTACCATCAAACCTACATGAGCGGTGCTAAAATTTTTTTAAATGATTTTTTACAAATTAAATGCGTTTTAATTAAAAAAACTGATCGACATAGCTACATTAATATAATGATTACTCAAACAAATCTGCATGATTCTTTATAATTAAGGTTTTAAAATACTGTCAGTAAGATAATCGTTAGATTTATAAAAAAAATTGTTATTTTTTACATGGAAACTATGAAAAAAATGTAAAAACAATTTGAAGTAATGTTTTTTTACACCTACTTAATGGCATTAATATCTAAAAATTTCATATAAATAGTGAACATAGAAAAAAAAATTTTGATCAAGTATTTAAATTTAGTATAAAGACTAAATATATGAAGGTAATCACAAAGCTGTACATCCAACACTAGAGCAGGAAATAAATATTATTTGAATTTAATACATTTAAATCATGCTTTGTTGTACATTGTTCCGGCTTCACTAAAACGTTAATAACTTTTTTAATTACCAACGGATTTTAATGAATCAGATTTTTTTTCGATTAACAGTTAAAAATACTTTTATTTTAATGTATCATACATCATTGTAAATCACGGAAAAGCTAAGAAAAAATGTACACACAAAAAAAATACCTTTAATTTTTGCATATGAAAATAATTGAAAGAATTCAGGGCCCAGATCACGTAACACGATTCGATTGAACGATCATCGTTTCGACTATTACTCTCTCTATTTTTCCCTGTAGATGTGAATAGAGACAGCTACAGTCAAAACGACGATCGTTCAATCGAATCGTCTTACGTGATCTGGGCCCAGTATAAATGTAACTTATCAACATTGGTATTTTTTTTTAATATTTCAAAATGAGGTGTCAAATAATGGATTATAATACCTAATTTAAATTATTTTCAGTCAAACAAAATTATAAAAAACTTCACAAGAAATTTTAGGGGGAAACAAACTTAGGGCATCTATATAAATATATGCTTTTCGAGCACATTTACCAGAAAAATACATAGCTTGAATATTAAGGAACTAAAATACACCTTATTTATGATTTAGTATTTGTCTTATAAATCAGAAATATCTAAATTATAAAGCTCAATTGGAAGTAAAATATCAAAAATGTGTTTTTAAAAAAGTCTCACATTAAAAACTACTAAATTAATCCCCCTTTCGGCAAACTATATGGCTTATATTTATCAACCAAGCCCACAAAATGGATTTAATTTTTCAAAATTCTATTTCATCAATCCTAATAAAAAAATTGATATATAAAACATTGCTGTACGTTGCTCAAAAGCTTGAGTATTGATTTTCAATTTATTAATTAATTATAAGAAAATTCACATTCTGATAATTTTCAAGGTAGCCGTAGAAACCAAATAAAATCAAAAATTGTCGATCCAACTGCATTAAATTTGCTATTAGTCGAGAAATACTGCTTTGATTTTTAAAAATAAGGTGTCTATTGGCGTTTTTCTATTTTAGCTCAGAGCACATCAGATCAGATTCAAAACACAAAAATAATTGAATCAGAGGGCTCAGATAATAAAATTTTCAATTTCTGAATCTGATCTGATCTGCTCTGAGTTAAAAAAGAAAAACGCCATATAGAGAGATTAATCCTCAATTTTTTAGAGCGTTACAGTTTACAGGTTACATTTTCATAAAATTTGAGTAGCTGAGATGCCTAGAAAAGGCTTAAAAGCATGTTTTTTACTATATTTACAATAATTTCATCCTTATTTTTCAAAGTGTTTAATTAATGTAATAATTTGGACTAATGTGTCAATAGAGAAAGAAATGTTGTCGAAGATAAGAGAAAGTGAAAATTTTTAGGAACCGGTTCTCGAAATTTTTTTGAAAATAGAGTGACGACTGGATTTTATGTATGTAGGTATAGATAAATGAGTTGTATTAAAACTCATTATAGAGGAAAAAAATTTAAAAATTTTGCTTTTATTACATTCAGCTTTGATCAAAGGATTATTCGTAGCCAACCCAGAACTCAAGACCAGAAATCGCCACTGGTGCAAGAAACACTCAGGTTAACACAGGTAAACAAGTGATGTTTGGAAACTTTGTGGCTCTCTATCTCCTTAGGGATTCACTACAGAGAGATGGACCAAGACAACAATTGTTCAAAATTGCAAGCTATATATTTCATCTAAGTAAATTCTTCTCTCCAACCAAAAGGCATTGCAATAAATCGATGTCACGTGTTTAGGTAGGCAGACAAACGGATAATGGTTCAATACCTTAAAGGCTTTTACTGATGTGACTCACAAGTTTACGGAAATGAAATCACTTTTATGTCGTTGGCTCTTAGACTATAGGTACAATAGGGCGAGTTTTGGATTCGTGCAAAAAAAAAATTCAAGATAACAATCAAACATGACATTACGATGATAGAGAACGTGAAAAAAGTGGGTGGCACAATTCTGTCTGTCTATCTGCCTGTTCGGCTGAATCGATTTTCTCAACACTTGGTACATAGCGATAATTGGTGATTCTGCCCTTATGCCTTTTTTCATTTTTGTTTAGAACCAAAAACTGAGGTATTTGCAATGCAATTTTTTTTTGCAATCTTACAAAATATCAATTTTCTCAAAAACAGCTCCACAACTTTTCTTAAAAAAATTCAGTAAATTTTTTTAGTATAGACTACCTTTGGATAGGAAACCATTTTTCAAAAAATGGTTAGTAATGGTACCTCCCAAAGAACCATTGTTTTATTTTCAATTATCTTTAAAACGGTACTTCTAAAAAACATAAACAATTTTTGTTTCCAAAATTTTCAAAAAAAAAAATATTTTTTGGATCTTTAAGAAATGTTTCAATTTTTTCTTTTGAAAATCAAATATTTCGAAAAAGACATAACACATTTTTTTGAAACTGGTTGCATAAGAGTTTTTTAATACTTTCTTAGATATTTTAAGAACAAAAAGTACATTTTTCATTTGAAAAAAAGTATTTTTTCAAAACAAAATTGAATATCTCAAAAACTGATCAATGATTATGCATGAACAAAATTGTCCTAATTATAGCCCAGGCAAAATGTACTTTCACTGCGGAATAAATCCAAGTGAAGGTTTTTAAACGCAATAAATCTTTATTTTGGTATACACACCGAAAAAGTTGTATTTTCGAAATTTGAACATTTTTAAAACAGCAATATCTCGTAACTGAGCACTCGTATTTAAAAAGTTATGATGGTACTTCTTGTTGGAAATATGACTATCTAAACAATGAGCATAAATTATTTTTTGACAACTTCGTCATTTAAGAGAAAAGACGTAAAAACCGGTATTTTTTTACTTTTGACCAATTTTAGAAATAGTAATATGACTTAAATGATCAATTTAACAACAAATATGAAAATGTTTTCTTATAGAGAGTCATATAATCTGTAAACTGTGTAAAAATTTTTTTGACAAAATTTGTTGTAGGCGAAAAACCCATATTTTGAACTTTTCGCCTTTTTGAAGTACTAATATCTTCTAACTGATCACTCCTATGAAAAAATGTGAACCGTATTTTTTGTAGACAATATAACAATACATAAAGCAGGTATAAATTTATATTTGACAACTGCGTCATCTGACAGTAAAAAGCAAAAAACAGATTTTTTAACTTTTGGCGAAGTTTTTAATATAGTGATATCTTTGGAACTATTACTCGTAGAAAAAAAAATTATATTTTCTTGTAGAGAATTCAATAGTGTAAAAATTTTGTATGAAGCTGTTTTCGATAGCAATCACCGTTCTGTGTTACAGGCGAAAACAGACATTTTCATCAAATAACGTTTTTTTTTTAATGGCGATATCTCCTAAACGATCAGCCGGAGTCGTTAACATTTCTTATAGAAAATTATAAAATTATCTACAAGGTTTATATGAAGTTCTTTTTGATAGCATTTACTGTTTAAAAGTTATAAGCGAAAAACCAATTTTTTTGACATTTGACCTTGAATAACTTCTAACGCGCACACGATTTGTCAATGGACTTTTGGGTGAGTATTCCTTATACCAAAATAAAGATAATTGCATTTAAAAACCTTCACTTGGATTTTTTCGGCAATTTGGCCTTTTTTTGTATATTTTTCCTGGGCTATTAAGGGCACAAAGTTTCATTTAAATTCAACTATTTTTGGAAAAATGAAAAATAAAAAAACAGAAAAAATACGGTTTTTCGCCAATATCTCGGAAATTTTACGTTAAAAAGTGATGTGTGTGAAAGTTGTAGATTTTTGTGTGATCTCCAACATATTTATTGAACACTTTTCATTTTGGGGTCAACTTTAGTCGGAAAACGCAGTAATACAATTTACCCCCTCTTTTTCACCCCCCAAATCCTCCCCTCCAACTCCGTTTCTGGGAAATAGATTTTGTTTACATTCCTAATAACCCCCTTCACCATATTCAATCGTTAAACTGCTGTTAACAATTTTTGTTTATAATTGTGTAAAAAGACTGCACTATATAAACCCTTAGCCTCTTGAACATACGAGCAAGTACGTGCGACCTAGTCGTGCATTTTATTTTTCAAGTTGTTACAACAAATTAATGTATGTACAGTAAATGTATACAGGGTGTCCTAAGGACACTGCCGAACCACAGAGAAAGACCAAATGAAATCATTTTTTGTCGAAAAATTTAAGAGGTAATTTTCTCGTTTTCGCTTTGTTTAGAAGTTATGACGGTTTTTTTTATGATTTGAGTGCCCGTTTCTTTTAATTTTCTTATGGTTTTTTAACATTTTCTAGAATCTTTTCAGAAATTATTTTACTTTATGCAAAAATAATGGTTAAAAAAATCTTATTTTTCTCAAAAACTGTTACTACGATTTTCTAAGGCTGGCAATACATGACAGAGCCAAAGAGCCAAATGGCTTTGTGCCCATCCAAAATCGATCTTGTGTGGGGTGGATCGGCCGCCGATTCATTTAGATTTTCGGCCAATCTGAAATCCAACCGACGCAAATGGATCGGATGGCTCAGTCGTGTATGGCCAGCTTAAATCTTTCCACGCAACGGTTTTCAATTTTTTCTTACATAAATTCACATTTTAAAGAAATCGATTATATATATTTTTTTTTTAAATACTATCCCCCCGTTCAAAATCAGATCAAGTACGTGCAACCCAGTCATGTATTTTAATTTCAAGAAACTCAGATCTTAACACTTGGGAAAAATTCCTCTCTCCCATAACAATGTTGCTTGGCAGAAATCAGATCTAAAAAATTTTATTATTTTTTTTTTATTATATGACAATTTAAATTTCTTAAAGCTTGAAGTTCCAAAATAAGCCATTTTTTAATGCATGCAGTTAGTAAGAAGACCTTCTCTCTTCTTCTCGAGACCTGATACAACTACATCTCGGTTTTTCTTGATAAATGCTGGCCCTTTCAAAACAAGCACTTACTCTTTCATAGCTGCTGGCCATTAAATTTACTCGATATCCTTCCTCATCTACACCAACAACAGGTAAGTCTGGATAAATAGCTTTTGCAGATGGCGCTGAAAAAACCCTTGATTCAATTAAATCCGTGTAGTGAGATGCATTTTCGTCACTTGTAGTGTTTGCTTTGACAGAAAAATTATTTTCTTCTTCAGATGTCTGTAAGCTAACAGAACTTCTCCAGGCAGCATCTGAATCTTTGTCCAATAAATTGAAGCGTTCACGACACCGACAAAGTTCACCAGGCTCATACTTTTCCAACTTTCCACTGTCCACATATTCAAATTTTTTTATCGATAGATTAACTTCATCATCGTCAATGTTTTCAGAGCTTTTTATTGAATCAGCTGAATCTGGTAGTGAATTTTCAAAAATATTGATATTCGAGGGAACACTTCGTAGAATTCCAGAAATCTCCGAACCTGAACTTTCTACGGTTGTTGTCTTTTCTTCGATATTTTTCCCCCAACACTCAGCCATGCGATGATATATTTCTGAGATAACTTCCTTTAGTCTATCATCTGCACGAACTTGCTCCGAAGCCTTCAGACATTCTATTTCGTATATAGCTTCATTGAATGTGTCACTTAATGTCTGTTCAACTATTCTTTCACCTTCGGCCTTCCAACGTTCTTGGGGAATTGTCTTTCTAACCAACTTTCTTATCAAAGCTTTAGCTTCTTTTTCAGCTGTCAACTTAGTATTTAGATCTGTCGAATCAAAGAAGTTGCCTTCTTCACCAGTCTTTTGAGTTGCTAGACTCAATAGTTTAGTTATTATATCATTAACTTCCTCTTGTGTATTGAATTCACTCTCCGATGATGACGAAGGTGTAAATATGTCAAAATCATATGTAACTGCATTGTCAATTAGTTCGTCTACAATCTCTCCAACAATGCAAATAGCTTCAGGAGTTTGAAATTCACTAGCTAAAGCCTTTTCTACACTCGCATACAGTTCTTCCTCGATTGCTCGAATATGAGCTTCTTGCAGCTTTTCGACTTTCATCTTAGCAAAACGTTCTTCTGCCACTGCAAATACTTGATTCCTTACATAATCACCGATAATCATACGATCATAAGCTTGTTTATCTTTGCCTTGCAACAACATCATCTCTAGATCCAGTTCGTCTTGATCAATCTCGGGAATTTCTTCAGCAAGTTCGGTAATTTTTTGTCTTGAGAGTGATTCTGCGGTGAATTGAATTCTCTTTCGAGAACAGATTCAAGGAATAATGAGGAAGTGTCGTGGCGTGTTTCGTAAGCTTTGGCGAAAAGTTCTTCTTGTTCTTCACGTTGCTTATTCTCTTTTTGTCTTAGACCAGCTTCAGCTGCTTCTCTCCACCAACGCTCTTTCTTGGCCAACAAATGAATAGCTTGGAATTTCTTTTGCAGCTTCAACCGTTCTAGTTCGTCGCCCAAAAACTGAAGAAGCTTTCCAAGGGTTGTACCTTCGAACTCTCCAACAATACTTGCAATTTCGTCTTCAGTTTTGAAAAGATCTTCATCAAATTTTTCTTTTGATTCTTCGAGAAAAAATTCTTGTTCATCTTCGATGTTGGTTTCAATCTTCAAATAGGAAATTGCTGTGAGTAAAAAGCTAAGAAAAAAGGTGTTTTACCTACCGGTTTGTCAAGAAGTTGAACTACAGTTGCCACAGGTACTTGAACTTCGATAAATTCTTCGGGTTTAAGGGTCTTTTCAATTGGCTTAACAGATTTCGTCTTTTTCTTGAGGCACTTGGGATTTCTCTTGGGAGCTTCAGATTTCATTCGAAGACCCTAAGAGAAATTATAATTTAAGTTACAAGAAAATTTGGTACTTAAACCACCCTTAACTACTCCCTTCTTCAACTAACCTTTAGGCTCTCGTACATCTTCTTTAAATTCCCATCGCTACAAAATCTCTGAGTGACTTCTTTCATTCGTTCCTTTGGCTTTGCCCAGGTTTTCAATTTACTAAATGGACACGCTAACGAAGAAAGCCCCCATTATCTCTCTGTTCGTCTAATTCATCAATCCTATCATCAAAACGCTTTCGGAAGCCTACAAAATGTCTTCGATTGGGATTCACCCCGAATCTCATTTGGGGTGCATTCAAATCTGAAGCCGCATCAATGTGTTCCTGAACAATATTACCCTTGCGATAGCATCTATTAATTTTTTGTTTCTTTGCCTCAAGCCTTCGCATTCCTCGATCGTATTCGATATTGATTTTTCTCAATTGTGAATCTCGTTTCGCTTGAATCCGCTCAGTACTGTTTGAAATTCTGTCTGCGGACATTTTTCGAAGATTTTTCTCTCGATTAGAAAACATTTTTTCGACAATTTCCATTCGTAACATTTGACATCCTTGGATGTATTCCTCTCGGGCCACCCAGTCTTCCCATTCCATGGCCTCAACAACAGATTGATGTTTTTCTTTGTTTTTGCCAAGTAATTTGAGAGTTTTTTCATATTGACGACGACGTCGAGCCCGTTCGACAACTTTGGCTTCATATTCTCCGGGGGGCTCATAACTATCAAGAAGTTTAGATATCTGATAAAGCTCATAGTTTTCATAGTTTTCTTTATCATTTGCTATTTCAGGGAGATATGGACGTGTTTGAGCTGAAGATTCTCTGGAAAGAAAGGAGATATTTGAAAGAAGCTATTTAAGTAGTTAGCCTTCTTTTATATAAAAATATGAATATTGAAACTATAAGTTGACCTTTTATGGTAAGCCTTTCATGTGATATACAGTTTTTGCACGAATATCCCACTTATAAGGTGTCAAATACCGCTAGAGACCTTGAAAAACTTTAACCAATGATTACAAATTTTCTATGGCTGAACAAATTGTGAAACAATTTGACATTTTTGACCAATTGCATACTGACCTATTAGAAAGAGTCCATCTAAGGCTATTGAATATACCGGAAAATGAGGGGTATAGGAACAATTATGTTCAAGGGTTTTATTATTGAATTTATGTTTGTTTTGGGGTATAAGCATGCTTAAAATTGAAAATACTACTAAATTCACCCGTGAATTTTAGAGAGAATACACTGTTTGGTTTCGGAAACTAAGCCAAACTTGACAATTTTACACTTAAGACTTTTAGATTAAAATTGAATTTCCTATCAAAATGGAAGGTTTAAAAAAAAAAAAAATTTGCAGGAAAAGTTAACAAAAAACAACCAAAAAAAAATCGAATATATAAGATTTCTATTTTTTTTAATAAACTGTGCATACATTTTTTCGAATGTTAATCAGCCACCATTGTGGAAAACACGTTTTATCAAACATCTCGTGAGTTGTACATCGTACGACAAAAATTTGAAATCTAATATTCTATTATTTTATCTGCTTTTTTTAAATCAAGTTGTTTTCGTGAAAAGTTTTTGATAAATTAAATTTTAAAGCCAATATTTTTGAAAGAAATTGTGAATTTTTTTTAAGTTGATTGTTTTCAAAAGCAAAAAAAGAGAATGGAATATTATTTTTCAAAAAAACGTGTTTTCCAATATGGTGGCTGACGTTCGCACCCACATTTCCCACCATTTTGGATTTACATTCGGGGGACACCCCTGAACATATTCCATCAAGAAAATCAGTTCAGTAATAAATTGCAGACAAAAAGTACTCGGCTCTTGGCCTATATTGATACCAAAGTTATTAAAACTTGATATTTCCAAAATGGATTTGTATTTTATATTTTAAATTCAATTTTTATCTGGACAGCAGATTTTCGGTGTGGAAAATAGTAAAAAAGGAAAATTGGTGTCGAAAACGTAAGCAAAGTTATTAAAAAAATCAAAATCCGGGCTTTAGTGATTAAAAAGTGCATCGAAAACAAAATATGAATGCAACTTCGAGGGTAATAGTGCTTGCCGAAACTGGTTTCCACCTCTCTCTAAATAAATGCTCCTCTGATCATAGATCAGTGAATCTGAGACCATTTGAGTGTATAGTTCGGCCCACCAAAAAGTTCACAGTTCAAAGCGAAAAACGGGTTTCTTAAACGGTCGGGCAGGGCGAAATATTCACTTAAATGATCTCGGAATCCGTTAAGTATGTAAATCCTTAAGCTTGGTAAAAACAGGATTAAAAAGAAAATTGAAGACAACAAAAATGTTCGTGGAATGCATTAAAACAAAACTTCTTTGTTAACAGCATTTCGTAATTTAAAGTCTGCTTAGAATATCTTTTTTTTTGTAAAATGTCAAAAAAAAAACACTTAAAGATAAGATTTACGATTTTCTCGTGCTTGGTCTAATATTCAATAAGCTTAGATAGTCTTGTAACAGAGTAAAGCAGGCCTGAGGACCGATCAGAAAAAATATAAAAATATATTGCCCATGTGGCCTCTGTGATATATGATGGTTTTACAAGTAAGTGTTATGAATTACGACTTCACTTAAATATCTAAAAACAAAGACCACGAGTGAATGATACTTTTTTTTGTCTTGTGATACATTCGTATGTATATGTATAATACAAACCAAGAAACTATTGGTTATTTTCTCAAAAACGGCTCCAAAACTTTTCTTTAAAAAAATCAACTTTAGGAAAACTATTTTTCAAAAAATGGTTACTAATAGTACCTACATTTAAGGCAGTGAGAGCCATAGTGGCCTAACTGCATTTTTCATTATTTTCAGTAGAGCAAAAATAAGGAGCAGATTATTTTTAAACACTGGTAGTTTTAAAATAATTTAAAAAATTGTAGTTTTTAAATAAATGAACATAATTTTTATTTTTATTTGCAATATGATACAAAAATAATAGGCTTTTGATTTTGTATTAATGATTCTGCAAAATACCGTTATAACTGATCAAATAGGCCACTCTAGCACTCAAGCTTTGAATTTTCTAGTGGGTGGCCTCTAAGTGCAAAAAGTCCTATAAGTATAACATGGAGCTATCAATTCAAAAAATTTAAATGCAGAATATTGCTTGATACATACGGATTTCATTTTTGTAATAAACTCAGTTTCGATAAAATTGCAGTTAGGCCACTATGGCTCTCACTACCTCTTTGTACGTGCGATATAGGTAGATACTATACGGCAAGTCTTGGATTCGTGCAAAAAAAAAATTGAGATAACAATCAAACATAACCTTATGATGATAGAGAACACGAAAAAAGTGTGTGGCACAGTTCTGCCTGTCTGTTTGTATCTGGATCTACAGCCTAAAGCAATGATGCGATTTTTTTTAAATTTTGAGCTCAAGGTTTTTTTGTAACTCTCCAGAGGTGAAAAAGAAATTTTTTTTAGCTCTAAAAATAACCGTACTTGCTATACAACTGTTAAGGAAAAGCTAACTTATCTCAAAAAAGGCTCCAACGATTTTGATAAAAAAAAATCTGTGTATTATTGTAGATATGGTGTACTTTCTGGTAAAAAAATTACCAAAAACATTTATTAACGGTGCCTACCATATAACGGTTTTTTTATTTTCAGTTTTCTCATTAACCCTTTATCTGATTTCAATCAAGTTTTTTCCACAAAAGCTTTGTTAGAAAAATATACATAAATAATACTTCACACCAAAATTTTGAAAAAAAAAAAAAATAGATTTTGCATTTAAAAAAAAAAGTTTTTTTTTTTTGAAAATTCAATATTTCAAAAATTAATTGATGAATTATTTTGAAATTTCAGTTTTTAATGTATATTAATATATACTCAAAATTGGCATACCAACAAATATTTTGAAAAATGTTACAAAAATTTTATATATAAAAAATAATTTTTAAGAAAATGGCTTCAACGATTAAATTTTTGTTTTGCATATATTCATATTTTTTCAAGTAATCAAAAGGGAAATTGTTTTTTTAGAGCTCTAAGTTATTTATCCTGGCTGTTTATAGAATTAAAAGAACGATTTAAATGTTTTTTTTTACTTTATTATTATAATTACCTGAATATTTTTTAAAGTTCTTAAGTCCCACACAGCTTGAACATAAGAGCAAATACTTGCGATCTAGTCGTGCATTTTATTTTTCTCTGAGCTTCATCAAAAGCAAATAATCGAGTACAACTGAAATGCATGCGATAGCGAGGAAACTATTTTTGGAAAAAGAATGCACCAATGAAGCTGAAAGTCAAAAACTGACAGCATCGGTAAAAAAGTTCGGAAATGATAAGGTAGTTTTAAGAATCGACAATGTAGTTCTTCCGGCGGATTTACTAAATAATTTCTACTGGGGACGTGAAAAAAACTGCGTATCGAGTCGACTCCCCGGAAGTTAAATTTTGCGGATTTTGTAATCGAAATGAATGCATTCAAAAATATAATTTTTTCGGTCGGCACTCACGATACTATCTAGATTCATGGTGAATTTCTGTCCAAAAAGTACGGTTTTGGCTCGGTATCTTTTCGGATGCTTTGGAGCTGATATCATCTCGGTATCGTTTCGGTTTCCGGTATTATTTTGCTTCATCGACGCCAACGTTAGGTTTGATGGGTACAGTAAAATTTGTCAAAACCCATGGGAAAAACCCAGTTTTGAGAAACTCGGTGAAAATTTAATTTACCAAAAAACAAATTTATTTGAATGTCTGAGCAAACCTCGGTCTGGCCTTCGTTATATATTACTTGAGAAAAAAAAGTCCACTTCTTACAAGTGGAGCAATTTTTGAGAAAAATAAGATTTTATAAGATTTTGTTAAATTGCTTTATGTAAGGTACCGTTATTGTTTGTTCTTAAAAAATATAAAAATAATATGTGGGAGGAATGACCAAAAACCATCACTATGTATCAAATTTAAAAAAAATAAATACTCGTTCAACGACAAAAATGACGATTATTTTCAATATTTTGCAACCCATTGACCTTAAAACCAAATTTATTTTAATATAATTCTTTGCTGCTTTGGTTCAGTATACGTATTCAATTGAAAATTCTAGCTGAATAAAAATATAAGCCAATTGTATTTTATGTAGAGAAAAATGCCTTGAAATGCTTAGTCCTTAGTTCATATGTATTTCTCCCTAGGGAAATTTGAATTTAACCTTTCTTTATGTAAAAAGAAAATATTTTCTGTGACTGAAGTAAAAAAAAGATTTGATACTAAAATTACGTGTAAGTACCAAACATTTGCCGTTCAATTTTACGACAACTTTATGTTGAAATTGGTTTGCATCTCGTCTAAACCAGACTGTTCAGAGTGTTCAATTTCACCAGTTGGTATAAACGATTTGCAAAACATTACATTTCCATCAAATTGTATTCTTTAATAATTTTGTGTGGGTCAACTTCTTATTGCACTTGACTTTAGTATGTACATGAATGTATGTATGTATTTCAAATAAACGACATACATATAAATGATCCACGTAAATTAAACATGAACAATTACGAAAAAATTACTTTTTCCCAGTGTAAACTCTCGCAGTGTAAAATCGCAGATAAGCAAAGAATTAAATGGCAATTAGGTCCAAGTTAACTTATGGTCAGCCCAAAATACGTAGCAAATAAGTCGTGAAAACAAAATATTGGCCACAATTTGATTTCTTTTAAGAACGACCATCTTGCGAAATGCATTTAAAAAAAAGTGCGTATACGCCCAAGTACACCATTGTTTATTTTGGTTATTTGCATTATTTGGATTATTTGCAGTTAATTATAAGCTGATTATCAAACAACTTGGACATACTTTCCTTTTTGCTTAAAATCAACCTGACCTTGGCCTCCAGTGACCACCATTTTTTCGTTGAAAAAAAAGTTAAATTGCTGCCAATTTCTAGATAAAGTAAATTTACTGCTTATTTCCAGAAAATTTTACCCAAAGCAAACGACATTTTTTACGTAGGTAAGCAAGTGAGTTACGAGGGATACATAATTATTTTCTCGTAACGGTGTATGCAGACTTAACGGAACTAGGTTGAACAAATTGAAAATAAACTACCCATTTTTGTTCCATTTTTTCCTCAAATAGGATGCGAGTGATGGAGTCCTTCTTTAAAAAAACGATTTTCCATCATTTAATTCAAGTAACTTTTTGAAATCCTTATTTGAGTGCATTTGCTGCTAGAAAAACTAAATCAAGTAGTGGTAGTACGTGTGTGTGACCTATTTCTTATTTTCATTTAATCAAAGTCAAATATTCCCATCGTAACTCTGGTCATATATCATTCCTAGGAGTACAATCTTTACCATGGTTGTTTTTTTTTTTATTTAAAGGAAAAGGACTATGAATACATAATAAAATTTACCTGTAACGTGTTTGAGTACATCTAGTTTTAGTTCGTTCCCTGCAAATCACCGGAACAGGACTCTTACAGTTTTTCACTTAATTTAACACAGATGACGTTTACATTACCCTGAGGATGATGGAAAAATAACCCACGGGACTTTCCCTTCCAGTCCTTGCTAGTTTTGCTTGTAGGTTGCCCATCGTCGTCGTTCGGAAACGATGGCGGCGGCACCTCCTCTGCTCTGTTTTCACCTACAAAGTATAGGAAAAAAGATATTAAAATACAAATAAGATTTTTTGCTATTCTGTTACTCACTCGCCAGGGGCAGGTGGTTAAATGGATTCCTGTCACTGAGATATGTAGAGCAAGCTGCTTTCGGTCGTTCGGTGTACTTGTAATCATACTTTGGGAAGATGGGCTTAAGGCTATCCAAAGTGAGTGCCATTTATGCCTGTATGTATGTGTGTATGTTGAAGCTGCAAAGACGAGGGATCTCTGGGTATTGGAAATATGAAAACTTTTGTATTTTTATTTCGTCCTTGTCGTCCTTCGACACAATCCTTCGAGATACACAAATAAATCCCAGTTTAATGAGATTTCGGGATGAAAAAGAATTACCTACAAAAAAAACGAAGTTACAAAATAGAGAATAGAAGAAGATTTAATTTATTTTCGAGGACAGTCGAAGTTTGACGTTTAAACGACTTTTACACACATTTAAAACCGCTTACTTATGAATTCTTTTGAATATACTTTTCTAACTAATATTCCAGGACTCGTTGTTATGTCGACACAAATTGAAGAAGTCTACAAGTCAGTTTTGATTGGCAAGATTCCAAGATGTGGGCAGGAAAGTCCTATCCCAGTTTGAAGCCCCTCGGAAGCTATGTGCAGGATTTCATCCAACGATTGGAATTCCTTCAGGTATTAGAGGAATTTTAATTTTTTTCTTTTATCGATCAAACAAATTTACTCAAAGCACACTCCTTTCTCGCTTTTCCGCACTTCATCATATAGACTTGGTATGAGAAAGGTCCACCACCGACATTCTGGCTTTCAGGATTCTACTTTACGCAAGCCTTTCTAACGGGGGCACAGCAGAACTTCGCCCGAAAGTATGTCATTCCCATCGATTTATTGGTCTTTGACTATGAAGTCCTGAATGATGTCGAAGGCGATGGTGGACCAGGCATTGAGGCACCACAGGACGGGGTCTATGTGCATGGAATATTTTTAGAAGGTGCTCGATGGGATCGCCAGAATGGCTACTTGACAGAATCACACCCACGGGAGCTGTTCGATAGTGTGCCGTTGATTTGGATGCGTCCGTGTAAACGGGACGATTTAAAGGACAGACACACGTATTTGTGTCCTTTGTATAAGACAGCTGAACGGCGAGGTATATTATCCACTACCGGGCATAGTACGAATTTTGTGGTGGCCATGTTGTTGGAATGTAATCCAAGAACACCCACGTCTCACTGGATAATACGTGGGACAGCTCTACTCTGTCAATTAAGCTTTTAGGGCTTCAGGGAGAGCTACTTAAACTGTAGGTATATCTATGTATGTGCATGAGTATATTCAGAACTCTTTTTTGTAGCTATATTTTCTGGAAAATAGTATAATAAAGGGATATTTTATTTTTGGGATTTTACTAATAAAAACCTGATGGTGTTTGTTTTATTGAATTATGTGCAGGGAAAGACGTGCAAGAAGAACTTGATTTCGACGATTGGTATTCAATTTGAATTGAAAATTGTGTCGAAAGGTTACGTAAAGGTGTAAATAAAATGCGACTTTGGGGAATAATTTTGGGAAAAGGAAGTGTCTATGAAGACATGACTAAAAAAAATTCAGTCGTTTAAGATGAAATTCACATAACACTTAAGTCCATCTCATAACCATTAGAAATGCGTGGAAGACTCTTGGAATACTGGCAGTTCAGAAATGGACTAATGAGAATAATAATAGGTGAAAGTTTGTTATTAGTCTCGCGGAAGACAAAGAAAGTTTTAGTTCTATTTATGAAAAAAAAAGTTATTGATCAAACGTGTGACTTGAATTAAACTTTACATGACGAAGCAAATTTGTGTAGTAAAAGTAGTCCAGTAACTATATACATTGGACCTTGCGTCAGGTCCGGTAGTTCTGATTTTTTGCTGAGTTGTTTATGATGTTGGCCTAGTATTAAATCTGATTTTTCGACCTCGAGCGCCGAACGCAACATTGGTAAAAATCCAATAAACCGCGAATTTTTCGCGGTTTTTTCACTTATTGGCTATTTTAACCATTACGCCTTAACTTTCGAATAAAACATTGCTCTACGATTTCAACCTTACTAAATTTGCTTCAGTTTGAGTCCAAAGCCGATTCTGTAGACATAACGGTTTCCAAGGGACGGCATTTCAAAATATAGCAATAAAAAATTTAAAACAACAAGTAGTATATAAAACAGTATAATAACAAAAACATGGTCTTTGACATATGCTGCATCAAAGCAATAGAGCGTGTAGATTGGGCCAAAAGAAGAAAACAATAGTACTGGATGGGGGGTATATATCCCCCCGTTTAGGCGGGAGGGGCAATTTTAAGAAAAGTTGACTTCAAATAGAAAAATAACAATAAAAATACAATGTTAATATCTGGACGAAAATCCATTCCTCATCTCAAAGCCAGAAATCCATTCTTTAATTTTTTTTTAAATAAAGTTTTTTTAGCTGATAGTTTTTGAAAAATTTACTTTCAAACTCAAAATTTTGAGAAAAAGACGATTTTTGTTTGTTAATCTATTTTTTTTTTTTTATTTTATGGTATTAAGTACTATTTTTGATTTTGATTTTCAATGCCCTTATTAATTCTTAGCTAAAAACTGAAAACCAAATGCTAAAATGACTTCTAGTTTTTTGAGAAAACTGAAATTAACATGATCAACTTCACTGTTTTCAGTCTAGTATCCTTTTTCTTCGGGGTGGGAGGGCTCCGCCTCAGATCCGGTAAATCTGATTTTTAGATGAGTTGTTTATGATGTTGGCCCTAGTAATAATCCAAGTTTTCGACCTCGAGCGCCGAACGCAACTTTGTGAGATATGCATAAAACCGAGAAATTTTCGCGGTTTTTTCAGTTATTGGCTATTTTAACCTTTAAGGCCTGGTTTTCGATTATAACTTTGCTCTACCATTTCAAAATAATTAAATGGGCTTCAATTTGAGCTAAAAATCAATTCAAATTGTGAATTTTTTCATCAACTTTTGAATTTAGAATGCTGCAAATCGAATTGAAGGGGGCTTATTCACCTCTTGTAAGAAATCGTTTGCCCCTTTTCAATGATTTTCTTGTACTGTGTAGCGTGTCATGTTGGCTTTATTTTAAGATCTTAATCATGAAGATCGGATGAGTAGAAACGGAGTTATGATTTTTTAAAGTCAACCATATAAAACTCGAACTAAAACAGTACTCAGTTCAGTACCCACCAGTGAGTTATCTGAAGCGAATGTTTTAGTTCGAGTTTTATATGGTTGACTTTAAAAAATCATAACTCCGTTTCTACTCATCCGATCTTCATGATTAAGATCTTAAAATAAAGCCAACATGACACGCTACACAGTATACAAAAATCATTGAAAAGGGGCAAACGATTTCACACAAGGGGTGAATAAGCCCCCTTCAATTCGATTTGCAGCATTCTAAATTCAAAAGTTGATGAAAAATTTCACAATTTGAATTGATTTTTAGTTCAAATTGAAGCCCATTTAATTTTTTGAAAATGGTAGAGCAAAGTTATAATAGCAAACCAGGCCGTAAGGTTAAAATAGCCATTAACTGAAAAAACCGCGAAAATTTCTCGGTCTTATGCATATCTCACAAAGTTGCGTTCGGCGCTCGAGGTCGAAAACTTGGATTATTGGTAAGGCCAACATCATTAACAACTCAGCAAAAAATCAGAACTACCGGACCTGACGCAAGGTCTAATCAATGTATTTAGTTACTGGACTAAAATTACTTCTCAGAATTATTTATGAGTATTGACTTTCTACTCAGGGCCACTTGTTGAATATTGAATATAATATAAATTACAGTGCAGGCGCTGTATATTTTATTAGTTGTCGGTATTCATCGATTAAAAATAATGCGTCTTAGAAGGGTACAACTGATGAGCCCAACTGTTTTACCTGGACAAAGACTTAAGTCCTAAGGGCAGGAGCCTTGTACCTAAATAAACCAAGGTTTCTGCATTCGGTTAATACATAATTAAATTGAACTATGAAGTAAAATTACTATACATGAATTACGTAATATTTTCAACAAATAAGTATACTTTTTTTTCTCAACTTTTTGGTTTTGTTTAATTTTCTGTTTTAAAATATTTTTTGCGGAAATTACTTGATTTAAAAACAGAGAAAATGTTTTTGGCTTAAAAAAAGCTAACTGTACAACTTTCCGTTGTTTTAAAAAATATTTTTGTCTATTTTTATAGATAATTGTTCTCGTGTTTAAACGAGAGGTGAGCTAGACTTCTTTAATATTTAAAAGAAATTCTTACATCAATTAATATTTAAAATCTTTGCTCATAAAAAT
This sequence comes from Dasysyrphus tricinctus, assembly GCA_963921185.1. Taxonomy (NCBI): domain Eukaryota; kingdom Metazoa; phylum Arthropoda; class Insecta; order Diptera; family Syrphidae; genus Dasysyrphus; species Dasysyrphus tricinctus. The sequence goes on along the minus strand of OY992531.1, from coordinate 208,154,732 downwards.
CTTTATTGTAGTTTTGAAAATACAAATAGTTTGCAGCTTGCAGGCTCCTTCCAGAACAATTCTGGATTTTAGTAATATACAGGGTGTCGCGTCCCACAATCACAACTGTTTGGATTCATTTTTGCTGAACTACGACTGATTCTTATTTTTTTTGTTGAAACATGGTTGGTCATAGTAGTACCTCGTGGCTTGATGGTTAGTGCGTAGGACTGTCATGCCGAAGGTGTGGGTTCGATTCCCAGCCGTGCCACCTAAAAACAGAAATGTTTTATTCGAGGTACTGCCTCTTGCGAGGAACTGACAAATCCTCCAAGAGTATACTTGTCATGAAAAAGTGCTTCTCATTTAGCCGTTCGGACTCGGCAAAAAACTGTAGGTCCCCTCCATTCCTGCCAACAAACACGCACACAGGAATGGTTGTGAGTTGTAAGTCACTAGGCCCTGGTTCTCCACGAGCTGTTGCGCCACCCAATTTTTTTTTTTTTTTATTGTTGGTCATAATTAATCGTTTTTTTTGTGTGCGGATAACGGTTTCCTGGCAATTTATTTGAATTTTTTGAATTATTACTTGCAATACACAGGGTGTCCTGTATATAATGGATAACCTTGCAACTGGTTGTAGCAGGCCTTATGACCTTTCCAGAAAAAAATATAAAAAAAATATTTTCTCAGTGGTAACTATGTTCATCATCATCATCGTGTCCTGTAACCCCGGCTGGGGCATAGGGCGTCAACAAAACGTCTCCATCCTTCACGGTCTGCTGCAAGGTACTTTAGCTGTGGCCACGTCTTTCTCTGGGATTCTGCTTCCGCTAAGACAGTTGATTTCCATGTTGTTCTTGGTCTTCCAACCCGCCGTGCACCCTGAGGATTCCATTCAAAGGACTGCTTTGCAATTTCATTGTTTGGTTTCCTCAGTGTGTGACCAATCCAACGCCATTTACGCTTTCTTATGTCGACGTCCAGCCGCTCTTGACTTGTCCTGCGCCACAATTCCTCATTTGATATTATTTGTGGCCAGCGAATCTTTAGGATATGGCGAAGACAGCGATTCACAAAAGCCTGCAATTTCTTCGAAATGATAGACGTGACTTTCCAGGTTTCACAAGCATATAACAGCACGGATTTGACATTGGATTCGAAGAATCTCAACTTAGTGCGTAAGGAGATTTGACTTGATTTCCAGATTGGGGACAGAGTACCGAAGGCAGCACGAGCTTTATTTATTCTACTTTTAACGTCCAGATCCGTACCACCGTTTGCAGAGACAATACTGCCAAGGTAGTTGAACTGTTCCACTACTTCAACTGGCGTCTCCTGTAGAATAATACGCTGCTGTGTGGAGCGGCCTGTGAGCATTATTTTTGTCTTTTTGCTGTTTATTCTTAGACCACTCGACTCTCCCTTCACTTGCAGTGTTTGGCACATCCCGTTCAGCCCACTGATGTTATTTGCCAGTAGACATATGTCATCGGCATAGTCTAAATGACTGAGCCTTTCGAACGGTCTCCATTGAATGCCCTGTCGCTCTGCTGTACCTACACTGGCCGTCAATACGTCGTCCATCGCCAGCAGGAAGAGAATTGGCGATAGAACATCCCCTTGTCTCACACCCTGTTGCACTACAAAGGAGTCGGATAGCTGCCCGTTGTGCAAAACAAAACACCTTGCGTTGTTGTAGGACTCTTTAATAATGGCAACTATTTTTGGTGGAATTCCTCTACCAAGCAACGATCTCCATATACATTCTCGGTTAACTCGATCAAAGGCTTTCTCAAAATCCACGAACATGAGGTAAAGCGGTGATTGAAATTCCATCGACTGCTCGAGGACGATACGCAGGGTGTTGATATGGTCGACACACGATCGACCACTGCGGAAGCCAGCTTGATGCCTCTTGAGTGTAGACTCGATTCTCTCCTTTATTCGCTCGAGAATGATGGTTGCCATTAGTTTTGGGAAAACGGACAAAACGGTGATACCACGCCAATTGTTGCAATTCTTTAAGTCACCTTTCTTTGGCAACTTAACAATCACACCATCCTTCCAATCCCTGGGATAGCTTTCGTTTTCCCAAATGTTTTTTATCAACGGATGTAAAATACTAGCCGCTGTTACGGGATCGGCTTTCAGGAATTCAGCTGGTATTCCGTCCAGTCCAGCTGCCTTGTTGTTTTTGAGGAGATTTATTGATGTCTGGATTTCCGATTCTGACGGGGGTTCGATGTCAATACCCCTATAGGACCTGCGCATCTCGTTTAGTTGGGGCACTTCAGCACTCTGCTCAACTGAATCCTCATTTAGCAGGGCACAAAAATGGTCCTTCCATCTACGAAGCTGATCCTCAATTGATACCAAAAGTGTGCCATCCACATCCATTACAGGATGATTGGTGTTGCTTTTTTTCCCGATAACATCTTTGGCTATTTGGTACAATTCCCGGATATCTCCTCTTCTGGCAGCGATTTCCGCATTATCTGCGAGTCCATCTACCTTCACCCTCTTGTCACGTCTCACACAGCGATAGACCATCTTATGTGCAATGCGGTACTCTCTTCGCAAGTCAGCCTTTCGTTGAACATCTGCTTCAGCATTTATTTGGATTTTCAACGATTTGCGAAGTTCGATCTTATCCCAGGTGTCTTGGGATATCCAAGAGTCTCTACGTCTCGTTCGCTTGGGTACAGTTTCGGATCCAGCCTCCATAAAAACACTTTTAATTTCACCCCACATCTCATCAATTGTTGAATTCTGGATTCCGTTTAATGACGAGGCTCTGTCGTTAAGGGTGGTGACATAGTTTCGACATATGTTGGGGTCATTTAAAGCATTCGTAATGAATTTTGAGCTCCTTGCTGCATCCTGCGCTGGTTTTTGTACGGCAGCGGTTCGTAGTTTGAGACTCATCAGAACCAAATGGTGGTCGCTTCCCACATCGGCATTTCTTATACTCCGGACATCACACATAGACTTCCTCCATCGCTGCTGAATCATGATATGATCAATTTGGTTTTCGGTTTGACCATCCGGATGCACCCAGGTAATTTTGTTGCACGTCTTATGCTTAAATACAGTCCCACCTATCACAAGACGATTCGCGTTACAAAAGTCGACAAGCAAGTCACCATTTTCATTCCGTGACCCCAAGCCATTTCTTCCCATCACGCGTTCCAGTCCGTAATTGTCTGAACCGACTTGGGCATTGAGGTCTCCCATAACGACTATGATGTCGGCTCTCGGAACACTACTGTAAACCGAGTTAAGATGAGTGTAGAACGCGGTTTTGTCTTCCTCGATCGCTTCATTTGTGGGGGCGTAGCACTGAATAATTGTGACGTTACGAATTTTTGAACGAAACCTTGCTGTCATTAATCTCGCAGAAATGGGCGCCCAGGAGATCAAACTACGCCTCGCTTCTTCGTTCAACATAATTCCGACACCATGCAGTCTTTGGCCACCCTCTCTTTCATCTTCCCCGGAATACAGCATTCTCGTCTGTCCAGTGTCTGATCTGTATTCAGCTCTTCCTCTCCACTTAGTTTCGCTTATGCCCAGGATACTGATGTTTAGACGAAGCATTTCACGCTCAACCTGCTCGTATCTACCATCGCTGTACAAGGATCGAACGTTCCATGCTCCGATTTTCGTACGTATGCGGTAGCCAAAAGTATCATTTGCTCTTCTTGAAAGACTTCTTCTATTTGTCAACGATTCACTTATTATTATGGCGTCTTGATTGACGCTCGTACATGAAAGATGCCGCACCCCCAAATCCGATGTGCGGTTTACTGCAACCGAAGCTACAGAAGGATTTTCTATAAAAAGATTACCTCTTGGGGACTCATTTCCATTTGTTGTCATAATTCATGTATTTGCTTATATCCTTCCACCATGGTGTTTTCCGAGATATGATTAATAACATACATAAGCTCAGATTTGACAGGCACACCCGCCTTTTGTATGGTCAAACACATAACTGCTCGAGGCCGCCCACTATGGGAAAACAGACGCCTTTTGTAGCCGCCCAATATGGGTTACAGACGCTACCTGCTGCTGCCGTTGGCCTTTTACCAAAAAAAAACTCCTCCGCCACCAGACTATCATGCCGTTGACCGCTACCTGCAGTTCATCCGTCTTAAGGGGGCTTTTAACCATCCCAAGGACAAGTTTGTGCCCTGACCAGCAACGCTGGGTTGTCTGCTTATCCCGGCATCCATTCGGTCCCCCTGCACGTTAGCGTTACCCGCCCTCTACCACGCGGAGGTGTGCATAGGGATTTTCCTATCATTGAGCCTAGGGCCATATGGCGTCCTAGCACTCTCAAGTACTTTTAGAGGGTAACTATGTTACAATGTTTTTTTCCAAAAGTTGTCAACAAGTACTACTTCCCTCAAATACGTGAAAGCTACGATCATGGGTGAAAAACTGTTGCTATTTTTTTATTTTTGTAATATTCTAGAATGACTGTTTTAATGGATAGATGGTAAAATTTAATAGTAGTTATTGCATTTTTTTATTATAATTTTTTAAAATATCTTGTTCACTACAAAAATTTTTTTCAAAAAAGTTTGACCACCTCTAATAAATAAAAATTGTATGAGAACATGAATGGCCAGTTTCTTTAAAAAGTTGTGTATTTAATGCCTTTTCCAAAATGGTATAACACATGCTTGTGTATTAACAAAATAACCAAGAAAATTTGTCAATCATCTAATAAATCAGCTTTTAACTTTTTCGCAAAATGTCTGTTAAAATGTTGCAATAACCTCCCTATCTGGGTTGGACATAGATTTTCTTTTTTGTCACGTATTTGAGGAAAGTAGTAGTACTTGTTAACAACTTTTGAAAAAAAACATCATAACATAGTAACCACTGGGAAAATATTATTTTATATTTTTTTCTGGAAAGGTTATAAGGCCTGCTACAACCAGTTGCAAGGATTACCATTATTTACAGGACACCCTGTATATAAAACTCTTAAAACATTTTTAAGAACAAATTTTGGTATGCAAATCTAAAGTTCATATTTATGTGTATATTAAAACAAAATTTAAGAAAAAATTGTCAACCCGTTTTTGAGATATCAAATTTTCAAAAACAAATTTGAAACTTTTTTCAAAAATCCAAAAACTTTTTTTTGGAAAATTTTGATATACAATATTATTTAATCTTATCTGAAATCTGTATATAAAAAAATTTATCTAAATCCGTTTATCCGATAACGAGAAAATTCAAAATAAAAAAATATGTTCTATGACAGGTACTATATTAATAGTTGCTAAGTGTAAAATTTTGTAATTTTTGGTAGTAGATCGTACTTATTTTAGTATATGAAAAAAGTTTAATCAAAATCGTAGGAGTCGTTTTGAGAAAAAAAATTTTCCTTTGCGGTTTTTCAACTTTTGTATGAAAGGTGTCGTTATTTTTTCATAATTGTTAATTTTTTTCAAAAAATATTTTAAGGAGTACTAAAAACCTCTTAATTATCGAGTTTCAAAAAAATCGATAGTGTAGTTTTCGAAATATTTGATTTTACAGAAAAAATTAGAAACATTTTTTAAAAATCCAAAAAATATTTTTTCAAAAATTTTGGTACACAAAACTATATTTCTTGGAAGCTTCTGAATAACAAAATTATTGAAATCGGTCGTACGATTTTGAAGAAATCAATAATTTAAAAATGATTCTTTGGGAGGTACCATTAATAAACATTTTTGAAAAATGGTTTTCCCTCCAAAGGAAGCCTTTACTAAAATAAATTTATTGATTTTTACTTGCGATTATAGGTACTATAAGGCAAGTTTTGGATTCGTGCAAAAAAAAAATTTTGAGATAACAATCAAACATGATATTACGATGATAGAGAACACCAAAAAAGTGGGTGGCAAAATTCTGTCTGTCTGTCTGTCTGTCTGTCTGTCTGTTCGTCTACAGCCTAAACGGCTCAATCGATTTTCTTCAAACTTGGTACTTAGTGGTTTTTGGTGATTCTGCAGACACGTTTTTTTAATTTTTTTTTTAGAACCAAAAATAACTACCTGTCATACATTTTTTTTTGGCAAATTTACATAATCGTATTTTTCTCAAAAACGGCTCGACAACTTTTCTTAAAAAAAATTCAATAAATTTATTTTAGTAAAGACTTTTTTTTTTCAAAAATGGTTATTAATGGTACCTCCCAAAGAACCATTTTTTTGATTTTTGATTTTCTTCAAAATGATACGACAGATTTCAATTCTTTTCTTTACACAGAAGCTTCCAAAAAATATAAATAGTTTTGTTTACCAAAATTTTTGAAAAAATGTTTATTGGATTTGAACGATCAAATAACCTTTGACCGTCAATCCGGAGATCTCTATTAATTCCTTTATCGAAAGGATAGGTAGATCCTGGTTGATGCGTTGATCGATTATCAACGGTAGCGAAAAAGCGAATTTATTTAAGTTAAACCTTACTGGTTTGTTTCGATTACTTTAAGTATACAATTAGCGAAAAGGACTTTGAATGGCTTTCGAACAAAGACCATCAAAGCTAGCGAAAACAACGAAAAACGACGAGATTTCTTTGAGTAAAAGACCAGAATTTCCCCTAAGGGTTGTGATACAAAAGAAGAATGTTTTATTTCGTCGACAGGTATTTATACAAAAAATTCATATAATTTCGAAAGAGAGATTACGTTATATTTTTCAGTAAAAGTTTTAAGGCGAATTCAAAAATATAAAAATAATGGCGATTGGTATAATTTGAGCGCCAGATTTAAATTTAAAAATTGAAGTTTTGTAGTTATACAATTTGAATTGAAATCAAAAATAGTTACAAATTATTTACAATATTTAAAAGAAAAATATTTATGATGAAACGTAAACGATGATGAGTTTTTCTGCTTCAACAGGATTTTTAAAAAATGTTTCAAATTTTTTTTTTGAAAATCAAATATTTCGAAAACGACATGATCGATTTGTTTGAAACTCGATATTTAAAACTTTTTTAGTACTTTCTAAAATATTTTTAGAAAAAATTTTACATTTATGAAAAAATAACGGTACCTTTCATACAAAAGTTAAAAAACCGCAAAGGAAAATATTTTTTTGCTTAAAAACGACTCCTACGATTTTGATTAAACTTTTTGTATATACTAAAATTAGTTCGATCTACTACCAAAAATTATAAAATTTTACACTTTGCAACTATTAATAGTACCTGTCATAGAACGTATTTTTTTATTTTGAATTTTCTCGTAATCGCCTGAACGGATTTAGATGATTTTTTATATACAAGTTTCAGATAAAATCAAATAATATTGCATATCAAAATTTTTAAAAAAAAAGTTTTTGGATTTTTAAAGAAAGTTTCAAACTTTTTTTTTTTGAAAATTCGGTGTATCAAAAACGGGTTGACAATTTTTTTTCAAATTTTGTTTTTATATACACATACATATATAGCTTAAATCTGCATACCAAAATTTTTTCTTAAAAATGTTTTAAGAATTTTATATATAAAAAATTAATTTAAAAAAAAACCGCTCCAACGATTTTAAATTTTTTTTCCCATACAATCATATTCCATCATGAATTAAAATGGCATACTCTTTTTTCACCTCAAACTGTCAAAAGAGTTGTTTTAGCTAATTTAAATGTCGTATTTCATGCTTCTCTACATTTTTCTATCATAATTTCCATGTTTGTATATAGTTACAATTTTCTTAAACTCGCAGTGTCTTGAACATAAGAGCAAGTACGTGCGACCCAGTCGTGCATTTTATTTTTTAAAGAAAAGTTGTTGATCCGTTTTTGAGAAAAATACGATTATGTAAAATTGTTAAAAAAAATTATATGGCAGGTACCGTTATTTTTGGTTCTATAAAAATAATGAAAAAAAAGTGTGGGCATAATCACCAAAAACCACTACGTACCAAGTTTGAGGAAAATTGATCGAGCCGTTTAGGCTGTAGACGAACAGACAGACAGACAGAGTGCCACCCACTTTTTTGGTGTTCTCTATCATCGTAATATCATGTTTGATTGCTATCTAACTTTTTCTTGCACGAATCCAAACTTGCCTTATAGTAACCTATATCGCAAATAAAAAGTGAAACAATAAAAGTATAAAAATTACTACTAGTGCAGGCTTTTTACACATTTATAAAAAAGGTTGTTAACACCAGTTTAACGATTGAAAATGGTGAAGGGGGTTATAAGGGATGTAAAAAAATCTATTTCCCAGGAGCGGAGTTGGTGGGGTGATTTGGGGGGGGGGGGGGGGGTGAAAAAGAGGGGGAAATTGTATTATTGCATTTTCTGACTAAAGTTGACCCCAAAATGAAAAGTGTTCCATGGAAATATTGTAGATCACGCAAGCTACAACTTTTATCTACATCATTTTTTAACATAACCTCAAAACTTCCAAGATATTGGTGAAAAATTGTATTTTTTTTGTTTTTGTTTTTATTTTTCATTTTCCCAAAAAAAGTTAAATTAAAATGAAACTTTGTGAAAATATATCTTACTTCATGGTGTATTATTTTTTATTATATTGATTGTATGAAATCAAGTATTTAGGTAATACTTTTCATAATTGAGGCCATGAGCGCAATAGTGGCCTAACTGCATTTTTTAATATTTTCAGTAGAGCAAAAATAAGAAATGGGTTGTTTTCAAACACTTGTTGTTTTAAAATAAAGAAACATACGCTTGATTTTCTTTTTGCAATATGATCAAAAAATAAAAGGTTTTTGATTTTGTATCCATGATTCTTCAAAATACCGTTAAAACTGATTTTAAAGTCAGATAGGCCACTATTGCGCAGAGGAAAAAATATAAAAATTAAAATCCTGTAAAGATAGGCCAATCTTTTGTAAATAAAACTGATTTCTATGAGTTTTTTCTTTTTTTTTTTAATACGTACGTTGAAATTTAACATTTTTATTCACTTTCAGATGTGTTAGAATCCATAAAAGCTTTTGTAGTATTTGTAAATTGTTATTCCTGTGATCGGTGTAAAAACTATGGTGCGGGTATTAGGATATAAAGTATCAAAGTTAAAGCTTGCTGGTAGAACGAAAACCCACAGCAGATTTTGAGTGTAAATGATACAAAAAAAGAAGTATAGGAGTTGACAGCTTGAGTAAAACTTATTCAAGAAATAAAGGTATTTGCAGTCCACAAAAACAAAACAGTGCATCGAAATCAAAATATGAATGCATCTCTCCCTAGATAATGATCAGATCACAGATCTCGGAATCTGAGACCACTTGAGTCTATAGTAAGCCCTGCGAGATAATTTTATAAACTTCAAAGTTCAAAGCGAAAACATGTTTTTGAAACGGTCTGGTAGGGCGAAATATACACACAAATGATCAGAGTAGCATTACCCAGGAAGGGGTGAAAACCAACTTTGGTTAGCACAATTATTACTCTCGATGTAGTGTTTAATCACTATATCCCCGGTAATGGACCGCAAGACTTTGATTTCTTGAATAAGTTTTACTCAAGCTGTCAACTCAAATATTTCTTTTCTTGATACCATTCACACCCGAAATCTGCTGTGGGCTCTAAGCCTATAGGCTTATACTTATTTTTATTTGTAAAACAAACATGTTGAAAAAAAAAAAATCAAAAAAATCTTTAAAAAATATGTAGGGTTGGTTGAAGCTCATGAATCTTGAGTCGGTTAACCTTTAGTCCTTCTCTAGAGATCATTCTATTTGAAATTTCCGATTTCAAAGTGGAGAAGAAGTGCTTTTTGGTAGTTTTTATGACATGGAATGGTTTTTTTTTTTTGTCGCTGAGCCTATGAAAATCTAACTTTATGGCTAATCGAGGGTGGTTATCAGGGTACTGACTTATGTTTAGTTCATTGAATTGATGTCACCTGTGAGAAAATAGTTAAATAATTGGCCTAACTTAAAGTTTCAAACAATAAAATCAAATATGCGAGCGCAATAGTGGCCTTTAAAAAAGATAGGCCACTCTTGCACTTAAGCTTTTAATTTTTTTGTGTTTGGCCTAAGTACAAAAGTCCTATAACTTTAGCATGAAGCCGTCAATTTGAAAAATTAAAATGCAGAAATGTTGCTCAATGCATACAGATTCAATTTTCGTCGTAAACTGAATTTCGATAAAATTGCAGTTAGGCCACTATTGCGCTCACGGCCTGAATTATAAAAGCTTCAATTAAAGAAATAAAATTATTTATTTTCGAGAAATTGTCAAAAAACTTTATTTTATCGTCTTTCCACCCACATCAAATTTTATGCCCAGTCCAAATTTAGAGCACTATTGAGGAATTTTATCGAAGTAAACGTATAATTTTCCTGGACTTTTTTTCATCAATTAATACTAAATATGCCTGGAAAAAATCTACCATAAAAAAAAATTGAAAAGCATTGCGGAATGAAGTTTTTCTCTTCAAAGCCGAGCTGGCATGGTTGGTAATCAGTCCTAAATTCAAAAGTTTGTTATTTTCAAATGTTGTTTAAATATGACAACTGATTATACAATACATTTGACCAATCCCTATTTACATTTATGTAGTTTTAAAGTTTTTGAAGCAATAAACAAACCCAAATGAATACCACAATAGGTCCTTCTCCTATGCCCTGCTCTTTCTATACTATAATCTAACTTTTCCTCTTATTTAGCTACCATAGTGCCAAACTGGTAAAATTGTGAAAAGGCAATATGGTTAATGAGGTTGCTTTGAAATTCGTTTACTTGCAAACAATTCCTACGCCACACTATTCTCCCGCTAATTAGTGTTTCTGTTTATGACTTATTGCTGGCCCATGTCGTAGTTGTTTGTTTGTTATTCGGTATGACGTATGAAGTATTATCCTTGTTGTTGCTCATTTTGTTTGGTTGTGGTTTAACGTTGTTACCATTTTTTGTTTTTGTCTCAGAGATAAATTGCTTCTGCGTGAATATTTTAGTTAAGTAATGAAGCTATTTATAGTACCTCGTGGCATAATGGTTAGTGCGTTGGACTGTCATGCTGAGGGCCTGGGTTCGATTCCAAGCCGATGCCAACTAAACACAGAAATGTTTTTTTCCAAGGTACTGCCTCTTCTGACAAATCCTCCAAGAGTATACTTGTCATAATTAAGTGCTTCTCATCAAGCCGTTCCGACTCGGTTTAAAACTGTAGGTGCCCTCCATTCCTGCCAAAAACACGCACACAAGAATGGTTGAGAGCTGTAAGTCACTATAGGCCCTCATTGTCCACGAGCTGTAACGCCACCAAATTTATCTATTTTAATGAAGCTATTTAGCTTTTTAGACGAAAATCAATACTGAAGAGCTCTTTCGAAAAAAAATCTTTGGCGGTCTTCAGAATTTTCAACAAATAACTGTAAAAATTAAAAACTTTCCAGATTTCAAAGAAGATCTACTCCAATCGGAGTAAATGTTGATCCCTGGTTAGGAATATGTTAGCCTGAAACTCCTAAGAGCCTTTACACTTTGAGTGCTTTGGAATTTTTTGCCAGTAAGAATATGTTTCCTTTAAATTTGCCTAGACCAAAAAGGTGACAAAGGCAAACAACATATAAAAGCTCCGAAGTTATTCTGAGAGTGCATTTTAGATTTGAATTCCATTTGTGCACATAAAAATATAAATACCTCATTTTCATAGGTATTCAGCTTTATGTATGTATGGTTCATATACGTGTGTTAGGGGAAATACCCATCATCTGGGTTTTCTCACCCTGGATGATGTGCATTCAATCAACCATGAGAGAAGGGATGTTGAAAATTCAGTGGTATTTTAATATCCTGAAAGTATTTGGCAAACATCCGGTTGTTTTCGAATGTGCAACGGTATGGTAAAATGGTGATTATAGAGGTTAGGCATTGGGGGTGGTAGGTGGGGGTGGTGCGGCTGCTGGATGGGTAAAGGTTGACTGCTTGATGTTGTTGTTTGGCTTTTCATAAGTTTATACTTATAGCCCTTGTTTTTTGTGGCTGAAGCATTTAATACTTTTTGAATATCTAATTTAATATTTTTGGGAGAAAAGAACCAGATGAGGGCGGCGCCTTGCCTTAGGGTCGAACAATAGGTAGATAGATATTTTGCAGAAGAAAAATAAACGCATTAAATCGAAAAGTCGTTATGCACACAAAGAGAAGACAAAGGTATCCCATCCCGTTTTTTGTTCCTGTATCTAACTTTTTTTTATTTTTATTTTTTTTTTTTGTTGTGAAGATGCCAAAGATGGTTGCTAAGGCGGTATGTCACTTCGTTTAATGTGATTTGATGTTAAGTATTTTTAAATGGGATATCTTTCTGAAGGATGCTGCTTGTTGAGGGTGACGGTATTGCTGCTTTTTAAAAGGGTGATGTGATGGTGGTGTGGTGCGACTAAAGTTGGATTGGGCCTCCGTTGTCGTTTTTAATCCTGTTTTATTGCATTTTTTATTGTTCGTTGACTTTATATTCTTCTTGAGATGTCAAAGCTAAGGCAAAATTTCTCTTAAAGAGAGGGGTATCTACCTTTATTGTTATTCACTCATACAATCAAAGTCAAGATTAGAGATATAAAAAGTAATCTTCGGATTTAGTTACAGCTTTAACAACTAAAGTTATGCTTGGAATATGGGGTGCAATATAACTTCAACTTAAGGAAGAAGGCGTGGAGGTAAATTTACTACCCAAAAATCACCATAAGGAAAGTGAATATTGGGGAATTATGAAATCTAGACCAGGAACCTATTTATAAGACTGTTAAGAGCATTTGTTAGTAATCATAACAAAACACATGAAACTTTATTAAAAAAAAATGACTTCTCTCCGAGACCAAACTACCACAAACTCTTCCTTCTTCCTATGTTGCTTAGTAGTTTGAGAATACGTAGTGGTAAATAATCAGATGCTGATGTGTACAAGACCAACGGCCAGATCTTGATATACAAACATATCTCTGGAGCCTATGCCACAGACCATATAAAATACATGGATTGATTTTGACAGTTCTACGAGCTATTGGTTCCCAAAATTGACCCGTTTGACTGGTGGCTAGGCTGTCTCATGCATAAAGAGGTATATACGCAACGAATGAAGCAGATTCTGTCTTACCAATAAAGTCAACGACACAACATCCTCAAATTAATTTAAATTAGCTTACAACTAATTTCCTTATAAATTCCTGGCGTTGGTTGTTACCGGTAATACTCCTTAAATTTCATAGAAGGAACTGAAATTGGTATCTCTCATTTCTTTGTACTCAAATCAAGTAGTTTGAAAAAATAAGTGATAGATACCGAATGTTGAGTACTAACGCTAAGACTTTGTGAAGAAATTTATTTAGCTGTTACCAATTACTGCATCTCGATATCCAAAAGGGAAAATGGTGATCTTCGGGTCAATCAATCGTCAACCAGATCAACCATTTTAGAATAGACGCAAGGCACTCCAGTATCAAGGATTTCCGAGCCAACGTTGACTCGGACCACTAACTCGTCGAAGCCAAGGCAATGCTACCGATATCCAGATCAAAGCAAAAATAGGGAAAAATTGTGAGGAAATTCGACGTTGCATGACTGCAGTTGCAAGAAATCGTTTATTTTTTTTTTCGATCGAATCTTTTGCGCCTTCTCAAATAGTTCTATGCCGCCAACTTTATCGAGAAAAGGTTAAAAGAACCTACCAAGTTTAAAAGGCTAGAACCAAAATCTGCGAGGACAATCAGGGAAACATCACGGTTGAATCTCAGTCGGTTGCTTTTCATTTTGTTGCGCCAACACCACACTTTCCGCTTTAAAAACTGGTTTGCCATCCAGCTACCTCTCATGGCTATGGTGATAATGTTCTGATCTGTTGTTTTTTTTTAAATTTAGCGCTGTTATGGGATATATATTGCGGTGACACCATTCCACGTGCTCCCTCAATTAGAGGAAGTATGCGGAGGTTAGTATATGGATGGCGACGACGCGGACGTCTGAAACTTTCCATGAACTTTGGTGTACTGTACTTATGGCCTTGCGGTCGAGCTGTTGAAAGTGGCTGGCGATTTTTGTGATCAACGGAGCATTAATTATATAGGAATGTGCCCCAAAGTAGATTTTTTAAATATTTTTGACGTACTATTACTCACCAAAGCCCTGACCTGGAACTTATTGGCTCCGTGAAATAACTCCCCAATGAATAACTCCCAATAAAAAAATGAAATAACTTCCCAAAATTTGTATGAAGTTGGGAAGTTCTTTCAAATGAAAGAAGTCCCCAAAATAAATCCCCAAAAGTATGCAATGAAAGCAGTCCCCAATCGTTGGAATCGTGGAAACATGCATTATTTAATGGATGGAACTTTTAAAGTTGTGCCACAAGGTAAGGTTGCTTTAGGCAGCTTTTAATAATTTACGTTGAATATTTTGGCAAGGCTAGAGTTTTTTTTTTAGTGGGAAGTGAATTTAAAAATTACTGCGCGCGGCCGGGGGGCGGCGGTGGCGGCGGCGGTGGTGACAGCGGTGGCGGCGCGTGGTGGCGTGGAGTGGCGTGGAGTGGCGCGCATGGCAGCCGCGTTAGGCGGAACGCGCTGCCACCAGCCGCACAAAAAAACTCTAACCTTAATTAAATTATTAAAAGCTGCCTAAAGCAACCTTGTGGCACAACTTTAAAAGTTCAAAGAACCAATTTTTTTTACTAAACAACTTTATTTATTACGTTCAATAAAACAATCATTATAAACCTTTGGGGACTTATTTCATTTGTTTTTGGGGATTTATTTCCTTCGAATTTGGGGACTTATTTCAAAATGAAATAAGGCCCCTATTTGGGAAGATATTTCATTTTTACTTTTGAGAGTTATTTCATTGGGGAGTTATTTCACGGAGCCGAACTTATTTACTTACTAAGGTGTAGTTCCTCTTGCAGATCATAGGAACTCCACTACTCCTGCGCGCCATGAGGTGCGGTTTTTGAAGGTGTATTCCCCAGTTGTACTCATGCTCATTCCTCTTTGACCGTTCTGCACCTACTTCTAGGTCAGCCTATTCGCCTGCCATTGCATCGCTTGATCTGTAATGCACTTGTAATCTTTTCGAAGCGTATCGCATGTCCAATCCACTGCCACTTTTGTTTTCGTATTATAGAGTCGATGGTTTCCTGACCTGTCCTCGTATGAAGTTCATTATTGGAGATATGGTTACGCCATTTCGCAAGCATATATTCACGAACTTTTATAGCTTCCTTGTCATAGCGGCAATTACTTTCCAAGTGCTTCACCCTTAAAAAAGCACGGATTCAACATTGGAGCGGAACAGTCGGAACTTGGTCTTTGGGCTTATAGAGTTTTTTCTTCATATTTTGGACAGTATTCCGAACGTAGCCTTTGCTTTCCCGACTCGGCTGATTATATACATAGTTCAGCCCCCATCAGTAGAGACAATACGGCCAAGATATTGAAAACTCTTTACCATCTCAACTGGTTGTCCAGAAGTATCTACTTGGGTAGATGAGGAAGTTTCAAAGCTGATCCCTTTGGTTTTTGCCGTATTGGTCTGAAGACCAACGCTTTCAGCTTCTCTCTCCACCCTTAATTGTCATTTGATGAAGATCTATGATCCGATGAAAGTAAGCATACGTATCGTGCAGATGTCAATTTGCAGTCGACAAAGCTGCATACTGGACATCACTTATCACCAACGGGAATAGTATTGGTGACAGTATACAACCCTGTCCAACCCCAATTTGGATTTCAAACCCCTCTGTAAACTTCCTTTATGCAAAATTTGAAATTTGGATCCATGAAATATGGCCATAATGATAGCGATCAATATATCCGGGATGCCCCCCTGTGCAAAGCAAGCCAAATAAATTCTCTATTGACCTTGTTGCACGCGTTTTCAAAGTCAAGGAACAGCAGGTGAAGTGGTGATCCATATTTAACGCACTGTTGGATGATGATCAGCTAGGTGCTTATGTAGTCCACACAGAAAAATCCAGTCCAGAATCCTGCTTGCTCGGCGTAAATCATGTCTTTGAGATGGTCTTTTGTTTGCAGCAAGGAAACTCCTCTCCAGTTTTCGCACTGCGTAAGGTTACCTTTCCTTGCGATCTTGGCAATCATTCCCTTTTTCCACTCCTCGGGAAAACTCTCTGTTTCCCAAGCTCTCTCAATTTATTGGTGTATAGGAACTCACTACTTGCGGGAATACCGTCAAATCCAATTGCTTTGTTGTTCTTCAGTGCTATAATTGTGGTTAAGATTTCTTCTTTACTGGGGGATACAGTGCGTATTCCAGAATTTGTTACTACTGAACGGATGGGTCATTGGGTTTTGGATTGACTTCACTGGTAAAACGCGGTTTAAAACTGCTGAAAAGTACTCCTTACATCTCACCAAAAACTAGCAGTGTTCCGTACATGTTTTTAACCAGGTGTTGTTCAGATCTGTGGGCACCTGTAAGCTCTTTGATAATAATTGTGTAGTCAGTCCTGCTGGCGCACTACACTACTTGTGGCGTTTTCTGCTTCCGTTGCCAATGCGTTGATCTAGTTACGTTTATCACGTTGAACACTATGGTGAACTTCTCTTATCTTCATGCTATACGCAGACTAGACTCTAGCTCGTTTCTCCCTGCTGCTTGAGTATCTGCAGTGCGAGCCTTGAGCTGTTTTCTTTCTTCGATCCTAGCTCAAGTTTCTTCGTAAAGCCAGGCAGTGTTTCTTCCTTGCGATTGACCAATTATACTTTCAACACCTGATATAAAAACATTTTTCACAGCACACCAATGGTTTGCGATGGAGGTAGGTTCAATGCTACTGATTGCTCTCAATCCTTGTGAAAGGTGGTCCCCTAGATGTTGTCGGATTGCGGGATCCTTAAGTCTATCGGTATTGAACTTAGGCATTTGGGTGTTTTCTTGGGATCTCCGAACTTCAGCTGTGCGTTATCTTACAGTAGCAACCATCAGATGGTTTCCCGACCATTCCCTGGCACCTCTTCGGCTTCAAACGTCCTGGAGACTGCTTCTAAAATGCTGACTGATCGCAAAGCAACCAATTTGTTTGGAAGTTGCTTGTCTGTCTGTCGACATCCAACTGATTTTGTGGCACGTCTTGTGCTCAAACATGGTCCCTCTTATTAAAAGGTGGTTGGCATTACAAAAATTGACAACACACTCGCCATTGTCGTTGCGGTCACCAACACCATGCTTTCCCATAGCATGCCTGAGCTCATCATTGTTATTGAAAACCTTGGCATTCAAGTCTTCCATTAACATTATGAAGTCTCCGAGCGGTGTTTTATAAAAAGCAGCAGTCAGCCGGTTAAAGAAGGCCTACTTTTCCTCTACAGAAGAGAGCTCCAATGGGGCGTAACCCTATATGATGGTGACGCGACGTATACTCTAGTCCAGAACCCAGCTTCCATGATCCTTTCATCTAAGGGCTCCCAGCAAATTAAACTCTTGATAGCTGTTTTGGAAAGCAGCAATCCAACGCCAGATTCACAATTACTTCCAGGTGCCTTTCCAGAGTAGAGTAGTACGAGTTTAACTTCACTTATCCCTAAGATCTTGTATCACATGAGCTTTTTCTCTAATTGGAGGAATCTGGCATTTTGATTACCTTCACTTCCGTTGTCAAGAAGTCCGGGTGCAATAGCCAAAAGTTGTCAACGTATTATCATTTATTATCGGAGGCGTAGTGTCAGTTTTGTTAGCAGAATTGATTTAATGCTAACCTCCGTAACCTATCCTAGAAAGCAAGGCCTTTCGCACTTGTAGGCTATATACTTACAAGTATATAGGGAAGAAGTACAACAAGCACTTCACCGTGACTGATATCAGACCCGATGCAGTGCGCCTATTTTTACCATTTTGAAAACACAAATTTTGCCCCTCTTCTAATCCTTACAAGTTTACCTTTACGGACATCTTTAAAGTCTTGAAATAGCTGAGCACATTCTTATAATAACATACATAAATCCCGTTCTCAATATTGTGGAGTAGATAAAGTGACCTTAAAATACCATTTTTTTAATTGAAAGTCGAAGGTCAATTCAATTTTATAACAACACAAAGACTGTTCCAAGAAAAACAAACTTCAATATACATAAGTTTTTCCCAGAACCAAGAGTCCAAGAATAATCTAATCATTCAAAAGAATAATCTTTCAAAAGGAACAGAAAAATAAATAATATCCAAAACACCCTGTATTACAAATTCTAAGAAGAAAACACCCAACGCAAAAGACTTTTCAATTCCAAGTTATAAAAATAACTAAGCTAGTTAGAATTATTATTTAGAAAAAGACAAGTTTCCATGTTATTATTTTTTTTTGTATTTATTTTAGTTTTTGTTTTTCTGTTTTCTTCGTCAAAGAGCTTATCCATAATGAGGTCCTACAGCGAGCAACACCATCATTGCAATGAATTTCTTTACCCTTTGTTCTTTTAAGCCATTATGATGAAACTACCCAAAAGTCCCTTAGTGCTTATAGTCCCTTGGTATATTGTAGCATAGAGCTCCATCACAGCAGCCATTATGCAAAAAAAAAAATAATATAAAATCCTCACAATCTCAATAGCCATCCTTTTCTAAATTCGATTTCCAACAAAACATTTGCGATGAGTAGCGAGTGTGTTTGCATTCCACTTTTGTATCTATCTCACTTTATAAACGCACACAAACACTTGTCTCGGCCGGCGCGTTTATTTTACACAACCAGAACACCAAACCTCACCAACCACCCATCATCCAGGGGATGGAATACTCACCCCCTTTTGCAGCATCTCCATACAGAATAATTTTAAATACGTATCTAGCAGGAGCGGATATAGGTTTTTGCAGAAAAAAGGTGTCAAATGCAACATCAAGCGATTAACCTAATTTATAAAGTCATTTCTGATATTATCTTTTATGTTATTGGCATTTAAGGAATGCATCCTTTAAGTAGAACAAATAATTTTCTCAAAACCTTCGTAATCAACATTACAAATCTATTTTTTTGTTAAATCTAGGCAAAAAGTTCCCAACTCGTGCAGCGCTGCTCAAGAAAACTTCTTAATGACTGACAGTACAGCTTTCGTTGCAACAGATCCACTGGTGATTTGATGACTTACCGACAAGTGGAATCAATTTTTGCGCTCGATATTTTGATAGAATTTGGCATTTAGTAAAATAAAGAAATGGATGTTAAATCAACTTTCCGACCGTTCAATTCAAGTTTTTCTGAACGGTTTCAAGTCTGAAGTTGACAAAATAAATGCTGATGTGCCCCAAGGCTCTGTATTGTCTCCAATACTATTTTTATTTTTTATAATTAATGATCTCTTACCTGAAACTACTAATCCACTAAACTGTTTCGGTGACTCCCTTCCAGTTTCACCTACCTGTTCTTCAAACGTTGAGCTGCAACGGTAGAATATTTTAACGTTTGTTATTTTTGAACTATGACTTTTTCGTATACGCTATAGCGGGGTTGGGTTGGGTACGAGATCCCACATCATAAAATCCCGTTTCACGAAATCCCGCAGCTGATTCCGCCGCATAAAATCCTGCCGTTTCTACTACAATGCGACAGTGCATAAAATATATCTTTCCTATAGGCGAATTAGTGCCACGATTGAATGAGGATCAACAAGAACGACGTTTCTTAATATTTTGTTAATTTTTCAGTACGCAAAGGACTTCACTCTATTTCAATTTAACACTCTTTGTTTTGGTCCCAATAAGTCGTCCCAAAACAGAAGGTAGGTATATAATCAGAATTGATTCCGAAATTAATCTCAGCTGTTAATCGGTAGAGAGTCTGGTCTTGGGTAAAAAGACAAAACAGAAAATTGAATTTTCACTGAAGGAAAGGACACGACCGACGCACGCCGACGGTCAGTGCTCTGGCCAGAGAATATCAAATAAAGAACCCAATCCTTCGTACGTTTCACCCCCCAAAGCCCATTTGTTTACATTGTTGTATTTGTAATTTCATTCCGTCTGAAAGAATAAATGTGAATTGCAACAACAATATAACGCGGTGAGTTTTATTTGTTTTGACAGTTCACTTTTTTTTTGCAAAATAGTTGTGGTGAGAATCTTTCATTGATACGTCTGAATTGTTTTTGTCGATTTTTTTAATAATTTATATTTATTTATTAAACAAATAACATTTCCGTGCGCTCTATGAAAAATAAATTATTCGCAAAAGAAATATGGAGTTCGGTGCGCACTAAAACACATGGCTTTGGTAAGGGATATACAAATATTTATGTGCATATAAAAATCATGATGAATTATAGTTTTTTAATTCTAGGCACTTCTTATTGGTTATCTCAGGGAAATACATCCAATGACCAGTGGACTGTTACAACTGGAAGTCTATCATATCAGTATTCAAATCGAAGTAGCTTGGGTTCAGTGATGTCCGATCCAGAATCTATGTGAAAGTTCAGTCTCGACTCGTCGTATTTGGCGTCGGCTACACAAAGCAGCAATATGTCCAGTGATGGCAGCCTACAAAGACGAGTCTCTCGGAATCTCTTAACTTCATTTGAGAATCAGCATTCACTAAATGATTTCATTGGTTTCTTGAGTGACAATAACTTTCATCGTACCCCTCTCAGACAAGTGGAGGAATGAAGGTTGTTTAGCTTCACAATATCGTCGAAAGAGAGTCGAAGTAATCCTGAAATAGGAATAGGACGTGCTGGGAGCATATTGCTCTGTTGGAATCGATGTTAGTTCGCCTTCGAATCCTGCATTAATCACAAGGAATTCTTGAAGGTAAATTTGTTAAAATTAAAAATTATTCGCTTTAAATAACGATATTTTTTCTCTAGAATCATGGTACATGCGTGGCAAGCAACGACCCAATGGTTTTTGGATCTCTTCAAAGCTCTACGGATAAATATTCCTGTTTGGTTAAGTATAACGACAAACGGTAGTAAATACTTTAAAAGTGTTGCTAATCGCTTTGTTCACGAGTTGTGCTTCCTCTAATCTGTGGCTGATACTAAAAACACGAATTTGTAAGTTTTTATTAAAAGTATATTAACAACATTGTGATTGTAATCAATTAATTTACATAACTATTATTATTTTATCACTTACAGCTTTGTGAGTACAGTGTTAACAGCCATACTCACCCATCATCTGGGATGGGCTTCAACTATTTCGAATTTCAATTCACCATCGAAATCCAGCGCTGCTGCTTTTGAAAAGAGCAAAACTTCTTGAAGTTTCCCAAAGATATCCTTACAACGTGTTATGTACACAAATAGGTCACTTGTACGGTGCTGTCGGTACATCTCCCAAACTGTCACTGTTTATGGAGAAACCACAAAAGTTGAATCATTTGTAGTACTGGAACGAGTGCATTATCAGCAGCAGCAACAGCTACCACCGCCGCCACGACATATCATATTCATATTCTCTGGGTCTGGCTCTAAATCTGCACAGACGACTATGGTCTGCATCTGGTCGGTGGAGGTTGGTGAGTCTGTTGGAGGATGTTTTGGAGGTGGCTTTGGAACTGGGACATATCTTCTGGAGGTGGTCTGAAGCCGGGACATAGGGTTTTGACCTGAAAGGGTCTGAAACATGGACACAAGTTCTGGAGGTGGGTCTGGAACTGGGATACATTTTTTTTGAAAAATGTATTTAATTAATTTTAAAAAAATCCTATTTAATTCTTTTTTTTATTTTTTGAAAATTAAATAAAAAATAAGCTTTTTTCACTAATTTTTAAAACATCACTCTTTTCATATATTTTTTTAAATAAAATCAAAAGAAATAAAATGCACGCCTGGATCGCACGTACTTGCTCTTATGTTCAAGTTGTGTGAAACTTAAGAACTTAAAAAAATATTCAAATAATTATAGAAAAAGTATAAAAAAGCATTCAAATCGTTCTTTTAATTGTATAAACAGCCTGATAAATAACTTAGAGCTAAAAAAAAGTATACCATTTGATTACTTGAAAAATATGAATATATGCAAAAAAAAAAATTAAAATCGTTGGAGCCGTTTTCTTAAAAATTAATTTTTTATATATAAAATTTTTGTAACATTTTTCAAAAAAAAAAATTGGTATGCCAATTTTGAGTATATATTAATATACATTCAAAATAATTCATCGACTCGTTTTTGAAATATTGAATTTTCAAAAAAAACTTTGAATCTTTTTTTAAAAATCCAAAATTTATTTTTTCAAAAATTTTGGTATGCAGTATTATTTATATTCTAACAAAGCTTTTGTACAAAAAATTTTATTGAAATCGGATGAGCGGTTAATGAGAAAACCAAAAATAAAAAAAAAAACAGTTATATGGCAGGAACCGTTAATAAATGTTTTTGGTGATTTTTTTTTCTTACTTAAAGGTACAGCAAATCTACAATAATACACTGATTTTTTTTTATCAAAATCGTTGGAGCCGTTTTTGAGATAAATAAGCTTTTCCTTAACGGTTGTACCGCAAATACCGTTATTTTTTG
Organism: Dasysyrphus tricinctus; assembly: GCA_963921185.1. NCBI lineage: Eukaryota > Metazoa > Arthropoda > Insecta > Diptera > Syrphidae > Dasysyrphus > Dasysyrphus tricinctus. Next base: position 208,132,308 of record OY992531.1, on the reverse strand, counting down.
AGCTAAAAAAAAATTTCAATTTCCCCTCTTGAGAGTTACAAAAAAACCTTAAGTTCAAAATTTGAAGAAAATCGCTTCAGTGGTTTAGGCTGAGGTACGGACAGACAGACAGACAGACAGACATACAGACAGACAGACAGACAGAATTGTGCCACCCACTTTTTTGGTGTTCTCTATCATCGTAATGTCATGTTTGATTGTTATCTCAAAATTTTTTTTTTTGCACGAATCCAAAACTTGCCCTATAGTAGGTACCTATATCGCAAGTAAGAACAAGAAAAAATACTTGGACAACAGTACCTACGTTGGGTGGCCCTTTTCGCGGTTTATCATGATTTTAACGCCCTTTTTGGTCCTCTGTTCTGCTCACGCTTTGCTTTGGGTATGTAAAGTCGTCTTACAGGCGTCTATATCAAGTTTTCTTGAGCAACAGTACCTTGGGTACTCCCTTTTTGGGTCTTCTGCCCAACTCACTCCGGAGCTCCATTGCTCCTCTTTGGGTTTGTAAAGTCGTCTGGCAGGCCCCAATGTCAAGAGTTTTCTTGAGCAACAATGTCTTGGGTGGCCCGCTTCACGGGTTCCCCCTTTTTTTTGGGTTCTCCATCCCGCTCACGCAACTCCGTTGTTCCGGTTCGGGTATGTAAAGTCGTCTGACAGGCACCAATATTAACAGTTTTCTTGGACAACCATACCATACAAAAAAATGCTTTTTTTTAGTTAAAAAAAGAAGCAAAGAAAGTTGAGAACAAATTTAATTTTTTTACTGAAAAAAAAAAATTTATTTAAATTTCCAAGAAAAATTAAAAAAGTTAAGAAAAATTTATTTTTTTATTGAAATTTTACCAAAAAAGAAAATTCATTCATATTTCCAACAAAAACAAAAGTTCTAAATATAAACCAAACAAAAATTTAGGAATGAGTTGTTTTTCTAAATTCTTCAAAAAAAAGTCAAGCAAAGTAGCTATATTAAAAAAAAATTAAATTACCACCTCTGTCTAGAATCCAGACCCACCTGCCACCTCTATCTAGATCTAGACCCACTTCACCTTGTCACCCGAGCCCTAAAACTTGAAAACCAATCAAATTCTCTTTATTACCTTGAGGTCTTGCCTCCACCGACTTATAACAAGAACTGAAGATTTTACTGCAAGCACTACTGCTTAAATACTTTTATCCATTGAATGTACCACCAAAACGACTTTCTGTCAAAACCTCGTAAGTCCTTAAATGATATTTTAATGTATTTCACATCCAAAAAAATAACTGAATTCAAATATCTGTTTCAAATATATGTTTCCGAACTGTAGTATCATGCTTCGTTTCGGCTCTATCAACCAGTTTTAAACCTTTAACGATATAAGAATTCCATTTTATTACCTTTTAAATCGTTTTTTTGTGTCTTTTAAACAATTTTGCAAATTGGACTTCCAAGGTTTTCACAAAAAAGCCAACAATATATTTAATTCCGAGCAATATTTTATTCGAAATCACCAACGATAAATATCATCCACTAAAAATCAACCGGCAAAAGATATTGCACTAAGCAAAATTGATGAAAATAAATCCTATTCCCAGATTGTGAAAAATGTTCGAAAGAACGAAGAATAATTAAAATCGCAACATGGAACGAAAACAGTCTTTAAAACATTATCAGAGTTAAACATTTTTTTAGACATAGAGCATATAGACATTTGTTTGGTGTCCGAAACTCATCTCGCTATAGAACAAAGTTTTGATAATAATAAATTACAAAACTATATGTACATGTTTTCACGCTCCAGATCCAGCTCTGACCAAGCAAGGGGAGGATCAGCAATACTTTTAAGAAAGTGCTGAAAACACTATGAAGAAACAAAGTTTACTAACGAAAATATACAAGTAACAACAATTAGTATATTGATATAAAAAGAAAGAGTTTAAAATAGCAGCTATATACATATTAAATTTGTGAGTAAGCAATTAAGAGAAAACTTGCCAAGTAAACCCAACAAATTTGTATCATTCATCATTTAATACCAATTTCTGTCATAATTTGGAGTTGTTTCGATATTATTCTAATTCAGATATTTGATATTAAACTTCATGAACTTAAAACTTGGCATAAATTTTAGATCTCATTACCTTTTTTGACTGACATTTTATGCACAGGTTTCCTTAACATATAAGAACTTGGCTCTTTTTATAACATTTATTTTTTGTTGTTGTGATTTTACTCCTTTTTGCAAAGATTTTATTTTGCCATGTGAAAATCAAGCCCTAACGCTCTACAATTATTAATAATAATAACTATACGACTGCTGAAAGTGCTTCATAAAAATAATAGCATCTCTGAGAAAGTGGTTGGATGCCGCGCCCCTTGAATGGGGGAAATTTCAATTTTTTATTTTTCTCTTATTATGCTCTTCAAAAATACCGTTCTACCAACTTTCTACGTTCTGCAACAACCGGAAATGCATTATATTGATTAAAATTTTTAAAAAGTGGTAGGATGCCACAGCCCTTGAGGTGAAAATTATAAATGTCTGACTTTTATCTTTGTATGCACGTCAAACCGCACCGCTTTACCAATTTTCATGTTTCTACAACAATCGGAAGTGCTTCATATAATTCATAAGAATTTTTAAGAATGTGGGTGGATACCACGCCCCCTGAATAGAAAATTACAAATTTCCGATTTTTTCCTTTGTATGCACCACAAGGCTACCGTTATGCGAAATTTCAAGTTTCTACACGTCTGTGAAGTTAGCAGGACAACTTTCACCCACGCAATTGGGACCTTGCCAGGAATTTGCAGTTTTTTTTAATTTTTTTTGCATTTCTATTCCCAATTTTGCAGTTCGCCAAATAACGGTGTAATTTAGTGACCTGCTAACTTCACAGTGAAGTTAGCAGGTCACATGGTGTATCTCAGGAACCAAGCATGCTAGGAACTTGCAATAAGGTTCCAAATTTGCAGTTTTTTTGCATTTCAACGATAGGCTATGCTCAAAATTTGAAGTCCTCAATTTAAAAATTTCCCAAGTTTGACTTCAATATGAAGCAAGTAGGTCACATTGTGTATCTCACGAACCAAGCATTGTAGGAACTTGCAGTAAGGCTCCAAATTTGCAGTTTTCTTACATTTCAAGAATAGGCTAGGTCAGAATTTTGAAGTCCTTTTTTTTAAAAAAATTTCATACTGTACTGCTAACTTAACAGGGAAGTAAGCAGGTCACATGGTGTATCTCAGGAACCAAACGTGCTAGAAACTTGTAGTAAGGCTGCAAATTTGCAGTTTTTTTGCATTTCAAGAATAGGCTAGGTCAGAATTTTGAAGCCCTTTGATTACGATTTATTGTCAGATCATACTCCAGTAATTTATCACTCAGTGAAGCAGAAATAATAGAAAAAAGAAATCCTAAGCTGTGTGAATTAGAGAACACACTGGAAGAAATTCAGAGATAAACTTGAAAGTTCTATAAAGCTGAGATCCATTATGCAAACAATTGAACAAATTGACCATGAAGTAGCAGCTAATCGCCTTAAAAGACCACAGACGCAAAACCCGCCAATGAAATCAGAAGATGGTAAATGGATCGGAAATCCGAAACAAAAAGCTGATCTCTTCGCTGAACATCTCGCGAATGTTTTTAAGCCATTCCCAGCAAACACAGCTACTGATCCCTTACAGTTTGTTGATAGAAATGACAAATGTAAAATCCTTTTTGTCACGCTCAAAGAAGTTAGAAGAATGTGTCAACATAAGTTATCTTACAAAATATCACCAGGTTTCGATCTAATAACTGGTCAGGTATTGAAAGAAATGCCTTCAATAGCCTTCAAGAAACTCCAATTTATAATATACGCATGCCTTAAACTAAGATTGCCACATCTTTGGAAAATTGCAGAAGTCATTGTAGAAGTACATAACTTCTTACAGACCCATATCGCTTATACCAATTAGGCAGAAGTTTTCGAAAAATAGCTCCTGATAAGGCTTAGCAAAATAATAGAAGAAAGAAGACTAATTCCGAGCCATCAGTATATGGTTTAGGAAATAAACAAGTGCTTCGAATTACGGATGATGTGGAAAAGGCACTTGAAGAAAAACAAGTATGCTGGGCCATATTATTAGATATTGCTCAAGCCTTTGACAAGATTTGGCACTTGGAACTTGAATACAAACTGCATAGGGACCTTCCCAGACAGTACTACGAAATACTGAAATCCTACGTTACGAACCGACTTTTTAGAGTACGGTTCGACCAAAATTACTCGGAACTAAAAAAAATTGAAGCCGGTGTACCACAAGGAAGTGTCCTAGGACCAACCCTGTTTCTGTTATATACTAGGGATATTCCATAGTGGACATATCAACGCTATCATGGCCACCTTTGCTGATGGTACTGCAATATTGGTGCCAGATAAATCCGTTACGAAGGCTACATACAAATTGCAAAATGCACAATGCACTCGATAAGATAAGTGATAGGATGCAAAAATAGCATATCTATTCAAACGAAACCAAATCGACGCACATGAGCTTTGCAAAAAAAAAACAATACTCCAATTTTTATAAACAGTACAGCAGTGTCTAACTTCAATACCGCCAAATACATTGGAAGGACCTTGGATGTAACGTTAAATGGAAAGAGAATATCGAAAAGAAAAGAGAAGAACTAAACTTGGAGTACAGAAAAAAAAAAGAACTCTGACCTATTTATCCAGAACAAACTAATGTTATATAAGCAATTATTAAAACCCGTTTGGATATATGGATGGCATCCAACTATGGGGCTGTACAAAGAAAACAAATGCTGAACCCATCCAAAAATTCCAAATTCTTTCGGAGAATAACTATAGTGCCTCCTGGTAGGTATATAAGAAATAGTGATCTACAACGTGACCTTCAAATTGATATGGTCACAGAAGAAAACACGCTATATCACACAATCAGCGACTGCAAAGTCATACCAATTATGAAATGGAGACTGTCTCACCGGGAGTGGTTTTAGTGTGGTAAGAGACCCACACCACTTGGTATAGATTTGATTTTTTTTTTGAGGATTTCCATAGGATACAAAAAAATATTTTCTTATAAAAACATATAAAAACTATCAACCAAAATTCAGCTTCATTAATTTTTCCTCAATTTTGCTGAAATTGCACCCATTTTCCCCTAACTGCGGCCGCACCTGGTATCAAAACATGCGAATTGCTGGTGCTGGCCTATCTGAGCTAGCCACCCAACTATACACCCAGAACTGGACCAGGAGCAGTCTAAGTGTGATGTGACAGAGGGTAATAGAAGAACATTGAAGATGGATGGTGGCAATGGCAAGGCAAGCAGGTTTGCCTGTCATGCACATACCCAGCAAACACACAACCAACAAAAGCTTAAATAATGAGATTTTCTGGAAATCAACTATTCTTGTTTTTTTGGAGGTCTTTTTTTTTTAATTTTTATTTGGCCGTACCGTGCTTCGTTTTATTTGTCTCTTCTTGTTATTCTTTAACACCCCATCCCTTCCATTATCTCTAAGGGATGCTGAAGCTAATGCTCCTTGCTGCTGCTGCTGCTGCTACTACTGCTTCTACTGATGCAACTATACTCCATACCTTCTCTCGTATGTGAAAGCTAAAGTGTGTGCAAACATTCTTCGACGAGGGGTGTTAAGGTGGTATACACACACGAAACACGTGGGAAGGACACAGCAGGATAAGGAAGTGAGGTAAAATCCTAAATAGGGATGGGGAGCTGTTATTTTACCTAGCCCGCCATGATTTTCTATATCTGGCTGTGAGTGTCTGTGTGTCCATGGGGATTCTTTGTGAGCTGCAGAGAATCTATTAAAAGCCACCAGAGGGAGCTACTGCTCGATGCTCGTGCAACGAGAGTCCCTATATTCCTATACCAAAAAATATCCAGGGTTAAAGTAAAACCGGCTGCTTCTACTTCCCCAAAATCCTCATCAGCCCACAGCTAGAGAGCCATGAAAGAGTAAAAGAGAGCTACACCAACCAACCTAACCCACCCGTCTCACGGTGTATGTACCTTCAGAAGGGTGCGTTCATGGACCATCATCTGCTATCGTTGTGTATGTGTGAGCTGTTCTATGTATATTTCGCGCACTCAAGCATAGTTACTAAACCATAGATGAAAAGTTTTACAAGCTCCTTGTCAAGAGCATTTATTTTTTAGGGGTGAAAGGGGATGACTTCGTTTTATTGTCGTCACCCCTTATGCCCTAAGTGCACCCTTAGCAATCCAAAAATCGGTCTACTACAATAACAAATCACTGGCAGGAGCAACAGCACAACACAGCAGCCACATCAGAGCATGGAATTCTGTACTTTGCACAAGTATCTGTGCAGGATAGCCCTGCCGCATACACTCACATTTAGCTCGAGATGAACGAACGGAATACGATGAACGACAACGATGGCGATGCCCGGGCCTTCGTTTCGCTATATACAAAGCTGGGCTCCAGTATTCCGTATATTTTTTTTTTTGTGAATTTGTTTGGTTTGTGTTGTATTTGTATTTATAATATTAGAGGAAAACGCAACGAGGTGAGAGAGGCAGGGATGCCAAGGATATGCACGGATGTTGGATGTTGGAAAACGCTTTGAATGAATATATTGGTGTGTTTGAGAACAGGGGTTCGCTACATCGACCGTTATTCGTAGTAGACGTTTAGGCGTCAACTAGTGCGCTTGGTGCGCTTTTATACGGTGGCCACATATTTTGAAGGACATCATCATCATTTTCTCTCCATTCAAGGAATAAAGCAATCTTCTTTCTACACACAGTAAAAGTGAGATACAAAAAAATACAATTTTTTTTTTTTTTTTGTTAATGGCATCACTAGTTTGTGAATCAAGGAAAGACACATAATTTTAGGCTCAGTTTTGATTGAGAAGTTTTTAAATTCAAAAACATCGTTTTTAAAGTTGCAAAACTATTTTTTTTTATCGCAAAAATTTCGGGAAGTTGTAAAAGGAGTGAATGAAAAAAAAATCCAACCAAATATCGAACTACAGTGATAAAATCCCTTTTTTTGCAAATTCAAAAATTCTGTCTCTCTAAATAAATCATCTCACCTCGCCAAGGACATCATCGCCTTCATCATCTTCTCATCAGCATCATCGACACACTCTCGTGTAGAAATATTTCAAATTTTCCCCAAAAAGGTAGGTGCATGCTAAAAAAATCGATGTTGTAATGTAAATGTTGTAAAAAGTAAAAAAAACTAAAAACCTATCGGGCTAAATGTTTATTAAATGTCTTAAAAATCTTTTTTCCTTTGTATAAGAAAATTACTATTTTAAATTTAAATTTAAGTTTTTTTCAAAATAAATTTAAAAAAAAAAATCTACACCTCCGTACATGCGTCGTTATTAGAAGATGGACCGCGCCCAAAAATTCGATCAGTTTTCGATAAAATTTTGTGTGTATACTATAAAATAAAATCAAATAAAAAGAAAAAAAAAATATACATCTACCTACCTATACCTATACGTGGAGAAGATGAAAATTTATTGTGTGTGTGCGCGCCTGCAGGACGCGAGATGACAAGAAAACGTTGGTTTTTTTTCCTTTGTTTCCTGTTTTCCATTATAGGATGGATGCGTGTGTTGGTGTTGGTGTGCGTAAAATTAAATTTATTTAGCTTTTTCTTACTAATAAAAAAAATATATCTTTTTACGCGAACGATATGTATAAATATATAATGTACCTGCATAATATGTAGCTTTTCCTTTTTTTCTATGTGTGAAAAACTCGTCAAAAATTTTAAATTTATACTAAAATGGATATGTAAGTGTTTTTTTTAAATTTCAATTTTACTTAAGCATGCATAGAGATATTTTTTATTGTATTGTTAAATAATTTAATTATTTATAGATTTGGAAAAAATTAAATGAAATTTTAGGTAGATACATATGTATGTATCGAACAAAAATGCTATAGGTACACTTGAATTTCCTAAAAAGGGTGTGGCACTTTACATAACAATTGATGGTCACAAAAAATCCAAAAAAAATAGCATTATTTCTGAGAATCAAAATGACGTTTTGCTGTTTTTCCTATAAATAGTCTTTTACCGATTAAAACATTAATTAAATTTTCTTTTCATAATTTTTTTTTTAAATTAATTAAATTTTTATTAATAAATTTAATTTAAACTTGTGTTGGCATTTGACAAAAAATTAAATACAAAAAATTAATTTTGATGTAATTAAATCAAACAAAAAATATTATAGCCCAATGTTAGAAACTCACTTTTATTTTTTTTTTCTGAAATCACAAAGAATAATATTATATTTTTTTATATTTAAAAATAAATAAACTTCGAACTATTTACTTTAACACGTCACCGTAAAAATTAAGTGTAGAAAATTAAAGCTTACATGTCCTTAAATTTTCAAAATTGAGAACTCAAAAACGTTATTATGTCTATATATGTACATCGTTGCTCTAAAAACCCATACACGTCATTCAAAACTTGTAAAAAAATTTTCCAATATTAAAACATTGGCAACAATCATATTTTACTTAATTTAATTTGATAAAATTAAAGTTTAGTTAAGAGAATAAATAGTTTTTAATATGAACAATTTTTTTTTTAAGAACTCAAAATGATCGTTTTTTTTTTATTTTCTTAATTTTAGGCCCATTTTCTGATATGAACCTTTATGTTCCACATAAGAGCTTGTATCTGTGTTAGTTTGAAATAAAATGAAAATAGAAGAGAAGCCCTAAAAAATATTTTCGTGTCAGAAAATAAATCTTAGTAATTCTACATCAAAATATTCATTTATTGAAATACTGAGGGAAATTCGTAGATATTTTTTATTTAAGTAAAAACGGTTTGATAATATCTAAAGACTTCATAAAATAGTTCCCAGATCAAATTAAGTATTTTTTTTTAATTTTATGTAGAACGGAATATATTTGCAGTCAACGACCTATTTTTTGCAGTCAACAATCTATTTAAATTTAATTTGACTACCTCGAACCTAGAATTTGGAAAAAATCAAATATTGATCATGATACCTACTCGTAGTACATTATTTCAAACAGAATTTCCAATCAATCCTTTTTCAGCAATTAGAACTGATTTTTACTCCTCTAAGGCAACCAAATAAAAAAAAAAAATTCTGTATTTTTTTTAAATCTGAGTTATGTTCATTGTTTAAGTGATATAAATTATTCCAAGAAGCATATATTTCTGGAAATAATAACAGTTGACATAATTTCAGGTACAATAAAATAGAATTCCAGTTTCAGTATAATCAAATCAAATCGATTATAACCATTTCGATGGAGCTGGTACACGTTGTTACCGATTTTTATGTATATTTTTTTTTTAATGACAACGCAAATAGATAACATAATTAGATGCATGGTGTCCACTTTTTTCAAAACAAAATAAATTTCCCTGATTGTCCCTGAAATTCCCTGACCAATTTCCAAATTTTCCCTGACCAAAATATTAAAACATAAAGGGTATTCATGCAAAAGCGTAAACTCGTCGTAATCGTTGTAAAGTTTTAAACTTCGTAAATCTGTCAAATTTTCCATACAAATGGTGACAGAATTACGAAGTTTTAAACTTTACAACGATTACGACGAGTTTACGCTGTTGCATGAATACCCATATATTTTTTTTTGTAATATTTGGTTCATATACAATGCGTAAAAAAGTAAGACATCTAATTGGTCTAAAATGGTCAACTAGTTTAAGCCCAAGAAAATGATCAATGCTTAAATGATCAATGCTTAAAGTTTCTCAAAGTTACGATTTTTGGCACCTCACCTGTGGGATATTCGCAAAAACTATCACCGGCTTTCTGTCAAAACCTCTTAAGCCCTTTTATGACATTTTGATATGTTTTCCGTTCAAAAAATATCACTGAATTCAAATATCAATGCCCTGAAACTGTTTCATGGTTCTTTTTAAATCTATCAACCAGTTTTAAAACCTTTTATGGCCTTTTCGATTGGCAATCCAGAAGCGTACGGAATGCGTGTAAACCCTTCTGAAAGTGTTCTATTGGCATTCAGAATGATAGTTCTTCTCCTGAAAAGAACAGAAAACGATTCTGGATTTCATTTCAGAATCGAAACCAGAACTACCCACACATTTAAACACATAATTGTCAAAGTGTTGTCAAATATTGCAAAAAGTAAATTTTAAGCTAAAAATAAGTGAATTTCATACATTTTACTGTTTCTAAAGCCCGTATGACACTACATTTTTTCTTCATTGTATTTCTCATTTAATCTATCAAAGTGTCAGCAGAGCAAAAAAGGGATAAAAAGTGTTTTTAAGAAAGGGATAGCATTTCTCTAAATTAAATTTTACATTTACAATGTGTCCCAAAAGAAAATATACACCATAATCTAGTGCTCTCTAGCGTCCAGTGTATATCTACTTTTGTAACTGAGTGTACCTTGAAACAATGTTTCATTTTTAATTCTGAAATATCAAGAAAATCTGCCAGAACTTGACAAATTTAATTTGAAAATCACATTTTTTATAGATTTTTTGTGACATTTTTACATTTATGGATATAGTGTGTACCCACTCAGCTATCAAAGTTTAAATAAGAAATCGTACGTCGTGCTTTGATTTCATTTTAAGTGAATTAAAAATGAGAAAAAAAATGTAGTGTCATACGGGCTTAAGAACAATTATTTTTCGTTTAGAATATTATTTTCACATTTTCTTTGTTAAAAATTACCATACTCGTTCATATTTGTGTCCGCCAAGTCCGCTATTTCGGCATCCGCATGTGAAATTGCACAAACAGAGGGATACGAAAACTTCAGAATCAAACTGCATGTGCCTGTTTGTTTTATTGGCGTTGCGGATCGGAGATTTCTTCCGAATTGCCAATCGAAAAGGCCATTAGTCTCTTAAATTTAAAATTTTGATCGCCTCATTTGGGTCATTTAAACAAAAAAGTATGGCACCTTATTGGTCATAAAAGGTCAGTTAGTTTCAATAGGTATTTGGTCAGCCAAAGATATTTCTGAATTTTTTTTTATTTCTTCCTCGTCATAGTTTTATTAAAGTTCTTGTTTTTTATAGGTCACGAAAGTTTTTGGGCCTCATTTGTATGATAATCGCAAAAAAGTGAACTATATGAAAGGCGACTCAAACGCCATAAAAGGTCAGCTAGTTTCAGTAATTATGCAGCCATTGGTTAATTTTTATGAATTTTACTATGCACTTGAAAAAAACTTCAGAAATTCATAAAAAATCTATGGCTGACCAATTACTGAAAAAAGTTATCATGATTTAGTGATCTTGAAAGAAACAATAAAATAAATATGGAAAGCACAAAGTCACTTTTCTGCATAAATTAAATGATCTGGGTAATTAATTGTGTGCGAGAAAGAGTGAAGATTTATCCAAATAATCTGCTAAAATTATCAATTTCGCTAGTCGACCAGCGTACTGCACAACGAAAAGTAAAACTAAATTTTTCGTTTAAGTTCTCGTTGCGTACTTTTTTGAATGGGATTTTTCGTTTCGCATCAGCAGCGTTCTAAGCTTTAAAACAACAAAACTCAACTTGCATTTTCCAAATATCTAGATATGTAGTGGAAAGCATACAATACCGATTGTTTGAAAAAGATACAAAAATAACTGCCGGAAAAAGTGACTAGGAATTCAGCGTTTTTTTTTAAATCGATACGCTTCCCGAATTCCCTGACTTTCCCTGAACAAAATTGTGTTCCCTGACTATCTCTGACTTCTCGTGACAAACCCAGTTTAGCGGACACGAAATGTGTAAAAATGTTAATTTCATAATTTTAGTGAAAAGTAACCCTTAATTTTTTACTTCAAGATTTCTTGAGATTTTAACCACCCGGAATATTGGCTACACTGATTTTTTTTTTAATTTTCGATTTAACTCTCTTAACTTTTCTTGTCTTAAAAAGTTTTTTTTTGTTTTTAATTTCAACTGAATATTTAGCAATACAACTTTTGATATCAGATTTTAACCATAAATCGTTCGAAAATTTTAACACTGTCCACATTCATTTTAAAAATTTTGAAATAAAAAAAATACTGAGTTTTGCTTGGAGTAATACGAGTAGTAGGTACATCCAATCGCCTGGCTTGTTATCAAATGCCAAATAAAAAAATGCTAAAAAATGCAATTTATACAAGAAAACATCAATAAATTATTGTACAAAACGGGAAATCATTTCAATTTCAAAAATTAATGTTCCTTTTTTATTTGTTTAAACCGACATCGTTAAAAGCAATAAATTTACGGTTCCTGTGATTTGCCTGAAATTAAGATCACGATCGTGTTTTTTTACAAGAAAATTATGTAATACATTTTTTTCCATTACATTTCTCTTAAACTAAAGTTTATTTTGGTAAAAAGTGAAATGATTTTTTTTTTCAAGTTACATACATACGTTAAAATTTGGAGAAACCCGTATTTTTGTATTAAAAAAAGGTAGGTTATCTATGTATGCACTCAAAAAAAGAAAACCAGCTTAAATGGAGAAAAACATTGGGTGGAATGCGAAAAGAACTCTTTCAGTCTCATGAGACTGAGCTCTAGGAATGAGCTATAGATAATGATATTGAGCGTTTACAATGACACAAATCATAACTTGGTGTGCAAGAAACGTCTCCATATCATAATCTCAGTCTCAAATAAAAAAAAAAAACTTCAATGGAAAAATGTATTCATCAATCGAAAGCAGTGAAATTAATAGCTCCCCTGAAAAAACTGGGGGTATAAATAGCTTGTTTGTAAATTCTATAAGGAAAAAAATAGTGGTTAATTATAGAAAAAAAGCATTAGAATGGTTTTTTTGATTGTATAAAGACTCTTAAAATGGCTTTCAGCTAAAAACAAGCAAAAAACAGTACTTTTCTATATAAAATCTTCCTTACTTTAAACAAAATTGTCGTATGCAATTTGAGTGATTATTAATTAATTACATTTAACACTGAAATTTTGAATTTGAAGAAAATTAGAAAACAATATTCCTTGAAAATAAATATCAGCCCGTTGTTGAAATATTGAATTTTCAAAAAAAAAAATGTTGAATGTAATTTTTGTATCCAAAATTTATTTTTTCAAAATTTTGATACCCCACATTATTAACATTTGAAAAAAGCTTTTGTGTGCAAAAAAGAAATATCGAAAAGTACAACTTTTTTACAGTAATTCTCTGATGTTTCTTATCAAAATGGTTGCTGCCGCTTTTGAGACAGATACAATATTTTCTACTGGTTTTATGGCTAGAACCATTATTTTTGGAGATAAAAAATCAATTTAACCTTTAGAGAATCACTAAAAAACCTTACTTCGAAAATTTGAAGAAAACCGCTTCCGCGGTTGAGACTTTAGTTGTAGTAGATCAACGTACATTGTACTTCACGGGACCCGGGACAACTAATTTCCAGTCTCAACATTTTCATTGCCTTATCTCATAAAAATGATATTTGGCTTTTTTTTGCATATGGACATCTCTCAAATGAGGAAGATCTCTAAATTGAGAGAGATTTCTTTTCTGAAAGATTTATCTCAAGTTTATTTTGCATACCACACCTAGCAATAGCTCAAAAAAATGAGATATGAGACTGGACAAATCGTTTCGCATTCCACCCATTGACAAAACAAACCTATTCGCTGACAAAAATCTGGTAAACTCGGAAAATCAAAAGACAAACATTTTATTTTACTCGTTTGCTCATTTTCAATAAGTTTGAAATTCTTGCTTCAACACAGCTTGGTGATAGTTTTTAGAATGTGGGAGCTTAAATTAAACCAAACACAAATAATTCATTTCCAGAATACCAAAATGAAACGAATTGCATTTGTCGGGCTTTGTTTCAATTTAAGTTTATTAGTTTTTGTTATTTTTTTTCCGACGTTTAAGGGCAGCTGCTTCCAGATTATATGCTATTCCGAAAAACTGTCCAGATTCAATTGATAACTTTCTGCTTTATTCAATTTTTATTTGTGCATTGTTTTAGCTTTTTTTCAATAATAAAATATTCAATTTAAACCTTTCCTTGGGCTATCATAAATGTACATATTTTTTTTTATTTGGAATACATTTTGCAGATCCGTACTTTTCGCCAGATCTTAGACCTCTTTTGAGTAACACATCTTTCACTATCCATCAGCGGACAGCAAACTTAACTGCCTCAATTGTTTCAATGATGAAAATAATTTGTTGTGAAAGTAATAATTAAAAATTAATAATTGGTTTATAATAAAAGAAGCAGATTTTAAATGAGATGGATAGTTCAAAAGTAGGGCTGGCTACGATGCCAAACCAAACGATACTCTCTTAAGTATCGTTTCGGTATCGTTAAAATCCAAACATGTCAGTATCGTCTCGATGTCATTCTCGGTCTCGTATAAGTTTGTCTCGTCTCTCTAAATCGGTATCGGTCTCGTCTGGTTTCGGTCTGGTCTCAGTCGCAAAATATAAAAAAAAAAAAAACAGACTTGGTTACATGTCCTTGGTCTTGTAGTTGAATACGCTTGGTATTTTTAAGATTTAACTAAAAAAAATCATTATAAGCAAATAATGCATAATGAATGATAGAAATTTTTGTTTAGCTAAAGTTTTTTTTTATGACCAATCATTTAAAGCTTAGTATAAGTTATTTTAAATTAAAATAAACTTAGTGGTGAGAAAAAAAATTCGTCAAAGAAAAAATGTCCGTGGTGTAAAAGTTTTTTTTTATTCGTCTTCAATTACAGTTTTCAAAAACAAATACTGAATGAGACTGTTCTGTGCTAAAGCAAACACAAATGCCAAACGCATTTTTGTTCCGTAAAAGGAAGTCAGTGACAAAAGATGGGTTTGGTAAAATTGATACAAAAATCGTTGGAGCCGTTTTCGGGAAGTCAGGATATAAGAACAAATTAGAGCGGCAGTGGGTACCTACTATCGAGAGTCTCGGTATATGTATTTCGGTCCTAAGAGTACGGTATCGTCTCGGTATCGTTTTGGATGCTTTGGAGCTGGTTTAGTCTCGGTATCGTTTGGGCTTCTGATACCGATACCGAAACTTTTCTGGTATCGTGGCCAGCCCTATTCAAAAGCCGATACGATTTTCAGCTCTATAGACAAAAATACGTATACATAAATGCCATGACATGAACAAAAATCAATTTTTTACCATTTTACACAAACACACACACACACACACAATATGAGGAATATAATTTATCCTACGTAGTTTTGTTTGGATTCTTGGAGCACTTTTTTTGCACTCCTTTTTTACTCCTCCTACTCCAAAAGCATTCGATTGTATGCTCCAAGTTGTCGGAGTATTTTTCTGTTACTGACCCGATCTTCTCGTTTCGTTTGCTTTATGCTTATTTTAACTTTTTAGATTGTAAAACATATTGCTTTAATTAATCTAAACATAAACTTATGTAGGTTTGAATTTTTTTAATTTCATGATGTACAAACTAAAGTCTATTATTCGGTTTGTAAAACAATACACAATACCATTCGTGGTTTAAGTCGCGGTTTTCATGAGTTTGAGTCCACCTTAACGTCTTTCGCTTGCATTTTTATTTCAGTGATATCAAACTTTTTTCTATTCAATTTTGTTTCAGTGATATCAAATTTTTTTTCAAAACAGTTCAAGTGGCCGGCGGTTACGACCAACTTTCCATTAAAGAAAATTATATTTTAAACAAAACGTGTTTCCAGCAGTTGGATGAATCTCAAAACGTGTTTGTTTTATATATTACTGCTTTAGTTAGTCAAGCGCTGTTCTGATATATTTCGATGGGTTACGTCAGTTATGTAAAAATTTTATGAAAGCACTGCGACTAAAACCACATCAGTCAGTGGTTTTGGGGCCGCTTATGCACTACATATTCGCACTCAATGAGTCAAGACTTTTCGTTAGAGTATATTCTCCAAAATTATTAAGTTTATAAAAGAAAGAGATTATTATTTGTAAGATTTTAAGATTTTTCAAATATATTATAATATTTATTTAATAAAAAAAAGTGGGTTTTTTAAATGCTTTCACTAAAGGTATCGATTGCCAGCTACATGAGATAGATAACTCTTTCGGTCGCCTACTGGAATGCATTAGGATTCATAAAACTAATCACAATTGAAATTTTGATCACAATGTTTTTAAAATAAAAAATAACGGTACCTGCCATACATTTGCTTTTTTTTTTTAGCTTTCTAACAAAAAAAAATTCAATATATTTATTTGAGTTAAAGCTTTCTTTGAGTAAGAACTTGTTTTTTTTCAAAAAATAGTTATTTTTTTCCTGAATCGATTTTCTAAAACTGTATCAGCGCTATTAATAAAAACGCTTATTCTACCTTTACTCCAAGATTTTACTAAACCATGGAATAAGAGTTAAGCCACAGGTTAAAATTTCTCATTAAAAAAATTTATGTTCGTGGAATAGCAAAGTGACGTTTACCGAGGCCTGTTGAGCATCCTGAAATTTGTACCAAGTTTCAGAAGCTTGGGTTTTTTCCGTATGGGTTTTGACATTTTAAAATTTCAAGCTACCAAACATACCTAAGAAATTTCTTGTTTATTATTATTAGGTATTAGGGAAATTTAATTAAAAAAAGAAAAAGAAGCGAGAGTTGGACTACCAAAGACAAAGTAAGTTCATGCAAACTAACCAAACCATTTATAAATAACATTTTGCTTTATATTCTTCAGAACCTAATGAAATCATCGTGCAAAGAAATAAAATGTTATTGAAAATGTAAATCTTTTGATACCAACGCCAATAAAAAAAGAGTCTGCTGCTTATTCTTTCGCTAAACCATCTGCTTCGATGGTTTAGCATAGTAAACGTCACATAGATGAAATTTTGTTTTATTAGTAACATTTTGCACTTAATCCATGGAATAAGGTTAAACTTTCGCTATTCCGCGTTTATTAATTCGGCTGTATGTATTTATTTTTGTTTTTTTTAGACATTAAGAAAGATAGATGTTGTGTAGGAACCTGCTAAAATTAAAAATAAAAAAAAAATTGTATATAATACTATGTTGAGTATTTAAATGAAATGCATGACTGCATCGTAAGAACTTGCTCCTATATTCAAGTGGCTAAGGGTTTTAAAAATTATTCATACAAATATGGAAATAATGAGAGAAAAATGCATGAAGAAATAGAGTTTTAGACTTTAATAGATGAAAAAAAAGAATAATATCTGAATTGAAAAATGGTTTGAGTAACTTTTTTAAAAAATAAATTTAATTAAAAAAAAAATTTTTTTTATATGCAAATCTTAAGGATTTATTAACGTGCTTGGCTTTCTGTCAAAACCTTGTAAGTCTCATTTGAAAAATTGCTTTGTAGAAACAAAAAACCGATTAAAGAAGTAGTAAAATGGTCTTTTTAGATCGAACAGGGTATAAAAACAGGTTGATAGAGCCAAAAACAAACATGACACAGTTTCGAGGCATTGATATTTCAATTCAGTGGCTATTTTTGAAATACATTAAAATGAAATGAGTTTTTAATAGAAAGCCGAGGATATGCCAGTAAAATTTCCAAAAAATGTCAAGTGGTTTTGAGATATCGAATTAAAAAAATTAAACTTTTTTTTAAATATTTTTTTTTATTAAATTTTCGTCGTAATATTATTAAAACTTATTTGATTAATTTTGTTTTTAAACCCAATCAGCAGATTCAAAATAAAAAAATCGTTCTGTGGGAGGTACTATTAGTAGATAGTTTCTAAATGTAAACTTTTATAATATCTAATATTTTGGAGTAGACAGCACACATTTTTTTTTATCAAAATCGTAAGAGCCATTTTTGAGAAAAATAGTATTTTCCTAAATAGTTTTTCAATATTTGAGATGGAGAGGACCATTATTTTTTCATAAAAGTAAAATATTTTTTGAACAAATTCTTAAAAGTGTCTGAAAAAAGTATTAAGTTTAAAAAAAATCGATTATTTTCTAAATACAGTAGACGCTCGATTTAGTGAATCTCAAAGTAGTGAACTATCCACAATAGTGAATACACAAAATTTTATACGAAAAATTATTTTGTATACAAATGTCTCACAAGCATTTAAGATTACTTGAAGACAGTAGGGAATTGCTTCTGTTTTTTTTTTTTGACCTGCAAGAAACCTTTGTTCAACGCTTAAATTCAAATCGAACAAAATATTAATTCTGGGCCAAATTCCCCATTAGAAAGCCCTTTAAAACTTCCGCTCGAAAAAGTCAACAATCTCGAAATAGTGAACAGGCCTGGTTTTTATTACTTCACTATATCGTAAGTTTTCAAAAAAAGATTTTGAATATTTTTGAAAGATCGAAACAATTTTGTTTACTAAGATAAAAAAAAAATAGTCAGTCGTAGTAACCGTTTTCAGGAAAATAAAAAATTGAAAAAACGATTCTTTGGGCTTTACCATCAATAACCATTTTTCCAAAAGCTATTTTCCATCCAAAGACTGTCTTTACTAAAATTTATTCACTGATTTATTTTAAGAAAAGTTGTGGAATCATTTTTGAGAAAAACGCGATTAAGTTAAGATTGTTAAAAAAAAACTTGTATCGCAGGTACCGTTATATTTGGTTCTAAAACAAAATGACTAATGAACACTTTCTATCAAGTTTGAAGAAAATAGATTCAGCCGTTCGGGCTGTATCTCATTGGTCAGACGGACAGAATTGTGAGACCCACTTTTTCGTCTTCCCTACCTTCGTAATAACAAGTTTTAATCAAAATCTCCCACCGATAAGTCTTAAAAATACATGACTCGCCATATATGTAGTACCTCCTATTGATCACAAGTAAATATTTACATACCGTCAATCAAATATAACGGTATTTTCCATTCAAATGTTTAAAAAACGTCAAGGAAATATCTTTTTTTTTTGAAAACGGCTTTGTTCATTCTCAAATAAGGACGGTCTGAAATGTTAATTTCACAATACGAAACTTCGAACAGATCCTCCCATACAACTTGGGCTTAGTGGACTTAAATACAATTCTATACAAATCTTCAAAAAAGTTTTAATATTAATATTTTTTTTTAATTCAAAATACGTTACTGAAAATTTAATATCAAAAAAACGAGTTGAGAATTATTTTCGAAATTTAATTTTTGTCTGAATATTAATAAATCCTAAATAAGAATTATTATAAAAGAAAAAATAAAGAAATATTATTAAAAATTAAAAGCAATCAACAATAAATCAATATTATGATTTTTTTGTGGGGCTTCATGAATAATTTCAATAGTTAGGTAATTGCGGCCTTTACTCCAATGAATGCGTTTCGTCCAGGCATGGTGGTGGGCTCATCAGTTAGATGCCACCATTACCAATCTAAGACGCATTGTTTATTAAATCTTTAAAACTCGAATATACCAACATTTTTATATAGACATTATTTAAAAGTTTTATGTATAAGAAATTATTTGTTTGTTTAACTATTGCAACGAGTTTTAAACATTGTGTTGTAATATTCATAAATATTTGTTCAAGAATTCAGATGGCATTCATTTTTTTCAGCACATCCCTATAAGGAGTTCTTTTAGCAATTTAAAAGATTTCATGTCCTATAACCATTTTTCTAACCCTGTTGAACATTTGAGCAAATACCTACATGGGACCCATTTATAAAATAACACTAATCACTAGTGACTAAAATTTATACCTTCCAAACTTC
The DNA here is from genome assembly GCA_963921185.1 of Dasysyrphus tricinctus. Taxonomy (NCBI): domain Eukaryota; kingdom Metazoa; phylum Arthropoda; class Insecta; order Diptera; family Syrphidae; genus Dasysyrphus; species Dasysyrphus tricinctus. Next base: position 208,112,632 of record OY992531.1, on the reverse strand, counting down.
TTGAATTATGATTTTTCTTGTGAGCAATTCAACAACTTAAATTAAATATGTATGTATTAATATTAAATTTTATATAAAGAAAAATTGAATTAAAAAAATTAAATATTAAAATAAATCAAAAATGCACAAGTGATATTTTTTTAGGTTTTGTTTTTTAAGGCAACTTTTGAACTCAAAACAATTGCTTGGCAATCGATCCACAGGAGGTAGGCACCATACATGTAGGTATAGGCACGGCTAATCCTTTCTGCAAATATATTTGTATCCTTTTTATTTTTGTACCTAATTCCATTTTCCCTAAAGGCACATCTTCTGTACAATTCATTAAAATATTAAAAAAGAATTGTCACCGGCAGATGATAAAGCGATCCTATAAATAATTACGAAAAAACAACACAATGCAAGAATGCATTGTTGCATTCATATAATTAAAATCATTGTGCAGGGATTTATTTGTATTCAAGTTTTTTTTTTTTAAGTTCACCTGGGTAGATATCATAAACACAGAATGAAGCAATGGAAACAATAATCATACAAGGATATATGTACATATGTCCCATAATAAGAAGAGGACCAACAACCCCTATTTTGATACAAGACAAAAGCAGTGTGAAAAAAGGACACACATTGCAAAGAATAAAACAAGAACCACATGTATGCCTATGCGCCTAACTACCTCTCTCTGCTGCGCTGGCAAAAAAAAAACACACATAAATGTGAGAAATGAAACGCAAATGCATTACGAAATTACCGACATCCTTTCATTAATTGTGACGTAAGTTGCACCATGTCCCCGATTCTTTTCATTAAAGGATTTCTTTTTTTTTTTCTCTCATTCAAACAGGGAATCCTGATGATATTTCTTTTTTCTTGTATATTTCTTGTTAGTCGCCGTATCTCGCAATCCTCATGCAGTATGTTATGATGAATTTTTATAGCTATAGGTTGATGAGAACTGAGATTAAAGAAAAAGGGACTTGAAAATTGCATATGTGTTTGTTTATTATATGTACAGAGCATGAATCACCCAAAAGGGGTGGTGGTGTGATTCAAGATGAATCTTTCATCACATTGTTTCAGTTTATTTTTTTTATATACCCCCATGTACCCATACATTGTAAAGAACACAACAACTTGCAGTTTATTATGAAAAAAAAATGAGGACATCCCTGTGTTTTAATAAATGTAAAAATATTTATATGCAAGTGTTTGTATGTGGAAACAAATATTTTAAGTATGTTTATGCTTGATAGAGTTGAGGGGAAGGCGAATTGTTTTTAATACCTACACAATATGAATTTTTATAATTTTTTTTCTCTGTGCCTGTGATGAAAGATGACTCATCTTATCCAATCGATTTTAGAAGAAAACAAAAATAAGGAAACATCTTTAAGCAGGTTGTTGCTTTGAAAGTTGACTTTTGATACTGTTTCTGTCTACACACCTTACAGTGAATCTTCTTTAAGCATAAAGAGTAAAACGATGACGATTAGAAAGGTCGGCGTCGACCGGCTTCAATTTTTGCACATGACGAAATGTAAGTGCCCTTTATTTCTTAAAGATTGCACTTAACAATAAAAGTCTAAGAATTAACTAATATCTCAAAAACTGGCAGCTCAATTGAGCTGAAAGTTACACAATATATTTAATTTGAAAGAAAGAATACAATTTAATCAACATCAGTTTTCCAGTTTTCCGATAGATGGCAATGAACACAAAAATTATAAAAATTGTTGAGCTAATACGAATTACAAAATATGAGTTAAGTTTTCTTGGCAATAACAAAAAGCTATTTGGCTTTTATTGAGGTGGAACACTGTGGCGTATGCGTACTATTATTATTAAAAACTTGTATACCTATTACTGGCAAATTGCTGCAAGTAAAAGAAATAACAAATTTTTTTTTTAATGTTAAGATTTGGTTCAAAAACTTATAAGCATTATGCATGTTTTCAAAATGGGTATGACATTAATTCTCGAAATGGTTAGATGTACAAAATCTAAAACAGTTTCTAATTTCATTTGATAAAAAATAAAGGTTAAGTAACTTTTGTAAATTACACCAAAAAATTGCAAGTCACGAAGAGGCAAAGTTTGTTAATTGTTTCGTTTTGAATGTTCACAGCTTTTGTGTAAATTTGAGATAAAAATGCCACTATTTACGAATAAAACATGATTTGCAAAATGCAATGCAACGGAAAATGTTCCAATTGGTGATTTTGACATTTGACGTCAAATGTCTTCACCACCAAATATATTTCTGCAAAACGACTTATATTTAGAATCTGAATGAACTGTATTTCATTTTCGTTAAACATTTAAAATCTTTTCAATATTCGTTTTCTTCTGAAAACAGCAAATTTTCCAAAAATCACTCGGGTAAAAATATGTAAGAACAATTTTTTTTTTAAATATTTCTTTTTAAAAACATAGAGTACATAATATACCATTTAAGATGGCAAATTATCCATCATGGATGGTTACTGCTGGTGGTTTCTTTTTGAGAGCTGAACCTATCTCCTCAAATGTCTCAACCCAAGTTTCGATTGCTTTGCATGATGGAACTCGTCAATATCGTCCCAAATTGGAATGGCGTCGGAGTTCCTGCTAGTGGCAGTCAGATTGTAGCAATTTTTGTAATATGAACATGACAATAGCACTATCGCCTTTCTAAAAGCTCCACAAGGCTGCCATTTTAACTTTCAAATATTTCCGTTTTTCTGGCCCACCCTGTATAATTATTTATTTTTATTTAGAAAGCAAAGAAGTCACATTAATTTTTTTTAGATAACAGCTTCCCGACTGGAAAAACAATCTATTTTTTGGCGAGGGTCTCTAGCCCCTTTAAATAGATACTAGCAAGGGCCCAGTAAGGGTAACTCTAGAAGTTCTCTAGGGCCTCGCCAGTGCAGTAACCTTTTGCCTCGAGAAACAGCAAACAAAAAAAAATAAAATGTTATCTTTACTGTGACTCGGTCCTGCAATCTTCTGAGCCAGTCCTATACCTTAACTATTGAGCTATTTTTCAAAACAGTTGCGTAATGTTGAAAATAAAAAACTATATATTTTAATAATTTTTCTTACTATTGTATGATGGGTATAAAATATTTGTTTATTTGTTTTTGTCATATATGGGGTTTAAGTGATGGGATAACAAGACTTATCCAACAAGTTTTTACTAGAGAGGGCCTAGCGAGTATTTGACAAATTTGCCGAAGCCTTTCCAGGGCCTCGATTAAACTTGACAAAAATTGCAATTTTTCCAGACGGGTTATAAGAGTATGGTGCGAACATATCTTAATTTGAGTTTTCAAATATATAAATGTTATTTTGCATATTCGTGATTTTACTTGCTCTGCAAGCTTTCACCATCTTGAGTGAAAGAGTAAATTCTGTTTTCGCAACTTATAACTGAGCCTTGCTATTGATTCAAAACAAGAAAATTACTAACTTACTTACTTATCCGGCTCCCGATCCATGAAGAGTCTCTGCCTGAGATATTGCGGTCTTCCATCGGTTGCGGTCCCTCGCACGCTCCCTCCAGTCATCGAGACCAAGCGCTCTTGCATCTGTGACCGCCTGGTCCCTATAGCGGATGTTCGGTCTTCCTGGTCGTCTCGAACCTGGGGGCTGGGATTCGAAGATTTTCTTAGCTGGAGCGTTGTTGTCCATTCGCTCGATGTGGCCGAGCCACTGTAGTCGACGTGTTTTAGCTCTTTGGACTACATCCACATCTTGGTACAGCTCGTACAGTTCACGATTGCATCTTCTCCTCCAATCGCCCTCTTCGCATATAGGACCAAAAATCCGCCGAAGAATTTTTCTCTCGAAAGTGCCCTGTATCAATTCCCCTTTCTTACTAATCGTCCAGCACCCCGCGCCGTAGAGTAGAACTGGTAAAATTAGAGTTTTGTATAGCGTGCACTTTGTCTTTGAGGAAAGGAGTTTTGAACCCATTTGTTTGGCCAAACCGAAGTAGCAGCGGTTCGCTAGGGTAATTCTTCGTCGGATTTCCACTAAGGTGTCGTTCGTGGAATTGATGTTTGTTCCGAGGTAGGTGAACTCCTTGACTACCTTGAAATTACTGCTACCAACAGTGACGTTTTGTCCTTGGTGATGGACAGATGAGGCTTTGTTTGTTGATAGCATATACTTTGTTTTGTCCTCATTCACTTCAAGACCAACGCGTTTCGCCTGTTCATCAATAGCTGTGAATGCTTCAAGTACAGCTTCCTTGGAGCGGCCGATGATAGCCAAGCAGTTGAGAAGACCTGTTGAAGATAGTGCTTCCATACTAACACCACTCTTGCGCACTATCTGCTCCAGGACTAAGTTGAAGAAATCACATGATAGCGCATCTCCTTGTCTGAACCCTGTACACGTCTGGAATAACTCGGATGAGCTGTTACCCATTTGCATGTTGCACCGCGTATTTTGTAACGTCATGCGGCATAGCTGGATCAGTTTTTTCGGGATCCCGAGTTCCGACATCGCCAATAGAAGCTCTTGGTGACTTATGCTATCATATGCGGCTTTAAGGTCGATGAATAGGTGGTGGGTCTCGACTTGAAATTCGTTGGTCTTTTCCAGGCATTGCCTCAATGTGAAGATTTGATCTATCGTTGATCTGCCTGGCCTGAAGCCACACTGGTACGTGCCGATCATAGTGTTGCAGAAAGGTTTTAGACGCTCACATAGTACATTGGATAGGATCTTGTAGGCAACATTAAGCAGGGATATGCCTCTATAGCTCTTGCAGGACATAGGATAGCCTTTTTTGTAGATTGGGCATATGGAGCTATTTGACCAGTCGTCGGGCATACTTTCCTCCTCCCACACTTGGTTGATGAGCTGGTACATGCACCCTACCAGGACATCTCCTCCATACTTAAAGAGTTCCGCAGGGAGGCTATCCGAGCCCGCGGATTTGTTGTTCTTAAGCTTGTGGATGGCTTTCTTAACCTCTTCGGTACTGGGCGCTGGGACATGGATCTTCATTGACTGGTCTTTTGCTTCTTTGTTCCTCTGTTGCCTCCTCTACATAATGCCCACTAAGCAGCTGCTGGAAATGCTGCTTAAACACGTCTACAATTCCTTGTGCTTCGGTGACTAGGTTACCTTCGCTGTTTCGAAGAGCTTGCGTACCAGTCCTATAACCAGATGCCAGTTGCTTGGCTGTTTTGTAGAACCGGCGGGTGTTGATGGCAGTGCTAGACTCTTCGAGATACTTGAGCTGAGAGGCTGCGGATGCTCTTTTCTTTCTACGCAGAAAACAAGAAAATTAGTTAGGTACAATTTTGCTTGCAATATTTTAAGTGTGATACTGCGTTTGGAAGCCTTTTAGGTGCCACAGTAAGTAAACAACTGTTTAGACTTAAAAATAATAAGATAAACTGTAAGTTAACGATTTTTAAAGAACCTTAAGGAGAACATTTTTACGTAGCACTGAACAAAAATTTAATAAAAAATATGTGAGCTCCATTTTTTGCTTATAACTTGTTACAACTTTAAATACACAAAATATGAAAAAAATATCACATAACAGATTTTTAGAACTTATGCTTCTTGTCATATGAATGCATTTATTCTTTTTTGATAAAATTAAATGTACGGATTTAGTGAAAAACGAGTTCATTCCTTAATTGAACATAGCGGCAACCTTTTTATTGATTGATGGGCGAAAATTAGGGTTTAAGCTTTCCTTATAGAACTTCACCGAACTCAAAAATAAAAAATATCTTCCCCGATTCCATATTGAGAAAAACCAACTCACACTTTTAAAGTATTTAATTATGACTAGTATCGCCCCGTGGTCGAAATTCGACCTTTCTCTATTAATGTTTTAATGGCAACATAATGAATATAAAAATAAGATTCTGTCAGAGCGATTGGCTATACCTTTCAAATAAAAAAAAAATTATGAAAATACGATGCCATTAAGTCAGTTAAAAATGGAGATATAGAAAAGTGTTTACGTATTAATATATAGATGATGTGCGGGTACCTTTCAGGCAATACAGTTGGTAAATAATTGCAAACGGTAAGGACAAAACTGTAGAATAAAGTGATTACTAGAACTTTTGAAAGAAATTTTCACGTAATACCGAAAGAAAAAATATATTTGACTAAAAAAGTGTGTTTATAACCCGTTAAATACACAAAATTTGAAAAAATACCATATCTTCAAATTTTTAGAACTTACTCTTTTTGTTAGGAATTTTATTTTTTCGATAAATTCAAAATTACGGATATTCTTCGTTAAAAACGAATTCACTCTTTAAATCAATATAGTGGCAACCCTGCAAGAGGTTGATGGTCGAAAATTTGGATTTAAGCTTTCTGTATGGTACTTAAACGAAATAAAAAAAATGCTTCCCGAATCTTTTTGTTAAAAAAAAAGTCTAAATTAGCTGGACTAATAATTATTCTGTTTTAGAACTAAAAATTTGAGTTGAAATGTCAAAATTTAGAGTAACGTGTAACATTTTGGAAACTTTCGCATTCAAAGTATATTCATCAAAATATATAAAAAATTAATAACCATTTTTCGAAAAAAGGTTCAACTAATATTTGTTGAGTCATTTTTGAGAAAAATAAGATTTTGTTAAACTAAAAAGTATTGTATGGTAGGTTCCGTTATTTTTGGTTAAAAAAATTTCATCGGGATGGAAAACCGTTTTTTTTTCAAAAACTAAACAAATTTAAACTTAATGGAAATAGCTTTTTTTTTTGTCGCATTACTTATTTAGTCAAGGTATCAAATTTGTAAAAAAAATTTGGTTCAACTTTTTAAGAACAAAATATATGGTGAAATGTAATAGAACTGCGCCGAGATTCAGTTTATTCGAAACCGCAGGTAGTGAATGAGATGAGTCACTTTTCGTCGAAAATGGATTCAGCTAGTCAACCAAAAACATGAAATAATGATATGCTTAGAAAATACTACCACGGTACCTACTGACAAATTTGTGGCACACTTTTTTCAAATGAAAACATATCAGATATAAGTAAAATCACATACAAAAAATAGAATAACTATTGTTACCTATAAATATTTGTAGGCTTTATAAGTAGGTATAACAAGTATAGTAAAACTCAAACACCATTCCCATTTTGGAAGAGGCTGTCAAATACGTGGAAACAGCACACATTTATTTATTTTAAGCTTAAATTAAGTTTTAACAAAAATGCACGCATATTTATTCATACCTATTTTATAAGAATTAGCGGTTCAGAATTCCAGTTCTGGCAAAAATTGGCATATTTTTCTTTGTCAAGCCCGGAGGGAATTGGAAAAAAAACGATGTCGGAGGAAAACAATAAACATGTTTATTGTTTACTTCAACAACGGGCTTAGAGAATTCTCGGGAAATAACTAAAGGCCAAGAAAAAAACTGTGTTACGAGTACGCAATTTACTTGTTTTTTTTTTTCATTTAAACTCTATTTCTTTCTGTGGTGGCGTCACTTATCCCCGATGTCTTGCAAAAGAAAAACACTCATATATGACATCAATAATCTGGTTAGACGTGATTTTGTAAGTGTTGGAAAGATTAATCCTAAATTATTTTACCTTTTAATAAGATATTTTGATTATTTTAAGGACTGGCAGATAATTTTACTCAGCAAGATGAATTATTTGTATTCAAATCTAAATTAAATTTCTTTTTTACTTTTAAAAATCACTCTACGAAATGAGAATCAACAAGAACGAATATTTAGAAAAGGGTTCAAAACGAGATGTAGTGAAATGGTAAAGAAAAAAGGAAGGACATACCTTTACTGCGTACGTTCAAGAGATTAGAGAACTATAGGTAGGCAAGTGTGGCATTAATTTGTTTAGTTCTTTCTATTCATAGATTAGCTTTAGCACGCTTAACTATCCAAAGAATATTGTTAGCAAATGTATCTTTATACTAAATATACTTACTTTCAATCTAGGAAGGCATCTTCCAAGCTGTAGTGAATCATACAAGCTGTTTCGATGAAACAGATTTTGGGGACGTCTTGGATAGATAGGCTAGTAAAATTGATTTTTAAAGTTACATATGTACATAAGTAAGTGTGTGAATTAATTCTTATAAAAACTTTTATGAGCCTTTTTATTTTATAGGAACTACTTTTTACCCGCGGCTTCACACGCCCCACCCCCTTAAGGTTAAACCGAGAAAAAGTAACCTATGACCGTCTCCAGAACTCCATCTATTTCCATCTCAAAAATCATCAGAATTGATTCGGCGGTTTAGGCGTGAAAGCGTTACAAACAAACAAAGCTCACTTTTACATTTATAATAGGTATTAGTTAGGGTTCGTCAGGAACGAAATAGCGAAACGAATTTCGTTCATCATCCCGGTTAGTAAACTATTGGTAGGTAGGTACCTACCACAGTACACATACTAAAGGTAATATCTTCCGAGTTTTCATTTTCGTTCAAGTTCGCGCATGTGTCAAAATCTCAGAGACCCCTGTCAGTTTATTGTTTGTGTACTGTGGCATGTTCAACTCTTTCCAAATTTTACATTTAGACTTTCAGTTTTCTCAATTTTCCAGGCCTCTGATTGGCCAGAATTCAGAAATCTGAAGATTCAGTACTGAAATTGAGGCATTGAATGTACCCATTGTCAATTTGACAAAGTCTCTGAGAATTAATCTGTTTTTTTTTCAGTATCTGACAACCGATTTTTGACAACATGCGCAATATATTACCTTTAATATGTGTACTGTGGGTACCTACCTACTTATTTGTAAACCTCAGGCAATATTATTTTTGTTCAAACCTTGCTGATACCATTTTGTAGTTTGGTACATTCTATTGCTAAATAAGGTAATTTTATTCAGGGATTCTAATTTAATGTAGGTAGGTACAAACATTTTAAGCATTTTGTGTTAAATAATTCTTCTTGGCGCCAAATTTCTTAATGTAGGTATTGCCTTCTATCACACATTTGTTAATTTGAAACTCAATGGCCCAGAGTAATAGATCCGAATCTAGCTTAAAGTCGACTTAAACAAAAGCATCCGTAGAAATAAAACATAAATTTCACCTCTTTATGCTTAGAAGCACCTCAAGATAAATTTAAAATGATCTAATCTTAGCATTTAGAAGTGAAATTAGTGTTTTATTTCTACGGATGTTTTTGTTAAAGTCGACTTTAGGCTAGATTCGGATTTATTACTCAGGGCCATTGTTCTTAGGTATACCTACCTACATAGGTAACAATAACAAAAAGTAAGTAGGTACCTACTCCATACCTACCTATTCCTTGAAAGAAAACCAAAATCCCATAGATATCTAAGTACCGTCCAATTCCTTCTCAATCTTTGTCAAAATTTAATGGTCTCGAAAATCTATAATCTCAGTACCTATCGAATTTCATCCCCCCGCAACACAACACAATAAAATAAAAAGATGACAAACGTTCAGCAAAAAAAAAAAACAACAACATAAATTAATCGAATTCCCAAAAATGTCCTCATGTTGTGAACCACATTGCATTCATGCCCATGCACCCTCTCTCTCTCTTTTTCCTATAGCGATTTATAGGACGGTAAACTAAGCACATATCTCAGTCCAAAAACCCAGATTTCTAATTCACTATACCTACTTACTTACCTACATAATTTCGATTTGCCCACGATCCATATCCCTCCAAATTTTTCGTCCTTTTTTTTTTTTCATTTCGACGATCTCACGTGCCACTCAAGTAATCCAGGTTTCAAGGCTTTTGTTCAATTCACGTTGTGTGTAACTAATATGAAGTCATAAATGTAACACAATTACCACCCCTCTGGTTCTGGTTATAAATACTGCTCTGTGCTCCTGCAAGCTGCATTTACTTTTAAAAGACAACAACAAAAAAAAGTGTAATACCGCCAGCGGCGATGAATGTATTGAGTTTTTTTTTTTTTGGTGGCTGCCGAGGGTAGTACGTACGTACAGACAGGCAATTTAGTAGCGGTGCGTATGCCTGTTCTCCTTTTTATTTCGTTTTTTTTTTTGCACCCGTTTTTGTGTGTCCTTATCCATATTCGCTATGATTATATTTTTTTTTTGTTATATCTGCCAAGGAGGCAGCAGCTGCAATCCGAAAAATTGCTACTACGGTACTATGGATATGGAACAGAACGACCAAAGCAGAACTCCTTGTCCCGGTTGTCGTTCAGTTCTGTTCAACACGTCACCTCTCAGCTAAGTGTTCCCTTACATACTGCGATACCGGTATTGTGTCCTTAACAGAAGTGTGTTAGTGTCTTGTTGTGTCTACTGTCTTGTGTGCCAAGGACTTAAGGAGGCAATAACCCCTCATCGTCATCCAAAGTTCATGTGAAAAATACATATACTGCAGTTCGATCAGTTCATCTACACTCTGTCGACAAAACACATATCCAGTTGAAAACAATTCGTTCCAAAGGAGGAAAAGGCAGCCTTTATGGCACGTCAGGACTTATACAGAAAAAGGATGCAACCAATTTTATGTCTGTGTATGCGTTTGAACAGCAGTAGCTAGCTACTGTCTGTGATTATTTACTGTTATCAAATTCGTGACCGTGAAAATAAAATGATGAATTATGTCAAATCAAAAAAAAAAAGTGGATATCCTTTGTGGCCCAACAAAAATGTTTAAGTGAAATAAGTGTGTGTGTGTATTTCTGTGTATAAATGTAGTGAAAAGATCCTGTCTGATCAGCTGATACTTGATTCAGGATATTTGTGTTATTTTTTTCAGTTGATTCAAGTTCTTTGAGGAGTCGATTACTCCGTTTTTCTCCTGGTATCCACTGTAGGCCTATATGTATATTTGTCATAAGGCACGCGGTGAATGCCAAGAGCGAACGAAATACACCAAACGAAAAGGAATTCCTACTTAAACTATATAAAGTGATAGCTAGTGAAAAAACCGTGACGTGATTAATTTAATGCTGAATAATAGTGTCCCTCTTATAAAACATTACGAAAAAAAGTGATCGTGAAGTAAACAAAAAATAAACTAGTGTCCTGGATTTAAGAGTGATTTCGTCAAATTTTAAAACAAAGACTTTCCAAAACAAACTAGATTTACGATTTCCCTTTTTTCCCACACGATAAAGGACTACCTATTCCCAAAAGGACACAGTGTGTACACTGTTGGATAAAATAATGTTATTTACGTACCTATTCATACAAAGTAGGTAAGTATTCTAAAGAATGGAAGGTAAAAGCAAACACAGTTGTAACTTATAAAATTCCAATTGATGGAATACCTACTTCGCTTCGCATAAAACACGTTTTTAAAAGCTAAAATTTCTAAAGTGCTGGTGTTTTTTTTTTATCGTTTATGGCAAATCAATATCAGTATACTAATGTACCTATAGGTACCTACCTACATATTTGAAACAGTTGAAAATAAATCGTTGCGAAAATAATTGACTTTCACTTTTTCAAAACATTAATTAAACCGGCATCGCTTTCAATAGCAACCGATGGGTGCTTGCAAACTCATAGCAAAACAATACAAAAAAAAAAAAAACAAGTATTAAGAAAAGTAAAACTGTCGGAGGGACATTTACATTTTGTAAGTGAGCAGAAGAAAACAAATACATTTAAAGAAATAATGTGGCGTCTGACGTGCGTCGTTATAAAATTGCGGTTTACAACTTTTCGTTCACTTGCTTTTTTCGGAAGAGAGAGGCACACTTCCGTGTGTTTTTTATAATCAAGATTTGGATCTGGATTTAATTTTAACACGTGTTACAGCAACTATTTTGAAAATTTCCCATTATTTTGTTTTTGTATTACGTGTAAAAGCTAATCAAGATCCAGATCCCGATGACAATAAAACACGCCTTAAGTCAAAAGAATGGTAGATGCTCGAAAATTGTAAAGGGAAGGCGTGATTTATCATTATTATCACTTATCAGGATCTGGATTAATTTTAACCCATAATACAAAAAGAAAATTATGGGAAATTTTCAAAATTGTCTTATAACACGTGTTAAAAGTTAATCCAGATCCAATCCAGATCCCGATGATAATAAAACACACATAAGAGTGCACTTTTGAAATGTAGGTTGGTATTTCTTTTTTTCGTGCAAGTGGCAGCTCTGAAGTTAGACACTTGCAACTGTATGACTGTCTCGATTCTTATAAATACATAGTCCAGTCAAAATAAACATACAAATGTGAAAACTTAGCCAAAATTCCGATAAGATTTAAATAGTGTTGTAGACTTTTTTTTTGGCTTTAAAATATAGACTCCGAAAAGTCCTTGTCAATCCCACACGAGCATACAAATTACAAAGTTATTCAAGGTCAAGTGTCGAAAAAGTTTGTTTTTCACCTAGGTATAACTTTCAAGCTATGAATGCTATCGAAAAGTAATGTGAATAAATTTTGTACATCGGGGCCTATAAAACAAAGCTACAAGTACTTGTAATACAAGTCAATCCTTACAAGTGTAACAAATTTCTGTAACACAAAGCTAGAAGTCGACTGGCTCTTCTACAATGGGCGTTTTTCTTTTTTAATTCAGAAAAGAGCACTGAACAGAGTCCGAGCATGTCGAGCATGCTCTGAACATCATCTGAGCAAGTTTGTTCTGAGCACCCTGACCCTGAACCATTTTTGTTGAAATACACCTGAACACTAGCTGTCAAATGCTATGCGTTCAGCATTGAACTCAGTCTGCTCAGTCATTTTATTCTGAGCTCATAGAGCGCGCTCTGAACAAACTCTGAACACACTCAGAACGAAAAAAGAAATACAAATTTGAACGCTCAGAGCTAAAAAAGAAACACAACTTTTGGTTTGACAGTTCAGGCTCTGCTCTGAATTAAAAAAGAAAAACCCCTAATAACTGTAATGAACATTCATTACAAGTGGGAAATTGTGCAATTTTCCTCTTTCTGTAACACAAAGCTACAAGTGTAAAGAAAAACTAAATCTTACTTATAGAATAATCGATGAAATCTTACAGGTAATTCAAGACTTGTAGGATGCAAAAATATACTCAAATATACGAAAAAAAAAACAATATTTTCAATTAATCAACATTTCAATCCATTTCAGTTCATGGTGATGGTGATTATCGCTTTTTTAACCGAAAAAAAAGTTCTAATCGTCGATGTATCAATGCAGATAATGGGCCATATGCATAAACGGTATTAAGTGTTTTTACTGTTAAATTAGTATAGTATTTACTTATTGTCATATGCATAAAACCAAAGTAAATACTGAACAACAAGTATTTACTGGAAGCAAAAGTATTTACTAGTTTCCGATGAATAAGTCAGTAAATACTTTTAATGGTATGCATAAAAACTAATAAGTACTTTTTTTTCCAGTATTTACTGCAAATTGTTCAAGTTTGTAAAAACCAACTTGAACATTTTATAGTAAATACTTTTGTATGCTGAATGCAAAAGTTCACAGTCGTGAGTCAAGTCAAAGCAATCGGATCACTTTATTTCTCAGAAAAAGAGGCTCAGAAAAGGAGAAAAAGGAGACCTACCAAACGAATGGCTTACAGGTGTTTGTTCTATTAAAAGTAATAATTTTCCAAGTGCATAATTCTGCAAGCTGCTCTCAAGATCGAAAATCACATGTGAACATAGTTATGAGAATAGCTAGCAAAATAGTAGACATCTCCGCGAGAAAACCTCTCAAAAGTTTCCTAAATGAAATTATTCCCAAACAGAAACACACATTAAGCCCATAAGTGTTTACAAAAGAAGAATTGGTAGAACGGTAAATTATAAAATAAAGTCAAAACACCAGCTTCCAATTCCACGTAAACACATTTAGTCAGTATATACTACCAATTTCGGGTGAATCAGTAGCATTTCCTTGGATGAATTCAGTATTTACTACTAGTATGTGGTTACCAGTATAAACTTTATTTTATGCATACCAAACACAGTAAATACTATAAGTTTCAGCTTCTGCTAGTAGTACTAGTATTTACTTTAACCTTTTACTGGTAGTAAGTACTTCATTTTTATGCATATGCCCCAATGTTTGTTTCTACGCTTGTGATCCCAATTTAAGGAAGTGTAAGTTGCTTTAATAGTCTCCTTCGACATATACATAGGTATGTAGGTACACTTATTTATGTATAATTGAAAAATATAATTATTGAATGTGCCTACTTTGTATAAGATCTTAATATCGTGTGTAGGTCCCTATAACTTAATTATTTAAAGTTTCTGTTACCTTTACTCCATATGCGTTTCGTACATGTTCAACTTCAAAATGAATAACATTCAAAAGTCCACAAAAACAAAAATCTTCTATTATTTAGGTTTTTACTCTTCTTTTTGGTGCCTATAATTCGAAGGGCTCAGAGGTGTACTGAACTAAGTCATATTTTTTTTTTTTGCAAATTTGTATGAATATTTTTCAACTCAAGTTTTCCATTTTTAATTATAGCTTTAGAATTTTCCTTTTTACGAGTAAAAAATTCATTAGTTAATGGCAGTTTATTTAATAAACCTCTTATTATCTTCGAATTTTCTTGTTCTAACTTGGTTCGGTACAGCTGTGAGCCCTCCATTTGTAATCTTTGAAATAAAATTTATGTAAATTATAGTGATTTAATTATTTACTTTTCATCCATTTCATTGGTTAACACATCAGAAAGTGACAAATACAGTTTTTTTTTTCTCAAATTTTAGCCAACACGGACATTTTTCTTAAAGAAGTTGGTAAAAAAAATATGTACAGTGTTCCCCGCATAATTGACCACCAATTTTGTGTAATTTTTAGATCAATTAACCGGAAAACATATTTATATGTTTTTATTTTGTTGGCAGCAGTTTTTTAAGATTAACTAAAATCAATTAAGAGAGGTGCAATAAAACTTCTTTATGAAGTATGATATAGGACTTTACCTTTTTAGTACGGAACTAAGCAAAAATGTAGTTTGATATTTTGAATTTATAATGTCTTAATTTTTAGAAGCAAAGTTATAAGTATGAAATTTTGTGTATCTCATCAATAACTGGAATACAAAAATGTAGCCTCGGTCGGTTTGAAGCTTTTTGGGCATAACAGCAATTTTCTACAATGGATCTTTTCGGTCAGTCCCCGACGAAAAACTACTCAACTCATTGTATGCGGAATGGAATGCCTTCAAGTGTAGGGAAATTTTTGTTCCTACAACTATAAGTTTTTTTTGTGTGTTACAGAAATAATCTACACTTGTAAGACTAACATAATCTAACTAACTAATCATAATTGTAGACTTGTAGCTTTCTGTTATAGGCCCCAGGCAATTCTCTACAAAAAAGATTGAGTCACTTTTTTTTTCGTGAGACCGATGCACAGTGGGGCAAAATGGTAATTTTATGATATTAATTATTTTGTAAGGTGGGAATGTTGTTTTAATGGCTTCTTGTGATTTCATGACGAAAGTAATATATATTCGAAGCTTGTCATATAGTTTTATGTTACGGGGATATGTTTTGAATACCCCTGGGATCACTTATTCAAAGAGTTTTAATGGACATTTTACACTAGCTTACCACATTTAACTTTTTCCTTATCTGGAATCCAATTTTCAATTTTCCGAGTAACTTGAGTGTGCTGAATTCGAATCTAATGTTGAAAAAAATTCCACATATTACGTTTTCAAGATATTCTAATAAGTGCCATAAAAAGCTTGTTGGGTATTTTTACGATATACTTACTACATAACAAGATATATTTTTTTTTCGTTAAACTTGAATTTTGGTTTATGTTACCCTTAAATTGAAACCAAGCTGTAATCTTTTTTTAAGTTACCTTTTTGAGATATTTCAATCAAAATCAAAAAAACAAAACATTTTTGGGTACTTTAAAGGTTATGTTGTATTGCGAGATATTGCTGTCCCAAAAACTTGTAATGAAATCTAAAAGTACATAAGATACCCTTCAAAATTCAATTCCCTTAATTCTCTTAATAGATAAATAAATAAACTGTTGCAAATAATAAAATAATACTAAATATTTCGCTTTCGCTTTGCCTGCTCACTACTACTGGTAAAATCATTTGCAGGGCGTCCAACGGACAATGGATATTTTTTAAATGAAACAATTTCATTGAAACAATTTTTTACAGAAGAAAAGAACCGTTTTTTCATTCGGTGTGAACGATCCCACTTTATTTAAAAATGGTGTGTGAAGCTTTTCAAAGCTAATTTTAAATTAGCGACGTGACTTTTACCGCAAAAAGTTTTATTTTTTGAATAAGATTCTACATCTAAGAATTTTTGGTCAGGATTTTTCTGTTTGCTGGAGAAAAAAATTTCGACTAACTTTTTTCCTGAGCACCGGTAATTTTGGTCATCAGAATCTAAATACAAGTTATAAAATGCAAAATGAAAAATAGTTTTTTTTGTCAATTAAGGGATAAGATATATGATGGTTTCATTCTTAAATAGGTGTTAGTTTGCCTCCGACGTGAATTTTTTCTTATTAATACGAAAAAATTGTTTATTGACAATTTAAGTAGGCCAATTATAAAGTGAATATAACTAATAATTAAAACAAGAGAGCCACATACAGTCAAAAATGAGCTGTTAGAGTGTGTCGTAAAGACGTCCCGATACCAATTAATTTGGACTAGTATACAACAAAAAAAAATATGGGAAAAATGTAAAAACAATTTAACTGTGTAAATATGCTTTAAAAATTGTAAAATATTCACCAAAAAATTTTTATATTAAAATATGAACAAAAGTCAGTCAATTTTTCACCCATTAAATCTCTTAATACTCATTTCAAAAATTGAAAAAAAAGGATTTGGGGCAAAAGTTAAGCACATATTTTTTTATAATTTTATTAATCAAGTATTCCTTTAACTTTCTCTATTTTCAGACCTGCTTAACTTTTGCCCCAACAGGAGATATTGAGTTAAACGTACCGCGAAGTCTAAACAAAAATGTCTTTTTTTTTTCCGATTATTTTATAACAAAGAAATGTTTTTTTTTAATTTTTAAAGTTTAAATATAATCTACATGCCATCAGCTAGGTTTGACATTTTAGATATATTTGATATCACTCTTAATTTCAATAATATGAACAAAAACAAAAGTTAACCTTTTTTAACACTTTTTAAATATTCGATTCGCGCACCTTTAAGTCCAACTTTGATTGCCCGACTAGCCTCCACTAAATGACTTAAACAACAAAAATCACCCTCATCATATCAAATTTACCGTATAGTTTGAGAAACCAAACTTTATTTTCCCGGTACTTTAGTTTTGCAAGGTGACCTTTTTATCATCACGATGTATGGAGCTGCCCCACTGTGCGATGGTGCGGAAATATAGCTTTTTTAAAAAAATTAAATTGACGAAAATATCGGTTTTTCAAGTAGGTATATAACTCTTCAACGGTAAATGTGGTCACAAAGTGTTTCAAGTAATGTTTGTAGATCATTTGACCCCTTTAAAGAAAATATTAAAATTGTTGCTGTTAAAATTAAAAATCCATTCTCAAAATTCCCTTTTTAAATAAATTGGTTTTGAAAATACTTTTTGAAAGAAATTATTTTTAAACTGAAAATATAAAAAATAAATTTTTTTCTTTTCAATTTAAATATTTTCTTACAGCTTATTTACAAAAACCATTTTTTTAAAGGAATTATGAGCATGACATTGCCAGTATTGCCGTTGCTTTCTATCCAAGATGGTGGCCAACGCAATGGGGATAGGAAGTCGAAAACTTTTCGTAGACTCCTTATGAACCCCCCTAACGCATACAATTAAAAAATAGGTACCCCTATCTTATCTATTGCATTTCAGAATTTTTGTTGTATATTCCGACTGGGCTATCAATTTAGTGTGGTGTAAGCAGTGTTGCCCCTTTTCTAAGCGTATGCCCCGTGGCCCCGACCTTTTTAAAAATTATCAAAATGGCCCCTTTTTATTCCAAGCTATCATTTTTGTTCTCTTTATAATTTTAAAAGATGAAATATTATGGAAGAAGTTTTTCGGCGTTAGGAAATAACGCCCAAGGAAATAGCGCCCAAATCAATTAGGAAACATCGCCCAAAAATATTTTTATCACCCAAAAGCAAAGAAGAAATTGGAAATATTGCCCAAAACAACTTTGAACCCAAAAATAAAATGGAAATATCGCCCAAATATTTTGCATGTAAATTGTTTTTGTAGAATTAAGGCGATATTTCCTCAATTTTGGGTGGTATTTCCAAACTTTATTTCAATGAATAGGCAAAGTTTTTAGATATTTTTGTGATGGTAATAATTGTTTAAGATCTCAAAATGATACAGTTACAATTATTGTTGGATATAAATGCAAAAGAAACTTTGCATATACTCAACCTCGCACCCACCCCAAATCCTATAACGAGCCCAAGCAGGGGGGTTGCAGGGGGGCAGCATGCCCCCCGATACATACCTCACTGTTTATTCGTGAATTTGTATCTACATTTCACTCACTGCTTATTTGCAAATTTTTAAATTTCACAAACTAAAGAAAGGAGAGGATTTATTAGGTTTGTGAAATGTAGATACAAATTCACGAATAAACAGTGAGGTATGTATGGGGGGGGCATGCTGCCCCCCTGCAACCCCCCTGCTTGGGCTCGTTATAGGATTTGGGGTGGGTGCGAGGTTGAGTGTATGCAAAGTTTCTTTTTGCATTTAAAGAATCTGGAATCGCCCCGATTGCATTTGGACGATATTTCCTTATATTGCCGTTTTTTTGGCAATGTTTCCTATTTTGGGCTTTATTTCCCATTTTGCTATTTTAATTTATCAATATGGGCATTGTTTCATTTTATGAAAGAAACCAAAATTAGGAAATATCACCCAAAATGAGAAAAAATTTACAACAACAATTTGTTCAGTGTTTTTTTGGGCGTTATTTCCAAATCGATTTGGGCGCTTTTTCCTTGGGCGTTATTTCCTAACGCCAAGTTTTTCACCTTGTGAATATGTACATATTCACAAAACACTAAATCTTAACCTTGTGTACTTAGCTTAAGAAAATAATTTGCTGCTGGACGCTGCCGTTTTGCTATCATCGAAAAATAAGGTAGTAAATAGATTAAATGTTAAAACTTGCAATTCCATGATGTCAGCCCTTAATTAAATAAAACCAAGACAATATCTTGAAAAATGGGTACCAAAGTCTAAATTAGTCTATAAATATCGGAAGCAAACTAAAAAAAAAAATAATTTGTAAATACATATATGTATGTATGCAAAAGATGTATGTAGATGTGCCTATTTTTGTGAAGAATATTACTATGTATTTTGTTTGTTTTTTTTATTAATTTATGTTATTAATTTATTTAATAACAAATGTTTATGAAATGTTTTGTGGTGATGTTTTTTTTTGCTTTACTAAATTTTATGGTGTGGCCCCTTTTTTCGTCTCGGGCCCCTTATTTTGACCTTTTTTTAATTTTTTCCAGCAGCAACACTGGGTCTAAGAAGGCTTTGTGCGGTGGGTGTTTGTGTTGGTATTAGGCAGTAATCGGTTTTTCAGACCGACATGCACGCGAGTATTCGTGTAGCAATGTTAGGCAGGTACAAATGTATATGGAGCGCCATCTGGAGGCATTCATTTTGTTACCGATTTTTCAAACATGTGAAGATTTATAAAAACGCCACTATTCGATATTTAAATAGACATTCACTATAATTTGTTTTTTTTCCTTGAACACACATTTCGTTGAAGTATTTAAAATTATTTTGTTTAATTTTTTTTCGAAATAATAAATAAAAAAGAGCTTTTAGGGTTTTGGCACGGGTATAGGAAAGTTAAGAGTTGTAGGTACGTGTAAATTCTATATTTTATTCTGTAACCGACCACATGTACAAAAAACTGTCAAAACCTTTTAAGTAGAACATTTTGATGTCTACAAACTGAGCATACATTTATTTTGAACAACTTCGTCGTTTACGAGCATAAATCAGAAAACCGTTATTTTTAGCTTTTGACAGAATTTTTAAAATAATTATATCTTTTTTACAATAAGCTTTAGGACAACAATTTTTATATTTTTTTTTAGGCGTGTGTTATATGTAGCTATCAGTGAAACTCATCATTGAAAATTTTAATGATTGATCTTGAGACGTTTAGGAAGTAAAATCATTTATTATTTTGATGGAAAAATAAAACTAAGGACTTAATTAATATTTCTAGCCAAAAAAATTTTGAAATAGGCCCAACTTTCCACATAAAAAGACTTTTCTTATTTCAATGATTGAACTACCTTACCAATGATCATTGAAAAATTAAAAGTCAATTTTTGTGGAAAGTTGGGCCTATTTAAAATTTTTTTTTTTGACTAGAAATATTAATTAATTCTTGAGCTTTGATCGTCCATCAAAATAAATGAATTTGCCGTCAAATGATAGGTATAACTGGCACCTTATAGAGGAATCAAATTTTCTACAAATATTACTTGAAACACTTTCTGACAACATTTACCATTAAAGAATTACAGGTACCCGAAAAACCCATATTTTCGTTTATTTACCTTTTTTGAAAACGCTATATTTTCGGTCTCACGAAAAAAAATGACTCAATCTTTGCTTTGATTACCTGATGGCTAAAATTACTTTTCTATAGCATTCATGGCTTCAAAGTTATAGCTGAAAAAAAAACTTTTTCGAAACTTGACCTTGAATAACTTGTTCAAGTGGGCTTCACAACAATGATTTTTATATCCAAAAAGGTTGGAGAATTCATTTCAAGCAATAAAATGTGTCTATGGGGCTAAGAAGGGGCACTTTTTAAACATATTCTTTCTCGTATGGAATTGATCTTTAAAATAAAGTTTATAGACAGCAACAACTGAAAAAGCAGTAAACCAAATATTAAAAGAAATGTGAAGTTTATTTTCTATATCAAGCATAAATTGTAACAAAATATGAAACATATACAGTTAAACCTGTTTAATTTCCCACCACTTAATTTATTTTCTCGGTTGATTTGTATCCAAAATTGAAAGTTACTACTAATGCACTTAAATAAAAGATTAAGTGCATTAGTATTAGGTAAATTTCAGTTTTTCAATACAAATCAGCGGAAAAATTTAATTGAGTAATGGGAAATTAAACAGGTTTTACTGTATATTTTTCATATTTTGTTACTATTTTTGCTTTTTATAGAAAATAGCTACGTATTTCTTATATTATTTGGTTTACTGCTATTTTAAGTTTTTGTTGTCCAAAAACGTTTTTTTAAACCAATTCCACACGAAAGAGATTATGTTCAAAACTGTGTCCTTTTTCGGCCCTACAGAGAAAATATATTGGTTAAAACGAGTCCTCCTACCCTTAAAACCCTAGATTAGATACAAAAATCATTGTTTTACGGCTAAAATTACAAAAGTTACAAATTTTTTCTGATTTTCAAGGTATGTGGACGCCATTTTGAAAAAAGTGACTTCCGGTGGTTCGATTTTGGAAAACTTTTTTTTTCACAAATAAAATACAAAGTAAAGTCAAAGACCATCAAAATAACCTTTTATTAGAATTTATCCTACTTAAAATTTTATATTGACTCGTCTGCTAACAGACTACGTATAGAGATGACATTTGCATCAAAAAGAAGTTTAAGGAAATTTTGGGATTAATTCCCTTCTTCCAACTGTGCTTCAATCAAAAAAAATTTTATTCGGTTAATTTTTTTTTTGACAAGTGTAAATTAATTTAAAGAAAGGAAATTCAAGACTTTACTTCACTTATTCATCAAACAGAAACAAATTTGAAAAACTTGCACCAAGCGCCAGATTATTTTTATTTTTATTCCACGATTTTAATTTTTGCAGCAAGCTGTCAGTCCACTTACGTAGGAACAGTTGGGGAGTGGCCTTCACTTTTCGACGGCAAAAGCTAAGCTAAAGGACTAGATGAAGAGCAGTAGCGGATCCAGGATTTGGCTGTGGGGGGGGCTTGGAGTTCCCTTAGACACATATTTTTAAAAAAATTCTTAATCATATACGAATGCCCTACCAACCCAACTTTTCTTTTCTCAGAAAGTGATTTAGTCGGCAGCTGAATTCAAAAGATTTTGTATAATGCAAAAATATATGTACTTAATAGGAAAATTCTGCAAAATTTTATGATTTGAAATGGAGCATCTTGAATTACTGAGCTTGAGCTGCTATTTTAAAAAGACGCTACAACCAGTTTCTCCAGCTACATGCGCTTGACCCCCCCCCCTAATCAGAATATATTTCATATATTATTCAATATTTCTTCTTTTGAAAGCATTTTAAAGCAAGATTTCTGTAATAAAACTATTTTTTTAATAAGTTTGCCCTTACCTAATCGATGTTCCGGCGTACGCCCTTGTATCTCACCTATCTAATTCTTAATATTTAATTCCTTAAAAAGAGCATGCTATGTCAAAAAAGAAAGGTAATTAAGCTCGATATAAAAAAGACAATTGCAAATTTTGTGCACAAGTAGATGTTCCAAGAAATTAGCTAAATCACGTTTTTCAATTAAAAACAAATGAGTTTGGATGTTCTGTATCAATTCCATCTAAAATTACTTTAGTGTTTAGTCCATGTGGATTGGTATTTTGAACATAAAAACTCGTGTTCAACATTCCGATCATTATGATATGAATTCCATTCATATTTTTTGTCAATTGAAATCTTACAGTTTGACGAAGATTTGAAAAAAAAATTTGAGTTAAAAATTTTGTCTGCCCTTCAATTTCTATTTATTTATAGTTATACGAGTATTTGGTATATTAAAACAAAAATGTATATTACACTTTTTAAAGAAAAAAAATCATTAACCGTTACAGCTGATTTTGACATTTCGAAAACGAGTTCGAAGTGAATTGGAATTCTTTTTCATTTCATTTAATGAATACCTATTACTCGCGGGAAGAGCTCTCTAATCTTTCGTTAGAGCACAAAGGAAATCGCAAGAGAAACTAAGATCAAAAATCGCTTCGTCTTAAAGCAGTCTTTGAAATCGTCAAAATATCCTTCGGCACACGAAAACAATCTGATATAAAAATATAAGTTTGAAGTTCTAAAACATTATTTTGAAGTTATCATGCAAACTATCCATTTCAAAGTTATTCAGCCCGATTACCAATAGCATCCGTCGAGTGAGCTGTGGAGCGAATCAGACTGAATTTTGACATTTTTACTATGAGCCAAATGTCAAAATTGAGTCTGACTCATTTGTCGGATTTCGTTATCAGGGTGATTTCTTAAACTGGAAGCTGGAGTTTTTAAACTAAGCCCCAAAAGTTATCTGGGTTCAGCTAAGTCCGAAAAATATCAAGGGGAGTTAAATAAAAAGATAACATTGATTTATTTTGTCAAGCTTAACTTGATCTTTAAGAAATGTCGATACCCAAGGAAATCTAGGGAATAATAATAGCATGAAAGTCAACCTCACTAGCTTCAATATAAGGACTTGGAAAAAAACACAGCATTTAGGTATCAAAGGGCACGGTAGTGCCCAGCCAAGTTCGCGGCACTACACCCTTTTTACATCAGGAACAAACTCAGGCGATTTTAAACCCCCCTCTAACTTCAGTACCAATAAAGTCAGAAACTTCAAATTTGAAGCATTTGCTAAACTGATCAAACACAGGTGGCTCACCAAATTTCAACTCTTTAGCATTAGTAGTTCCCAAGATATTGGACTTGAAAAATCGCAAAAACCGTAACTGACTGACTCACTGACTCACTGACTGACTCACTGACAGATCATCAAAATTATGGAGCACTTCCCGACATCGTAGAAACTTGAAATTTTGCACAACGGTAGGCCTTCTGGTACATACAAAGAAAAAAATCGAAAATCTGCAATTTTCTATTCAGGGGGCGTGGCATCCACCCACTTTCTTAAATATTCTATAAATTATATGGAGCCTTTTGGATTGTTGTAGAACAATAAAAATTGGTAAGTTGGTAAGGTTTGAGGTACTTAGAAAGAAAAAAAAATTGAAATTGAAATTGAAAAATTGGAATTTTCCATACAGGGGGCGTGGCATCCACCCACATTCTTAAAAATTCTTATAAATTATATGGAGCACTTCCGATTGCTGTAGAACGATGAAAATTGGTAGGTCGGTAGGGCTTAAGGTACTTAGAAAGAAAAAAATTGAAAAATTGGAATTTTGCATTCAGGGGGCGTGGTATCCACCCACATTCTTAAAAATTCTTATAAATTATATGGAGCACTTCCGATTGTTGTAGAACGATGAAAATTGGTAGGTCGGTAGGCCTTGAAGTACTTAGAAGAAAAAAATCGAAAAATTGGAAGTTACAGTTCAGGGTGCGTGGCATCCACCCACATTCTCAAAAATTCTTATAAATTATATGAAGCACTTCCGATTGTTGTAGAACGATGAAAATTGATAGGTCGGTATGCCTTGAAGTAATTAGAAGAAAAAAATCGAAACATTGGGAGTTTCAGTTCAGGGGGCGTGGCATCGACCCACAACCTTAAAAATTCTTATAAACTATATGAAGCACTTCCGATTGTTGTAGAACGATGAAAATTGGTAGGTCGGTAGGACTTGAAGTACTTAGAAAGAAAAAAAATCGAAAATTTGGAATTGTCCATTCAGGGGGGGGAAGGGGGGTTGCCATCCACCCACTTTATCAGAATTGCTTTTATTTGCATGGAGCACTTTCGGTTGTCGTAGAATTATAAAACTTTGTAGAGCGGTAGGGCTTGACTTTCACCTGGCAAAATAAATCTTTGCAAAAAGGAGTGAAATCACAACAAAAACATAAATGTTAAAAAAGGAGCCAAGTTCTTATGTGTACAAGAAACCTGTGCGTAAAAAGTCAGCCAAAAAAAGTAATGAGATCTAAAATATATGCCAAGTTTTAAGTTCATGAAGTTTAATATCAAATATCTTAAGTAGAGTAATATCGAAACAATTCCAAATCATGACAAAAATTTGGTAATTAATGATTACTGATTAAAATTTGGTGGATTTACTTGGCAAGTTTTCTCTTAAATACTTACTTGTTCACAAATTTAAAATGTATGAAAACTTGACCAGTGAACCCACCAAATTTTAATCAGTAACCATTAATTACCAAATTTTTGTCATGATTTGGAATTGTTTCGATATTACTCTACTTAAGATATTTGATATTAAACTTCATGAACTTAAAACTTTTTACGCACAGGTTTCTTGTACACATAAGAACTTGGCTCCTTTTTTAACATTTATGTTTTTGTTGTGATGCATACTTACTAGCAACAAAATTTTTAATTTCTTTAATCCGATTCCCTAAGGGCTTGGAAAAATCAAAGCTTATATCCAATTTGTCAAGCCCCAACTTCCATTTTTCCCTGGACTTCAGAAAATAACAGCTTTCATGCAAATTTTGTAGCTCTTGCCTCTTATTTTCGTTGGATTTATTTAATGCCTGGAGAAAAACACAGCTTTTATGCAAATTTGTTAGCCCTATCAGTGTTATAGTTTTCATCAGATTCCCTTGCAGGGTTAGGAAAACTCTTCGTAAAGGTTTAGCCCCTAGCCTCAATTTTTCGTCTAATACTTTAAGAGCTTGAAATAAATAGAGCCATTTTATTTCTTATATAATCGCTATTTGTCATCCAATTCTCTTGGGGCTTCAAAAAAAAAAACACAGTTGCATATATGGTTCAGCCCAAAAATTCGTTCAATTTCCCTAAAGCTTGGAAAAACACAGCTCACATTTAAATTTTGTAGCCACAATCATAGTTTTTTTTGTCTAACTCTTTTCTGAATCAGCCGTGGGGGGGGGGGATTCAGCCCCTATAGCCCCTCCTCTGGATACGCCACTGATGAAGAGTATCAAACCACAATCGTCATGTGAATTCCTTTTATTCGTTCGGCTTCCTACGACTACTTGCATTATGTTGAATTGTGTAGATAAACATCGTTGATCAACAGTGTTAAGTATGTGTAGACGTGTTGATCGACAATGCCAATCAACATTTGTTGACCCGAACGCAACCCGATTCAAATGGATAGCAATCGACAAAGTTGTTCCACAAATAGGGTTTTAATTTCATGAACATAATTCATTCGTTTTGTGCAGTACTTATCAATTTTTATTAGATGAAAAATGCAATATTTCGTTTTAACAAACAAAAAAAAAAAACTAAAAAAGTTGGGTACCCCCAGGATTCGAACTCTGAACCCTTCGGTTCGATACTGACGCATCGATCAAAAAATTACAATCCACACAAATTGTTGCTACGAAAGTTCTTGACGTACACACTAGCATGTTAACCAACAATGTTGATCAGCATAGTGTGGACCCTCCTTTGCTAACATGATGTTTCGTCTTCTCAGCAATAGAACTACATAAGTTCAAGGTCGAAATTTTTAAGTCCTTATTTGAAAAAAAAAAAATAATAAATGCACGATTGCGGTGCACGTACTTGTTCTCAAGTTGCTTAGAATTTTTAAGACTTTATAATATAAAAACAATAAACAATCAACAAGAGAAAAGGGTATAAGGAGATTGGAACTCGTTCTTTCAATAGTAAAAACAGCTATATTACAAAGAGCACAGAAACAAAAATGACAACAGAAAGGAATTAAAAAAATACAATTAATTATTTTTTTACTACAGTACTTAAAAAAAGAAACTAGTAAAATTTCATCAGTCTCAAATATCTTGAGAACAAATGATGTTATCGCATACGGGTATCTTCTCAGATAGCCAAGCGGCCCTTAAATCACTAGGCTCTGTTTCTACAAACTCCGTAACTGCCCGAAATTGTCGATCGTCTCTAATGGAGATGGCAGAACAGTTCAACATTCACCTTTTCTGGGTGCCGGGACACAGAGATATTCCAGGAAACTGTAAGGCCGATGAACTCGCCAGGAAGGGAACTATTACACCAATATTACCTGACAGGGTGAATATTGGAATACCAATCGCTACTTGTAAACTTATGCTTAAGCAAGATTCCATGTTGATGACAAACAGCAGATGGACAGGTATCACTACTTGTCTGGCGACAAAACGGATCTGGCCAACACTGGATCCGAAGCGATCGAAATGTTTGTTATATCTTAGTAGATTGCATATTAGCTCCACAATTGGTGTCATAACTGGACACTGCCTCATAGGCAAACACGCCAATAGACTAGGCGTTCTTTCAAATGACTTCTGCAGAAGCTGCATGGACGAGGAGGAGGAAGAAACTATCCCACACCTTCTTTGTTCATGCCCTGCTCTTTCTCAAAGACGTAAAATATACTTAGGAAATTTTTTCTTTGACGATCCCAGTGATTTAAATAAAATCGACATTCACAGTCTCCATCGCTTTATTAAAAGCTCCAATTGGTTTAATTAGCAAGGGTCATCTTGCAATCTTTATGTGGTATCGCAATGGGCCTATTCTGGCCTAAGTGTGTCAGTAGTTTTCCTGGCAGCCACCTTAACCTAACCTAACCTAACCATACGGGTTAATTTTACTATACGCATACTGACGTAATTAAAAATTGATAAATATAAATAACAAAATAGATCAACTGATGAAAATTATTGAAAAAAGCTTTTCGACGCGAATATCTTGAGAACAGAAAATCATTTTGGCTTCGGGATAATTTCATTCTACAAACTAGTTCATAATTGATAAGTTTTGTGAAAAAATTACTACACAATTTTTTTCAGAAAATGTAACGAACAATTTATTATCGAACAATGTTTTTGTCTCTAATATCTCGAAGGCAAACCAATCTTTGGTCTTCAGTTGATTGCATTGAACAAGATTTGACCTGGATATTTGAGGCCGTGAGTGCAAAAGTGGTGTTACCCACTTTTTGGCATTTTTGATATTTTTGTCTCGTATTTTTACATTTGTGCATTAAAAGTCAACAAAGCCAAAATTTTAAATTCTAAAGTATCTAAACTTTCCAAATATGTGACTTATGGCCCTTAAATCTCAAATAAAACAGTATTTAAGAGCGATTAAAGATGAAAAATATGATAAAATAGTGGGTTACATCACTTTTGCACTCACAGCCTTATTTGTCCGATAACAAACAAAATTAAAAGATGGTAACATTAGACTTTAAAGTTGTAGACTATTAACAAATCAGAGTTCTGAAATAATGAATACAAAAAATCAATTACAGTTACCTACTTGTAAATGAAATCTCCAAACGCTTTTTCAATTACTTTTAAATATACATATATAATTGAAGAAATTCAATAATTAATTACATGTAGATAAAAAGTGGCAATTATTTGCAATTTAATTGTGTTAGAAATAATATTGAAAATAAAAGCTATCATCAAAAAAGCAGTACTGGTTTTTTTTCAGTAATCATTACACAAAAATGTAATTAATTTATTTCTTTTTTCAATTGCATTATAAAAATATGTAATGAACTACAATCCAAAAAAGCAATAACCTTAAATGAAACTAACATAGTTATTTCCTTCAATTACTTGCAGAAACCCATTACTATTTTCAATTACATAAAATTTGTAAGTGCACTTTTCAATAACAATTACAAGAAATGGAAATTTATTATTTTTTCTTAAACTACGTCCTACGTGTAATTTACAGGAAAGTTGAAAGTAATTACAAAAAGTAAATACAAAAATATAAAAAATTAAAATTTGAGTCCTTTTACCTTTTACAAAAATTCAACAAATCTCTTATATTATTCGATTTGTTTTTCTTGATTAAAAAAAAAGTGTATTTTCTTTCACTGAAATATATCATAAGGAACTGTTGTTAATATGACGTTTTTGATAACAATTTATAGGTGCAGGGAAGCCAAGGTGCACGACAGACATATTGATTAGAAAAGTCTCGATTGCTGCCTTGCTAACGGTTGAAGAAGATTTAAAGTGAGGTGATTTTAAGATGGGGATGACGGCTGAGATATTATGTTAGCAGGTAATTTCACTCGCAAAGATGGAGAGGTGTGTATGTGTAGTTCAACAAAATCTACAAGCCTGTTTCCCAAACGTGAAGATCAAGGATTTTGGTTTGTCTGCATTGGAACAGATGGAGTTGGAAGATGTGTGGTTTCAACAGGATATGGTACCACATGTCCACTCAATAAGAGTTTGGATGGTCTTTTGCCTCATCTTCCTAAGAGAAGATTAAAACTGGCCAGCGTGCTCTTCTGATTATTTCCTGTGAGGATGCCGAAAATCAAAAAACAAAATAAACACACTTTTTTATTTTTTTCACATTTTTGTTTTTTAATTCGGTAGTTCTCCTCGCTTTTCTTTTTTCAAAAATTTAACGCTCTACCTATTTAATCTAAAAGTTTTACATAGGCCTATTTAAAAAAAATGTTGAAAACTTTCAAATATAATATTCTAGTTTTATTGCGAAGTAAAAGTGAGCACGTTCTGAATAAGTGAAAAATATGCCATTTGAATACAGCCTCTATATTACAGCCGTATTCAATGCAGAAAATATTACCTTTTAATATTCCGTAAATATTAAAGAAAATTTCTAATAACTTTGTATTAGGTTAGGTTAGGTAGAAGGGCTGACAGTTGATCTAGTTACCGTCACACTTAGATCTATGTAGATCCGTTGTGATACCCTAGGAAATTGTATTTCACTTAATGTAAAAACCTAGTGTTCTGTTAGCAGTCAAGCCATTTAGAGGCGTTGATGAAATTCAGAAGGCTATTAGCCGAAGTTCCAGAAAGTTCCTCTAGGTCGTCAAAGAAATGATTTCCTAGGTGTTTCTTTCTTAAATGACAGAGTGCTGGGCAGTGGCAAAGGAAGTGTAAGGTATCCTCATGTGCTTCTTCGTTGCTGCACCCTCTGCAAAGGTCGTCAGTACTGAGCCTCATTTTCTTTTTATGGTATCTCAGTAGGTTGTGTCCGGTGATTATGCTGACAAGGGAACGGAGATATTTCTTGTTCATTTGCATAATTTTGTTCTCTGCTTATTGAAATTTGGCCATATAACTTTCTAGTTGTGGCGCATGTTTCAAGCAGATTTCATTGGTATTTTCTAATATTTTGTTACCAATATCCTGTTTGATGCTACTGGTTGGTACTTTGATGTGTTGTTCGGCTTGACTTGAATCAAGCGACGAACCCGTTCTCGCCAGCTCATCAACTCTCTCGTTTCCCTGTACATCACTGTGACCGGGAACCCAGCAGAGTCTAATGTTATGCTGCATGCCAAGAACTCTGAGCTCTTCGCGACTGCAAGTCACAAGCTTCGAATGTATCTCGGTGGCAGAAATAGCTTTTATTGCTGCTTGGATATCAATAAAGAGGGTGATATCAGCTCGTGGTATCGCCATCATTGATATTTGCGTAGCTGCTTTTGTCACTGCCAAGACCTCGGCTTGGAAGACGCTGCAAAAGTCCGGAAGTCTGAAGGAGCTAGCTAGTCCCAGAGCTTCCGAGAAAATTCCGGCACCAACTCCAGTGTCCATATTCGAACCATCAGTGAAGACAGTTATCGTAGATGCATTACTAAAAGGTTGGTTGTTTTCCCACTCCTCTCTATTAGGAAAAGAGGTAGTGAAGGGTCTGTTGAAGTTTAAATGGGGTGTTGTGTAGTCTGTGCAAACATTATTTCCCACATATCTCTGCAGAATCTGAGTATGGCCTGATGTGCTTTGC
Source organism: Dasysyrphus tricinctus (assembly GCA_963921185.1). Taxonomy (NCBI): domain Eukaryota; kingdom Metazoa; phylum Arthropoda; class Insecta; order Diptera; family Syrphidae; genus Dasysyrphus; species Dasysyrphus tricinctus. Next base: position 208,082,083 of record OY992531.1, on the reverse strand, counting down.
TTCCAGCATTTAGTCTGGCTTAGGCGCAGGGCACTGTATGCTGCAGATTCTTGCACGAATAGATCTAGGGGTCTCAAGTTGAGTGTCGCTTCCAGTCCCGCTGTGGGAGTGGTTTTCAACGCCCTCGTAATACCTACGCATGCTAATCTTTGAACTTTTGTCAATGTTTTCAGGTTTGTTGCTTTCTCAGTCGCGTTCCACCAAACTAAATTACCGGAGGTAAGTATCGGTCTAACTATTGCCGTGTACATCCACCTGATAATTTTTGGATTGGGTCCCCAGGATTTTCCAAAGATCCTGTTGCAGGAATAGAACGCAACCATAGCTTTCTTTGCTCTCTCTTTAGTGTTGAGACTAGAGTTCAGTTTCTTATCAAGGATCACACCCAAGTATTAATTTTTTAAACTTTGTATTTCATTCTAATGGATTAGTATTAAAATTGTTTTTTGTAATACCTATTAAAAAGTAATCGAATAAAATAAAATATAATCTTTTGGTATTAAAATTTAATAACTTAAGTTTATGCGTACATTTTTAATAAAAAAAGTATTGAAATTACTACAAATTGTATTAAAAGAATCGGGACGCATGTATTTTTAATACAAAAAGTATTAAAATTTAATACAAATTGTATTAAAATAGCTAGATGCGTATACTTTCAATATAGTACAGGTAAAATAGAATAAATAAAAAAAAAAAATTAGTACCATCATGAAACTTGTTGAAAACGTTTCATGTACTATAAGAATGAAAAATCAAAAGAGTCTATAAAAATATTTCACATGGAAGGGTGTTTTTTTGAGGGGGAGAGGGGGGAAAGCTGTGGTCTATCAAATAGAAAAATTAACTCTGGTGCAACATTATTGTATGACACATGTTTTTAAGGTAGTTTTAAATGCTGAATCCAATGACACCAAAAGCAAGTCGATACGGCCTCCGTGGAAAAAGTTATTGTCATTTTTATGTAAGGATGACTATATTTTCAGTATAAAAGTAAAATATTACCGGAAACCAGTTGAAAATAATGGTCCGTCGGTAAAACTTGGCATCAATGGTTCATTTATCATGAAAAGCAATAATAAGAAGAGTCTATAAAAATATTTGTGGTTAAAGGGTGTTTTTTTTTAGGGTTGGGGTGAGCTTTGGGGTTATGGTGGGATTATTACCATAGAACCTGTTACAAAAATGGTACCCTCATAAAACTTTATTAAAATGTGGTATGAACTACCAGAATGAGGAATCAAAAGAGTCTATAAAAATATCTATATGGCAGAAGGATGTTTTCTATGGGTGAAGGAATGTATACAACTTTTTCGAAAAACTAAAATTGTTTCCAAAAACAAATAACACCCTTTACCCAAGCTCACAAAAACACCCTTTTTTCCTTGATATTTTTGTAAACTCCGTAAATTCTTCATTCTCGTAGTAAATGAAACACTTTTACCAAGTTTCTTGAGGGTTACCATCCTTTTCCATTTTTTTGAAAAATAACCGCACACTTCCCCTATCTTCAAAAAACACACCCTTCCATGCAAAATATTTCTATAGACTCTTTTGATTCTTCATTCTCTAAGTTAATAGCACATTTTTCCAAAATCTCATGGGGGTACCATTTTTGTCACAAGTCTTATGGTATTACTCCCGCCACTACCCCAACTCACCAAAAAAAACACCCTTTAACCACAAATATTTTTATAGACTGTTCTTATTATTGATTTTCATGACAAATGAACCACTGATGCCAAGTTTCATCGATGGACCATTATTTTCAACCAGTTTTCGGTAATATTTTACTTTTATACTGAGCATATAGTCATCTTACCATTAAAATGACAATAACTTTTTTCGCAGAGGTCATATCGACTTGGTTTTGGTGTCATTTGATTCAGCATTAAATATTACTTTGAAATCATGTGTCATATGCTTATGTTGTACCAAGGTAATTTTTTCCGTTTGATACACCACAATTTCCCCCCCTCTCCCTCTCAAAAAAACACCCTTCCATATGAAATATTTTTATAGACTCTTTTGATTCTTCATTCCCATGGTACATGAAATGTTTTCACCAAGTTTCATGGTGGTACCAATTTTGTTTGTATTCGAAAGACTTTTCGCACTATTTTACCTGTACCAATACAAGAGTATTAAAATCTAATACAATTTGTATTGCAACAGGATGTCATTACAAGCAAGCATCAGCCATATTTAAAAATGAATATGACACATATGTTTTAATACCAAAGTAGAAATTAAAATTCAATACAGATTGTATTAAAACTGCAATAAAACAAAAGTGGAGACCCTTTTTCTGCTTAATATTGTAATATTTTCTCAGGTTCGTTAATAAAACTTATTTACTTTATTCAAAACGTCCACTTATTTATTTCGCAAAATAAAACACTTTACTTTTCTTACTACAAACAAAACGATTTATTATTCACCACTGAATTAATTCACAAACTTTACTTTTCACTTTTATTACAACCAACTTTATTCATTCACGATTAAAAACAAACTGTCTCGCTGCCGTTAAAACATGTGCCTTTTATACTTCTTTTCCAAACTCTGGAAATAAGGAGAACGTTCTGGTCTCTGCTTCCAGAGCTTTCCGTAGGGGAAATTTCCCAATAATTTCCCTTCCAAAAGCTTTTATTTGACAGCTGGTAAATCTGCTATAATCCGGCAGGTGGCGCTTCCTTCGTTTGAGAGTTGCTATAATTATAGCTAATAAGGGTATGTTTGCACTGCGACCGTAAGCTTTATTGTGTCCGTTTGTTTGCATTTCGGAGTCGTTATAGTTCAAATATGGAAAGTTATTACACTGCCCCCCTCTTAGGATTGATCGTCCCGAGCAAATCCATCACTTCCATCACCATTATAATGATGTAAACGGTCGCTGTGAACTACTTTTAGTTTGCCTCTTAATCCTCTCTGAATGCGGTAGACGACATCGTTTATTCGTGCTACGACAGTATAAGGGCCTTCCCAATTTTGTTGAAGCTTCGGTGAGAGTCCCTTCCAACGGTGGGGATTATAAAACCACACAAGGTCTCCCACTTGGAATCCAGTCGTTGTGGCTTTTGCGTCGTATCTTGTTTTCATCCGATCACTCGATAGCTTTATATTTGCCCTCGTCCTTTCGTGAATGTCAACTAGCTTTTCTTTGAGGTTGTCCACGTAGTCGTCAATTCCTTGTGGCTCACTTGTATAACATCCAAATTTGATTTCGCTTGGTAGTCGTATTGTGGTCCCGAGCAGGATTTCTGATGGTGTATGTCCTGTTGAGCTATGTACCGCACTTCGATAGGCCATCAAGAATAATGGAATATGCCGATCCCAGTCTCGTTGGTTGTCGCTTACAACTTTGGAAAGGTGTTCTTTAAGGGTCCGGTTGAATCGTTCAACCATCCCATCAGATTGTGGGTGAAGCGGTGTTGTCCTCGTCTTTTTAATGCCAAGGAGTGTACAAACTTCCTGAAAAATTTTGGACTCGAAGTTCCTCCCTTGATCTGAATGGAGTTCCATAGGTACACCAAACCTGCTTACCCAGTTGAAAACAATCTGATCCGCGACTGTTTTGGTTTCCTGGTTTGGGATGGCAAATGCCTCAGGCCACTTGCTGAAGTAGTCCATTACTACCAGAATGTATCGGTTTCCGTTTTCGGTTTCTGGAAAAGGGCCTGCAACGTCTATTGCAATCCTCTCAAAAGGCGTGCCCACATTATACTGCTGCATTCTACTCTGGACTTTTCTGCCTGGTCCCTTGCTTGCAGCACAAGTATCACATTTTCGGCACCATTTTTCGACATCTTCTCTTGCATGTAGCCAGTAAAATCGCTGCCTTACCTTTTCCAGTGTCTTATTCACCCCCAAATGTCCTCCGGAAGCTCCCTCATGCATCTCTTGAAGAACATCATTAACCTTGGAACGAGGTACGACTAGCTGCATCACATAAGATTTGCCGTCTGTGGATTCCCACTTTCGTCTTAGTACTCCTTCTTGTACATGAAGTGAGTCCCATTGTGCCCAATACGCTTTAAGAGTTGGACTTCTATCGGAAATGTCACCCCATTCTGGTTTCTCTTGGTGTTCCTTCCACGCAAGAATGGGTTCAATATCCAAGTCTTCTTGTTGGGCAGTCCTCAGTTCTTCGTTACTCCAACCGTAAATGGGATCAGCTCTTAGTCGGTGGATAGCAGCAACTTCCTTCTCTTCCTGACGTGTGCAGTGCTTGCAGTCCGGTTTGCATGGTCTCCGAGATAAGGCATCTGCATTTGAGTGCAACCTTCCTCTTCGATGTTGGATCTGGTAGTCGTATGTCTGCAATCTCTCGATCCACCTCGCCACTTGACCTTCTGGATTTTTGAAGTTCAAAAGCCAATTAAGTGCGCCATGGTCTGTTCGAAGAAGGAACTTCTGTCCATAGATGTACTTATGGAAGTGTTTTGTAGCCGATATTAGAGCTAGAAGTTCTCTTCTGGTCACACAGTAGTTTCTTTCTGGCTTTGAGAGTACCTTGCTGTAGTAGGCGACAACCTTCTCTTCTCCTTCGTGAACTTGTGAGAGTACGGCACCAATTCCCACGTTACTAGCGTCAGCGTCAATGATGAAAGGTTTCCCTGGTGTCGGATAGGCCAAAACTGGTGTATTGCATAGGCGCTGCTTAAGTTCCCGGAAGCTTTTCTCGCACTCGCTTGACCATTTGAACGGTTTGCCTTTCTCTGTTAACTGGTGCAAACTTTTCGCGATTCCAGCAAAATCCTTCACAAATCGTCGATAGTACGTGGCTAGACCAAGAAAGCTTCGGAGTAGATGTTTATCCTGTGGTGTTGGCCAATTCTTTACAGTGTCAACTTTTTCAGGATCAGTCTTCACTCCTTGGGAAGAGATGATATGTCCCAAGTATTTTACCTCAGACTTGAAAAATTCGCACTTGTCTGGATTCAATTTCAAGTTTGCTTCTCGAAGCCTCTGGAACACGGCCTTAAGGTTTCCACAATGCTCATCAAATGTCTTACCATATACGATGACATCGTCCAAATAGACTAGGCAAGATTTCCAAGTAAGTCCTTGTAAAACGCACTCCATCAAACGCTCAAATGTTGCCGGAGCGTTGCATAGTCCGAAAGGCATCACATTAAATTGCCACAGACCATTTCCTGTGGAGAAAGCCGTCTTCTCTCGATCTTCTGGATGGATTTCTACCTGCCAGTAGCCACTCTTCAAATCCAATGTTGAGAACCATTCAGCTCCTTCCATCGCATCCAGAGTATCGCTGATTCTTGGCAGAGGGTAGCTGTCTTTCTTTGTCACATCGTTCAGCCTCCGATAGTCCACACAAAATCGAGTACTTCCGTCCTTCTTTTTGACGAGAACAACAGGGGATACCCAAGGACTTTTAGAGTTTTCGATTAGCCCATCTTTCTTCATGGTCGATATCATCTCTTCAACTTCGGCTTGTTTGGCTAATGGGAGACGTCTTGCTGGTTGTCGAATAGGTCTTGCGTCTCCTGTATCGATTCGATGCTGCACCAGTTGTGTTCGACCATACTGCCCACTGGGTGAAGAGAGTATATCACCGTACTCGTGAAGGAGGCTTCCAGCAACACTTAGCTGACGTTCAGTTAATTTGGATGACTTCAGAATTTTTGCCTTCATAGAGTTCACTTTCCCGGGGTCCACAGATTTGTGTGTGTCAGCTTCTGTGATAGTAGTTATTGCGGAAACAGATTCACACTTTCAACTATTTCTCCTTTTCTTAGCTTAACTTCGTACGGTTTGATGTTAATTATCCGTACGGGTACCATGTTGTTCTTTGGTGCCACAAGGGTCTTCCCTAGGATGATGTTTTGGGAAGACTGTTCAAAGTCTGGTTCCACCATTAGGTATCGATGGCTACCCAAATCACCTTTTATTTTCGTCCAAACGAACACTTCTGAGGAAGGTGGCAGGCATATATCTTCTTTTATGACAGTCCTGAGAGTTGATGAGTTTTCATTGCCGTAAACCATAGGAATCTCCACATTTCGGTACTTGAGAACTTGCTTCCCGATGTCGAGAATTACTCCATGCTCTTTCATAAAGTCGATTCCAACTATGCACTCGTCACATATATCTGCTACCAGAAATAGATGTGAAAACTCCAGTTCTGCCAAACGGATTGTAAGACGAACCTCCCCATACACTCTGGCTGCCTCTCCTGTTGCTGTTTTCAGACGGTAAGTGTTGGTGTTATGCAGCCATGTCATCTTCACCAAGTCCTTTCGAACAATGGAGGCAGTGGCACCGGTGTCGATCGTAGCCACTTGCTTCTTGCCATTTAGTGTTGCCTCCACAGTCAGACTTTTGTTGTTTCGTTTCGTCTGTGAGACCTGGATGGTGGTTCTGGGGCCATCGATACCAGAAACCAGCTTCTGCCCCTCGAAGTTGGTTCTTACTCGTTTCCCTGTTGAGAAACGGGGCGAGTAGGAGTTTTGACATTGTTGTTGTTAAAATTTCTGCTTCCACAATGTTGACATGCAGATCTTCTAGGTGGCAATCTGCACTGGCGTTGGAGATGTCCGGTTTTGTTGCAATTCCAGCATCGAGCAGGTCCATCGCGTTGGTTCCTTTGGAATGCTGTTCTCTGGCAAGAGCACTCTTCAATTTCTATTTCTCTTACCCGATGGACTCCTTGAGAAGCCTGTTCTGCTGCTTCCATAGTGAGGGCGAATGCTAGTGCTTCAGGAAGCGTGCGTTTGCCAGCAGTTCGAATTGCTCGCTGAAGGTTGATGTCAGATACAGCACGAACAAAGGCTTCTGTTGCGAATTGGTTGATGATTTCATCTCCTGCAGCTGGATATGCTAGGTGTGCCAACCGTTCGATGTCTGCTTGGAGTTGTTGCAGAGTTTCTCCTCTTTTCTGGACTCTGGAATTGAGTTGGACGCGGAAGACTTCTTGCATATGGCCATCTCCAAAACGTTTGTCAATGGCCTGAACGAGAGCACTGAAGTTGCCATTTTTATCTGCTGGTATGCTTTGTAACAGCTCAGCAGCAGGTCCTCTGAGGGCAAGCGTTAGAGCTATGCATTTGTCTTCCTCATCCCAGCCATTTGTTGCTGCGGCTGCCTCAAACTGCTTCTTGTAAATTGACCAAGAAGTTTGCCCATCGAAGGTTGGTGGATGCATCTCTTTTTTCTTTGGACAGTCGCCAGAACTTTCTCGAACCTTCATTTTCTTTACTTTATCTAATTCCTTTGTAATGGATTCGATTTTATCTTCGAACTTTGCTTCTATTGTCGATAATTGTTTATCTACAGTCGAAAATTGCTTATCGACACGCTCGTCAAGAGTAATAATTCTGTTGTCAAAAGCATCCAACTTACTTTCGAGCAGATTTGTCTGTTCTTGGAATTGTTGAAGAAGATTCCTCTCTTGTTTTTCTGGAAGATTCTTTTGTTCTTGGCTTTGTTGCTCGAATCGTTCGAGAAGATTCTTTTGTTCACTACGTTGTTCTTGGCCTTGTTGTTCAAATCGTTCGAGAAGATTCTTTTGTTCATTCCGTTGTTCTTGGCTTTGTTGTTCTAGAAGATTCTTCTGCTCTTGACTTTGTTGTTCGAAACGTTCGAGAAGATTCTTTTCCTAGACTATCAAATTTGGCAAGCAGCTGAGACAGCATGTTGGTCATGCCCGATGTACTTACTTGCTCTTGCTGTTCTTCCATTTCAATGTCGAATATAAACGTGTCCGGGTTTTTTCCACATCTTCTTAAATCTTCTTGCAGACGAATTATAAGATCATTCTTTGTTCCAGCAGTAGGAAGATCTCGCTTATTCAGTTCTGCCTTAAGTTCCACTAAATTTAAATCATTCAAAGATTTACCCATTGTCTCTTTTTTTTCACTTTTCACACAATAACTGAGTGCACAGATAAAACAAGTTTTATTCCACTTCTAACACCAATGTAATATTTTCTCAGGTTCGTTAATAAAACTTATTTACTTTATTCAAAACGTCCACTTATTTATTTCGCAAAATAAAACACTTTACTTTTCTTACTACAAACAAAACGATTTATTATTCACCACTGAATTAATTCACAAACTTTACTTTTCACTTTTATTACAACCAACTTTATTCATTCACGATTAAAAACAAACTGTCTCGCTGCCGTTAAAACATGTGCCAAACTCTGGAAATAAGGAGAACGTTCTGGTCTCTGCTTCCAGAGCTTTCCGTAGGGGAAATTTCCCAATAATTTCCCTTCCAAAAGCTTTTATTTGACAGCTGGTAAATCTGCTATAATCCGGCAGGTGGCGCTTCCTTCGTTTGAGAGTTACTATAATTATAGCTAATAAGGGTATTTTTGCACTGCGACCGTAAGCTTTATTGTGTCCGTTTGTTTGCATTTCGGAGTCGTTATAGTTCAAATATGGAAAGTTATTACAATATTATAAAACGAACAATTTAAATATGCATTATTTTGAAGGCGCGTTGAAATATGTATTTCGAGGTAAAATATACAAATTAGTAGATACAATTTCAATCGCATTAAGATTTTAGAACTCATATATGTGAACAAAATAAATATAATAATGCCACCATTAATTGACTTAGAAGATAATTACTCTTAGAAAAAAAGTCTTTCATTACTATTATTTTTGTAATATATTTTTTAATTTTCTTGAAAAGGATCTACAAATTAAATTCCAAGAAAAAAAGTATTATATTATAATACCTTTATATTATTAAAATATAATACAGATTTCGTATTCCTTTGTAATATCTGATATTATTAAGTTTTAATATATTTTGTATTAACTTCCAAATTTAATATTTGCCAAGTATTAAATTTCAATAAATTTTTGGTGTTGTCATATGTAACCCAGAAAGTATTAAAAAGTACCTACCCCAAACTTTTTAGCCGTGTGTGAACAAATATTAATTTATTTAAATTATCTTTGGAGTTAGCTTTTAAAAAACATATTAAAAGTATTCCTACAGCACCGTAAAGCCATTATAAATGTATTAAAGTATTAAACTTGGTAAATCTGTCATAATTTGTGTAGAAAATTGGACAAATTAACGCAGTTTACATTTTCACTAAGCTTACGAAGATTACGCCGTTGAGTGAATACCTTTATTATATTTTATGTAAAATTTGTAAACTTTTAAAAGAAAAATGTTTGCATGCAAAGTTTAGGGTTTTACTATGGTGCATATGAACATTAAATAAAAAAAAAAAACTTTCAAATATATACTACATTTGCTTTTTTTCGTTAAAAAACGTTTTAAAAAACTCCGATAATGAGAAAATTCCAAATCAAAAATATTGTTCTATTGTAATTGCCTAGTCTAATATTGTTCTATACGTTACAGTCGATCGTAATAATCTTAGAACATTTTGTATCGAAATCGTATCAGGCGTTATTGAAAAAAATAAAATTTTCCTCAACTGTTTTTACCATTTTTATATTGTAGATTCCACTTCTAACCATTTTTCGGAAAAATGGTTCCTTAGATTTTTTGGAGCCGCTTTTGAGCAAAATAAGTATTTTTAAATATGTACATTAGGGTGGTCGTTATAATTGTTTTTTTTTTTTAGTTTTAATATTTGGATGGGCCTAAATCAACTCTAAATGAAGAAAAAAAAATTCCCTAATTTTTTCAGATTTTTATTTTCATCCCCTATAGTCGCTGTAGGGGTAAATAAAATGTTCCCTTTTTTTGGAAATTCGCGTAAAATCTGCCGAAAAATTCAGAGCATGTAGGTGCGAAGTAGGCAAAAAAAAAAACCCTGGTGGAGGGGGGTAATATCTCCCACCGCTTGGGCGGGAGGGGCCATTTAATAAAATAATTGCATAAAAGAGAACAAAAATAATTAAAGAACAACGGCAACACTTGCAGTAATGTTTTGTAGCTTTTTGGAAAGCCAGGAGTCCATTTTAATAGTTGACTATTAAATAAAGTTTTTTGAATAAACGATTTCAGCATAATCTGTTTTCAAACCTATAATTAAAAAAAAAATAATAATAATTTTTTTTTCAAAATTTTGAGTTTGAAACAATTGTTTGCCAAGACTATTCATCAAAAAAATCTTATTTAAAAACAAGTTGTAAGAATGGACTTCTGGCTTTTCAAAAAGCTACTAAACATTACTGAAAGTATTGCCGTTGTTTTTTAATTAATTTTTTTCTATTATATGCAAATATTTTATTAAATTGCCCCTCCCGTCCAAGCGGGGGGAGATATTACCCCTTCCCATAGGATCTTTTTCTTGTCTAGATCCCACCTACATGCTTAGAATTTTCTAGTATGCAAAAAAAAGGGGAAATTTAATTTACCCCTGCAGCGACTATAGGGGATGAAAATAAAAATCTGAACAAATTAGGGAAATTAGAACTATCACTCGTAGAAAAAAAAATTATATTTTCTTATGGAGAATTGAATAGTGTTAAAACTTTGTATGAAGTTGTTTTCGATAGCAATCACCGTTCATGTGTTACAGGCGAAAAGCAGACATTTTCGTCAAATAACGTTTTTTTTTTTAATGGCGATATCTCCTAAACGATCAGTCGGAGAAAAAAAGTGCCTTAATATTTCTTATAGAAAATTATATGATCTACAAGGTTTGTACGAAGTACTTTTTGATAGCATTTACCGTTTAAAAGTTATAATCGAAAACCAATTTGTTTGCCAATTGACCTTGAATAACTTTTAACGCGCACACGATTTTTGTCAATGGACTTTTGAGTGAGTATTCCTTACACCAAAATAAAGATTATTGCATTTAAAAACCTTTTCTTGGATTTATTCCGAAGTGAAAGTACATTTTGCCTGGGGTATATGTACCTATACTGTTGTGATAATTTTATCATGAAATCAAGCGATGTATGAACTTTAGTTTTTAGTCTCTCGATATTCATTGAATTAAACAGTTTATCTACTAAGAAATAACTGGTTTGTTTCATTTTTCCTTTACAATGTATTTAAGGCAAGTTGACCAAACTTGCCAGACAGACAGTCGGACAACATTACGAGACATTTTTTTCCGTCTTACCTATCATCGTAATGTCAAGTTTGATTGAGTTGTGTTTTTTACGAAAGCATAACTTGCCTTAATATTTTTAGTAGGTATGTACCTGTGTGTAATTTATATTTACAAAACATATCTCAAGTAAAAATATACGGGTATTAAGAGCACAAGTAATGGTTTCGTGTCAAACTAAATTTATAGGTTCTTATTAAATCTACCATGTAAGGAGTTCAACAAAGTGTGATTCGTTTATTTGCATTGCCGTCGGCGGCGCGGCGTTAGTCTATAGGTCTCTATGTACTTGCTCCTATGCTCAAGAGGCTAGTGCCCAATTCATAAACAAACACTAAAATTACTTTTATCTAAACTCCTTCTAAATTTTATCAGACATTTAAAATTTTTCAGTTTCACCGATGTAGAAAAGGGATATTTTAATTTCACTGAGTTTGCTCTCATCCCTGCATTTAAAAAAAAGGTTGTTTCCCCCGCACATGCGAAATTTATGAGAAAAAGTGAAAAAAGCAATTAGCGTCTAATGGCCAATTTCACCAAAGGCTTTTAATTAATTAAAAAGCCATTTAGCCTTTAAATGGCGATATTTGGTTTCACCAAATGCTGTTATATTTAAGAAGAACTAATAGCTCGTTTTTGTCTCATTAAAATTTTAAAAGTATTTTTTGTTAAGCCATTCCAGTCATCAACAGCTGATATTTTACTGTCAGAATAATTGTCCCTCATCCATAATGCTTTTTCACATTTTCTAATAGACTTCGCATGTGCGAGGGAAACAACCTTTTTTACTTGCGATATAGGTACTATAGGGCAAGTTTTGGATTCGTGCAAAAAAAAAAATTTCGAGATAACAATCAAACATGACATTACGATGATAGAGAACACGAAAAAAGTGGGTGGCACAATTCTGTCTGTCTGTCTGTCTGTCTGTCTGTCTGTCTGTCTGTCTGTCCGTACCTCAACCTACAGCCTAAACCACTGAAGCGATTTTCTTCAAATTTTTAACTTAAGGTTTTTTTGTAACTCTCCAGAGGGGAAATTGAAATTTTTTTTTTAGCTCAAAAAATAACGGTACTTGCCATGCAACCGTTAAGGAAAAGCTTATTTATCTCAAAAACGGCTCCAAAGATTTTGATAAAAAAATCAGTGTATTATTGTAGATATGATATACCTTTTAGTAAGAAAAAAAATCACCAAAAACATTTATTAACGGTACCTGTCATATAACGGTTTTTTTGATTTTTGGTTTTCTCATTAACCGCTCACCCGATTTCAATAAAAATTTTTGCACAAAAGCTTTGTTAGAATATAAATAATACTGCATACCAACATTTTTGAAAAAGTAAATTTTGGATTTTTAAAAAAAGATTCAAAATTTTTTTTTGAAAATTCAATATTTCAAAAACGGGTTGATGAATTGTTTTTAAATTTCAGTTTTAAATGTATATTAATATATACTCAAAATTGGCATACCAAATTTTATTTTGAAAAATGTTACAAACATTTTATATATAAAAAATTAATTTTTAAGAAAACGGCTCCAACGATTTAAAATTTTTTTTTGCATATATTGATATTTTTTTAAGTAATCAAATGGCATACTTTTTTTTGCGCTCTAAGTTATTTATCAGGCTGTTTAAACAATTAAAAGAACGATTTGCTTTTTATACTTTTTCTATAATTGCTTGAATATTTTTTAAAGTGCTTAAGTTCCACACAACTTGAATAAAAGAGCAAGTACGTGCGATCCAGTCGTGCATTTTATTTTTTTAATCCAGGGATGTGAGCAAACTCAGTCAAATTAAAATATCCCTAAAATATCCCATTTCTACATTGGTGAATCTGAAAAATTTGAAATGTCTGATAAAATTTAGAAGGAGTTTAGATAAAAGTAATTTTAGTGTTTGTTTATGAAATTGGCCATAAGAATATTGTATTTAAATAATGGAAATCACGAGAGAAGTGTTTAAAAGCATAAAATACGATATTTAACCTAGTTTCAACAATTTTTTGGCAGTTTAAGGTGAAAAAATGAAAAATATTTCAATTCTTGATTGAATATGATTGTATGGAACAATTTTTTTTTAAATCGAGCGATGTTTCAAAAAAATAATCTTTTAAATATTAAATTCTTAAAACTTTTTTAATAAACAACTTTGGTATACAACTCTTAAGTATTAATTCATGTGCATATATCATTAAGATATAATTTGAATTAAAAAAAAATGTTAACCCATTTTTGAGATATAGAATTTTCAAAAAAATAAATTGAAACTTTTTTAAAAATTCAAAAATTTTGTTTTTGAAAATTTTGAAATGCAATATTATTTGAACTTATGTTTTTGAAATTTATATGAAAAAATTAATCAAAATCCGTTCGGCTGATAATGAGAAAATTCAAAATAAAAAAACATTCTGTGAGAGGTTCTACTCATAGTTGCTATGCTAGCTACAAAATTTTATAATTTTTGGTATTAGATCACTCTATTTTTAACATTGAATTGGCTTAAAATCACTTTTTTCCGGAGCAGTACAAACATTTCTTAAATTTCTGATTTTGAAGATGTTTTTTGATTCCATCGACATCGAAGCCATCCGTAAATGGAACTTGACAGTTGATGGCTTGACAGATAAAAGACAAACTTTTTTTTGGCAGCAAAAGTATAAATCGATGCAAATGTCACCCAATTGCCTTTATATCACTCTTTCCGGAGCAGTAAATAAACTCACAAAACTTCGGATTCTTAGAGGTCTTTTAGTCCATCAAAATCGTAGCCATCCTTCAGAGGAATTGGACAGTTGATGGCTTGACAGATGAAAAATGAGTTATATTTTGACAGCAAACGTATATTTCGCTCCAAATGTCACCCAATTGACCTAAAATCATTTTTTTCTCCGGAGCAGTAAGAAAACTTCACTCTGCGTTGACAGAATATTGACAGTGTTTCTGATGACGCCAAGGAGTCAATGCGTTGACCATAAACGTTGACCGCCTAATCTAAGCTTAACGGTTGTTTGTTTGTCATATTAACGTTGCAACAAAAAATGTATGTGAGCCCGATCATTAACAAAATATTATTAAGTCAAAATGTAACAATTTTTTACTATTAACGCAAATATAAAATTTATAAAACCGAAGTTATGCAATTCTGTTTACTACTATTATTTTGACCACAACTGTATGGTATTTACAGTCTTAACCATTATGCTTACATTTTCCTTACATATTTAAGTCGTCTCTTAATTTGGTTATTGGTAGGGCCCATTTTACATATTTATTTTTTCAGTTTTTTTTTCATAAAAATAATTGGTATTTAATAATTTTGTGCAAAATTTTTAATTTAGATCTTTTTTTTTCTCCAAGATTCGAACTGTGCGTTTGTTTTTAATTTTTTTTTTTTTTCATTCAATTTAAAAACTTATTCAAAGCTAGACAAACATTCATAAAAGTTTAAAATTGATATTGAAAAGTTTGAAAATATTCCTGATCAAATTAATAATTCAATTATTAAGAAGCTGAAACAATAGTACACTGTGACGTATACGTACTATTTTTTTTTAGGTTTTGTTATTCACATTAATTTAAAGTACATATGTACATATGTATATCTTCTCTGCAAAACAATAAAAGCAACAACTTATAGGAGATCTCAAAGATTCAGCTCCATAAAAATGTAATTAAAAGAATCCAGAATTTTATTTAAAAAAAAAACTTTGTCAGAAGTGGGATTCGAACCCACGCCCTCAGAGAGGACCAGAACGCTCAGTATAGAGCCTAATCATTTTTAGGCAAGATTCGCTCTTGAGTCTGGCACCTTAGACCGCTCGGCCATCCTGACATATACAAAGAAGTGATAGATATTCTGATTACTTAAACAATTTTAGGCCATTTTAAAATGGAGCAATGAACAGAACACCAAGACATGTTTTAAAATAGAATTTCGAGCTTGATAAAATCACAACCTTTGATAATGTTAATGTAAATTATTTGTACCTTGTACGTACAAAAGTACAATACGAAAAGTAGGTATTCAATATTTTATTTATTCATTTAGACGGAAAATTTTCTAAAAATAAAAATAATTATTCGTTCTGAGAAGTTAAACTTTGGGTATCATTAGAGTAATCTATTTTCACTTTGAAATAAAGAAATTAAAAAAAAATTCAGACGTGGGATTTGAACCCACACCCTCAGAAAGTACCAGAACGCTCAGTAGCTCATGGCTGCTTCGGGCAAGTATTCTAGTCTAAGAGCCGGTAGCAAATTTTGTGGGTGAATGCATAACCCAAATATGAGTATGGGGGTTTGTAGGTGCATGCATCTTGATATCGAATATAAAAGTCTGGTAGGATTATTTTGGCACCCCTAGAGGGAGCGAGAGATTGTAAATAGTGGTTTTTCCATTTGTTGTGTCATGGGTACAACCAATTCAATTCATTTATTTAAAAAGGGAAATGATGCTTTGTCATTTTCCCTTGCTCCACAAACTTTTAATGAGCCCGGATACTTAGTTTTCCCACATGAATGAACATGGTGGTCGGAACTTCGTTGCTTTCTCAGCAAACCTCTTATGGAACCATCATATCTCATTCGAATTGGCTTATTGTTGTCGATTTCTGGTATGTGAAGGTGTTCGATCACGTCCGTCGGTTTCGTTGTCATGCGCAAACGTTTAGAAATGTCATCCATTTTTGCAAATAAGTTTTCGATAGGAAATTCATCGACATTTCGTAATCTAATATATAAAATAAATTGGGTGGCGCAACAGCTCGTGGAGAACCAGGGCCTAGTGACTTACAACTCACAACCATTCCTGTGTGCGTGTTTGTTGGCACGAATGGAGGGGACCTACAGTTTTTTGCTGAGTCCGAACGGCTAAATGAGAAGCACTTTTTAATGACAAGTATACTCTTGGAGGATTTGTCAGTTCCTCGCAAGAGGCAGTACCTCGAATAAAACATGTCTGTTTTTAGGTGGCACGGCTGGGAATCGAACCCACACCTTCGGCATGACAGACATTTCGTTATCTGTTGCTCTGTAATGTACTCGTGGCAGCAACTGATACCATACATTCGTTGTCTCAACAATGCCTTCTGCCATCTTTGCTACTTTGTCAAGTGGCTCGTCGTTGCAAGGAGATAAAATTTGTTGCAACATAATAGGCAAGTCGGTTCAGACAATTTCGGACTGGAACGCGTGATGGGAAGAAATGGCTTGGGTCACGGAATGAAAATGGTGACTTGCTTGCCGACTTTTGTAACGCGAATCGTCTTGTGATAGGTGGGACTGTATTTAAGCATAAGACGTGTAACAAAATTACCTGGGTGCATCCGGATGGTCAAACCGAAAACAAAATTGATCATATCATGATTCAGCAGCGATGGAGGAAGTCTATGTGTGATGTCCGGAGTATAAGAAATGCCGATGTGGGAATCGACCACCATTTGGTTCTGATTAGTCTCAAATTACGAACCGCTGCCGACTCCTGCAGCAAGGAGCTCAAAATTCATTACTAATGCTTTAAATGACCCCAACATATGTCAAAACTATGTCACTACCCTTAACGACAGAGCCTCGTCATTAAATGGAATCCAGCATTCAACAATTGATGAGATGTGGGGTGAAATTAAAAGTGTTTTTATGGAGACTGGATCCGAAACTGTACCCAAGAAAACGAGACGTAGAGACTCTTGGATATCCCAAGACACCTGGGATAAGATCGAACTTCACAAATCGTTGAAAATCTAAATAAATGCCGAAGCAGATGTTCAACGAAAGGCTGACTTGCGAAGAGAGTACCGCATTGCACATAAGATGGTCTATCGCTGTGTGAGACGTGACAAGAGGGTGAAGGTAGATGGACTCACAGATAATGCGGAAATTTGCTGCCAGAAGAGGAGCTATCAGGGAATTGTACCAAATAGCCAAAGATGTTATCGGGAAAAAAAGCAACACCAATCATCCTGTAATGGATGTGGATGGCACACTTTTGGTATCAATTGAGGATCAGCTTCGTAGATGGAAGGACCATTTTTGTGCCCTGCTAAATGAGGATTCAGTTGAGCAGAGTGCTGAAGTGCCCCAACTAAACGAGATGCGCAGAGGTCCTATAGGGGTATTGACATCGAACCCCCGTCAGAATCGGAAATCCTTACAACAATAAATCTCCTCAAAAACAACAAGGCAGCTGGACTGGACGGAATACCAGCTGAATTCCTGAAAGCCGATCCCGTAACAGCGGCTAGTATTTTACATCCGTTGATACAAAGCATTTGGGAAAACGAAAGCTATCCCAGGGACTGGAAGGATGGTGTGATCGTTAAGTTGCCAAAGAAAGGTGACCTAAAGAATTGCAACAATTGGCGTGGTATCACCGTTTTGTCCGTTTTCCCAAAACTAATGGCAACCATAATTCTCGAGCGAATAGAGGATAGAATCGAGTCTACACTCAAGAGGCATCAAGCTGGCTTCCGCAGTGGTCGATCGTGTGTCGACCATATCAACACCCTGCGTATCGTCCTCGAGCAGTCGATGGAATTTCAATCACCGCTTTACCTCATGTTCGTGGATTTTGAGAAGGCCTTTGATCGAGTTAACCGAGAATGTATATGGAGATCGTTGCTTGGTAGAGGGACTCCACCAAAAATTGTTGCCATTATTAAAGAGTCCTACAACAACGCAAGGTGTTTTGTTTTGCACAATGGGCAGCTATCCGACAGGGTGTGAGACAAGGGGATGTTTTATCGCCAATTCTCTTCCTGCTGGCGATGGACGACGTATTGACGGCCAGTGTTGGTACAGCTGAGCGACAGGGCATTCAGTGGAGACCGTTCGAAAGGCTCAGTCATTAAGACTATGCCGATGACATATGTCTACTGGCAAATAACATCAGTGGGCTGAACGGGATGTGCCAAACGCTGCAAGTTAAGGGAGAGTCGAGTGGTCTAAGAATAAACAGCAAAAAGACAAAAATAATGCTCACAGGCCGCTCCACACAGCAGCGTATTATTTTACAGGAGACGCCAGTTGAAGTAGTGGAACAGTTCAACTACCTTGGCAGTATTGTTTCTGCAAACGGTGGTACGGATCTGGACGTTAAAAGTAGAATGAATAAAGCTAGTGTTGCCTTCGGTACTCTGTCCCCAATCTGGAAATCAAATCTCCTTACGCACTAAGTTGAGATTCTTCGAATCCAATGTGAAATCCGTGCTGTTATATGCTTGTGAAACCTGGAAAGTCACGTCTATCATTTCGAAGAAATTGCAGGCTTTTGTGAATCGCTGTCTTCGCCACATCCTAAAGATTCGCTGGCCACAAATAATATCAAATGAGGAATTGTGGCACAGGAAAAGTCAAGAGTGGCTGGACGTCGACATAAGAAAGCGTAGATGGCGTTGGATTGGTCACACACTGAGGAAACCTAACGATGAAATTGCAAAGCAGTCCTTTGAATAGAATCCTCAGGGTGCATGGTGGGTTGGAAGACCAAGAACAACAGGGAAACCAACTGTCTTAGCGGAAGCAGAGTCCCAGAGAAAGACGTGGCCACAGCCAAAGTACCTGGCAGCAGACCGTTAAGGATGACGACGTTTTGTTGACACCCTATGCCCTTCTCTTCCTTGGTTGCACCTGCTAAGTTTCACGTGTCTTTGAGTAAACGGGATGGATTTTAATCGCCCAGTTTCATTTTCGACAGTAACTTCTTGATTTTACCTTCATGACTATAGGAGTAAGCTCTTCAATTCTATTTTTTCGACGCGAAGATGCGATAGTTACATGGTTCCCAGGATACATAATGATTAATTAAATAGAAAATGATGCTTTATTGATTTTATCTGAAGAAAAAATAATAATTGAAGACTGAGCGGGCAAACATAAATTGCAGCTTTTTTTAAGCTGGCAAGAACCGTTATTTTTAATTAACTAATTTCAAAAAAAAACTTTAAGTTCGAAATTTTAAGGAAAACGCTTGAGTGGCTTAGGCTGTAGGTTAAGGTGGTCCAAAAAACACGTTTTGTTGTTTCATGATTGGCCCATCATATAAATTTATAATTTTGTTCCGTCCATCAATTGTGTTATTAGCACACAAATTTCAACCTCCTATGTTTAATGCAAGGGAGTGCTGAAGGGTTTTAAGTTTTGCTAGAAATTCCCCTGATGGTAGGTATGAATGTTGATGTATACAGAGTGTCCCCTTATTCATGCTCGATTTCTTGGGGGATGATATCAGGGAAAGTTATAAGAAAACAATTGTATAGGGGAAATTCAATCTCCCCCGTCTGAGGTAAGAGGGGATATTTTTGAAAAATTTACTAAAAATGAAATAAAATTATTAAATTCAATATGAGTTGGTAATCATTGACCAAAATTTGCTTCTTAGAAAGGTACAACCAACATCTAACGCAATACATGGAGTAAAGCTCACTTAAACTTTTTTCTTTGAACTTAATTCATTCGGTCCACTAAAACCGAAGAATGTTATTTAATAATTTTCAAATTCATAAAATTATTAAAAATCTATAAAAGCACAATGATGCGTTGTATAATTTTTTTGAAAGAAAATATTCTATATTTTTTTTTTTTTCAAATAAAGTTTTTAATTTGATACAAGTATTGTTCTTAGTTTTTGATAAATAAAAAAAAAACGAATTGTAACTTTTCCTAAACAAAAGCCAAAAAGAGGCTAGGTGCAACCCACACTGGTTACTTTAAAATTGGTTCCCTGGACAGCCTGAGTTCCATATGTAATTTAATTACTAAAACACTACCAATCCATGATCTTCCTAAACGTTTTCAGGTGTTCAAAATGGAATCAAGTGAGACGAAAGCTCGGTTTGCCTTTGAGGTATTAGAGACAAAAATATTGAGACTAATACAAAATTTAATACCGTTTTTTTTTTCTATATTACTAAAGTAAGAAATAATTTATTGAATTTTGTTGAAAGTCCTTTTTGCACTTAACAACACTATTATGTATTTATAAAAGAAAAAATTGATTTTTGAAAAAAAATAGTAGAAACAAACAATTCTTTTATTTTATTTTATTTTATTTTATTTTATTTTATTTTATTTTATTAAATTAAATTTAATTTAATTTAACTACATATATATCTGAGACGCGGCTCTAAGGATTTGAATGAAATTTTCAGTTTTTTCTTTTAAGCAATGATTTTAATTATTACCACCCACTGCCACTGCCATGTCCCTTTTTACTTGCGATATAGGTACTATAGGGCAAGTTTTGGATTCGTGCAAAAAAAAATTCGAGATAACAATCAAACATGACATTACGATGATAGAGAACACGAAAAAAGTGGGTGGCAAAATTCTGTATGTCTGTCTGTCTGTCCGTACCTCAACCTACAGCCTAAACCACTGAAGCGATTTTTTTCAAATTTTTACCTCAACGTTTTTTTGTAACTCTCCAGAGGGGAAATTGAAATTTTTTTTTAGCTCAAAAAATAACGGTACTTGCCATACAAGCGTTAAGGAAAAGCTTATTTATCTCAAAAACAGCTCCAACGATTTTGATAAAAAAAAATCAGTATATTATTTTAGATATGATGTACCTTTTAGTAAGAAAAATAATCACCAAAAACATTTATTAACGGTACCTGCCATATAACGGTTTTTTTGATTTTTGATTTTCTCATTAACAACTCATACGATTTCAATAAAATTTTTTGCACAAAAGCTTTGTTAGAATATAAATAATACTGCATACCAAAATTTTTGAAAAAGTAAATTTTGGATTTTTAAAAAAAGATTCAAAATTTTTTTTTGGAAAATTCAATATTTCAAAAACGGGTTCATGAATTGTTTTGAAATTTCAGTTTTAAATGTATATTAATATAAAATAAAAACTGGCATACCAATTTTTTTTTGAAAAATGTTACAAAAATTTTATATATAAAAAATTATTTTTTAAGAAAACGGCTCCAACGATTCAAAATTTTTTTTTTACATATATTCTTTTTTTTCAAGTAATCAAATGGCATACTTTTTTTTTAGCTCTAAGTTATTTATCAGTTGTTTATACAATTAAAAGAACGATTTAAATGCTTTTTATACTTTTTCTATAATTTCTTGAATATTTCCTAAAGTTCTTAAGTCCCACACTACTTGAACATAAGAGCAAGTACGTGCGATCCAGTCGTGCATTTTATTCTAATGTTTGGTTTCCAATGATTTCGATGAAATTTGTTGACCTTATTCTTTTTAGCTGGAGGAAGTGACCTTAGTAAAATCCATCCACTGCCAAGCCTATTTTTACTTGCGATATAGGAACTATAAGGCAAGTTTTGGATTCGTGAACAATATTTTGAGATAACAATTAAACATAACGATGATAGAGAACACCAAAAAAGTGGGTGGCACAATTCTATCTGTCTGTCTGTCTGTTCGACTACAGTCAAAACGGCTTGATCGATTTTCTTAAGACTTGGTACATAGGGGTTTTTGGTGATTATGCCCACATGTTTTTTAATTTTTTTAGGAAGCAAAAATAACGGTACCGGCCATACAATTTTTCTTAGCAATTTTACATAATCGTACTTTTCTGAAAAACGTACTTATCTTGAAAAAAATCAATAAATTAATCTAAGTAAAGGCTTTCTTTGGGTGGAAAACCATTTTTCAAAACTTGGTTATAAATGGTACCTCCCAAGGACCATTTTTTTTATTTTTGATTTTCTTCAAAATTGTAACACCGATTTCAATTATTTTTTTTTATACAGAAGCTTCCAAAAAGTATAAATACTTTTGTTTACCAAAATTTTTGAAAAAATATTTTTTGTATTTTTAAAAATGTTTCAAATTTTTTTTTGGAAAATCAAATATTTCGAAAACGATATGATCGATTTTTCTGCAACTCGATATTTAAGAGCTTTTTAGTACTTTCTAACATATTTTTAGAAAAAAATTACATTTATGCAAAAATAACGGTACCTTCCATACAAAAGTTAAAATACTGCAAGGATTAAGGTTAATCAAATAATAATCGAAGCTGTCCCACTTATCAAAAAGAGAAAAAATAAGGATATATTTAAACAAAAATGGTTTGATGCTGAATGCCTTAAAGCAAGAAAAAAATCTTTTGCTTGCTTAAGACTCGTAAGGGGCTTAAACTCACCATTGTTTAAAGCTATGTACGCGGAAGCGAATAGAGATTTTAAGCATTTATGTCAGAGTAAAAGGAAACAATTAGAGCAACAAAATGTAGACATTTTAAATTCAACAAGATGTTCAGCTGATTTTTGGAAGGCTGCTAAGACGATCAACGGGAGAACTAACCGAATTTCTTCATCCTTAAAAGCCCCGAAACTTCGAGATCATTTTAAAAATTTGCTTAACATACCGCTATTTTCGCCTTTATTGAGCTATGCAGCTCTATTTTTTGTCGACGAGTTTTTAGATGCTCCATTTACAGTTTTTGGGATACAAAATGTAATTGAAAAATCAAAAGTTGGAAAAGCCCCTGGGGACGACAGAATAACAGCTGAGTTCTTCAAAAATAGTTCGTCTGAATTTGTATCTGCATTAACGACCGAATATAACAGAATCTTCGAGACAGCAAGGATTCCAGAGAGTTTCAAAAGAGCGATTATATTCCCCTTACACAAAAAAGGATGTTATGAGAACCCTGAAAACTATCGTGGCATATCGTTCTTAAATACTTCGGTGAAACTGTTTAGTGCGTTAATTTTCAATAGGCTCACGCTTTGGATGGAAAACAAGAGAATATTAAATGAATTTCAAGCTGGGTTCAGGAAGAATTATTCGACCCTTGATCAAATATTTACTCTGATGAACATTGCTAAGAGCTACAAGAAGAGGAACAGAAAGCTTTATGCCTTCTTCGTTGACTCCGTGCTGCTTTTGATTCCATCTCCCGTGAAGCCCTCTTCTACAAGCTTTATAGAAATGGAATATCAAGTAAAACAGTAACGTTATTAAAAGCCATGTACGAAAACAACGTGGCATATGTTTGGGATGGAGAGCTTGTCTCGGAAGACTTTGAAACACAAATGGGAGTGAAGCAAGGATGCGTCTTAAGCACGTTGCTGTTTATCATATTCATAAATGATATCATAGAGACGGTTGGAGGTGGAATTCAGCTTGGTAGTTTGCAGATACCAGGTCTGCTTTTTGCGGATGATATAGTTTTTCTGTCGGAGTCTGTAACTGGAATGCAGCTTATGATGAATAGACTTGAAAGCTACTGCGAGCTTTGGAATCTAACAGTGAATTTAGAAAAATCAAAAATGATGATTTTCAGAGATGGTGGTGGTAGATATTCACGCAATGAAAAGTGGACCTACAAGGGAGAAAATGTGGCAATAGTGCGGGAGTATAAGTACCTAGGTGTATTGATTACAGCGAATCTTAACATGAAAAAACACATCCAGATCAAAGTAGCTGAGGCAAAAAGAGCTGTTTCTTCTGTTTGGGTCCGTTGCGTTAACAACAAATATATTGAACATAGTTCAAAAATTCAACTGTTTCGTGCTACTGCTTCTGCAATATTGCTCTATGGGGCCCAAGTTTGGGGATATCGCCAAATTGAAGATGTTGAAAGGTTTTTGAGATATTTTTTAAAACGAATTTTTCGCCTGCCTTCTTATACACCAAATTATATGCTGCACCTAGAAACAGAAGTACCACCGTTATTTTTAGACACTCTTAAGCTGCATTTTGAGTACATTATAAGAGTATTGGAGATGGAAGATGTAAGGTTGCCAAAACAAGTGCTTGCATATGTTTTAGCTAGAAGAGGGAATATTGTAAAATGCTGGGAAGACCTGGGAGCCGATCTAAGTGAAAACGTGCACATCGCAGCCGATGTAAGTCCGGAGGAGTTGAGGAACGTGTTCAATACTTTGTTAAAGGGGGTAAGCTACTCTTGTTATGTAAGATATAAAATGGATGCACAATCTTCACAGTTCAGAATTATCTACAGTCAACTAAATTTTGATCTTCATGATAGTACTTATTTCCAAAATCGATTTACGCTCAACATGATAAACACAATTTTTAAAATAAGAGGAGAATTACTTAGATTGAATTACATTCCGCATCGGGAAGACTTGCCAATTCTGTGTGACCTATATAATTTAAAGGAGAGAGAGGATGTGTTTCATTTCATTGCTAGATGTCCCATTTTAAAAGAGTTCCGTACGAGATATTTTGGGGTTAACACATTGGATATGAATGAAGTGCTGAAAAATCTAAATGGTAACCTTGGTTGGGAAGTTTTGTACAGATATACATCAATTGCACTTGGTTATAGACAGCGCATTATTGAAGGAGATTTTTAATGAAACGAAAATTATATGATGCAAAATATGAATTTGTCAATCTGGTAGACGGCCTTTGGCCAAACCATATTAAACTAAGTATAATACGAATTGTAAATTGTATTCAAATAATATTATTAAATAAAGTTTCTGTCAACTAACTAACTACTGCAAGGAAAAATATTTTTTTGCTTAAAAACGATCGCTACGATTTTGATTAAACTTTTTTATACAGTAAAATTAGTACGATCTACTACCAAAAATTATAAAATTTTACACTTAGCAACTATTAATAGTACCTGTCATAGAACGTACATTTTTATTTTGAATTTTCTCGTTATCTGCAAAACAAATTTAGATGAATTTTTTATATACAAATTTCAGATAAGATTTATTAATATTGTATATCAAAATTTTCAAAAAACGAGTTTTTGGATTTTTAAAAAAAGTTTCAAATTTTGTTTGAAAATTTGGTATCTCAAAAACGGGTTGACAATTTTTTTTTAAATTTTGTTTTTATATACATATAAATATATACTTTAGATTTGCATACCAAAATTTGTTCTTAAAAATGTTTTAAGAATTTTATATATAAAAAACTATTTTTTTAAAAAACCGCTCCAACGATTTTAATTTTTTTTTCCTATACAATCATATTCAATCAGGAATTAAGATGGTACCTATTCCTTTTTTTCACCTCAAACTTTCAAAAGAATTGTTTTAGCCAATTTAAATGTCGTATTTCATACTTTTCTACATTTTTCTCTCATAATTTCCATTGTTTTATATACAATTTTCTTTAACCCGCAGTGTCTTGAACATAAGAGCAAGTACGTGCGACCCAGTCATGCATTTTATTTCTTATATCTTGGTTTCTTGGAAACAGCTTCAAAGTTTTTGTTACTATTTTACCAAATTAATGTTTTTGTAATAACCATTTACACCGTTAGAACCGTTTTTTCTATTTATTAATTAATTGCTTCAAAAGTTCTGATTACTAATAAACTACAAATTTATATTTTTTTCAGACAAAGACGTACCATAAGTAATTACAACAATGTATCATAAAATAGTTGTGCTTACTTACTTTCTTATCCGGCTCCCAAACCATGGAGTGTCTCTTCCGCAAATATTGCGGTCTTCCATCGGTTGCGGTCCCTCCCCCCAGTCGTCCAGACTAAGCGCTCTTCTGTAACCGCTTGGTCCCTGTAGCGGAGGTTTTGTCTTCCTGGTCATCTAGGATTGAAGATTTTCTTGGCTGTCCATTCGATTGATGTGGCCGAGCCAGTGTATATGAGATCTTTTGGGTCCTTGGACTACATTCACATCTTGGTACAGCTCGCGATTGAATCTTCTCTCTTCTTCTCTCAATTCCCCTTTTTAACTTATGGTCCAGCACTCGGCGCCATAAATTAGAACTGGTAAAATTTGCGTTTTATATAGCGTGCACTTTGTCTCTTGAGTAAGAAGTTCTCTAAGGTAAATCTTCGTCGGATTTCAACCTAGGTGTCGTTCGTGGAATTGATGTTTGTTCCGAAATAGGTGAACTCCTTGATTACCTCAAAATTACTGCTGCCAAAAGTGACGTTTTTTTCCTAGGTGATGGACAGATGAGGTTTAGTTTGTTGATAGCATATATTTTGTTTTGTCCTCATTCACTTCAAGACCAACGCTCTTCGCCTATTCATCAATAGCTGTGAATGCTTCAAGTATAGCTCACTTGGAGTGACCGATGATGTCGATGACGTCCGCACATCCAAGCAGTTGAGAAGACCTGTTGAAGATAGTGCCTTTCATGTTAACACCACTCTTGCGCACTTTCTGCTCCAGGACTATGTTCAAGAAATCAAATGATAGAGCTTCTCCCTGTCTGAGCCCTGTACACGCCTGGAATAGCTCGGATGAACTCTTACCCATTTTATAACGACATACGGCATAGCTGGATCAGTTTTTTTTTTCGGGATCTCGACATTGCCAATAGAAGCTCTTGACGACTTATGCTATCATTTGCTGCTTTGAAGTCGATGAACAGATGGTGGATCTCGACTTGAATTTCGATGGTCTTTTCCAGGATTTCCTCAATGTGAAGATTTGGTCTATCGTTGATCTGCCTGTCCTGAAGCCACACTGGTACTTGACGATTATAGTGTTGCAGAAAGGCTTTAGACGCTCAAATAGTACGTTGGATAGGATCTTGTAGGCAACAAAAAGCAGTAGTTTTTGCAGGACAACATTTTTGTAGATTTGGCTTATAGATTTGCATTGTTTTCAAAAGTATCGTTTGGTTCGGTATGGTATCGTGGCCAGCCCTAGAAAAAGGAAAATTCGTTTTATTTAATTTCTGAAAAACTAAGAAAGGTTTTTGTTTTCAGTTTTCGGTATTTGTCTAGGTTAAGGGCATTGAATATATTGAATACAAAAACAGCATTTAAATTCGAATTAATACGTTGATTTTTATATATTTTTTTTGCATTTAAATTCAATTTTTCAGAAATTATCTCCACCCCCCCGCCCCCTTCCTCAGAGGGGATAGAGTTTTCTCCCATACGATTTTTGTCTTAAAATATACCCAAAAATTATATCCTTAAATATTATTGACGAATAAGCGGACAAACTCTCTGTAAAGGCTGTTGTTTTTAGACGCATACACTCCTCGTCAACTGAATACGCACAAACATTTTTGAATATATTTTATCCATTTTTTCCAAACAGTGATGGTTATTATGCCATCTGTTGATGGTAAAAATTTTCGTAACATATAAATAACAGAATTTCAAAGTTTTATCCAAAAACAACCGTGAGTTTTTCCTTCAACCACTTCCAAAGTGTAACTTATGCAAAGTAGAAGTTTTTTTTTGAGTCAACTGAATAGGTACAAAAATTAAAATTGGTATTGGAATGGAATGAAACAAGTTTTTCTTTAAGTTTAGTAGTGGGTACTTCCACCTTTATTTTTAATTACTTCGTAAATTCGATCCGGCATGGAATCGTATAGCTTTTTAATGTAATTTAACGAAATTTCGCTCCACGCTAATTTGATTGCAGAAATTAAGGTTTCTTTGTCTTCGAACTGACGACCACCCTCATAAACTTTGCGTACTAACCATCCCCAGACATTTTCTATGATGTTAAGATCAGGTGAGTACGGCGGCCATTGAAGCCACTGCACTTGTTGCTCCTCTATCCATGTTTTTATTATGCGCGCTGAGTGAATAGGCGCATTATCATGTTGGTAGGTCCAGTTTATGGGTCCAAAGATGTTAGAAAATTTAGGAAAATTTCTTTCCAAAATTACTTTATACCCAGCTGCTGTCATTCTTGATGTTACAACCTCGAGCTCAACTGTTCCATAATAACTGACTGCTCCCCTCCCCTTATCATGACACCTCCTTCACGACTATGATGGCGCTTAAAAAATCTTTTTTCTTTTCTTAAGTCGTGAAAATAGAAGTTGAACCCATCAGGGCCATCGAAATTAAACTTTTTTTCATCTGAAAAAACCACGTGATACCATTCTTTTTTCCAACTCATGTGAAGTCTTGAAAAATCTAATCGCAACATTTTCCGCCTCTCGTCAAGTGGTGGTTTTTTCTTAAGTTTCATTCGTTTAAGATGGCTTGAGTTGTTGATTACTCTTAATACTGTTGAGCAACTTGCGTTTACGCCGACTTTTTGTTTTATTTTTGCCACAGAATCAGAAGAATTTGATGCATATCTTAAAATTCTTCGTCTCTCAGCTGCTGTTGTTGCTGTTTTCTTACCTCCCTTCATGTTTTTGCCGTATGCATCTTTATTTTTCAAGTAAGAATAAACTACATTAAAACTTCGGCCAACTTTATCAGCTATTGCACGTCCAGTTAGGCCTTGGTCTCTAAGTAAATCGATTTTAGCTTTTTCAACACTGTTAAGACACGTAGATCTACCCATTTTTCTTAAAATTTGAAATCAAGAATTAAATTTTACTTAAAACACTAAAATCGTTAATTTAAACTGTCAAGCACTCCAAAAAACTTATAAACAACGAAGAAAATGGCGTTTTACCTATTCAGTTGACTAAAAAAAAAAACTCCTACTTTGCATATAAAACACTTTGCAAGTGGTTGAAGAAAAACTCACGGTTGTTTTTGGATAATTCTTTCGGAATTATCTGCTTAACATCTTAAGGGAATAGTTAGCATCAACAGATGGCATAATAACCATCACTGTTTGGAAAAAATGGATAAAGTATATTAAAAAATGTTTGTGTGTATTCAGTTGACGAGGAGTGTATAATTTAATGTTACGGCCATGTATTTAGCTTTAAAGATAAAGGTTTGCCATTATGTTTTAAAAATGATTTCGGGAAAGTGGCTGCCGCAGCTTGCTCGAATAAATTCCAGCCGAGAGGCCCAATATTCGACTCGATAACGGATGGACTCAATAGCGTCTTTGGTGCGCACTGTGCGAATTACCGACTCTGCTGGGTGATTATGTCAACCGAATATTGGACGCAGCGTGCGATGCGCGAACCGAACCATTATTTTGGTAATAAATTTGCACGATTTGCAAACTTTTGTTCAGGAGTAAGTCTTTTCATTATGAAATGGCAAACCAAACTGAGCATAAATCAAGTGACAGCTGTCAAAAAGACCAACACCGAAAAAAGTATTGCCAGATTAAAAACCACACTTCAAAAAAAGCAATCTTTATGAAGTTCTTATCCGTTAAAAAGAAATCACTATTTTTGTTTGTAAACTAAAATCTCGAATCATAGGGTCTTCACGAAAATGGAAGGTTACATATACTTTTTAATTTGATAAACAATTGTTCTAGTAATTATTTTACCAAGAGAAGCTAAGGCCTTTTAAAGCATAGTTCTCGCAAGCTAAATCTCTTCATTACTTTATCCAATCTTTGAATTTGCACATTCATTATAGCTGAAAGAGCACTCATTCAAAGCCCTTCGTTACGTTCACTTTTTCCTTTATAAAATGTGAACCTTATCGACGTTGACGAAAAAGTTTCTTCGCCTACACAATTTGTATTTGACATTGTATTCAGAAATCGGTATCTATAAGCTAAAAAAACGAAACAGATGTTTCTTTGTTTGTTTTTGTTTTTGTTTTTGTGTGAAGCTATCGTTCTTGAAGGTTTCGAAAAAGTTGAATATTTGTTCGTGGTTAGCCGGCTTTAAGAAAAAGAAAGATGTTTTATTTTATTTCCTTAATTTATAATGTCTCTTATTCATTCACAATCAGATTAAAACTTTGAAAGGAAAAAGAAAAGTTAAGAAGTGACATTTGAATAAAACACAAGTCCGCTCTTCGTGACTTAAAATTTTGTTCTTTCCCTCTCAGTCACAGTGATTCTGTGGCTTTGAACACACTTCTTTTAAAGCTTAAAGATACCTATGTATAGAGCTTTGATAAGACTTTGAAGGGTTTCTTCTATCAAAACATCATTCAGTCCTGTTGATTTTGTGTTCCCTTTTCTTTATTCTTTGTGTCCTTTTCAGAAAACTGAGGATACCTAGGTACCTACCTATCTGGCTTCTTGAAATATCCTTAGAGATTCCATACCTTTTGTATTCATATAATATATCCCATCCGCATTCATCCAACAACGCCCATAAATGTTTCTATAGCTTATACGTGTGCCATTCCCATAATCTGTGCTGTCAGGTTCTTTGAAAATTTTAAATTTAATATAAAATTAAGTGCGGGGGCTAAAGGATGCGCTTAAATATCCCAGGCCGGGACACAAAAGCAAAATAAAATACTCCCCTTGCAAGCCATCACGAGAACAAAGAGATCCTGAACTACAATATAGAGTCAGAGTCACCCATAAGATTCTCGATTATGCTCCTGCTCCTATATAAATATTGGGGGGATGAGGTTGGTTATGGTTAGTTTTTGGTGGGTGCGGGTGCGTGGGTGGTTGGTTGGTTATTTGATGTATAGAGCTACAGCATAGATAGGGTTTCCATTTCCATCAGAATGCCATACCCAGTCCTCTTTGCTATTTGATTCTTGCCTTGCATCGCCATCGCCATCACGTTCATTTTGGGATGCAAAATTATGGAAATATACGCTTGTAATCACCCACCATCTTTGTCAGGCAAGTAAACGAGAACGAAGGGGGACACACACCGAATATTTATAGTTTTGCCCACTCAAGCGTCTCTAGAGAACACTCCAGAGCCCATCACCAATACCAAAATATTTAAATGCATCCCCACTTCTATGTCTGTCTGCAGATATATATGCAATTACTCACCTATCTGTGTGTATATGTTTGTAGGTACTATATGAGTTTGCATTTTTTGCTTGCAGGAATGAGAGCTACATAGAGAGAGAGAGAGCAAAAGGGAATCGAGTTTAAGTCCTGGCATTTCAAAACTGAGTTACCTTTATACGATTTTATAATTTAAGTTTTATTTTTTACTATGGTCGTGTTTTTGTGTACAAGTCAATATGTACCATTTAAATGAAATTGTAATAGGTAGATAATTTGCCGCTAATTATTCGATTACTGGTTGTGAAAATTTCAAATTTGTCGTTCAATGCTTTCTATGAATTTTTGGGTACTTTGCTAACTTGATATCAGGTTAGCAAAGCAACTCTCACCGATCGAAAAATGAATATGTTTTGAAGTTTTCGTTCTATGTTTTCTATGTTTTTTTTTTTAAGTGCTAAAAGCTTCTAAAATTTATTATTTCAGTGCTTACTAATTTGCCGTTAATTCGTCGTTAGTTAGTTGTAAAAAAATCAATTAAGCGTGCGATGTTCTTATGTGTTTTTGAGTTATTTGTTTTCAATGAGTGTCAAGTAAGCAAAGCAACTAAGATGAATCGAAAAATTAATAGGTAGATAATTTGCCTTTAATTAGTCGATTATTAGTTGCGAAAACTTTGAATTTGTCGTTCGATGTTTTCTATGAATTTTTGGGTACTTTGCTAACTTCATAGCAGAGCAGATCATCTCTCACGGATCGAAAAATGGATATGTGCATAATTTGTCGTTAGCTAGTTGTGACAATTTTGAAGTTGTCGTTCTATGTTTTCTATGTTAGTCTTCAAAAAGTGCAAAAAGCTTCTAAAATTTTATATTTTAGTGCTAAATAATTTACCGTTTTTTCGTCATTAGATAGTTGTGAAAAAATCAATTTTGTCGTGCGATGTTTTTTATGTGTTTTTGAGTCATTTGTTTTCAATGAATGTCAAGTTAGCAAAGCAACTTTGACGAATCTTGAGATGGGTAGTTGGATAATTTTCCATAAATTAGTAGTTAATAAGTTGTAACAATTTCAAATTTGCCGTTCAATGTTTTCTTTCTGCATTTTGCAATTTTTTCTATGTTTTTTGTTGGTCCTTTGCAAGCTTGATATCAAGTTAGTAAAGCATCACCTAAAAAAGGGGGTAAGACCTACTAATGTGTCGTTAACTAGTCTTTAATTAGTTGTGACAATTTCAAATTTGTCGTGATAATATGTTTTCAACGTTTCTTGGGGTCTTTTGGGGCTTACTTGACGTCATGGTAGCATAACACCACCTCAAATGGCTTATGACTAAATAATTAATGGTGAATTATCTGTTAGTAAGTTTTGAAGTTTTCGAATTTATCGTTCTATGTTTTCCATGTTTTTTTTTTGAAAAATGTTAAATGAGCTTTGACAGAACTTTGGGCTAAATTCGTAGAAATTCGTAGTTTTGGGAGGTACGCGAACACACATATTATTGCTCAATAATTTTCCGGTTATTATGCATTAGACAGTTTCTGTCAGTTCGAGTACTTCCCAAAAATTTTAATCTTAAGAATTTAGCCCAGTGTTCTGTCAAAGTTCATATAGAAAATATAAAATTGTACTAAAATTCGTATAGTGTTCGGAAATAAACGAACAGTCTTAATATCTGTTCGTGTACTAAAATTCGTAGTAATTCGTAGTTTTCGGAAATAAGCAAACAGACTTGATATCGTTGGCAATTAAGCTGTAAGCTATTTAAAAAAGTACAAATTAAAAAAAAAAACTCAATAAAAAACAATTAAATATCAAAATGGATAGAATTCAGTGTAATTTTATTGAATTTTTTCTCTATCGTCCTCTTTTCTTGGTGAGACATTTTGCAATTATGTCAAACTGATCAATTTAAATAAATGTATGTATTTAATTTCATTGTTGTTAGCACAAAATAAAATTTTAGAAACGTTTCAAGCTGAAAAGTGGTAGAAATGTTCCAAACAATGTCCTCCTAACTGAGATTCAAAATCCATCTTCAAAAAACCACTACCTATCATCTTGGATTTTACAGGTTTTGGCTTGTCATATTTTTGGACCTCAAACATCACGTTTGCAGCCATCTTCAGCCATCAAAGTAAGTTTTAATTTGATTAAAGTTTTGCTGAAAAATATAAAGAAGGAGGTTTTGCTGAGCACACCTGAATAAGTCGAAGAAAATGAAACCTGAATCGAACGTTAAAACAGCAATAGATGGCAAAAATTCCTTATAAGTTGAAACTATGATGATTACTCACTTACTTATGTACTTATTTAAGGTGGCGCTACAGTTTGGGGTGGACCAAGGCCTCAACCAACAAGCTTCTTCCAGCCGGCTCGGTTTCTAGCTAGCTGTCTCCAGTTTCGCACGCCAAGTTGGTTGAGGTCCTCTTCCACTTGCGTGTGCAACCTTTTTCTCTGTTCACCTCTACTGCACTGTCGTTGGCTTTTCACTTTTGTGGCTAGGTCAGTGTCGCTGTACAGCCCGTACAGTGCGTTGTTGTATCTTCTCCATTCCCCATCTATGCAGACGGGATCAAAAATCACCAGAAGAATTTTCGTCTCAAGGTCGTTCTCATCAACCGTTAATAGTGTCCGTCTATGTACCATGTGCCTCTGGTGTAAACGTGAGGATTTTTCAGTATTCTTCCAAAAAACGATGTTGAAGAAGTCGCTGTCACGCGTCGTGATCATCGCCTTGTCTAAAATTTTTTTGACATCAAAGGTATCGGTGAGGTCTTTGTCGACCTTGATGGATTAGCGTGCATTCTCCATCTTGATCCTTCATAAACGGACGAGCTTTGGAGCGATTCCAAAGCTAGAAATTGATCTTTATAGCTTGTCTCTAAAGATGCTGACATACCGTGGCCTTAAATTAGATGAAAAGATGGTGGGTATCGAATATTTGATTGATTGATGGTGGGTTTTCCTGGCCAAAAGCCACACTGATATGCACCTATCAGATTGTTGACAAATGGCTTCAGGCGTTCACAAAGTACGACAGAAAAGGTCTTGTACGCGATATTAAGGAAAATGATGCCTCTGTAGTTGGTGCAGTCCAGATGCAGTCCGGATTACCTTCAGGGCTGGGTAGACAATACTGAAGTTAATTCATCGAGCAGGCTTGTGAGCTGCAGATGTGCATACTCCTAAGCAATTCATGGTCAGCCATTTTAAACAGATAGGTCACATGGCCATTAGCTCCATCAGCTTTGTTAGACTTAGGTTTAGTATACAACTATCTTCACTTCGTCAAGATCGGGTGGATGGAATTGTTGGAATTCGGTTCATCATCCCCGTTTTACAATTTGCATTAATGATTTTTCCATATCCTAAGAACTGACTGCGATTCTTCTACGATGTTCTCCTGGTCGTCCTTGCAGGCTTCAGTTCGGGCCTTGTAACCCTGGAAGGTTCTTTTTACTTTTTGGTAAAACTATCGAACTTCCGAACTTCATTCCTGCAATAGCATTACTCTATTTCCCTGATCACGCGTTTAACATCATGCTCCTTCTTTTTCCTTCTGAGAACCCGGTGTTCCTCTGGCCTCTTCTGCTCATAGAGCTCGTGAGCAGTTCTGGCCCTCCTATGCAGCACCGCTCTATATGTCTGTTATTTGCTGGCACTCTTAGTCAAAGCAGGGGTTTTGCTGTGG
This sequence comes from Dasysyrphus tricinctus, assembly GCA_963921185.1. Classification (NCBI taxonomy): domain Eukaryota; kingdom Metazoa; phylum Arthropoda; class Insecta; order Diptera; family Syrphidae; genus Dasysyrphus; species Dasysyrphus tricinctus. Next base: position 208,047,854 of record OY992531.1, on the reverse strand, counting down.
TTGTTGTGTAAGAAGCCTAGCACATCAGAGGAGGCATCTATGATGGCTTATTTTATTGATTTTTGATGCTTGAGTTTGGTCACAGAGCGTGCGAGAGACTCAATCGGAAAAAGAGCTACCGATTCCTTGCGACTGTAGATGGCCGACGTTGAAATTACTCACAGTATTCCTCTGTTTTAGGTTTGGTCTGGGTATCCGTCGCATTACTTTGGCTACAACGAATCCGAGTCAACTGCGTACTAGCTACCACGACGTTTCACCCCACAGCGAAGTCGATTAACCTGAGTCCGTTATCAGAGGTGGTTTCGTGCAGGCTTTATCCTCCGATTAAACCACCAAAGACGGCTTCTCTTCGTAGTTTTTCTTTAAAATCACCCAAGACATTTTTAATGTCATAGCTAGGGTATCACTCACATGTCATGTCCAGAAGCTGGTATAGAACTCGTCCTTGGTGTGGTGAGGCTAATTGAGCTTTGATGGGAATTGTCGTGTCGTGAGTTGCTCGTTCACATAGTTGAAAGTCCAGACTTCTTGCCGAAGTCTGCCTCTAACGACGAATCGATGGATCGACACCCTAAAAGATGCAGCCTTTCTTGTCGGTAACAGTCGCCGTAGTAGAGATCGCAGTCTTTCATTTTTCTTTTTGCCGGCCCACCCCATCGAACTTTTTGGATGGTCGAGATGTCTGCTTTGTAGCAGTTTAGGGCCTCCACTAATTGTTTGGCTGCACGCGAACCCCCAACCCTTAATATAACTCCAAGGGCGGGGAGTCGTATTAACCGCTCATTATAGGTCTGGAGCTCCAAATATAGCGTAGTAGTCCGTATATGGTGTTCACTAAGTAGATTTACCTGACTGAAAATGTAGACGCCACCGTTGATTTCATTTGGAGAATTCCTCCAATGCCACATTGTTGAAAGCAGAAGTGCCTTAGTGCAGGAAACACTTCATCTCACCCTATTTCCTTTCACAAAAACCGTCAACAGGGATTGCAACCCCATCTCCAATTATTGAGGTTCAAGACACCCCATGAGTTCATGGAAACTTGTGTCCTCTTCAATGCAAATGTCCACCTTTCTTTAGAATTGGGAATATACGTATGATATTTTTCTTAAAACAAAATTAACCGCTTTTGCGAGTTCAATGAGAAATGTACATCGCACTTTTGAAAAATTCTTAAAGAATGCGTTCTTCTTCAGTGCCCTTGTTCCAACTACAGCAATAAATGGATCTCATTATATCCAAATGAATTGTAGACCGATCAAGAGCTTCAACTTCCAGTAAGGGCAGGTGTGTGTTCGATTCCCAGCCGTGCCACCTATAAACAGAAACTGACAGTCCTCCGAGAGTATACTTGTAATGAACAAGTGCTTCTCATTAGGCCGTTTGGATTCGGCAAAAATCTGTAGGTCCCATCAATTGCTGCCAACAACACGCACACAGGAATAGTTGAGAATTATAAGTCACTAGACCCTGGCTCTCCACGAGCTGTTGCGCCACCCATTTTTTTTTTTTGTATTTAAGGGCATTACAAACTATACCCCCCGTTAAATTAATTTCTCTCCTTAACTTGTTAAAATGAGTATTCGGCAACCCCATTCAATGGAGGACTGAATAATCTTTAGCGCTTTCCTTCGAAAGAAACCCATACTCTCCTGAATCTTGAATTCAAATTCGCTTTCGTTTTACGCTGACTGGGACTGCTGCTGGTGCTGCTGTTCCTGCCTTGCTAGACTCCCGGGCTACCTATATAATAAATGCACGTTTTGGGGGTGTAGTTAATGTGTGCCGATGCAAAAGTACTCTACAACTCCATTTACCAGTCTCTCTGTTGCTTTATTAATGTGGACAGAAACAATCGCAGCAATATTATTACATAGAAACATTGTGCAAGGATGGTGGCTCCATATCTGCATTCCTGCTTCAGTCCTACCCCGGTTTGTGATAAATGTATATACATATATGCGCTCCACCATTAACCTGACGTCGTTGTCGGCAGCGGCGGCGGTGGCGTAAGGTGTCCAAAAAGGATGAGATTGGGAAATACAAGGAACAAACATGGTTGCTGATGCTCTCTGTCGTAGCTGTTTTCATTTGGTTTCATCTAGCGTTGCCACAGAAACAACTGCTGCAGCTCTACTCTTCCCAAAAATAGAAAAAAAAACTCATAGTCATATTTTGCCCACTTTTACGAAGGGTGAAACCAAACTGATGATGATGATGATGACGATGATGGTGGCGATGTTGGCAACCATAACAATGTATTTTTATTTGTTTTTTTTTGCATTCACATCGTTGCCAGGTGATATGGAACAATCATGGAAATGATAATGGAGACATGAATCAGAAAATGCACACACATGCTTTGCCAGACGTTCCACACGTTGGGTAGATTATATTACAAATTCCAAATAATGAAAGGGTTTGTAAGAAAAAGCTGCATCAATGCACAATTTTCCAGCTACGAGAAACAAAAAAAAAAACAAACAAATTGGAACCATGCTAGGAGTTGCTATGACACCATATCCCCTATGCACATCCACCTCCTGCTCAGCATCAAGACTCTTCGAAAAATTAAGTGCATATTGGAATTATATTGAATGGTATAGCGATCGTTTAACTTTTGTTGAAATATATTGGTGGTTGAATAGAATGAGTGCATAATTCGATGTTCCAGCACTTGCAAATATCATGTACAAAACTCCTGCTTTGGGGGTGGTTTTGACTTAAGTCGTTTTTCTATGAAAATTAAAAAATAAACAATTCAATTCAACAACCTGACCATATAAAACTTTTTGCCCCGCTCATTTTTGGAGCTATGTATGTATATTTAATCAAATCATTTCAATAAAGCGTATCTATGAATTGGTCTTGTTAAAGAGTTAATTGTGCTGCCTTGTGCCAAAAATATTTTTTAAAAAATTCGCAAATTTGTTTTGTAAAAATAAAAGCTGTGCTGTTTTATAATCAGTTTGTGCTGCCACATTTCGAAGAGATTAAAAAATATTTGTAACTAATAAACAATTTTGCGAAGCTTGCAGTTAGCACCGCTATTTTCGATTTTCAAAAAAAAAGTTGTGCTATATTGTGTGCTGCTCAACTTATGCTGCCTTGTGCCGTAAATATTAAAAAATATAGATTTTTAGATTTTTTAGATTTAGATTGATTTTTATTCTCATATTACAAATGTTTACAAATATATGATACAATCAATTAAATGCATGGCTTTGCCGTCTGCCTGATTGACAATGAATGTAAATCCTTCTTTATTGTATAAATAAAATAAGTTACAGCTTTCATTTAAAAATATTCGTTTATAATCCTGTTTCTATAACTAAGTGCCACTTTACAAAATTTGGATAATTTAGATACGTTTGCTTCATTTAGGAGGTTAAGAGTTTCGTCATCCGTGAGAAAGTCGCTACCCAATATATATCTTCTGGTTTCCCTTAATACCGGGCATCTTCCCACAAAATGTAAAACATCTTCACGTTCTGCCATATTGCACATGTTGCAAAGTATTGGTAATTCTTCACGATGCGGTATAAAATTCAAATTAAGAAGCTCACCTCTTAGCCGGAACATAGTTGAAATTTGATCAATGGTGTAATCATCTCGAAAATAGTTATGTTCGTTGAGATTAAAACTCAGTTTACTGTAGATCATTCGGTGTAGTGAATTTGATGCCACTTCTTTGTACCTGTCTCTATAGATCTCATCTAAACGAGACATCATCGTATACATCGTAGTCTTCCAAGAACTCCATTCACTAGTGATTAATTCAACACCAGCATCTTGTGAAAGTTCCATCCAGTCTCTACACCATCCTGTCTTGGAGTGTATAGCATGAAGAGCCGCTTTTTTTGGGAGACGATTATTTGGCATCTTAAGTACTTTATCAATGTAGTCGACTTGAAGCTTTAATGTTTTGATAAATAGTGGTGATAGTCCCGTTTCCAGCAATATCATGTAATTCGGGGTGCTAGGGGGCAAGCGAAATATTCGTTTGATATAGTACCTGAGGAGTTTTTCCACTGGTTCGTATTTTTTACCACCCCACACTTGAGCTGCATAGAATAGAACGGATTGAGATACTGCCTCAAAAACTTTATATTTACTGCTATGAGCAATAGCCTTGTTGCTGAAACACTCCCGCCATGCAACATTAATAGCTGTTTTAGCTTTCGAAAGCTTAATGGTGAGATGCCTATCCATGTTGAGGTTTCTGGTGAAGTATACTCCCAAATATTTGTACTCTTTCACAACTTCAATTTGTTCATTGTTCAAAGACCATTGCTCGTTGGCACTTGACCTGCCTCCACCTTTTATAAATATCATAACTTTCGACTTGTTTAGGTTGATCAACAAACTCCATCGCATACAATATTCGGCCAGTCTATTTATCATAAGCTGCAGTGATTCTGCTGAGCTAGCAAACAGTACTATGTCGTCTGCAAAAAGCAAGGCTTTTATAATGACTCCAGCGTACTCAATACCTCCTGGTAATGCTTCAGTTAGATCTTCTATGAATAACGCGAACAAACTTGGGCTTAGCGCGCAACCTTGTCTCACTCCTGACTCCGTCGAAAACCAATCCGATACAGTTTTGCCATTCCAAACCGCTACTCAAGTGTCCATGTACAAGTTTTGTAGCACTCGACCAAACTTAAGTGACATTCCTAATCCATATAGCTTGAACATCAATGCATTTCTGTCCACGGTGTCGAAGGCTGCTTTTAAATCGACAAAAAATGTAAAAAGTTTTTTATTTCTCGAAAGAAACCAGTCTGCGATGCTATTGAGTACAAATATGTGGTCTATTGTAGAGTAACCTGTTCTGAACCCAGCTTGAAACTCACTTAGTAGCTTTTTTGAATCAATCCAAACGTTCAATCTTTTAAGTAGTATGTTGGTAAAAATTTTATAAGATGAGTTCAAAAAGGAGATGCCTCTATAATTTGATGGATCCTCTATGTTGCCTTTTTTGTGGATCGGAAAGATCAGGGCATCTTTGAATTGCTGAGGAATAACCCCATGTTCCAGAATTTGGTTGAATACCTTTGCCAATTGTTTAATTAGTTCTTCCGTTCCATATCTATAGAATTCCGAGGGTATTCTATCGGAGCCTGCTGCCTTTCCATCGGATAGGGAATTTACAGATGCTTTAACCTCTTCTTGGGATATTGACTTGTCCAAAATGTCTTCATGGAAGCCAGGTGAAGCATATTGAATCATGCATGGGTTTGTGGTGTCTGGGTTTAACAGTTTATTAAAGTGAATTCGTAATCTATCAGAATCTAGCTTAGGACTGATGATGTATTTTGTTCCATTGAGTTTCCGGGCCAAGTTCCAAAAATCAGATGGATTATTGCACATAGCTAATTTTTGCGCTTCATCTTCATAATACATTTTCTTCTTATCCTTACATAGAATTTTGAATCTTTGATTATATTCCATATACAAGTTTTTTGCGGAAGACTGGTTACAACGTCTATACTCGTTTAGCCAGGCATATGATAGGTTTCTTGCCTGCATACATTCTTTGTCAAACCATGGTTCTCTATAAGTTTTCCTTCTCTGCCAATTATTATTTACCGGTGCGTGATATGCCTCTTTTATACTGCTCACGATTTTAGTTAGGCTACTTTCATGTTCATGAACCAGCAGCAGTGTATCCAACTGTCTTCTATATATTGGGCCAGTTGAGTTTGACCAATTCAGTTTAGGCATCAGTTCTAATACTAAACTTTCTTCATATTCCTCCTTTCCGCATTTAAATGACACAATAATCGGCATATGATCTGAATAAGGTTTCTTTTCTACCTCGAAATCGGTAATAAAAGAATTCCAATCACCACCTGTAATGCTATAATCAATGACAGAACTCCCCTGCTTCCCGACAAATGTGTATTCACCAAGTGTATCTCCTTTACTCGTACCATTTTGAATTCTAAGGCCGAATGAGTTGCATAGTTCTAGAATTTTCACACCTCTTGCATTCTTAATTGAATCCTTAGTCTTCCTATTCCACCCCATCCGTTCATTTTCAACACCTCCTTCGTTTCCAACTCTCGCATTTAGATCACCCAAAAGCATTATATTATCGCTGTCTTCACATGTCAAAAACTCTTTGATTCTTTCAAAATCTGTCTCCCAATGGTTACAATTGATATAAGTTGGTACTATCCGAAATCTCTTCTGACATATTTTCAAGTCCAAACACGTAATCTCACCATAAAGCTTAAATTCACAGTTGATGTAATCCAAATCTTTTTTAAATCCAAAGATATAACCTCCACTTGCTCTACCTTTAGTGTGTATTCTTATTGCTGGTATTATTCTAAGTTCAAAGTTATTAAATTTGTTCTCGTAATTGATCAGGCTACTATCAGTTATATAAGTTTCATACAAAAAAATTATTTCAAATTTGTTCACAAAACTAAAAAAATCATTAAATATGCACTTATTATTAAGTCCAGCTATATTGTATGATAAAATTTTTAAAATCTTTAAATTTTCCCTACTATAATTATCTATATTTTCAAAATTAGTTCTTTTGCAATTGATGGACGGGCAGACGGCATTACAACTAAAAGTTAGGTTGAGACATCAGAGATGTCGTGTGTGAACTGCTGGGTTCAATTTGGTTTTTGCTCTGCCCCGGAACGGTTTCGCCAGAAGTTTCATTCACCAACTGGTCTAACAATGACATTCCGCACCTTCCGTCACATTTTAGATTATTGTCGCTGTCAAAATAAAATGATTTACCTGCAACCATTAATGATTGTCCGCGAATTTGAGTTTTAAGATTTTTGTTTTTCGCAAAAATTTCAGTTCTTAGCTTGATTAATTTTCTTCTTCGGGTTCGTACAGCTGCAGGTAGATCTCTGTGTATCGATATTCCGGTGTTACGCAGTTTAATCGACGCTTTTAATATAGATCCAACATCTTCCCTTCGGTTTAATCTAACGATGACGTTCGCCGTGTTATTGTTCGTTGGGCGCAGGACTCTTGCTGATGCAATAACATCTACTTCCCGTGTTTGCTACAGATCCATGCAACATCTTTGTGCCTTCTCCCCTGCATCTTCCTCCCCATTCACCGGTATGTGAACCACCACATTTTTTTCGTTGGCCCTGGTCTCGAGGAATTCTACTTGCCGTTCTAGAGAAATACAGCGGGCTTCGAATTTCTCCACTTGGGCCTGCAAAGCTAAGTTGCTGTCTTGAAGGTTGCTGATATCTTTGTGCATGGCGTCTAAATCGGATCTTGTTGGCATGTCCTTCAATTTGTCATCCAATATCAGCGACATAGTTTCTTGGATCATAATCCTCAAGTCAGCCACTTCCATCGCTCCAACAGCAGAGTTGCTTTGGCTTGTCCCAGCTACTTGGTTAGGTGGCGATTCCGGAGCCATATCCTTATGTGGTCTTTTGAGTGGTTGGTTGACACGATTGGTAGATTTCGGTGGTGGTGTACGCTTCATATCGGCTCCAAAATTTATAAGATTTGAGTGAAGCTATTATTCGCCGAACTAATTAAAAAATTGTATCAAATTAATAACTTTTTAAAATGGCAAAAAAAACAAAATTAATAAGAGTGACCGTAAATTACTGAACTTATTGCTGCAAACCAGAGTTGCCAATCCAACAATATATATACAGGTTGTCCTGTAAATAATGGAAAACCTTGCAACTGGTTATAGCAGGCCTTATGACCTTTTCGGAAAAAAAATTAAAAGAAAATATTTTCCCAGTGGTTACTTTGTTACGATGTTTTTTCCAAAAGTTGTTAACAAGTACTACTTTCCTCAAATACGTGAACGCTACGGCCATGGATGAACAATTTTTACAATTTTTCTGGAAAATTGACTTTAAATGCCAAAAAAAAAACATTTAAAATCAACGAAAACTCATTTAATAATATGCTATAATTTTTTTGAAAGCTAATACCCCATTTTTACATTTAGTTTTTAAATCAAGTTCTTTAAGCGAATAGTTTTTAAGAAATTAAATTTCAAAGTCAAATTTGTTTAAAAAATTGTGATTTTTTTTCTTAAGTCAATATTTTACGTAAATTAGTGCTATTTTTGTGTTCAATATTCATTGCCCTCATTTATTAAGTTAAGAAAAAGTGAAACGTACTTTTACCAAAAAATCCCCAAAAAAGGGTTAAATTATGGATAATTCACGAATAAATTAATTTTTTCGGGCTTTATTGGGAAAAGTACTTTTTGTTTTTTCTTAATTTCTCAAAAACTAAGAAAGATTTTTACATTTAATTTTCGGTAATGGACTAAAAATAAATGAGGGCAATTAATATTGAATACAAAAATAGCACTTAATTACGTAAAATTTTGAAAAATATCGACTTAAGAAAAAAAAAAATTACAATTTTTGTAAACAAATTTGATTTTGAAATTTAATTTCTCAAAAACTATTTGCTAAAACAACTTGATTTAAAAACCAAATGCACGAATGGAGTATTAACTTTCAAAAAAAATAAAGCAAATTATTAGATGTGTTTTCGTTGATTTTAAATTTTTTTTTTTGCGTTTTAAGTCAATTTTTCAGAAACTGTCCCCCCCTGCAACAAGGAGGGGTGATACAACTTTCCCCACATACAATTTTGTTCTTAGCATATACCCAGGAACCACACCCTAAGATACTTCCACTCAGGTGCGGAACACCCTGAAGGACTGAAGGTTAATCAGCTCAACATTCATGAGCTACAATATTTAAGACCAACCTTTTCTTAATATTGTTTAAACATTTTCTTGAAGCTAATTTTCTTTTACAACGTGTTTGTATTTTTTTAAATAAGCATAACCTTTACACTAAGAACCCACAGATGATTTAGGATGTGAATGGTATCAAGAAACGAAGTTTTATAGAAGAAGTATAGAAGCCTGAGTATAAATTATACAAGAAATCAAATTCTTGCAGCCTATAAGCGGGAATTTAGTAGTTCGGGACTTTGGCAATCGGGATTCATTCATTCGGAATTCTGTCGTTCGGGATTATGACATTCGGGACTCAATACGTTCGGGATTTCTTGCCATTTTGGGATGATGGTATTCAGGACTTCGTACCCAATCCTCTGTGATCATTATTCTTGGAGAGATGAAAACCAATTTCGGCTTACGTGAATTTTCTCGAAGATGCATTCATATTTTGTTTTCGATGCACTGTTTAATTACTTAAGGCCTAGTTGTGAACTGCAAGACTTTGATTTCTTGTGTAAGTTTTACTCAAGCTCTCAACTCTTATAATTTTTTGTTTGCTATTATTCACACCCGAAATCTGCTGTGGACTTTAATAACTTTAATACTTTATACCCTAATAGCATAAAAATGCGTCGAAGAAAAGGATTTGCTGGACCTTCCCCAATTTATACCACCAATACATCATAATTTTTACACCGATTTCACGACTAATAATTCCATTGCAAATACTTCAAAAGCTTTAATGGATCCTAAAACATCTAAAAATGAATACATACTAATATTAAATTTCAACTTATCTAAAAATAAAAATAGAAGGAAAACTCATACCAGTTTTTTCTATCTATTTTATATATTCTTTTTTTGTTTTGTGCAGTAGTGACCTATCTGATTTTAAAATCAGCTATAACGGTATTTTAAAGGATCATGAATACAAAATCGAAATTCTTTTATTTTTTGATCATATTGCAAAAAATCAAACCTATGTTTCTTCATTTTAAAACTACAAGAGTGCTTGAAAATAACCTGTTTCTTATTTTTGCTCTTATGAAAAATGCAGTTAGGCCACTACTGCACTCACGGCCTCATTAGTAGTATTATCGAACCAAACCAAACAAAGATTTTCCTTTTTCTTTATTAGAAGATAAAAATACGTTGTATTATCGTCCCGTTGCATCTGAAATGTTGATTCCCGAACCCTGGATCAATTTAAGGGAGTGTAAGTTGCTTTAACAGTCTCTACATTGTACATATATTTATGTGAATATAACTGAAAAATGTAATTATTGAATGTGCGTGCTTTGAATAAGTTCTTAATATCTTGTGTATTGAAAAACAGTCAAAAGTCTACAAAAATATTGACTTTTTTTCTACGAAAATATTGACTGTTTTCTAAGGTCCAGTGTATACTTGCTATTGTGACTGAGTATACCTTGAAATTATTTTTCATTTTTAATTCTGTCTATCAAGAAAAAGTTGCCAAAACCTGACAAAAATAATTTGAAAATCACATTTTGTATGTTGTTACTAAAATATCTCCAGAAATTAATGAATGGAACATATCTTTTCGGAACTTATCCACGACCTCATGCAAATAAACGTCAAATAAATTCAAAAGAGAAAGAGAGACCTGGCAAGGAAGATTAGATCGAGGGGACATTTTGTGGAGACTAAATAAACTAATAAAAGGGGACATGGATGACAGATAAGATTCTTCTTGCTGGCGAAACTTTAAGTAGCGAGCACAATCCTTGGATCGTCGACTTCAGCCACATTTGCGAGATCAAATAAAAACTTCAATCTTATCCTAACAAAAAAAAAAAAAAAAATACAAACCTGTCGGGAATCAGAAACTTCTTCAATAAAATTTAAATTGAAAGTTAACGAGATTGTTTTTTTTTATTCTCTTTTTCCTTCCAAAAGGTTCATTGTCGAACTCATTGCCGATTTTTGTTACAATATGTAAATTTCAGGTCTGATCCTTTACTTTGGGTTTCTGTGATTTTTAGTCCAAACTTGTATCAAAATATTTTTTTTATATAAACTTTGACACAACTTTGGACTGAAATGCGCAGAAATGCACAGAAAATCACAGAAATTCAAAGTAAAGGAACAGACCTTTCTTGTGGAATTTTTACATACATATATGGATATAGTGCGTATTCACTCACACTTGATATGTGAATGTATATGTGTTTGAATAAGAAATTGTACGTTCTGCTTTAATTTCATTTTCAGCTTATTTTAATTAAAGTGATTGAAATTTTTACTTTTCGTTCATTTAATTGGTTGATACATCGGAAAATGATAAATACATGTTTTTTTTTTTAATTCATTTTTATTTTTCATTCATCTTAAAACTATCTTAAAGCTAGACAAAAATTCATAAAAACTAGCCTATACTTATCAATATTTTAAACTAACTTACTGGCCCCATTCGGGCGCTCTAAGTTAAACTAATAACTTAATGCTAGTGCCTTTCGGCCTAAGAACTATCTTAAGAATTCATTTCGGTTTTATTTTTCACCGAGAAGAATTTAAAAAAAACTTGGTATCTATGTCTTTATTTTTTTTTTTTTTTTTATATAAAACTTACAAACTAGATAAAACTAAATTAAAACTAATTAAAATTAATTAAAATTAATTAAAATTAATTACAATTAATTAAAACTACTATAAAACTACTTAAAGCTACATACAAACTACTTATAAACTACTTACAAACTAGAACAGTCACAGCAAGCATTTTCGGGTTTTTATAATTTTTTTGTTTTTATTGGTTTTATAATTTTTTTGTGTTTTTTTTTTTTTTTTGTCACCCTGTCCCTGCTTAAAACTAAGTACCTAAACCTTTAAATACATATGTACATTAGGGTGTCTGTTATTTCCCAAAATCGTTATTAAATGGCAGACACCCCCCCCCCCCCCCCAAATCAAAAGTTTATGCCCTAAGAAAAAAATTTGGCAAAAAAAAATTTTGTCCGAGGTCATTTACACGTGGCTCTAAGCCTATACTTTTCCCATACAAATTTGTTTGGAATTTTCACTCTTTTCACGTTTTATTTTTTTTTTCTCTCGAATTACTGCAGCTATTCTAATTTTTTGTGCTGATTTTTGTTCTTAAATCATCCCTTTAAAAGATCTCATTCAAAAAAATTATTAACAAAAATTTAATATTATATTAAATATTAGACGTTCAGTTTTATGATGTCTTTATATGGAAGTTCCCATGGTAATAATCGAGGCAAAAAATTCGTTTTTTTTTTTTTAATAAATTTTTGAATGAGGTCTTTTAAAGGGATAACTAAAGAACGAAAATCAACAAAAAAATTTAGAATAGCTACAGTAGTTCGAGAGAAAAAAAATAAAACGTGAATAGAGCGAAAATCCCATACAAAGGAGAATAGGACAAAATGGTCTACAGGACCAATAACGACGAGACATATGTCGTTTGAAAGGTATTTTTATGAACTACAATAGTAACTATGAGGGCTTACTTCAAATTGCTGTGTGAAAAAAGTTATTCGCTAAATAGAATTGTGTTCTGGTGCATTTTAGTATGAATAAAATATATTTAGTATGGGTAAAATTTATGAAAACTGGTCAAACAAATAGCAACAATATACATTGTCATTGGAAAGGTATTTCCATTACACACAGTACCTTTAATAGCAGTTCAGTTCAAATCACTGTGTGAAAAAAGTTATTCGAAAATTAATGAATTATTGTGGTTCATTTTACTGTAAAAAATACTTTCTTTTTAGTATGGGCAAAAAGTGTGAACGCAAGTTCATCCAATAACAACGGGACGTATGTCGTTGGAAAGGAAATTGTATGTACTAAAATAGTTAATAAGGCAGCTTATTTCCAATCGCTGTGTGAAAAAAGTTATTCGCTACTTGTTACCCATGCTCCATAAATTTTATCTGTACCAAAATTCCCTAAAGCAGCGAATAACTTTTTCCACACAGTGATTTTAAATAAGTTGTTATGGAAACTATTATTGTTTATAAAAATACCTTTTCAACGACATAGATATTATTGGTATTGGTAAGACCAGTTTGTATAAATTTGTTCCACACTGAAATGTACCAAAACAAAACCTTGGTTAGTAAATAACTTTTTTCACACAGTTATTTGAAATGAACTGCTATAGTGACTATTGTAGCGCATAAAATTACCTTTCCAACGACATATGACTCGTTTTTATTGGATCCTAGACCACCTTCCATACAGTTTTGCCGATTGTCCTTTGTATGGGAAAAGTATGGGCTTTTTTTTTTAGGGCATAAACTTTTGATTTGGGGGGTGTCTGCTATTTGAAAACGATTTTAGGAAATAACGGACACCCTAATGTATATACATATGTATGTATGTATGTACAATATTTTTATTTTCTCTAATTTTAACCCACACGGACATTTTTTTTTAAAGAAGTTAGTAAAAAAATATGTACAGTGTTTCCCGCTTAATTTACCATCCATTTTGTGTTATTTTTAGATCAATTAACCGAAATACATATGTACATATTTTTATTTTGTTGGAGGCAGTTGTTTTAAGATCAACTAAAATCAATTAAGCGAGGTGCAACTAACCCAGCGGCTCCATTCGCAATATTTGAGGCAACAAATTGCCTCACTCACTGCTATTGCCTTAAATAATGCAAATGGAGACGCTTTGTCAATGGCAATGGCAATATTGCCTAGAAGATGAGAGGCAATGATTGATTTCCATTTTCAAATCTTCAAATGGCTCCTTAATTGATTTTTCCAATTAAATCGTAGAATATGAGAACACACATGACAAAATACAGTGAGTTAAAATTAAATTGAATTAAAAACAGGGGATTTGAACAGCATTTGCAGTCAAATATTTCTATACACACATATACGAATGTAGTTTGATATTTATATTTTGTATTTATACTGTCGTAATCTTTAGAAGCAAAGAATAATATTTTTGTTTCTACAACAGTAAGTTTTTTTGTTTGTGTTACAGAAATGATCTGCACTTGTAAGACTAACATAATCCTTCAAGTGGCTCTTGGCTTGTAGGCTTGTAGCTTTGTGTTATAGGCCCCTGATATTTAAGAAAAAAAATTTTGTTGGGTTATTAAAAATAATAATATTACAATTGACGCAAACAAATGAAAATGTCAAGGAAAAATCAATAAAAAAAAATAGTGCGCATACGCCCAAGTGTACTTTATTACTCACACAGGTAGATTCTTGATGAAATATTTTGACTATGTAAATTAAAAAAAAATATATGTCTAGATTAGATTAGATTAGATTAATTAATGATTTATTCTTCATTAATAGTTACAAAATTCAATAGTAAAATACATTCATTTCTGAGCATGGCCTAAGCCGTCTGCCAGTTGACAATTAAAACTTTAAAGTGACAGTGAATTCTTTTTTAAAACAGTTCTTCAATAATTTGTTTTCTATAATATAGCGCAATCTTAACAAAATGAAACAAAGCTTTCCAATCGGATCCGTTAAGAACACCAGCCATATCATCATCACTTAGGATACCTTTACCGAAAACGCTCCTCCGAGTTTCTGCTAAAATAGGGCACCTGCCAAGGAAGTGGCCTGTATTCTCTATTTCACCTTGGTTGCATAAACTACAAATGTCCGGGCGATCTTCTCTATGTGGCATAAAGTTCAGTGGCAGCAACTCTCCTCTAGTTTTTAAAACGAGTGACGAGAGGGTGGTTGAGTACTCTTCTTTAAAATATGTATTTTCAGAGAGGTTGTAGTTCAGCCGTGAGTAAATGAGCCTAGTTGTTGACTGTCTCGCTCTTGTGACGAACTCATCCCTTTTCTTAACGTCTACTGCACTGATAAGATCATAAAGCTCAGCTTTCCACAGGTCTGCTCTATTTTCAGCGAGTATAAGTTGACGATCACAATGGGATGCTAGGTTTCTCCAAGACTCGAACCAAGATATTTTCTTTCTTAAGACAACCATTGTCAGTTTGCTTGGCAGTCTGTTTTCCTCCATATTAACCGTCTTCTATATATAGTCAACCTGCATTTTAAGCGTGGAAATAAATACAGGAGGGAGACCCGTCTCGAGCATGAGAATGTGGTTTGCAGTACTATTTGGAAGCCTTAACGTTCTCTTCAGAAAATATCTCAGAAGTTGTTCTACCTCATCGAATTCCTTGTGACCCCACACTTGTGCGGCGTAGCACATGATAGTCTTGGCCGTTGTCTCGAAAATTTTAAACTTAGATTTGAAGTTAACGTCCTTACTATGGATGACCGATTTGCACGTTGCATTTAGAGCGTTTTTCGATTTGGCGAGTTTTTCCAACATATGGTGTCTTAGATTAAGATTTCTAGAAATGTTGACTCCGAGATAATTGTAATCACTGACGATTTCAATCGCTTGATTATCGAATGACCATCTCTCGTTGCAATTTGGGCCACCACCGTTCTGAAAGATCATGACTTTAGATTTGCTGAGGTTTACCTGAAGCCTCCATTTGTTGCAGTACTCCACTATTCTGTTTATCATCAATTGGAGGCTTTCAGGCGTTTCAGCAAACACCACAATGTCGTCTGCAAACTTCAAGGTTTTCACCAGTAGATTTGAAGTGACTCTTGCTCCACCTTGTAGAACGTCCTCAATGTTGTCTATGAAAAGAGCAAACAACAGAGGACTTAGGTTGCAACCTTGTCTTAAGCCGATTTCCACCTCGTAGGGTTCCGAAAGATTATTGTTGAAAGCAAGAGCAGAAGTTGTTGAGTCATACAAAGATTCCAAAATGCGTCCAAATTTCGTTGAAATGCCCTTGTTGTAAAGCTTAAGCATAAGAGCTTTCCTGTCTACAGTGTCGAAAGCTGCTTTAAAGTCTATAAACAAGGCGTACAATTTCTTCTTGGCTCTTATAAAGATGTCCGCGATACTCGTGATTGTGTAGATTTGATCTATAGTTGAATAATTTTTGCGGAAGCCAGCTTGAGACTCACTCAAGAGATTGTTAACTTGCACCCAGTTGTAAAGTCTGTTGTAGAGCAGCTTCGTTAGAATTTTCATTGATGTGTTCAGCAAAGATATACCCCGGTAGTTCGCAGAGATAGTGCGGTCGCCTTTTTTGAATATAGGAGTGACGATAGATTCCTTAAAATAGTTCGGTACGCAGCCGTGGTCGTAAGCATGGTTTAGCGCTAAACACAAATTTTCAATGAACGATGGTGTACTAAATTTGTAAAACTCTAGTGGTATATATATAATATATGTCTATATATTTAAATATAAGGTTCATTGCTTTTCTTTAAGAAAGATTTTAAATGTAGGTACACTCCGTGTCACTGGATAGGTATTATTTTTTTTTATTTACTTTATTTTTAAGCTGAATTTTTTTTTTTTTTGTTATCTCTCTTATTTGGCTTTTTTTGTGTTAATAATTTAATTTAGTGCTAAAATTTTGTATTTGGATGGACCTTAATCGGCTCCAAATGAAGACAAAAAATTTTCATCCCCTATAATCGTTGTAGAGGTAGATTAAAGCTACCCCTTTTTACTTGCGATATGATTTTGAAGAAAATTAAAAATAATATTCTTTTGATTTAGTGGAGCGAATGAATTAAGTTCAAATAAAATTGAGCTCACTTAAGCTTCTTTATGTGGCAAGTTAAGCATTCGTAAAAAAAAAATTAGCTGGAGATTTTGATCAGACTTCTCATAACGATGATAGGGAAGACGAATAAAATGCACGACTGGGTCTTACGAACTTGCTTTAATGTCCCAAACACTGCAGGTTAAGAAAATTGTGTATAAAAACATGGAAATTATGAGAGAAAAATGAAATACGACACATAAATTAGCTATAGAGCAGCTCTTTTGACAGCTTGAGGTGAAAAAAAGAATGCCATCTTAATTCTTGATTGAATATGATTGTATGGAAAAATAAAGTTTAAAATCGTTGGAGAAGTTTCTTTAAAAATTAATTTTATAAAGTTCTTAAAACATTTTTAAGGATAAATTTTGAAATACAAACCTATTATATATATTTATGTGCAAATAAAAAAAAATAAAAAGTTGTCAACCCGTTTTTGTGATTTTTGAAGCTTACATAGTTGATTTAACTTATATTTAAAAGTAAAAAAGAATATTCAGAAAATATTGTATTGATGCATAACGAAGTAAAAGTCAGAAAGCGTAGTTTAATTCTATGTATTTCCAGGTGTTGCACCACAAAAAAAAAGTACATGCATACATACATCTTAGTAAAAGAGGTACATTTCAACAATGAACAATATTTTCTGTAGATACCACAATAAATTTTACAAGAGGTAATAAGTGAAAAATTTGATTAATCCTCGAGCTCTATACAATAAAACGAAAATTGTTGATTGTTGAATTATTCAGAAATCCAAACTAATAAAAGGATATTGTTATTTCGTTTTATAAGTTATCTTTCTACATAATTTGAAATATATAAACATATGAAGAAATATCTTAAATATAATGCAATAATATTCCAAAAATAAGTTCCTTTCATGTTCAAAAGCATTGGGTGCTTACGTCATTTATTGAATAATGAAATGAAATTAATTTGATACAAGCTAGCTAGTTAGTTATATGAAACTTCAAGTTAAAATACATATAATGATATTCAATTCCACAACACCACAGTTTGGCACATTATTTTTTAACGTGATTCGATTTTGAAAGATTATTCCATTGTAACGTGACGTGAGCAAGATTTGCAGAAAACCATAGTAGTGCAATTGAGCTATTTGTATGTACGTCAAAAATCTGCTAATTTTACTCATGGTATTGTGAACCTTCATATTCGAATGGCCTCTGGGTGTTTATTAGTGCGCTTATTTGTATTAAGGTGAAGATGTCACATGCCATTTCTTCATCTTCAAGTGAGTTTGTCTTTATGCCATGACTTGCTAAACTTGTAAGTGCGAATGTTGATTCACGAAAGAATTGCATCATAAAATCCATTGCCCTTCAGATTGGAGGTTAGTGCGTTTGGCTAACGACCCGACCATACTAAAAAAAAAAACATTGTTATAAGAGAGACGCGTGAAGCATTGGATAATGACCCCCCTGCACACGCCCCTACCGATAAAGCTGAGGAGTCTAACAAGACGGAGTTTTATGACCTCCTGGACGGAGCCTACGGAGCTCCACGGATCCTGTCCACAGTACGATGTCAAAGCCGTGCTCGGAGACTTCAATGCTAAAGTTGGAAAGAAAAACATCTTTGGCAAATTAGTTGGAAAGCACAGCCTCCACGAAACTACACCGGATAAAAATTTCCAACTAATCGACTTTGCTGCAGCTCGTAATACGGTGATAAGTGGTACTAGGTTCCTCAGGCGAAGGATACACACAGCAACCTGGCGATGGCGATCTCCAGATGGTCGAACTGTCAACTTAATCGACCACGTGCTAATTGGCACAAGGCACGCATCGAACATCTTGGAGGTGCGAACTTTTCGAGGTGCAAACGTGGACTCTGACCACTTTCTTGTTGTGACAAAGTTCAGAGCCCGATTGTCCAACGAAAAGAAAACGTAGACCACCAAAAGGAAGAAATTCAGCATTGCGTGTCTTAGCACATCTGAGATAGTCAGAGACTGCAGTGAGCAATTGACCGGGAAACTCTGTACTGGACCCCCACCCACAAGTGTCAACAACCAGTGGAACCAGTGTCACGACATCATTAAGGAGGCAGTTGAGACCACCATAGGCTATCAACCACCCAGAAAAAAGAGCCCGGACGATGAATGCGTGGTATTGAAGTAGGAGACGGAAAATGTACGAATGCAAATGCTGCAACAGACAACAAGACCTGAAAGAGAAGAGTACCGTGAAAAGAGAAGAAAAAAGGAAAAAAACCTAAGCAGAAAGAAAAGAGCCTTCGAAGCCTCTCAACTCAAGTATCTCGAACAGTCTAGCACAGCTATTAAGCAACTGACATCTGGTTATAGGACTGGCACGCAAGCTCTTCGAAACAGCAGCACCCGAAGCACAGGGAATTGTAGACGTGTTTAAGTAGCATATCCAGCAACTGCTTACTGGGCATTATGTAGATGAGGTGACAGAAGAACAAAGAAGCATGAGACCAGTCAATGAAGTTCTAGTTCCAGTGCTCAGTTCTGATGAAGAGGTTAAGAAAGCCATCCACAAGCTTATGAATAACAAATCCGCCGGCTCGGATGGGCTACCTGCGGAACTCTTTAAGTATGGAGGAGCTGCCCTGGTACGGGGCATGCATTAGCTCATAAACCGCAAGTGTGGGAGATGGAACATGACAGTTTTCTATCATGATAGTTTTCTATCATGGTAGTTTTCTATCACGATAGTTTTTTATCATGATAGTTTTCTATCATGATAGTTTTCTATCATGATAATTTTCTATCATGACAGTTTTCTAGCATGAAACTGCGTATATTTGCGTAGATATGCGTAGAACTGCGTACAATTGCGTAGATTTTCGTAGATCTGCGTAGAATTTCGTATATTTGCGTAGAACTACGTAGAATTGCGTATATTTGCGTAGGATCTGCGTAGAAAGACGTATATTTGCGTAGATATGCGTATAACCGCGTACAATTGCGTATATTTGCGTAGATCTGCGTAGAACTGCGTATATTTGCGTTGATCTGCGTAAATATGCGTAGAATTGCGTATATTTGCGTAGATCTGCTTAGAATTGCATATATTTGCGTAGATCTGCTTAGAACTGCGTATATTTGCAAAGATCTGCGTAGAATTGCGTATATTTGCGTAGAATTGCGTATTTTTGCGTAGATATGCGTAGAATTGCGTATATTTGAGTAAATCTGAGTAAAATTACGTATATTTGCGTAGGTCTGCGTAGAATTGCGTATATTTGCGTAGATCTGCGTAGATTTGCGTAGAACTGCGTACAATTGCATAGATTTGCGTAGATCTGCGTACAATTGCGTATATTTGCGTAGAATTGCGTATATTTGCAAAGATCTGCGTAGAATTGCGTAGATCTGCGAAGAATTGCGTTTATTTGCCTAGATCTGCGTAGAATTGCATATTTTTGCGTAGATATGCGTAGAATTGCGTAGATCTGCTTAGAATTGCGTATATTTGCGTAGATCTGCGTAGAATTGCGTATATTTGAGTAGATCTGCGTAGAATTGCGTATATTTGCATAAATCTGCGTAGATTTGCGTATATTTGCGTAGATCTGTGAAGAATTGCGTATATTTGCGTATATCTGCGTAGAATTGCGTATATTTGTGTCGATCTGCGCAGAATTCACAGCTATTGATGCATACCTAGGCGAAACACGTTGGTCTTGAAGTGAATGAGGACAAAACAAGTCAAGGTATGCTTTCAACAAACAAAGCCTCATCTGTCCATCGCCTAGGACAAAATGTCACTGTTGGTACCAGTAATTTTGAGGTAGTCAAGGAGTTCACCTAGCTCGGAACAAACATCAATTCTACAAACGAAACCTCAGTAGAAATCCGACGAAGAATTACCCTAACGAACCACTGATACTTCGGATTGGCCAAACAAATGGGTTCAAAACTCCTTTCTCGAAAGACAAAGCGCACGCTATACAAAACGCTAATTTTACCAGTTCTACTCTATGGCCGGCCGGCGCCGATAGCTGGACGATAAGTTGATTCTGGGCACTTTCGAGAAAAAAATTCTTCGGTGGATATTTGGTCCTACTTATATGCGAAGAGGGCGATTGGAGGAGAAGATTCATTCGTGAATTGTACGAGCTGTACCAAGATGTGAATGTAGTCCAAAGAGCCAAAGTACGTCGACTACACTGGTTCGGCCACATCGAGCGAATGGACAACAACGCTTCAGCCAAGAAAATCTTCAAATCCCAGCCGCCTCTAGGTTTGAGACCGACCAGGAGACCAAACCTTCGCTACAGGGACCAGGCGTTCACAGACGCAAGAGCGCTTAGTAAGTAAGTATTTCCGTTGCAATTAGTTGCAGATTCAGGTCAGATTTATGACAGCCAAAAAGGGGCCACATTTTCTTAGAGTTTTCAAGATACAATTCCTATGCGAGTTCCTTTGAAACCCTCTACCTTTTGAGCCATTAATTACAATGGAATTGGCAATACTAGGTTCGCATAACAGTGAGCCTCAGTAAATCCCTTTACTATCGCACGATTAAAGCTATCGCTTCCTCTGACACCATCATCGTCTTGGTTTTCCAATATTTTTTGGAATATTTGTTTAAACTAATCCAAAATGAGAAATTAGTACGAACAATACCTTGACTTCCTACTAACTGGCAACTCTGATGAAGTAAAAAACCATGCCTCACAAACCTAAAATGAAAGCAATAGCAAAATATGAAAATGCACAAAAAAAAAAAAGGAACTGGGAAGGATATACTGCTTCCATCGAACACTTGCATCGAAAACGAATTTTCGGAAGGGGGTCTAACATTGGATTTGAAAATTTTACACACAAGCAAGTGCTGTGTGATTTTTATGTTGTTGAAAATATCTCGTTCAAATGGCTGACATGAGCCTGACTGGATTAGAGAGAAGAGAGTAAAATAGAGTGAAATCCGGGTGAGCAAAGACCACCAGCACCAGTAAGCCGAAACATCATCATCATCAGCAAAACACCAGCAGCAGCATCGTCAGTATCAACTAGCAAGTATAGCACTGCCACAGTTCTACTGTCTACTGCCACATGAAACTGGAAAAGATCAATACCGAACAGGATGCTGCTAAAGGATATACCAACACTAACACATCTCCATCCTTAGTACATTATGTGCCTCAGCCAGAAACACCATGGATGAAGAAAACCACCAACACCACCCGACTAACTCTACTTCACCATTCCACCGTTAACAAAGGAATGGGGTGGGTTGTAATATTTGTGCACATCGTCGGTCGATGGATGCTTGCTGAGCTGGATGTATCCATGGAAACACACACACACACACACATACACATTCCGGGGGAGGCTATATTTCCTCCACTGTTGAGTTAAGTTCGCAGCTCTTAGCACTTCTTCATGACAGCAGTACTCTCCTCGTATAGTCCTCTGACTCTTGGTCCCTGTTCTGTTCTTGCTTTGGTCCTGGTACTGATGGTCCTGGTCCTGGCCCGTTCAATTCCTTTCCGTTTGGTTTATTTTTTACCGAAGTGAATTTAACTGCCTTGGAATGATCGAAATGAATGCCTTTTATGAGTACTACACTGAAGTGTACGTACCGGAGATTTGTAGCATAAATATTTTTGCAGCACATCAACCCGCACCCTAAGTTTATCGTCCCGTATGCCGTATATGTTGTGCTCGTGGTTGGTGGCAAGGGCGACATTCTACATACTTTTGTCACGATAATTGGGTTCCGGGTGCCCTCTGCTTGCACCACCAAACGTCATCGTTCGGCCGGAGGAACATGCTTTCACCGCTGAGTGGCGCTGGCTGTTGGTCTTTTACAAAAAATGTATGTATGTAGGGTTGTATGTGTGTATATTTTCTGTTCAGATGCTGTGGACCCTTTTTCGTCTTATTACCACTGCGTTGCGTCACGCATCCTGCGATGCTGCTGAAATGTGAATTTATGAACAGAAGACGACATGGCGTGGCATATTTTTTTTTTTTGTCAGGTGCAGGACTCTAGCAGGAGTTGGAGTCGTAGTCCTAGGAATCATCAAAAGAATTTAATAAAGTTCGGTATTCGTTTCGTTTTTTTGCTTCGTTTTCTTTGCACCTTCTGATGATGGATTTGTAACAATTCTCCACTGCAGAGAGTCCTTGTTATTCCCCTGTGATAGCTTTGAGGGTGCAAGTCCTTGTTTGATTCCTTGATTTCTTTTAATGGCAATTTTTCCCCTTCTTCGTCTTTGGATTACCGTCATTCCTGGTTAGCATTTTTTGCGTGTGTTGCGGTATTTTCTAATAAGATAGACAGTTAAGAACCTTAGAAGCTGGCAATCAATATGCAAATTCAACACATAAAAGATATTTTTTTTATTTTGTTGCGAAAAAAACCTGTTGAAATAAGGTTAAGGATATATATATGGATATGAAAAGGTACAGAGATTGGCATAAGGATCATAAATATTAAAGGCACTTTATTTAACACGTCTACCTACACATGCCTTCTAATACGAGTATATGGGAAAGCAAATAAGTCTATTTCTGTTTTGAAAGGATTTAAAATGAAGCAATGAATGAATAAATAAAAAAGTGAGGGAGAAAGCCTCAGGGGCTTTCAACAAGCGACTTATTTGTCAAAACTTTGGCATATAGAAGTTAAATATAAACAAAACCACACATGCTTCATGCATGATTCAAACAATGCGAATATAATATTTGTTTTCGAAAAATAAACTTAAGTTTTAGTTTAAGAACAAAAGTTTTACTTTTATGATAAATTATGGAATATTGGATATAGAAATATAATGTACGGCTGGATCGTACGAATTTGCTTCTATATTCAAGGAGCTGAGAGTTTAAGTCAGTGAAATAAAACATGACATACGTTGCTGGAAAGGTCTATTCAAACCTTATCGATAGGTTAGGTTAGGTTGAAGTGGCTGACAGTCTTGAAGACTGACACACTTAGACCAAGATTTGGTCCATTATGATACCACTACCACATGAATCTGGGAAACCCTTTTCCTCACTCGGTGAACCATTTGGAGCTTCTTATGAAGCGTAATAGACTGCCTATGTCTAAGTTTGTTAGATCACTAGGTCTAAGTGTGTCAGTTTTCATGACTGACAGCCACTTCAACCTAACCTAACCTAGATCACTGGGATCATCGAAGTGAAAATCACCAAGGTGAAGTTTTCGTCTATGAGATATAGAGCAGGGCACGTGCATAGAAGGTGAGGGATTGATTCTATCTCTTCCTCATCCAAACAGCTTCTGCAAAAATCATTGGAGAACACTCCAAGACGCGTTGCGTGCTTTCCTATAAGACAGTGTCCGGTTATAACATCAATCATGGAGCTTATGTGCCATCTACTTAGAGATATCAAACACTTAGATCACTTTAAATCCATTACTGGCCAGATTTGTTTTGTTGCCAAACAAGTGGTGATATCGTTCCACCTAAGGTTTGTTTTCTCTAATGCATCTTGCCTCAGCAAAAGTTTACAAGTAGCGATGGGTATACCTATATCTGCCTTGGTAGGTAGAAGAGGTAGAGTTGTTCCACTTTTAGCGAGTTCATCGGCCCTACAATTACCTGGGATGTCCCTATGCCCCGGCACCCAACACAGGTGAATATTAAACTGCTGCACCATCTCTAGCAGAGATGAACGGCAATTAAGGGTTGTTATAGAGTTAGTCGAGACCGATTCGAGGAATTTGATAGCAGCTTGACTATCCGAGAAGATGCGGATATCTGTAGTTGATATCACGTTTTCTTTCAGCCAAGATAAGGCTTCTTTAACCGCCACAAGTTCCGCCTGGAACACGCTACAATGATTAGGAAGACGGAATGAGAGACTTAATTTTAGTCTATCTGAGTACACACCGCCACCCACCCCCTCATCAGTTTTCGATCCGTCTGTGTAGATATGGACCGATTCATCATCCAAGAACGCCATATCCTCCCAGAGGGTTCTAAAAGGAATGGTGACTTGAAAGTTTGAACCAAATTGTGGTTTTGGGATGGTGTAATCGATGTGACTAGGTAGTGAATTTAGAATTGTGGAATGGCCAATGCTACTGTTGGTCCATTGTGAGGAAGCTTGTAGGCGTTTTTTTTTTTTTTTTTTTTGATTAATTTTTATTTTTTCCATCCATTTTTTCCATCATCTTAAAACTATCTTAAAGCTAGACAAAAATTCATAAGAACTAGCCTACTTATCAATATCTTACACCTAACTTACTGGCCCCATTCGGGCGCTCTAAGTTAAACTAATAACTTAATGCTAATGCCTTTCGGCCTAAGAACTATTTTAAAAACTAGAATTCATTTCGGTTTTATTTTTCACCGAGAAGAATTTAAAAAAAACTCGGTATATTTGTCTTTATTTTTTTTTTTTGTTTTATATAAAACTTACAAACTAAATAAAACTAAATTAAAACTAAATAAAACTACTTAAAACTACTTACAAGCTACTTATAAATTACTTACAAACTAGAACAGCCACAGCAAGCATTTTTGGGTTTTTCTAATTTTTTTTTTCTTTTCTTGATTTTATATTTTTTTTTTTTTTTTTTTTGGTGCCACCCTGACTGTCCCTGCTTAAAACTAAATACCTAAACCTATGTAAGTCGGCCATGGCATAGAAAAATGCAGTCAACTTTTAACTATCCAAAGAAACTTCGTGTTCAGGTTCAACCACCATAACTGGTTCTCCTGCTTTACCCTATCTCTTCGGTCCCGATTGGACACAGTCCTACTGAACCGAAGGTGCTTGGCTCCATCTTGTGCGAGGAAGTCTCGACTGTAAAGGAGCCGCCGATATACAGTTCTACGGCCGACGTGGTAGATTAGCGGAACCGCCGCTCTATCCTGGATCAGCCCTCGACTGTCTAATGCATCGGGCGGAATAAAGCCGCTTAGACGCACACTCTCGTAATAATCGTTTATGTTGGCACCGTTGTATAGAACCAGGTTGGAATAATAATGTTTGTACTCCGACTCTGGTGTTCTATGTAATCCAAGGCAGCGTCTAAGACACTGCCTCTCAAACACCCGAATCTTTTCCATTTGAGATGGGGCAACGTTGAACCAAACCGAACACCCATAGGCAATCATCGGCCGTATGAGGGCAATGTAGCAAATCACCTTCACCCTGCTGTCAAGCCGGCTGCTATAAAACAACCGTTTAGTAAGGGCAAAAGCTCCCCTAGCCCTGGACAGAGCAGCATTTATATGTCTGTCGAAATACAAATACTGATCCATCCAGATGCCAAGGTACTTTACTACACTTTTACTCGCCAGTGGCTGTCCACTTGGCCCTACGATCACCAGCTTACGCCAGTTTTTTCTCGTATCCCTTGTGGCTCCACGCAACGGAGTCCTAAACAAGATAGTCTCTGATTTCTGAAAGTTGATTTTCAACTTCCAGTCATCGCAGTATTGCTGAATCTTCTCGAAGTCACGCTGCAAAAGAGTTCTGATGACCTCGATTTTTGGAGCTGTTCTGTACGCAATTAGATCGTCAGCATACGCAATTGCCTGAGTAAGACTACTTATCAGATCGCTGGTGTAAATGCTGAATAGAATCGGTGAGTTGACCGCTCCCTGCTGAAGACCATTTTTAATATTAAAGGTTGTGGCAGAAGTCACATTGCCATTCTTGACAACAAACTTTCTACCGTTGAGCATATCATAAAGCATATATAATAATGGTTTACTAATGCCAAGTCTGGTCAGCCTTAGATAAAGACCCTCTAGCCATACGGTGTCGAAGGCCTTCTCCAAATCAACCAGACAGGCACCCGTACACTGCTTTTTAGATTTGTTCCATTGGACATCAGAAACGAGTTTAGACGCGGCATGAATGGTGTCATGTCCCGCCTTAAAACCAAACTGATTATCCGGTATGATATTGTTGTCCTCTGCCCACTTAGACAGGGCTCTATTGATAACTTTTTCGAATACCTTGCTGATAATCGGAAGAAGACTTATCGACCGGAGATCCGCCGGATTGGAATTGTCCTTTCCCTTTTTCGGGAGAGGATGCACCACAGCTGTCTTCCACCGCACTGAGCGTTCAGAGCGTTGTTAAACAGTGTGGTATAAATGTCTACTGCTTCTTGCGGTAAATGTCGAAGTACAACGTTGGATATGCCATCGA
This sequence comes from Dasysyrphus tricinctus, assembly GCA_963921185.1. Taxonomy (NCBI): domain Eukaryota; kingdom Metazoa; phylum Arthropoda; class Insecta; order Diptera; family Syrphidae; genus Dasysyrphus; species Dasysyrphus tricinctus. The sequence continues at coordinate 208,021,358 of OY992531.1, read as the reverse complement.
CTCCTGCTGACTTCTTCTTCTTTAATGAATCGAAGATGATTAATAGGGAAAGCTTGTAGGCGTATGGCCGTATTTGCAGCCACCTGTTTGCTAAAAATATCGAGGGGCGTCAGATATAGCAGAACGTCTAGAGCGGCAGAGGGTGTCGTACGAAGCGCACCACTTATACATAAACAAGCCAAGCGTTGTATTTTGCTAAGTTTGTCGCAGTTTACCGCTTTATCTAGAGCAGTCCACCATACTGCAACACCATAAGTGAGAATCGTTCTAACCACGCACCGTAGTATATAGCCAATGAGTAATGCGAGGTTGAAGGCCCCATTTATTCCCAACGGCTTTTTTGCATGAGAAGAGTGCCACTGTGGCCTTTTTAGCTCTTTCTTGTATATTAGGTTTCCAGATTAATTTTTATCTAAAATAAGACCCAAATATTTCGCTTGATCAGTAAAAGTTAATGGAATACCTTTTATAGAAGGAGGATCTACATGAGGGGATTTTATATTTCCTGGAGAATAGAACAAGTTCTGTTTTATGAGGGTTGACACCGAGGCCACACCGACCGGTCCGCCCAATTGGTTGGTAAGGTATTAGGATGCTTTCCTGATACGGCAATTGCAACATTGTCCGCATAGGCAATCACTTTGTAGCCCTCCGCTTCCAGGCATGTTAGCAGCTCATTAACCACCAAGTTCCAAAGAAGAGGAGATAGGACTCGCCTTGTGGCGAACCTCTACTGACAGACCTTCTAGCAGAAAAGCCGCCCAGTTTTGAGTTCCTTCAGGGATGTCAGTGCAGATGCGATTGCAGATGTGTCGACATTGTTAAAAGCGCCTAATATATCTAAGAAAGCAACCATGGTATACTCTTTATGATGGAGGGAATATTCTATGGTTCGTACTAGAGTATGTAAAGCAGTTTTGACCGATTTCCCTTTGCAGTAAGCATGTTGAGCAGTAGATGCATGTCTATGCTAGTACGTAAGTGGATATCAATCAGTGGTGTCAAAGGTTTTAAGAAGGAATGATGATAGACTAATAGATCTGAGGTCTTTCGGGTTTACCTGGGAACATTTGCCAGCTTTGGTTATAAACACAACCTTGACTTATCTCCAAGACAGGGGAATGTGGACCAGTGGTAAGCAACTGGTAAATATGGACTCCAGAATGAGCAAAATTAGATTTCTATTCAATTGGAGTTCGGCTGGTATTATACCGTCTGGTCCTGCAGATTTGTAAGGCTGGAAGCTGTTGAGTGCCCAAAGCAGCTTGTCCCTGGTAATCAGACCCTGTGGATAGCTTGACTTCAAATCAGACCTAAAATGGTCAAAGCTAAAGATATTTTGGGAGCTACCAGGGAAGTGAGTATCCAATAGCAAGTTAAGCGATTCTTCGCAGGAGTTGGTCCATGAGCCATTAGCATTTTTTAAGCAGCTAGGCATTACTGGATTTGTAGAGAGAATTTTCCTTAGCCTAGATGCCTCTGAAGTTTTCTATATTTTTCCACAGAAAATTCTCCAGGACGATCTCTTTGACTTTCTCAATTCATTCTTATATAATTTGAGGGTTACCTTATAGGATTCCCAATCTGACACTTCACGAGTGCTTTTAGCTCGATTGAAGCTCTTGCGACAATCTTTTCTGAGCGGTTCAAGCCCTGAATCCCACCAATGTGGTTTCTTTTCCCCCTTACTTGAGTAAGTGGAGTGGAGTGGAGTGGAAGTAGCCATAGATTTGTTAAGGGCTAATGGGCCGTTCTGCATTCGCGATCAGTCTCTTCAGTGTTTCACCGGGGAGGGGGCTGAGGTGGCCATGGCCCAGATATGCCGACACTAGCCAGTACACCCCATTGGCCGTTTCCAGTTTAGCGGCGGTGATATCTCTATCGCTGAAATCAGGGAGTAAATGTACATTAGTGCTACGCTTAATTTGTATGCAAGATCTGGGGTCACCTTTATCAGAAGCATACAGTACGTAGTATCCAGGAGTCCTGAGTCCCCTAACTATGGATTTAACAATCTATGGTTCTTCGATCAGGACAATATCTTCACCATTCCTGGATAAACGGAGAAGAAGGGAGGCCGAAGCCTTAATGGAGTGTTGGAGGTTAATCTGGATTAACTGCAGTATTATGGTTACAATCAGGCAGATCAGCCTCCACCACAATGTCATTGAGTTCCTCCATGTCAGAAGATGAACCCAAAAGGTCATCCTCACACAAAGGAACGAGGTTGGGGAAGTCTTTAGTCTCCATATCGGTCAGACTGTCGACGAGTGTAGAAGACTGAACTGTGATCGAGGATGACCTGGATTCCTCATCACCCATCGATGGAAAGGTGATGGATGCACCAGGGTCCTCTTTCACAGATACAGCTTCGGTGTTTTCCAGAGGGACGTGATCCGCGTCAACCTTGTCTTTTGTATATACCTTCAAGGAGATCGTATCAAACCCATACCCTATTCTGCCTTTGGTCTGCACCAAGGGGACAAGGGAATCCTTATTTATCATGATAATCGCGCTTCTGTAAAGACCCCTTACCTCCTCGAGCTTTGCGTTCTTCCAGTCATGAGTCGGTAATGAGGGGTAGCTTAGCTTGACTATCTGGAATATTTCCTCCATGCAAGACGGCTCGGCTGGTATCCATATGCGGGCTCTAGGTCTGCACGGGATGTTTTCCCTAGCAACAACTTCGAGCTTGGCACCTGGCCAGACCTTGCCTAACCTGCTGACAGCAAGCTTATACAGATCGCACGATCTCTGATCCTCACAGATGATTAGTTTGACATGCCCTTGATGCCAACCGCCATCGCCTGTGAGAGGAGGTGGTCCCGGATTTTCCTATTTTCCTTCATTTAACTCAAGCAGCCTGCCGAGAGCTTCAGTCTTACCACCTGCCATTGATCTGGAGAAATCGTGCCATCAATATTGCTCCTGTCGATTACCGCAACCACGATCTTGTTTTTAAGAGCGTCTCTATAGGACCTGGATACTCCGGAATGGAGAGTGCTGGCGTTATGCTCTTTTGGACGCTTGGGAACCGGGATGGTTTCCTCCAAAGACCTATTTCGCTTCGACGTGGAGTCGTCGCTGTGCTGGTCTGCGCATTTGCTAAAATGCTCTGGGCCCATTTCATCTTGGCGTCCTGCTCTGGCTTCCCTTCGATCTGCGGTTTGTTACCGAAGGTCTTGAGGATCCTAGCAGCTGACTGCCTGACCCTATAGCCGCCCTTCGACGGCCTATTTCTTCTACTCTCACGCAACAACCTCAAAAATTAAAATTGAAAATTGAATTGAATTGAATTGAGCTCCACTCTCTCTAGTTGTGGTTGGATCGTTTTTCACAACCCCCCCACAACTGAAACTAGGTATTGCTACCACCTTACTTCTCTCACTGAGATCAGTATCAGATGGGGGGCCATGACATGCCACAACCACCCCACCGACACCAACCCAAGGAGTAACGGCAAACAGCTTTGGTGCCGTGCTGCCACCTGGTTTTGAAGTCTCATCTACATCCGTTTTGGTTTTTTTGTTTGTTTTATTTGACATTTAAATTTTTGACCCACGAGTAACGAATAAAGGGTGGGCACTCTACACAGGGGTTCGATATGTAGAGAAGGCAAGCTATTCCGAATATGTATCGATACATAAAAGCCAAATTTTTGTTCAAGGTTTGGTTCAGGAAATATTCGCATCCAAAGTGATTTTACTGATTTTCTACCTCCAACTACCTACCTTAATGTCTTTGGATGACGATATTTCCTTAGCCAAGTATCGTAAGTAAGCAAAATTTTGTTGATAAAAATTTTTAAGAGATTTCCAAAACTGAAAATCAGATCCTGCTATGATACCTGGTTCTCGAAATATACGCTTCCAAAGTGATATAACATTATTTGCACACTTATCCGTCAACTTTTTCCTTACTTCAAAATCGTAAGCTATGAACTTACAAAGCACCATCTTTCTTATGAAAGATACTTATTCCTATACCTCCTTTAAATCCCTTAAAGTTGCTTCTGTTTTTGAACATCTTTGCCAACTACCAACCCACTTACGATTTCCAAAGGTCTTTTTGATAAATTGAACTTTTATGAGATAACATTTTGAAAAGTAAATTTTTGGCAATATAGGTGTTAACTAAAGACCCTTAACTATGAAAAAAAAACAAGAATCCGAGAGAAATGTGTAAGTCATCCGTAAGTGGGGTTTTTCGCCCTCAAGCTATTCAAAAAGAATATACAATATTTTTTTGTTGCTGGCCAAATCCTCGTTTACAAAAGCTCAAACATTTTTGCTTGAAGATGAGCTGTCACCATCAGTGACAGTGACATCGTCAAAAACCACACTACCAACACCACAATCTCCCCTCCCACATCATTCAGGTGCTAAAGAAATTATATATTTCGAATGGCTTACATGGCAATCATGTTGGAATGGGAGGGTAGGGTTGTTCGAAGGAAGAATGGCTTTCTTTGCATCTTAACAATTTTATTTGGAGTTGCGAGCATTGAGCAATTTCTTCAATTACTACGAATTTCTCTGCTGTGCGTTCGATTTTCTCCCTTTTCCCTGTTCTTCGTTCTATATCGACAGGCAGTTGATTTATGATTTCAAATTCACTTGATTGCGCTTCAGCACATCAGCTTAATTGTGGATAAGTAAATTGCCATCCCTTATAATATTCTTTGCCGATAACTGGGAAATTATATTTATGATGGTTTTTTTCTTCTTTTTCTTTCAAGTTGGAAGCACAAATATGCTATTGAACAGGGAAGGAATTTCCCCCTTCCACTGGCACTGCTACTGCCATATACGGATAGACAGACGATTGAATTTCTTTTACAAGAAACAAGATGGTGTTCTGCTTCTGAACATGTTGCTATTACATAACAGCTATAGCGAAGTCATGGTTGTAGCTTAGAAGATATTGAAAAGCAAAATTCAATGAACATAATATTAATGTAAAGGTTTTCTTACATTTCGCAAAATATTTCCGTAATGAGTTTTGTTGTGGTGCGGTTTGAATAAGGGGTGTCTTCCAGTGAACCAAATCTTTGAAGGTATTTATCGTGGAGTTACGTGTTCTCGAGAATTTTTGAAATTTAGAAAAAAATTGAAATGGAATTATTTGGAACCGATATAAACCTTGAACAATCAGGGTGTTAGAAGGAAAATCACTAAGGATTGAGTTTCCTAAGAAATTTACAAGGTTACTCATTGGAAATCACGTAGCCAGGTTGGAACTTTAAATTGAAACATTGAAAGGCAGAGAAAACTATGACATGTAAAAAGTTGCTGCTTAGTCATATCTAGTCAATAAAATGGGCCTATGGAGCTGTTTTGAGAAAAAACTGGAAAAGGCTGCTGGAATGGAGAAGGGCATAAGAGAAAATCTGAGCTGATTTTACTTTTCAAAAACCCAGAACTTCTCAAACATTGCTGATTCAACAGCGGCTTAGAACGCTTGAGATAATGCTCCGGCCCCTAAAGTCTCAAATCCAGTCCCGTGGGATGGTGCAGTAGAGCAGAACAGCGTAGCAGGTGGCGCATGGAAGTGGAAGAGGACCTCAACCAACTTGACATGTGCAGCTAGAGACAGCTAGCTTGAAACCCAGTTGGCTAGAAGTAGCTTGTTGGTTGGGGAGGGCTTGGTCCACCCTGGACTATAGCTCCTTGGAGCAATCTTATTAGTGCTCAAATTGTCAAAATGTGTCGATATAGAAGACTTTCTCAATAAAATGGTAATGACGTCCATCGAAGTGAAAAATTGAAGATAGATGGCAATTCTAAAGATTTCAAACCTCCTGTAATGGCAGTTCAAAATTCCTCCTTGAAACTGACATCTGATTCCGTCAAAAGGTGGTTTCAATATTTAAAGACTTTCCGGTTCGGAGCATTCGCTCTAGGTGACCCAGCCATTTCAGTCGTTGGCTTTTCAATTTTTTGTCTAGGTCGGTGTCGCTGTAAAGCGATCTAATCCACTGTTAATAGTATCGTCCATGGCTCTGCACCATATATCAAGACCGGGATGATAAGCGTGTTTTATTTTTATTTATGCTCGCTCAAGAGAGGACTTTGCTTCGCCAATGCCTTCTTAGCCCAAAAAAACAGCGATTGGCAAGAGTAATTCTTCGTTTGATCTCAGCACTGGCTGGTGTCATTTTCTGAGTAGATACCGGAGACTAAGTAGACAAAGTCACTGACTACCTCAAAATTATAGCTATAGTGAAGTGATTGTTCTGTTCGAGACGTCAGTGTTGGGTGTGCTTTCTTGTTGGCAGCATATATTTCATCTTGCCTTCATTCACCGTTAAACCCATCTTGGATTCACAGCCGTGCCACCTAAAAACAGAAGACTTTCCTGGCCTAAGGACACACTGATATAGACCTATCAGGTAGTTGACGAACGGCTCCAGGCATTCACAAAGTAGAAAAGATCTTGTAGGCAATGTTAAGGAGACTAATGCCTCTGTAGTTAGTGCAGTCCAGAGAATCAATTTTCTTCATAATCGAGCAAATAATGCTGAGGTGCCATTCATTGGGCATGCTTTTCTCTGACCATATTTTGCAGATGAGCTGGTGCATACTCCTAACCATTTCCTCGCTAGCCACTTTGAATAGCTCGGCTGCAAGGCCAGCAGCTCCAGCAGCTTTATTGGGTTTATGTTTAGATATAACTGTCTCCACTTCGTCGAGATCTGGTGGAAGGAATTGTTGGCATTTGTCGATCAGGTTGAATGTTGTAATCTGCATGGCAGCGAAATTCAGTTCGTCATCGCCGCTATACAATTTGCATAAATAATTTTCCATATCCTCAGCACTGATTGCGGTTCTACCACGATATTCCCCTGATCGTCATTGCAGGCTTTCGGTTCGGGCCTTGAAATCCTCGGAGGTTCTATTTACTGCTTGGTAAGGTTTCAAAACTTTATTCCGGCAATGACGTCCCTCTATTTCCTCGATTCCATGCTTTTTATGCTCTTTCTCCCGAGAAGCTGGTGTTCCTCTCTCCTATTCTGCTCGTAGAGCTCGCGAGCAGCTCTGGTACTTCAGAGTACAGCGCCGCTTTGTATGCCTGTTCTTTGACTGCATGTACATTGTACATGCCAGCATTCTTCGTCGAAGCAAGGGCTTCACTGTGGTGGTTGTGCGAGGTTCAGCACGTCAGAGGCAGCATCTTTGATGGCTTCCTGGCCATTCTTCCACTGGTTCATGATGCTTTAAGTTGGTGACATAAGACTATTTTTAAGAAAGCGTGAGAGACTCGATCAGAAAAGGACCTAGCGATTTCTTGTGATGGCTGAAACCGTCCGACGTCGAACTTTCTCACAGTATTTCCTTCTTTTGGCTTTGGTCTGGATATCCATAGCAATACCTTGGATACAACGAGGTAGTAGTCCGAGTCAACGTTGGCTCCTCGAAACGTTCGAACATCCTTGATACTGGAGGAGTAACTTTCGTCGATCGCAATGTAGTCAATCTGGTTTGGTTTAAGATGAGGGAACTGCGCTCAAGACCAGCTAAAACAACACAGCAAAGTCAATTAAACTGGGTTCGTTTTCGGATGTAGTGTCGTGTAGACTGTAGACTATAAACTCGGATTGTGCCACCAAAACGTATTCTCTTCTTGTTTGGCATTTTAATCAACCAAGACAATATTAATGTCACAGCCAAGACATTGCTCATATGTCTTGTCCAGGAGCTCGTAGAACTCGTCCTTGGTATCACCATCTCCTCTGTGGTGGCATGCGCTAATATGAGGCTGATGTTGGCGAATGAAGCCTTGATCCAAATTGTCGTGAGGTGCTCGTTCACATAGTTAAAGCTCAAGACTTCTTGCCTAAATCTGCCTCTAACGATGAATCCACATCCAAAAAGACGCTGCACTTGTGGTCGGTACTCGGCAACATTCACCGTAGTAGATATCGCAGTCTTTCAGTTTTCTTTTGCGCGGCCCATCCCATCACACTTCTTGGATGGCGTTGATGTCTGCTTTGTAGTAGTATAGGTCCTCTGCTTAATGTTCAGCTGCAGGTTGTCTAAAGAGAGACAAAACATTCCACGTACAGATCGGAAGATCGTTGTCCTTATTTCGTTTGCTTGGTTCGTCAACAGTAAATCCGTCCGCATCCGAGGCTTGTTTTTCCTTGGCAACTGAGTAGATTTACGAGGCTAGGAAGTCTCCCTGACAGCAAGACCCCCAACCATGGAGGACCCAGACTTCAAGGGCGGGGAGCCGGATTAACCGTTCTTTATAGGCCTGGGCCTTCGAATATGTCGTAAAAGCTGGTATAAGGTGTTCACTAAACAGTTCAACCTAACTGTAAACGGCACAGTTGATTGCATCTGAGGAATTCTTCTGCTACCGCTTTGAAGAAAGAAGAAGTGCCTCGTTTGTTGTCCCCAACAACCGTCCACAGGGATTGAAACAACATCTTCAATTGAGGTACTAGGCACCCGATATTCACCACGGGAAGGTGAGAGTAGATAGCCAGTGGTTGATACAACGAAAAACCCAGTGGACGCTTGTGTCCTCTTGAATGCACATGCCTACCCTTTGTACATCCACTTTGAACGCACCCCCTTTTAAGACCTCTAACTCTCCACTGTCAATGAAAGCTCCAACAAATTCGCCATCGGTTTCTTCTTTTCCTTTTTTTTTTTTTTTATAAATTCATTTTTATTTTCCATTCATCTTAAAACTATCTTAAAGCTAGACAAAAATTCATAAAAACTAGCCTACTTATCAATATCTTACAACTAACTTACTGGCCCCATTCGGGCGCTCTAAGTTAAACTAATAACTTAATGCTAATGCCTTTCAGCCTACGAACTATCTTCAAACTAGAATTCATTTCGGTTTTATTTTTCACCGAGAAGAATTTAAAAAAAACTCGGTATCTATGACTTTAATTTTGTGTTTTATATAAAACTTACAAACTAAATAAAACTAAATTAAAACTAATTAAAACAAATTAAAACTAATTAAAACTAATTAAAACTACTATAAAACTACTTAAAGCTACTTACAAACTACTTACAAACTAGAACAGCCACAGCAAGCATTTTCAGGTTTTTGTAATTTTTTTGTGTTTTTATTGGTTTTATATTTTTTTTGTGTTTTTATTGGTTTTAATTTTTTTTTTTTTTTTGGTGCCACCCTGACTGTCCCTACTTAAAACTAACTACCTAAACCTATGTAAGTCGGCCATGGCATAGAAAAATGCAGTCAACTTTTAAATATCCGAAGAATCTTCGTGTTCAGGTTTCAACCACCAGAACTGGTTCTCCTGCTTTACCCTGTCTTTTCGGTCCCGGTCGGACACAGTCCTACTGAACCGAAGGTGCTCCGCTCCGTGTTGTGCGAGGACGTCTCGACTGTAAAGGAGCCGCCGATCTACAGTTCTACGGCCGACGTGGTAGATTAGCGGAACCGCCGCTCTATCCTGGATCAGCCCTCGACTGTCTAAATAGAGGAATGCATCGGGCGGAATAAAGCCGCTTAGACGCACACTCCATATTCTATTTATTCTATTTATTTATTCGTTAAATAACTAACGATAGAAAGCTTACAAAACTAATTTTACATTACATTACAATTTAAATAAATATAGTCAACTACAATAATGAATTGAAAAAGGTTTCTTTGAATTTACAACTTTTAACATTGTCGTTTATAGAAGAAAATACACAATAATATTTATTGAAGACTGAAATCAATTGATTTAATGGACTATTCACACCATAATTTGTTCTACTGTAGATCGGACATAAGGGCAACTGTCTTCTTAAGCTTGCCTGACTATAACTGAAATTTAAACGACACAGAGCTGATGGAGATACTATTGACCCATTGATTAATTTTATAATAAAGCATAGCTGTATATATTGTCTATGTTTTGAGAGTAAAGGAAGATTAATTAACTTGAGTCTTTGAGAATAAGGAGGTAAGGCATGTCTATGCGACCACGGCAGAAAGCGAAGACAGAAGCGCATAAACCTTCTCTGGATACTTTCAAGTCTGTTTATGTGTACTGTGTAGTAAGGGGCCCATACCACGCATCCATATTCAAGTACTGGCCTTACAAAAGATACATATAAAAGCTTTAGAACGTATGGGTCCTTGAAATCACGAGAGAATCGTTTTATGAATCCCAGAATTTTATTGGCTTTTTTAATGACATAGTTATAGTGGTCGACAAAAGTTAATTTTGTGTCGAGAACAATACCCAGATCAGAAAAAACAGATAATCTACATAAAGAAGAAGAATCTAACATATAATTAAAAGTTATCACATTTTTTTTGCGTGTAAAACACATTGTTTTACATTTATCAATATTCAATAGGAGACGGTTTGAATTGCACCATTCCCTAAACCTATAAAGATCTTCTTGGAGTTTTAAACAGTCATTTATAGAAGTTACACTTTTGAAAATTTTAATGTCATCGGCATATATAAGAAAAGAGGAATTTTGAATAATTGAATTCAAGTCATTTATATATAAAATAAATAATAATGGGCCTAAGTGGCTACCTTGAGGAACACCAGAGTTGACTATAAAATGATCAGAGTGCTCATTACGAAATCTCACACTATAACATCTATTCATCAAGTAGGACGAGATCCACTTTAAGAAACACTCTCGTAATAGTCGTTTTTAGGGTAATAAGCCCCAAAAATTAAGCTGTTGGTCGAAGACATTGCTCTTGCAATGTGACCTCGAATAAGCTTCAGCAAGAAATTATCTATCCTGTTTATGTTGGCGCCGTTGTATAGAACCAGGTTAGAATAATAATGTTTGTACTCCGACTCTGGTGTTCTGTGTAATCCAAGGCAGCGTCTAAGACACTGCCTCTCAAACACCCGAATCTTTTCCATTTGAGATGGGGCAACGTTGAACCAAACCGGGCACCCATAGGCAATCATCGGCCGTATGAGGGCCATGTAGCAAATCACCTTCACCCTGCTGTCAAGCCGGCTGCTATAAAACAACCGTTTCGTCAGGGCAAAAGCTCCCCTAGCCCTGGACAGAGCAGCATTTATATGTCTGTCGAAATACAAATACTGATCCATCCAGATGCCAAGGTACTTTACTACATTTTTACTCGCCAGTGGCTGTCCATTTGGCCCTACGATCACCAGCTTACGCCAGTTCTTTCTCGTATCCCTTGTGGCTCCATGCAACGGAGTCCTAAACAAGATAGTTTCTGATTTCTGGAAGTTGATTTTCAACTTCCAGTCATCGCAATATCGCTGAATCTTCTCGATGTCACGCTGCAAAAGAATTCTGATGACCTCGACTTTTGGAGCTGTTCTGTACGCAATTAGATCGTCGGCATACGCAATTGCCTGAGTTAGACTACTTATCAGATCGCTGGTGTAAATGCTGAATAGAATCGGCGAGTTGACCGCTCCCTGCTGAAGACCATTTTTAATATTAAAGGTTGTGGCAGAAGTCACATTGCCACTCTTGACAACAAACTTTCTACCTTTGAGCATATCATAAAGCATATATAATAGTGGTTTACTAATGCCAAGTCTGGTCAGCTTTAGATAAAGACCCTCTAGCCATACGGTGTCGAAGGCCTTCTCCAAATCAACCAGACAGGCACCCGTACACTGCTTTTTTGATTTGTTCCATTGGACATCAGAAACGAGTTTAGACGCGGCATGAATGGTGTCATGTCCCGCCTTAAAGCCGAACTGATTATCCGGTATGATATTATTGTCCTCTGCCCACTTAGACAGAGCTCTATTGATAACTTTTTCGAATACCTTGCTGATACTCGGAAGAAGACTTATCGACCGGAGATTCACCGGATTGGAGTTGTCCTTTCCCTTTTTCGGGAGAGGATGCACCACAGCTGTCTTCCACCGCACTGGATAATATGCATTATTCAGAGCGTTGTTAAACAGTGTGGTATAAATGTCTACTGCTTCTTGGGGTAAATGTCGAAGTACAACGTTGGACATACCATCGACTCCTGCTGACTTCTTCTTCTTTAATGAATCGAAGATAAGCTGAAGCTCCACCTTCGTAATTAACAGGGAACTTGACCCATTTCGCTCGGCGATTATAGCGTTTGCCAAATGATCTTCATTAAACCCGGTGAAACCGAGGTTCTCTGATCGCCATTGCGTTATGTCATTCCGAAGGTAGAAGTGGTGGAGCAAGGCTCTGTTTTCCAGGTCATGGTTCGGGCGAATGCAAGCATTCACCTTGTACACTTGCTGGAAAGCAGCCCCCACAGCCTCCACTTTCTCCTGCGGATCCTCGACAATAAAGAGGTCATCGTGCAAGACGGCGTCCTCTGGATCAATTCCTGCTGTCAAAAGTACGTCTCTGTTATCTGTCGTTCTCTGGAGCTTAAGACACGGAAGGTCGTTCTGATCATTCCTTCTAAATATCTTGTTAATTTGGGGAAACATACTCGGGTCGCTAGAATTAACAGCCCGAATTTTGTTATCCCAATACAAATTAATCGCCATCCGATAATTTTCCTTTATTAGTTGGTTGATGTTCTTGATCGACGACTTCAGTGTCCTAATCTCCAGATTGTGTGGGTCAGTAAACCGTCGGTACAAAAGTTTGAGTCTTGTCAGCAGTCCACTTTTTTGTCTGTGTAATGCGTCAATGGTCGCATTCCGGTACATGTCCGTTGCGTCCCGTTGTTTGTACTTTGGGATTGTTCTGTCCATTGTTCGTTTGATTGTTTCGTCCATTTGTTCAAGATATTGGTCTATTTCGTTATTTGTCAAATTCCTGTCATTTGGTGGGGATATATTGTTCGAACTGATTTCGCTCGATAAGGCGTTGGTAAAGCGTGGCCAGCGCACCTTACTGTAATTGTAAGTATGCACAGGCACATACTCATCCAACTCCACGAGCTCGTTCGGAAGCTGTATTACGGCGGCGAGTCCGCAGTGGTCACTGTCGTACTCGATCGTTCGTAAACAGTTTCTTGGTCTTTGACCCACAGTGTCAGTCTTCTTCTTCTTCTTCTTCTTTTCCTTGTTCTTTATCATGTGCGCTTAGCTGTCAATTACAGTTTCTTCTCGCCCGTTCGCCGAGATGTCAAATTTTTTCATTTCGCCTCATTCCCATAGGCTTGTCACATAGCTTGGCATTTCATAATAATATGTATTTTCTCTTTCTACTTTAACGAATGTTGATAAAGCACCAAATCATTTTATTGTTTGGTTATTTTATATTTTATACCCGGAAACAGAACTTCACTCTTAAGACATTTTCTGTACAAACGATTGTCAATTATAACAATAGCTTTGTCTTAAATAGAAACTCACAAAAACTCCTACACATGCCTTCCCTTAAATTTTCCAGAAAACAATTACCAAAAGCAAACAAAATTTCTTCCTTGCAAGATTGTAATTAAAAAGCTGAGTGGATAATAGGCAGTAGCGAGTGTTACAAAGCCATTTATACTGTAAGACAAAAAAAAAACAAGAATGTTAAAACGCAAAAATCATCCATTTTCCACTTTAGTTTTTTTTTTTTGCAATTTCCCGAGGCCTCATTCGTGATTACCTTCTATTGACAAAGCCTCAATCTTTTACCCCGAATACAAATCATTGTTAACTTTAAAAGAAAATTCTAAAACCAAACAAGAATTTCCAATTCAAAATGAGAAGAAGAAAAACAAAAAACAACACAATCAAAAGTTTAATAAGAAAATGGAAACAACTTGAAAAATAATTTAAATTCTACTTTCCATTGGAATTCTAATTGGAAAAACAAAAAATAAACTCAAGTAGGAACACGAGTACATTGAAGGACAAAAGAAAAAATGAAAATCATTTTATTTTTTTTTAAATTAAATCAAGTTGACTTTGCGTGTTAAAGTAGGTACCTTACCTCTACTTGAGAATCCTTGAAAAAAAATAAATAAATATTAAATGACATCCTGGGAAGGATATATGATGTATCCTTAAATCAAAAACTTTCCAAATCTCCATCATGATGTTGAATTTGAAATTTATAACATTTTTTTCTGACAGTTGTTATAATTTTTGAAGGTCAGTAGGATAAACTTGATTTTATAATTTCAATCCTTACGTTGACACCGACAGAAAAATGATTTTTAATTTAAAGGAAAAAGTAATTTATTCCATCTTTTCTCACCTAAGAAACAAAACAGAAAAGGATCCACCATCACACTGTAGCAATTGAATATCTTCCTTTAAACTCATGTAGGTATACATTCCTCGACAAATGACACCATTTACACATGAAAAATAATAATATTTTTAGAAAAGTGAATATCCTTTTTGTTGCCCTGTATTTTTCCATTATCCTTCATAATATTTACATCCGACATTAATATGTATGTTTTTCCATGTCACAAATTTTTCGTTTCTTTTTTCAAAACACATTTTCTTCAATCTCTCTCTCTCTCTCTCTCTCTACAGAAATATGAATCTTTATTAGATATTGCAATGTTAATGTAATATTCCCTTTCCCATACAGGACTGGGTAAAGCAAATCCTTCTGGTAACCATGCAGCAACCTTCACCTCTCGGTTTGAAAAATGAAATTTCTACTCATCCACCCTTTCTTGAACAAAAATATTCGAGGATTGGATTCATTTTTTAATAAAACGTAGTCAACTCACTTTGGATTCGTTTTATCTTGTTATGTAAGTATCAGGGGCATATTTGGCATTTCTTAGGCCTGAGAGATAACCAAGATGGCTACAAAAATAGTTTAAACCCGGTAAAATGTGCGAAAGGGTTGAGAAAGTGTTTTTTATTTAAAAGAAGATGGTGCACACAGCCTCCCAGCTCAATGAAATCGAAGAGTATCGCGATCGAAACAATACCCGGAAGTTTTTTAAAAAGTTAAGCAACTAGCTGCACTGCGTTTTTAAAACTGGAACGAAACAGCTGTAACAGATGTATTCAAGCAGTATTTCCAGCAGCTGCTAAATGGACATCAGGTATAGAAGCTTGAAAACAACAAGGCTGCCGAGTCTTATGGTCTACCAGCGGAGCTCCTCAAGCACGGAGAAGATGTGTGATGTGTCGAAAGGGTGCAAACATCAACCAAGTTCGGGGCACAATAGATCTTTAGGTCGCAGTGCACCTATCCCCTATTAAATTCAAGTTCGAGTGAAAGGAGGAATGCCCGATGACAGGTCTATCAGCTCCATGTGTTCCATCTACAATTAGTCGATGCTATGTACTACAGGAACTATCAACGTCGCATTCAAGATCCTTTCCAACGAACTGTGTTATCACCATAAGCCGTTCTACAACACTATAATCGGAAAGTAGCTGTGTTGCTTCCATCCAGGCTGATCGGCCATAGGCAAAATATTTAAAGCACTATTTTCAACAGATCTGTCCAACTTCAAGGGTATGCCGATAACATCGACATCATCGTCCATTGCCAAAAGGCTATTAAAGAGTCTTTCAAGGCAATTGAAATATCAAGCAAAAGAACTTTACCATTGAAAGCAACTAATTGGAAATAGTTAAAGGGTTCAGCTCAAGAGAGCCATAAATTCGAGCAAAAGGCAAAAAAGGGAGTATCTCCGCCGAGTTGTCAAGAGCGACACCTGAAAACTAGGCTATTATTATGCAAAAACTCGGAGCTCAGCTGGCCAGCCTTTCTCTAAATGAAGAAAAAAATGACGCACATTGTGGATACAATCTTCCCAACTCATCCAGTCGAGACACCATATCGGCCCAACGACAGGATATTCCATCATCTTTCAGCGAAGAAGAGTTGATAGCCCTAGGACCTGACGGAATACAAACGGAAGTGCTGAAAGTGACCGCGCAAGTTAGCCCTACACTTTTGCTAAACATGAACAGCTGCTTAGAGAAAGGGGTTCTTCTCAAGAACTGGAAAATGCAACGTTTCAGGGAGGCTCTTGAGGAAGATGATGAAACGGCGTGGCGACTCACCGTTGCAGTACAGATAGAAGGAGACTTGCCGAAAGGCAGGATGCCTTTAAAAAATCCCACTACGATCGGAGCGATAGAGGAAGTTGTCGAGGTCACCCAAATCACTTAAGATGGAAACTACTACTCGAGGCGCATCGTATTATTGGCAACTCTGGATACCAAAAACGCCTTAACTCGGCCAGGTGGAGTGACATGTTGAGCGCACTTGAGAGGATGCTCTCAGCATCCCAGCCTATCTCTTACGGATGGTGAAGGACTATCTCAGACCGTGAGCTGATCTATGAGACCATGGAGGGCACTTGAAGAAATAAAATCACCTCCGAGGCAGCACAGGGATCAATCTTGGAGCCTGATCTGTGGAACATTTCTTATGATAGCATTCTTCGCATGGACATGTCGGAAGATACCTTTGTGGTAGGGTATGTTGACTACTTTGCCGTGTTAATAACGGCATAAAATAACGAAAGTGCGCAGTCGAATTTGGACCAAGTGAGACATGTCGGGCAATTCTGTTCGGGTGAATACGGTCTAAGCTTGGCAAGTGAAAAAAAACTAAGGTAGTCCTTCCGCGGACTTAACTTGACACAAAACTATCTTTCTGGTAACAGATAAAAGCCACAGGTGAACGAGCATCAAATGTCATAAAAATGCTCAGCAGACTGATGGCGAACATAGCTGACACAAC
The DNA here is from genome assembly GCA_963921185.1 of Dasysyrphus tricinctus. Lineage (NCBI taxonomy): Eukaryota > Metazoa > Arthropoda > Insecta > Diptera > Syrphidae > Dasysyrphus > Dasysyrphus tricinctus. The sequence continues at coordinate 208,004,748 of OY992531.1, read as the reverse complement.
GGCAAGCAAGTGGAAGCTATTGAAGTCAACAACGCATGCTATTCTCCTTTATGGAAGCGAGATCTGGGCGTATGCCCTACGATAAGCAACATACCGGAAGCAGATGGTGACAGTCGCAGGACTCGGGGCTTTTAGTGTGGCTACCTCGTACCGAATGGTGTCGGAACCTGCCACCCTTGAAGTTGCAGGAGTGACTCCCATTGATCTTGTAGTGACACAAAGGAAGTACCTTCGCGACCAAAAGGCAGTAATTGCAGTGTAAGAAGCAACCGATGATGCAAAAAAGCTTACGAAACAGAAGTGGCAAAACCGTAAAATCTTGGAGAGAAGGGGACGATGGAGGGTGACGAGGCTGATTGGGAATGTGGCTGAGTGGAATTACTGAAAATATGGTGAATTAAACTACTACGTCTTCCCAATTTCTAACCGGATGCGGGTATTTCAACGTCTTTCTCCATAAAATCGCGGAATCGAACAGCCTAGCCTGCTCGTACGGAGACTCTGTAAGGGACGAAGACGATGCTTTCCTCTTACCCTTCAGCAGATGGAATGTTGAACGTCGAGATCTAGTGAACAGCATTGGTGACATCACGCCAGAAAACAAAGTGCAGACGATGCTGAACAGCGCCAAAAACTGGCCTGGTTTTTCAGGCTTTAAGACACGGTAGTGAGCTGAGCCTGGGACGGCATAGAAGGGGATATTCCCTTCGTCTTTGGTTGATATTAGATCCTCATCTAGTAGTTCCATTGCTTCGAGGTACCGCTGGTCAAGATGTCTTGGCTGGTTTACAACTCCTCCTATGAGAGGGTTCGGGTGGTTGATCAATTTCTGCAGGCACCGTCGTCGGCTGGAATTGATGAGGTATCTGTCAAGTGGTTGAATGTTGGCTTCTCATAGAGTCTCTTGTTGCTGATGTGTTCCTTACGAATCCTGTCAAAGTATATCCCTGTGCAGATCCGCAAGATCTTCTTCTCGAATATTGCGAGCTGGTTGATGTGGGTTTTTGTCATCATGTAGCAAATGGGAAAACAGTACGTGATGATCGGCCTGGTGAGCTACTTATAAAGAAGTAGCTTGGTCTTCTGGCCGAGTCCATTTTGCTTTCGTATCAGTGGATGAATGCGGTGGAAGGTAAAATTGCCTTTCTTAAGGACAGTTGCTGTATATGGGTTGAACCGGTAAAGCTCGTTGAACTGTTTGCCCATTGCTGGCTACCAGTTGGGTTCCGTGGGGAAAGGAGATCTTGAAACCTGCAGTTTGTGGCTGAAGAGGATGTTTTGGAGGGTCTTGGTCATCTGAAGCAGATGAGTTCTGATTTCGCCGAGTTGATTTTGAAGCCCCCGTGCTGGTAGTATTCGTAGAGTTTTCTGATGTGAGCATCGACTCTTCTAGCAGCAAATACTGGTGACATAGAGTTGGCGTACGTGAAGGAGTCATCAGCAAAGAGGAGAGTCTGAGTGAATTTTGGCCGTGGTTGGTTGGAAGTGTATATGTTGAAGAGGAATAGTCCTAGTTTTGATCATTGGGCAACTCCAGCTCTAGTTATCCTTGATGTTGATTGGCAGCTTCCTATCTGAACGAAGAACGATCTGCAATGAAGAAAGTTGTTAATAATTTTAATTTGTGATTGTGGAAATCCGAGTTGGCAAGGTTTGGGGATAAGTCCCTGTATCCAAAAACTGTCAAAAGCTTTTTCGATATCAGGATAACATCCGACAGTGACTTGGTGACAGTTTAAGTATAAGGCGACATCATGCTGGAACTTCTTAAGTGGATGGAGGGTTGAGTTTTTTCTCGGAACCCGAACTGCATGTCTGGGATTATGCGATTGTCGCTGCAGAATGATTTCAGCCGTCTGAGTATTAGCTCTTCGAGTATCTTGCTCATGTTGCATAGTAGTGAGATGGGCCTGTATCCAGAGACGTCCTTGTTGTTGTGCTTCTTCGGTACAGCCACGATTTTTGCTTTTTTTCATTTGCTTGGAAAATTGCAGTTGTTGACGCAGTTATTCAGCTTTATTACCATGAAGATCATCACTGACTGAGGCAGTCTCTTCAGGACGAAGTTGGAGATATTTTCCGGTAATGTAGATTTTTTGTATGGCTTCTTTGAACTATTTCTTCAATTTCTTCCGGGCTGGTGAATTCAGGATTGTCTGTTGGATCGCTGGCAGGATTGGTTTTGCTGAAAACGACGGAATCTTGGATTAATTCAACACGTTGTACTGAAGAGTTCACTTCATCTAGGAAGTCATGGTCTGGTGGTGGATTTGGTTTGAAGTGTTCTTCAAAATATTCAGCAAATTCCTTGGCTTTATTTTCATTTGTGGTAACCTCCCCAAGAGTTGATGTGATGTCTTTTGGCATCGGCGGCGGCTTTTTACCGATGATACTGTTGATCTTTTTTAAGGTGTCAGGCCCAGCTTTCCTCTCTTCTGGAGGAGGATGTCGTTTTGGTGTTTCACGGAGTTCCTAAACATGATGTTCACACAGTTAAGTTTTCTTGAGACGGCCCGGTAGCTCCTGTTGTTTGTGTTCTGTTCTCGTTGGTAGATTCTTTGAAGGATTTTCCTTAGGTGCTGTCTGTGGCTGTAGAAGTTTTGTATATATACTGGCAGATGTTGGTATCTGTCCCGAGAAGTTCTTTGCTATTTCTGGTTATCGAGGGAATTGCTGATGACAACTTCCAGAGAATCTATAGCAGCATCTATTTCAGCATCTTGGAGGTTCCTGTTTTCTGGAGGTAGGATGATCGAGTCATCTTGAGTGTCCATCCATCGGTGATGCCTGGCGTTGACTGACTTTGCGTATGACCGAAAGGGTTATTTTTATTCTTTTTCACTAAAGACTGAATGTGAACTGTATGATTGGTGAACGAAAAATAATAATGATGTAGATTTTTCTGTGAAGTCATGTATCCAAGATTTGTGTGAATTATATGTAGGTATGTGATGAAGTACAATTCTCACTTGTAACAAAGATTACCAAAGGGGAGTAACTTTGAATGCTTCGTTACATACCTGCGTTGAGAGAATTACCGCTAACCTTATTCGCTATTTCGAACACATTTGATATTGTGATCAAGACCAAAACCCTTTGCCTGTGTTTTCAACTACATTAATACGCTCCTGGTTTTCGTTTTGGCATGCCTAGAACTAAGTTATTTGTGACGATACTCCCAGTCTGTATTTCAAGCCCTTCATGTGCAATGGGCTAATTATATTCGGTCCATGTCGTCTACGTATCCGCTTGGTTACCCTCTTGCTATTTTATGGAGTAGCCTTTAAATGTACCTTTGTATACACATACATTTGTGTGTCTATAGAGAAACGGGACAGAAATAAGACCGAAAAAGAATAAAGCACACGATTTAGTATGCTTCCACCATCATTTTTGACTAAAACCGGTCCAGTGCTGTTGGGTGCTATATCCGTATGCGATTTGATACGAATTTCATTTTAAATTTTTCTATTTTTTTTTAGATAGCGAAGGGTGGTTGAGATTGAGATTTGCTGCTACAACTTACTGTTAGGTATTTACTATCTGATGACTGATTGCGGACACCAACCGACTACTGGGAGAGGGTGCGATATTGGTGGGATATCCTTTCTGCTTCTGCTATGAATTTGAAATCTCTCAAGGGACTTAATTTTAAATTAAATCTTGATATGGAAGAGAAATGTTTAGCCCGCTGCTGCTGATGCTCGCTGTTGTACTGTCGAATAATATACGCACATATGCGTATACATATACCAAAGGGTGTTGGATATTCCTTTAATAAGCGATAGGCAAACCAAATGGTAGGATGAGCATGCACGCTTTGCGTTCTCATAGGAACACCAAAAAAAAACGAAATCGTAGACAAAGACCAGTCAGTTTGGAAGAGCACCCTTCGACAACACAGGGAACAAGAGTCCTTTATTTAATGTCCTGTCATTCAGTATTTAGGATAAGGAGGAGGACTTTTTTTCGAGGATTGCAAATCAGAGATGGAATGCTTTAATAAATTATCCCAAAGGATATTTCGTATATATTTTGTTGCACGCTAGGTAGAGCGAGGGGAAAATATAATTTCAATTTTTTTTTGTTGGGATTATATTAATGTAATAACGATTTGGAGTGCTCTTTATTTTTGGTATGTCCTGGAAAGGTCCTTCAATTTTTTGCATTTTATTCGTGTTTTATGTGCGATATCTACCTACATGCATTTTATTTTCTGAAGGGTTGTTGGAATTTTTATTTCGTTTTATTATTGTTGTTGTTTGATGGAACCAATTCGACTTGAATTGATAAATAATAATAATGGGATGAAAAATGGACAACACACATCAGGATGGGTCTGCCCGCGCCGCTGTCTCTGAAATGCATGCCTGCTTCTGCCTACTTCTGCCTGCATGGATGGATGCATAAATGCATGCATAACTACATTTTTGATTTGTTTTGGTTTAATTATAAATTCAAAATGGTGAAAATGCTAATTTTAATCTCTGTTCTTTATTTTTGCAGTAAAGAATAACAACATAACAGCAACAAAAGCCACAAAAAAAAAGGACGAATATAGGTATAGTTGGATTAGTTGCGTAAGGAAGAGGATTTGTGGGAAAAAAACGTGTGTAGTATGTTTGAACGATTGAGGGTGTTGCTTGGTTCACAAAAAAAGGATTAAAAATACATTGCTATAGCAGCTAACTCATGTTGTGGTGTTGTACTGTTTTTTTTTTTTATTTTATACGAATGTATGGGGAGTTGTTTTAATTGGCAGTGGTTCTATTGAGGCATGTAGTAGACGAAGATTTGCATAAATTGGTTTCAGAGTTACCGTGACTAGAATACACGGATGGACGATGATAAATGGACTATAGATATAATTTTTGTTTACATATTCAATGTTTGAAAAAAAGAGTTGCAATCTCCTGAGGGTAGCATTTCTTCCATTTTAGGAATAAATGAAAAATAAATTAGTCAATGTAGTTAGAGCAAAGGAGTAGCAATATGAATTTGCTTTAAGGTTTAAGCTCAACAAAGATGGCTTAATTTTTCTAGAAGTACCTCTACACTATCTCACAAAGTATAAATACCTATATGTCAGAATAAAGTGAGAGGGCTTGTAATGAGTTGTTTTCATATTTTTCTTCAACACTTGCTTACTTACTTACTTAGGTGCCAGTTATAGCTTTCATTGAAACTCATCATTGAAATTTTTAATGATTGATTTTGAGACGTTTAGGAAGTAAAATCAATTATTATTTTGATGGACGGTTAAAGCGCAAGACTTAGTAAATATTTCCAGCCAAAAAAATAATTCAAATAGGCCCAACTTTCCACATAAAACGACTTTTCTTATTTCAATGATTGAACTACCTTACCAATGATCATTGAAAAATTAAAAGTCTTTTTTTGTGGAAAGTTGGGCCCATTTGAAATATTTTTTTTGCTAGAAATATTAATTAAGTCTTAAGCTTTATTTGTTCATCAAAATAATTAATGATTTTGCTGTCTAAACGTCTCAAAATCAATCATTAAAGTTTTCAATGATCAGTTGCAATGATAGCTATAACTGGCGCCTTAAGGAGGCGCTACAGTCCGGGATAGACCAGTGCCTCAATCAACAAGCTTCTTCCAGCTGGCTCGGTTTTTTGCTAGATGTATCCAGTTTCACACGCCAAGTTGGTTGAGGTCGTCTTCCACTAGGCGTTTTTCTTTTTTAATTCAGAAAAGAGCTCTGAACAGAGTCCGAGCATGCCGAGCATGTTCTGAACATCATCTGAGCAAGTTTGTTCTGACCACCCTGAACTATTTTTGAAATACACATGAACACTAGCTGTCAAATGCTATGCGTTCAGCATTGAACTCAGTCTGCTCAGTCATTTCATTCTGAGCTCATAGAGCGCGCTCTGATCAAACTCTGAACACACTCAGAACGAAAAAAGAAATACAAATTTTTAGCTCTGAACGCTCAGAGCTAAAAAAGAAACACAACTTTTTGTTTGACAGTTCAGGCTCTGCTCTGAATTAAAAAAGAAAAACCCCTACTTGCGTGCGCCACCAGTAACGCTTTCCTCCTTTATGTATACTGCGCCATCTCACGGGGCCAAAGCAATTATGTCCTAGACATCCCAGTCGTTGGTTTTTCTTTTTTGTGGCTAAGTCAGAGAATTTTCCTCTCAAAACGGCCTAAAGCATTCTCATCCACTGTTGATAGTGTCCATGCTTCTGCACCATACGTCAGGAACGGGATGATAAGCGTCTTATAGGCTTTTCACACCAAACCCCAAAACCGGTTTTCGGCGAAAACATTTCAAAAACTCGAAAACCATTCACACTGAACATTACACGTTTTCGTGTGACATTCCAGTTTTTTTTACACAAACCACGCACAATTTTCTTTATTTTCTTTAATTTTTTGGAAATAAAAACGGTGATTTATTAAATAAATGGGATCCATATGAACAAATTGACTTACCACACACAATTATTTATCAATTTTAAATAAATTATTTTATTTTGAGATTCGAATTTTATATTTGATATGACAGAATTTCGTCAGCCGTTTTCAGTTTCTTTTGAAAGGATCCCATCAGTTTCTTTTTTGATACTTCAATAGGCGCTGAACTCATTGAAAGGTATGTTTGTTTTGTTCATCTCTGAATTCCAATAAGTTTTCAACTGGTTTTATATAAAACTTGTGTTATACAAAAACCTGAAGCTACAAAAAATTGTCACGGTAAAATTTGCCGTGACAAAAATCGTTCTTTCTGTTGTCCAAATCCGCGTTCCTACCTTTCCAGTCTTTTTCATTCCTAACAGGTGTTTCTTTCAATGTACTGAGAGAGAGAAGGGCAGCCATGGTCCATCAGCCATTGGTTCACTCTCTCAGTATCTTGATGAAACAAAAATCGTTTATCACTCCTGGCACTAAAGTGGGTGAGTGATCCACTCCACACTAAATAACAGACGAGCGGTCTGATTGTATCCAAAACGCGGGTGACAGATGGTCCCCGAATATTGACAAGTAACTGACAGACGGGCGGTTTGTTCTTAACCATAATCCAAAAATAAGCTTGGGTGACAGTTGGTCCCTAAACCCATGATGTAACTCCTAAGAGAATGGCCGCGTGCCCAACACAACTTTGCACTATCGAAACATGGAAATTTCGGTGAACATTTGGTTCCCGATTACGATGTGACTCTCAAGAGAATGGCCGAGTGCCCAACATATCTTACTTAACAATAATACTGTAAAAGATGGAACGTTATCGTCTTATTCCCCCAAGCCCCTCAAATCTAACAAAAATCCACCGAAGTAGTTTGCTTAGAATCGCGAGTAGGGAAATAATTGCCAACTTACCTCTCCGAATTTAGAAATATTGGTTATGGTTACTTATTGTTTGTTTTCGCTTCCGAAGTTCTCTTTTGATTTTTTGTTGGGTTTCTTGAGAATTTTGGAGGGGAAAAATGTAGTCTTTATTCGAAATTGAATTGTTTGACCTTTTGCGCTTTCTTTTTTTCTTTTGATTTTCTCAAAAACAGTGGGAAAATGGTTGAATGCGTTCATCGTATTCGCCGCTCCTGGAAGTGAAACCAGCGATCGGCGAATTAGAGGATGACGAGGCATAAACCAAATATATATGCGAGTAAGTAGGACCGCCGGATTGCGTAAACGGTAGCGCTCTTCAGCAGCTTAGCTGAGAGTAGCTTACAAATGCCGTGATCGAAATCCGCGGCTTCCGATTGGCTGAAAGCACGGGGGATGAGAACAAGAAGTGGTTCGAATAGACATCGAAAAATCTGGACGGACACTTCTTGTGAGAAGACCATAGAAATCGAGTGCGAGAAATTTAGAAGACGAGGAGAAAGTGAAAAAGGTTAAAGAATTTAATTTTGGTAGAAAAGTAAAGTAAAGTGAAGTAAGGTATAGGAAAATTGAATTGGAGTTTGAAAGAAAATAAAGTGAAATTGATTGGAGTTAAGAAGAATTAAAGGAGAATTTCGAAGCAGAAAAAAAAGGAAGAGAAGTTGGCGAAAAGGAAATTTTCTACAGGAGGGAAAGTTGGCAATTTTTCTTTACCCAACAAAGAAAAAAAAAGATAAGTAATTGGTTTCAGTAGGTAGATTTTCAAGTCCTTTAAGTCGTTTCTGTTTGTGGCAAAATTGTGCTATTTTAAAGAAAAAGTTCGGTTGGTTTTTGTTTCCGCTATTTTTTTTCCTGAAATTGCAGGACTCGTGACCCCGTAATTTTTCCTTTGTTCATTCGGGACAAAGAGATAACGTTCAATCTTATATATACTTCTTTGTTATATTTGATTGAAAAGATTTTGGGTTTTAGCCCTCCGTTACGCAAGGTTTCCCAAACAAATAAACAATTTCACTTCCCAATTCGGGAATATAAATTTGTTCTTTTTTTTTATTTAAAATTCTTTCACCGTCGGATTCGCTTCAGAAGGTTTGTAATTTCCTTCAAAAACAAAAAAAATTGCTGGCGCCCTTTTTCTTTTTTTTTAGGTACTACGCCCCTGTGGCAATCAAAATACTCAATTACAATCCAAATTAATTGGAAAATAATTAATCGTGTCGATCAAATTAATTGGTGAAACCCACCCCTTAATCTGAATTAGCCGTGGTGGTAGCATCCAAGTGCTACTCGGGGTTACACTTCGAATTCGATATTCGAATAATATTTCGTCTCCTTTTGTGTTGACATTCTTGTTGCAACCAAAAGTACATAAGTCATTTTTTTTACTTCGTGCGTGCCGGTCGGTTTTATTTCGTCGTTCGTTTGTTTTGCAAAAAAAGTAATTAATAATTTATTATTCGGTTTCGGTTCGCGTAGAAAAAGTGTAACAAAATGTATGATAAAACTTGTGTTTTCGATTAAGGTTTTTCTCCAAAACCGATATTTTCGCGAAAACCGCGTTTTGGGTTCGGTGTGAAAAGGCTATTATACAGCGAAATAAGTTTAGTTGCTCGAGAGAGGGCTTTGCTTCTCAATTGCCTTCATAGCCCAAAATAACAGCGATTGGCAAGAGTAATTCTTCGTTTGATCACAGAGCACTGGTATTGTTCGCCGAGTTGATAGCGGAACCTAGGTAGACAAAGTCTTTAACTTCCTCAAAATTATAGCTGTCTGTAGTGACGTTGGTGTTGGGTGCCCTTTCTTGTCGACAGCACATATTTGGTCTTGCCTTCATTCTCCATTAAACCTATCTTCTTTGCTTCCTCCTCAATACTAACGAAAGCATCGCTGATGTCACGGTTTGTTCAACTGATTATTTCACTATCGTCGGCGGCGTAAGCGAGTGTGGACAGACTTTTGAAATATTGTGCCTCTGGTGTTGACGTGAGGGTTTTGCACTATTTTTGCAAGAACGATGTTGACGAAGTCGCATGACAGCGCGTCGCCTTGCCTAAGGCCTTTTTTAACAAAGGTTTCAGTGAGGTCTTTGCCGACCTTGATGGAGCAGCGTTCATTCTCCATCTCCATCCTCGTCCTGCACGAACGGACGAGTTTGGGAGGGATGCCAAAACTAGACATTGCTTTATATAGTTCGTCTCTATAGATGCTGTCATATGCGGCCTTGAAATCGACGAAAAGGGGGTGGGTATCGATTTGAAACTCCTGGGTTTTTTCCGAGATCTGCGCTAGTGCGAATATTTGGTCAGTGGTGGACTTCCCTGGCTTTATTGCACTTCAATTTAAGTATAGCTATCTTTACTTCATCGAGATTGTGTGAACGGTATTGTTGGCTTACATCGTCCAGGTTAAATGGTGCAATCTGCATGGCAGCGGAGTTTGGCTCCTCATCACTGTTATACAATTTGCAGTAATGATTTTTCCATATCCTCAGCACCGATTGCGATTCTACTACGATGTTCTCCTGACCTTCCTTGCAGGCTTTGGTTCGGACCTTGTCACCCTGGAAGGCTCTGAAATTCTTCCGAAATTCATTGCTGCAATGATATCCCTCTATATCATAGATTGTGTGCTTCTCCTGCTGTTTCCTTTTCCTTCTGCGAAGCCGGTGCTCCTCTATCCTCTTCTGCCCGCAGAGATCGCGAGCAGTTCTGGTCCTTATATTCAAGCCACTTTGAATGCCTGTTGTTTGGTTGCATGTACTTGCCGGCACTCTTTATCGAACCAGGGGATTCACTCTGGTAGTTGTTCGAGGTCCAGCACGTCAGAGACAGCATCTCTGATGGCTTCCTGGTAGTTCTTCCATTGGTTTTCGATACTTGAAGTTGGTGGCCTTGGACTTCTTTTAAGAGGGTGCGAGAGATTCGATCGGAAAAGGACCTGGCAATTTTTGCATCTGTATCCGTCCGACGTTGAATTTCCTCACAATATTTCCCTGTTTTGGCTTTGGTTTGGATATCTGTAGCTTTACCTTTGCTACAACGATATAGTGGCCCGAGTGCCTTGCATTGATTGCAATGTGGTCAATCTGGTTGGCGGTGATTGACCAATAATTCCCCATGTCCTCTTGTGAATATCGAGATGCGGGAGTGGATATTAATATACAATGCCATGATAAACAACGCCGCAAACCGGGATAGATGGAGGCCATCTGTTGCTGCCCTATGCTCTAGGAGAAGTAGAAGTGCTGCTGCGAAGACTGCAGTGAATGGACTGCATATATGCGACGCTTATCAGGGATGTGCTTTAAAAGTTTTGCTGGACATAGCAAGTTAAAATTATAAAAAATGTCAATATCGCTAAAAAACTTGACGCCTACGAAAGTATGTTCACACACAAAACAAACAACCTAATGAACAGCGACAGTGGAAATATTGTTTCAAATTTATTTAATTTGCTATACAATCGTATATTCATTTTTTTGACTGACTGTTAAGTCTGATTTCATAACTTGTCACTCTTATTTAGCATAATAATAGTTTTTTTTGTTTACTTTGTTTTGATTTTCTTTTCTATTTTGACTTTTTGTAAGCTATTTTGTGTATTGCCGATGATGAGTCGCGAATGACTCGAAATGCATTTAATCTTTTTTAAAATAAATATAGAAAATGTTAAATAAGTAGTGTTTTTATTTTATTTTTTATTTTATTTGTATAATTGTGGTCAATAAGGTGATATTCATAACAAGAACTATATATTTCATAGTATCATCTAATTTGCAGATGGGATATGTGGAGCTGATAGACCAGTCATCGGGCATGCTTCCTTCCACTCAAACTAGGGTTGCTCAAGAAACATCGATACATCGAAAGCATCGATGTTTACTATTCGATGTATCGAATAAATCCGATGTTTCGCACCCTTTCGATGTTTACCGATACATGATACATCGATGTTTTTTTATTCGATGCATCGAATGAAGCAAGCATTGAAAAGACTCACTCAAAGTGCCAAATCTACAGTTAAATATCCGAAGATTTCAGCCTTTGGAGTGACCATTACTAACTAGTTCACAAAAACTGGAAAACCAACAAAAATGAAGAAAGTGTTTGTGATAAGCTTTCCGTGTACTTGAGGGCACCTGTTGGTCGTCTCAGTAAAAACCCTTTGGAAATATGGTCCGATTACAAACAACAATTCCCAAAGCCTTACAAAATTGCGTACCAATACTTGACTTTGGTAGCAAGCTCAGTACCATCAGAAAGACTTTTTTCAAAAGCTTCACAAGTCTTAAACCAGCAACGTAAGGAAAGCGCGTAAATAAAATTTTATTTATGCAAAGCTTAGAACAAAAGTATTGGGATTTTTAATTTCAAAATAAAAGCGCCCATATTATAATAAATTAAACCGAAATTTATTTTAAGATTTTGTCTTTTAGATGTCAAATCTCTCGATAATAGTGCCAAGTTTGGGAAAATATGCAACTTCAAGCATTCACTAAACATGCTTTGAGATAAAACTTGTTTTGAAATTCGTTAATAATCCCTAAGATTGCTTTATAATGAAACGTATGTAATATAAAATTATAAAATCTTATTTTGAATAAAACTCATTAAAAAATAAAAAATATATTTCATTTTTTCATTCGATACATCGAAAACATCGATGTTTTTATGCGATGCATCGACAAACATCGATGTAAGGTTACGATGTATCACATCGAATAAAACATCGATGTTTTTTTTCCATGAGCATCCCTAACTCAAACTTTGTTGATGAATTAATGCAAGCCACCTTGCTCCACTCCCAGCTAATAATTTTGCCCCTATAATCATCCAAAGAAGCTTCTCATAATAAAATGAATTCCTATGTGAGCTGGAGGTCAGTTTTTGTTTTTATTTTTATAGAATTGTGACGTTTCGGGCGTGGTTACACCCTTTTTTATAAAAATAAAAACAAAAACTGACCTCCAGCTCACATAGGAATTCATTATATTACTAAAAAGGTCACGAATAAGGATATAACTTCTCATAATAATTTCTTGCAATCATATAAGCATTATATAATACTCCATAGAGTTAAAAAGGCGCACTTTTTAGGCTTCTATTGGACCTTTATGGAGTAAATTCAGTTGCCCGTTAAGAGGTCTTATAGCAGAAGGTGGAAAATGAAAACAAAATACTTCACAATTGATTTATATTTATTTATTTTTATTTTTATTTTATTTTATTTATTTGCTGATATTTTTTTGAAAAATTTGATCTAAAATGCAATCTTAGAATTTATTAAATATTATTTAAGTTATAAAAATTACAAAGTTTCTCTGCGATTCGAATCATGGTCCTCTCGAGTCCATCACGCTAACCGCTCGGCAATGGAAGAATATATTTATGATGATGAAAAAACTTATTCATTTATTCCACACTGCTGGTATTTGGCTATACTCTTTAGTATACTAGAATTGGTTTGTGCTTTCACTAGTATAGCAGAAATGGTTTGTGGCTGCACCTAAACATACCAATACAAACAATATAGAAACTGGGTCTTTATTGACTGGAGTGGGTTCTCTTGACCTGATACCCATTTAGCATTTTCTGAAAAACATTTACTTTCCCACGTTCCTCAAAGAGCATTTCGTTCTTAAAACCAACAGCCAGTTGCTTCGATTTTGTATATCCCTTTCAGTTGTTATTTTGATCGCTAGACCCTTCGATCTCCTTGAGCTAGAAGGCTGTATACGCCCTTTTCTTTTTATATGCAGGATCTTCTCTGATATTATTTGGTTTTAAGCTTATTTGACAACGGCAATGCACCGCAAGTTTAAATTCGTATAAATGAGCAGTGGTGCATTTATTCTACATAGAATCTTTAACACGATGCGACGTTTGTGCACGTTAGCCGTTTGGTATAATGCTGCGAAAAAACGTGTGGTACATCGCCGTGTGAACTGGGCCTCAAACAAGAGCACCGAGAGAGAGAATTATTGAGCAAATAGAAGAAGACTCTGCATATTCTTTCTATAAGGACGTATGCAGCCTCCTAGCTCAAGTTGAGATCGAAGAGTCTCACAATCGAACTAGGAATTACTTTGCAGCATATTCGCATGTGAATCTTCTTTCATCTCTTCTAGCTGTACGCATTCATCATCATACCACGGTTTTTTTTTGGTGATGGTTGGTAACCTATTGTGATTTCAGCTGCCTCTTTGATGATATTGCGATACAAGGACCACTGGTCATTTGCATTTGTGGCAGGTGAATGCATAACGGAGAGCATCTCGCTCAGAACTCAGATGCTCACTATAGACTCTGGCAACTCCAGGTATGTTTAGGTGACAAACGTAGAACTTCTTCTTTATGGCGGTTCTTAGTTTCTTTTCGTTTGACAGTCGTGCTCTAGTCTAAACCTTGCCACGACAAGGAAATAGTCAGAGAAATAGTCTTCCGTCGATTAACACATTTGGCTCGATTTGGTTGACGTACCAACCATTTGAGGAGTGCCTGGTTGCTTTGTGAATTCTAAGCTGTGAAGATCTAATGCTTCTTATCACCGTATTACAAACTTCTGAATAGCCAATTAGTCAGAAGACGTTATCATTTGTCTCTTTGTGGAGGTTGAAGCAGGGCCTACCAACTAGTTCGCCGAAGGTGTTTCCTTTCCAATTTGAGCATTGAGGCCCCCGAGCAGTACTGCAAATCCTTACCGACCTCATCTATAAGAATGAGAGGCTTGTCCAAGACTTCAGCCGAATAATATAATCAGTCATTTCCGACAGCTCTCCTTTGTTCAAAACTCCCGATTATCTGTTTCACGAGGCTAGTTTACTTTGAGTTAACTAACTTCTAGAAATGTACCTATATATTTTCTCTAAATCATCACATTATGTCCTAATCTACATCTTAAAAGACCACTCCTCTGCTATTTTCATTTTTTTTTTTAAACAAAAAAAACTTTAATCTGTCGGATAAATTTTTCATTTGAAAGCATTTCCGAGACTTAATAGCCGTTGTATCTGCTGTTCTTGCGTTCTGTTAGTTTTTAATTCGAGTAATCATTCATCCTCGCAACACTGACTCCACCCTTTTGTTTCCCAGCTTTCTCGAATTTGTCTCAGATGTACAATTGTAACTGTTTCAACATGTCTTTCACTTTGGTAAGTGTTAAACTCTGTGCACACGCTGCGATCAATGAATCTTCATTTAAATTCCAGACAGCATCCAGCTATGTGCATATGGGACCATCAAGAAACCACCCTGAAATCGGATTAAAAAAAAGGAAACTGACAGAAAAATTCTCCCAACTTAATAACAAAAGATTTTCATTTGCATTTTCTTCGGTAACATATTTAAAAAAAAAGAAGAAAATCGTAGAAAATATTTGTATAAATTAGGTAAATTGTATGCATTTTGTCTACATTTTGCAAGCCCTCTTCTTTCAGCTTATACCACAATACAAAACAACCCAAAAGCATCATGGATTGACCATACTTCATGAAAACCTTATTATTAAAACGCAATTTAAAAATAAAAATTAAAAAAACTCCATTGAACGTCAAAAAAAAGTAATCCCAAATGATTTTTTGCATCATCGGCAGGGAATATAATTTCCAAAAGACAAAAGTTAAAGGGCATCGCGAATTTTCCGTCATGGCAACCGACAAGCGGCAACGTACATTTATATCACCGACTACCCAACATCCCATTAATTTGTACAGAAATACATATCACATACATTTATATATACTTGAATTCCCCCCCAAACCAAAACCCTCTTCTATGTTTTCCCTGCTCCATTTATCACCCCTTACTCTTTCTTTTTTCCTACCATCAACATGAAGCGGCCATTTGCGACACGAATCCCTGGAGAAATAGTTGAAAAGGGATGGCAATGTCATATGAAAATGAAAGCAAAACTGGGTAGGTAAGGTATACGTTTCTAGTAGATCTAGCTGTTTTGCTATAGTTGTGTGCCTGTGCCTGTGCCATCACCCATAAAGACCTCACAGGACGAATGGAGTGGAGTGGAGTATCAGCTGGATGTTCCTCCATTGTGCAATCCCTATAAAGTAGAAACAACGCGTGTAGTTGCAAAGCCCAAGTACCAAGCACCAAGCACAAGCAACACCACCGACACTGAAGAACAACAAACGAATACAAAACACCACAGCAACACAATACACTGTTTTATAGCCGCTCGGCTTCGGCATCAGAATTCTAATATGGCTGATGGCCTACCAGCACAGGATACAAAAAAAAATATTATTGTTGAGATAGCGAGGAAGAGAACGAAAGAACTTTGTCCTTTGGCGAACAAAAAACGAACCAACCAAACTATGTATGAGAAGGAGATCAAGTTGGATTTTGTTTCTGTTCGTTATCGATTTTCAGATTAAGTCCATTATAGTGGATGGAAAATCACCTCCATCACCTTCTTTGCCCCGAATTCAATGTACAACTGATGCTATTTTTCATTGCCCCCCCCATTTACTCCCCCAAAGTACACACATTTGGACCAGGAACATACATACATACTCGTAGGAGAATTAATTCTCGAACAGTGTTTCCAGTTCAATACGCAAGTAAGTATACAATGAAAAGTTTTCCTGGGCATTAAAACAATGGAACTTTTATTATTTGAGGTTAAGTACAACAGAAAACACCTGTTTTCCATACAAAAAAAAAAGGTCGGACTCATATGGTAATTAATAACTCAAATCAACAAATGTCCGTCAGACCACTGGTTCTGGCTGGCATATGATACCCTTATCATCGAGATAGGTAAGAATGTATATTTTATGCTCAAACGAAAATAGGACCAAGAGTGTCCATTTTCTGAACAAAGGAACTTTAAGTTGCTTGCCAGACCGGATTAATTTTTTAAATGTCTTGCCTAATGCTATCGGTTAGGGCTCTGGACCTTTAGCACTTCATATAAGCGAAGTTTTTTTTTTAAAAAGTCCATCTATTGGTCAGAGAGGTCAACTGGTCCCAGAAATTGGTCAGCCCTAGATAACTTGAATCAAGTTATAAAAAGTCGGAATCTTTCAGATGGTAAACATTTGTTTGCAAATTTCCCGTAAATGAGGTGCCAAAAATCGCGCGTGACCTTGAGCGACCTTGAGAAAGTTTAAGCCTTAATTACAAGTTACTTAGGGCTAATCAATTTCTGGGACCAGTTGACCTTTTGTGACCAATTCCTGACCAATAAGATGGCATTTTTGCATAAAATTTCCCTTACATGATGTGCCCAACGTTCAGAGCCATCGGTTAGTGTTTACTTTTCAAAAAGTAGCGATGTCCACCCAACCTTCATGAAGTGAAGATAGCTCCATCAGAACTTAAGTACAACAAAACTACTGAAACTGGCTGCCCCCTCTGCCCAGCTCTTCAAAGTTTCAGGCTATTACTTTTGTAAGCAGCAACTCAGCTCCAAAAATCTTCGGAGAAATGCATGGTTGATGAAGGGAACCAAAGCACTGTTTCCTCGACCTGCAAGAAGACCATCTGAACGGCATCAATTTTTGTGTTACTGCATGATCATCTGGACTCTGGAACTGTTTGTGAACAATCTCTTAGAACCATATCAGTGTGGCTTAGCTATTAGAATAAAGGTCAACATCAACCAAATACGTCCGCTCAAGATGTTGTATGAGATGACCATCACTTACTCTTCATGATACCACAACGCTCCAGAACTAACAGGTGTCCTGAAACACCTTGGTAACAAGAATGGATGCCTGTCCAAGTTGTAGCGGCATGCTAGCGTTGCCAATGGTTAGCTCGTTGGAAGGGAGGTTCTTGCTGCAAGAAACCCGGACGACCGTCACGTATTTTCATGATGTCAATAAAACGTAAAAATTGCAAAGCCTGAATGTCCCAACAGGAACGATTCAATGTTTATAGTCTGGGAGCTCGCGACAGTAAAAAATGGTCAGTCTGCTCGTCGTTCAAATTGTAATGTAACTTTCAATTAGGTAATGTGTGTCCACAAAATGGAGTGCTTACAGCGCACCTCGAGACCTTTTGATGTGAAGAGCGTTTGCAACATGCAAAAAAACATAAAAATTAACATTATGTGCTCGTCATTCATCTTTTGTATGTTTGTTAATTAGCATCCAACAATGTCAAAAAAGTAACGCTTACACTCGTTCATCGGGACAATACACCGCTTACACGCCCAGAAAGGTATGCAATTTTGTTTTTCGAATTTCGATCAATGGGGCCAATGTAAACATTAACCTTGCACTTTGTCTTGATGGGTTGAGCTTTGGTACACTAATAGTAAATAGTACCTGTCCTAACTTTACTCTTAAAAAGGATTTCTACGTTGGCAGCACAGCAGTAGGACGAGTGGAAGGTTGCCTTCTTACCTAGGTAAAAACATTGAAATTCTTCTTATGTTGCACTGAAAATCGGGAACCAGACTTCGGATGGTGTTGCGTGGGCGTATTCAACACAATTTTAAATATAGAATCACATCATTAATTTACCATGCGTGATAGGGGAGGGAAACAGCGTTGGCGTAGAAGTGCGTAAGTTAGTCCTAAAATAATACTAAAAATATATACCGGTTATGTTGCATAAGGTGTGACCAAAAACCGGAGCGTGTATGTTGTGCACAGATAAGAAAAAAGTCTTATGGGAGGGGGTTTATTTCCCTTTTTTTAAAGAGAGAGTTCTATAAAAATAAAATGCACGACTGGATTGCACGTACTTGCTCTTATGTTCAAGTTGTGTGGGGCTTAAGAACTTTAAAAAATATTCAAGTAATTATAGAAAAAGTATAAAAAGCATTTAAATCGTTCTTTTAATTGTATAAACAGCCTGATAAATAACTTAGAGCTCAAAAAAAAGTATGCCATTTGATTACTTGAAAAAATATGAACATATGCAACAAAAAAAAATTAAAATCGTTGGAGCCGTTTTCTTAAAAATTAATTTTTTATATATAAAATTATTGTAACATTTTTCAAAAAAAAAATTTGGTATGCCAATTTTGAGCATATATTAATATACATTTAAAACTGAAATTTCAAAGTAATTTATCAACCCATTTTTGAAATATTGAATTTTCAAAAAAAAAAATTTGAATCTTTTTTTAAAAATCCAAAATTTATTTTTTCCAAAATTTTGGTACGCAGTATTATTTATATTCCAACAAAGCTTTAGTGCAAGAAATTTCATTGAAATCGGATGAGCGGTTAATGAGAAAATCAAAAAAACCGTTATATGGCAGGTACCGTTAATAAATGTTTTTGGTGATTTTTTTCCTACTAAAAGGTACATCATATCTACAATAATTCACAGATTTTTTTTTATCAAAATCGTTGGAGCTGTTCTTGAGATAAATAAGCTTTTCCTTAACGGTTGTATGGCAAGTACCGTTATTTTTTGAGCTAAAAAAAAATTTCAATTTCCCCTCTGGAGAGTTACAAAAAAAACCTTAAGTTCAAAATTTGAAGAAAATCGCTTCAGTGGCTTAGGCTGTAGATTGAGGTACGGACAGACAGACAGACAGAATTGTGCCACCCACTTTTTTCGTGTTCTCTATCGTCGTAATGTCATGTTTGCTTGTTATCTCGATTTATTTTTTGCACGAATCCAAAACTTGCCCCATAGTACCTATATCGCAAGTAAAAAGAGTGAAGTTGGCTGCGCTCAGCTCTTTGCTCCATTCGCTCGGTCTTTTTATTCTGAGCTCATGGAGCGTACTCCGAGCTAGCTCTGATTTAAAAAAGAAACACAAGTTGAGCGCTCCGAGTGCTCGGAGCTAAAAAAAACACACACAGATCTTTTTTGACAACTCAATGCTATGCTCGGAGCTAAAAAAGAAAAACACCTATTATAAATGTGGGATGTGGGGGTCGCCAGAATGTTTTTACTAACAAAGGGGTCGCTTACTCAAAAAGTTTGAAAAACACTGCCCTAGCCTATTTAAAAAATATTCTATTACAAAGTGAGGTGACCACGATCTACTAAACCTAATATATGAAAAAAAAAAAAAAATGTTTGGTAGTGTGGCCATCGGGAGTGGAGTTGTTCAAAATTATATTCGGAGTTTGCCATCAACTGTATTTTCTAATGCGATACAACGTCCGCTGGGCTTAGCCTATGGAGAGTTACACTCAATTTTTTTTTAATTAATTTATGGTGAAACGAAGTTCACCGGGTCATTTAGTTTAAGATGTTGTGAAATTATCTAAACGCGAATTAAAGTTTACGATGGCGGAACTGCAATCCGCAAACTCAATGGATTTATATTAATCCAAATAAACGAAATAATTTTATAAACTAATTAATCAACCCGTGCACGAAATCTACGTGCGCCGCGACCCAAACAACGAAAAGAGATAAGAAAAACGAACTTTCAAACGATGGGTGCGTTTAATAGAAACTTTCACAACTGACAACACATAAAGTGCTGCCACCCAGTAGCTCAGCAATGGGGTGGGTTCAGTAATTAAAAGAATTTTATTAATCGAATTTGATTAAATAAAATGAATACAAAAAAAAGAAATAAAATGTTAAGTATAAGTACAGGGTGTACTTACACTTAAAGTGGGCGCCAGGAATTCTTTTGTAAAATAAGAATTAGAGAATTCCAAAACTAATTTTATTGAACGAAGAAAATAAAAAAAGAACCAGAATAAGTAAAACACAAGATTTATATGCCCAGATGGGGACCTCAATTATTTTATTTGGGAAACCTTTGGACCGAAGCCCAGGGATTAAAACCCAAAATTTTTTCGTTATATAGGTATGTAAAGGTTACAAAGTTTAAAGGGGCTTACGGTGAAAACGTTAAGCCGAAAGCAAAAAAAAAAAGAAGCAAAGAAAATGGAAATGAAAATTGGGTAGTTAACGAGTAAAACCGTGTCCCACAAAACCGGGATAAAATTCGAATTGAAAAACCCAAGCTAAAACCTATCAGAATTGACACGAATCAAATTATAAAACAGAACACTCTACTTATCTTTTCAACTATGGATGCGGACCTCCTATCCGCCTTTTTCCTGCTATCACCTCGAATCTTCCTCAGTTTCCTCAAAACTCCTTCACGTCTTGAATCACAAATTTTCCTTTTTTTCAAAATTTCTCGACTATTATTTTTCTAAAAACTTTTCCAAAATAAATCACTTTTTCTCAATTTTTTTCTTCTTCCAAATTATTCTCGATTTCTAAAACAAAACTTATTGCTTGTAAAGTTCTCCAAAGAGTGAACTTTCCATGCTAAACCTATTGTCTACCTCGGCCATTCCAGTCTCTCACACATTCATACAACCAGCCAATCGTTTTCGAGATCTTCAGTCACGGGATCACGGCTTCCTGGAAAGCTACGTGCTCTCCTCGAAAACCTCCGTTCCTCCATTGTCGAATCTCATCGAAACTTTACTCACACACACACATTCAACGATTCAGCAAGTTGTTGGATGTCTTTCCAAAACTTGCCGAATCCAAATGGCCGAGTTCAGAACCCTTTCAACTAACTTTTTTGAGAAAATTTAAAAGAATTAAAATCGAGAAAAAGTTTCTCCTAGGCATTCTCCTAGTTACTCCAAAATTATCGCGAGTGATTCGAAGCGCGAAGCAATTCTCTACAAAACTAGTACTTCGAAGTGAGAGAGGAACACATTTCTTTTAATCCTAAGATCTACTCATATCTTTTCTTTCGCGTGTCAATTCCGATAGATATATCTCATTACCATTTAAAAAAAGTTAAGTTAAGAGATTTATGAATCAAGTTAACAACCCATTTTCTGACAAATTAAATTAGCTACGTTAAGTTACGTTACGTTAATTGAAATTAATTTGAGATGTTTTGATGCAAATGTTGTTTAGATAATATAAGTAAGAGTCCGCCTGACTCGCTTACTTCTTCAGCTCATCCGCTGGCACTTCGGCAAGAGACCGCCCGTCTTCTTGAAAGTTATAGTTCGTGAGATTTGGGAACCAACTGTTCCACTCAATTGAGAAATCGTTCGAAACCTGTTTTTGTTACTTTTCCAAAATACTTTAAGAGTAGGTCTCTGGCTGATGGACGCCAGTGCCGAGATTCAGCTAATTCGAAACCGCAGGGAGTGAGTGAGATGAGTCACTTTTCGTCGAAAATCGATTCAGCTACCAAAAGTGAGTGAGTGAGCGAGTGAAATGAAATGTCAGATTACTCGCCAGATATTTCCGCAGTGACTCGGTGTATGTGTTGGTATATTCCCAGTTTTGGATAGGTATGTGTGCTTTTCTCAAGAATGCAATGAATGAAAAACAACGTAGATAAAAACAACTACCCTTTTTCTGATTCTTAAATCGTATTTTATTATCATATGCACATAATGTATATCAAATAAAATTATATTCTATTCACTTTCGACACCATTAATCTTTTTATTTTTCAAGGGTGAAAGCTCACATTAAACTTTAATTACGACAAAAAAAATAATTGAGACAAAAGATACTCCATTATTAAAGATTCCAATGTTTACATTGTTGTATTTGTTATTTCATTTCATTTGCGTAACGAGTGTGACAAGGAGGTAGAATTTAGCTTTTTTATATTTATTCTTTGTCTCATGTTCGAAACTAAATTCGAACTTACTCATTTCAGTTAAATAGCTGAATCACTTTTGCGAGTGAAGTGAGATGAGTCGGCGAGTAAGGCGAGTCATCTCATCTCACTCGCTTAAATAGCTGAATCTCGGCACAGGTATCTATTAACTCTACAAGCATTTTGGAGCTGCAACGGAAAAGTGATATAGAATAGGCAGATGAAACTTGTTGTAGTAAATTTTACCGCAACAAAGATAAAGTGCCTTTCATATGAGCAGCGAATAGCGAACTGCGAATGGCGAATGGTCGCGAGTTCTGACATTTCTTTCACATGAGTGGTCGCCGACAGACGCGAATTGTCATAAAAAAATAAACCTGCAAAATGGGCGCTAAAAAAATTGAGGTTAAATTCGAGCGAATTTTTCATTCGCAGATTTGTGGAATGCGTCCAGATGTTGTGGATTGCGAATAAGTGTTTGGCAGTTCGCAGAAAATACATCGTTGGTCGCATAGAAAATATAAAAATGCTAAATTTTGCAATTTAAATTAATTTTTGTTCGTGTTTTCTTTTTAAAATAGTAAAAAGGATCGTTTATTCACTTGTCCAAAAGTTAAAACACGAATTTGTTGATATTTGCTCTTGTTATTGCCTTAACTAATTTATTCGCATTCGCAGTTCACAGCTCATGTGAAAGGCACTTAAAAGTTAATATATGTTAACAAATCAAATTTTTAAATCTTACTACTTGAATCATTATTCATTATTATGAAGCATCTCTGAATGTTGTTTTTTTCAAAAATTATTTTATGTACCTATTCTTTTTTTAAAATAACTTTTTGTTTAAACCTATCTCTATTTATTATTTCAATTTATAAATTAGAACTAAGCTCACATTCTTAATAAAAAAAATATTACTAAAAAAAACTAAATGAAATTAAAAAAAATCATTGAAATTAAAATACATATATGAATGTATTATACATACATAAATAAAAGAAATCACTTAGCAAATTACATATATGTATTTTATTTATTTTAATAGTTTTGTTGACTTCGTGAACGCTTTTCATGTAGAGCAGAATTGACTTTTTTGTGGGCGAGCGAGTAAGCAATTCAGCATTCAGGCTTGTAAGCTGCGGGAACTAAAATATGAAAATATGTTATTATTTCCTTATCATATTATTTTTACTCAGCTATAAGAAGATTTTTTTTAATCTTTGACATTTTATTTAGCAGTTTTACTTGAGATATATATCTGTGGTGTTTGGGAGAAACATGATAACTCCATTTTAAAATTTGCGTCTTACGGTCCATTTTACATCGAGCTGGAAGCGAAAAGAGTTTACCGAGTTTCTTAAAATTTGGAATAGTTATGATTTATGAAAATGTTCCTTGTCAAATTATGTTTCAAATTTGAAGGAAATCGGTGCACCCGTTTAGATTCTAGGTAGAACTAGAATAGTCGGAAGCCAACTTAAGTGGTGTAATATCATGTATTAAATAAAAGATGTTTCTCTCTTGATGAGTTATAATTGAATGAGTTTTATTAAATATTAAATTGACAAACAAATAATATAATAATATAAGGTTGCTTATACGACATCTTCCCTTTTTTTTTTTTTTAAATAGCATACATATGTATGCATACATAATATATGAACATTTAAAGTAACAAAACATAAAAATATGAAAATGCAAAGCAAAAATATTATTCAAATTGAAGAATTAAAACAAAAATTGCAAAGTATAATGAATAACAAACAAACAAAACTTGAAAAATTAAAAAGTACATATGTGAATCAAATAAATAAATAAATAATGACATTGTTATATAGAAAATAAACTAATAATTAGCTCGATCAAATCTTTGTGGTGGTCTTGATATGCGACCACTTTTTGTTCTCTGATGAAAATCATCTTGATCATTAGAATTACTTTCAGATGTCAATGATGGAGAAGTATTTGTTTCAGTTGTATTTTGAGAGTCATTTCTTACGAAATTGTTGTTTTGAGATGTTTCGGTTTCCTTTCCTAAAGATTGTGGAAAATCGGAATCATCATCATCAGTATCAGGATTATTGGCATAACCTTTTGTTTTAATTAGGTGGTGATTATTTCTTCTTAGTTTAGTTCCATTGGTTGTTTTGACGATAACTGATCGAGGATATTCTGTTTCTTCCACAACTGTAGCTTGGTTCCATTGTCGATGTCCAGTTTGAATTCTCACTCTATCACCAACCTTAAATGGTTCACGTGGTTTGGTGTGTAAGTCTGCTTCTGCTTTTTGTTTCAACCGTGCTTTTTTTAATTCGAATGGGACATTTTGAACAATTTTAGGTTTCAGATTCTTAATTTCGGTTGGAATAAGTGTACGTGTTGAACGGCTAAATAAACGCTCACATGGCGACTTAAGTGAATCATTACGTGAAGTATTACGCAGCATCAACATTGCCTTAAATGTATCGCTGTTGTCCAGTTGGCATTGTTTGATTAAATTTTTTACTGTCTGGACATTTCGCTCTGCAAAAGCGTTAGATTGTGGGAAATGTGGAGACGAAATTACTTGTTTGAAATTCCAATCACAAGCGAATTCTGAAAACAACTTCGAGCTGTATTGTGGGTCACCATCTGTTTCAAAAATTTCTGGTATTCCATGGACTGAAAACCACTTCTTTAATTTTAAGATAATTTCGGATGATGTTGATGTTTTGAGTTTGCAAAAATCAGAAAACCCCGAATAGTGATCAGCAATTAACAAATAGTCCTTTCCAGATACTTTGAATATGTCGGATGATACTATTTGGAATGGATATTCTGGTAATGTCGTCAACATGATTGGTTCCCGAATATTATCTCTTTGCGTTTGTTGGCATACTGAGCATCTTTCAACATAATTTTTAATATCTGATGTTTGACCATACCAATAAAGATTTTGACGCGCTCTTGTTAAGGTCTTCACAATTCCTGCATGACCAGCATGTAACTGTTTGATTGTCGGAAGAATTTCTGATTCAGGAACTATAACCTCGCGTGCTTTGAATAACAGGCCTTCATCAAATGTTAATTCTTCATTAAAATTAGCATATTTCTTCATAGACTTTGGTAAATGTTTTTCATAACGTTGTCCAATGGAGCTGAAATTTTGTAAATAAGTTCTCTAGGGCCTAAAGAACAACATATTACATTTTTGGAAGTTCACCCACTGCCACGCCTTCTATTCTTATATTTGAGTTTAACCTATAATACATTGCCCTTGGGAGCTTATATTTTGTAAATAAGTTGTCTATTTACCAGAAATATCATAATATTTTTGGAAATCCACCCACTGCCACACCTCTTTTTCTTATATTTGAGCTTTCTCCTTCATACATTGGTTTAGAAAACTGACATTTTGTAAATAAGTTGTCAGAACTTAAAAAGCAACATACAAAATTTTAAGAAATCCACCCACTGCCACGCCTACTTTTCTTGGATTTGAGTTTAATCCCTTCTCAGTTTTTTCAGAGGGTTTAAATTTTTGTCAATAAGCTGTTTAAAGCCTACGTTGCCTACATATGAAATTTTTAGAAATCCACCCAACGCCACACCTACTTATTTAAGTGCAACATTTTATAAGTAGCTGCCTAGAAATTGAAATTTTTATTTTCATATAAATTTGGAGACATTTATCTTTAATGCGAAAATAAGATAGATCTCTACAAAATAAATTTAGTTAAAACTTTTTTATTCAAAAAGATGCTTGTTTTAAGTTTTTTTCAATAATAAAGTGTTTAGTAAAATGAGTCACAATAAAATTATTCCGATTTTTTAATATATCTATTTTTTAATTCAAGAATCACAATCACAGGTTAAACTCATCGTGAATTGCAAATCACAGTCACAGGTTTACCTGTGATTGAAAAATCATGACTTAGCTCATCTCTGTGAGCTACAGTCTAAACGGATGGATCTATTTTCTTCATACTTGGTACATAGTAAAATTTTTACTAGCGATATATGTAGGTACTATAGGGCAAGTTTTGGACTCGTGCACAAAAAAAATTCGAGATAACAATCAAACATGACATTACGATGATAGAGAACACGAAAAAAGTGGGTGGCAAAATTCTGTCTGTCTGTCCGTACCTCAACCTACAGCCTAAACCACTGAAGCGATATTCTTCAAATTTTGAACTTAAGGTTTTTTTGTAACTCTCCAGAGGGGAAATTGAAAATTTTTTTTTAGCTCAAAAAATAACGGTACTTACCATACAACCGTTAAGGAAAAGCTTATTTATCTCAAAAACGGCTCCAACGATTTTGATAAAAAAAAATCTGTGTATTATTGTAGATATGATGTACCTTTTGGTAAGAAAAATAATCACCAAAAACATTTATTAACGGTACCTGCCATATAACGGTTTTTTATTTTTGGTTTTCTCATTAACCGCTCATCCGATTTCAATTAATTAAATATAAATAATACTGCATACCAAAATTTTTGAAAAAATAAATTTTGGATTTTTAAAAAAAATTTCAAAATTTTTTTTTGAAAACTCAATTTTTTAAAGACGGGTTGATGAATTGTTTTGAAATTTCAGTTTTAAATGTATATTAATATATACTCAAAACTGGCATACCAAATTTTTTTTTAAAAATGTAACAAAAATTTTATATATAAAAAATTAATTTCTAGTTAATTAATTTTTTTTACATATATTCATATTTTTTCAAATAATCAAATGGCATACTTTTTTTTTAGCTCTAAGTTATTTATCAGACTGTTTATACAATTAAAAGAGAGAAGTTATCGGTGCAAAATTTCCATTAAGCAATTCGATCAGTAAAAACTGTATTAAGTGACAAAGCAATAACATTTGGACACTAATAAATTTACTCCAAAACTCATTCGGCAACACTTTAAAGTATTAACAGCCTGTTCAGTACCAAGCCCTTGCAGCAGTCTTTGAGAGTTTGCGTTGCATATAATGTGCAATGCAACATCCCTCTCCCCTTCCTCCTCACTCAATTTTTGACCACATTTCCCCAAACTCGTAGTATTAGAATTCTGGATGGTAGCTGCATCCCTTTGTCTGCAACTGTACCTATACTCTCTGTACAACACCAATGTGAATACCATTTAATTTTGGTGGGAAGAGGTGGCATATAGGTAAAGCTATACAATACACACCCTCTCACAGCTAACGTGCACTACATATACCTACCTAAATATGAAAAAAAAAACATTTCTAAGGGGCGGATGTGAGTTTTTCCAAATGTCCAAATGAGTATTTTATTGGCAACAAAAAAAGGTAGTCTTTTTCCCCCCCAACATAGTACTTTGTTGTTTTTATATTTTTTTTTTGTATTTCCGCTTCCGTTTAGAAGAATATACGAGTTGGAACCTATTACACACTCTTCCTTTGTTGCATTTTGTTTCCGCATCCTCTTTCTGTTCCCATAGTGGTTCTGGTTATCCTTTGCATTCTTTTTGTGCTAAATGATTGTTTAACATTCCTCGCTGTTTGCTGTTGTTAGCCCTTTCAGCTTTCACTATACAAAATGGCGGTGGTGGCAGCGGCGGCGGTGGCAAAGGGAAAAATTTAATTAATGCTAATTAAAAATTCTCAGGATATGAACACCCAATCGACTTTTAATTTAGCACCATCCATAGAAGACACAGCAAAGTTAAATAAAAAAATACAATGAAATGTCCTTCGCAGAAAGATAGCAAATGGTTTTTCTGGTTGATGGTGTGTGTTGGTGTGTCGTCCTGGCTCAGGCTGTATATTGTTAGCTGAGCAGCATCATATTGAATCATAAATTTATAATTGCTGTTCCAAGTTTATTTTTCGAAATTTTGAAAAATTTAATTAGTTTTCGAATAAGGAATATAAGAGGGCATAAAACCTTATTCGAGAAGAGGACATAAAACATAAGAGTTATAAGAGCTGTGCGAGTTGTGTGTTCAAGTTGTCCTGCCATCCGTGGGTTATAATATGCAATGGCTACAAAGCAGTCCTTCAAAAAGTAAAATTAAGTTTTTGACGCGCGACTGGTTGGTTGTTGCGCTTGACACATTGTTCCATGGTTGAGTGGATAAAAAGTCCTTTCAGAGAGTCCTTCGTCAGCATAATTCTGTGTGTATACATAACTACTCTACTTGCAAAAGTTTGCGCACAAATTTTTATGACCACTACTTAAAGTTTTTTTGTCGCTTTTTTTTGTATAACTAAATTTTTTATATTTTATGTTGTTTAATGTGGTCAAAGTAGTATTGATGTGGTCAAAGTTTTTATGTAAACAGGTACAGTGCGGTTCGCTTGGTTGGACTATAGGAGACACTTAAATATCTTTAATTGTTTCCATAAAAGCTTTGTTAGATGAGACCAAAAGTGAGATCAGAACAGAATAGCAGAGAATTATGGAAGAAGTCAGGAAGAAGGGGAAGGCAAATTATGTCATATTTGGGCTGTCAAAAAAGTTGAAATATTTGTTTAGAGATTTTATTATTCACAAAATAAGAATAAAAATAAAAATATTAAATAATTAAGTGGACCACTTATATGGGCTATTTCTAGCTCATCGTCCTGCTCGTAATAATCTGGGCATCCATGGTTTAGGGTCCAGCCGTTTATCGGGGTAACTTCCCGGTCAAGTAAAACAAATCTTACAGCAAAAGCAGATTGTGAAATAAAGCCTATGAACTCGGCATCTTAAGAAGCTACATACAGCCCAATAATTACCAGAGGTCCTTGTGCGGTGGAATTCAGTGAATTCAGCATAGAGAATCAACGGTACCCCCAACAGTCTTGAATACAGAGACCAAGAGGAGTGTTTCCACTAAAGCACTTTCCTTCATCAAGACGGCAGCGGAATAATTCCATAGATGGAATTAACGGTGGTGTCTATGGGAGCAGTCAGACTAAATTAGAACTTGATGAAGACCTTATACGGGCTGCTACGACATTTTCAGAGCTCAGGCCAACAAGGGTCTAGTCTTCCAGGTTGGGGGTCCTGCCGTCGGGGTTACTTTCTGGTCAGGTAAAACTATTTAGTTGCGAAGCAACATCAAACCTTGAATACGGATGGATTTGCTGTTGACGAACCTAGCAACTAAGAAGAAATAAGAATAGCAAACTTCGGATCTGCTCGTAGAATGCTTCGTCTCTCTTTAGACAGCCAATCATTTAGCAGAGGTCTAAGGCTAATATGAAGCAGACATCACCGCCAACCAAGAAGTGCGATGGGATGGGCAAAAGAAAACTGAAAGTCTGTGAAATCTACTTCGGCGACTGTCAACGACAATAAGTGAAGTGTCTTTTTGGATGTAGATTCGTCGTTGGAGGTAGTCTTAGGGAAGAAATGAAATGAGTTTCAACTATGGGAAAGAGCTGATGATTAACGGAAGGCACTCCTCTAGCATCATCAAAGCCCAAACGTTCCAAGGAGCCAACATTGACTCGGACCACTACCTCGTTGTAGCTAAAGTAATGCTACGGATTTCCAGACCAAAGCCAAAATATAGGAAATCGGCTAGTCGCCAGGTCCTTTTCCGATCGAGTTCTTGAGCCCTCTTAAATAGTTATACGCCGCCAACATCAAGCATCGATAACCAGTAGGAAAAGACATCAGAGATGATGCCTCTGACGTGCTTGGTCTTGCATGACCACCACAGCAAAAACAAACGCTGTGCTGGTTCGACGAAGAATACCGGCAAGTACATGCATCCAGACAACAGGCATACAAAACGGTGCTGTATAGATGGACCAGAGCTGCTTGCGAGCTCTTCGAGCAAAAGAGGAGAGAGAAACAGTGGCTTCTCAGAGCGAAAAAGCAGGAGCGTGAGAAGAACACGATCGAGGAAACAGAGGGATGCCATTGCAGGAATGAAGTACAGAAGTTTTAGCAGAAGGTGAAAAACACCTTAAC
This sequence comes from Dasysyrphus tricinctus, assembly GCA_963921185.1. Classification (NCBI taxonomy): domain Eukaryota; kingdom Metazoa; phylum Arthropoda; class Insecta; order Diptera; family Syrphidae; genus Dasysyrphus; species Dasysyrphus tricinctus. Next base: position 207,974,942 of record OY992531.1, on the reverse strand, counting down.
GATCAGATGAAGATCGTGGTAGAATCGCAATTTCTGCAAATTGTTTAACGTTGATGACGAATTGAGTTCCACTTCCAAGCAGTTTGCACAGTTCAACCTGGATGGCATATGCCAAGAATTCCGTCCAACCGATCTCGACGAATTGAAGATAGCCTTACCTAAGCTTAAGTCTAAGAGCTCAGAGCAGCTGATGATGAATTTGTAAGGAATTTGCACCATCTCATTGGCAAAATATAGTTGGAGGAAAGCATGCCTGATGACTGGAACATCAGCATATTGTTTGCCCAATCCTCAACAAAGACAATTTTCTGGACTGCACCAGCAACACAGGCATTAGTCTCCTTAGCAACGGATAAAAGATCTTCTCTGCCGTACTTTGTGAACGCCTGAAGCCATTCATCAATAGCCTGATAGGTCCATACATATCAGTGAAGTGTGGCCTTAGACCAGGAGAGTCCACAATCGACCAAGTATTCGTACTACGGCAAATTTAGGACAAAAACCAAGGAATTTAAAATCTAAAGCCACCACCTTTTCATTGATTTCAAGGCTGCATATGTAACATCTAAGAGACGAGCTATATAGAGTATTGTCTAGTTCTGGTATCCCTCCCAATCTCGTCCGTTTATACAGAGTGAATAGAAAGAACGCACGCTGCCTCCTCAAGGTCAGCGAAGACCTCACTGATACCATTGACATCAAAAGAGGTTTTAGACAAGGCGGTATCATGCAACTTCTTTAACATTGTTCTTGAAAGAATAGTGCAAGACTCTCACTTCAATACTGGGGGCAAAATTATTCAAAAATCCGTCCAAATACTCGCTTACGCTGAAGTTATTGACACAATCGGAAGAACAAATCGTGATGCCAGTGCCAATTTCGTGAGTGTTGCTGGGAAGGAAGCACAGAAAATGGGTTAACGTTGAATGAAGGCAAGAAAAAAAATATATGCTGTCAACATAATCGTCCTCGAGAAGTCGATGAAATTTCAATCACTGCCTTACCTCATGTTCGTGGATTTTGAGAAGGCTTTTGATCGAGTTAACCGAGAATGTAGATCGTTGCTTGGTAGAGGAATTCCGCCAAAAATTGTAGCCATTATTAAAGAGTCTTACAACGACGCAAGGTGTTTTCAATGGAGACCGTTCGAAAGGTTCAGTCATTTAGACTGTTGGAGTGTGAAGTGGTTCACTATGATTTTGAGATCCAATCGCCCAAAAAATAGAAGACAAGAGAAAATTCGCTGCCACAGTAATATAATCTTTTGAGAACTACTAAGATACGTCCTACCAGTTTGAGAGTTTATTCAAGAAGCAGGAAAGGAATATAATCTACAAAATGAATGCCTACAGTCAGTTCCGTTTTACTTATTTTACAATATATAGATAAAACTAAAAAGCGACATCTTTGAGAAAGAAAAGAAATATAAAAAGTAATAGAATTAAACAGAGATGTCCTTATGCAGGTTTTCTATTGAACAAGACTATGCCGATGACATATGTCTACTGGCAAATAACATCACTGGGCTGAACGGGATGTGCCAAACACTGCAAGTGAAGGGAAAGTCGAGTGGTCTAAAGGACGGTCCACACTATGCCGATCAACATTGTTGGTTAACATTGTCGATCAACATGCTAGTGTGTACGTGAAAAACTTTCGTAGCAAACATTTGTATGGTTTGGAATTTTCTGATCGATGCGTCAGGAGACAACCGAAGGGTTCTGGGTTCGAGTCCTAGTGGTACCCAACTTTTTTTTATTTTTTCTTGTGAACAATAAAGTTAAAACGGTATTATTAACATTAAATACTTATTCACAACAAATATTGCATTTTTCATCTAGTAAAAATGTGATTAATAATGCACAAAACCAATTAATTTTGTTCATGAAATTAAAACCCTACAAATGTTTTTAATAAAATGAAATTTGTTGAACAACTTTGTCGATTGCTATCCATTTGAATCGGGTTACGTTCGGGTCAACAAATGTTGATTGGCTTTGTCGATCAACACGTCTACACTTACTCAACACTGTTGATCAACGATGTTGATCTACACAATTCGACATAATGTGGACGCAGCTTAAGAATAAATAGCAAAAAGACAAAAATTATGCTCACAGGCCGCTCCACACAGCAGCGTATTATTCTACAAGAGACGCCCGCCAGTTGAAGAAGTGGGACAATTTATATTGTATTGTTTCTGCAAACGGTGGTACGGATCTGGACGTTAAAAGTAGAATGAATAAAGCTCGTGCTGCCTTCGGTACTTTGTCCCCAATTTGGAAATCCAGTCAAATATCCTTACGTTGAGATTCTTCGAATCCAATATCAAATCCGTGCTGTTATATGCTTGTGAAACCTGGAAAGTCACGTCCAGCATTTCGAGGAAATTGCAGGCTTTTGTAAATCGCTGTCTTCGCCACATCCTTAAGATTCGCTGGCCACAAATAATATCAAACGAGGAATTGTTACGCAGAACAAGTCAAGAGCGGTGGGACGTCGACATAAGAACGCGTAAATGGCGTTAGAATGGTCACTGAGGAAACCAAACGATGAAATTGCAAAGCAGTCCATTGAATGGAATCCTCAGGGTGCACGGTGGGTTGGAAAACCAAGAACAAAATGGAAATCAACTGTCTTAGAGGAAGCAGAATTCCAGAGAAAGACGTGGCCACAGCTAAAGTACCTTGCAGCAGACTGTGAGGGATGGAGACGTTTTGTTGACGTCCTATGCCCCAGCCGGGGTTACAAGACACGATGATGATGACATGCAGCCAAACAACAGGCATTCAAAGTGGTGGTGTATAGATGGAGCTGCTTGCGAGCTCTTCGAGGAAAAGAGGAGAGAGGATCACCGGCTTCTCAGAGAGAAAAAGAAGGAGCGTGAGAGGCACAAGATCGAGGAAACAGCGGACGCCATTGCAGGAATGAAGTTCGGAAGTTTTATCAGAAAGTAATAAATTAACACCTGGATGATCAGAGGAACATTGTGGTAAAATCGCAGAAAGTGTTGAGAATACGGAAAAATCATTTCTGCAAATTTTTTAACGATGATGAAGAATTGAATTCCACTACTATGCAGTTTGCACCATTCAACCTGGACGACGTAGGCCAAAAATTCCGTCTAACCGGTCTCGATGGATGGAAGATAGCCTTAGTCTTATCTAAACTTAAGTCTAAAAAAGCTACTGGAGCTGATGGCTTTGTGGAAGAGCTGCTCAAAGCAGCTGATGATGAATTGGTAAGGAGTTTGCACCATCTCATCTGTAAAATAAAGTTGGACGAAAGCATGCCTGATGAATGGAGCATCAGTATATTGTTTCCCCGATCTTCAACAAAGATGTTCTTCTGGACTGCACCAATGAAACAGGCATTAGTCTCCTTATCATCGGATAAAAGATCTTCTCTGCCGTACTTTGTGAACGCCTCAAGCCATTCGTCAACAACCTGATAGGTCCCAAATTAGTGTGGCTTCAGACCAGGAAAGTTCACTATCGACCAAATATGCGAATTACGACAGGTTTTAGAAAAGAAAACTAGAATTTCAACACCTTTTGATCGATTTCAAAGGTGCGTATGCTATCATCTTTTCAGACGACCTATTTACGGCAGTTTCTGCTTTTGGTATCTCTCCGTTTGTGCAGGATGACGATGGAGAATGCACGCTACGCTCTCAAGCTCGATAAAAACATCACCGATACCATTGATATCAAAAAATGTTTTAGGCAAGGCAATGCACTATCATGTCACTTTTTAACTTCGTTCTCAAAAAAATAGTGCCATCCTATCAACACTAGAGTCACAATCTCCCCAAATTCCATACAATTACTATCTTACGTCACGATATTGACATAATCGGACGAACAAATTGTTATGTCAGAGGTAATTTCATGAGTAGTAAAAAGAAAGCTAAGAAGATGGATTTAACGGTCAATGAAAGCATGAGCCAATCACTGATTCTTTGGGCTTGGAAGTCAATTGAAGAGCAAAGCCTCGTCTTGAGCAAAAAAGGTGCCCATAACTAACAAAATTGCTTTGCATTTCAGACATTAAAAGGTTATTTGTTTCTATAGCGCTCCTATTACCCCTCTGACGGGAAATAAATACCTTATTGGAGCATTACTGATTCCATAAATATTTTCTGGTGCTAATTATAATAGCTTCATAAAAGCGATATACCAATGTTTCTTTAATCTCTCTACATTGCTCTTATGAAATGACAATGGAGCTTTCGCTTCTATAATCATCCTGTAAAATTATTACAGAATCTATATTGCTTGTATTGGAATGCTTAAGTGCAGTCTGTAACGTAATATTCCTCTCAAGAAGCAACACCCATCTAAGTTTCTTGGTCAAAATAAAACCACTTCACTTCTCTGAAAGAGAACCCTCCACCTCGTCACCACCTCTATGACCCCAGGCCACAGGACTCCTGAGGCCAGTCCAGGCAGCAAGGTGAAGGGGTGTCCCAGGCAGTGCAGAAGAGGCATGCTAGCTACATGCTCGTCCTAGCTCGTCGGATGGGGAGGTTCTTTCTGCAATGCCTGAGGACCTGGTTACGTAAAACCATGCCTAGACTGTGGTGTAATCTGTCTGTTGAGTTTTAAAATGAGACGTGAATTGCCACCTTGCACAAAAAGTATGAAAATAGGTCTTTTTTCACAAGTTCACGTGGGTGGAGGACTGAAGGTGTAAGTTTCCCTCTCTTTATTGCCCACCCTCGCACAGTGTGGGAATTCGCTCATCTAGCGGAATTAAATTAATAGCGCTTACAAGTTAAAGTTTTTGATAATTTTTTTTTTTGCAAGATTTATCATAAATATGTGGACAATGAAATTTAAGGATAGTTATTTGTATCCTTGGCTAAACTTTTCATGTACAGAGCCCTGAAAGTATAAGTTTCTTGCACTTTGGTGGACCCATTTGGACAAATGAAATACGGTCACAAAAAAAAACTTTTTGTAATTTTTTTGGATAAGATTCACTATGCATATACACAAAAATAAATAGAACTATAATTTTTTAAATAATGTAATCAAATGTTTGATATACAGAGCTCGGAAAGTACACGTTTTTTGCATATTGGTAGACCCTCTTAAAAAAATTAATCCGCTCCAGAAAAAACTTTTTCTAATTTTTGTTTGTAATATTTTTAATGAATACATACAAAAATTAAATTATCCTACAGAAATTTATATATTTAGGCAAATTTTTGATGAACAGGGCTCTGAAAACACGAGTTTTATGCACTTAGGTTTTTCTCAAAATTGGTTGCTTCTTCGAAAAAAGTGCTATGATCTATTGTGTGTTAAATTTTATGAGCTAAAATATTATTTCATTTTTGATTTTGAACAAAAAAAATGGATAAAGTATATTAAAAAATGTTTGTGCGTATTCAGTTGACGAGGAGTGTATTTACAAAAAAACTGAACTTTGTACAAAACCAAAAGTTTAATTTTGAACCGCTATAGCTTCAATATTCATAAACATACAAGGTTCGTTAATAGCTCATTTTTTTCCTTATTTTTGGAGGCACCCTAATAACTTGGACTTATAATGCAAAGATGTATCCAAACAAAATTCAGCATACAAAAATTACAGCCAATAAATGCTTTTTAAAAAAGTAAATTTTTCGGCCTAAGTTGCTACACCATGAAGTTCTTATTCATTTTACTCTTGATCTATTGATTATATGAAAAAGAGTGTGCCATCCCAACTGTGTAGTATCATATGAGCTACTATTTTTACTTTGCATTTTTTCAGAAAAAAATTAGTTTCCAAGAAATTATCAAAAAAATTATTCTTACCCCTTTTCACCCCCCCCCTAAATATTTTAGCCCCGGCCCAAATTTAGGGTACTTTTCAGAAAATACTTAGGATGTCAAAACAAAGCTCTCCACCAAAATTCAACTTTGTTGGAATTTTTTCTCAGTGAAAGTCTAATTTGTCCCCGTTTTAATTTTTTGAAAGCCGGTTCGAAAATGAAAAATAAATGTATGGGTGTCGCACCTACGCGCAGCAACTTAAAGCGCTAAATGACAGCTTACATATCAGGCTTTCAAATGCATATAGTCTCTTATCCGAACAACACTGAATACTTAAAGTTTTTGTCTAGTGAATACAGAAATTGTATGAAAATGGCCACTTTTTTAATCCCATCCACCAACAGATATATTTAAACACCCTAAGGATTGTAATTTTACTTAATTTTCAATTCCCTGATATGGCGTCTATTAAATCAAAACAAAACTTTCAATAAGAAATGTACCAAGCACTCATACAAAAAATATTTCCAAACTACCTTCTTAAGCCAATTCTCTTTGAATTTATCACCAATCGCAACTTTAAGAACGATTCATTTTATTTTACTTAACTCTCACGTAAAATTTCTTTCATAATCGCTTAGAAGAAGCTTTAAGCTGCAAGCAAAACAAGTTTTTACATCAGTTTGTGGCAGTCATTTTTTGAATTAAATTCCGCTAGATGAGCGAATTCCCACACTGTGCCTCGCACCGAAATGCCACCATGGCTACCACCCCACAATTATTTTTTTTTGGTGATAGCCCCTACTCCTTTGATTCACCCCTCTACTCCATGCCCCCCCACATATTATGATTCAGTCACATCCTCACAAATAACTAATTAAGTGCTCATATCCATACTGGATATATTATACTGCCAATCTTGAAAGAAGAAGTCTATCTGCTACCATTTATTAGTCTCTCAGAATAAAAAAAAAACATATGTTTCAGACCACATAAATCAGTTTCATTTTATTCAAAAAAAATTTAAGCTTAAAATCTAGGTAATTTCTCTTAAAACTAAATGTCCTATAGTTAATCTCAACAAATATAAAAAGATTAAATCTCTTCTCCTTTTCTCTCTTGTGTTATAAAATATTTAATTTATTTTCACATCAATATCCTACTGTTAATTTTCACAAATCTTTCTTTTTTTTTTGTTCTGAATTTGGAAAGAAATTTGTTACGTTCTCTCGTAAATATCCTAGAGCTAAGTTACAAACAACAAAAAAAAAATCTCTTCGCTTTTCTATTTTTTTTTTTTCTTTTTAGATAACCTGAGCTTGTAACACAATACTTAAATTAAACTCTCTTAAAAATGTGTGCAGAAATGTGATTATTCTTTTCATAAATCTCTTAAAAATAATTAAATAAAAAAATATAACATTCATTACTTTCTACTTAACTCTTTCTCTCTTTACTTCTTCCGCTTTCTTTTTCTCTGCCAGAGAAATTAACTAAAAAAAAGAAAATCAATAGTTCACTCCAATTTCTCTTCCATCCTTTAAAAGTCAATTTGTTTAAATCTATCTACATGCAAATGATCTTCTACAAAAAAAAATAATCTGAGGCGCTACGATCTTTCAGCTCTATTGAATGAGCACTGTCTTAGCCTTTAATCTGAAACACATTGAGTTGTTCCTCTTTCTTCCCTTTTTTTTTTTATTAAATATATTTTTGTGATCAAAATAATCTCACTTACCAAACAAACTAATCCATGCAGGTCCAGCGGTGGATGGTGTGGTGAGCTCAGCACAACAATTCCGGTGAACGATGGGTATTGAATATTCTCGTTTTTTTTCTTTTTTTCTTTTCACTTAATGCTGATCTAAAAAAAGGAGAGAATCAGAAAGTCAACGCGTATGGACCTTGGCCTCACAGTACCAAGATCAGAGCACTCCAAACACTATCCTTTTGTATTATCTTGCTTTTTGTATGAAGAAAAACGCAAATAATAGAAAATTATTTTTGTTTATGTTTTGTGGACTATTGAATACCCGTGTTTTTTTGTCATTCTATAAATAGTATAGTAGAAAATTCCCAAGAAAACGCATCGGCAGTAGCCAGATTTTTGTATTTAAAAATTGGTACAACTGAAAGAAGACCTGTCAGAATAATACAAAAAAAAAAAACACAAATAGAAGAAAGTTTTGTGAAAATCAAAAGCTAAAATTAACTTCAGCAAAAAAACTAACCAAAACTAATAAAATGGACAATTTTCAAGAAGATATGGTAAGAAAACATCTGGAAATCTGGCGGTCGATTTCAAAGTTTTAACCAAACAATTTGACATAAAATAAAAACTTCAAGAAGGGGGTTTGTTCGTAGACTACTACATTAACATGTGGTGGTGAAGCGAGCTTGAAGCTCGCCTCAATTCTTTGTATACCTGAATCGAGTTGAAATGAGCTTGATTCGACTCGATTCCGGTCGGGGATTGGAGTCGAGTCAAAATTTGTGAAGAAAAACCTGTGTGGAGGAGTTGGTTTTACAGATAATGCATTATGGTCTGTTTATTTGCATGTTTGTGTACAAAAAATATAGTTTTGTTGTAATCAAATTAAAAAAAAAAAATTGCACATGGAGTAGGTAGCATATTCTTATATGGTGCTGAACTATTCAGTTCTGCATTGTTAAACACGAATCAAACTATCTCACTTGCACTTCATAAGAAACATAGAAACACCATTTGCATTTAAGAAAGTGCTGTCAAACTTAATCATTTTTAAATCTTCTTGTGCGGTGGAAACACCAAAAAGATTTATTTAATCTAAACTGAGATTAACCTTTGGTGGACACATAGCAAAACTTAATTATCTTTTCTATTGTTTTCTCTTGCAAAATAAGCCCAGTTAGTCCATTTTCATTAACAAAACTAAATAATATCAACAGTAACAGATTGATTTTTTTCCCCAATGGAAAACACATGATTCCAAATGCACAACTACTCAATGAACACAGCCATCGAGATACAAATGCAATATCAATCGTACCAACATTTGAGAACTCGTATAAATGTCAAAAACCCATCCGTAGTAAGATTCTACTTTAACTTTTATCGGTAGTACTCATACTGCGGATATTGTTTTTGTTATTCGTGTAAAATTCTACTATACTATTGATAGATTTTCCAACAAAACACGGGTAATATAATTCAAATTAAAAGTTTTTGCGACCTTTAGTCCAAATGCGTTTCGCCCAGGTACAACAGTTGGGCTCATCAGTTAGATGCTGTTGTACCCTTCTAAGACGCATTGTTTTCAATCGATGGATACCGACAACTAATAAAATATACAGCGCGTAAGCACTGCAAATTATATTTTTCCAGGGGAATTTGTTTAAATTCAGACACCCAGAATATATATATATATATGTATATATGATGTTAAAGCCCGTGGTCTGGCTAGTTTAAGTATGAAGAAAAACGCAAATAATAACTGATGAGCCCAACTGTTGTACCTGGGCGAAACGCATTTGGACTAAAGGTCGCAAAAACTTTTAATTTGAATCTTGCTTTTTGGTATTTTTATTTTTATCTTCTTTTTTTTTATATTTTTATATTTTTTTTTTTTTCTTTATAATTTAAACTATTTGTACCGGAGAGAGAGAGAGTAAATTACATATTTTAAAACTAACTTATTACTATCACTAAGAGTCTTTGTTCATTTCGATGACGATGGTGATGATGATGATGCTGCTCTGGATGCTAAAGATGATAATGATGCTCCCAAGATGATAATGATGATGCATAATAGAATGGTGATAACAGAAGGTGATCGTGATTACGAAGATAATTTAAGTGCGAGTCTATGATTATGATGACGTTTGGGGCTCTCTCCCTTGGCGGGAAATATTAATGGCAACTTTGATCAAGTACTTTTTTAGGGGGTTTTTTGTTTTTTCTTCTTTTTGTATTGTTTTATTTGATTATTTAGTTTGTTATCAAAATTTTTTCTGCTAGTTTTGCTATCTGAAACTTTCAAGCGGAGTAACAAAAATGGTAACGAAATCGCGAGGATATATCTTTTTTTTGCGATGCTGCACGATAGCCCTCGATAGCTTGAATAATTGGACGATGAAACTTTAACCAGACGAAATTTTCTTATCTTTTCGTCTCCTTTTTTTTCTTTTAACTTTTATTTTTCACAGACTAAACAACTTTCTGTTTTATAACTTCATGCATATGCACTTCGTTTTATGTTTGATTGCACTTTACAATTAACGTTTTTATTTTTTTTCTGGAACACGATTTACGTTGAAGGAAAAAGTTCTTCTTTACTTTTTCTTTTCGAAGTGTTCAATGTTAAAATTTGTCAGATTCGACCGTGTTCACGTTGCCGCCGCCAAAACGCCACTGTCCCTAAAAATGGAGATCATACCAATCCTAAGTATCGATGACTGTACCTTTCTTCTATTTCTTTTTTTTTTCGCAATCAGTCATCTTTCGATTTCACCGTATTTCTCTAACTGATATCACACCGAGGCTTTTTGTATATATGTATAGTCTTATGATCAGTTAAATCTCCCCATGCATCTTTAGACCATCCAGGCCCATGTAATCATCCGCAGCATCGTCATCATCTTCCAAAAAGCTCTTTGAACTTATATTTAAAATTTGGAAACCCAGGGTTGCCGCCTATTTGTAATTAAATAGTTTTTTCCTTTTTAATTAAGGTCCTGCAGAATTTCATTCCCTACAAGTCACAAACCATTTCTGCTATACTAGTGAAAACACAAACCACTTCTGGTATACCAAAGAGTATACCCACAAACCAGCAGTGTGGAGAAAGTGCATAAGTTTTTTTTCATCGTAAATATATTCTTCCATGGCTGAGTGGTAAACGTGGTGGACTTTCAGTGCGAGAGGACCATGGTTTGAATCCCACAGAAACCTTGTAATTTTTATAACTTGAATAATATCTAATAAATTCTAAGATTGCATTAAGATAAAAACTTTCAAATAAAATATATACAAATGAATAATATAAAATAAAAATATAAATAAATATAAATCAATTGTAAAAAATTGCAGGCTTTTGTGAACCGTTGTCTACGCCATATTCTAAAAATTCGCTGGCCACAAATTATATCAAACGAGGAATTGTGGCGCAGGACAAAACAAGAGCGGCTGGACGTTGACATAAGAAAGCGTAAATGGCAATGGATTGGTCACACACTGAGGAAACCAAACGATGAAATTGCAAAGCAGTCATTTGAATGGAATCCTCAGGGTGCACGGCGGGTTGGAAGACCAAGAACAACATGGAAATCAACAGTTCTAGCTGAAGCAGACTCCCAGAGAAAGACGTGGCCACAGTTAAAATATCTATCTGCAGACCGTGAAGGATGGAAACGATTTGTTGGCGCCCTATGCCCCAACCGGAGTTACAGGACTTGATGATGATGAAAAAATATTTATTTTTTATTGTTGCACCTTCTTCTATAAGACCTCTAAATTGAGTCCAGTGAGTGTTTTCGGGGCAACTGAATTTACTCCATAAAGGTCCAATAGGAGCTTAAAAACTGCGCCTTTTAATTCTGTGGACTATTATATAATGCTTATATGATTACAAGAAATGATTATGAGAAGCTTCTTTGGATCATTATAGGGGCAAAATTATTAGTTGGCTGTTCTTGAACAAGATAGTTATCATCCCGGTTCTTACGTATGGTACAGAGGCGTTGTAACTATTAACGGTGGATGAGAACGCTTTAGGCTATTTCAAGAAAATTCTCTGGGTGATTTTTTGATCCATGTGCTGAGATGGAGAATGGAGAAGAAGATTCAACAATGAACTGTACGGGCTGTACAGGGATACTGACCTAAGATTTTAACACTTAAGTAAAAGAGGACCTCAGCTAACTTTGCGTGCAACATTGGACATAGCTATCTAAAGACCAAGCAGGCTGGGATAAGCTTGTTGGGTGAGGCCCTGGTCTACCCCAGACTGTAGCGTCACCTTAAGCAAAAATGTAAGTATATAAAATTCTTTTGTTAGGCTTCCAACACAGCTTTTACGAGCTTCCCTTCCCTTTAAACATCCTTAGCAAATGAAAGGATATAGAACGCGCTCATTCATCCACAAAGTTTTTATTTTTAATTGAATTTCTTTATTTCCAGTGAATTTTTCAAACAAAACTAAAAAATATTTTCCTAAAAATGCTTTTACTAAAAGTAGGAAGACTTCAAATTGGTAAAACTGATGAGCTATTGATTTCTATTCTCTCTCTACTCATAGTTCTCAAAATTATTTAAGCACAGGTGGTAATTTTGTTTTATTATTTCAAAAATGTATTCACTTACTTGTTATAGCTTTTATTATTAGGATTTAAGTAAATATTCATAACTTAACATCAATATATCAACAGCCGTAATTTCGTCAGGTTTACGCATTTGTTTTAATTTTATTCTAGTAATTACATTTTCAAAGTATTTCTTGATACTATTCCATGGGTAAATACCTTTGGAAGTAAGTTTAATTAATAATTTTACCACAAATTGCCATGGCAATGGTTCTTCTTCAAGTTTCAGATATTCCAGGAGTCCTAGAATTGGATCTACAGCGTTGAATTCTTCATCGAATATTACCATTAAGTCTCTAAAAATCAAAGCCCGATTAAAGAGATGTATTATTTTTGGATTCACGCTTAGAGCTTCTGCAATAAGATTGAGATTATGATCATCATAGGCAACATAGAACAAACCAGTTTGTTGCTTATTAACAATCAGCCAATCATTTCTGGAAAGACTAATATTCAGGTCCTTCACGTCTAGAGTTACTTCAGATTGAGGTGGCATAATGTAGTCGGCAGCAGTTCGTTCAAAATCCGGATTAGATGCAGTAGCAAAATTCATTGGGATCCACCATTTTTGGTCCTTATCATCAGTGTTTGATTTCTGTCGAATAGTAATTATTGTGCTATCAGTATCATAGTTTCGAATAATCGTTATAGTTGGCATTCCTGTGTTATGAGTCCAAGTGCGCATTACATTTGCCACTGATTGGTTATTTTGGAATAAATGGACGTTATCTTCATCAACTGCTGTCTGCAATGACTCGAAGAAATCATCTTCATCGGCAATTGAATATTGACTGAAAATAAATTTGTTTGGGTTATAAATTCTGCTACAAAATAGGGTTTAAGAAAAACTTACAATTTGGAGAGATATTTGAAGATACCTTTCGAAAAAGTTCTCTGCCCGATGGCATGATGGACCATCTTAATGAGTCTAGCACCTGCAATGAAACGGTTTAGTAAGTTTGAGAACATATAGAGAACAGAGCTTTCGATTCGTGAAAAAATAATTTGAAATTAGTTCTTCAGGCTTTGGCAAACCTTAACTGTTGTTTATGTTTTGCCAATTTTATATTACAAAATCTCAAAAACCTTAAGTTGCAACAAATTTTTAGGTCGTATAAGAACTCAGCGCATCCAAAAACCTTACAGAAGTATGGTCTGGGGCCAAATTACCGCATCAGTTTTCAAGTAATATAAGAGCTTGCCATTACTGTCACGTTCTAAGCAATCAAGTATACCAGAATTTGAAGCAACCAACAAGCTTCTTCCAGCTGGCTCGGTTTCTAGCTAACTGTCTCGAGTTTCACATCATAAGTTGGTAGAGGTCCTCTTCCACTTACGTGCGGCACCTGTTATGCTGTCCTCCTCTACTGTGCCGTCCCCCGAGGCTGGATCCAAATATGTACTTTCCAAAAAGGAGCATTGATGTCCCTTTCGCTCTAGGTGACCCAGCCACCTCAGTCGTTGACTTTTCACTAGGCTAGGTCGTTGTTGCACAGTTCGTTGTTGTATCTTCTTCTCCATTTTCCATCTGTGCTCATGGTACTTAAAATCTACCGGAGAGTTTTCGTCTCAAAACAGCCTAAGGCGTTCTCAACCATCGATGATACTGTCCATGCCCCTGCACCATACATCAGGACTGTAAGCGTCTTATACAGGGGCACCTTAGTTGCTAGAGAGTGTGGTCCTCAATCGGCTTCTTAGCCTAAAGAAGCATCTATTGGCAAGAGTTATTCGTCGTTTGATCGCAGCGTTGCGCTGCTGTTATTATTCACTGAGATAATAAAAAATGTATATTATCTGTCCGATGGCACATATCGAAGCCTAGGTTCGCAAGGGCTTTGACCACCTCAAAATTAAAGCTGTTTATAGTGACGTTCTGCCCAAGACGTCAGTGTTGGGCGCCCTATGTTGTTGACAGTATATATTTGGTCTTGCCCTCATTCCCCGTTTAACCCACCTTCTTGGCCTTCTTCTCAATAGTCATAGCACTACTGACATCTCGCTTAGTTCGTCCGATTATGTCAATATATTCTCCGTTTGTGAGTAATTGGACGGATTTTTTTTAAATATTGTGCCTCTAGTGTTGACGAAACAGTTTTGGACTATATTTTCAAGAACAATGTTGAAAAAAGTCGCATGACAGGGTACCACCTGGCCTAAAACCTTCTTTGACAAAAAAGATATCGGTGAGGTCTTTGGCAACCTTGATGGAGCAGCGTTCATGCTCCATCGTCATCCTGCATAAACGGAAGAGTTTGGGGGGACGCCAAAACAAGACATTGCTCTATATAGTTCGTCTCTATAGATATTGTCATACGCGGCCTTGAAATCTATGAAAAGGTTGTGGGTTTCGATTTGAAATTCCTGGGTGTTTGTCCAAGATCAGCCGAAGTAGGAATATTTTTACGATAATGGCCTATTCTGGCCTAAATCAATACTGATATGGACCATTGGTGGCCTATGTTGCGTCGTCCAGGTTGAATGGTGCAATCTGCCTGAATCAACCAATTTGCAGAAATGATTGTTCCATATCATCAGCGCCGACTGCAATTCTACCAAGGTGTCCCCTTTTTCATCCTTCAAGGGTTCGGTTCAAGCCTTATAACTTTGTGAGGTTCTTTTTACCTTTGGTTAATCTTTCAAACTTTATTCCTGCAATGGCAACCCTCTGTTTCCCCAATCACGCACTTTTCATTCTTTTTTTCTGAGAAGCCGGTGTTCAAATCTCATCTTCTGCTTGTAGAGCTCACGAGTAGCTCTGGTCCTTTTATGCAGCGTTTATGCCAGTTGTTTGGCTGCATGTGCTTGCCAGAACTCGTCGAACCAGGGATTTCACGGTAATCGTGCAATGCCCGGTACGTCAAAGGTGGAATTTCTGATGGCTTCCTGACAGTTTTTTCACTGGTTCTCGAAGTTGTCGGCATAAGGTCGGGAAAGGACTTGACGATATCTTGCGACTGTAGCCGTCCGACGTTGAATTTCCGCACAGTATTTCCCTGCTTTGGCCTTGGTCTGAATATCCATAGCATAGCCTTGGCTCACTCACTCGCTCACTGAAGCGGTAATTTGGTCCCTGGTTTTTGCACAAGAAGGTAGCTTAAAAACTGTCGGCCTGTAATGTAAATCATTTTATCAATTCAGATTAATGCAAGCTTACCAAATACATAGGCAACAATGTCAAATTGTTCTTTAATATCAGCTCCCTCCTTAATTATGCTTGTCAGTGGACTGTTAAAATTCTCAGGACCTTCAAATTCTAGTAGAAAATATTCAAAAATTTTCTCTTCGGGATACACCTACACAAAATCAAATAATTCTTCAACTTAATTTTTTCGACATATGGCCTGTGATTTTGTTATAAAATCTTACAAAATCTCCTGCAACCAATCCAAAAAATGTACTTAATCCTTCTTTCAGCCAGAAACAATCCCAAGAAGCTGGTGTTACTAAATTTCCAAACCATTGATGAGCAATTTCGTGATTTTGTACAAAAATCCTATAAACCAATTCTAATTTGTTAAACATCTTTTGATCAGAAATAGTTTCACTTTCTCTAATAGTAATAAGACCCCAATTTTCCATACCAGTGCCATATGATTTTTCAATTCTAATATAATCCAATTTGGGCAAAGTATATTTGATGCCAAGAATCTTTTCTAATGCTTCAATAGTTTTGTGAGAATTCTTCAGGGCTAGAGAGCCATTATCTTTGGAATTTGGTGGATAGAAAAATCGGTGTTCAAGTCCATTCACTATCATACTGGTATTTTTGTAATTTGTTAAAGAAAATGCAACAAGATAAGTTGACATTGGTGGTGATTCCAGGAATTTTGTTGTGACCATTTGCCCGTTTAATGTAGAGCTGAGAATAGATTGTATTTCAAAACATCATAGTCACAATACAATGTCCTAGTAACATACCTTAAGAGGGGCCCACCATCAGTTGGCATATTAGAAATGGCTGAATAGTTAGAGCCATGTGTGATGCTTATGATGAATTTGGCTTTGAAAGCAGGCTCATCAAAACACGGAAATGCTAAGCGAGCACTGGTCGGTTCGAAATACGTACTGAAATTTGAAAAAAATCACTACAATTTTTGTTGGAGAGAGTAAAATAAGTGTAGGTACTCGACCATAGAACTTCTAGACTAGTCCCTGATTTGATAAAATTCACTTTTTCCTCTAAAATAAAGTTTGTCCCCCCTGTCAACTATTGAATTCCATTGAAAGATGGCTACGGCTATACGATGTCGATGGTTTAAAAAATCTAAAAGCAATCTGAAATTTTCGATTTTTTTTTTTTTTGCTGTACCGGAAAAAGTTATTTTAGGGCAACGGGGGTCAAAATATAGTTTATCTCCCATCTGTCACGCTATAAACTGTTAAATTATATTTAAGGAGGGCTACGATATCGATGGATTAAATCACCTCTAGAAAATCAGAAATTTTTGAAGTTTTTTTACTGCTCCAGAAAAAAGCAATTGAGTGACATTTAGATCAACATTCCGATTGAACGGTACTCAGACCAGCTTCAAGTGAGTCAACTCATTTTGAGATCTCTCTTTTTTACTTACTTATTTACTTGAAGGGTCTCTGCCTGAGATATTGCGGTCTTCCATCGGTTGCGGTCCCTCGCACGCTCCCTCCAGTCGTCGAGACCAAGCGCTCTTGCGTCTGTGACCACCTGGTCCCTATAGCGGAGGTTCGGTCTTCCTGGTCGTCTCGAACCTGGGGGCTGGGACTCGAAGATTTTCTTGGCTGGAGCGTTGTTGTCCATTCGCTCGATGTGGCCGAGCCAGTGTAGTCGACGTGTTTTGGCTCTTTGGTCTACATCCACATCTTGGTACAGCTCGTACAGTTCACGATTGAATATTCTCTTCCAATCGCCCTCTTTGCATATAAGACCAAATATCCGCCGAAGAATTTTTCTCTCAAAAGTGCCCAGTATCAGTTCCCCTTTTTTACTTATCGTTCAGCACTCGGCGCTGTAGAGTAGAACTGGTAAAATTAGCGTTTTGTATAGTGTGCACTTTGTCTTTCGAGAAAGGAGTTTTGAACCCATTTGCTTGGCCAAACCGAAGTAGCAGCGGTTCGCTAGGGTAATTCTTCGTCGGATTTCCACTAAGGTGTCGTTCGTGGTATTGATGTTTGTTCCGAGGTAGGTGAACTCCTCGACTACCTCGAAATTACTGCTACCAACAGTGACGTTTTGTCCTAGGCGATGGACAGATGAGGCTTTGTTTGTTGATAGCATATACTTTGTTTTGTCCTTATTCACTTCAAGACCAACGCGTTTTGCCTGTTCATCAATAGCTGTGAATGCTTCAAGTACAGTTCTCTTGGAGCGGCCGATGATTTCGATGTCGTCCGCATAGCCAAGCACTTGAGAAGACCTGTTGAAGATAGTACCTTCCATGTTAACACCACTCTTGCGCACTATCTGGTCCAGGACTAAATTGAAGAAATCACATGATAGCGCATCTCTTTGTCTGAACCCTGTACAAGTTTGGAATAACTCGGATGAGCTGTAACCCATTTGCAGGTTGCACCGCGTATTTTGAAACGTCATGCGGCATAGCTGGATCAGTTTTTTTGGGATCCCGAGTTCCGACATCGCCAATAGAAGCTCTTGGCGACTTATGCTATCATATGCGGCTTTAAAGTCGATGAATAGGTGGTGGGTCTCGACTTGAAATTCGTTGGTCTTTTCCAGGATTTGCCTCAATGTGAAGATTTGGTCTATCGTTGATCTGCCTGGCCTGAAGCCACACTGGTACGTGCCGATCATAGTGTTGCAGAAAGGTTTTAGACGCCACATAGTACGTTGGATAGGATCTTGTAGGTAACATTAAGCAGGGATATGCCTCTGTAGTTCTTGCAGGACATAGGATTGCCTTTTTTGAAGATTGGGCATATGGAGCTATTTGACCAGTCGTCGGGCATACTTTCCTCCTCCCACACTTGGTTGATGAGCTGTTGCATGCACCCTACCAGGACATCTCCTCCATACTTGAAGAGTTCCGCAGGTAGGCCATCCGAGCCGGCGGATTTGCTGTTCTTAAGCTTCTGGATGGCTTTCTTAACCTCTTCAGTACTGGGCGCTGGGACTGGATCTTCATTGACTGGTCTAATGCTTCTTTGTTCCTCTATTGCCTCCTCTACATAATGCCCACTAAGCAGCTGCTGGAAATGCTGCTTAAACACGTCTACAATTCCCTGTGTTTCGGTGACTAGGTTCCCTTCGCTGTTTCGAAGAGCTTGCGTGCCAGTCCTATAACCAGATGCCAGTTGCTTGGCTGTTTTGTAGAACCGGCGGGTGTTGGTGGCGGTACTAGACTCTTCGAGATACTTGAGCTGAGAGGCTGCGGATGCTCTTTTCTTTCTACGCAGGGTTTTAAGTTGGTTAAGAGGTGTATTTTTTTTTATTTTTAGACGTTTGAAATGTTCAGCATTAGAAATAATTCTTTGCACAGTCCGCACGCTTGCATTTACACCGGTTTTTTCTTTAATTTTGGCTACAGAGTCGAGCGAATTGGACGCGTGTCTCCAAATAATTCGCTCGTCAGCTGCTGTAATCACAGAAGATGGCCAGCCCTTCATATTCTTTCCATAGTTATGCTCATTGCGTAAGAATGAGGAAATAACTTTACGGCTCCGGTTATTTTTTTTTATTATTATTTGATGGATTGATTGGCCACACTCACTATAAGCCTTGATTTTGGCCATTTCGGACTCATTTAACGGTTTTGCTTTCCCCATATTTACAAAATTTAATTGAAAATGATCAATAATAAACTAATAATTATAACTTTAATAAAAAAAATACGACAACTTACAAGCAAAAATTAATAGTAAAACGTAGAGGTGCTAATCGGCTGTCGCATTAATTTTTGTCACATTTGACAGAACAAAGCAAAACAAAATAACGGTCAGAACTCAAGTTATTTTTTAGAGCGAGGGCAAATAGAGGAGAATGAAAAAAAAAAAGATTAAGCACGATACACATTCAAAGTTCCGAGTTGTATGCATTTACACTGAAAGATTAGAGGGGGCGCTTATCGGTTGTTGGGCAGTGTATATCAAAGCACTGAATTGTCATATATGTAATTCGATATAATTCTGTGCATTTAACGTCCCCGAATCAATTACTGACTTTTAATTTTCATCTGACAGCTCAAACTCGGGAAATTCAAAAATATGAACTGAAATTAGGCCGTTTTCGAAAACGTCAAATCAAAGTCAATTTGATCGTCAAATGATCGTCATTTTTTGACGCAGATTGCAATCTTCATATGCAATCGTCCTTTCTTTAATAAAATCAGTTTTATGAACGTTATTCAATTTACTCGCAAACGCATTTTATTATACGAATACGCTCTCTAGATTCTCAATTTTTTTTTTATCGTCAACTCGATTTTTTTACTGCGCAGCTGCACTGCAGATAATCTTTTCGAACAAGTGACTTTAGTAGTTTTCGTTAAAGAAATTCTGCAAATGCATTTTTGACGCAGATGACGTTTTCGAAAACGGCCTTAGTGTGTTGCATGTGCTGATTTGAAAGAGTGAACAAGAGAGAGAAAAATGAGTGAAGTTGGCTGCACTCAGGTTGTTTCTCAAATCACGAGGTCTTCAAATTCGGTGCTTATGGGGCGTACTCCAAACCAGCCCTGATTGAAAAAAAAAACACAAGTTGAGTGCTCTGAGCTTAAAAAAACAGATATTTTTTTTACAGCTGCGAGTGCTACGCTTGGAGTTGAAGAAAGAAAAACGCCCAGCAGCTTGACGTTGAGGCTAAGCAATTTACATGTTAAATGTGACAACAACTAAGCCCCAAGGTCATAGCCAGGGGGGATCACAGCGGCCTTTGCGATTAAACAGCGCATTGAAAAAAAACTATGAATGCAACTTTGAGGGTAATCGTGTTAGCTGAAATTGGTTTTCACCCCTCCCTATACTTCTTTTTTTTGCTAATACTCTAAGTGTCATACATCTTTGGAAAGGTTATAGCATGTACTTCATTTTTGTATAAGACTGTTAATATACAGACCATGGGGCTCAATTGATATATGGTAAAAACGCATTATAGAAGAATAATGCAATTCCGCATTTGGAGCTTGTCTACCAAGGCAACAGTAATGTGTCGTAGGCACGTCGTGCAACATTGTTATATATATATAGGTAGGCCAGCGCCCAATGCAGAATTGCACTATTTTTCTATTTGCCTTTTCTTATGTAAAATATCTATCGTGCCCCATGGTCTATAGCTTAACGACAGCATAACAAAATGAAGTACATGCAATAACCTTTTCAACGATGCAAGACACATTACTGTTGACTTGGTAGACCAGCTACAAATGCGGAGTCGCATTATTGTTCTTTTCGGTGCCTTAAGCATAGTTTACAGTTCCCATGCGAAAAAAAAATCAAAATTTTCAAAACGATTTTCCACCTATTCTGTGCATCAAATTGAATAATATTCAAAGCGAAAAACGTTTGCCTTGGCTTAAGCCACCCATTGAGGCATTATCTTACACTGAATTAATAGACTATAGTTCTAAAAATGTAAAATTATTATTTTTGAATGCGAAAACCATTTGCATGCAAATAATGCCTTGAGGTGAATATATTTTTTTTTTTTTGGAAGTGTATTTATTTATTTATTCGCTTACTACAAGCTGGTTAGAAAAAAAATAAGAATAACAATATTTAGATAAATTTAAATAATAAAATGATAAAAACTTAATCTAGACTTAAACTACAAAATTAGGGCTATGTAAAATTGGAGTATGGATTTCTGCTAAGGGAGGGGAAACTGGGTTTAAGGAAAGGGTGCACTATGTGGGTGTTATATATTTATTCGGCTTTATTAAAAGTGTGTATTATATTATATATTATATTAATATAGCAAGTTAAAATGTGCATAAAAGTGGATACAATAACAATAAAGATACATTATTCAATATACTTAATAATAATATCAGATAATTAAAGATGGTTGGGGACTTATAGAGAGAGGCTGTGGAGAGATTGTCTGAGGGAGGGAGAGCTAAGGGAGAAATCAAGGATATGTTGTGCGGTGTTAGCTAAACGTTACATTCTAGACATAGGGTTAAAATGGCCGTAATTGGTGCGGTGTGTGGGGAGGTGGAAGAGGGGGACAGATCTTATGTTACAGGGATTGGTGTTAATGTTTATAAGCTGCAGCAACGCTGGAGAATCTATGGTGCCAGTGATAAGGTTGTGGACAAATAATATGTCAGCAACAGCGCGGCGATGAGCAAGGGTGTGTAAATCTATTAACTGTAAACGATCTTCATAGGGGGGTAAAATAAGGGGATTGGACCAAGAAAAGTTACGCAGAGCGAAACGGAGAAATCTTCGTTGCACTGCTTCAATTCTAGCCGATTGAGTGCTATGGAAAGGAGACCAAACCTGACTAGCATATTCTAGGATAGGTCTAACGTATGTTGTGTATAAGGATTTGGCAACATAAGGATTGGAAAATTCTTTAGACCACCGTTTGATAAACCCGAGGGAGGAATTTGCTCTTGCAATAACACAATCTATGTGAGACCGAAAATTCAACTCTTTATCGCATAATATCCCAAGATCAAGAATAGAGGAAACAAGAGGAACAGGTACATTAGCGAAGTAATATGTTCGGGTAGCTGCAGGTAGGCGTTTGCGGGAGAAAGTCATTGATTGGCATTTATTGACATTTAGCTCCATAAAGTTATTATTGCACCAAGTAAGAAAGGTATTAAGGTCGGATTGGAGAAGGGAAGAGTCGTGAGAAGAAGTGATTACTTTAATTATTTTAATATCGTCTGCATAAATAGACATGTCAGAGAAGGAGAGTATACTACTCACGTCATTAATAGCAAGCACAAATAGGAGTGGGCCAAGATGGCTGCCCTGAGGAACGCCTGAAGTGGCAAAGATTGGTTTAGATACCGCACTTCTGAAAACAACCCTATATATACGGTTTTCTAGGTAAGATTTTATCCATTGGATAAATAATGGTGGAAAGCCAAATGCTTTGAGTTTCACGTAGATAATTTGGTGGCTGATCTTATCAAATGCCTTACTAAAGTCAGTAGTAATAACATCGACATCGCAGCCTTTTTCCAGTGCCGAGAGTGTCATGGTGACAAATTGGGTTAAATTTGTCGTGGTGGATCTACCCTTTAAGAAACCGTGCTGTAGTGGAGAAACGATTGATTTGGAGTGGAAATAAAGACTGTCGTATATTATGCTTTCAAAGAGCTTGGGGATAGCAGAGAGTTTAGCAATTGGTCGATAGTTAGAGATTTCGTTCTTACATCCTTTTTTAAATATTGGAAAAATAAAGGATTCTTTCCAAAGAGAGGGGAAAACTGCTTGTGAGACCGAGAGTTGAAAAAGATTAGTAAGGGGTTCACAGAGTGCACTAGCACATTTTTTAAGAAAAATAGCTGGTATACCATCAGGGCCCGGTGAAAAGTCGTCCTTAAGTAAACTTAACTTTTCACAAACGGTAAGGGAACTAATGTTTAAAGACGTGAGAGACGTATTGGGGCTAGTTGACAGAAACTTGTGGTATTCAAGGTCAGGTTCATTTGCAGAATTACTATAGGATTGGTTAAAGAAAGTAGCAAAGAGGTTAACTATTACTTTTGCGTCTGAGGAAGATGTGCCGTGGAAATTGAACGTCGGAGGTAGACCATCGGATCTTCTTTTCACGTTTATGAACTAGTAGAACCGCTTAGGTTCCGAGACGAGACAAGATTGCATTTTGCTTAGGTATGAGTGGTAGAGAAATTGGCATAGAATGGAGAAGTTAGACGAAGCTTGTTGGTAGTTAGAGTAGTTTAATGGCGTTTGGAGTTTCAAGTAAGTTTTCCACAACTTATTTCTAATATTACGGAGAGCTTTTAATTCTTTTGTGTACCAAGGGGGTGATGTAACACAGCTTTTTTGTATCGTGTAAGGGACACATTGGATAAGACATGCAAAGATTGAGGTGTAGAAGAAGGAGAGGGCAATATCAATGGGAGTGGTGATATTAAGAAAAAGGTTGAAATTAATGTTGGTAAGAAGAGAATTAAGTTGATTGAAGTCAGCTTTGCGAAAGTTGAAGCAAGAAGAGTTTTCAGACTCCATAGTTGGAGAGCTATCAAAAAAACAGAGGATAAGAGATAAGGGAGGATGATATTTATCAAGGGTAGAAAGAAGATGGCAGCTGTCGTAGACAGCGGAGTTGAATGGGTCCGAGGAGAAGATGAGGTCAAGTTGTCTACCTAAATTATTGCAAATACCACTAACTTGAAATAGGCCTGATTCGAGTAGAAGATCCGTAAAAATACATTCTTTTTCAGAAGTGGGGTTAGAGGGAACAAAACACGATTCATCCTCGGACGGTATCCATATCAAATCAGGTAAATTAAAGTCACCCAGGATGATAAAATCATCATTGGAAGTAGCTCCTTCAATTAAGGAACTAACTGAATCAGCAAATAGTTGATAAACAGAGCTGGGTTGCGAAGGACGAATATAACAACAGAAAAGATAAAAACACCTCTTGGAGATAGACAATCTAATACACACAAATTCAAATAACGGTGATTTGGAGATATCAACTAGAGATGCGTTGAGACGATTGTGGACTGCAAAAAGAACACCGCGCCCAGTGGGAGCTAGATCACTTATTTGACCATCCGCACGAAAGACAGCAAAATCTGATGTAAATAACTCACTATCCAGAAAATCAGGGCAAAGGTTTGTTTCCGTTAGGGCAAATATATCAAAAGGAAGATTTTGGGAGTTAAGATATACGTTAGAAGTCTTAGTACGGAGGCCTCTAACATTCTGGTAGTAGAGAGAAAGGTTAGTAGAGGACACAGGCTGCAAAACTGGATTACAGTCAAAGGCTTGGATTCTGGTCGTTAGAGACCGTAGAAGGTGAGATATTTAATGTCTCATGAAAGCGGGTATATATTTTGTTGAGAGCAATAGGATCAGTTGGAAGGCCCTCTTTTTGAATTGATACAATGACATTCATTTTGGTCTTACCGTTAATACAAACAGAATCGGACTTGTCATACAGATAGGAGAGATAAAGACGAACATTTTCATAGAGCTTATTATCGCGTAACCTAGCCATTACATATCGACCATCAACCTCATCACTAGTAGACATAGAGGTGGCAAATTTAGATGTGAGTTTAGCAGCAGGTGCGAACATTGGGTCGAAAACTGGAGGAGGTAAATGGCGTTCGAAAATAGGACTAGAAGGGCGGGTAGTTCTAGGATTCGGAGAATTAGTGAAAGATGGAGATCCTGGATTTAAGGGTGTGAACGTTGGATCAAATACTGGATGAGGAAATTGGCAGTCAGAGATGGGATAAGAGGGGCCAGTAGTTCTAGAAATGGGAGAAGCCGTGAATGAAGGAGATGCAGGATTAATGGTATGGGAATGAACAAAATTGCCATAAGGTCGGCTAGAGGAGGGCTTATTATACACAGGCGGTGAGGGACTATGAGTAGTAACGGGATGAAAGGATACTCGTGTATTTTGGGGTATCGAGGTATTTTTCGAGAATCTAGGGGTGGAAGAGTTGGGTTGAGGAAAAGAATTGGTACGGGATAGGTTGGGCTTAGATCTATTAACAAATTTACTATTTTTTCTATGAGAAAAATTCATGGCAGTAGCCTTGCGATTATTAACAATTGTTCTATCTAACCAGCGAGAGATTTTAATTTTGCCTTGCAAGTATAAAGGTTTTGGAGTTGAACAAAATAACCAATTATATTTAGTAGGAATATAAACTTTAAAACTTGATAAATTAATCTTGCGGCATTCTCCAACAGTGATCTTAAATGTGCGCAGAAAAAGGTTTCGAATCCATAAATCATCAGCACTGACAGGTGTATTCTTCAAAAAGTAGGGGTCGAATTCGTTAAGATTTTTTAATTTGTTGAGCCTAATATTCCAGTCGCGTACAGTCCAAGTACTGCCAAATCGTATAATAGTAGGCTCTGGTGTTGCAGGACATTCGGTGCAGGTAGTATTTACTAAATTCTGAGCATCTTCATCGGAGGGAGGAGGAAGCGAAGGAGAGACAGGTCGGAGGTGAGCAGATTCAGTAATCTCGGCGAAAATAGAAGTGTTATAGTTGGGCTCGATTGGTTGTACATTAATTGGAATTTCGTCGATTTTACTTGAAATTATTTTTACTTCATCGATAATGTCAATATGTGAAGCACGTGTTACTGTTAGCTCGGTACTGATGTTGTTGAAGGTTGAAACTAATTCGAGAAGGATTGAGTTTAGTTGGCGGGAGGCAGATGCGACGGAATCCGAAGTATTTTGTTGGGACATTTCAAGATCAGACCGGATGGATTTTATTTGGTCAAAAATATTTTCCAGAGGGTACGAATCAAGAACAGATACGAGCGTGGAACGTAATTCAGCATTTATATTATCAAAGCGGCAATGAGTGTGGTCAACCCGCGAATTAAGGACATTTACTATTGACGATAGTTGTTTTTCCAGAATAGATTGGTTGGCGAAGAAACGTGCAGCAAGAGTCTCTAAAGAACTTTCGAGGGTTTCAATACTCTTGGAGAAATCATCAAAGTGATGAAACTGTGCAAGCACATTCTTATGGAAGCGATTGTTATCAGTTATTAACGAGTTTGTTGAGTCACTGACACATTTGACAGCCAGAAGAACGTGGGAGAGCGATATATTTTTACATTCGTCGCAAAGGTAAACAAAATAATTCAGATAGTCCTTTAGATGAGCACAAGATTTTTTGCTAAGGCCAAGGCAGAGAGGGTGAAACGATTTACTGCAGAGACCACGACACGCAACCCGTTGAGTATATTTACTATCGAGGAGGCAATTGCTAGAGTCACAAGGATTATTCTCCATTTTGTTAGTTATTACCGTAAGGTAAGTCTGAAAGCAAATAGAGATTGTCTTTGTTGTGTAAAGATGAGGTTAGGTAGGTATAGGTTTTTGCTATTCAGACAGAAACGGCAGCGTAAGCGATGATGAATGTTGAATTTATAGCTGGCAGTAGGTATCTCAAAGGCTCACAGGTTGAATAAGTTGCAGTATATAAAAATGATAGGCAAAGTTGGGATACAATGTAGATCCAATTAAGCTTCATAGGCAGATCATATACTAAAAATGTTTCACTCACCCGGAGAAAAGGAAACAGAGAATAAATTAACGGGGGCGAAATA
Organism: Dasysyrphus tricinctus; assembly: GCA_963921185.1. NCBI lineage: Eukaryota > Metazoa > Arthropoda > Insecta > Diptera > Syrphidae > Dasysyrphus > Dasysyrphus tricinctus. The sequence goes on along the minus strand of OY992531.1, from coordinate 207,948,606 downwards.
TATTTGAGAGAAGTTGAAGTGTTCTCTTGTTCACAGTGCGAGAGTAGAAACAAAAATATGTATAGCTATACGATATTAAAACGTTTGCTTCTAATTATTTTAAGATTTCACGATAATTATTTAAAGAAAATTCACTTTTAGGGGCAGTTCACCACGATTGAATTAATGTTTTATAGAAAAAACTGTTTGGCAAGTTAAATGCACTCCGATTTGAAACAAAAGGCGGGAGTAGGGCTCGTTTAAAATGAATTAAATGCGACTATCCAAAAAAAAATATTTTACTCACCACTCTTTTTTCGCATGCAAAACAATTGCCGGTCCATTGTTTTGCATGACATTCCATGACAGCAATGGATTTTTATTTTGCATGAAACTGTAAACCAATCATGCAAACAATTAATTTTGCATTTCACCTCAATTATTTTTGACATGCGAGAATATTTGCATACATTTTTTTTTTTGCACAAGGGAACTATAAACTAGGCTTTAAAGCCGAGTATCTCGCGAACCCAATGGTTTACAGCTTAACGGGCATATAGTGAAATGATGTCCTAACAATAACCTTTTAAAAATGTATGACACAATTGTGTTGAGCATATGGGCCAAATTTCCCATTCTCCTTTGTACTCAAATAACTGATTAAAATGAAATTCGTGTATTCTATTCTAATACCCTCAATTCTTTGCAAAAATGAACAAAAATCTAGAGAAGAACACTATAATTTTATAAACAAATTTGGATCGTGACAATTTTAAGTTTAAAGGCCGAATGCATGATATGGTAGACAAAATGAAAGGAAAGCTACACTTCACTCTATTAATAAATTATAGGCCTGAAAATGGAAAACAATAAATTTTGGATGCAAAAACAATTTTCATGCAAATAATGCTGTGAGGTGAGTATATTTTTTTTTGTTTAGAAGTGTAAATATTTTTTACTCACCACACTTCATCTCATGCGAAACAGTTGCCCAATTATTTTGTAGTTCTATTACAGCAATGGTTTTTGTATGAAATGTAAACTAATCATGACAAAAAGTTATTTTGTTTTTCACCTCAATAATTTTTGACATGCGAAAATATTTGCATAGATTTTCGCACGGGAATTGTAAACAAGACTTTATAATGACGAATTTATTTTCGCGCAAAAAATTTCAATGACATTTTCTTGCAAAAAAATGCGTTTGGAGTATTTTGCTTTAAGCATAGTTTACAGTTCCCATGCGAAAAAAAAAATCAAAATTTTCAAAACTATTTTTCACCTATTCTCCGCACCAAGTTGAATACTATTCAAGGCGAAAAACGTTTGCCTTGGCCTAAGCCCTTTTTACCCTTTATTAATAATCTATAGGCCTAAAAATGGAAAATAACTATTTTGGGATGCGAAAACTATTTGCATGCAAATAATGCCTTGAGGTGAATTTATTTTTTTTTTTAAGTATAAACCGACCATCAAAAAAAAAATATTTTATTCACCACATTTTTTTTCGCATGCAAATCAATTGCCGGTCCATTGTTTTGCATGACATTCCATGACAGCATGGGTTTTTTTTTGCATGAAACTGTAAACCAATCATGCAAACAATTAATTTTGCCTTTCACCTCAATTATATTTGACATGCGAGAATATTTGCATAGGTTTTTTTTTGCGCACGGGAACTGTAAACTAGGCTTTAATATAAAAAAATCGTTTACAGCACGGACATTTTTTCTGTGGGTACAATTTTTTTCACCACCAAGTTATTTTGTATTCAAAAGAACTGTAGGTATACTTAGCTTAAATGGTGAAAAATTTTTTCGAAAATTATATCCCCCCGATATAATTGTCTGGATACGGCCTTGGCTAAGCCCATAGAATTTTATGGACTTAGCCTTAGCCCAGATAAAAACTGTGTTACCGGCACAAATTTCATACTTGTTATCGATAGTTTGTAAGGAAACTCATTTTTCTTCTGTGATTGCGTCGCTTATCCCCGATGTCGTTCTTATGGTCTGATTTCCCAGGGCTTGCAAAACACGTATTATATAGGTACCCTACTGGGCTTTTGTCTACTCACATATAGTTCTCATAAGCTTGCGAATTTGATGACTTAAAAAATCCACGTATCTCCTCCTGTTGGATATCTGCTAAGAAATTAATGATAAGCAAATATTTTTCACCAATATGTAAATTCAAAGGAAAAACTGAACAACTTATTCGCAATTGTTCTTTTTCTTCATCAATTTGATACTCAAGCTGAGGACTTTGAAGTATTACTCCACTATCACGATTAATTAAAGTTAAATTAACTAACTGCTGCAGTCGTTTTGCGTTCAAGACAATCTCATTAGTTGATTCTCTAACTAGAAGATGAATCGAAACACTGCCATTGTAAGTGAAGATATTCTGATGGATATAAGTGGTGATGTGAAGATGATATTTGGTTGGGAAAATTGCGGAAGGAAGCTTAAAATTCGGTGAATTGAATGCCGAAATAATTTCACAAGAACACAATATCACAGTGATCACAGAAATATGGAGGAAATTAAATTTTGGATGCTCCGTTGAAGTCATAACTACTATGCGCGGTATATGATTCTTAGAATAACACATAAACACAAGTATAATACAATTCTAGAGCTGTTGTTTCTTTTTTTTAACAAGGTGAATTATGTTATGGACAGCATTTTATTGAAAAAAGAAACAAAGTCTTGATTGCTCAAAGCCTTATTTACCTCATTTTCTAAGAAAAATAATTATTATTTCAGCTGTTTAAGCTTAAAACACAAATTTAAAAAAAATGTTATTTAAATACTACCTTACCTACGTACACATGTACAGTTGCCAAATTTAACATGTTTTTGTTCAGCTAACACAAACTAAAACAAATTTAAAAAAAATGTGTAGCTTTGAAAATCAAAAACAAAACAAAAAAGCTGTTTGACAAATCAGCAAAGTTCGTACCAAAAATCGAAAATCAGGTGTAGGGTGTTGTTTGCATAGACATCACAGGTGTTTAAATTTGTTTATTGATTGTTTTATATCGTTAGTTTTCGGTTTGATTATTCTTTTTATTCATTTCAATATTTTGTTTAACGTAAACAGAATTTTACTGTTGAGTCGAATCGCTGAGACAATTAAAGCCTTTTTGCTGTGCCGTTTTATGTAAGCTATTTTTAATCAATTCTTTTGAAAAGTTATTGCTCAAAACCTCCTCTTTAAACGACACGAACTTGCCACATAAAAGGTTCAAATTGATTGGAATTATAGATATTGATTTTTTTTTTGAGTTGTGATAGTTTTGAATTGGTCATCATCATCGTGCCTGTAACCACGGTTGGGGCATTGGCATAGGGCGTCAACAAAACGTCTCCATCCTTCACGGTCTGCAGCAAGGTATTTTAACTGTGACCACGTCTTTCTTTGGGATTCTGCTTCTGCTAAGACAGTTGACTTCCATGTTGTTCTTGGTCTTCCAACCCTCCATGCACCCTGAGGATTCCATTCAAAGGACCGGTTTGCAATTTCATCGTTTGGTTTCATCAGTGTGTGACCAATCCATTGACATTTCCGTTCTTATGTTGACGTCCAGCCACTCTTGACTAGTCCTGCGCCACAATTCCTCATTTGAGATTATTTGTGGCCAGCGAATCTTAAGGATGTGGCGAAGACAGCGATTCACAAAAGCCTGCAATTTCTTCGAAATGGTAGACGTGACCTTCTAGGTTTCGCAAGCTTATAACAGCTCAAATTTGACATTGGATTCTAACTATCTCAACTTCATGCGTAAAGAGATTTAACTGAATATCCAAATTAGTGAGAGTACCGAAAGGCTTATTGATTCTACTTTTAACGTCCAGATCCGTACCGCCTCCATTTGAAAAAACAATACTGCCAAGGTTTTTAAACTGTTCAACTTCTTCCACTGGCATCTCCTGTAGAATAATATTACTGTGAGAAACATTTTTGTCTTTTTGCTGTTTATTCTTAGACCACTCAACTCTCCCTTCATTTGCAGTTTTTGGCACATCTCAATCAGCCCATCATCATCATCATCGTGTCCTGTATCCCCGGCTGGGGCATAGGGCGTCAACAAAACGTCTCCATCCTTCACGGTCTGCTGCAAGGTACTTAAGCTGTGGCCACGTCTTTCTCTGGGATTCTGCTTCCGCTAAGACAGTTGATTTCCATGTTGTTCTTGGTCTTCCAACCCGCCGTGCACCCTGAGGATTCCATTCAAAGGACTGCTTTGCAATTTCATCGTTTGGTTTCCTCAGTGTGTGACCAATTCAACGCCATTTACGCTTTCTTATGTCGACGTCCAGCCGCTCTTGACTTGTCCTGCGCCACAATTCCTCATTTGATATTATTTGTGGCCAGCGAATCTTTAGGATGTGGCGAAGACAGCGATTCACAAAAGCCTGCAATTTCTTCGAAATGATAGACGTGACTTTCCAGGTTTCACAAGCATATAACAGCACGGATTTGACATTGGATTCGAAGAATCTTAACTTAGTGCGTAAGGAGATTTGACTGGATTTCCAAATTGGGGACAGAGTACCGAAGGCAGCACGAGCTTTATTTATTCTACTTTTAACGTCCAGATCCGTACCACCGTTTGCAGAAACAATACTGCCAAGGTAGTTAAATTGTTCCACTACTTCAACTGGCGTCTCCTGTAAAATAATACGCTGCTGTGTGGAGCGGCCTGTGAGCATTATTTTTGTCTTTTTGCTGTTAATTCTTAGACCACTCGATTCTCCCTTCACTTGCAGTGCTTGGCACATCCCGTTCAGCCCACTGATGTTATTTGCCAGTAGACATATGTCATCGGCATAGTCTAAATGACTGAGCCTTTCGAACGGTCTCCATTGAATGCCCTGTCGCTCAGCTGTACCAACACTGGCCGTCAATACGTCGTCCATCGCCAGCAGGAAGAGAATTGGCGATAGAACATCCCCTTGTCTCACACCCTGTTGCACTACGAAGGAGTCGGATAGCTGCCCATTGTGCAGTACAAAACACCTTGCGTTGTTGTAGGACTCTTTAATAATGGCAACAATTTTTGGTGGAGTTCCAATACCAAGCAACGATCTCCATATACATTCTCGGTTAACTCGATCAAAGGCCTTTTCAAAATCCACGAACATGAGGTAAAGCGGTGATTGATATTCCATCGACTGCTCGAGGACGATACGCAGGGTGTTGATATGGTCGACACACGATCGACCACTGCGGAAGCCAGCTTGATGCCTCTTGAGTGTAGACTCGATTCTATCCTTTATTCGCTCGAGTATGATTGTTGCCATTAGTTTTGGGAAAACGGACAAAACGGTGATACCACGCCAATTGTTGCAATTCTTTAAGTCACCTTTCTTTGGCAACTTAACAATCACACCATCCTTCCAGTCCCTGGGATAGCTTTCGTTTTCCCAAATGTTTTGTATCAGCGGATGTAAAATACTAGCCGCTGCTACGGGATCGGCTTTCAGGAATTCAGCTGGTATTCCGTCCAGTCCAGCTGCCTTGTTGTTTTTGAGGAGATTTATTGATGTACGAATTTCCGATTCTGACGGGGGTTCGATGTCAATACCCCTATAGGACCTGCGCATCTCGTTTAGTTGGGGCACTTCAGCACTCTGCTCAACTGAATCCTCATTTAGCAGGGCACAAAAATGGTCCTTCCATCTACGAAGCTGATCCTCAATTGATACCAAAAGTGTGCCATCCACATCCATTACAGGATGATTGGTGTTGCTTTTTTTCCCGATAACATCTTTGGCTATTTGGTACAATTCCCGGATATCTCCTCTTCTGGCAGCGCTTTCCGCATTATCTGCGAGTCCATCCAACTTCACCCTCTTGTCACGTCTTGTCACGTCTCACACAGCGGTAGACCATCAATCAGCCCACTGATGTTATTTGCCATTAGACATATGTCATCGGCATAGTCAAAATGAGTGAGTCTTTCAAACGATCTCCATTAAATGCCCTGTTGCTCAGCTGTACCAACACGGGCCGTCAATACGTTGTCCATTGCCAATAGGAATAGAATTTGCGTTAGAACATCCCCTTGTCTCACACCCTGTCAAATTACGAAAGAGTCGGATAGCTGCCCATTGTGTAACACAAAACGACTTGCGTTGTAGTAGGACTCCCTTATAATGGCAGCAAGGTTTAGGGGAATTACTCTACCAAACAACGATCTTTGTTTAGTTATGGAAGCCAGCTAAATGCCGCTTTAGTGTAGACGCGATTCTTTCCTTTATTCGCTCGAGAATGATGGTTGCCATTAGTTTTTGGAAAACGGACAAAACGGTGATACCATCACGCCAATAGTTGCAATTCTTAAGTTCACATTTCTTTGGCAGCTTCACTATCACACCATCATTCCAGCCCTTGAGATGGCTTTCATTTTCCCAAATGATTTTTATCAACAGATGTAGAATACTAGCCGCAGATAACTCTTCTTCTTGTAATGTTTTCCGCGTTATCTGTAAGTCCATCCATCCTCAAACTCCTGTCACGTCTCACACAGCGATAGACCGTCTTATGTGAAAGGCGATAACTGCTTCACAATTCAGCCTTTCGTAGAGCATCTGTTCGATTTTATCCCAGGTGTCTTGGGATATCCAAGAGTCTCTAACTCTCGTAAGCTTGGGTACAGTTTCGGATCCAGCCTTCATAAAAACAACTTTTTCTTCACCCCACATCTCATCAATTGTAGAGTGTTGAATTCCGTTGAGTGACGAATATTTGCCTTTAGGGGTGGTGACATAGTTACTACAAATATAGGAGTAATTTAAAGCATTCGTATTGAATTTTGGACTCCTTGCTGCATCCTGCGTTTGTCTCTGTACGTAGCGTTGCGTAGTTTGAGACTCATCAGAACCAAATGGTGGTCGCTTCCCACATCCGCATTTTTTATATGTACTTCGGTCATCACACATTGACTTCTTCCATCGCTGCTGAGTCATGATATGGTCAATTTGGTTTTCAGTTTGACCATCCGGATGCACGCAGGTGATTTTGTTGCACGTCTTATACCTAGATACAGTCCCACACAGCACATGACGACTTGCATTAAAAAAGTCGACAAGTAAATCGCCTTTTTTGTTTCTGGACCCGAAGCCATTTTTTCCCATCACTGATCCAACTTGGACATTGAGGTCTCCCATGACGACTATGATATCGGATCTTGGAACACTCCTGTAAACCAAGATAAGATGAGTGCAAAACGCGGTTTTTGCGGATACCTAGTGGATTGCGGATACCTCACCTATACCACACGGATAGCTCGCGGATAATTCGTGGCTATCCAGCGGATACCTATAAATAAATAAATAAATTGGGTGGCGCAACAGGTCGTGAAGAACCAGGGCCTAGTGACTTACAACTCTCAACCATTCCTGTGTGCGTGCTGTTGGCAGGAATGGAGGGGACCTACAGTTTTTTGCCGAATCTGAACGGCTAAATGAGAAGCACTTTTTCATGACAAGTATACTCTTGGAGGATTTGTCAGTTCCTCGCAAGAGGCAGTACTTCGAATAAAACATTTCTGTTTTTAGGGGGCACGGCTGGGAATCGAACCCAGACCTTCGGCATGACAGTCCTACGCACTAACCATCATGCCACGAGGTACCACCCAGCGGATACCTACTGGATTGCGGATACCTCACGGATACCATGCGAATACCTCACCTATAAGTTTTGGGTACCTAGCGGAAGCCTAACGGATACCTAGTGGATTGCGGGTACCTCACGGTTACCATTCGGATAACTCGCGAATACCTCGCGGATACCTCACGGATAACTCGCATATAACTAGTGGAAGCTACGTGGATACCTAGGGGATTGCGGATTCCTCGCATATACCACACGGATAACTCGCGGATACCTCGCGGATACCAGGCGGATAACTCACGGATAACTTGCGGATACCTAGCGGAAGCCTATCGGATACCTAGTGGATTGCGAAAACCTCACGGATACCACGCGGATACCTCACTGATACCTAGCTGAAAACTTGTGGATATCTCTTGGATAACTCGCGAATACCTCGCGGATACCTAGCGGAAGCCTGCGGATACCTAAAGGATTTCGGAAATCTCGCAGATACCAGGTGGATAACTCGCGGATACCTCACTGATAACTCGCGGATACCTAGTGGAAGCCTAGTGGATACCTAGTGGATTGCGAAAGCCTCGCGGATACCACGCGGATACCTCACAGATACCAGGCGGATAACTCGCGGATACCTCGCGGATAATTCGCGGATACCAAGCGGAAGCCTAGTGGATACCTAGTGGATTGCGGATACCTCGCGGATACAACGCGGATACCTCGCGGATACCTCGCAAATAACTCAAGGATACCTAGCGGATAACTCGTAGATACCTCGCGGATAACTCGCGGATACCTAGCGGATACCTAGTGGATTGCGGAAACCTCACGGATACCTCACAGATACCAGGCGGATAACTCACGGATAACTCACGGATACCTAGCGGATAACTCGTAGATACCTCGCGGATAACTCGCGGATAACTCGCGGATACCTAGCGGAAGCCTAGCGGATACCTAGTGGATTGCGGATACCTCATGGATACCACGCGGAAAACTCGCGGATACCTAGCGGATACCTACCTACTCTTCACTGTTATTCTCTTCACTTTACTTTCCTCTGCTTAAATATATTCAGGACTTTTATTTTTAAGTTTATAGTGTACCTATCAAGCGAGGCAAACTGTAGGTATATGAAGGTATACATACCTATGAGGTTTTACAAAACCATAAATCTAATCGATAGGAATTCTGCTAAATGAAGATTGATTGATGGAATTATGAAGGGGATGTGCCAATGAGTATTGGGTCTGTCCCTCTTTTAAGGATAATTATATTCCTTTGGATCGTAATTTGTTGAGATGCTAATGGTGCTAAGAATTTCTTTGTTCTCAGACATGTATCTAACTAATTAGGTGAATATTTTAAAGTCTATTGTTTTGCCTTTTTGAATCTCAGCAAAGTAAATAACAATTTTATGTCAACCCAAAAGCCAAAAGAGATTTATTTTAATTAAAAATTCATAAAAGTTTTGATCTGGGGAATTTGAAAATTTTGTTTAAGGCCTCCTATGCACGAGTTGTTTCACTAATGTAGACGCGTACATGATTCGTTCTTAATGCAAGAATACTGTACCTCTATTTTGCATACATATTTAAAGACAAACAAAATAAACATTAAACGTGACGTAAAAATAAACTGAAAGTGACTAAGTTTGTTCCTCCCTTTCCTATTAACAAAACACGAAAAGTATTTTTCAGAAACCTGTGGACAGATGTTTGTTTATTTTTTAAAAGCATGTACTTGGTCTTGTTGTCGTTTACTTCAAGGCCAAAAAGTCTCACGTGTTATTCAATCGCTGTCCGTGAAAGGCTCTATCATCTGCATACCATACGCTAGTATTAAAACAGATTTGTTGTAAATGTGAATTACTATCTGGCCAAAAGAAGAAACACGTTTGGATATTATTAAAAGAAAATAATTTTTTCGTTTGAATATTATAAAAAGATAACAGTGATTTCTTTTAATAATATTCAAACGTGTTTCTTGTTATAGAATTCTTTTTTTTGGCCGGAAAATATTTTACAGGTTATGTGGCCAGGACTTAAGATCCCATTGCGTGTTAAGACTGTGCTGTAACCATTACTGCAGATTTTATAGAGAAGATTTCGAATTGTTTTAAATATGGAAATTAAGTAATTTTAATAGAAATGGCTGGGACAATGGTCTTGTGACGATTTACATTATGCAGTTCCTCACGCATAGAGTTGCTGTCTAAGAGCAACTATGTTATGCGGAGTATGCAAGTGGAGGCCCTTCCTACTAAGAACGGTCAGTGGAAAATTTGTCTTTGGACAATCTGTAAAACATAAAACTGGTGTTGATGATACTGCGGAATGTTACAAGCAGGATCGAAAGACAGAAGCTGAATTCATTTTTTCTAGAACAGATTCATGGATGGGACGCCTCGCAAGCATTATGTGGTATAAGCAAAATTGTTAAAGCCTTAGATGCTTCAAAGGTTGGATGATGGTGGTGATGTAAGGGAACATATGGCCAAGTTTTTCGACAAGCTGGAAAGCATGAAGATTGAAATCAATGCTTATCTGTTGTTTATTATGCAGCTGTATAGTCTTCCGTCTTCATATTTAAATTTTCGGTGTGAGATAGAATCTCGTGATGACTTATATGATTCGCCAGGATATTGCCAGTAATGCAAGATCATCATTATCATCGTTGTCCTGTTTCCTGTAACCCCGGTTGGGGCATATGGCGTCAACAAAACGTCTCCATCCTTCACGGTCTGTAGCCACGCCTTTCTCTGGGACTCTGCTTCTGCTAATTCGGTTGATTTCCATGTTGTTCTTGATCTTCCAACCTGCCATGCATCCTGAGGATTCCATTCAAAGGACTGCTTGGCAAATTCCCAGTTTGGCTTCCTCAGTGTGTCATGAATCCATTGCCATCTACACTTTCTTATGTTAACGACCTGTCCTGCGTCACAACAGCGTTTGATATATTTTTTGGCCAGCGAATCTTTAAGAAGGATCGTAGACAGCGATTGAAAAAAGCCTGCGATTTCCTCGAAATGTTTAGTTAATTAATAACGTTTTGTCAAAAGTCTTTACCTGGACGAGGAAATGTTGACTTTCGGTCAACCCACACAAAACTGAACTGGTTCCTTTTACTAACAAAATGAAAATACCAAAATTTGTCCTACCATCAATAGAAGGAACCCGACTTAGACTATCAGATCATGCCAAATATTTAGGCGTAATTCTTGACAAAAAGCTAAACTGGGGTATGAACATCAAAGAAAGAGCCAAGAAGGCCATGATCGCTTTTTACTCCTACAACAGGATCTTTGGCAAGACCTGGGGTCCAAACCCTAAAATCATACTGTGGATGTACACGGCCATTATAAGATCGATCCTCACATATGGTAGCCTGGTTTGGTGGAGCGCGATGGATAAAGAATGTAATTATAAAACCCTTAATAAAGTTCAAAGACTAGCGTGCATAGGAATCACAGGGGCAATGATGTCCACTCCCACTGCGGGAATGGAAACCATACTCAATCTAAGACCTCTAGATCTATTCTAATAAGAAACTGCAGCCTACGGTGCTCTAAGACTAAGCCAGACCGATAGCTGGAAAAAAAACTCCGTAGCAACATAAATAAAATCCAAGCTGGTTTCATGCTGTCGCGAAGAGCTAAAGGTTCTTACCACACAGCACAACATCAGACTCTGCTGGGTTCCTGGGCACTGTGGAATTCTAGGAAATTAAAAAGCAGATGAACTGGCAAGGACTGGTTCATCGTTAGATCAAAGCCTAACGGACTCCGGTGTTAAAATTCCATTCTGTGCCATTAAACAGACAATTGGTAAGAAGATAGTGGAACTTACCAATGACAGATGGAACTCACTCGCAACTTGTATCTACAACAACAAAGAATTTGTGGCCTAGCTACAATAAGAAAAAAACGCACCATATCATAAACCTGAAAAAGAGATCCCTGAATATTTTAATAGGAACTATCACGGGACATAATATCTTAGGGTACCACAAGAAGAAGATGAGACTAAGTACTGAAGACGTATGCAGAGGTTGCGGTGACGTAGAAGTAAAGGAGGACACCCTTCACTTCCTAGGTCAATGTCCAGCACTCTGCAATATAAGGACAAAATGTTTGGGAATCTATTTCTTCAATGATCTAGCAGAAATCTCGAAGTCAACAAGCAATAACATCTCAAATTTAATGAGCTTCATCAACGCCTTTAAATGGTTCCATGCTCCATAAGATTTCATAGGTTATATTTTTAAAGGGATGGTCCAATCTATCAGGGTACTACAATGGATCAACATTGATCTAAGTGTGATGGGAACAAGATCCACCGTCAGCCTATCAATCTAACCTTATCTAGCTTTCCTCGAAATGGTAGACGTGACTTTCAAGGTTTCGCAAGCATATACATAACAGCACGGTAGTACCTCGTGCGTTAGACTGTCATGCCGAAGGTGTGGGTTCGATTTCCAGCCGTGCCACCTAAAAACAGAAATGTTTAATCCGAGGTACTGCCTCGTATATACTTGTCATGAAAAAGTGCTTCTCATGTAGCCGTTCGGAATCGGCAAAAAACTGAAGGTCCCCTCCATTCCTGCCAACAACACGCACACATGAATGGTTGAGAGTTGTAAGTCACTAGGCCCTGGTTTTTCACGAGCTGTTGCGCCACCCAATTTATTTTATTTATTTACATAACAGCACGGATTTGACATTGGATTCTAAGAATCCTTATGCTTAGTGCGTAAGAAAATTTGACTGGATTTCCAAATTGGGGACAGAGTTCCAAAGGCCGCACAAGCCTTCTAAATTCTACTTTTAACGTCCAGATCCATACCGCCATTTACAATACTGCCAAGGTAGTAAAACTGTACGACTTCTTCAACTGGAGTCTCCTGTAGATTAATACGCTGCCGTGTGGAGCGGTCAAAACGGTAATACCACACCAATTGTTGCAATTCTTAAGGTCACCTTTCTTTGGAAGCTTAATAATTACACCATCCTTCGAGTCCTTGGAATAGCTTTCATTTTCCCAAATGATTTTTATCAACGGATGTAGAATACTAGCCGCTCCGCTGCTGTTCCGGGATCAGCTTTCAAGAACTCAGTTGGTAAGTGTAGCTACTTTTTAGTTTTTGAGGACCTTTATTGGTGTTTGAATTTTCGATACAGAAGAGGGTTCGCTGTCAATACCCTTATAGGACCTGCGCATCTCGTTAAGGTGGGGAACTTCAGCACTCTGTTCAACGGAATCCTCATTTAGCAGGCCACACAAATGTTCCTTCCATCTGCGTAGCTGATCCTCAATTGATATCAAAAGTATGTGATTGGTGTTTTTTTCCCAATAAAGTCTTTGAATATTTGGTAAAATTCCCGAATATCTCCTCTACCTCTAGCGTTTTCCGTTTTCTTGTCCAGTTGGGTACAGTTTCGGATCCAGCCTCCATAAAAACAACTTTTATTTCACCCCACATCTCATGAATTGTTGGATATTGAAAACCGTTTAATGACGAAGCTTTGTCATTGAGGGTGGTTATATATCCAGGACCCGGGTAATACTCGGAAACTTAGGGTACCCAGGTAACCAGTCAGTGTACCGGGTAGTAAGAGTTCCAGTTTACTTTTGATTGCATTGAAGCAAACGCTGTTTGTACCAGAGTTACGGACAAATCTTATTTCGGTGGCAAAACTTACCAACAAAAGTCATGAAGTCAAATTTGGAAAAGATGATGCTTATTGCTTATTGGTGTTTGAAGAGGTGACCTTTACATTGTTCATAGAAGTCCTTTACGAGCCTGAATGCTCCGAACTGCTGAAGTGGCACGAAAGATAAGGCCATTTAAGCAGCAAAGAACTTATTGCGATGAATACTTAAAACCACGAACAATAACTGTAATAATGACAAATATGCCGGTGCTGCCAAAATCCAAAATCCCAAGACCCTGGTGGAGATATTATTAAAGTAGTGCACTCTGATGTTGTAGGTCCATTTTGAAAGTAGTCACTAGTAGTCTGGATTGCGTGCTGGATTTTGTTCTGAAGCGGTTGCCAAAGCTTAGCACATTCGGAATCGTTCTCCGACAAATGGTCTGAATGGTGAGATTCCATTTGTGAAGAGGCATTAAGAGGATCTTCATTGTTTACACCACTGATAAAGTTTGGCTCGAACTGGAAAGAAACCACACGTTCTGATTGGAGTGTACCTTCTTCCGGTTGTGGTTTAATTTTTGATGCAGACTCATTTTTAACACATTCCCTCTATATTTGAAGAGCTCCACTGGTAATCCATCTTGTATGGTCTTTGTGGCTCTTTAGCTTTTTTATAGCTAAGTCTACCTTTTCTTTTCAAGGTCGTTGAACTGCGTCTTCATTGACTGAAGGTGCGTTCTCTTCTTTCCCTATTATTTAAACTACCTGATGCCCATTTACTATTTACTTTACTTATCCGGCTCCCACTCCATGAAGGTTGCAGCCTGAGATTCAGCAGCTTTCCATCCTCTACGATCCACAGCTCGCTGCTTCAAATCGTCTAGATCAAGCTTTCTGGCATCCGTGAGGACTTGATCTTTAAACCGGAAGTTCAATCTTCTTCGTTCTCTCAAACCTGGGGTCCAGGATTCAAAGACTCTCTTGGCTATAGCATTATTAACGATTCGCTTGCTGTGGCCTATCCAATGTAATCGACGTGGTTTGGTTTTCGGGACTACATCCAAATCTTTTGAAGGCAAAACTGGCAGTATCAGGGTTTTATAGAGCGGGAACTTCACTTTTCTGTGGCGTCAAACCGAAGAAGCACCAGTTTGCTAGAGTAATTTTTCGTCAGAGCTCTACTGAGATGTCGTTCGTGGGATTAATGTTTACTCCGAGGTAGATGAACTCCTTAACTGTCTTTGAAGATGTTGCTAACAACAGTGACGTTTTGTCCTAGCCGGATGACAGATCTTTGATTATTTGTTGATAGCATGTATTTGGTCTTGTCCTCGTGTACTTGAAAACCAACAACTTTCACCTGTTCTTCAATTACGTGAAAGCTTTTATAACAGACTATTAGGAACGGCTGATGTCGATATCATCGGAATTCCTTATCCCTTCAGTGTTAACGTCTGCCCTGCCCACTATTTGCTCCAGAACTAGATTGAAGAAATCAGATGATAGAGCATCTCCTTGTGGTATCACAATAGACCAACGCATATGGTCTAAGGGCCAGTTTTTCAGTGTGAGATCATCCTAGCCTCGGGGTTAAACCGGAGTTAACTCCAAAAACGTAATTTTCAGTCAATTGAAATCAAAAGTTAACTCTGAGCTAACTCGTCTAATTTGGTGAGTTAACTCGGGCACCAAATTGAGGGTGTTTTTAGTTGTGGTGCCATCTCGATTTCAATATTGAAAGTTATTCCCAGTGCAATTCGTTGTGGCGCCATCTCTATTCCTATGCGTAAAAGGCGTAGAAGGGTGATATTCATAGTGTCGCACATCGTTGGCCTCAGAATTTTGACAACTGAAAAATAAAGTTAATCCTCAACTGAAAAACTGTTCCTGAGTTAACTCAGAAATAATTTATTTTCAGGATTAGCTAACTCTGATTTAACTCAGAGTAAAGGCTGAACTGAAAAACTGGCCCTAAGTGTGTTAGATTTAATGACTGACAGCCACTTCTAAACCAGTCCATGTTAAGAATAGTTTGGAAGAGCTTTTCCCATGTTGCCCATTGGATCACATATTTTCCAATGGATCAGTTTTTCCAGGATCCCAGCTTCATCCATCGCCATAATAATGAATGCTATCATATGCAGCTTTGAAATCGATGAATATATGGTGATTTTCGACTTGAAATTCGTTGGTCTTTTCCAGGATAGTGAATATTTGGCCTATGGTCGATCTGCCTAGGTGAAAGCCACAATGGTACTTGCCGATTACAGTGTTGGAGAACGGCTTGAAACGCTCACACAGTACATTGGATAGGAAGTTTTTTCATAGCTTAGTCTACCTCTTCTATACTGAGTGGTCTAACTGGGTCTGGGAGGCGTGTTTTCTTCTTGCCCTGTTACTCGCTGTAACTCGCTGCTCCAATATATGTTCTATCCCTTATGCTTCGAGAACTAGGCTATCTATGCTATTTGTTTGAGCCTGCATTCTGGTCATAAAACCAGCAAATAGTTGCTTGGCTCTTTATAAAATTGCCGGGTGCTGTTTCGATTGCGAGACTCTTTGATCGGACAGTGAGGCTACGTACACGCCTTTTTCTTTCTACGCAGGCTCTTCCTTTGCTCTACTTTTTTTTGGTCAATACTCTTCTCTCGCTTTTTGTTATGCGCTGCAGAATATTTGTATGTGCGTTGGTATTGGAAGGCAGCCTATCATGACACTTGGACCACTGATTATTGGCATCTGCGGTAGGTGAATGTTCAGTGGAGAGCTTCTTGCCTAACCGATCTCTGTAGACTCTGGTAACTTCAGGTTGTCGTCAATTCTGAATGACATACAGTCACTGTTTGACAGTCGAGCTCTTATTTTTGCCAGAAGGAAGTGGTCAGATCTGACACTGTCCCCTCGAAATGTTCATAAATACACATGTCAAGGATGTTAGATAAGTGCTATGCGTCGATTGGCACATGGTCGATTTAGTTAAGCTGGTGGTTCGACCATTTGGAGAGAGCCAGGTAACTTAGCTGTAGAAACAAAATGCTAATTATGACGGTTCAACGAGCTTCTAAAAAGTTTCTCAATCGAATATCATAATCAGTTATCGTTTTGCCCCAATGATGTCCCCCTTTGGCATTGAAGTTCCTGAGCACAACTTTGACATAATATTCCAGAAAGGCTCCGCGAGATGAGTCTAAAGGTAATTAGACTCCCCCTACTGTAAGCCATCTTGAAATGAAAGAACCAACACTAACAATCACACATGTCATTTTTCCTCTCTCAGAATCATTGGTTTTTTTTTTGCAAAAAAAAATGGAGACTTCCCCAAATCATCTACTCCAATTTATCAATTTCACTCGTATATTTCGATAATGATTAAGTGGTATCATTTTTGCTGGCCATCGGCAGCGTACAACTACGCTTAATAGTTTACACACACATTTTAAAGTGCATGTGCTGAGGCGTGAGTAAATAATTTATCCAAAGGAATTCCATACTCCCACCCGCATCTGGAAGGACTGAAAAATAGAAATAGCTTGAAGTTTGTAAGGGTCAAATCCTGAACAGTCCATATTTGGTCCATAAAATCAAAATAATTTATAAGTCTTATCATAAAATCATATATATAAAGAACTGCTACAGCACTAAATTTACTCGAAGGCTATTGTAAACTTATACCTACATTCTTTTTGGTTTAATGTTCCTTTTGTTATGGCTATTTTGTTGAATTTTGTGAAAACTTAGCACAAAAATGGTTGAGTAAATCCAAAAACAGCAATAAAAAGTCCATTAAGTTTTGGCCAAGACGCACATAATACAAACCATCTTCTGAGTTTTCTCATTGGTATCAGGCCAGGCAGCATAAAAGCACCACTCCACAACCAACCCATAGAAATCCCAAAAGCCTCTGGTTGGCAATTAAGTGAATATATGCCTCAAAGGCTCTTTCACAAGTGTATAGCTGTTTTTATATCATCATTTTGAAGGCACTTAAAACAATTTTGAAAAAAAAAAAATAATAATACAAGAGCAGATAAAAACTTTAATAGAGTTACGCGGCGCGGCTTGCTTTAACGCGGAACCCTTTTCTATACTTTTACCCTTTTTTCCTTAGTCATGGTTATTTTTTTAGTGCCTTGATATGGGAGCTGTGGCGAGGGTGAAATTGAGGATATAAGGGTGGAGTGGCGTGGTGGTAGAAATGGCAATGGCGATGATATTGAGCTTTTTATGCTCGTTTACACTCTAATGGCATTAAATTCGTTACACACTCTGTGTATACACATTACGAAAAGATAAAATAAAACATTGGCAGCCCAGGAGCAGTCACCCACCTCTTCAGCAAAACATAATGTATGTATACCTATATATTCTACATTTCTACACTGCGCGTCGAAAGTCGAACAACTTATATTTAAAATGAGTTTTAGGTTTATGTAAATCTTTAAGAAGTGACGAGCAACCCTTAGGTGTTAAAAGAACTTGGTTGCTTTTTTATAAGATAAGTCTTGTGACTAAATGGGAGTTATGCAAAAACACTTTTTGAGTGCTTGCAGTTTTAAATTTCTTTTATATTTCCTGGTTTTTTTTTACTGTCATACCAAGGTATAAGAAATAGCTTTTGACTTGTCGTAAAAAAAAAAAATAAAGGACGAAAAGAGCTTACGAATGTTTAGTATTACATTTTATTAGTAAAAAAAAAGCCGTTGTGTGTACTCGAACGTACCGACGCACGGGTGTTAAAAGTTATACTTCTATGACGTGATATAAACAACAATATTATTATAATTATCCTTCGTATAAGCCATTTTAGCTCTTTATGACAGCAGCTTCTGCCTACCTGTCACTTAAAAATGTCATTATTTTTTATTGCAGTATTATCTCTGTTTTAACTTATTTTTCAATTGATCACTCATTTTCGGTGTAATTTCATACCAAAAAAGTTTTAGTTTATTTTCAGTTGAAGAACATTTAAAAAGCCCTATTCAATATTGTGGTTAACGTATACATTTTTTATTACATATCAAACTGACCGTTGTTTGATCAAGATTTTAACGATAAACAAATTTTGAAAATTGGTCAGAAAATACTAATAAAATTATCAATTTTTCTAAAATCTTACTTTTACTGTGCAATTCAAGTACCTTGAAATTGTATAGACATGACATACTGCAACCTTTGCTTCAAACTCTAACTATTATTGTGTAACCAACTTAAATAATTAACTATTTTCTGAACTCTTACTAAAATTGAATCTGTCAAACTTAATTAAAGATGGAAGGTATTGCCTCAATAAACCTTTCTTGTCTCATTGTGCAACTAAGAGCTGTGTAAATCGTTAGTTTCAAATGATCTAATCGCTCAAGAATCTGTCACGAAAATTATTCGATCATTTCAATCAATCGATCATTCGATCATTTCCATTTCACTGTATTCATTTCGATTATATAATTCGGATTCAATTTTCGTTACGATTTCGATTAAATCAAATCTCTCCGAATTTAATGAATTCAATTCAATGCTGTACCGATTTTGATCGAATCTAATTTGATCCAATTTTAAAAACAATTCAATTTGGATGGAGTTTTTTACTGCTCTGGAAAAAGGTGATTTAAGGTCAATTGTTTGACATTTGGATTGAAACACACTTTTTTTGTCAAAACATAGTTTGTCTGCTATTTGTCAACTCATCAACTGTCAAATTCATTGACAGGTGGCTACGATGTCGATTTCCTCTAGGAAATCTGGAAATTTTGAATAATTTTTACTGCTCCGGAAAAAAATGATTTTAGAGCAATTGTGCAACATATGTATCAAAATACACCTTTGCTTTCAAAATACAGTTTTTTTCCTATAGTTCAAGCTATCAGTCGACAAATTCTATTCACGGATGGCTACGATGTCGATTAGTTGAAAAACCTCTTAAAAAATCTGAAATTTTTGATGAATTCTTACTGCTCCAGAAAAGGTGACTTTAAGGCAATTGGGTAATATTTTGATCGAAATATAGTTTTTGTGTCAAAATGTTGTTTATCCCCTGTCTGTCAAGTAATCAGCTGTCAAATTCCATTGAAGGATGGCTGCGATGTCAATGAATTAAAAAAAATCTTAAAATTCACAAATATTTGAGGAAATTCATATCGAAAAATCGAGATTCATCTAAATATTCTAAATAATTGAGCTTAAGATTGGGAGGGAAAATCGAGAATCATCGAAATGATTGGAATTGAGATTGGGATGGAAGGTCAAGAAACGATTGACATCGATTGAAATGAAAATTTGTACGTAACAGTGCCTAACGCTTTTAAGAAACTCAAAAATTGCACAATTTTTTTTCTTATAACCGAGTTTTTCTTATATCATTATTACGGATATAAGAAACAATATTCTTATACGGATATAAGAAACAAAGAAAAACGAACACAAACACAACACATAACAAATTCAATGTCAGAATGAACACTTAACTGGACTTCTCTTCAAATGTCAAAATGCGTCATAAATGACATTTGCATAGTTTGCTTGGAATTTTTCTTAAGGGTCTGTTCATATTTTACGAGTATCGTGAGTTTTTTTTAAAGTTTCTTAAATCAAACCAACTTTACATGGAAAATAGAAAGTTTGAGGTTTGAGAAATGTTTCTTTTATCAGTGTTTTTCTTCAACACTTAAATGTATGGGAAAGTACACGGTGCTTTTGTTCAGGTTTCTTCTAAGCGAGGTTTTTCAATAAACGTGTTTCTTATAAGCGTTTAATACTGCGCCAGAAAAGTCCGGTATCGTTTGGTATTGGAATCGGAAATTTAAACGAGACCGAGAAGATACCAGCTTCCGAGAAGATATCAAATTTTAGACTCTCGGTGTTATCGTCAAAAAAATAGATTTTGATTATCAATCAAATTAATTTATTACAAGCAAACAATACTTTTACCTAATTGTTTTTTCGGAAAGGGCTTCAGCGATAAGGATAAAATTTTGACTGTTTGTTCTATTAAGGAGAGGTTTAGGAAGTGGCTTTAGTTCCTCAGTAATTTTCAGAGTTGGTTCTGTTAAGCTGCAGGACGACTAAGGTAATTGAGTAAAATCCAACCACTTATTTTTGTAACAATTTTACCAAACCCCAATATTTTAATAACCAGTTGTTGTTACTACAGTACCTTCCATAGAACCTTTTTACTTGCGATATAGGTACTATAGGGCAAGTTTTGGATTCGTGCAAAAAAAAATTTCGAGATAACAATCAAACATGTAATTACGATGATAGAGAACACGAAAAAAGTGGGTGGCAAAATTCTGTCTGTCTGTCTGTCTGTCTGTCCGTACCTCAACCTACAGCCTAAACCACTGAAGCGATTTTCTTCAAATTTTGAACTTAAGGTTTTTTTGAAACTCTCCAGATGGGAAATTGAAATTTTTTTTTAGCTCAAAAAATAACGGTACTTGCCATACAACCGTTAAAGAAAAGCTTATTTATCTCAAAAACGGCTCCAACGATTTTGATAAAAAAAAAAATCAGTGTATTATTGTAGACATGGTGTAAATTTCAGTAAGAAAAAAAATCACCAAAAACATTTATTAACGGTACCTGCCATATAACGGTTTTTTTGATTTCCTCATTAACCGCTCATCCGATTTCAATAATTTTTTTGCACAAAAGCTTTGTTAGAATATAAATAATACTGCATACCAAAATTTTTGAAAAATAAATTTTGGATTTTTTAAAAAAGATTCAAAATTTTTTTTTCAAAATTCAATATTTTAAAAACGGGTTGATGAAAAATTTTGAAATTTCAGTTTTAAATGTATATTAATATATACTCAAAATTGGCATACCAAATTTTTTTTTTGAAAAATGTTACAAAAATTTTATATATAAAAAATTAATTTTTAAGAAAACGGCTCCAACGATTTTTAATTTTTTTTTTTGCATATATTCATATTTTTTCAAGTAATCAAATGGCATACTTTTTTTTGAGCTCTAAGTTATTTATCAGGCTGTTTATACAATTAAAGGAACGATTTTAATGCTTTTTATATACTTTTTCTATAATTACTTGAATAGTTTTTAAAGTTCTTAAGCCCCACACAACTTGAACATAAGAGCAAGTACGTGCGATCCAGTCGTGCATTTTATTTTTTAATTTACTCATTAAATGCAAAGCTGAAAGCTGATATGGATCAGACATTTTATAAGGGTTAAGGCCTGTCTCACAATATCAGACCTAAGTTCTGATAATTTATCTGACACATACATTTTAAGGAAGGAAGAAGCGCACCTTCCATTATGCCTCGAAGCAGGGTCATTGGTCCATAGTTGAAAAATAGCTTTGGTTTTGTGATACTTTTTTATCGAGGATGAGGTAAGCTCACCGTAGTCCAGGGTATTCCCGAAAAAAGAAAATGAAACTAGGGCTAAGAAGAAAAGAACTTGGAACGATCATCAGCCCAAGGCTAATCCGAAGGAGAACAATTTCAATTGGCCCTGAATCTACTCTGAACAAGCAAACTGAGAGAAAGCGGTATGAATCTGGTCCCTCTCCAAGGCCAATCCAAGGGAGAATAACTTCTCTAACAGAAGGGAGAACAAGCTCTCCATAGGTTGGTTTGTATCAGGTATAATCCGGAAGATAGCACTTCTTTATTCGAGGGTAATTATAGCTCATTCGAGAATCGTTATAGTTCATTCGAGAATCGTTATAGTTCATTCGAGAGTCGTTATAGTTCAAATTTGAAAGTCATAACAAAACGTTGTTTGCATTTGGCCTCCTTACAGTTCACAGTGTCTTGTTGCAGAAAAATCATCATGACGAAGTACGAATTCCAATTTAGATTCCTATAGTCTGCTCCTGGCTCACTCCTTCAGAGTATATTCTGGGCCAACTGAAATTGCTCTTCCCCAGATTAGCCTGGGGCAGGAATCAGATTCCTAACATTTTCTCCCGGCTTGCTCCTTTAGAGTAGGTTCAGGGCCAACGGAAATTGCTCACTTGGGTGAACCTTAGACAGATTCCTACCGTTTTGTCCCCGGTTTACTTCTTCTAAGTGAATATTGTGGCCCAAGTCTACTCATGTAGCTCAATAGACTAAATTTTGATGTACACAAAATTTCGTGTTAGGGAGTGTTTATGTTGGAGCTATTGGCGTTTTTCTTTTTTGGCTCGCTCGATCCGAGCAGATTATGATCAGATTCCTCAGATTTAATTATGAAACACACTTGAGCACTGAACTGCCATTTCATATAGGTGTTTTTGGAAAATTTTGTGAAATTTCTTGCAATTTTTTTATAATATACGGGCGACTGTCCAGAGAATCAATTTTAGTTTTATATAAAAAAAATAAGTGAAGTTGGATTCGCTCAGCGTTTCGCTTGATTCGCTCGGTCATTTAATCTTGAGCTAATTGAGCAAGCTCTGAGCTAGCGCCGATGGAAAAAAGAAACACACTTTTAATGCTCTGATATGTCTGAGCTAAAAAAGAAACAGAATTTTGGTTTGACAGTTCCGTGATCTGCTCCGAGTTAAAAAAAACGCCATATGATAAACGGCTTGAGCAACAATCAAATCGAAGCTTGAGTCGCAGCTCTTATGTAGTGTGCATATTGGAGCTTCGACAAGCGATGTTTTTATTATAAAATGTTCAGCATCTATCCTC
Source organism: Dasysyrphus tricinctus (assembly GCA_963921185.1). Taxonomy (NCBI): domain Eukaryota; kingdom Metazoa; phylum Arthropoda; class Insecta; order Diptera; family Syrphidae; genus Dasysyrphus; species Dasysyrphus tricinctus. The sequence continues at coordinate 207,925,704 of OY992531.1, read as the reverse complement.
GACAAGAAAATATAATCTATGACTTTCTTTGCTAGAATCACAGCTCCAATCGTTTATCGAAAAACTGGTGATCATTCTGAGCTCTTTTTCCTTCTACGCCCGAGTTTTCATGCTTTCTTGGGGAATACCCTGAACTACGACGAGCTTACCTCAACATTGATAAAGAGCATCACAACTTCACAAATCGTTTAATGTGAATACCGACTTATGGACTTTAATACAACTGGAGCACAAAATTTGGTTATGGAAAACAATAACGAAACGAGTTCGAGAAATTTTCAATAGGTGCCGCTGTGAAGTGTGGCAAGGCTCAACCAGTATTCAATGAAAATGTGTCAATTTTTCATTGGAATCACTCCGCCGAATTATTTTGATCTCAGTATTAATTATCTCTTTCCCACTTAATAGCAAGAAAATAGTGACCAAGTGAACATTCTCTTTCTCACCATCATATCATGTGGAAATGCGATGTCGATATCCACTGAGATGTCAGAATAAGTCGATGGAGTGAGTCCAACCGTCAAAATGTCATGTTTTGAACTGTCACTTGCCATAATCTCACATTTGGTCTGTCCCTTACTTTTACAATTTAAACAGCGTCTTTGGTAGCATTGTGCACAAAATTGAAAAAGAAAACCAATTCGAAGTTTTCTGGGGTTCAAAAATATTAAAAAATAGTTTTGGTACAAGTTTGAGATGCATTCAAAAGGAGGCAAATTAACAAATGTATGAAATATATTTTGATTAGGGGGGTAAGGGCATCCCCTGCCTCCCCTTGAGCAGCGCACATCCTTGTTGAATGCTCTCCAAGAAAAACATTACTTCCCATTAATCGTCATTCATTTTCTTTCTATAAGTTATTGCGTGTCTTGAATAAAGTATTAAATATCTCCAATTTACAAAAAGTTTAACCGATAAATAAGAAACAGGTCACACTACCTCATCAAATCCACAAACAAAACCAAACAAAAAAAAACAGAGAATAAGTGCCATCATTTGCTGAATAATATAAATCACTTTGGTAAACTATTTTTGTTGAGATACTTGATTCCTTCGCATCATCGTCAAACATACATATATAAGTATATGTATGTATATGTATTTATCTCTGTATGTATGTATGTTAAATGCTTCTTCATGAACCCAATATTTCCAGAGACCAATGTGCCAAAAAAAAAGAGTGAAATAACGAGACACATTCTTGCCACACCGAAACAATTATTGCCAAAGTAACTTTTGATGTGCAAGGAGAAATCGATTTCGTTTTTTTTGGTTCAATCCTTAATAAACCATCATTACTTTTCGTCAGCCGTTTCGCACAAACCCTGACAACTCAGTGATCGAATAAATCACACAATCCTGCCACGTGTGCGTTTTATTTTTGTTTTTTTTGTTTTATTTCTTCGGAGGAGATTTATGTGTGTGTCCTTATAGCTCATACGTCACGGTATATACACACAACACACATACATTACCACCCAGTCCCCAATAACCCATAATTTAACCCCCGCAACCAAGCCAATGAAGGGCTGTCGCTGTAATTCACCGTCAATCATTCTGTCGTTTACTGAATGCTGAAAGTTTTTTCTTCTCAACACGCTAACGCCATGCCATTCCATGGAGTCCATATACATTTATACAAGGAGGTGTATTAATTTTTGAATTTATTTTATGAAATTCAGAACTCAAGAAACAAACAAATAATGTTGGGAAAAGAGACCCCTGGAATTTATGTAAGCAATTTTATTCTTTTCCGCATCATTCAGCAAATTTATTGGGCTACGTCGTTGTTGCTTCATTTTCATAATGATTACTTCTTGAAATGATGATCGTTACTATTGAGTGATTTCTATCAGTTTGATTTGAAATTGGTTCCTCTAATTATTTGAAATATTTCAATTCGCTTTTTATGGCTTACGTTGGCAGATCTGTTCCATGCTCAGTGTCAAAATTATATCGGTTCAACTGAAGAAATCATAGTGAATGAACGTCAGTTGCCCGAAAGTTCACTTACTACTTTGGAGGAAGCTTCAAACTAAATCTCCTTTTGGGACTTACATATATGTATGTATGTACCTATGTTTCTGAAATAAAAATAAATAAATTTGGTGGCGCAACAGCTCGAGCTCGTGGAGAACCAGGGCCTAGTGACTTACAACTCTCAATCATTCCTGTGTGCATGATGTTTACAGGAATGGAGGAGACCTACAATTTATGCCGAGTTCGAACGGCTCGATGAGAAAACACTTATTTATGGCATCAGATATTCTTGGAGGATTTGTCAGTTCCTTGAACCTTATTAGTTTTTGGTGGAGATCGAACAAGACTTTCCGGCTGACAGTCCAACGCACCAACCATTATGTCACGAGGTACTACGAGGTTTTTGGAAGAAGTTAAACTGTTTAACTTCAATTTACAAATAACTGCCAATAACCGATCGATAACAAAGATCTCACAAACAACATTGGGAAAATTAGGTCGTAGAAGAAAGAAGTCGTCGCGACTGCACAGTATTTTCAACTTTGTTCTAAAAAGACTGTTTCTATTAGTGGGGACTGATAATCTTCTACGTTTACTCAATCAAACGGCATGTTATGTGTGTTATGTGATTCAACCAGCAACTTTTAAACAAACAACAGTTTAATTTTTGACATTCAAAGACTAAAGACATGGACATTCAGGGAGACACTTAGCGTCCACAGGCTTTTGGTAAAAAAAACCTCTGTGTACCAACTTCAACTCTTACCTTAAGAAGCAGGTGCCTCGTACCTAAGGGTCAGCCAACAATGAGGAAGGAGTGTTGTCACCAAGACACTTCTCCTTTTATCAAGGTGACAACATAAGAGTTCCCCAGATGGAATCAACGTTGACGTGTAATGTCTACATTTCAGTTAGGCTGAACTCCTTGGTGAATACCTCAGGTTTCTGACATACCTAGAACTGAGGGAAGCAAGGCTTTTTGAAGTAAGTATGGATTTTCAGGGCCTTACAAAAATCCCGTATCAAACCCTCCTAGTTGATAGCGGGCGGTAATGATAACCACAGCTATTAGGGATTAGGGATCACCTAAGGTTGGGTCGTATTGTTAAGGTGTTCCTTAAGTCCTCAATAGTTCAACCCTCAGCACTTCGATTTGACCATAGGCGCCAGTCCCTCATTTTCAGTGGTGATGTGAGCGATTTTTCATAATCCGTGCCGAAGAAATGGAAAGCTGGGGGCAAACCAATCACTAACGAGCTCATTCGGACGCCTTGGCAGGGTCCGTCTTTGTCTGCCCTCGTCCGGTATATCGGTTCTGCTGGGGCTGACCATCTTTTCCAACCTATTCGTGGTATTTTCGTTTATTTTTAATTTTTACTAAGACCGAATTTGACAGAATAGACCTACCATCTACCGACACTGAGGATGAACTTTCTCTCTCCAGTCAGGAGCGATGGTCTCCTGGGCAACTTGCACACTCAGGGAGCACTTGTAGTACCAGTCATAATACATGTATGCCCCGACCGACCGCCAATACCGAACCTGAACCTTCTTGCAGCAATGCCAGCCATAGCAGCGCTGTGCAAGGCAGTACAAAAAAATCCGCAGGTACTTTTTTAAGTATCATTTCCGAAAGGCCTCCTTCACATTCTTGACTAGATTGTCAAGAATGAGAAAACTGGAGCTGTTCTTGAGAGAGATCTCGTTGATAAAATCAAGTACCACAAGATCATTGAGGAGTACAACAGTCTTTTGGCTACACAGGAAAAGTCCAACCAAGAAAAGCCTGTCAAACTTAATAGGTCTCGAGACGTGACCAACCAACCTTCGAAGAGGAACAAGTTTGACCGTCCGAAAAAATCAGAGTATCAGAGTAGGTGCCACCTCCCAGAGCAGTGCAGCCACGTATTCTTTGTGAGGTTGTCAGGATGAGCTCTCCACTAACAGCAGAAATCTGCTGGAAGTGTGGAACTCCATCGAGGCCAAGCTCTCGGAGATGGTATACTATGACGGCAAGCGAGGGCCAATACCCTAGTTTTGACTGTTTTGAGATGCTCAGGGGATACAGGAGAGTCAAGTGCACGGACTTGTTTTCTAGGGATTTCCTTGGGTTCGTACTGCTAAGATAAGCAATGACTGGGATTGCTTGAGACTCAAGCTAATCGCAGCTAAGGACATCCCTAGACAATCAAAGGAACGCATTTGTCTGCCCCTCATGAGCATCAGGCCAAGCGGACAGGAGCGGTCTCTAGAGACTAAATCCGTTCATTCCGATAAGTGATTGAGCGGTCGTCAAGGCCGAAATACCGCAAAAAAACTACTATTTTGCGGGATTTTCAATACTTTTTTAAAATAATCCCAACTTCTTAGATACTTTTTCATACTTTTTGAAACATCAGCACGCCCCCCATACATACCTCACTGTTTATTCGCGTTTATTTTCCACCCAAGGTAGTGTTTCTCAAGAAAACTTGACACTGGCGCTGAATTGATGCATCGAATCAAACGAAAAATCAACTTTAGTCTTTAAACTTGATTTGCGGCTAAACTAAGCGTCCTAGCGACTTATAAAATGCATATTCGTGATCTTGGAATGTGCCCGTTCCCAAAAATCAAAATAAAATTGGTAAAAAAGTTTTTCCAAAACTTTAAAAAAAAATATTTTCAGATTTTTCGGCTTAACTTTAGCGATTTTTGTTGTCTTTTTTTGATTTTTTTTTTTTTCGAATTATGTGTGAATTATATTTTTTTCCTTAAATGCAAATGGAACTTTGCATACACCCAACTTCGCACCCACTCCAAATCCTATAATGGCATGCCTATAATGGCATGCCCCCCCATACACACCTCGGTGTTTATTCGTGTGTATTTGCCATCCTCAACTAATGCATCGCATTATACGAACAAATCGACTTCAATCTTTAAACGCAATTTGCAAATTGCATAAGAAACAAAAATATTAATGAGCATAGTAGTAGAAACGGCGGGATTTTTATTTTCGGGATTTTGATTTCCGGGACTTTGAAAAACGGGATTTTGATACGCGGGATTTCGACCTACGGGATTTTGATTCGCGGGATTTCGACCCCAACCCGTTCAAGACACTGCGAGTTTAAGAAAATTGTATATAACGGGTGATTTTTTAGCTGGTTTGGTTTTGGCAACACTGGTTTTGACAGCTGACGTGTGTTTAGTACCTTGTGTCACTGTCAAACAGCTTCAGTTTGGTTTGCAATTTAACCATGGATCGTCTTACAAATGAACAACGCTTGCAAATTATTGAATTTTACTATCAAAATTCGTGCTCGGTTCGAAATGTTCATCGCGCGCTGCTTCCATTTTATGGTCGGCATTCTCGACCTTCTGAGCAGTCTATTCGGAAGATTGTGACCAAATTTCGCACCAAATTTACTTTGTTGGACATTAAACCACCAACACGTTTACGTACTGTGCGTAGTGAAGAAAATATTTCGGCCGTATCAGCTAGTGTAACAGAAGACCGCGAAATGTCGATTCGGCGCCGTTCCCAGCAGTTAGGCCTTTGTTACAGCACTACGTGGAAAATTTTGCGGAAGGATTTGGGCGTAAAGCCTTTTAAGATACAGCTGGTGCAAGAACTAAAGCCAGCCGACCTACCACAACGCCAAATTTTTGGTGAATGGGCTCTTGGAAAGCTGGCCGAGGATCCGCTTTTTTATCGAAAAATTGTGTTCAGCGATGAGGCTCATTTTTGGTTGAATGGGTACGTAAATAAGCATAATTGCCGCATTTGGAGTGAAGATCAGCCAGAAGCATTGCAACAGCTACCAATGCATCCCGAAAAAGCCACTGTTTGGTGCGGTTTATGGGCCGGCGGCATTATTGGGCCATATTTCTTCAAAGATGATGCGAATCGCAGCGTTACTGTCAATGGTGAACGCTACCGAGCGATGATAACAAACTTTTTTTTGCCCGAAATGGAAGTTCTTGACTTGCATGATATGTGGTTTCAACAAGACGGTGCCACATGCCACACAGCACGCGAAACAATGGCGCAATTGCGAGGCGAGTTTGGTGAACAGTTAATTTCACGTTTCGGGCCGGTCAATTGGCCGCCTAGATCGTGCGATTTGACACCATTAGATTATTTTTTGTGGGGGTATGTCAAGGCTAATGTCTATAGGGACAAGCCCGCTTCGATTGACGCACTGGAAGCCAACATCCATGCATTCATTCGTGAGATACCGGCCGATATGTGTGAAAGAGTATGCCAAAATTGGACTCAGCGGATGGGCTACCTGAGACGCAGCCGCGGTCAACATTTGCATGAAATTATCTTTAAACATTAAATTGCAAGGTTCAAACTATCGATTCAAATAAATATTTCATTCATTTTTTCGAATTTTTTGTGTTTTTTTTTTTTTAAAGTTCTAAACCTCTTAAAAAATCACCCGTTACAAACATGTAAATTATGAGAGAAAAATGTAGAGAAGCATGTAATACGACATTGAAATTAGCTAAAATAACTCTTTTGACAGTTTGAGGTGAAAAAAAAGTATGCCATCTTAATTCATGATGGAATATGATTGTATGGGAAAAAAAAATTTAAAATCGTTGGAGCGGTTTTTTTTAAATTAATTTCTTATATAATTCTTAAAACATTTTTAAGAACAAATTTTGGTATGCAGATTTAAAATATATATTTATGTTTATATAAAAACAAAATTTGAAAAAAAATTGTCAACCCGTTTTTGAGATATCGAATTCTCAAAATAAAAGTTCGAAACTTTTTTTAAAAATCCAAAAACCTTTTTTTTGAAAATTTTGATATGCAATATTATTTAATCTTATCTGAAATTTGTATATGGGTCAATATTTCAAAACATTAATATTTTTCACTCCAAAGTGGACCCTCGCTCAAAAGAACCTATTTTGGTAGACGAACAATTATGTCTCTTAATAACTCTATAATAACCACTTTAAAACAAGGAGTCATAACATTTGATCAAATCTAACGGTTTTTTAAGTCAGGGAAATGATACTTGTATCAGGGGAATGACAAAAATTTATATTTACTCCGTTGATTAGATGGATATTTAATTTTGTGAATGGTTTCAGGAGTGTAAAGAAAAAAGAGAACAAATACTAACATTCAAAATAGCATCCACGACTATGTTGCACGAGCTTGCTCTCATGATTCAAGGATTTTGCGAGAATAAACATTTTATAGCAACAATCGTATTTTTTAATGATATTTTGACCAATAAAATGTGAAAAAATTCAAAACTACTTAAAATTCTGTAAATATGTTTAAATGTAATATTATTGATTCTTCTAGAGTTACCAAAACTCAATCAATCACGATAATGAAAACTTGAAAGTCAGGGGAATGACACAAAAAATGATGTTAGGGGAATGACTCCGAATGAGAATTAAATGGAAGTTTTTAGAAAATTAGATGTTTTCTATTATTTTTCACGTAGGCCCTTGTAAAAGACACACACGAGTAAAACTTTTTAATTTTTATACCACACGGTTTAGTAAAAAACACGCTTTAGAGGAATGACAATTTCGCTTGACGAAAAACAAAATCATTGCCTTAACTTCAAATAAAAAAGACAACAGAGTTTTTTTGAAACCCTTACTTCAATTTTCATAAAGAACAATTCTGTACCGTTAAACAACAAAAAAATCAGTTTTCTATTTTGAGCCTATATATATTTTTTTTTAATTTCCATTGGTGGGATAGAAATGATCAATTTATGGGGGACACTTACTTAATAGCTCCTATTTAAAAAAAATAAAGCAACTAAAAATCATTTAACTATTTCTTAGTTAGGATATATATATTATTAAAAAGACTGCATCATTAGATTTTTTGTATCGTTTTTAGTTTCGTTGCTAAAATTCAGACAGTGTGGTAAGTAGGAATGGGGACACGTCAGGGGAATGACATTTTAGGTGTTTAAATGGAGATAGCGGGTATGATATTTTTTTTAACTTTATTTTTTCTAGAGCGAGTATTAGAACCCGTTTGTTTCAAGCCATCTAATTAACCAACTTAGTACTTCGGTTCAAAAATGAAGGAGACCGAAATATTAATATTTTGAAATAATGACCCATATAAGAAAATTCATTGAAATCCGTTAAGCTGATAACGAGAAAACTCAAAATAAAAAAATACGTTCTATGACAGGTACTACTAATAGTTGCTATGTGTAAAATTTTATAATTTTTGATGGTAGATCGTAGTAATTTTAGTATATGAAAAAAGTTTAATCAAAATCGTAGGAGTCGTTTTCAAGCAAAAAAATATTTTCCTTTGCGGTTTTTTTCACTTTTGTATGGAAGGTACCGTTATTTTTTCATAAATGTAAAATTTTTTCTAAAAATATTTTAGAGAGTACTAAAAAAGTCTTAAATATCGAGTTTCAAAAAAATCTATGATGCCCTTTTCGAAATATTTGATTTTCCAAAAAAAAAATTGAAATATTTTTAAAAAATCCAAAAAATATTTTTTCAAAAATGTTGGTACACAAAACTATTAACATTTTTTGGAAGCTTTTGTATAAAAAAAATAATTGAAATCGGTCATACCATTTTGAAGAAAATCAAAAATTAAAAAAATGGTTCCTTGGGAGGTACAATTAATAACCATTTTTGAAAATGGTTTTCCACCCAAAGAAAGCCTTTACTAAAATAAATTTATTGAATTTTTTTTAAGAAAAGTTGTCGAGCCGTTTTTGAGAAAAATGCGATTATGTAAATTTGCCAAAAAAAATGTATGGCAGGTACCGTTATTTTTGGTTCTAAAAAAAAATGAAAAAAATGCGTCGGCAGAACCACCAAAAATCACTATGTACCTACCAAGTTTGAAGAAAATCGATCAAGCCGTTTAGGCTGTAGACGAACAGACAGACAGACAGAATTGTGCCACCCACTTTTTTGGTGCTCTCTATCATCGTAATATCATGTTTGATTGTTATCTCAAAAATTTTTTTTTACACGAATCCAAAACTTGCCTTTTAGTACCTATAATCGCAAGTAAAAATCGAGAATCTGCAATTTTCTATTCAGGGGCGTGGCATCCACCCACTTTCTTAAAAATTCTTATAAATTATATGGAGCACTTCCGATTGTTGTAGAACGATGAAAATTGGTAGGTCGGTAGGGCTTGAAACTTATAAAGAAAAAAATCGAAAATTTGGAATTTTCCATTCAGGCGGTGCGCGTGCCATCCACCCACTTTATCAGAACTGCTATTATTTATATGGAGCTCTATCGGTTGTCGTAGAATAATGAAACTTTGTAGAGCGGTAGGGCTTGACTTTCACCTGGAAAAATAAATCTTAGCAAAAAGGAGTGAAATCACAACAAAAATATAAATGTTAAGAGAAGAGAGATCTAAAATATATTTTTTTTTATTATTATCCAATGGAAATCTTCAAAAGACACTCGGTATCGGAATCGGTATCAAGTAGTGTGTGACTCTTACCGCACTAAGACTACCGGTGAATCAGGACAAATCTATGAAAGATCGAAAAATGATTTTTATTTCTTAATTTTTAAATCGCATTGGAGGAAATTTAAAGTTATAACACTTTCCCATAGCTTTAAGACCATCAGTTCATGAGGCTTGGTTCTTCTTAATCTCCGAACATTGTTTCGTTCATTTAGTCTCCATTTCAGAGTTCGTATGACTTTGCAGTCGCGGATTGTGTGATACAGGGTGGTTTTTAACCACTTCTGTAACCATTTCAATTTGAAGGTCACGATGTAGATCGCTATTTCTTATATACCAAGGGGCATCAATTATTCCACGAAGGACCTTGCTTTGGAATTTTTGGATGGGTTCAGCATTTGTTTTCTTTGTACAGCCCCATAGTTGGATGCCATATGTCCAAACGGGTTTCAATACTTGCTTATATAACATTAGTTTGTTCTGGATAGATAGGTCAGAGTTCTTTCCTAGTAACCAGTACATTTTTCTGTACTTCAAGTTTAGTTCTTCTCTTTTCTTTTTGATGTGCTCTTTCCATTTAAGCTTTGCATCCAAAGTCATTCCAAGGTATTTGGCGGTATTGGATTAAGGTACTGCTGTACTGTTTATATAAATTGGAACATTGTTTATGTTTTTATTTGTTAAGTTTATATGCGTCGATTTTGTTTCGTTTAGTTTGATGCGCCATATCTGCGGCCAATCACTAACTTTATCAACTGCATTTTGCTATTTTTGTGTAGCCTTCGTAACGGATTTATCTGGCACCAATATTGCAGTATCATCAGCAAAGGTGGCCATGATAGCGTTGATGTCCACTGGAATATCCCTTGTATATAACAGATACAGGGCTTCAATTTTCTTTAGTTCCGAGTAATTTTGGCCGTACCGTACTCTTAAGAGTCGGTTCGTAACGTTGGATTTCAGTATTTCGTAGTACTGCCTGGGAAGGTCCCTATGCAGTTTGTACTCAAGTCCCAAGTGCCAAACCTTGTCAAAGGCTTGAGCAACATCTAAGAATATAGCCGAGCATACTTGTTTTTCTTCAAGTGCCTTTTCCACAACATCCGTAATTCGATGCACTTGGTCTATCGTGGAATGTTAATTTCTAAATCCGAACTGATGGCTTGGAATTAGTCTTCTTTCTTCTTTTATTTTGCTAAGCCTTTTCAGTAGCAGTTTTTCAAAAACTTTTGCCATCATTGGTATAAGCGATATTGGTCTGTAAGATGTTACTTCTGTTGGTGGCTTACCTTGTTTAGGTATAACAATGACTTCTGCAATTTTCCAGTGATGTGGCACATATCTTAGTTTAAGGCATGCGTTTATTATAAATTGGAGTTGCTTCAAGGCTATCAAAGGCATTTCTTTCAAAACCTGAGCAGTTATGGGATCGTACCCTGGTGATTTTTTGTTGGACAACTTATGTTGACACATGCTTCTTACTTCTTTGAGCGTGACAAAAGGTATTTTGCATTTGTCGTTTCTATCAACAAACTGTAAGGGATCTGTAGCTGTGTTTACTGGGAATGGCTTAAAAACATTCGCGAGATGTTCAGCGAAGAGATCAGCCTTTTGTTTCGGATTTCCCATCCATTTACCATCTTGAGATTTTACTGGCGGGTTTTGAGTCTGTGGTCTTTTTAAGCGCTTAGCTGCTTTCCATAAGGAGTATTTTGTAGAATCATCCGCCGTCAGACTATTCAGTGAATCGTTTTTAAACTCACTGATTCTTTTCTTTAGTTCGTTGTTAAGACGGTTAAAAACTGCCTTATCACCTGGAAATCTCGTAAGTTGCCATTTTCTTCGAGGTCTTCTTTTTTTCCAATATCAGCTCCTTTATTTCGACATGATATTTTATTTCTTTTTCTCTTGAGAACGAAATAGTTGGAGTATTTTCTTCTGCGGCCTGTTGCACATCAGCAATAAATTGTTCTACTTCACGGTCAATTTGTTCAATTGTTTGCATAGGGGATCTCAGGTTTATAAAACTTTCAAGCTTATCTCTGAATTCGTTCCAGTTTGTTCTCTTATTCACGAGCTTAGGATTACTTTTTTCTATTATTTACGCTTCACTAAGTGTTAAAATTACTGGAGTATGATCTGACGATAAGTCGTAGTTTAGTTACCTTCGACACTTAATATGGTTTCGTTTAATACCTTTAACTACGAAAAAGTCTATAAGGTCTGGTATTTTGTTAGTATCAGATGGCCAATATGTTGGCGAACCAGAAGAATAAAATTCGCAGTTGTATTTGCGGCCTGCTTGATATAGCCATTAACCTTTTGTGGTTATGAGCCTAGATCCCCAGTGGGTGTGTTTAGCATTGAAGTCGCCACCAACAAGGAAGTTATGTCCTAACAAATTAAGGAGTTCTGCAAAGTCTTCTTCAGTTGGAGAGCGCCTCGGAGGGCAGTATATAGCTGCTATCTTAAACTCTTTCTGTTTTATACCAATACTAATTGTTGTTACTGGCATATTTTCATTAGTAAACTTTGGTTCTTCATAGTGTCTTAAGCACTTTCTTATAAGTATTGCTAATCCACCCCTAGCTTTGTCAGCTGGGGGATGAGCGTGATAACACGTATAGTTTGGTAATTTATTATCAAGACTAAAATATATGCCAAGTTTTAAGTTCATGAAGTTTAATATCAAATATTTGAAGTAGAGTAACATCGAAACAATTCCAAATTATGACAGAAATTTGGTATTTAATGATAACTGATTAAAATTTGGTGTTTTGTTGTGATAAATATTTCACTTTCAAAATCTAGATAGCGCTTAAATTGACAAGGCTCTCAATTTAGTCCCTGAGTTAACTTACTAAATTAGGTGAGCTAACTCGGAATTAGCTTAGGACTCTACTTTTCTGGAAAATAACATTTCTGGGGTTAACTCAGGTTAAAAGGATGATCTCGCACTTCAACACTTCGTTTTCAACACAATAGGACGCAATTATTCTGTCTAGAAAAGTCATAATAAGGCGATATCAAAAACAACAACAAAAACATATAAAACAACATGGAAATACATATAAGAAATAAGGCAATGAAGAATCTTAGTAAACGACACCAAAAAATCAACAAAAATTGCATGAATCATCTTCGTTTTCAATTCCAACAGATGAAAGCTGACCACAGAGGACTTTAACCACATAATAAGATATGTACAAGAAGGTTCATTATGTACATATAACTTTCTTGATGATTCAGCATATTTTCTTCTTCCCAGAAATCGTTCTTATTCATGGAATAATTTTCAAAACATTATTACTATACACACGTATGCGAATAATATCCCTCGGGACACTGGGAGCAGGAACACAAGTCATATAGAATTTTCCAGTGACAGAAAATTGCATCACACCTTTTGATATTCGTTTCATCAAACCTCGTCCCGGAAACTGCTGTGCACACCACCAATTCACGGCTTTGAGAAATACAATCCGAACCGAAGATATACTCAGAAACAGAAATCAAAGTAAAAGTGCCATTGGGGAAGCTCTGCTCTGTGGTGACAAAAAACTCCCACAACTCATTTTCATAATGCTTCTTATTATGACATATTTATTTTCCAATATTTAGAATACTCATATCTGTAGATGTATGTTTTGCAAGGACTTAATTACATATAAACTGTGTAGGTATGTAGGTGGACGTGTGTGCGATATGTTTTCACACCACCTGCTGCCGCTTGTATTATGCAAATACATTCATATACAAACATAAATGTACATATTTAAATAACTTATAACTGTGAATTAGTAATAAACTTGTAATGGGGTGTGGTAGTAGATGCAAAGGATAAAGTGAACACTTGTAGGAACATGCTAATGCATATTTTACGAGTACGAAGAAAATGCTCTTTGTTTTTACCTCAAGAGACCATAAAGACCATAACATAACAACAACACAAAACAGAATCATCATATGGCAATTTGAATTGTAATCTATATTTTATATTTTCTTGATGTATGAGTATCTACAAGAAAATCAAGGACCAGCCAACATCTGTTTTATTAAATGGAGCGTTAAGCATTGAAGAACAAAAGAAGTCCATTGAATGCACTGTAATTTGTTTGAGCATACGTTATAAGGATTTTAAGGATTTTCTAGATTGAAATCCAAATTTGAACCAGTGCTTAAGTATTTAGGGGGTTAAATTCAATTTTTTGCTATTTTCTTAAAAAAAGGTGAACATTTTTCTCAAAATTCTGCTATCCACGTTAAGTACCAAATTTTATGCACATATACTATCTCACTAAATGTGAACTTTTGTCCACACACTCTGTCATTTGAGCTCATAAATGGTATCAATATGTGTGTCACATATTTATACTATTAAAACCATTAAACAGGCACTGCCTGTTTAGATTTTGCTCCTCTAGTTCTAGGCAAAAATGAAAGAATTATTTTTAACTTAATAACTTGCTTCTTGACGAGGACCTTTTCCTTATGATCGGATTTCATTCCTTTCACACTTAGGATGAAATTTAGCTTGAGAGTGTCTTTTGTAAACCTGTCCCTAGGGCACCATTTTGAAAAATGGCACCCAATCTGTAGTCCAGTCAGGAAACCAAAATCCCTGCTTTCTTTTGTGCAGGGGACATTATTTTTATATTTGTAATTTTTGAGATGCTTAAAGAAGTAGTTTTGTTTAGGAATAATTATTCTAAGCCTGTCGCTTGGACGTCATTTTCGAAAATGGCACTCAATCTGTGGAAAATGAAGATTAATTTCTTAAAAGATAGGTGCTGAGTAGAGGCACCTTCTTCGGTTAAAATTTCAGTGTTGCCATTTTTAGGAAAAATACTTTTTTATGTCAAAAGGTGTAATTTCCCCTTGTTTTTGGTAATTTTTAATATTTTGAACATGAACTAGGTAGCGGAAACGCCTACAGATTCCAAACGTGTGTTGGAAAAATAACGGTTGACGTCTTAAAGGATATCGTCGGTTCAAAGGTAAAACTCACTAACTAACATTTTACAGTATTGAAGGAAATAAGACTGAAACATAGTTTTTGAAGCTGAAAACTCAATTTCCGAAAATTTTTTACTAAAGTCCTAGGGAATACCTTTTAATTTTTTATAAAAAACGCGCAAAATGATGCTTTTTGCATTAAAAAAATGCATTTCATTCTAATTTCTTGAACTTTTTTTTTGCACTTAGTGAGTTTTACCTTTGAACCGACGATATGTAGGTGTTGAGTAGAATCACCTTCAGTTAAAATATTAATGTTATTTTCGGGAACATATTTTTTCTTATATCAAAGGGTGGAATTTCCATTTTTGTTGGTAGATTTTAATATTTAAGGCACGAAAAAACTTGCTACTTATTTCCTCAACATACGTTGGCATCTGCAGGCATTTTTGCATCTTTTTTCATGTTTATGATTTTAAAAATTACCAAAACAGTGGCTGTCCCAACTGTTTACATACAAAAAAATGTGTTTCCGAAAAGTGGCAACATTCATTATTTAGTATTTATCAATTCTTATTTCCTAACACACGTTTGGCATCTGAAGGCGTTTCCGCAACATTTTTCATGTTCAAAATGTTAAAAACTATTAACATAGTGAAGGTTCCATATAAAAAAGTATGTTCCTGAAAAATGGCAACACTGAAAATATACCTGAAGGTACGTCTACAAGACTCCTATCTTTAAAGACATTAATCATTATTTTGATCATGGAAATTTCCCATGTAATGATTTTTTTTTTAATTTACCATTTTCCACAGATTGGGCGCCAGTTTTAAAAATGGAGTCCAAGCGACAGGATTACAATAATAATTTCCAAACTCAATTACATCCTTAGTATGTCAAAAATAAATAATAATAAATATTATAAAATAAGGTCCCTCTCCACAAAAACCGCAGGGATTTAGGATTTTTGACTGGACTTCAGATTTTGAAAAATGGCGCCCAAGCAACAGGATTATAGACATGACTTCCAAACGAAATTGCATCCTTAGTGTGTAAGGAATGAAATCCAATCACTTTTGTGAATGATTTGATGACTGTCATCTGTCAAGATTTGTTGCTTACTTTTATTGGTTTCTTATATTGATTGCTTGTATTGGTTATTTTCGAATAATTCCAAAGGAGGATATTGCGAAACAAGCTCTTAGCCTATCTTGAATATTATACGTGCAAGTACGTTCGACCCAGTCTCACATTTTATTTTTTTTAAGTTTCAATGCTCCTATCAATTCTTAATCGAACACTGAAAACGTTTGTTTAAAGGGCTCTGGAGACGCCCGAACTTGGTGCGAGTGAACATGGTTCAAGTACTATGTTCGAGTTGATTTTATTTGTTTGCGGGCTGGTTTGAGCATAAACTATTTGGTGTCACTAAACAAAAATTTGGTCTCACCAAAATCAAAAGTAGTTTGATATTTTTCGATGTTCGAGGGCGGGGCTAATCGTTTGTCGTACCAGATTCGACTGTTTGCGGACCGGTTTCGTATGTTTACTCGAACATTTCGGTTTAATTTTCAGTTCAATATTAAAAAATAAAAAGAAAAATTTCAAATAACCTGAATAAAAATAAAATAAATGTGACAGTCAGTATTGTGAATGACATATAAGTCGTAAAAATAATGAAGTTCGAGTAGTTTGGTTTCTGTGTCTGCTGAGTTTAGTCGAACTATGTTCACTCGCACCATGTTCGAGCGTCTGCAGGGCCCTTAAGTCTCTCGTAGTTTTTGAGAAAATAAGAAAAAACAATATTTTATGATACCTAACGTAAAATTTTTAATAAAAAAAATAGTTTGACAAGAAAAATTTTCAAAACTCTAATGATATTACCTAATGTGTGTACTCTTTGACTCTGGCCTTAATTGTTAGGCTTTCATTTAGAAAAACAAAATAGTACCACTGTTTCAGCGTCCCCAAATCATTAATTTTATGAAGTTTCATTAATTTTCGTCATTAAATCGGTGTGGGAGATGCTTTTCGTCACTCAAATTCAACAAATGAACCACTGTGCGACACCAACTAACGCAGGGATTATTATAACACCATCCTTTAATTTACCGCAATCTGACCATTCGAATTGCATGCAAATTTAACTTTTTCCGCAATATCATTTTCTCCAAACGATATCATCAAACCTTGGTGCACTTGGGCGTATGCGTACTCTTTTTTAAATGTTCTTACCTGCAAGTTTTTTTTATGAATTTGCTTCAAATTTGGAATTGATTATTTCTATATATTTCTCTACACTTCCAAAATATAATTGCCAAATTTTATTTTGAGAGTATCTAGAACGGGTAGCTGCCATAATTTTGTTTTCTTTTTTTTTTCATCCGATGGAAATTTTCAAAAGACACTCGGTAAAAATCGGAACTGAGTAGTGTGGGACTCTTACCGCACTAAAACCAACGGTGAATCAGGACCAATTCATGAAAGATCGACAAATGTTTTTTCTTTCTTTATTTATAAATCACATTGGGGGAGGATTAAAGTTATAACACTTTCCCATAGCTTTTATACCATCAGCTTGGTTTATTTAATTTAAGACGGTCTCCTTTTCGGAGTTGGTATGACTTTGCAGTCGCTGATTGTGTGATACAGCGTGTTTTTAACCACTTCTGTAGCCATTTCAATTTGAAGGCCACGATGTAGATCGCTATTTCTTATATACCAAGGGGCATTTATTACTCCACGAAGGACCTTACTTTGGAATTTTTGGATGGGTTCAGCATTTGTTTTTTTTTTTTGTACAGTCCCATAGCTGGATGCCATATGTAGAAATTCAATTTAATACTTGCTTATATAACATTAGTTTGTTCTGGATAGATAGGTCAGAGTTCCTCCCTAGTAACCAGTACATTTTTCTGTACTTCAAGTTTAGTTCTTCTCTTTTCTTTTTGATGTACTCTTTCCATTTAAGCTTTGCATCCAAAGTCATTCCAAGGTATTTGGCGATATTGGAGTAAGGTACTGCTGGACTGTTTATATAAATTGGAGCATTGTTTATGTTTTTGTTTGTAAAGTTTATATGCGTCGATTTTGTTTCGTTTAAATTGATACGCCATTTTTGCATCTAATCACTTACTTTCTTGACACACATTTTGCAGTTTTTGTGTAGCCTTCAATATTGCAGTATCATCAGCAAAGGTGGTCATGATAGCGTTGATGTCCACTGAGATATCCCTTTTATATAACAGATACAGGGTTGGTCCTACCGGCTTCAATTTTATTTAGCTCAGACGAGTTTGGTCTTACCGTACTCTTAAGAGTCGATCGGGTCACAACGTAGGATTTCAGTATTTCGTAGTACTGCCTGGGAAGGTGCCAATGCAGTTTGTACTGAAGTCTCAAGTGCCAAACCTTGTCAAGGGCTTGAGCAACATCTAAGAATACAGTCGAGCATACTTGTTTTTCCTCAAGTGCCTTATTTCCACGAAATTCGATGCACTTGGTCTATCGTGGAATGTTTATTTCTAAATCCGAACTGATAGCTTGGAATTAGTCTTCTTTCTTCTATTATTTTGCTAAGCCTTTTCAGTAGCAGTTTTTCAAAAACTTTTGCCATGATTGGTATAAGCGATATTGGTCTGTTTACTTCTGTTTGTGGCTTACCTTATTTAAATATGACAGTAACTTCAGCAATTTTCCAATGATTTGGCACACATCTCAGCTCTCAGCTCGCCCAACACTCGGCGGCATAAAGAAAGACTAGTAGTATAAGTGTTTTTTTTATAGAGCGTTCACTTTGTATTTCGTATGAGGAGCTTTGATAGGGTAATTCTTTTTCGGAACTCCACTAAGATATCGTGTGATAAATGTTTCGTCTTCGTTTACTTAAAGACCAACAAGTTTCGCTCTGCTCTTCAATTACCACTGCCGTGAAAGAGTGTTAAGCTAACAGTGGCTGATCATGTCGATATCATCAGAATATCATAGACATTGGGCAGATCTGTTGAAACAAGTGCTATTTGCTTCAGAATGAGATTGACGAAATCACATAATAGCGCATCTCCTTGTCGAAATCCTGTGCATGTTTGGAATAGTTCAGAAGAAATTTTCCCTAGTTGCACACTGCATCGCGTGTTTTTCAATGTCATAATCTCTAGTTCAGCCATCACCAAATAGAGCCCCTGACAATGAATGCTTTCTTGAGGTCGATAGAAGGTGAGTTTTGACTTCAAACTCGTTGGACTTGTCCAGAATTTCACTGAGAGATAATATTTAAAATAAATAAATTGCGTGGCACAACAGCTCAAGGAGAATCAAGGCCTAGGGACTTACAACTCTCAACCATTCCTGTGTGCGTATTGTTGGCAGGAATTGAGGGGACCTACAATTTTTACCGAGTCTGAACGGCTATATGAGAAGCACTGTTCATGACAAAGATACTCTTGGAGGACTTGTCAGTTTTTCGCAAGAGACATTACCTCGGAAAAAAGTATTTTTGTTTTTAGGTGGTAGCGAGTTGAGAGAGAAAATTTGGTCTATTGTCAATCTGCTTTGCCGAAAGTTGCACCAGAACTTGCCGGTTATAGTGTTGCAGAACGGCTTAAGATGCTCACACAGTACGCTGGACAGAATCTTGTATGCGACGTTTATCAGGGATATGCCAGACATAGGATGGCCTTTTTTGTAGATAAAGCATATTGAGGTGATAGACCATAGTCATCGGGCATGCATCCTTATACCCAAATTTGGTTGGCCAGCTGATGCATGCAGTGTTTCAGAACATCCCCTCCGTGCTTGAATAGCTCCACCAGTAAGACATCAGATCCAGTGGCCTTGTTATTCTGTAGCTACGCTATAACTAAGTCTACCTCTTCTCTACTGCATGGTGGTAATGGATCTTCATTGACTGAAGGTGGGTTCTCTTTTAGTCATATTTTTCGCTCTTCTTTAAGCCCATTTATCTTAAGGTACCTGCTGGAAATGCTATTATAATACATCTTCTATTCCCCATTGCTTTTACTCTCTTAAGGGGGGTGCTGGTTGAAATTTGAGGGTTATCATTATCCGAAGCTCCACGAGTATCTCTCATAACCAAAATTTTTTACTTGGCAGTTTGGTTAATGCATGGGCAAAACCCCCAAACCCGGAAGACCAGATAACCATGGGGCAAAATAAACGCTAAAAATTAATTTTTAATTTAGGATTTTGACAGTTCTTCTTTTTAATGGAAAGAATTTTCAAATATATTTCTGAGCAAAAATTGTAAATGTATTTAACCCTAGAAGACTAATGTTCGTCGATTCGACGAACGCATTTTTTTGTTTCTTGAATTTCTCTTTACCCTTTTTCGCAATCGCTTTCGTTTTTCGTGTAGCTCTAGTCATCCATGAGTTCTTGTTGTGTGCGGAAGCTTGGCGGCTTGTGTGCTTAGGTAAGGGTGGTTTTTAGGGAATAATGGGACGATCAATCGTCGAAACGACGAACATTAGCTTTAATGTAACTTTTAGTGTTGAAAACTCTCAGGACTAAAATTCAACTTAATACTCCCAACAATGATCAATCTTCAACAGAGCACAGCATAATTGAAATTAGCCCGAAAAAAGAAAGATTTGCATAATGTGTCCCTCAAAAAAACGGTGTATGACGAAATCCAAATGTGCAGAGTGCAATATAAACATATGCGGAAAACACAAAATTGAAGTTTGCACCAAATGTACAAATAATTTTTTTTTACTATTATTGTTATTTTTACTCGTTTTTTTATGAATTAATGTTTAAGTTTTTGTTATTTTGAATTATTATTTTTAATTATTTTTATAAAAAAAAAATTAAGAAAAAAAGATCTCATAAAACAAGTGTTCCTATAGAAAATAAGAAAAAAGAAGACTTATGTATGTGAAACATAAAAGTAAAAAATCGTGTTTTATTACAAAAAAGGGTCAAAGAGAATAAGTTATTGATAATAACAAGAATTTGTCAATTACTTTTGCAGAAAATCGGGTTTAAACACTGCGTCGTCGATTCGACGAATGATTAGTCTTTATGTACTAAAAAATATGATTAGTCTTCTAGGGTTAAATAAATTAATGAAACATTGTTCTATAGTAAAGATGTAATCCTTTTAAAACATGCTCTGCATTTTCTTTTTTAAATTGCTCAAAACAACCGTAAGTCTCTCTTTTTTTTTGAAAATCCTATAATTCTAAAGTGCTCTAACGAGAATGCACTTAAACAAAACAAAATTCTAATTCTTTCAAAAATTCAATTCGACTCTTCAACAACTTTTCCCGCTCAATCCATTTGCAGAGAGAGCCTTCACTTTTGGCTCGGATGTCCTTTTATGCCACACAACCTTCCACTAATTACATTATTTTCCTCCTAAATCCGATTAAAATTAATGAAACTCTCTCATAGGATTCTCGCACAAACGGAACTGCAATCTCGCCACTCGAGTGTTCGTACCTTTATCTATACCTACCTATATGTATGTAAGTAGTAACAAAAAATAAAGTCGAAACAAAGAACATCTATTCTATTCCCAGCACAACAGGAATGCAGTTTGCCAAAAAAAAAGGAAGAAAAATAATGTACCTATGTAGTTACAAGGAGAAGGAAACTCTCACAAAATGATTCCTTTTTTCAAGCTTATAGAGGGTATAGCAAAGAACAGAAGACTTAAAAAGCGATGAGGTTCTAAGCAAGCCCTAGCCTAACTTTTGGTTTGGCGGTGAGAGTAGATGAGGTGGAGGGCGGTGTAGAAGAGGTTATTACCAACTTCAAATGCAATTTAATGCATCTTAGCTATCACAAGGGCTTTAGGTAAGCGAATGAAATAATGCTTAACGAAATTCGGGCCAGCTCCAAAGGGTACCTCGCATATATAATACCTGCAACCTGCAACCTGCACCTTTGTTTATGTATGTGTGTGTGTGTGTGTGTCCTGACAACAAAAAAGAGCTGAAACGAAACAAAAGTTATTATTTCCTTAAAATAAATTTTCGTTGTAATTTCAGACAAAGAATCGAGTTCAGGGCATCATCAAGGAGAGTTGGGTGGCTGGCCATTTCAATGCTCTGTAGCTATTGTTAGATATACAAAAAACACACACTCACTTGTTGTCTATTTTTTTATCTTTTTTTTTTCTGTCCACAATACAGAGGAGTTGGGGGGTTAGGCAAACAAAACCCCCCAAACTCCCCGCAATATAATAGTAAAAGTGGCACTAGCGGAAAATAGCAACAGTAAAGTAAAAACAGCAACAATCAGGACACACAGTCAAACACAGTACAGTCACAGAGAAGCAGCTCCTTGTGTGTGTTAGTGCCTGATGGTTTTATTGTTTACACGGAGTATCTCTGTGGGTTTCTTCTGTGTGTGTGTGTGTGCGGATGCAAGGATATTATTCTTCCACCCACGTTAAACTAGAACGAGATGAAAGCTCGGAAAACCCTGGCCGTAACCAAGGTAACCTTCTGGGGTCCTCCAGGATTAGCTTTTCATCATTTTTATTCTTCTCTGCTCCGTTTTGGCATCACGTACCGTTCGTTATACCCAAAAAGGTGGCAATGGTTTACAGAGATATTCAACAGAGGGTATGGGAAGATATATTCACAACTACCAAACCAAGTCATCACGAGCAGCAAAACTGTATTCGATATGGATGTGATTGTGTATAGTGTGTGCTTTTGCTTTCTACCCATTTTTGCACTCAATCAAAGGCAAATATTATATTAATAAAATGGATTTCGCCTTTATGTATGTGGATGGAGGGTGAAGGGAGGATTGAGAGGATTTTTTGTGTTATAAGAAGAGGCGACGACGGACGATGATGATAGCAGCAAGGATATAATAATGCTGGGACTATGCTGGGATGCTAAAATTCCAAACGGATGCCATACCCGGAGAGAAGTGCAAATAGACAAAGAGCGAATGTATATTTCCAGTTCGATGTACCATCCGAAACCATGCCATGGTACAACAACTGATGTATGTATGTATGTAGGTATACAGCAGCGAGTGTTGGCCCTGGGGCCATGAAATTTTCTGCTGAAGGATATTTCAATGCAAACGTACCCAAACGATTATGTGTGCAAAAGAAAGTTGCAATAAATACACTGGAGGCATGGAATTTCAAGACAGTTTTATTTATTTATTTATATGTGTACTACTCTATTTGTATTAGCTATTTGTATAAAATAGAGGAAAATGTTTAAATTGAAATCGCTCCTTTGACATTTTCTATCGATTTAAATGGGGCGGAAGGAAATTGAAAAATATCTTTCACTTCAAAAAGCTTTAAAATATATAATCGATTGGTAAGAAGTGGTTTCATTGTAAGTCAGAAACTGTTAACAAACGATCAAGCTCGACTTTGAGTTCTTGAGAATTGTCACTAAAATACAGTCTTGAAGTTTTATGACCTCCTGATGGACAGAACTTACGGAGCCTGTCTGGAGAACGATTCAAAAATTTTGCTCGGGGACCTCACTGCTCAAATTAGAAAGGAAGATGCCTTGGGTGGATTAGTTGGTGGACACAGCCTCCATGAAGAGACAAATGATAACGACTTCCGACTAATATACTTTGCAGAAGCTCGTAATTATGGTGATAAGTAGCACTAGGTTTCCAAGGCTTCCAATCCTTAAAGCAACCCAGCGCTCTCCAAATGGTAAAGATATGCCAAACCAAATCGACCATGTGCTAATTAATACAGTCCCTGTAGTGAAGTCCCGTAGAAATTTCCGTACTGATTTATCTAACCGCCAGAATCGATTAAAGTACATATAGGAGAGTCAGAAAAACTTGGGTAGACATCACCGTTTTCTGGAGGGTTTTTAGACGCCATTTTCCAAAATGGCCGACAAATACTAGTATAACTTGTATCGGAGAAAGGAAAAATCTCCATAAAAACTAAACCACTAAACCGATTTCGATGAAATTATCAGACATGATAAAAAACAAGATGAGAAGCCAACATAATTAATTTCCGCCCACTGCCACGCCCCCTTTTTTGAAAAAGTAATATTATTCGTCAAAATTAATACAAATTCGGATGTTGCTTTAGTTAAACTTATAAAAATATTTTTGTATGGAATATACGCTGTAAAAAGTTCCTACCACGCATATTTTGTGGGCGTTTATTATTTTGTGACTTGTATGTAGTTCGTTTTAGTAAGATAAAACCTAGAACCACTTCACCCAATGTAATGAAATTTTCACACATGATAGCGAACAGTATAGGATTGTATAAAATGTTCACCCATTGACACGCCTACAAAAGCCCATCTTATCACTCTTCCTCATTAGCTGCTAAAAGCCGAAGGATACGATATCAATTAAGATGCTTTTTGAAGTTTCCTGATTGATATTGACTAAAGAAAATCTATTATTTTTGATTTTTAGTAAAAAAAAAATACAAAATTATAAAAAATACAACTACATATATTTGCACATCATTTGTATACACATTCATCTCGTACATTGCTCACCACATTTGCAATACTCTGTGCATTTCAAATACTTAAATTTACATTAACACCTTTAATTTACACTTTTAGTTAATAGTTTAGGGGGTCAATTCTTGACCTGTGAAACTGTGAAATGAAAACAAAGTTATCATATCATTTATACAGAGTCTTATCACTTTATCACTTCACAAACACGCGCAAGGCAATTCCCGAACTCGTTATGAAAAACAGCTGTCAAAGTGAGTACTAAAAAGTACTAACATGAAAAATGCTACCACTTCCTCATAGAAAAAGATGATTGTGACGTCATAGAAATACCAAGATGGCGAGTTGGGTGTTTCAAATGAGCACAATTTGTCTTTGTTTATCATTTTTCTTTTCACAGGTTTTCACAGAGTGAAATGATTGTGATAAACGAATCATCATATAAAAACATTTTGGCATTTGCTTTAATTTTTTCACTTCGAAAATCGCATTTGGCGTAAAGGCGTTACGATATTTATCACTTCACAGTTTCACAGATCGAGAATTAACCCCCAGAAGGCATTGTTTTAAGGCACAATCTGTCAGCTGCAGGCTTGAATATGGAAAATAGCTCTATGATAGGCTTAAGTATTACCTTAAAAAACAAAACAGCATCTTCGGATATGTCCATTTCTAATTGTAAAAGATAGGTGGTAACTCTGATATATGTTTCTGTTTATGTAAGGAATAACGAAGCTCATCGAATGTCTTACACTTTGCTGATGAATGTAAAACTTGAACAAGGTATTCCTCTACTTTGTCAAGTATTTCATCAGATAAAATATTATCTTCTGCAAATCTAAATAGTATCAAACGGTTCTGGCGATGCTTTAATTGCAGATGCTTTTGTTCCCATCTTCCTTGTGGTATCACAAACTGGGGGTCAATTCTCGATCTGTGAAACTGTGAAACGAAAACAAAGTTATCATTTCAGTTTTCACAGAGTTTTATCTTTTTATCACTTCACAAACACGCGACAGGTGTCAAAGTGAGTACTAAAAAGTACTAAAATGAAAAAAATCCACCACTTGCTAATAGAAAAAGACGATTGTGACGTCAGAGAGAGACCAAGATGGCAACTTGGGAGTATCAAATGAGCACAATTTGTTTCTGTTTATCATTTTTCTTTTCACATGTTTTCGCAGAATGAATTGATTGTGATAAAAGAATCATCATATGAAAACATTTGTTTTCATTTTTTCACACTTCTAGAATCGCATTTGACCTGAAGGGGTTATCATATTTATCACTTCACAGTTTCACAGATCGAGAATTGACCCCCTGTAAGTATGTGGGCCTTAATTAAATTGTTGTAAAGTGCAGCTCCCAGTTGTTGTTGTTCCCCAAGAGTGTGTAGAGGCACATAGCGCATTTTATCACCCACTTCCACTTTGATCCACAATTCTTGCAATAACTCACTGAATTATTCAAATGTATATCGAAGGATGAGAACAACGACATCAGTGTCATTTGATAACACTATAAGGCATTTTATGCATGACTGGACGGCATTGAACAGTTGGATTATAATTCTGCTATCTGCTTCCTCAACAAAGATTTGAAGGTCCGAGCACGTTTGAAGTTCTTTGTTATTGTTATTTATTATTAATGCATCCCTGCTATCATTTTCACCTGTGAGGGTTCAACTTAGAGCTGTAGTGAAGTCAGTCACTTTTGCCTTCTGAATGAAGCTAGAAGCAGCAGCTAGTTGGAGCATCTCTTTGTTTTTACCTGAAGACCTGAATCTATCCATCTGTCTAGGAATACGCGTCTCCTGTTTGATATTTATCAGTTCGATTAGATCTAGAATTTTTTGCCTTTCTCTTTCATATTCGTTAAGTGACTGGTCAATGTCAAAGTCAACTCGCTCAATTTTCTTGTTTTAATGCTTTTTTGTTTTAAGGGAATGCTTAAGCCTATCACAGAGCTATTTTCCAGATTCAAGCCTGCAGTTGACAGATTGTGGATTCTCCAAAGATGCAAATGGTGTTCTTAGGCTCGATCAGTGCCTTAACATAATGACTTCTGAACTATTAATTCCGTGCAATTTTACAACATGTTCTACTTAAAGGTGTAAATGTAAATTTAAGTATTTGACATGCACAGAGTACTGCAAAATGTGGTGAGCAATGTACGAGATAAATGTGTATACAAATGATGTGCAAATGTATGTAATTGTATTTTTTATAATTTGAAATTTTTTTTTACTAAAAATCAAAAAGAACAGATTTTCTTTAGTTAATATCAATCAGGAAACTTCAAAAAGCATCTTAATTGATATCGTATCCTTCGGCTTCTAGCAGCTAATGAGGAAGAGTGATAAGATGGGCTTTTGTAGGCGTGTCAATGGGTGAAAATTGTATACAATCCTATACTGTTCGCTATCATGTGTGAAAATTTCATTACATTGGGTGAAGTGGTTCTAGGTTTTATCTTACTAAAACGAACTTCCCACAAAATAGGCGTGGTAGGAACTTTTTACAGCTTATATTCCATACAAAAATATTTTTGTAAGTCTAACTAAAGCAACATCCGAATTTGTATTAATTTTGACGAATAATATTACTTTTTCAAAAAAGAGGGCGTGGCAGTGGGCGGAAAGTGGGCTTTTCATCTTGTTTTTTATCATGTCTGATAATTTCATCGAAATCGGTTTAGTGGTTTAGTTTTTATGGAGATTTTCCGTTCTCCCATACAAATTATACTACTATTTGTCGGCCATTTTGGAAAATGGCGTCTAAAAAACCCCCTCCAGAAAACGGTGATGTCTACCCAAGTTTTTCTGATTCTCCTATATGTACTTTAATCGATTCTGGCGGTTAGATAAATCAGTACGGAAATTTTTACGGGACTTCACTACAGGGACAGGAGTAAATCGACGAAAGACACGCGTATAACATCTTAGACCTGTATACTTTTCGATGACCAAAATTCGACTCTGAACATTGCGGCAAAGTTTCGAGCTTGACTGTCATAGGAAAAAATGTTTCAAACGACCCTTAAGAAGAAATTCGACCTAGAGTCACCAGAGTCTACGGTGAGCATCCGAGCGAGGAGCTCTCTCTACTGTGCATTAACTTGCTGCAGGCGTCAACAACCAGTGGTCCCAGTATCTCGATATTATCAAATAGGCAGCCAAAACCACAATAGACTGCCAACCACTCCCAAATGCATACAGCTGGAAGAGGTGACAGAAGATGCTTAATACTTACATACTTAAGGTGGCGCTACAATCCGGGGTGGACCAGGGCCTCAACCAACAATCTTCTTCCAGCCAGCTCGGTTTCTAGCTAGCTGTCTCCAGTTTCGCACGCCAAGTTGGTTGAGGTCCTCTTCCACTTGCGTGCGAGTTACATATTTGTATGGTGACCTCCGTCACCATTAGTACAACAACCTTTTATTTGTAATACGAATATGAATAATAAATCAATTCGTAAAATGCAAAATAAGCATATAAGTATATTTTCATATTGTAAAATAATATTGCAAAATAAGCATATAAGTATATTTTCATATTGTAAAATAATACATTAAATTTTGCTCAATCAGCATAATAATAATCAAAGGGAAATAAATCTGATTGAACAAAATTTAATGATATATCTAGACTAACAGTCGTTAAGATACCTCGAAGAAATAAAGTCGTCGTTCGAACTACACTAAAAATAAAACTCTTTTTTTTAACTGGCGCAGTCGGAACGGAATCGAGTAAACGCGAAAAAAAAAATTGTAACTACAAATCAGTTACAAACATTTTTTTTAAATTGTTTTGTTTACCGTCCACAACCCCTCCTCCACCCGAATAAAGTACCAACAACTATTTGTCGGGAATTATAAAAAAAAAAATATTATTAAGTTACTGTTGTAGACTACAAATCAGTCACAACAAAGAAACACAAAATAAAAAAAAAAAAAAAAAAAAGAAGAAGAACAAACAAGTGCAGTGCGAACTAAAAATCAATAGTGCTTTTTTGTGCGAGTTTTATTAAAATACATTTTTAAAAATTTCGCGACAAATTCTTCACGACTCCAGAAGGAACTTGCAAATAGAGGATACAAACGAAATGGCAACCGACCAAACAAATCTTTTAAACACAATGGCACGAGTTTTGTTGAGATTAGAGGCGAATTCTCAACAGCAAGCTGATAGTCGAGCCATAGTGATTATGAAAGAAATTTCATATATTAAAGAATTTTCCGGCAACAGGCAAGAGCTGACTCAATTTATAAACGTTGTCGATAATCACATGAGCTTGACTCCAGAAGACAGAAGAGCTGCAACGTGGACTGCTATTTCACAGTGTAAGGTGATAGGTAAGGCAAAGGAACTGCTACTTACCAACAACATGAGCACATGGGAAGAGGCGAAGAATATACTGAAGCTGTCATTCCGGCCAAGCATCGACCAAGGGGAAGTTACCCGCCGGATCAACAATCTTAGAGTGAGTTCGGTATTAGATTTAATTAACAAAATTGAATATTTACTAACAGATATTCATACTATTATTATGTATGAGAATAATAAAGATAGTCTGAAAACAATGTTATATTCACTAGTAATTAACAAAATAAGAGAACTAGCTGCAGGCAACTTAGCAAGAGAAATTAGGGATGAATATGATCTACTTAAAGTCAAGAGTATATTGTATTCTTATGTAGGGTTCGATGTAGGTAACGTCCTTACTAACGGAAATAATACTAGAAGAAACCATGATTTTAGGCCCGCAGAAAGGACATACCGACAGAACAACCAACAGTTACGAAACAATACTAATAACAACTCTAGACAGACAAATCAGCAACAACAAAGTACTGATTATAATTTTACAAGAACAAACGACACAGAGAGACGACATACATACAATAATTCTGGCCAGACAAGCCAAAACCAACTCAATAATACCATACAAAATAGCAACCGAACACGGAATAACTATAACTATAACAATAACAATTCCAGACAGACCCATAATAGACAGAATGTGGAACCAATGGATATTAATAATATAGATCAAGGATCTTCCGAAGTGGTTCAAGAAGAAATACATTCAATAGAAGCTCCGGTTTTTCTGAATGTAGCCTCTCTGGTAGGAAAACACAGGTAGTATTTGCGTTGAGAAACCAGAAACACATATGCTTACTAGATACAGGGTCTACAATGAGTTTAGTAAATACAAGTAAGATAGACTGTAGTTCCTATAACGTACTCGAAGAGCTGACTTTAAACTTGTCTACCGTAAACAGCCAAAGTATAGAAACATTAAAAATTTATCAGGTCCCAGTACCTACAGAATTTGGCTACCCAGAAAATGTCTTCGTTAGAGCATATGGAAAGCCATTAGGAGAACAAAAATATAGTCTCTTGTTAGGAATGGATGTACTAGGAAACATGGTCGAAAGCATTAACTTTATAAAAAAGGAAGTACTTCTACAAAACAAAACTATACTCCCAATGGTCATTGAAGTAGAACCATTCATAGAATGTTATGAGTTAGAGGGTAGTACTGAAGTTAATTTACAAGATTTGAAAGTATTCGAGAAACAAGAAATACAAGATTTGCTTCAAAAATATAAAAATCTCTTATATAGAGATGGAGATCAGCTTACTAATTGCGAAAGTATATTTCATGAAATAAAACTATCCACAGACCAACAAATAAATGCTAGACTGTACCGTCTGCCTCAAAAACACGAAGAAGAGGTAAGAAACCAAGTTAATGATATGGAAAGGCAGGGCATAATACGAAAATCAAACAGTCGATACGCTTCACCAATCGTAGTGGTCGCCAAAAAGCCCGATAGCGAAGGAAAAGTTAAGTATAGAGTATGTGTCGATTATCGAGCTCTCAATGATATAACTGTAGACGATAAATATCCATTACCAAATATCGAAAGTATTCTTGATAAGCTAGGAAGGTCTCAGTACTTCTCAACCCTTGATTTAGCCAAGGGATATCATCAAATAAAGGTGCATCCTGATGATATACATAAGACTGCATTTGTTACACCAAACGGTCTATATGAATATACCAGAATGCCCTTTGGGCTGAAAAACGCCCCAGCGACATTTCAGCGTCTAATGAATGAAGTTCTCAGAGAGTACATAGGCAAAATTTGCATAGTTTATCTTGATGATATACTTATTTTTTCGACCTCATTAGAAGAGCACATAACATCGTTAGACAAAATTTTTCAAAAATTAGCTGACTACAATCTTAAGATACAACTAAGTAAATGCTCTTTTCTTAAGAAAAATACAGAATACTTAGGTCATATCCTTACTGCAGAGGGAATGAAACCTAACCCAAATAAAATAGAAGTAATCCAGAAATATTCACTGCCCCAAACAATTAAGCAGTTACAAGGATTTTTAGGTAGCACTGGATATTATAGGAAATTTATTGCTGATTACTCCAAAATAGCGTACCCGATGGTTAAATATCTAAAAAAAAGATATGAAAATAAATAGTAAGGACCCGGAATACATTCAAGCATTTGAACGATTAAAAGAAAATCTTATCAGACATCCAATACTCAAATTTCCAGATTTTAACAAACAATTTTCCCTATACACTGATGCAAGTAATTTTGCGTTAGGAGCTGTTCTAACTCAAGAAGGGCAGCCAGTATGTTATGCCTCCCGAACATTAAACGACCATGAAAAAGATTATTCTACAACAGATAAGGAATTTTTAGCAATAGTATGGGCTACCACATATTTTAGACCATATCTTTGGGGTCAGAAATTTAAAATAATCACTGACCATATGCCTGTAAAATATTTAAATAAAAAATATAATGGAAAGGAGTTTAGTCAAAGAGTCCAAAGAGGACTTCTTAAGTTGCAAGAATTTGAGTTTGACATTGAGTATATAAAAGGGAAGGAAAATAAAATAGCAGATTTCTTAAGTAGAATCCCAGAGGAAATAAACGAAACATCAGAAACTGTACATTCATCGAATGAACAACTTTTAGACCATATACAAATCAAAGAGGGAATTGTTAACATTTACCAAACTCAGCTAATATTGACTTATTCTGTGCAAAATGAAATAATAAAAAAACAGCACACTAAAACAATAATTCAGGTTGATATGACGAAAAATGACAAATACTGGAAAGATTTATTTAAAAGAACTATTAAATCAGGAACAGTAGGAGTTTATTCAGAAGTAGATGATGCTGAATACAATAAAGTACAAAAAGTTTTAATTGAAATGTATGGACACGACAAAGAAGTAAAATTCTACAAGCTCACTCAGAGAGCAAGAGATTTAGAAAAGGTTGAAGAGGCCCATAAACAAATATCCTTATATCACATAGAAGAGAGTAATCACTCAGGTATAGTTGAGACATATCATAAATTAAAAAACAAAATATATTTTCCAAAACTTATAAAAGAAATTTCTAGAGTAATAGGGAATTGTCAGACTTGTCAAGAAGGTAAATATGACAGAAAGCCAATAAGACCAAAGTTCAGACTAACAGAAACTCCAATTAAAGGAAACGAAATTTTACATATGGATGTTTATCATTTCAATAAACTAACATACCTGACATTTATTGACAAATTTACGAGAAAAGCTTATGGATACAATTTAAGTAGTAAAAATTGGACAAGTAAATTAGAATGCATAGACGAACAATTAAGTAAATTCGGAAAACCAAGAAAAATTATCTGTGACAATGAATTTAATTCAGAAAATATTAAAGACAAAACCAAATTCGCATACTGGAAACTCAGATATAGAGAGATTCCACTCTACATTACTTGAAATTTTACTAACAATTAAAAATACAGACATTTCCACCAATAGAAAAATTCATAAAGCTATTCAGATATACAATAGTAGGTATCATTCAACATTAGGTATGAGTCCAAACTCAGCAGAAAAGACAAATCAGTTAAATTTAAGAACAAAAATAGAAGCTAAAAAGGAAAAAATTAGAAAAAAGAGAAATATTTCTAGGGAAAATTATGATGAAAAACGCAATGAAGGCTACATAAGGAACTATAAACATTTAAGACATAAAAATGAAACATATTATAGAAAACATAATTTAAAAAATGTTGACCCAACAAATATTAAAAGACCAAATCAATTCGCAGGTAATCTTTTGGCTGTATCAGGTGATCTCCTGGCTGATAATAATGCAAATAGCGGAAGCAACACTCATAATAACACCGATACAAACCAATAAGGGATATACTACATTAAATTTAGGATCAGTAGAAATAATTAATAATAGCCAGACCATATTACACATAATAGATACTAGGGATTTATTTTCAACAATCGGAATGATAGAAGTTAATCTACAAGCTTTACAATTAGAAAACAATACCGAAATAAGTAATGAAATTTTTAATATAAAATCTAAACTTCAAGCAATAGTTCCACTAAGAAGACAAAAAAGAGGACTTATAAATATTATAGGAACAGGACAGAAATGGTTGTTTGGGACAATGGATGACAACGACCGACAAGATATTATCGGACATATGAACACAATTGATACTAATAATCATGCAGCCATAAAAAACCTGAACCATCAAATACAAATTAACGAAAAATTTATGGATTCTATTAATAAATTTAAAAAAACAATAGAAACAGATAGAGAAGTTTTATCCTATACTTACCAAAGTATTGCTTCGAACCAAAAAGACATTATTAGAAAACAAATTATTACAGACCAACTACTAAAACTTCAAATATTAGAAAGCAAAATTGATAGCATTCTAGATAACATAGCATCTGCTAAACAAGGTAATCTCCATCCAAGCATATTGACAGGAGAAGAAATAAGGACATTAGGGATAGACTTTTATAAACTTGAAAACGCTAGAATAGGACTTATGAAACTCGACCAAGACAGACTTATAATAGCTTTGAAACTACCAAAAGACTATATTTTGACTCAGTTAAAAATGATTATACCAATGCCAAATGATAAAAAAAAAGAAATAGATATGGAAAATTTACAATTTATAGAAATAAATAATGTACAATATGAGTATAATCCAAGAAACATTTACTTGAAAGATTTAAATATAAGTAATTCATGTATAATAAAAGATTCATGTACTTTTCGTTACAATAAAGAAATTAAAGTAATAAAAATTGACGACGATACTTTGATCTGCAAAAATTTAGAAAAAGAAAATGTTTATAATCACTGCGATGATAGAAAATTAATTTTAACTGGAAATTTCATGTTAAATATTAATAATTGTTCAATAAATATATTAAATGTAACTATTTTTAATTATCAACTAGAATTTATTCAAAAATTTCATTATGAAGAAGAAACAAATTTAAATGTAACTGACAAATTAAAGTTTGAAGAAATTTCAAAAATGCAACAAATTGAAAATTTACAAAAAATTAATGAATTAACATATCACAGAACTATAAGTCAAATCAGTAATATTACAATGTTCTTAATAATTATAATTATTCTTATTGTAATATTTTTCATTAACAAATCAAATCGTAAATTGAAAATTAAAATAAATAATGTTACTAAGCCCCAACCAAATGTTAAAATTATGGAAATTCCAACGATTCAGGAGAATCTTAAGAATAAGGGGGGAGAAGTTACATATTTGTATGGTGACCTCCGTCACCATTAGTACAACAACCTTTTATTTGTAATACGAATATGAATAATAAATCAATTCGTAAAATGCAAAATAAGCATATAAGTATATTTTCATATTGTAAAATAATATTGCAAAATAAGCATATAAGTATATTTTCATATTGTAAAATAATACATTAAATTTTGCTCAATCAGCATAATAATAATCAAAGGGAAATAAATCTGATTGAACAAAATTTAATGATATATCTAGACTAACAGTCGTTAAGATACCTCGAAGAAATAAAGTCGTCGTTCGAACTACACTAAAAATAAAACTCTTTTTTTTAACTTGCGCCACCTTCTAACAATGTCCACCTCTACTACGCTGCCCCACGGAATTGGATTCAAAAGTTGACAGAAGATGCAGCGAGATTGGAGTATCGAGCAAAGAAAAGAAAGATGAAGAAGACCCTGAGTAGAAAGAAGAGTGTGTATACAGCCACCCAGCTCAAGGAAATCGAAGAGTCTCGCGATCGAATCAACACCTGGAAGTTTTATAAGAAAGCCAAGCAACTGTCTGCTGGCTTCAAAACCGGAACGCAAGCTCTTCGAAACAACGAAGAAAACCTAGTGACAGGGAATAGCAGATGTATCCAAGCTGCATTTCCAGCAGCTGCTATATGGGCATCAGGTAAATAGAAAAATAGGACAAGAAGAGAACCAAACTCCAGTCAATGAAGACCCAGCACAACCACCCAGTATAGAAGAAAAGAAGCTCAAGAACAACAAATCCACCGGATCGGATGGTTCACCAGGGAAGCTCTTCAATCACGGAGGGGGTTCGATGAAAAGGTGCATATGCATCAGCCAACCAATCAGGCTTGAGTGAAAGGAAACATGCCCAATTAGTGGTCTCTCTGATCCATATATCCCATCTACAAAAAAGCCTAGCCTATTTTCCGCAATAACTATGGAGGCATAACACTGAAGACCCTTTTTTCAACAATTTTGTCTAGCTTCTAGGGTATGCCGATGATATTGACATCATCGGCTATACTCTCAGCAGGCTGTTATAGAGTCTTTCACGGCAATTGAAGAACCGGCAAAACTTATTGGTCGTCAAGTAAACGAAGACAAGACCAAATACATGCTATCAACAAACAATTAAAGATCTGTCAACCAGCAAGGATAAGACGTTACTGTTGATAGCAAATACCTCGAAGTAGTTAAGGAGTTGACCTACCTCGTCTCGTTGGGCCTCGTTGGGCCTCTACCAACAAGCTTTTTCCAGCCGGCTCGGTCTCTAGCTAGTAGCTGTCTCCAGTTTCGCATGCCAAGTTGCTTGTGGTCATCTTTCACTTGCGTGCACCACCTGTGACTTTCCGGGCTGGAGCATTGATGTCCATTGGCTCTTAGCTACCCAGCCACCTCAGTTATTGGCTCTTAACTTTTCTGGCTAGGTCAGTGTCGCTGTACAGCCGGTACAGTTCATTGGTCTACCTTCTTCTCCATTCCCTTTTTATGCAATCGGGACCAAAAATTACCCAGAGAATTTTCCTCTCAAAACGTGACGTGAGAGTTTTGCACTATTCTTTCAAGAACGATGTTGAAGAAGTCACATGACAGAGCTATGCCTTGTCTCAAAGCTTTTTTGACACCAAAGGTATCGGT
This sequence comes from Dasysyrphus tricinctus, assembly GCA_963921185.1. Classification (NCBI taxonomy): domain Eukaryota; kingdom Metazoa; phylum Arthropoda; class Insecta; order Diptera; family Syrphidae; genus Dasysyrphus; species Dasysyrphus tricinctus. The sequence goes on along the minus strand of OY992531.1, from coordinate 207,890,574 downwards.
GAGTTCTTTGCTGACCTTGATGGAGCAGCGTGCATTCTTAATCGTCATCCTGCACAAACAGACGAGTTAGCCTTAGTTCACAGGTAAATGCACCGCACGTTTTTGCACAGTATAAATCTTTGGGAATGAGCAGTGGCATAAACATTCTACATAGAACCTTTCGCACGAACGTTTGTACGTTTGTCGTTTTGATTTATACTGCCGTTTGTCTTTATACTGCAAAAAAATCGTACGGTGTGTTGCCCCGTGAACCTAGTCTTAGGGAGGGATTCCAAAAAAGACATTGCTTTATATACCGACTATATAGATTAGATGCTGTCATACGCACCCTTGAAATCAAAGATGATGATCGGTGTTTTTGCCAAGATCTGCCGTAGTGCGAATATTTGGACTGCGGTGGACTTTCTTGGTCTAAGGCCACACCGATATGGACGAACCAGGTTATTGATGAATGGTTTCAGGCGTTCAGGTAGAGAAGATCTTATACGCTATGTTAAGGAGACGGATGCCTCTGTTGTTGGTGCAGTCCAGAGGATCACCTTTCTTGAGGATCGGGCAAACATTGCTGAGGTTTCATTCATCGGGCATATGCTTTCCTCCGACCATATTTTGCAGATGAGCTGGTGCATACTCTTTACCAGTTCATCGCCAGCCCATTTGAATAGCTCGTCCACAAGACTATCAGCTCCAGCAGCTTTACTTAACTTAACCTTGATATAGCTATCTTCACTTCGTCGACATCGGGTGGATGGAATTATTGGCAAACGTCATTCAGGTTGAATGAAGCGGAATTCAGTCTGTCATTGCATTTTAACAATTTGCAGAAATAATTTTTCCATACTTTCAACACTGACTGCAACTATACGATGTTCCCCAGATCGTCCTTGCAAGCTTCAATTCGAGCCGTGCAACCCTGGGAGGTTTCTTTTTTTACATGTTGGTAAAACTTCCGAACCTCTTTCTTGCAATGGCATCCCTCTTTTTCTTCGATCACGCGCTCACATACTCTTTCTTTTTACTATTTAGAAGCTGGCATTCATCTCTCCTATTCTGTTCATCAATAGCTCACGAGCAGTTCTGGTCCTTCTATATAGCACCGCTTTGTATGCCCATTGTTTGGTTGCATGTAAATACTTGCTGGAATTCTTCATAGAACAAGGGGTTTCACTGTGGTGGTCCTGCGAGGTCCAGCACGTCAGAGGTGGCATCTCGGATGGCTTCCTGGCTATTCTTCCATTGCTTCTCGATGTTTGAAGTTGGGGGCAACAGTACTTTTTAAGAAGGTGCGAGGGACTCGATCAGAAAAAGAACCATGCTGTTTCTTGCGACTGTAGCCATCTGACGTCAAACTTTCTCACAGTATTTCCTTGATTTGGCTTTGGTCTGGATATCCACAGCATTACATTGGCTACAACGAGGAAGTGGTAAGAATGAACGTTGGCTCCTTGGAACGTTCGAACATCCTTGATACTGAAGAGTGCCTTGCGTAAGGTTGATTGACCAGGAACTCGCCATGTCCCCTCCGTTATCGGAGGTGGTGTCGTGTAAGCTATATCTTCCGCTTGTGCCACCCAAAAGTCTTCTCCTCCTAGCTTGGCATTCAAATCACCCAAGACAATCTAGGGCTTTGCTCATATGTCTTGTCCAGGAGCTCGTAGAACTTGTCCTTGGTGTTATCATCCTTCTCGGTGGTGATGTCTGCTTTGTAGCAGTCTGGAGACTCCACTTAATGTTCATCTGCACATGGTCTAAGGAGAGGCAGACCATTCCACGTGCAGATCTGAAATCCGTTATCCTTATTTCGTTTGCTAGGTTCGTCAACAGTTAATCCGTCGTTTTCTTCTGCTTTTGTCTCACGAGAGTTGTTTGTCGGTTCACTCTATGATAAAGCTATCAGAGTTGTTTAACCTTTATGTAAGTAGACTAACTCGAAAACTTCTCAATTTGGCACAACAGTTTTTGTTCTAACTAAAGTCAAACCTTCAAAAGTTTGTTAATGTAACCATTTGTCAGGTAATTGGGTCGCACATATTTTAACAAAATACCCAAATGGTATATAAAACAGGTTTTTTGGCTTACCCTTGCCACGATTCAAAACAATAACTCTTTTTTTTATAGATATTTAAGACACTGGTGGTACAAGAGTATATAATCAGAGAAAAATCTAGCTTTTAAGATTCCCATCACGTATACACATTTCAGGTCAGTTTGGTAGCACACAGAATTAATTTCTATGCCAACAATACAGCATATAACCATATTTTTCACTTTGCCATCTTAATCCGTCTTGGTTTGTTTATGTAATAAAATGTCTTTGTTTGTCCTTAAAAGGGTTTAGTCATACAATTGACAGTCTTTCATTGCTAACCCTAAATCTATCTTAATACCTATAGATATATACCTTCTATAGATTGTTGCCTATTTCAATAGCTTAAAAGATAAATATTTGCAATTTGAATGTTATTTACTAAAATATATTTTACTACAAAGGTATGTACATAAGGTAGCTTAGCTATGTATTTTACCTTTAATTTTAAACGATAATGTTTCTTATCTTTTGTATTGAGGAATCCTTAATTGGAATTTCAGTTATATTGTATCTATTCTCAACTTTATAGATCTAGATTGGTGTTTGTTTTACAAAAACCCTAATATTTTATTTCATCCTAATTCGCTTAAGCAGCACCAGGACCTTTGAAACAGCAATCATTGAGAATAATCCATAAATTCAGGTGGATGGAGTGAATTAATGTTTGCATTTGGCTTAATAAATTTATCATGGTCTATTTCTATACTATGGATGGATATAATACTATAATTCTGGGCATAAGACCTCACTCCCATAAGTCTCATTTAAAAGAAATACATTGAAGGACTCACGGTTTTGGTACTCTAAGGCCTATTTATATTTTAGATAGATATTGTTGTTAGGTAGATTTGTGTTGATTTTATTATAAATCTCTTAAAATAGATTCATTAATCATAACTTGGAAATATTAATATGAATTAAAGCTCAAGTGAAGGCAACATATTGTAATGACTTCTTCTTTGAAATCGACTCACAATAGCAAAAAAAACGGGCACAATAGAGCTTTAGGTCGCAGTGCACATATACCCTTAACTAATTATAATGACTCTCAAAAGGAATACAACGACTCTCGAATAAATAAGCGCCATCTTCTGGATTATACCTGATACAAACCAACCTAAAAAAAGCTTTCGTGAGCTTTAGAGCTTTGATTCTAAATGTCAAACTAAAAGCTTTAGGAAGGGTAATTATGGGAAATTTCCCCTACGGAAAGCTCCAGAAGCAAATACCAGAACGTTCTACCAATTTCAAGAGTTTCTCAAACAAGTATTAAAGGGACAAGTTTGACAGGCAGCGACACGGTTTTTAGTTAATCGTAAATGAATAAAGTTGGTTGTAATAAAAGTGAAAAGAAAAGTTGGTGAATTAAATTCGGTGGTGAATAATAAATTGTTTTGTGATGTGATATAAATAAGAGGACGTTTTTAATAAAGTTATTAAGTTTTATTAGTGAAGCTGAGAAAATATTACAATATGTAACTAAAAATGTTACACTTGCCGAATTGAGTAGAGAAATAAAGAAGCTAATGCTATAAGGGTGACTCCATAGAAAACGACCCTTTACGAAAAATCACAAAATATGACATCGAATTGAAAAAAGTACCCTTAGACGGTTTTAAGAGATTGCATGTTTTATTTTAAAAGTGAAACTATTAAAAATTGTTTTTATCGCCGGTTATTTTGCAGCTCGAACCACTAAGCAGAATAGGCCTCCAATAGTCACTTTTTGCTATCAGAAGCTCAAAACCCTATCTTCAATAATTAATTGTTTCACATTGTCATTTAATTATTCAATAGTAAATACAATTTTAGTTTTTAGGCAGTTGATTCATAAAGTGGTTAGTGTCACGCCCGTAACAAAAAAATTATATGTTTCATTACTAGAAGAACAAAATTTGTATCAATGTGATAATTTGGGGAAAAAAGTGGAATACTATGATCAACTGTCAGACAAAATTTAAAGAGTTTGAAATTAATGCCGACCCCGTATTTAAAATTTTCAGTCTGTGTCACACCCGTAACAGGCTTGCATTTCAAATCATATTCTTTCTGTTTTTCAACTCAATTTCAGTTTTGTCGCTTTAAGATATGAAATTCATGACGTAGGGATATAATTCTAAGAAAATCTACTTTAAATATAAATTTGATGGGCTTTAAGTGAAAGTTTTCCCTATTTTAAAAGAAAATGGAAAAAATTTAATTAAAGTGAGAAATCTATTCACTTTTCAGTGAAAAAAAAGCTTAATTTTTATAAAGAAAGTGTTTCCGAAATAATGTGGGAAATGATTATACATCGGAGACAACAATTTCCCGTCAAAATATAGTACATAATATTATATTGTTTTCATGCATACAAATCATACTCGGTCACAACCGAAACGTTTTTTTTTAATAGAAATTTTGTATAGTTTTTCTTAGTTTTAGTTCTCATTTCTTAACTGAAACCGAAGATCATCTATCTGGGTTAGTATTTGCAAAAGAATGATACATTCTTTTCATGCAATATTTTACACCACATGAAAATTAGATATCTTGATCGCAAATCACCAGTTTTCTAAGGTCACACCCGTAACACAACTAAATTGCATCCTATACCTGGGAACCAATTTTTCATACTTTAATATACTAATTTTTAAAAGGGCTTCAGGTGTCCTATAGAATAGTAAAATTTTTATTTATAAACTGGGAAGAGTTTATGAATAATTAATAAAATATGGAGTCTCACTGTCACATCCGTAACCGTAACGATGGAAACACCCATAAGCAAAAAAATGCAGTTCACACTTTTTTAGTACATTTTTTTTTCTGTCAGTATTCCGCGAAAATTTCTTTCAAAAGTTCTACCAGTTCTATTCTTCAGTTTTTTTCTTAACATTTTCTGTTTATAAGCAATTGTTTACCAACTGTATTGCCTGAAAGGTATACGCACATTAGGGTGTCCGTAATTTCCCAAAATCGTATTTAAATAGCAGACACCCCTCAAATCAAAAGTTTATGCTAAAAAAAAATTTTACTAGGCTTATAGTAAGAAAAAAAAATACCAAAAACATTTATTAACGGTACCTGCCATATAACGGTTTTTTTTTATTTTTGGTTTTCTCGTTAACCGCTCATCCGATTTCAATAAAATTTTTTGCACAAAAGCTTTGTTAGAATATAAATAATACTGCATACCAAAATTTTTGAAAAAATAAATTTTGGATTTTTAAAAAAAGATTCAGAATTTTTTTTTGAAAATTCAATATTTCAAAAACGGGTTGATGAATTATTTTGAAATGTCAATTTTAAATGTATATTAATATATACTCAAAATTGGCATACCAAATTTTTGTTTGAAAAATGTTACAAAAATCTTATATATAAAAAATTAATTTTTAAGAAAACGGCTGCAACGATTTAAAATTTTTTTTTGCATATATTCATATTTTTTCAAGTAATTAAATAGCATACTTTTTTTGAGCTCTAAGTTATTTATCAGACTGTTTATACAATTAAAAGAACGATTTAAATTTGGCTCGACTACACTCAGAGAAAAAGCAGGTATTATCAACCAATTTCTGGTCAATCATAACTCATTTTCAGGTTGTTATTTTTCAACTCGGTAGATCAGGTTAACTGTTTAACCAGATACCTGATTTGTAAATTTAACACTGTAATCCTGTAAATTTTACCTGCAAATATAGTTAATTAAACATGCCCAATATTCAATGCCCTGTAAATTTACCATGAAAATCTGGTTAGTTTAACCTGAAAACCTATAGTTAATTTAACAGGTTTCAATGCTATATCAACCCTGTATCTAATGCGGGACTTACACGACTGACAAAAAGAATGAATTTGTCCATTCTTTTGATGTTGCTTTTGTCATTATACTGGCGGTTTTCCAATCGTGTAAATCCGGCATAAGCCATGAATTAATACGTCTAAGAGCCATCTCTTGCGCTGCCTATTGCTCAACTCGTTAAGCATTATTCTGAAAGCACATATAGAAATTTATTATTTATATATTTTAATTTAAAAATAATCTGTGATACTTACTTCAGTTTTGAACTGGGAACCTTTCACACACGGAGATAGCACTCATCCAATGGGCCAATTCACTACACAAAAAACTGGTGCCAAATATCAATACCTAAGTTGAAACTCATTGGATGGCTTGTGTGTGTTTTAACACTAGTGTCACGTATAAATGAACTGGCAGAGTGCTACTTTAACAGGAGGCCAGGTTAGATTCAAATACATAATTTTATTTGAATATCCTGTGTGTGTACGTTTCAGCACTGGTGTCACGTTAGAATGAACTGGCTGAGTGCTTCTTTAACAGGAGGCAAGGTTTAATTCAAATCGTTTTACTTAAATATCCTGTGTCAGTACGTTTCAGCATTGGTGTCACGTTAGAATGAACTGGCAGTGTGTTTTTTTTAACATGAGGTCAGGTAAAATACAACATTTAATGTTAATTCAACCTGATATGTGGTAAAACAGATATTCATAACATACAGTGTTAGAAAAACACGACCTCAGTTAAAATGAACACTATATTCTTGTTAAGATTTCTTGTTTACAAGAATTTAGTGTTAAAATAACAGTTCATCTTCTTAAATCAACCTGAATATGACAAGAAAGTCCACCAGGTTGATTTTACACTGAATAAAAGGTTACTAAAATCAGGTAAATTTCTGAAATGTCAGTAACTTTGTATGGGATTGTGCACCTCGTGAATTCAACAAGGCCCAGGTTAATTATTTACCTGACGTTTTTGTCTGAGTATATTACCATGGGAACTCCCATATAAAAACATCATAAAACTGAACGTCTTAATATTTAATTTTAAATTTTTTGGATGAGATCATTTAAAGGGATGTTAAAGACCAAAAATCAACAAAAAAAATTAAGAATAGCTGCAGTGATTCGAGAGAAAAAAAATAAAACGTGAAAAGAGCGAAAATCCCATACAAATTTGTATGGGAAAAGTATGGGCCTAGAGCTACGTGTAAATGGCCTCGGACAAATTTTTTTTTTGCCAACATCTTTTTAGCGCAAAAACTTTTGATTTAGAGGGTGTCTGCGATTTTGGAATACAACGGACACCCTAACGCACATCATCATAATAAAGTGTTTTAAAAGAAGTGTGAGTGGGTATTTCTCAATGTGAAAACGGCGAAGACATCTCGTTGAAGTACTATAAAGAAAGCTTAAATCCAAATTTTCAACCATCAATCCATAACAGGGTTGCCGCTTTGTTCAATTGAGGAGTGATCTCGTTTTTCACAAATAAAAATCCATGTTTTAAATTTTATCCAAAAAATACAAATGCATTCCTGACAAGAAGAATAAGTTCTACAAATGTTTTAGGTGGTATTTTTTCATGTTTTGTTTATTTAAATTATAAATTATAAGCAAAAAATAGATATTTTTAATTCACTTTACTCTGATTGATCAAAAATAAAGATTGGTAGTCCACATCTTTTCTGATGATTTCCAATTTTTAAACCCATCCGTTAAAAATATAAAAATCAAAACGAAACATAGTGATTTTCAAACAAATTTTGCTCTAAAAATAAAAACTAACACATCAATCAAAAATTCCTCAAACATGGGTGAAATAATATTTTCTTACCTTTCCAAAAATATAAAATTTTCTAAAAAAAAATGTCATTCTGATTTATTGCAAATTATTTCTTAGCCATCTACTTTCCCGTTTTTGACTTTTAAACGTTCATATCTCTATTCCTTTAATTTTCCAAATTTTTCACTACACCTACCACTTTCTTGTGATTGCATTATATATCGGATACAGAAAAAAACATCTTTCTACCTCCCCCCGTTTAGAAAATAGCAAAAACCGAGTTCACCCTTTAAACCAAGATGGCGGAAACCCTGCAAAGGGGTGATGGTCGAAAACTTGGATCTAAGCTTTCTATAAAGAACTCTAACAGCCCTATTATTGACACGATTCAAAACTAGTTTTAACGTAAAACTAGTTCTATATAGTCTGGGAGCCCATCGTAAGATTACCTATCTCATCGCGGCCACGCAAAAATTGGATGTCAACCGATAGCTTTAGTCCAAACATTTACAAAACTGCTGGTCGGACAAGCTTATCTGGTTGCAATGGTTAGAAAATGCACTTTTCAGGTTGCATTTTCCGCTAAATGTACCTATATTATAAGCAACTTATATAAATGGGGTATCGTATGAAAGCTATGACTGTCCTCTACACGATAGAAATGGTCGGACAGAGTTTTTTGGCTGTTGCCACGAGTCCGACCACTTTTCTAAAATTAGAGATTTTGTGCATCCTTGGATGAAATTGAAAAAAAAGGTGGTTAAGGCGACTTTCCTAACCATTTGAAATGATTTTACTCAGTTTTCCCTGATGTAAGACGCAGTGTTAAAAAAAGACCATTTTTTTTAAATAGTCAGACTCGTCGTAACAGCCAAACAAAAGTCAGTCCGACCAATGGTATCGTGTAGAGGACAGTCATATAGCTTTCATTTGATACCCCATTTATATAAGTTGCTTATAATATAGGTACATTTAGCGGAAAATGCAACCTGAAAAGTGCATTTTCTAACCTTTGCGACCAGATAAGCTTGTCCGACCAGCAGTTTTGTAAATGTTTGGGGTTTGGACTAAAGCTATCGGTTGGCACCCAATTTTTGCGTGGCCACGATGAGATAGGTAATCTTACGGTGGGCTCCCAGACTATATAAAACTAGTTTTATGTTAAAACTAGTTTTGAATCGTTTCAATAATAGGGCTGTAACGATAACAAGAAAAAATGTCTATGTAGTATACTTGTCATGAAAAAGTGCTTCTCATTTAGCCGTTCGGACTCGGCAAAAAACTGTAGGTCCCCTCCATTCCTGCCAACAACACAGGAATGGTTGAGAGTTGTAAGTCACTAGGCCCTGGTTCTCCACGAGCTGTTGTGCCACCCAATTTATTTATTTATTTTTTATGACTAAATATACTAGGTATGCATGCCACACAGTAAAAAGCAGAATACTTGTTGAGTGTATTCGTGAATAATATTAATTCTATATTTTTTGTATTCGAGATTTTTGTAATTCGAGATTTAAAATTTTAATTAATAGTATTCATACGCCATAGTGAACCTTTTTTATAAAACCTGAGAATCTGTGTTTATTGCAAAATTGACGGTAGAGAAATACTATCAGTAATAAGCAAATAAAACTCAACCGAATAAGGCATTTAAAATTTCGCTATTTTTAAAAATGGTCACTAAACAACCATTTAACTTAAAAAGAACTTTTTTTTGGTTTCCCTGGTTGAGAAACTTTTATTTCGATTTTGTTTGGTTTCAATTAACCACTGAACACTTATCACTGAGAGAAAATAAAATAAATTAGTCCAGTCATATCGTATTTCCACCATGCAAATTGTGGGGTAGTTTTGATTTGTTCGCTCCTTTATGTTTTCGGGGGTGTTGAATCCGAATCTGAGGTTTGCCAACAAAATAACGTGACGCAACATGGAAAAAAACGCAAAAAATTATGCAAAAATGCATTTTTGGGAGTTTTTCACTAATGGCTCGAAAACTACTAACTATTCAAAAATTACATTAAAGTATACCATTGAAAGTATACACAATTTCCAATAAATTCCTATCCAAGCTTTTTTTTCTGTGATAACCCATTTAGACTCAAGCTCTAGTCGAAAATTGACGTATTTTTACTGTTTTCGAAAATCCACTCGAAAGCTCTAAGAAATTACTTTGTGTGTATATTTTTCTGATGGTCTTTGATGCGTTAAGTTCGAATCTGGCCTTGGAATTGTCACGTTTTTGAGATATTCGAATCAAAAAATTTAAAAAAAATGCATTTTTTATACAAATTTGGGGTTATTTTTTATTCTTGAGGTAATTTTTTTAGAAAGAAATGTTTATAGTCATTCTGAAGTATGAACATTTTACTTCAAAATTCTTTTAGAATCTTTCAAATACTTCCATTCGTCTTTGAGAAATCGTTGGTTTTTGTCTTACTACCTAATTCGAAAAATCCCACAATTTGCCCTTTTGAGCACAAATTGACTGGATTTTTCGAATTAGGTAGTAAGACGAAAACCAACGATTTCTCGAAGACAAATGACGGTATTTGAAAGATTCAAAAAGAATTTTGAAGTAAAATGCTCATACTTCAGAATGACTATAAACATTTTTTCCAAAAAAATTACCTCCACAAAAACATTTATAACGCCAAATTTGAATTCAAAATGCATTTTTTTTTATCTTTAGATTATTATATCTCAAAAACGTGACGTGCTAGATTAATTCCAAGGCCAGATTCAAACACAACACATCAAAGACCATCATAAAAGTATATATTGGTTCATTTTATAGACATAAATTCAAATTTTGTCACACAAAGTAATTCTTAGTGCTTTCGAGTGGGCTTTCGAAAACAGTAAAAATACGTCAATTTTCGAGTAGCGCCTGATTCCAAATGGGTTGTCGCAGAAAAAAAACTTTAATAGAAATTTATAGGAAATTGTGTATACTTTTAATGGTACTTTGATGTAATCTTCGAATAAGTGGTGGTTTTCTAGCTATTAGTGAAAAACTCTCAAAAATGCATTTTTAAATAATTTTTTGCATTTTTTTTGCGTCCCGAAATTTTGTTGGCCAACCATAGATTTGGATTTGCTCGCAAAGAGCCTTTTTGAGCACAAATTGCCTGGACTAAATATGAATTATTAAAATTGATAAACTTTATTTCTTATTGCAATGCTTTATGATTTATTACTATTAGAGAAAAGTCCTCTTATAATAAGCATATTTCAAGTTCATCTTGGACAAAAATAAGACATAACATTACTCGTTTGTATACAATTTAAGGCTAACAGAGTATCTTGTTCTAGGCGTCTGAATTTAACCAAATTCCACTAGAACATAAATGATACAGTGCTTTTGTGCAGTTTATTTAATACGTGTCGGTATCCATCAACTAAAAAAATATGTGGCCTAGAAGGGTCCAAAAACATATAACGAATGATTCAGCTACAGGAGAACTCCCCTTAGGTGAGGTTTCAGGCTTTCGAGTCTGCGTAACACCACCGCGAGTTCCAGAAAGCATAATGGCATATCGTATGTTGGTCTATGTCCTTGCCAGTAAAAGGCCGTTTGCGAAAACGTCATCTCTCATTCTATTCAAAAATGCATTTGCAAAATGTTCTCAAACTCAAACTGCAAACTTATTCTGTCCGAAAAGGCAAATATGTACAAGTTTTACTGCACTGGCATTGTAGTCCAGTAAATAGAGAGGTTTTACCCTACAAAAGGTCGGGTAGTTCTAAATTTTTGATATGTTATATGGTATGGTTGGTAGATGAAAATTCCAAAATTCCACAACCACGCCCCTTCCGCCGCCTTCAAAATCCTGGAAAAACTACAAAAAATTGGCACTTTTTTCAATTTTTTGCTAATAACTTCATTCCGGTATATATTTGGAAAAATATATGAGAGACATTTGTAGACAATAAAATTTCCTACAAATATGACTCAGAAAGTATTTTTGTACAACCACTGCAAAAGGCGCACAGTGGACCGTTTCATACATGCTAGACGTAAAAAATTATAATTTTGTTCCAAACGAATGTTTTTATTAATTTAAGCATAAAATACTCAAGGCATATATTTTTTGCTGAAAAAATAGCTAAATTTTGCAGATTTTTTGAAAATTAAAGTTAAATGACATTTTTTTAATTTCCCTATAAATTTATATACAGGATGTTAAATATGAGATGTGACAAAAGGATAGAGCCTTTTAGATTGGACAAAGACAAGAATAAATCGTACGGGAGAGGGAGTCTATTTCCCCCCTTTAAGCGGGAGGGGTAATTTTCTAAAACATTTACCTAAAATAAAAAAAATATATTAAAAAACAACGGCATAATTCACAATGTCGTGCAATAGCTCTTCTAGAAGCCAAAAATCTATTCTTCAATTTTCTTTTTTAATATAGTTGGTTTTGTAAATTGTTTTTGAAAAATAATTTTCAAACTTAAAATTTAAAAAAAAAATCAAAAAATGTTCTTTTACCAACCCACCAACATTTCAGTTTCTCAAAACTATTCATTTTTGTGCATATTACACTAGCTTACATAATTTGAGGCCATCGTAGTGGGTCGCTGAATACGAAAATACAGATTTTTTTTTCCAAAGATGCGTTTTCGAGATAAGCGCAAAAATAATTTTCTCAGCTATTTTTTTTAGGTACTGTCATAAATCTCGGTAAACACAAACTGTTTATTTTCTAATGTCGATGTGTCTCTTTCCGACATTATTGCCCTAGGAGCACATTTCAAATTACAGTGTGAAAAAAGTTATTTGCTAGTCAAATTATATGTTTCAGTACATTTTGGTATGAAAAAAAGCCTTGACTAGCGAATAACTCTTTTCACATTGTGATTTGAAATGAGCTCTTATAGTTACTAATATGTAGTTCATAAAAAAAACCTTTCCAACGATATGTCTCGTCAGTATTTATCACCCCGTAAGGAGCAACCAAAATCTAGAAATTTATCAAAAATTCTAGTTTTTGTAGCTTGGACCCCCGGTAACTTAATAAATATCGATCCTATTAACACAAATGGAACATTGTCGGAAAGAGACAGATCACACCATTCTAAAAATATACAGTTTATGTTAATTAGCTTAACAGTAACCGATGTATGCCAGTATACGTAAAAATAGTTAAGAAAATGATTTTAGTGCAAAAAATAACCCATGCAAATTCGTGTGAAATGAAAGGAAAGCATTTCCTTTAAATAGACATGACAAGCTTTACAAAAACACATATTTCATCGTGACATAATGATATACTCCTATTTAGATTATCCAAAATAACTTTTAAAAACACTTTGAGTACACCAAAAAACGTCATTCTTCTATGTATTTTTTTCATGTATATAGAATATGCTATGGGTTTTCAAACAATTTATTAATAAACTACATACGTTCTAAAAGATTTCTCTATTTTTTTTTCTAAAAATTCACTTCTAGGTAGTTACCTATTACATAAAATTGGAGGTTGTCTTTGTTGTACGATAACTTCCAACTTATTCAAGTTAAATCTTATTTAATTGTACTTTTGTGGTCAGTGGGTTATTGTTACATTTTAGAATTGAACCAACAACGAAAATTCGGAGTTGACTTTTTGACGTCTAGCATGTAAGAAACGGTCGACTGTGCGGCGCTATGGAGCTCCCAAAAAAGCCTAAAATTTCGTATTTTGTAAGATTTTCAGTTTCTTCCCTCTTTACAACACAATAACTCCTTAACCGTCAAGTTTAGGGCAAAATTTTCATAATCAATCTTGTAGATAATTTAATTGGCTACCAATTTCATGTAACTACAGTCGACACACTCTAAGTCGAATTTCCCTCTAACAAGAATTTTTTCACCATGTTTATTGTATACTCCTCTCAAATTTCCAAACTTATTTATTTTTCTCTAAATCGAATTTTTGCAAAACTCTCTAATTCTAAATAGTTTTGATATCCCTTGAGAGTTCGACTTAGAGGGAGTCGACTGCATTTTCATTTTGTGCCCAATACAATTAGGAATCGGGTGAATTTTGAGAAAGTGTTTTTTATTCAAACGTTTTTACGAACTCTTTTTCTTTTCTGTCTGTCTTATACAGTGTACTGGAGTCCCGTAGAAATGTTATAAACGATTTACTAACCACCAGAATCGATTGAAGTATACATAGGAGAGTCAGAAAACTTGGACAGACACCACGATATTCTGAACCCGGTGTTTTAGTCGCTATTTTTTTGAGGTAGTGCACAAAATTCCATAAAAACTAAACCACTATTGGTACCAGTTTTGATGAAATGTATATATACATATGAAAAACGAATACAATTAATTTCCACCCACTGCTGCTCCCACTTGTTTAAAACATAATATTTTCGGAAAAAATTATAAAAATTCGGGTGTTGTTCAGAAGGGCCGAAACAACATATGCTCTGGTGATGGCTTACTTTCTAAACCAGAGGTTTGATCTTCTTTATTGCCCTCAACTTGGATTTCAGAAACTCAAAAAGCTGGAGCATTGTTTCCCTTTCGCACAATCTAGGTTAGCCAAGTCGACGTATTTTGACTTTTTGGACTACATTGTCCTTCAACAGCTCATTGAACTCACATTTGTGCCTTCTCTTCCAATAATCCTTCCAATAATACGAGTATTACTTGCGAAAGAGTCCAGTATCAGTTTTCATTTCTGATTTTCATCTTACCGAGAGTAGGAGTGTCTTGAGCGTAAGAAGAGTGTTGAACGTTATTGTTTGACAAACTGATTAATAGCAGTTGTTTACAAAAATATTTTTTCGTTGAATATACACATAGGAGTCATCCGTGGAGTAAATACGAGTATTGACTCCAAGCAAAGTAAATGAAATTCTAAACAACTTCGAAGCTGGTGCTAATAAAGTGATGTTTTGGCCTAGATAGAAAACATAATGCTTTTGTCTTGACAGCAGTTAGTTGGACTTTTACCCGTTTACTTCAAAACCAATCTATTTCACCTGTTCTTCAATCACCATGAAGAACTCTATAAAGACACAATGGAATAAGACAGGGCATTCTGTGTTAACAGCTGCTCTAAGCAGTATCTGTACCAGAAGGAGATTATAAAAACAAAAATGTTATCGCATTTCCTCGCCGAGTCCACTGTACATGTTTTGAACAGTTCGAAGAAGCTAGTCTCTAGTTGCACAATGCAATTGGCATATTGCACCTTGTGTTTATAATGTCATGAGATACAACTGGATCTTTTTTCTCGGGATCCCGAGTTCGCATATAGAGTTATCTACGATGAATATGCTTCCATAAGCGGCCTTGAAGCCAATGCAGAAACCTTGTGTCTCAACTTGAAGTTCACTGGTCATTTCCAGAATTTTCCTCAGGGTTTAGATTTTTGATCTTTTACTGGCATTCGTTTTAAAGTCCTTTATCATAACTACCTAAAATTTGTATTCCAATGAGTAAGATGGATGACAAGACTTGCTCCGTATACAAACAACGTGGACAAAATTTGCATAAATTTACCGATTGTATTGGTCACAAAATGAAAATACAGTCGACTCCCTCTAAGTCGAACTCTCAAGGGATATCAAAATTATTTCGAGTTAGAGAGAGTTTTGCAAAAATTCGATTTAGAGAAAAATAAATACATAAGTTTGGAAATTTGAGAGGAGTATACAATAAACATGGTGAAAAATTCTTGTTAGAGGGAAATTCGACTTAGGGGGAGTTCGACTTAGAGTACGTCCACTGTAGTTACATGAAATTGGTAGCCAATTAAATCATCTACAAGATTGATTATGAAAATTTTGCCCTAAACTTGACGGTTAAGGAGTTTTTGTGCTGTAAAGAGGGAAGAAACTAAAAATCTTACAAAATACGAAATCTTAGGCTTTCTTGGGAGCTCCATAGCGCCGTTTGTAGTGGTTGTACAAAAATACTTTCTGACTCATATTTGTAGGAACTTTTATTGTCTACAAATGTCTCTCATATTTTTTTCCAAAAATATATACCGGAAAGAAGTTATAAGCAAAAAACTGAAAAAAGTGCCGATTTTTTGTAGTTTTTCCAGGATTTTTAAGGGGGCGGAGGGGGCGTGGTTGTGGAATTTTGGAATTTTCATCTACCAACCATACCATATAACATATCAAAAATTTAGAACTACCGGGCCTTTTGTAGGGTAACCCCCCTTTTTTTACCTCTATTTACTGGACTATTGTGTTTCATAATGCAGTTTGCTTAAGTCACATGTTCGAAAACATCATATGCAGTAAGAAAAAGTTGGCGACAAAAATAATGAGAGACCAGAAAACGTCTTCGTAAACGTCATATATATGCGTTTGCAAGAAAATTTAATGACGTTGATAAAAAAAAATTTGTGCAAACAAAACAATTACATATATTTGACAATATATTAGTGTCAAAAAATTACGATTATTTTTTGACAATGGAATTGACTTTGACTTTGTGCTCCCAAAGGTGGCAACACTGATATTTGTACCTAAGGTGTTTCTTCTCAGCACCTATCCTTTAAACGTCAACCGTATATTTCTCAATATGCGCTTCGCATCTGGAGGCATTTCCGCAACTTTAATACTATACGAAAGTCCACATTTTGATAGTAAAAAAAGGTATGTTCCTGAAAAGTAGCAACATTGAAATTTTAGCGGAAGGTGAGTCTGCTTAACCCCTTTTTTTCAAAATATCAATTGCGTTTTAGAGGCGTTTTCGCAACTTTTTTCATATTTAAAATATTAAAAATGATCTAAGAAGTGTAGGTTCGACCCGTTACGTTGACATAGCAAAATAAGCATGTTCCCGAAAAGTGGCAACCCGAAAGTGTTTCTACTCCTTCTAAACCTTTCTTCCTTTAAGGCATAAATCGTTATTTTGATCATGGAAATTTTCCAAGTTATTTAAGAGTTTTTCTTTAATTTACCGTTCGCTTTTTTTTTGAAAATGGCGTCCAAGCCATAAAAAAAGGTCCCCGCAAAAAAAAACACTTGATTCGGTTTCCTGACCAGACTATCTATAACAAATTTGGATATTGTCTGTTTTATAGTTTTGAGAAATAGTAGGTACGTTTACTATTTGTGTATCACTCTGATCTAGAAGAAGAGTACGTTCAAGAATAAAATTAATTTTAAAATTAAAAACATTTCTTTCCTTTCAAAGTCACTGATTGGAAAAGCCCTCATATAGCACGACATTGCAAGTGTTACCATTGTTTTTTAATATCTTTTTTTCTATTTTATGTACCTACTCTTTTTGAAAAATTGTCTTTCCTACTCAATTGGGGGGGGGGAGGAAATAGACCCACCTTACCATACGATTTCGTCTTTTAAAATTCTAAGACTCTGAATCACGCAAGTTAAACAAAAAGTTTAAAATTGAAAATGTCTCTGAAATAACGCTCAACAAAACCTGCCGCCCCAAAAAGCAGCCAGCTATCTCTATGGCCTACATTGATAATCCGCTATTGTTAAGCCCATCACCTCAATGACGTTGCTTCAATATACCTGTACTCACTTGTAAACGTTATTCTGTTCTGTTTTGTTTGAGATAAGATAAATTAAATTAATCAAACAGGTTCAGCTACATACAAAAATACTAACACAAAAACCTTAAATCAATACAACAGGTAAATATTCCTTTTATTTTCAAAAACCCCCATAGACAGAGCTTTCCTCCTTCACCTTCAATCGACCCCACTCCTTGATTTTCATTGATTTTCAGGAGGGTTGTTAAGAGAATGTTTTATATAAAGTACGAGTAGGTATATGCATAGAATACGAGTAGAATGATAAAAGATGTGTACCTACTACCTACTTCAAGGAAATTATGGAAAAACAGAGAAGCTCTATTAAAGGAAGACGATGAAAATGAAATTGTCATCAATTTCGAAAATGGCCTCAGCCTCATCTCATCCATGAATTTATTCTATGGCATCGACATTTTGGGGAAAAACTTTATACCATATAGAGGTTTCTTGACTGTCAGCAGAAATTTTGTTATTTCCTGTCCATTCCTTTTTGGAATTGATCCAAGAGTTCCAAGAATAAATCTATCACCCTGTCCGTTGTCGTCGGTTGCCTTTGTTTTTATTTTGTATATTTTATTTGCGTTAGAAGTTTTTCAAACTAAAGAAGCTGGAAGAAATTGTCTTTCTATCAGGTGGGAATTGCAATATATGCACAAAGTTTCGAGGGACAGAGAGACTATAGTGTTTTGTTTTTTAGTTTCTATGGAATAAGTTTATTTTAAAGGCATACCTTTACCATAGATCAGAAGGAACTATGCAAAACAAGAAGACTATGGTTGGAAACAACATTACCTTAGCAAGAACTTGGCTTTCAAACAGACGAAAAAGTACAAGGAACAATGTGGACATAAAACTGTACACTCGACTTTCTTGGGAATGTGATTGAACAATATAAAAACTTGGTCTGCTATAAACCTGATCCAATCCATATCCAGAAAGTGCGATATCAAGACGTCTTTATTCGATTGACATTATAACAAGAATAAGCATCATAAACGAAGCGAATATAATTTGTTTTACTATAATTTTCGAAAGGTTCTTAAAATCTAAAAACCGATACTTCAAATATACTAATAATGGTATGCGTGAGGCCAAACCCCTGAACTCAAACCTCTGAATGAAGGAGAAAGTATCTTCATCTACGTTAGTCGAAGCAATAAAATCATTTGCCCATACCCTCAGTAAAAAAAATGAATACTTCCTTTTTATAGCAACTTTTAAAAAGAGAAAGAGTTGGCCTTAGCACCACCAAATGAAAACTAAGGAGGTGGGGAGCAATGAAACTCGATTTTTCATCAAACTATCATCTTCGCAAGTCTGACAAAACATTTTTTGTCTTTTATAGCAACTTTAAACAAAAAAAAAATATTATCCAGACCAAACTAAACCTAAACCTTTTTAGATTGAGAGCAATATTGTACTCATTTGCCCATTGACTACCTATAAACAAAATTATTTGTCCACCCTCAGTTAGAAAAATATTGCACGTCTAATTTTTATAGCAACAATTCAGAAATCGAAAAAGTAAAGCAGCACTCGGAAATGAAAAAGACGAGTGTGGGGCAAATTTTGTTCCTGTGTTCAACAAAAAAAAGTACTTTACGTACCATCAGTCAAAACAAAAATCATGAATATTTCATTTTTATAGCAAAGATCAAAAAATCAATAAAGTCATCTGGCACCCTAACATTAAAACATAGAAGGATGAGACTAATTGGGCTTGGATCCACCATCCAAGGGTTTTCATACAAAAGCCGTATACTCACCTTCAAATCAAAATATATCATGCAACATGGTTTTTTATAGCAACTTTGCCGACAAAAAGTTTCATCCATCCATAATCGGGATCGTTTGTCCACCGCTTACCCATGTCTGTGCATCAAAAATATGTCATTTCACCCTTAGTTTAAAGAAACGATGATTGAGCTACTAATTGGGTTTACTTACTTACTTACTTATCCGGCTCCCGATCCATGAAGGGTCTCTGCCTGAGATATAGCGGTCTTCCATCGGTTGCGGTCCCTCGCTCGCTCCCTCCAGTTGTCGAGACCAAGCGCTCTTGCGTCAATGACCGCTTGGTCCCTATAGCGGAGGTTCGGTCTTCCTGGTCGTCTCGAACCTGGGGGCTGGGATTCCAAGATTTTCTTGGCTGGAGCGTTGTTGTCCATTCGCTCGATGTGGCTGAGCCATAGTAGTCGACGTGTTTAGGCTCTTTGGGCTGCATCCACATCTTGGTACAGCTCATACTGTTCACGATTGAATCTTCTCCTCCAATCACCCTCTTCGCATATAGGACCAAATATCCGCCGAAGAATTTTTCTCTCGCAAGTGCCCAGTTTTAATTCCCCTTTTTACTTATCGTCTAGCACTCGGCGCCGTAGAGTAGAACCGATAAAATTAGCGTTTTGTATAGCGTGCACTTTTGAGTTTTGCCCCATTTGTTTGGTCAAACCGAAGTAGCAGCGGTTCGCTAGGGTAATTCTTCGTCGAATTTCCACTTAGGTGTCGTTCGTGGAATTGATGTTTTTTCCGAGGTAGGTGAACTCATTGACTACCTCGAAATTACTGCTACCAACAGTGACGTTTTGTCCTAGGCGATGGACAGATGAGGCTTTGTTTGTTGATAGCAAGATAGCAAGACCAACGCGTTTCGCCTGTTCATAAATAGCTGTGAATGCTTCAGGTACAGCTCTCTTGGAGCGGCCGATGATGTCGATGTCGTCCGCATAGCCAAGCAGTTGAGAAGACCTGTTAAAGATAGTGCCTTCCATGTTAACACCACTTTTGCGCACTATCTGCTCCAGGACTATGTTGAAGAAATCACATGATAGCGCATCTCCTTGTCTGAACCCTGTACACGTCTGGAATAACTCGGATGAGCTTTTATCCATTTGCACGTTGCACCGCGTATTTCGTTACGTCATGCGGCAAAGCTGGATCAGTTTTTTCGGGATCTCGAGTTCCGACATCGCCAATAGAAGCTCTTATGCTATCATATGCGGCTTTGAAGTCGATGAATAGGTGGTGGGTCTCGACTTGAAATGCGTTGGTCTTTTCCAGGAGTTGCCTTAATGTGAAGATTTGGTCTATCGTTGATCTGCCTGGCCTGAAGCTACACTGGTACGTGCTGATCATAGTGCTGCAGAAAGATTTAAGACGCTCACATTGTACGTTGGATTGGATCTTGTAAGCAACATTAAGCAGGGATATGCCTCTGTAGTTCTTGCAGGACATAAGATCGCCTTTTTTGTAGATTGGGCATAAGGAGCTATTTGACAAGTCGTCGGGCATACTTTCCTCCTCCCAAACTTGGTTGATGAGCTGGGGCTTGCACCCTACCAGAACTTCTCCTCCATACTTGAAGAGTTCCGCAGGTAGGCCATCCGAGCCGGCAGATTTGTTGTTCTTAAGCTTGTGGATGGCTTTCTTGACCTCTTCAGTACTGGGTGCTGGGACTGGATCTTCATTGACTGGTCTAATGTTTCTTTGTTCCCCTGTCGCCTCCTCTACATAATGCCCATTTAGCAGCTGCTGGAAATGCTGCTTAAACACGTCTGCAATTCCTTGTGCTTCGGTGACTAGGTTCCCTTCGCTGTTTCGAAGAGCTTGCATGCCAGTCCTATAACCAAATGGCAGTTGCTTGGCTGTTTTGTAGAACCGGCGGGTGTTGGTGGCGGTGCTGGACTCTTCGAGATTCTTGAGCTGAGAGGCTGCGGATACTCTTTTCTTTCTGCGCAGGGTTTTTTCTCTTTCCTTCTCTTTTCACGGTACTCCTCTCTTGCTGCTCTTGTTTTCCGTTGCAGCATTTGCATTCGTGCATTTTCCGTATCCTGCTTCAATACCGCGCATTCATCATCATACCACGGGTTCTTTTTTCTGGGTGGTGGATAGCCTATGGTGGTCTCGGCTGTCTCGCTAATGATGTCGCGATACTGGTTCCACTGGTTGTTGACGCTTGTGGCTGGGTGTACGGCAGAGAGTTTTCCGGTCAATTGCTCACTGTAGTCTCTGGCTTTCTCAGATGTGCTAAGGCATGCGATGTTGAACATCTTTCTTTGGGCGGTCCTCGTTTTCTGTTCGTTGGACAGTTGGGCTCTGAACTTTGTCACAACGAGAAAGTGGTCAGAGTCCACGTTTGCACCTCGGAAAGTCCACATGTCCAAGATGTTCGATGCGTGCCTTGCGCCAATTAGCTCGTGGTCGATTTGATTGGCAGTTCGACCATTTGAAGATCGCCAGGTTGCTGTGTGTATCCTTTGCCTGGGGAAGCAAGTGCTACTTATCACTATATTACGAGCTGCAGCAAAGTCTTTCCAACTAATCCGCCAAAGATGTTTTCCTTTCCGACTTTAGCATTGAAGTCTCCGAGCACGACTTTGACATGCGTACTCCGGACAGGCTCCGTCGGCTCCGTCCAGGAGGTCGTTAAACATCTCCTTGTTAGACTCTTCAGCTTCATCGGTAGGGGCGTGTGCACATATAAGGCTGAGTTTTGGAAGGTAGCTTTGATGCGGATCACAGCCAGGCGATCGCTTATCGGCTTAAAATCGATGACTTTCGATCTAAGTCGATTTCCCACGACGAATCCGCATCCCAGCATGTGCAGTCTTTGGCGGCAGCTGTGATAAATGTCGCAATCTTTTCTTTTCGTTTTACCTGATCCTATCCATCGTATCTCCTGGTAATATCTGCCTTGTAGCGCGAGAGGACAGATTCAAGTTTTTGAGTAGCACCTGGTGTGTAGAGTGTCCTTACATTCCAGGTGCATACTCGTAGGTCATAGTCCATTTTCGTTCCGGGTCTGGTTGCCATTTGAGGGGGGTCGTTATCCGATGCTTCTCGCATCTCTCTCATAACAATTGGTTTTTTTTACTGTGGTCAGGTCGTTAGCCCAACGCACTAACCTTCAATCTGTAGAGCCATAGGTCTAATGTTGCAATTCTTTCCTTGATCAACATTCGCACTTACAAGTTAAGCAAGTCCTGGCATAAAGCCAAGACCAGTATCCGGCGGCTACCAACTTGGAGGTATTGCAAGCACTTGATGTGTAGGAAAAGATACAGCTCGAGGCCCCCAGTTCCTACAACATCCAACCACCATCCAAACATGGAAAAAAACGGATCCATTTTCATAAGAGCAAGTACGTGCGACCCTGTCAGGCATTTGTCTGCGGAATACTCTACTCTGGGAGTTAGCCTTACTCCCAGTAAGATATTCAAAGTATTCTTAATAATTGCATCCCTGTTATTTTTCGTTAAATAACTGATTTTATGCTCCCGGAATACAAACAATCTCGAACATATGTATGTGTATGTATCTCAACTTTGTTTCGATCATGTCCTGAATGAAATATTTAAGCTACTTGTAAGAAACCGAGCCTATGAACATGCTTCTAATTAAATATCTTACTTACTTACTTAAAGTGGCGCTACAGTCCGGGGTGGACCAGGCCGCAACCAACAAGCTTCTTCCAGACGGCTCGGTTTCTAGCTAGATGTCTCCAGTTTCGCGGGCCGAGTTGGTTGAGGTCCTCTTCCACTTGCGTGCGCCACCTTTTACGCTATCCACCTCTGCAGTGCTGTCCCACGGGTTTGAATTCAAAGACTTTCCGGGCGGGAGCATTGATGTCCAATCACTCATCTCAGTCGTTGGCTTTTCACTTTTGTGGCTAGATCAGTGTCAGTGTACAGCCCATACAGTTCTTCTCCATTCTCCATCTAAGCTGACAGGACCAAAAACCACCCGGAGAATTTTTCTCTCAAAAAGCCTAACGCGTTCTCATCCACCGTTAGCAGTGTCCACGCCTCCGCACCATACATCAGGACCGGGATGATAAGCTACTTATACAGGAACGGTTTGGTTGCTTGAGAGAGGGCTTTGTTTCTCAATAGCCTTCTTAGCCCAAAGAAACAGCGATTGGCAAGAGTAATTCTTCGTTTGATCTCAGCACTGGTATCGTTCGCAGAGTTTATAGCGGATCCTAGGTAGACAAAAGCTCTGACCACCTCAATATTATAGCTGTCTATAGTGACGTTCTGTCCGAGACGTCGATGTTGTGTGCACTTTCTTATTCACAGCATATATTTCGTTTTGCTTTCATTCACCATTTACCCTATCTTCTTGTAGTACCTCGTGGCATAATGGTTAGTGCGTTGGATTGTCATGCTGAAGGTTTGGGTTCGATTCCCATCCACCTAAAATCAGAAATGTTTAATCCAAGGTACTGCCTCTTGCGAGGAACTGACAAACTGCTTCTCGGCCGTTCGGACTCTGCAAAAACTGTATACAGGAATGGTTGAGTGGTGTAAGCCACTAGGCCCTGGTTCTCCACGAGCTGTTGCACCATCCAATTTATTTATTATGGTGCATACTCCTAACCAATTCATTGCAAGCCGCTTTGAATAGCTCAGCCACAAGGCCATCAGCTCCAGCAGCTTTATTGGACTTAAGTTAAGACGTAGTTATCTTTACTTCGGCGAGGTTGGGTGTACGGAATTGTTGGCCTACGTCGTCCAGGTTTAATGGTGCAATCTGCATAGTAGCGGAATTCGGTTCGTCATCGCCGTTATACAATTTGCAGAAATTATTTTTCCATATCCTCAGCACCGACTGCGATTTCACCACGATGTTCCCCTGGGAGGTTCTTTTTACTTGTTGGTAAAACTTCCGAGCTTCATTCCTGCAATGGCATATCTCTATTTGTCATGTATGACACAGTGCTGCATTAATTTTATGAATTGCTCTATACTCGATCTACAGAGTTACTTTCCGATGCGTGACATATTCAGGAATAGTTCTAACTCTCAATGATCGTCGGTGTGTGGTGTGGACATGTCTTGGCATATCCAAGGATCTCCGCATCGTGTCTGGCTCGGAACAGCTGTGGAGTTGGTTTCCATATAAACATTCTCTACTTGGTCCCAATTGTCGTCTATGCACATATCATCGTTAGAACCATGTTCGACGATACTTCCATTAGTTTCCTTGCTACTACCTCTGAGTGTCTCTGGAGAGCCGCTGTTCGGAGCTACAGTATTGCTATAATACTGGGTGATGGTCGCTGAAAGCATCTGCCTTACAAACATTTCGAACAGCACAAAGTGATTTCTTCCATCGTTGTTGTATTATGAAGTGGTCGATTTGGTTTATTGTTCGACCATCTGCACGTTTCCAGGTGCCTTAATGACTAGTCTTGTGCAGAAAAAAGAAATCCACAAACTACCAGCTGACGAGCATTGCAGAAGTCAACGAGCATAATTACCTACCATTTTCCTTTCTCTTACCTAAGCACTGATTACCCAAAACGCGCTCAAGACCAACGTTGTTCGGTTAAACTTTCGACATTTAAGTCACTCATGATGATGGTGGTGTTACCATTAGGAACGCTACTGTACACTTAGTTCAGAAGAGTGTAGAATGAAACATTTACATACATACAAAAAAATTTAATCCAACAATCATGGATTTACAACAAAAGTTCAAAAAAAGAAAATGTCGGCTTAGTTTTTATAAATTTTATTCAAAATTAAGACCAAGATTATCATGATTCAATAAAAGTATAACGTATGACGGCTTCAATGGCTGTTTATTTCTGAAGCTTAAGTAATGGCGATTAGTCCATTCATCTTTCCCAAAGTGGTTTAACTTTATTTTCAGAAGCAACTTATCTACCACCTTATTCCAGCGTAAGGACATGTTCAGGAGAAAGGCAACCAACCTCAGAGTTAGCTGTAGAGAGAGCAATGATTGCCAGTGCTAGTAGAGCAATGAAAGTTGATTTGAATGCGAACATTTTGAAACCTTTTCTTATGGTACACAAGTAGTAACTAATAACTTTCATAATAATTCTTAGGCTTTTATATTGGGCAAATTGCACAAACTGTCAACTTGCAAAATTGGCGCAATCTGTTTAGGTAGGTAAATATAAAAAAAAAGTATAATAAAAAACACAAACAAATACAAATTAGAAAAGAAGTAATAAAATTAATTTTATATTATTTGCTTAAGGCAGCCATAAAGGTTGTAGTCTACTTAAACTTTATTTTTTATAAACAAACAATCGTTTTTATGTTAAGAGTTTAACCTAAATTTTACGTTGAATTAGGTTGTTGTCAAAATAATAAATAAAAAAATATGGTTTTTTACACATTTTTATCTTTTTCTTAATTTTTTAAAGTAATAAAATGTAGATAAGGCAGTAAGAGCTAGTAAACATAGTTCATACAAATCAGAAGGCCTAAGCACTTTTAAGCTGTTAAAGAACAGTCTCTTTAGCTTATGAATAGATGAAAAATATTTTGCAGCAAAGACGTACACACATATGCAGGAAAAATTTCAAAAAGACAAAAGATATTCCAGGATCACAATAACTTTGATGGAACCACCTTAGGTTAGTATCGGTCTAACTATTGCCGTGTACATCCAACCGATAATTTTTGGGTTCAGTCCCCAGGATTTTCCAAAAGTCCTGTTGCAGGAATAGAATGCGACCATAGCTCTCTTTACTCTTTCTTTAATGTTGAGACTCCAGTTCAGTTTATTATCTAGTATCATACCAAGGTATCTGCCCTGATCCAAGATTTTGAGTGGAGTCCCTTCGATTGATGGTACTCTAAGCACTGGTATTTTTCTTCTGTTAGTGAAGAGAACAAATTCAGTTTTCAATGGATTGACCATAAGACCACAGAGTTCTTTGTCCAGGTGTTTAACTTTGACAAGGCATATACTCCATTTGTACAATTTTCTTTAATCCTCAAGTCTCCTCCTATATTAGTTTCGTAGATATCTTAGTTTGCTTTTGGGTAAGAGAGGAAATTGATCTCAGAAATCGAAAAAAAACTTTGTTTAATAAAGTGCAACAGAATTATCTGTGGAACACTCTACTGTGAGAGTTAGCCTAACTCCCAGTAAGATATTCAAAGTATTCTACATTGCATCCCTGTTATTTTTCATTAAGTAACTGTGTTAATCCTCCCAGAATACGAATAATGACGAATAAATTTTTGTATGTATCTCAACTAAATTTTACTCTCACTTACATCCGATCATGACCTGAATATAATATTTATACTACACGTAAAAAATAAAGTCTATAATGATGCCGGGATAAGCAGACAACCCAGCGATGCTGGTCAGGGCCCAAACTTGTCCTCGGGATGGTTAAAAGCCCCCTTAAGAAGGATGAACTGCAGGTGGTGGAGTAGCTTTTTTTGGTAAAAGCCCAACGGCAGCAGCAGGTAGCGTCTGTTTTCCCATAGTGTGCGGCCTTGAGCAGTTATGTGTTTGACCATACAAAAGGCGGGTGTGCCTGTCAAATCTGAGCTTATGTATGTTATTAATCATATCTCGGAAAACACCATGGTGGAAGGATATATGCAAATACATGAATTATGACAACAAATGGAAATGAATCCCCAAGAGGTAATCATTTTATAGAAAATCCTTCTGTAGCTTCGGTTGCAGTAAACCACACATCGGATTTGGGGGTGCGGCATCCTTCATGTACGAGCGTCAATCAAGACCCCATAATAATAAATGAATCGTTGACAAATAGAAGAAGTCTTTCAAGAAGCGCAAATGTTACTTTTGGCTACCGCATACGTACGAAAATCGGAGCATGGAACGTTCGATCCTTGTACAGCGATGGTAGATACGAGCAGGTTGAGCGTGAAATGCTTCGCCTAAAGATCAGTATCCTGGGCATAAGCGAAACTAAGTGGAGAGGAAGAGATGAATATAGATCAGACACTGGACAGACGAGAATGCTGTATTCCGGGGAGGATGAAAGAGAGGGTGGCCAAAGACTGCATGGTGTCGGAATTATGTTGAACGAAGAAGCGAGGCGTAGTTTGATCTCTTGGGCGCCAATTTCTGCGAGATTATTCAGTGCTACGCTCCCACAAATGAAGTGACAGAGGAAGACAAAACCGCGTTTTACACTCATCTTAACTCGGTTTACAGTAGTGTTCCGAGAGCCGACATCATAGTCGTTATGGGAGACCTTAATGCCCAAGTCGGTTTAGACAATTACGGACTGGAATGCGTGAAGGGAAGAAATGGCTTGGGATCACGGAATGAAAATGGTGACTTGCTTGTCGCCTTTTGCAACGCGAATCGTCTTGTGATAGGTGGGACTATATTTAAGCATAAGACGTGCAACAAAATTACCTGGGTGCATCCGGATGGTCAAACCGAAAATCAAATTGATCATATCATGATTCAGCAGCGATGGAGGAAGTCTATGTGTGATGTCCGGAGTATTAGAAATGCCGATGTGGGAAGCGACCACCATTTGGTTCTGATGAGTTTCAAACTACGAACCGCTGCCGTACAAAGACCAGCGCAGGTTGCAGCAAGGAGCTCAAAATTCATTACTAATGCTTTAAATGACCCCAACATATGTATATCGACACTATGTCACCACCCTTAACGACAGAGCCTCGTCATTAAACAGAATCCAGAATTCCACAATTGATGGGATGTGGGGTGAAATTAAAAATGTTTTTATGGAGGCTGGATCCGAAACTGTACCCAAGAAAACGAGACGTAGAGACTCTTGGATATCCCAAGACACCTGGGATAAGATCGAACTTCGCAAATCGTTGAAAATCCAAATAAATGCCGAAGCAGATGTTCAACGAAAGGCTGACTTGCGAAGAGAGTAACGCATTGCACATGAGATGGTCTATCGATGTGTGAGACGTGACAAGAGGGTGATGTTAGATGGACTCGCAGATAATGCGGAAAACGCAGCAAGAAGAGGAGATATTCGGGAATTGTACCAGCCAAAGATGTTATCGGGAAAAAAAGCAACACCAATCATTTTGTAATGGATGTGGATGGCACACTTTTGGTATCAATTGAGGATCAGCTTCGTTGAGTAGAGTGCTGAAATGCCCCAACTAAACGAGATGCGCAGGTCCTATAGGGGTATTGACATCGAACCCCCGTCAGAATCGGAAACTCATACATCAATAAATCTCCTCAAAAACAACAAGGCAGCTGGACTGGACGGAATACCAGCTGAATTCCTGAAAGCCGATCCCGTAGCAGCGGCTAGTATTTTACATCCGCTGATACAAAGCATTTGGGAAAACGAAAGCTATCCCAGGGACTGGAAGGATGGTGTGATTGTTAAGTTGCCAAAGAAAGTTGACCTTAAGAATTGCAAAAATTAGCGTGGTATCACCGTTTTGTCCGTTTTCCCAAAACTAATTGCAACCATCATTTTCGAGCGAATAAAGGATAAAATCGAGTCTACATTCAGGAGGCATCAAGCTGGCTTCCGCAGTGGTCGATCGTGTGTCGACCATATCTACACCCTGCGTATCGTCCTCGAGCAGTCGATGGAATTTCAATCACCGCTTTACCTCATGTTCGTGGATTTTGAGAAGGCCTTTGATCGAGTTAGCCGAGAATGTATATGGAGATCGTTGCTTGGTAGAGGAATTCCACCAAAAATTGTTGCCATAATTAAAGAGTCCTACAACAACGCAAGGTGTTTTGTTTTGCACAATGGGCAGCTATCCGACTCCTTCGTAGTGCAACAGGGTGTGAGACAAGGGGATATTCTATCGCCAATTCTCTTTCTGCTGGCGATGGACGACGTATTGACGGCCAGTGGTGGTACAGTTGAGCGACAGGGCATTCAATGGGGACCGTTCGAAAGGCTCAGTCATTTAGACTATGCCGATGACATATGTCTACTGGCAAATATCATCAGTGGGCTGAACGGGATATGCCAAACACTGCAAGTGAAGGGAGAGTCGAGTGGTCTAAGAATAAACAGCAAAAAGACAAAAATAATGCTCACAGGCCGCTCCACACAGCAGCGTATTATTCTTCAGGAGACGCCAGTTGAAGTAGTGGAACAATTTAACTACCTTGGCAGTATTGTTTCTGCAAACGGTGGTACGGATCTGGACGTTAAAAGTAGAATAAATAAAGCTCGTGCTGCCTTCGGTACTCTGTCCCCAATTTGGAAATCCAGTCAAATCTCCTTACGCACTAAGTTGAAATTCTTCGAATCCAATGTCAAATCCGTGCTGTTATATGCTTGCGAAACCTGGAAAGTCACGTCTAACATTTCGAAGAAATTGCAGGCTTTTGTGAATCGCTGTCTTCGCCACATCCTAAAGATTCGCTGGCCACAAATAATTTCAAATGAGGAATTGTGGCGCAGGACAAGTCAAGAGCGGCTGGTTGTCGACATAAGAAAGCGTAAATGGCGTTGGATTGGTCACACACTGAGGAAACCAAACGATGAAATTGCAAAGCAGTCCTTTGAATGGAATCCTCAGGGTGCACGGCAGGTTGGAAGACCAAGAACAACATGGAAATCAACTGTCTTAGCGGAAGCAGAATCCCAGAGAAAGACGTGGCCACAGCTAAAGTACCTTGCAGCAGACCGTGAAGGATGGAGACATTTTGTTGACGCCCTATGCCCCAGCCGGGGTTACAGGACACGATGATAAAGATGCTTCTACGCATTTAACATTAAACCAAAATGTTTTTTAAGTCGACGCAGTGGTACTTTGGGGCTTATTCTTACTCCTAGGAAAATATTAAGAGTACTCTACATTGCATCCATGTTGCTTAGCATTTTCGTTTATCAACTCGAACTGTATGTATATGTAGGTACTCCCATCGGGCTTACAAATTCCCTTTCACTTCTCATTGTGTTCTGAGTTTATCATATGCATTTCCTATAAAAATAACACTGCTTCTAAGAATTCAACATCAAACTAAAATATTTGAAGAGAAATTTTTACTGAATGTTACACGTATAGATTTGAGAGTTAGTTTTACTCCCAGTAAGGAATATTAAGAACTTGCATCACTCGCATTTGTTATTTTCTTTAGGTTACTCTAAAGTTCTCCCTGACCACCAAACTATCCTGAACATATTCATATTTTCCTCAATTTCATTTTACTCCCACTCACTTCCCATTGTGCGCTGAGGCAGAGGCTGTCATGTGCATTTCCTTCTTTCTAAGGGTATACACAACACACTTTTAAAAAAATTGTATATGAACTTATTTGTCATTAAAAACTTATTTTTATTTATTAAAAAAAAAAAATATTCTCTATATGAAGCAATTTGCAATTTGAATGCACAACAATTTTCCTGGTTACAATAAAAAATAAATATAAATATAAATTGAGTCCTATAGCCTTGGATCAATTTATTCTGCCACCCTCCAGAAACTCTGGGTATTATCATCATCATCATCATCAACACATCACCATCACGCCAGCCATATTCATCAGTAGTTACCATGCATCTCCGCCATGCTTAAATGTAAACCATCATCATCGTTGCTATGTAAATGATGAGCACATGGTGGAGGAGCATGAGACGAGATGAGGCTTCATCATCAGCAGGCTTCATCCCAACATATTATTATCATGATGGTATCACTATTGACAACCTGGCATCGGCTCGGCATGGTTGGTATATTCACAGCACAGGATAAATTCATCTCTCTAATTGTTTCCTTGGAGCGCTTTTCGTCTTTATGCAGATTTATATTTATGTGCTGCTTTGTTTGAATATTGGTATTTATATTTATGTACTTTACATTATGTAGGTACATATATCGGGCATATAAAATCTATCCTATCCCACTATAATTCCTAGTAAAGTATATCTGCATATGTGCTCTGTATGTCATGATGTGTAAAACATCCTTGAGCTTGACGAGATTTGGGATATATGCAGTAGGATAGGAACTCATCCTCTCAACACACACACCAATATTGATGTAGATATAGACATTCGGTTTTGTCAATTAACAAAATTATATATGAAGTGATCTTAATTGAAGATTTTCAAAAGCGTGCACACTATCCTTCTGAGACCAAACAATGAACGAACGTTGAGCGCACAATTCCTTATTCATTACACAAAAAGTCGTTCGGTTTGACCGCTCAAAATGCAGAATTTTGTATAGAACACCGATGATGATGAAGTGTTGGATGGGGTTTATGGACTTAACTTTTGCTTTAGAGTGCTTTTTCTGTGGAAAATTAGCTTGTGCCTCTCGAAAAGATAAATTCGTTGAAACTCATCCTGTCAGGATTGAAAGGGGGAAATCTCCTGATTGGAAACGAAAAGGTGGTATAAGGGTAAGGCCTTAGCAACTCATCTCCTCTCTTGAAGAATAGACCAGTAACTGTGCAACTAGGCGCATGCCACCAAAGAGGAGAAAGATGATGACACCAAGGATGAATTCTATGAGCTCCTGGACAAGATATATTCGAGCAATGGCCTAGCTATGACATTAAAATTGTCTTGGGTGATTTGAATGCCAAACTAGGAAGAGAAGACGTCTTTCGTGGCACAATCAGAAGATAAAGTCTGCACGACAACACCTCCGATAACGAACTCAGATTAATAGACTTTGATGCGGGGCGAAATTTTGTGGAAGCTAGGACGCAGTTCCCACATTGAGACATTGCGAAGGCGATATCATCAATCAACTGCCAACCAATTTGACCATATTGTGATCGACGTAGGGCACTCCCCCAGCATCAATAATGTCCAAAAGTTCTGAGGAGCCAACCACTTCTTTTTCCGATAAAGTCTCTTTTACACTCTTAAATACTCCAAGGCCACCAACTTCAAGCATCATCGAGAACCGGTGGAAGAATTGCCAGGAAGCCATCAGGGATGCCACCTGTGACGTGCTGGACCCCGCACGATCATCACATTGAAACCACTGGTTCGATGAAAGATGCCAGCAAGTACATGCAGCAAGCAACAGGCATACAAAGCAGCACTTCATAGAAGGACCAGAGCTGCTCCCAAGATCAATAAGCAGAAGAGAAGGGAGGAACACTGGCTTCTCAGAAGGAAAAAGAAGGAGCATGTGAAGCACGTGATCGAGAAAATAAAAGGTTGCAGAAATGAGGTTCGGAAATTTTACCAGAAGTCAAAAAGAACCTCCCAAGGTTACAATGCTTGTACCGAAGCTTGCAAGGACAATCAAGGGAACATCGTGGTTGAATTTCAGTCGGCGCTGAGGATATGGAAAAATACTTTCAGCAAATTGTATAACGGCGATGTCAAATTGAACTCCACTGCCATGCAGATTGCACCTGAACAACATGAAGGCCAACAATTCCGTCCACCCGATCTCGACGAAGTGAAGAAAGCTAAGTCTAAGAAAGATGCTGGAGCTGATGGCCCTGTGATCGAGCTGTTCAAACCCGCTGGCAATGAATTGGTAAGGAGAATGTACCAGCTCATCTGCAAATATAGTCGGAGGAAAGTTATATGCCCGATGAATTGGACCTTAGCATTGTTTGCCAAGTCCTCAAGAAAAGCGATCCTCTGGACTGCACCAACTACAAAGACATCAGTCTCTGACGACTTTGTGAATACCTGAAACCATTTGTCAATGACCTGATAAGTCTCAGTATGGCTTTAGGCCCGGATAGTCCACTATCGACCAAATATTCGCACTACAGCAAATCATGGAAAAATACCCGAGAATTTCGAATCGATACCCACGAACTTTTCATCCCAAACTCGTCCAATTTTTGGTCCCATCTGTGAAGGTATTCCCCATAAAAAGATACAACAATGAAATGAACGGGTTGTACAGCGACACCGTCATAGCCACAAAAGTGAAAAGCCAACGACTGAGGTGGCTGGGTCTCCTAGAACGAATGGATACCAATGCTTTGGTCTGAAAAGTCTTTGAATCCAGCCCCGTGGGATGGCGGCGCAGTATAGAGGAGGATAGCGAAACAGCTGGTGATGCACGCAAGTGGAAGAGGACCTTAACCTAGCGTGCGAAACTGGAGACAGCTCGAGCTAGCTAGAGACTAAGTGTGGAAGAAGCTTGTTGGTTGAGACCCTGAACCATCCCGGACAGTCATCATCGTGTCCTGTAACCCCGGTTGGATCATAGGTCGTCAACAAAACGTCTCCATCCTTCACGGTCTGCAGCAAAGTATTTTAACTGCAGCCACGTCTTTTTTTTGGGATTCAGCTTCTGCTAAGACTGTTGCTTTCCATGACCATTCCATTCAAGGGACTGCTTTGCAATTTCACACTTGTCCTCAGTGTGTGACAAATCCGTTGCCATTTACGCTTTGTTATATTGCCGTGCAGCCGCTCTTGACTTGTCCTGCGCCGAAACTCCTCGTTTGATATAATTTGTGGCCAGCGAATCTTTAGGATGAGGCATAGACAGCAGCGGCACCAAAACGTATTCTGGTTTTCTGGACTACATCCACATCTTGATACAGCTCACTGAGTTCGTGGTTGTATCTTCTTCCCCATTCGCCCTTCTCGCACACAGAGCCCTGTATCACCTCTCCCTTTTTCCTTATCACCCAAGACTCGGTGCCAATAAGCAGGGCTGAAAGTATAAGGGTTTTATAGAACATGCACTTCGTCTTTCGTGTAAGCAGCTTTCAACCCATCTGTTTGTCCAAACCGAAGTAGAACCAGTTTGCTAGTGTAATTCTTCGTCGGAACTCCACTTATATGTTGTTCGTATGGGCTTAATGTTTACTCCCAGGTAGCAGTGACGTTTCTTCCTAGCCGGTTGACAGATATTTCATTGTTTGTTGATAGCATGTATTTGTTCTTGTGTAGTACCCCGTGGCTTGATGGTTAGTGCGTAGGACTGTCATGCCGCAGGTGTGGGCTCGATTCCCAGCCGTGCCACCTAAAAACAGAAATGTTTTATCCAAGGTACTGCCTCTTGCGAGGAACTGACAAATCCTCCAAAAGTATACTTGTCATGAATAAGTGCTGCTCATTTAGCCATTCGGACTCGGCAAAAAAAACTGTAGGTCCCCTCCATTCCTGCCAACAACACGCACGGAGAAATGGTTGAGAGTTGTTAGTCACTAGGTCCTGGTTCTCCACGAGCTGTTGTGCCACCCAATTTATTATTTATTTGTTCTTGTCATCCTTTATACTTGAAGACCAACAGGTTTCACCTGTTCTGCAATCGCCAGGAAAGCCTCTATAACGGCCTGTTGGGAGTAGCCAAAGATATTCATATCATGACACAATGGGACCAGTTTTTATCGGAATCCCAAGTTCAGCCATTATTATAATAGAGCTCCTGACGATGAATTCTATCATATGCGGCTTTTTAGTCGATAAATAGGTGGTGAGTCGCGACTTGAAATTCATTGGTCCTTTCTAGGATATGCCTGAGAGTGAATATTTGGTCTATGGTCGCTCTGCCTGGCCGGAGGCAATACTGGTACACAGTACGTGGGATAGGTCCTTATATACGACGTTTATCAGGGATATGCCTGGATAGTTCTTGTACGACTAGGGATCACCTTTTTTGTAGATGGGACACATGGAGCTGATAGAACAGTCATCGGGCATGGTTTCTTCCATTCAAACTTGGTTGATGAGTTGATGCATGCACATGCACTCTTCCAACACATCCCGTCCGTGCTTGACGAGGTCGACTAGTAAACCATCAGATCCAGCAGCCTTGTTGTTCTTGAGCTTCTCTACAGCTAAGTCTACCTCTTCTACTGGGTGGTGGTACTGGGTCTTCATTGACTGCTGCTGGGTTCCCTTCGTGTAATATTTCTCGCTCTACCTAATGCCAAGTCAGCAGCTGCTGGAAATGCTGCTTGAATACATCTACTAGCAGCCAATTCCTTGGCTTTTTATAAAACTTCCGTGTGCTGTTTCGATCACGAGACTCTGCGATATCTCTTAGCAGGGGCACTGCGTACGCCCTCTTCTTTCTTCGCAGGGTCTTCTTCTACTCTCTTCTCCTTGCTCGACAGTCCTCTCTCACTGCTCTTGCTGCAGCATATTTGTATGTACATCTTCATCATCATCATACCACGCGTTCTTTTTCAAGAGTTATTGGTAGCCTATTGTGGTTTCAGAAAGCTACACAAACATAATTAGTGACAGCAAAACTGATTTTAAAAGTAAAATTTTGTGATTTAATTTTCGAATGCACCAGAGTTCCCTTAATTTTGCATCCATAGTGAGCTAAACTGCAGTGTCGATGATGATGTGCAAATATGGGATTACAAAATAAGCCCTAATAGGCACATGCTTCAAATACCTACATTCAACCATTACTAACAGAACCCGTATGATAATCCCATTGTAATGGAGCAAAACAATAGATAACCTGGGGATTTAGACAAAGTGGCATTACTTTGGCAGAGAAGAATTTACCAAAATTGTATATAAAACGGTATAACATTTTATGAATTTCCACTTTAAACTGCTGCCATCATCCCTTTGTATAAATGTAAATATGTACACAAAAGAATATTACCTATTACAAGCTACAAATCCCCCTACCAGCAATGTGGAAAACATTTTCAAAATTTATCCGCAGGTAGAAGGGATTATTCATGTACACGAACATTTTATTAAATTGCTTAATTGTGTTTAAACGGAGATTAAAACTCCCACAATCTCTTGAATCATCATCCATAAATTATAACACGATTTTGAACTTAAAGCTACTACAAGAGTCCTTGAGTAAGGAAGTTCTTTTTCTCACAAAAAAGTAAATATATATTTAAAAATTAATTATACGTACAAACAGACCTTTACATAACCACCTTTACTTACTTATTTGCTGATTTTGAAAGTTGTGTCAAAAAAATAAAAGAAAAATGTTTTAATATCAAAAACAGAAACCACGCACAACACACACCATAACAAGGACACCACGACGCTGACGCCACCATGATGTGGTGCGGAAATTAAAAAAAGAAATAATATTTCACATTGTAGTTGCGTGGATGTGATTTTCGTGAATTCACAACCAAAGACTATGAAACACCAAAACTCATCCTCATGACCATGGCCCAAAAAACCGTGTTTACAAACTTGACGAAAAAACATTCACATTTCATTCATTCATTGCGGTAGGAGATTTTGGTTGCCTGAACGCAGAATGCAGTGTCGGATTTTCAGGGAGTTAAAGATATGGCAGTTGTTGTTCAAAGGGCCCAGTGATTAAATTATATTTTAGGAATCGAAAATTATCGATCGAATACCAGAACGGTGCTATCTTTATGTGTAAACTAATTATTTTGCATCATCATTTTCAATACGCTTAATTACCAGTTCCCAATTCGGAATTCCCTTCACGAGCTGTCAATTGACAATGGAAGTAGAATGTTCCAGCACAGCACATTAAGGAAACACCAAAATAACACCGGAAGTACATGGATTTGTTATAAACCACACCCGAAACGTTACAACTTAACAAAAATCAATCAAACTTTATTAATCAAAAAAAGGTCACGCAGAAAGGAAACATTTATAAACTGTTTTGGCTGATGAGCGTTTTTAATTATTTTTAAATTTAAAATCAAAAAAGATAACCAAAACACAACAAACTTTTATATTTTATAAGAGAAGCAAGTGTTTTTTCTTGTAAGTCCGTCGGAACCGCACGAAAAAAACGGCCATTACAGGACAAAAAATGGAATTTCCATACAAACAATCGATAATATGTATGAAATTCGTGTCGGTAACACAGTTTTTTCTGGGCTTAAGTTAAGCCCCGAAAATTCTATGGGCTTAGCTAGGCCCGAAGGGACTTAATACTTGTTGCTTTTAACATGTAAATTGCTTAGCCCCGAGGTCGTTTTTTTTCATCCAAGCCCATTCGGGGAAGGAAAAAAACACACCTTTTATTGTTGATGATAGATAAAATTTGGAATGAATTGATGACAGATATTTTTGACATTTTATTTGACCTTCATGCATTGAAATGTATGCAGCTTTTGCATGGGCCATTTTTACAGTTTGTGCATTTGATGACTAAAGTTGCGTGCAACACCAAAAGTCGTTTTCGTTTAGTTTTGTGTTCTGTTCAATTCCTATAGCATATGGAAAATTTGGAGTAATAGGAGTGGAAAAGGAGTACTCCAAACATTCAATCGAAAACGATATACATAAAAGGCCACCGTTTATTTCCGATTTCGTTCAGTAACTAACTACAAATTAATTTAATTTAACAATGCTGGCCTGTGTTATAGTATTGCTAACAATAGAGGTGTTTCATTGGAAAAAATTATAGCTAGCACAGCCAAATTTCCCTCGGTAAAAACAACAAACCCAAAAATATCGATAAATAAGGCAGTATAAGAGTGGATATATAAGGTTTAGATAAAGTTTCGTTAAGTTTAAACTGTAACGAAGTTACACCTTTTACTACCGGACCATCTAGCACTGAATGCAAAACGCCAAGATTCTACTTTATTTACTCCACAGAATGAAATGGCCAACAACCTTTGCATACCGCAAAGGCACCCATGCAAATTCAGATGAGGACACGCATTTCCCGCAAGCAACGACGCGACGTCAGCAGCAAATTGCCAGTAAGCATCCCAACTAACAAAATTGCTTCCCATTCCGGACATTAATGGCCAAATCACAATCTCGCGTTCAATCGGTCGCGCTTTGACGGGCTTTTTACCGACTTTACGATAATTTGTGTCATAAAGCGCGACCCTTAAATTTGCAAAACGGAATGTAGCTTCAAGCTTCGGGCGTTGACGAATTACGAATATGACAGAATAAAAGTTCTGTTTCCGTATATTAACAGTATGAAAATTCTTCACTGAAAAGGGGGCAAAAAGTCTCTCTTTTATTTATTAACAAAAGCAGCAATGGGTTCGGGAGCTTAATTTGAGCAGGGCTACGCATGATTTCTTTGCTCTTTATTATGAAGCAATGAAAAATAAGGATCCCGAACGCTTTTTAAAATAACTAGATGATTAATGTTAGTATGTTTATTATGAAGCAATGAAAAATAAGGATCCCGAACGCTTTTTAAAATAACTAGATGATTAATGTTAGTATGAAGCTACATACTTCACAATTTGTTAACTTTATAACAGGTATAACTTACTTTTTCTTAATTTCATTGTTTTTTTAACTAGAGTATCCGTAGCTTAGCAATTTGAATCCACTGATTTCGGCGGAGTAACTGCCAAGTGCAATGATGGTTCAAGCATACAAGGCTACTATCACATACTTGAACCTGGAACCATCATTGGATCACAATTAATCCGCCGAAGTCGGCCAGTTAAAATTGCTGAACGACGGATTTACAACTGGCCTTAAGAGTATACAGTAATAACGACTAAAACAATGACAGTTCTTGCAAAAACTAACCAAACACACATTTGTAAATGTCAAAGTGTCATAATAGAGTTTGTACGATACGAAAAAGATACAAATTTGAACAGAAGGGATTTCAATACAACACACCACTCCGTTTCACATATTCACCACACATCATAATCTGTATATGTATGTTAATTATCATTTATTCTTACCACAAAGAAATTATCATTCCGATTTATAGTCCCATATTACCTACACGCTTATAGACCTCTGTTACACGATGACTCTCTGCCTCTGACTCTTTTTTATTAAGTGCGAAGGAAACAAAAGATCTAATTTCCCCTTCAAACTCATTGAATTTCAAGGGGTTAAGGAAAAAATTCTATGCGTAATGCTACATTTCCACCTAGCGCTAATCTGAGATTTAATGAGATTAACCTTAAATCTCCTTTAAATCTCGTAGATTTACCATACAAATTTATTTCGTAAATCTTGAAGATTAGAAATTAATCTTGTTAAATCTTCCTAGGACAAATAGTTTTACAAATCGAACTAACCTATTTTTACATGGTGCTGAAAGATTCATTCGAGACTCGCATTCAGTTCTGCATTGTTTCACACGAATCAAACATTCTGTCTCATTCGCACTTCATAAGAAAAATTGGAACGCCATTTGCATTTTTGAAGGTGCTGTCAAATTTAATCTGTTTTAAATCTTTTTGTGCGGTGGAAACACCGAAAAGATTTATTAAATCTAATCTGAGATAAACCTTTGGTGGAAACATAGCATAAGACAGAACTATATTTTTCGTCCCGTTTGACATCTTTTCATATTTCAATAAAATGTATGGAGTTCACTTAATTACAAATGCTTAACTTGCTTTATTTACTTTGGTACATAATAGTTGTGTTTAATAGAGTAAAATTGATGATTGAATATTCTTTTGCTTTCGAAGAACGCAAACCAGTGTGCTCATGTTCTATAACCCTTGCATCGACTAAATTCGTCGAGAAACTTTTTAAAATGGAACGAAAACCATGTGTTTTGTTTTCCAGATTTCATCATTAAAGAACCTGTCAGACTGTGCATAGACACTTTCTGCGTAACATAAATTGATTCAGGCAATCGAACATGCCCAAGAAAGAGAACAGTCCAAACAGCTGTCAAATGTATAAAAAAAAATCGTAGGTATTTGGAAATGAAATAAATAAAACAAAAACAATTTATTTCACAGCAATATTTGGTTTATTTATTTGGTTGTTTTTTGTTATCACTGTCCACCACTGTTCCACTTTTTTCTATAAGACCTCTAACTTGAGTCCAGTAAGTATTTTTGAGGGGCAACTGAATTTACTCCATAAAGGTCCAATAGGAGCTTAAAAAGTGCGCCTTTTTAACTCTATGGACTATTATATAATGCTTATGTGATTGCAAGAAATGATTATGAGAAGTTTCTCGGGATGATTATAAGGGCAAAATTGTTAAGAGGACACACACTAGCGGTTGGCGACGTCAGCTAATAAATTTTGTTTGTGGTTTTACAATCCACATTTGGCTCTGACAGCAAAGTCAAGAAGAAAGAGTTGGAAATTCATCGAAATTCAGGTTCTTTTTGCCACCGTTTAGGTACCAATCAAGTGTACTAGGCAAAGAACTTTCTCAAATATATTTTAATAACACTAATACGAAGCACTCTGCTGGTTATCTAGTAGTAGCTTCAAATCTTTAGGCTTCCGACGTTAAAACCCCTCTTCGGCTCTCCTCTTCCTTTATCGTAAGCTAAGACTAGGGACTCTATCCCAAACTTCGCTGTCTGAGCCTCCTCCGCCACCGTAATTAAGACTAGGGACTCTATCCCAACCTTCGCCGTCTTAGCCTCCCCTGAAAAACTCAGACTAGGGACTCTATCCCAACTTTCACTGCCTGAGCCTCCTTTCCTCCGCCACCGTAGTTAAGACTTGCGACTCTTTCCCAACCTTTACTGTCTTAACCCGCTCCGAAAAGC
Organism: Dasysyrphus tricinctus; assembly: GCA_963921185.1. NCBI lineage: Eukaryota > Metazoa > Arthropoda > Insecta > Diptera > Syrphidae > Dasysyrphus > Dasysyrphus tricinctus. Next base: position 207,850,283 of record OY992531.1, on the reverse strand, counting down.
TCAGATAAAAAAAGACTCTATCCCTACATTCGCTGTCCGAACCACCGTTGTTAAGACTAGGGACTCTATCCCAACCTTCACCGTCTTAATCCCCTCCGAAAAGCTTAGACTAAGGACCCTATCCCAAACACCCATATTATCGCTGCAGACTAGGGACTCTATCCTTACCGTCGCTGTCTCAGTTATCCGCCGTTTATTAGTACTCTGTCGCTGCTTAAGGCTAGGGACTCTTTCCGAAACTTCGTTGTCTTTTGCTCCGTACAGGGCCAGAGAACTGATCCCGCTATTAGTGTAGATATATGAAATACTTTGTTAGCTAATTTTAAGATAGTAAATACTGTTAAAGTATATGAAATATACTTATATATATTGTAAACTAATATGAAATACATTTTTAATCTATATTTATACACTTTGGAACTAGAGTTCCTGAACTCTCTATTGGCCGAATTTTTCTGCTTCCTTCAGTTGACCCTAAAAACCGCTGATCTACCTCAGCTGGAAACAAAAAAGCATCACAAAACTTAGACGGCGGCGCTTGAATTGCATTGCCAATAAAATGCACCTAATATATTAATATAATTTTTTAAGCAATACAAAATGAAACTGTGTGAAAAAAAACGACAGCAAAGCAAAGTAATTCACATGTGAAATACAATAACAACTATTTATGTCTACATAGAGACAGATAATTAACTGGATTTAAATATTTGTCCCGATAAAAACGGTGATGCCAAACTGCCATTGTCATTGTGTTATCGATAATTTATATAGAAATGTCAAAGATGACGTTTTTGTTTGTTAGTAAGATAATTCAATACAAAATGGCAGACCAAGGTAATAGGTACATAAATAAATTTGTATTTGTGTCTTCAACAATTATTTTAACCTGTTTTTAATTAGTGTTCGGAAAAAGTGGTTAAGAGAGTACGTCCTGGTCTGCTCCGATGCTTTGCCACTAGGAAAGAGGAGTTTACGCTCAAAATATCTGAAATTAAAGTAGATGCACAATGCTGCCAAAGTTTTTGGAATCGTTGAAATGTCCCGATGTCATTCTTTTTGCCAAACTCCATATGGACATGATAAGAACCCAGCTACTAATACATATGTGGTCCCAGTATCGCGATATTCGAAACCAGAATAAGCAACCAACAATCCTCGAAAAGAAAGATGATGATGAATGCGTAAAGCTAAAAAGGGTGACAGAAAATGCATATGCAAATATACTACAGCGTAAAACAAGAGCAGCGACAGAGGACCATAAAGCAATGAGAAGAGAGGATAAAAAGACCCTGCATAGAAAGAAGAAGACGTACGGAACCTCCCAGTTCAAGGAGATCGAAGAGTCTCATTTTCGAAACAACACCCGGAAATAAAAAAAAAATCAAGCAACTGGGTGCTAGCTTTAAAACCGGAATGCTGATTCCTCAAAACAGGCAACCTAGTTCCCACAGCACAGCGAATATTAGATTATTCAAGCAGCATTTCCAGCAGCTGCTAAATGCGCTTCTGTAAGGATAAGAAGCGAACCCAACTCCAGTCAATGAAGACCCCAGTACCACCACTCAGTATTGAAGAGGTAGATTAAGCTATAAAGAAGTTCAAAAACAGCAAGGCCACCGGATATGATATTTTACCAGCAGAGCTCTTCAAGCACGAAGGGGATGTGTTGAAAGTGTGCATACATCAACTCATCAACCAAGTTTGTGTGGAAGAAAGCATGCCCGATGAATGGTCTTTATTAGCCCCATATGTCTCATCTATAAAAAACAGGCGATACTATGCCCTGCAAGATCTACGAAGTTAATCCTTAGGACAGGCCAGGCAGATCGAACATAGACTAAATATTCACTCTCAGGCAAATCCTGGACAAGACCAAGAACTTTTAAGTCGAGGCTCACTATCTTAGGAGCTCTATAAGGTGATGGCTGAACTTAATATCCTGGGAAAACTGATCCAGTTCCATTGGAAAATTCACGATGCAACGTGCAAATAGGGAAGAGCTCTACCTTGGAGTAAGCATTAATCCCACGAATGACATCTTAGTGGAGGTTCAACGATGAATTACTCTAGCAAACCGGTGCTATTCTGTTACTGCCAGTTCTGCCTTATGCCGTCGAGTGTTGCGCGATAACCAGAAAGGCAGAGATGATACTGAGCCATTTCAAAAGAAAAATGGAGAAGATACAACGGTGAATTCTATGAGCTGTATCAAGTTGTGGATGTAGTCTAAAAAAACAAACCATAATGATCCAGCAAAGAGGGTCCTTGAATCCCAACCCCCATGTTCGAAAAATCGAAGAAAACCGAAACTCCAGTTTAAAGATCAGGCCATCGCGGATGCACGAAAGCTTGGTCTAGATGACTGGAAGCAGCGTGCTTGGGACCGTAGAGAATGGAAGACTGCCATGTCTCAGGATGCGAAGCTTCATAGATTGGGAGCCGGATAAGTAAGCAAGCTATATAGATTCAGAAGTATTAAGATTTCGAACCTCATGAGCTAAGTGATTCAGCGGTTGGCTATCTCCACCTATTAGAACTCACATGCCTGGTAATTTCAACAGAACTGTCTTGGACAAACGTTCGAGTTCCATAATCATAACATCAAGTTTTATTCAAACCTCTATTTACTTACCTACTCCCATGTTGCGACCTCTAAATCATATAAGAAGGGAGCCCTAAGTCTGTTAATTGCCTGTAGGCCTCTTCACACCCTAGTCCAGTGCGTTCAAAAAGCGCCTAGATTCATTCAGCAGTAGCACATTCATAGCACACACCACCTCCTTCCTGCGTCAATGAACGCACAGCCAACGCCTTTGTTTACATCTCTTCCAAAAACCGTATTTTTAATTAGTAATTTTCTACTCTGTTTAACATAAAACCAGAGTAATTACGATACTTGTTTGGAATGCGTAACGAGTTTTCAGCACATTTTAATTTTTTGAACTTTCAGTAACAAAGTTCCGGATATAAGACGAATTTTTGCAGAGAAAGAGCTCAAGCTCATACAACTGAATCTTTTACACCAAATGAATGTAGGTCGAAGGAGTCTGAGAGAGTATCTGGGGAATCTGGGATGAACGATTGATATTTATTTGGGTGATGAAGGTTTTTGTTATAATTTTTTCTTTTTTTTTTTTAATAAATCAAATTGTTTCATTAGACGAGGACAAAATGTATTCAAAAACTCCCACACACAGATAGAGAGGAAGCAAAAACAGAGCATAAAATTAAAGTCCTTGGAATTTGGGTTGGGATTGGAAGTAAGCAAAGAAGCGGATACAATTTGCTCACTTTTTGCTGTGTGCATGAACATTTCTCTTGTGGAGTATATATCCTTGTTCGTTGTCGTTGTCGTCCTCGTCATGAAGGGATTGTCATATAAGTTGATGAAGTCCTTTTATGTAGTTCGGCTAAATTGAGAATTTAATTTAGAATTTCTAAGAGCTCTCTTCATTTTTTAATATAATTTTACAAAGCTTTGTGGATTAGTAATAATTTTGAAGGATATTTATATAATATACAATATATCTACATAAAAGGACTTGTTTTTTGTTTATTACATTTTTCTCCCCCAATTTTATGAATGCCATAAGAGTCTTGATTTTTGTTCTTTTTTTTTTGTAGACTTTTACTTTTAGAAAATGTTTTCGAAAGACTTTTTGTGTTTTTTGTTAATTTTATTCAACATTTTAATGGCTAGAAATAAATTTCCATAGTTTTTTTTGTATCAAAGGACGGAACTTTTGGTATATGTACGCTATTTAAGGTTTGACAAAAAATGGTAAAATGGATCTTTTTATATTTTGTTCTTTGAGAAAAAAAAATTAGGGCAAATTAACATGCAAGGAAAAAGTTTTACACCCCGAGATTTATGATATGAATGAAAACCCACCCCGCCGCGCGCCGCCGCCGCCGGTGCGGTGGTTAGGCAAATGTGGGTAATATGAAAAGTTATTCACATAATAATATCCATGACACATTTTGTGAGAACATTAATATGAAAAGGGTTTGTTAGGTAGAGATTTGCTAGTTATGAATGTTAAAAGTGTAAAATGTAAAAGTTTCAAAAATTGAGTTGTTATACGAATAGGGGGTAAAGATATGTAAAATAACGAATGACATATTTTTGACACTTTTTATAAAATACATTAATGTGTTAGGACAAACCACGCTGCTGTGAAGTTCAATTTTTGGGTTGCTTTCAATTACCTAAACCTTATACGGCAACATATAAAAAATACAATACAGGCAATGTTGGAATGGCAATGGTAAGAGGGAAGATTTAGTGGAAGTCTTAGCCCAACTAACAAAATTGCTTCGCATTTCAGACATTATAGTGTTATTTGTTTCTATAGCGCTCCTATTACCCCTATGACGGGAAGTAAATACCTTATTGGATCAATACATCAGCTTGATAGAAGCTTCTTCTGTAAGACCTGTAAATTGAGTCCAGTAAGTGTTTTTCGGGGCAACTGAATTTAGTCCATAAAGGTCCAATAGAAGCTTAAAAAGGGCACCTTTTTAATTCTAAGGACTATTATATAATGCTTATATGATTGCAAGAAATGATTATGAGAAGCTTCTTGAGATGATTATAGGGGCAAAATTGTTAGTTGGGAAGTATAGGGTGCCTCCCTGAACCATCCTGATTCCTCAAGTTAAGGATGCGTCTGAGTGACAAAAATGAGACGTCTACTATCTCGTCGAAGAAGTATCCTCTGAAGGCATCTTTTCTAGTTTTGGCTTGGCTGTGGCATTCACAAAGCAAGTAAGATGAGCCCTCTTCCTCCTCTTCGTCCTGACTTACTTACTTATTTATCCGACTCACGATCCATGTAGGGTCTCTGCCTGAGATAATGCGGTCTTCCATCGGTTGCAGTCCCTCGCACGCTCCCTCTAGTCGTCGAGACCGAGCGCTCTTGGTTCTCTAACCACCTGGTCCCTGTAGCGGAGGTTCGGTCTTCCTGGTCATCTCCAACCTCGGTATTTTATTAGCTGGAGCGTTGTTGTCCATTCGCTCGATGTGGCCGAGCCAGTGTAGTCCACGTAGTTTGGTTCTTTGCACTACATCCACATCTTGGTACAGCTCGTACAATTCACGTTTGAATTTTCTCCTCCAATCACCCTCTTCGCATATGGGACCAAATATCCGCCCAAGAATTTTTGTCTCGAAAGTGCCCAGTATCAATTCCCCTTTTCTACTTATCGTCCATCACTCGGCGCAATAGAGTAGAACTGGTAAAATTAGCGTTTTGTATAGCGTGCACTTTGTCTTTTGAGAAACGAGTTTTGAACCCATTTGTTTAGCCAAAACGAAGAAGCAGCGGCTCGCTAGGGTAATTCTTTGTCGGATTTCCACTAAGGTGTCGTTCGTAGAATTGATGTTTGTTCCGACGTAGGTGAACTCCTTGACTACCTCCAAATTACTGCAACCAACAGTGACGTTTTGTCCTAGGCGATGGACAGATGAGGCTTTGTTTGTTGATAGCATATACTTTGTTTTGTCCTCATTCACTTCAAGACCAACGCGTTTCGCATGTTCATCAATAGCTGTGAGTGCTTCAAGTACAGCTCTCTTGGAGCGGCCGATGATGTCGATGTTGTCCGCATAGCCAAGCAGTTGAGAAGACCATTTAAAGATAGTGCCTTCCATGTTAACACCGCTCTTGCGCACTATTTGGACTAGGTTGAAGAAATTATATGATAGTGCATCTCCTTGTCAGAAGCTTGTACACGTCTGGAATAGCTCGGATGAGTTTTTATCAATTTGCACGTTGAACCGCGTATTTTGTAACGTCATGCGGCATAGCTGGATCAGTTTTTTCGGGATCCCGAGTTCCGATATCGCCAATAGAAGCTCTTGGCGACTTATTCTATCATATGCGGATTTGAGGTCGATGAATAGATGGTGAGTCTCGACTTGAAATTCGTTGGTATTTTCCAGGGTTTGCCTCAATGTGAAGATTTGGTCTATCGTTGATCTGCCTGACCTGAAGCCACACTGGTACGTGCCGATCATAGTGCTGCAGAAAGGTTTAAGTACTCACATAGTACTTTGGATAGGATCTTGTAGGCGATATTAAGCAGGGATATGCTTCTGTAGTTCTTGCAGGATATAGGATCACCTTTTTTGTAGATTGGGCATATGGAGCTATTTGATCAGTCGTCGGGCATAATTTCCTCCTCCCACACTTGGTTGATGAGCTGGTGCATGTAACCTACCAGGACACATCCTCCATTAGCAGGTAGGCCATCCGAGCCGGCGGATTTGTTGTTCTTAAGCTTGTGGATGGCTTTCTTAACCTCTTCAGTACTGTGCGCTGGGACTGGATCTTCATTGACTGGTCTCATGCTTCTTTGTTCCCCTGTCGCCTCTTCTACATAATGCCAACTAAGCAGTTGCTGGGAATGCTGCTTAAACACGACCGTTTTCTTAAACGTCATCTGTGTCAAAAATGCATTTGCAGAATGTTCTTTAACGCAAACTGCTAAAGTCACATGTTCGAAAACATCATCTGCGGTGCAGCTGCGGTATGAAAAAATCGAGTTGACGATACAAAATTTAGGAACCAGAGAGCGTTTTCGTAAATATAAAATGCAACGTTCATAAAACCGATTTTGTGCAAGACAGGACGATTGCATACGACGATTTCAATCTGCGTAAAAAAAAATGACGATCATTTGACGATCAAATTGACTTGGATTTGACGTTTTCGAAAACGGCCTACGTCTACAATTCCCTGTGCTTCGGTGACTAAGTTCCCTTCGCTGTTTCGAAGAGCTTGCGTGCCGGTCATAAACCCAGATGCCAGTTGCTTGGTTGCGGTGCTAGACTTCTCGAGAGACTTGAGTTGAGAGGCTGCGGATGCTCTTTTCTTTCTGAGCAGGATTTTTTCTCTTTCCTTCTTTTTTCACGGTACTCCTCTCTTGCTGCTCTTGTTTTCCGTTGCAGCACTACTACACACCGCGCATTCATCATCATACCACGGGTTCTTCTTTTCTGGGTGGTTGAAAGCCTAAGGTGGTCTCGGTTGTCTCCTTAATGAAGTCGCAATACTGGTTCCACTGGTTGTTGACGCTTGTGACTGGGTATACGGCAGAGAGTTAGAGAGTTTCCCGGTAAATTGCTCACTGTAGTCTCTGGCCTTCTCAGGTTTGTTAAGGCATGCAATGTCAAATTTATTCCTTTGGGCCGCCTTCGTTTTGTCATTGGACAGTCAAGCTCAAAACTTTTCCACAACAAGAAAGTGGTCAGAGTCCACGTTTGCACCTCGAAAAGTTCGCACGTCCAAGATATTTGATGCGTGCCTTGCGCAAATTAGCAAGTGGTGAATTTGGTTGGATGGCGGTTCGACCATCTGGAGATAGCCAGGTTGCTGTGTGTATCCTTCATCTGGGGAACCCAGTGCTACTTATCACCGTATAACGAGCTGCAGAAAAGTCAATTAGTCGGAAGTTGTTATTTTTTGTCGTTTCATGGAGGCTATGCTTTCCACGAGAGGACAGTTTTCGAGTAGCACCTGGCGTATAGAGTATCCTAACATTTCAGGTACATACTCGTTGGTCGTAGTCCATTTTCATTCCGGGTCTGGTTGTCATTTGAGGGGGGTCGTTATCCGAGGCTTCACGCGTCTCTCTCATAACAATGGTTTTTTTTTACTGTGATTGGGTCGCTAGCCCAACGCACTAACCTCCAAAATATAGGCCCATGGGTTCAATGTTGCTATTCTTTCCTTGATCAACATTCGTACTTACAAGCTTAAAAAATCATGACATAGAGCCAAGACCAGTATCGGGCGGCTACCAACCTGGAGGTAATGCAAGCACTTGATGTGTAGGAAAAGATACAGCTCGAGGTCCCCAGTTCCTACAACATCCTACCACCTTTGTTTACATTTAATGATGACTTATTGTACTATTGTTACAAACGGAAAATGGTTAATTAACAAAAAAAAACTCTTAAATTACTTGGAAAATTTGTATGGTCAAAATAACGATTGAAGTTTTAAAAAAAAGGTGTTGAGTAGAAGCACCATCGGGTAAAATGTCAGTGTTGCCACTTTTCGGCAATATACTTTTTTCTAAGTCAAAAGGTGATACTTCCACTTTTATATTAATTTTATTTGTTCCTCACAGCATAACGGTTAGTGCGTTTGACTTTCATGCTGAAGTTTTGGGTTCGATTCCCAGCCGCTGCCACCTAAAAGCAGAAATGTTTTTCCCAAGTTACTGCCTCTTGCGAGGTACTGACAAATCCTCTAATAGTATACCTGTCATGAATAAGTGCTTCTCATCTAGCCGTTCGAACTCGGCAAAAAATTGTAAGTCCCCTCCACTCCTGCCAACAACATGCACACAGGAATGGTTGAGAATTGGAAGTCACTACTAAGCACTGGCTATCCACGGGCTGTTGTGGTACCCTAAAATTTGGTGGCACAGCAACTCGTAGAGCATGAAAAAAGTTCTGCAAATGCTTCTAGATGACAAACGCGTATCTGGAAAATAACAGTTGACACCTTAAAAGATAGATGTTCAGTAGAAATACCTTCAGTTTAAATGTCAGTGTTGCTTTTTTTTCGGGAACATACTTTTTTGTTGAGTCAAAGGGTGCAATTTCCATTTTTTTTTGTAATTATTAATACATTGAACACGAAAAAACTTGCAACTTATTTTCCCAACACGCGTTTGGCATCTGAGGGTGTTTCCGCAACTATTTTTACGTTGAAAATATTGAAAATTAACAAAAAACTGAAAATCCCACCATACATAAAAAAAAATATGTTTTCGAAAAGTGGCAACACTGAAATTTTAACGGGAGGTGCGTCTGCTCAACACCTTTCTTTTAAGACATCAATAGTTATTTTGATGATTCAAATTTTCGAGGTAAGTTATGTAAAAAATGGCGTTCGAGCGACAGGATTACAACAACTTAATTACATCCTTAGCATATCAAAAATAAATGACAAAGATAAAAATAAGGTCCCCCGACAAAAAGCACAGGGATTTCGATTTCCTGACTGGACTATGACTACAGTTGGGCGCCATTTTTCAAAAATGACTCCTGGGCTAAATTTCATCCTTAATGTGTAAGGAATAAATTCCAGTCATAAAAAATGGCCACAAAAGCGTTTCCTGACTGGACTATAGTCACTTTTCCCAAAAATTTAAGGAAGTGGGCCATTCGCACTGTATTAAAATATTTTTGGTATACCCACCAAAAGTGTTCTTGATCCAAGTAATCTATAAGTATACGCAAGTTATATTTCAAAACAAATGTGAAAAGCCCTTGACTTCTCCCAGAGTAAAATATTGCACAACCCATAATGGTCACTACGACCTTTTTTCTTTATCTTTTACCGCCTTAATAAGCCAAAAATAAAACTTGAAAAAAAAATCAATCATTTCGAAAGAATTCGATGATAGTTTAGCTTTGTGTCTCAACCATTAGGTCCATATTTTTGTATATGTTCCAAGAAAGCATCGATTTCAATGAAGGTTGCGGTACCAATACTCAATTTTTGCATTAAACCGTTTGCGACCACCGCAGTAAATATGCATCCAGACCTTCACAACTGCCTTCCCTACATCCTCAATCTTTCTCAGCTGATGTAAAATGGCAATTTACAGCAATTCTTTTTATATTTTTAGAATAATCTTTTCTTCAGATATTTATACAGGTGAAATAAAAATTATAATAAATTATATTCATTTAAAATGGAAAATAAACTTCTTCCTTATGTAGTTAAAGTTTTGTTTTTACTATAAGTACCTACTACCTGTGCTTATATCTAAAGGAAAAATATCTCCAGATCAATACCTATAGATATAGGTAAGGTAGCTCTACCTACTCGTACATAAGAGTTTCATCTCTCCACTTTACCTTCAAAACCAACAAAGAAGATGCACAGCAAAGAAAACCATCATTTGTCGGTTTCCATTTTAGTTGTTGATTTTTCGTGAAAAACAAACAAATTACATGAAGTGAGGGGGAAATATAAAAAAAAATCCTAGATACAATATAGAATTCACACACGCCAGCATTAATTCGGCAGGCTGGGGGGGGGGGTAAAGGGGAGGTTTATGGAGGCATCAGCGAGTTTGTTTTTGTTTGTGTAGATTCTTAAACGGGCACAATATTCTGAAAACTCCCCAGGGTCGCGTTTGCAGAAAGTCTACAAAAACAAATTTGGTGTTCGACCCCACTGCCCGCATGCCGCCACCACACCCCGCTCCAGCAATTGCATTTCCATCAGCTAGAAATATACGAAAATCCAGAACACTTTTGTATCGGAAACAAGTTATAGGTGCTGAAGGGATGGGGGTTGATGCTCTGGCATTGCTACGTGCTCATGTGGTCCTGGATGCAACCAGCAACCAACCACCCCCACATACCAATCCCAGCCTCTCGCAATTGAAGAAACGACATTCTTTCACCATATAATAACCAATACTCTTGCATTGGCGGAGTGTATGTGTGGATATCTATACATATACATTCGGTATGCATATATGTATGAATGGAAGGGACAAAAATTATGTACTGTTTTATGTACCTACACTTCTCAGCCGGGCCTCGGTATATATTAACTGTTCTCATGTATATGTGTGTTAGATGCCAAAGGGAGATGACTATAAAGTACAGCATCCACGATATAAAAAGGAGGGTGGAAGGAATCAGCATGGTAGTGGTGTATCGAAGGATTTAATAATTTTTTTTTTTTCGTTCAACAGCAGATGGTGCTTTCATAGTTACCTCTGTATCCTAATTCGAGAAAAGATTAATTACACGGTGCAAAAAATTACACATAACCTAGGTTTCATTCACAGTGGAAAGTCTTGGTTTTGGCATTGTGAATTTTTACAACTGTTACCCCATTTGCGGCGCCATCTAGTGGGTGGAATTTTATTCTCAGATTTTATTTTTTTTTTTAAAGATAAGTACCTACCTATAGGAGATTTTTCGAGCAGCAACGACACGATGCGATACGAACGGGGTGGTTTAAGGGTAAAAATGAGTGCACCGGGTGCCGTTATAGCGATATGCAAATTAGATAACTATGAACTATGGTTATATGGGAAGGGGGTTGTTGATATGATAATACTTTGCTCTGCTGCTGCTGCTCGTTCTTTGCTGACATAGAACTCGCAGTTACATCTATGTATACCTTCCATTCCTTTCTATAGCAACTCTTTTTATAGAGAGTATAGGTACTCCTCACAAGGGGGTGCGAATAATGGAAATAATTTTATATATTAGGCATTCGTTTGGCTGCATTTGATGCGATATGTGACGGAGATTGCAAGGATGACGATAAGGACGATGATGAAGACTGACAGTGATTCTATTATTTTCAATTTTTTTTTTTTACATTTTTTTGTTTCTTTCTTTTTGGGCTATGCGTTTTTAATGGAAGGGAGATTAGCCCATGGAAATGAAATAGATGAAAAAAAAATTACTTTGCATTTGAATTAATTCACCATCTGCTCGAGAAAAAAAAACATTTAAATGGTTGCGGCATGAATTTAGAATATACAAAATGCCCGAGTTATTTAATGGAGGATTTTTCATTTGGAAATAGCAAGACATTCCTTTTGCAATTTTGTTATAAGATCTAGTTTAAAAAAAGGACCTAGGAATAAGAAGTTATTAAAATGTTTAAGCCCCCACTATGGCCTGAGTCAAAAATTATTTTTGAAGAAAATGATGTTAGCTGCAGCGTTGTAAAAGAATGCAATCTTTTTTGTGAGTTAAATCGTTAGTTTTGGGAGAGTAGTAACATTATTAAAAAATAACGGTAATACTTACAATAAGTACAATACATTTTTTTAAAGTTATCGTACTCTTGCCTTTAATTTGTTTGTATCCAATTGAAATTTTCAAAAGACACTTGGTAAGAATCGGTACCAAGTAGCGTAGGACTCTTACCGCACTAAAACTATCGGTGAATCAGGACCAATCTGTGAAAGATGGACAAATGATTTTTCTTTCTTAATTTATAAATTTGAGCGAAGTTTTAAGTTATAACACTTTCCCATAGCATTTAGACCATCAGCTCATGAGGCTTGGTTCTTCTTAATCTCCGAACACTATCTCGTACAATTAAAATGGTCTTCATTTGGGAGTTGGTATGACTGATTGTGTGATACAGCGTCTTCTTTAACTACTTTTATAATCAGTGGTGGTTGGATGTTTTTGGAACTGAGGGCCTGGAGCTGTATCTTTTCCTACACATCAAGTGCTTACAGTACCTCCAAGTTGGTAGCCGCCGGATACTGGTCTTGGCTTTATGTCATGACTTGCTAAACTTGTAAGTGCGCCACTCTATACGCCAGGTGCTACTCAAAAACTTGAATCTGTTCTCTCGCGATACAATGCAGACATTTCCGCGATCCTGGAGATACGATTGATAGGATCAGGAATAACGAAAAGAAAAGATTACGACATTTATAACAGCTGTCATCAAAGACTGCACATGCAGTCGACTCAGATCGAAAGTCATAGATTTTAAGCCGATTAAAGATCACCTGACTATGATTCGCATCAAAGCTACCTTTCAAAACATCAGCCCCTACCGATGAACCTGAAGAGTCTAACAAGGAGTAGTTTTACGACCTCCTGAACGGAGCCTACGAAGCCTGTCCGGAGTACGATGTCAAAGTCGTGCTCAGAGACTTCAATGCTAAAGTCGGAAAGGAAAACATCTTTGGCAGATTGGTTAAAAAACACAGCCTTCACGACGCGACAACAGATAACGGCTTTCAACTAATCGACTTTGCTGTAGCTCGTAATACAGTGATAAGAAACACTAGGTTCCCCAGGCGAACGATACACACAGCAACCTGATGGTGATCTCCAGATGGTCGAACAGCCAACCAAATCAACCACGTGCTAATTGGCGCAAGGTACGCATCGAACATCTTGAAAGTATGTGCTAACTTTCCGAGGTGCAAACGTGGACTCTAACCACTTTATTGTTGTGACAAAGTTCAGAGCCAGGCTGTCCAACGAAACGGAAACGAAGACCGCCCAAAGGAATAAATTCAACATTGCATGCCTTAGCACATCTGAGAAAGCCAGAGACTACAGTGGGCAATTGATCGGGAAACTCCCTGCCGTACCCCCAGCCACAAGCGTCAACAACCAGTGGAACCAGTATCACGACATCATAAAGAAGACAGCCGAGACCACCATAGTCTATCAACCACCTAGAAAAAAGAACCCGTGGTATGATTATGAATGCGCGACATTGAAGCAGGAGACGGAAAATGCACGAATGCAAATGCTGCAACGGAAAACAAGGTGTAAATTTCACAAACGCATCGTTGCAGAAATGATGCACAATCATTTCCGCCAAACATTCATAAATGCATCAAACTCGCATCACTTTTTGCGTAGCATGTTCATTATTGCAAACTTGCATCAAGTGATGCGCAAACTTCAAACAAAAAAAAATCAAGAAAATTCTTGATGCGTTGTTGCTGGTGCATTTGTGTCAGCATCACCTGCGTTGCAGTGATGCGGAAACATTTGACGTTTATGAATTTACACAAGAGCAGCAAGAGAGGAGTACCGTGAAAAGAGAAGGAAAGAGAATAAATCCTGCGCAGAATGAAAGGAGCATCCGCAGTCTCTCAGCTCAAGTATCTCGAAGAGCCTAGCACCGCCACCAACACCCGCCTGTTCTACAAAACAGCCAAGCAATTGGCATCGGGTTATATGACTGGCACGCAAGCTCTTCGAAACAGCGAAGGGAACCTAGTCACCGAAGCACAGGGAATTGTAGACGTGTTTAAGCTGCATTTCCAGCAACTGCTTAATGGGCATTATGTAGAGGAGGCGACAGGGGAACAAAGAAGCATTAGACCAGTCAATGAAAATCCAGCCCCAGCGCCCAGTACTGAAGAGGTTAAGAAAGTCATCCACAAGCCTAAGGACAACAAATCCGCCGGCTCGGATGGCCTACCTGCGGAACTCTTCAAGTATGGAGATGTCTTGGTAGGGTGCATGCACCAGCTCATCAACCAAGTGTGGGAGGAGGAAAATATGCCCGACGACTGATCAAATAGCTCTATATGCCCAATCTACAAAAAAGGCGATCCTATGTCCTGCCAGAGCTACAGAGGCATATCCCTGCTTAAAGTCGCCTACAAGCTCCTATTCAACGTACTATATGAGCGTCTTAAATCTTTCTGCAGCACTATGATCGGCACGTACCAGTGTGGCTTCAGGCCAGGCAGATCAACAATAGACTAAATCTTCACATTGAGGTAAATCCTGGAAAAGGCCAACGAATTTCAAGTCGAGACCCACCACCTATTCATCGACTCCAAAGCCAAACCATATGGTAGCATAAGTCGCCAAGAGCTTCTATTGGCGATGTCGGAACTCGGGATCCCGAAAAAAACTGATCCAGATATGCCGCATGACGTTATAAAATACGTGGTTAAACGTGCAAATTGGTAACAACTCATCCGAGCTATTCCAGACGTGTACAGGTTTCAGACAAGGAGATGCGCTATCATGGCACTATCTTCAACTGCTTTGCTATGCGGACGAAACCGACATCATCGGCCGCTCCAAGCGAGCTGTACTTGAAGCATTCACAACTATTGATGAGCAGGCGAAACGCGAGGTAGTCAAGGTGTTCACCTACCTCGGAACAAACATCAATTCCACGAACGACACCTAAGTGGAAATTCGACGAAAAATTACCCTTGCGATCCGCTACTTCTTCGGTTTGGCCAAACAAATGGGTTCAAAGCCCTTTCTCGAAAGACAAAGTGCTCGCTATACAAAACGCTAATTTTACCAGTTCTACTCTATGGCGCCGAGTGATGGACGATAAGTAAAAAAGGGGAATTGATACTGGGCACTTTCGAGAGAAAAATTCTTCGGCGGATATTTGGTCCTATATGCGAAGAGGGCGATTGGAGGAGAAGATTCAATCGTAGATTGTACGAGATGTACCAAGATGTGGATTTAGTCCAAAGAGGCAAAACACGTCGACTACACTGGCTTTGCCATATCGAGCGAATGGACAACAACGCTCCAGCCAAGAAAATCTTCGAATCCTAGCCCCCAGGTTCGAGACGACCAGCAAAACTGAACCTCCACTACAGGGACCAGGCGGTCACAGACGCAAGAGCGCTTGGTCTCGACGACTGGAGGGAACGTGCGAGGAACCGCAACCGATGGAAGACCCCAATATCTCAGGCAGAGACCCTTCATGGATCGGGAGCCGGATAAGTAAGTAAGTATTGAGGCTCTAACTTTAATTTGATAAGTGGTGCAATCTTCTTTTTTTTACAAAATTTAAAAAAAAATCAAATCAACCGGGTTGACTCAAACCGGTTTGACTCCAACCGGGTCGAGTCAAACCGTTTTGACTTACCCGGGTTGACTCAAACCGATTTGACTCAAACCGGGTTTACTCTAACCGGGTTGACTTAAACCGAGTTGCCTAAAACCGGGTTAACTCATACCAATTTCCTTCAAACCGGATTGGCTGAAACCAAGTTGACTCAAACTAGGTTGACTCAAGCCGGGTAAATTCAAACCGGGTTCTTATTCATACAATTCAGAGCATTAACTAGTAGTTTATTTTCTTGTTATAAAGGTTACATATTCGTATATATACGTTCCAAAAACAGCCTCGAAAAAAACAATACTGATTGAAAACTTTTTCAACAGACTTTAAGTCTAAATACATAAATATGATGCGCGTGTTAAGAATTTAATAGTTATATGCAATAACGTGCGTGTGCACTATCCCTTCAAAATACTTTAAAGGGAGAGAAATCATTCAGAAAATCCCTGAATTCTTATATCATCAGCTCTCAGCGGAGGATGAACATCATTTATAATTCGCATCTCTGATAAGGTCGAGAAATCGTTAATGCTGCGTTTTTGAGGCCTAAATTGCTATAGTATAATTATCATGTTCAAAATGCGTAATTATACTTTCACTATAAATCGTTGTTCTGTGATCCGTGATGCATTACATTGCATTGCGAAGGGTTCGAATGCACCATAGGAGGCATGCTGTGCCATGCGTCGTCGTAGTCGGTAGCATTAGTTATATTCATCTATCAATGTAATAATTTCAATTTAGACACATATTAACAGGGCCGTACTGACCACCATATCCTGCTCCCAGTTCTAATTTCAAATATTTTATTTCTGAGCGACTGAAACGAAATAAATAATAACAGAGTTTGGGAAAACAAAGTTTCGAAAAACCAAAATTTCAAAAGGATAAAGTTTAGAAAAACCAAAGTTTCAAAATGACAAAGTTTCAAAAAACAAAGTTTCGAAAAACAAAGTTTCGAAAAACGAAGTTACGAAAGGAGAAAGTCTTGAAAAGTCAAAGTTTCGGAAGAGAAAGTATCGAAGGACAAAGTTTCGAAAAAAAAGTTCCAAAATCCTCGGAACCTTGTTATTCCCCGAGCGATTTCAACGAAATTGACAATTAGAGAAACGAAAAAAATATTTTCAAAACAGGGTGTTCTAAAAAATATGTCAACATATTTCAATTTCACCCTGTTGAAAATATTTTTTTTTTGGTTTTTAATTCTATATCAACTATCACCTATGTCAGTTTGAATGACATCGCTCAAGGAACAACCAAGTTCCGTGGATTTCGGAACTTTTTTTTTCGAAACTTTGTCCTTCGATACTTTTTCTTCCGAAACTTTGATTTTCGAAGGTTTCTCTTTTCATAACTTCGTTTCTCGAAGCTTTGTCTTTCGAAGATTTATCTTCTCGAAACTTTGTCCTTTCGAAACTTTGATTTTTCGAAACATTATCCTTCGAAAATTTGCCTTTCGACACTGTGGATTTCGAAACTCTGGCGGATTCCTGAAACTAAATATGAAAATATGTAGTTTTTATATAAATTATTTCATTGGGATTGACCTAATCGTGTATAGCTTTGGTGGAGTGATGTGTAGTTTCTACATAGGTCCCTGATGCGTTTGGTATATGGTTCGCTCCGATCAGAGAGTTTTTCATTTTAAATGAGCATATCAGACTGTAAGCACCACTGAAGGAGTCTGAAGATCAAGTTGGCACTCGTGAAATAGCTGTAAATCCAGCCTAAAAACTTAGTGGAGGCACATTTTAAGTTATTTTTGTTCATTCTAAAGATGTACTTATACTTCGCAGCTTCCACTGCATTTGTATAGAATTCCATTAACATACAAAACCCGCACTTACAAAATTATTTCGTTCGTGAATAGACTCACCATTTTATTGACACTCGCTTTTGCTTGATTAATTTCAATGCATGAACAGAAGCTATGAAAAACTAAACAAATATTTCAAGTATTCCTATAGCGCCCCTTATGGATTATCCCCTGTGTTAGACCCACATTTCGCACCTAAAGGTGACCCGCACGTTTGTAAAAAAAAAAAAAACAAATTCAAACAAAGTCTATGCACTCGTGCATTAGTTCCCCATAGATATCTACGAGTTATAACTAAACGATTTACAATCTGAAAATCAAAGGTGTTAAATTCGTTGTTATAGTAAATTCAATATAAAATAAATGACCTGTCCTGCTGCCATGTGGTCCCGCATGGAAAATTGGAAAGTATCTTTCAATTTCACATTCTCAACAAGAGAACACGCTTTTCAAAATTGTTTCTATTTCAATAGATACTGACTAACGCTAACGTGCAGGGGGACCGAATGGATGCCGGGATAAGCAGACAACCCAGCGTTGCTGGTCAGGGCACAAACTTGTCCTTGGGATGGTTAAAAGCCCCCTTAAGACGGATGAACTGCAGGTAGCGGTCAATGGCATGATAGTCTGGTGGCGGAGGAGCTTTTTTGGTAAAAGGCCAACGGCAGCAGCAGGTAGCGTCTGTAACCCATATTGGGCGGCTACAAAAGGCGTCTGTTTTCCCATAGTGGGCGGCCTCGAGCAGTTATGTGTTTGACCATACAAAAGGCGGGTGTGCCTGTCAAATCTGAGCTTATGTATGTTATTAATCATATCTCGGAAAACACCATGGTGGAAGGATATATGCAAATACATGAATTATGACAACAAATGGAATTGAGTCCCCAAGAGGTAATCTTTTAACCCTTAACTATAGTCGTAAAAATTATGTACGCTTCTATAGTCGTGGGTCCAGTGGACCCAATTATTTTTAAATTTTAATAAAAATTAAAGTATAAATTATTTAATTATTTTTTTTTTGCCAAACATTAAGAATGATCAATTACGAATGTAGTTTAAAAAAAATCACTTGTTAGAGCTTTCTTAAATTTCGAATTTCCAATTTTAACAATTGGTTGCAATTCGCCTGACCAAAAAACATATCATCAACAAAAATTTATGTAAAATAGAAAAAAAAAAAAAAAAAAATTTTAGAAACATTTTTCCTAAACATTAAAACATCCGCTTTAGAATTCCTGAAACAAAATCTTAAAATCTTTTTGTAAAAAAATTCTGACATTGGTCAAATTTAGTAAAGTCCATGGCATACAAAACACACTGGCGCAGAGCAAATCATGTAAAAAGGCAGCTTGCCATTATAATTTGAATTTTGGCGAATTTCGTCATCGTCGCTGGATTTTTTTGCACTTAACTATTGCTACATCTACCGTCTCGATTCCCTGAATTAATAATTTAATTTTACATTACACAAATTTGAAATACGACCAAAAAACTAAGAGGACTAAAGGACAAAATAAATTACGTATCTATAGTTGTGGGTCCAGGGGACCCACGCGTATGCTGAAACTGACCTTGGCAGCAGCGATTGAAACGCGTCCTTCACACTGCACACACTTTGGCTTAATATAGGAAGGTACTTAGAAGTAGGGGGAGCTGCGGCAACCGCGGCGTTTTTTACACGCGTTTAAAGGTTGAGTATGGGTCCATTGGACCCACGACTATAGTTAAGGGTTAATAGAAAATCCTTCTGCAGCTTCGGTTGCAGTAAACCGCACATCGGATTTGGGGGTGTGGCATCTTTCATGTACGAGTGTCAATCAAGACGCCATAATAATAAATGAATCGTTGACAAATAGAATAAGTCTTTCAAGAAGCGCAAATGTTACTTTTGGCTACCGCATACGTACGAAAATCGGAGCATGGAACGTTCGATCCTTGTACAGCGATGGTAGATACGAGCAGGTTGAGCGTGAAATGCTTCGCCTAAAGATCAGTATCCTGGGCATAAGCGAAACTAAGTGGAGAGGAAGAGCTGAATACAGATCAGACACTGGACAGACGAGAATGCTGTATTCCGGGGAAGATGAAAGAGAGGGTGGCCAAAGACTGCATGGTGTCGGAATTATGTTGAACGAAGAAGCGAGGCGTAGTTTGATCTCCTGGGCGCCCATTTCTGCGAGATTAATGACAGCAAGGTTTCGTTCAAAAATTCGTAACGTCACAATTATTCAGTGCTACGCCCCCACAAATGAAGCGACCGAGGAAGACAAAACCGCGTTCTACACTCATCTTAACTCGGTTTACAGTAGTGTTCCGAGAGCCGACATCATAGTCGTTATGGGAGACCTCAATGCCCAAGTCGGTTCAGACAATTACGGACTGGAACGCGTGATGGGAAGAAATGGCTTGGGGTCACGGAATGAAAATGGTGACTTGCTTGTCGACTTTTGTAACGCGAATCGTCTTGTGATAGGTGGGACTGTATTTAAGCATAAGACGTGCAACAAAATTACCTGGGTGCATCCGGATGGTCAAACCGAAAACCAAATTGATCATATCATGATTCAGCAGCGATGGAGGAAGTCTATGTGTGATGTCCGGAGTATAAGAAATGCCGATGTGGGAAGCGACCACCATTTGGTTCTGATGAGTCTCAAACTACGAACCGCTGCCGCACAAAAACCAGCGCAGGATGCAGCAAGGAGCTCAAAATTCATTACGAATGCTTTAAATGACCCCAACATATGTCGAAACTATGTCACCACCCTTAACGACAGAGCCTCGTCATTAAACGGAATCCAGAATTCAACAATTGATGAGATGTGGGGTGAAATTAAAAGTGTTTTTATGGAGGCTGGATCCGAAACTGTACCCAAGCGAACGAGACGTAGAGACTCTTGGATATCCCAAGACACCTGGGATAAGATCGAACTTCGCAAATCGTTGAAAATCCAAATAAATGCTGAAGCAGATGTTCAACGAAAGGCTGACTTGCGAAGAGAGTACCGCATTGCACATAAGATGGTCTATCGCTGTGTGAGACGTGACAAGAGGGTGAAGGTAGATGGACTCGCAGATAATGCGGAAATCGCTGCCAGAAGAGGAGATATCCGGGAATTGTACCAAATAGCCAAAGATGTTATCGGGAAAAAAAGCAACACCAATCATCCTGTAATGGATGTGGATGGCACACTTTTGGTATCAATTGAGGATCAGCTTCGTAGATGGAAGGACCATTTTTGTGCCCTGCTAAATGAGGATTCAGTGGAGCAGAGTGCTGAAGTGCCCCAACTAAACGAGATGCGCAGGTCCTATAGGGGTATTGACATCGAACCCCCGTCAGAATCGGAAATCCAGACATCAATAAATCTCCTCAAAAACAACAAGGCAGCTGGACTGGACGGAATACCAGCTGAATTCCTGAAAGCCGATCCCGTAACAGCGGCTAGTATTTTACATCCGTTGATAAAAAACATTTGGGAAAACGAAAGCTATCCCAGGGATTGGAAGGATGGTGTGATTGTTAAGTTGCCAAAGAAAGGTGACTTAAAGAATTGCAACAATTGGCGTGGTATCACCGTTTTGTCCGTTTTCCCAAAACTAATGGCAACCATCATTCTCGAGCGAATAAAGGAGAGAATCGAGTCTACACTCAAGAGGCATCAAGCTGGCTTCCGCAGTGGTCGATCGTGTGTCGACCATATCAACACCCTGCGTATCGTCCTCGAGCAGTCGATGGAATTTCAATCACCGCTTTACCTCATGTTCGTGGATTTTGAGAAAGCCTTTGATCGAGTTAACCGAGAATGTATATGGAGATCGTTGCTTGGTAGAGGAATTCCACCAAAAATAGTTGCCATTATTAAAGAGTCCTACAACAACGCAAGGTGTTTTGTTTTGCACAACGGGCAGCTATCCGACTCCTTTGTAGTGCAACAGGGTGTGAGACAAGGGGATGTTCTATCGCCAATTCTCTTCCTGCTGGCGATGGACGACGTATTGACGGCCAGTGTAGGTACAGCAGAGCGACAGGGCATTCAATGGAGACCGTTCGAAAGGCTCAGTCATTTAGACTATGCCGATGACATATGTCTACTGGCAAATAACATCAGTGGGCTGAACGGGATGTGCCAAACACTGCAAGTGAAGGGAGAGTCGAGTGGTCTAAGAATAAACAGCAAAAAGACAAAAATAATGCTCACAGGCCGCTCCACACAGCAGCGTATTATTCTACAGGAGACGCCAGTTGAAGTAGTGGAACAGTTCAACTACCTTGGCAGTATTGTCTCTGCAAACGGTGGTACGGATCTGGACGTTAAAAGTAGAATAAATAAAGCTCGTGCTGCCTTCGGTACTCTGTCCCCAATCTGGAAATCAAGTCAAATCTCCTTACGCACTAAGTTGAGATTCTTCGAATCCAATGTCAAATCCGTGCTGTTATATGCTTGTGAAACCTGGAAAGTCACGTCTATCATTTCGAAGAAATTGCAGGCTTTTGTGAATCGCTGTCTTCGCCATATCCTAAAGATTCGGTGGCCACAAATAATATCAAATGAGGAATTGTGGCGCAGGACAAGTCAAGAGCGGCTGGACGTCGACATAAGAAAGCGTAAATGGCGTTGGATTGGTCACACACTGAGGAAACCAAACAATGAAATTGCAAAGCAGTCCTTTGAATGGAATCCTCAGGGTGCACGGCGGGTTGGAAGACCAAGAACAACATGGAAATCAACTGTCTTAGCGGAAGCAGAATCCCAGAGAAAGACGTGGCCACAGCTAAAGTACCTTGCAGCAGACCGTGAAGGATGGAGACGTTTTGTTGACGCCCTATGCCCCAGCCGGGGTTACAGGACACGATGATGATGAGATACTGACTAAGGACAAAGTGCGAGTATATATGAATGAATTGCAATCAGAGTTGCTATTGACGGAATCAAATTCAATTGCAGGATTGGACATACAAACTATACAATACACACACAAAAAAAATAAAAGGAAACTCTATTCATGAATTGGAATACTTTGCTTTGTGGAGTTTTTGATTTTGTTTCCTTTCTTTTTTCATTCTTCAAAAGATTGATTTGGCATGGTATAGGATACCAACAATATTGCATGTTTTATGTGTATGGTTTGCAATTTGGTTCTGGGGATTAGGAAATAATAATCAATCATAATTTATATTTTCAAATATATGCATGTAGGTACCTAGTCAGATTCAAGATATTAAATTACGTTCTCTTGCGTTTTTATGGTGTAGCTATACCTGGGAATATTGCAGTCTTTTATTTGGAATTGGGATATGTGTACAGGAGGTTTTTTTATGTCCCTGATGTACTGTATCTTTATAGAATAAATTCCTTTGAATTCTATCAGGTACCTATGTGAGCGATCAAAAGTATGTAAATGCTGATAAATAAACTTCTTTAGTTCCTGTTTGCATCGGTATGTTATCATTTTTTTAATCCTGTTACCTGGACACCATTTTGAAAAATGGCGCCCAATCTGACGTCCATCCAGGAAACCGAAATCCCTGCGCTTTTTGTGGATGGGGACCTTATTTCTTATATTTGGTATATTTATTTTTGACATGCTAATGATGTAGTTTAGCTTGAGAATCACTGTTGTAATCCTGGTCTTGGTCCGTTTTTGAAAATGGCGCCCAATCTGTGGAAAATGATAAAATAAAAAACTCGTTAGTTACTTAGAAAATTTCTTTGATCAGAATAACGATTAATATCTTAAAAGAAAGGTGAGATACATGTTGAGTAGACGCACCTTCGGGTTAAATTTCAGTGTTGCCACTTTTCGGGAACATAACTTTTTTTATGTCAAAAGTTGGTACCTCTACTTCTTCGGTAATTTATAATATTTTGAACATGAAAAAAAAATGCAAAATGTCTCCAGATGCCAAACGCGTGTTAAAAAAATAAGTTGCAAGTTTTTTCGTGTTCAAAATATAAAAATATAATTTACAGTGCTTACGCGCTGTATATTTTATTAGTTGTCGGTATACATCGATTAAAAATAATGCGTCTTTAGAAGGGTACAACAGCATCTAACTGATGAGCCCAACTGTTGTACCTGGGCGAAACGCATTTGGACTAAAGGTCGCAAAAACTTTTAATTTGAATTATATTCAACAGTCCACAAAACATAAACAAAAATAATTTTCTATTATTTGCGTTTTTCTTCATACTCAAAATATAAATATCCACCAAAAAAGTGGAATTCCTACCCTTTGACATCAAAATTAAGTATGTTCCCGAAAAGTAGCAAGACTGAAATTTTACCGAAAGGTGCGTCCACATAACACTTATCTTTTAAGATATCAACTCTTATTATCCCAATACGCGATTGGCATCTGGAGGAATTTACGGAGCTTTTTTTATGCTCACAATACTTAAAACTACCAAAAAAGGGGAAGTCCCACCCCTGGACATAAAAAATGTACATATATGCACCCAAAAAGGGGACACATTGACATTTTAACCGAAGGTGTGTCTACTCATGGAAATTTTACCAGTATAGGCAATTAACAAGTTGCTTTTTACCACTTTCCATAGATTGGGCGCCATTTTTGAAACAGGCATCCAAGCGACAAGATAACAACAATAACTCCCAAGCTAAATTACATCCTTAGCATGTCAAAAAAATTACAAATATAAAAATAAGATTCACCCCCACAAAACAAAACGCAGGGATTTCGTTTTCCTGACTGGACTACAGATTGGGCGCCATTTTTCAAAATGGCGTCCCAGCGAAAGGATTACAAAATTGACTCCCAAGCTAAATTTCATCCTTAGTTCATTCATAAAAAAGGTCCCCTATTAAAATGCGCACGGAATTCGATTTCCTTACCAGATTATAAAGGACTTTAACCTCTAAGCTTAGTTGCAAATTAGTGCTGTCAGATTTGGCTATTTATCGCAAATTGTGCTGTCTTTTTCATATTTTTGCTAAAAAATTAGTAGCCCAATTTGATATTATTTAATAGACGTATTTTAGAGGCTGCGTAAAGTTACAATGGCGCAAAATTATACAGCCTATTTTAATGGCCTTAGCGTGACACTAGTTAACAATTGTTTAACTTTAATGCAGTTCTCTAACTTTTCCTAAATTATAGACACATGCTAGTTAGTGTCGCGTTAAGACCATTTTCGAAGTAAATTAAAGTTGAACTTGTCTAAATCAATGACAGTTCGTGCGACAGCGACGTCATTTGAGCTAGTGTGATACTAAAAAATTAAAATCAGACTTTGGTGATTTTAACTTTAATGCAAGTGTTTGAACATAAAATTGGTTTGACATCGTCTATAATTGAAGAAAACGCCATTTCAACCTAGTGTTACACTAAAGTTGTTTTAGATTCGTATTAACTTCACTATAATTTTGCGCTAATGTCTCTAAGGGCGAAAATATTATTCATAAATATGAATATCATGAATAAAGCTATTTTAAGCTAAACGCATTTAGATTTAACGCAATAAATTTTTCTTTTTGGTACTTCATTTGATACAAGCTCATTTTAACTGAAATGGGTTGGAAAATTTGATATGAATAAGGATTTACGCAACGTTAAATAGAGCCTTAATAAGAGCTTTTACAACTGCCACCGTTATTCATAAACGCAAATAAAACACAAATTATCTTTGATCAGTGAGTTAAGTGTCAAATCTTATCAATAAATCAAAATTCAATACAGTAAACTAACTCACCAAAGAAGGTTCATTAAACGAGCAATTAAGTTAAAAACACTTCTGTCATTGTTGCAAAAACTAGAGAAAAAAGGAAATAGACGCTTGTGCCACACATGCTTTTTACAAACTCAAATGAGAGATAGTGTAAGTGCAAACATTTAAGCTAGAACTATAATGCTCGGAGGGGCACTTAAGTGGTCGAATCAGAATCTAGTGACAGAATAATGGATCTAGCCATATTCGGCAAAAAGACACCAACTGCTCGACCTCAAAACTTGCTCTGTTCTCCATCCACAACTAAGGATGACTCAGCGCGACACAGAAAAGGAAGACCGCATATGTAGGTGACGCATGCAAATAGTCTCCAATAAGCCGTGGAAGAGTTTCCTAGTTTCGGGGTTAACTTCCCAAACATCATATATATATATAATTATGACAGATGCGTATGGTGGCGTCATCTCGATTTATGAAAATTATTTAATTAATCTCCAATCCTGACTTACGCATGTTTGGTTTGGTGGCCAGCCTTGGATAAGGCAACCAATCTTAGAACCATGACTAAAATTCAAAGACTAGCATATATCGGCACAACCAGTGCCATGAGAACTACACCAACTGCAGCCCTAGAAACATTTCTCTCACTAGCCCCACTCGATCTTTTTACGAAAGAGATGGCGGCCAGAAGTGCTCTGCGACTTGTACAATGTAATAATTGGAGAAAGGGCCTTTACGGTCATAGAACTATCATGAGATATACCGACATAAACATTCAGACAGACTACACATTACCGCACATTGATTTTAATCCGGTAGCCCTAACAGATATTCCCACAAGGACACTCTGGACGGAAAACCGGGTCATAAACAATAATCATGTTTCGGTCTTCACGGACGGCTCCAAAACAAACGAAGGGGTAGGGTCAGGCATCTTTTCAGTTAACCCACCCTTAGACAGAACAATAAAGCTTCCAGATTTCTGCAGTGTCTTCCAAGCGGAAGTGCTCGCAGTTTGTGAGGCTGCAAAGAGCCTTTACACGTGTGAGCTGGTTAATAAAAATATTGACATTTTTATTGATAGCCAGGCGGCAATCAAAGCCATTACCTCAGTTGTGACAAAGTCAAAACTGGTTGCTCGTTGCCGTGATGAGTTGAAATTACTTAGCGAATCAAATACAGTCACCCTTCGATGGGTCCCAGGACATCGTGACATATACGGGAACGAAATGGCAGATGAATTGGCCAAAACCGGTTCATCTCTTGATCCGAGCCAAACCGACTGCTCTGTTCTTATGCCACCAGAGCAAGAAAAAAGAAGAATTTGCCAGCATTTCCTCAAAGTTGCCAACGACAGATGGTCAACAATTGATACCTGTCGTATTTCAAGGAACTTATGGCCGGATATTTCAAAGAAAAAAACTGAGTATTTACTCAAGCTAAGCAGGCCTCAACTATCCCTATTGGTTGGAATCTTAACAGGTCACAACACAATGGGAACCCACTTAAGCAAAATGGGCATCGGCTCATCTGGCTTATGTAGAGGGTGTCAAGATGAAGAGGCAGAGGAGGGCTCAATTCACTTCCTCTGTGAATGCCCCAGCCTAGCCAGAACTAGAAAGGCAGCCCTCGAAGAATACTTTTTCGATGAACTGGGCGACGTCTCGTTTTTGCCACTAATAAACATCCTTAAATTCGCTCAGAACTCAGGATGGTTCAGGGGGGCCCCCCACACCTAAAGTTCCAATAATCCATTTCCTTCGTCCTCCTTATACCTACCTTGACCTACACCCAGGGGAGCACAATGGATCCATTGAGATCCGAGTGAGGTGATGCGATCTTCTCGTATCATCACCCCATTTAACCTAACCTAACCTAATCTCCTGTGAGCAGGCAGCAATGAGGAACATGTTCGTTCCACATATTCGTCCAACATAATCGTCTAACTTATTCGACCAACATGTTCGTCCAACATATTCGTCCAAAATGTTTATCAAACGTGTTCGACCAACATGTTCGTCAAAAATAATCGTCATATGTTCGTCTTACATGTCCGTCCAACATATTCATCCGCTAAACATGTTCGACCAACATGTTCATCCAAAATGACCGACCAACAAGTTTGTCCAAAATGTTCGTCCAAAATCTTCATCAAACATGTTTTCCAGCATGATCGTGCATTATGTTCGTCTAATGTATTCCACATACATGTCCGGTTCGTCAATTATGTTCGTTAAATCAAACCAAACTCAAATTGATTTCAAACCAAACTCTAACCAATTTCAAATCGATCCCCAACCGATATCAAACCGAGCTAAAAACTGAACTTAAATCGAACTCAAACCGAACCCAAACTGATTTCAAACCGATGCGATGTCAAATCTATCTTAAACCGATCTCAAACCGTTTTCAAACCGATTTCAAACCGATTTTAAACCGAACTCAAATCGATTTCAAACTAATCTCATACCCATCTCAAACGTTCTCAAACCGATCTCAAACCGAACTCAAATGGATTTTAAATCGATCTCAAACCGAACTCAAACTGATTTCAAACCTATTTCAAATCGATCTCAAACCAATCTCAAACCGATCTCAAACAGATCTCAAACCGATCTGAACAGATCTCAAACCAATCTCTTTTTTATTACCTTTTTAAAACTATAAAATTTATTCCAATCAGTTATAATCCTAATGTGTGGTAAGCAATTTAAAAACCATCTATTTTTGATTTTTCAACTTTCCAAGAATTGTATTTTTATGCGTAGATTTTATAGAATTTTGTATATATTTTAGTACATATATGTACTACTTTCTTAAAAACCCCATTTTACCATAACTAAAATTTGAATTTCAAAAAGCCCCGTCTTAGAAGACTCCTACATAAAATTTCTAATGATATAAAATGTTTGTATATTTTTGTCACTTAGGGCCAGTTGTATAAACGTGGTTCAAACTTTATTCCGTCTTCAATAATTTTAACTCGCTGATTTCGGAGGATTCACTGATTCCGTACAAACAAATACAAATATGTCCACATAAAGAGAGGTGTCCGCAAAAGGAGGGGCAGTCAGAGTTTCGAATTCCAATTCGCCTGTCTTCCGTCATTTTAACTATAGGATACAGTAACAGATTTTTATATCGCCTTGTTTGTGATATTGAAACCATAAAATTGTTAAGAAGATTTTCTATTTTGTAAATTTTTATAAAGTGTTTCAAGACTTTTCTTCTTCACTGTAATGATACTAATTCAAAAATAGTTAACACTCGATGCAATTGACAATCCATTGCCAAAAATTCAATTTAATAGCACCAACACAACAACAATACCTCATTCCAGTTCAACAAAACATAATCTTCATCAGCACCCTCTTCGCGATTAGATCAAGTTCAAAGCAAACAACAACAGGGAAAAAAAAACCAAACCAAAGGAAAACCTTTTTCCCAATTCTATATACCCTCCGCATTTTCTGATATAAATTTAAGGCTTTATTGTGTCAAAAGGGAAGAAAAAAAATTGAATACAGACCATGCGTCTATTTAAGCATTCGGTCTTCAGCCGAATTTTCTACTTAACTTATACCATTCGTCCTGCAATGACGTGTGGTTAGCAGGAACACAAAGGGAAGACCATAGACCACTGAATAAAACACAGTGCATTTATCAGCAGAAGGATGCTGATGATGATTCCGGGCTTTCCTAAAGGGGCTATCAGGATGAAATGTATAAATTTCAGCTGATGCTCTAGTGAAACTATAAAAGATTCCGAACTGTAATAAAATTGATTTTACTGTTAGGGTTGCTGCTGGTATGATTTTTCCTTGTATTATTTTTTTTTCTTGTAAGTAGGTATATAAATGTAACCAGGAGAATTCGTCCCTTTTCGACTATAGCCAAGCTGATGCCACTATCATCCAAGAGCTATTTTTTTTTTTTTTTTTTTTCATGCAATTCGAGTACTTAAGGGATCATGATTTAAGACGGAAAATAAAATGCTTAACCCAAAGCGAGGGTTGCATTTTTGGGTATACACTACAACTACACTAACACGCATAATCTTTTTAAGCTAATGCTTTGGTACAGACAGATCCACACAGAAAAGATGAAATTATTTTTTGTTTCTATAATGTTAGTGGGGTGTAGGTAAGCAGAACAGCATTCTTTTCACTATAGCAATCGATAGTAGGATTAATCTAATTTTTTGTTTGTAACCTGCAAACACATTTATATTTTACCTTTAACAACTTCGGTTATAGAATCTAGTCAGTGAACGTAAACTTAAAAAATTAAGTAGGTACACAAACGGACACTTTACCTGATAGCTCAAGTAACCAACAAACAAAGAGCCAGAGTTGCCTGATGTTCTGATTTTTCCAGGCGTACCGGATTTTCTTATCGCTTTCCATTCAGTTAAAAAAGCTCACAAGCAATATGTTTTTTTTTAACAAGAGAAAATGACCACATCGGCCAATAGGGAAATCAACTATCAATTTCAAGAGTGAACTGTCATTGTCAGGGAAATGTCAAAAACCAAAGTGCAAAGCGGAAACAAAAATTCCACCACATATCTCGATATGAAAATTCTCTAAAATGCGGATTTTGACGTTTGTAAATTAACGAGAGAGCAATAAACTACTTTTTATAAAAAAAAAAGGAATGAGTAAATCTGCGAATAACTTTGCTTAGGCAATTCCAAGCGCAAATCTCAACAAATTCGTGTTTAAACTTTTAGACAAAGTGAACAAACGATCCTATCTTCAATTTTAAGAAGAAAACACCAACTAAAATAAGCTTAAACTGTTAATTTTAGCATTTTTATATTTTCTACGCGACCAACAATATATTTTCTACGAACTGTCAAATACTTTTATTTGCAATCCACAATCCACAACATCAGGACGCATTCCACAAATCTGCGAATGAAAAATTCGCTCGAATTAAATAAATTTTTCGAATTTAACCAATTTTTTTAGCATCCATTTACTTGGTTAAGATATATTTTTATGACAATTCGCGTCTTTCGGAGACTGTTCATGTGAAAGAAATGTCAAAACTCTAGACCATTCGCAGTTCGCTATTCGCAGCTCATATGAAAGGCATTTAAGTGCATGATTGAGGAAAAAGAGAGCTGTCATGTCCATGGCAGATATGATGTTTGGAAGTTTTTGTAAAAGCTAAAAGATTACATGACCCTATCCAAAGCGTAGGAGAGAGAATATCGAATTGCAAAATTGCAATCGAAGAAGAATCGTACCTCGCTGTCGAATTTTTAATATATCCCATTTAACTGCCTGAACAGAATTGTTGTCAAAAATGTCGTACGTGATTTTTTACGAGCCCACTACAGCTATACAACTTTCTAACATTTGATGTTATTTAAAACCAGCTGTGGTTTACTATGTACCAAGTTTTAAAGAAATCGATCCAGCCGTTCAGGCTGTAGCTCAACGGATAGACAGACAGAATTGTGAGACCAACTTTTTCCGTCATCTCTATCCTCGAATAACAAGTTTGATCAAAATCTCGAATTCGATTTTTTTTTACGAATGCATAGCTTGCCATATAGTGCCTATTGACACCTGGTAAGTTACTTTTCACACCACCTGCATTTCAGCACATGAACCCTATCTGGGGGATAAAATTTTTCCCAATTTGACGTTCAATGTATTTCCCATAAGAGAAAAGCAAAAGAGAGTCATATTCATGTTACTTTTTCTAATAACTTTTATATGAACGGATACAACTTTTATGATTGCAACAGAATAACAAAACATGTAAGTATACAAATCTAGCAAAAAATAAATCAAAACCGACGCCTCAAATGCTTTAAATTTAAGATGAAAAATGTAAACAAACTACCTCTACAACGAGAAACAACAACACCAATACTCGTTTGAGAAAAAAGCAACACAGGGACGTAGCCAAGTTTTAGTTTTGTTTTCTTTAATTATGTTTGTATTGAAAATGAAGATTTTCAAATACATTTCAACATTTTTGTTCGGAATGAAAATTTCTTGCATATATATTTACCAATTTAATTACAAAAAAAAACTTTTTCAAGTATTTTTACCTACGTACAGAATTTTTTTGTTTGGAAGTAAATGTAAATATTTTAAATGCTTCTTCCTTATACCGAATTTACACGACTGGTGAAAAGCTGCCAGTATAATGGCAAAAATAATGAATTTGTCCATTCTTCTGTTATTGTTTTGGTCATTATATTGCCAGTTCTCCAATCGTATAAATGCGGCATTAACAAAAGACGCAGGCACGATTGAAGTGTTATTATTTCCTCATATTTTTGGAGGGTACATATTTTGAAAATAAGAATTGTAAAAAATTAAACGCAAAATTTTATTTATTTAATTAAGGGTGTTATTGACCCCATGAGCTTCGCTAGTTTCTAAACACAAATTATATTTTATTGATAGTCACAAATAGTATACAAATATTTGTACTCCTTTTTTCTCAAGAATACAAATACACAAACCCAATACATATGTAAATAGATATAAATACTTTATACCTACATCTTCATAAAAACATTACTGCAAAGTTTCGATGACGTAAGCTTTTACTTATTAGAAAACAGTAGTAAAATATATAATATAAAAATCTTCATAATTGACTTTTGTCTATCAAACCCCTTCCCTGACTACGCACATGACACCAATTTTGCTTACGACATGAATCCATTTTGGAAAGCAACAACAACAATACAGGTTTGTTTACATTTTTCATCTGCAAAATATAGGAAGTTACACATAAGTTTTGATACATATTCTTCTTGATTAACTAACTCACATAAATTCTTTTTCTATTGCAACTATAAAATAAATACGTGTTCATAGAAAACTAATTAGCAAAAGCAATGTTTTTCAGACCTTTTTTTGGTTTTCTCTTATGGGAAATACATTGAATGTCAAAATGAAAAAAAATTTATCCCCCACATAGGGTTCACGCAGTGACTGCTAGGTGCCGTGACTCCATTCGCCAATATATCGCAAGTAAAAACTAGAAATCTTTCAGGGTTGGGGTTAACATTCTTGCAGGGTCAAAATTCTATTTGCAACTCTTCTTTTCAAAATTCTGCTTTCCAAAATGCTTCTGTCAAAATTCTGTTTTTCAAAATTCTGATTTTCAAGATTCTGTTTTGCAGAATTCTGCCAATAATAAAAAGAAGGGTTGGAAAATGTTAAAAAGCGCCACCGATTTTATAAATTTTTAAAATCTTTTTTATTGTAGACAGAATATTGTTAAGTAATTTTCTCATACTTGTCTTAGCATAAATTATTGGGAAACTTTCTTGTTTGATTGGGCCCAGATCGCGTAAGACGATTCGATTGAACGATCGTCGTTTTGACTGTAGCTCTCTCTATTCACATCTACAGGGAAAAATAGAGAGAGAAATAGTCGAAACGATGATCGTTCAATCGAATCGTGTTACGTGATCTGGGCCCTGCTCTTTTGTCCAAGACAGTGTTTTTCAAACTGTGGGTCCCGACCCCCTAGGGAGTCGCCAAGAATAACTAGGGGGGTCGCGGTCGCAAGCCATTAGGCACAAGGTACTAAAAAAATTAAAACACAATTTTTTTGAGAAGACTGGTGCAACTGTTTTTCTTTTATTAAATGTTCAAAACTTGCTTGTGTTTGAGTCGTTAACAATAAAAGCATTTTTATATTGTTTTATATTGAAGGAAGAGGACGTGAGTTCACATCGCTATAAAGTGGTGAATGGCACTGACAATCTTAAAGCCTCTTTTCAATTCAATTCAATTCAATTCAAGCTAAATCTATAAGATTTTCTGTCGTCTTTATCGATGTAAGATCGGCCAGATGGACTGATAAATTCAAAAAAGGATTAAGTATCTACCTCTGTCCATTTCCACCTTCAGAATCGAGATCTGGAAAGTCCACTTAATCATTTCTCTCCAAATTATACAAACTTTCATCAGAAGAATGTGAGAGCTTACTGTCATGGCATTAATTCATCTGATGAAATTTCGTCGAGAATTTTCTGAACCCAGGTAAAAGAATCATAATTTTTTTGTAATCTGAACAAGGACGAAGTTTTGCGAGGAGTTCTCTGATTTTGTCTTTTGCGGTAATAATATTTGCTTGTGTCTCTTGGAGGCTCGTATTCAAGATGTTTAAGTGGTCAAAAAGATCAGCGAGAAATGATAATTTTAAAAACCAAGTGGAACAGAAAAATGATTTGACTATCCAGATTTTGAATCTTGTACAAACATCAATTATTCAGCTTTTAATTCCAGAACTCGTGTCAATTAGACCGAGAGCCCACAGCAGATTTTGGGTGTGATTGATAACAAAAAAAGAAGTATAGGCATCGAAAGCTTCATTAAAGGCTATTTTAAAAAATCTAAGTCTTGTAGTCCACAACCGAGGCCTTAAAGATAAAACAGGGAATCGAAAAAAAAGTATGAATGCAACTTCGAGGGTAATCGTGTTAGCCGAAATTGGTTTTCACGGAATCCATTTGAGTGTTTAGTTCGCCCTGCGAGACCTTTTAAAAAAAAATCAAAATTCTAAGTGAAAAACGGTTCTTTTTTAATCGGGGAGAAATCCAATTTCGACTAACACGATTACCCTCGAAGTTGCATTCATATTTTTTTTTTCGATTCACTGTTTTATCTTTAGGGCCCCGTTTGTGGACTACAACACCTCGATGTTTTGAAAAAACATTAATGAAGCATTCGATGCATATACTTCTTTTTTTGCTATCAATCACACCCAAAATCTGCTGTGGGCTCTTAATCTAAAAATACTTTTCTTTTTGGCAACAATTTGAGCTCTGTTTGACAAAGGAGATTTTAATGAGCTCGATTGTTGTCGTTTTTTAAATAACTGACAAAGTATTATTATGAATGTGGGGGGTCGTACGTATGTTTTTACCAACAAAGGGGTCGCGTACTCAAAAAGTTTGAAAAACACTGGTCTAAGACAATAATAATTGTTGTAGCTACATAAGTGCAAAAGTGATGTAACCCATTTTTTGCCAAAATCGATTCTTTTGTCTCCAATTATCACATTTAAGCATATTATAGGTACATAGTTTACCCATTCTCAGCCGCTGCCACTTAAAAACAGAAATGGTTTTTCCAAGGTGCCTCTTGCGAGGAACTGACAAATTCTCCAAGATTATTACTTGTTTTAAAGAATTGCTTCTGATCTAGCTTCTATGCTTCTATATACTACTGAAATAAATCAGCCAAGTAGAAGACTTAGCATTAAGGATTGGACTTGTTGAATTATAAACATAAAATAAATGAATTGATTACTTACTTATTTACTTACTTACTTGATTAGGAAATCTAATTTTGTTGGATATAGTTTACAGAGAGAAAAAACAAGGACAGGAAATTAAAAACGAATTTTAAGAAAGAATATAGGTATCAGTTATTTCAGATGCCACAACAATTCTCGCGTAGTTAAAGTCCTACATGATGTTAATATACCTTTTCTGAAATAAATTGCACTTTTTGAAATGAATCCCTCAAAAACGTGACATGATAGAGCATTTCCTGAGGTCGAATTCGTATTACTTTGCAATCTTAGGGCATCAAAAGACTTCCGAATATTTTACGCTAGTTTAATGGCGATAAAACTTTACTTTGTTTTGTGATTTGTGAGAGAACAAAAAGAAACAAAATTAACAACTGATTTTGTTGATCCTTAAAAAAATGCAAATATCTCAAAAATTGAATATCAAAAACAAACCCCTCCGCCCCTCCCAAGGCCTGCGAAAAAAAACCTGCGAGACTTTGGTATTTGATATCACGATATTTGTACCTATAAACCCTCTTAATTAAATTTTCCTTATACATCCACTCCCAAACTTTGCTAACGGCTCTTGTACTATTACACAGGTTTACAAAATATCACTTAACTTTTTAACACGACAAGTGGCATGCTTTTGGGCGCTGAGCTCAAATTCGCCATCCTATTTTCGTAATCACCTCGGGCTTTCGAGATATTACCGTTTTAAAATTGTAAAGTAGTCGTTTTTCGACATTTTTGATGTTATGTAAAAGTGAGAAGTAATATTCAATAAAGTTATTATATCCTCAAAGCACTAATCATTTTCTTCAAAATTTCATCTTTTCAATACCCTTGTTACCCTCCGAAATATCTTTATTTAGATAGTAGTCGTCACCGTTTTTTCACATTTTTTGAGGTTAGATATGTAACCACCCTATATAATTTTTGTTCAACAAAATTTTTAACGGTTTCTAAAAATACTTGTACTCTTCTTCCAAATTCTGTTTAAACCTTTCCAATATATTTTGAATTCTCTGAGAAATACCTTGCTGAAATGTATGCGTTTAGCATATTGAACTGCATTGCACCAGTCTTATTAAATTTTGTAGGGGCAGATGAAGACTAATAACTAACTAAGGATTTCTCGAAGATTAAACAGATATTAGAAACACTTAAATTGAATTTTGAAGTATTCTCAAGAACTGTTTGTTTCAAAAATGTATACACACCGTTGGAGATATAACCTCAACAAGTGAAAATGACGTGAAACCACATTTTTTCAAATTTTATAACGAGAATATCTCAAAAAAAAAAATATTTTATATGAAAGTAGGTGTAAAAACAAACCAAATGAGCCTTGAATGAACTCTGTGCGATAATTTTCTGAAGTACAATTTTCATTTGAAAAAAAAATATTTGTTCACAAAGTTTCTATTTAATTGAATTATTTTTGGGGAAATGAAATATAAAAAAAAAAAACGGTTTTTCACCATTATATCGTAAATTTTGAGGTTATGTTAAAAAATTACTCACATAAAAGTTATAGATTTTTGCGTGATTTACAACTTTTCTATTGAACACTTTTCATTTTGAAGTTAACATTAGTTGGAAAACGCAGGAATACAATTTCCCCCTCCTTTTTCACCCCCAAAAACACTAACCAAATTGGTCAGACTATTGTAAATACAAATAAATACGAATACGGGAATGACCCAAAAATAAGAAACTTTTCTCAAAAAACGTCAAAACCCTATTTCCGTTATTCTTACTTTTGAGTGATAACCTGGAATGTAAATGCAGTATTGTTTATAACCTTTAACATAAAGTGTATGAAGCTTGATTGAAACCGCTAAAAGCATTTTATATAAATTTGGAAAACCTAAAAATCCTGATATGGCAGCTACCCGTTCTAGAAGACAGACATTCGAATTTCTTCTCTAGGAAATCACATTAATATGCTATGTAGCAAATTTGAAGGAAATTACTCCACCCGTTTAGGCTCTAGCTCTAGGTTCACCTAGACGAACATCAACCACACAGACACTCAGGCGCATAAACAAGCGGATATTAATGTCAGATTTGAGTAAAAGTTTTTTTTTTTTTGCAACGAATAAAGAATCTAAGTAATAATTTATTGTGTTAGTTAACAGGCATAATAACGCACATGGAAAACTGACAAGTTTGTACCAAGTTTATAGTCAAGGCCCTGGAAAGTTTTCTGTAGAGAAAATGTATTCGAGGAAAATTTTTCAAGGTGAAGGCCTTGCTAGTACAAATTTGTTGGGTAAGTTTTACTATCCCACCAGAATTACACCAACAAAAAAAAAAATTTTAATTAACATACTAATAGCATGAAAAATTAAAATATGTACATATATGTATAACTACATACACACCAACACTGTTATTCTTTTTCAACATTGCAAAACTGTATCGCGAATTTGCAATAGTAAACGTATTGCACTTCTAAACAGAAGATCCTAGGATTGAATCGCAAATAGGACACCTTTCTCCTTTTTTTGCCGCTGAGGGGGCCCTAGAGAATTTCGTAATTTATCATTGCTAGGCCCTCACTGAGCTAGAACCTCGTTAAAAACTAGATTGTCTTTCCAGTTGGGAATTTCCCCCTAAAATTAATTATATCCTTAAATTTCATATGATTTCAGTTTGTTTTTCGTAAATTATTTTCTTAAAGAAAAACTGAAATCAAATGATGCTTAAATTTGCACAATGGCAATCTTTATTCTGTGACAATGAAAACATAAAAAATATAAACTAAACGTCATCAGCATTACCCACATCAGAAGCATCATCACTTCATCCCTTATATCGCTTGTGTATTTGTTCGCTCATACTGCTTGCTCTACTGCTGGTTTGGTTTGGTAAGGTACAAATAATGGTACAGGGTTGGTTAAAAAACACCCCCTTCCAAAGCAAAAATGAACAAGGCAGACGACAACGATTACAACTGAATTTTTGCCAAAGAAGGATAACGGATACCGCAAAAGTGGTCGCGTGCTAGCTTGGCTGGTGTGTTTTTTGTATTCGTCATCAATTTAAATCGAATAAAATCATTTAATATAATTAATATATAAAATATTACTGTAATGTTTCACTAAAGTCTTTTTATATATTTACTATATTATAATAAAGAATATTCGAGTATTTGTATGTAAAAAGGAGAGAAACACATATATCTTTCAATCCATCGCTGTTTTGAGAAGTAGTTGAGGTAAGTTATTATTTGTTTATTGTGCATTTGCAGTTAATGGTTGCTAATTTCAATCAAAATAAGCATTAGTTACTGGTTTGTTATTAATTTTTTTGAATTCAGTGTTATGATTATCTTACTGTGAAAGCTCCTAGTGAAAATTTGACATATGTTTTTGAAGCTTTTATTGTGCGCATGACAGTGTATTTGGTATGCGTTGGCCTACATAGATGACGCTAGATTCACTTTTAAAAGCTTTTAAGGATATTTTTGAAAATTGTTTTGTTTTGCATCGTGAAGATAGGGGGTTGCTCATTGTTGATTTTGAAACGGTTGTGGTAATAGTTTTGTGCAATATTTTCTATAATGTTAAGTCCATTTCCATTTTATTTACATATTTCAATATTCAAGCATCAAAAACATAATTTAAGGAATACTTAAAAATAACTGACAAAATTACGAAAGATTGAATGAAGAATCGACAAGTAGGTGGTGGTATATATTTAACATCGCAAAAAACATCAGCTTGAATGGAATTTAGGGAAGGTTCACTGGTGGAAGAGCCTTTAACAATTTTTTCCTATAAAGTATCCCAGTGAAAAAATGCAATTTACTATAGTCCTTTGAAAGCACATTAGCTTGTTACAGAATTTGTATTGTGGGAATTAAAATAAAATTAAATTCGAAACAAAACTCCGATATTTTTAACATCTTAATATCTAAAAACAACAGAACTGTAAACACGTTCTCGTTTTTCTTATGGATGAATGATGCACATTCATTTTTTTCAAAAAGCCAAATTGAAAGCAGAGCTACGAACACTGCAATAACGGTTTTCACATTTAAACGTCAAGTTATGAATAAATGCAAAATGGTACTTGTATTGTATTTGTATTGTATTTGTATTGTATTTGTATTGTATTTGTATTGTATTGTATTTGTATTGTATTTGTATTGTATTTGTATTGTATTTGTATTGTATTTG
Organism: Dasysyrphus tricinctus; assembly: GCA_963921185.1. Taxonomy (NCBI): domain Eukaryota; kingdom Metazoa; phylum Arthropoda; class Insecta; order Diptera; family Syrphidae; genus Dasysyrphus; species Dasysyrphus tricinctus. The sequence goes on along the minus strand of OY992531.1, from coordinate 207,811,930 downwards.
TATTGTATTTGTATTGTATTTGTATTGTATTTGTTTTGTATTTGTATTGTATTTGTATTGTATTTGTATTGTATTTGTATTGTATATGTATTGTATTTGTATTGTATTTGTATTGTATTTGTATTGTATTTGTATTGTATTTGTATTGTATTTGTATTGTATTTGTATTGTATTTGTATTGTATTTGTATTGTATTTGTATTGTATTTGTATTGTATTTGTATTGTATTTGTATTTTTTCGTATTGGATTTGTGCAAGACGTCCTGCTTCTAGCCAAATACCAAAATGAGCCGATGATGGACTTCTTTGGGCAAGTGCAAAGTCGTTCATACGATAATGAACTGAGGCACACGAGCGAGTACACTCGCTAGCGAGTTGGGTACATGCTAGGGTGGCGCTTGTTTTTGAAATTTTTGAATTTCTTTCTCCCTTAAAATTGGTCAAGATAGTTTAAAAAAATCTGTGTAAAAATGATTGAAAAATTTACATGTGCCGGGAAGCACTAGAATTTTCCCATACAAAATACAAGGAGATTTCTCAGCCGTTTACTCAAAATTTCGGTAATAGTGTGAAGATCTTTAAACTGGCTACATACATACACTCCCGTTCATGTGAATAAGTACACAATTTTCGACAGCGATTAACCGTTATAACTCCGAATTGATTGGATTTACTGAATTTTTGTAATTGACATTAGGGTTAGGTTAGGTGGAAGGGCTGACACAGCTGATCTCGTTACCGTCACATTTAGATCTATGTAGATCCGTTGTGATACCCTAGGAAATTGTATTCCACTTAATGTAAAAAACCTATGTGTTCTGTTAGCAGTCAAGCCATTTAGAGGCGTTGATGAAATTCAGAAGGCTATTAGCCGAAGTTCCAGAAAGTTCGTCCAGAAAGTTCCAGAAAGGGCGTCATAGAAATGATTTCCTAGGTGTTTCTTTCTTAAATGACAGAGTGCTGGGCATTGGCAAAGGAAGTGTAAGGTATCCTCATATGCTTCTCCGTTGCTGCACCCTCTGCAAAGGACGTCAGTACTGAGCCTCATTTTCGTTTTATGGTATCTCAGTAGGTTGTGTCCGGTGATTATGCTGACAAGGGAACGGAGATGTTTCTTGTTCATTTGCATAATTTTGTCAGTTCTCTGCTTATTGAAATTTAGCCATAACTTTCTAGTTGTGGCGCATGTTTCAAGCAGATTCCATCTTTCATTGGTTTTTTCTAATATTTTGTTACCAATATCCTGTTTGATGCTACAGGTTGGTACTTTGATATGTTGTTCGGCTTGACTTGAATCAAGCGACGAACCCGTTCTCGCCAGCTCATCAGCTCTCTCGTTTCCCTGTAGTACATCACTGTGACCGCGAACCCAGCAGAGACTAATGTTATGCTGCATGCCAAGAACCCTAAGCTCTTCGCCACAGCAATACACAAGCTTCGAATGTATCTCGATGGCAGAAGTTGCTTTAGAGAAAGCATCCAATTTAGCACAGAAAAAGAACATAAACAATCTTAATCCAACCGTCATTACACGTTTTATTACCATTTCTTAAATTTCATTTCAAAATGGTATTACATTTTTCGTTCATTTGAATAGTTGATGGTCAGACCTTTTAAAGCTTATTTTTGGCTCTTATATCATGGTTTCTTCGGTTTAACACAAACAAAATGATAAAAAGTGGAGAATGGTTAGAGGAAAAGCTCTAAGCGGGTTGAGCACACGCGTATTCATAGTTTTCAAGATCAAGGACCAACGGGACATACAATTTCAGAAAAATAAACAGAATTTCTTCTCTGATCTATTATTATCTGATAAAGAAGCAAAAAGAAATTGGTAGTATAAAAGGATGCAAAAAAACTTCATACCTTTGCAAGTCGGTTTATAAATGTCTAAAATAAGGCAACAAGCTAATTTAGGTGCAAGTATTTGTACAGTCCACAGTTTAATTAAAAGTTTAGCCATCGCCATATAGAGGTCATGTCTCCACTTAAATATTTCTAATATTTTTAAAAGTTAAAATTCAAATTCCTTTACTTACAGAAATTAAAAATGGATCCCAATATGTCATTTGGATTTGGAATACATGGTCATGGACACCCTCCACTTCCACCAACACAGAATATGTTGAGTGGTCATCCTGGGCCAACATCAAGTCCACCACAGAGCGTTCCCGGTCGTCGAACACCGCTGGGAGCTGTTGGAATCGGAGGCTTCTACGCTCAAAGCAGTCTTACATTGCCACAACCTACACAAACTGATGAAAATAAGATAATTGGAAGCGGGCGGGATAAATCCCCAGTACCTTCTTCGAGTTCCGGTGGCAAACAAAAGAATCGCCAAGGAAAAGTTGTTAGGCTTAACATCAATGCAAGGTAGAGGATATTTTGTTTTCCAAGTTTTGAAAATAATAATTTTAATTTGCTTACAGAGAACGAAGAAGAATGCATGATTTAAATGATGCCCTTGATGAACTACGGAGTGTTATTCCTTACGCCCATTCGCCTTCTGTGCGAAAGCTATCTAAAATAGCAACTCTTTTACTTGCAAAAAACTATATTCTCATGCAGCAGAATGCTCTAGATGAACTCAGGAGGTTTGAAATTTTGAAAAATATTTAAAATATTTTCTCTTAGCATTGGTTAATGTTGTTTTTTTTTTTTTTTAAATAGATTACTAGCCTACATTCAAAGCACAACCGGTGCTGCTCCATTAGATTTGGGTTCGTTCCCAGCTGCAGCTAAGCTGCAACAACTTTTGGCAGGACCACATCCAGATCCATCTAGTCCCAATTAGAAGTTGTAATGACAACACAAAAAATGTATGGCAAATTTTTAAGAATTAAAAGCTTACTATTTATCAAAATAACTATATAAGAATAAAATCTAGTGCCAAAGATAAAAATAAATATTAATTTTAAACTTACTAATTATATACAACAGTCAAATTAACAGTTTATTGATAAAGCAATTAAATGTGTACGTCTAGTCAGAGTGTTACGTGATATTTTTAAGAAATTTTTTTTTTATTTCTTACTCGTATTACATACATGTTTTACTTATTATTATTTTGTTTTTTAATATACATATATACATACATAAATATCTTAAGGAACAGTATAATATTATGTAGTATTTTTTTATTTTTAAGTTCATTGAAATTAAATTATATTAATTTTTAAATTAATTTGAATAGAAATAAATAGAATTTATTATAAACTTGAATTATTTTAAGACTTTTCATATGATATCTGTTCGTTTTTTTGTCCGAAACTGCAAATAGCATCGTATTTTCATAAAAAAAACTAAAGACAATATTTTCAAAAATTGCCTCTTAACAGGGAGAAATAGAGCCTTTTTCCGTGAGATTTTTTTCTTGCCTTGATCGAACCTACACGCTCGAGCTTTTTTTTCACTTATGCGAATCATCCGTTTATAAAACGTTCTAATGCGATATTCACAAACTTATGTATATAAAGTACATAAATCCAAGAAAAATTGTCGTTGCTAATACTAAAATAAGTTAGCAAATATTGCTTCGGAATTGAACTGTCAGAAAAGTTTAAAATAAAAGAAATTTTCACAAAATGAAAGATTTTGAAAGAAATTGAATGACCAAAAGGCTATAAGAAATTACAACATTTTCGACAAAACGGCGAATTTTCTTTCTATCTTCAAATTTTTAATTTTATATTTGTCGTTTCACTATAATATTTTACTTATAAACGTTTACTGTGGTACACATAAATTATTTCTTTGATTTTTTTTTCTTAAATTTAAGGTTTACATTAATAAAGGAACATCTCGTAGGTCTGAATAATTTTGAGTCTCAATTTGAAAACAGAGAAATATAGTCTCGTTTATGTTATAGGAACAAAATTCAAGTTTGGTTACATAGTGTCTTTAAAATACAAGGTCGATAATTCGTTAAAGGACTTAACAAATTCCATGTGTTGGTTTCAGGACTATACTCGGCAACATTAACAGACTCGACAATTATAATTTTATTTTCAAAAACTGTAGTTTTTATGTCATAGCAAATGTGTGGTAATGGTGCCATTTCACACCAAGAGTCAGTGGATAAATTATAGCGTGTAACAGTTTTGGTAAATCCTAGTTTATCATTATAGCCGCCAATAATATATAAAAATCCTTTATTTGCAACGAAACCAAAAACACCTAATTTAGTTTTCTCGACTTCTTTTGAGGTCCATTTATCAGAAGTGACATCATAAGATTGCAAATAGCCGTTATCAAAATCAATAATGTATATCAATCCATTATATGACGTTATTTTACTTCTTTTATATGGTTCATGCAGCGGCTGTAAATCATTCCATTTGCCAGTGGAGAAATTATATATCTCCAAAGAATACGAATCTTCGCCAATTTCACCACCAAAAACACACAAATATCCTTTTAAAGCTACCAACTGACAACATGCTCTATTCTTTTTCATTGGAGGATAATAGTGCGACTTGAAGGTGTCCAAGTCTAAGCACTCAACGCTTTCTGTTGCATGATAATCGCCTATGCCTCTAACTATAATCAGTTTTCTTTCAATCTCAATTATTGAAGATAACCAAGTTATTGTATGAAAACTTGTTTCTTTTTCAATGGTCCATGCATTTGTTTTAGGGTCCAATGTTTCGACACAAATTTGTTGGTCATCGAAGACTCTTATAACTGCAAGTTTATCAGGCTCATCATTTGATCTAGTTTCCGGCGACAAATGCCATTGAAGCCAACTACAAATCAATTCATAGCTTTCGACAGTTTTACAAACCGACTTTCTGTTTTCAACGATAAACTTTGGAGTAAGAGCCCTATAACGTACCATTGACAGCAGCTGAAAGTCTAGACACCCCCTATTTAGTTTGTCATGATTTATCCATGCCACCATTGCCAAAAATACAGCCTCCTCGAAGTCTGTATGAAAATTGTCGTTGAATAGCAGATCTTTCAGTTCATTTTCACTCAGCATCAGAAGTTCCTTCCCCTGTGATATTTCCTCAAAGTGATTGTAAGTATAATCTAGGATCTTTGTCTTCAGTGCGGGTAGGCTCAATTCATTGGCCAATCGAAGCCAATTCAAAGAGTTGCTAGAATTTATATTTTTCTCAATAAATTCACAACAACCATCGACCAGAGTTTTAATTTTTAGAAAAACTGCAGTTTGCAAAATTCCCCCAACAGTTTCGAGACTCAATTCAATTGAACCCGAATACAAGAAATCGATTATAAGCTTCAGCGTTGAGCCTTCAATTTCTTCTAGAACCACTACATTGTCCTTCAAAGTAGACTGCCCCCCACGGAATCTTTCCAAGAAGTACTCACTCAATGAACACAGGACAACTCGGTGAGCTTGTATGCTGACGCAATCGCTTCCAGCTTTCAGGACAGTATCGAAAAATTCATCTTCTTTGTAGAAACTCAGGAGTTTTTCCGAAATAATTTCACCTCGTTGATCGCATTTAAAAATGTATTTTTGAATGTATTTTGGAGATCGATTAGTTGCCTTACATTTTGAAGATCGAATTTTTGGTCTACAAATTAAAGAAGTTTATTTATCAAATATTTGAGTGGCTCAGGAAAAGAACGATTTTTTATTTACATTTTAAATAATTTTCGTCCCAACATTTCAACATAAATTTAATAAAGATAAATAAGACGAATAGACAGAATAACACAACACAAGAACGAATTGATTTTTTTTTTTTTTGTAACGTTATTTTTGTTATAAGCGAAAGCAGCGCTATTTTGTTAACTGGTGGATTTTTGGAAGAAGCTAAAATATTCGCGCCCGTTTTGTTCACAGCTTAACACCCCGCTTATATGCGGTGTCGATATGATTTGAGCGATACATTTTTTTTTAGTTGAGTTGAGTTGAAATTAAATGAAATTAAATGAAATGAAATGAAATGAAATGATATGAAATGAAATGAAATGAAATGAAATGAAATGAAATGAAATGAAAAGAAATGAAATGAAATGAAATGAAATGAAATGAAATGAAATGAAATGAAATGGACTACATCACCTTCATTGCCTCCCTTTTATTGAAATCTGGACCCATGTTCTGTAACTATCGCATCGATAAAATTTGTCGAGAAACGTTGGAAAATGAAACAAAACTCATACGATTTGTTTCAGTTTCCATCGTTTCTCGACGAATTTTATCGACGCGATAGTTACAGAACATGGGTCCTGTACTTAACTTAATACTACGTTTTCATTAGAGCTGAAATGAGGTAATTTCGTAAGTTATACTAAGGGTATTCATACAACAGCGTAAAGTCGTCGTAAACATTGTAAACTTTTAAACTTCGTAATTCTGTCACAATTTGTATGGAGAATTTGACAGACTTACGAAGTTTACAACTTTACGATGTTTACGACGAGTTTACGCTGTTGCATGAATACCCTTACTATGTTCCCACCAAAACGAAATCTGAGATTTCAGCTGAAAAATTTGGAGTTCTCGACTTGGTGGAGCGGGATTTCATTAAGATTTCGTTGAAATCTTGAGTTTTCATTGAGATTTCGTTGAAATTTCCATGAAATCCTGTTCCATCAACTTGAAATATCAAAAGTTTTCAACCGAAATCTCGGATTTCATTTTGGTGGGAACATAGCATAACAGAAAAAGTGTTTTCATCTAATTACCTCATTTCGTTTGACAACCCTGTATTTTTTTTAATTTCTTCGTCGACTGTCACTGGTTATAAATTTGCAATAAGAAAAGTTTAATTAAATGGAACACGACGTTAGAGAATCATGTTGGATTTGTACATTGTACTGTCCACGAAAATGCGCTGCCATTAATTAAATAGTAAGAATGATCCACCCCAAAGATCGTGCTTCCCTGCAATTGAACATCGTCGATGTGGAGCGAGAAACCCGCAGGATGGGTGTTGGATCCAAGGCGTATATGCTATCAGTCATGATATTAGACGCATTATATACGGGGAAGTCTGAGGATTGCATCTTCTATTTATTAAAATAGAAAATGATGCCGGAAAATCTATTGATTTGTACAGTGAAAATGGAGTGCCAGTTACTGAATCATCCATACCTCCATGCAATTCAACATCGTCAATTCTCAATTTTGATCCAGAAACCAATGGATTTCCAAGAGATGTACGAGTCTGATGATTTCGTCTTACGTTTGGCCAAAAAGGACTATTAGGAAGAAGTGCAATGAAAAAAATAGATTATGTGCAGTGTATAGTCGTTATCCAGCTTAGTAATAAAACATGTCTTTTCTTTCTTTACTTTTGACTTATTTATTTTATTCTGCATTGTTTTAATAGACGAGTATAATAAAATAATATTGGTTCCTTTGAGACACCCACCACGGTAAGCTTCACTTCTTATATGCAGCCGTGCGGCACACTGTTACCTGCAAATTTGAATCACTGCTCAATCGCGAAGCAAATAGGAGAATCAAAGCCAAATATTTCTAATCAGGAGTAGAACTTCCACGTCTTGAAGCGGGTTCCTTGTTGTAGGTATTGCTGCCGAGTCGTCGGCCAACTGAATTGCTTATTTACCACGAGTCAAATCATTAGCATATTAGAATGCCATTCAAATATTCCTGCATAGCATATTATCAATATCATACGATTCATCTTCTTCGATATTAGAACTCCAATACAGCTGCAGCTGCTGCAGGATTGCTGATAAAATCCATCGCTACCATCCTGTTTTCGTTCGGCATCGATAGTTTTGTATCCCTTTAAATTTGTCAAGCGAGTGCATCCCTCCAGAACTACAAAAAAATATATATAATAAAAGAAAATATGAATACGCTATAATTATAATAAATACATTTACCTAATTTAAATCTTTGTTTTGTCCATAAATTTGAAAAAAATTTAAAATTCGTCTTGATCTTCGTTTGATGATGATTGATTCGCACTTCAAATTTGACATTTGAATCAGACTGATTCACAATAGCAATTAATTTAGAGCTGTTCGATTTGATTTTATCTAATTTCCAACCTAATTTCGTGCAAATTTGGTTGAAATTTAGGCCTATTCTGCCACATCTGTTATTCTGCTATGAATTTTCTGTTATCAACTATAAAAGATATTCACCATAAAAGATCTTTTATAATTGGTATTCAGGAGTTCGATCTTTTATAAATTTCTGTTATGAAACTTCGAAAACTGAATCTGTTACCAAACAGACCTAAAACCTGTTGTCATAATCAGCTGATCTGTTATGAATTAAAATGTCGTCTGACAAGAAATAACAAAATGGGACAACATTTATTTACATTTCCTTTTTATTTTTTAACTAGTTGCCTGTATTTGAAACGGAATTGTTTTATTTGTGGTGCGTGTAAATTTTGCAATTTGTAAATAAGATTTTGAGTGACTAGAAGAGCAAGTGCCTACTTTCTTCAACTATAGTTCCATCCAGTGTTCTGTTTTCGTCTTTAAAAATGTTTTTGTTTTTATTTTCTTGTTTGCTTGAATTTATGTATCTACCTATTTCAATTTATTTAATAAAATAATTCGTCTGAAAAATACTAAGATGTTTTATTTATTTTTTTCTAAAGATTTAACATGTGTATTTGAAACCAAATTGTCGTATTTGTGGCTCGCAATTAGCTTATTAAAATGCTTTCTTTAAATATATCCAATTCGAGAAGCTTCATCGACATAATGTACATCGGGAATATCAAAGGGATTACTTTTTTTTTATCTTGGTTCCATCAAGTGTTCCTGTGTTTTCATAAACAAAAATAATTGTTTCAATTACATACCTACGCATTTTAATATATCTTCTTACATTTCTCACCTTTTAAAAACATTTTGTTGACGAAATAAAAGATAAATTATACATTTTTACTTTATATTCCTGCGTACTGTTGAAATCTTTTATGATAAAAGTCAGAAAAGTTTGTCTTTTATTCTTTTATGATTCATAACAGATTTTATAGCAGAACTTGGCATGCTGAATACCAAAAATGCGATTTGTAAAAGATTTTGTTCTGAGTTCGAAAGTTTGGCAGTTCATAACAGATTCCTTAGCAGATTTAATAACAGATTAAGCATGCCGAATACCAAAATTATAATTCATAAAAGATTTTTTGACAGCTTAAACTTTTGTATGGAAATCCATAGCAGAATAACAGAATAGCAGAATAAAAGATTACGCCGAATAGGCCCAATTATCTCATTTGGAAATGTGATTTTGTATGGGAAATGAGGTAATTTCGGATCTAATTTGGAAATTTTCAACAAAATTATCTCATTTGGCCCAATGAAAACGCAGTATAGGCCTCGTACGCAGATGCGGAGCTAAAATTTCGCTCCCATACAAAATTCTCTCCAAAATTTAGCCAAGCTAAAATTTAGCCAAACATTTTAGCCGAGGTACGCAGCTCCAGCTAAAAAATCAAATTTTCGTTTCTTTCTGAACGCACTCATCTGTCAAAATTTAGCGCGTGAAATATTTGTTCGGCACATTAATTTTTGAGCTAAATTGTGGCAGGTTCATGTATTTGAGAGACTATGTAAGCTTTACATTCCGAAAATGAAAATAGAGACCGAGAAATAATCAAGGACAAATATGATTTAGCAATACCAAAACGAAAAATCTATTTTATTTGATTATTTTAACTTGAAATATTGAAAGAAAATTCTTTGAAATTGTTGAATAAAATTTCTTTTCAGAGAACAGCTGTTTTCTGTAATTTATTCTCCACAAAAATCTTGTGTCACAATTTAGCTAGGATTTTAGCTTGTGTTTGGAGAGAAATGTGGGAGTGGAATTTTAGCTTGATCTGCGTACTAGGTTTTAATATGAGAACCCTTTAAGGCCTGTGCCGAGATTCAGCTAATTCGAAGCCGCAGGGAGTGAGTGAGATCCCAACTAACAATTGTGCCCCTATAATCATCCAAAGAAACTTCCCATAATCATCTCTTGCAATCATATAAGCATTATATAATAGTCCATAGAATTGAAAGGGCGCACTTTTTAAGCTCCTATTGGACCCTTATGGACTAAATTCAGTTGCCCCGGAAAGCACTTACTGGACTCAATTTAGAGGTCTTATAGAAGAAGGTGGAAAAATAAAAAAAAATATTTCACAATTGATTTATATTTATTTATTTATATTTTTATTTTATTTTATTAATTTTCTGATATTTTATTTGAAAGTTTTTATCTGAAATACAATCTTAGAATTTATTAGATATTATTTAAGTTATAAAAATTACAAAGTTTCTGTGAGATTTGAACCATGGTCCTCTCGCACTGAAAGTCCACCACGCTAACCGCCCGGCCATGGAAGAATATAATTACGATGAAAAAAAACGTATTCTCTTTCTCCACACTGCTGGTTTGTGTCTATACTCTTTAGTATACCAGAAGTGGTTTGCGTTTTTACTAGTACAGCAGAAATGGTTTGTGCCTGAACTTAGCAAGTAACAGAAACTAACATAGAGATTGTATAATAATTTTACAGGATGACTATAGAACAAAAGCTCCGTCATCATTTCATAAAAGCAATATAGAGAGATTATAGAAACAATGGTATATCGCTTCTATCAACCTGATAAAATTTGCACCAGAAAATATTCAAGGAAGCAGTAATACTCCAATAAGGTATTTACTTCACGTCAGAGGGTAATAGGCGCGCTATAGAAACAAATAACACTATAATGTCTGAAATGCGAAGCAATTTTGTTAGTTGGGATGAGTCACTTTTCGTCGAAAATCGATTCAGTTAGCAAAAGGGAGTGAGTGAGCGAGTGAAATGAAATGTCAGATTACTTTGCCAGATATTTTCGCAGTGACTTGGTGTATGTGTTGGTAAATTTCTAGTTTTGGATAGGTATATGTGCTTTTCTCAAGAATTCCTATTCATGGATAGGAAACGAAATAAAAACAACAACATAGATAAAAACAACAACCCTTTTATTGATTCCTTACTTTTATTTTATTATCATATGCACATATATATATGTTAAATAAATTTATATTCTATTCACTTTCAACACTTTTAAACTTTTTATTTCTCAAGGGTGACACTCACTTTAATTATGACAAACAAAAATAATTTAAACAAAAAGATACTCCAAACTCCATTATTAAAGATTCCAATGTTTACATTGTTGTATTTGTTGCTTCATTTCGTTTTGCGTAACGAGTGTGACAAGGAGGTAGAATTTAGCTCTTTTATATTTATTCCTTGTCTCATGTTCGAAACTAAATTCGAACTTACTCACTTTTGCGAGTGAAGTGAGATGAGTCGGCGAGTAAGGCGAGTCATCTCATCTCCCTCGCTGAAATAGCTGAATCTCGGCACTGGTCAAACAGAGCGCGGTCCGACGATCTTTGTAAAAATTTACAATTTGACCGTCGCGTTCTTACTTTCCCAGTAAAGTATTGACCGTCCCGTCGGACCGCGATCTGTTTGACCAAGCCTTTATCTTGTTAGGTATAAACCTACCATTAAGTTTTAACTTGGCATTACTACTTGACGCTGTTCTAAAGCCTAAAAACAAGTGCATTGTTTTAAAGAAATGATATTTCATATTGAATTATTAAATTTTAAAAATCGTTGTTCTATTAATCTAGGAAAAATATTTGTGTGCGTCGATGACGTCATTCTATGTAGGGTGACATGGTCGACATTGCACCAGTGGTACTCCATGCACCATGACAAAATCTAACATACTGACAGTTACATCCGTGTAAACTTCACATTATCTTACGTGCCTTTCCCCAAAATGTCAGTGGATCTCAGTCTGGTGCTAGTTGTTGGTACGTGCGTACATGTACAAGCCTTTTTCGTAATTTATAGTGCAAATCGAAATATTGACTTAAGTTATTTTTTTTTCTCACTTAAGTTGTGGTGCCTTTTTTTTATCAAACATCGATACAAATTATTTGTGTTGTTTTATTCATTGGTAAAATTAAATAGATTCAAATATAATTGGGTAGTTAGCGAATTATTTTGACTTGAAAATAAAGTGAGGGGGTGGTGCACTATGCACCACAATAACATGGTTCTAAATGCACCATGGTGCATTAGTAACGAATGGTTCATTTAATTTTTTAGACTAAAATCAAACGCTAATGAGCTTTTTCTGTATGCCACAAGTCCCAGATTTTGCAGTAAACAATGAGCACGAGATAAAATGTATTCTTTAAGATCCTTCTGTATCAGGAGCAACGCGAAGACAACAATCACTATACAAATTTTCTGAATATGTTTTTAAACTAAACACACGTTAATCTATTATCCGTTTAATACTATGTTCCCACCAAAACGAAATCCGAGATTTCGGTTGAAAACTTTTCATATTTTGAACTGCTGGGAAAAAATGTCATAGAAATTTAAACGAAATCTCAATAAAAACTCTGGATTTCAACGAAACCTCCAAGAAATTCTGCTACCCCCATTTGAAATTTCGAAATTTTTTAGCTGAAATCTCGGATTTCGTTTTGAAGGGAACATAGCATAACTGATATTAATGAATTTCTTAGCTGTTTTTTTTAATGTCTTGAAGAGAAATATTTAATTTATCATTTATTTACTTTTTTTTGTTATTAAGGGTATTCATGCAACAGCGTTAACTCGTCGTAATCATCGTAAAGTTGTAAACTTCGTAAATCTGTCAAATTTCCCATACAAATTGTGACATAACTACGAAGTTTAAAAGTTTACAATGTTTCCGACGACTTTACGCTGTTGAATGAATACCCTTATTATTAAATTCTTATATATTATAGAAGTGTTAAATGAACTTTCTTTGTTTTTATTCTTAAAGATACAATGAATTCCCATCTGAATAATATTCAATATCACTTGAAATGCTTGCTTTATTTTTAGATTAGTTGGTGGTGCATTGAGTACCTGCATGGTGCATTGTGGACATAAGACTGGTTCATTTAGTACCTACCATGGTACACTATGCACCATTTCACTTTTTCTGAATAATCAATTTTAGATTTAAGTATATACATAATATGCAAAAATTAACTATGCACGAATTTGTCTAACAAATCCATATAAATGATGTTAAGAAATCTAACAAAAATAATTACATTTAGAGAAACTATGACCATTTGAAAAAAGGGTGGTGCAATGTCGACCATGTCACCCTACATGATGCGCAAAGCGCTATCTTATTTAGTTGTATCATGGCTGAGACCGGTCTCAAGGTGATTTCTGGACAAGAGAAGTGGGGGGTCAGGGTTGTCGTAAGGCATTAAGAAAACATAAACATCCGACTCATGAGTCTCATTTGTTGTTGTTTCAATGTACAAAACATTGAAGTTTGTTGTTATTTATATGTGTTTTGAGGTGCCTCAAATTTTCTAACATGCTGGCTCCACCTGCCATGAACGATGCCAATGGAGCCTGTCTTGTCGACGACATGTCGAAGAAAACCAACTTTTGAACAAGACATGAACGCTGTTCAAAGCTTGCCATAAGATTTGGCGTTTCACGTGCGTGTGAGTTTTTTTCTAGTTTTCCTTGTATCTAGAGGTAGCTGGATATTAAAAAAGATTTTTCTACTGTTATCTGGAGTCTAAAGGGTGTGTATTATTGCTAAAGATAGACGTTGTGGTGAGAGGGAAATGAAACGACACGACATGAACTGCCCAGCGAGAAAAAATCTGCTGATTGCTGATTGGATTGTGGTTGCGATGTTGGGCATAGGTACTCAATGCCATCTCTGTCTCTGAGGCGATTTCAAATTCCAACAGGAAAGAAACTCCATCCAACTTCACTGTTTAAAATCCATATACTCATCGCACATCGCTGACATAACCATCATTTTTTTTTTATTTCCACACAAACTCTATCTCACCTCCTTCCACACACTACATTGCAATGAGACATATATCTTTCGCACATATCTAAACTATCCTTCTAGTTTGGTCACCAAAACCAACCAATCAACGCTTCAATTCTTTGAAATTCTCAGATAGATTTTGAGTAGCAGATTTCTTAAACGACACATTTTACTGTAACAAAAAAGGACAACAGCTGCCGTGTGGCAAAGTGATCTACAATGCTTCTCTTTTTTTCTCCTTTTTTCTATCGAACGAAAAATAAAAGTTCTTTCCTTTTCTAATTAATTCATGAAGTATAAAATTATAAAATTTATTCTGATTATAACTTGCAATAAAGAAGAGCAAATTTTTCAACTTCACAAAATTGTAACGATTTCAAAAATCAAAAAATAAATCTATTAAATAAATGTGAAGTGAAGAAAACTAGGTGTAAACGTGAAATATTGAATACGAAAAATTATAATATTATATCCGTGCGAAAACAGAAAAAACATTGAAAAATTGAAAAAGTTCTGTATAAACAAAAAAATTGGTGGACTGATTTTTCTTCTTTGCGAAACTCAGTGGTGGTAAAGTATTTTTTTTTGTCAATTGGAATCATAATAAAACTTTCATTATCTAACGTCTGCCGCAGATTAGACGCTTAAAATTATGTTTAATTGCACAGGATGCGTCTTCCTTAGGAGACACTAAAGGATTTTATTGAAACAAAAACTCAAAAAAAAAAAGAAAGGCCGCTGCACTAGTTGCTAGAATATTGCAAACTATCACTTATCGTCGTACAACAAATTGATTTAAATAAAAGTTCCATTGGATGTAAGTCTATTCAGTTTGTTAATTTATGAAATTTTGTATTGGTAACTTTTTTTTAACATATGGATTGATCATCTACTAAACTTTCTTTCATCTTTCCCAAAAATTAATTTCAGCACTAATTGGATAATAGAAGTGTAAATTGATAAAACTTGCGTAAGGACATTCGTGGTTTTGTTTTTTATTCTTTTTCTAACGAAAAAACGCATTGGAATGTTGTGCTGCATGCCAACCTGAAATTTAATATCTCTACTAACAAAAATAGTCAATCGATTTTTGGTTTAAGGTAAGAATAAGTTTTTAGAATAACACATAACATTGAATTTTGAGCTTTTGTGTTTTAACTTAATTCATTTGGTTTGTTTTTTTGTGTACTTTTATTTTAAATATGTAATATTGAAAAGCTTATTTAATTAAAAGTAGATACATCCTCGTATACCTACCTACTCACAAATCGGCAGCCATTAACTTGATCGGCCTAACTCGCAAAAAAAAAACCAAATTGACATATTGCCTATCGATGGTGATATCGTTCCCTATATATTCCAGCCGAGGCCTCAGCCGATATGCCTCTCAAGTTGTATCCAGATCGGCAAATCAAGTTGGTTGAGGTTTGGTCTTTGCTTTTGCGTTACACTTTTGAGAAGTTTTCCTAAGCCTCATAAGCATTGTATGTGGTGGTAAAAGAGATGCGATGTTGTAAATACGTTCATGTCAGCCGCAAAAGGAAAGAAAGTTTTTTTTCCACTTATCTGGCGGAGGTCCATAATAAATAAATTAAATTTAGTGGCGCAACAGCTAGTGGATAGGCAGGGCCTAGTGACTTACAACTCTCAACCATTCCTACTTGCGTTATGAATGGGGGGAATCTACAATTTTTTGCCGAGTCCGAACGGCTAGATGAGAAGCACTTATTCTAACAAGTAGGTATACTCTTGGAGGATTTGTCAGTTCCTCGCAAGAGGCAGTACCTACCTCGTGTTCTTTTTTTAGGTAGCAACGCACAGTGTGTTATTTTATATTTATTCCCTTTGCACTTGAATACATTTTGGTTGCTATTTAATTGGAAATAATGATACATATGTTCAAAAAAAAATTGTTTGTATTGCCCAGTACCTTCTTTGATTTAAATATCCCTAACTCAAAGACTAATAGACCGATTTTGATAAAACTTTAACCAATATCTTCCTAAAAGTCTTTAAAAAATTGACGTTTTATGTTTTTCTACTACATTAACATGAAAACTTCTCAAGAAATTGGACAGAATTTGAAATTTACCTTAGGTTGCACCTAAAAAAAGAAAGTTTAAGGGGGTGAGCAACTATGCGCAAGAAGTATAAATGGATTCTGAAAAAAACACGCAGGGGAATGTTCAAACCGACGAAGACATCAGGATATATTTTAAAAAACCTTTACAAAGTCAGAAAACGCAAAATTTAGCTTATAGCCTTCACTTGAAACGAAGATTTTTTCAATATTTTAAGCTTAAAGAAATTTCGGTTGTGCCTAAAAACACCAGTAATGAATACAAAAATAATAAAACAATGCATTTTGGAGGTTTGCACAGAATACCTTAAACCACTATGACCAATTCGACTCAAATTTGTTTGTTTGTGATGTAACTGTACATTAAATTACTTTTTCATGAATATTTTGTTGTTTATATGTTAAAATGCATAGGGTTCTGCTTATCATGTCACATTAAAATATTTGCGTTCCGACAACTTTCAGATTTTGAATAAAGTTCCCCTAGATTTGCAACATAGCACACTGTGCAACGGCTGGGCATCGAACCCAGACCTTCGGCATGACAGTCCAACGCCTTGCTTATCTAAATACTAACTCTTTCTTTTGTAGAAAAATTATACTTATTTTATAGTATTTTATGGATCATTGGAAAATTGTCAGCTCCTTATTCATTACAGCTAGCGTTGGCACCACAGGGGCTCTACGATCTTGCCCAACGGGTGCCATAAGCGTTTTTCTGCACCTTTTACCACTTGATCTCCACATTAAATATCTAGTATCCTGCAGTAGGTACCTTAAGACTTAAAGAATCAAATGGTTGGGTTTCTAAGCCTTATGGCCACAGCAATGTCACAAATTTGATTCCCAGTGAAACTTGTTCGACTCCCACTGACTACTGCACTCCTACAATACTTACTTACTTACTTAAGGTGGCGCTACAGTCCGGGGTGGACCAGGGCCTCAACCAACAAGCTTCTTCCAGCCGGCTCGGTTTCTAGCTAGCTGTCTCCAGTTTCGCACGCCAAGTTGGTTGAGGTCCCCTTCCAGTTGCGTGCGCCACCTTTTACGCTGTCCACCTCTACTGCGTTGTCCCACGGAGTTGGATTCAAAGACTTTCCGGGCCGGAGCATTGGTTTACATTCGCTCTAGGTGACCCAGCCATCTTAGTCGTTGGCTTTTCACTTTTGTGGCTAGCTCGGGTGTCCTTTCTTGTTGACAGCGTTAAACCCATCTTCTTGGCTTCCCTCTCAATACTCACAAAAGCACCACTGACATCACGCTTTGTTCGTCCGATTATGTCAATGTCGTCAGCGTAAGCGAGTAATTGGACGGACTTTTAAAAGATTGTGCCTCTAGTGTTGACGTGAGAGTTTTGCACTATTCTTTCAAGAACGATGTTGAAAAAATCGCATGACAGCGCGTCGCCTTGCCTTAAACCTTTTTTGACATCAAAGGTGTCGGTGAGGTCTTTGCCAAACTTGATGGAACAGCAATTTTAATATCATAGCTAGGGCATTGCTCATATGTATTGTCCAGGAGCTCGTAGAACTCATCCTTGGTGTCGTCATCTTTCTCCTCTGTGGGGGCATGCGCGCATATGAGGCTAATGTTAGCGAATTAAGCCTTGATGCGAATTGTCGTGAGGCGCTCGTTAACATAGTTGAAACTCAAGACTTCTTGCCTAAGTCTGCCTCTAACGACGAATCCACATCCAAAGAGACGCTGCCCTTGTGGTCGATAACAGTCACCGTAGTAGATATCGCAGTCTTTCAGTTTTCTCTTGCCCGGCCCATCCCATCGCCCTTCTTGGATGGCGGTGATGTCTGCTTTATAGCACTCCTACAATGAGCCTCAGTAAAGATTTTAAAGTTATATTCCCATCTAGAGAGGACTGGGATGATGACGCCGTGACGAGAGACTTCGACACATCTATCTATACTGGTGGCTCAAAGATATGGTGCTGGTTCAGGAATCTTTTCTGAGTCTCTTAACATTTCTAGGTCCTTTAGGCTAACTGATTTTGCTGATGTATTTCAAGCAGAATTACTGTCAATCAGGGAGGCATGCAATGTACTTAAACTAGACCCAAACCAAAATCGTAATGCAGCTATCCTTACAGACAGTCAAGCAACTGTTAAAGCCATTGATTCTGCTACATCATCCTCTAAATTAGTCCAGCAGTGCTGAGATGAGCTCGCAAGCCTAAATATTAACCTCAGGGTCACCCTTATCTGGGTTCCTGGCCACATTAGCATTGAGGGAGATGAAAGGGCAAATGAGCTAGCCAGGCAAGGATCAGCCCTTCACATCTCACTCGCGGAAAGAGTCAACATTCCCTTTGGAGCTGTGAAGGGCAATATATTGTCAATCTTTCTTCGTGAATCCAATCGTAGGTGGAGTAGCTTAACCAATTGCAAAATATCCAGAAAGATCAGGACCGCCTATAGTAAATCCCGAACAATTGATCTGATATGTAGACCCAGGCGAGACATAGCCAGGGTCGTTGCAGCCTGTGCTGAATACTAGCTAGTAGGGGAACATGCGGCGAGGCTGGGCATTCCCTACAATATTCACTGCCGTAGCTGTGGAGACCAGCAAGAAAAAGAAAACAGTATTTCATTTTCTTTGTAAATATCCTGCTCTTGCCAGAATGAGGGCACAATCGTTTGGAGTTCCATTTTTTGACGACCTCAACGAACTTTCCGAAACGAAAATCAAAAATTTTCTCTCCTTTCTCAACGAGACGAAATGGATATAACACAAAAATTGGTTGATTCTGCACCATGCACCCCCTCCCCCCACACCACATAGATCGTGAGCAATCGGACCATGGGCCTCTGCTGGGTTTCATGATGCTCAATGACAACAATGATCATACGGCTGGATCGTTCGCACCGAAGCGCGAAGTGGCCTCGGGCGAGTTGCGGTCCAATCGAGTGAGTGTCTTATTATCAGCCTCGCGTCTTTTGGGCCCACATTATACAGCCATAACCCAAACCCGATCTTCACTGAAAGCCTCCGTCATGCGAAGTGAGCAGACGGAGGCCCAGGAAGAAATCCCGCATCCAATCATATACCTGGAAGACCCTCTGCGAAATCATTTGAACAAACCAACAAACCATCTTTCCGAGTCCCTCTGTTGTCAACTTCTAAGCATTGAAGATGATCTTCAGAGGACGTTTACAAATCCTCACTTTCATCCACATGTCAAACGAGTGATTGGTAGGTTCAGAATTTTATTGATTGGTTCATTAAGAAAGTCCTTAAATGTTTAGATGTTGCTGAAGGAGATATGTAATAAACTTTTCGATTGGTAATCCGGAAGAACAATTTGATACTTGTGAACGCTTCTGGTTTCCATTCTCAAATCAAATACAGAAACATTTTATACCCTTATAAGAACAAGAACTGTTCAACATTCATGCCACCAATACAAAAAATTATTTTTATATTCACCCCTTTACTCAACGCCTGTCTTAATGAAAAATGTTAAAAGTTAAATAGAGGTATTACACCTATACACTAAACATAAGTTAAAATTTAATATAAAGCCCGGTTTTTAGTGCGATTTTAAAGTAGCACCCGATCTAATAGTAAACAAATTCGATGGGCTATCTCGATTTTAACACCAGAATTGGATAATTTCGACACGGTTTCTAGCTAAGATGTTTCTAGTTTCGCATGCAAAGTTAGTTAAGATTCTCTTCCACTTGCGTACGCCACCTGAGTCGCAGTCTTCCTCAACAGGGGCTTCGAAGATATAACCTGCAGATTATTAATGTCTATTAGCTCTAAGTGACCCAGGAACCTCAGTCGTTGGCTTTTTACTTTTTTTTTCGGTAGGTCAGCGTCGCTGTATAGCCCGTGGAGTTCGTTGTTCTATCTTCCAAAAACTACCCGTAGAAATTATTTATAATATAAAAAGTATTCCACAAAAATGGTCTTTTTAAAAAGAGTAATGCCTAACCTAAACTAACCATGCTTAAATCTGAATATACATATAATTTAAAAAAGAAGTACTCTGGAATTTTTGATCCTAAAGTACTAGTTTATACGCGGTGGTGACTGTGGGGCACCTTTTATATAAAGAACATTGTTGATGAACTAATAGTAGTTGTAGCCTGTAGCTTCTTAATACACTAATAAAATAAATACTCATCCATCTTACCTACAACCTGTCTGACAGGGGAATTCTATTGCTCATCGCCATTGTATACGGTGACGAAAAAATAATAGAAACTAGCATGAACTGCATGACCCCTCAAATAATCAGTATGCTCGCCTCGGCAAATGGCAGCATTACTATGTTTAGAGTTTGGACGTAGTCTACACCACACATTTTGACTTTCATCCATAAAATTGGTCCAATCCCGGAAGCTGAAAAGCACCCCAAAATCATAACTTACCTCAACCATGTTCGTAGGTCCTCATGTATTTTCGATTGAATTCCGAGTTCTTTGGTTTTCTGAAATACATTTTCCATCGGAGCCAAACAAATTAATTTTGGTTTCATTCAACCGTTGTTATTAAAAATAAGTCTGTTGAATATTTTGTTTTGGCGAAGAAAACGGCGTATTTTTATACAGTCGTCATCATCATCATCGTGTCCGGCCGCACTCCTAACTTCAATGACATCGAAGTCCTACAAAGAGAAGAGAACCAGAAGAAGAGATTTATGATTAAAACTCTTCATATCATGAACACACACAACACCATCAACAGAAGAACCGATATGGAGAATGTTAGTCCACTTTACAAACACTTGCTTGAAAAAAGAAGATATTGATTGTTAGGAACATGTATATTAGCTTGCATGTCACTTGTTAGCCTTACTTCAAAGTGTTATAGTCAGCTAGAGAGTTTTGTTGTGTATTTTTTACTATATAAATGTAATCATTGTAAGTTTTTAAATTTTTTTAAAATTTGTATTCATGTAATGTGTTACTAATTTGTTGATTAATTATCAATGTAAATAAAGCTATGCTTTTTGGTTTTACACCTGATGATGTCCATAGACATGGACGAAACGTCGTAAGCAATTGTTTCATTTATTGACCTAAAGCCAAAAAACAAATATATACCATCATCGTGTCCTGTAACCCCGGCTGGGGCATAGGGCGTCAACAAAACGTCTCCATCCTTCACGGTCTGCTGCAAGGTATTTTAGCTGTGGCCACGTCTTTCTCTTGGATTCTGCTTCCGCTAAGACAGTTGATTTCCATGCTGTTCTTGGTCTTCCAACCCGCCGTGCACCCTGAGGATTACATTCAAATGACTGATTTGCAATTTCATTGTTTGGTTACCTCAGGGTGTGACCAATCCAACGCCATTAACGCTTTCTTATGTCGATGTCCAGCCGCTCTTGACTTAACCTGCGTCACAATTCCTTGTTTGATATTATTTGTGGCTAGCGAATCTTAAGGATGTGGCGAAGACAGCGATTCCCAAAAGCCTGCAATTTCCTCCAAATGGTAGACGTGACTTTCCAGGTTTCACAAGCATATAACAGCACTCGATTAAAGGCCTTCTCAAAATCCACGAGCATGAGGTAAAGCGGTGATTGAAATTCCATCGACTGCTCGAGTACGATACGCAGGGTGTTGATATGGTCGACACACGATCGACCACTGCGGAAGCCAGCTTGATGCCTCTTGAGTGTAGACTCGATTCTATCCTTTATTTGCTCGAGAATGATGGTTGCCATTAGTTTTGGGAAAACGGACAACACGGTGATACCACGCCAATTGTTGCAATTCTTAAGGTCACTTTTCTTTGGCAGCTTAACAATCACACCATACTTCCAGTCATTGGGATAGCTATCATTTTCCCAGATGATTTGTATCAACGTATGTAAAATACTAGCCGCTGTTCCGGGATCGGCTTTCAGGAATTCAGCTGGTATTCCGTCAAGTCCAGCTGCCTTGTTGTTTTTGAGGAGATTTATTGATGTTTGGATTTCTGATTCTGACGGGAATTTGATGTCAATACACCTATAGGACCTGCTAATCTCGTTTAGTTGGGGCACATCAGCACTCTGCTCAACTGAATCCTCATTTAGCAGGGCACACAAATGGTCCTTCCATCTGCGTAGCTGATCCTTAATTGATACCAAATGTGTGCCATCCACATCCATTACAGGATGATTGGTGTTGCTTTTTTTCCCAATAACATCTTTGGCTATTTAGTACAATTCCCGGATATCTCCTCTTCTTGCAGCGTTTTCCGCATTATCTGCGAGTCCATCTAACATCACCCTCTTGTCACGTCTCACACAGCGATAGACCATCTTATGTGCAATGCGATACTCGCTTCGCAATTCAGCCTTTCGTTGAACATCTGCTTAGGCATTTATTTGCATTTTCAACGATTTGCGAAGTTCGATTTTATCCCAGGTGTCTTGGGATATCTAAGAGTCCCTAGCTCTCGTCCGCTTGGGTACAGTTTCGGATCCAGCTTCCATAAAAACACTATTTAGTTTAATGACGAGGCTCTGTCGTTAAGGTTGGTGACATAGTTTCGTCATATGTTGGGGTCATTCAAAGAATTCGTAATGAATTTTTAGCTCCTTGCTGCATCCTGCGCTGGTTTTTGTACGGCAGTGGTTCGTGGTTTGAGACTAATCAGAACCAAATGGTGGTCGCTTCCCACATCGGCATTTCTTATACTCCCGGACATCACACATTGACTTTCTCCACCGCTGCTGAATCATATATGATCAATTTGGTTTTCGGCTCGACCATCAGGACTCACCCAGGTAATTTTGTTGCATGTTTAAATACAGTCCCACCTATCACAAGACGATTCGCGTTACAAAAAAGTCGACAAGCAAGTTACCATTTTCGTTCCGTGACCCGAAGCCATTTCTTCCCATCACGCGTTCCAGCCCGTAGCTGTCAACCGAATTGGGCGTTGGGGTCTCCCATGACGACTATGATGTATTCTTTCGAAACACTCTGTAAACCGAGTTAAGATGAGTGTAGAACGCGGTTTTGTCTTCCTCGGTCGCTTCATTTGTGGGGGCGTAGCACTGAATAATTGTGACGTTACGGATTTTTGAACGAAACCTTGCTCTCATTTATCCCACAGAAATAGGCGCCCCTCTCCACTTGGTTTCGCTTATGCCCAGGATATGGTGTCTTGATTGACTCTCGTACATGAAAGATGCCGCACCCCCAAATGCGATGTGCGGTTTACTGCAACCAAAGCTGCAGAAGGATTTTCCATAAAAAGATTACCTCTTGGGGACTCATTTCCATTTGTTGTCATAGTTCATGTATTTGCATATATCCTTCCACCATGGTGTTTTCCGAGATATGATTAATAACATACATAAGCTCAGATTTGACAGGCACACCCGCCTTTTGTATGGTCAAACACATAACTGCTCGAGGCCGCCCACAATGGGAAAACAGACGCCTTTGGTAGCCGCCCAATATGGGTTACAGACGCTACTTGCTGCTGCCTTTGGCCTTTAAAAAAAAGGCTCCTACGCCACCAGACTATCATGCCGTTGACCACCACCTGCAGTTCATCCGCCTTTAGAGGATGAACTGCAGGACAAGTTTGTACCCTGACCTGATCGCTGGATTCTCTGCTTATCCCGGTATCCATTCGGTCCCCCTGCACGTTAGCGTTACCCGCTCTCTTCCAAGTGGAGGTTTGCTTAGGGATTTTCCTTTCATTGAGCCTAGGGCCGAAGTGGTGTCATAGCATTCTCCAGTACTTTTAGAGTCGTACTAAAATTTTATCAAAACGTATTTAAGTTTTTCGTTTTCTGACTCCTTTTTTGCTTTCAAACTTGAATGGAGAGCCGTCCACATCTTCTTTTCACAATATATTAAGGCTTGCGTTATTAAAACCATTATTTTTAAATTTTATAACTTTTTTTTAGTAAATTGTGTTCGACACTTGAAAAATGTACTCCGCGACCCATTTTCATAAAATTTCGTTAACAGTTCACAGTTTTTATTATGACTAAAACACTAGTCATAATAAAGCCCTATTTCAATCAAAATTAAATGCAAATTTATATAAAAATCTCAATGTACCGTGCTGACACAGATTCATTAGTTACTTAATTTTTAGATTTTACCGTTGAACTTCTAAATCAAATATCGGTCATAATTTGTTTGTTTTATTAATTCGTTACAGATGCATCAACAAACTCGGCCAACGAGTTTTGTTAAATTGCCCTAGGCCCACCAATTACAGTTTGAATGATGTTCACGCCCATTCGAAATCTTATCACATACATACAAAAAAATGCTAGCGGCTCTACTTTTTTTGGAGGAACTTCAACGGACACAGAACTGAGTGAAACTGCTGCCACCATAATGGAGAGTGAAATGATTGAATCAAATGAAAGCCTAGTACCCACAGAGGTAACTACAGAACTAGAACCAACATCATCGCTTAAAGAGCCAAATCTGAATGAAAATAATAACCATACAAATGAGAATGAACTTCTCAAAGAAAATAGCTCATTTGTGAGCACAGATCCTAATCCAGATCCACTGACACAAAAAACTGATTATAACGACGATGTTTACTTGGAGGAGGGTGATGAAGAAGAAGAGGAAAAAGATATATTTTTAGACTTTCCACCTGAGGCAGAAAATGATGTTGGCTTTCCTGTGAGTGAGGTGATTGTTCTAAATGATCCAGATTTGAATGTATCAATGAATTCAGATCCAGCTGCAGATCCTCTAGCATTAGATGAATATAATGTTCATTTAGGTGTTAATTCGCCTAATCCCTTGGACTCATCAACAGAGGGTGATGTCCTTTTTGTTGTAGATATAGAAGAAGTTGTTGGCCAGGCTCCGAGGATAATCGATGAGGTTGAAGATTCGAGGCAATTGACAGCAGTAAAGTCCACGGAAGAACAGGAGTTGCGCAGTGATGGTTCAGATTCTGGACTGGGTTCGGAGACATCAACTTTGCAAACAACTGTGACTAGTGTAACAGATACCAGTGTTGGCTCAATAATGTGTACATCGCCAATTGCCGAGAAAATTCCTCTGAGATCAAATTTAAAACGACACATTCAAGATGTTGTCGATGGGGGCAGTCAACAACTCCAAAAGAAACCAAGAAGATCAATTAATTTTGACGGCGTTAAAGTCTTCTACTTCCCACGCATCCAGGGTCATGGATGTGTTCCGTCGCAAGGTGGATGTACCCTTGGTATGGGTGCTCATCACATTAGTTTTAAAACATTTAGTTTGGCCGAGCACGCAGCGGAACTTAGACGTGCTCATAAATTGCAATTGCAAGAAATAAATCCGCGCGGGTCTTCGAGTGAAGAATCGGATAGCGATGACGAACTCAGCGAAGGTAGTGGATCAGATTTAGATGCCGAGACAAATGGTTTCTTGCAACCGGTTTCACCAAAACAACGAAGAGTATTGCTGAAAGTGGCTGGTATAAGGAAAATCGATCCGAATGAAAAAATCGAATGCCGTGACATAAGAAATTCGAGGGAAGTTTGTGGTTGTGTTTGTAGGGACTTTTGTGATCCGGATACGTGTGCGTGCAGTCAAGCCGGAATCAAATGTCAGGTGAGAATAATATTTATGTAAATTATTATAAACAATTAAACGAAAAACTGATGCAGGAGTACAATTTGTGTAAATTCACAAACGCATCGTTGCAGCAATGATGCATAATTCTTCCGCCAAACATTCATAAATGCATCAAACTCGCATCACTTTTTGCGTAGCATGTTCATTAATGCAAACTTGCATCAAGTGATGCGCAAACTTCAAACAAATTAGAATCAAGAAAATTCTTGATGCGTTGTTGCTGATGCATTTGTATCAGTATCAGCTGCGTTGCGCATCAGCATCGCAAAAAAGCAGTGATGCGGAAACATTTGACGTTTATGAATTTACACTTTAGCTTAAAACTATGATTAAAAGAATGTTGATACTAGGATTACCTTTTTTGGAATCATAACTTCTTCGTGTCATTCTTACCTTTTCATAAAAAGAATGCATAGACAGGTTATGAATGAAATGGGTTTTTCAATTTTTAAAACATTTGTTTAGTATCTTCCAAAATGTTATTCCTACTGCTTTTTGTAAACATTCAAATTATAAGATGAACATTTAAGTCTGCTAATACGTTACATTGGCGTTAAAAAAAAAAAACAATATCTCATAGTCTTGAATGCCGTAAGATGTGATAAATGTGTGATAACATTTATATTTTTTTGCATTTCAACTCCGGCAGTAAGAATGTAATAATCAACGTGTTTGTGACTTTTTGGACTACATCCACATCTTAGTTCGCGGTTGTATCCTCTGCCTTCCCCTCACACAAGACCAAATATCTGTGGAAAAATATTATAAGCTGGATATATAACAAGAAATGTTTGAAATCGCAAGCAAAGGAATAGATTTCTGACATTGATCAAAAGTACACTAAACCATTGTTTCTTACCTATACGGAAAGGAATAGACACCCTTTAATTGGAAATTAATGAATATAATAAGCTCTTGAAGCTTTTAGAGAAACAACTTATTTCAATAAGGTTCTAAACAGAATAATAATATATTTTATATTTTATAGGAAACATAAATATAAACCTACTATAAACAAATAAACAAAGTGCTAGATGAACTAAATAAGCACAATAGATTCTTCAAGGTTTCAACACCCCCACTAGGATCTATCTTTTCAAACCCATTGATCTAGCACAGTAATTTGATTTTTCAGTTGGTAGTCCTTTAGTTAAAATATCGGCAACCATTTCAGAAGTCTTTAAATAAGTTAATTTGATTAATTCTTCATTGATGACATCTTTAACGAAATGATGCCTGACATCTATGTGTTTGGTCCTTGCGTGATAAACATTTGTGGTAGTTAAACAAACTGCACTTTGATTATCACAAAATAATATAATTTTTTCTTGTAAGTCTGGTAATAATTCCTTTTTAAGTCCGGTAAGCCACAATGCTTCTTGAATAGCCGTACTTAAAGACATATATTCGGCTTCTGTGGTCGATAAGGCCACAGTAGGTTGTTTTCGGGAACACCAAGAAATCGCACCACCTTGCATTTTAAAAATATAGCCTGTGACGGATCTCCTGTCGTCAATATTTCCAGCACAATCTGCATCACAAAATCCAGTTATAAGAGAATTACCTTGATCCTTCTTAGAATAGCAAAGTTTCAAGTCTGCTGTACCTTTAAGATATCTCAAGATTCTTTTTGCTGCTATCCAGTGAGCTTTACCTGGATTCTGATTGAACCGACTAAGGTTATTCACCGCATAGCTAATGTCTGGTCTTGATACTTGTGCAGCAAACAGCAAGCTTCCAATCAATTCCTGATATGGAATCTTGGACATCTCTTCTCTTTCCAATTTCGTCTGTGGCGACATATTTGTACTCAATTTTTGGTTATAATCCATCGGTGTTGAACAAGGATTGCAACTTGTTAATCCAAAACGATCTATCAGTTCCTTTATATATTTTTCTTGGTCTATGCAAAGTTGACCGTTTGCTCTGTCTCTCTGCAACCGAAGACCCAAAAAAGAATTTGCAACTCCAATGTCCTTCATGTGAAAACGCTTCATTAAACTTGCTTTTAGACGATGCTTCAGTTGGGAATGATTATCCAGGATAAGCAAATCATCAACATAAATTGCCACTATTAAAATTCGTCCATCAAGCCGCAAATGGTAGATACATGGATCCAACTTGGATTGCTTCATCCCAAATTCTTTTAAGGCATGATCTAATTTTTGGTTCCACATACGAGAAGACTGTTTCAAGCCATAAATGGATTTCTTTAAGCGAAGCACCTTCTCTCCATTTCCAAATCCTTCAGGTTGTCGTATGTAAATCTGTTCTTTTAGATCTCCTTGTAGAAAAGCCGTTACAGCATCCATTTGCTCTATGTCGAGATTTTCTTTTACAGCTAAAGCTAACAGAAATCTAATGGATTCGAATCGCACCACCGGAGAAAAAGTCTCTTCGTAGTCAATTCCTTTTCTCTGACTACATCCTTTAACTACTAATCGAGCCTTGTATCGAGCTATTTCACCGTTTACATCCACTTTTGTTTTAAATACCCACTTTGTATTTAGTGTCTTCCTTCCAGGAGGTAAATCGGCTTCTTCCCACGTTTGGTTCGCTAGCAAGGATGCGTATTCGTTATTAATCGCTTCTCTCCAATTTTCTCCGTCTTTTCTGTTAATAGCTTCTTGATATGTCAACGGATCAGTCATATTATTGCTACTTGCAATATATGTTACGTAATCATCAAAGTTTCGAGGTTTTCTTGCTCTCTCAGATCTTCTTAAATTTTCTGATATTGTAGGCACTTCAACACTTTTGGGTACATAGTCTTCATCTGAATAAAATTCATCCTCTTCAGATTCTTCAGTTGTCTCGGCTGAATTATCCTCAGTAGTATCTACAATAACCGCAGTTTCATTTTCTTCAGCAATATCCACTCTACTTTCTTCTTCATGGTTGGGACTGTTGACTATAGTATTTTCCAGACTATTTTCGCCATAACATTCAAGAGAAGTCTTCTCAGATTCCCCCACTGAACTTTCTAGGTATGAAGAGAAAAAATTAGTAACGTTTTTTTTCTCAATTACCTGTCCAAAAGGCTTATTTTCCAAACAGATAACATCTCGGCTTTTTATCAAACATCTTTTATCTGGATCATATACTCTATATGCCTTGGAATTTTCGCAGTATCCAAGCAGTACACACTTCTTTGATTTTGAATCCATCTTCTTCCTCTTTTGTTTTGGAACGTGAACCATAGCTGTTGATCCAAAGACTCGCAGGTGACTCACATCTGGTTGTTTGCCGGACCAGATTTCTTCAGGTGTTTTATGTTCCAATATTCGACTTGGAGTTCGATTCATCAAATAAGCTGCGTATGAAATTGCTTCTGCCCAAAAACTTTTCTCCAATCCAGAATCCAAAAGCATACATCGAGCTTTTTCAATCAATGATCTGTTCAGCCGCTCTGCTTTCCCATTCTGTTGAGGTGTGTAAGGCACTGTTGTTTGGTGACGAACTCCACATTTTTTAAGATATTGTAAAAAGCTTTCATTACAATATTCGCCACCATTATCTGTTCGCAATGTCTTTATTTTCTTTCCGGATTCATTCTCCACTAAATTCTTGAATTCCACAAATTTATCCTTGACTTCTGATTTGGACTTCAGAACAAATATAAATGTCTTATGCGAAAAATCATCCAAGAAAATAAGAAAATAACGACCACCTCCTAGCGACTTCTCTTCAATTGGTCCACATACATCAGAATGAATCAATTCTAATATCTCTTTTGATCTTGATTCTGATAATGGAAATGGTTGTCTGGCATGCTTTCCTTCCAGGCATTTGATGCACTGTTCCATTTTCGAATCAACAAAATCGATTCCTGATACACATCCTTTTTGCATCTTGACTAAGGTTTCTTGACTTGGATGTCCTAGTCTGCGATGCCACAGTTCGTACGAAGCCTTCTGTTCAACTAGCATGTTGATTGCATTTGAACTTGAAATAGGTCGATCCAATCGATAGAGTTTCCCATTTACACGACTTCCAGTAGCGATCAAACTTCTTTTGTCCCAAATTGTACATTTATCAGTTTTGAACTCAATCTTATAGCCGTATTTTGTCATCTGGCTAACTGATAAAAGATTCGCACACAGATTCGGTATATACAAGACATCTTTGATCGTAACAGTCAATGGTACGCCTTTTACCAAAATTTCTAGTTCAACATCTCCTCTAGCTTCGACATTTAAGTTAAAATTATCTGCAACTGTGACTTCCTCTCGCTTGACTTCGGATTGATTCTTCATCCAATCTTTGCAATTAGTCATATGTTCTGATGCTCCTGAATCTATATACCAATTAGTGACGTCTTCCGAATTCATTCTTGCCATAAACGATGTAAAAAGAACTTGTTTTCCATTTCTACGATTCTTGAATTTACCTTCTACTGCTTTATGATTTGTTGGACAATTTTTAGCAATATGTCCTTTTTCTCCACATTCGTAGCATTTGGGTGCCATTGAAGGTCGTTTATTTCCTTTATGGAAAGTTCCTTTTCTAGCATTTTGACCATAGAATACCATTCCGTCATTTCCAGATTCACCATCCTCGTCCTTAATATCTTGCAATAGCTTCATCTTTATTGTATCAGCTGTTATTTGTACCCCTGAACTTTCGATACCCATTATCATAGGCTTATATCGATCATCAAGCCCAGCCAATAACAAAGAGCCAATCCATTCATCAGATACCTTCATACCGATAGAATTTAATTTATGAGCCGTTGAAATCATTTGGTTCACATATATTTCCACAGAACCACATGCCTTCAAATTGATGCTCAGCAAAGATTTGAGCAAACCAACCCGTCTGGTTAAACCGTTATCAGCAAAAGCTGCTGCAAGTCGGTCCCAAACCTCTTTTGCGGTTGATGCTTCCTTAACATGGACATAATTGATAGGCTCAACCAGTAAAATTATTTTTGATTTGGTTTTTGCTATTTTCTTTAAATTTGTTTCGACTCCAGTCACGCAATCCCATAGGTCTTCATGAATTAGAAAATTCTCGACAGCAAATTTCCAATCTTCGTAATTTTCTCTCCCTTTGAGCTTATCAATTCCTGGTATCGATGATGATGCCATATTCTTCAAAAAAGCTATTTCTCTAAATAATTATTTTTCAGTTAAATTCCGTGTTATATTTCCCTCAGCGTTCCTGGGCCCATAACCAATTGGAAATTAATGAATATAATAAGCTCTTGAAGCTTTTAGAGAAACAACTTATTTCAATAAGGTTCTAAACAGAATAATAATATATTTTATATTTTATAGGAAACATAAATATAAACCTACTATAAACAAATAAACAAAGTGCTAGATGAACTAAATAAGCACAATAGATTCTTCAAGGTTTCAACACCTTTTATACGGTTTTGTCATGTCTTCACCCTACCTTAACGCACTAGCTCTTTGTTGCATCTTATAAATTTGGCTCTTTATAATTAAAACGATAAATTACAACGTCAGTCTTCATTTGCTATGTACATTATACACATTTATATAACTTAAAAAACTTTTTATTTTATGAAAATTATTGTCTTCTAGGTTGATCGGGCTATGTTTCCCTGTGGCTGTTCACGTGACGCTTGTGGCAATGTCATTGGTCGTATTGAATTCAATCCATCTCGAGTAAGGACACATTTCATTCACACAATTATGCGTCTTGATATGGAAAATCGACAGCAAAAACGCACTGACGAACTGAGCTCTCAACTTGTGGCCTCATCATCATCATCACATTTGGTTTATAATAATGTTCCTGCTTTAGCGAGTAGCAGCACAACAGTTACAAGCACTTATAACCCTATGTCCAGTTATAATAGTCTGGACCAAAGTTCTAATGAAGCCTACCATCATCATATGCATCAGCAGTATAATGTGTATAACAACCATATGCCACAAACACATCCTGCCAGTGGTCTATGCGTCCAATTGTCCCCCTCGATCGGAGTGATTGGAGCGCCAACAGCCCCATTGCCCCCAACGCACAATATCTATGCCAATACTACGACCACTACCACCACAGAACCGGACAGCATAGCTCTGAACGGTGGAAATCTGCATTATCAAGATGGATCAATTTATCCACCGGTTATACCGCCTGTTGTAACTTATGGTGATATTTTAACACCCTACGCTAACACGGCGCCATATGAGAATACCAGTAGCACTTATTCGTCATCAAATGTGTACAATAGCTATCACAGTCCTCACCACCAAAGCAATCATGTTCAGCCGCAACAACCGTTCTTGGGCTATACCACTGCTTGCAATGGTGATATGTCTGACTTCAGCGAAACCCACAACAGCTTCATCAGTTTGAATACGCCCGACGCTAGCTCGGCTCGATTGTCAGCAATAAATGATTTATTGCACAGTACTCGAAACACCACGGCGGCGTTGGTTGCAGTTTCACCTCTGGAGACAAACATGGTTCAATGTGAAGTTGGGCCACATGATCAGTTATCAGATCTACCAGTATCAGATATTAATGAAAAAACAATTGAAGAATGCAAAACAAGTCTTTTACATTCTGACATTATTAGAAGACCAGAGACACCTCCAGATGAAGAACTTCCACCGGAAATTATTGAAAATAATGAAGTGGTCAAAGAACTACTACCCAATACAGCTAAAGATCTCGAAATAATGACGGAAAACCTATCTGAAGTCATTGAAAATAAAGAACCTACAGATCATCATGTAGTGGACCCGAAAGAAAGTGAGCCACCGCCAGAGGAAATGTTGCAAGCTAATGTGCCCACTTGCGGCATGGTTGATAAGTCGGAAAGTAATTCGACCCTAAATGGCACAAGCGATCTTTATGTCGACCTCCCTACGAAACCAGAGGAAAGTGCCGTCAACAACACAACAAGTCCCCCAATAGTCGAGACCGCATCGGCTTAGGCACCCCACCACTTCCGCTTTCTTTGCTCAACCCCATGCAAGACTTTGTTTCTCCATACAGCGCCCATAAAGAGCGCTAATATATTTCTGTGATTAAAATAATTTTTTGGGCGCGCTTATTATTTTTGAAAAAAAAAATACTTTTAAAAATTTGCTTTGCGTCCATATTCCTAAGCTAAAACAAACAAAAAGTTGACAAAGACGGTGTTGTTTTGGGGATTAGTCGTCCTCAATTGGCGAGAGTTGTTGTTGATGCCACTAAAACATCTTTCCATGATTTGAATAACAAACACCTTTCAAATAATATTTTAACTTAATATGTAAATGTCTTTAATAAGAGTTAAACCTATCGATTCGGAATTACCATTCCGAGGTAAGTTCATCATTTCTTTTTCTTTTTTTCTAAATTTTATTTGAAATACAATTATATTGTTCTCGTTATTCCTTTTGATCATTTACTTATGTTTTTTCATACTCTTTTACTGTTCCAGTAAGGCATTAATTTAAAATTGAAAAGTTTTCATCATTAAAATCAAGAATTAAAAAAAAAAAATAAAAATAATAGTAATAGTAATAAAACTTGTTTTGTAGTGTCAACTTTAATAATTATTCTTGTTTTAAGTGTTAAACATTAAAGAAAAAAAGTAAAATAATGATACAATTCAAAGGTATATAACTTTATTGAATTCTTATAAAATAGATTTTATATAGAACACATTTTAAAATGTGTATTTTGATGTATAAACATAAAAAATGCATTTTATGTATAAAATTAATTATCCTGTAAATTTAATTAAATACAAATATTTTAAAAATAAATTACACAAACATCCTCTACAATTTTGTAATATAAAAATATCATCAAATAAGGCAAAAGGCAAAATCAAATTTAAAGTATACTCAGATTTTGGGTGTGAGTGAAGAAGTTTAGGCGTCGAAAGCTTCATAAAAGGCCATTAAAAATCAAGGTCTTACAGTCCACAACCGAAGCCTAAGTGATTAAACAGTGCATCGAAAAAAATATGAATGCAACTACTAAGGTGATCGTACTAGCCAAAAATGGCTTTCACCCCTCCCTATATCAAATATCACGGAATCCGAGACCATTTGACGTATAGTTCGCCCTGCCGGACCGTTTAAAAAACTCTAAACTCTGAATGAAAAACTGTTTTTTTTTTAAACAGTCTGGCAGGGCGAACTATATACTCAAATGATCTCAGATTCCGTTATATGGGATCCGAGGAGCTTATCTAGGGAGAGGTGGAAACCAATTTGAACTAACGCGATTAACCTTGAAGTTGCATTCATATTTTTTTAAATTCACTGTTTATCACTAAGGCCTGTAAGACTTCGAGTTTTTGAAAAGTCTTTTATGAAACTTTCGACGCCTATACTTATTTTTTGTTTGCTATCAATCACACCCAAGTCTCGGTCTATCTATTTTTATACCGAAAATGTGCATTTAAATGAACCATATTTTAAGTCAGTGTCCATCACGCTTAAGAAGAATTTTCTGCCTCTCTTAGAGATTAGAAAGACTTTTACTTAAATCTTTTCAAAACAATTTATTTAAGCAACAAAATACATAATGTAGGTATATATTTGTCATATCACAAATGAAAATAAGTTAGATTTAATCTTCTGCAAAAATAACTCCAATTTGTTTTCTAATTGAATCTTCAATGTGAGCCAACAATAAACTCTCACTATGAGGCATTTGATCACTTTGAAGTTTTCCCTCCATGATACACTTTCGAACTTCTTCTGCTTCGTATCGGAGTCCTTCAGAGTTTAAAAAATTTGTTTTATATTTGCCTTTGGGTAAGGTCCATTTTTTTTCATTGCCATCTACTTCAATTATAGTTGTTGGACACCAAAAGTTCAGAATCTAATAAAAAAATATAATTTTTTTTTAAGTTTTTCGATTTGTTAACTTTTTTTATAAATATTTATACTCATACAGTTATTTGACCCTTAGAACCTTTAATAATTGCTTTGTTTTCTAGTTCCTTTTTAGCGCTTGTTTGAATTTTAGCAATTCTTCCACCAGAATATTCCAACTCGGCATTAATGCACACATCAACTCCTTCGGCATTTAATTCTCCAGTTGCTTTAATTGATATCGGAGGCTCTTGGAATGCCCATTGAGATGCTTGAATAACATATATACCCAAATCGAGAACAGTTCCACCTCCTAGTTCTTTCTTCCTGCATAGAAATCAGAACAAATATGCTTAGTTTGGGAGAAGAGATCTGGCTAGTGGTTACAACTTATGTAAGACTTTTCTAAATAATACTATCAAATGTTTATTATATAGTTTTTTATCTTAAACAAATAAAAAGTATCTATAAACAAAAAATGTAGATATCTACTCGAACTAACAACCACTTCAATTTTTGTTATCACAAAACAAAATTGCAAAACTATTTACAATTTCACATTTTCATCTATGTATATGTGGAAACGCATTTACTCACTGTAAGCGATCGATTTTTGTTAAATCAAATCCAAAACAAACATTTACTTCTTGAATAGTTCCTAAAGCTCCAAGTGCTATCTGTTTGCGAACGTATTGATAAGCTGGAAAGAACCGAGACCAAACGGCTTCCATAAGGAATAATTTCCGACTCTTGGCATACGCAACGAGTTGCTGAGCCTGCTTTTCATTCATGCAAAGTGGTTTTTCTATTAGAACGTGTTTTCCATGCTTCAGCATTAGCATGCCAATTTCGAAATGTTGTGGATTCAGGGCACCAATATAAACAACATCTAAAAGAGGCAAAAAAAAAAACAAATTAATAGATGGTCTTTTGGTTTTTTTTTAAATACTCAGACTCACCGACATCGGATGACTTGGCAAGTTCTTCATAATTTCCAAATGCATTTGGAATCTCATGAAGTTTTGCGAACTCTTCTGCACGTTCCTTATCGCGGGCCGCTATAGCTGCAACCATATGCTCATTGGTAGGTAAGGTACTAAGACCAGTGACAAAATCGTGACTTATTTTACCAGCCGACACGATTCCCCAACGTAAAGCCATATTTCAATTCAAACCAAATTTAGCTAAGCGAATGCTTCTGCAATTGATTGCAAACTGTATTTTATAGATTTTAAATAAGGTGGCTAGGTCAATGTTTAAGTTATCAGCTTGTTGGAGATAAACACATAAATAATAAAATGCACGACTGGATCGCACGTACTTGCTCTTATGTTCAAGTTGTGTGGGGCTTAAGAACTTTAAAAAATATTCAAGTAATTATAGAAAAAGTATAAAAAGCATTTAAATCGTTCTATTAATTGTATAAACAGTCTGATAAATAACTTAGAGCTCAAAAAAAAGTATGCCATTTGATTACTTGAAAAAATATGAATATATGCAAAAAAAAAATTTAAAATCGTTGGAGCCGTTTTCTTAAAAATTAATTTTTTATATATAAAATTTTTGTAACAATTTTCAAAAAAAAAATTGGTATGCCAATTTTGAGTATATATTAATATACATTTAAAACTGAAAATTCAAATTAATTCATCAACCCGTTTTTGAAATATTGAATTTTCAAAAAAAAAATTTGAATCTTTTTTTAAAAATCCAAAATTTACTTTTTCAAAAATTTTGGTATGCAGTTTTATTTATATTCTAACAAAGCTTTTGTGAAAAAAATTTTATTTAGATCGGTTGAGCGGTTAATGAGAAAACCAAAAATCAAAAAAACCGTTATATGGCAGGTACCGTTAACAAATGTTTTTGGTGATTTTTTTTCATACTAAAAGGTACATCATATCTACAGTAATACACTGATTTTTTTTTATCAAAATCGTTGGAGCCGTTTTTGAGATAAATAAGCTTTTCTTTAACGGTTGTATGGCAAGTACCGTTATTTTTTGAGCTAAAAAAAAAATTTCAATTTCCCCTCTGGAGAGTTACAAAAAAACCTTAAGTTCAAAATTTGAAGAAAATCGCTTCAGTGGTTTAGGCTGTAGGTTGAGGTACGGACAGACAGACAGACAGACAGACAGACAGACAGACAGACAGAATTGTGCCACCCACTTTTTTCGTGTTCTCTATCATCGTAATGTCATGTTTGATTGTTATCTCGAAATTTTTTTTTGCACGAATCCAAAACTTGCCCTATAGTACCTATATCGCAAGTAAAAAATAATAACAGTAATTTGAAGCGGCAGCGATAACAGCTCTTTTTTATTTTGTCAGGTAAAGTGGTGTATCTGAAGATTTGTTGCTGATTTGGATCTACAAAAGAAAGCTCACCTTTTTTCTATAGGTTTTAGGGTTTGAAAAATGGAAACATAAGGTAAGTCTCGGAGAGGCGAGGGTCTCAACTCTTCAGTTCAAATTCTACACGCAGTAAGCCAAACTGGTAGGAATAGGAATATCTGGCGAACAACGGTTGATAGTGCTTTGCTTTGAAAGCAAACGTTTAAATTCTAATTTAAACAAAGTCTGGGGAAAACAATATTGCTGGTGTGAAGTGGCCAGCATAATCCCCTGACCTCAACCCCATTAGGAATGCCTGGGAAATTTAAGATCAGAGAATTAATGGCACGAAATTTATACTGCATCCTTCAACAATCTCAAATTGCCTAGAGTATTATGCTCATACATAAAATTAACAACCTAATTGCATCCACGCCTTGTCGATAAGGCGTTGTAATTGATTTTCACATTCGAGATTTTTATTCACCCCTTTTTTTATAACTATGAGCGCACTAAAGGGGTTGTGACTACCCTTAAAATGATTGAACACAGTGCTAGTGTTAGGAAAATAAGGAAGGATTTAAAAGGAGATACCGACGTACATTGGTTGTGAAATTCTGAATATAAAAATGGAAGAGAAAAACAGAGCCGGGTAATGCATTCCACATTCGTGTGGTTCGGTTAAAAAAAGAATCTCTCTGAACGTCCGAAATTGGGCTCAAGGGTAAAATGATGTGCATTCCTAGTGCGAATATTACGATGGAATTGTTTTAGGGGAGGAATGCAACTGGCTATTTCGCTTGAACACTGTTTATAAAAATAGCGAAAAAGTAAGGCGAGGCATGAAACACTACGTCGATGTTCAAGAGACTCGAATGATTCGGTTATAGTAGTATCACCTATCATTTTTAAAACTCTGTTGTGGATACGATCCAAGATGGGTTATGGGAGCTCCGACCCAAATGTGAGAATTGTATTCCAGCCTGGGGCGAATGAAGGCTTTATAGATTACAGCCAGATCAGAAGGGGAGACAAATTTTTTGCATCTTCGAAGAAAACCTAAACACTGCAGCATTTTTGGCGACGATGAATATGTGATTGTTCCACAGAAGGTGATCTGTGATGCACATACCCAGAACTGAAAGCTGCTCAGTTTCTTCGATACAAGTACCACTCATGGTTAGCGGCATTGGGGACTTGTTCTGCGTCAGAGACAGGAAACAGCATTGAGTTTTTGAAGCATTAAATTCTACACGGTTTTTAATTCCCCACTGGATAATGCTGTTAAGATCAGAATTTAATGATCTTATCATGCGCTGCCGCTCAAGTTCCACATTCGAAGGACAGGGATGTGAATCAAGAAACGAATATGAAAAGCTGAGGGTGCTGTCATGAGAAAAACAATTTAATGGATTAGAAGTTTCAGACAAATCATTAATGAAAATTAGAAAGAAGGAGACAAAACGGAGCCCTGGGGCACACCAGCATTTATTTTATGAATATCAGACTTGAAACCATTATATATAATAGAATACAACTTGCATTGAACTGTCCAAAAGGTAGTTTCTAATCCAACGAAGAAGAGATTCATCAATACCAAATGCACGCATTTTCGATAAGAGAGCTTGGTGCCAAATTCTATCAAACGCTTTTGAAATATCAAGTGCAACAATCTTACTCTCTCCAAAACGATGTTAAGATTTGTTCCACTGTTCGGTGAGATATACCATCAGTTCACCAGTGGACCTATTGCTCAGTTTAATAATGTTGTATGGATGTTGAAATTGTATGTTTGGTTTGAAGGTAAAAAGAATGTTTTTGTTGTAGTTTATAGATCACCAAGCTCGTCAATAACTGAATTCTTTTGTTTTTATGAGAGATGGTATGCGGAGCATTTAGAAAATGAAAGAAATATTATAGTGATTGGTGATTTTAATATTGATTTAATGGCGAATGATAATAATAAAAAGAAGATGTGTGATTTAATTATTGATCAGGGGGATGCTCAAATAGTAAATGAGCCTACAAGAATTACTGAAAATTCAAGAACATTAATTGATTACGTCATAGTTAAAAATGATCAAAGGGCGGAATTTAATGCATTTGTCGATAAAAACTTTAAGGTGACTGACCATGAAACCATCAGGATTGAAGTTGAGTGTATCAATTATAAATGTGAAAAACAAAAAAGAAAAGTTTTGAAATACTCTAAAGCTAAATTTGATAGACTTTTAAATGACTTAAACTTTGCTGAATTATATAATCTTGAAAATTTTAGTGATCTTACAATGCAATTTAGTGATAAAATTGAGGAGACGTGTGCGGCCATGACTGTTGAAAAAGTGATAAGTGTGGATGTGGAATGTCAGTGGTATAACGGCGAACTGTGGAGGATGAAGCAACAAAAAATCAATGCGTTTAGAAATGCAATTTCCAGCAATGATATCGCTAATTGGCAAAGATATAAGATAATACGTAATAATTATAAAAGACAGGTTTCCGTAGCTAAGAATGAGCACATTCGTCGAAAAATACAAGCAAACTGTGGTAGTCAAATTGGAACTTGGAAAATGATTAAATCTTTAATAATTAAAAACAGTAAAAGCAAGGACATTGAAGCTGTAAAATTTGGTCAAGAATCTTTTAGTGAAGAAGTGCAAATAGCAAATAAATTCAACTCTTATTTTATTGATAGTGTGAAAGAAATTTATGATTCAATTCCCTTTTGTCCATATATTTCCCCAAGCTTATGGACAGAGTGTATTTTTTCGTTCCAATATGCAAGTGCGGAATCATTGGTTTCTTTGATTAAAAAACTAAATAACAAGAAGGATTTAAGTGGTATTAACAAAGACATTATTTTAAACTCAATCGAAATCATTGGTCCAGTGCTGCTAAAAATTATAAACAACTCGCTGTATACTGGAATATTTCCAAGCAATTGGTAGGAAACAACAATTATTCCGGTTGAAAAAGTGGTGAATACGGTAAAATGCGAGGAGTTTCGCCCAGTAAATATGTTGCCAACATTTGAAAAGGTTATAGAGCGGTTGGTAGCCAGTCAACTTCAAATTTATATGGAAGCAAATAAAATTTTGATACCAGAGCAATCTGGTTTCAGAAAGGGTCATTCTTGTGAAACAGCTTTAAATTGGTTATTGTATGAATGGAGAAAGGAAATTGATTGTGATAATTCGGTTATCGCGGTATTTTTGGATTTTAAGCGTGCGTTTGAAACGATAGATAGAAATATATTGGTGCAAAAATTGGAAATGTATGGAATACGAGGCAAGGAGCTGGACTGGTTCAAATCGTACCTAACAGGAAGAACTCAGAGAACAAAGGTTGGCAATACTGTTTCTGGACCACTGAGTGTAGACCTTGGTGTCCCTCAAGGCTCAGTTTTGGGAGTGTTGCTTTTCCTGTTATATATAAATGATATAAAATACGCGTTGAAATATTGTAAAATTATGCTATTTGCGGATGATGCCTTAATTTTCATAAGTGGGAAGGATGCAAATGTTCTATTAGAGTGCATGAATGCAGACTTAAGTAACTTAAACAAGTGGCTTCAAATGAATAAGATGAAACTGAATGTGAAAAAGACAAAGTGTATGAAATTTAGAGTGGTTGAACCAATATCTGTATGTATGGATGGAAGCATTATTGAATGTGTAGACAGTTTTAAATATCTTGGTGTGATTTTGGATTCAAACTTGAACTTTAAGGAGCATGGAAAGTATGTGTGTACAAAGATTGCTAAAAAGATTGGGTTTTTAAGAAGAATTAGACGTGACTTGACATTTGAAAGTTCTTTGCTTCTTTATAATGCTATTGTGTTACCTCATTTTAATTATTGTTCAACGTTGTTGTATGCTTGTCAAAGAGAAATCATGAATCGGCTCCAGTTACTTCAGAACAGAGCAATGAGAGTTATTTTAAAAGTGAATATTTATACACCAATTAGAGTGATGTTGAGTGCGTTAAATTGGATGAATGTGGATCAAAGACTTAAATATAGTGCAATGATGTTTATATATAAGATGAAAAATAATTTGGTTCCGGATTATCTACAATCGTTCATTGTCAACGTTGGTGAGGTGCAACCATATAGCTTGCGAAACAGTGGCAACTTGAGGCCAAGTAGATGTGTAAGAAGTAGTACTCAAAATTCTGTAATGTATTTGGGATTTAACTACTTCAATAGCCTTCCAACTGAGATAAAATCTGAGCTAAGTATTAATCTTTTTAAATATAAACTTATTCGCTACATAAAAAATAGTTAATTTTAAAGTATATTAATTAAATTTTCTTATCTAAAGGTTTTCCGACCTCATAAATTGAGTTTTAAACAGTCTAGGGCAAATATAGAGCCCAATCTTCTGCGACGCAGAGATGGGTACTCTTGGCTTAAGCCGAGATGGTTGCTGAAACTCTATTATTATTATTATTACAAAAGCCGTATTGCCGGTCATCAAGAAGCTTTCGTTCTTCGAGATATTTCTTAACTGATCATTTATCAGCGTTTCCATGACTTTGAAAAGAAGGGACGTAAGTGCAATTGGTATATAGCTGGAGAGAGACGAAGATTCACCTTTTCCAGGGACAGGGTGCACAAATGATGTTTTCCATCCACTCGGAGAGAGACCTGTAGGGTAGGACAGATGGAAAAGCTTAGGCAGTGGCTTTTCCAGCGTTGAAGAACACCTCTTCAGAACAATGGGAGGGATACTATCCGGGCCAGCAGATTAAAGTACATCAAGATCTTTTGGAACTCTAGCTACTGCACGAGTGCGAAAAAGATTTGTCCCATAAAATCATTAGCGCTCTCAAGTACAGGCGGAGTCATGACACTCTCTGGCAGCGTCGAATTAACAGCAAACTGTGTTGCAAGCAAATTACAGGTCTTTCGAGCTTGTTTGAACTATAATTGCGGTTTTCCTCAGTGGTATTGGCCTTATATCTTCGGAAACTTACTTCTCTAATACTGATAACCTCTTTACAGCTCGAATCGAACCATGAATTCTGAATTCTCTTTCGGTTTGATAGATTTTATCCTATTCGGGATAAAATTTCTCATACCGTAAAGAATTAAATTTGTAATCATATTAGATGATCAGTTGCTTTTTCTCAGTCGATGTTAAGTGTTATTGTAAAAAATGTAAGTCGATCATTGAATTCCTCCATTTCTACGCAAATCAAAGCACGATGAATGTAATCTCAGCATCGTTTAACCGATCGATAAAAAAGGACCCCCACCCCTCAGCTTAAGAGGAATAATTATTGTTCTAAATATTATCCAATGCAAGATTTCATCTTTGTGAATGCCTTGAACCCTTCGTTAATAAAATAATCGGCTCTTATCAATTGCTAGGAAACCTAAAAATCAATCAAATTTTCGCACTCCCGAGGAAAACCTATTTACATATTCAGCCTTATCGCAAATAAATTTTCCCCTGGATTTTTTCCCCTGAAAAAAAATCCTAGGAAAAAAGTAGGTATCACCAGTTTTTTTTTCCGAAGAAAAATTAGTGATTTTTCCTTGGAAAAAATTCACTTAAGTTTAGCTGGAGGATTTTGAAAATATAACACGTATGTATGTAAGTTTTACTTTTGTCTGTTATTTTAACTTTTTTTTATCTTCCATGTTCAAAGTGATACATTTGGGGCAGATCTCTCTCTCAAAAATTAATTAAACTTCTGCCAAGACTTCCCTGAAGCTGGATTGAGCCACCTTTTTGGTAGGCACCTTACTACATAATTGTATTTCATTAATTTATTCACAAACTTTGACAGTTCAATAATTTAAATTAAATAATTCTCTCAAAATATTTCGAAACTAGTTCGAAGTTATTTCCGGGGGAAATTATATTCGGGGGAGAGTATTAAACTCCTGGAAAAAAAAATAAAATCGGAGGAGAGCTATCTCCTTGTTATTATTGTAAGTATGGTGTTATTTTTGGTTAAAAAAAACTGTTATTAATAGTACTTGCCATATAACGGTTTTTTTTATTTCTGTCTGTTCTTGACAAAATCGAAAATCAAAAAATCAAGCGATTTCAAAAAAAAAAAAAATTATGCAAAAGCTCCTTTAAGGGCGGTATTCACCGGGCGCAGGACAAGACAAGAGCGGCTGGACGTCGACATAAGAAAGCGCAAATGGCGTTGGATTGGTCACACACTGAGGAAACCAAACGATGAAATTGCAAAGCAGTCCTTTGAATGGAATCCTCAGGGTGCACGGCGGGTTGGAAGACCAAGAACAACATGGAAATCAACTGTCTTAGCGGAAGCAGAATCCCAGAGAAAGACGTGGCCACAGTTAAGGTACCTTGCAGCAGACCGTGAAGGATGGAGACGTTTTGTTGACGCCCTATGCCCCAGCCGGGGTTACAGGACACGATGATGATGATGATGATTCACCGGGCACTCATAAACGGCTCTTAAGTTTATGAGGCTCCTTACTCAAATAATATTTGTGCTATTCACCAACCAATCATAGCTCTTTTTCGAAGTTCGAAAATAAGAACAACTCTTCCCCAGGTACCCCCAAACTGTGAAATCAAACTGTTTTTAACCCTTAAACCACTGACATCAAAATACAAGGTATTTTCTTATTAGAATTTTTGTTCTTATAAGATTTTATGTTGTAGAAAATGAATATGAAGTTTGTGTGTCGAAAAAATGTTTTCTGGAAGCCCCAGGTGAAAAAAAGGGTAGACCGTCTGTAGACGGTCTTGGGGGTTAGCTGGAAAAAATATAACAAGTAACACCTATAATTCAAATCCAAACAAAAAGAATACTTTTATTCATTATTAAATGCTGAATGTTAAAAGTTATTGATAATGCATTATATAAAAAATTATTGTTCCGTGTAATATATTTTAAAACAATTTTTTACTTTTGAAAAACATAAGTGGATATTGCATTTAGTACAAAAAGTGTGTGTATCGGACTTCTTACATAATTTGCATGATTTTTTCGTTCCCCATTCAGGAAAATGATTTGTTCCATCGAATCTCACACTTGCTACCGGATGTACAGCTTTTTTTCCAACATTGTTGCTGGGAATTGGCTGTGCAGCAGATGACGGACGACCGACAGATCTTTTTTCCGTAGCAGCACAGAGTTCTTTGGCAATGCTCAACCGAAATTCACACATCGTCATGTCTTTTATTTGCTGATCTTCATCTGCACTTCGATTTTTTTCAGAGTTCCGCCGCCTATACAAAACAAAAGCATTTGTTGTTGCCATATCCAGAAGATGATAAAAGATTCTTGTTGCCATGTCCTGTGTTTTGATTTGAAGTCCACTTCGACCCATATATGAATCCATCAAATCGACACCACCCATGTGGGCGTTATACTCACGAATAATTTGCGGACAGTCAATCTCATTATACGTTCTTTCTTTCCTGTTATAACGAGCAATTTTTGATGGCTGGCTAACTATATTAGTTTTCAGAAAAGGCTTTGTGCCGACATATGTTGAGCAAAGTTTGACATTTTTTGTGCCCTTCCATAAAACTGTGGTAATGTCGACACCATAAGCGGATCCGACGTATTCTGTTGAATAACCCCTCGGTGCTTTCTTCATTTCTTCGCTTTTAT
This sequence comes from Dasysyrphus tricinctus, assembly GCA_963921185.1. NCBI lineage: Eukaryota > Metazoa > Arthropoda > Insecta > Diptera > Syrphidae > Dasysyrphus > Dasysyrphus tricinctus. The sequence goes on along the minus strand of OY992531.1, from coordinate 207,767,723 downwards.
CGTTTGGAAGTTTGCATTTTGGTATCCGATTTGCCCTTACAGTACCTAGACTAAATATGCCACGAGCTCTTAGATACACTAAAAGGGGCAAAGATGTATAAAAATTGTCGAAATATATTATGTGATTCACAAAATTTGTTACACTTTGCGACAACCTGATTACAACATTTCCTGTTGCCCCAATATTTGGAGAACCAGGCAAAACTATATCATCATTTTTGGCTCCTGTGTAAATTTCGAACTTGTAAGAGTAGCCAGTGCTGTCGCATAAGACAAAAAACTTTACACCCCATGGATGCGGTTTGTCTGGCATATACTGCCGTAAATGATGAGCCATTTTTGTGGAACACATTTGTTCGTCAATACACAAGCGAGCATTTTTTGGAATGGAATCAAAGCGCTCGATCAAATATGTTGCAATTTTTCTTATTCGAAAAATGGGATCATATCCTTCATCACCTTTTTTTATGCGTTGAGACTCGTCGTTGAACGATAAATATTTTTTAATTTGTTCAAATCTAGTTTTGGACATGCAGTCAGGTATGTGTCGGAACCCGTATTCGCTCCAGTGAGATTCAATATTTGGATAGCGGAAAATCGACATAAACATCAAAACTCCTATATACCGTCGAATTCCTTGTTTGTCAACCTTGAACAAAGTGTTGACATTTTCTGTGAAAGCAGCCCGGTTCGTTTCGAGACTTATTATGTTGATAAGATCTTCGGTAAAAAAATATGAAAAAAACTCGAATGGTGTTTGAAGTTTTGTCACTCCAGATGGCAAATCTGTTTTCCCTCTGAAAGCAACTTCGTTCACATGCAGCTGCATGCATATTTTACGCCACAAAATGTCTTTGAAATCTGACGAATCTTTTTTGATATCCACTAAATCTAAAAGATATATTATGAGTGCAATGACTCGTTATTTGGTTCAGGCCCAAGAATTATACCAGCAGATGGTATAATTCTTGGGCCTGAGTCTTCTTCAGTAGGTAACGGTGATCGAGCTCTTTTCTTTGGCCTAACTGGTGTTGCGACTCCTGTTTGTGGCTTTTGTTGTGTTCTTGTCAAAACGGGTAGCTCCATTGGAACTTCATCGTTTGCAACTTTTGCTGACACTATTGGTTGTGATGCATCCGTTATATTCAAACTTAGATTGCTAACGTTCAGGGACAAGTTAACTGCATTGACAAACGATGAAGTGTCCATGAGCTGCAAGCAATCACTTATCATTGCGCTATCTTCAGGTTGGAGCTCATCACAACAATAGTCTGGATCTGCAATATCATTATCAAAGACTTCGATATCGTCATCTGACTCGTATGAATTCATCAGAACGGCAATTTCTTCGTCATTCAACGCAGAAAGATTGATTTTTTGGGCCTTTTCACAGTCCCTTTTTCTCTGACTTCGACGTGACATATTCTTTTACTAAAAAAGCATAATAACTCCATTTTTTATAATAAACTTTTTTGATTTAGTCAAAAAAACCAACAAAATATGGACAAAATAACACAAAAGTAAAAACACGTGGGTGGACATTTTTACACAGCTAAGTCACTAAGACCGTCTAGAGACGGTCTTCAAAAAACACACGATTTTCACAAAACTTTTTTTTCACTGATCAAACAAGAAACAAAATATCAAAATATAATATCTTATTACTTACCAAAAAAATTCCCGTGTCGATTTAACTTTTGGATAATATTTTTTTTTATATTTTAGTTTGCACAAAAATCACAAGTAATTTTTTCGTCTGTTTGCTCCAAAGTCTAGAGAGAAATGTCTATATCTATAGAGCTAATCTACTCAGAGCTTTCAAACCGGCACAGTTGGAAAGGTAAAAAAAAACGTCAACAAACTTCTTTGGCGGGGGGAGCGGAAAAATTATTAATTTTGAAGAGAATTGAATCTATGCGAAGACCGTCTATAGACGGCCTTAGGGGTTTAAGGGTTAAAAATGACCCTTCAAGCAATGCGCTGACCGCACTTTGTCGGTACTTCTTGGATCCTTAAAGAAGAGGAGATAGACGTCAAACGTTGGTTTTTATTAGCTGTGTCAAATGAAGAAAAACTAAACTACAATTCCACAAGAGTGAGTTTTTTCTGTGTACACCGAAATTCGTTCACACATCGATTTTTGCGATTCGGCAACAGTGAGTTTAAAGTTTTTGACAGATAACGCATGTACAATCAGTCAAATTTATTTACATTTGTTTTGGGTGTGAATAGAATGTGTACACAGAAAATCACTAAGCCTTGCGGAATTGGACCCCAGTGCCGAGATTCAGCTAATTCGAAACCGCAGGGAGTGAGTGAGATGAGTCACTTTTCATCGAAAATCGATTCAGCTAGCAAAAGTGAGTGAGTGAGCGAGTGAAATGAAATGTCAGATTACTCGCCAGATATTTCCGCAGTGACTTGGTGTTTGTGTTGGTAAATTTCCAGTTTTGGATATATGTGTGCTTTTCTCAAGAGTTCCTATTCATGGATAGGAATCGAAAAAAAACAACAACGTAGATAAAAACAACTACCCTTTACTGATTCTTAAATCGTATTTTATTATCATATGCACATATGTATATTAAATAAAATAATATTCGATTCACTTTCGACCCTATTAAACTTTTTTTTCTCAAGGGTGAAAACTCACATTAAACTTTAACTACGACAAAAAAAAATTATTGAAACAAAAGATACTCCATTATTAAAGATTCCAATGTTTACATTGTTGTATTTATTATTTCATTTCATTTGCATAACGAGTGTGACAAGGAGGTAGAATTTAGCTCTTTTATATGTATTCTTTGTCTCATGTTCGAAACTCAATTCGAACTTACTCATTTCACTTGAATAGCTGAATCACTTTTGCGAGTGAAGTGAGATGAGTCGGCGAGTAAGGCGAGTCATCTCATCTCACTCGCTGAAATAGCTGAATCTCGGCACAGAACAGTATAAATGTGTGCATTACTGTCAGATTTAAGCAAACATTTTTCCTGAGATAAATTTTATCTTATTATTATCCCAGACAAACAAATCAGCTGGTACTTCGACATTTCCCACTCACTTGCTCCACCACAAAAGTAGGTGCAGGAAATATTGTTCTTAACTGTTCTGAAAAACATCATGGAACACATAGTGACAGAATGAAGAACAGTTTGGGGCAAGGTTTACTCATTCAACACACAATCCTGTAATTTTCTATTCCGAACAGATTCATTATATACACACCGTTTATTATCCTTTTTTTTCAAATTTTCACAGCAAAACGGACAAAAACAAGCAATTATCTTCACCGCGTGAATTACAAAAAGAACTTCAAATAAAATGCACGACTGGGTCGCACGTACTTAACATAAGGGGTGAAAACCAATTTCGGCTAACACGATTTTCCTCGAAGTTGCATTCATATTTTTTTTCGATGCACTGTTTCTCGCAAAGGCCCCAGTTGTGGACTGCAAGACTTTGATTTTTTTAATAGTCTTTAATGAAGCTTTCGACGCCTATACTTCTTTTTTTGCTATCGTTCACACCTAAAATCTGCTGTGGGCTCTCGGTCTCTAAAATACATTTATTAAATTTTTTTTAAGAAAAGTTGTCGAGCCGTTTTTGAGAAAAAAGCGATTATGTAAAATTGATAAAAATAATTGTATGGCAGGTACCGTTATTTTTGGTTCTAAAAAAAAAATGAAAAAAACGTGTCGGCAGAATCACCAACAAACACTATGTACCAAGTTTGAAGAAAATCGATCAAGCCTTTTAGGCTGTAGTCGAACAGACAGACAGACAGACAGACAGACAGACAGACAGATAGACAGACAGAATTGTGCCACCCACTTTTTTCGTGTCCTCTATCATCGTAATATCATGTTTGATTGTTATCTAAAATTTTTTTTTGCACGAATCATCCAAAACTTGCCTTATAGTACCTATAATCGCAAGTAAAAATTGAAACAATAAATAAAATTCCTGAAGACAAAAGGAATTACAATATGTGTGCGTGCGAGACTCATTTGTGTAAGGATCCAAGAAGTACCGACAAAATGAGTCAGTGAATTTTCTTGAAGGGTTACTTCGAAGGTTTTCGAATTAGTTTTCGGAGAGAGCGCTCATAAGTATTCACTATTATTGCTTGGTGGTTTATGAAGCTCTAAAGTTATGAGCGTTCGGCGAATACCGCCCTAAAAATCCAATAATATTGCATATACAAATTTTGAAAAAGAAAATAAATTTTGGATTGTTAAAAAAACATTAAACTTTTGTTTTTGCACATTCAATATTTCAAAAATGGGTTGATGGAAATTGGCATACCATTTTTTTTTGTTATGTTACCAAAATTCAATAAATAAAAATTAATTTTTTAGAAAACAGCTCTAACGATTTGTAACTTGTTTCTTTGCATATGGGTGTTTCCATTGTTACGGGTGTGACAGTGAGACTCCATATTTTATTAATTATTCAAATAATATTCCCAATTTATAAATAAAAACTTTACTATTATATAGGACACATGAAGCCCTTTTAAAAAATTAGTATATTAAAGTATGAAAAATTAGTGGTTCAGTTATAGGATGCAATTTAGTTGCGTTACGGGTGTGACATTAGAAAACTGGTGATTTACGATTAAGATATGTATCTAATTTTCATATGGTGTAAAATATTGCATGAAAAGTATGTTTCATTCTTTTGCAAATATTAACCCACATAGTTGATCTTCAGTTTCAGTTAAGAAATGAGAACCAAAACTACGAAAACCTATACAAAATTTTTATTTGAAAACGTTACGTGTGTGACAGGTCATCGTTATGGGTGTGACCGAGTCTGATTTGTATGCATGAAAACAATATAATATACTAAGGGTATTCAAGCAACAGCGTAAACTCGTCGTAATCGTTGTAAAGTTTTAAACTTCGTAAATCTGTCAAATTTTCCATACAAATTGTGACAGAATTACGAAGTTTTAAACTTTACAACGATTACGACGAGTTCACGCTGTTGTATGAATACCCATACTATCTATATTTTGACGGGAAATTGTTGTAATCGATGTATAATCATTTCTCACATGATGTCAGAAACACTCTCTGGAAAAATTTAGTTTTTCTCACTGAAAAGTGAATAGATTTCTCATTTCGATAAGATTTTTTTCCATTTTCTTTTAAAATAGGGAAAACTTTCACTTAAAGCCGATTAAAATTATGTTTAAAGTAGATTTTCTAAGAATTATATCCCTACGTCATGAATTTCATATCTAAAAGCAACAAAACTAAAATTGAGTTGAAAAACAGAAAGAATATGATTTGAAATGCCAACCTGTTACGGGTGTGACGTAGACTTAAAATTTTAAATACGGGCTCAGTATTAATTTCAAATTCTTGAAATTTTGTCTGACAGTAGATCATAAGGTCTGTTTCTTTACTTTTGGGATAAAGTTTGGGAAAAAGTTCGGGAAAAAGTTTGGGATTGAGCTTTCTGGTGTTGTTGTTGTAATGTTTAACCAGAAACGAAAAGTAAAGAAACGCACTTGGGATGTTTCTGGTTTGTTGCGGTTTAAATTTCCTATTTAACTTCAATGCTCGTTGGCTCACCGCATACAAAATTATACAATTTCAATTATTTTTACATGCACTGATCATGTTGTGCTCTATTAAAAGAACAAAGAGAAATATTTTACTTTATATTTGCCTCCATTGTATCATTTTCGTTTTATTTTATCAAAATAAACCATTTTATGTACGCTACTTGAAAATTTAATTTCAAATTTTTCGATCAGCTGATTTCTTATTTGACAAGCAAGAAAGTGTAGTAACTAAAATGTTCGGGTAGATTCTTGCTGGAGGGGAAATGAAAAAAAGTCAAAAGCTCGGGCATTTTCGTGCCAGAAAATAGTAAAGAAACACATTTTGGGTAGATTTGGGATACTTCGGGATCCCACGGGCGAGTAAAGAAACAGACCTATAGTATTCTCCTTTTTTCCCCAAATTATCACATTGATACAATTTTTTTCTAGTAATGAAACATATAACAACATAAGCGCAAGTGTGTGCGACCCAGTCGTCCATTTTATTTTTCGTAGCAAACAAAAATTCCCAATCGACTGGAGTGCTTGCTCTCCGTTAAATTGTATTGTTTAAGAATTAAATTATTTACTCTTTTTTTCTATTATTTATTCGATATTTTATTTAATTAATACGATCACAAAATTATTATTTAAAAGAAAAACCATGTAGCCGGATCATTTTAGCATTTTTTCGCATTTCCAAGAAAATTGTCAAGTTCATACCGAGTCCAAAAGAATAACAGCCGACATCAAATTTTGGGGGTGAAAGCATAACCAAAATATGAATATGAGAATCTGTAGGTGCATGCATTTTGATATCGAATAGAAAAGACGAGCAGGAGTTTTTCGACGCTCATGGTGGGGCGAAGTGCTGAAAATAGCGGTTTTTCAATTTTTGTGTCAGGGGTACAACCATTTCAATTCATATATTAAAAATGGGAAATGATACTGTCATTTTCCCTTAATTCACTTTTACCGATTTCAATTTTACCGATACGATGAATAGAAAAATCATATCAAGAGTAAAATTATAGCCAGTCAAATGCTTGAATCCTAGTTAAGCCTGAGTTAACTAGCCGAAATCAGCGGTGTGTTAAGTCCTATAGCGTCCTATACTCCGATTGTAGAACACTTTCGAGGTGAACCGAATTCAAATCTTGAACTAATGGTGAACCATGACTGTGCAACTGGCCCTAAAGGACTTAAAGTATTCCATGTGTCAGTGTCAAGATTATACTCGTAAGCCCCATCAGACGTGCTTGTTATAATTTTATTTTCAAAAACCGTGGACTCAAAACAGTAGAGAGCTTTTGGCAAAGATGCCATATCACACCAGGAATCATTGGATAAATTATAGCGTCGAACAGTTTCCACGAGTTCTTGACCGAATCGGCCACCAATAACGTACAAAAATCCTTCAACTGCAGCAAAACCAAAATCCTCCAACAATTTTTTCTCCACTGCTTTCGAAGTCCATTTATTTGAAGAGACATCAAAGGATTGTAATGAGCCATATACAAAATCAAGAATAAATAATATCCCATTGTGGGCAGTTATTCTACCCATTTCACTAGGTTTACACAGAGGCTGCGGATAATGCCATTTGCTTGTGGAAAAACTATATATCTCAATGTCATTTGAATCTTCGTTAACTTCACCACCGAAAACACACAAATTTCCTTTTAAATTAAGCAGCTGACAATATTCTCTTCTTCTTTTCATTACAGGTAGATCAAGCCATTTCAAGGTGTGCAAGTCTAAACATTCTACACTGTTTGTAAAATCCATACCTTCAACTCCTCCAACTACAATCAATTTTTCATCAATAACAATCATTGAACAATTTGTTTTTCTTGTCGGATGGCTTGTTTCAAATTCTATTGACCATGAATTGGATTTGGGGTTAAATGTTTCAATAATAATTTCAGAAGAGTCACACGAGGAATTTACAGCTGCAAGTTTACGAGGCATCTTCCTTGGCTTGAAAGCAATATTTTGCTGATCGGCTGTTCGAGTTTCCGGCGACAAATGCCATTCAAGCCAACTGCAAATCAATTCGTAGCTTTCGACAGTTTTACAAACAGACTTTCTGTTTTCAATGATAAACTTGGGGGTAAGACCCTGATAACGAACCATTGACAGAAACTCAAAAACTAGATGATTCCGCTTTGATTTGTCATGATCTATCCATGCTACCACGGATAGGAAAACGACTTCCTCGAAATCTCCATGGGGGTTATTGTTGAATAATAAATCCTTCAACTCATTTTTACTCAGCATCAAAAGTTCTTTCTCCTTCGATATTTCCTCAAAGTGCGCGTAAGTAAATTCTAAGGTCCTTGTCTTCAAACTGTGTAGATCCAATTTATTGGCCAATCGAAACCAATTCAAGGAATTGCTAGAATTGAGATTTTTCTCAATAAATTCACAGCAACCATCGATCAGAGTGTTAATTTTAAAAAACGCTGCAATTTCCAAAATATCCCCGACAGTTTCGAGACTCATTTCAATCGAACCCGAATATAAGAAATCAATAATAAGCTTCAGTATTGAAGCTTCGATTTCTTCGAATTCTATCACATTCCCCTTCGAAGGTGATTGACCGTTACGGAATATTTCATAGAAGTATTCACTTAATGCACAGAGGACAACTCTGTGGGCTTGTATTTTGATGCAATCTCTTCCAGCTATCAGGACAGTATCGAAGAATTCACTGTCTTTATAGAAACTCAGAAGTTTTTCTGAAATAATCGCTCCTACTTGATGGCTTTTGAAGGTGAATTTTTCAACGTACTTTGAAGATCGATTTGTTGAGGTACATTTTGATCGTCGTTTTATTGATCTACGAATGAAAAAGTTTATTTAAGGTCTCATTAAAGCGAAAGCAAATATTTTTGTGTACTTTTTAAAGAAATTTCTTTTCATTTTTAACAGAGATAAAGGCTGTTGTTTTTTCCAGTTTTTGAGCAAATATAGGCAGTCTGTCAAATTTTGATGAAATTCTCGCAAGGTGAAGTAAATTGCCGATAAAACGGTTTGATATTGCAATTAAATTTCCTGCCACTTTTTAATGGTCATAAAAATGTGTTATCTACAAATAATAAATAGACAACGATTTGATTTTTATTTGTACTTCATTTGTAGGCATTTTCTTGAACCGTCCACAAGACGCTTTAAAACAACTACAACAGTAGATACACTTTTGTTTTTAAACGTGACAATAGAAAATCTTTAGGTTTGTTCGCTGTTCCCTGCCCCAGGGCGCACTGGGGAATGTCATTCAAATGTCAAAAAACTGGGGGCTGCCCGGGTTTTGATTTCACATCGAACACCTCAGTGTTACTTTTGTATGATTAAAATGGTGAGGTGCTTGGATACTATTTTGTGCAGCTTCAAAATCCTTAAGCAAACACTAGATATCCATATATTTTCCTTAGCATTGTATTTATTAATACATAAATTAATAGAAGGTAACAAAATAGTATACAAAATATTTCACATTTATTATTTATATCGTCATAAAAATTCGCAAAGTTAATCCTTTTCCTTTGACATTCAACTTTTACAAACAGCTGATTTCAATTTCGCAGCTCTGATTTCTTTCCCTGAGAAAAAACCTGGGGTGCGTAAGAGCGAGTTCAGTGCTCGCCCCGAACACACATCGAACACAGTGCAAATAAACTGGGGTGAAAAAAGTGTCACATAAAACACATTAGAGCGAGTTCAGGGCGACCCAGTGCGCCCCAGTGCTGACATCGAACAAACCTTTTGTTTTAATTTGTGACATCTGGAATGTTGCATTTTACACGAGTGACACTTTCATTGGTTTCTTTCGCTGGTAGTCCCATAGACCTTGTTGTGCCTTTTCACAACGCCATGACGACAGTTTTGTTTTGAAGTAGGTAAAGAGAAAAGTAACATTAAAGAGAAATACAAATTCTCATGAAAAATTAAACATTTTGAAGGAGCTTTTGAATCAAAATTTTGATTTTGAAAGTGAGAAAATCGAAAATCCGTGTTCTCCATCATCGTTATGTCATATTGGATTTTATCTCAAAACTTTTTTTTGCATGAATCAAAAACTTGCCTTATAGTCTGCACTTTAGGGTGGTCCTTTTTTCTTTAATTTTGAATAACCCTTAATTTCCAACCAATAAATTTAAAATCCTTTAAAATGTTAGCTCATTATTTTACCGGTAACCCGGCCCCCAAGACGAAAGAAGTTTTGTATGGGATGTAAACTGTTCAATCAAACTTTGAATTTTTCTCTTCATATCTAATTTCATTTTTATTTATTACAAAAACACATACATACACTGTAAAAATTTACACAAGAAGTGAAAAAATTATTCAACCTTCAAAAAAACTATTTTATTCATCTTCTGGATAAACAACCCCAATTTCTTTTCTTATGGCATCCTCAATATGAGCTACCAACAAACTTTCATTATGACTCATATGTTCACTTTGTAGCTTTCCTTCCAGGATGCACTTTCGAACCTCCTCGGCTTCATAACGCAACCCTTCAGAGTTTGGAAAATTAGTCTTTTGTTTTCCTTTGGGTAGTACCCATTCCTTTTGTTTGCCATCAATATCAATTATACTCGTTGGGCACCAGAAATTAGGAAGCTTGGAAGTAAAATTTTATAGAAAAACAGCATGATTCTTTAGTAGAAGTAAACTTACAGTAATCTGCCCTTTGGAACCTTTGATGATGGCTTTGTTCTCCATTTGCTTTCTGGCGCTTGTTTGAATTTTCGCAACTCTCCCTCCAGAATACTGCAACTCACCATCTATTGAGAGGTCAACTCCGTCGGAATTTAATTCTCCAGTTGCTTTAATAACCATAGGTGGTTCTTGAAAGGCCCATTGAGATAATTGAATAACATAAATACCCAAATCAAGAACTGTTCCACCTCCAAGTTCTTTCTTTCTGTAAAAACCAAAGGATTAAGAATTCCATTGTGATTATCATTAGTTTGCACACTTACTGCATTCTATCGATAGCCATTAAATCAAATCCAAATGATACATTGACTTCTTCGATTGTTCCGAGTACTCCACTTGCAATCTGTTTGCGAACATATTGATAAGCTGGGAAAAAACGTGACCATACTGCTTCCATTAGGAATAACTTCTTTCGTTCGGCATAGGTTATGAGTTTCTTAGCCTGTTTTTCATTCATACAGAGAGGTTTTTCAACCAGGATATGTTTGCCATGCTCCAGCATCATCATGCCGATTTCAAAATGTTGGGGATTTAAAGCCCCAATGTAAACAACATCTTTGGTAGGAAACTATGAGGAATATGCTCTATTTGTCAACTGATTTAGAACTTACCTATATCTTTTGATTCGGCTAGCTCTTCATAACTTCCCAATGCATTTGGTATTTCATGCAGTTTGGCGAAATCTTCAGCACGACCCTTGTCGCGAGCTGCAATGGCAACAACCGAATGTTCATCGTTCGGCAATGTGCTTAAACCATTGACAAAATCATGGCTTATTTTTCCTGCTGATACAATACCCCAACGCAGTGCCATTGTTGATACTGAAAAAGAAATAAAAGCGTTTCAGCACCCAATTATGGGAAAATAATTTCTTTTTGGAATTGATAAACGAATGCTAATTTTCGTTGGGTAATTAAATAGATGATTTCCGATAAAAGTTCTTAACTGACCTTCAAAGTTTAAGGTTCTTAGAAGTAAACAGTTAGAATATTTGCTTACCTAATGATTTCTATTGCTAAAATTGGAAAAAATAAGATTTTTTGCCAAATTATTTCGTTTTGCGGCGTTTTATTTCTGATTATTTTCTCTGCTCCAACTTCCCAACACAAATCATTCAAGTTCTGACAAATCAAAAACTCAAATGACAGACAGAGGACAGAAGAAATGGTCGTGTTCGGGTAGTTGTGGGATACTGAATTCGGAAAATCTCCCGGACGTCAGAATCAATCGAGCAAAGAAGAATCAGAAAAAAGTTCACAGCTGTTTATAGGCTATTCACACGAAACCCCAAAAGCGGTTTTCCGTGAAAATTTATCAAAAACTCGAAAGCCATTCACACCAAGCAGAACACGTTTTTGCTCGACACTCCGGTTTTTTTTGACACCATTTTCTGAAAATAAAAACGGTGATCATTTATATAAAAAGATCCTTATAAAATATTTTACTTAACACAGACAAGAATTATCAAAAATTATAAGGGTATTCATGCAACGTCGTTAGTTTACAAATTGTGTAAAATGATAAGTTTACGCAAAAGTTTGCATGAACGACCTTTTTATTAATTTGGTTAAATGCTGTGTAATTCCTCGCGTTCCAATGTTTATTCGCTATGCTATCAAGCTATCCCAAAAATGGGCACGTTCCGATGGTTATTCTCAGTTATCCGGATAACTTTGTGCTGTTGTAATCCCTTGTTAAAAAACAGCTGATGTCCGCTGACGCAGCAACAACTCAAGTTATCTCAAAATTTTTGGGATAACTAGATAGCATAGCGAATAAACATTGGAACGCGAGGAGTTTTGAGATAACTTGAGTTGTTGTTGCGTCAGCTGTTATCAGCTGTTTTTTAACAAAGGATTACAACAACACAAAGCTATCCGGATAACTGAGAATCCTCGCGTTCCAATGTTTATTCGCTATGCTAGCTATCCCAAAAATTTTGAGATAACGAGTTGTTGTTGCGTCAGCTGTTATCAGCTGTTTTTTAACAAGGGATTACAACAACACAAAGCTATCCGGATAACTGAGAATAACCAGCGGAACGTTCCCAATAAGCAGCGGAACGTTCCCAATAAGCAGCGGAACGTGCGTGCCCATTGAATCTGTTCGTAACGTCAAATATTTGGGCGCGTTCGGCTTGGGTCGAGGAGTTGGTTTTACAGATAATGCATTATGGTCTGTTTATTTGCATGTGTGTGTACCTGTACAAATATTTGTTTTAATAGGTACGTGTAGTAATTAGTCCTGTTAATTTAATTATATTTGTTTTGCATTGGAATAAATATATCGATGCCATTCATTTTGCTGGAATCTCAATACCATTTAAACTCAACTCAAGTGACAAAAAACCTGGAGCTCCCGAATCTGCTTGTAAACGCAGTAATTTTTAAATAGAGAACCTCTCCCGAACCAACGTCGGAGATCTCGGAAGGATAAAACAAAATGTAAAGCTAGAACTAGGCTTTTTCAAACCAATGCGAAATATTCGGAACGACGACGAAACTTTTGCCTATCAAAATCAATGGGTTAAAAACCCTAAAAAGTTGCTTTCCAAACAGTCAAAAGAAAAAGTGAGGAATATTCCACTTAGTGCCCTATTACACGACGACTTTAGAGTCATGACTTTTTTCGAAATTAAATGAGTGCGAAGGTGAGATCAGATGTTTTTTCTCGTTCGTACTCATTGGTTTTCGAAAAAAGTCATGACTCTAAAGTCGTCGTGTAATAGGGCACTTAAGTAAAATGAATTATCCCTCTCTTTTTTTCGTTCCAACTTCACCAAATGTCAGTTTCACTCCCGTGAGATGAGTTGAAACGAGGCAAGAGGAGAGGAGTGGTAGGAATTTAGGATGGAAAAAAAAGCTAGGGATGTGGTTGGAGGGTCTTCTTCCGTCCGTGAGAAATGACGAGGGATTTTGAAAAAAAGTAAGATAAGAGCCGGAAAGTTTTGTTTTTATTCGGAAACAAAATCTATAAACCAACGATGGGGGTGGGGGTGCGAGGGGAAGAGTGTCCGCTGCGGGGGCTGAGGCATGCTAGCGTTGCTCGACTCAGCTCGCCGGATAAGGGGGGGGTCTTACCCCCGCAACGTGACCTCACCTGTTTCAAAACATAAAACATGCCTAACTCAACACTTTAACCTCCACTTTTCATCATCCACACTTCGGGTTACTGCGGGTGTAATTGCAGTCAGGCCTTTTCCCACCCTACCTGGAATTCATACGGCCCAAAAGATTCGAATTCCCCAAAAGCGACACCAACCGGATCGCTACTAAGTCGTACTTACTCTATCTGCCGAAGGGCTTCCGCCATCCTTACCGCAACCCCCTGAAAACTAACTTAGCACGCAATCGAGCTTTCAAAAAGCCCAAGAAAATACCAGAAATTCATTTCGCTTGGCGTGATTTACAACGAATTTATTTATTTTAAAATAGTCTCATACATTGAACTCGTCACGCTCTATTTATTGCGCTCTATACTAAAAAAAATCTCTTAAAACTACAACAGAATCAAACCTTCCTTAAAGCTACGGATAGGCTCATAAGCTGACTATCAGTAATCGCACTTTAAAGAACTTTTTGAAAGAAATATTTAATAAAAAAAAACTACACTATATAATGAAAAAACAATCAAACAAATTTTGAAAAGAAATTAACATTAAAAGATTCCTTAATGCAGCCAAAAAAAAAAAAGACCTAATAAAAAAACAATCTTTTCTTTCTTCTTAATCTTCGGTTACGCCGAAACTGTTAGTGCCCGCGGTAACTTGACCACCCTCGATCCCAATCCTACGTTCAACTAGATCCTTCAAATCGCCGGAGACCGATATCAGGGGCATTTAGTTTCCGCCACCTGTAAAACAAAACTGTTGTTCGGTGACCCTACCTAGTCAGAGAGCTCTTTGAAAAGGGGAATACCGAGGAGCAAAAGATTGCACAAAAAAACCACGAAGGCGTTGGACGAACCTTTTCTCCCAAGGTTCGGGAACAGGGGGGCTTCAGATCCCGACTATACACCAAAAGTTGGCAACTTACACCAAATACCAAATATTACAATATGAAGGGAAAATTGTGTTATATGACCAAAAAATATAGTAATCTTAAAAACCTAAAATCTTAATGCTAATAAAATAGGTAGAACTCAGAAAATCTAAATTAATATATGTATATATATAAATAAAAAAAAACCATATAACAAAAAAAACTTTATCACGCCAATTAATAATAAAAAAAAACTCCAATTGGTCCAGCGCTGCTGTACACGCCCTAAGAGTGCTCTTCTGTAGGGCTGGCAAGTGGTCGTATGTTAATACGCGGGTGCGAATACCCCTATCTATTGCGTGTCTTCTTGTGTGAATGGCTTTCCAGAACAAAGGGTTAATTTTTCTTGATTAATGCGAAAGGGGGTTCTTCGCTCGTGGAGGATTACCACCGTTTTTGAATCTTTGGGTTGGCTGAAAGATTTCCTACCTCGCTTATTCATACAATTTTGAGATATTACTTGTTTAAGCCTGGTGTATCTACAGGCTTTCCAGGAGATTCGTTTCTATCTCCTTTTATTATTTCAGGTTGCTCAGCTTCTACCCAGCGGTATACCCGACTGGTCACGGGATAACTTTCCTTTTGTTCAGGTGTTAGCTGTTTAAATACCGCTTCTTAACTGCTTCTCATTCAAACTGTTTAAACGGCTCTATCAAACTCGAGACTGAGTGACCGCTAATTCACCCTGACAAAAATTAACACCGTTAAACACCTTTATCAAACATCCATTTTTTGTTTTCAACAAAAAAAACTCACCCCTTTCACAAAACCAATAAGATTTAACTTGATCGATCGCAAAATTAATTCCCACGTCACTACTAGGACTGCTTATCCGCCTTTTCTTTTTTTCTCGCTATCCACTATCTAACAAAAAAAACAACACTCGAAAAAAATTTCTAATACCACGGAAATGCAATATATAACCTGGACTAGCTGTGTGATTTTGCCTGTCCGGTGTCCTCCACGAATGTATGACTATTAACTCTATCGAGTCGAGTGGTTGTCGTCCGCCACCAAAGATATCAACAAACTCTATCGTGTTGCTGATTTTGCTGCTCAAACCTACTACTCTGTTTAAGTTCGTGGTTTCTACAAAACATTACTATTTTGAACCCAACGACCCAACTAAGAAACCATATTCTACTTTAAGGCGAACCTATTCCATCCTAGACCAGAACCTAAATTGTATTGAACAGTTTGGGAGCCTCAACCTCTATAGCTATATTTTTATTTGACTAACCTCAGCCACCTCTGTATTAACTTTAGCCGTCAGAATTTTCTGAAAAATTCTTATTATTTACAAAATCGTCGTCGTCGCCGCGTTGCTTTCCTCGTAAGTGTTTTTTTTTTTTATAAAAACAAACTAATTCCGGCACAAATATAAAAAGAGGAAATTAATCTAAAAGTGCTCCTTTCAACTTCGGTATTATACTTTCGGCAAGCTGGCCCCTGCTTCAATACTCTGATGACCAGGGAACGCAATTGAAGCCACCTGAACCCCTCACCCTAGTCTCAATACCGTGGTTGAGTGCTCTGTCGTAACTCCTACTTAAAAGCTGCAGTCTGCTTGAGATGTATCCGAAATCATCCCTACCTCAGAATCATACTGCCGGCGTAGGCGTCCATAACCTCAATTCGTCTCGCCATCGCGATCTTTGACATGTGGAAACCTAATTTTATTTACTTCGGTAAGCTGCTTGTTCTCCTATGTACCCTGACTACCTGTCGGCTATTTATTTCAGTGCGTATCATCACCCGCTTCTACTGGCTCGTTCGATCTACCCCACCATCGCGGTATATCAGTTGACGGTTGAGAATCCCCTCAATAGCCGCAATAGTTGGCCTGGTGCACCCGGACAGTTCCTCATTTTCACATAGGTATCCGTTTGACTTTCAAACTCCAGTACATTCGTTTAACCCCCGGACATACCCGGCTGGCTAAAGAGTATTCCAGGAGCTCTCGCTTATTCTATTTTTCTTTTCCTCATATAGGTAGCCGTAACAAATCACCGATTCTGGATTTTTTTCCTACTGAAGAAAAGAAGACAGAGGCGGTGGCTCAGGCTACCAAGGGTCTAATATGGAGCGTTGGGGAAGAACCCACGACCAACAGCCGGGCAAACCTTATCATTATTTAAGTAGTCAGCATCATCGAGTGTTACCACAGTGATGGGACTTATCGAGATTTTTAATCCTACCGCTTCAAAGAACGTAAGAACTTTTCTTTACTTTAGTTTTAAGTTACTAAATAATATTTATGCTCTACTACCTATATAATTCAATCTCGTTCCGAGATTGTTTGTGAATCTTCGCTTATGAAGCTTCCTGTTCCGATAGAGATATGCTTCCAATTATTGAAAAATAAAGAATACTCCTCTTCATCTAACTTTTACTAGTTTTACTTGATTAGAGGGTGAGATTTATGTTTACCTCTTTCGCCACCGAGTCCCTAGTTCCCACAAGGATAGTCTTTTGGAGGATTAATATTCTACCCTACCATAATAAGACGCAAAGTCTTATTCCTCCCTTTTTTTTATATTATACTTTAAACGATGTTTTTTTTTTTTTTCGGAGATTAACCGATGGAGACATCTATCGACAATCATTCATCTATCGAAAGGGTTTCTCTCAACCTATTAAAGGCAAAAATGCGTATCGTGCGTTGAGGTAGGTGTAGTTATGCTAATTAGAATCTATTATCACAGATGGCAAAGGGTTATGTATGTAAGTATAAATAAGACAGCAAAAAAAACGGGTTATCGTCAATCACGAGTAATTATCACAGTTTTCGGAAGGTACCGCACTTAAAAAAAAAATATCACAGATGTTCAGGTACTCAAGTTGCGATGCTAGTGGGTGTTATCAGCAACGGATTGCGATCCGGTCCTTAGGACATGTGACTAGATGTCTATCATAGTCAAAGTAATTATTAATGATATTCAAATTGGCGTTAACGCTAATGGTTACAAACATCATTGAGTTCCTTTAAAGGACATTTACCATGCCGTGCGAAAATGGTTCTATACGGTTCACGGGGTGCTTTCGGGAAAGCAACATTTCCGCAGTAGCGTACCCAAAAAGTTTCTTCGAAATGAATGAAAGTGATGCGATTTTCTTTTTGTTTTCTTTTCACTGCCAGTTGGTTTATGATTTATATTACGTATATCTATAGTTCATTGGAATCTGTCTTGAATGGAATTTCACTGTTTAAGATCTTTCGCATGAAAAACTCCTATCAATTTTCCTGATAGGTTTTCGATCTCATACAAGTTTTTTCCCACTGACTTAACGATCCGACGTTTGATGAACTTAGGACAGAGTTTTGAAGACAGACACTTAGACGTGTCACTAAGGATAAAATTCCTTTTGAATACTTCTTGCCCTGGTACATAACGCACGTTTCGTACCCGAGTATTGTAAGATTTTGCGCCTCTTTCGTTCGCCTCAAATAAATTTTCTTTGATTCTAGATCGAAGCATCTGTAACCTCTCGTGCCTCGGTAGGATCAACAATTCTCCGTCTTCTACCGCGTTCAACTTTTGCACCACCTCATAGCCACTTGCGTGCGTCATCATATTCGACCCAAAAAGAGCAAAATATGGTGACACACCAATAGATGAGTGCACAGAGCTTCTCAACGCGCCTGCGATATCACTCAAGTGCCTATCCCAGTCACGTTGATCCTCCTTTAAGTATGAACGAACGGCAGCTAGCAACGTTCTGTTGACCCTTTGCGAGGCGTTGGATTGAGGTGCGTAGTTGGCAGTTCGGAAATGTCGTATCCCATAATTTTGTAGGAAATTCTGAAAATCTTTTGCTATGAACTGCTTCCCGTTGTCCGAATGGATAATTTGGGGTACGCCAAACATATTAAAAATGTCTTCACGCAGGAAACGTATTATACTACTGGAATTAGCAGCACGCAAAGATTTCAGGAATACTAATTTCGACAGGTGGTCTAAAACCACGAACACGTACGCGTTCCCATTTTTCGATCTAGGGTACGGACCAATAAAATCTACGTATAGCTTCTGAAATGGACGATCAGTAATATAATTGGCTGTTATAGGAGGACGTAGGGTTTGATTCGATGATTTTGACTGTTTACAAATTGTACATTTAGAAACATATCGTCTTATTTGGACGGTCATATTTGGCCAGTAGAAATGTTGCCGAATTCGATGCAACGTTTTTGCAAGTCCCCCATGTGCGGCCTGAGGTGGATCATGGGCCCTTGCGATGAGGTTTTCTGTTAGGCCCGAAGGTATCCACAGAAGCCAAGTGTGTTCCAAAGCAGTCTCATCGCCCCGAGGTGGTAGCGCCCGTTTATACACAAAGTTACCCTCGATTTTCAGATCCGGTAATTCATTCCGATGACCCTCAATCGTTCTTATGAGATCTTTATACTCATCCGAACTAAATTCTTCGGAATCTAAGTTAATCAGAGGGGCCACTTGTTCCATGACTAAACCGTCTATATGAGCCCGAGAGAGGGTGTCTGGCACGACATTTAGCGATCCCTTCCTGTGCTCTATGTCGAAGGCATAAGACTGCAATTCCAGACTCCATCTGGCCAACCGCCCACTCAAATCCTTCATGGTCATTAACCATTTCAGACTTGAATGGTCAGTTATGACAGTGAAGTCCATACCCTCGACATAGGGCCTGAACTTTTTGATCGCCATCACCGCTGCCATACACTCTCTCTCGGTCACACTATAGTTCCTTTGGCAAGAGTTGAGCTTTTGAGAGAAGTATGAGATTGGTAACTCCTCTCCCTTCTCGTGCTTTTGGAACAGCACCGCACCGATTCCGGAGGCAGAGGCGTCACACTGTATAAAGAAGCGTTTAGAAAAATCGGGATGAGTCAACACTGGAGCGGTGGTGAGCGCTCTTTTAAGTTTCTCGAACGCGATTTCCGCTTCATTCGTCATCACAAACTTTGAGTGTCTGTTCCTCAGAGTATCCGTCAGAGGGGCGGTCAAACTTGAAAAGTCCTTAATGAATCTCCTATACCACCCTGCCAGACCAAGCAGCCGCCGCACCTGTCTTGCGTTTTTAGGCAAAGGGAAGTCCACTACGGCTTCAATCTTTGCCGGATCGGTCTTCAATTTCCCACCACCAACGATGAAACCCAAATATTTTAGCTCCTTAAAGCAAAATTTGGATTTCTTAACGTTGATGGTGAGATTTGCTTTTCTTAGGCAGTCGGCAACTTCGTCTAACAGAGCGATATGAGACTCGAAGTCCGCCGCAATTATGAGCAGGTCATCCAGATAAACGAAGACACGGTCCCGCAGTCGTGCAGGGATCACCTTGTCCATTAAACGACATAACCTCTGGGCTGCATTACACAGCCCAAAGGGCATGACCGTAAACTGGTACAAGGGTCGCCCCGGTACCGCAAATGCAGTTTTTTCCCTACTCCCCCTCTCCAGCGGTATTTGCCAGAATGCTTCCTTCAAATCCACGCTACTAATAAAGTAGGTGTCCGGTAGCCGGCTGATCAGCCCTTCGATATGGGGAAGAGGGTTAGCGTCCTTTTTGGTAACGGAGTTGACCTTACGAGAATCCAGGCAAAAACGATACTTGGTAGTATTGTTTGGGCCTGGCTTCTTTATAAGGACAACTGGCGAGCACCAAGGGCTCTCACTCTCCTCGATAACGCCGAGCTTCAACATCCGGTCTATTTCCTGGTACAGAATCGCTTGTACCGCTGGAGAAACAGGGTAGTGCCTCTGCTTCACCGGAACCGCATCTCCGGTATCGATGACGTGCTCCATAAGCGCCGTCTTTCCTAGTCCATTCCTATCAAAATCGAGAAATTTCTGCTTGACCGCTTCCAATGTGGACCGCTGATCAACAGACAAGTCATGTTTGTTCAGAAGATCCGCCTCCTCCTCCAGAACCGATACGGAACTGACAACATTAGGGGCGATGTGGAACACTTTCCAAAAATCGACCCCCAAGTATAATTCCTGATCTAAGTTCGGGACAAGATAAAGTGTTACGAGGTGCTTCATATCTTTGTACCCCACCTGAGTTAGAATTTTACCGACTATTTCCTGGTTCTTACCATCAGCGGTCTTGACTCCAGATTTATATGGGTGTACTTCAACTCCTAACTCGTCTACCAATCGTAGGCATCCTCTCCCTAATATACTCACGCTGGCTCCGCTGTCTAGCAAGCCGAGCATGTCTTTTCCTTCAATCTTAACCTTCGCATATGGTCGTGGATCCGCGGTTGTATCTACTACTGTCGATGATATGTTCTTTTGTATCTGTTTTCTAAGTTTATATCTAGCTCTGGCTTTTAAGATCCTCTGTGAAATTTCTCCTACTTTATCGTTGAAAATTCGATCTCTTGCTTCATAGTATTCTTTGATTCGTATGTGTAAAGGTTTAATTCGATTATTAATCCTTTCGCTTTCCATATATGGTTCTGGGTTCTTTTTTCTAGCTAATATCCTAACTAGTCCCTCTTTTTGACAGGTTTGAGTTTCTACGCTGATTTGTTCGTTTCTTGGGGGGTCTGGGTTGAACGCGTCTCCCCCAAAGTCCTCGCGTTCCGGTTGACGTTTCCCGGATTACATTGTGGACATTTGGGTGTTATCACGCCATCTTGACCACATCTGTAACAGAAGATGTTCCTAGTGGACGATGGACAATCCATGAATGAGTGACCTATTGTCCTACAATTCCAGCACGCTCCTGGTGTTGACCTGACCTCGCCATAGCTTCTAGGATTCTTGGGTCGAGCTCCCATCTGCTGAAACGCGTCGACGTGCTCATCCAAGAAAAATCTCCCTTCCGGACCAACTTCTAGTTCATTCACCATGTGTCGAGCCGGTGGCCGTTGAGCCTTCGGCCCGTCTCGGTCCCGATTCCCAACTGGAAAGGCGTATTCTGCGTCTTTGCACGCCCTCCTTAGCTGGTCTATTGTGAATATTGGTTGAGGATATACCAGTGCCCTCACTCGATCGTTTAAGTTCTTCTTCAACATACGCACGAGCTCCGATTCAGGAATCTGTATCCTAAGCTGAGATCGCAACTTCTCCACCGAGGCGAAATAATCATCTATTGACTCCCAGACGCCCTGGTATCGGTCCATTATGGCTCGCATTATTTCATAGTCTGACCGAGAATTGCGAAACTGTCGCATCAGGGCATCTTTCAAAACTGGCCAGTCCGGGCGATAATTGGACCGTTGGAATTGCCAGTACCAGTCGTAGGCAGCACCTGAGAGCAACAGATGAAAATCCCTTAGGATCTCAGCCCAGGAACACTCATGCTGCATCTGGAGCACCTCCACTCTGAAAATGAAATCTTCGACCGTCAGTCGATCAGGTTTGCCTTCAAAATTTACCCCCCACTTGTCGATCCTGATAGGATGCCGCCCTGCTCTTATAGGGTATGTTGTAGGGGTCTGAAAATATGGTGCTTGGTACCTGTTCCCACTGCCCCATTGAGGTCCCGGCAGTTGTCCATTTTGCCACGCACCGTTGGTTAATCCGTATCCCATATCTCGGCCCTGGTTTGGGTGTGCTTCTTCTCTGTGAACTCCAGTAGGTACGTTCGGTCTTGGCTGGTACCCTATCTGTGGTAGCCCCGATGGGGCTGGTGGCGATGGTTGATGCACTGTCCTCTGCTCGGGTCGGGGAATGCTTGTTGCTGGTCGGATTCTTTCTTCCATCGGTGGGGTTGGTCGAGTCACGTAGTTAATTTCTTTCATAAAATCTAAAAACCCTCGTTCAACTTCTGCTCTTACTGACTCGGCAATGTTCCCTTTTATGGAGTCCGTATAGGAATCGTACGCATTAATTATTGCCAGGTTTATGACCGTTCTCAACTCATCAGAAATTGTTCCTGTTTCTCTTTCCAGTTCCCCCCCGATTATGTTATTCACCGACGTATTCGCAACCTGTCTACCTCCCTGATTATTTACTGACTCGCCTGGCGGCATTTCATTTCTTGTTTCCTGATTGGTCCCAGCCTCTTGTTCAGTTATGATACTGAATGATGGTGTTCTAATTTCTGACCCACTAGATCCACTACTAGAACTATCGCCGGCTGCTGTGGTAGGATTTGGCGGGCAGGAAGCCTCTCCTGATTTGGAACCTTGAGTACCCGGCATTATCGGAGCGGGAAGGTCTAGCAATGGTGGTTGCGTTTTCCTTTGAGTGCCTCCTTTTTCTTTTGGCGAATGTCTGATGGGCATGTCGCTAGAGTTTATCCCTGTTTTCTTTAGTAAGGAGCGGGTAACTGACCTATTATCGCAAATCTCTTTTATCTTATTAATTTTGGCTTCTTCTTCCAAGGACATTTGCTGCCACATTAAAAAAATTGGAATAAGACTGCTTCGTATCAATTATATGTATATTTATAATTGCTGAACGTTAGCCACAACAAATTAGTCCCTCCCGTTCGAAAACCAAAAAAAAACTAGTGATTGAAGGCCAGAAGGTTATGTGAGCTATACGTTTCGATTTCCACTTCTCTAATTCTACTTAATGTATTACTTCCTCAATAAATGACACTACCAGACTTTACGCTTACTGAAACCTTACAACCTAAATTATAAATGCCTAAATCCTCCGACTTCTATCTGGTTTAGCCAAACCTAAAAAATGCTCAATCTTCACTTTAGCTTTTCTTCTTCTTTTGAAAATCTCAATATATGTATGTATGTACGTATGTTTTTTTTCTTATCATGTATCAACTTGTTTTTATTTGTAACACTATCCTATATCTTATTTTTTTTTTTTTGTATACCTTTAAAATTCTCTTTCAATAAGATATGCTAACTTGCTTACTATACAAAACCAGAATGCGGAAACAAATTGTCAACAAAAACTGACTTTAACAAAATTCTACGATAAGGATTCTCTATAAACTCTCCAATCTCAATCTCTAGAATTCCCAACACGAAGTTAAGAAAATATTTGATTTATTCTTTGTTTAGTTTTATTTTTTTCATTGTAATTCGGGGGTGTTTCAGGTGGTTATCTTCGGCAGCTTTGAGTTTATCTTTCCTACTGTACGACTTAATAGCGAAATCCTTTAACTATCTCTTCTTTCTAATCTTGACTTGTTACCCGAAGTGTAGTCACGTATAAACACAAAAAAAATACTAGACACGAAACAATTTCCAGTTGCACCTGCTGTCGGAGTCGTAACTCTTCGTCGCAATTGAATAGGCATTCTAAAAAGCGATCCTGATCAAGACATACGAATTGCTCCCACTCCGCCAGCCGGACCAACTGAAACTGGACAGGAACCAGCTGCCCTCACTGTCGACTCTAAGGTTTACCGCAGCAATTCAGTCGTTACGTCCGTAAACCTTACGTCTGAAGACATACCGAGCCCTAGAGCCAAGTGTGAAAGCAGCTATGGACAACACAACAGATGTACTGACTGTCTCCGGTAACATCGTCAGTACGTCTCGTCGCAATCAATCAGACCTGCTGAAGAGCCATTCTGATTGAGACTTACGATCCGCCCCGACGCTGTCCACGAAGACAGGCAGAACATTTGGGAAAAACTAAGACAAACACGGATGGGCGCCATTTGAAACGAGGCAAGAGGAGAGGAGTGGTAGGAATTTAGGATGGAAAAAAAAGCTAGGGATGTGGTTGGAGGGTCTTCTTCCGTCCGTGAGAAATGACGAGGGATTTTGAAAAAAAGTAAGATAAGAGCCGGAAAGTTTTGTTTTTATTCGGAAACAAAATCTATAAACCAACGATGGGGGTGGGGGTGCGAGGGGAAGAGTGTCCGCTGCGGGGGCTGAGGCATGCTAGCGTTGCTCGACTCAGCTCGCCGGATAAGGGGGGGGTCTTACCCCCGCAACGTGACCTCACCTGTTTCAAAACATAAAACATGCCTAACTCAACACTTTAACCTCCACTTTTCATCATCCACACTTCGGGTTACTGCGGGTGTAATTGCAGTCAGGCCTTTTCCCACCCTACCTGGAATTCATACGGCCCAAAAGATTCGAATTCCCCAAAAGCGACACCAACCGGATCGCTACTAAGTCGTACTTACTCTATCTGCCGAAGGGCTTCCGCCATCCTTACCGCAACCCCCTGAAAACTAACTTAGCACGCAATCGAGCTTTCAAAAAGCCCAAGAAAATACCAGAAATTCATTTCGCTTGGCGTGATTTACAACGAATTTATTTATTTTAAAATAGTCTCATACATTGAACTCGTCACGCTCTATTTATTGCGCTCTATACTAAAAAAAATCTCTTAAAACTACAACAGAATCAAACCTTCCTTAAAGCTACGGATAGGCTCATAAGCTGACTATCAGTAATCGCACTTTAAAGAACTTTTTGAAAGAAATATTTAATAAAAAAAAACTACACTATATAATGAAAAAACAATCAAACAAATTTTGAAAAGAAATTAACATTAAAAGATTCCTTAATGCATCCAAAAAAAAAAAAGACCTAATAAAAAAACAATCTTTTCTTTCTTCTTAATTTTCGGTTACGCCGAAACTGTTAGTGCCCGCGGTAACTTGACCACCCTCGATCCCAATCCTACGTTCAACTAGATCCTTCAAATCGCCGGAGACCGATATCAGGGGCATTTAGTTTCCGCCACCTGTAAAACAAAACTGTTGTTCGGTGACCCTACCTAGTCAGAGAGCTCTTTGAAAAGGGGAATACCGAGGAGCAAAAGATTGCACAAAAAAACCACGAAGGCGTTGGACGAACCTTTTCTCCCAAGGTTCGGGAACAGGGGGGCTTCAGATCCCGACTATACACCAAAAGTTGGCAACTTACACCAAATACCAAATATTACAATATGAAGGGAAAATTGTGTTATATGACCAAAAAATATAGTAATCTTAAAAACCTAAAATCTTAATGCTAATAAAATAGGTAGAACTCAGAAAATCTAAATTAATATATGTATATATATAAATAAAAAAAAACCATATAACAAAAAAAACTTTATCACGCCAATTAATAATAAAAAAAAACTCCAATTGGTCCAGCGCTGCTGTACACGCCCTAAGAGTGCTCTTCTGTAGGGCTGGCAAGTGGTCGTATGTTAATACGCGGGTGCGAATACCCCTATCTATTGCGTGTCTTCTTGTGTGAATGGCTTTCCAGAACAAAGGGTTAATTTTTCTTGATTAATGCGAAAGGGGGTTCTTCGCTCGTGGAGGATTACCACCGTTTTTGAATCTTTGGGTTGGCTGAAAGATTTCCTACCTCGCTTATTCATACAATTTTGAGATATTACTTGTTTAAGCCTGGTGTATCTACAGGCTTTCCAGGAGATTCGTTTCTATCTCCTTTTATTATTTCAGGTTGCTCAGCTTCTACCCAGCGGTATACCCGACTGGTCACGGGATAACTTTCCTTTTGTTCAGGTGTTAGCTGTTTAAATACCGCTTCTTAACTGCTTCTCATTCAAACTGTTTAAACGGCTCTATCAAACTCGAGACTGAGTGACCGCTAATTCACCCTGACAAAAATTAACACCGTTAAACACCTTTATCAAACATCCATTTTTTGTTTTCAACAAAAAAAACTCACCCCTTTCACAAAACCAATAAGATTTAACTTGATCGATCGCAAAATTAATTCCCACGTCACTACTAGGACTGCTTATCCGCCTTTTCTTTTTTTCTCGCTATCCACTATCTAACAAAAAAAACAACACTCGAAAAAAATTTCTAATACCACGGAAATGCAATATATAACCTGGACTAGCTGTGTGATTTTGCCTGTCCGGTGTCCTCCACGAATGTATGACTATTAACTCTATCGAGTCGAGTGGTTGTCGTCCGCCACCAAAGATATCAACAAACTCTATCGTGTTGCTGATTTTGCTGCTCGAACCTACTACTCTGTTTAAGTTCGTGGTTTCTACCAAACATTACTATTTTGAACCCAACGACCCAACTAAGAAACCATATTCTACTTTAAGGCGAACCTATTCCATCCTAGACCAGAACCTAAATTGTATTGAACAGTTTGGGAGCCTCAACCTCTATAGCTATATTTTTATTTGACTAACCTCAGCCACCTCTGTATTAACTTTAGCCGTCAGAATTTTCTGAAAAATTCTTATTATTTACAAAATCGTCGTCGTCGCCGCGTTGCTTTCCTCGTAAGTGTTTTTTTTTTTTTATAAAAACAAACTAATTCCGGCACAAATATAAAAAGAGGAAATTAATCTAAAAGTGCTCCTTTCAACTTCGGTATTATACTTTCGGCAAGCTGGCCCCTGCTTCAATACTCTGATGACCAGGGAACGCAATTGAAGCCACCTGAACCCCTCACCCTAGTCTCAATACCGTGGTTGAGTGCTCTGTCGTAACTCCTACTTAAAAGCTGCAGTCTGCTTGAGATGTATCCGAAATCATCCCTACCTCAGAATCATACTGCCGGCGTAGGCGTCCATAACCTCAATTCGTCTCGCCATCGCGATCTTTGACATGTGGAAACCTAATTTTATTTACTTCGGTAAGCTGCTTGTTCTCCTATGTACCCTGACTACCTGTCGGCTATTTATTTCAGTGCGTATCATCACCCGCTTCTACTGGCTCGTTCGATCTACCCCACCATCGCGGTATATCAGTTGACGGTTGAGAATCCCCTCAATAGCCGCAATAGTTGGCCTGGTGCACCCGGACAGTTCCTCATTTTCACATAGGTATCCGTTTGACTTTCAAACTCCAGTACATTCGTTTAACCCCCGGACATACCCGGCTGGCTAAAGAGTATTCCAGGAGCTCTCGCTTATTCTATTTTTCTTTTCCTCATATAGGTAGCCGTAACAGAGTATGGTTTTCATGTATTCGCTCATTTTCAACCGACCACTTCAGTAAACTATCAACAATTATTATAGTTCTACCTTAATATACATGACAATAGTCACGTTGTAAGGTTGAAATATATTAGTCACAAGCTCACGGCAGTGGTCGGATGAAAATCCCATAATGTAATTTTTTTCATTTTCGTTAACTTTTGCTTTCGGAAGTGAATAGAGCGCCCCCGAGTACACTTTACGGAAGTGAAACTGAAATTTGTTGAGGTAGGAACGAAAAAAAGAGAAAAAGTGAATTATTACTTAGTTCTGATTTTGACAGTTCAAAAAGATACTTTGCGTTGGCTAATGACATCTGTTTCTAACAGCTTCCGACTATTTAGAATCTTCCTAACCAGTGCGAACCATTCGTTGACCCCAACAAAAACATTAATAACAACACGTTGTAAATGAAAACAACACGTTCTTCGTCGTCAACGAAAGATTCGCATTGGTTTGGGTGAGAATTTATAGTTATACCTTAATTATTTACAAAAAGTAGCTTTCCTAAAGGCTCTCCCAAACCAACACGAAAATAAAGTGAATGATCTCAATACTAAAAACAACAAAAAACCGTCTTTGTGGATGCTTCGCTATAATTTCGCGTTGGTTGGGCAGAGCCTTTAATCGTTGAGTGAATGTAGATCTTCTAATTATTTTTGTTTGTGTAAACTACGTTTTAGTTCACAACTTTTATCACCAACTAATTGCAATGCAATAATTACAGAACAGATTCAGAACTTTTTTAGTTCTCCGAGATATTAGGGGTATTCATGCAACTGCGTAAAACACTAGATAAGTTTACGATTTGGTTAATTTTATCTTTTGGTTAATGAACTGTCAAATTTTGTATGGGAAATGGTTTACGCAATTTGGTTAATTTTATCCAAGGATTTAGCTGCGGAAAATTAACCAAATATTTGGTTAAACTTATCCAAAAGTCATTGTGACTTTTCGAGATTAAATTAGACGTGTTTGTGACTTTTAGAATTAGGCATGTTTAGAAACATGATATATAAATGATATCTCGGAGAACTAAAAAAGTTCTGAATGTGTTCTGTTATTATTGCATTGCACTTAGTTGGTGATAAAAGTTGTGAATTAAAGCGAAGTTTACACAAAAAAAATAATTAGAAGGTCTACATTTACTCAACGATTAAAGGCTCTGCCCAACCAACGCGAAATTATAGCGAAGCATTCACAAAGACAGTTTTTTGTTGTTTTTTAGAACTGAGATCATTCACTTTAATTTCGTGTTGGTTTGGGAGAGCCTTTAGGAAAGCTACTTTTCGTAAATTATTAAGGTAGAACTATAAATTCTCACCCAAACCAAAGCGAATCTTTCCTTGATGACAAACAAACAATTCCGGATCGCTAAAGATACGCAGCCGAACGCGCCCAGATATCTGACGTTTACGAACAGCTGATTCAATTACACAGCATTTAACCCTTAGAATAAAAAATATAAGGAAGCGCCATTTGTGGAAAAAAGTGAAGCATTTTTCATAATAGTGTTTGCTCTCACAAACACAAATACATTCCAAAAGGGACGGAGTGATTTTTAATGGCAACTTACTAGGGCGCCATAACAATCATTTGTTATTTTCTGAATTTATTTTTCTTTTCAGTGGTATGTTTAAAAAAATACTTACTTTTTTATGATAACCCTCAAGGCACTGATAAAATGTTTTAATATCTACTTTCTTTAAAGTTGTGTTGTTTCAGTGGAACATTAAAGATTTACTTAGTTTAATTTACGCATTGTCATGAAAGAAGGCTCTCCAAAACCAACGTGAATCATAGCAAATCATTCGCATCGATAAAAATTGGCACCCCAAATGTGGCTTTACTTCATCCACTTTCAGAATGGTCATCCTTTTACCACTCGACTTTCGGAAACCTTTTAAATTTTTTATTAAATTATTTTAATTTTTGAATAGACAAATTAATTAACATTAAAAAAATGCACTAATAACTTCACTACAGAGAAAATTGAGCAATATTCTGAAGATGCACATGTTAACATAAATATACGAACTCCAAAGGTACAAAATCGATTTAATAACAAAAATAATTTCCTGATATAAAGGGCGCTTAGCAAATAGTTGCGCCTTACAACCACCAATAACAAAAAAATACGTCACTGTTTCACAGAATCGCAGTTTGACATTACTAGTATCCCAAATTAAAACCGAAAAACCATGTGCAAGTTTTCAATTAATTTATTAATTTTCTTAGTTTATTTAAAGTTTAATCATTTAAAATGTGTTACTTGATTGATGATTAATTAAATTATGATCAATTCACATCGCTTTCTTTGAGAAAAATATGATAAAACTCACTTGTGAAAGGAAATGATTCTTGTCCGCCTTATTCTTGCTTTATATACACAATTTAACACTGCACTTCATATTTTTGTATTGTTATTAGTAAGTATACATACATTTCTAAGTAAATCACTCCAAACTATTTGTTTTTTTTCTAACAATTAATGATTTATTAATGTTTTTAGTCTTGTATCACTTTTTGTTTACTTTTTTTCTTCCATTCAGTCACCGATTTGACATTTCGGGCATACAGTTTTCTGCTTCATTCACGTACACTGTATATGTGATATACACCAGTTCCTTTACTTCTTCTTCTATGATTTAACCAAACTAATAAAAAGGTCGTTCATGCAAACTTTTGCGTAAACTTATCATTTTACACAATTTGTAAACTTACGACGTTGCATGAATACCCTTATTAGCTGTGTTTTTTTGCATGTCCAAATAAAATTGTGTAAAAAAACGACAACAAAGCAAAACAATTTACATGTTAAATACATGTCCATATAGAGTTAGCTAAGTCCAGATAATTACCCGGAGGCCACACGAGCGAGTACTCGCTAGCGAGTTGGGTACATACATTAATTGTCAAATCACTCGCCGCCCTACTCGCTTCACAACTGGCTTCGAAATAGGCAAGCCAGTTGACTAGCGAGTAGGAAAAGTTTCGATGTATTAGTAACTCGCTAGCGATTACTAGCTCGTGTGGCCTCCGGGTTAACAGGAGCTAACTTTTGCCCCGATAAAAACGGTATTGCCAGACTACCATTGTCGTTGTGTTATCGATAATTTGTATAGAAATGTCGAATGTTTGTTGGTAATACTGCGTTTTCATTAGAGCCGAAATGAGATAATTTGGCAAATTTCGAAAAAAGTGTTTTCATCTGAATTTGGTAATTTCGTTTGACTGCCCTGTTTAAATTTGACAGCTCTGTTTAATTTTGACAGTTTCCCTTTATGGAACTGATTTAAAATTGTTTAAATGCAAATAGATTCTGTGTAATAACTAATGGAAGGTAATTAAATAATAAGGGTATTCATGCAATAGCGTAAACTCATCGTAATCGTTGTAAAGTTTTAAACTTCGTAAATCTGTCAAATTTTCCATACAAATTGTGACAGAATTACAAAGTTTTAAACTTTACAACGATTACGACGAGTTTACGCTGTTGCATGAATACCCATAATAAGTTTTGATCTAAAAATGCCTATCCCTTGCATATTTTATAAGTAACTGTTTTCAGCATATGGGATTAGTAAGTGACGGAATCCTGGAGGAAATATAAATTATTGAATTGTAGCCAGGAGGTCCAATGTATAACATGAATTATCATCACCCAATTACTGTCCCAATTCTACCAAAAACTCTGCTTCTCGATTCCATTGCAAAGCACACGCAAACTATGCATGTTCCTGAATGTGACGGATAGTTTACGATACATTCCAGGAAAAAAACCCATGGTGGATGGACTGAAGAATCCGACTGCTGGAGGACAAACCGTTCAGCAGCCAGCAAATGGTCAAAAGGACCACCGTGTATAGTTCTATAGCCACATTCATACATGCAGCTGCTTACTTTTTTAGTTTGTCTACATCATAAACATATCTACAAAATATCAGCGTTTCTAAAATCAGACTTTTTTTCAAATTCGTTTTCATATTCAGGCCACTGTCACAGACACATGAGATGTTAGTAGATACCCTTTAAAAAAAAATGGATACAAATATAGGCTTCTGCTTTTGGTCATTAGTCCTATTTTTTAGTGCATTATTGTCTTCGCTTACAAAAAAGTAGCGTGTTAAATAAAACAACAATACGGAGTTATACAAAATTATTGTTGTATTTAACATGCAACTTTTTTAAGCAAAGATAAAAATGCACTAAAAAACAGGGCTATTATAAACAGTCGTTGATACCCTGACTATTACATTTATTAATAGCTTCATCAACAAAAATCACTCTTCCACATTCCACTGAGAAACGTTTGGCTTGTATTTATGCCGTCTTTATTAATCCAACAAATGCTAATAAGTTAACATAATTTCAAAATACATAATTAATGTGTACAAATTATAGTCAATTATAATAAATCATATATGTACAAGATACATAAGATTATTTTTGTTTTTACTATTTTCTTGGCCAATCTGGAACTTTTATTTATTTAAATTTCAACTTATACTATGTTCCCACCAAAATGAAATCCGAGATTTCAGCTAAAAAAAATTTAGATTTCATATTGGTGGAGCAGAATTTCATTGAGATTTCGTTGAAATCCCGAGTTTTTATTGAGATTTCGTTGAAATTTCTATGAAACCTTGTTCCAGCGGCTCAAAATATCAAAAGTTGTCAACCGAAATCTCGGATTTCATTTTGGTGGGAACATAGCATTAAAGGTGTTTTGCTTTTTCCAGATTCGCAAAGCATGTCAAATGATTTTGCATTTTTATTCTCCATGGTTATTAATCAGTGAAGAATAATTCCATTCACAAGAATCGGATTCAGCTATCCTAAGCGCAAACGCCCACTAAAGACTAATCAGTTTTGCTGGTTGTCAATAGAAAGATTCCACACAAGTCCGATGGTATTTGGAAACGTTTGGGCAGCAACTAGGTCTTGAACAGCGTATACAGAAGTCACTAAAAAATCACTTGTAGTGAACATAAATAGATGCTCTGATTTGTGACCAGAGTAGACAAATTCTGTTTCTTGATAAGTGGATTCGTGGGGAAAGTTATGCACTCGCCGAGCTGATACATCTTGTGGAATACTATAAACATAAGGAGTCTTTGATGGGTGATAGGATTGTAACTACTCAAACTCAACTGAACAGAGCAGAGCTCATATATCACTGCACAACATCCACTTCCAATTTCCAAATCGGATAAACATATTTGTTTTATGTACATACATTTCACTTCCTGCAAGATCCACTGCTGTAATAATAATAATTAATACTTCAAATATCCTTAAAATATTAAATATACATACCTTATAAGTAAATACATTCTTCTTTTTCGATTTTCCTGAATTATGTGGTGGCATTTGAAATTTCAGATTTGACATTTCAAGTCAGAAGTAGTTTGATTGTGAATTTTTATTCACAATAGCACTGAATTTAGATTTGTTCGATTTGGTTTCACATAATTTCCAACCTAATTTCGTGCAAATTTGGTTGAAATTATCTCATTTCGGAATTTGAATTTGTATGGGAAATGAGGTAATTTAGAATCTAATTTGGAAGTTTTAAGCGAAATTATCTCATTTGGTCTAATGAAAACGTAGTATAAGATAGTTCAGAACAAAATGTCAGACCAAGGCAAATGTTCAAATGTCCCGATGTCGTTTTTTTCGCCAAATTCCATATGGACATACAAAAACACGCAGCTATTATCATTTATATCATGTTTCTAAACATGCCTGATTCTTAAAGTCACAAACACGCCTAATTCAATCTCTAAAAAGGCCTTTTCCTTTGGAGGTGGCGAAGTACTTGCAAGTACTTTGCCAGCTGTTTTCAATGGAACACAACAAACTGCTTTCCCATGTAAAATGTATCTACTCG
This sequence comes from Dasysyrphus tricinctus, assembly GCA_963921185.1. Classification (NCBI taxonomy): domain Eukaryota; kingdom Metazoa; phylum Arthropoda; class Insecta; order Diptera; family Syrphidae; genus Dasysyrphus; species Dasysyrphus tricinctus. Next base: position 207,734,672 of record OY992531.1, on the reverse strand, counting down.
CGCATAAGAGCATGTGCAGTTGGTAGTACTAGATTAGGGTTTTCATCTACTCGTAAGTACTTCGCCACCTCCAAAGGAAAACGGCTAAAGTCACAATAGGTCTGTTCCTTGCCGACTTTCAAACAGTTTGAAACCGCTAGATTTAGTCCGAAGTCGTTCCACACTTGAAAAATTGTACTGGTCCGCACCAAATCTGGCGGTCTGAAACTGTTTGAAACTGTTTGGGACTAAACCAAATGACGTTTGGATAAGTTTAACCAAATATTTGGTTAATTTTCCGCAGCTAAATCCTTGGACAAAATTAACCAAATTGTGTAAACCATTTCCCATACAAAATTTGACAGTTCATTAACCAAAAGATAAAATTAACCAAATCGTAAACTTATCTAGTGTTTTACGCAGTTGCATGAATACCCCTTCTATAAAATAAATAAAATAATTTTGAGATTCGAATTATATGAGGAAATTTAAGTCAGCTGCTGTTTTCAATTTCAATTTCTTTTGAAAGCATCCGATCAGTTTCTTTTCTGACATGTCATTAGGCGCTGAACTTTTTTAAATGTGTGTTTGTTTTGCTCATCTCTGAATTCCATCTAGTTTTCGACTGATTCGTATATACAACTTGTGTTTTACGAAAACGTCAAGTAACAAAAAATGTATGGGAAAACTTGTGTTTTCGATTATATTTTTCTTTAAACCGATATTTTCGCGAAACCCCCGTTTTGGGTTTGGTGTGAAAAGGCTATTAGTGAAGACGAACATTTTTTTTAATAGGTGAATTTGTGAATATTATCCTCATGATTTGATCTGGATGGTAATACTACGTTTTCATTAGACCAAATAAGGTAGTTTCGTTGAAAATTTCCAAATTCTACACCAAATCATTTCATTTCCCATACAAATTCACATTTCGAAATGAGATAATTTCTACCAATTAAGTTGGAAATTAACACACCCAATTAGCCACAGTTTGGAGAGCTCTGAAAAAGTTTTGTATGAAAATGTCAAAGCTCAATAGAAGGAGACAGAGAAAAACAACAACAAAAATCCAGTTGAAATTCAAAAATGAAATGAGCTGTCAAACGAAACTACCAAATTGCAAATGAAAACACTTTCTGTGTTTTGCGAAATTACCTCATTTCGGCTCTAATGAAAACGTAGTATAAAGGCTCTCCCAAACCAATGCGAAATTATAGCTGTTTTCCTTTGGAGGTGGCAAAGTACTTGTGAGTAGATGAAAACCATAATCTAGTACTACCAACTGCACATGCTCTCATGTGCGAGTAGATACATTTTACATGGGGAAGCAGTTTGATGTGTTCCATTGAAAAAAACTGGTGAAGTACTTCGCCACCTCCAAAGGAAAACGCCTTATGGCGAACTATTCGCAAAGGCGTTTTTTTTTGTTGTTTAGCATTGTGTATCTTTCATATTTTGTATTATTAGCTGTGTTTTTTTGTATGTCCAAATAAAATTGTGTGAAAAAAACGAGAGCAAAGCAAAACAATTTACATTTTATCCACTGTGTTTGTTAAGGCTCTTTTGGTCTATTTGTAAAAAATGCGAATAAAAACAACTTTCTATTCCATTATTTTCCCAACGTTTCGTAAGTAATCCTTACTTCTTCAGGGGTTATATTTATTTCAAACTGTTAATAATGATACATTTTAGTTTTAATAACAAAAATAGCAACTATACTTTTTCCCTCACTTTTTTGTTCAAAAATTACATATCCGTTTTCTTATAACTAAAATTGCATCCTTCCCGAGACGGCACTGACACAAACTTTAACATAAAAAAACAATTAATATAACTTAAGAACAATCACAGTTCAAATTAAAAAAAAAAAAACAAAACAATGACACATATCACAGCTGGGCTCAGGTACTTCAGATTGCTACAGCATAGCTTTGTTTAATACTGTCGGTGTCTTCTTTCGTGTTCATAGTCCTCTTTATTTGTTATCTTAGAGAGTCTAATGCTATGTTCCCACCAAAATGAAATCCGAGATTTCGGTTGACAACTTTTGATATTTTGAGCCGCTGGAACAAGGTTTCATAGAAATTTCAACGAAATCTCAATAAAAACTCGGGATTTCAACGAAATCTCAATGAAATTCTGCTCCACCAATATGAAATCTAAATTTTTTTTAGCTGAAATCTCGGATTTCATTTTGGTGGGAACATAGTATAAAGAGCCTATAAACAAACACAGTGGAAAAGATAAACAAAAAAATTGGTCAAATATATCAAATAATTTACATTTTAAATACAACAAAAACTATGTCCATATAGAGTTGGCTAAGTCCAGATAATTTACTGGAGTTAACTTTTGTCCCGATAAAAACGGTATTGCCAGACTACCATTGTCTTTGTCTTATCGATAATTTGTATAGAAATGTCAAATGTTTGTTGGTAAGATAGTTCAGAACAAAATAGCAGACCAAGGCAAATGTTGAAATGTCACGATGTCGTTTTTTTCACCAAACTCCATATGGACATACAAAAAACGCAGCTATTGTGAATGATTTCGCATCGTCAGCGAATTATTCGCCGACGATGCGAAATCATTCACAATAATACAAAATATGAAATATACATAATGCTAAGCAACAACAAAAAATTGTCTGCGAATAATTCGCTACGAATTCGCGTTGGCTTGGGAGAGCCTTTAAAACAAACGGTAAACAAATATGTCCAAATGAGACAAATGTGAACTCGGTGTAACACTTTCCACCGATGGCTGTCACTTTTGACGTTGAAATATTCGGTAATTTCCCTACAGCCACAAAGTACTGGCAGCACTCAATTTTGACTTTTCTGCTGTAAGGGAATTTTTTGCGTGTACAAAAATTTCTTCGTATTTCTTCTTGTTTTCGTGTTTTTTTTGTAGTGAATTTGTTTAAAAATAAATTAATAAACAAAATAAAACACATAAAATAGCACCGGTGTTCATAAACAAACACCCATAAACAATGCAAACCCAAGAAAATCTAGCTGCTAATTTTTGTGGCCTGATAAGCGCCCAGGGGATCAGAGGTAATCCATTAAATTCCGTCACACCCTAAAACCCACTTTTCTCCCACTCCGATGTTGATAAAAATTTTTCCAAACAGAAATTGCCAACGAGTGGAGAATTCTTGGTCAAGAACAAGATGGATCCTTGCTCACATCGTGGATATTTACAAATGAAAACAATGAAAAGCACACCTGCATTGGGCAATATTTTGCATCACGTAAATCATTTCGCATTCTCTATCGATTTTCCAAGCAGGAGAACGTTATTCAAGCTTCGGTGAATAGTGCAGTTTCCTTGTTGATCTATGTTGTCAAGAATGAACTTAAAACGGGCTCTGCAGAAGAGCCTGTTAGTACTTACTACTATTCGCCTTACATTGTCGAGCTAAAAAGCACATCCGCCAAACAACCACAGTTGATAACAAAGGAGAGCTCCGTTAAACAAGTTATGGCACAGTTTCTATGGAAAAAAGAGGCAAAGTTCGATAAAGTCTACGTGGACAAGTTTCTTGTGCTAACCCATGAAGAATGTAAGTTTGATAATAAATCGATACAACGATATTTGAATGATAAGAAATATATGTTTTAGCTGTAATGCTCTACACTTCGACAATAAACGCTGAAAAAGATCAATTTGGGGACACGCCTACTTCGATTGATTTCACAGATGAAGATTCGTGGTCTCTGGAAGAAAATCTCTTAGCTGAAATGATAGCAAAGAACTTTGTTTGGGCTCAGTGGGACTGTGAGAATCAAGCTCTGTATTATATTCATATGAAATCGAAGGCAAAGAGTTCAAGTTCGATTATCAAGGATGATGAAGAAAGAAGTCCGCCTACTCCGACATTGTCGGCATTTCAATTCAATGATAAGCTGCCCACGGAAACTGTGGTAAGTTGGTGCTAAGGTATTTAGTAGCAATATCTATTTGAATACGAAGTTATTTAATGAACAAATTTGAATCGATTTTGTCGTTACTTCCTTTTTGGTATTATTTTTACGAAAACTCAAATAATTTTTACACAAAGCTGTTACTGGCCATTTCACCTATTTTTATCGACGATGATAAAAGCATGAGTAAGAAAATTCTCATAATTTTGAAGATGAATGTTAAAGTTGAAAAAGTTAAGGAATCGATAGGTTCTTTGACTAGGCTTTCTTGTGCCTGGCCTATTCACAAATTCTAAAAGCATATCATCAGCCCAAAAACAATTAGTAGCAGTTAGCTCAGGTAAAGGAATTTTGAACGAAGAAATTAAAATTCCTGGTATATTTTGGAACGAAAACCTTAAATCTAGCCTAATGGTGGTAGTATCAATGCAATTAAGTAAAAATATATTTAATAACATCACTACTTTATGAACCATATTCCAGCCTTTACAAAAAAAAACAGCAAAATTGTTTTTAACCACCCTAAGGGAACCTTCATTAGCACTAGTTGGATACTTCATCTCTCAATATTGTATCATCACACAAAATGACTTCATTGCCATGAATACGCTCATGCTCAATACCTCTATTAGAAACAAGTCGACAAATGAGTAGATTTGTTAGGCCTGTTTAAAGTATTTCCTTTCTGACGACTTCCACTATCAGTTTGAATTTGGATAGCTAGATCTGTCAAAGGTTCATTTCATTCAGATAAAAAAATCTGAAAATTATTCTTCTCTTAAATTGATTTAATATTATGTCCCTTATGCAACGATAACCTTAACATATGAAATGCTAAGAATTTTTCTTTGCTTTTGGCTAAATATTCCTTTAAATTTACCTTTTCTTTGCTTTCAGCTAAATATTCCTTTAAATTTACCAAAAATTCCGCATACAACAAGCGCTTCAAATTGCTACGAAGATGACACAGTTCCCCTTCGACTTCACGACACTTCTCTTAATCTTATCATTCTCGCCGATGAATCCGGAATGCTATTCGTTTGTCATTATTATCTCTATCAGAATATAAAACCACCAGCAGATGACTCTAGCCCAGCTAATTCGGATGTCCATTTTGCATATTCGGTGACCCTTCTTCATCATGGATGTGTTGTTCATTGTGTAATGCCAGGAATTGCATGGGATAAAGCAAAACTACTGAAGCCAACATTTGCTCTTCAGGGTGGACATCATATGCTTGTGTTCCAACCTGATTTATTTGTTCATCTTCTCGATGTTGGCCTTACGCATGAACCTTGCTGTCATATTGTTTGTCCGGCGTACAACAAAACTCCCTTGACTCATTTAGTTCCGTGCAAACACTGGGACAAATTGGCATATGATTCGGCAACGTTGGATGTTTTCTCACTAAGCATTCCAAAGGCTCATCTTATCGAGGCATTCCGCAATGATACCTCAGTTGACAATCGTCTGAGTATGATTCATTATTTCCTTGTTCATTCCAATGACATGGATGTTCTATCGGAGTTGCTGAGTATAATCATGGAACAACCACTTAGCCTCGATACGGTGGCACTCCTCAAAGAAGCTCTAGTTGCTGGCAGCTACTCATCAGCCAAGCGAGGACTACCAAGTGAAGCTCTGCTGCTGACTCGTCTGCTTCCACTTACAACCTCGGTTATATCGAAACCAATGCATGCCAAAGTTGCCGATCTAAGTGTTGGGCTATCACATGAGAACCTCTGGAACACTACAATGATGTTACTATCTCCCCAACAGCGTCTAACTCCGTATGGAGTGGACATTTGGTCAAAACTATGGGAAAATCTAAACGAGAACAATAAGGACAAGAATCGATTCACTGCGGAGCAAGTGAGCGAAAAGTTAATGTTCTCGTTGGCATGCTATCAACCAGAAGCATTATCTAGATGCACAACACCATTATCACCAGGAGGCCCTTTGGCCGGACCAAATGCTGGAGATTTTGCAACTGCAGTGCGGCGCATGCAGAATGAACCTTTGCCATTTGTAGAGCTGGAAACTTGTACGGCTACAAAGCAGGAACATGTTATTTCAGTAGTAAGTACAAAAACAATTTAAAAACCATTTGTCAGTCTTGGTTTACAAAGTTTTTTTCTTTCTGTAGAACTTACGTGAATTGAGTGTTCATTTAGTGAAAAATTCTACAAACAAAAACACTGGATTCCGCTGGTTGAAAGAAACGTTCTTTGAGCGATCACAGACACCTGCACATGTTCATGCAGTGGCTTCACAATATGTTGCAGCACAGTTGGAGTTATCAAGAGCTTTGTGTGCTTTAGTTTGCAGAGCAGCTGGAATCGATGCTCGTGTTGAAGTTATAAGGGGTTTTCAGTTGATGTAATTTGATATGTTCAAAAGAAATCAAGGGCTTTTGGATAATTTCTGTATGTTGTTTTCTTGAGAGCTGATTTGTATTGTTTTCTCTTTTAGTGATCAGCTTAGCAACGATCAACAATACTCCCTGTTTTTGATCCTTGAAAGATTCTGCCTAGCAGTAGATTCCATTGCTTTTCCCTTGCCACAAGGATTCTCGTCTTTCTTCACTTATTTAGGATACAGGGCACTATCGTTCGATATGTTTTATCAGTATGCTTCAAATCACGTTTTTGAACTCCAAATCGATGTCATGAAAAGTATACTTAACGGTAAGTTCTTTGATACCTTTATACGAAACAGCTATTTAATCATCATTTCATATTCACAGATATAAATGATACACCCGAAGGTATTGAGCGAAAACTATCTCTACTCTCTTGTTTGCCGAAATCAAGAGCCCAGCGACTTCTCAAGAACTGGAACCATCCAGAGAGTCTTATGATTCGCGGTCGAGAACACGCTGCCAATATTTTATCTGGGAATCTTGGACAGACAAGAGGGAGTAGCAGCAATAGCATGAATATGCGCAGCACCAAACACAACACAGGTATGAATCATGAGACAACTACCATCGATTTAAGATTGATACTTAATTTCCTGTGGAGATAGGTTCGATCTCTAAGCCAAGCGATAACTTCAATCTCATCGTGCCATACATTTTCATAGCCATTTTGATTTTCATTCCACTCATTGCATTTGTAAAGCTCAAACACACTTTAATTAATAACTGATTAATTATTATTTTTTTCTTTGGGTAAGCTGTATATATGTATTTGTTGCTTCTTTTTTCTCTTCTGTTCTGTTTTGTAAATTTGCATTATTTTCACTCATCGAAAATCGTCCCTTCATTCTTTTTGTTCTCTGTCAAAGCTCCAAAACAAAACGATCATAAAATAACACCTAATACCAATACTTTCACATTTAAGGACTCTCAGCAGATAGACTTCCTCCTTTGGACTCGTTTTTGGATCTACTTACTGCAAAAGCTAGCCTCAATGAATTGGACTTTAATTTGTTGATTGAGACGACTGTAATGTCGATGGAACAACTAAAAAAGGCATAATTTGATTTAAATTATTCCACATATCTAAGATTAATTGTAGATTTTATTTCAGTCCTTGTGATATAATTAGGTTCCTTAGTTTGTATAACTTTATTACAAATAGGTTTATCCAATTTTTAAGTTTTCTTTGCATTTAATTTAAAAACAAAACAAACAATAAGTACCTATAGAAATACCTACCTAACAACATTTATTTATTGTGCCAAAAGAAATTCTTAAAACTTATCATAATTTATAACAAATAGGAAAAAAAAACACGTAGTGTGCCATTTTAATGCAATGGGAATGTGTAATATGAGGCTATAAAGTTTTTTTTTGTCCAATTGACTGATTTATTTGTATGTGTATCTTTTTGTCTTGTAAGCTTTTTTCAGACTACAAGATAGTTTATTTGTTTGTTTCTTTTTTTTCATATCTTCTATTTCTTAAGATAAATATTATTATTATTAATATTATTATTGATTGTATTAGTTAATGTTATTTAAGTAGTATTTTTGTTAATTATTATATTATTCAAAATATGAATGTTTTTTGTATTTCAGTTCAGAAATATTTATAATAAATCAATAAAGACTTTCTACTCGTTAATATAATACATAGTTACTTATTTACTCAAGGTCGCGCTATAGGTTAACCAGAGCATCAACCAAAACGATTCTCCAGCCAGCCAGCTCTTAATTTATATTTATTTTATGGATTGAACATCGGTGTCCATCTGGCCCCTTAGCCGTTTTACATTTACGATGTAAATTTATTGACCAATTTGATTTGTATTATGTTGAGCCGACGGAAAACATATTTTCCACTCAACGTTTTACATTTACGTTTCTTGGTAGCTTGATGACGTTTTACAATAGTTACAAGTCGTAGTTGCATCTGCTTGGCTCTTCATTTACGTAAACGAACCCAAAAACCAACTGAAGATTTCTTTTCTCAAAACCACCTTAAGCGTCCTGATTAACTTTTGACGAAATCCGTACTTCTACACCATTGAGCAATACCGGGATATGCTTTGTGTCGTGAACCTGTTCCGCATCACTTTTTACCGCACTAACTATAGCTCGAACAATCCCACGTCCCGAATGCTATGTAATGCCAATAATTCCTCAAATGCTTTTGATTCCCACTCCTCTAAATCGGTTCTTCGGAATTCCCTTATCTCTTACCTATCCCAATAACTTTCTTCACTTGCCTCCTACCTTTTTTAATTAGAATATTTTCAATTGTTAGATATTATTAAAGAATTTTAACATTTTTTTCAATCCCTTCTATATTTTATATTCTCATTTTTATTTTCTTTTATTTTATTTTTTTAATTTAATTTAATTTAATTTTATTTTATTTTATTTTATTTTATTTTATCTTATCTTATTTTATTTTATTTTATTTTATTTTATTTTATTTTATTTTATTTCATTTTATTTTATTTTATTTTATTTTATTTTATTTTATTTTATTTTATTTTATTTTGAATCAGTTCATTAGTTTAAGTTAAGTTTGTAAAAACGTCGTCCCTTACTACATTAGAGTTATAGCTATATCGGCTTTTTATCCGGGAAGTTGGTGCCAATGATAAAGCTGGTTAAATAAAATGACACCCACAATTAAAAAAAAAAAAACGTTATAACTCCAAAACAAAGCGAAAAAGAAAAATTACCTAGTACTTTGTCAACTTAAAATGACCCAAGAAACCCATTGTTTTTCGTGTGTGGTGCTGACGACTTTTCCTTGAAATATGCTAAGAAGGTATATCGTATATCATATACATACTGGGAGTGTTAAAAAAAAGTGTACAGATTTGAACGGCATTTTGGTAACTCTGTTGAAGCAAATAAATTCGATTTTTTAGGAAATGACTTATCTTATTTTTTAAAGCGGTTTATTTCCAATGAATTAATAAATGACCATTATCGAACCACCTTGGAAGATTTGCCATATAGCCATATCTTTATGAAAAAATTTGAAATTGAAAACTTCAGTATGCCAAGAAGAATTAAGCAGGTTTCTTGCAAAAAGCACGGAGGAGGTTTATTAATGGTCTGGGGATGAATGACGTCTTCTGGAGTTAGAAACCTCGTCTTTATTGACAGCACGATGAGGGCTGAAGATCACCTTAATATTTTAAGAGATAATTTGCCGTGTAGTGTTGCGAAACTGGGGTTAACTGATACATGGGTCTTCCAACAAGACGACGACCTCAAGCATTCATCGAAATTGTTTCAGGAATGTTTACTTCATGGTACATATTATAAACTAGAATCCGAGATCCCTAGGCCTACACTTCATCTAGCATTTATGCATTTACTATGCAAAAAGGCACAAAATTCAATTTTATTTGAAAAGTGGCAAAAATCCCAGCCGAATTGACAAGGAAGCTTGTAGAGGCGATCCCCAGACGCATAGATTTTGTCCTAAACGCCAAAGAGAAGCAGACGAAGTATTGGCATAAAGTTTTTCGCTTTAATTGAAGAGTGTACACTTTTTTGTGGCGCCATAAAAATTAATTATTTTTTGTATTGAATTTTTACTATAATATTTGTCATTATATGATTTAATTTATTAACTCGACCAATTATTTGAATGATTTGATGTTAAAAAATCTCAGGTTATTTTGATCACTTTCTTTTTTGTCATTATGTTTTATATGCTAATTCATTAAAAGTAAACTGTTTTAAAAAATGAGACAAGTCTTTTCCTTAAAGATCGAGTCTATTTGCTTCAACAGAGTTACAAAAATGCAGCTCAAAGCTGAACACTTTTTTGACGCTCACAGTGTATATTATACACAGATATACCTAGATAAATACATACATTACAAATACAACATACAACATACACTTTATACCTGACTAGATAACCCGCCCCGGCTTCGCTCGGGTAGACAAAAGTTTCTTAAAAAAATTAAACAAAATTATAAATAAATTAAACAGTATAAATTATCAGCCTTATAGAGAGTTTCACCCAAAATTATAAAAGTTTGTTCGCCGTCAAAAAATAAGTGAAATGTGTATGTACTCAGAATAAGTGGAATTTTCGAACACCAAACATTTTCGGGTGAAACTCCCAATAGGCGAAAAGCGAAATGCCAATTTTTCCGGGTGGAGTTTTGTTCGGATGAAACTCCTAATAAGGCTGTAAGTGTTGGGCGGGTAACAGGTGTGTTTTCTTGTACGTATTTCTTCGTTTAAAATAAAAGTAAACAAAAAAAACCTCCATCACTGGCCTCCTCCACGAATAGTTAGGTAAGGTTAGGTTAGGAAAGGCGCGCACAGCACAGAGGCCGTTGCATACACGGGGGCCTATTAGTCCATTGTGATCCCCTTACAAAATGAGCTATTGGTTCTCAAAGTCTATCCTCTAACTATAATATTTCAAACACAAAAACAATGTTTAAAATCAAAACCCTAAAGCTGTCATTTAAGCATAACTTTTCCAACATAAAAAGGATTTCAAATCGTAGTTTAATTTTTTTATTTCTTCCCCATTTGACCCTATGTATGAAGATACATTTTGAAAAGGCAGAAAACCTCTAGTCGATCCTCGTATGGGTTTTTCTTTTGGTAAATTCAGATTTTGATCCAAAAATTGATTTTTTTCGTCGCGAATGGTATACGAATTCAGATTGATTTTCCTTTTTAATTGTATTGGTGTATAATTTGTGTCTGTGAAGCTATAGCGATTCAGACATGTCAAACTGATGGCTTTCAATTCTTCTGGTGTGTAATGGTGTTAGTAAAAGAGGGGTAACTCTGCCGAAAAATCCAGATCTGCAAAATTGATTTTCGATCAAAAAAAAAAATTGATTTTTTTGCCCATTGGAAGGCTTTAATTGCCAAATTCTTTGTTTCGACAGATCTGAAAGGGAAAAAAATCAATTTTTGTTACCAAAAGAAAACCCCATTAGTAAATATCCTTTCAGAACAAAAAGATTCTAAATACAACCTCTAAGAATAACTAGGTATTCAAAAATAAAATTATTTCATGGTGTCCGCTAAACTGGAAAGTCAAGGATAGTCAGGGAACACAATTATGGTCAGGAAAATTCAGGGAATTCAGGAAGCGGTCAGGGATATTCGTCTGTATCAGTATTTTGAAAAATCATTGAACTCCTTAGTCACTTTTTTCCTGCAGTTATTTTTTTTATCACTTTCAAAGCAATCGGTATTGTATACTTTCAACTTTAGAAAATGCAAGTTGAGTTCTAAAGCCTGGAACGCTGCTGATGCGAAACGAAAAATCCCATTCAAAAATGACGTAACGAAATCATAAACGAAACATTTAGTTCTATTTTTCGTTGTGCAGTACGCTGGTCGACAAGCGAAATTGATAATTTAAGCAGATTATTTGGCATTTATGTTTTTTTCCAGATGTATTTCTTTTAATTTTTTGAACTTGTGGAAACAATATTTCATTGACAAAAATATTTTTTCTTTTTCGCTTCGTTTTTGTAAGCTTTTCGTTGTCTTGTGGGAGACCAACTAAAAATTTCGTTTCGCATCAGCATTTCAGCAGCGTTTCAGACTTAAGGTTTAATTAACTCCAAATTTTTGCTCTGGAATTTTGGAACCTCATTATATGGGATATTCATAATTAATCAAAAAAGGTCAGCTAAAGGTCTGCCCTAGAAACCTTTTAATCGAGACTTAGAAGTTTCTCAAGGTAATGAGAGGTCAAGGTGATTTTTTGTACCTCATTTGTAGGATATTCTCAAAAAATGTTTGCCATCCCCGAATTTCTGAAGTTTTTATTCAAGTGAACAATAAAATTCATAAAAAATAATATATGGCTGCATAGTTACTGACACTAGCTGACCTATGGCGTTTGAGTGGCCTCTCAGATGGTTCACTTTTCTGCGAATATTCTACAAATGAGGCCGAAAAATCGTTCGGGACCTAAAAAGAACAAGAACTTTAGTAATGCTATGACCACGAAAAAATAAAAAAAAAAAATTCAAAAATATCTATGGCTGACCAAATATAAACTGAAACTAACTGACCTTTTATGACCAATAAGGTACCATACTTTTTTGTTTAAATGACACAAATGAGACCCCAAAAATCTTAAATTTTAGATACTAAAATGTTTAAAAACTGGTTGATAGATTTAAAAAGAACCATGAAACAGTTGCAGGGCATTAATATTTTAATTCAGTGATATTTTTTGCACGGAAAACATAAAAATTTCATATAAAGGCTTACGAAGTTTTGGCAGAAAGCTGTAAATATTTTTTTTTGCGAATATTCCACGAGTGAGTTACCGAAAATCGTGACTTGAGAAACTTTAAGCATTGATCACAAGTTTTCTAGGGCTGACCGATTTCTTAAACCATTTTAGATTAATTAGATGTCTTACTTTTTTACGAATATCGCATTGCATATGAACCAAATATTACAAAAAAAAAATATATTTTTTAATATTATGGTCAGGGAAAATTTCTAAATTGGTCAGGGAATGTCAGGGAAAGTCAGGGAAATTTATTTCGAAAAATAGTGGACACAATGTATTTGTTTAAATTTGAATAGCTTAATTTTGAAAAATATCATTCCTTACATACACAAAAAGAAATCGAAATCGGATGCCTACTTTTTCGTTTTTACCCCATTTCACCCTATAGATATTCTAAGGAAACCCTTTCAAACCTTACAACAAATGAAAATCTGACATCTTTTTTTGTTTCTACCCTATTTCACCCACAAATAGAACCCTTAAGCCTTCGAATTTTTGGAATCGGATATGTAGTTTCTGAGATTAGCCGTTACAAACAAACTAACAAACAAAGCAAGATTAGATTAATAGTAGGTATACCATATGTATGTAGATAGAAGATAAGATAGTTTAACGAAATATCTTAAGTTCTGAAACATTACAACATGAAAATGAATGTCCTAATATTAGGATCTTATATGTACGTAGAATGAACTATTGAAACATGTTTAAAATTTATTAGTTTTGGCAGAAATTTCATCTTCTAGAGATTGGTTATGAAGTTTTGAAACGAGTGCTTTCTCAGTTTTTGATAAGAACTTAAAACCTCATCTCTTATTCTAATATCGTGTCATTTTACTTTATCAATTTGTGATAACTAACTACGACATTCAACCACCCTTAATCGATAGAACATCAATCTTTATACACCATCATCGCAACGAATTGCAATCAATATCAACCTAATTCGATCAAATCGGATACGAATTATTAAACGATTGACAAGAAGAAAGCAAAGAAAGGACATCATTTTCTTAAACGAAATAAAAATGTAAATAAATTTTCTCTTTAGTTACATGCCAGAGAATGGGAGGCGAAAGGCGAAAATTATTTTACAAAATTGTCACTATTGCTGGAAATCAATGCTAGGATAATGCAGTGTTGTGGGTGGAATTTGGCAATTGTATATAATCCACCCCCAGAAAATACACCCTCTACTAGATGGTTTTTTATAGTGTTTGTTGATGTCTTCATTTGCGAGAGAACGATTCTAAAGAAGTTTATATATATATGTACTTTCATAGAGTAACAACATTTCAATGGTTAAATGGGATGTGATGGGGGGGGGGGGAAATCTTTTGGCATTTTTGATTGTTGATTTAGAAGTTTCAAAAGGGGCACTGACGCCCATATAACGTTGTAAAAGTGTATGTTCTGGAAAGGTTCGTTTTTCCTGCAAAAAGATGTTTTACAATGGAATGTATAACGAGCAACGAGTACGCTCCGGGTTGCGGGAGTAATAAAGTGAATTGTATATGTCGAGATCGGGTTGATTATAATTTTTGTTCACTTTTATTAGGCAAAATGTTGTAATTTTCTCATCCTTCAATAAGGAATCACCACCATGAGTTGAAAGAGGGTGGTATGTGGTGATTGTGTAATGGGTGGTGTTATATATTATGGTTGCATCACAAAAGGTGGCATATGGGCTATTTCTGGTTGGGGAATTAGCTTTATTGGTTTTTCTCTAAATTAATATAGGAAATTATAAGCTAGCATACTAAAAAAGTTTCCCAAGGCAGCAGGAAGAAGAAGATACCAACATTTGAACATCAACTAAATACTTTTTTTAAAACAAATATTTTGTTGGGCACCAATCAAATAAATTCCACTGCTATCAGACTGTTTATGTATTTAAATTTCACACCCTGTTATCGCTACGGATCGTGTTTATTTGTTTTTAGAGCTCTTTCTTTTCCTAATTCCTCTTATTTGCTTTTAGTTTTTTTTTGCACCGTGAATGAATTGGTTGTGTGACTGTGTACAATGATGATGATGTCGATATCATCAAGGTATACCCTAGAATTTGGACAGATCTGTTAAAAATTATGCCGTCAGTGTTAAAGCTTGCTCTGCGCACTATTTGCGCAGAGATTGAGATTGAAGAATTCACATGATAGCGCAACTCCTTGCCGAAATCCAGTGCATGTTTGGAATAGTTCGTAAGAGCTATTACTAGTTGCAAATTATATCGCGTATTTTCCAATATCTCGTGACACAACTGGATCAGTTTTTCCGGGATCAAAGTGCAGCCATCGCCTTATAGAGCTCCTAATGATATCTGTGATTCGTTGGTCTTTTCCAGGATTTGTCTGAGAGTGATAGTGAATACTTGGTTTATGGTTGATCTGCCTGACCGGAAGCCGTAAGCGTACTTTCTAATCAAAGTGTTGCAGGCAGCTTCCTTTTCTTTAAACTTTCACCGGAAGAACCAACACAATTTCAACAACATTGCATGTATCTGAACACCTTGAACATTTTAAGGGCCTACTTAACACTTCAAAATTTGTATCCACTTCCTCACTGCAACCCCATTTTTTTCTGATGGCTTCTTAGATATGCCATTTACAAGTCCAAAACATAATCGTTAAAACGCACGTGGGAAAAGCTCCAAGAGACGACCAATTAACAGCAGAATTTTATTGAAATTGTTCTTTTGAATTTCTTACTGCCCTAACACAAGAATACAATACCATATTTGAGACACCAAGTGTTTTAAAAAGTCAATTGTAAAATTGTAATTGTATATCCACTGCACAAAAAACGATAATACGATAGCTCCGAAAATTGCAGAGGCATCTCATTTTGAATACCTCTGGGAAACTTTTTAGTGGTCTGATTTTCAATAGACTTACAAAATGGATCAATAAGAAGATAATACTGAACGAATTTCAAGCTGGATTTAGGTTAGGAGAAACTGCGCGAACCTAGATCAATTATTCACCCTCATAAATATTGCGGAAACTTTCAAAAAAAGAAAGAAAAAAACTGTATGCATTTTTCGTCGACTTGCGTGCTGTTTTTGATACAATCGCACGTGAAGCGCTTTTCTATAAGTTGTACAAGTTAGGAATATCGGCCAAAATTGAAGCTGTATTAAAAGCGATGTACGAAAACAATGGGGCGTATTTATGGGATGGCGAGTATATTTCGGAGGAGTTCACAACACAAATGCGAGTAAAACAAGGATGTTCGATAAGCACTTTACTTTTCATTTTATCTATAAATGATATCGTAGAAGTAACCGGTGGAGGAATCCAGTTTGGAAACATGCGAATACCTGCCCTAATTTTTGCTGATGACATAGTTTTCTTGTCTGAATCTGTCGAAGGAATGCAGCGAACGATAAACCGTTTTGAAAGCTACTGTAATCTTTGGAACTTGTCCGTCAATCTGGAGAAATCTAAATGATGATGATTTTCAGAGAAGGAGGTGGTTGGCATTTACGCAGCGAAAATGGAGATATCGAGGAGAAAATGTTTCAGTAGTTCGGAAGTATACATTCTTAGGGGTCACTGCAAACCTCAACATGAGTAAACGTTTTCAAAGTAAACTGGCTGAGGCAAAAAGGGCTGTGTCAGTGTGGACTCGCTGTATTGTATAGGGTATTGGTGAATTCGAAGAAGTTGAAAGGCTTCTGAGGTATTTTTTCGGTTACCAGCTTGCACGCCAAATTACATGCTTCATTTAAAAACAACAGTTCCACCATTATTTTTCGACACCCTAGAGATACACTTTGAATATATCATTAAAGTATTGAAGATGGATGAAGGAAGGTTACCAAAACAGGTACTGAAACTCACGTTAACCACTAGGAGCTGGCAACTGTAGGTACCTGGCAAAAACTCACGAATCTCATCCGAAATAAGCATTATTGACCTAAGAAACGTTTTCAATGGGAACCTTGAGAGAATAGGTCACAGTTATTATGAACAATTTATAACAGAAGCACAATCGCCACAAAACAGAATGATTAACAGCCAACTGAACTACTTCGATATTAAAGAACAGACGTACTTTCCAAACCGATTTTCACTCAACATGATGAGCGTTATATTCAAAGTAAGAGGTGAAATTATCAATCTAAACTTTATACAGCATCCACCGGATCTTCCAATTTTATGCGATCTTTGCAATCTCAAAAAAAGAGACAGGATGTTTATCATTTTATTGCCAGATGTCCCATCTTAAAAGAATTCCAGGTTAGGTATTTTGGTGTTCCTTGGATGGATCTAGAAGAACTCATCGACATCTTGAATGGTAAATTACGTTGGGAAATTCTGTACAAATATATAACCACAGTGCTGAATTACAGAAAATGTATAATAGAAGGAGACTTTTAAAAGTTTTAATAGAACAAAAATGTTTTTGTATTATATAGTATTAAGTATTTTTATTAAACCTGTCAATCTGGTAGACGGCCTTTGGCCAAACCATATTAAACTTAAGATTTAATTTTTAATTTAAAACTATTTTTTTGCTTAATAAAGTTTTCAAATATGTATTTACCTAACTAATAAGTGTTGCAGAACGGTGTGGTGGTGCTACGGGGATACCTATGTTCGCTAGTTAAAGCGCAGCTCGCTGTACAATTTGGCTAATGAGCCGCAATTATAAAAATAAAGTTTTATGTTGATAGTTTTAGAACTGATCTTATCTTATTATCCAATATTTCAACGCTATTTATACTACTTAAAAATCATTGGGTTATCCCCACTTAAGCTTAAGAACTATATTACAAATACTTTTGTGCTGCATCAGCATTCTATTTTCAATATATACAAAATGTTGGGGCAGTCTAATAATTATGACTCAATGAAATTATGAATCTGGAACATAGTGTAACAAAATACTTCTACGACACTTCATGTGCATAGTCACCCAAGTGGGGGCAATGCCCTGAGCACAACACTCAGTTTCGTTTGACAAAAAGAAACAAATAAATAAATTTGATTTTAAACTTTATAGTTTCGAATATCAATGAAATTACTATTTCAATTGTGTTGATCGAATACTACATGTGGCTTTGTTTACGTTTGAGAAATGAGGAATGATTTTACGTTAATGAAATGAAAGAATGCTTTTATTACACTACAACGGCTTAAAACGCTCACACAGTACGTTATGGAGGATCTTGTATGCGACATTTATCAGGGATATGCTTCTATAGCTCTTTCAGGACGTGCGTCGGATCGCTTTTTTTTGTCGATGGGCATATGAAGCTGATAGAGACTAGTCAACACGCATGTTTTACTACCACCCAAACTGCATCACGAAGGGCATACGCAGAATTTCGATTAAGGGAGGAGGGGCAAACTCAGTCAAAAAATATTTTTATTACAGAAATCTTGCTTTAAATTGTTTTCAAAAGAAAACAAATTGAATAATGTATGAAATATATTCTGATTAGGGGGGGGCGGGCCTCTAGCTGCCTCCCCTTACGTACGCGCTTGTACATGACCCTTTCAGCACATCCCTTCCGTGCTTGAAGAGCTTCGCTGGGTAAACCATCAGACCCGGCGGCTTTGTTGTTCTTGAGCTTCTTTCTAGCTAATAGTCTGCATCTTCTATACTGGGTGGTGGTACTGAGTTTTCAATAAAAGGAGGTGTGTTCTCTTCCTGTCTTTTTTCCCGCTCTGCCTGATGCTCTGAGTAGCAGCTACTGGAAATAATGCTTGAAAACATCTAATATCCCCTGTGCTTCGGTGAGCAGATTACCTTCACTGTTTTAAAGCCAGATGCCACTTGCTTGTTAAAAAAAAAACACCGGGTGATGTTTCGACCGCGGGACTCTTCGATTTCCTTGTAATGGCAGGCCCTCTTCTTTCTATGCATATTCTCCTTCTCCTCTCTTCTCCTTGCTCGACACTTCTCTCTCGCTGCTCTTGTTTTCCGCTGCAGCTAACTACTAACTTGAACTTATAATTTAATTGTTTCCAACTAACTCCTGATATGGTGCTCCTAAAAGTTTATAATATTGACTTTAGATAATGACAGCATCAATTGCCATTTTTAACAAATGAATTGAATTGGTTGTATCCTTTGACAGGACAATTGTAAAAGTGCAATTTTTTTAGCCCCCTAGAGCAGATAGTGCGCAAGAGTGGTGTTAACATGGAAGGCACTATCTTCAACAGGTCTTCTCAACTGCTTGGCTATGCGGACAACATCGACATCATCGGCCGCTGCAAGAGAGCTGTACTTGAAGCATTCACAGCTATTGATGAACAGGCGAAACGCGTTGGTCTTGAAGTGAATGAGGACAAAACAAAGTAGGATGCTATCAACAAACAAAGCCTCATCTGTCCATCGCCTAGGACAAAACGTCACTGTTGGTAGCAGTTATTTCGAGGTAGTCAAGGAGTTCACCTACATACCTCGGAACAAACATCAATTCCACGAACGACACCTTAGTGGAAATCCAACGGAGAATTACCCTAGCGAATCGCTGCTACTTCGGTTTGGCCAAACAAATGGGTTCAAAACTCCTTTCTTAAAAAACAAAGTGCACGCTATACAAAACGCTAATTTTACCAGTTCTACTCTACGGCGCAGAGTGCTGGACGATAAGTAAAAAAGGAAAATTGATACTGGGCACTTTCGAGAGAAAAATTCTTCGGCGGATATTTGGTCCTATATGCGAAGAGGGCGATTGGAGGAGAAGATTCAATCGTGAATTGTACGAGCTGTACCAAGATGTGGATGTAGTCCAAAGAGCCAAAACACGTCGACTACACTGACTCGGCCACATCGAGTGAATGGACATCAACGCTCCAGCCAAGAAAATCTTCGAATCCCAGCCCTCAGGTTCGAGACGACCAGAAAAACCGAACCTGCGTTATAGGGACCAGGCAGTCACAGATGCAAGGGCGCTTGATCTCGACGACTGGAGGGAGCGTGCGAGGGAACGCAACTGATGGAAACCCGCAATATCTCAGGCAGAGACCCTTCAAGGATCGGATAAGTAAGTAAGTAACATTAATTACTGAAACAAGCTTACTTTTATGACCATTTACTTCCCAATCAGATGGCATTTACTTCATTTTTGTAAATTACTCAAATGAAGAGCCTGTGACCTTGAAACGAAATTTAAAAATTCATCGAACAATTCTGTGGCTGAACAAAACTGAAAATAGCTTAGCTTTTATCACGATCTAGTGAGAATATCCTACAAATGAGGTGCAAAAAATCACGCATGACCTTGAAAAACTTTAAGCCTTGATTACATTATAAATTTGTGATTGATTACATTATAAATTTGACCAATTTCTAAGACAAGTTGACCTTTTTTTTACCAATTACTGACCAACTAGATATTGCATACATTTTTTGCCAATATCCCATAATGTGAGGTGCCAAGTGTTCACAGCCGGCTCTTGGTCTCTCTGTTATTAAGATGTCATATATCAATAATTTTGATTTTGTTTGCAAATAGAAAACGATATAGTCTATTCAATATAGCACAAAGAAACAGATGGTTCTATAGAGTATAGACACACAAATTCTAATCAATAATTTAGGTATTTTACCTTATTCGTTCTTACTTTCCACCAAATTAAAACACTTTTTCTTAGAAATTAACCCAATGTTATACCTTGCATACTTACAAAAAGGATAATGTGATATTAAAGACCAAACAAAATGTTTGCATTTTTATTGATCAATTTGTTTGAAAAAACCTAACGACCATAATAATTTACAGCACGCATTTGTTCATTTTGATCAAATTGTTCAAATCGCAAGCAAAAAACAATAAACTCCACCTTTTATGTTTGATTGTCATTTAATCAACTTCACCAAAAAGTATGCATTAGCATAATGAAAAATTACCCACAGTACCTAATAAAAAAAATTTAAATGTCCTTATGTTCCTTTCTTCACCACCACCGTGTAACTATTTTATTTTTACCCAACTCGAATTTTAATTTTTTTAAATTATCCTTCTTTATTCGCCTTTGTTCGTTGCGTTAAATGAAGAATTACAGTTTTATTAAATTGGACATAGAAAAACGATATCAAGGATACATATTATATGAACCTATCACGAATTTATACCTACCTAAAAATTCAACACTTCTTGGAAATCATCCACTGAAATTGACAAACAACAGATCTCACTCACTTTCCCATTACCCTGAACATTTAAATTCATTGCCACCAAAGACCAAAAATTCAATTGAACAGATGTTGAAAATTATATTCGAAAAATTAAACAACCCTCTGTATATGGAATAAAAGTAAAAGCACGCACCTCCCAACCTCCCCGGGTTAGAAAACATAAAATAAAATAAAATATAAAATGGGGGGAAGGAAGGAACCCAGCAAATGTAGAATTATAATTTATATCTTTCGTTCAAATGGCCAAATTTTCCATGAACATCACCTCCTCGAATCCTCGAAGTTATGTACCTTGTACCTGCTTTGTTTTTTAGTTAGAAAAACAACGAGTGTGGCCAGTTCAGTGTAGACTGCAGAGCAGAGTCGCCCTAAGATTTGCATGTTGAATTGCTTCATTGTATTTTTGATATTTTTTTTGTTATAAATTATGGGGTGGTTCACCCTTTTGTTGCACTTTGGCCATTTATTCAGTGCTCTTCTGACAGTTTTATGGCTTAATAATGGGTGTATAAGCGTGCTGTATTGTGAATATTGTTCTTATGAATGAATTTTGTTTAACGAACGTAACCTTAATACCACATATCTTTTAAAAAATTTCGTGAATTTAAAATCGCTTTATTTGTATATGAAATAATTATAAGAGAGGTAACACAAAATTTAACCAACTCTCTGTGCTGACAAAATTATTGAGGAATAAGAATATCTTAGTTATGGCTTCAACTTTCGACCCCTTCTCTGTTTTGAAAATCTGAGTCCCTAAGGTGTTGTACAAATTGTTGGTCATTTTGTAAAAATCATACGGAACTCCACTACATCGTCGATTCCAACTCTCGTTTCAAATGACATAAATAAATAAATTGGGTGGCGCTACAGCTCGTGGAGAACCAGGGCCTAGTGACTTACAACTCACAATAATTTTTGTGTACGTATTTGTTGGCAGGAATGGAGGGGACCTACAGTTTTTTTTGCCGAGTCCGAACGGCTTGATGAGAAGCACTTATTCATGAAAAGTATAACCTTGGAGGATTTGTCAGTTCCTCGCAAGAGGCAGTACCTCGGATAAAACATTTCTGTTTTTAGGTGGAAAGGCTGGGAATCGAACCCACACCTTCGGCATGATAGTACTACGCACTTACCATCATGCCACGAGGTACTACATCGATGCCCACCACCTTTTCGTCGATTTTATGGCCATGTATGACAGCATCTATAGAGACGAGCTATATAGAGCATTTGCCAAACTCGTCCGTATGTGCAGGGTAACGATGGAGAATGCACGCTGCTCCATTGAGGTTGGCAAAGACCTCACCGACCCCTTTGATGTCAAAAAAGAGTTTAGACAAGGCGACGTGCTGTCATGTGACTTCTCCAACATCGTTCTCGAAAGAAGTGCAAAACTCTCACTTCAACACTTGAAGCACAATCTTTCAAAAGTCGGTCTAATTACTCGTTTACGCAGACGAAATTGATATAATCGGACGAGCTAAGCGAGATGTCAGTGGTGCTTTCTGGAGTATTGAGAAGGAAGCCCAGAAGATGGGGTTAACGGTGAATGAAAGCAAAACGAAATATATGCTGTCAACAAGAAAGGACACCTAACATCAACGTCTCGGACAGAACGTCACTATAGACAGCTATAATTTTGAGGTGGTCAGAGACTTTGTCTACCTAGGATCCGCTATAAACTCAACAAACGATACCAGTGCTGAGATCAAACAAGGATTATTCTTCCCAATCGCTGTTTCTTTGGGCTAAGAAGGCAATTGAGAAGCAAAGCCCTCTCTCGAGAAACTAAACTGTCCCTCTATAAGATGCTTATCAACCCGGTCCTGATGTATGGTGCAATGGACACTGTTAATGGCGGATGAGAACGCGTTTGGCTGTTTTGAGAGGAAAATTCTCCGGGTGATTTTTGGTCCTATCTGCATAGATGGGGAATGGAGAAGAGGATACAACAACGAACCGTACGGGCTGTACAGCGACAGCAACCTAGTCACAAAAGTGAAAAGCTAACGACTGAGATGGCTTGGTCACCTAGAGTGAATGGGCACCAATGCTCCGGCCGGAAAGTCTATGAATCCAACCCCGTGGGACAGCGCAGTAGAGCGTTAAAGTTGGCGCAAGCAAGTGGAAGAACACCTCAACCAACTTGGTGTGTGAAACTGAAGACAGCTAGCTAAAAACCGAGCCGGCTGGAAGAAGCTTGTTAGTTGAGGCCCAGGTCCAACCCGAACTGTAGTGCCACCTTAAGTAAGTATGTAAAGTAACCAACTTTGGTGGAATAGAGATTTATCCTATCTGAAGGTCCTTTCTATGGAGCCTACACCTTAATACTTCATAGGTCGTAGTATGTTAATAGCGGGGTGTTTTTTAGTGGAAAAGAATGTCACTCTTTACTATAAGCTCTCCAGTCACATAAATCACAGTATCGATATGGGCATTTCACACCTACCATGAAGAAAAAATTTAAAACCAAAATCTTTTTTCTTACCTCTTAAATTTATTAAAGTTCTTATCGATTTTCTGGCATCGTAATTCTGATCAAATAAATCACAACAACGACAACAACAACAACTCCCCATTAAAACTCCACATCCGTTTTGAATATAGGCTTAAAGGGACCATCGCTGCGCTGGCTGCTCTGGCAGTGTCAGGAGCAACCAATCACTTAAATTCATTAATCAAATGGAAAAAAGGTTAATTGAGTCCAATACCGACGGACAATAAAGCAATTGATATAATGAAAGGCCTCTGTAACGAGGCTAGGTGCGATAATTACAGGTATCAAGTGCAGCACGAGTTCCGATCTCGATTTCCCCCATTTTTTGTTTTGACCGTATATACATCAGAGTAGTAGATCCTGATGGCTAAATGTGCACCACCAACCAGCAACCATAGTAAATTCTCCTTAACTGCGAGTGGTCACGCACAGAACGTTCGTAAGGTGTCGTCTCATGTCACCAGGCACCGCCCTTGTTCGTCGTGAAACGGAAGCAATATATACGAAGCCTCATGCATAATTAAAATTAAGGTTCGATATGGAGTACGAGTACCTACCTACGTTCATTCATTCGTTTTTTTTTTTTTTTTTAATTCGGGTTAACCGGGGGTAAGGTGCGTGAAATTTGTAACGAATTGGTTCCTTTTGTGTTGGCATAAGGGTATCTCTGTTGAAAGGTATCAAATTAGAGAGATTACTTTGTCATCGGGAATCAATTCAGACGTTGGTTTCGTTGATAATGCAGTTACAATACAAAAAGTTGGAGGAGGGTGTTGTATGATTATCCACGATGAGGTACAGATGAAGTAAAATAATTACTTTTTACTTGGTCTTTCTTCAATTGGAAGCCTGTCGAAGGTTTTTTTTGTTTGATTTGAGGTATTGTTCTGAGATTAGGTCTGGGATATGCGGATTACTCTTTGTAGTTTGTACCTATAGAATGTGAGGCAACGTCTTTTTTATTTAAAAGTAAATACATATGTATTACAAGTCACGAAGGGGACTTGTAATACATATGTGGGTGGACAGTTGTTGATATTGGATTAAATTTTGGTGATTAGATTTTTTGTTTGATACGCTTGTTATAGAAAGTAGATTCACCAAGCATAAGTGGATCTGGAAACCTAGGTAGGTAGGTATATCAAGTTTTAAAACTCAAGAAAAATATTGTTGAAAAAAAAGGCTTCGCCCAGAGATAATAGAAACCAAATTCAATTTTTATGTCTGCAACTAATTCGAAACAACTCGTCTCGTTACCTATAAAAACAAAGATCTTTTTTTCCAATATCTACACTCAAGCTAGCTTTTTATTTTACACAAAGCTTATAAAAGGCTGAACTATGGATTAAATTGTTCCCTTTCTTGGCGGGCGTTTGCAAACGTCATCCGCATCAAAAATGCATTTGCAAAATGTTCTTAATAGCCCAGGAAAAATGTACTTTCGCTGCGGAAAAATTCCAAGTGAAGATTTTTTAATGCAATTATCTTTATTTGTGCCTAAGGAATACGCATGCGAAAGTCTACAAACGAAACTGGCTTGCGTTAAAAGTTATTTAAGGTTAAATGTCGAAAATACCGGTTTTCCACGTATAACTTTGAAACGGTACATGGTATTAAAAAGTAATGCATACAAAACTTGTAGATAATATGATTATCTACAAGAAATGTTAAAACACTTTTTTTTCTCTGACTGATGGTTAAGAAGATATCGGCGTTTCAAAAAACGTAAATTGACGAAAGTATCCCTTTTTTGCGTATAACTCAGAAATGGTGAGTGTTATTGAAAACATTTATAAGCAAAGTTTATATACTATGTTACCCTCTATTAAAAAAAAAATTAAATTTTTTCTAGGAGTAATAATTTTAAAGATATAATTATTTGAAAAATTTCGTCAAAAACCTGAAATTCCAGACTTTTGCTTTTAAATCTTAAATAACGAAATTTTCATAAAATAATTTATGTTCAGCTTATAGACTATAATGTAATCTACAAAAAATATTAACACACTTTTTTCCACACGAGTGACCAGTAACAAGATATTGCTACTTCAAAAAGGTTAAGTATTGAAAATAAGGATTTTTCGCTTACCACTCTTAAACGGTATATGTTAGAAATTTTATTTTTACACAGTTTGTAGGTTATTTACCCTTCTACAAGAAAATAAAAAAAAAATTTTTTTGTTTGCGGTTATTTAAAAGATATAATATTTTATATAAAGTGCACAAAAGTCAAAAATAACGGTATTTTGCGGTTTTCTCTTAAATGGTGAAGTTTTTGAAAAATAATTTATACTTTTTGTATAAACAATAATATTCTCTATAAGAACTCTTATGAAGACTTTTTCGATATAAGGCCCCAATAAAAAGATATTGAGACTTCAAAAAGTATCAATTTTCGAAAATGCTGGTTTTTCCGGCCCAAAATGATTCGCCCAGCGACATAAAATAATAATAGGGTTTTTTAGAGAGAAATAGAACAAACATTTTTTCATACTAAGGGGGGCGTCTATCTTCCCCCAATTAACCGGGAGGAGCAATTTTCTGAAGATAGTACTAAAATTAAAAAAAAAAAATTTAAACCAAATGGCAACACTTGAAATAAAGTACTATATTTTTTTTGAGATTTTCAAGTTTGTTCTTTAATTATTTTTTTCAAAATAAGTTATTCCTGCCAATAGTTTTCGAAAAAAATACCTTCAAACCCAACATTTAAAAAAAAAAAACTGAAGAAAATTATATAGGTACTGTTCTTTTTTCAAAATATGAAATCAGGAATTATGTTAGTTTCTATGATACACTTTTCCTGTAATTTTTAAATGAACACTGAAAACCAGATGGTTTTATGCCATCTAGTTTTCGAGAAAATTGTAAACTAAGAAAACTATTTTTTTATTATATGTTTTTTTTGGTAGTACCTATCTAGGAAAAATGCATTACCACTTTGGGAAAATTCCAAGTTAAAATTTATAAGCGCAATAATCTTAATTTTCTCATAAGGAATACTAGTGCAAAAGTCTACACACAAATCTGACTTGCGCTAAGAGTTATTCAAGAGTTATTTAAGGTCAAACGCCAGCAGAATCTTCTATAAGAACATAACCTTTTTTTTTGGATAGTATCAAGGAAAAAATTCATGTACACTTGAGGAAAATTGAATAACTCTTAGCGCAAGCCAGATTCGTGTGTAGACTTTTGCACGAGTATTCCTTATGGCAATTTAAAGAGAATTGCGTTTAAAAAAATTAACTTGGAATTTTCCTCAAGTGGAAATGAATTTTTTCCTTGATACTATCCAAAAAAAAAGGTTATGTTCTTATAGAAGATTCTGCTGGCGTTTGACCTTAAATAACTCTTGAATAACTCTTAGCGCAAGTCAGATTTGTGTGTAGACTTTTGCACTAGTATTCCTTATGAGAAAATTAAGATTATTGCGCTTATAAATTTTAACTTGGAATTTTCCCAAAGTGGTAATGCATTTTTCCTAGATAGGTACTACCAAAAAAAACATATAATAAAAAAATAGTTTTCTTAGTTTACAATTTTCTCGAAAACTAGATGGCATAAAACCATCTGGTTTTCAGTGTTCATTTAAAAATTACAGGAAAAGTGTATCATAGAAACTAACATAATTCCTGATTTCATATTTTGAAAAAAGAACAGTACCTATATAATTTTCTTCAGTTTTTTTTTTTTAAATGTTGGGTTTGAAGGTATTTTTTTCGAAAACTATTGGCAGGAATAACTTATTTTGAAAAAAATAATTAAAGAACAAACTTGAAAATCTCAAAAAAAATATAGTACTTTATTTCAAGTGTTGCCATTTGGTTTAAATTTTTTTTTTTTAATTTTAGTACTATCTTCAGAAAATTGCTCCTCCCGGTTAATTGGGGGAAGATAGACGCCCCCCTTAGTATGAAAAAATGTTTGTTCTATTTCTCTCTAAAAAACCCTATTATTATTTTATGTCGCTGGGCGAATCATTTTGGGCCGGAAAAACCAGCATTTTCGAAAATTGATACTTTTTGAAGTCTCAATATCTTTTTATTGGGGCCTTATATCGAAAAAGTCTTCATAAGAGTTCTTATAGAGAATATTATTGTTTATACAAAAAGTATAAATTATTTTTCAAAAACTTCACCATTTAAGAGAAAACCGCAAAATACCGTTATTTTTGACTTTTGTGCACTTTATATAAAATATTATATCTTTTAAATAACCGCAAACAAAAAAATTTTTTTTTTATTTTCTTGTAGAAGGGTAAATAACCTACAAACTGTGTAAAAATAAAATTTCTAACATATACCGTTTAAGAGTGGTAAGCGAAAAATCCTTATTTTCAATACTTAACCTTTTTGAAGTAGCAATATCTTGTTACTGGTCACTCGTGTGGAAAAAAGTGTGTTAATATTTTTTGTAGATTACATTATAGTCTATAAGCTGAACATAAATTATTTTATGAAAATTTCGTTATTTAAGATTTAAAAGCAAAAGTCTGGAATTTCAGGTTTTTGACGAAATTTTTCAAATAATTATATCTTTAAAATTATTACTCCTAGAAAAAATTTAATTTTTTTTTTTAATAGAGGGTAACATAGTATATAAACTTTGCTTATAAATGTTTTCAATAACACTCACCATTTCTGAGTTATACGCAAAAAAGGGATATTTTCGTCAATTTACGTTTTTTGAAACGCCGATATCTTCTTAACCATCAGTCAGAGAAAAAAAAGTGTTTTAACATTTCTTGTAGATAATCATATTATCTACAAGTTTTGTATGCATTACTTTTTAATACCATGTACCGTTTCAAAGTTATACGTGGAAAACCGGTATTTTCGACATTTAACCTTAAATAACTTTTAACGCAAGCCAGTTTCGTTTGTAGACTTTCGCATGCGTATTCCTTAGGCACAAATAAAGATAATTGCATTCAAAAATCTTCACTTGGAATTTTTCCGCAGATTGGCAATTTATTTGTACATTTTTCCTGGGCTATTAAACGCAACCTGCAAAAGTTTCTGTTCGATACCTTTATATAAAAATTTTACTACATTGGCATTGTATTCTATAATAGGTGTGTTTGTTAACGTGAAACTTCTCGCAAATTTTCACAAATTTTCACAATTTGTTGTCAGAATTCATAGGAGAAAAAACAAAAGTTTGGGAAACTTGATGAAAATTTCACTTTACCAAACAGGCATATTATGCTTTATGGTTTCTGACAGCAAAAAGTGAAAATTTGTGAAGGTTTGCAAGAAGTCTATACAAGAAGGTTTTATAATACAAATTCTATATACTTCTGAAATAAATCAGCCAAGTAGAAGACTTAGCATTAAGGATTGGACTTGTTGAATTATTGATTCAAATTAGCTTTTTATGGCCTTTAGTCTTCCAGCTTAATGATTAGAAATTCCATCTTGTTGGATATAGTTTACAGTGGATTTTCGTTGAAAAATTCATGTAAGTTGAACTGAACTCAAAACAAATTGCGTATGACAAAGCCCTCACTATGTCACTGATGAGTTCAAGTGAGTAAGCCGAACGAAACGCCAATTTGAAGGACTAAAGGCCATAAAAAGCTTATTTGAATCAAGGTTTGCAAGAAGCTTCACGTTAAAAATCACACCTAATGCAGCTTGCTTAAGTAACATGTTCGAAAACATCAGGCGTATTTTTTTCCTTGCCCGATTGGGCTTAGACGAGAAAAACGACATGGGGGCTTAGCGACGAAGCCATTACAGAAACAGAAATGGAGTTGTCATACAAACTATCAATAACAAGTATGAAATTCGTACCGGTAACACAGTTTTTATCTGGACTAAAGCTAAGCCGCGGAAATTATCTGGGCAAAGCTAAGCCCAAAGGGACTTAGTTGTTGTAACATTTAACATGTAAATTAGCCCCGATGTCGTTTTTTTTCGCCCAAGCCCATTGGAGCAAGAAAAAAACAAACCTATCATCTGTAGTGCAGCTGTGCAGTAAAAAAATCGAGTTGAGGAACAAACTATTGAAAAGGCAGAGATCGTGTAGGTAATCGTTTCAAATGCCTTTGCAAGTAAATTGACGTTGATCAAACCGATTTTGTGCAAGCAAGACGATTGCTTTTTTGACGACCTATCTCCGCCAAAAAATGACGATTATTTGACTATCACATTGACTTTGATTTGAAGTTTTTGAAAACGGCCTCCGCGCTGCCGGCTGTCTCCACTGGCCATGGACGATGTCCAACATGGCAACCACAATCCAATTAACAATCTTAGTTATATGGATATGGATTTTTGTGTTTAGCATATTGTTGCTTTATATATAGGCTTCCACTTGTCTTTAATAGAAATGTCATTTTCCACTGTTAATTAAATTTGATTATTTTGCGAAAAAGATTAAGACTTTTTATTCATATTTTATTAAAAAAAAAATGTGTTCTCAAGACAAAAAATTAAAAATTAGCCAAAATTCGGATAAGGCTAAAAACATCGGCTTTTCGGGTATAACTCTTTAACGGTAAATGTTGTCGGAAAGTGTTTCAAGTAATGTATGCAGACCATTTCACCTTTTATAAGAAAATATAAAAAAATTCTCCTAAAGCTCACCGTTAAAAAGATATAATTATTTTATAAATTCGGTCAAAATCCAAAAATAGCGGATTTCTTATTTTAAACCGTAAATGACGAAGTTGTTCAAAATAAATTCATGCTCTGTTTGTAGACGTTTACTTAAAAAAATTTCACAGTTTTTCCCGTATGAGTGATGGCTTTTCCAAAATGGCCGAAGGTAGAAACTATAGAATTCTAACGGTTACCGTTATCAACAACAAGAAATCTAACTTTTGTCATTATCAAAAAGTACTTTATGATGCATGTCCTTACATGTTTGGTGTTCTACAAGATAAAATTATTTTTGTTTCTAAAATTATTTGTTATTGACACTTTTTGTGTACGCGACCCCTTCACTAGTAAAAATATTCATAATAATAATAATGCTTTGTCAGTTCTTTAAAAAACGACATAAACTGAAACCCTTTCCTACCCAGTTTCTATGTATATACGAGATTTTTCACTTATTCGCGATGAAGTTTCCCAGTGTTGCCAAAAATGAGAAAAAAAAAAAGAATATATAGCAGACATTGCAGTAATTTTAATTCAGAATTGACATTTAATTTTTTTCAAGTGAGAATAGGCGTGTTCAGGAAAATGAGATTTCAGAGCCATCAGTAATCTCAGTCTCGTGAACAGGATTCATCAGAAATTTAGCTGTCAAATAACTGAGGAAACAAAATATAGGATTCGCTTACTCAGTGTTTGACACAGAGCCCTCTTAGATCTCATTTTCCTGAGCACGCCTAATATTTATTGATCAAACAATTAAGCGTTGTGTAGTGTAAAACCTATCGGATAAGTTTCACTTAAGTTCAGCGGCAGGCCTGGTACAGACAGGTTGAAGCGGTGGCGGCGCAGCGTCATACATACATATTACATAGTAGTAATAGAGTAATAGTACGCATACGCAACAGTGAACAATTTTAATAAAAGCCGAACGCAGTTATTACTTGCGATCAGCGCTGCCACCTAGATGATTGAGCGCAGTATACAGGGTATTTTTACATTTGGTTTTCGGTAATGGACTAAGAAATAATGAGGGCATTGAATATTGAACACAAAAATAGCACTTAGTTACGTAAAATTTTGAAAAATATCGACTTAAGCAAAAAAATCACAATTTCTTTTTCTTTAATTTTAATTTTGAAATTTAATTTTTCAAAAACCATTCGCTTAAACATAACTTTATTAAAAAACCAAAAGCAAGAAGAGAGTATTAGCTTTCAAAAAAATTAAAGCACATTATAACATGTGTCGTTGATTTTAAATGTTTATTTTTGCATTTAAAGTCAATGTTTCAGAAACTGCCCCTCCCCTGCCTCAGGGAGGTGAGATACAACTTTCCCCCCATACAATTTTTTCTTAGAATAAACCCAAGAACCACACCCTAAAATACTTCCACTCAGGTCCGGGACACCCTATATATGAGGAAAAAATGCAGTAGATGGCAATATACCGCAGTAGATCTCAGGAAATATAGCAAATAATAAAATTCAATCCATTTCTAATACATTTTACTAACGAAAAAATATAGGAGAATCTAGAGACTCAACAATTACTTCAAAAACGAACTCCTCTAAAATATTATTTTCAGCAATAACAAAAAATAAAAAGAAGATTTATAAACTAAATTAGTAAAGAGTTACTTTTGTTTGGAGAATTCATACATATACCTATAAGTATTTGTGCCTTACTTTCTTTTATATTCCCCATTTATGCATTTAAATTTATTGAATAGTCAATAATTCCTGGTGAGTCTGAGGCCGACCAACAATCTTCATTGGGGTCTGTTAGCTCTTTGGCTAACTTTGGATAATTTTCAAAATTCTCAAAAGAGGAGTAGATTCGTTTTGCTGCGCAGTAGATTTTCATTTGGGACTAAACGCAGTAGATCTAACGCTAAAGGAGTAGGGTGGCAGCACTGCTTGCGATATAGAGGTACTATATGGCAAGTTATGCATTCGTAAAAAAAATTGAACTCGAGATTTTGATCAGACGCGTCATTACGATGATAGGGAAGACGAAAAAAGTGGGTCTCACAATTCTTTCTGTCTGTCTATCTGTTCGGCTACAGCCTAGGTTAGTTTAGGCTTATTGCCTGACAGTGGATCTTGTTTCCGTCACACTTAGATCAATTTGATCCATTGTGGTACCCTGATGGATTGGACCATCCCTTTAAAAATATAACCTATGAAACCCTAGGGAGGATCGAGCCACTTAGAGGCGTTGATGAAGTTCATTATATTTGAAATTTTATGACCAGTTGACTTTGAGATTTCTGCTAGAAGAGTTATAGCTAGCTACCCAAACATGTTTTCCTTATATTGCATTGTGCTGGACAGTGACCTAGGTAGTGAAGTGTTTCCTCCTCTACTTCTTCGTCTCCGCAGCCTCTGCATTGGTCTTCACTACTTAGTCTCATCTTCTTTTTATGATACCCTAAGAGATTATGTCCTATAATAATCCCAACTACAAGATTCAGGGATCTCTTTTTCAGGTTCATGATAAGTTCAGTTTTGTTCTTATTGTAGCTAGGCCACAGATTCTTTGTAGTGGTACAAAGTGAGTGAGTTCCATCTGTCATTGGTAAGTTCCACTATCTTCTTACCAATTGTCTGTTCAATGGCACAGGGTGAAATTTTAACACTGACCCCTGCACTGGAGTCTGCTACGCTTAGATCTAATGATGAACTAGTCCTTGCCATTTCATCTGCTTTTTCATTTCCTAGAACTCCACAGTGTCCAGGAACCCAGCAAAGTCTGATGTTGTGCTGCGTGGCAAGAACCTTTAGCTCTTCGCGACAGCATGAAACCAGCTTGGATTTTATTTCTGTTGCGGCCTGGCTGTCAATGTAAAAGGTGGTATCAGCCCGTGGTATCGCCATCATTGAGATCTGTTTGGCCGCCTTAATCACTCCCAGAACTTCCGCCTGGAAGACACTGCTGTAATCAGGGAGTCTGTAAGAATTGGCTGAAGTGGGGGATTCTGAGGGTGTTGTGTAGTCTGTGCATACATATGTACATACCCTTCCTTGTTAATGATTTGTGCATTTTTTCTTTTTAGCTATCGGTCTGGCTAAGTCTTAGAGCACCGTAGGCTGCAGTTCCTTGTATGAATAGATCTAGGGGTCTTAGATTGAGTATGGTTTCCATTCCCGCAGTGGTTGTGGACCTCATTGCCCCAGTGAAACCTATGCACGCTAGTCTTTGAACTTAAGCGTTTTATAATTAGATTCTTTACTCATCGCGCTCCACCAAACCAGGCTACCATATGTAAGGATCGGTCTTAAAATGGCCGTGTACATCCACATAATGATTTTAGGGTTTGCACCCCAGGTCTTACCAAAGATCCTGTTGCAGGAGTAAAAAGCGATCATGGCCTTCTTGGCTCCCCAGTTTAGTTTTTGTCAAGAATTACGCCTAAATATTTGGCATGATCTGATAGACTGAGACGGGTTCCTTCTATTGACAGTGGTAGTGCAAATTTTGGTATTTTCCTTTTGTTAGTAAAAAGTACCAGTTGGATATTTTGCGGGTTCACCGAAAGTCCACATTTCCTCGTCCAGGTACAGACTTTTAACAGAACGTAGTTTATGTGTTCGCTGGTTGTGGAAATAAATTTTCTGGTCGCTAGCAGTACCAGGTCATCTGCGTAAGCAACTACTTTGACACCACTATTGTTCAGTTCAATCAGAATTTCGTTCACAGCTAGTATCCACAATAGTGGTGAGAGAACTCCTCCTTGTGGAGTTTCCCTACATGTGGATACGTTGATCCGTGCTTCCCCTAGTTCTGAGTTAATCCGTCTGTGTTTCAACATGCAGATAATCCAGTTTATGAGGGAATTATCCACTTCAAGCTTTACAAGTGCTTTTTTACCGCATTCGGTAAAAAGGGCTAAATTATTAGGCTACAGACAGCCTAAACGGCTAGATTGATTTTCTCAAAACCGGCTACATATTGGTATTTGGTGATTCTGTCCATACATTTCTTATTCTTTTTTAGAACCAAAAATAACGGTACCTGCTATACACTTTTTTTTATCAATTTTATTAAATCTTATTTTTCTCAAAAACGGCTCCACAACTTGTCTTAAAAAAATCAAAATTAAGTGTTCCAACCCTTGGTTCTCGATTTATAGGACAATACATGCAACATTTCGGAATTTAAACTGGTAAGTGGCAACCCTTGTCTCGTCTTTCTGATAGTGATGCCACCTTGGCAACTTGGATAACCCTATAAGTATTCAAAAAATCTTCTGGCTTTTTGTTTGAACTAATTTTTCTTTATTACAAGACTTTGCTATTTTCGAATTTGAAAGTATTAAGCTCAAAATGATAATAAAGCTAGAATAACATACAGTAGCCATAAGTGTTTAAATTCCATCTATCTTTCAACATCTATCTATATCTCTACAACTAACTTCAAATAATAAAGAACAATTGAAACCATTAAATAACCTCTGTAATTTTCATGCTCGTTAATTTGCCCTAATTAGTTAAATAAAGTTATCTACTATTAAAAAATCAAATGTAAAACTAGCTCCTACGCCAACCGCACCATCATGGTCGTAGTTCACTAAAAATAATATCTCTACCTAAAGTTCCTACACAGTAATTTTGAGGAATACCGTAGAACGTCGCCACATCCCATCTAGCATCCAATTAGCCAAATGACACACATTTCTAACAACAGCAGGCTCACTGTATAACAAGTTTACACAAAGTCCTTCCCAAATGACCTCCATACATTTTATATAAACACACAGCAATAGCAACCCTCCAATATACCTCTTTCACTTTTGTGAAGTTTTACCAACTACAAAATACCCCCTTGCCAACCAGTAGTATAATAATGTGGGGAGGAGGGATAAAGAACCAACAACCCCAACAACTGAACACCCTTGTGAAAAACGTAAACCAAATTACATTCATATCAACCGCTACAATCTCCAATCCCCTCTAGGCTATAGTCAGATTCAGACTTATAGTGTTTGTGGAGGAGATTATGTAAGAGGCCTGATGCTGTTCCTTATGAAAAATGGGAGTCCACTTCTACTGATGGTTAAACGGCCGAATCATAAGCTAAGGCAGCACGACGACGACCGACGACGATGCGACGCGCTGGCGGTGTGCTACAAGTGCATTAACATCTCTAGATAAGGATATTCCATAAATGCAACCCTCGAGCCAACCCAACACAAAACTAGGACAACAAAAATGTCATTGAAGATTACACAAGAGGAGTGAGAATTCACTTGAAGTGGGCTGACATAAGTTCCTCCATTGAGAAGAGAGGAGAATAATTAAAAATCGGACCAGAAATTAAATGAAAACCCCATCATCTACCCCGGTCCATGCGCCAGCCGTGCAGTGTTATAGCTTTCCACCTCCATCAGTTGCATTCAAGAAATATCCAACTTTAAGTCAACATCAACATAGTGAGTCTTTCTGTGCGATGCGATGTGATGTGTCGTGAGAACTGTGAAGTGAAAGAATATTATTTCAAAAAGTTCCCATGACTGCAGCACCAAAACGATGAAACCTGAAAGTTTCCTTGTATTTGCCTGGCACTCTTGATTAGCTTCTAAATAATTCAACAGATAAAACGACTTATGAATTGAAAAAGATACTTCCGTTTTTGGAAGCGCCTTTACGTCACATCACCATCGTTATCGTGTCGTTTTGTTTGTAGGGTCGGATTAGATGCTGAAATTATTAAGGGCCAGAGTTTTTCAGTGTGTTGAGGTAGGTCTGGGTTAAATCAGATTTAGATTAATTCACGCTTGCACTATCGACATCTAGATGTCGCCACTATAAACATCGGTCTATCCATAGAGTCGTTCTTTGGTTCAAATAGATTTTTGACACGTATCTATCTGTCAGAAATATCTGTTCAATTAGAAAAAACGTGATGTCAGTGGTGCTATCGTATCGTGAGTATTTAGGAGGAAGCCAAGAAGATGGGTTTAACGGTGAATGAAAGCAAGGCCAAGTATGTGCTGTCGACAAGAAAGTACACCCAAAACTGACACACGTCTCGGACAGAATGTCACTATAGACAGCTATAATTTTGAGGTGGGTAGAGACTTTGTCTACCTATGTAAGCTCCGCTTTAAACTCAGCGAACGATACCAAAGCTGAGATCAAACCAAGAATTACTTTTGCCAATCGCTATTTATTTGTGCTTAAAAGACAATTGGGAAGCAAAGCCCTCGCTCGAGAAACTTAAGTGTCGCTGATGTATGGTCCAGAGGCATGGACACTATTCAACGGTGGATGAGAACGCTTTAGGCTGTTTTGTTTTGAGGGGAGAATTCTTGGGTGATTTTTGGTCCCGTCTGCATAGATGAGGAATGGAGAAGAAGATACAACAACGAACTATACGGGCTGTCCAGCGACACCGACCATGCCACAAAAGTTAAAAGCCAACGACTGAGATGGCTGGGCCACCTAGAGCAGGTATTGCACGCTACTGGATAAGACCTCAACCAACTTGGAGTGCGAAACTGGAGACAGCTAGCTAGTAACTGAGCCGGCTGGAAGAAGTTTGTTGGTTGAGGTGCTGGTCCACCCCGTACTGTAGCGCCACCTTAAGTACGCAAGTAACTATTTCAAAAATAGATTAAGAATATAAATATAAGGTCCTTCATTAAAAGCACAGGGATTTCGGTTTCCTGACTGGACTACAAATTTGGCGCCATTTTTCAAAATGGTGTCCAAGTGACAGGATTGAAAAGACTGAAATGGCTGGGTCACCTACAGCAAATGGTCATCAATGCAGCATTTTCAGCAGCTGCAGAGCGGTAAATAGGATAAGAAGAAAACTCACCTTTAGTCAATGAAGATCCAGTAACACCACCCAGAAGAGAAGAGGTAAACTTAGCTATAAATAAGGTCAGTAACAATAAGGCTGCCGGATCTGATGGTTTTTCAACCGAGCTCTTGAAGCACGAAAAGGATGTGTTGGTAAGGATGCATGCATCAACCAAGTTTGGGTGGAAAGAAGCATGCCCGATGACTGGTCTATCAGCTCCATATGTCTCATCTGAAAAAAAGGTGATCGTATGTCCTGCAAGAACTATCGAGGCATTTCGCTGATTTATATCACATACAAGATCCTATCCAACGTATACAGTGTGAACGTCTTAAGCTGTTCTGCAACACTATAGTTGGCAAGTACCAGTGTGGCTTCCGGCCGGGCAAATCGAAAAATATTCACTCTCCATCAAATTCTGGAAAAGACCAACGAATTTCAAGTTGAGACTTACCATCTTTTCATCGACTTCAAAGCCGTATACGATAGCTTTTATCGTTAGGAGCTCTATATGGCGATTGCTGAATTTGGGATCCTGGGAAAACTGATCCAGTTATGTTGTGCGACATTGGAAGAAACGCAATGCAATGTTCAATTAGGGAAAAGCTTTTCCGAATTATTCCAAACATGCACAGGGTTTCGGCAAGGAGGTCCGCTATAATATAATTTCATTAAGCTCGTTCTGGAGAAAATGGTGCCCAGGACTGGTGTTAACACTGAACACTATTTTCAACAAATCTGTACAACTTCTAGGGTATGTCAATAATATCGACATCATCGGCTGCTCCCCCTCGGTTTGAAAACCAAGTCATCGCGGATGCCAGAAAGCTTATACAGCAGGATACAGCGTGCTCGGGATCGTAGAGGATGGAAGCGTGGAAGTCTGTCATGTCTCAGGCTGCGACCCTTCATGGATTGGAAGCTGGATAAGTAAATAAGTAAGTATGTAATATAAGACATTTGGCAAATAACTTTGACGCATAGATCCGACTGAATTTGAACGATCGCATGGGTTATGTTGAATTTGAGGGCATCGGTCGATTGCTGCTAATTGGCATATGCCTGTGACTTAAAAAATATCTGACGACTTCTTTATAAGCTTTAAGCTCGTCTGGCAAACCAACAATTTTTTAATGCATAACAATACTAAGCTTTTTAAATTATTTTAAAATTCCAGCATTTTGCAAAAGAAATGGCAATCTTTTGACCACATTAACCCTGCCAATCTGGGAATGAAGCCTTGTATATAGTAAGCTTACTAAAGTGGCTGCGAGCTCAAGTTGGTAAGATCTAGCTATGCATATTCTTCAAAGGAGGCCTCCAGCATTTTGAATATAGAATATTTTGACTTTTACAGATATGTAAACTTCGGAACAATACTTTCAGAAAGCATTAACACAAGCCCGGATGCTCACAAACCTGGGCGGACTCTGCCCGGTCGGGAAACCAAATCTCGTTCGCTTTCTTTGTTATTATTGGGATTTATTTATTACAATAATTGTAATCCTTTCGCTTGGACGCCATTTTGAAAAACGGTGCACTATCTATGCAAAATGGTAAAATAAAAATAAACTCGTAAATTACTTGGAAAAATTCCATGGTTAAAATAAAGGTTGCTATCTAAAAATATAGTTCTAGGGTACACGCACCTACGCTTTAAATGTCAGGGTTTCCACTTTTCAGGAATATATCTACATTCATTTTATGTCAATGGGTGGAACCTCCATTTTTTTGATAGTTTAAATATTTTGCAACATGAAAAACGGTGTGGAAACTCCTCCAGATGCCAAAAACGCACTGGAATAATGTTGATGTTTTAAAAAATAGGTGTTTAGTGGACGCACTTTCGGTGAAAATGTCAATGTTGCCATTTTTGGGTAACACCCTTTTTTTATGTCAAAGGGTGGAACCTCCACTTTTATAATCGATACCAAAGATGTTTTAAAAAATATGTGTTTAGTGAATGCACCTTCGGTTAAAATGTCAATGTTGCCACTTTTAGGTAACACATTTTTTGTATGCCACTTCTTTAGAAATTTTTAATATTTTAAACATGAAAACAGATGCAAAAACGCCTCCAGATGCTAACGCAGGTTGGGAAAATAAGTTGCAAGTGTTTTTTGCGCTTATAATATTAAAAATTACCAAAAAAAAGTATAAGATACCAATAAGTAGCAACACTAGCATTAGAATGGAAGGTACTTCTACTCCACACCTATCTTTTAAGACATCAACCTTTATTTTTCCAACACACTTTGTCGTCTGGAGCCGTTTCCACGACTTTTTTCATGTTGAATATACTAAAAATAAGGGGAAATCCCACCTCCTAATATACATATAAAAGAGTATGTTCCCTCAAAGTGGTAACCCTGACATTTTAACCAAAGGTGCGTCTACTCTTATCTATCTATTAGGACATTAATCCTTATTTTGATCATGGAAATTTTCCAAGTAATTTTTGTATTTTATCAGTTCGCATAGATTGGGCGCCATTTTTCAAAATGGCGTCCAAGCGAAAGGATTACAACTATGACTCCCAGGGTAAATTACATTCCTAGCTTGTCAAAAATAAATTACAAATATAAAAATAAAGTCACACACAACACAAAAGTGCAGGTCTTTCAATTTCCTGACCGTATTATTGATTGGGCGCCATTTTTAAAAATGGCATACAAGCGATGTTAATATAAAAATGACTCCCAAGCTAAATATCCTCCTTAGAAATGATTTCCAATCATAAAAATTCCCCCAAAAAGTGCACAGGACTCGGTTTCCTGATCGGACTAGATGTGGATAGTTTTTGACACCTATATATAAGTAGGTATGTACTTTATAGGAAGACCAATCAAAAGTCTTCAAAAGTGGATTGAAATATTTGTGAACGCACCAATTGATATGTCTCAGCTTTGCTCTTATAAAAAATCCGTCCCTGATTTGTTAGTTTAGAAAAATGATTCCTTGGAAATCTCTTCTTACTTTGCGTTATTTGTTTTCATTCGAAACTTTAAGAAAATAACTTTCAGTTTCAAGTTGAATTGACTTAAATCTGCGGATACACATAATTTCCAGATAAACATCACAAGTCACAAGGTTGGATTACTATCCAATAAAATTTAAAGAGTTTCAAGAAATATTCATCATCTTTATCATCAACACCATCTAAAATCTAAAATCAAAAACTAGAAGAAGATGATAATAATAATTATTCCAATGAGGTTACGAAGATGATATCATTTCTATAGTTCTCCTTCTGTTCCTGATATGACGATTATCCGTATTATGATTGTTTTTCCTCACTCATGGTTTCTTTTTCACTTCTCACTTCTGCGTCAAAGGAATGCATATAAAATAGGATTTTTGAAGTGAATGTGACATTTATTAATGTCAAAAAAGTTATTCAAAGAATTTCAAGTGCGGAAGTATAATTATTATGATAGAGAGAAGGTATTAGAACGCGAGCGAGGGTGGTTCTTTCATAATTAAAAAGATGTGGTGTGGGAATCTATGTGATTAGATTTGGAATGGAATAATGGGAACGTCATTCATTTGGAGTTCTTTATACATAATTATTATTATTATTATGAGGGTTGGAACAGTATTTTTTGACGACGACGACGTTCGTTTCTTTTTATCGAACGCGACTCTTTATATTTAACAAAAATATGACATTCCATTTCTGTTTTATAACAAAGGAAGTTATTATTGCATTTGAATTTGAAGCATATATTATTTTGTTAGTGGATTTATGGCGTTATAGAAAAGACCCCATCATGGATAAAACAATAAAAAAGCAGTTTTCATTGAGATTATAACACTAGAAGCGGGCATAATTAAGATAAAGTAATAATTGAGAAAAATTGGTGAATTTTCTTTGTACGATGTTTAGAAATTAATTTCGGAAATATCAGTCAAAGAGATAACGGAGGAGTATGCCACTATTTTCTAAGTTTCGGGACAATACCTAACCAATCCACATCAGATACACTATATCAGAAAATATATCTCGAGAAAGTTTATTTTTGAAACGTATTTTGGTCGATTTTGAAACTGACCTTACGCTATATAAGGCGTTTTTCTTTTTTAGCTCTGATCAGAGCATGGAGTAGAATTCGAGCTATTGGAGTAAGCTCTGAGTGGAGCATAATCAGAGCTCTCCGATTGATAGTTTAAACACATCTAAGCACTGAACTGTCATACGATTGCGATGCGTTCAACGCATCAAAATTTAGTATTGACTTTTATTTTCACCTCGAAAAATTAAAAATGTGAACTAAAATTAATGTATTGAACACGTGAAGTTGGCTGCGCTCAGTTATTGCTCCATTCGCTTGGTCTTTTTATTCTGAGCTCATGGAGCTCTTATTTAAGGCCTGGTCAAATTCGACGTGATCCGCGATAAAATTTAATTTTAAATTTCTCTTAAAAAAAAAACACCGGATCGCAGTCTGTTTGGTCAGGCCTTTAAAAAAGAAACAAAAGTTGAGCGCTTTGAGGGCTCTGAGCTAAAATATAAACCCAGATCTTTGTTTGATAGCTCAGTGTTATGCTCACCTATAGCCGACAGTGACGTTGGAAAGCAATAATTTGTGTCTTAAGCTGGATGGAAGGGATATATTAAAGAAATGTGGTTTCACTTGACTTAATCTCTTCCTACTTACTTACTTACTTACTTATCCGGCTCCCAATCTATGAAGGGTCGCCGAGCACGCTGCTTCCAGTCATCTAGACCAAGCTTTCTGGCACACGCCAACCGCTATGGCTTGGTCTTCGAACCAGTGGGCTGGGATTGAAAGAGTCTTGACTGGAGCATTATTGTCTATTCCCTCGATGTGGCTGAGCAAATGTAGTCGACTTGTTCCGATTTTCTAGACTACTCCGAGGTAGATGAACTCCTTAAGTACTTTGAAGTTGTTACTATCAAAAGTGTCCCAGCTGGATGACAGATCTTTCATTATTTGTTGATAGCATTTATTTGGTCTTATCCTTGTTAATTTGTAGACCAACAAGTTTCACCTGTTCTTCAGTTGACTTGAAGGAGTCTATAACGGTCTGTTCGGAGCGGCCGATGATGTCGATATCATCGGCATATCCTAGAAATCGGACAGATCTGTTGAAAATTATTGTGCTTTCACTGTTAACCCCTGTGCTGCGAACTATTTGAGATTGAAGAAATCACATGATAGCGCTTCTCCTTGCTGAAACCCTGTGCATGTTTGGAGAAGCTCGGAGGAGCTCTTACTAAATTGCACATTGAATCGCATATTTTCTAATGTCACGTGACACATCTAGATCAGTTTTCCGGGATCCCAACTCCATATAAAGCCCCTTACAATGAATGCTATCATATGCGGCTTTGAAGTCAATGAATAGATGGGAGTCTCAACCTGAGATTTGTTGGTCTTTTCCAGAATTTGCCTAAGAATTTATATTTGATCTATGGGCAATGTGCCTAACCGGACTGATACTTGTTGATTATGGTGTTGCAGAACTGCTTAAGACACTCACGCAGTACGTTGGATAGGATCTTGTAAGTGACATTTATCAGGGATATGCATCGATAGTTCTTGCAGGGCATAGGATTGCCTTTTACTGTAAAACTAATAGACCGTTTATAGGGCATGCTTTATTCCTCCCAAATGTGGTTGATGAGTTCATGCTAGCAACTTTTCAACACATCCCCTCAGTGCTTGAAGAGCCCAAGTGGTAATCCATCAGATCTGGGGTCCTTGCTGGTCTTGGGCTTCTCTATAGCTAAGTGCTAAGTCTACCTCTTCTTTATTGACTGGTGGTATTGGATCTTCATTTACTGGAGTTGGGTTCACTTTTGTTCTATTTCTCGCTCTAACTGATGCCCATTCAGCAGCTGCTGGAATACATCTGCTTTACCCTGTGGTTAGGTGACTAGGTTATCTTCGCTTTTTCAGAGAACCTGCGTTTCGGTTTTAAGGCCAGCAGCGTGTTGCTTGGCTTTTTATAAAACTTTCGGGCGTTGTTTTGATCGCCAGACTCTTCGATCTTCTTGAGCTGGCGGGCTGCGTGTGCTCTCATCTTTCTAGGCAGTCTTCTTCTCTTCTTTTTTTCTTGCTCCTCTCTCATTGCTTTTTTTCGCAGGTGCATCTTCTATCACCTTTTGCAGCTGTACGCTGTACATTATAACACGGGTTCTTTTTCAGGGGTGGTCAGTAGCCTATTGTGGTTTCGGCTGCCCTTTGGTGATATCGCTATACTGGGACACCTTGTTACTGCCGTTTATGGCAGGTTGATGCACTGTATAGAAATTCTCGCTCCGATGCTCACTTCAGGCTCTCTTCTGGCAACTCCAGGTATGCAAATGTGACCAACGTCGAATTTCTTCCTTAGAACGGTTCGTAGTTTCTTTTTAATTTGGCAACTGAGCTCTTTAAAGGAAATGGTGAGACTCGACGTTTGCCCCTTGAAAAGTATACACGTCTAAAATGTTAGAGGTGCTTCTTCCATCTATTAGCACATTGCTTATCGACCATTTTGGGAGCACCAGGTTTGCTTGTGGATTTTTAGCCGTGAAAACCTGGTGCTAATTGTCACCATATTTATTAGTTGGAGGTCGTTATCATTTATCTTTTCGTGGAGGCTGTTCCTATCAACTAATCCACCGAAGGTGTTTTCATTTCCAATTTGAGTATTGAGGTACGAATTACAGCAGCAAATTAAAGTAGCGAATGCCTGATAAGTCCTGAAATGTCTGAAAGCACTTGAGTCTTAAAGGTCCCCACAATGCCGAATGATAACGATTAAGTCATTCAGAAATCTCAGGAAGGGAATATAGTCACACATCTTAAGACCGTTCAGACATCTCAGGAACGATCAAGAGGCACCCCTTTGAGGCTTATGTTGGTAAATTTGGCCTTGACATGAAC
The DNA here is from genome assembly GCA_963921185.1 of Dasysyrphus tricinctus. Lineage (NCBI taxonomy): Eukaryota > Metazoa > Arthropoda > Insecta > Diptera > Syrphidae > Dasysyrphus > Dasysyrphus tricinctus. The sequence continues at coordinate 207,691,092 of OY992531.1, read as the reverse complement.
TAAGTGAGGTGCTCATTCACATGATAGAAACTCAGGAATTATTTCCTAACCTTTTTTGTTCGCTGCATTTCTGGGATGGCGGTGATACATGATAAGCATTAATCTAGGGCCTCCACTTTATAATTTGACTGTGTGGCCTATTCAAAGAGCTAACATTACGTATCCGCTTGTTCTGGCTACGCAAACGAACAATCCCTAACCCGTAGGACCAGGAACAAAGCATAACGAAGCTTGAGTTCCGAATATGTCGTAAGAGCTTATATAAGGTGTTCGCTAAGTAGTTCAAACTGACTGGAACTTTTGACACCAACGTTGGTCCCGCTGTCATTCGAATGAAAGGAGAAGAGCCTTAGAGGACACATCCCTGGCCCTATGTTATTTGCTGTCCCAAAAACCGTCCACAAAGATTTGAGGCCCATCTTCTAGAGAAGCAATAGTCTAGAAAAATGCAGTTATCAATCCCTTCAACAGGTACCATATAGAATCGTTGATATCGTTGTCTAATCCTTAGCTTCAAAGGAACTTTATGACAGAAAGTCTTTACCATAAAAGAACTAATAATTCATAATTCCAAAAAGAAAGTCCCTCAACAAGCATCCAGCGTAGGGACCTGTTTTGTTTGTCTAAATTGCACATTCCAACTGAAATTGATCCAATCAAAACTTGCAATTCAAACATTTTTATATTCTTCACTCAAAATGCCTTAAATAAACACGGAAACATATTAAGCCCAACGTTTTGATTTCATATCTTCGAGCAGCGAGCACGAATATTTCTTTTAAAACACACAAAAATTCAAAAAAGAATTCAGTTCACGTATATTATGCCTTCTGCACTAATTTCCATTGCAGTTGCACTTAATATCCTTAACAAGGATATTGCATCAATATTAACATTTTTTTGTTTTTGTTGTACATTCACATCTCTTTGCTCCATCTATGTACATCTCGGAGAGTCACATATAATAGGCTGCATTAAGCTATACTAGAATCATGTATAGTTTCTGCATCGACAACAGAATTGTGCTTCAAATCTCTGATGGAGCACGCGTTCGTTCAATGCTCTGAGAGACAGGATGGCGCCAAAAGAAACGAAACCCATAATAACAACGAGACGATAACGTTGGTGGGTTGAGTGTCCTGTTTTTAGCAGTGCCATCAGAGCAGAGCAATCGTCTCCCGTATTCGTGCAACAACCTCGTGACAGATTTTTATTCCAATTTCAATGATGCTGATGAGGCTGATGAGAATTATGTTGTTGGAATCAAAACCAAAGTGTGCTCCAGATCTGCACACTCAACAAACATGCTCAAGCACATAGTTCAGTCAGGCCTCCTTGATGTTCCGCAAAAAGGATAAAATCCATCATCGTTGTCTTTGTAGATGCTACTCGGATGGTCCTGTGGTGCAGCTTTACTATCTATTTAAGTGGATGAGGCATAAATTATGCCACATTGCACAGGCACAGCGCACTAGGACGACCAGACCACCATCACCAAGAGGATTTATTTGTACGGAAATAGCAAAACTGCAGCAATGTTTCGCTGCCCAGATGCATCAACCCCTTTTACGAATTGGAGTTGAAAGACTTAGGTCCTCTTGCTTTGGATCCGAGAGTGCCGTCTGTCGCTGTTGCTGCTGCTGCTGCACACAGCGGGAACCATAGTGACAATGTCTGGCCGGGTCTGCATGGGATTTGGTGCGCCTTCGCTCCTCCGTCCAGACACTCGAATTGGAAATGAAATGAAAATATAGGGCACTTGGTGACAACTTTATAGCACCGCACCGCTTCCCGACAAAACTAAAAAAAAAAACAACAACACAGAACAGAACACACCAAAATGCAAACAAGGGTGTTGGTTGTGTCACTGAGATCTGTGAAAACCGGGAATTGCTGTGGGAAAATTATGGGACGTTGTTCAGCAAGGATGCTTGGTGTTAGAAGGGATGTCTATGTCTATAGTATTTATTACCTTAAGCGGATTAGCACTATTGATCTCGGTGTGAATCATTATTGTTTTCGTATTTTATGGTTGCCTTTGATTAGTTTGTTGCTTCTGCATATGGTGCTCAATGCTCATCTTTATAGAACGTGTGTATAGAATCAAAGAGTGTTGCATGGTGCATATGGTGATGGTGTATAAGTATGGAGAAGTACCTGCTAGGGAAACGACTCAATCAGCAGGCTGCTGCTATATGCTGGAAGTTAATTGAGGATGTGACTTGATTTACGGCTAGTTGTGGTGATATGTGGAATATCAAAGTGGGATAATGAAGCACAGGGCATATTTATAGTTCGGTCCAGAACGTATTGTACACATATGAGCATTTATTGGAAAAAAGCGTAGCACCAGCAATCTGTTGAGAAAGGACGGATAAAGTGGCCTGGTAATTGATTGTCTCCAATGATGCCCTTGTGCGGAGAAGGAGATTCATTCAGAAATAATTCAATGCAAATATTCAGAGTCGCAATCGAATATTTATTTTGGTGTACTTGTGTACATATTTTGAATTGAAAATTAAAAATATTAATTTTGGTTATTTGCGACAAAGGAGCAAAAATGTATGAGAGCTGGTCCACTTCTCAATACCAATGTGTCATTAATCCTTGAAAAGGTTATTGTGAGCTCATCATTTCATTATACAGCCGTTAAGCTTTTAACCATGGGGTTCGTGAGATATTCGGCTTTAAGGAACTGAAAAGAACAATAATGTAACTCAGTATTTGGATTTGTGAAACTAATGCATGATCAGTCGCAAAGTTTATATTATTACTTAGGCCCTCGGACCTGTTACGTGCCTGAGCTTCCCCTTGCGGGGCATAGAGCCTCCACTACTTCTACGCGCCATCATGTACGGTTTCTGGAAATGTACCTCAGCTCTCTCCAACGCTTCCCCAGTTGTGCAGATTCTTCATCGACCGTTCTTCGCCAAGTACTTCTAGGTCGGCCCACTCCTCTGCCTCGCTGCGTGAGAGGGTTCCATTGCATCACTTGGCTCGCAATGCACTCGTGGCCTTTTTGAAGCGTATGACCAATCTACTGCCACTTACGTTTTCGTATTATAGAGTCGATGGGTTCCTGACCTGTCCTCGCATGAAGTTCATCATTGGAGATACGGTTATGCCAGAAAATCCGCAAGATGTTTCGCAGACATCTATTCACGAACGTTTGCAGCTTTCTTGTGACAATGGGTGTTTCTTTCCAAGTGCTGCAACCATAAAGAAGCACGGATTCTACATTGAAGCAAAACAGTCGTAGCTTGGTCTTTAGGCTTATAGAGTTGTTTCTCCATATTTTGGACAGCATCCCAAACGCAGCCTTTGCTTTCCCGATTCGGCTGGTTATATCTAGATCGGTTCCGCCATCAGTAGAGACAATACTCCCATGATATTGAAAGCTCTCTACCATCTCTACTGGTTGTCCAGAAATATATATTTGAGTAGATGAGGAAGTTCCAAGGCTGATCCTTTTTGTTTTCGCCGTATTGTTCTTGAGCCCGATGGTTTCAGCTTCTCTCTCCACCCTTGTTGTCATTTGATGGAGATCCATGATCCATACGTCATCCGCGTAGTCCACAGATTCCACTGAATTCCTCCATTTGCAGTCGACAAAGCTGCATGCAGCATATCACTTATTACCAACAGGAACAGTATTGGTGACAGTATACAACCCTGTCTAACCTCACTTTGGATTTCAAATTCCTCTCACAATCTTCCTTTATGCAGAACGTGACATTTAGATCCTTCATATGTAGCCTTGATAATAGCAATCAATTTATCCGGGATGCCCCTCCTGTGCAAGGCAAGCCAAATAAATTCTCTATTGACACTGTCAAACGCCTTTTCGAAATCGATGAACAGCAGGTGAAGTAGTGATCGATATTCAACGCACTGTTCGATGATGATCCGCAAGGTGTTGATCTGGTCCACACAGGAAGATCCAGTGCGTGTCTTCTAAGTGGTCTTTTATTCGCTCTTGGACGATTCTTGCTATAACCTTCGCTTCAGCAGGCAGCACGCAAATTCCTCTCCAGTTTTCGCACTGCGAAAGGTCTCCTTTCTTTGGGAGCTTGACAATCATTCCCTTTTTCCACTCCTCTGGAAGGCTTTCTGTTTCCCAAGCTTTTTCTGTGAGTGGGTACAAGAGCGCAGTCGATGTTGTTGGCGCTGCTCGTAAGAGCTCTGCGGGAATATCGTCAAGTCCAACCGCTTTGTTGTTTTTCAGTGCTCTAATTGCGGTTAAAATTTCTTCTCTACTGGGGGATACGGTGCTGAATTTGTTACTACGGACGGGTCATTGGGTGTTGGGTTGTCTTCAGTAGTGAAATCACGATTTAAAACCGCAGAAAAGTGTTCCTTCCACCTTTTGAGCTGGTCCTCATCCGAAACTAGCAGTGATCCACCTATGTCCTTTACCAGGTGTTGTTTAGAGCTTTGGACACCTGTAAGCTCTTTTGTAATCCTGTAGACGGTCCTACTGTAACACCTGCTTGCGGCCTCTTCTGCTTCTGTTGCCAATGCGTTGATATAGGTACGCTTATCACGTCGCACGCTACGGTGAACTTCTCTCATCTTCATGCGATACGCAGACTCTAGCTCGTTTCTGCCTGCTGCTGGAGTTGCTGCAATGCCAGCTTTGAGCTGTTTTCTTTCTTCGATCCAAGCCCAAGTTTTTCGGAAAGCCAGGCACTGTTTCTCCCTTGTGACCGACCGACTATACCTTCAGCACCTGATATGAAAACATTTTTCACAGCACACCAATGGTTTTCGATGGAGGTGGTATCCGTGCTACTGATTGCTCTCAATCCTTGTGAAAGGTGGTCCCCTAGTTGTTGGCGGACTGCGGGATCCTTAAGTCTATTGGTTTTGTACTTAGGCATTCGGGTATTTTCTTGGGATCTACGAACTGCAGCTGTTCGTAATCCCGGGCAATTCCCATGTCTGCACCTCTTCTGTTTCTAACGTCCTAGAGACTGCTTCTAAATCACCGACTGATCGCGAAGTGATCAATTTGGTTGAAAGTTGCTTGTCTGTCCGTCGACACCCAACTGATTTTGTTGCACGTCTTGTGTTCAAACATGGTTCCTCCTATAACAAGGTGGTTGGCGTTACAAAAATTAACAAAACGTTCGCCATTGTCGTTGCGGTTTCCAACACCATGCTTTCCCATTACATGCCTAAGCCCATCATTGCCATTGAAAACCTCGGCATTCAAGTCTCCCATTACCATTATGATGTCTCCACTTTGTATACTATCATAAGCGGCACTCAGCCGATTATAAAAGGCCTCCTTCTTGACAGAAGAGAGCTCCGTTGGGGCGTAACACTGTATGATGGTGACGCGACGTACTCTAGTCCAGAACCTAGCTTTCATGATCCTGTCATCTAAGGGCTCCCAGGAAATTAAGATCTTGAGAGCTATTTTAGAAAGCAGCAATCCAACGACAGATTCACGGTTACTTCCAGGTGCCTTTCCGGAGTAGAGTAGTACAGTATTACGAGCTGGTGAATTATATTTCCCCGAGCCCAACCATCTAACTTCACTGATCCCTTAGATGTCCATCTTATATCGCATTAACTCCTTCTCTAGTTGGAGGAATCTAGCATTTTGAGGACCTTCACTTCCATTGTCGAGAAGTGTCTTCACATTCCAGAAACCAATCTTTGTCCAGGTACAATAGCCAAAAGTCGTCAACATGTTATCGTTCCTTATCCGAGGCATAGTGTCGGTTTCGTTAGTGGAATTGATTTCAGTTTCGAAGAATGCTAACCTCCGAAACCTATCCTAGAAAGCTAGGCCTTTCGCACTTGTAATTTTAGCCTATTTACTTATATAGGGATACACAAATAGTTGCCCGGAGACCACCACGAGGAGGTAAAACAAGCACTTCACCGTGACTGATTGTTGCGCTACTGGCCCAGACCAAGTTCTGGGCAGTCAATAGTTTCCCGATCAGGCATGATGCATGTCCTGGGGTTAGACCTACTATAAAAACTCAAAAATAAAATGGTTCGTTCATTGTAATAGTGAAACGCTAATCTGAGATTCAATAGGATTTACTTCAAATCATCTTTAAATCTCGAAGATTTACTTATTTACTTATCCGGCTCCCGATCCATGAAGGGTCTCTGTCTGAGATAATGCGGTCTTCCATCGGTTGCGGTCCCTCGCACGCTCCCTCCAGTCGTCGAGACCAAGCGCTCTTGCGTCTGTGACCGCCTGGTCCCTATAGCGGAGGTTCGGTCTTCTTGGTCGTCTCGAGCCTGGGGGCTGGGATTCGAAGATTTTCTTGGCTGGAGCGTTGTTGTCCATTCGCCCGATGTGGCCGAGCCAGTGTAGTCGACGTGTTTTGGATCTTTGGACTACATCCACATCTTGGTACAGCTCGTACAGTTCACGATTGAATCTTCTCCTCCAATCGCCCTCTTCGCATCACTAAATATCAGTATCAATTCCTTTTTTTACTTATCGTCCAGCACTCGGCGCCGTAGAGTAGAACTGGTAAAATTAGCGTTTTGTATAGCGTGCACTTTGCCTTTCGAGAAAGGAGTTTTGACCCCATTTGTTTGGCCAAACCGAAGTAGCAGCGGTTCGCTAGGGTAATTCTTCGTCGGATTTCCACTAAGGTGTCGTTCGTGGAATTGATGTTTGTTCCGAGGTAGGTGAACTCCTTGACTACCTCGAAATTACTGCTACCAACAGTGACGTTTTGTCCTAGGCGATGGAAAGATGAGGCTTTGTTTGTTGATAGCATATACTTTGTTTTGTCCTCATTTACTTCAAGACCAACGCGTTTCGCCTGTTCGTAAATAGCTGTGAATGCTTCAAGTACAGCTCTCTTGGAGCGGCCGATGATGTCGATGTTGTCCGCATAGCCAAGCAGTTGAGAAGACCTGTTAAAGATAGTGTCTTCCATGTTAACACCACTCTTGCGCACTATCTGCTCCAGGACTAGGTTGAAGAAATCACATGATAGCTCATCTCATTGTCTGAACCCTTTACACGTCTGGAATAACTCGGATGAGCTGTTACCCATTTGCACGTTGCACCGCGTATTTTGTAACGTCATGCGGCATAGCTGGATCAGTTTTTTCGGCATCCCGAGTTCCGACATCGCCAATAGAAGCTCTTGGCGACTTATGCTATCATATGCGGCTTTAAAGTCGATGAATAGGTGGTGGGTCTCGACTTGAAATTCGTTGGTGTTTTCCAGGATTTCCCTCAATGTGAAGATTTGGTCTATCGTTGATCTGCCTGGCCTGAAGCCACACTGGTACGTGCCGATCATAGTGTTGCAGAAAGGTTTTAGACGCTCACATAGTACGTTGGATAGGATCTTGTAGGCAACATTAAGCAGGGATATGCCTCTGTAGTTCTTGCAGGACATAGGATTGCCTTTTTTGTAGATTGGGCATATGGAGCTATTTGACCAGTCGTCGGGCATACTTTCCTCCTCCCAAACTTGGTTGATGAGCTACCTACCAGAACATCTCCTCCATACTTGAAGAGTTCCGCAGGTAGGCCATCCGAGTCGGCAAATTTGTTGTTCTTAAGCTTGTGGGTGGCTTTCTTAACATCTTCAGTACTGGGCGCTGGGATTGGATCTTCATTGACTAGTCTCATGCTTCTTTGTTCCTCTATCGCCTCCTCTACATAATGCCCACTAAGCAGTTGCTGGAAATGCTGCTTGAACACGTCTACAATTCCCTGTGCTTCGGTGACTAGGTTCCCTTCGCTGTTTCGAAGAGCTTGCGTGCCAGTCCTATAACCAGATGCGGTGTGGTTCTGTGGTTGTGGTTCTCAACGCTTGATGCAAAATTGACAGTTCTCTCTTATTGCGAAATTCACTGCTGCAGTTTGTACTGTATGCATACGAAAAATAGGAAAATACGGATAGTGCTAAAAAGAAACGTCAAAAAGAGTCGCGGAAACCTTGGCCCACGATTCACAGGGCAGCTGGTCTTCCGTCTCATCTTTTTTCTCTTTTACACTCATTATGCTTTTGATGGAGATAACCTACTATTACAAATATCCCAAGAAAAAAAAAACACAAAGTGAATTTTCATCAAGATAACCATTTTTACTGTGTAAAGTGATAACAAATATCGATTCTCAAATCTCATATCGTAGTATACTAGCTACTCATATTTTTGTGTCCATTTCAATTTAAACCTAATAATTTACAAACATTTTGAATCAAATAAAATAACAGCTAAATTCAAATTCAACCGCCACTTATATGTATAACTTGAAATTCCATTTCTTTCAAAACTGTTATACACTCAAAATTCTTCTTTTCGCATGGCAATGCCTCTTCACCAACAACTTCTCTCTAATAATTTCTCCCCATTCCCGCTAGATGTCATCGCCCACCATACAAAGAAATTCCCAATCAGACAAAAAAAATTGCAGAAGAAATGAAATTCCGGTTCGGGTTTGTTTATTTACAATTTGACAGTTCTAAGAAAAATCTCACACAGCCTACATGGGATACGGAAAAACGGAAAAACGGAAAAACGGAAAATCGTGAAAATTCTCCGCGGCATTCAATGAAAATTTTTGGCACGAATCGAACGTAATTCGTGAAATTCAAAACAAGATAGAAAAAAATCTTATCATACCTAAATCGTCTTTAATATAAAAATATCTTCAACAGAGTGTTTGTATTACAATTGTAACGGTACATAGATATTTTACAGTTAAGAAAAAAAAAAAAAAATCAAATTAAAATTTGTTTACTGTTTTTGTCACAACGCCTATCAGCTACTATCACAGTAGGTATACGAGAACGAGTATCATCTACTGCACAACACTGGTGATGCACTCTGCATTGCAGTAATAAATATAAATTTCTTTAAAATAAAATATTTAAAAAGCAATTAAGTGCACGTTAATTGTTTATCTATTGTTTTGTGCGTCGAGTGCGTGTGTGTTGTGTTGTGGGTTATGGTTTAAACGGGGTTTTCACTTTAAATGAGATTCAAATAAAATTAAAAATAAATTACGAGCTATTTCCGCTGGTGGACATAATATTACAACAATACTCGCCCTACCGTTACAATTTCGTACAGAATATACATACCTACCGCTACTACGCTACCGGTTGTCGGGGTTTTGTCGTTACGTTATTACTTTTGTTTATTATTTGTTTATAATTAAATTAAATTAACGGTCACAATTCGTTTGCATTTTACGGTAATTGGACGCGCGTGTGATAAATCTGGTGTTCTTGTTGTGTGTTGGGCTCGGTGTTGTGTTGCTGTGTGTTTTGTGCAATAAAATGACACTCCTCCGATCAGGCATTTCCATTGGAATAATATTGGCGCTTCTTGGCGCCGTCAACAGCCACCTGAATGTGTATTTGAACCTGCACGAGGTGATGCGTTTAATAGGTAAGTACATATAGTTTGAACATGGTTGGAAGGGGGATGGTGGTTGATTAGTTTTTACTCTCTCTTTTGCTATAAATAATATGGGCGGGAAATTAAAAATTACAACGAGCTACCAAAGCCATAGGTAGGTATAGCATATCCGTTACATTTTAAGATACAAAAAAAAAACTAGGACAGAACACTAGTTTAACGATTAAGCAGAATCCTCGAGTGCGCTGAGGATGGTGCGGTGGTGTGCGGAGGATATGCCTTCCTGATAAATTGCAAAAATAATCAGAGCGAGAGCCTTAAGTAGGTGTGATAGGTGGCGGATGGCGGTGGTATCGTCGTCGTCGTCGTCGTCAGTGCGGTTGTATGCTCAGCAAAACTTTCTCCAACATTGCCACAGACAAATTCTGTACTGGTACTGCTGCTGCTTCGGGGCGGGGTAAAACGGATGGCTGATGGTTAATTTTTAATTAGAATCTCTGGATGGGGATCACTTGGATAAGTTGTTGGAATAGGCTGCCGTTGTTGTTGGAGGTACCTATGTATGTTGTCAGAGTCAGTGACGAAAGGAGGATGAGGCATCGTATATGTGCTTATGTAGATGAAAATGGATTATCAGATGGAAATTCTGAAGTAATTGCGGCGTTATGGAGGTTGATGTGCTACTGGTGTTGAATTATTTTAAGTGGTGCAAGGATAGAAGGAACAAGGTGATGGTACCTATTCGAGCACTGACTTAAGGTAATTATCTTTGTGGTTTTATATTTGCTAAGCAAAGTTTATGCGAACAGAAGATATAGAGGTAGGTATGTTAGAGAAGTGATAGTGATGTGTGGTGGGTGTTTTTTTTAAAGAACTAATAACAGAATAGATTTGCATTTTGAAATATTTTACAGAACACTGAAGTGCTATCATTTTCTTTGACAAAAAACTGCTTGAGAGTTGTTTGCTTAATGAATGCCATTCCCTGTGCGAATTGAAATACTTAAATAGGCAAGTCAAAAATTAATTTTTAAAAAGGGAATTTTAAAGTGGTTTTAATTTTTTTTTTTATTTTAAGTGTTAGTAGAGGTATGTTGGTTTTTGGTTGTTGGTTCTTCGAGTATAGGATAGGATACTTTTTGACACAGTTTTTCAAAGAGTAAAGTTGAGTGGATTAAAAAAGAAATTATGATGCAAAGAAATATGTAGATACCGAAACAAAAATATACGCCTAGATCTTATAGGTAGTAGGTACCTAGATATTTAAATGTAAGCCTTGTAGGAACTTAGTTCGAGTGTAGATTAAAATTCCATACCTTAGAAGGTATTAAGCAGTGATGGGCATAATCGAATGATTTCAATAATCGAGATGTTAGCATTCGAGTGATCATAATAATCGAATGATCATTCGAGATATTATGAGAGTCGAGAACTAAGAAATAAGAACGAAAGAAAAGGAACGAAAACCTACATATTCGAGAACTCAATACGTTCATTGTCTATGTAGGTATGATTGTATTCAACCACTCGAGTCAACACTGTGAGAATTCGAAAGCAGTTGTATACACATACATAAACAGTGAGCGTCCTGAGCACCGAGTTCTCAATTAATTGTGTTTATTTTGTTATTATTTCTCCCACCGCATTAGCTCGAGTGATTAAATACACCATACACTCACACAAACTACACAACAATCAACTTTTTGGGTCGATAATGTGTGTTTCTTTTTTTCTTGCTTGTCTTCCGTTCTCATTTCTGTTCTTGAATCTCGAGTTCTCACGACACTTACTACAATAGTAAGCAGTTAGGTAGGAAAATCATTCGAATGCAAAATCATTCGAATGATTCATTCATTCATCATTCGAAGTACATATATTCAAGTTGCTGTCGGCTCTCCAGCTCCCATCGCGTTGACTCGAGTGGTTGAATACACCATACTCTCACACAAACTACACAAAAATCAATTTCTCGGGTCGATAATGTGTGTTTCTTCTCTCTTTCTTTCTTGTCTCTCATTCTCATATCTGTTCTTGAATCTCGACTTCACGAGTTCTCACTACACTTACTTCAACAGTAAGCAGGTAGGTAAGAAAATCATTCGAATGCAAAATCATTCGAATGATTCATTCATTCATCATTCGAAGTGTATTCAAGCTGCTGTCGGCTCTCGAGCTCCCATCGCGTTGAGTCGCGTGGTTGAATACACGTACATAAACAATCAACGGTCTCGAGTTCTCTATTATGTGCGTATCCTTTCTCTTACTTGTCTTTAATTCTCATTTCTGTTCTTGGTTCTCGAGTTCTAGTTTAGTGTTGATGAAAAATCATTCGAATGATTTAAGTGAAGAATCGAGATATCTCGAGATATTGCCTGAATCGATTATAATCGATTATATTATTCGAATGCGCCCATCACTAGTATTAAGGTACATTATGTACATGCAAGAGTGAGATGCTCTAAGTTCACTGGTACCCGCCTGGAAAAATGGCAAGTTTTTGTCAAGTTTAATCGAGGCACTGGAAAGGCTTCGGTAGGGAAAATCTAGACAAGGCAAACTTGTCAAAAACTTGCGAGGCCCCCGCTAGTATAAGAACTTGTTGGATAGGTCTTGTTATCCCATCACAAATACCCCACATATGAAACAAAAAACAAAAAAACAAATATTTTATACCCATCATACAATGGTAAGACAAATTAAAGTATATACTTTTTCATTTTTAACATTGCACAACTGTATTGCGAAATAGCTCAGTAGTTAAGGTATAGGACTGGCAATCAGAATCCCAGTAAAAACAATTTTTTTTTGTCGTCTCTCGAGGAAAAAGGGTACTTCACTGGCGAGGCCCTAGAGAATTTCTAGAGTTTTTCTTGCTGGGCACTTGCTAGTATCTATGTAAAACTTTCAAGCCCCTCGCCAAAAACTAGATTGTTTTTCCAGCAGGGTATGGAATTAACAACAAGAAGTGTGTGTCTAAAGGAAATATCTGATTGAGCAGCTGGAGAAATTTGAACACAATTTCTAGACAAAAAGTCATAATCAATCTTGATCTCTGTTCTATAATTTGAATTTAAGAAAAAAAAAAAAATGGGAAAGCAAACCAAAAAATTTCATCTTTAGCTTTTTGAAAAAAACGGTAAGTTTTGCCAAAGAATTGTTTTCAGATTTCGGAGTTTGCCGAGAACAGTGTATTTGTTTGTCTTTAAAATAGAGGTACCTGCCAAAATGATTACTAATGGAGTATTCTCTTAGCCATTCATTGCTTTCCCGAAATCCCGTAACCATTATTTTACTTCCTACGAAAATATAAAAAAAAATTTTAATAGGTAATTGTCAGCATACAAATTTAATTGGCATCACCAATCTTAAATAATTCTTTCAACTATTTAATGCTCTAATGTCCAGTTGCACCAAAATTTACTAAAAGCGGTTTTTGCTAAAATGGAGTTAAAATTTATCGGACTAATAAATTTATTTGGGTTGCACCAATCTATTTTGCGCATTTTTTAGCTAAAATGCAGTTCATGAACCACCCCTGGATTTTATCATATGTTTATTAAACTGAACGAAAAAATTTAACCAGTGCAAGTGAGATAGAAATAAAGAAAATGTGAAAACACAATAAACAGAAACAAGGTATTCTCATTAGATACAGACAATGCGCCATCTTGGTGTTTTTTTTATTATTATTTATTATTTTCTTTTTTTTTAGAGAAATTATGAAACTATTGAAATAGATACCAACTAAACAACACTAATATTTTTTTCGACACACTCTTGGAAATTATGAAAAAATATTTTAAAGCGACGTCATCGAATTCAGAAAATGGATTTCTCTGTGAACCTGAACAACTCCGACGCGACGTCTCGCCATTTTTTGGTTAAGTTCGTTATCAGATGAACACATGATGGCCAGTCTATAATTTTTCTGGAATAATTTATTTATTTAAGTAGTGAATTATAAATAGGAAACAAAATGCCTTCACCTATTATTTTCGTTTTTTTAATTTGGAATTAACAATATTCCGTCAAAGAAAATTGAATTATTTTGTTTGTACCTACAAATGTACCTAGACATGTTCGTTTAAACTCGCTTTTAAAATTTATCTGGAGGAAAATGGAATTTTAGTTTATTGGTTCGTTTATTGGCCTGTTAGATTTAGAAGTGGTTGGTGCAACCGATAAATGTCATTTTAAAATTAAACGAAGCAATAAATATTTAAAAGAGGTCGGTGCAACTGGCCATACGTGTAGTACCTCGTTGTTGCGTTCTTTTTCTAACTATAGTTAACTATTGTTGATATGTCAAAAAAAGTTGTTGATGTGTCATTGTTAGACATTGTTAAGATTGTTACAACATCATTTAGGAACGATTCGTTGTTAGATATTGTTAATGTGTCAAATGAACGATTGAAAAAAAAATTATTTGCATTATTATAGCATAAAATCGTATAATTTTCTAATATAAATTCTCATTTATCGCTTACAATCGGCCCAAATGCTATTCCAATTTTGTTTTTTCACTGAACTTTATCAAAACCAACAAAAATTTGGTTTGTTTTGTAAAAAAGTTCACTTGTTCACTTTGTGAAAGATTAACACTTTCAACTCATGTCCTAGACATGAGTTGGAAATACACTAGTCAACAATATTAAAGGAACAAATTTTTTTTTCAATTTTTGTTAGCGTTTTTTGAAGAGCTGTATCTTTGTGACAAGTGGTCGTATTGAGTTGAAATAAAAAGCATTTTACAGCTTTATGTTTTTTGTTTCGAGATTTGTTTGCAAACAAATTTTTTTGAAGTACCGTTATTGCGTTATTGCAAAAAATGAGACGAGACAACTAAATTATTTTTTTTTTATTTTTTTTGAATGTCCTCATTTCTATGGATAATTTTTTTTGAGTCAATTAAATGTCATGATCAGATACTTTGTTTATTCAGCTTCAATTCAGTTTTTTTGTTGTTGTCGTACGATTTTTTTTGACATGGTTTATCTGACTTTGAATGAAAAAAGATACTTTTAGCCTTGATTACCAATATCTCAGCAAATAATGACGTTATACAAATTTCAAAGACAGTTTTGGAAATTTGAAAAAGCGTTTTACAAGATTTTTTTATGATTTTGTAGAAATTATTTTTTTTTTACCGTTCACCGTTAGTTTAAAAAAAGTACTAAAAACCGACGTTTTGTGGTCTTTTCGTAAATCTTTTTTTTTCGTTGCAAATATTGATTGCATGACTTGCGTTGGTATGCAAATTTATAGACTTTTAAATCATCAATATTCTTGTAAATTTTCAAATTGATTCATCGAACCGTTTTTCCTCACCAAAACTTCAAAGTCTTACAAACCAGGTAAAGGAACAAATTGTGTTATTCCTAAACAGTGCGTAGACGTCATCAAAATGACAAGAAAACTGTAGTTCCAGTGGATTTTTTTCACAGTTTTGCATTAGTTAGATATTTTTTTGAATTGAAATGAAATAAAAAGTACATTTTTCCAAAAAAAAAAAAAAAAAATAATTTCAAAAATTTTCCAAACAAAAAAACTTGATTTTTTTTTAAATTTTTTTTTTGGAAAAATGTACTTTTTATTTCATTTCAATTCAAAAATATATCTAACTAATGCAAAACTGTGAAAAAAATCCACTGGAACTACAGTTTTCTTGTCATTTTGATGACGACTACGCACTGTTTAGGAATAACACAATTTGTTCCTTTACCTGGTTTGTAAGACTTTGAAGTTTTCGTGAGGAAAAACGGTTCGATGAATCAATTTGAAAATTTACAAGAATATTGATGATTTAAAAGTCTATAAATTTGCATACCAACGCAAGTCATGCAATCAATATTTGCAACGAAAAAAAAAGATTTACGAAAAGACCACAAAACGTCGGTTTTTAGTACTTTTTTTAAACTAACGGTGAACGGTAAAAAAAAAATAATTTCTTCAAAATCATAAAAAAATCTTGTAAAACGCTTTTTCAAATTTCCAAAACTGTCTTTGAATTTTTTATAACGTCATTATTTGCTGAGATATTGGTAATCAAGGCTAAAAGTATCTTTTTTCATTCAAAGTCAGATAAACCATGTCAAAAAAAATCGTACGACAACAGCAAAAAAACTGAATTGAAGCTGAATAAACAAGGTATCTGATCATGACATTTAATTGACTCAAAAAAAATTATCCATAGAAATGAGGACATTCAAAAAAAATAAAAAAAAAATAATTTAGTTGTCTCGTCTCATTTTTTGCAATAACGCAATAACGGTACTTCAAAAAAATTTGTTTGCAAACAAATCTCGAAACAAAAAACATAAAGCTGTAAAATGCTTTTTATTTCAACTCAATACGACCACTTGTCACAAAGATACAGCTCTTCAAAAAACGCTAACAAAAATTGAAAAAAAATTTGTTCCTTTAATATTGTTGAGTAGTGTAGAATCAAATAATTGTCGAGGCTATTTATTATATTTCTGAGATCTCAGAGATCTTCAGTTTCTCAAAAATAAAAATTAAGATTTTTCTGTTTTATTACTTTTTCAGTTATTTTTACTTGCGATATACATAGGTAGGTACTATAGGGCAAGTTTTGGATTCGTGCAAAAAAAAAATTTCGAGATAACAATCAAACATGACATTACGATAATAGAGAACACGAAAAAAGTGGGTGGCACAATTCTGTCTGTCTGTCTGTCTGTCTGTCTGTATGTACCTCAACCTACAGCCTAAACCACTGAAGCGATTTTCTTCAAATTTTTAACTTAAGGTTTTTTTGTAACTCTCCAGAGGGGAAATTGAAATTTTTTTTTAGCTCAAAAAATAACGGTACTTGCCATACAACCGTTAAGGAAAAGCTTATTTATCTCAAAAACGGCTCGAACGATTTTGATAAAAAAAAATCAGTGTATTATTGTAGATATGATATACCTTTAAGTAAGAAAAAAAATCACCAAAAACATTTATTAACGGTACCTGTCATATAACGGTTTTTTTGATTTTTGGTTTTCTCATTAACCGCTCGTCCGATTTCAATGAAATTTCTTGCACAAGAGCTTTGTTAGAATATAAATAATACTGCATACCAAAATTTTTGAAAAATAAATTTTGGATTTTTAAAAAAAGATTCAAAATTTTTTTTTGAAAATTCAATATTTCAAAAACGGATTGATGAATTGTTTTGAAATTTCAGTTTTAAATGTATATTAATATATACTCAAAATTGGCATACCAATTTTTTTTTTTTAATGTTACAAAAATTTTATATATAAAAAATTAATTTTTAAGAAAACGGCTCCAACGATTTTAAATTTTTTTTTTGCATATATTGATATGGCATACTTTTTTTGGCGCTCTAAGTTATTTATCAGGCTGTTTAAACAATTAAAAAAACGATTTAAATGCTTTTTTATACTTTTTCTATAATTACTTGAATATTTTTTAAAGTTCTTAAGTTCCACACAACTTGAACATAAGAGCAAGTACGTGCAATCCAGTCGTGCATTTTATTTTTTGTTGCAGAAAGTTAAATCAGAAAATAAATAGAAATTTGTTTTGACTTCTGTGAGCCTTTTAAGATTGGGCATATTGAGTTCGGACTCGTGAATCTTACATTAGAAAATTTGAAGGGCCTCAAAACACTTAGAAACAACAACTTCAATATTGAAACAATAACAAAAATTAGTCCCATGAGTCAGGTGTTTATGCTTTCTTCATGCCCCACGAGATCCCTGACCCCCATTTCTCTTCTCAAGAAACTGCCATGAGGCCGGTATCAATCTGCCCAATCTAAACAGCGTGTATTCTGTTTATAGGTTTGTTCGATGTTCGTTCGTTCGTTAAAGTTAACCCTCAGGGATGACCCAGGTTTTCTTGGCTGTCAAACAAAAACTGGGTTTTTCGGTTCTCAAAAATACCAAAGAGCTCTAAATTGTGTTGTTGAGATAAGCAAAAAACAAATCTTGTTTTAAAAATGAATACAAAGTCCACAGTTTTCATTTTTGTAAAATTAATTAAAATAATTTTGGTGGCGCAACACCTCGTGGAGAACCAGAGCCTAGTGACTTACAACTTTAACCATTTCCGTGTGCGTTTTGTTGGCAGAAATGGAGGGGACCTAAAATTTTTTGCCGAGTCCGAACGACTAGGTGAGAAGCACTTATTCATGACAAGGATTTGTCAGTTCCTCGCAAGAGGCAGTACCTCGAAAAAACATTTCTGTTTTAGGTGACAGCGGCTGGGAATCGAACCCAGACCTTCGGCATGACAGTCCAACGAATTAACCATCATGCCACGAGGAATTACAAAAAAGTAAAAATTAACTGCAGCATGTGAATCCAAAAAAAAAAAATGCTTTAAAGCTCGTAACTTTGACAGTTTATTTTGTACCTCTCGCCTCAGCAAAAAACCTAGATCTACTTCAGGGTGAGTTCAGGGCGACCCTATAGACATAATAGAATCGATGAGAACCAAAAATCGCCATATCCATGCCAGAAAAATTTGTCACAGCCAATGGTAATTTTTAAATATTATTTTTAACGAAACTTTTAATATAATTTTCCTTTAAACCACAACAAATAGATTTCAAAATCTATCATTGGATATATAAAATTATTTTCTAACTACTTTCATTTAAAAGTTATTAAGCAATTAAATTTGGTCATGCAGAGTTTCTCTGAAAAGGATATGGCGAGTTTTGGTTCTCATCACCTCATTAGAAGTCATATGACTTCTCATAATAGGTTTGTTCCTTCCGAGTTTCAAACAGTTTGAAACCGCCAGATTAAGTGCAAACCCGTTTCACACTTGAAAAATTGTACTGTTCCGCACCAAATCTGGCGGTCTGAAACTGTTTGGGACTAACCAAGGAACAGGGTTAATAAGACCAGTCAAAAAAATGATAGCAAATTGTGTGTACGCACTCATAGAACTCATATGACTTCTCAAAAGAAAAAAAAACATAATGACTCTTTGACATTACAACAAACAGAATTTGTTGTTTAAATAGAAAATTATGAATTCAGAGAGCTCTGAAAACAAAATATATTCTTACAAATATCCAGAATTTTGAATGAAAACAATAATGAATACTTTCAAAAGAGTAATTTTGCTCTTTAAAAATGCATTTGCTTACATTTTTTTTTTCTTTTATTTTGGTTTACAGATAATAATAAAAAAATCAAATGCAAAGTAAAGAGAAGTTAAGACGTGTAAACATAAAAAAAGGAAAACCGTATGACTTGACATGAAAGCTCATTTGAGAAATCATACTGAAAATATAAAGACAGGTTATATGACTTCTGTTATCGTGTAAAGTGGCCTAAATGTCTCAAAAAACACAGAATTTTCTAGCCAAGGTGAGTTCAGGCGGGCTTACAAAAAATGATTTTGGGCCATCAGGGCTCAACGAACAAACCTTATGACGTTGTTCTCTGACTTCTCCGATTTATTTTGTTATTAATCAAAGCTCTTTTGTTCAGACACAGACACGGACTCACTAGGTGTTTTTGTTAACGTGAAACTTCTTTCAAATTTTCACAACTTCTCATAAATTGTTACTAATTCCTATTTGTTAACTCAAAAAAGTTGCTTTTCTATCCTTTGGAAAATTTCTGCGATGAAGGTATTTTGGTATTTACGAATGAATTAGAAAAATTCTAGAAATTAAATGAATCTATATTGAAAATTACCAACACCAAATCGATAAGTTCTCTGCCAGTGTTGCCGCTGAAAAAAATCAAAAGGGTTCCCCAAAAGGGGTCCCGGACAAAAAAGGGACCCTTTTAAGAAATTGCCATAAAGGAGAGAATATAAAAAATATTATTAGTATAAGGGAGCAAAGCATTTGATAAACATTTATTTAAAAACTAAAGCAAAATTTATTCTAATAGTAACAAATAGAATATATTTTACTAAAATAACAACAAAAAAAAACTATTTTTACCTTCTAAATAAAATCGAAAATTTATTTTATTCTATCCCTTTCTTCTGTCATCTTGTAGAATTTAGTACGAAACTTGGTGAAGTTCAACTATTTTTATGCTAAAACCCAAATTTTAATGAAAATAAAATACAGTTTTAAAAAGTGGTCAATTGGTTGATT
The DNA here is from genome assembly GCA_963921185.1 of Dasysyrphus tricinctus. Taxonomy (NCBI): domain Eukaryota; kingdom Metazoa; phylum Arthropoda; class Insecta; order Diptera; family Syrphidae; genus Dasysyrphus; species Dasysyrphus tricinctus. Next base: position 207,671,627 of record OY992531.1, on the reverse strand, counting down.
TTTAAAAAAGTGGGGGCCACGGGTCATGAACGCAGTGGAGAAAATGAATTTTTGACATTGCTCACTGGTACAGACTTGCGAATTGTGTTGGTAACGTTTGACGTATAAAGCAACAATGCCTCCAATGAGGCATTTTTCTTTAGTAATCGAACTGTCAAGTGCTCATCAAGAGTTCCCTTACCTACATTTTGCACGGGAAGTGCTCGTGAACGAAAACTCTCCACACAGCTTCACGAGCACGTTCACGGATAAAGAAAAACGCAAATTTTGTATGGATTCACGACATGATTCAAGAGTATGTGCTAGGCTTAACAACGATGAAGAGGTTCTTCAGTGTCTAATGATTTGATTTCATATTTAACGTCGTATACACCAGAGTTTCCACTAATCGGAAAAATTTCCAAAAATGGATATTTAGAAAAATGCAGTATATTCAATTTTCTTGCATCTGCATTTTACAATTTTTATTTTTTTGAAATAATAAGAAGAAGAAAAAGACAATAAAAGAAATTAAAAATAGCAGATAATTAATTGAACTTTCACGGTTGTCATTAAAACAAGCCAATAGCTGGAAGCCGCAAGTAATGATAATGTTACAGAATTGAAAAATTATTTGTGTTTTGAATTTTGCTGTAGATTTTTTTGAGAAGAAAGTGCAATTGATCTACTGAAATTGTGGCAAAGTGGTAATACTGTGTATACAAAAAAATGACATTTTAAACAAAATGTGGTACAGTTCATGGTTCAGTGAGTTTGTTTACTTTTTCAATTTTCCAAGCTCTGAAAGCTTTTCCCTTCTTTTCTTCTTTTATTCTGGAAAAAGTAACCAAACACACCTAATTTGACTTAATTTAATTTACTTTTTTTCATTCCAAATTTTTTAATATTATTTAATAAAAATGTTTTCAAATGAAATCAAATTGGAATTGGTACATATTTGGACCTGCAAATTTGTTTACTAAAGAAAAAGTACAGAGATAACAAAAGAAAATGCCAAAAACAAATCTCATACATTTTCAAACAATTTGAAAAATCCTGCTTGACTTGACCTTCCTTTTCGAACCATGAAGTTGAAATGAGATAACGTACAAACAAACAAAAACAAGTTGTAGGTGTTAGTCCAATTTGAACATCGTCCATGCGATTAAAATAGTGTAATCCAACACCATGCCGTGGGTAACAAGAAACTTTTGTTTCTCGGTTCTAAAAAAAAAAAAACACTTCAGAACTGTCAGTTGTAGGCATCAGCCTGTTGACACGTGAAGAATTTTTAATATTTTTTGCGATATTTGAAGGTGAGCGGAGTAACGCGCCAAAAAAGTTGTAGGTCATAGGAGCCAGCAGGATTTTTTCAGAGGGTAAATCATGGAATCATGGAATGAGAGTAAAAAGACTCTAAAACAGCTCTCGGGAGTAAAACTCTCAAGAAGATACAGTCATGAAATAAGCTCAAAGAGGGCTACGCAGCTAGAGAGTCACTATCGAAAGCTTTGTTGTAAAAATACTCTCAAATGGAAACCGCACCCTTAGATAGTAGCTTTTCCCAAAAAAAAATATCAAAATTCTCCCATTTAACATCGCTAACAAAATTAAAAAAAAAAACGTAAGAACATATTTAGCCTTTTTGCATGATAAAATATATGAGCCTATCTATACATAGATTTTAACTTTTACTCCTACTCTCAGTAAAGCTTAAGGTGCGTTTCCAATTGAGAGTACTTTCACACTACAAAACTCTCGATAGGATAGCTGCTGTATTAGCTTATTTCATGACTTTGCCCACTTGCGAGTTTTACTCTTCCGTGCTGCTTGTATTTTGTATTTTTGTATTAATTGATAAAAAAGAACTTAACATTAAGATTAACATCTTTTATGGCCAGTTGCACCGACCTCTTTTAAATATTTATTGCTTCGTTTAATTTTAAAATGACATTTATCGGTTGCACCAACCACTTCTAAATCTAACAGGCCAATAAACGAACCAATAAACTAAAATTCCATTTTCCTCCAGATAAATTTTAAAAGCGAGTTTAAACGAACATGTCTAGGTACATTTGTAGGTACAAACAAAATAATTCAATTTTCTTTGACGGAATATTGTTAATTCCAAATTAAAAAAACGAAAATAATAGGTGAAGGCATTTTGTTTCCTATTTATAATTCACTACTTAAATAAATAAATTATTCCAGAAAAATTATAGACTGGCCATCATGTGTTCATCTGATAACGAACTTAACCAAAAAATGGCGAGACGTCGCGTCGGAGTTGTTCAGGTTCACAGAGAAATCCATTTTCTGAATTCGATGACGTCGCTTTAAAATATTTTTTCATAATTTCCAAGAGTGTGTCGAAAAAAATATTAGTGTTGTTTAGTTGGTATCTATTTCAATAGTTTCATAATTTCTCTAAAAAAAAAGAAAATAATAAATAATAATAAAAAAAACACCAAGATGGCGCATTGTCTGTATCTAATGAGAATACCTTGTTTCTGTTTATTGTGTTTTCACATTTTCTTTATTTCTATCTCACTTGCACTGGTTAAATTTTTTCGTTCAGTTTAATAAACATATGATAAAATCCAGGGGTGGTTCATGAACTGCATTTTAGCTAAAAAATGCGCAAAATAGATTGGTGCAACCCAAATAAATTTATTAGTCCGATAAATTTTAACTCCATTTTAGCAAAAACCGCTTTTAGTAAATTTTGGTGCAACTGGACATTAGAAAATTAAGCCATGTGGTGGAATTACGTTACGGACATTAGTGAAGGTGTCTTTTTACTCTCACTAATTTTTCAATGTAAAACTCTCGAAAGTGACTCTCGGATAGCTTTTTTCACCTTTCTGAGCTAATTTCATGACTGTATCCAGTTGTGAGTTTAACTCTCAAGAGATGTCTGAGAGTAATTCGCAGTCTTTTCACTCTCAATTGAATACGCACCCTAAAATTCAATCTTGAAATTTTACCATCACAATTTTAAGCACATTCACATAAGCTATATAATAGCTGGTCAGTTCGTACGCTCGATTTATTTCCTTTCTTTAATCTATTCCTGGGGTTTAAGCATTAACCAAAGTAAAAACCATTTAGAGCCATTCCATTAAGCCGTTTATCTCAAACCAAAATTCCGATGCATGAATTATTCTATATCTAAAGCCATTGACTTAATACCCTTTGTTTTATGTCAAAAATATTGAACTTTATCCTCATTTCGATGAGAAGAAAAAACAAAATAATCAATACAAAACCACCCAACGCATATACCTACCTAACTGCCACACAATAAAAAACAATATTCCCTAAAACTGACATCTTTCCTAAGGCATAACCTAGTTCAAACGACCATAACGAGCCAATGGGATTCAATATATATATCGACTCCACGGGAGTGCTATTTTGGGTCTTAACATAAAAGATTTAGTGCATTTTATGTCTTACTCAATCATTTTGTCCTTAAACCCCAAAATAAAATCCTCGGCAAGAAATATTTAATGCCTACTTGATTTTGATTTATTTGCAATTTATTCAAATTAGAAAAGATTCTTTGGTCCAATATTTTATTTTTTGGAATAATTATTAAAAAAAACAAGTCTGTTTTTTTACTAAAAGAGAAAGAATTCTCCAGAAATAAATTTATTACTTATACTTTGTACCAACGCAAATGCTTGCATTTCGATATCGATAACACACATAAATGAGTTATCGCCAATGATTTTTATGTGAACCATCAGCTACTATAGCTGATGGGTCTCCAATTACAATTTGTTTTTGTCCCCTTTTTCTCGGGAATAATAACCTCAAATCATTTTTTCTATTTCAATTCATAATTTCTCTTATCGTGCATTCAAAATCATTTTTCCCTATTTCTAGATTTTTTTTTTGTGGTGATTTTTATGACCGCAGCACTCCTCCAGGCATCTCAAATTTCAAAAAAAAAAAAAAAAATTTCGTTTGAAGGAAATAGATTTTCCCTCCCAACGCACGCACAGACAATAAATTATAACGTTTTCCATTTTCTCAAGAGTGATCAATATACATAATATAAAAATTCATTCTCAAGGACTCTTTCTCTATGAAGCCCAATACCATGGAAATAAAAAGGATACGAAGACCAAGAGAGCCATGCACAAGCACAAAATAATATAAATTATAAACATTTCTTTTTCCTTTTTGTGTTTTTTTTTTTCTCATGAATTAGCAACCCATCAGAGTCTTCTATATTGTCTTTGTTCGTCAGTATGTATTGTGAACAGTAGTTGTACATATCTCAAGGACATTTCCCCATGGCACGTCCTTTCAAATTTATAGAAAATTCATTGATTTATAGATAGAGATTTGAGAATTTGAAATTCTTAAACAAAGCATCAGCTTCTTTGTTGTTATTATGTTATTTTCGACCTTCGTCGTCGTGTTCTTCGATTGGTCTAACTAAAAGGACCAAAAGTCAAAAAGGACTCTATTTATTTACATTGTCCAAGGATCCATATGATTATTACTTATGAAAAAGTGTACATATTTGCTTATAATCATTTTTGACTATCTAAATATACATACAAGCTGTGCGTATATAGAAACCTTAAATCGAAAAGAAAAGATGTTTTTTTGTCAAGTTATAAATCAATTCGAATGGTAAATAAAATGAAATTGAAAAAAGGACGAACTCTTACCAATACCATTGATATCATATTCCGTTTTGTTCCTTTACACCTTTCAATTTATATCTTGATGTGTTCTTTATTTAAATATATAATTTAAAATTCATAAAAAAAAAATATATAGTCAGACAAGAAGTTAAAAGTTTTCCTTTATCCTTTATCCACTTTCTGCAGTAAAGTCTATTTTACAGGACCGGACTAAGTTGCATGTTAAGAACATACTTTAAGGAAATTAGTTTCAAGAACATTAAATAAATTAAATGATTAAATAAATAATTAGATACGCATACAAATAACTATCGTTTTTGCTTTTTGTTTGGAAAAAATTAAGTTTCGCTTAGTTGCTGTCATCTGAGCGAAAACAAAAACTTGACGTAGAAAGGTAGATGAAACTTATTTATAACTAATTAATTACACATATAAAAATATATTTTTCTGTTGGTTTGCGAAAACTAGTTTTTCGCTGAGTGGAAGTCATTTTAACCGAACAACTATCTGAAAGCTATAGAAAAAACGACCCGAAAGTGGAAAGGCATTTGAAACTTTTTGATAGCAGATTGATTATAAGCAGTGCTGCCATATCGTTCACAATGAATTATCATACAATGCGCTGATTTCTATCATACCAGAGTAAAAATTATCATACGTAAAATAAAAAAAATGTCCCTAAATATTTATGTATGTATATAAGGAACGCATTTTTTTTATCTAAAATAAATACACTAGTCAACGAAATTAAAGGAACAAATTTGTTTTCAATTTTTTTTAGTGTTTTTTGAAGAGCTGTATCTTTGTGACGAGTGGTCGTATTGAGTTAAAACAAAAAGTATTTTACAGCTTTATGTTTTTTGTTTCGAGAATTATTAGCAAAAAAAATGTTTTGAAGTACCGTTATTGCGTTATTGCAAGAAATGAGACGAGACAAAAAAATTATTTTTTAAAATTTTTTTTGAAGGTCCTCATTTCTATGGATAAATTTTTTTGAATCAATCAAATGTAATGATCAGATACCTTGTTCATTCAGCTTCAATTCAGTTTTTACTTGCGATTATAGGTACTACAAGGCAAGTTTTGGATTCGTGCAAAAAAAAAATTTTGAGATAACAATCAAACATGATATTACCATGATAGAGAACACCAAAAAAGTGGGTGGCAAAATTCTGTCTGTCTGTCTGTCTGTCTGTCTGTCTGTCTGTCTGTTCGTCTACAGCCTAAACGGCTCGATCGATTTTCTTCAAACTTGGTACTTAGTGGTTTTTGGTGATTCTGCCGACACGTTTTTTTCATTTTTTTTTAGAACCAAAAATAACGGTACCTGTCATACATTTTTTTTTGGCAAATTTACATAATCGTATTTTTCTCAAAAACGGCTCGACAACTTTTCTTAAAAAAAATTCAATAAATTTATTTTAGTAAAGGCTTTCTTTGGGTGGAAAACCATTTTTCAAAAATGGTTATTAATGGTACCTCCCAAGGAACCATTTTTTTGATTTTCTTCAAAACGGTACGACCGATTTCAATTATTTTTTTTACACAGAAGCTTCCAAAAAATATAAATAGTTTTGTGTACCAAAATTTTTGAAAAAGTGTTTATTGGATTTTTAAAAAATGTTTCAAATTTTTTTTTTGAAAATCAAATATTTCGAAAACGACATGATCGATTTGTTTGAAACTCGATATTTAAGACTTTTTTAGTACTTTCTAAAATATTTTTAGAAAAAATTTTACATTTATGAAAAAATAACGGTACCATTCATACAAAAGTTAAAAAACCGCAAAAGAAAATATTTTTTTGCTTAAAAACGACTCCTACGATTTTGATTAAACTTTTTGTATATACTAAAATTAGGCAACTATTAATAGTACCTGTCATAGAACGTATTTTTTTATTTTGAATTTTCTCGTTATCGGCTGAACGGATTTAGATGATTTTTTTTATATACAAATTTTGGATAAAATCAAATAATATTGCATATCAAAATTTTCAAAAAAAAAGTTTTTGGATTTTTAAAAAAAGTTTCAAATTTTTTTTTTGAAAATTCGATATCTCAAAAACGGGTTGACAATTTTCTTTCAAATTTTGTTTTTATATACACATAAATATATAGCTTAAATCTGCATACCAAAATTTTTTCTTAAAAATGTTTTAAGAATCTTATATATAAAAAATTAATTTAAAAAAAAACCGCTCCAACGATTTTAAATTTTTTTTCCCATACAATCATATTCCATCATGAATTAAAATGGCATACTCTTTTTTCACCTCAAACTGTCAAAACAGTTGTTTTAGCTAATTTAAATGTCGTATTTCATGGTTCTCTACATTTTTCTCTCATAATTTCCATGTTTGTATATACAATTTTCTTAAACTCGCAGTGTCTTGAATATAAGAGCAAGTACGTGCGACCCAGTCGTGCATTTTATTTTTTTTGTTGTCGTGCAATTTTTTTTGCATGGTTATTTGACTTTGAATGAAAAAGGTACTTTTAGCCTTGATTACCAATATCTCAGCAAATAATGACGTTATAAAAAATTCAAAGAAAGTTTTGGAAATTTAAGAAAGCGTCTTACAAGACTTTTTTAAGATTGTGTTAAAATTATTGTTTTTATCGTTCAACGTTAGTTTTAAAAAAGTTCTAAAAACTGACGTTTTGTGGTCTTTTCGTAAATTTTTTTTCTTTGCAAATATTAATTGCATGGCTTCCATTGGTATGCAAATTTGTAGACTTTTAAAACATCAATATTCTTGTAAATTTTCAAATTGATTCATTGAACCGTTTTTCCTCACCAAAACTTCAAAGTCTCACAACCCAGGTAAAGGAACAAATTGTGTTGTTCCTAAACAATGCGTAGTCGTCATCAAATTGACAAGAAAACCGCAATTCCAGTAGATTTTTTTCACAGTTTTGCATTAGTTAGATACTTTTTTGACTTGAAATGAAATAAAAAGTACATTTAAAAAAAAAAAAAAAAAATTATTTCAAAAATTTTTCAAACAAAAAAACTTTAATTTAAAATTTTTTTTTCTCTATCCCTGCATCATTCACTTTGAAAGTGGTTTTAGAAACTAACCAAAGTAGGTTTTCAATCAACTTCGGATGTAATGTAGTAGATTGTGAAATTCTGCGTCGACACCTTCTTTAAATTTTATTAATTAGAATATTTTTCTTACTTTTCTTGGCTTTTAAAATTTTCTCTCCCGAAACTACTTTTTCTACCCCTTCGTTACAAGGGGAGGGTTGGGAGAAAAACAATTATGTGGTCCTATGGTTTCGAGAGTGCTGAAACCAACGGGAGTTCTCGAGTCAACGCCCAACCCTTGGTCTTAGATTTATAAGCAACATTTCGGGATTTAAACTGGTAAGTGGCAATCCTTCTCTTGTCCTTCTGACAGTAGCCGTTTTCCTTTGGAGGTGGCAAAGTACTTATGAGTAGATGAAAACCCTAATCTAGTACTACCAACTGCTTATGCTCTCATGTGTGAGTAGATACATTTTACATGGGAAAGCCGTTTGATGTGTTCCATTGAAAAAAGTTAGGAAAGTACTTGCAAGTACTTCGCCACCTCCAAGGAAAAAGCCTAGTGTTGACACCCTCCCAACACTTCTTTAAAGTAAAGTTAGGACATGAACTCTTTGTATACTAAAGTTCAACCCGTAAGGTCAAAATGAAAGGTTGGTCTCCTTAACAGCCCCACTGCATTGAATAGACCTTTTAAAAAGGAACAATTTCGTGCAAGAGTATTTATTATTCAATATATTTGTTTGGCCTTTATTATTATTTGTGTAATGGTCACACTGGCCACTTTTCAATATTTGGCAATTTTACACTTAAAATTTTTTGTTCAAAATTTAATTTTTATCGAAATGGATAGTTTGGAAAATTTCTTAAAAAATTTAAGCAGGAAAAGAAAACAAAAACCAACATACAAAATATCGAAAAATCAAAGATTTTTAAATTTTTTTCTAAATTGCGCATAACTTTTTTCGGAGCGAAGATACGTTCAAGACATGTATAAACAAAGTAAAGTAGAGTTTTAAGGCCTTAATATAAAATGTTAAAGCAACATGTTATTTGAAAACTGACAGAGATATAGCCATTCAAGCTTCAGCCAAATATAACAATTATCATACATTTTGCGTATGATAGTGAATTTCAAACATACATCATAGAGGACCACAAATTATACTACATGTAGCATAATTATTCTACGGTTCTCAGCACTGACAACGACACAAATGTAGTAGAAGGCTGATGGCTGCATTCAGAAGAAGTTTAAGAAAAAGAGTAGATTTATGTTTAGACTTGATGTCTTTTAAATTTGGATTGCGAAATTTTGTATTTAAGTCAAATATCACAAATTATCATACATTTTGCGTATGATAATAAATTTCAATCATACATCATACAGGACCACAAATTATGCTACATGTAGCATAATTATTCTACGGTTAGCAGCACTGATTATAAGCGCAAAAAATAATTAATTTCTCTTTTTATTCACGAAAAAAGGGTTTCGCTGAGTTACTTTAGCTCTCTCAGTACTGTAGCTAAACGATCAAAGAACAAATAGCCCTTTGTAATTAATTGCTTAGTGATTATAGTTACTCGTAAAAACAACATATGTATCTATCTTTATAATTTTGCGAAAAAGTACTGATTCGCCAAGTTGGTGTTATTAAAGCGAAACAATTCCTAATAGTATATACAAAGAATGTAGGAGTGAAAAAATTGAAATTTATTGATTTCAAATAAATAACTATAGTGTCCTTATTAATTCGCGAAAAAAGAGGGTTTCGCTAAGTTGAAGTCATTCAAGTGAAAAAAAAAATTCTCATAAAAATAACTTATTGTTTCCAAATAGGTTACACATTGAAATAAGTCATTTTTTGTTTGGTTTCCAAAAAAATGTGTTTCGCTGAGTTTGAGTTGCTTAAGAAAAACAGCTTCCTTAAAACATTAGAAAAACGATCCGAAAATGAAAAGCCATTTGTAACTAAATTATTAATGATTGTAGTTAAGCGTAGTACGCAGTTCGAGCTAAAATTTTGCTCTCATGCTAAATTCTCTCCAAAATTTTGTCAAACTTAAATTTAACCGAGCATTTTAGCTAAGAGGTACGCAGCTCCAGCTAAAATATCAAATTTTTGTACAGCGGTCATCTGTCAGAATTTATCGCGTGAAGCAATGATCCGGCACATTACTTCTCGAGCTAAATTTTGATATATTCTTAACCTTAATCGTATGTCATAATTAAGCTAAAAGCTGGTATTTGTAGAGAAATATGAAAGAAAAAATGTAACGCGATCTGCGTACTAGGCTTTACTCGCAAAAATAACTTATTTATTTTTGGGTTTGCGAAAAAAGACTTCTTCGCCAAGTTGATGTCACTAAAGCAAAAATTCCCTCAAAAATATAAAAAGGGATTCCGGAGTGAAAAAATTGAAACTAATTGATTGCAAATAACATACCCGTTAAAAAAGGTAATGTCACTTTAAGTTTGCGAAAAAAGAGTGTTTCGCTAAGTTGAAATAATACAAGTGAATCAACTCTCTAAAAAATGAACCAAAAGTGGAAAGATATTTTTGTAACTTATAGTTTCCAAGTAAGTTACACATTGAAATAATTAATTTCGTGTTTGGTTTCCAAAAAATCGTGTTTCGCTGAGTTGAAGTTAATTTAGTTCTCTCAAAACATTAGACAAACGATCCGAAAATGATAAGCTTTTTGTTGGTGACTGTAGTTAATCGTAAAAATAACTTATTTATCTTTGGGTTTGCGAAAAAAAGCTAATTTGCTAAGTTGATGTCACCTAAGCGAAACAGCTCTTAAATAATATTACAAAAACCGATTTGAGAGTGAAAAAAATTTAAATTTATTGATTGCAAATTACATACCTACCCTTAAAAGTTACTAATATCAGTTTTGATATACGAAAAAAGAGCTTTTCGCTGAGTTGAAGTCATTCAAGTGACAGATCTCTTAAAAATGTAATCGAATGATCTGAAAGTGGGAAGACATTTGTAGCTTATAAACAATAAGCGTAAATAAATTACTCGTTAAACAAATAATTTCTTGTTTTTTCCGAAAAACTTGAGTTTCGCTGAGTTGAAGTAACTTTAAGAATGCAGTTCTCTCAAAACATTGGACAAACGATCAAAGAATGCATAACCTTTTGTATGTAATTTATTGGTCACTAAAGCTACGCTATAAAATAACTAATTTATCTATGGATTTGCTTAAGAAAATACTGATTCGCTAAGTTGACGTCATTCAAGCGAAACAATTCTCAAAAATGTAATCAAGCGATCCTTAAGTGAGCAAATATTTGTAATTTAATTTTTGAGAAAAAGCTACTCGTTAAGATAATTGATTTCTTGCTTGGTTTGCAAAAAAATAGTGTTTCGCTAAGTTCAAGTTAATCAAGCGAAACAACTGCCTCAAAACTATAGATAAATGACCAAGGGGAGGAAAAATATTTGATTGATTAATGATTAATAGCGCATAAAAATAATAAATTCATAATTTGATTTGCGAAAAAAGGTGTTTCGCTAAGTTTAAGAAAACAAAATGAAACAATTCCCCCAAAATATGGGCAAAAAGTTAGTGAAAACTACTATAATTTATTATTTGCTAATAAGTTACATGTAAATGAAACCAATTTCTTGTATAGTTATCGACAAAAAAGTGTTTCACTGAGTTGATATCATTTAAGCGAAGCAAATCTCTCAAAAATATATAGACAAACGATTTGAGAGTAGGAAGACAACAGCTTATTGTTTGCATAACATAACTAATTAATTGAGTGGTTAAGGAAAAAAAAGTGTTTCGCTGAGTTTAAATCATTTAAGCAAAACAACTCTCGGAAAAAATAAAGACAAACGATTTGAGAGTAGGCAGTAGGAAGGCAAAGGCAATCATTTAAAATAATTGTTTATTAACTTCTACGTAAAAATAAAATAATTTCTTGTTTGATTTTCGAAAAAATGGTTTTTCGCTAAGTTAAAATCATTTTAAGCAAAACAAATACCTCCAAACTGAAAATTATTGATTGCTAAGTTATTTTACATGAAAATAAGAAATATTTCGCTTGGAAAAAGAGTGTTTCGCTTAATTGAAGTCACTCAAGCAAGACAAGTCTCTGAAAAATATAGACAAAGATTTGAGAGTAGGAAAAAAATAACTTATTGTTTGCTGTTCCACACATTTAAATAATAATTAATTAAGTGTTTGATTTGGGAAGAAATGGTATTTCACTAAGTTAAAATTATTTAAACGAAACAACTCCCTTAAAACTATAGATACATGACTTTGAAGTGGAAAGGCATTTGAAACTTACTGATTGCTTTATTCTTACACGACAAATTATAAATGTTTCTTTTTGTTTGTGAAAAAATATTGTTTCGCTAAGTTGAAGTCACTTAAGAAAGACAGTTATGTGAAAAAATATAGACACCCGATTTGAGCTTTGAAAGACAATTATTACTTGTTTTTTTCCTAGATTCTGCGTAAAAATAATTAATTTCTTGTTGGATTTGCGAAAAAATGCCTTTTCGCTGAGTAGAAATCATTTAAGCCAAACAATTTTCTCAAGACTACAGATAAATGACTTTGGAGTGGAAAGGCATTTCAAACTTATTTATTGCTAATAACACGTAAAATTGATAATTGTTTTTTATTGGTTTGTAAAAAAAGAGTATTTCGCTAAGTTGGAGCCATTTTAGTAAACAATTATCTCAAAAATATTGATACGCACTCAACTCTAGAATGCAAGGACATGTGTAACTAATTGATTGCTTATTAGTTAAGCTAAAAAGGAACTCGTGCTTTTTATGGTTTGTGTAATTGTGGGTTTCGCTAAAATGACGCCAACTGAGCGAAACACGTTCCTTTCGAAAATCACTTACTTTCATGCATATCTTATTGCTATGAGCATCAATAACAGCTAATTTATTAAAAAAAGGATATTTCTTAACCTGAATTTTAGAAAGAATTTCGCTTAGTTGATCCTAATGTACCTACATTACCTATGTATTATATTGCATATGACGACAACGATCGAACGATTTTGATGATAGGTATTTGTAAAAACGACATTTTTCCCTCGGAACCATCTGATTTAGTTTACAGGCTGTGAATGAAGTCCAGTCAGTGATGTTGTATCAGCCTAATTTAGTAAGACCTTTGACAAAATACCAAAGACTAGTACCTTGCAAATTGTCTACACTCAAATCAAATAAATTTCCTATTTCCTGCAACACCATTATTACAATCATGAATCGTTCCAAATCTGCCTTCTACGGCTCCTTCTGAGATTTCTCCGGGGTCCCTCAAGGCAGCCACCTAGGTCATATTCTTTTCATTCTTACAACTGACGATATTGATGAGGTATTCAAAGTTCCCATACCTCATTCTTTGACAAAATGATGCCAAGTGTTCATGATTCATGAGATCATAAAATTTTTTTACAAGTGATGCTTAAAAATTATAACCGACATTTTTGTAATCCAATTTGAATAAAACTCTCGTACCTTAATTGGAGCCCCTAAGACAAGTTTAGCCCTCTTCCTCATATTGCCTTTATGTGGATAGATTCGGCACTGATGCTCTTTGTGTGTATTATCATCCTTTGATCCAGAGAATGAATCCATATGTATGACAAGGATTATATACCGACACACTATGCTGCCAAAGAGAAGCGCTAATAATTTTCAACTACCTCACAAATTTCACACAACTTATCCTATTTTTTTTTTTTTTTTTTGGCTGCGGAAATCCATAATCCTGCGATAGTAACCTTACAGGATTTACGATACTGCACGAAGGACTATGATTACACATCCATAATCCGGCTAGAAATATATCTGTCTATATATGTAGGTGGAGGTGTTGTATAAACGCTGGAGGATACGGGAAATTCAGCACCACTCTCTGTCGTTTCTACCTGTTGAATATTTTTCAATTATTTACACTTCTTCAACAAAAAAAAAAAGAGAAAAAAAAAAGAAATATCCAGTAAACCGCTTTTGACGAGAAAAAAAGGACTAAAGAATTTCGAAGGTATAGAGAGGTGTAGCGCCAGCCAAGTGAGTTGTGGGGATCGAAATGGGATAATATTACTATGTGCTGTACATACGTATAGGAAGGTTATATAAATTCGAGTGAGAGTTAAGGACGGATTTTGGGTCATCATTCAAGAGATTCGGAACTTCAGATGTAAAGACCAGCACCAGAAGGAGGTTGGTAGGTACATAGGAGGACGAGAATGAATGGTGAACCAGAAAAGGACACAAAATTTTCGATTTGAATTATTACAATATTACAGATGGTTCACTGATTTCAGAAAAAAAAATTTGTTGAATCAGTTTCTTTTTTTTTTGTCCATGGAGGTATAGGTATTTTTTTTTTTTTTTTTTTTGAAATAAAGCAATCAAATAGTTTATATGGGGGAAAGCATCATATATAAAAAGCTTTGAAGGGTGCATTAAGGAAGGAGTTTGACTCGTCAAGTGAAAAGTGTGTATATGCGGATAAATTTAGTGGTTAGTTAGGGTTAAATAGAATATTGTGTTGGCCTTTTGTTTGGATCATAGGAAAAGGTTGCGGGGATTTTGTTGAGGTTAGATACTATATTTTCTTGTAAATTGTGATCCTGTCAACAGTAAGTAATTTATTAGATTTTTTTTGTTCATTGTTATCGATACATTCACTAGAATGGGTGCGTTTTGGGATGTAAATAAATTTGTTTTTTATGGTTCTTTTATAATAAGTGTAGTAATCGAAGATTTACCAAGATACAGCCTACAGATTGACGTATGACATTAATAAGTAGTAGTAATAGAGCGACCGCATCTATCTACTTTCTTTGTGTTCCGTTTCATGACAAGATATTTACTATCTAGTGTAGTACCTCGTGGTATGATGGTTAGTGCGTAGGACTGTCATGCCAAGGGCGTGGGTTCGAGTCCCAGCCGTGCCACCTAAAAACAGAAATGTTTTATTCGAGGTACTGCCTCTTGCGAGGAACTGACAAATCCTCCATGAGTATACTTGTCATGAAAAAGTGCTTCTCATTTAGCCGTTCGGACTCGGCAAAAAACTATAGGTCCCCTCCATTTCTGCCAACAAACACGCACACAAGAATGGTTGTGAGTTGTAAGTCACTAGGCCCTGGTTCTCCACGAGCTGTTGCGCCACCCAATTTATTTTTATTATTTTTATTTACTATCTAGTGTTGCGATTCTGGGCACCGCACCTCAATGGTGTTTCTTTGATTCTGCGGAAAGAGGCTGCATCATGCTTGCGTTCAGCTCGGCCTTGCTCGATAGATGGGGTAGGTTCTTGCCCCTTTACCAGTACCAAAGACATACCCACAGGGGCAGCTAAGACTCTCAAAAATGGCGCCCAACGATTTGAACGGCTTCGTGATTGATTGAAATTTGAAGATGATTTTAAATAACCAAGGTCATCCCTTTGCACTTACAATCATCTCACATCCCAGTTTTTAGCAACAAATCTTGTTCCTAAAATAAAGCACAAATTTATGTCCATGTACTTTGTAAGCGATGGATGAAAGACCGCTGTTCAATCTTCTACGGTGCTAGGTCAAGAACCAGGGGATTTTCTGAGGTAGCCTAAAGTATGTTGCAATGCAAAGAGGGGAATAGGATAGACCGGGTTGAATGCTCAGCGCTGACAATTGAATCAGGCACAATCAGACGAAAAGCGAGGCCGAAGTGAGAAACAGGGAAATTCTATTCGTGTGAAAGTTGGTCTCGGACGTTATGCGCTAGAAAAACTCTCAATGCGTTAAGTCGCATACGATTTTGATAGCCAGTTTACAGCCCGAATTCGCTCAAAGCGACTAGCGTGCTGTTTGAGCCACATGTTGTTGGTGTCCATATCATCAATTTTTATCACACTTAATATAAAAGTCGCTTTGACTTTGTTGCTCTTGGGTTACTCAGCCTCGGTTGTCCAGTGGCAGAATATTGATTTAAGGTGGGGACATGGTTAGCTGTTAGCCACGGTAATAGGCTGGCTAATCGTAGAAGTGTCCTGCTTCATGCGTTGGAAAGCAAAGTTGGCCTTATTAAGGACAGTCCGTGAATGTGGGTTAAATCTCAGTAGCTAGTTGAAATTGATGCCTAGGTACTTAGCGCTGCGTTTGGCTCTAGTAACATAGTTCCATCTGGAAATGCTAGGGTGATGCTTCTAGAGCTTTCAGCTGAGTGACGGCGTATGTGGACGTGGGCCTCGACTTCTTAGACAACTGCTTTCAATTGAGAAAATGATGAGTAATATGTGAACGAGTCATAAATGAAGAGAAGGTTCTCGCATTCGCTTGAAGCTGTCTAGTCAGAGGATGTTGTAGAGAAGTTGTCAAAGTTTCGAGCCCTTAGCAGCTCCAATTCTAATGCTCCTCATTTTAGATTTGCAGTTCTCCAGTTGCACAAAAAAGTTTCTGAAAAAAAAAAGAAAATATAATTTTCATTAGTGCTGATGGAAATTCAGGTAAATATGTGGAGTTTATGGGTATGGGCTTCAATTCATACACTGTCAATACTTTTTCGATATCCGGGACGCATCCGACGGTAACTCGATGGCTGTTGAATGTTTTTCCCGAAAACCGAACTCACATATCTGGAATGATCTTGTTCTCGCCGCAGAACTTCTTGAGCTTTCTAAGTATCAGTTCTTCCAAGATCTTGCTTAAGTTATTGAGGAGGGATATTAGCCTGTAGTCGGTGATCATGTTCCTTGCACCTCTCTTGGGAACTGCCACGATCTTTGCAGTCTTCCACTTCTGGGGGAAATAACTGTTGTTGATGTATTTGTTGAGGATGATGGCCAAGAAAACCATTACTGGTTGTGAAAATTTCCTTAGGATGAAGTTGGATATCTTTGGTTTGGTATCTTAGGTATCTCCTCTGGGGTGCGCACGTTCGGGTTGTTAACTAGACCACTTGCAGGATTGGTGTCGCTAAAAGTTGCTTTATCCAAGTTGAGCATCATGTCTGCTGAATGGATGTCTCAATTCCGTCCGTCATCATTATCATCAGATGGGTTGGGTGTGAAGTTTCCTTCGAACCTCATCTTATATCGTTGTTGCTTTTCCATCTTCTCAGGCATTGGTGATTTTTGACCAATAAGTCTTTTATTTATTTATTTATTTATTTATTTATTTCGTCAAACAGAGTCAGGTCAGGTCCAGGTTTGTATGACTGCAGTCTCTTCTGGAATTGGTAGTTGCTGTGGTATTGGATAGCATTCTTAAACATAATGTTGATGCACTGAAGTTCACTCTACACTGACTGGTAGTTCCTGTTGGTTGTGTAAAGTTCTCACTGATGGATCCCTTGCAGATGTTTCCTATGTTGTTGCCTTTTGGCATATAGGTTTCGGATATACTGGGGGCGGTGCTGTTACTTATCTTTTTACGTCTTGGCTTGCTTTTGTTTATACAATGCGTTTCCAACAGCTAGTTTAGATTTCAATGTTGTCCAGATTCCTGCTCTCGGATGGAAGCATTATGATGTCTTCAAGGTCTCTCTGTAACCTGTCTACAGCCATTCTCCTTTAGTTGATGAAATTTTCTTCAGAATCTTTTGCTAGGAAGATGGAGTTTGATGCTTCTGGTGCTAGTTTGACAGCTTCAAGGTACGGGTCGCTGGGTACAATTGTAAGGTGCAGTTGCTGATTTTTTAAAGAATATGAAAAATGAGATGAAGAAATTACAAAAAAAAAAATGGTGGCGTGACACCTCGTGGAGAATCAGGGCCTATTGACTAACTGCCCTCAACCATTCCTGTGTGTGTGTTATTGGTAGGAATGGAGGGGACCTACATGGAATTTTTTGCCGAGTCCGAACGGCTAGATGAGAAGCACTTATTCATGACAACGATACTCTTTCCAGTTCCTCGCAAGAGGCAGTGCCTTGGAAAACAAAGTTATCATTTCAGTTTTCACAGAGTTTTATCATTTTATCACTTCATAAACACGCGCAAGGCGATTCCCGAAATCGTTATGAAAAACAGCTGTCAAAGCGAGTTCTAAAAAGTACTAACATGAAAAATGCTACTACTTCCTCACAGAAAAAGATGATTGTGATGTCATAGAAAACCCAAGAAGGCGAGTTGGGTGCATCAAATGAGCACAATTTGTCTCTGTTTATCATTTTTCTTTTCACAGGTTTTCACACAATGAAACGATTGTGATAAACGAATCAATATATGAAAACCTTTTGGCATTTGTTTTCATTTGTTCAGACTTCGAGAATCGCATTTGTTGTGAAGGCGTTATCATATTTATCACTTCATCGTTTCACAGATCGAGAATTGACCCCCAGCAGCTTTATTGGACTTAAGTTTAGATAAAGCTACCTTCACTTCGTCGAAATCGGGTGGACGGAATTGTTGGCCTACGTCGTCCAGGTTGAATGGTGCAATCTGCATGGCAGCGGAATTTGTTTCTTCATCGCCATAATATGCAGAGATAATTTTTCCATATCCTCACCTCCAACTGCGGTTCTACCACGATATTCCCCCGATCAACTTGCAGAGTTCGGTTCGGGCGGCCCTGTAACCCTGGGAGGTTCTTTTTCCATCTTTATTTTTCTATCTGAGAAGCCGGTGTTCCTCTCTCCTCTTCTGCTCGTAGAGCTTGCGAGAAGCTCTGATCTTTCTATGCAGTTCCACTTTGTATGACAGTTGTTTGGCTGCATGTACTTGCGGACATTCTTCACCGAAGCAGGCGTTTCGCTGTAGTGGTATCTCTGATGGCTTTCTCCCAATTCTTTCACTGGTTCTCGAAGCTTGAAGTTGGTGGCATAGGGCTATTTAAGAGGACGCGAGAGACTCGATCGGAAAAGGACCTGGTGGTTACTTGCGACTGTAGCCATCCGACGTCCAACTTTCTCACAGTATTTCCCAGTTTTGGCTTTAGTCCGGATATCCCTAACATCATCTTGGCTACAACGAGGTAGTAGTCCGAGGCAACTCTGGCTCCTCGGAACGTTCGGACATCCTTGATACCTGAGGAGTGCCTTGCATCGATCACAATGTGGTCAATATGGTTGGCGGTTGATTGACCAGGAATTCGCCATGTCCCCTTGTGTATATCGAGATCTGGGAACTGTTTATCAGCTGCCACAACGTTTCGCTCTCCTGCAAAGTCGATTAATTGGAGGTAGTGTCGTGCAGGCTATACCTTTCGATTGTGCTACCAAAGAAAAGTCTTCTCTTCATAGTTTGCCATTAAAATCGTCCAAGACTGTGTTAATGTCATAGCTAGGGCATTGCTATATGTCATGTCCAGGAGCTCGTAGAACTCATTTTTGATGTCATCATCTTTCTCCTCTGTGGCGGCATGCGTGCATATGAGGCTGGTGTAGTCGTTCACATAGTTGAAACTCAAGACTTTTTGCCTAGGTCTGCCTCTGACGATGAATTCAAACCCCAAAAGAACACTGCCTTTGTTGTCAGTAACAGTCACCGTAGTAGATATCGCAGTCTTTCATTTTTGTTTGCTCATCGCACTTCTTGAGTGGCTGTGATGTCTGCTTTGTAGCAGTTTAGGGTCTCATCTAAATGTTCGACTGAACGTGGTCTATAGAGAGACACAACAATCCACGTGCAGATTCGAAGTTCGTCGTCAACAGTAAATCCGTCCATATCCGAGGCTTGTTGTTGCTTCGTAATTAAATAGCTTTACGTGGCCGGGGTGGCACCCCAACGGCACGACCCCCAACCTGGAGGACCAGACCCTTAGTATGACTCCAAGGGCGTGGAGCTGGATTAATCGCCCCTTATAGGCCTGAGCTCCGATTATGTCGTAGTAGCCCAAGTAGTTCAACCTTACTGGAACTGTAGACCATCGTTGATTCAATCTGAGGAATTCTTTCGAAGTGTCTTAGTAGGAACACTTGTCCCCCAATCTCTTGTTTGCTGCCCCAACAACAGTATTGATTTAACAAATAAACCTGTAGACGGTTGTGTCTTCTTAAATGGACAGTTCTACTCTTTGAACATCCTTACGTTGAAATCACAACCAATCAGTCCATAAGTGCTTCTTCTAAGGATGCTGTTAAGAACGTGAGGGTTGCTATGGATGTTTCTCATGCTGGATTTGCATTTGAAGTAGACTCTGATGATAGTGAGAGTCTCCCCACTTAGTTGTGTGGAGACGGTCGGCGATGGCTTCACTGCTTTGGAGACCTGTCATGATGGTTTTGCTGGTGTAAAGGCAGATATTCCTTCTTACAGAGACTGCAGTCCCTCTGAGGACTTATGGAAGCCTAAAATGTTGATGTTGTTGCATTCAATAACGTCGGCCTCGCTGACCAGGGCATTATCCTGGTTATTGCTCTATGCTCTTAATGAACAAGTTAAATGACGTCCCCTTCTACAGGCTTTATAGTAAATTCACATTATGTCAGTATAAAGAGCTTCTTAATTTGCATAGATGAAAGTGGCCAATGCCATGGACTTTTCTCCTTCATTCAGTTGACCATAGTTGGGTGGTACAGCACTCTGGGCTTCCTCCATGACCAACAGGAAATCTTGGGTATCATAGGCTGAGAAAAGCCTTTTTAAAAAAATCTTTTCCAATGTTCCAAACCAATTATAGCTTCACCTTTCAAATATTTTTAGATTTGCATTTCCACTAAAGTAAGAGGGAAAGAAGTTATCCACCTATCGCTAGCACAAACTTAACCATCCACTTCAAAAGTGTACTCCAATGGAAGTTTGTATGTATAAGGTAGTTTTTTTTTATATGAAATCCAGGTGATTTATCTAGGTCAGTCTTTAAGTGCTGGGCAAACAAACGATCAGTCATTCAAACTATGTATACCACCAACACCATAACCCATAAGCTTCTAATGACAGTTCGTTCGGACTATGTTGGTCGTTGTCGATGTCGTCTCAACTGAATGACATGACGCCTTTAAGGGTAAATTCTCTGTGCAGAGAAATAGACGTCATTTTTTGTTAGTATACCTTCGTCGCACACAAAAAAATCGAAGGAGGGTGGTCGTATAAATCACATTTGACAGTCTTTTATGAAATGATAAATTTTTATGACCCAAAGACTCATGATTTTTTTTTTTGTATTTTCAGTTTATAGATGATTCAGAAGAAATTTTGGGCAAATTCTGACTGATGATTCTAAGCAACGTGCGCTGACGACCAACAGACACTAATCAAATATTTGACAACTTGGTTGCACACGTTTTATGTATTTTGAGCGATTTATGACGATTAGCCTTTTGATAGAAAAAGGTTGTAGCTTCAAACATTTATTTCTTTTTTTTTTACTTTTGTTAGCAAAAGGTATTTTCTGATTATTATTTTTCAATATCTACTCGTATATTTTTGAGTGTCATTCCATCACTTTTATTTGGATTGTTCTTATTCCATCGTGCGTCGGTCGTGGTCGCTGTCAATTCAAAACAAAATGACAGCGGAAACTGTAAAATTCTACGATTGATGGAAAGGGAAACATTGTTATCGTCGTCAGTCAGTCAGTCGGTCATGTGGTTCTCCCGTCCGTGTTGATGTCGATGTCGGTTGTGTTTCGTATTATTTTATTATATCGATCGACATAATGACACATAACAACTGAATTGTGTTGCTGGTTTAACAAATCAATTTAATGGCGCTACTTATTTTTTGGGGTAAGTCAAGATAATGAGCCATTGTGTGCTGGGGTTTATTTGAAAGACAGGGCGACGAGATTTTTGATTCTTTGTGATAAAATAAAAGTACTTACTACTGCTTCGTACCTATTCAATATATGTATGTATAGCCTGATGGCTGGCGTTAAATTATACGATGTGATGGTTGGACTTACCATCAAGCATTGTGTTGACATTTCCAATCAATCTAAATTTGTTTGAATAGTGATTTGTAAGGAATTATTTTGTGAATAACAAATCTTATAGATAAAGAGGGTTCAGTTTGGATATTATACATTTATACAAACACAAAAATAGGGTTGAAATATGGCTTGACAAACGACCTTAGCATAGTACCTTACCTATAAGGTTTCTATACCTAAGGAGTTCTGTGAGATTAAAGAAGAGTTTTATTCCTTTATTGACAAAGGACGGGGTGAATATTTTATTTGAAAAGTTAACTTGAATTGAAATCCAAAGAAAAGTCTTTGGATTCTCAGATCTGAAAACAATAATTGTAATATTGATTGTAAGTATGTGTTGCGTATGTATAATATGCAATAATTGTAATTTGTTCTATTGGAAATTATTTTGTAGAAGCAAAATGTCACCATTTTTTGACAAAGGTGTCAATCATTTAGTGTTTGAGCAAAACCAGCGTGTGATAGAGCTCGCGAGCTCTACGAGTAGAAGAGGAGAGAGGAACAACGGCTTCTCAGAATGAAAAAGAAAGAACATGAGAAGCGCGTGATTAGGAAAAAGAGGGAATGAAGTTCGGAAGTTTTACCAAAAAAGTAAAAAGAACCCCCTGGGGTTACAAGGCCCGAACCGAAGCCTGCGAGGAAGATCAGGGGAACATCGTGGTATAGAATCGCAGTTGAAGCTGAGGATATAGAAAAATCATTACTGCAAATTGTGTTACGGCGATGACGAACCGAATTCCGCTGCGATGCATATTGCACTATTCAACCAGGACCAAACGTAGGCCAGCAATTCCGTTAATAAAAGTCAGGATAGCTATATCAAAACTTAAGTCCAATAAAGTTTCTGGAGCTGATGAACTTGCGGTTGAGCTATTCAAAGCGGCTGGCGACGAATGAGTTGTATGCTCCAGTTCATCTACAATATATGGTCGGAGGAAAGAATGCCCGATGAATGGAACCTCAGCATTGTTTGCCCGATGCTCAAGAGGGGTGATCTTTTGGACTGCACCAACTACAGAGGCATCAGTCTTCTTAATATTGCCTACAAGATCTTCTCTGTCGTAATTTGTGAATGCCTGAAGCCATTGGTCAACAACCTGATCAGTGTGGCTTTAGGCCAGGAAAGTCTACCATCGACCAAATATTTGTAGATATTAGAAAAACCCAGAAATTTCTACTCGATTTCAAGGCCGCATCTATAGACTATATAGAGCAATGTCTAGTTTTGACATCCCTCCCAAACTCGTCCGCAACTGTAACTGAAGATGTCGCATAGGACCCCGGAGTACGACGAAACAACGTTCCACGTGCAGACAGTGCATCAAATGTTAGTTTGACGGCCAAGTGCGTGTAATCTACTCTTAAGCTATCCTGAATATTGACCCTGAGGGAGAAAATTTTTCATCAAAAATCATCATGAGCTACGAGGCACATTTCCATCTCTGTAAATTATTAAAAAAATTGATGATGTGACTGCTCGTGGAGAATCAGGGACCAACCATTCAGGGATCAACCATTCTTGTGTGCGTGTGTGGAGGGGACCTACAATTTTTTGCCGAGTTCAAATGGCCAGGTGACAGGAACTTATTCATGACAACAGATACTCTTGGAGGCTTTGTCAGTTCCTCACAAGAGTCAGTATCTCGGAAAAAACATTCTTTGTGCTTAGGGAAATTGAGCCCAGACCTTCGGCGTGACAGTCTAACCATCTCTTTGGATATGTGAATAAGCAAAATTATATTTTCAGAGACACCGAAAATCTCTGCGTATAACCCACGAAGAGCCATTACATCCACTGAAAGTTATTCCATAATATACTTTTCAATCAAGCCGTCTTTTGGCACGTCAAAAAGGTTTGTTCCTGTGAACCTAGAGAAGGAATCCCGTTCTCAATAATTCATTACATTTTCCCACCACAGTTCCCTAATGATGTCTTCCTTTAGTGTCATTATTTCCATGACCAAGTATAATGAGGTCAGGTGAAGAATTTTAAAATAAGGAGATTTCGTGAGAAGTCTCAGAAGTCAGAGACATTAACTGGATAGTATGGATACTGTCGTCTGTTTTCTTTATATTTAAACTTCATAACACTTTGCGTTTAATAGTTTTTTAGGTTAACAGAAATATTTTCAATTTCGTAACTTTACTTAACTTAAGGTGGTACTACAGTCCGGAGTGGACCAGGGCCTTAACCAACCAACAAGCTTCTTTCCAGCCAGCTCGGTCTCTAGCTAGCTGTTTCCAGTTTCGCACGCCAAGTAGGTTGAGGTCCTCTTCCATTTGCGTGTGCCACCTGTTACGCTGTCCTCTTCTACTGAACTGTCACTGGGATGGATCCTAAGACTTCCCGGGCCGGAGCATTGATGTCCATTCGGTCTACGTTACCCAGCCATCTCAGTCGTTGGTTTTCACTTTTGTGGCTAGGTTGGTGTCACTGTTACAGCCCGTATGGTTCGTTGTTGTATCTTTTCTCCATTCCCCATCTATGCAGATGGGACCAAAAATCACCCGGAGAATTTTCCTCTCAACGGTGTCAATGCCTCTGCACAATACATCATGGCCGGAATGATAAGCGTCTTATACAGGTACAGTTTAGTTGCTCGAGAGGGGGCTTTGCTTCTCAATTGCCTTCTTAGCCCGAAGAAACAGCGATTGGCAAGACTAATTCTTCCTTTGATCTCAGCACTGGTATTGTTCGCTGAGTTTATAGCGGATCCTAGGTAGACAAAGTCTCTGACCACCTCAAAATTATAGCTGTCTATAGTGACGTTCTGTCCGAGACATCGGTGTTGGGTGTCCTTCCTTCTTGACAGCATATATTTCGTTTTACGTTCATTCACCGTTAGACCCATCTTCTTGGATGCTCACAAAAGCACCACTGACATCACGCTTTGTTCGTCCGATTATGTCAATGTCGTCAGAGTAAGCGAGTAATTGGACGGAATTTTGAAAGATTGTGCCTCTAGTGTTGACGTGAGAGTTTTGCACTATTCTTTCAAGAATGATATTGAAGAAGTCGCATGACAGTGCGTCGCCTTGCCTAAAACCTTTTTTGACGTCAAAGGTGTCGGTGAGGTCTGTGCCGACCTTGATGGAGCAGCGTGCATTCTCTATCGTCATACTGCACAAACGGACGACTTTGGCAGGGATGCCAAAACTAGACATTGCTCTATATAGCTCGTCTCTATAGATGCTGTCATACGCGGCCTTGAAATCGATAAAAAGGTGGTGGGTATCGATTTGGAACTCCTGGGTTTTCTCCAAAATCTGCCGTAGTGCGAATATTTGGTCGATGGTGGACTTCTAACTCATCCTTACTCAAGCCATCCTGAATCTTGACCACGAAGGAGATAACTTTTCATCGAAAACTATCCTGATCGACGAAGCCCATTTCCATCCCTGTGGATATGTGAGCCTTCCATCCTTCCATCCTCTACGATCTCGAGGCCACTTCTGCCAGTCATCACGACCAAGCTTTCCGGCATCCGCCTTTGCTCGTTCCCTTAACCAAAGGTTCGGTCTTCATCGTTCTCTCGAACCTGATGGTTGGAGTTCAAAGACTCTCTTGGCTGGATCATTATTGCCCATTCGCTCGATGGCATCGATCCAATGAGTCGACTTGTTTTGATTTTCTGGACTACATCCACATCTCAATACAGCTCATAAAGTTCGTGGTTGTATATTCACCTCCATTTGCCCACCTCGCAAACAGGACTAAATATCCGTCGAAAATTCTTTCGGAAGAGCCCTGCATCAGCTCAGTTTTTGCTTGCCGCACAACACTTGGAGCCGAAAGGCAGGACTGGCAGTATAGAGTCTTATAGAGCGTGCACTTCGTATTTCATGTAAAGAGTTTTGAACCCATCTGTTGCACCCAATCAATGTAGGACCGGTTTTTAGGGTAATTTTTCGCCAGATCTCCACTTACATGTCATTCTTGGATTGATGTTTACTCCGAGATAGATGAACTTCTTAACCACTTCGAAGTTGTTGCTAAAAACAGTGAAGTTTTGTCTGAACCGGTTGACGCTTGACAGATCGTTCATTGTGATAGCATGTATTTTGTCTTGTCCTCGTTTACATAAAGGCCAACAAGTTTCGCCTCTTCTTAAATTGCCGTGAAAGATTCTATAACGGCCTGCTGGGAGCGGTCGATTATGTACATATCATCGGCATACCTTAGCAGTTTGACAAATCTGTTGAAAATATTACTCTCAGTGTTAACGCCTGGCCTGTGCACTCTTTTGGTTTATGTAAGGTTAGGTTAGGTTAATGGGCTGACAGTTGGTCTTGTTACCGTCACTTTTAGATCAATGTAGATCCATTGTGGTACCCTAGGGAGTGTGAACCCCATGAAACCTATGATAAATCCCATGTCAATTCAAGCCCGTTAATGGTCTTGATGAGTTTCAGCAGACTATAACCCGAAAAGTCTGTGGGTATTTCCTAGTCGTTGGAGGAATGTCTGTCGTGACGTAATCACCTGGCTGAGGAGAGGAAGACGCCTTTTAAAAGTGCGATCCTTCCTTTATCCCCATTTGAGAAATGATCTCTCCATCAGGCCCGTACGAGCAGTGGCTCCTTGCAACGTCTGGTAGATGGGTATGATAGGTCAGTGGTTGGATTATGTGCCCGTTCATTTGGTCAGGATTGATGAATGAGTCGGAGGGGTTGTCCCTATCCTCAAGGAGATTTTACCAATCTTAGGGAAAAGTGGCCCTATCAACTCACTGACGCTCGTGTTCACCGCAGAGGCGATAGTAGTTGGAGTAGAGGTGCCCATTCTCAGCTAGCTACCGCTCCTACAAGAAACATGTGCGTCGTTCAGTTGTTTTCGTTCGTTCTAACATTGTCACTGACGCTCGCATTCACCGCAAAAGCAGCAGTAGCTGGTGTATAGGTGAGGTGCCCATTCTCCGTTCACTACCACTCCTACAAGAAATACGTAAAACGTTCGGTTCTCGTTTGTTCTATCATTATCATCCTGGACCCTTTTTATGTCTTTGACTGCGGTTGGAGAAGTTACCAATCTCGTGGTTTGGTGGTTTGGTTGATAGAGGTTAAGAATTTTCAAGCCATTAGGTAGTGTTAATAAATTTCAACAGGTTTTTGCTTGGAATGTCAGAGAGTTCTTCCAAGTCGTCGAAGAAGTGTCTCCCTAAGTGCTTGTTTCTCAGATGGTACAGCGCAGGGCAGTGACACAAGTAGTGAGGAGTATATTCATGTATCCCTACGTCACCACTTCCTCTGCATAAGTCGTCTAAACTGAGTTTCATCTTTTTCTTGTGGTAGCCCAGGTGGTTGTGACCGGTGGTGATACTCACTGCGCACTATTTTCTCCAGAAGGAGATTGATTAATTCACATGATAGTGCATCTCCTTGCCGAAATTCTCTGCATGTTTGGAATAGTTCGGAAGACTTTTTCCCGAAGTTGCACATTGCATCGCGTGTTTTCCAATGTCACTTGACACAACTGGATCAATTTCCCGGGTCTATGGTTGATCTGCCTGGCCAGTAACCACATTGGTTCTTCCCGATTATAATTTGCAGAATGGCTTGAGACGCTCACATAGTACGTTGAATAGGATCTTACTTGAGACGTTTATCAGGAATTTGCATCGATGGTTCTTGCAGAACAAAGGATCGTCTTTTTTGGAGATGGGACATATGGAGCCAGGCGCGGATCCAGGAATCTGGTTTGGGGGGGGTCATGAAATTTTAACATCAATAAGAACTGCTTAGCAAAAGTCCAGCTTAATCATGGCTTCATTCCAATCGAAGGCTTGATCAGGGAGAAGCTTAAGACTTAATTGGATACCCGCTTATATGTAGTTTGAGCTAGAAACTGTATTCATCAACAAGATTTGGCTTCATTTCATACTTTTAGGACAATGATGGATTAGATAAACATTTAAGATTGGAAGTGAAATTGACGAGAAAACCAATGTTTTGAAAACTTTTGAGCAATTTACAAAGAATAATTGACAGTAATGGGTTACACATTACGTATAGGTACATATGTAAGACCAAAAACAAATCAAAAGTCAATTTGAGATGAAACAGATAAACAAAATTGCAAAAAATATGGTAGATTCCATGCCGTAAAGAAAAAAAACTGCTATCAAAACGAAAAGGAGGGTATTTTTCTACCAAAAAAAAAGTAATTATTTCAATTTAAGAATATTTGCACAAGAAAAATATATGATCATATTAATTCAATACTGTACTTGATTTCAAAGAATTAGGCTAGTTAAGATAAGATTAATAAGTTGAAGTTAGCACCGCCATTTTCGATAAAAAAAAGTTGTGCTGTATTCTGTTCAACTTGTGCTGTCTTGTGTCGTAGTTATTAAAAAAATCGAGAATTTTCAAATTTTACGGATGAGAATTTTTTTAAATGTTTGTTGTTTTTTGGCCGTAAAAGTTACAAATATGCGAATTTTTGTATCTCCATATGGCAGCACATACTGAGCATGAAATAGCATAATTAAGTTTTTTTTTTTATAAAAATGTGAATCTTATACAAAAAGGCATATATGTATGCATTAGTTTTTGGCCTAAAAGTTGAAATTTTGCAATTCTTGTTTATCTTTTCGGCGCATGACAGCTCAAACTGAGCACAAAACAACATACCTTTCACTTTTAAGAAATTGCAAAATTTCGAAAAAAATCATTCATAAAATTTACGTTTGCATTTTTTTTTTATTTACGGCCCAAGTTGATCACAATACAGCATAGCGAAAATGGCGGTGGAACTTCATGCTACAGCAATTTTGCGATTTTTTTTTATCTCTTTGGCGCCTAGCAGCATAATCGTAGCACAAAATAACACAACTTTCTTTTTTAAGAAATATTAAAATTAAAAAAAAAATTAATTCGCAAATTTGCGATTTTTTTATATTTACGGCACAAGGCAGCACAAAATCAGCGCAATACAGCACAATCTCGAAAATCAAAAATGGCGGTGCTAACTTCACGCACAAGCACATTAAGAAACGAAGACATCCAAGTAATATTTTTAGAAAATTTAAAATAAGCAATTTACATAGATCTTCTGCTATAAAATTTTCAAAAAAAGAATGCTACCTTTTTTGATCGGTGCATCCGCAACAAAATGTCTGTGACACCCAAAACTATTTTCTTTTCAATTGAAAATAAAACAGAGTTAAGTAAATATAATGTTTAAAATACTATGATAACTTGTTATCAAAACTACTATACAGGGTATCACACAATTACCACCGCAGAAAAAAACCATGGGTTACTGAAAAACTTAAGAGGTATTTTTCTCATTTTCGCTTTGCTTTCGAGTTATAACGGATTTTATGATTAAGGGTCCCGTTTGCTTTAAATAGCTTAATCTTTGTCAAACTACGGCAGAGTCTTATTTTTTGCGATGATGGTGACTGTGGGGAACCGTTAATCCTTAAGAGAGTCCGCAAAATTTTAAGTCGGATCGATATCTAAGACAATTTAGTGTATCCTCGAGGGCTAGTAGTGATTTTTGATCAATATTTCTTTGCTGTCCATTTCATTGAGAACCTTGGCTTTGTTAAGAAAATAGAAGCCAACCATTAATAGGTCATGTTTTTCGTCTAATTAGTAGATTACTAACAAATATGGAATAACCCAAAAAGTTTTTCTCTGTCCTCTAATTATTTGAATAATCAGTAAAGATTGCTCGTGTTTGTTGTTTTCGCTGGTGCTCTGGGGGGGGTCATGACCCCCATGACCTCCCCCCTGGATCCGCCACTGTATGGAGCTGATAGACCAGTCATTGGGCATGCGCCCTTCCACCCAAACTTGATTGGTGAGTTGATGAATGCGCACCCTTTCAACACATCCCCTCCGTTCTTGAAGATCACCGCTGGTAAACCATCAGATCCGGCGGCCTTGTTTTTCTTAGTTCACTGATTCACCTAAACACTTTTTCTTGTTCCTCTTCAAAATTGGAAATTTTTCGGGGTTATACTGTTCAATAAAGCCGTCTCTTGACATGTCAAATAGGTTTGTTCCTTTGAACCTGGAAAGGGAATTTCGTTCCCTATAGGTTAGGTTAGGTTGAAGTGGCTGCTAGTCGTGGAGACTGACACACTTAGACCATGAGTTAGTCCATTGTGATACCACATGAATCTAGGAAACCCTTTTCCTTACTCGGTGAACCATTTGGAGCTTCTTATGAAGCGTAATAGACTGCCAATGTCTAAGTTTATCAGATCACTACGATCATTGAAGTAGAACTCACCAAGGTGAAGTCTTCGTCTATGAGATAGAGCAGGGCACGTGCATAGAAGGTGAGGGATCGATTCTATCTCTTCCTCATCCATAGAGCTTCTGCAGAAATCGTTAGCGAATACGCCAAGACGTGTTGCGTGCTTGCCTATGAGACAGTGTCCGGTTATAACACCAATCATGGAGCTGATGTGCAATCTGCTTAGAGATATCAAACACTTAGATCACTTTAAATCCATTACTGGCCAAATTTGTTTTGTTGCCAAGCAAGTGGTGATGTTGTTCCACCTAAGATTTGTTCTCTCTAAGGCATCTTGCTTCAGCAAAAGTTTACATGTAGCGATGGGTATACCTATTTCTGCCTTGGTAGGTAGAAGAGGTAAAGTTGTACCATTTTTAGCGAGTTCATCGGCCTTACAATTACCTGGGATGTCTCTATGCCCCAGCACCCAGCACAGGTGAATATTAAACTGCTGTGCCATCTCCAACAGTGACGAACGGCAATTTAGGTCTGTTATAGAGTTAGTCGAGACCGATTCCAGGGATTTGATTGCTGCTTGACTATCCGAGAAGATGCGGATATCTGTAGTTGATATCACGTTTTCCTTCAGCCAAGATAAGGCTTCTTTAATCGCCATAAGTTCCGCCTGGAACACGCTACAATGATTTGGAAGACGGAATGAGAGACTTAATTTTAGTCTTTCTGAGTACACACCGCCACCCACCCCTTCAACAGTTTTCGATCCATCCGTGTAGATATGAACCGATTCATCATCCAAGAAAGCCATATCCTCCCAGAGGTTTCTAGAAGGAATGGTGACTTGAAAGTTTAAACCGAATTGTGGTTTTGGGATGGTGTAGTCAATGTGACTAGGTAGTGACCTGAATGAATTCAGAAAGATGGAATGGCCAATATTATTCTTGTACCATTGTGAGGAAGCTTGTAGGCGTATGGCTGTATTTGCAGCCACCTGTTTGCTAAAGATATCGAGGGGGGTCAGATATAGCAGAACTTCTAGAGCAGCAGAGGGTGTCGTGGGAAGCGCACCACTTATGCATAAACAAGCCGAGCGTTGTACTTTGCTTAGTCTGTCGCAGTTTACCGCTTTATCTAGAGCAGTCCACCATACTGCAACTCCATATGTGAGAATCGGTCTAATCACCGATATGTATAGCCAATGAGTAATACGAGGTTGAAGGCCCCATTTGTTCCCAACGGCTTTTTTGCATGAGAAGAGTGCCACTGTGGCCTTCTTGACTCTTTCTTGTATATTAGGTTTCCAACTTAACTTTTTGTCTAAAATAAGACCCAAATATTTTGCCTGATCAGTGAATGTTAATGGAACACCTTTAATAGAGGGAGGATCTACATGAGGGATTTTATATTTCCTTGAGAATAGAACAAGTTCTGTTTTATGAGGGTTGACGCCCAGACCACACCGGTCTGCCCAATTGGTTAGCCTATTTAAAGCGTTTTGTAAGAGTTCTTTTAAGGTGGTAGGATGCTTTCCTGATACGGCAATAGCAACATCGTCCGCATAGGCAATCACTCTGTAACCCTCCTCTTCCAGGCATATTAGCAGCTCATTTACCACCAAGTTCCAAAGAAGGGGAGAAAGGACACCGCCTTGAGGCGTACCTCTACTAACAGATATGATTCATAACATTTTCCCAGCCCAGTTCCCTAATGATGGCTCTCCTTAGAGACATTTTCGATGACTAAGTATGAAGAGGTCAGGTGAAGAATTTAAAAAAAGGAGTCTTTTTTTAGAAGTCCAAAAACACGCGAAAAAAACTTGCGAGACTCAAACTGGGTGTTACCATTATTTCTCAAAAGATCTCTGGAAAACTGAGTTTTCATCTCAAAATATACTTTAACTTTGGCATTTAAAAATGTCAATAATATATCGACCAGCCACAATGCTAGTCTTCATTCTTTATCCCCAAGATAATAGGATCTTAGTTTATGTTGCAGCCTGCAGCTTGCAACTTGCAGCTCAATTTAATGTCTTCTGCTTAAGACTCGATTAAAGGATACATTGTTAAAGCAGACATTTTTTTGTCTCCCCGTTTCCGCTGAAATAACTTCATTTTCTTCTATTGATTTGCTGTATCAATAAACGGGTCTCTACAATGT
The DNA here is from genome assembly GCA_963921185.1 of Dasysyrphus tricinctus. Taxonomy (NCBI): domain Eukaryota; kingdom Metazoa; phylum Arthropoda; class Insecta; order Diptera; family Syrphidae; genus Dasysyrphus; species Dasysyrphus tricinctus. Next base: position 207,639,725 of record OY992531.1, on the reverse strand, counting down.
TGCTCCTGCTTAAAAAATTGTTCAGTGGAGATATCTGTAGCTGTGGTGTTGGGCTTCTTCCGCATTAAAAATGCAGACTAGCTATAACAAATTCCATACAAGACAACAAAAAACAAAACAAAAAAAAAGCTACAATTTCTTCGTTTTACTGCTTCTGAGATGCTGCGAATGTGCCAGACCACTTTTTACCGCAAACCCACATTCTGGTGCTTTCAATCCTATTTAAATTGCAGAGCAAATAAAAGCAAACTTCATACAATCGTTCCCAGATACACGTTACTTATACGCATGGTGAAGATTTATTCATATTACCATCATCAGTGATGCTGTCTTGAGGTATAAAACGAAGACAACAACAGCAAAAAAATCGAAAGGCAAGGAACGCACTGCACTCTCCAAGCATAGATATCTATAGCTTCTACCACAATTCCAATCCATAAACGGCTCACTGGTGTTTGTTGTGTTCTTTGGTGGCAACTACTGGCAATCTTGAAGTGCATCAGAACCACGTTTCTATACACGAGTAGGGTGCATGAGGAATGAATCTTCTGTGAGTTTTGTTCTGAGTATATCTACTGATGTCTCGCGCAGTAAAAAGCGATCTACTGTTTGGATAAGGAAACCGTTTCAAATTAGCAACTATAGTGGCAGATAACATTTTGCCTCCGATTGTAGATGATGCTCCACAGCATTAGAAAAATGCATCCAGCCATCATCCCATTCCCGATCCCGTCATCAGTGCAGCACCAGCACTGCGGGTTCCGGTTATCTTGTCATTCCATTTTTTTTTCGTGAAATAGAAGTCTTGTCTTGGAGATTCCATATCTGGGTGCACAATTTCAGTCATATACTAACTTGTCCGAAGAGTGATGATTGCCATTTCTAGAACAAAAGTGCAGAAGTGCACCACATCCACATGGAATTGTGCAAGATTTTGTGGAGACGCTTACAATTTCGGTGCGGGGAGATGATGATGATGATGTGATGTGAATGGAGTTAGCCATTCTACGACTATTGTGCATCCAAGTGTTTCGTTGGAATTGTAGCATGTTGGGTACTTAAGATGCATAATAAGAACTGATATGAGACAACATAATGACAGAGGGAATGTTGTCATGTTATTTATTTAAGACAAAATGTGTGTGTGTTTGAATGAAATTTCATTGGAATTGCAGGTAATAATATCATGTTGGATGGCATTGTTATCTAATTGATTGATAATGGTTTGCGAATTACAATGGAAAATAATTTAATTTAGTTTAACTTCTCATGTTACACAATAAGGATGACCATCACCATCAGTAACCATCACTGACCATATGGCATTTATGGAGGGAAAATATTGAGCCTCAAGTAAATAAAATGACTGGGCTGTATGTACTTGCTTTTATGTTCAAGAGGCCTAGAATTCTAAAATTTGTGTATACAAAAGAATGGATATAATGAGAGAAAAATTTTAAAAGGGATGAAATTCGTTTTATAAAATAGAATGGAAAAAAGAAATCCCTGCTGAGGTCTCGAAAGTAAATAGACTCAGTTTTGTTCTTTGAAATATTTGGGGAAAGATTCCTTGAAACCTGACAGGCTTAAATTATTGCAGCCCATCTGTCGTTAGCAGCCAGATACCGTTAATAACAGTTCTTGGTAATTTTTTTCTTTGCCTATAGTCCGGTCAGGAAACCGAATCCCGTGCGATTTTGGGCAGGGACCCTTTTTATTGTTTGGAGTGATAAGTATGAAATTTAGTCCAGAAATCATTTTTGGGGCTAGTTGGACCACTTTTTACTTGAAGTCCTATAACTTTTTTTACCTATTCATAACATAACAATGAAGCTGGAATTTATAGAAACAATCTAACTTCGGCTTCTTTAATAAATTTTAAAAAGTTACAAATATGCTATAGCAGAAGAATAAGATTGCTTTTAATCCACCAAGTCCAAGTGGTCCAACTTGCCTCGCTAGTAGATGGAGTTAGTTGAACCAAAGCTTAAAAAGTGGAAAAAGAAGCTCTATTAAGGACATAAACACCGTTAGTTTGAACTAAATTTGATCACAAACTAAAACTTAATTCGAATGACAAATTAAGATAACGTAAATGATCCCATGGTGCCATGGCCAGTAATATTTTGTATGGGCCTGGATTTCAGCAAGAATGGCATTGTACCCACTCCTCGCCGGTAAAGTCTCAGAATTTGCTTCCTTACACATCGATAACACCATACAGCAATAATATTCTTCATCCTCCTTAAAACTTTATGTGTCCAAAATTGTTCATACTTTTTTCCAATATAAAATAAACAGTGGGGCAAGTTGGTTCAACTTACCCCACACCTACCTTGATGAATATATTCCGTCACTTTGAAATTAAACACTTTGAGTCTTACAATTTCAAAAATGGAATATTAAAATTCAATAACAGAACTCCCAAAATTACTGTACTTTGTTGAAAAATTTTCACCACGAGACATTTTCATCACGATAACACAGCAAAAAAAAATTCGGTTTTTTACTTTTGTACCCAAAAAACACAAATAAGCGCGTGGTTTTCCTTTGGCAGAAGAAATCCACCTTAAACCAGTTTACCACTTGTGATTTAGTAACTATGCTTCATTCGTGTATGATTGTTTTCATTTAGCACTACCGAATTCTGAGTTATTGGCGTGGTCCAACTTGCCCCGTAGCCCAACTAGCCCCGCTCTACCCTACTCCGATCAGGAAACCCAAATCCTGGCACTTTGTGTGGGGGATCTTATTTTTACATTTGAAATTTATTTTTGACATGCTAAGGCTGAGATTTAGCTTGGGAATCATTTTTTTAATCCTGTCGCACACTGGGACCTCTTGTATGGAGAGCGTGCTCAAAATGCAAAATTGAAACTAACGGTTTCGAATAAAATTGTAATGTGGATTCAAAGTTGACATGATTGCTTATCAATATGTCAAGTTTTGAAGTTTTTGGGAGACAGAAATGTGATAGAAAATAAGCGATAAAAGCAGCAATTCATGTAAATTCTAAAATCCATTGCGCAATTGTTGGTCATTTGAAAATTCGAAAAAAATAAATTCGTGGTGAATACAAAAATATAAAAAATATAGTGGCATCAAATGAAGGTCAGTAAAAATAAAAAAAATGTTTTTATCAAATTAGATCAACATATTTCACTTGCATTTTTAAAAAATTGAAAAGTTACGTAGAAAATTTTCAAAATTTTTTTTTTTTGATTTTGCGCACGATGCTTTTAAGACTGAATATGTGGTCTAGTAGTATCAATATTCCTCTATATGAAACAGAAGTCAAAAGTGAGAGCATGGTGCGCAAAACCGAAATAAGATTTTTTGAATATTTTCTACGTAACTTTTCAATTTTTTTAAAATGTAAGGGAAATATGTTGTTCTAATTTGATAAAAATATTTTTTCATTTTCCACTGACCTTCATTTGATGCCAATATATTTTTTATCTTTTTGTATTCACCACGAATTTATATTTTTCAAATTTTCAAATGACCTACAACTGCACAATTGATTTTAGAATTTACACGAATTGCTACTTTTATCGCTTATTTTCTATTACCTTTCTGTCTCCCAAAACTTCAAAACTTGACATATTGATAAGCAATCATGTCAACTTTGAATCCACGTTAAAATTTCATACGAAACCGTTAGTTTCAATTTTGCATTTTGAGCACGCTCTCCATACATGAGGTCCCATTGTGTGTCGTTTGGATGCTATTTTGAAAAATGGCGCCCAATCTGGGCCAAATGGTAAAATAAAGAGAAAATCGTAAATTACTTGGAGAATTTCCATGGCTAAAATAACGGTTGATGTCTTAAAAGTAGGTGCTAAGTAGACACACCTTCGGGTAAAATATCTGTGTTTCAACATTTCGCGAACTTACTGTTTTTTATGTCAATGGGCGGGACCTCCACTTTTTTGGTACTTTTTAATGTTTTGAACATAAAAAGGTAAAGGAAAAGCTTTCAGATGCCAAAGGCGTGTTGGAAAAGTAACGGGATATGCCTTAAAAGATACGTGTTGAGTAGTCTCACCTCCAGTTAAAACCTTACTGTTGCCACTTTTCGTGAACAAACTTTTGTTATGTCAAGGTTGGGACTTCCACTTTTTTGTTAGTTTTTAATATTTTGAACATGAAAAAAAGTTGTGGAAACGCCTCGAGATGCCAAATGCATATTGTAAATTTTTTTTTTTTTAATATTATCAACGTGAACAAAAGTAGGAACGCCTTCCAACTCAAAACGTGGCTTGGAAAAATACTAATTGATGTCTTGAAAGGTAGATGTTGAGTAGAACCATCTTCGGTTAAATTTTCAGGACACTTTTGAGGAACATACTTTTTTTGATCTCACAGCATAGGATTTCCACTTTTTTGGTAATTTTTAATATTTATCACTTAAGAAAATTTGCGAAAATCCAGATGCCAAACGCACGTTGGGAAAAAATTGCAAGTTTTTTCGTGTTTTAAAATAAAAAAGTTTGTTCCCGAAAAAATGCAACACTTGGATTTTAACCGAAGGTGAGACTACTCAGCAATCATATTTAAGGCATAGCCCGTTATTTTTCCAACACGCGTTTGGCATCTGGAGGCGTTTCCACAGCTTTTTTCATGTTCAAAATATTAAAAAGTACCAAAAAAGTGGAAGTTCCACCCTGTTCTTACTCAATCTTTTTTGAGCAATGAAATGGCCTTAGTATAGTACAGGTAAAATAGGATATATAAAACAAAAATAATTGGTACCATCATGAAACTTGGTGAAAACGTTTCATGTACTATGAGAATGAAAAATCAAAAGAGTCTATAAAAATATTTCACATGGAAGGGGGAGAGGGGGAAGTTGTGGTGTATCAAACAGAAAAATTAACTTTCGTGCAACCTAAGCATATGACACTCGTTTTTAAGGTAGTTTTAAATGCTGAATCAAATGACACCAAAATCAAGTCGATATGGCCTCCTTGAAAAAAGTTATCGTCATTTTTAGGCTACGATGACTATATTTTCAGTTTAAAAGTAAAATATTACCGGAAACCAGGTTGAAAATAATGGTCCGTCGATGAAACTTGGCATCAATGGTTCAATTGTCATGAAAATCAATAATGAGAAGAGTCTATAAAAATATCTGTGGTTAAAGGGTGTTTTTTTGAGGGTTGGGGTAACGGTTGGTGAAGTAGTGGGATTATTACCATAAAACCTGTGACAAAAATAGTACCACGATGAAACTTTATAAAAATTTGCTATGAACTACCAGAATGAAGAATCAAAAGAGTCTATAAAAATATCTATATGGTGGAAGGATGTTTTTTATGGATGAAGGAATGTATAAAACTTTTTCTAAAAACTAAAATTGTTTCCAAAAACAAATAACACCCTCTACCTAAGGCCACAATAACACCCTTTCTTCCTTGATATTTTTGTAAGCTCCGCAAATTCTTCATTCTCTTAGTAAATGAAACACTTTTACCAAGTTCTTGAGGGCTACCATCCTTTTCCAGTTTTTTGAAAAATATCCACACACTTCCCCCTATCTTCAAAAAACACACCCTTTCCAGTGAAATATTTCTAAAGACTCTTTTGATTCTTCAATCTGTTAGACGCTGTTTAGATTGGGAAGGTTAAGACCGGTCTCACGGTGGTTTCTGGACAAGAGAAGTGGGGGGTCAGGGATGTCGTGAGGCAAGAAGAAAACATAAACATCCGACTCATGAGTCTCATTTTGTTGTTGTTTCAATGCGCAAAACATTGTACTTGTTGTTGTTTCTATGTGTTTTGAGGGGCCTTAAATTTTCTAATGTAGACACGATGAGACTAACGAGTCCGGACTCAATTTTCCCAATCTAAACAGGCTCTTAGTCCATAGCACATTTAAACAAAATCTCATGGGGGTACCATTTTTGTCACAGGTTTTATGGTAATAATCCCACCACCACCCCAACTCTCCAAAAAAACACCCTTTAACAACTGATATTTTGACAGACTCTTCTTATTACTGATTTTCATGACAAATGAACCATTGATGGCAAGTTTCATCGACGGACCATTATTTTCAACCTGGTTTCCGGTAATATTTTACTTTTAAACTGAAAATATAGTCATCGTAGACGGACCATTATTTTCAACTGGTTTCCGGTAATATTTCACTTTTAAACTGAAAATTATAGTCATCGTAATCTAAAAATGAAAATAACTTTTTTCAAAGAGGCCATATCGACTTGATTTTGGTGTCATTTGATTCAGCATTTAAAACTACCTTAAAAACATGTGTCATATGCTTAGGTTGCACCAAAGTTAATTTTTCTGTTTGATACACCACAACTTCCCCTCTCTCCCCCTAAAAAAAAACACTCTTCCATGTGAAATATTTTGATAGACTCTTTTGATTTTTCATTGTCATAGCACATGAAATGCTTTCACCAAGTTTCATGATGGTAGTAATTTTTTTTTTATTCGATAGACTTTTCGTACTATTTTACCTGTACTAATAATCGAAAAAATACTCCGGAAAATTGAAATGCAGAATCTGTTTTCGTTGTAAATTCAATTTTATTTTATAAAATTTCAAGTGATTGAATAATTAATTTAAGATTTAAAAAGACCTATAGTTTCGGAAAAATGATCTTGATGGTTCGGCTGTAAGACTACAAGAGGGCGATATTAATTCAACTTGTTTGTTATACAGATAATTTAAGTTATACTAGTTACATCAGTTATACAAAATATGCAAGTTATACAAATTATGCAAGTTATACAATTATATATTTGTAATAGAACAAAATAAATCAAATTCAGGGTTAGCAAGCAATAACAATAAGTTTCACATATTAATTTAAAGTTAGCAAAACATATAAAAATTCTCCCGACCTTGAAGGATCTGAGGGCCTTCAACATTGGCGGTTCTTTGTAGTTTTCCGGAAGCAGATTTTATAGTTACGACGCGGCAGACACAATCCTTGCTGGGTTGAAGTTCAATAAATCTCCCAAGACTCCATTTCATATGAGGAAGATTGTCATCTTGTATGAGCACTATATCTTTTAAATGGAGTGGTTGACCCATCTTGGACCACTTTGTGCGCTGCTGTAAGGATTGCAAGTACTCCTTAGACCATCTTTCCCAAAAATGTTGTACATGCCACCGAAGTTGTTGCCATCTTTTGAGACGATTGTAGTTTTTGAATCCTTCAAGTTGGGTCCAACTATCGATCGCCGCTAATGGTGTGCCTATAATAAAATGCCCAGGAGTTAGGGCTGGGAAATTACTAGGATTATTTTGCAAAGGACAAATGGGACGGGAGTTCAAAATTGCTTCAATTTGGATAGTGATTGTATTGAGTTCAAAAAATGTGAGAGAGGTTTGTTTTAACATCCGCTTCGCTTTGAAACAATTCATGAAGTTCTCGTAGTTCATATTTTGCTCCAATAAAATTTGTTGCATTGTCACTATAAATGGCCACGCTCAAACACCGAACTAAAGCGATCTGGATAGGTTTGTGTTGTTGTAATCCCTTGTTAAAACACAGCTGATGACGAAACAGCTGTTGGCAGAAAAGAGATCCCAAGCTATCCTAAAAATTTTAGGATACAAAGCTATCCTATGAGAAATGTCAATAACAGGTGACTTGCGTTCAAACACATACATGGATACAAAGCTATCCTAGATAGGCTATCCGTTCAAACATTAAACGCGCCCAATTACTGAGCACAAGCCCCTGCACCCAACAAACCTTCTGAGCGCAACGATAAAAGCAGATGTTGTGAGGTCTTCTACCAATTCTTAGTGAATTGCCTTTGGGACAAAGCAAACGAAAACTGAAATATAAGCCTTAACAGGCGTTTTTCCTTTCCTCCGGAAATGAACGAGAAATGGACCACAAAAGTTAATCCCAACTACATATGTTGAATGGACGATTCTGCTGGATGGTGGTACGTTTACCATTAATTGCTGAGATAGTAATGGTCTAGCCTTGAAGCACGTAATACATTTTCTAAAAATTCTTCCTGCAATAGCTCTTCGATGAATAGGTTGACGAACCATGGTTAAAAGTGTTTGGGGTCCAATATGGTGATGTTTTTCATGAAAGTGTTTAAGGACCACTTCAGTGAAAGAATAACTTTTCGGAAGTTAAATTGGATGAGCGGTGTTGAAATCCACTAGCGCATTTTGTAATCGCCCACCAGCTCGAATCATTCCGTCTGCGTCTACAAAAGGACAAAGCGACCTGAGGTGACTACGTGACCCTAATTCCTTTCCCTTTTGAAGAACTTCTAGCTCCAGTTGAAAAGCTTCCATCTGAACGATCCTAACTATTGTGCTTCGAGCATTTTCCAATTCGTTGACGCTTAACAATGCCCACCTTTCCTTGCCTTGCAATTATGTGTTAATCTGAGCATATCCAACAACTCGAATTAAGCTATCATAATTGTTATGATATATGATCTTAGATAATGTGTTATCTTTAATGAATGCTGACAAAATTTTTGCTCGTTTCTTCATCTTAGCTCAAGGTCCGTATTATTGCATTGCCTTTGCGTATCATCTGGCCAGCTTTGGGAATCAAGTTTTAAGAACGCTGGACCATGAAATCATAAGTCTGAATTTATAAGTGCTTTCGGATATGCACCATGGGATACTTTGTCTGCAAGGTTAGATTTGGTCGGTACATGAAACCACTGCCTTCTTGTCGATGTTTCCTGAATTGTAGCTTCCCGGTTCCCAACAAAAGTCTGCCAAGATGATGGGTCCTCCGAGAGCTAGCTCAAAACTATGCTAGAATTTGTGTAGTAGAAAGCATTGACATTAAAGAAGGAGTATGTTCCCGTAAAGTGGCAACACTGATATTCTACCCAAAGATGCGTCTACTCAACACTTATATCTTTTAAGATAACAATCGTTATTTTTTCAAGACACGTTTGACATCCAGAGGTGTTTCCGCAACTTTTTTCACGTTAAAAACAACCAAAAAAAGGGGAAGTCCCACATTTTGACGTAAAAAAGGTGAGTTAACTCAACACCTATTTTTCAAAATAGAGGCGTTCCTGCAACTTTTTTTATGTTTAAAATATTAAAAATTATAAAAATAGTGGAGGTTCAACCCGTTGACATTAAAAAAGGTGTGTTCCCGTAAAGTGGCAATAATGATATTTTACCCGAAGAAGCGTCTGCTAAACACTTATCTTTTAAGACATCAACCGTTTCCTAAGCCATGGATATTTTCCAAGTTATCCACGAGTTTCTCTTTACTTGACCATTTGGCCCACATTGAGCGCCAATTTTCAAAATGGCGTCCAAATGACAGAATTAAAAAATTGATTCTCCGGCTAAATTTCATTCTTAACATGTCAAAAATAAATTTTAAATGTACAAATTAGATACCCCCCCCCCCCCCCCCCAAAAAAGTGGCAACCTGTACATCCTGACCGATGTACAGGTTGGGCGCCATTTTTCAAAACTGGCCAAGCGGAAGGATTAAAAAAATGCCTAATATTTAAGAAAAAAAAAACACTCAATTCGACCCTTAGAGAATCACCAATAAACCTTTAGTTCTAAAACTTGAAAAGATTTTTAGAACACGCTTGGGCAGTTGTCCAGCTAGTCAATGCCCAAATAGCTTAGGCAACTTGTTATTTATAAACGCATTCCAACAATTGCCCAAATGTGACCTCATTTATTCAGTGACATGCCTGTATTTATTCATTTTTGAATGAAAAATTAATGAATTTAGTACGCTTTGGGAAACGTTCCACTAGTTTTTCATTCATTTCAAAACTAGAAAATTAGAAAACCATAAATATTTGCCTACCTTATTCATTAAACGTGTCTTCTTTGAAATAAGATTTGGACAACCAATTTCAGTGGCAGAGAGACAGAATTGCAGGGTCGTTTTTTTTTTTGTGTTTTCTAACATCGTAACAAGAGGTTTTATTAAAATCTCAAGTATAATGTTTTTACAAGGTCAAACCTTGCCCTAATCGCTAGTTACAATCTCTGAAGTTGGAAAATCAAAATAGTTTTGCAGTTCTTCCAAAAATATTTTCAACTACATTGACATTGGAAGGATTATACCTAAGTATTTCTTGTTATTAATCCATTATTTCAGAATGTTTGTTCCAATTAACAGCGCCATTTTTATTAAAGGAATGGAGAAAAAAGACTTTCCTTAGAAACTTTTGGGCTTTAACAAAAATCACCCTTCTTAAAGCTAAAATTAAACCGTCTACTAATTTAACAGCACACTTTCGCTAGCTATTAACACGTCCCGCCTTTTTTACAATAATTCATCATGCAAGCCTCACTCATGTACAGAAAATAAAAGTGATAAAAGTTAACTACCTCATTTGACAGTCAATGCTCCTTTTGTCCATATATACATATCCAGAGCCAGACACAACATCTCCAGTAGGTACTCTTTAACCAACAAGTAGCCGTTTGCTATTTTTAAATCCCTCTGCAATATGAGTACATTGCATGTTACTTTAAAATATGAGACCCAAGATGCAACCAGATAACAAAATATGAAAAAAAAAAAAAAAAACAAAAATCCGCTTAACCATATAGCCATGGTGGTGGAGATGAAGAGTCGGTCGTGTAGATGTTGATACAAAATGCTCCAGCCCCATACAAAGGTCCACAAAGACCGACCGGGTGTTCGGTTGCATGTCTTCCTCGTTGAGTGTCCACCAAACGATGCAATTTCCAGAAAAAAAAAACAAAAAAAAGTATTAAATAAAGAAAACAATAATAATAATCGCATCCCCAAGCAAATCAACGAGTTCTGGTCCAGGTCCACCATCCAGGTCTCATTCACTCACATCCATGACGACCAACGGTGGCGCAACCAGCCAGAGTCCAGCGTGGCGGCGAAAGATGGTATAAATGCAAAGGCAGAGGATACACTCTGCCTTCTTAGCTGCTGCTCTTTTAAAAAAAAAATTATTGCTGCCGAATCTGCTTCTGCTTTCCGCCCGTGCTGTGCCACTGTTCCAGAGCTGCGTGTGTTCGTGTTGGCTTCCTCCTCCTAGTCAGCTTGGACCTTCATTTTGCCTTCCTGCAGCTTCCCATGGAATTTTGTATTTTCACGACTTAGCGTTTCATGTTTCCTATTTGAGCATTCGGTCTTCATCGTTGTCGTCCTCGTTGTCGTTGTCGTCTTAGGTCTTCGTGCTCATAATAATATTTCCAATGTGTCCTTTGGATTTGCCTGACTGCTTTTTGCTTGTGTTTGCCCAGCTTCTCATCGACTTCGTCGTCGACTTCTTCTTGGAATAGTAGTTGATCTCTTGTTCGGAAAGTCGAAAATCACGTCTCATGAAACTTTGGATCGTGACTATTGCAATATGAAAGAACTTTGTCATCCCGTGCCACATTGTTGTTTTTGTTGTTGATGGTTTATTATTATTCCTTAGGATCTCTCTGGTGCATCCGAAAATTGTTGGACTGCTCTGATGGTGGGTGCTTGTTTAGAAGAGCTGACTGGGATTTTTTTTTTGTTTTTCCTTTTTGCTCTTGTTGATGGTTGGTGCTTCCTTGGACCGTCGTAATTGATATTGCGAAGGTGTGCATTGCAATATTGTGGCAAATACCATCATGAACCTTTAGTATGTTGCAGCCAATACCTAGTCTTGTCTTCATCTGGGCGTCTTGTTATTAAATAAATTTAAAGATGTATGCGAAAAAAAGAAGAAGAAGAAAAAACAAACAAAGTTCCGAAGGTATTAAAAGTTTTTGGATCATTGTCGTGAGATATCGGAAAACATTGAAATGGAGAAATGATTTTTATCAACGCCCTTTTTGCAGAAGCTCAACAACAACGGTAGAGTTTTTGAAATTAAAGATTTCATTTGGAATTCCTTGCTGATTATTTGACGAGATAATCAGCTGCAGCAACAGCAGCAGCAGGTCATCTCCAGAGGGATGTTGCTCATTTTTATATAGTTTTGATCGAAGATTTAAAAATGTTTTTTTTTTTTGGTTGCATCGTGAACTTAATTGGGAATGGGAAAAGGTATTATTTCTTTTTGTTTGTATTCAATCTGAGAAAAAAGAAGATTTTAACTGGGAATGTTGATGATGGAACACGGTTTTGAATGATGACACGAATTAGAAAGGAAGTCACGATGAGTCTAAGATGGCTTATCACATTTAACGAAATAAACATTCCTCTATACTCCAAAAGACTTGAAGACTTTTAGCTGATAAGACAAATGCTAATTTAAAAATTATCTTTGGGAAGTTTTTGAGACTTTGAGTGTCAGTCACTTAATTGACATTGTTGGAAGGAGACAAATTAAGAACCCCCAAACCACCCCTTGCACACGCGCCTGCATCTAGTATATTTTTTGCCCTGGTGATAACTATTGATTTCATATGACAACGTCCACCGATTGACATCGTCATCGATGTACACGATGTAGTACCTCGTGGCTTGATGGTTAGTGCGTAGGACTGTCATGCCGAAGGTGTGGGTTCGATTCCCACCCGTGCCACCTAAAAACAGAAATGTTTTATTCGAGGTACTGCCTCTTGCGAGGAACTGACAAATCCTCCAAGAGTGTACTTGTCATGAAAAAGTGCTTCTCATTTAGCCGTTCGGACTCGGCAAAAAACTGTAGGTCCCCTCCATTCCTGCCAACAAACACGCACACAGGAATGGTTGTGAGTTGTAAGTCACTAGGCCCTGGTTCTCCATGAGCTGTTGCGCCACCCAATTTATAATTTATTTATTTATCGTCATCGATGGGAACAGAGGTTTACTGCCTCATTTCGAAGTTTCTATTCCGCTTCTTTTCTACAAAAGATTAAAAAAATAGTTTAGAGTGGCAGCAGGCGGATTTTCGCCATGAAAGCTTAAATACAGAATGTGAAGCTTTTTAACAGCATTGATTTTATACAGTTTTTCATAAGGACTAAAGCATGTAGGTTGTGTCAAAACAAGAAAAAAATCATATCACAGGGGCCTATTTCTCCCCGTTTAGATGGGGGAGGGGGAGGGGGAGGAGGGGATTTCTTAAAGAGTTTACATAATAAAATAAAAACGATGACAAAATTAACAGTTTCATGGTAAAGCTGTTCTTAAAGCCAAAAAACCATTCCCTAATTTCATGAAAATCGAAAAATGCTCCTTTAAAGTGGCAACACTGATATTTTACCCGAAGTTGCGTCTACTCAACACCTATTTCTTAAGACATCAATCGTTATTCTAACCATGGACATTTTCCAAATGATTTACGAGTTCTATTTATATGTTAACTATTGGCCCTGATTGGGCGCCATTTTTGAAAATGGCGTCCAAGTGGCAGAATTACAACAGTATTTCTTAAGCTTAATTTCATCCTTAGCATATACAAAATTTATTAAAGACATAAAAACAATGCCCCTACCACACAAAGCCCAGGAATTTCGATTTCCTGAGCGGACTACAAATTGGGCGCCATTTTTCGCAAAATGTCGACCAAGCTATAGGATTACAAAACTGACTCCCAAGCTTAATTTTATCTTAAGTATGTAACAAATGAATTCGAATCATAAAGAGAAGGTCCTCCTGTGGCAAAGTATGGGTTTTACGCATGAGCAGAAAATCATACGGCCAGAAATTATATAGGAAGCTATTGCTAAAGAAGTGTCATTTCTCTATTGAAGTGGAAAATCCTTTCCTTTGTTAATTGAAACGATTTCTTACTCCAATGGAATTTTTTTTCAACATGGGAAAGATGCCCACTAATAGTTGGTAAAATTCCAATTCCTATAGAAATTAAATGGATTTCCCTAGAATTATACCTTAATCTTTGCACCGTAAATTCCATAGCAATGAAAACTCCAAAAATTATTGGAAACATAGAAAAAAAATGTGTTTTGCAATGCGAACATGATTTTTCGATCGTGCAATGTTCTCTATATTTTAAGGGTACTTTGCTAGCCTGATGCCAAGTTAGCAAAGCAGCTCTCACGGATCGAAAAATAGGTAGCTGTGACAATTTTTAAATTGTCGTTCTATGTTTTCTATGATAATAGAATATGAAGAAAATTTTAAAAGAAATTCTTCTGGTTAAGTGAAGTGACTGGGCAAAACACAATATCGATTTAGGCTCACTTGAACTTTGAACTTGATTTATAAATATGTTTTCTATGTTTTGTTGAAATTGTCGAAAATCAGTAAAAACTTCTTTTACCTGATGTTTTATGACTAAATAATTTGCCGTTAATTAGTCGTAAGTTATTTGTGACAAATTCAATTTGATAGTGCAATATTTTCTATGTTTTTTGGAAAGGAACTCTCACGGATCAAAAAATGGGTAGGTGCATAATTTGTCGTTAATTCGTTGTGACAGTTTCGAATTTATCGTTCTATATGTTCTATGTTTTTTTTAAGTTGTAAAAACTTCTAAAATTTTATATTTTAATGTTTTATAATTTACCGTTAATTAGTTGTGCAAAAATCAATGATGCGATGCTTTTCATGTGATTTTGGGTTATTTGTTTTCTATGAGTGTCAAGATAGAAAAGCAACTTTGACGATGCGTGGTCGAATAATTTGCCAATGATTAGTTCTGACAATTTGGAATTTGTCCTCCAATGTTTTCGATATATGTTCGAGTTACATATATATCGAAAACATTGGAGCGGCAAAATCTTCTTATACTTAATGTTTTTTGACTTAATAACTTGCCGTTAGTTAGTCATTAATTAGTTGTGAAAAATTGAATTTAATCGTGCAATGTCTCCTTAGTTTTTTTTGGGTAGTTTGAAAGCTATTTGTAGTTCTATGTTTTCTATGTTTTTTCAAAAAGTGATAAAAACTACTAAAACTTAACATTTTATTGCTTAATAATTTGCCGTTAATTAGTTGTGACATAAAATTTACCGTGCGATGTTTTCTATGTATTTTTCAACGAACTTACTTCATTATTATACGTGAAAACGTAATAAAGCAATAGATAATTCAATATAATCAATTTTAAACCTACTTTCGCATGTTACTTCATACTTAAATAAAAAAAAAACATAGAAAACATTGCACGAGAGTGTTAAGATTGTCACATATAATCAATGGCTAGTTAACGGCAAAATATCCACCTATTCATTTTTCGATAAGAGTCAAAGTTGGTCATCCTATTTCTTTGCCGCACTTCACACGGTTTTTATTCTATTCTCCTGGCGCAAAATCCTGTCTATGAAATGCAATTTTATTTATTAATAACATCGCATGAATTAATCTAGATACCTACTAGTAGAGTAGATTTGATATATTTCGATGCACAAAAAAAAATAAATATAAAAACTCTAGAACACAGATGAATATAATTTAAAATCTTAATTCCTTAATACTTATGCATGCATCGACCAAAAACAAAAAAATATAATTTTTGTATTTTTTAAATTCATCACTAGGTAGGCACTTCACTTGGTGTATATCTGGTTGCTATTGATATTTATTCAATCTGAAAACCACACATTTAATTCAGAGTATTTTATTGTTATCGTTAAAACATCCTGATTCTTTTTTTGTGTGTTGTTTTCGATAAAATTGGTCGACCTATAAAACCAAAAACCAAACCGAAACGAAGCATTGATGCGCAAAATAAATTCACCTGCCTTAAAGTGCTGCTTCATGTACATATGTATGAACCAATACTCTTCAACAAAAAAAACTTCACATAAAAGTCCTTAACCACAAGCGTTTCTGGTCCACAAACCATAACCATTGGAAGAGAGACGCAGAGCTTCATTTATCCCAGGCCTTGAATTGGAACATTAATTAAAAACCTCAAAATGTCATTTCTCATTCTGGTGTGGCCCGCAACCGCAGGTGAATTTTCATTCTTCGGCGCGGTTTTGACTCCCAAAAAAAAATTAACCGAAATATTGAAGCCAAAAAAACGCCTTTCTATAGATAGGTATATTGAACCCGCACCCGCAAAAGTTTGTCATAATATTCATTTGCAATGCAAGAGAGAAGTTAAAACACGTAAAATATGCCTTCTATTTGGTATGCATGACTTTTGGCAGATATATATGTAGGTATACATGATGACTGCTGATGGTACTGGCTTCTGGCGGCTGGGCTGGTTCATGATTTTGAAAAGTCAGATCCCTGGTCAGGGATCTCTGACTTTTGGGTCCTCGATCTTTTGCTGTTTTGGTTCTCGCATCAGTCATCCATCGAACGTTGTCCGTTGCATAATTATTTCGAACATGCGATAGGAATTCCATTCGGCTGTATGTATTATTTTTTTGTTTCATTTTCCGGTCTCCATTATTTTCTGTGGTGCCAAATAGACATAGCCATCGAGTTTGATGAGGACGCAGCACAGTGCAAAGGAGAGTGTTTGGGCTCATATGAAATTTTAAATTTCACCAGAAGAGAATTTTGTTGGAGTTATGAGTTTCATTGATTTGGAGATATTGAATCAGGAAGATAGTATATATCACCCTTTTTGGCATCTGAATCACCCCCCCCCCCTCGGGGTCCACCTTTGGTTTTACTTCAGTGGGGCTGTGATTTTTCCTTTGCGGGGTCGACCGATGAGAGAGCTTAACTGATTGCCGATAATTTTCTTCTTATCTTTTCTTCCTTCTGAAAATATGTTCTATAAACTTTGAGGCTTTGGCCAGTTTTGGTCGCTGCTTAGCATCTTCTGAACTATGTTTTCTGGTGTGCTGCTCACTAGCTTACGACGTTCAGCTTCCCATCTGCTGCAAGGTGAGAACGTGTTTCGAACATCGTCTCCTGCAGAGTCTCTGTACTGGCAGGTTGGGCCTGCAGTGCAGATCTTATGGAAGAAGGCGTGCCCGGTGAAAAACTAGGTGGCGCAATTCTTTACTTTAGTAGTGTTTCCGTTCATTCCAATCAGCCACAATCCCTATCAGCAATGCCATCCATCGTCTCTACTTTCCGAACTCCAGCGCTCTTGCCACTTCTGTTTCGTGAGTTCCTATGCCTCCTGGGTTGCCGCTTCCACTCCAATTTCCGTCATTTTGTCGTAGACGTACTTCTTTTCTTCCACTAGGAGATCGATAGGAGTCACTCCTGCGACTTAAAAGACGGCTGGTTCCGACATCGTTCGGTGGGAGCTAAGTACACGCAAGGCTCCACGGTGCACTCGGTGCTGTACTGGTGCCATTTGCTTCCGGTACTTTTCTTGTTTGAGTGCATCTGCCCGTGTTTCCTTTCATTCCACCCAATCCCGGTCAGCCTCACCGTCCATCGTCCTATACTCTCCGAACTCCAACGCTCTTGTTACTTCTGTTTCGTGAGTTTACTTACCTCCTCGGTTGCTGCTTCCGCTCCAATGTCTATCTTTTTGTCGTAAACGTTCTGCCTTTCTGCCGCTAGGAGATCGATGGAAGTCACTCCTGCGACTAAAACGATGGCTGGCTCCGACATCACTTGGTTAGATTTAGCTACGAGCAGGGCTCCATTGCGCGGCATTGTACTGCTGGCATTTGCTTGCTTCCAATACTTTTCTTGTTTGAGTGCATCTGCCTCCCTCGCCTCCATATAAGAAGATGGCATGTGTGGTTGAGACCAGCGATTTTTCTATTGCTAACCGCGTCTAACATTCTCATTCTACTGCTGCCCTTATAATCTTATGTTGGCAAAAAGTTAGCTTTGTGTCCAGTCTCATTCGAAGATACTTCAATCCATCTTTGCTCCATACCAACTCGGATCCTACTTGAAAGCCCATTATCTATCGGACCTATTCTTCTTTAGAAGGACTATCTCGTTTTTTTCTGTGGCATGTTTGTCCATAAAAATTAGTTCATCTCATGTCCTGATTCAACTTTCTTTGCGTTTTTTCAGTGTCTTTTGGCGTTATCACGATGTCGGTAGCATACCCCACCAAGAAGGTGTTTTTACGGAATTTATTTACGATGGATATCATCGTAGAAGATGTTTTCAAAATGGACGCCTACGCTGCTCCAAAGGTGACCAATTTCCTCATTGTACCATCTATGGTGTTGTATGTCTCCTGTCGGTCTCTGAGGTAGTTCTTCACCATCCGAAAAAGATAAAATGGAATGTGGGACCTTCGCTTATGTCGTTCCACCTGGCTGAATTGGAAGCATTCCTTACATACAGAGTCACCAGCAAAACAATCTTTCTGCAGTAGTGGTTTCCCTGTGGGGCAGTTTGGGTAGACTTCACCAGTTCTTCTATGGCTCTGATCGTTGAGCATCTTTTCTAAGAGCTTGCTTGCAGTTTCCAGCAGGCGCTGTATTCTCCACTTCTTTGGGAAGGTCCCTTCCTCGAGGCAGTATCTGTTGTATTTACATCTTCAACTGCAGTTGGGGGCACTTTTTGCTGGTGACTTTCAAAGCTTCTACTGATACCTATTCCATCAGGTCCAGGGGCCTTTCAGTTTTGCAGTGTTTCAACGGTTAAAATCAGATTCACTACGCTTAAAAGTTGGTTATCCTTTTTTTTCTGGTAATACGATTGTTAAAAGCTAAATTCAATTGAATATACTTACATTTATGTATGTGCTCATACCTGCGATTTTAAGTTGTGCGACTAAAAATCGTAGTCGCAACTAAATAAGTAGTTATGCAAGCAACTGTGATTTGCTATAGCACGATTATCTATTAGGCTGGAAACACACTTGCGATTTAGTAGTTATGCAAGCAACTGTGATTTGCTATCGCACGATTATCTTTTAGGCTGGAAACGCACTTGCGATTTTTTGTCGCCGCGACTAAAAAACGGTCGCAATTCAATACAATTTCTTGGTCACATTCACATTGTGACTCATTTTACGACTAAATAACCGTGCGACTAAAAACACAAGTGCGTTCCTAGCCTTAAGCCCCAAGAAATGAGAACTAGGCTAAGAGAACGCACTTGCGATTTCATGTCACGTGATAATTTAATCCTAAAAAATAGAACATATGAGTTTATATGCGAATGAACGCACATGAAACTAAGAAATCATACTGGGTTGCGAACAATTTTGTCAGTTGAAACGACAGAAAATCGCAAGTGCTTTCCTAGTCTTAAGGTCTTAAATGTGAATGCACACATATGCGACTAAAAAGTCATAGCGATAAAAAAATAGAATCGCAAAATTAAATTAAATTAAAGTGGAAACTCTCTTGCGATTCAGCGACTAAGAAAACGGTCCCAATTCAATACAATTTCTTGGTCGCATGTTCATTCATTCACATTGTGCCTCATGTGTTCTACTTCTTGCGACTTAATAATCGTGCGAATAAAATCGCAAGTGCGTTCCTAGCCTTAAGCCCCAAGAAATAAAAATTAAGCTATAGGGACGCACTTGCGATTTTATGTCACGCGATTATTTAATCGCAAAAAATAGAACATATGAGTTCATATGCGAATGAACGCACATGAAACCAAGAAATCATACTGGGTTGCGATCAATTTTTTTTTTGCTGCAACGACATAAAATCGCAAGTGCTTTCCTAGTCTTAAGGTTTTAAATGTGAAGGCACACATTTGCGACTAAAAAGTCATAGCAATGAAAAAAATAAAATTGCAAAATTAAATAGATCAAATGAAGTCAAATGAGCCTGCGCACTGCACGCACTTGCGACTTGTTATATATCGCCAATGCGGTCATAACCTTCGATTAAAAACACACTTGCGATTTTCGGATTGCACGATTATTTAGTCACAAATAAAAATACGCATGAGTTTAATTGTGAATTAACGCACATGACACCAGCATATTTTACTAAGCTACGATCACTTTTTTTAGTCGCTGCGACAGAAAATCGCAAGTGTGGGTAAAGCCTAACACTATTAAATTTTTAGGTTCGGCAATTGTAAGAAAAAATACCCTCCTAGGAGCTGATGACATATCATCCGAGAAAAGTCAAAACCCTCAAAATTTTCATGTTGGTTAAAACGTCATTGTTGCGATCGTCAAGACTGTCACTGTCACTTTTGAGCACTATGTGTTAATGTTGGAAGACTATCTGTAGCTTAAGTTGGAAAATAACCCAAGAGAACTACTAATAGATGAGATAAGTATACAAATAATCAATCAAAACATCCTGGACAAATACACCTTAATATTTGGTTGATAAAAATTGTCAGGATTCTCTTCAAACACAAACACCATACATCCTGATTATTTATTCTGCACACAGAACAGGGCGCACTGTCCGAATTTTTGATTCCACACCAGGCAATGAGATTTGAGAATCTATCTATGGATGTACCTTTGTACATATATTTTTGTACCTATAATAGGGATTCTCAGGGGAAATTGAACCAATCCGCAGGGCCCAAAAAAAAAAAAATAAACAACATCAAGAAGGATAAAAACATTCGTAAGAAAACCTTCAAAAATTTTAAAACTCCAATTTGTCCCGATTTTTGGCATCTTTATTTTGGGTGTAGGTATGTATACCTACCTTTCCTTCTTTTCATGTAGATAGTATAGGCTGTCATAAAGTCTACTTCATTGTTTTGCCAAATAAAGAATACGAGACATACCTACATACGTATACTAGGGAGAAGGCTCTCCCTTTAGTCCCAGTCATGTTTTTTTGTTGTTGTCTGTTAGATGCTCCTTGCCTCCTTTTTTGTTGTGTTCCTAATTTATGAGCCATTTAAAAAAGTATTGTTTAGGGAACAAAGACTTTACTGACGTTAAAGGTGCTTAACGTGTCGTGGTTAATCATAAATCAATTTTCCATAAAGTAAGGGATGAGAATTAAATTTAAAAATATATAAAAAAATATGGGCAAAGGTGTACACAAAATCTAAACAGGATTTTACTAGGATGGATGGAAATAAATTCATCTATACCTGAAGAGAAGATTCAAAGGGATTGGTTTGTTTATATAAATTAAATTGTTTTGACAACAACCCGAGGCATAGCAAATGATTTTAATACAAAAAAAAGGTATAAATCCGGAAGTTGAAAGCGGTTCATCCCTCATATTTAAAAGATAAAGAGACAACACAGCCTCCTGAGGGTTTTTAAATGAGGATCATGTCGATGATTGCAAGATAGTTTATATAATTTCTATGCAACACCTTAGACTTAATTTGTTTGTTTTGTATCTTTTTTTTTCGAATTCGATGTGGTAATTATCGTCAACTTAAAGGTACTTTATAAAGACGTCAGAATAATAATATAGAGACTAGAAGCAGTCGAGGGATATCTACCTGCCTAAGCTACCTCTACCTTTCATGACCAATTTACAGCTTAAAAAAATTCTTTTGATAAACTACCAAGGTGGTATTGCGGTTCCCTTTATTGTTGTCCTCGTTGGGTTAGTATCTGGGAACATCTTAACTTGGGGAACTTTTGAAATCCAGCTGGGATATTATATTTTCTAGGACCCATTTTCAGTGCATCAGACTGCATTGAGTCAGACCCAAATTTTCAGTTGAGGATTAACTTTATCTTTCAGTTGTCAAATATCTATTAAAAATCGATCGCATACTGGAAAGGCTCTCAATTCGGTCCCTGAAATGGCTCACCAAATAAGATCAGTTAACTTAGAGTTATTAGAATTATTAAAACTTACTACTTGCTGTGTGGCAAGTGGCACCGTCCTGTTGAAACCACATATCGTCCACATCCATATCTTCCAATTTGGGCCATAAAAAGTTCGTTATCATCTCACGATAGCGAACACTATTCACAGTTACTGCCTGAGCGGCCTCATTTTGGAAAAATACGGCCCGATGATGCCACCAGCCCATAAACCGCACCAAACAGTCACTCTTGGTGTGTGCATTGGTTTTTCGACAATCACTCTTGAATTATCATTCGCCCAAATGCGGCAATTCTGCTTATTGACGAATCCACTGAGGTGAAAATGTGCCTCATCACTGAAGATGATTTTCTTCGAAAATTGATCATCCACTGTTGCCATTTTCCGCCCATTTTCATAATTAGCCTGAATAACTTTAACGGGTTGCTCGATTGTGTATCTTTCCATGGTTCAAATTGAGTTAGTCTGAAATTGAGAAATGTCAAATGAAATGCAAAAAAAAAACTTGATGTTTAGGTGTGGTTCACATTCAACATCGGTCCTTAAAATTTAACCACCCTTTATAAGGTCTCCTTGGGCCTTCTTAGCCCGAAGAAATAGACATTGGCAATAGTAATTCTTCGTTTCATCTCTGCATTGATGTCATTTTGCGATGTAATAGTAGAGACAAAGTCCTTGACGACTTCGAAGTCGTGACGTTTTGCCCGAGTCGACGATGTTGAGATTCCTTTCTCAATGATAGCATATACTTCGCCTTGTCCTCATTAACAGCCGAACCCATGTTCACTTCCTCGGATTTGCATGATAATGCATCGCCTTGCTTCAAACCTTCCTCGACCCCTTTTATGTCGGGTTTCTTACCAAATTTGACGGAACAGCGAGATTTCTCCACCGCACAAGCGGAAGAGTTTGGCAGGGATGTCGAGATGCGAAATGGTTCTGTATAGTTCTTCTCTATCTACGCTATCATGTTCGCCTTTGACGCTGGATATCGATAAAAAGGTGGTGTGCATCGATTTGAAACTCCTGTTTTTTTTTCAAAAATCTATCGGAGTGTCAACATTTGATCGATGTTTTATTTTCGGGGCCTAAAACCACACTGATAGGGGCCGATCAGATCGTTGACTAATGGTTTTGAGCGATCACATAGAACAGATGATGAGATTTTGTATGCGACCTCTGTATTTGGCATAAGTCAGAGTATCTCCTATCTTGTGGATATGGCACATTATACCAAGGTTACATTCATTGGGCATACTTTCATCCCACCAAACTTTGGAGATAAGTTGGTGTATACTCCCTACCAAGTCATCTCCCCCTGCTATGGATAGCTCTGCTGGCAGGCCATCTACACCAGCAGCCTTATACGCTTTAAGCTTGGCTATCGCTAACCGCACTTGATTTCGGTCGAGTGGAAGGAAATTTTGACCAGGTTGATTGGATTTTTCTGCCTAACAGCGGAATTATGGCCATCATTCTAGAAAAGTCTTGTTTCCAGATCCTTAGCACTGACTGTGTGTCTACCACCTAAATCCCACCCTCATCTCGGCAGGCTTCCGTTCTGGCCTTGTAGCCATGGGTAGATCGCCTCACCCTTCAGTTGAGCTTTCGAACATCCTCCCGGTCCTCAATAGACTCGACCACCCTCCCGCATGCTCTCTCTTTTCCCTCTTGAGAAGTCGGCTTTCCTCCTTTCGTTGTTGCCCGTAGAGCTAACGGACTCAGACTGATTGACTTTGCGGCGCGCGGGGCATAATGTCATCATAGCTATCACTCAATTCCCATGCCTCAATATATACATAGGGACCTGGCGGTCTCCAGATCAAAGAACCGTCAACCAGATTAATCATATTGCGATAGGCGCTAGACATGCTTCCAGTATTCTGGATGTCTGAACTAACGAGGGGCCAACATTGACTCGGACCATGACTTGATTGTAGCTGAAGTACGTATGCGGATATCTGACGCGCCAACTCCGAGCATTTGCTGTGGAAATATTTGATGTCAAGAAGTTAAAATCACAAGAGATCGTCGGGACCTTTGTGGACCAAGTCTCTCTTAACCTTTCTGCAACTCCGCCCCCAGCACCAACTGCAGAGGACCAGTTCCTGTGGAAACACTGCAAACAAGCCATCAGAAGTGCTGCCACTGATGTGTTGGGTTTCACTAGACGACCACAACGAAACCCCTGGTTCGATGAAGAATGCCAGCTGGCGCATGCAGCCAAGAACGAGGTGTGCCAATCAATGCTGCATACTAGAGCATTGAGAGAACAGCTTGGAAGGATTGTAAGTCTCTTGAAAATAAAAGCAAATGGGTATGCCGTATGTAGGTATGCACTTCGAATTAGTCTAGGATTTTATTTAAGAGTGGAATGGTTGTCTCAATTGATTTTTTTCCCTGGCCCAATCAGTTTCTTAAACTAATATTTTTCCTTAAGCAAAGGGACAAGAGGCCTTTTCGCTAAAACGTCATTGAAGGATTTTTAGTTAGCTTGAAGTTATTCACCATTCTATTTGTTCGTTATCTGACTCCTTGGTTGTTAATCTGCCACCAGGTACCAACCTAAGAATTTGTTCACCAGATAAAGTCTTTTGACTGTTGTGTAGATACTAACTTCTACTAATTTTAAGGCTGTTATTATAAAGTTCATGCTGAGAATCTTTATACTTACTGAGAACTAGAGAGTAAATCCCAATACCTATTAAATAATTATTCCAACTGCATAAAAAAACATGTCGTTCCCACAAGAAGTTTATAGGAATCCACCTTAATGCTTTTTATAATTCTATGAAATTTCGCTGTTGAATGCTTTCTTTGTCGCAACTGCAGCATAATCTGGTTTGCATTTGTAGCTTGAGGATTATTATTTCCTCGGTTAAGAGGCTGTATTAAGGTCACTTAATTACACTTCAGCTCACTTCTTCTTTACTAACCTTTAGCTTTCCAAATTCCTAGAAGAACAACAAAAAGCAAGAATTCCTTCTTAGTTCTGCTTCAATAAATATGAAAATAAATTATTCTTAGAAAAAACAAAATAATTTCCTTTGCTCGTTAAGTCAATTAACATTAACTGGAAATGTGTTTGTGTCACTAAGACCTTTCATAAAATATACACCCCAACCCTTTGATTCTAAAAAGCTATATGTAAAAACTTCCTTTTAATAAAAAACTTAAGTATTTTCGAAGTCGTTTTAAATAAACGAACACTACTTAACACACATTATATCAGAAAAGAACAAGAATAACCCCCCAGCAATAAAACTTCAATCTAATTACATTTGTGTTAATCGTCAAAAAAAAAAAAAAAAAAAAATATAATCGCCTGACCTATTGTAGCCTCTTTAACTACCATTCATAACCCCCATAAGTGCTCTGGCACTCTACAGTCCTGTACAATTTTTAGTAACCCAAATTTAAAGAAAAAAAAAAGAATTAATTCAAAGCGACCTAAAAATGAAGACCAAAAAACTGACTGAATGTACATACAAACCCTATACTCTGATGCCTTAAACGTCCCCTATGAATTTATAAAAAAAAAGTCGTTAGCTAAAAATATTAAAAAAGAACCCAATTTCCAAAGTCATTTACAACATCAGTTGCTGCTGCTGCTCTATGCATGCTCGCTCACTTTACTCATATGGCACATAGCCCACCATCACGACCATCCAAGACCACTTCAGGGAACACTCACTTGCAGGACCATTTTTTTGTTGTTGTTGTTGTAGTTTAGCACTTCATTCATAACTGCCATGTAATAGAATACGGGCCTCGCGAGAAGGACTCGTGTAAGTCCTGGCGCTTGGCCTTTTTACATTTTATTACAACAGAAGAACTTAAAAGTAAAAAAAAAAACTAGGTCTACCAACAAACTAAGAGCACTTGGCTCATTGGCAAAGTGAAGCATAAGAATACTTGAGTTTAAAATGTGGCTAGTGGTTGGATTTTGGAATAGGGGTAAGGATAAGGGTCCCTATACTCTTTAGTGAGTCGCAAGCCTTTTAATTTGAAATCATTTTGTTAAAGCCTCTTGTTCCTCTCGGTATATTTGCTTCTACATAAAAGCTCAACCAGCACAAGGTTTTTGCAAATCATTTTAATGAGTTAAAGTTATAAAGAAAGAAGATACAAATCCTTCGTCCTTTCAAGATAAAAAAAAAAATAAAAAAATGAAAAAAAAGTAACTGGAGAAACTTTTATATGTGAGCAATACTCAACGAATGGGCTGGAGACTCCTATTCAATTTGTGGTTCGTATTCTTCTGCGTCTTCAACAACATATTATGTATTTTTTTTTATATCTTCCATTCATCAGCCTTCAACATCATCATCATCATCAGCATCATGGTTGTCGTTGTCAATGTAGGAAGAACAAGAATTGAATTCCCTAGTTTTGAAAAACTTTTCTTTAACGAAAAACTTTTCCATCATCTTCGTTTGGTCCTGGTTCGTAAGGCAGTGTTAGTGGATAATAGTTTGGTTTCCAGGACCGCATTATGCTTTAATAGAGGCCATTTTGAATTTTAGAGTCAACACATTTTGCAAGGGAAAGAGAGTTTAACACCAAGCCATAACGATGTATGTCTACACAATAAATTTGAGTTGGAAGGTTTTCTACAGAATTCTGAACAGTTTGAAACGAGAATCATGAACTCTTATAGTTTATAGGAATGTTTCCACTAAGGCAGCGGTTCCCAAACTTTTTGAGCTCTGGAACCTTAAACAAGGTGAAAATATATTTTGGAACCCCAAAGATATAACTTTTACTGAAGCTAATGTATACCAATACCAACGAAAAGTAGCTTTCCGTAGCGTGGAAAGGGGAGCACAACCATAATGTACTTATGATCTATCTCTTTTTGGTATTCCTATTTTAACAAATGTCAGATTTACTTAAGTGAGGTGCGCTCAGGAGCACATCTCGCTTCCGTAAGCGAAACTTGACGAAACTTTCCACTCCGCGTTTATAGCCGCATCATATGCTTTTCGCTTGTTTTCTTCAAGTGCATCATTATAGTTCTAGCTCAACACTTAACGATAATGAAAAACAAAAAAAATTGAAAATCTGTTTATTTCTGATTTAAGATATTTTTTGCCAGTGCAAAGAATGAAACAGTTTCATTGTTTGATTAAGAAATTTTGTTTTAAAGTTAAGTTTCATGCCCCGAAGCTGTATTAGAAGATCTGGAGAGCGACCAATCTCGATCTTTATTAAGATTAGATAATACAAAAATGTATTTAATGTTAAAAACTCTGCAGATCTATCAGAGATACATTTTCCTAAATGCTTGATGTCGTAGGCTGAGTTTTCGTTATAATTGGATTTTTTGCTCATGTACTGATGTCAAAATTGGTACTTGGAAAGTAATCTTGCCAAGATCCTCGCAAATATCGGCTCTGAGTTCCATGATGTATCCTTGGAAAAATTCGCTTAAAACTGGAAAGCATTCAGCACTGTTTATAGGTGCACAGGTTAATCAGAAAACATTTTGATAACAGTTTGTCTCTCGTGAAAAATAGGTACTGTTGTTGTTTTTCCCTGCAAATCTGTAGCATCTTGTTGAATTTTCTAAAGATTTCAGCAAGATTAGTTAATTTTATAATGTAGGTATTGCACATATACATTATCTTATATAAATTTTCTCCAGTTGGGAAACACCACGAAGTTCAAATAACCTGGATAAAGCTTTTCCTCAGGAGAGCCATCTCGGAGCAAGGTAGACAAAATTCATACTAGGATTTTTCGTTGAGCTCTGAAAAGTCAACCTGAGATCGCTCCAGAGCGTTTTTTTGAAAGCCCTGAACTCGCCCTGGCCAGCGAATTCTGTGCCGAGATTCAGCTATTTCAGCGAGTGAGATGAGATGACTCGCCATACTCGCCGACTCATCTCACTTCACTCGCAAAATTGATTCAGCTATTTAAGTGAAATGAGTAAGTTCGAATTTAGTTTCGAACATGAGACAAAGTATAAATATTAAAGAGCTAAATTCTACCTCCTTGTCACACTCGTTACGCAAAACGAAATGAAACAACAAATACAACAATGTAAACATTGGAATCTTTAATAATGGAGTTTGGAGTATCTTTTGTTTCAATTATTTTGTTTGTCATAATTAAAGTTTAATGTGAGTTTCACCCTTGAGAAATAAAAAGTTTAAAAGTGTTGAATGTGCATATGATAGTAAAATAAAACTAAAGAGTCAATAAAAGGGTAGTTGTTTTTATCTAGGTTGTTGTTTTTTATTTCGTTTCCTATCCATGAATAGGAATTCTTGAGAAAAGCACATATACCTATCCAAAACTAGAAATTTACCAACACATACACCAAGTCACTGCGGAAATATCTGGCGATTAATCTGACATTTCATTTCACTCACTCGCTCACTCCCTTTTGCTAACTGAATCGATTTTCGACGAAAAGTGACTCATCTCACTCACTCCCTGCGGCTTCGAATTAGCTGAATCTCGGCACTGGTTTTTGAGACCTAGGGTCGCCCTGAACTCACCCTGAAGAAGAACAAGGTTTTTATGGGCGAGTTGAGGTAAAGAATAAACTGTCAAATTGGCATGAGCTCTATTTGTTTTTTTTTGTGGATTCACATGCTGCACGAAATTATCGCTTGTGTTTGAATTCAAGAAATACACAAATTTACTTTAATTGTAACAAATTCAAATAGAAAATGGAAATTGTGGTTTGTTTTTATCCATTTTTAAAACAAATTTTGTTTCTTTCTTATCTCAATAACTAAATTGAAGACCTTTTTGTGTTTTTTGAGAGCCGAAAAACCTAGCTTTCTTTGACAATTCTTGGGGTTGTCAAGAAAACCTGGGTCAACCCAAATTAAACTTCAATGAACGAACCTACTAAGTTAGGTACCATATGTTTCTTTGCACACTTTCATGAATTTTACTGGAGAGGACTCCTTTTCACGAAATTTATTTGCAAGCTTTTTTTAAACTCCTTACAGAAATTATTTGTTGTTTTTCTTTTTACTTCAAGAAATTCGCGGAACCCTGCA
Organism: Dasysyrphus tricinctus; assembly: GCA_963921185.1. Classification (NCBI taxonomy): domain Eukaryota; kingdom Metazoa; phylum Arthropoda; class Insecta; order Diptera; family Syrphidae; genus Dasysyrphus; species Dasysyrphus tricinctus. Next base: position 207,611,228 of record OY992531.1, on the reverse strand, counting down.
GATTCTGTCGCGGAACCCTAGTGTTCCGCGGAACACACTTTGGGAACCGATGCACTAAGGTACTTCTCTTTTCATCAAGGCGGCAGCGGAAGAAATCCCCAGATGGAACCAACGGTGGCGTCTTCAGTTTCAGCCAGGTGCAACTAATTAGTGAACACCTTATACGGGCTACTCTACGACATATTTGGACCTCAGGCCTATAACGAGCGGTTAATCCGACTCTCTGCCCTTGGAGTTATACTAAGGGTCTGGTCCTCCAAGTTGGAGGCCACGTAAAGCAATTTAGTTGCGAAGCAACAACAAGCTTTGGATACGGACGGATTTACTGTTGACGAGCCTAGTAAAACGAAATAAGGACAGCTGACTTCTGATCTGCACATGGAATCTTCTGTCTTCTTATAAACCACGTGCAGCCAAACATTTAACGGAAGCCTTAGACTGCTACCAAGCAGATATCACCACCATGCAAGAAGTGCGATGGGATGGGCCGGGTAAAAGAAAAATGAAAGACTGCGACAACTAGTACGGCGACTGTTTCCGACAACAAGGGCAACGTCGTCGTTTCGGATGTGGATTCGTCATTAGAGGCAGACCTAGGCAAGAAGTCTTGAGTTAAAACTATGTACACGAGCATCACGATTCGCATCAAGGCTAAATTCTCCAGCATTAGCCTCATATGCGCGCATGCCCTCAGAGAAGAGAAAGATGATGACACCAAGGACGAGTTCTACGAATTCCTTGACAAGACATATAAGCAATGACCTTAAGATTGTCTTGGCTGATATTAATACTAAGAAGAGAAGGCGTCTTTCGTGACATATGCAGAAGATATAGCCTGCACGACATCACATCCAATATCGGATGCAAAACCTTGTGATAGCTAGAACGCAATTCCCACATCTCGATATACACAAGGGGACTTAGCGAATTCCTGATCAATCAACTGCCAACCAGATTGACCAGATTCCGGTCAACGCAAAGCTCTCCTCCAGAGTCAGGGATGTGTGAACGTTCCGAGGAGCCAACGTTGACTTGGACCATTAACTCGCCAAATGCTACGGATATTCAGACCAAAACAAAAAAAGCAGCAAAATACTGTGAGGAAGATAGAGTCTCTCGTGCCCTCTTAAATAGTCCTATGCCACCAACTTTAGGCATCGAAAACCAGTGGAAGAATTACCAGGAAGCCATTAGAGATGCCGCCTCTGACGTGCTGGGCCTCGCACGCCCACCACAGCGGAACTCCTCGTTTGACGAAGAATGCTGGCAAGTACATGCAGCCAAACGATAGGCATACAAAGCGGCGCTGCATAGAAAAACCAGAGCCGCTCGTGAGCTCTTGGATCACAAGAGGAAAGAGAAACACCGGCTTCTCAGAAAGAAGAAGAAATAGAGGGATGCCATTCGAGCAATGAGGTTCAGAAGTTTAACCAAAATGTAAAAAGAACTTTCCAGGGTTCCAAGGCCTGAACCGAAGTCTGGAAAGACTATAAGGGAAACATCGTGGTAGAATCACCGTCGCGTCAGTGCTGGATATGGAAAAATCATTTCTACTTACTGTAAAACGACCATGATGAACCGAATTCAGAATTTAACCTAGATGACGTAGGCCAACAATTCCGGCCACCCGATCTCGACGAAGAGAAGCTATATCTAAGCTTAGGCCTAATAAAGCTGCTGGAGTTTATTGACTTGCAGCCAAGTGACTGGCTATCTATTGGTTCATCTCTAAACTATGGTCAGAGGAAAACATGCCCTATGAATGAAACCTCAACATTGTTTGCCCGATTCTCAAGAAACGCCTGAAACCATTCGAAAACAACCAGATATGTCCATATCAGTGTGGCCAGGAAAGTCCACCATTGACAAAATATTCGCACAACGGCAGATCTAAGAAGAAACCCAGGAGTTTCAAAATACACCCACCACATTTTCATCGATTTCAAGGCCGCCTATGGAAGCATCTATAGAAACGAGCAAGGTCTAGTTTTGGCATCCTTCCCAAACTCGTCCATTTATGCAGAATGACAATGGAGATAGACCTCACGGATATTTTTTATATCAAAGTACTTTTACACAAGTCGATGCAAAGCGTTGTCATGCGACTTCTTCAACGTGTTGCTCTTGAAAGAATGGGACAAAGCTCTAGAGACACAATTTTCCAAAAGTCCGTCAAATTACTCGCTAATTACGCTGATGATATTGAAACTATCGGACGAACAAAGCGTGGTGCTTTCGTGAGTATTAAGCAAGAAGCCAAGAAGGTGGGTTTTACGGTGAACGAAGACAAGACCTAGTATTGCTGTCAACAAGAAAGGATACCCAAAACTGATGCTACGTCTGGAACAGAACGTCCGTCACCATAGACAAGGTCAAGGACTTTTGCATACCTATTAGACTTTTGTCATCCTGGTCCTGATGTATGGTGCAGAGGCAAGGAAACTTTTAACAGATAAGAATGCTTTAAGCTGTTTTGAGAGGGAAATTCTTCGGGTGCTTTTTGGTCCCATCTGCATAGATGGGGAATGGAGAAGAAGATACAACAACGAACTGCATGGGCTTTACAGTGACACCGATCTGGCAAGAAAAGTGAGAATCAAAAGACTGAGATGGCTGGGTCAATTCGAACGAATGGACATCAGTTCTCCGGTCTGGAAAGTCTTTTAATCCAACCCCGTGGGACGGTACAGTAGAAAAGGACAGCGTAACAGGTGGTGCACGCAAGTCGAAGAGGATCTCAAAAAAACTTGGCATGCGAAATTGGAGACAACTTGCTTGAAACCGATCTGGTGGGGAGAAGCTTGTTGGTTGAGGCCCTGCCCCCCCCCCCCGGACTGTAGCACCACATTAAGTAAGTATCAGCGTTATCTCAGCGCTCTTACCAATCGGTGCATCTAGTGTCTCTCTTGAGCAACTAAACTGTTTTTTATAAGACACTAGTAATCCCAGTCCAGACAAAATGGTGAGCATGCATAGACCATATTTCAAAGGTCGATGAATGAATGAAGAAGAATGAAGCCTGTTTTGAGAGGAAAGCTCTTCAGTTGACACCATCCTAGCCGAAAATAGGGAAAACTCAACGAAGGACACTGTGGTGACAGAGACAGTTAGAGCTCTAACTAGTGAATGGAGCCCAATACTCCGGACCGAAGAGTTACGGTGCAGTAGAGAAAGACTACGGATCAGGCAAAAGGAAGTGAAAAAGGATTTTAACCAACTTGGTTTGCCAAAACTGTAAACATCTAGCTAAGGACTCTACTGGCTGAAGATTCAGGGGCCGTTTTTTGGTAAATACTGGACTTCAGTACCACATTAGTCCTGAGATGAGTAATAAAGTACATAAATGTTTGGTAGGCTTTGATCACTCGAGGAAGTAGTAGATACTTAGAATAAGGTGGTGCCGTCCTGTAAACTATCATAGGAATCTGGCTTGTGAGTCATAACAAATTCGTCCCTGGATTATGCTGATCTATAGTCCTGCTTTTCTTCAAGGAGCAAACAAAAAAAAAAACAACAATTTCTTCTTCACCACCTCCTATTAATTTGCTGAACCTACTAGATCTCTGGCTTTTACCAATGCACTTGGATACTGAAGAACATGAAAGAGGCGAGCACAGCCCAACAAGGATAGGTATACATAATATACAATAGGTACACATCTAACGATACACGACCCAACATACACGTTTTCTATCCTTTAAATTCCTTGGGCCCAGCACCGCCTCTATCTTGTGTATATGTTTATAGAGCATCAGAGTGCGTCTTCAGAGCACTTCTTTGTGTACTTATGCAAATGAGTTACCGCACCACCAAGGCCCCAACAACACCACCAGAACTCAAACCAAAGTTTTCCGTTTTTCTTGCACAGGGATTATCATTTCAAGGAAAATTGAATATTTCAATTTAAACTAACACGTATGTTTCAGGAGCGATGCTATTATATAAGCACGTGTATAGCTGCTGGTTGATGTATATTGTAGACCGAATAGAAAAAGAATTTCGTATTCACAATTTTTTGAAAGAAGGACGACACCAACCAACCAACCGACCAAAACTAAACCAAACCATATACCACCGCCGCCGCCGCCAACATAGAAGAGGACGAAATTTCTGGCAAAAACCAAAATTCAAATTTTCTGTTTGATTATCATGGAAATTAACAAAATTTTCTTTTCTAGGGTTGAAATTCTCGGCAGCCATTTTATATATTTAACTTCTTTTTTTTTCGTTGTTGTTGAAATTCAACATTGCAGAAGAACCGTTTAGCATTCAAATAACGTTTTCAAAACCCCAGAATTAGGTTAGGTATATAAATGTACAGAAGGTTTGCCACCTTTTTAGCATCCGACAAAACTTTTTCGAGAAACTTAGAGAGACAGTGAGATGAGTGTGCGGTCCTGATGGTCGATGTGTCCCATTTATTCACACCCTACCCGGGCGCCATTCCTATTATGGTATAGTTTAATCCGACTTTATGATAGACAGAAGGATTTTCGTTTTATTTCTATTTTTTTTTTTTTTTAGTTTCAGTTGGTTGTCAGTCTATGTGTCATGTTGGTTTTTTGGACTTAAAATTTACATTTTTGAAAAAGTGATGACGGTTTGAGAGTTGGACACCATAGTGTTTTTTTGTTTCGTTGTTGGGGGCACTTCACAAATATTAGCCATGTATGTTAAATTAAATTCATGCCAGAGGAACTATACTCTCCACCTAAAGTAAGAGAGGGATGGTAGTTTTTTTTTGTTTGTCATATGTGGCCATGCATGTGAGACTATAAATGAGCTTTTTGTTTTGATTGGACTAAGCTCACAGAAATAGAAAAAAAAAAACTGTGAGAGAATGACAGGGATGTGTTGAGTTTTCGACACGAATAGTTTGATAGTCATAATTGGAAAGTAATTTTTTTTTCGTTTGGAAGTCTGTATATCTGGTTAGGTGTTGATTAGGTGAGTTTTGGGTATACTGATGCTAGATAATGAGGATTAGGTTCGACGCTCTAGCTTTTATGTGTTTCCATGAATGATGAGGATTAAAAAGTTAATGTAAGGGGATTTGAGCAATTATTTAAATTAGGAAGATCAGCATTTAATTATATGTATAAGAATTCCTACTATCAATGGATGATGATAAAAAGTTTGAACACACGATGCTTTGAACCCTTAAATGGGTCATCTCATTTGGTGGGCATCAAATGTGAACATTTGTGTTCATATGTAATGTATCGGGGTAAGACCTTAACAGATGGAGAGCATTTGTATGTTTTTTGAATTATAGTTTAAGTTTTTTTCATAGAAAAAACAGTTTTCAATTTTTCAAATGTTCTCAAAAACGGTAGTACCCGATTTTGAATAAACTTAATACTTCTAAAGCCAAACAATGCGGAAATACCCTCTTGGCGGGGTTTGCTTGAACAAACTTTTTACTTTTCATGCGTTGATGATGACCTCCGATGGAGACTTCATCTCATGCATGAGGAGGTAGTAGATGTAGGCCCACTAGAATGTTGCATTCAAACATGATCCAAGCATGATCCAGCTGACGGATCAGATCGATTAATCAGACCGTATGGTCCTCTGAGCCAGAGGACTGTTGGCATCGGAACGTTATTGAAGATCCAATGGGATATCCTCCCGAATCTTTTATTCTAAATCTATCCTCGTACATAGGTCCAACGAGTAAGGTATGGTATCGAAACGGTGCACTCCAGTGCTGAATGGGTTACCGAGCTTGGTTGCTTGTGCTCATGGTTTCTACCTAACCTTCCTTATTCTTAGCTTTGCTCTTTGCTTGGTGAATGGCTTCTCGGCCCCTAAAAATGAAGGATTGCTGCCTCATACACGGTAGTTATCTCTATCTACGATCCCCATCATTCTTCTACCAGTCATCTAGACCAAGCGCTTCGGATTGCTTCGATCTTGAGAGCTGGAATTCGCCTCATACACGGTAACTATCCCTCTCTACGATCCAAAGCATTCTGCTTCCAGTCATTTTGACAAGGCGCTTCGGATTGCTTCGAACTTGGGTTGGGGGTCGGAATTCCAAAACTCACTTGGCTGGAGCGTTGTTGTCAATTTGCTCGTGGTTGTACCTTTTTCTCATTTAGACTTCCCTGCACAAAACTTAATATCAGTCTGAAAATTTATGTCTGGAAAGACCCTAGTATCTGCATTCCCTTTTTTCTTATTGTCAAACATTCAGCGTCGTAAACCATGACTGTCAGTTTTGTAGAGCGTGCTCTAATAGGGGTTTTTAACTCATTTCGATTCGCCAAAACCAAAGTAGCAGACGTTTACCAGGGAAGTTCTTTGTTGAATCTGAACCAAGGTATCATTCGTGAAGTTATTGTTTACTCAACTAGTTTGTTAAAGACAACCAAGTGGCTAAGGTAATAGCAAAAGTCATCCTGGAACGAATAAAAGACCACCTAAATGACATACTCGATGCCGAATAGGTAGAATTCCGCACTGGATCTTCCTGTGTAGATCACATCAAAACCTTGCGAACCATCATCGGACGGTGCGCTGAATATCGATCACCACTTCAACTGCTGTCCATCGACTTCAAAAAGGCTTAACACAGTGTTAATAGAGAATTTGTCAAGCTTGTTATACGCAGCAGGGGCATTCCAGATAAATTGATTGCTATTATCAAGGAAGGATCCAAATATCACGTTCAGCTCAAAAAAAGATTGTCAAAGGAGCTTATGAAAATCAAAGTGGGGTTTTTTCGAATGGAAATGGAGGAGTTCAGTGGACTATGCAACCATACGTCAATCACCTGGACTAGGCGGATGGCGTATGTTACTCACTTATCTTCATCAAATGACGGAAAGGATGGGAAATAAAAGTTAAAATCGTTGGGCAAAAACAAAAAAGATCATCATTGGAGCTACTTCCTCATCTATCCAAGTACATAGATATATCTGGAAACCCAGTAGAAATGGTAGAGAATTTTTAATATCTTTTTTTTAAACTCCGGTTGTTCTTCCTATAGCTCGATATTCACCCCTTACAATATGCATCATCTGTCACCTTCTTTCGGCCTATGCATCTACGGGTTCTTCTGGGTAGGCTGATAGCATGTGTTGGTTCCAGCCACCTATAAGATTATATCTCCATACTTGGGCTGATTGTTGTTGACGTTCTGTAATATGTAATAGTATAGCAGATAGCGTACTCAAAGGCTCTCTGTACACTATGGTAACGTGAGGTGTGTAAGGTTACCAAATTAATTCATCTCGCAATTTCATTTCGTTGGAAAGTTTAGCTCTTAAATTTGCCGCAACAAGGAAATAGTCAGCCCAGGCATTTGCAGTTTGTTTGTCGTTGGCAGTTCGATCATCTGGAGGGTAACTTATTGTTGTGTGGATCATATACCCTATTTAGTTTGGGAAAATTGAATCCGGACTCTTGAGCCTTGTCGTGTATGTATTACAGAAAGCGAGAGGCGCTTCAAAACACATATAAACAACAACAATAACAACAACAACAACTTCAATGTTTTGTACTTTGAAATAAAATAAATGAGAAACTTGACCTTCCTATTCCCTTACCAATAAATTATCGTTATACCGGACTCAATCTTCCCAATCTAAACAGCATCATTAGCCTTGGAGTCCTACGATAAATGAGACTCTTGAGTCAAGTGTTTATGTTTTCTTTTCTTCATGCCTCACAACATTCCTGACCTTCCAATTCTCTTGCCAGCAAGCTGCCGTGATACATGACTCAATCTTTCAAATATAAACAGCATTATAAGCCTTGGAGTGCTTCAATAAATGAGACTCTTGGGTCCGGTGTTTATGTTTTCTTCATGCCTCACAACATCCCTGACACTCTAATTCTCTTGTCAAAAATATTCCGTGATACCGGACTCAATCTTCCCAATACAAACAGCGTCATTAGCATTGCAGTGCTTCGAGAAATGAGACTCTGGAGTCCAGTTATTTTGTTTTTGTTTTCATGTCTCACGATATTCCTGAACCTTAAAAGCGTCTCAAGCCTTTGAGTGCGTCATATGCCTTGGAGTGCTACGAACTGCAAGTAGCTCCAAAGTCAATTAGTCAGAAACCATTAACTGTTTTTGTTGTTGTTGGATAAACTGTGCCTACCACGAAGGTATATTCCTTTTTTACTTTAGCATTGAAGTACCCCATCAAAGCTCTGGCATCGAAATCCGGATAGGCTCCGTCCAGGTCTTAAAAGAATCCTACCCAGTAGAGTATGCAGCTCCAACAGTAGGATCTCATATTAGACTTGTATTTAGGAAAATGTTTTCGACGTGGATCACAATCAAGTATCCATGTATTAGCTTGATATCAAAGACTATATTTCTAAGCCAATGCTTCCCATCACAACGAGTCTAAAGCCTTAAAAAAAATAAATAAATAAATATGGTGGCGCAACAGCTCGTGGACAACCAGGGCCTAGTGACTTATAACTCTTGATCATTCCTGTGTGTGTGTTATTAGCAGGAATGTAGGGCACCTCCAATTTCTTGCCAAGTCCGAACGGCTAGATGAGAAGCACTTTTTCATGGACAAGTAGGTATACTCTTGAAGAATTTGTCAGTTCTTCGCAAGAGGCAGTACCTAGGAAAAAACATTTCTGTTTTTAAGTGGCAGAGGCTGGGAATCGAACCCAGATCTTCGGCATGACAGTCCAACGCATTAACCACTATGCCAAAAGGTACGACGGGGAGCCTTACATTTGCATTATCTTTTATGGTCGAAGCGGTAATTTGTTGTTTTTCATCATAACTAGTCTTATGCATTGTACCTCCTTGATGCAGTTATATCTGTGCTATACCGCGTGAGGACTGACTCTAGCTTTTGAGTGTCACCTCAGGTGTAAGGCCTGGTTTACATTGCACGGCACCGCACGTTTTTTTGTGGAATAAATCTAAACGGTAGTTTAAATTCAAACGGCCGACAACGCCAACGTACAAAAGTCGGTCGTGTAAAAGGTTCTATATAGAATGTATACTTCACTGCTCATTCACACGGATTTATTCTGCGAAAAAACTTGCCGTGTGAACTTAGACTAAAGAGTGTTTCTACGTTGATGTTCAAGGTCTTTCCATTGTATATAAACTCTAGTATTCTCATGAAGCCAAAAAGCTCGTGGCTATCTAGTGTCCAAATGTAATCCTAATTTTTGTTAAGAGATCTCGGTAAGGCGATCACAGCGAACCTATCGACCAAATGTCAACTTACAAAATCGTGTTGCATGAGAATACTATAGAGTTTATATACAATGGTCTTGCTGTCATTTGAGAATAATCACTATCTGGTACTCCTCGGGTCACTTTCATAACCAAACTTTTCAACGTTCGTCGTTGGGAAACTAAGACCACAACAAAATTCCCAAACCTAGAGCGATATTGCCTTGCGTCGGGAGTGTGAAAGCTGCCTTTGGCTATCATAAAGGGTTCATTTTTTCCAGGGAACTGGCTTGCCTCGAAGAATACTACTGCCATCAGCTTTAAGCATTTTAATGTAGCTCATGTAAGGTACTCACCAAAAAAATTGGTCGAACTTTAACTTGAAGACACACTCACCATTGGTTCTCCTGCTCCTGTCTTTTCGACGGCTTTTTGGTGCGGGAACACTTTCATTGCTGGGTAGCAACTTCAACCAGGGGAAGACCTTCTGCGACAAAAGTTCCGCAATCACGCATGACTCTTGACTTCGTCATAGACATCGCCATAAGCCCCCTCACCATAGAAAGTCTTACCCATTAGAGAAGTCGGGGTTGGGCCACGGAAGCAATTTGTCAAAAAATTCATTTAATTGAGTTTGATATTTCTTAAAAGTTCTTGATTACCACAAATAGCAAAAGCAATCTTCTGAGAAGTTTCAAAATGTCAAAATTGCTGGAATAAACTAATTTAAACACTTCAAATTGTTCCCTTCTTAATTTAACACATTTGTCCTTATTGTTATAAGTGTCCTTTCTCCTTCAAAATTCTATGTTACCTTCAAGGAACTTGTTCAGCTTAAAGTTGTTAGCACACACAATTGCTCATGATTGGCAAAAACACCTTGTTAACTAAACATCCATATAGTATTTTTACCTTCACACCATAACGCACAAACACACACTCACACACACACAGATCATTCGAAAAACGCTTATTCCTCAAACTAATTTTAAAGTTCCCTCTACCCAACCCCTAGCTGAGCTGCCTCTATATTTCTCTCCATTTCTGATGTTTTCTTCCATAGAATTTGGCCTAAATTTAATTTCCTCCAAGAAAACTTCTTTTCACTTGACAAAGCAAATAGGTCTATGTTGCTTGCCAATATAGAAGACGAAGAGAAAATTTAAATGTCCTTTAACGAAAATCCACCCTCGCTCCTCACCCCATTTTCTATGTCTGAAATAAAATGGGCTTCCTATTTTATTGCTGATTATTATCATTCTCTGGGAAATTCAAGAACCCATCCTTGAGGTAATTTCGTCCAACTGAAAATCTATACAAACATACATAGATATTATGGTACAAGTGTAGACAACATTTTGGGTTATCTCACTTAAGTGTAAGGACTTTCTACATAGGATATGTATTTGTATATAGTCGAACCCAATATCCATTCGAATAGATAAACATCCTTTTTGAATGTTTGAATTTGACACCAAGAGTGTTAATACAATTTCGAGTACGAATTGAATCGCTTGATGGGTTTTCCTTGATTGAAGTCCGCATGTCCATATAATTTATCCTTCTATATAACATTGATATATGTATATCTGCAATTCTTGCATTTTCATATCCTCTTGACTCGTATTTTCGATTTGATTTGATCCTTTGAAATGTGAATAACATAAAAACACAAAATTTGCTTCAATGAGTTCTACAACTAAGATATTATTTCTTTTTAACTAATTGAATTCTGTTTTTCTGTTTCATTTCAGGTAAGCAAAATATTTAAACCATGAAGGAGACATCCATTATGATGATGGTCATGTAAATCCTGTGCAATTAATTACACTACACAAGGACCAAGGACCATTTATAGAGAAAAGAATGCGTGAAAAAATAATCCTCTTGAAGATTTATTTTATGTAAAATGTTTTATATGTATCAAGGTCCTTAAGGTTAGTACTATATATTTTACTTGCTGTCTATGGCGTAAGTATTGGTTCTGTAAAATAAATTTAGATTTAACTCAAACACAGGACTTTGGCAATAGTAAATTCTGAAAAATAAATCAATTCTTAAATCGTGAATTTAAGGGAATTTTGCAAAAAATTATTTCGGTGAAGTCTATGAAGGGTTGCAGCTTAAGGAACGGCAGAATTCCATCATCTACGATCCCAAGCAAGCTGCTTCCAGTCATCGGGGCCAAGCTTCCTGGCATTCGCGATGGCTTAGTCTATATAAACCGAAGAATCGGTCTTCTTCGTTCTCTTGAACCTAGAGGCTTGGATTCAAAGACACTCTATTAGATGGAGCATTATTGTCCATTGGCTCGATTTGGCCGAGCCAATGTAGTACATCTACATCTTCATTTTCCCTCCTCGCACACAGGACCAAATATCCGTAGGAGAATTTTTCTTTTGGAGGAGTCCAGTATCAGATCTCCCTTTTCTACTTATTTCCCAACACTCGGCGCCATAAAGTTGGACTGGTGGTATAAGAGTTTTTAAAAAGTGTGGTAAATCGTCTTTCCACCGGTATGCAAGGGTAATTCTTCGACGGATCTCCACTAAGATGTCGTCTGTGGGGTTAATGTTAACTCCGAGGTAGATGAATTCCTAAACTACTGAGGTTAGGTTAGGAAGAAGGGCTGACAGGTGATCTTGTTACCGTCACACTTAGATCTATGTAGATCCGTTGTGATACCCTAGGAAGTTGTATACCACTTAATGTAAAAACCTATGTGTTCTGTTAGCAGTCAAGTCATTTAGAGGCGGGGGTGGACCAGAGCCTAAACCAACAAGTTTTTTCCAGCCGGCTCGGTTTCTAGCTAACTGTCTCCAGTTTCGCACGCCAAGTTGGCTGAGGTCCACCTTTTACGCTGTCTACCTCTACTGCGCTGTCCCACGGGGTTGGATACAAAGACTTTTTGGGCCTGAGCATTGGTGTCCATTCGCTCAAGGTGACCCAGCCATCTCAGTCGTTGACTTTTCACTTTTGTGGCTTGGTTTTTGTCGCTGTACAGCCCGTATAGTTCGTTGTTATATCTTCCATTCCCCATCTATGCATACGGGACCAAAAATCACCCGGAGAATTTTCCTCTCAAAACAGCCTAACGCGTTCTCATCCACCGTTAACAGTGTCCATGCCTCTGCACCATTAATCAGGACAGGTATGATAAGCATCTTATACAGGGACAGATTAGTTGCTCGAGAGAGGGCTTTGCTTCTCAATTGCCTTTTTAGCCCAAAGAAACAGCGATTGGTTTTATTTCAGCACCGGTGTCGTTCGCTGAGTTTATAGCCGATCCTAGGTAGACAAAGTCTCTGACTACCTCAAAATTATAGCTATCAATAAAGATGGCGATATAAGCTCGTGGTATCACCATCATTGATATTTGCGTAGCTGCTTTGGTCACTGCGAAGATCTCAGCTTGGAATACGCTGCAAAAATTCGGAAGTCTGGAGGAGATCGCTAGCCAGAGTTTCCGAGAAAATTCCTGCACAAACTCCAGTGTCCATCTTAGAACCATCAGGTGAAAGAGTTACCGTAGATTCATTACTAAAAGATTGGATGTTTTCCCACTTCTCTCTATTAGGAAAAGAGGTAGTGAAGGGTCTATTGTAGGTAAAATGGGGAGTTGTGTACCTGCTCTGTGCAAACACTAATTCCCACATAGCTCTGAAAAATCTGAGTATGGCTCGTTGTGCCTGGCTTAGCCGTAAAGCACTGCATAGGGGTCTCAGATTGAGTTTCTGTTCCAGTCCCGCTGTGGGAGTGGTTTTCAACGTCTCCCCGTAATAACTTCGCATGCTCATCTTTGAACTTTTCTCAAGGTTAACACTACTTAACTACTTCGAAGTTGTTGCTATCAACAGTGACGTTTTGTCCTAGCTGATTGTTGATAGCATTTATATAATATTTTCTTCGCTTACTTGAAGACGAACAAGTTTCGCCTATACTCCAATTGCAGTTATAGCTTCTTTAACGGGCTGTTGGTAGTAGCCGATAATGTCGATATCATCAACATACCCAAGAAGTTGGGCAGATCTGCTGAAAATAGTGCCTTCAGTGTTAACTCCTGCCCTGCGCTTTTTTCGCTTCAGAAGGAAATTGAAAAAATCACATGATAGCGCTTCTCCTTGCCGGAACCTTGATCACGTTTGAATAAGTTCGGAAGAGCTTTTGCCTAGTTCCACATTGCATTACTTATTTTCCAATGTCACACGACACAGCTGGATCAGTTTTCAGGGGATTCCAAGTTCAGCCATTGCCATAGTGTTCCTAACGAGGCATGCTATCATATGCAGCTTTGAAGTTGATGAAAAGATGATGAGTCTCGATATGAAATTTGCTGGATTTTCTTGAGAGTGAATATTTGGTATATGGTCGATCTGCCTGGCTGGAGGCCATACTGGTACTTGCCGACTATAGTGTTGCAGAACGGCTTTAGACGCACATACAGTACGTAAGATGGGATCTTGTATCCAACGATTATCAGGAATATGCCTCGATAGTTTTTGCAGGACATAGAAACACGTCTTTTTAGGAGATGGGACACATCAAGTTGATAGACCAGTCACGAGCATACTTTCTCCACCCAAACTTGGTTGATGATTTGATGCATGCAACCTTTCAATACATCCCCTCTGTGCGTGAAGAGCGCCGCCGCTGGTAAACAATCAGATCCTGCGACTTTGTAGTTCTTGAGCTCCTTTAAAGCTATGTGTACCTCTTCTGTGCTGGGTGATGGTACTGGGTCTTCATTGACTAGAGTTGGGTTAACTTCTTGTTCTATTTCTCGCTCTACCTGATGCCTATTCAGCAGGTATCTACTATCTCCTGTGCTTCGGTTACTACATTAACTTCGCTGTTTCGAAGAGCCTTCATTCCAGTTTAAAAGCCAGCAGCCAGATTTAAAAAAAAACTTTCGGGTGTTGTTTCGATCGTCAAACTCTTCGATCTTAATGAACTGGGAAGCTGCGTACACTTTCTTTTTTCCACGCAGTGTCTTCTTCTCTTCTCCTTACTTGATACTACTCTCTCGCTGCTCTTATTTTATGCTGCAGCATATTCTCATGTGCATTTTCTGTCACCTTTTTTAGCTGCGCGCATTCATCATCATACCCCAGCAACGGGTTCTTTTTCGGAGGTGGTTGGTTGGTAGCCTATTATGGTTTCGGCTGCCTCTTTGATGATATCGTGATACTGAGACCACTGGTTGTTGGCGTCTGTATCAGCTGAGCTCACAGCGGAGAGCTTCTCCCTCAGGTGCTCTCTGTAGGCTCTGGCGACTTTAGGTGACCAACGTTAAATTTCTTCCTTAAGGCGGTTTGTAATTTCTTTTCTTTTGATATTTGAGCTCTAAGCATTATTGCAATAAGGAAATGGTCAGAGTCAGCGTTTACCCATACAAAAAATGCACGTCTAAGATGTAAAAGACTTGTCTTCCGCCGATTAGCACAAGATCGATACGGGACCATTTAAGGAGCAACAAGTTGTTTTGTGGATTCTTTGCCCTGGCAACCTAGTGCTTCATATAACCGAACTTCTGATTTTTTTTCCGGATCCGTTGTTATTTATCTCTTCGTGGAGGCTGTGCCAACCAACTAATCCGCCAAAGGTGGTGTCTTCCTTTCCAATTTCTTGCATTGAGGTCCCCGAGCGAAATTTTTACATTGTGCTCCGGGCAGGCTTTGTAAATTCTGTCAAGGAGGCCATAAAACTATCCTTTAAAGAGCTTTCAACTCCATTTTGAAGGGCGTGTGCACAATTTAGGTTTATATTTTTAAAGTGGCATCGATTTGGATCAAAGCCAGGCGATAAATATTATCGGTTCCATCCCAAATTTGGAAATCCAGTCAAATCTCCTTACGCACCAAGTTCAGATTCTTAGAATCCAATGTCAAATCCGTGCTGTTCCTGTTACATGCTTGCGAAACCTGGAAAGTCACGACTACCATCTCGAAGAAATTACAGGCTTTTGTGAACCGCTGTCTACGCCATATTCTAAAAATTCCCTGGCCAAAAATTATATCAAACGAAGAATTGTGGCGCAGGACAAGTCAAGAGCGGCTGGACGTTGACGTAAGAAAGCGTAAATGGTAATGGATTAGTCACACACTAAGGAAACTAAACGATGAAATTGCAAAGCAGTCCTTTGAATGGAATCCTCAGGGTGCACGGCGCACAGTGGACCGTTTCATACATGCTAGACGTCAAAAATTATAATTTTGATCCAAATGAATGTTTTTATCAATTTAAGCATAAAATACTCAAGGCATATATTTTTTGCTGAAAAAATAACTAAATTTAGCAGATTTTTTGAAAATTAAAGTTAAATGACAGTTTTTTTTTTAATTTCCCTATAAATTTATATACCTACAGGATGTTAAATATGAGATGTGACAAAAGGATAGAGCCTTTTAGATTGGACGAAGACAAGAAAAAATTTTACGGGAGAGGGAGTCTATTTCCCCCCTTTAAGCGGGAGGGGTAATTTTCTAAAACATTTACCTAAGATTAAAAAAAATATTAAAAAACAACGGCATAATTCACAATGTCGTCCAATAGCTTTTCTAAAAGCCAAAAATATATTCTTCTATTTTCTTTTTAAATAAAGCCGGTTTTGTAAATAGTTTTTGAAATTAATTTTCAAACTTAAAATTTAAAAAAAATCAAAAAATGTTCTCTTACTAACCCACCAACATTTCAGTTTCTCAAAACTATTCATTTTTGTGCATATTACACTAGCTTACATAATTTGAGGCCATCGTATTGGGTCGCTGAATACGAAAATACAGATTTTTTTTTTCCAAAGACGCGTTTTCGAGATAAGCGCAAAAATAATTTTCTCAGCTATTTTTTTAGATACTGTTATAAATCTCGCTAACGGCTTAGCAAATCAACGTAAACTGTATATTTTCAAATGTCAATGTGTCTCTTTCCGACATTATTGTCCTAGGAGCACATTTCAAATCACTGATATTCGCTAGTCAAATTTTATGTTTCAGTACATTTTGGTATGAAAAAAAGCCTTGACTAGCGAATAACTTTTTTCACATTGTAATTTGAAATGAGGTCTTATAATTACTAATTGTAGTTCATAAAAAAACCTTTCCAACGATATGTCTCGTCATTATTTATCACCCCGTAAGGAGCAACCAAAATCTAGAAATTTTTCAAAAATTCTAGTTTTTGTAGCTTTGACCTCCGGTAACTTAATAAATATCAATCCTATTAACACAAATGGAACATTGTCGGAAACAGACAGATCACACCATTCTAAAAATATACAGTTTATGTTAATTATCTTAACAGTTACCGATTTATGCCAGTATACGTTAAAATAACTAAGAAAATGATTTTAGTGCAAAAAATATGCCATGCAAATTCGTGCGAAATGAAAGGAAGGTATTTTCTTTAAATAGACATGACAAGCTTTACAAAAACACATATTTCATCATGACATAATGATATACTCCTATTTAGATTTTCCAAAATAACTTTAAACAACACTTTGCGTACACTAAAAAACGTCATTCTTGTATGTATTTTTTTCATTTCTATAGAATATGCTATGGGTTTTCAAATAATTTATTAATAAACTACATACGTTCTTAAAGATTTCCCTATTTTTTTCTTTTACTATGACGAATAATTTTAAATTATATGTACAGTGTAATAAAGCTAAAAATTCACTTCTAGGTAGTTACCTATTACAGAAGATTGGAGGTTGTCTTTGTTGTATGATAACTTCCAACTTATTCTAGTTAAATCTTATTTAATTGTACTTTTGTGGTCAGTGGGTTATCGTTACATTTTAGAATTGCACCAACAACGAAAATTCGGAGTTGACTTTTTGACGTCTAGCATGTATGAAACGTTCCACTGTGCGGCGGGTTGGAAGACCAAGAGCAACATGAAAATTGACAGTTCTAGCAGAAGCAGACTACAGAGAAAGACGTGGCTACAGTTAAAGTATCTAGCTGCAGACCGTGAAGGATGGAAACGATTTTATGGCGCCCTATGCCCCAATCGGGGTTACAGGACTTGATGATGATTGAAATTTGAAATTAAAAAAATAAAAAAGAAAAATTGTTTTAAAACTTAAAATATTTTTTTTTTTATTTATTTATTTAAAATGTTATTTAACACAACATATATTTAATATTTTAAGCGACGCGTTTCGGATTATGTATCCATCTTCGGGCTTTTTTTGATGACTGGTGCTGTTTTGCCAATTAACTTATTTTTTGTGGATTGTGTTTTGTTTTTGAATAAACTTATTGTGAATAT
Organism: Dasysyrphus tricinctus; assembly: GCA_963921185.1. Lineage (NCBI taxonomy): Eukaryota > Metazoa > Arthropoda > Insecta > Diptera > Syrphidae > Dasysyrphus > Dasysyrphus tricinctus. The sequence continues at coordinate 207,593,788 of OY992531.1, read as the reverse complement.
GTCATTTTATCTGCGTGCGTTTGTCTCTTTTATTGCTGTTGTCTTTTTTGGTGTTTTATCGCTGTGTTGTATAGTGCGTTGTTTTTTATTGTTAATTTATCGTTGAGTACTTTGTCCTGTGCTGTTTTATATGCTTTGTAGATCTCGAATTCCTCCAGTGCGTCTAATGTTGTTCCTTTCTTGCATATATATAATATATATTATCAAACCTCAACTCACAACAACAAAAAATAGTATCATACTCAAGATATGTCGATGATACATTCATCATATTTGACGGGACGATCAGACAGATCAACCTATTAAAAAATTATATCAACAATATAAATGATAACATCAAATTCACAGCAGAAATAGAAGACAACAGCACCATCAACTTTTTGGACCTAAGCATCAGCAGAGACAACAACAAACTCACGTACAAAATATACAGAAAACCAACAACAACTGACATAACAATACATAAAGACTCCCACCACCCATATCCACAGAAAATGGCAGCTTACAACGCATTTATTGAACGACTACTGAACGTACCCATGACCAAAGAAGACTACGACGACGAACTAAGCACTATAAAATACATAGCAACAACAAATGGATACCAAACAGAAATCATCGACAAATTACTTCACAAAAAGAAAAGAAAAAGAAAATACAACAACAAAACTACAGAAGAAACCACAACAGATAACAAGAAATATATATCAATAGATTACACAAACTTGGTTCCACAAATATTACAAAATGAATTTAAGAAGCTAAACACCATTATATCATTTAAAACTAATAATAACACACAAAAAACACTACAGCCCAAAACCAAAAAAGACATCAAGACGTGCTCAGGTGTATATAAAATCCATTGTGACGACTGCGACAGCTTCTACATCGGACAGACGGGCAGAACATTTTATGACAGGTACTTAGAACATAGACCAAAACAAAATACGAAATCTACATACGCACAACACATAATCGACAACAACCACAACTACACTGACTTCGAAACAAATCTGACACCTCTCCATATATGCAAGAAAGGAACAACATTAGACGCACTGGAGGAATTCGAGATCTACAAAGCATATAAAACAGCACAGGACAAAGTACTCAACGATAAATTAACAATAAAAAACAACGCACTATACAACACAGCGATAAAACACCAAAAAAGACAACAGCAATAAAAGAGACAAACGCACGCAGATAAAATGACATATTCACAATAAGTTTATTCAAAAACAAAACACAATCCACAAAAAATAAGTTAATTGGCAAAACAGCACCAGTCATCAAAAAAAAGCCCGAAGATGGATACATAATCCGAAACGCGTCGCTTAAAATATTAAATATATGTTGTGTTAAATAACATTTTAAATAAATAAATAAAAAAAAAAAAAAATTTTAAGTTTTAAAACAATTATTCTTTTTTATTTTTTTTTTATTTCAAATTTCAATTCGAATATACACGCAACATGGAGACTAAACCAAAAAGAAATTGATGATGATGATGAAACTCGATTACTTTGCTTCTTCCCCCGTTAACGGTTTCTTTAATAGAAAAAAACATCAATGATATTACTTTAAGCTTTCAGATAACATGAAATACGAACGAAGCGACATCTTGAGGTCAAAGATTTACAAACAAAAATGTATTCAACAAAAGGCAACAGAGCAAGAACAAACAACTCGTTGATGCATTTTATTTAATAATATTTTATTACGTAATTCGAACAATGATGAGTTCTTCTTAAAACACACAAAAGAATATCCTATTTCGTCCTTGAACATTCTATAAGAGATTACTTTTCTGACCAAAACCTCATATATGTTAGTAAATTGTGTGTTAACGACAAAAACTCTCCTCAAAGCGTTCAACTATTATATAAATCTTTCGAGACAAGAACACTTTTATACAAACAAAAATAAAAGGATATAAATTGTACAAGAAGACCATACGTACGTAGAAGAAAAGTCTATATCGATTATTGTGTCATATGAGATATAAAAACATTAATAGCTTTAAGTTTCTTTCCTATGAATTGTTTGTTTTCGGATATATGGTTTTTAAAAGCAAAAGAATGTCTGGCTTATGGATTTGTCCAAAAAAAAGAAAAATATATAATAATAATTTTAATGACTTCATGACAGGAAAGGTCAACAATAATATATGATGAAAGTAGTTTGTGTGTATGAGTAGGAGAGAAATGGTTGAGCTTAAGTATATATTGCTCTAGAGTTTAGATATTAAGAAAAGATTTTTAGTTTCTATTGATATTTTTTTGTTGTTGTCATAATATGGAATTTGTTAAGTGATTTAATTTAAGATGACATTTTTAGTGCTGTCGTGTTGTGATACTTCGTTTCGCCTTCAATTAGTTTGAAAGCTGGGTCTCTTTATATTTTGGCTGAGCTACTGTCAAAATATTGATATTTGTTTCTTTTTTAGCTCAGGGCACTCAGAGCCTTCAACTTGTTTTTCTTTTTGCAACCAGCGCTAGTTCGGACCTCGGAGTACGCCCCATGAGCTCAGAATAAAAAAAACGAGTGAATGGAGCAATAAGCTGAGTGCAGCCAACTCCACTCTTTTTCTCTCTTACTCCTTATTTTTGTTCGGATTTTTGATCTTTTTGAGTTTTTGATTGGCCAGCTGTCAGATGAAAATTAATAGTAAGAATCGTATGACAGTTAAGTGGTGGTTGATGTGTATCAAAATTATATCGGAGAGCTCTGAACATACGTTGCTCAATGCTCGAGCTGCAATCCCTCGATGTCTACTCATTGCTCTACTCAGACCTCAGAGCTGAGAAATAAAAACGACTATTGATAGAATGAAACTTTCTTGCAATTAAATTGAATTCAAAGTGTTCAATTCTTCCTCACACACACTTGTAACGATTGGTCTTGCGATTTGTTGATTGTCAAGGCATTAAACTCTAAAGGCAGGTAAGTTTCTTCACCGTCAACCTGATTTCAGCTTCGACGCTAATAACATGCATTCACTCAACCAATCGTGGTTAAAATTGAAACCGATATATTCAGAAAAACTTTTTGCTAAAGAGTTATGCCTTCGAACTAAATCAAAGGCAAGTGAAGCTTACATGCAGCATTAACCAGAATTTGGCAATTTCCAATTGCCAACAGTTGTTATGCAACTCGCATGTTTGCTGTTAACTGCAGCTTCTTTACGTATAGCCAGAAGTACGATAATTTCAGGCAAACGTTGAGTTAATCTGCAGGTGGTGTGATTGCGGGATGACCGAAATCACTGGTTCGCACTGCATCACTGCTCCTCGTATTTTTCCGAAATCCTTCATTGTTCGATAAAGCACCCCAATGTTCCAATGATCATATAAGCGAGCCATTGTCCATTCATCTCAGATGATATAGTTTTGTAAGTTTTCAACACCACCTGTGCGATCGCAGACTTTCTTGAAATATTGCCCGTTAGTTCGTCATTCATCTGAAGATTCAATGGCATTTTCAACGCTGAATTAATCGTTCAATTGCCATCCAACAACGTAGCTGCTATTCTAGAAGAAGCGAGAATACGCCACCATTCCCGTCGTCAATCGCCTTCAACTTTCATTCATCATCACCATCATCATCGTGTCATGTAACCTCGGCTCCAGGGTGTCAACAAAAGGTCTCCATCCTTCACGGTTAACTTTGGCCACGACCTTCTCTGAAATTCTACTTCTGCTAAGACAATTGATTTCGATGTTGCTCTTGGTCTTCCAACTCGCCGTGCACTCTGAGGACTCCCTTCAAAGGACTGCTTTGCAATTTCATCGTTTTGTTTCCTCAGTGTATGACCAATGCATTCCCATTTACGCTTTCTTATGTCGACGTTCAGCCGCTTTTAACTTGTCCTGCGCCACAATTCCTCGTTTGATATAATTATTATTATAATTATAATTATAATTTATAATGTGGCGTGGACAGTGATTCACAAAAGCCTGCAGTTCCCTCGACATTAGATTTCAAGAATCTCAGCTTAGTGTGTAAGGAGATTTGACTGGATTTCCAAATTGCGGACGCAGTACCGAAGCCAGCACGAGCTTTATTTATTCTACTTTTAACGTCCAGATTAGTACCGTCGTTTGCAGAGACAATAATGCCAAGGTAATTCAACTGTTCGACTTCTTCTACTGGCGTCTTCTGAAGAATAAAACGCTGCTGTGTGGAGTGGCCTGCGAGCACTATTTTCGTCTTTTTGCTGTTTATACTTAGACCACTCGACTCTCTCTTCACTTGCGGTGTTTTTGGCACCTCCCGTTCAGCCCACTGATGTTATTTGCCAGTAGACATATGTCATCGGCGTAGTCTAAATGACTGAGCCTTTTGAACGGTCTCCATTTAGTTGCTCAGCTGTACCAACACTGGCCGTCAATACGTCGTCGTCCATCGCCAGCAGAAAGAGAAATTCTTTTGTCTCATACCCTGTTGCACTACGTAGGAGTCGGATAGCTGCCCATCGTTTAAAACAAAACACCTTGCGTTATTGTAGGACTCCCTAATAATGGGAACAATTTTTTGAGGAATTCCTCTACCAAGAAACGATCTTCATATACATTCTCGGTTAACTTGATTGAAGGCCTTCTCAAAATCCACGAACATGAGTTATAGCGGTGATTGAAATCCAGTCGACTGCTTGAGAACGATTGATATGGTCGGCACACGATCGACCACTGCGGAAGTCAGCTTTATGCCTCTTGAGTGTAGACTCGATCCTGTCCTTTATCCGCTGGAGAATGATGGTTGCCATTAGTTCCGGGAAAATGGATAAAACGGTGATACCACGCCGATTGTTGCAACTCTTAAGGTCACCTTTCTTTGGCGGCTTAGCAATCACACCATCCTTCCAGTCTCTGGGATACCTTCCATTTTCCCAAATAATTTGTTTCAACGGATGCAGAATACTAGCCGCTGTTACTGGATCGGATTTTCCGGAACTCAGCTGGTATTCCGTCAAGTCCAGCTGCCTTGTTGCTTTTGAGGAGATTTATTGATGTTTGGATTTGCGATTCTGACAGGGGTTCGCTGTCAATACCCCTATAGGACCTGAGGATCTAGTTAAGGTGGGACACTTCAGCACTCTGCTCAACTGAATCCTCATTTAGCAGGGCACAAAAATGGTCCTTTCATCTGCGTAGCTGATCCTCAATTGATACCAAAAGTGTGCCATCCACATCCATTACAGGATGATTGGTGTTGCTTATTTGTACCAATAACATCTTTGGCTATTTGGAACAATTCCCGGATATCTCCTCTTCTGGTAGCGTTTTCCGCATTATCTGCGAGTCCATCTAACCTCACCCTCTTGTCACGTCTCACACAGCGATAGACCATCTTATGTGCAATGCGATACTCGCTTCGCAATTCAGCTTTTCGTTGAACATCAGCTTCTGCATTTATTTGCATTTTCAACGATTTGTGAAGCTCGATTTTATCCCAGGTGTCTTGGGATATCCAAGAGTCTCTACGTCTCGTCCGCTTGGGTACAGTTTGGTATCCAGCCTTCATAACCTCCACATCTCATCAATTGTTGAATGTTGGATTCCGTTTAATGAAGAGGCTCTGTCGTTTAGGGTGGTTACATAGTTTCGACATATGTTGGGGTCATTTACAGCATTCGTGTTGAATTTTTAGCTCCTTGCTACATCCTGCGCTGGCTTTTGTACGGCAGCCAGCGGTTCGTAGTTTGAGACTCGTCAGAACCAAATTGTGGTTGCTTCCCACATCGTAATTTCTTATACACATTGACTTCCTCCATCGCTGCTAAATCATGATATGATCAATTTGGTTTTCGGTTTGACCGTCCGGATGCACCCAGGTGATTTTGTTGCATGTATTATGCTTAAATACAGTCCCAACTAGAACATGACGACTCGCATTACTAAAGTCGACAAGCAAATCGCCATTTTCGTTCCGTGACCCCAAGCTATTTTTCACATCTCGCGTTCCAGACCGTAATTGTCTGATCCGACTTCGGCATTGAGGTCTCCCATGACGCTATGATATCGGCTCTCGAAACACTCCTGTATACCGAATTAAGATGCGTGTAGAACGCGGTTTTGTCTTCCTCGGACTCTTCATTTGTGGGGGCGTAGCTCTGAAACCTTGCTGTCATTAATCTCGGAGAAATAGGCTCCTACGAAATAAGACTACGCCTTGCTTCTTCGTTCAACATAATTCCAACACTTTGCAGTCTTTGGCAACCCTCTCTTTCATCTTCCCCGGAATACAGCATTCTCGTTTGTCCAGTGTCTGATCTGTATTCAGCTCTTCCTCTCCACTTAGTCTCGCTAATGCCCAGGATACTGATCTTTAGGCGAAGTATTTCACGCTCAGCCTGCTCGTATCTACCTTCGCTGTACAGGAATCAAACGTTCAATGCTCCGATTTTCGTACGTATGCAGCAGCCAAATGTAACATTGCATTTCTTGAAATACTTCTTCTATTTGTTGTATGGTCGAACACATAACTGATCGAGGCCACTCACTATGGGAAATTAGACGCCTTTTGTAGCCGCCCTTTCAAGATAAGCTCTTCCGACACCAGACTATCATGCGGTTGACCGCCACCTACAGTTCTTGCGCCTTTAGAGGGCTTTTAACCATCCCAAGGACTTGTTTGTGTCCTGACCTGCATCGCTGGGTTGTCTGCTTATCCCAGCATCCATTTGGTCCCCCTGCAAGATAGCGTTACCCGCTCTCTACCACGTGAAGGTGTGCATAGAGCTTTTCCTTTCATTGAGTTAAGGGCAAAAGTGGCGTTCTAGCACTCTCCAGAACTTTTGAGCTCTAAGCTACGTATGCTACGAATTGCTTTTACAATTTAAAGAACGAGTTTTATGCTACTTTTCATATTTTTAAAACCCAAGTCTTTTTATTCAATTGACCGCATTATAGCTTTTAAAAGATTGAAAATCTTCCACACCTCTCTCTTTCCTCTAGTTTATAAACTCGAAATAAACTTTGAAAATGTCTTCAATGGTTCTTCCCGAAACTTTCTTATAGCAATTTATGTAGGTGTACCTACCTTCCTACACTCTATTAAGCTTCCTCATTGATTAAAAAACTTCAAATCTTCCACTCATCAGTGAGTGCTTCATTTCTAATTTCAAAACTAAAAAATCTTTTCTCAAGACTCACATAGATTTCCAGAACAATTTCCTTCGTTCACCTTAACAACATCTGGATAGCCTAATTGAAAATAAGAAAACCTATAGAATTCCGTCCGTAGTAGTTTTGGAAAATGAAAAACTTCTTATATTTTTTCCTGAGAAAAAAAAAAGTAAAACTGTAAAGAATCACTGAGGAAAATACATACATAACAATAAGAAAAGAAAGCGCGAAGGCAAGCAAGGGACAACACAAAATGATTGCACAAACAGAAAAGACTAAAAACACCATCTGCAAGGAGGAGCTCCTGGGAAATTTTGTGGTTAGAGTTGGAGTTACCTCTGTGCTCTGTATATAGTTCAAGAAAATGAGTACTTCAAAACACAATAGCTCAAATGAGAAGGTGTAAGGAAAATAATAACAGGCTACATAGAAGAAGAAGAAGCCCCCACGTTAGAAAAAAGGAACAAAAAAACATTCGAAAATAAAAGTATCTTTCAATTGTGATGCTTCTCGTTTACAGCCAAGCCATAGTGAAGCATCCAATTTTATTCTAGGGATTTCACATGCCATTCACCGCCGGACCTGGCGTTTGGCGGTGGCGGTGGGGTATAGGGATAGGGACTACCTACCTTTTTTTCTGTTTAAACCAGGCGGCGGAATGGAGCAGTCTGGTTTGTATTCCATTTTTTTTTTTTAGCTTTGTCTTGTGCCCTCCACTTCCTCTGTCTGGAGTTATATATTCATTTCTCTATTAACGGTGTGGCCTGGGTCCTTGTCCCTGGTTTCTGGTCCTTTGGTGTCTCTATTCTATACTTCTTCTTCGTTTTTTGTACTCGTATATTTGTACCTTTTGCTCGGAGTCGGACGACCATCGGAAGGTGCTACTTGGCGAGGAAGATCAACACACAAAAAAAAAAAAAAAACAAAATGATAAACAGCTCTGGCTGGCAGCCATGTGTTGCAAAACGGATGCAAAGCGTATCGAGATATTGGAAATGAATCTGCAGGTATTATCATGGTTCATGGATGGCTAGGTGTGGATTTTAGTTATGTCAATAGGAGTTGTGAGTCGAGAGGTTTTTTTTGTAAGTTCTTTTTTTTTGTGTATTTTGCTGTCTAGAGATAGTCTTTTGCAGAGGTGAACCTGAGGTGGACTTACTGTTGAATAATTGCAACTTGTTTGGAAAGAAGAATATTGAGGTTGTTTGGGTGAATGGGTTTCATGAACTGTTTGTTATTATTGGCTGATATTTTTACATGATTGCACTGAGAATGGGAGGATTCTATGGAGAAGAGCAGATTGAGACTTAATAGCACGTCTTCGTAGGTATGTATAAGCTTATGGTTCTTGTCAGACAAATTTGTTGCACGTGTTTATTTTTGTATGATTAAAAAGGAAAACATTAATTTGTAACGAAAAATACATATTAATATCTTCTGTTGTAGCCCAATTCCTTAGATGAATTCTTTGGATGGGATTAACGGTGGCGCCTACATTTCCAATTAGGTTGAGTCACTTAATGATTACTCTAAAAGGGCTTCTCCGACTAATCCGAATCTTAGGCCTGTAAGAAGGGGTTACATTCGGCTCTCTACTCTTCGAGTTATTAGAGAGTTGGGTCCTCCAGGATGGGAGTTGTGTTTCGGGAAGCTTCGTGTAGCGAACTAGAAGCTTTTGAGTTGGGCACAGAAGCTTCTTGCCAAGAAAGGAACCAAGAGCAAGCTGGTTCTCGATACCAAATAGGGCAATTTATTAAAAGACGAAACTATTGAACAGGGTGCCTTCGCCTCCAAAAGTGAAGACCTCGACCCATAGAACCCGGTGCATCCATTGCGGCGACGGATACATTAACGTTTGACGGATGCGATGGATTGATTGACACAATGAATACGTTGACATTTACGTAACAATCACTTAAAATTCAAACACACACACACATTACAACCACTTAAAATGTAGAGACACAAAAAAAAAATAGCTGTCAACGCATATACCGGAGGAAAAAAGTTAAAAGTTCGGCTACTCTGTCCATTGCGTCCAACGCATGCGTTGCTTATGGACCAGATCCCATAAGAAAACATGTATTTAATCAAGCTGTCAGTGAAATGCGTCACCACAACGGACCCAACGTATTCTATGGGTCGGGGCCTTAAGACCGACTAAAGGTCCTAAGAAATCGAGGCCGTGAAAACTCCGTCATTAAAAAACTTAAGAAAACCCATAGCGCAGGTACGCTAGTGCACATGGTAACACATAACCCTCAGGTGGCCGTTATTGATGATCCGAATGGTTGCTAACCACAGGCATTGGGCTCAAGTGGAGGTAAAGATCCTTTAGATCATTAATTCCGAGGTTATTGCTTCAACCGGTTTGTGCGAAAACTCGGCCCGTTAAACGTGATGAAGGGGTTGCTTAGGGAGGTAACTTTGAAAGTTCCTTCCAAGAGTGACATTCTCGATAGACTGAACTGCTGGAAAACTTTCTGTTGGGTCAGAATTTCAGCTTTCCTAGTGACGATTGGCAGCTTATGTCTAATCGGGACAAGAAGCCATAGTAATGCTAAACAAGGATACGATGGCAATACTCCCATCCAGGGACTTAAACTAATGCTTGGCATCAATGAGGTTTGTGTGAAAATTCGGCCCGTTGCGTTTTCGACGATTAAGGGATTCATGATTATTTCATGCAGAGACCCTTCCTGAAATGCCTTCAATCTATGATAAAATTTGTGAAGGGGTTAATGAAGGAGGTTATTTTGAAAGTTGTCCCCAAGAGTGGAATTCCCAATAGACCGAACTGCTAGAAAACCTACTGCGGGGTCAGAATTCCAGTTTCCCTAGTGACGATTGGCAGCTTATGTCTAAACGGCCCAAGAAGCCATAGTTATGCTTAACAAGAAAACAATGGCAATACTCCCGTCCAGGGACTTAAACTAATGGTTGGCATCAATTAGGTTAAGGTGCGACCGGTAGCAGCAGCTTACCCCCAAAAAAGAAACAGAAATGATGAAAGTGCTGCAAATAAATACGCAGCACAATAAGTTGGCCTTTGCTGCCTTTGGCTCATTGTTATCAACAGACAACATTGATATAACCCTAATTCAAGAGCCCTGGATCATCAGCGGCAGGATCTGCGGACTAAGGTCCAAATATTGCATTATTTGTTTTAACATAGGACCTACGGAAGGTGACTATCGGACATTCCACATGCATAGCGGAGAAATCATTAATCCTTTCCACTCAGCTACGTTTAGGTGGGTCGAAGGACATCGTGATGTATACGGGAACGAAATAGCAATTGAATTGGCCAAAGACGGGCCATCTCTTGATCCGTGCCAAACCAATCACTTGATAGTGGTGTCACTGGAGAAAAGTAAAATTCAACAGAGTTTACTTGAGGCTGCAGATATAAAATGGTCAAACAATTCCCACAATTTGGCTTTCAAGGAATATATGACCGAATATTTCAAAGAAAAAGTCTGAATATTTACTTAAGATTAGCAGTCCTCAACTATCCACCCAGATTGAAATCTTAGCGGTCACAATTCAATGGGAACCCACATGTACAGAATGGTCATTAGCTCGGCGGAGGTTCTGTAGATGGTGTCAGAATGTAGAGGTAAAGGAGGGCTCAACTCACTTTCTTTCTGAATTACCCAATCTAACTGTAATTTCATTCGGAATTTAAGCCCAATCCACTTCCTCCTTATCCTCACACCTACCCAGGCGCGGATACAAGGGGGGGGCAATGGGTGCAATTGCCCCCCCCTGGACAAGAACGAACGAAGCATAAAATATGAATTTAATAAAATGTAATAAAAAAAAGTTATTTCGCTATACGTTTATAAAAATTTTCTTGACAGCGCCAGCGCAGCGTTGCAGCAATGAGTGGTTGTTCGTTGGCCGCTGGCTGACCAGTTTCAGTAAAGAAAAGTTCCGCTAATCACAAATGGTCTTCAAATCGAACTGACTGGAAAGCGTATAACTTCAGTCTTAGATCTCGATCTTCAAAGTTTTTAATTAAAAGATAAATGTCAGGCTACATTACTGTATAACATTTAATGAGAAAAGTCAATTTATTTCATACTATGAATCCCAAATCGATTTCATTTTCACTTTTCAAAATGCTTTGAATGAAAAATTTCACAGTTTAAAAAATAACGTTTTAAAAAGTTATTTCTCCACCTCCAAACCTACTCTACAAATTTGTTTTGTTTGTGTGGGAGAGGCGGCAAGGGCACTTATCTAAATTTTCAACCTTAAATTTGATTTTAATTTAAAAAAAAAATTAATTTTTAAAATACGTCGAACTTCAAATGCTCGGATCTACAGGATAAAGATATCTAATTAAAGTAAAAATAATAACTACTTTTTTGTATAAAAGTTATTGAGAAATATAAAAAAAAAATCACGCTAAAAGGGTGATAGATTTCTTTTTATAATAAATATTTAAATGTGCGTTTCCATTGAGGGAGTTCTTTCACTAGAAAACTCTCGAGAGCGACTCTCGGATCTGTCTTCGGCTCTGGTGAGCTTATTTCATGACTGTGTCTGTGTCCACTTTCGAGTTTTACACTCGAGAACTTCTTCAGAGCTGCTCTCCGCCTTTTTTCTCTGAAATGGATACGCACCTTAAGAGTATGCACATTTATTTCGTTTCAAGTTTGGCGCTGTACGCAGCGATGTACATCTGTTTTAGCCATAAGATACGTTTTTGATGTATGTAAGTACTCCTGAGGACTTTGTCGATTTCGTGGATGCGTTTAAGGAACTTCCGTGTTCCATATCATTAAACTGCCAAAGAGTACGAATCCAACGAAGGAGATTGGAGAGAAATCAGGAAACGACTACACCAGTCACTGCCGAAGAGAAGTTGGATGGAACTTTTACACCTGAGGAAAGGATAGTTGTTTCATCAATTCGATTGTCAAATGATTGCCATTTTTCAACGCGCATATTGCTTTGTATCGAACTGCATGAGTCTGGCAACTCTGCAGTCTATGTTTTGAGCTTATATGAAACATTTATATTTAAATTTAACGAAGGCTTAGTATATTGTTAATGAAATGAAAAGTTGTATTTCCACTATAATCATTGTATTTTTTGTATTTTATTTAAATGTCAGAAAGTTTCATCTCGGTTTTGATCTATAATTTAAGTTTAGAGCTATTTTCAAATTAATGCAATGGTTTTTTTTTTGCACAAAATATTTTTTTATCAACGTCCTTCAATTTTCTTGCAAGCGCATTTGACGTTTATAAACTCATTCTCCAGCTTCTCAATATTTTTGTTGCCAACTCGATCTTTTTACTGCAGAATTGCACCGCAGATGATGTTTTCGAAGATGAGACTTTAGCAAACTGCATTATCGAACACAATGCTTATGCAGTTAAGCTTGTATTTGCCTTTTTGAACAGAAAACTCTTGGAGTTTGTGTTTTGATAACATTCTGCTAAATGTATTCTTGACGCTGATGACGTTCTCGAATACGGCCTTTTACCGGCAAGGCTACGTTAGGTTGTCCCAGCTAAAATAAAGTCTGGAAATTTCACTCGAACTCGAACGTCATGTGTCTGAATAGAAGCAAACCACTGTGCCAATATGTTTTCCGAGCATAATATTGTGGAATTACGCAGATCCAGAGGGAACTCAAAAACGCTGTAAAAATACCATGCTATAGCTACAATTTGCAAAACTTCATTTCACAAAGTTCAAAGTACCCTCTTTTCGAGACACTGTGGCAGTTATGAAAGAGTGAATTGCTTTCTTCAAATTTCAAACTCATCAACTCACATTGCTTTGAATGACCAGGCGTGTATAGCGGTATGAAGTGTACTCAAATTTTCTATAGACCTGGTCAAGATTTTGGAAACTCACGAAAATTGCCCCCCCCTGAACGAAATCCTGGATCCGCGCCTGCACCTACCTTACCTTAAAGGGCCCTTGAGACGCTCGAACATGGTGCGAATGGACATAGTTCGACTAAACTCCGCAGACACAGAAACCAAACTACTCGAACTTCATTATTCTTACGACTAATATGTCATTCACAATATTGACTGTCACATTTATTTTATTTGTATTCAGGTTATTTGAAATTTTTCTTTTTATTTTTTAATATTGAACTCAAAATTAAACCGAAATGTTCGAGTACACATACGAAACCGGTCCGCAAACAGTCGAATCTGGTACGACAAACTACTAGCCCCGCCCTCGAACATCGAAAATATCAAACTTCTTTCGATTTTGGTGAGACCAAATTTTTGTTTAGTGCCACCAAATAATTTATACTCAAACCAGCCCGCAGACAAATAAAATCAACTCGAACATAGTACTTGAACCATGTTCACTCGCACCAAGTTCGAGCGTCTCCAGAGCCCTTTATCCTGGAGAGCACAATTTAGATCCAAATAAGATGTAACAGCTTGCCGTATCATCACCCCTACTAACTCAACCAAAGTAGCATTCTACGATCTCCTAGATTCAATGTCCCTTAAATTTCTAGAATTCGCCAGAACTTCTCTCTTAATCTCCAAGCAAGTCTACCACCAGCGTCAAGTGGAGAGGAACAGTATAGACACTATTAACAAGCCATTTCAGGAGTGCTGAGTTTCACTAGGTGAGCACACGGGACTCCTGGCTCGATGAAAAGTGCCAGCTTGGACATGTATTTCCAACCTTCCTCTGCTATGCAAAATATCCCAGTGATGGTGAACATTTACGTCCACCCGACCTCTTTGACGTTTGGTAAGCGGTTCCCTTACCAAATTCGCAAAAAAGGGAGATGCTCTTACTACAGAGTAAAAAATCTTCTTAAAGTCACTTATTAAATCATGTCAGCTATACTGTTCACTGTGTGATCGCTCAATCCAACCTTTTTGTCAAAGATCTGATCGTTCTCTATCAACTATCAGTATGGTTTTTGGCCGTAGGCAAGTCAACCATCGATCCAATTTTGTACACTCCCACAGATTTTGGAAAAATCCCAAGAATTATAGATCGATAAACATCGTATTTTTATCGATTTTTAAATAAAATTTAATTATCCCGTGCTTCTACCATACTTACTTATTTACCCTAACGTGGCCCTACAATCCGGGACCAGGGCCTCAACCAACAAGCTTCTTTCAGGCGGCTCGGTTTCTAGCTAGCTGTCTCCAGTTTCGCATGCCAAGTTGGGTGAGGTCCTCTTCCACTTGGGTACGCCACATTTTACGCTGTCCGCCTCTACTGCGCTGTCCCACGGGGTTGGATTCAAAGACTTTCCGGGCCGGAGCATTGACGTCCACTCGCTCTAGGTAACTCAGCCATCTCAGTGGTTGGCTTTTCACTTTTGTAGCTAGGTTGGTGTTGCTGTACACCCCGTTCAGTTCATCGTTGTATCTTCTTCTCCATTCCCCATCTATGCAGACAGGGTACTACAAATCACCCGGAGAATTTTCATCTCAAAACAGCTTTACGCGTTCTCATCCACTCTTAACAGTCTCTACCATATCAGTGCAGAGATCAAATGAAGAATTACTCTTACCAACTACTCCAGTTATTTCTTTGGCCTTAAAAAGCATTTAAGTAGTGAGAACAGAGGAAACCATATACAAGACTTCAATCATCACTGTCCTACTGTGTGGGACCTGTGACCTAAAAGAATAGGATACAAATTTGCTTGGGTCCTTTGAGAGTAAGATTCTTCGACTGATTTTTGGTCCTGTGTGTATCATATTAGTGTGGAGAAGAAGATTCAACTTCGAGATTTACGGTTTCTACATTGATGGACGTCAACCTGGTCAAAAAGCTACGAAATGTATCGGCTGAGATGGCTGGCGCACGTTATCAGCTTATAGATACACAACGCACAGCCCAACGAGTTACGAATTCAACCTTGATGGTGTACGCAGCAGAGAAAAACTCGCACAAAACTGGAGAATGACCTCAACCAACTTGCTCTGAGTAATAGATGCGGAAGGACATAGGTGGCTGGAGAGGCTTGTTATTTGAGGCAGTAGTCCATCTGCGGCTATGAGCGTTATGAGTGTTGTAAGTAAGTCTTGTGCCTTCTCAAACCGTTCCCAAGTATACTCAAAAATTGTCCAATCATACAGATCTTTAAGTTTAGGTAGAGTATTCACCTATTTTCCCATTTGCCACGAAAGACAAAAATCCACTAAGATGGCTGACAATATGTCCACCAGTTAAAAAAAATCAATGCTTCCAGAAGTGTATAACCGTGGGATAAAAAACTTAGAAAAATTAAACTATTACAAGGTACATCCATATATAGAATCCCCATAAGGCCCTCTTGATTATTCAATACAGCATAATTCCCCTGTTTAGCTTACCTACTCTGAAAACTTCAGTACGCTCCTCAAACCAGATTAAAACGGTGAAATCAGCTGAACCAGTATCCATTCCTTTACTGTTGGATCTATAATCGAAATGCATTTCCCATGTTCATTGGTTAGCATCTCAATCAGACCGTTTTGTCATCATTTACCTCCATGTCTCGATAACATCAAGCAAGAGCCACTATACCTACGTTCGACAATAATTTGAATAACATCGTCGTCACTTGTCATCATCTGCCTTGTGTGTTCTGCCTCTCTGGTTGTTCTCATTAATGGTCGTTGTCATAGTAATTATTTATCATTGTTTCTATGTTGTCCGCCTGAATTAAGCAACAACCATTCCATATAGTTCCTCTGCTTTTCCTTGTGTTGTAGTGTCTGCCTTCGAAAACATTCAAAAATTTCCACAATCAAATCATTCCCAATCGCTTAACTACATAGATACATAGATGACCAGCATATATCTGGTTCCAGAACCCAGAATCCAGAGAGGGCATTATATTATCCAGAAATCCCCATATTGTGTTCAGTTCAGAGTTCTTAATGATTCTTAATTATAACGGGCACTTAACGCGTAATACTCATCTGGCTATCCTGTGGGCGGTCGTCCAGCCAGCGCGGTGCGCGATGCGACTTTACTGTGGGATGGTTTTCAATTTTTTGGTTTTGTTGAGAACCATTATCGAACAACTTCCCATGGTCTAGACTTTGGAATCAAATCGAATCGAAAATGAAATCAAATGAACCGAATATTCGGATCCATTAATGCTCTTCCGATCGATTAGTGCAGAAAGTGGGTAGGTACTAGGTACTACATCATATAAACCAGACCATCTGCATTAATTGAGGCCGAAGCAGATGATGCAAGTTGAAGGTCTGGATGAGGATTTATTTGGTTTACCTTAATTTCAAGTGCACACAAATAGTAGTTGTTGTTGTTGTAACTACAATCTCACATGCATCATGGTTCATGCATAATGCACTCAAGTAAACGTACCTACGAGCATGTATAGATATGTTGTGTAGTTGTTAGAAACATCGTCATAGGTGTAGGAAGGTACCTGCTACAATAATTTTACTAAGGCATCACTCGTCGTTTACACTTGAAGAGTTTCAGTTTTAGGCTTATGGATGATTTTAAGTGCGAATTCCAGACGATTTTGAGATTAAGCTTGATGGACTTTCAAGTATTTTCGTGGGATTTTGACGGATGATTGAAGTTTGATGGGGTTGGTTTGGCTCATATGTTAAATATTCGTGTTACATTTTCAAGGATTAGACAGTTGATTGCGTTGGATTGAATGTGGATTAAAAATGTCTATTTAATTGATGTATGCCTCCCATTTAAGTGGACTTGAAAGTCTATGGAGAAATGAAGCAAAAAATGGGTTAAAGCTTCAAGCAAACAAGCTTAGACCTTATCGTTTTTAGAGAGTACGAATAATGTGTTAAAAGTTTGTATTACTTCAATTAGAATTATCTTGATTTTGTGTACTTTGGTCCACGGACCTGCTATATCCATGAAGTTTCCCTTTCAGAGAAAACGGCCTCCACTACTCCCTCGCGCCTTCGTGTATGGTTTCTGGGGATGTACCAATATCAGCTCTGTCCAAGTCATCCGCAAAAGTGCTGATTCCTCTTTGACCGTTCTTCGCCAAATACATAGGTCGGCCCAATCGTTTGCCTCACTGCGTGAGAGGGTTCCATTGCACCACATGACTCCCAATTCACTCGTGACCTTTTCGAAGCTTTCATCCAATCCACTGCCACTTAAGTTTTCGTGTGATAGAGCCGATGGTTTCCTGACCTGTCCTAGCATGAAGTTCATCAATAGAGCTCCGGTTAGACGAGAAAATCTTCAAGATGTTTCGCAGGCATCTATTTATGAACTTCTGCAACTTTCTTGTCACAGCAAGTGTTACTTTCTAAGTGCTCCACGGATTCAAAATTCGAGTGGAACAGTCGTAGCTTGGTCTTTAGGCTTCTAGAGTTATTTCTCTATATTTTGGATTCGATTCGGCTGATTTCTAGTTCGGTCCTGCCATCAGTAGAGGCTATATTCCTAAGATATATAAAACGCTCTACCATGTCTACCGAATTGTCCAGAAACATCTACTTTGGTCGCGATGAGGAAGTTCCAAGGTGGATACTTTTTGTTTTTGACATATTTATCTTTAGCCTTACAATTTCACCTTCTCTCTGAATCCTTGTTGTCTCTCCTATGAGAGAGTAGGCTGAGTCTAATGATTAATTTCTCCATTTACAGTGGACAAAGCTGCGTGCAGTACATCACCTAGTACATCATTAGCAGGAATAGTATTGGCGACAGTATACAGCCTTGCATAACCCCACTATGGATTTCAAATTCCTTTCACAACCTTCCTTTATACAGAACGTAACATTTAGATCCATCATATGTATCAAGCCTCGTAGTACATCGTGTAACAATCAATTTATCTGGAATGTCCCTTCTGCACTAAGCAAGTCAGATAAATGACACTCCCGAAGGTTTTTTCAAAATCGATGAACAGCAGGTGAAGTGGTGATCGATATTCAACACAGTGTTCGATGGTGATCCGCAAGGTATTGATGTGGTCCACACAGGAAGATCCAGTGCGGAATCCTGCTTCGATCCAGGACGATGTTTGCCATTACCTTGGCACGCAAATTCCTTTCCAGTTTTCACACTGCTTAAGGTCTCCTTTCTCCTGAAAACTTGACAATCATTCCATCGGGTAAACTCCCTGTTTACCCAAGCTCTCTCAGTGAGTGGATGCAGGAGCTCACTCGATGTTTTTGTCGTAATTTCGTAAGAACTCTGCCGGAATACCGTCAAGTTGATCTTCAGTGCACTAATTGCAGCTTAGATTTCTCTCTCTCTACTGGGGGATGCAAAGCGTATTCGGAAACTCGTTTCTACGGCCGGTTCATTAAGCTTTGGGTTAATTTCACTGACGGCAACATGGTTTAAAAAACGCGGAAAAGTGCTTCTTCCATCTTTTGAGATGGTCCTCATCCAAAATTAGCAGAGATCCATTTGACACCTGATAGCTCTTTGACTGTCGCACCTGATTGCGGACTCTTCTTCTTATAATAGGCAATCCGTTGATATAGTTACGCAGACTACGTCGTAAGCTACAGTGAACTACTCTCATCTTCATGTTATACGTAGTCTCTATCTGTTTTACTCCCTGGTGCTGGAGCAGCTGCAATACGAGCTTTAAGCTGTTTTCTTTCTTCGATTCTAGTTCAAGTTTCTTCGGGGAAAGCCAGGTACTGTTTGTTCCTTGCGACTGACCGACTAGACTTTCAGCGCCTGATATGAAAACATTTTTCACAGCACATCGATCCCGATGTACTACCTCTTGCGAGGAATTGACAAATCCTCCAAGAGTATACTTGTCACGAAAAGTGACAACATATACGCACACAGGAATGGTTGAAAGTCACTAGGCCCTGGTTCTCAACTTGCTGTTGCGCCACCAAATGTATACGTTATGGTTTTCGATGGAGGTAAACTCCCAAGGAAACAACCGACTGCCCAAGTTTGATACCGATAGCCTTGAGGATCACCAACAACTAAGGGACCACCATTCACAACGATTGAAATTGTTGTGAAAGGTGGTCCCTTAGTTGTTGACGGACTGCGTGATCCTCAAATCTATCGGTATTAAACTTGGGCAGTCGGTTGTTTTCTTGGAATCTCCATACTGCAGCGTAATCTACATAATCTAACGGTAGCAACCATCAAATGGTGATCCCGGACCATTCCCATTTCAGCACTTCCTCTGTTACGAACGTCCTAGAGACTGCTAATGAATCGCCGAATGATAGCAAAGTTATCAATTTGGTTGACAGTTGCTTGTCCGACCGTAGACAACCAACTGACTTTTTGGCACGTCTTGTACTCAAACATTGTCCCTCCGATTACAAGGTGGTTGGCATTACCAAAATCAACAAAAAGTTTGCCGTTGTCGTTAATGTCAGCAGCACCATGTTTCCCCATAACATGCCTGACCCCATCATTGTCATAAGCCCAACTTTGACATTGAAATCTCCCTCTGCCATAATGATGTCTCCACGTGGTGGACTACCATAAGCAGCCCTCAGCCAGGTATAAAAGCCTCTTTCTCCTTAACGTCGAGGCGTAGCACTGTAAACCTTACTTCCAGGACCCGGTCATCTAAGGAATCCCTAGGAGATTAAGCTGTTTTGGAAATCAGCAATCCAACGTTAGATTCATGATAGCTTCCAAGTGCCTTTCCAGAGTCGAATAGTAAATACAATGTTACTAGTTGGAGACTGTAAACTTCCCTGAGTCCAACCATGAAACTTCACCAGTTCCTAAGATGTCCATCTTATATCGCACGAATTCCTTCTCTAATTGGAGGAATCTGGAATTTTGAGGACCTTTGCTTCCGTTTTCAAGAAGCGTCTTAACATTCCATAAATCAATCTTTAAAAGCCATCAATGAGTTATCATTTCTTATCCGAGGCGTAGTTTCGGCTTCAGTATTGGTTTGGAATTCTAACCTGCGTAAGTTATCCTGTAATTTTACCATATTTACGTATATACGGAAATAGTTTCCCGGGAACCACCACGAGGAGACAAAACAAGCACTTCATAGTGACTGATTGTTGTTGCGCTACTAGCCCGGACCAAGTTCGTAGCAGTCAATAGTTTCCCCAGCAAGCTTGATGCAGGTCGCCGGTCGATCCACAATATATTTCATCTTCTCTTTGAAATATTTCACTATTTTGTGTGTCATTTATTTATTCATGGAGCAATTTAGACACTGTGTGGTGTAATTAAAAAAAGGCTCCTATAATCCTAGCTTCAATTTTAATGTTCATATTCTAAAAGCGTCACCTATGGTCAATTTAGTCTACCGTTATAGCGATGTCGGTTTGACGATGAAAACCATCAAACAAACTTTTTGATAAATTTTCCACTTCAATATTCCATAACTTATGGTATGTGAGAAAATTTCCACTACCTACAGTATGTCGCCAGTTAGCAGTTAGTGTTCTGCCTCCTGAGCTCATATGTGCGCTCCACATCCAGGGAAAATTATTAAGTTTGAAACTTTTCACTGCCATCAGACCGACCACATTCCGTCCAACATTGCCCTGCTATATTGCTGGCATCAAAAACTTTAACTAGTCCACGAAACATCACATCACAGCAGCATCTCCATCATCATGCCGACGCTAAATGAATATAAAAAAAGTTCCATATCACTAGAAAATAAAGAGTGAAAATGCATTGTACCAATTTTTCAAGCAGAAAGTGGCACACACGTGTGAGGAGGATCTCTCGGCTTTTGCTTCGAAAAAAGGTTGCGAAAAATACATACCTGCAACCGCAGACAGATGCAAACCACAAGACAAAAATTTTGAAAATTAACTTTTTTTTTTGTTGGTCACCAGCAGGCTTGACTTAAACGAAAGCCTCTGCTCTACTCATCTCTATAACTACTGGCTCTACCACAAACAGGAAGACCATCATCATTGGTGGCGACACACCATCCACCACCCTGTACTGGGTTTTTGGTTGGGACCTACTCTCCATATAGTGCTGCAGGATATTTATTGCCAAACCTCAGACATTTGCAGTTCACATCCACACATTTATACGAGATACGACAACGAAACAAACGGAAGAGACTCAAACTGGACTATAGCTCCCGAAAAATCGAATGAAATTAATGCGGGTAATTGTTCGGCTTTTGGTTTGGCCAAAGGTCAAAGCCGATGTCACTCTGGATCAACTTTACTCAAAAACCAACGATGACTAGACACCGCTACCGCAACAAATTCCCTTGATGGTCAGGACCATCCATGATGTTGTCATTGAAAAAAATTGAATTGCATTTTAATGGTCACCTTTTTTTTGTTGGGGTCGAGTCTTGTATTCGGTTGTCCACTGTCCAGTCCAGAGTTGGTATTAAATTTCATACAGAGTTTTAGGCTCCTTCGTTTGTCGTCGGAACGATTATTGGTATGAATAAGGGACCAATGTCCACCACCACGTGTGCTATTAATGTTACCCTGGCCCTCATAATGTGTGATGTGTGTGTTCGTCGGTTTGTGGATGGGTGGATATGTGTGTGATTCTGGGAACCAAACAGGAACTCAATGTCGTCTGCCGGACATTAGGAGTTTTGTAATAATAATGCCTTTGACATTTGCTCTGGCGATGGATATTATTGTTTTGATTACACGCACTTTGAAGGCAATAATTGGTGATGTCAAACAATAAATGACATTAATGACACTCAGCCGAGGGGGTATTTACTGTCATCATCTGTTCCCATCACGACAGATGAGAGCTCTCCCACGAAATGTCATTAAAAAAGATGTCACTCTAGTGATTCTATGTAATGGACTCAATTTTACCCTTCAAATCTTTCTTGTCAACTACTGTCTCCTCTTGTTTGGTAGTGAGTGGTGGTAGGTAAGTGAGGGAGTTAAGTATATTATAAAAGAGACTTGAGCACGACCTTCAAGACCTAATTTTATCGTTTCTTTTGGTAAGAGTCTGATGTCAGTACAATATTGCTCTGTTCCTGGAATATTAAAAGTGACATTTTTAAGTTATTTAATTGAATTACACCAATAATAATGGAAACCAAAGGAAATGAGCCGAGCCGCCTGCCTGTCACTTGTAATTAGGATGTTAATTTATAATTTTCCTTTCAGTTCACAGAATATGTCACATCAAGTTTGTAATTAAAGTTGTTTTAATGAATGACATTAAGGACATGTTATAGAGAGTATATAAATTCTACATACAATACACACATGTTAAATTATAATGAAAGCTTTTGAGTTCTATAAGATGAGAGGTGATGGTTATGACTTAGGAGTGTCACGATTGAATTTAAAATTTAAATTTTAAAGAAGGAATATTTCTAGAAAACCATATTTATCTGCAACTGAAATTAAATTTCAAATAAAGACAATTATTTCCCTTCTAAAAATACATGACATCAAAAGCCTTACCTTGAAAACAGGGACTGCAAGAAAAAAGCGAAAAAATACGTCAAACTCCACGTGAAACCATACGAATAACATTTATTGATATAGATAACTTGAGCTTGAGTACTTCGTGGCATTATGGTTAGTGCGTTGGACTATCGTGCTGAAGGTCTGGGTTTGATTCCCAGCCGCTGTCAACTAAAGAAAGAAATGTTTTTCCGAGGTACTGCCTCTTGCAAGGAACCGACAAAGTGCTTCTCATCTAGCCGTTTGGACTCGGCCAGAGATTGTAGGTCTCCTCCATTTCTGCTTACAATACATACACAAGAATGGTTGAGAGTTGTATGTTACTAGGCCCTGGGTCTCCACGAGGTTTTGCCCCACCAAATTTATTTAATTTACTTAACTGCAGCTGTTGATGAATTTGAGCAAGCTCTAGCCCGGAACGTTAGCGCCGGAGAGTACTTCTAAGTCACTGAAAAACTGTCTGTCATCACATAATGATCTGGTTGAGGAGAGGTAAACGCACCAGTGTTTTGATAGGTGTGATCCTTTCCTTTTCTCCCACTGGGGAAATCACCCCTCCACCAAGCTAGTTGGTTGGTTGGTGTATGTGTCTGTTTGCTTGTTCAAAATTGCTGAATAAGTCAAAAGGGCTGGCCCGTTCTTGAAGAGGATTTTACCAATCTTATGGGGAGGTGGCCTCATCAACTGACTGTCGATCGTGTACACCTTAGGAGTGGCAATCGATGGTGTATAGGTGAAGTGCCCATCCCCTGTTTGTTGCTGTTCCTACAAAAACACTTACGTTGTTTCGTTGTTTTCGTTTGTTCTTTCATTGTCACCCTCGACCCTTTTTATGTCTTTTGACTGTGCTTAGAGAGATGATTTCCAATCTCGTGATCAGTTGGTTGATAGAGTTTAGTAATTTTCAAGACATTTGGTAGCATTGATACATTTTTACCGGATTTTGCTGGGAATATCATAGTTCCTACAAGTCATTGAAGAAGTGTCTCCTGAGGATCCTGCTTCTCAGATGACATACCGAAAGGCAGTGACACAGGTAGTGAGGAGTATCCTCATGGTGTGTCTGCCTGATAAGGATCAACTGTTGATCCTATTCTTGGCAGCTCGTCAGCGCTTTCATTACCTGGGACACCACTGTGAACAGGAACCTAGAAAAGCCTTATGTTGTGCTGTGCACCAAAAATCCTTAGCACTTCACGACAGCAAGTTACAAGCTTAGATTTAAGTTCAATGGTAGAAATTACTTTTATTGCCACTTGGAAATCTTTGAAAAAGTTGATATCAGCTTGTGGTATTGCCATCATTGAGACTTGTCTGGCAGCCTTCGTCACTCCCAGAGGACCCCAGCTTGGAAGACACTACTATAATTAAGAAGTCTGAATGAGCTGACTAGTTTAATGGTTTCTTGCACCAACACCAGTTACCATCTTGGAACAATCGGTATTTTATTGGTATCATCGATTTGCAGGTTGATGGCTCTTTGATTTACCAGTCCTCTCTCTACTTAGAAAGGCGACCATAAATGGCTTATAAAGGTCTAAACGGGGTGTTATTAAGTCTGCGCATGACCTATGGTACTCTGTTTCCAGCTACTAGGAAAAGGTCTCAGAAGCTTATAACAAAATCTTTATTGACAACAACTTGTTCTTAAAGACCCTGTGGCGACCAGTCGCTGGCAGTAAAGATTTGTTAATTTAATATAAAAACTTGACACCTTGACAGAGGAGTATACAATCTTTCAGTCTTAGAATATCCGTCGAACAGAACGGACGTGTCTCAGTCAGTCTTAGGATATCCGTTGAACTGAACGCACGGGTCCTAGCCAGTCTAAAAATATCTGTCGCACCGAACAGACATGCCCTTATCAATCAGTTGTAGGACAGCCGTCGGATTAGGCGGACGCAGATGCACGGACTCCAGGCTACTACAGGGCCGATGTCAAATTTGTTAATTTTTGAAAAATCAAAAATTTTGCTTTAAGGCTCCTCGTTAAGGAGCATATGTACCCTTATTACATTCGTAGAACATCTAACGCTCAGTCAAATAGTGTGCTTAGGTCACAATTGTAAAAAAAATGGATTTGGCCCTACTAGAACCAAGGTTCAGATTTATAACAACCAATTATCTGCTATTATGGTTCACTAGCACTTCTATTAGTTGTGGCGATCGAATTATTCATGGGTATTTGGATGGCTTGTGCTTCTGGATTTAAGTATTGCTGCCTTGTAACAGTTAAACTGGTTTCTGATTATTCGAGTTTTGGATTTAAATCCTGGTATTTTGGCTCGCGTAATTTGGCTTTTAATGATTCGACTCATAAAACTGGTCCTACGTCAAGTTTGGGACCAGATGGTATTACATTTTAAGCATCAGTTTAAAAGAGCTGGCTTAAACGTTTTGGTATATCGGCAGGCACTACGCCCCTGGTGGCACTCAAATCAGTAGACTAAAACTCTCTGGTACATCAGTTGGTACTACGCCCCAGATGGTACTCAAAAGAATAAAAAGCTTGGTAAACCAGCAGATATTACGACACACCCCTGGTGGCACTCAAAACAGCAGGTTAAAACGCTCTGTTACATCAGCAGGTACTATGCCCTTGATGACACTCAAAATAACAGACTAAAAAGCTCTGGTACATCAGCAGCTACTATGCCCCTGGTACTACTCAAAACAGCACGCTTAAACTCTCTGGTACATCAACGGGTACTACACGACTGTTGGCACGCAAAACAGCTAGCTAAAACGCTCTCATACCTCAGCAGGTACTACGCCCTTGGTGGCACTCAAATCAGTAGACTAAAACGCTCAGGTACATCAGTAGGTACTACGCCCCAGAAGATATTGAAAAAAATAAAAAGCTTGGTACACTAGCTCTGTTACATTGGCAGGTACTATGCCCTTGATGGCACTAAAAATAACAATCTAAAAAGCTCTGGTACATCAGCAGCTATTACGCCCCTGGTAGCACTGAAAATAGCAGGCTAAAAGGCTCTGGTACATCAGCAGGAACTACGCCTCTGGTGACACTCAAAACAGCAGGCTAAAGCACGCTGGTACATCAGCAGGTACCACGTCCCTGGCGACTTTCAAAACAGCAGAATAAAAAACTCTGGTTCATCAGTAGGTACTACACCCCTGGTGGCATTCAAAACAGCGGGCTAAAACCTTCTGGTAGATCAGGAGATTAATTGCCTCCAGAGGCTTATATGCGTAAAAACGCCCTACCACTTTATCAGGTACCTACTACGCCCCTAGTCTTACTCGAAACAGCAGGGTAAGACACTTTGGTAGATCGACATCGAACTAAAACCCCTTGTTTCTTGTCAGAGGAAGCCTTAGTAAGAAATAGCTGAACAATCTCTATTACCTAACTTTGTCTTTCAAAGAAACCCCTTACCACTGATGGGGGAAGCTCCGAGCAAGCAAATAAAGCTATATGACCGGATCGTCTCGACCTTTGAGCGACGAGAATTAAAGCGATCTGACTTTGCGTATGACCGAAAGGCTAGTTTTCATTCATCCATGCAGGCCGTTATGCAACATTTTCAGTAAATACTGAATGTGAACTGTGTAAGTGATGAACGAAAAACAATAAGATTTGTCTGTGACGTCATGCGTTAATGGTGTGTGAATTGTATATGGTGAAGTGCAATTATTCTCACTCATAATCAATATAATACCAAAGAAAAATGAACTGAAGTTGCATGGAACGCTTCGTTTCAGTGCTCAAGTGTTGTTTAATACGCTCACTCCGAAACAATTCTGTGTTGTTAAATTTAACTCACGATACTAGACCGTCTTTCGATGGGATGAAACCATGGGTTTGTTGTAGCCTGACTTCTCGTTCTCGAAGACTTTTAAACATATCAAACAAATTTAAACGTAAGAAAATTAATCAGGAACACAACTTTGCAGCAGCTGCTACTAGGATACTTCAATCCTGTTGAATAAACAAAAAGTACGTAGTCTAACAGTTGACGGCATCCCTCAAGGTTCCATTTTCGATCCGCAATTATTTTGAATTTTTGTGAATAAACTTTCTATTAATGAGACCTATTCATTTAACATGAAGCCATGCAGATGACGCGACGTCAAATCCAGTTGTACACGCTTCTGACCCGGCAACTACCTCCAAAGCATCTTTGGTGATTACGGGATATTAAACTATATTTTTGTACCAAAGTTATTGGACAGTTTCAATAAAAAAAAAGAAAAAGAAACCTTAAAATGTTTTGGGGTAGCCTAGTTAGATCAAATTTTCTGACACCAAATTTTGTTGGGACTTTTCCTGCGCAATATTTTGCAAGCGTTGATTGGTTAGCTTGCAGGATTATTAGATAAGAATGCCACCCAAATCATATGCTTAAAATATTTCCAGGTCTAGCGTTTTTAAAAGACAACAAACCCTTAATTGGAAACCAACTTAATAGCAACTTTTTACTATGTGTCCTTTAACATCTTTTGTCACAGTTATTGAAGTGTTTCCCAAATTTGAAGCAATTTTTATTTCATAAAAACAAAATTTAAACTCTACTTTTCGATTCCAATTAAACCTTCTTTGAATCTTTAACGAACTTTGGCATCAAAATGACTCCCCAGTGATGAATATTTCTGGTCCTTTTAATTAAGTTCTCACGACTTATTTTTTTTTAATGGCTTCAATTTGAAAACCAAGATAATTAACAAGACAAAATCGACAGGAAGACATCATTAAAGTCACAAAACAAAATTGACAACTGTAATAAAAAAAGGAAAGAGAAATAAAAGACGTATTAAATCGAAAGTCCACAGTGTCTTTATCGCCAGCCGGCTGAAATCTTTGATCTCACCCACGTCCTCTATGGGGCTTGGAGAAGTTCCGCAAATGAACGAAGAAATTCGCCAATATGATGCCATTCAAGTTTGAGCACCAAGATAAATCCCATTGTAATCGGGAACAAAATCGTTGCTGTGTTGGCTTGGTTTTGTTTGTAAAATCTGCAACCGTGCAGACTTGGATATATATGAGTGTACAATGGACCTTTACTTGCCTAAAAAATAAAATAAAAAAAAACTGCTTCCTCTTTCCGTAAATATGTACTAATAAGCAACCACACCATGACCATCACAAACGGCCGGCGACGAGGGCACCATTGGCTATATGAATGATTTTTTTGTGTGGTGCTCGTTCAATATGGACACTGGGCTGTGGATTTCTGGACGACACTACGCAATGCACGATGATATCAATTTGGGTGCATATGGTGTCAATATGCCCAACAAAAACCAAAAATACTGGATAAATCCCAGATCAATGGTGTTTCCCTTATCATAAAGATTCCTTGCTTGCCGCGACGATCAAACGGAAAATCATAAGTTCCATGACGCACTTACAGTGATTATGATTATTGTTGGAGCTATAAAAATATGTGCTGATGGTGTGCAGAAGACGGCAGCTCTTCTTTTTAGTTGGGAGTTACTACTACTTTTTTATTGTCAGCCCCGCGAGTTCAGAAGGTTATCAGCGATGAGATATCTTTGGCGTCCTTATGGAAGGACGGACATTTGACTTTTTTTAAACGCTGAATTGCGATATTGTACGAGTAGTTATATCAAAAGCCACAGATATTTTTGTAAAAAGAAATAAAAGAAACCCAAGTTTATGCGAACGTTTTTTGTGTGAGGACAGTCAGGAGGACAAGAAATACCACAGCCAAATTATTGCTTACAAAACTTTTGATACTTACTTCCCAATCCATGAAGGGTCACAGCCTGAGAAGCGGCAGTATTCCACCCTCTACGTTCCCGAGCACGCTAATTCCAGTTATCTAGACCAAGCTTTATGACATCCGCGATGATTCGCCTTTTTTTAAATAATTTTTTTAATAATTTTTAACTATATGCCTGTTAGACCTTAGTCTTCTTCGTTTTGTCGAGCCTGGGGCCTGGGATTCAAAAACTCATTGGGCTGGATCATTACCGTCCATCCGCTTGGTCGTTTTAAAATGACACCTGAATCTTAAGGCACTAGTTAGAGAGACTAGGGGGATAGGAAAGATTTATTCTTTAAACTGGAGGTTCAGTCTTCTTCGTTTTGTCGAGCCTGGGGCCTGGGATTCAAAAACTCACTGGGCTGAATCATTACCGTCCATCCGCTTGGGGACGATGTGGCCGAGCCAATGTAGTCGACATGTAATGATTTTATGAACTTTATCCACATCTTGATACAGTTCATTGAGATAGTGGTTGTAGCTTTTCCTCCATTCACCCTTCTCGCATACAGGACTGAATATCCGTCGAAAAATTTTACTTATGGAGGAGCCCAGTATCAGATCCCTTTGCTGCTTATTGCTGAACACTCGGCGCCATAGAGCAGAACTGGCGAAGTGACAGAACTTTTGAATCTGTTCCGCCAAACCGAAGTAGCACCGGTTTGCTAGGGTAGTTCGTCGTCGCTTCTCCACTAAGATGTCACTCGAGAAACAAATGTTTACTGCGAAGTGGATGAATTACTCAACTGCTTCGACGTATTTTTATCAGCAGTGACGTTTTGTCGGAGTTGGTTGACAGAGCTTTCATTGTTTGTTGAAAGCATGTATTTGGTCTTATTCTCGTTCACTTGAAAACCAACAAGTTTCGCCTGTTTCTCCATTGCCGCAAAAGATCCTATAACGGCCTGTTGGAAGCGGCCGGTGATGTTGATATCATCGGAATACCCTAGAAGCTAGGAAGATCTATTGAAAATAGTGCCTTCAATAGCAAGACCAGCCCTGCGCACATTTTGCTTCAGAAAAAGATTAAAGAAACACAAAATAGCGCATCTCCTTGCCCAAAACCCTGTACATGTTTGGAATATTTCGAAAGAGCTTTTTCCTAGTTGCACATTGTATCGAGTTTTTTCCAATATCATGCGACACAACTGGATCAGTTCTCCTGGGATCCCATGTACAGCTATAGCCATATAGACTTCCGGACGATGAATTCTACCATATATAGCTTTGAAGTCAATGAAAAGATGGTGAGTCTCGAATAGAAATTCGTTGCTGTTTTCCAGGATTTGTCTGAAAGTGAATATTTGGTCTATGATCGATGTGCCACCGGAAGCCACACTGGTACTTGTCGATTATAGTGTTACAGAGCGGCCTAGGACGCTCACACGGTACGTTGGATAGGATCTTGTATATGATTTTTTTTTTCTCATGTGCCTCGATGGTTCTTACAGGACATAGAATTGCCTTTGATGTTGACACATGGGGCCAGTCATCGGGCATACTAGCTTCCACCCAAATTTCTTTGATAAGTTGATGCAAGTACCCTTTCAACACATCCTTCATGCTTGAAGAGCTCCGCTGGTCTACGTCTTCTATATTGGGTAGCAGTACTAGGTCTTCACTGACTGGAGGTTGATTCTCTTATTGTCTTATTTTTTGCTCTACCTAATGACCATTGAGCAGCTCCTGGAAATACTGACTTTTCCTTGTGGTTCGGTGACTAGGTTACTTCCCCGCTGTTTCGAAGGACTTGCGTTCCGTTTCAGTTTCTTTGATTTCTTATAAAGCTTCCGGATGTTGTTTCGATCGCGAGACTCTTCGATCTAATTGAGCTTGAAGGCTGCTTACGCCCTCTTCTTTCTACGCAGGGTCTTCTCCTTTGGGTGATTTTCCTCTCTCGCTGCACTTGTTCACTTACTTACTTACTTAAGGTGGCGCTACAGTCCGGGGTGGACCAGGGCCTCAACCAACTAGCTTCTTCCAGCCGACTCGGTTTCTAGCTAGCTGTCTCCAGATTCGCACGCCAAGTTGGTTGAGGTCCTCTTCCACTTGCGTGCGCCACCTTTTACGCTGTCCACCCCTACTGCGCTTGTTTACTGCTGCAGCATATTCGCATGTGCATCTTTTGTCACATTTGTCAGTTTCACGAAATCATCATCATATCACGCGTTCATTTTTGGGGGCTAATGGTTTAAGCTGCCCTTTTGATGATATCGCGATGCTAGGATCCCTGGTTGTTGGCGTCTGTGGCAGGTGAAAGCACAAAGGAAAGCTCACTTAGGTGCTCACTGTAGGCTCTGGCGCCTCAAGATGATGAGAGGATCAACGTTGAATTTCTTCTTTACTACGATTTCGTAGTTTCTTTTCGTTTGACAGTCAAGCTCTTAACCTTGCCGTAACAAGAAAATGGTCAGAGTCAACGTTTGCACTTTGAAAAGTACGCACATCATTGATGTAAGAGCAGTTTCTTCCGTCCATTACCAAATGGTCGATTTGATTTTCGTATCCACCATCTGGTGAGCTGCACACCAGATGGTCGCCGTACTACGCCGTACTCTGAAAAGTCTACTAGTCGGCTGTGGCTATCAACTAATCCGTCGAAGGTGTCTTCTCTTCCAATTTGATTGTTGAGGTCCCCTAGATAAATTTTACATCGTACTCCGGGCAGGCGTGTCATGAAACTCATCCTTAAAAGAGCTTTCAACTCCTTACTGACCTCATCTTTAAGACATGCTAGGGTAGCTCTGTTGATGACACCGTTGATTCTCTATTTTTAATTCATTCGCCGAACACCACCCTTCTGAAAGGCAGCCAGTCATTTCCGACAGAAGAAATAAAATAAAATAAAATAAAATAAAATAAAATAAAATAAAATAAAATAAAATAAAATGCATTGTTTTGTCTCTTCATTTGCCAACCCTACTGTAAGACTGTAACAATCCGATTAAATTTTCAACGCGCCAAACCAGAATGCCTCATGTTTGTTTAGCCAGCAAAAATGTGTTAAATCGTTTCCTTTTAGATTATCAATGCACTTAATGCCCGCGAGAGACCAGGGGATTAAATGTTGTGAATATATATTTATATCTTTATCGCTCCTCAGAGAATCTCAAGTATAGGTAGTGTGTCGAGTGTGTGTGTTGTTTGCAAGGATTTTCTTCATTTTACTTAAGAAAAAAAAAGGCAAGAAAATTTACTAAAAAAAGAATAAGAACAAAAAAAAACAAAGTCTGATAAATATCCGCTCGTAAATTGAATGAAAGTGAAGCGTGGTGCGTCGAGTCGTCGTGCGTGTGTGCATTTCACATGCCCACGCAAACTTTTTTTCGTTAAGGTGATTAATATCCTCCATCATATATGTATGTATGTAGCCATATCGGAGGAGGCAAGTATAACTACGAGGCATAGCACCCTATATGAATATGCATTCAAAGAAAGCAACCGTGTTAATCATTTATAAACCTGGAACGAACCAAGGCGACACCATTTACGGTGTCATGTGAATTGCGTGGTCGATTCGATACTCAAAATCGATAACTTCTCCCCCTTGAATGATATACAGTGGGGGATCTGCCAGAAATATCAGAATAATATGCTGCTAAGGGGCATCCATATAGGGCGGTAGTTAGTAGTAGTAGTAGTTGAATGTGATTTTACTTTACCAAAGAATTTTTGATCTTGATTAACAATTCACAATTATAGCATTGGCTTTTGCCGTCAGCCAGAAAAAAGAGAATTACATACATTTTAACTATGAGCAATTACAATTACAATTTAATATAACTGTTAGGGACAGACCAATCCGGACTATTGAGGACTACGACAGCTTCATTCCAAGATTTTTTTTTTTTTTTTTTTTTTTTTGACCGTGGGTAGGTGCAAAACCTGCATCAGGCTCTATGAGGACCGGAAAACGCGTGCTCATAGAAGTGTGAGATTCTTACTACACTAAAACCACCTCCACTTCCCGATTGCAACTAAGTTGAAACTTATCTAGCAATTTATTTTTAACGAAGTTAAGTAACGTGTTGCAGGTAACTTTCCGGTGAAAGTTTCTGCTTATTCCGCGATTTTAAAGCGGTTTTGTGTTCACCGCACCAAGTCGGAAGGTTTTGTTCTTTGCAGACGGCGTACTAAATTCGACTCGTCAAGAATGTCAATAATCGTTGGATTAGCGTGATCTAATAGCCGATTTCTATGTTTTCGCGCGAAACTCTTAATTTCGTCTCGAACCGTAGGAATCCCGAGATCCCTGTGAAGATCTTCGTTTCTTATATACCATGGTGCATTTACAAATGACCTAAGCAATTTATTTTCAAACGTTTGTAATTTATTTAAATTTGTATCGCAGGTTGTATACCGTAAGTCCAGACAGGTTTAAGTACCTGCCTGTATAAAATCAACTTATTATCAATACTAAGCTTTTAATATTTACCGAGTAGCCAGTTCATATCTCTTAATTTACTTTTTAATTCTTCGCATTTTTTTTTTACGTGCGGCTTCCATTTTAAATTCGCGTCTAGAGTCATTCCCAAATATTTTGCCTCATTCGCAAATGGAACACGACCGGTATTTAGAAAGACGGGCAATCTATTTATTTTTGTATACGTAAAGTCCACGTGGACTGACTTTTGTTCATTGAGTGCTATTCGCCATGTTTTTGTCCACTCATTAACATTATTAAGAGCATTTTGTAATTTAATCGTAGCTTCGTTAATCGTTTTGCCTGCTGCTAGTATTGCAGTATCATCAGCAAACGTTGCTACGAAAGTGTCTTCTGTTTGAGGTATATCACGTGTAAATAGAAGGTACAGAACTGGACCTAAAACACTACCTTGTGGTACCCCAGCCACTATTTCTTTGAAATTAGAATATTCATTTCCGTGTCTTACACGAAAAAGTCTGTTTTCTAGATATTCGTTAAGAATTTTATATAGTCCTACAGGCAGAACTTGTCGTAATTTGAATTTGAGGCCTTCGTGCCACACCTTGTCAAACGCTTGCGACACATCCAAAAAGACCGTCGAACAAATTTTCTTTTCTTCAAGAGCTCTCTCAATTACGTCAGTTATTCTATGCACTTGATCAATTGTTGAATGCTTGCTTCTAAATCCGAACTGATGTTCAGGTATTAATCGTTTCTCTTCTATTATAGGCTGCAGGCGCAGGAGTAGTATTCTTTCAAAAACTTTCTATATTATTGGAAGAAGCGAAATCGGTCTGTAAGTATTCTTTTCGTGAGATGGTTTGCCAGGTTTCAAAACCATTATGACTTCCGCAACTTTCCATTGGCTTGGAACATATTCTAGCCTTAGAGCGGCATTTATTATATAAAGGAGGTTAATTAATCCTTTATTAGGAAGCATTTTTAATATTTCCGCTGTTATTAAGTCATACCCCGGAGCTTTATTAGACTTTAGCTTCTTTATTTCTCTGTTCAATTCAGCAAGCGTAGCATTTCTGGTTCTGTAATTCTCACTTGAGCTAAAACTCATATTAATATTTTCATTGAGTGCTTGCCCATCGGAAAGTTTAAATGTTTCTTCCAGGTAATCGGCGAATACCGCCGCTTTCTCTTTGTCACTTTTAGCCCATTCGTTTTGGCTTTTCTTAATCGGGGGTACTGGAAGCTTTGGTTTTTTCGTTGTTTTTATAGCTTTCCAGAGTGAGTAGTTGGATTCTTTCCCAGCTGACAAGCTTTCAAGGTAATTTTCAACTTCACGGTTTTTGAAATCTGATATCGCTGTTTTTAGCATATTACACAAGCGATTTAAATGAGCTTTGTGTTGAGGAGCACGGGTTCGCTGCCATTTCTTACGTGCTCTTCGTTTATCTTTTATTAAGTCTTTTATTTCCTGCGGATATTTTATATCTTTATAGCGCGGCGTAACCAAGATAACTCAATTTTTCCCCAATGCGCTTGTCGTGAAAAGTGTTTTCTGTAGATCTTAGATTACATAGAGAGCACTCCGTACTTCCCTCAGGACCATATGGTTGGTAATTAAGTCGAAGAAGCTCCCCTCTGGTTTTAAAGATCGTGGAGATTGCGTCGATAGCATATCGGTCGTTGAAATAATTGTTGACACCAAGGTTATGATCCAGACTTTTGTAGATGCTTCTAGTCTCACTCCGATTTGCCATCTCCGCAAACTGTTCAAAGCACGCCTCCTCGATCTTTGCTAGTAATACCACGAATGCACTATTCCAGTTTTCGGTTTCCTTATCCACCAGTTGTACGTTATGTTGAATTTCCAGACGCGACCATTCTGCAAAAAACTGTGACCTTTGCTGAAAAAGATGTCTTGCAATTATGTTTGGGAGTCGATGATTAGGAAGAGTTATTACTTTTCGTATGTAGTTTAAATGCATCCTTAGAGAGAAAATGTTAAGCGGCGATACTCCAGTCTCCAGATGCAACATATAGTTAGGAGTATTTCTTGGCAGTCGGAAGATTTTTTTTAAAGAACCTTAACAATGCTTCCACTTCATCATACTGATAAAATCCCCAAGCATGACTAGCGTAGCACATAATTGAACGCATCACCGCCTCAAAAAGCTTGTACTTAGCGCTTAGGGCAACGTGTTGTTTGCCCAAGACTCCTTTCCAATTGCCTTTTTCGAATCTTTGAGTTTTTCCTGAAAATGTTTTTTGAAGGAAAGTTGTGGTGTTATGATTACTCCTAGATATTTATATTCCTTTACGATCTCAAGCGGCTCATTTTCCCAGGTCCATTTCTCTTCATATTTCATATCTGCCTGTTCCATTTCGGAAAACCATTATTTTAGATTTGTTGGTGTTAACCGTGACTCCACAGGCGACAATACAATTGCATTTTGTTTATCATCATTTGCATCATTTGAGGGGACTCAGCTAGTATGACGATATCGTCCGCGTACATAAGTGCATTTATGTGAGCTCCAGCAAACTTTATTCCTCCAGGCAACGACAATGTAAAGTCATCTAAAAACAGTGAGAACAGAAGCGGACTAAGTTAACAGCCTTGCTTAACTCCAGTTGTCGTGTGAAACCAAGTGGACCCTTTGTTTCCATCCCATACTGCTGTTGCATTATTTTCGTAAAGACCTTGTATTACCGATAGCATTTTTGTAGACATTCCTAGGCAGCTTAATTTGTAAGCGGCAGTTATTGAGTGCTCTTAATTATATGAGACTCATAACTTAATTTTAAAACAGTTTATTTTGAAACTTTTTGAACAAGCTTTCCAAGAGAGTTTAAAAACTTTACAAAAATCCAAAAATATGTTTGTTAATGAGTTTTGTCCAAAACCAACAGATATTCTTCATTTCTAATTCATTCTTCAAACCACTAACAAAGAGATAACCTAAATTGAACGTTAGAGCTTCCGTTTTTTTAATGCCGATCTGAATGAATTGAAAGTTCGACTTCAGAACCTTTCACACTCCAATAAAATAAGATTTCTCCCGGAATAGCAATCGAAAGCCCGACTCTCGATATTTTTCCATCGGCCAATCTCAATATAGAGACAACCAATTAGCAGACCCTTTACTAAAATTTGCTTTTTAATCTCATCCTTCGATTCTCTGACCTTCATACCATCCGTGACTTCGATAGATCTGGAAAAAAAGGGGCTCCATAGAAAAACTTTACCAAGTTATTTTATTACTTTAAACAAGCAAATATTTTGGGTTCTCAGAAACGACTCCTATGGGTTAAATGAAAATTACAGAGTTTGTTCCTATGAACGAGAA
Source organism: Dasysyrphus tricinctus (assembly GCA_963921185.1). Taxonomy (NCBI): domain Eukaryota; kingdom Metazoa; phylum Arthropoda; class Insecta; order Diptera; family Syrphidae; genus Dasysyrphus; species Dasysyrphus tricinctus. The sequence goes on along the minus strand of OY992531.1, from coordinate 207,557,821 downwards.
AATTCTCAATTTTTTTTTTCTTATTTCTAGATTTATCGAAAACGCTATAATTCTCGGAAACGATTTAAATGACTTGGATGATATTTTCAGTGCTTATTGTAATGAGAAAGACAAAAATCGAAAAATACATATTTTCAATATAATCCGCCTACTGCCATTTCCATTTTTATTATTTATTGGTTTCTGAGAAATGGCTTCAATGATTTCGATGGAATTTTCAAAATTTGTTTCTAGAAGCAAGAATAAAAATTTGAAAGTAATTTTTTGTAAAATCCGCCTCCTGACACGCCCACTTTTCTAATTTTTTGGTTTCTCAGAAAAGGTTGAATTGATTAAGATATTTTCAGAGTTTGTTCTTATATGAAAGAAAATATCGGAATTCTATAAAATCAGTCCACTGCCACGCTCCCTTTTATCATTTCTTGGTTTCTCGGAAAAGACGCGGATGCTTTTGATGGAATTTGAAACTAATTTAAAAATTTATATTTGGAAATTATGTCCAATGCAAGCCCCACTTTTATTATTTATTTGTTTCTTGGAAATGATTCCAACGATTTGGATGAAATTTTCAGAGTTTCTCCGTGTGAGCAAGTTAATAATTTAAAAATTGCCTTCGGCCACGCTCACTTTTATAATTTATCGATATCTCGGATAGAAATCTATCGATTTATAGATGACATTTTCGGAGTTCGTTGTTATGAGCAAAAAAGCTAGAGCGGCTTTAGTTAAACCACACCCACTTCTATTATTTTAAAGTCTCTCACAACCACCTCTTATGACAAAATTAAATTTTTTAGAGTTTGTATTTTATTTTATTAGGTCCAGTCTACCGCCACGCCCACTTGTCTTATTACTTAATATCTCAGAGACGACCCTAACGATTTAAATAGCATTTTCTGATTATGTTCTTATAAGCGAAAAAATCTTAGAAAGTGATGTTACTAAAATTCACCCACTGACATGTCTAAATGCTTAAACCCCACCGAAATAAGAACAATTTACAACCCACGAAAAGAACACTGTTGTCGTGATTCATTTTATTCTGTGAACAAAATCACGAACAGAATAAAATCAGAAGAGAAATTAAAATCTCACAGACCAAGACGAAAGTATGAAGAATGAGTGATTTTCTTCGCGTTCTATGTGTGGATATTTTGATAAATTTTGATTTCCAATTTGGTAGATTTTTAAACTGGAGATTCTGAATAGTTTGGCCAGAAAGGCAAGTGCAATTTTTTTGACGTCCACCAACTTCCACGCCTACTTTTCATATATTTCAATTAAATCCTTAATCCGTTGCCCTAGAGGGTTGAAATTTTGTAAATAAGCTGTGCAGAACTTGAAAAAAAACAACACACAAATTTTTGGAAATTCGTCCACAGCCACGCCTTCTTTTTTATATTTGATTTTTACCCTTAATAGGTTGTCCAAGGGAGCTGAAGTTTTGTAAATAAGTTGTAAGGAGCCTAAAGAGTAACATATCAAATGTTTGGAAATCCACCTACTGCCACGCCTTCTTTTCCTTTATTGGAGTTTTATCCTTCATACGTTGCCCTAGAGAGCTGAAATTTTATAAATAAGTTGTCTAGAGCCTAACAACATACCATTTTTGGAAATCCACCCACTGCCACGCCTTCTTTTCCTATATTTGAGTTTTTCCCTTATTCGTTGCCTTTGGAAGCTTAAATTTTGTAAATAAGTTGTTTAGAGCCTACAGAGTAACATCCACCCACTGCCACGCCTCCTTTTCTTATATTGGAGTTTTATCCTTTATACGTTGCCCTAGAGAGCTGAAATTTTGTAAATAAGTTGTTTAGAGCCTAAGAAACAACATAACATTTTTGGAAATCCACCCACTGCCACGCCTTCTTTTCCTATATTTTAGTTTTACCCTTATTCGTCGCCCTTGGGAGTTGAAATTTTGTACATAAGATGTGTAGAGCCTAAAGAACAACAAATCAAATTTTTGGAATCCGCCCATTGCCACGCCTTCTTTTCCTATATTTGAGTTCTACCTTTAATACGTTGCCCATTGGAGCCGAAATTTTGTAAATAAATTGTCTTGAGTCTAAAACATAACATAACTTTTTTGGAAAACCACCCACTGCCATGCCTCCTTTTCTTAAATTTAAGCTTTCTCCTTCATACGTTGCCCTAGAGAGCTGACATTTTCTAAATAAGTTTTCTAAACCTTAAAAAACAACATATACAATTTTTGTAAATCCACCCACTGCCACTCCTGCTTTTCTTCGAATTGACTTTTATCCCTTTTCAATTTTTCCAGAGGGTTTAAATTTTTGTCAATCAGCTTTTTAAAACTTTAAAATTGCCAGCATATGCAATTTTTAGAAAACCACTGATATCTTGTAATAAGCTGCCTAGAAATTGAAATTTTTATTTTCACATAAATGTAAAAGTGTGATAGGTCTCTACAAAATAAATTTAGCTAAAACTTTATATTCTAAAAATTCGTGTTTATCAGTTTTTTTCTCAATAATAAAGCGTGCAAGAAAATGAGCCACTATAACTTATTCAGATTTTCTTATATATTTATTTTCTAACTCACGAATCACAATCAAAGGTTAAACTCACAGTAAATTGCAAATCACAGTCAAAAGTTTGCCTGTGATTGAAAAATCATGACTTAGCTTATCTCTGCCTTAGAGCAAAAACATTACTGCGATGTTGCGATTGAGAAGTAGCCTATCACCTTGATTTATTTTAAATATTAATACAACTACAAAAAAATAAATTAAAAAAGAGCTCTGGTCGCCCTGGTACTAATGATATAAGTCCGCTACTGGAGTACATGCACAAAACGTACCCCTAATAAATTAACTTGGCATGTCTTATACTTATATTCAAGATTTGAGGATTTATTAATAAAACAAAATCTTTGCCTTCTTACTTTGAAAATTAATTGGATATCGCTTAACAGTCTGTACTATATAGCTGGAGTATGCCTCGCTCTCTTACATATCAGAAGTGTCGCAAACTGATTTAGAGTTTCCAGCCGGGTCATAATTTTGTCAGCAGAATTTTTGTATGTCCATTCTGTTACTGTAGGCTGTTCATGTATATTTGAACTGAATTTAAAAAGAAGAAAGAAGGAACATCCTTCTCCAAAATTAGGTCGAAACACAACATAGATAGCATCTATTCTATTATAAGGCTCAGTTCGCGAGTGGAATTCAATAGGGAAGTTTCTAACAATCAAATCAATTAAATTGATGACATTTTAGTCTATATTTGAATTTGATTAGATATTTGGGATTTTTCTTTTTTAGAATTTATTTATTACGAATCAGTCTCAATATAGAATTATTGAATTACTTCGACAGAAGCGTATTTTTTTTTTGTTGAGCTATTTTCAGCCACAACACTTTATTTTAAGATGTGTGTGCATCAATGAGTTTGTATGCTGGTTGATTGATTGATAGATTGATTGATTGAATTAGGTTGGTGGTGCTGGAGCTCTATTCTGTCCGGGAGATATGTATGTAGAAGCAATTTTTTTTAAGACAACTTAGATCCAATTATGTAGTAAAGTATTGGAAGTTTCATTCATAAGAATTTTAGTAATAAAGCCTTTTGAGTTGTAAGGTTAAACAATATTTAAATAATTTTTATAAGAAAGTGAGGTAATACCCCAGAAAAATGAAAAAACCTCGTACATATTTGAATTTTAGGTTTTGGTGGAGAGGTTCGTTTTGACGTCGCGTCGGCTTTTCCTTAAAATTTCCCTAAATTTAAGCCAGGGGAAATTTGTTTAAGATGCAGTTTTTTGCTAATTTTTCGAAAACTATCAGATTTTTGTTTGAAAAATGTGGGCGTAGAAATAGAAATAGCTTATGTAATTCTAGAAAAAAAAATGAACATCCTTTTTTTGAACCTTTAAAATCGAATTTTAAACAGAATGAAACAAAATCAAAACACATCTTTTTTCTCACCATTTAATTTCACATTGCTTGTAATATTTTTGATTTTTTTTTCAGAATTTTCTGGAATAGCTTCAATTAATTCCATTGAACCACGAAAAAAATATTAAGGGTCCAAAAATAAAAAAAACAATATGGGTGCAATTCAAAAAATAAAATAAAATGCACGACTGGATCGCTCTTACTTGCAATTATTATACAAAAAATATATTTAAAAAAAATATAAAAAAGTATAAAAAAGCATTTGAATTGTTTTTTAAAATGTATAAACGCCCAGTAAAAAGCGCACAAACCCGAGTATGTCATTATATTACTTGAAGAATTAGAAATATATGCAACAAAGAAAAAAAAAATTAAAACCGTTGGAAGGCTTTTCTTAAAAACTTGTTTTTATATATAAAATTTTAGTAACATTAACAAAAAAACCTGGGGTGAGAATTTTTAGAAATTATTAAAATACATTTAAAAATACATTTAAAAACCGCTCCGCCTCCGCTCTGCTCGGCGTCCGCTCAGCGTCCACTCCGCCTTCGCTCGGCGTCCGCTCCGCCTCCACTCTTCTCCGCTTCCGCTCGGCGTCCGCTCCGCCTCCGCTCAGCCTCCCCTCCGCCTCCGCTCCGCCTCCGCTCGAAGACCGCTCCGCCTCCGCTCCGCATCCGCTCAGCCTCCGCTCCGCCTCCGCTCCGCATCCGCTCCGCCTCCGCTCCGCCTCCGCTCGGCGTCCGCTCAGCCTCCGCTCCGCATCCACTCAGCCTCCGCTCCGCCTCCGCTCCACATCCGCTTAGCCTCCGCTCCACCTCCGCTCCGCCTCCGCTCGAAGACCGCTCCGCCTCCGCTCGAAGACCGCTCCGCGTCCGCTCCGCATCCGCTCAGCCTCCGCAGCGTCCACTCCGCCTCCGCTACGCCTTCGCTCGGCGTCCGCCTCCACTTTTCTCCGCTTCTGCTCGGCGTCCGCTCGGCGTCCGCTCAGCGTCCGCTCAGCCTCCGCTCAGCGTCCGCTCAGCCTCCGCTCAGCGTCCGCTCAGCCTCCACTCAGCGTCCGCTCAGCGTCCGCTCAGCCTCCGCTCCTCATCCACTCAGCCTCCGCTCCACATCCGCTCCGCATCCGCTCTGCCTCCGCTCAGCGTCCACTCAGCCTCTGCTCCGCCTCCGCTCAGCCTCCGCTCAGCGTCCGCTCAGACTCCGCTCCTCATCCACTCAGCCTCCGCTCCGCATCCGCTCCGCCTCCGCTCAGCGTCCACTCAGCCTCCGCTCCTCCGCTCCGCCTCCGCTCCGCCTCCGCTCCGCCTCCGCTCCGCATCCGCTCAGCCTCCGCTCCGCCTCCGCTCCGCCTCCGCTCCGCCTCCGCTCCGCATCCGCTCCAACTCCGCTCGGCGTCCGCTCAGCCTCCGCTCCGCATCCACTCCGCCTCCGCTTCGCCTCCGCGCCGCCTCCGCTCCGCATCCGCTCAGCCTCCGCTCCGCCTCCGCTCCGCATCCGCTCCGCCTCCGCTCCGCCTCCGCTCGGCGTCCGCTCAGCCTCCGCTCCGCATCCACTCAGCCTCCGCTCCGCCTCCGCTCCACATCCGCTCAGCCTCCGCTCCACCTCCGCTCCGCCTCCGCTCGAAGACCGCTCCGCGTCCGCTCCGCATCCGCTCAGCCTCCGCAGCGTCCACTCCGCCTCCGCTACGCCTTCGCTCGGCGTCCGCCTCCACTTTTCTCCGCTTCCGCTCGGTGTCCGCTCGGCGTCCGCTCAGCGTCCGCTCAGCCTCCGCTCAGCGTCCGCTCAGCCTCCGCTCAGCGTCCGCTCAGCCTCCACTCAGCGTCCGCTCAGCGTCCGCTCAGCCTCCGCTCCTCATCCACTCAGCCTCCGCTCCGCATCCACTCCGCCTCCGCTCAGCGTCCACTCAGCCTCCGCTCCGCTCAGCCTCCGCTTAGCCTCCGCTCCTCATCCACTCAGCCTCCGCTCCGCATCCGCTCCGCCTCCGCTCAGCGTCCACTCAGCCTCCGCTCCTCCGCTCCGCCTCCGCTCCGCCTCCGCTCCGCCACCGCTCCGCATCCGCTCAGCCTCCGCCTCCGCTCCGCTCCGCCTCCGCTCCGCCTCCGCTCCGCCTCCGCTCAGCCTCCCCTCCGCCTCCGCTCCGCCTCCGCTCCGCCTCCGCTCCGCCTCCGCTCCGCATCCGCTCCGCCTCCGCTCCGCATCCGCTCAGCCTCCGCTCCGCCTCCACTCCGCTCCGCATCCGCTCCGCCTCCGCTCCGCATCCGCTCAGCCTCCGCTCAGCCTCCCCTCCGCCTCCGCTCCGCCTCCGCTCCGCCTCCGCTCCGCATCTGCTCCGCCTCCGCTCCGCATCCGCTCAGCCTCCGCTCCGCCTCCACTCCGCTCCACATCCGCTCCGCCTCCGCTCCGCATCCACTCAGCCTCCGCTCCGCCTCCACTCCGCATCCGCTCCGCCTCCGCTCCGCCTCCGCTCCGCCTCCGCTCCGCCTCCGCCTCCGCTCCGCCTCCGCTCCGCATCCGCTCAGCCTCCGCTCGGCGTCCGCTCAGCCTCCGATCAGCGTCCGCTCAGCCTCCGCTCAGCGTCCGCTCAGCCTCCGCTCAGCGTCCGCTCAGCCTCCACTCAGCGTCCGCTTAGCGTCCGCTCAGCCTCCGCTCCGCATCCGCTCCGCCTCCGCTCAGCGTCCACTCAGCCTCCGCTCCTCCGCTCCGCCTCCGCTCAGCCTCCGCTCAGCTTCCGCTCCTCATCCACTCAGCCTCCGCTCCGCATCCGCTCCGCCTCCGCTCAGCGTCCACTCAGCCTCCGCTCCGCTCCGCCTCCGCGCTCCGCCTCCGCTCCGCCTCCGCTCGGCGTCCGCTCAGCCTCCGCTCCGCATCCGCTCAGCCTCCGCTCCGCATCCACTCAGCCTCCGCTCCACCTCCGCTCCGCCTCCGCTCCGCATCCGCTCCGCATCCGCTCCGCCTCCGCTCGGCGTCCGCTCAGCCTCCGCTCCGCATCCGCTCAGCCTCCGCTCCGCCTCCGCTCCGCATCCGCTCCGCCTCCGCCTCCGCTCCGCATCCGCTCAGCGTCCACTCAGCCTCCGGTCCGCATCCGCCCCGCCTCCGCTCCGCATCCGCTCCGCCTCCGCTCCACCTCCGCTCAGCGTCCGCTCCGCCTCAGCCTCCGCTCCGCATCCGCTCAGCCTCCGCTCCGCCTCTGCTCCGCATCCGCTCTGCCTCCGCTCGGCGTCCGCTCAGCGTCCGCTCCGCCTCCGCTAAGCGTCCGCTCAGCGTCCGCTCAGCCTCCGGTCCGCATCCGCTCAGCCTCCGCTCCGCATCCGCTCAGCCTCCACTCCGCATCCGCTCCACCTCCGCTCAGCCTCCGCTCCGCCTCCGCTCCGCATCCGCTCCGCCTCCGCTCCACCTCCGCTCCGCATCCGCCCCGCCTCCGCTCCGCATCCGCTCCACCTCCGCTCGGCGACCGCTCCGCATCCGCTCCGCCTCCTCTCGGCGTCCGCTCTGCCTCCGCTCCGCCTCTGCTCCGCATCCACTCCACCTCCGCCTCCGCTCCGCCTCCTCGTGTCCAAGACCTACTTCATCATAAACTTGTCACGTAAAGTAAAGGCAATAGTAAGCAATTGCTTAGAATGCGTTTTATCTGAGAAGAAGGCAGAAAAGCAAGAAGGATTGCTATAACCCATCCACAAGGAAGATCGCCCTTTACAAACTTATCACATCGACCAAATAGGCCCAATGCAGGAAACTAAGAAGATGTATAAGGTGTCGTGGATGCGTTTGCTAAAACTACGACCAGACAAGAAGTTGTAAACCATTTGAGAAAGCAAGCAGAGATTTTTGGGAATCCGAAACGTATTATTTCTGATGAAAACACAGCATTTGCGACCAAGGTTTTTAACGATTATTGTGAAGAGCAAGGCATTGCTCATTTAGTAATAACAACGGGTGTGCCCCGTGGAAATGGCCAGGTAGGACGAATCAACAGGCTCCTGATACCGTTGTTAGCTAAGATGTCACTGGAAATCGACAAAAATTGGTTCAAACATGTCGGACGTGCACAGCAAATCATAAATTCCACCCCACCAAGAAGTTAGAAATACTTACCTTTTCGCATTCTTACGGGACTTGAGATGAAAGCGATAAATCACAAACTCCAAAAGATGCTAAGCCAAGAGCTGATCGGGGAAATGAACTCTGAACGAGATGAAATCCGACAAGACGCAAGAGATAATATCTTGGAGTTACAGCGCGAAAACAGCGGATTATAATAGGAAGAGGAAGGAGCCGAAAACCTACGAGCTTGAAGACTTGATAGCTGTTAAGAGGTCCCGGTTTGGCCCAGGACTCAAACTAAAGCCAAAGTTTCTTGGACCATACAAAGTAACTCGAGTCAACAAACATGATAGATACGAGATTGAAATGTTAGTAGATAGCGATGGACCAAAGAAGACGACAGCAGCAGCCGACGTTATGAAGCCATGGAGGCGGACATCAGGACGGTCAATGTGTAATTGAATGCTTCGCAATAGCACCCTATAGTCACACCGTGGTAGTGCTTTTCCCCTCAATCGTTCTCTCTCTCTCTCTCAACTTTCGTTCACTTGCATCGTTCAACATTCCATTTTTATAAAACGTTAGTGAGTTGCAAGCCGACGACACGCAGTGCGGTAAAATTAAATTTAAGAAAAATACAGTATCTTTTGAATTAAAATAAATAAAATCCCACACTTCCATTTTCAGATAGATAGATAAATGCCTGCTGAAACACCTCAACCTGACAAGAAAAAAAAAATAAACAAAAAAATAATAATAACAATAATAATAATCTCAAAGACAAGACAATCACTTTTCATTTCTTAACTCAAACTTCCATTTATCTGATACTTTTACACAACTTTGCACTTAACGACTGTACCTATCTACAAACCAACATTATAATAATATTCAGCTTGTCAATGCTCGGATAGATACTGTATCTGAAAGATATTAGCGCCATAATCCATTCAAATAACAATTTGTTTAAATTTGCTTTCCTATGGATGCTGCTTCCAATAGATATCAGTTTGGAAGAATAATGGCAAACCGCACCCTCTCTTTTTTTTATTTCATAGGTTCTAATGGCGTAGTATCGGTTGAGAGATCAACTCATCAAAAAAGCAAAGGAAACAAGAAAAAAAAAAACAGAAAACAAAGTCAAAACAACTAAAGAAGTATCATCACTTAAAAAACTGTTTGCCCGCAGCAAAAATGGGTCGACCATCAATGGTGGAAGAACAATGGTCTTTAATTTCAAGAAGTTCTCGTTCCCTATTCACTTTTTTTTTTTCTTTTTTTATAAAAAAAAAAAAACAATCTAACTCACAATCAAGTCTCACATCCCCTAGTGTTTTAGTCGTTGAAAATCCAGAGATATCTTCCTCCCTGGCATAGTAACTTGTCTCGAAAGTTGGAACTTTTCTAAGTTCTCAAAGAATGTTCACACGAATCTGGGTTAGACGGGTGGGTGATGGTATACGTATATCTACTATTCAGGGTACTTCTGTGGCAGTGGCATTCATCGTCATCGTCATTCTTGTTTGTCTCGTCCCTCTCCAGAGTGACTTTATCCCCAGGCATGTTCAAGTAGAATTCCTTCAGATGGAAAACACATCTTTCACAACCACAAGAAAAACTCCCAACAACTCGCCCGTGCGTTGTTTTCCTCGTCATATCGTCGTCGTCGAAGACATGAAAAAATAAAAATAAAATCTTCAAAACTACATAAGTTTCGGGAAGATGTAGGATGCAAGCAGGGATAGGTGAACTGTGTGAATGTAATACGACCATGGATAGACCACCATTCACACTCCGACTCCACTTGCTCTCTCTCTCGCTCTCTTATGGTAGACCTCAACCTCAGAGTTCACATACGAGTATAAAACAATTCATGGTGTTTTCCATCGAAAGTCACGAATGTTTATTGTTCAACATGAACACTGGCACTGCACTGATGGGGATTGGGGAATGTCAGGACAGGGATCCACATCCCGCATGCCTTGAAGACTCTGGATACCGATGCAAGTAAGTCGAGCGGCAAAGTCCCAATCCCAAACGACCTTAGAGTGTCGACAGAACATAATGTCATGTACACACGATGCATGGTGCAGTGGTCGATGCAACCAACAAGCATCTCGTTTCCCATCTCCCGTGTGGGTGGCTTAATTAAATCAACTTCAAGTAACTCAAACTGGAGATACATAAAGTAACGAAGAAATAAATAAAAAAACAAAACAAAAAACAGAAATCACATACAACATGTAGAGTTGCAGTCTGTATCCGGATCCGAAACTGAAACAAACGAAACGGAACACACACAAAATTAGGTAAATGTGCGAAATGAAATTGAAGAGCATTGTTCATGAACACGTTCCGTTTATTTCGTGCTATTTGCGGTGGATGCACACCATTTTATTCGCCTATATTCGTTCATCGTGCATGTTAAGGGTTGCCAAAGATTACTTTTTGCTGTCTCACGGGACTATTGGTAATTTGTGTGAAAAAACTAGGTATACGTAATTTTTTTGATAATTGAGTAAGCCTGGTCGGCGCAGCAGCGTCTACAAATTATTCAGTGGGACTCTTGAAAAGTTTGGAGAAAATCCATTGTTTTCGGCAAAATATTTGATCAGCTATGAGGGTACGTCAATAAACAAAATTGCATATTTGGACTGAAGAGCAACCCATAGCGATTTACGAGCTGCAAAATAACGGGTTGGTGGTGGCTTACACATAGGCTGGTGTAATCATCTGTACATATTTCTTCAAAAACGTGGTGACCAGAACGTAATAGTCAATGGCACCCGTAATAACGCTATGCTTTGATAAAGAAATACCTATTTACTGCCGGCAATTTCAAAGCTTTTCAGATTGTGGCCCAGTTTTACGGAAAAGCTTAATACTTTTTTAATTTGTTAAAGCAGGTTTCTGGATGTCCCATTTCGATTAGGATATTTGGCAACCCTATTAATGGTAGAGAATTTTTGTTTTCTTTTTTTAATTAGAATTAGTGGGTGTTGTAAAATCCTATTTTTTGCTATGTGAATTCACACATTTAGCATGCAAAAAGTTTTTTGCTACTCTGCTATGCGGTTTAGCAAATGAAGATGGTAAAACATTGAGGTTTTTTGTTCTTATACTGAACAATGGAAACTGGGCGTTTTTTTTGTTTGTTATTTGAAACTTTCTCAGGAAGTCGTGTTCGGAAAGTAATCTGATTATTTTTGTGTTGCTACTTTCTTTTAAATAGTGAAAAATGTCAAGTTTTCTTATGCGATTTTGATAAATATGTACATTGGTTGTTTGTGTTGAATGGGGAGGAGGAATCATGACAATTCTCGAAAACCAGAGCTGAAAGCGGTAATAGAATGACGTATTTGGTTTGCTCTTATAAAAAGTTAACCAGTATTTGTAAGTTTGTTCAATTTTACTGGTATTGGTATTGTTGGTACTGGTACTTCAAAAAATGCAAATACATACCAGTATTTTTGCAAGTATTTTGGTTAAAGTACGAAGTATTAAGTACACCGTCGTACTTGAGTAGTAATTTCACGTACTACATCAGTACTTTAATATAATTAAGCGGTATTCTCAAGTTCTTGACCAGTACTGCAAGTACTTTACCAGTACTTCAAGTGCTTGACCAGTTATTCAAATACTTGAACAGTACTTCAAGTAATTGACCAGTACTTTGTAGCTTATTGAGTAATGTTTGCTTGATGAACTGATCAAGTACTGGTAAAATGCTTACAAATACTTTAAAGTGTTTGAAAGTAAAAGTGCTGGTCAAATACTTGAAAGTACTGGTCAAATACTTGAAAGAACAGGTCAAATATTTTGAAGTACTGCTCAAGTACTTGATTACGTAAAACTTGATACTTATGATGAAGTATGTATGAAAAATACTGCTACATGGCTTTTTTTCAATTGCCAGTACTTTGTACTGAAGTACAAGTCCCCGTACCTTAACTGGGGCTTGTACTTTAAATTTTACACCTCTGCTCTTAATGATAGATGAGATATGTACTTTCGTCACTGAAATGGGCTGACCCATGTTCGAAGTAGAAGGACCCTCCTTCATCGTTGATTGTTGAAATATTATTCTGGATCTCCATTGCGCTTAAATACTTTGGCTCGGGATGTCATTGTTAGGTTGTCATCATTTTCATCAGTTGACTGGGTTGGTTAGTGGTGTTTCTAAACAGCTTCTGTCTATAGCAATAGGTTTACTTGTTCGGCGGAACTACTTTGGCTCAAAGAAGTGTTGCTTGTATGAGATAGTCATCCGGTTTGTCAGAGCTCAGAGGTCACGATATTGTAAAAAAAGTGGTTCAAGTTTTGACAATTGTAGAATTTCAGCTGATGATATCTGTCCTTGATGTCTTTAGCCGTTTTTAGTTATCCAGTACGTTAGCAACCGCCAGTTCTAGACAATTGAATGACTTTGTTTAGTTCAATACTTTTTCTCCATAATAGGCGAATGTGCACCAGAATAGTAACTATCGAAGATTATATTTATAGAAAAGAGAAAATTATATCTGCAGCCACTTGAAGATCAGCTGCAGTAATATATCGTCTAGTCATGAAGACTTGAAAGGCTGTTAAGCATCCATTACAAGTTGCTTTTTGTAATTAAACATTATAGATAAGCTAACTTTTTTGTTTGCCAAATGTGGTCAATGCTTTCAACAACAACAACCAATACATGGGAACTGAGTATCTAATAGCAGTTTGAACGATTATTCGCAAGAGTCGTTCCATGAGCCATCCCCGTTTTTCATGCAGCTAGGCGAACTACTGGCTTAGTTAAGAATATTTCAGTTAGTCAAGAAACTTTGAAAATTTCTTCTATTTTGACACAGAAGATCCTCTTGGAATTTCATTTGGATTTTCCAATTCTTTCCTGCATAGTTTAAAGAATTTTATTTAAGAGTCCTTATCTGATATTTCTCTCGTGCTTTGACCTCGTTTGAAAAGATTCTTGCGATTTTTATATGTGGCTCTGGACAAGCGGTGCAGGTTCAATTTTCCCCTTCACTGAGAAATTGGACTGACAATGTCCATAGATTAGCTCAGGAAGGATTTTGTTTATAGTTCAAGTTCGGATGTTATGGTTTTCCTAATACAAAATACCTAAGTCGCCGTCAAATTATAAGACTTTGTTTTAGTTGTTGATAATTAGCTCCTTTGAAGATCATGATGTAACTTACACACTTAGTTCCTTGAACCCTTCATGAGATAAAGGGGGTCAACTTCTGCTACACGCCATCTTGATCAGTTTTTGTTCTGTTTCTGGAAATGGGTGTTAGCTCTCCCCATCTTTTTTCCCAGCTTTTGATATTCTTTTTTCACTGTTTCGCGCCAAGTTCTTCTTTGGCCCTCAGGTCTTCTGCTATATTGATTAAAAGGATCCCATTCAATTGCGTGTCTCGCAATAGAGTCTCTACCTCGCGCACCTTAGGTTATGCCACTTCCTTCTAAGAATTACGATGTCGATAGGTTTTTGACAAGTTCTCCGATGAAGTTCTTGGTTGGAGATGGAGTTTGGTCAACAAATTTTTCGGGTGCTTCAAAGACATCTTTTCCCAAAAGTTTGCCTCTTTTTTGTGACAGAGGCGGTCACTTTCCATGTCCTACACCCATATAATAGTACTGAGTTTACGTTCGAGCGGAACAGTCGCAGCTTGGCCTTGGCACTATTAACGTTGCTCCTCCAAACGTTTGATAGCATGCCGAAAGCAGCTTTTGCCAATCATCTTTTGAGGCAGTGACTCCCAGGTAGATAAAGTTATTAACCACTTCAAATTGCAACTTCAGCAGAGTAACCAGAAGTTTTAAGTAATTTGCTGATCATCCTTTTTTTCCATTCAACGGGAAAACTATCGTCATCCCATGTCTGCGTTATTAAGGGATATACCAGTTTCGCAGATATTTGTAGAGCTGATTGATAAATCTCAGCGGAAATCCTGCCTTAATCTACCATTTTTCTGTTTTTTAGGGATTTGATTGCAGATGTTATCTCGTCTAAGCTAGGTGGACAGGTGCAAATATAAGAACTTGTTGCTATGAATTGCTCATTTGGATTTGGAATCAGTACACTACCACCACACCGTTTAGATAGTTAAGCACGGAAGCAAGGTGTTCTTTCCATCTTCTGAGCTGAGCCTCATCCGTAAACAGCAGGATACCGTCTTGACGAGATGTCGTTTTCGAGATTTATTTCAGACCAATTCTCTGGTTGTAGATGGTGCTGCTTTCGCACTTGGAAGTTTCTTCCTCAGCCTGTTCTGCGAGAACATTTACGTGATGACTTTTGTCAGGCCTGACACTACGCCGGACACCTTTTCTTCTTGTGGGGCTGCTGCAAGTTGGTCTGATAGCATTTCTTTCTTCGATCTTTCTCCAAGCATCTGCAGAGAGCCATGTGCTGTGGTTTCTATTCCTTATCACCTATGACTATTCCGTTTGCGTTGCAAGAATCGACAAATCACTCTCTATTGACGTTCCGTTCTCCAACGCATGCCGATGCCCTGGTCACCCAAAACGTGCCTAATTGCTGTGCTGTCCTGATTCCCTATGTCTGCACTCGGGAAACCTCTACCATTAGCACTGAGTTGACTGTAAAATTAAGCCTTTGTGACGTCCTTCGCATCCTCAGTGGGGGCATATCACTGGATGATTGTGATTTTTCAATTTGCTCCGAAATCTGGCTGTCAGTATCCTGTCGTTGATGGGTTTCCAGGTAATAAGACTTTCAGGTGTCTTTGGAGTCATCGCCAGTCCTACAACGGAATAGTGGGAGCTTACACTTCAGAATTCTGTGTTGTAGTAAGCTTAAAGCAAGCTGCGTTCTACAATCAGAGGCTCATCATGAGTGCATGTGTTAGTGGTTAGTAGATTAAGTAAAGCTAACACAAGCACATAAATAAATAAAAATTAACAAAATTAAACAATAAACAAATTTAGACACAATATATTTAGTATAAAACAATTAAATAAGGTATTAATAACCCATACATAGACATTTACGAGAGTGGAACACTGGTTTTCAAGAGTAGAGCTTTTTTATGGTGAATTCACCTGACAGCTCTCAGCCATCTCACATTGATCAGTCCCAAGATATCTAAGTTGTACCGTAGGAACTCTTTCTCAAAACGAAGGAATCTGGCACTGTTGGGACCTTTTTCGCGGTTACCGAGGAGAGATTTAACATTCCAGAATCCAATCTTTGTCCTTGTTTGATAGCCAAAAGTCATCGTCGTCAAATCAGTCCTTGTCGGAGGCTGTAGTTGCGATTGTTTTCTTTACATGTGGGGGGTTGCCGACTCGCTACAAAATACCGGAAGGTGGGGTCCTTGTTAGGACAGCAGGCCGGGTAATCCGATGCCAGCAGCCCACTACGAAGAAACGAGCACTGCCGTGGTCCCGTAAAGGGTTAATCCACCACCATCTCTTTTTTAACACCCTGGCAAGTACTGAAAATCCTTACTGACCTCATCTCCAGCTATGCCAGAATAGCTCATGTAAGGTCTCTATCTTCCAGACTGTTAAGGAAATCATATTGTAAACAGCCCAAGAAACCTACGAGCTCCATTTATGATATAATGAAAAAATACAAATGCCGTTTAGAAATACATCCTCATTATTCTATCTCTTACATATACATACTTAACTGTTTTACAAATGGACGATTTCGTAATAAAAATATTTCAAAAACAAATTTATTTCATACCTTGATATTGCTTTTATACATTTTCCACTTAATTTAAGCCAATTTCATCCATCCACAAGCCAACACAAAGAATTCAAATCCAAACCAACAACAAAACACCGAACGTAACTTCTAACAAATACCAACAAAAAAAAAGTACCTCTCGAATTGTCATCACTGACAACATGCAGTCAATTTAAAATTATTCCCATCTTTCAAAAATTTTGTTTTCTCATTTTTTTATTTTTTTATTTGATGGAAATATATGTAGCTTCTATCCCGCAATACTATACAATCGGCTTTTTTCTATTTCAGTAATTCCGCATTCGTCCATTTTTAAAACTGCAAACTGCACAGATATAATTTTTCGTAGGCAACAATTCAATCGAATTGGCAATTTCCATCTGTCACTAGAATGGCTCTGTAAATCTTCGAAGAGCTTCCAGGAAAACCCAACCAAAACACAACAACGACAACGACTACACAACGCCCCATTGTGCATTGTGTGGTTTGAGTGCCTTTCTTTCTTTTTTTGTGATTTTCAAAACGGAAAGTGCACAGGGACTATGTGGAAGGAACTATGGGAAGCCCAATTGTGAAAGGTACAACTAACTGAAAGTATGTATAGAAGCACTGTTCTGAGAGCTTGGTGAGTTAAGGCGTGTTTGTCAATTGACAAACGGTTTTGGGATTCGTCTTTTTTTTCTGTCAATTTCGTTTTTTTTTTTTCTTGCTATTGCTATGATCTTTTTGTTGTTGGTATGTTTTTTTCCTCCTAAATATCGACTCAGCTAGAGCTGTGCAATCGTGCACGGTCGAACGAATGCAGCAGCATTATTTCATAAAGTCCGCACATCCGTGTCGGAATCACGTCCGCGTCCTATTCTCTGGACACTGGCCAACAACTAACAGTAGTCATGGGTATATCTTGTGTGGTGGCAGTTGCGCTATTATCATTGTGGATAGCTTGAGCTATGTTATAGCTACCTAGTGGCTTCAATGCAACTGCTTGGAACAGTGGCAGTATCATCAATTTCTAGTGATGCTGGCTGAATGTTTTGTTGAAAGTTGTTATGAATTCAAATGTGCGGGAGGATACAGATGAATTTTTCTATGCGACCGATGCCGACGACAACAACGATTGCGGACGGATGGAGATGGACAAGGTTTTTCCGTTTCTTTTTAACTGGATTCTTAGAGGGCACGTATTGTTATTGAAAAAAAAGAAGATATTTCCATAGGAATGTATAGATGTCTGTATGTATTTGGGAAAATTTGTCTTTTGAAAAAAAAAAATTCAAATAACGAATTCAAAGGTTTGAAGAAATCGATTTTTTGGCTGGAAAGGGAGAGCTGGTGAAGAGAAATCTGAAGAAGACGATAAAAAAAAACAAGAGATGCCGGACCGTAACGTTTGTCTGAAATTTGTGGTAGTAATTAAATCCGTAGTTTGAATTTTTCCAAATGAAAATAAAAAGCCATAGCCAGCACAGGAATTTTTCGCAATAGGGAAGTAATTTGAGAATTACACCATATTATTAACTAGGTTCCAAAAAGGGGAATTAAAGGAGTTTTAATTGTAATTAGGTTCACGACACTGCCCAAACAGTCTTATGTCGAATTCCTTACAACCAAATAATCGATTTTTTTCTAAACAAAATCGATTTTATTCTGTCAAAACAAATCTTGCATTTTCAGCAAGATTTCAAATCGATTTCACACACACTAACAAGATTTGACATTTCTCTGGAGTTGAGAGTACTTTGCGGCGGGTTTAACAAATGTTCTAAAGTGTTCGTCGGTCATTTAAATAGATTAAAAGCAAATAAATAATTAAAACTAATTTTAATTCATCAAAAATAGTGAATGGTCAGTTAGAAGTTATAAAAATATCAACTAACTTCGATTCAAAGTGCCCAAAGTCAATTAAAGATATAAATCGCGCGCTCGCCGATGTGTTTCTCGAATGATGTGTTTCTTGGATGAATTTGGGTTGTTTTTTTTACTTTAATGGCCACATAACTATTTTCTGTTTATTTTTGCAACTTTTCCTGGAAATGTATATGTTTTTAATCTAACAAAATGACGCGAAAAACTGAATGCACTTTGGAATATTTGTAACAAATTTGTATGCGCATAGTTTGTTTACTTTTTTGCCTCAAAGCTACTGTCAAATGACACACACACAATCCCACACGAAAAATTTGATTTTTTGTGTGTTCCTTACAACCAACAAAAAAAATCGATTTGAAATTGTTGTAAGGAATTCGACATTAGATAGAGACTTCTGGATATCCCAGAATTTTCGATAAAATAGTGCTTCTTAGATTAATTGTTGGTTGAACAAAATGGAAGGTACGACATGCAGCAAAGGCCTGAATTGCATAGAAACTACCCTATAGCATACATGGAAGCATTTTTTCGTTATGAAAGTTGCAGGAAAACGAGACCACTATTGCCCATGGATGGCACTGTATTGGTATCGATCGAGGATCAGTGACACAAACAGCCAAAAAGTTAAAATAGTTTAAATATTTCAAAAATTTTGCATCAGCTAATGATAAAGGATATGCGTCAATAGATGAATGGATGAATGAATTAGTTAGGGTAAGTGCACTGAGACCTTAAGATCTATTGTGCCCCATCACTAGAGCTTGATAAGGTATTTCATTCCACATCTCATCCTCTAAATCTGTTTCTTTGAGGAACTTGAGAATTTGGAGTTCTTTAAGAGAGCATAGTTCTCCTCTATCTGGTGATTACCCAGGTGCCTTTGTCTTTGATGCACAAGTGCGTCACATTTACCTAGTATCTGGTCCGGCGTATCCTCGCAGAAGTTTGGCCTGCCTCAGCTTATGGAGTTCCTTCCAGATTTTTGATCTTTTTGCCCCTCTGCTGTTCTGATTTTGTTCTTTATCATGTCCACAGTTCATTTACTACAAGACTCCACAGTAAGGGTGATAGAACCCCACCCTGTGGACAGCCTCTTGTTGTGATAACTTTCTGGATGCTATGTCCTGCATATGCTTCCGCAGTTCTCGTGCCTAGCATTCCGCTTATCCATCTGATTATAGTCATGGGTACACATTTCATTAGCAAAACCCTGTTAACGGCTACTTGTGAGGTGTTGTCAAAAGCGCCCTCAATATCCAGGAACGCACATAAGGTTGTTTCTTTAGAGTCTAAGGCGATTCGTAAGGTGTTTGTGCGTTCATACAGTGCGGTTTCTGTAGATCTTCCTGCTCTGTAAGCATACTGACGATGGTTTAAAGGCTTGTTTATTAATATGTACTTCTGATCAATTGAAGTTATCAATTACCTTTTCTAAAGTCTTCAGTTAGACACATATCAAACTATTTGGCCTGAACGACTTTAGAGGTGTTGTATCTGTTGTAGGACGTAGTACCTCGTGGCTTGATGGTTAGTGCGTAGGACTGTCATGCCGAAGTTGTGGGTTCGATTCCCAGCCGTGCCACCTAAAAACAGAAATGTTTTATTCGAGGTACTGCCTCTTGCGAGGAACTGACAAATCCCCCAAGATTATACTTGTCATGAAAAAGTGCTTCTCATTCAGCCGTTCGGACTCGCCAAAAAACTGTAGGTCCCCTCCATTCCTGCCAACAAACACACACACAGGAATGGTTGTGAGTTGTAAGTCACTAGGCCCTGGTTCTCCATGAGATGTTGCGCCACCCAATTTATTTATTATTTTTATCTGTTGCAGGACGGGAAATGGAACTGATAGCCCAGTCAAAATACGAGTATCACCTCCACATTTGAACAGGTCCTCTAGTAAACCATCAAAACATGTAGCCTTTTAGTTCCACTGGAAATGCAGCTTGACTACATTTAATATTCCCACTGCTTCATTGAAGTGCCGGTTTTACAATCTTAAAATCAGCAGCGTTTTGCCTTGCTTCATTTATAAAACCTCTATTTATTGTTTCGATAGCGAGGCTATGTGAGCTTTTTCAGCTGGTAGACTTCGTTTGTCTTCTTCCTGCTACGCAGGGCCTTTTCATTAGCAGATGAACTGGCTTACAATTGCCTGGAATGTCACTGTCTCCAAAGTGATTTTACACTGCAGAGTAAAGTCAATTGGAAGCAGACAACAGTCTCTTTATATTGGTGGTGCATGGCTCTATAAGGGTTCACAAACTAGTCTGGCATTGAGGAACCCTATAACAATAAAAACATTTTCAAATGGAAGAGATTGAAGTCGGCGGTGCTGGTTGACACTTAACTTAACACCTTCCGGGCTGGCCCGGTGGGAAATAACGCCTTAGTTGGCAGGTGTCCACCTTAAGCTCGCCCTAATCTTGTCTCGGCGTCGGCACCCAACAAAGGTGAATGTTAAGCTGCTGCGCCATCTCTAGCTGAAATGAACGGCAATTTAAGGTTGTTATAGAGTTAGTAAAGACTGATTTCAGGGGTCTAATAGCTGCTGCTGCCTATCTGAGAAGATCCGGACATCTGTGGTTGATATCACGTTTGCTTTCAGCCAACATAAAACTTCTTTAATCCCCATAAGTTCCGCTTGATACACGCAACAATGATTAGGAAGATGGAAGAATAGGCTTAAATTCAGTTTTTCTGAGTACAGACCTGCCTCCACCATCAGTTTTCGATCCATCTGTGTAGAAATATATCGATTCATCTTCAAAGAAAGCCATACCCTCCCAATGAGCTCCCAGAAAGGATGGTTACTTGAATTTTGTTTTGCCGAACTGTAGTTTTCGAATGTTGTGCATTGTTGGAAGCTTTTTGGCGAATGGCTATACTGGCAACCACCTGTTTGCTGAAAATATTGAAAGGAGTCAGATAAAGCAGAACGTCTAGAGCAGCAAAGGATGTTGTACGAAGTGCTCCATTTATGCGGACACAGGCTAAGCTACGGACTTTGATTAGTTTTTCTCAGTTTACCGCTTTGTTTAAACTCCACCATACTGCCACACCGTAATTGAAGTGAAGCATTGTATATGTAAGCTTATAGCTAATAAGTGATATGAGGTTAAAAGCCTCATTTATTTCCAAGGGAGAACAGTACCACTATGGCCTTTTTGATTCATTTTTATGCATTAGGTAGCATTTTATGAAAAATAAGACTCAAACATTTTGTTTGATCAGTGAATGTTAGTGAAGTGCTTTTAATTAAAAAGGGGATCTTCATGAGTGATTTATTTTTCCTTAAGAATAGAACAAGTTCTGTTATATGAGAGCTGAATCCCAGATCACACATTGGTAAGCTTATTTAAAACGTTTTGTAGGAGTTCTCTTAAAATAGTAGGATGTTTTCCAAATCTCCTCCGCATAGGCAATCACTTTGTAACCCTCCTCATCCAGGCATTTCAACAGCTCAAATACTACCAAATTCCATCGAAGGGGAGATAAGACACCACCTTGTGGCCGGTGTGCGTACTTCAACTGATATACCTTCTAGCAGAAAAGCCCCCCAGTTTTGAATTGATAACGCTGCTTATTTACTTATCCGGCTCCCGATCCATGAAGGAGCTCTGCCTGAGATATTGCGGTTTTCTATCGGTTGCAGTCCCTTGCACGCTCCCTCCAGTCGTCGAGACCAAGCGCTCTTGCGTCTGTGACCGCCTGGTCCCTATAGTAGAGGTTTGGTCTTCCTGGTCGTCTCGAACCTGGGGGCTGGGATTCGAAGATTTTCTTGGCTGGAGCGTTGTTGTCCATTCGCTCGATGTGACCGAGCCAGTGCAGTCGACGTGTTTTAACTCTTTGGACTACATGCACATCTTGGTACAGCTCCTAC
Source organism: Dasysyrphus tricinctus (assembly GCA_963921185.1). NCBI lineage: Eukaryota > Metazoa > Arthropoda > Insecta > Diptera > Syrphidae > Dasysyrphus > Dasysyrphus tricinctus. The sequence continues at coordinate 207,536,391 of OY992531.1, read as the reverse complement.
AATTCACGATTGAATCTTCTCCTCCAATCGCCCTCTTCGCGTATAGGACCAAATATCCGCCGAAGAATTTTTCTCTCGAAAGTGCCCAGTATCAATTCCCCTATTTTACTCATCGTCCAGCACTCGGCCCCGTAGAGTAGAACTGGTTAAATTAGCGTTTTGTATAGCGTGTACTTTGTTTTTCGAGAAAAGAGTTTTGAACCCATTTGTTTGGCCAAACCGAAGTAGCAGCCGTTCGCTAGGGTAATTCTTCGTCGGATTTCCATTAAGGTGTCGATCGTGGAATTGATGTTTGTTCTGAGGTAGGTGAACTCCTTGACTACTTCGAAATTAATAACCCTGCAAGTCAGCATTTGGCCAAGCGAATCATTTACCTCCAAGGATGTCAGTTAAGGTGCAATTACAGATCTGGGGACATTGTTAAAAGCGCCTTCTATATCTAGGAAAGATACCAGAGTGTACTGTTTATGGTAGGGGGCATACCAATTTCCCTTTGTAATAAGCATGTGAAGCAGCAGAAAAATACTATGGGTCTATGCTTGCTCGTAAATGGGTATCGATCGATCGTTCAAAAGTTTTAGAAAGGAATGATGACAGACTAATAGGTCTGCGATCTTTCGAGTTTACTATAGGAGCATTTGCCGGCTTTAGGTATACATACAACCTTAACTCTCTTCATAATAGGGAAATGTGGACTCACTGGCTTCACAACTGGCTACAAAAAAAGCAAGACAGTTGACGAGCCAGTTGCTCAGAATAGTATGTGTTAGTTGAAAAAAATATGAGTATATTGCAACTGACTAGCCAGTACTGGCTCCTGTAGCCTCCGGGTTAAGGAGCTAGTTCGAATAATCTGTAGTTATTGTCTGGAAAAACACGTCGGACAGCAGCTTGCCGTACCACCGCCACCGTGTGGGAAATCTCACGTGCCACTGAGACTGAGAGGGTCATGTTAGACAGCTTTTCGCCCCACTGACGAGAGACAAAAATGGGTTTGGAATTGAAAGGTTTGAGGATGACTGTCTTTCCTTTCTAACTTTAGCCTTGAAGTCATTGAGCACAGTATTTGACTTCGTACTCCAGATAGGCTTCATAAGTCTTCTTAATATCGCCTACAAGATCTTCTCTGCCGTATAAGACGCTTATCATCCCGGCCCTGATGTATGATGCAGAGGCATGGACACTGGAAACGGTGGATGAGAACACGTTAGGCTGTTTTGAAAGGAAAATTCTCCGGGTGATTTTTGGTCCCGTCTGCATAGATGGGGAATGGAGAAGAAGATACAACAATGTTCCTCTCAGTCTCAGTGGTGCGGGTTGTACAGCAACACCGACCTAGCCAGAGAAGTGAAAATGAAAAGCCAACGACTGAGATGGCTGGGTCACTTAGAGCGAATAGACACCAATGCTCCGGCCCGCAAAGTCTTTGAATCCAACCCTGTGGGACAGCGCAGTAGAGGTGGACAGCGTTAAAGGAGGCGCACGCAAGTGGTAGAGGACCTTAACCAACTTGCGAAACTGGAGACAGCTAGCTAGAAACCGAGCCGGCTGGAAGAAGCTTGTTGGTTGAGGCCCTGGTCCACCCCGGACTGTAGCGCCACCTTAAGTAAGTAAGTTCGTATTAATATTACAAACAAACTTTGTTACTGTTTTAATTTTTCATATTTTTCTATCAGATGATATGCATAAGACTGAGACCTTAACTCTAAAAAAATGTATTTGTTGAGTTGTGCCAGTTTTATTCCAAACCAGCTCTGTATATGGAGTTTGCCAATTGTAACGTTAATCTGCCGTTAAATTTATGATAACTTTCATGAACTACAATGTGTCAAAAATTATGCCTTAAATGTGAAGAACCTAAGGAAACATTAAGTCTCATTTTCCTACTAAATCACTAAAGCCTGTTGATAATCTACCATGCTACCGTCACTATATAAAACCTTCAATAAAGTATTTATGAGCAATTTGCCACAACCCATACTGAGGAATTTTATCGTTTATGACTTCATTTTCCTCTTTTTTTGCTTAACTCAAATATTATTCTCTTTTGTTTTTTGTTTAATTTTTTAAATTGCATAAGCTTCCCCTTGTCATCTCCATCGTTGATGGTCTCAATGGTGATTAGTTCGAAACAATCAATGGGATTCAATATTTCGATTGCAATGGGGTTTCCGGGAATGCCAATCTAGTTTCATTTTTTTGTATATGACAACAACAAAAAATACAACAAATTTATTACATATACGAGTACTGTTTCTCTGTTTATCTGGTTAAAACCATTCCCTATCTACATATATAGCGTTTATCTGACATGTGAATGGTGAAATTGGAACTTTTTCAAGCTATTTGTCAATCATATTTGTTTTTTTTTTTGTTGATTTTATGTAGACCCGCAGACTATCCTCTTTAATGCTGGGCGTATAATGAAGCCGATACATGGGTTTTAAAAAAAATATAAACGAACACGACAAGCAACTGTCAAAATGTTGCAATGCCACCGCGCTGACATATATTTTCCATAATCATCCTTCCATCCTCATTCTCACCATCATTATCACCATCCGATGGTCTCATCATCATGATGGTTCTCCTCATCATCGAATTCCCCCTTTTTGAATATTGGCATCGAAAAATTTGTTTTTGCTGATATGGTTAGCTTCTTCGTCGCTCTGATGGGTTTTGTATCATGGGCGGAATGTACAAACATATCTCGATAGCTCAATTAAGGCGAACTGAATACTTTTAAGGTGCACATTTATTTGAGAGTAAATACACTTCGAGCAACTCTCGAGAGTATAACTCTCAAGTGGACACAGTCATAAGATTAGCTCACACAGGGGTATAAAGTTGTTCTGAGCCGAAAGCTTTCTAGTGAAAGTACTCCCAAATGGAATCGCACCCTTAGGTGCGTATCCATTTGAGAGTAAAAAATACTGTGAGCAACTCCCAAGCAGCTCTCGAGAATAAAACTTGCAAGTGAAAACAGTCAGGAAATTATCTCACAGAGGAGTATACAGTTATCCTAGAGTCACTCTCGAGAGCTTTGTAGTGAAATAACTCTCAAATGGAAACGTACCTTAAAGTGTGTATCCATTTAAGAATACGAAAAAACTGGGAGCAACTCTCAAGTAGCTCTCGAGAGAAAACCTCACAAGTGAACACAGTCTTGAAATTAGATAGGTAGACACCTATCCGAGAGCTACTATCGAGAGTTTTGTAATGAAAGTACTCTCACGTGGAAACGCACCTTTAAGTAAGCGGATTTCCTTCAGTTTTGATACGTAAAGGTGCTTTTCCATTGAGAGTTTTTTCATTGTGAATCTCGATTGTAGTTCTTTGATATCTGTTTACCCCTCTGTGAGCTGATTTCATGACCATTTCGATTTGCGAGTTTTACTCTCGAGAGCTGCTTGAGAGTTACTCGCAGTCTTTTTACTCTCAAATGGATACGCACCTTAGCACATCCCTGTGGAGAAAAAAGCAGATGCCCCTAAATCCATCCCTGTTTTGAAAAATCTAGTGGTGCGTTTGATATTTTGCGCGCCTCTTGGCACATCCGCCTTCAAAAAAAGAAAAAAAAAACGACACTTCTTTATTCACAACGATGTAAAGATACCACTTCAGTGAAAGGGAAATGGTATCGAATTCGAGAGAGGGAAAAGAGAGCTCATCATGATGGAGCTGAAGGAGGTTATACATAAGTTCAAGTACCTACCTACCAATCGAAAAGGAAAGCCAAATTATGCGGGCAAAGTATCAAACCAATGAAGGTAGTTAAGTTACTCTTCTCTATACAAGGAAGATATTTTGTCCGATTGCCTTCGAAACGCGTGAAGAAAAGTACATCTACAAATTGAACCAACTCAAAAAAAACACGATAAAAAAAAAGATGATAAATAAGAAGCAGAAGAAAAAACGAATATAATTGATCAAAGGAAGTGAACTTTTGAGTTAAGTGAAGCAAAAAAAAGTTAAAAAAAAGTTAAAAAAAGAAGATTTCGTGGTAGAAATAAGAATACCTACTGATTAATGGCAAATATGTGTTGTCAAGGGAAGGAGGTATATATAACGTATGTTCATGTTGTCTAGGGTAAATTATTATCTTATTGAACTTTTAACAATTTCTAGAAAAGAAAACAACACCAAGGTATGTTGCCATAAACAAGCATTCAGGCAGGATAAAAGTTTTCACCTTATAAATTTGAATTAAGGATTTATGTATCTTACAAATTGTATGTTGGAATGGGACAAAAACATATGTGTACTGCGTTATGGTTAGATAACTTGAAAGAACTTTGATTAGAAGCTTATGATCAAAAACACGCATCCTGATTGGGTTTTATTTTTATTCTCGGAAAAAATTGAAGAAAAAGTGAGGATTACAAACTTTGTTAGAAAATGTCAAAGAATTTAAACTTAAGATTTTGAAATTAGTCGTTATCTGGCAAAAGTTTAAAATACAAATTTATCTAGATTTATAGCTCCGCATACCTTCATACATCCTATAAAGGTAGGAATTTATCAATATTTCTAAAAGCTTTATACGTGTACTTTTGGAGTATGAGAAAACTGAATTAAATTAGGATAAATTGGTGAAATTTGTATTTTTAACAGGGAAATTATTTTAACTAAACATTTGACTAGAAAGTCTAGGAGTGTTATGAAATTTGGCAATGTTCAAACATTTTTTTTAATTTTATTATTTATTTGTTATTATGAATAATTATTTATGCTGCTTCCAATCCATGCAGCGTCACAGCCTGAGATACGGCAGCCTTCCTACGATTCCGAGCACGATGCTTCCAATCATCTCGAACAAGCTTTCTGGTATTCATAATGGCTAGATCCTTAAACTGGAAGTTCGGTCTTCTTCGTTCTCTAGAACGTGGGGGCTGAGATTCCATTTGATCGATGTGGCCGAGCCAATGTAGTCAACATATTTTATTTTTCCAAACAATATCCACACCTTGATACAGCTCATAGAGTTCGCAGTTTTATCTTCTCCTCAATTCACTCTCCTCACAAACATCTGTCGAAGAGTTTGTAATTCGAAAGAGCCCAGTATCAGCTATCCCTTTCGGCCTCTTGGTAACGGTCGATGATGTTGATATTGGAACGGGCCTGTTAAAAATAGTACCTTCAGTTTTAACGCCTGCCCTGTGCAGTATTTGCTCCCGAACGCGATTGAATAAATCACATGATAGCGCACCTCCTTGCTGAAACCATGTGCATGTTTGGAAAAGTTCGAAAGAGCTTTTGCCTAGTTGCACATTGCATCGCGTATTTGCCAAAGTTACGTCACACAACTGGATCAGTTTGCTGGGAATCTCAAGTTCAGTCATCACCCTATAGAGCTTCTGATGACGAATGCTATTATAAGCGGTTTTGTGAGTCTCGATTTGAAACCAAAACTCGCTGGTCTGTCTGCCCGGAAGCCACACTAGAACTTGCCGATTAAAGTGTTACAGAACGGCTTAAGACGCTCACACAAAACGTTGGATAGGATCTTGCGAGCGACGTTTATCAGGGGTATGCCTCGATAATTCTTGCAGGACATAAGATCGCCTTTTTTGTAGATGAGGCATACGGAACTGATAGACCAGTCATCGGGCATGCTTCTACCCAAACTTTGTTCTCTCACAGTAAACTATCAGATCCGGCAGCCTTATTGTTCTTGATATTGCTTACCGCTAAGTCTGCCTCATCTAAGTGGTTGGTGTTACTGGGTGTTCATTGACTGGAAGTGGGTTTGCTTCTCGTCCTATTTCTCACTCAACTGATGCCCACTCAGCAGCTGCTGGAAATGCTGCTTGAATACATCTAATGTCACCTGTGCTTCAGTGACTAGGTTACCATCGCTGTCTCGGTAAGGTGTATCAGCTTGGCAAAGTTACCAAAACTCGATAGGGCACGGTACAGCTCATCCCTAGTCAACGCTGTTCTAAAATAAATAAATAAATTTGGAGGTGCGACAGCTCGAGGAGAACCAGGGCCTAGTGACATACAACTCTGAACCATTCCTGTGTGCGTGTTATTAGCAGGAATGAAGGGAACCTACTATTTTTTTACTAGTCCCATCGGCTAGATAAGAAGCACTTGTTCATGACAACAGATAATCTTGGAGGATTTGTGAATTCTTCGGATGAGGCAATATTTCGAAAATAAATTGTTTTTAGGTGGTAACACCTGGCAATGGAACCCATACCTTCGGCTGAACAGTTCAACGCACTTACTATCATGGGACAAGGTACGGTGTCCTAAGCTGCTTTAAAATCGATGAAAAGATGGTTTGTATCGATTATAAATTCTTGATCGACTTGATCGTTTGTAGACTTTCCTTTCCTCAAACCACACTAATAACGGCCAATCAGTTCGTCTTTAAATGGCTGCAGGCATTCACAGAATACGTTTGACACTTGACAGAATCTTGTAGGCGATATTTATAAAACTAATGCTTCTATAGTTGGTGCAGAGTGGGTGATCACCTTTTTTGTGGATCGCGCAGATGATGTTATGGTTCCACTAGTAGGGCATACTTCCTACGATCTTATTTTTATTAACGAGTTGGCGTATATGCTCCTAACCAGATTATCTCCAGTTTCGTCTGTTGACTACGGCACTGGCTGCTTTGTTCGATCTTAGCCTTGCAATAGCTATCATCAAGGTCGGGCGGGCGAAACTCCAGACTATCAGCCAAATTGACTTGACCGGGCTGCTCGTTCGTGGGATGGTATTTACGTCCTTAGTGAATGAAATTGTTTTCTTTTTGACTTTTCTGTAGAAATTTCACACCTGATTTCGACTAAAGCATCTTTGAATCTCCTCAACTTATGCTACTCATGATCTTTTTTCTGAGCAAACGTGTTTCGTCCCTTCTTTTGTCAACGTAGAACTGCTGATAGGAGCCTTTGTCTACCTTTGCTGCTACGAACTGTATACCTCCGTTTTAAGCTTTGTTTTTCTGGGTATATTTGGAGTCAAACCAGGGGTTCCTCGGTCGTGGCTATGATAATCCTATAACATCTCTTCTGCAGCATTCCTTATGGCTTGTTGGCATTGCTGCCAGAAATATTCTGGGCCCATCTCATTAGTATTGGGGTTTCTCATTCATAAGCTTTAGGGATACTTGGTCGAAATAGGTTATGGCGGTCTCTTCCGATTGCAGTCTTCCAATTTTGAGTTTTCTCTTCATGGTTGATGTTCGCCTAAGAGCTTCCATGGATATTAATACGTGCAGTTGGGCACCGATCACGTAGTGATCCGAGTCAATGTTAGCTAATATGTACGTACGTACGCCCAGTATGCTACAAGAGTGCTTTCCCTCAATGACAACACTATCAATTTGGTTGCAGGTTCGATCATCGAGGGATCATCAACACTCAACACCATGTTCTTTCTTGCTACGAAATCGATAAGCCAGAGCCCGTTTCGGGAAGTGATGTCGTGATGTCGAGGCTATATTTTTACTTGAGGTATTGCTCATAAGTTTTGGCAATGAGCTCGTATGTAGAACCTTTCTTGGTGGTTTCATCATTTATTTCTCTTCCATAGAGGCATGTGCATTGAGGCTCAAGTAATGAAATTTGACGTTGATGTGGACTGTCGTCACCCTCTAGCCGACATCACGAGAACATAAAACATTTTGCCTAAGTTTACCTCTGACAGCAAATCCACACCCAAACAAGCACTTCTTACCATTGAAGGCGTTTTTCTTATTTAATTCAGAATAGACCTCTGCACAGAGTCCGAGCATGATCTTCATCTGAAAAAGTGTGTTCTGAGCGCTCTGAGCTAAAAAAAACGCAATTCTTTGATTGACAGTTCAGGCTCTGCTCTGACCTAGAAAAAAACGCCTCGAGTAGACACTTCTCATAATAAAAAGAAAAGGCTTCTATCTTCCTCTCACCCGCATCTCCTGGAGAATTGTTAAATCTGTAATTGGTGAAAGCATCAGCAAGCTGTTCGTCATTGAAGTATGTTCGGTAAAGTGTACGCTCGTTCTCCATGTACATACCGTATGCCATTGCCAATTTGTCCTTTGTAGTGAGTGGGGTGCTCGTCAACATTATCAATCCGTTCACTCGAGGCTTGTACTTGTGTTTTCACTACGATTAGGTTTTCCTTTCATAGACGTCTTGTTAGGCCTGAGACCTAAGGTATGGTTCTTCAGAGCGATATCTGTGCTTTTGCTCTTACTTCCTAAGAAGATAGCTCAGGTGTCACAGATCTAGATCCAACTTTCATCATCAATTTTGGCAATCCAGTGGGCACCACTAGGAGGCGACGATACGATTTCTCTGACAAGAGAGAATAATATTAGCAAAAGAATGGGTGATTGAAGATGAATTACAACTTTTGGTTTAAACTCGGGCGCCATTTTGATGTTAAAAAAAATTAGTGTCAGTTGTCACAGTCCGCAAACGGTCGTCGTAAGTTCACCTTTAGGCTATCCAGCGTTCAGCTCTAGGAGGTGAAGATACGATTTTCCTGATGAAAAAGAAAAACATTTGTCAAAGGATTGGGAACTCACGACGAAATACAACTTTAGGTTTTAACTTGGGCGCCATTTTCATATATTTTTTTTAATAAAGCAGCTTACATTTCATATATTTGAAGATGAACATGAATATTGCCGTAGAAAACGCGTCCTAGTAGTGTCTTCATTTACCCAATCTTAATAAATTGCCCACCTCTAAGTTTACCAAGTTCCAGTGCAATCACAAAAATCACTACGCATTGAAATAGTTTATTTTTCTTTTTAAATTTAAATTTTCTTGAATACAAATATATTAGACGGAGAGCTAGCGACCGATTTACTCACCTCATTTTAGCAAGGCTAAAACTTTGGTCATAGAAAGATTGAGGCCCGACAATTATAAAAATGCCCGTCTTACACTCCGGTACCCTCCATGAGGCCTTAAGTTTAAGGCTTGAAGCTGTAAAAAAAAAGTGCCCATTCACCTCATTTTAGCAAGGCTCATCTTTTAATATATCGTTCATTGATTCAATATATACACGAAAATAACAATGTAAGACGTTTTAGCCCTCCATGACATGCTGTAAGACGCTCGTGTATATGTAAAAAAAATGACCTCATTCACCTCATTTTAGCAAGGCTGGTATTTACACATAATTAAGATGACATATAAACAAACACACATTTCAAGTGTAAGACGTTTTTTCGGTCAATAACCCTCCGTAAGACGCTGAAAACTAAATTTCGTTTAAGTCAAGATAGCCCAGTAAAAATAGATTTTTTCAAGGAAAAAAATTGTAACAGGCTGATTTTTGGTATACACGTTGAGATTGGCGTTACTTATAACCTGTTAAAAGTCCTCAAACATCCAATGCCCGCTAGTCCCGTTAGGGGGGTCGAAGGTCACGAAAATGGGTTTTTGCTAAATATATCGAATATATTAATGTCCAACCCCAGTCTTCTGACTTCATACCTTTGTGCCCAAGCCAAGTTTGAACTTGAAGGTATACCGTATATATAAATGTTATTAAGCAGCACCAAAAGTTGGAGGAAGGGAAGATAATTGCACAGCTTTATTAAGCATTGTCAATCTGATAAATGTTGAATACCTTAGAGCAGTGCGACCCCTTTGTTAGTTAAAACATTCTGGCGACCCCCACATTCATAATAATACTTTGTCAGTTATTTGAAAAGTGACATGAATCGAGCCCATCAAATTCTTTGTCAAACAGAGCTCAGATGGTTGTCAAAAGGTAAGGTATTTTTAGATTTATAGCCCACAGCAGATTTTGGGTGTGATTATAACAAAAAAAGAAGTATAGGCATCGAAAACTTCATTAAAGGCTATTCAAAACATCGAAGTCTTGTTATCTACAACCGGGGCCTTAGTGATAAAACAGTGAATCGAAAAAAAAAAATATGAATGCAACTTCAAGGGTAATCGTGTTAGGCGAAATTGAGTTTCATCCCTCCCTAGATAAGCTCCTCGGATCCCATATCACGGAATCAGAGATCATTTGAGTATAGTTCACCCTGCCAGACTGTTAAAAAAAACGTTTTTCACTTAGAATTCTAAATTTTGTAAACGGTTTGGAAGGGCGAACTAAACACTCAAATGGTCTCAGATTCCGTGATATGTGATCCGTGGAGCTTATCTAGGGAAGGGTGAAAATCAACTTCGGCTAACATGATTACCCTCGAAATTGCATTCAAACTTCAGTTTTTGCTATCACTCACACCCGAAATGTGCTGTGGGCTCCCGGTCTAGTTAAAACGAGTTCTGGAATTAAAAGCTCAATAATTGATGTTTGTACACGATTCAAAATCGGAATAGTCAAATCATTTATCTGTCCGTCTGTGTAATTTCTTGCTGATCTTTTTGCCCATTTAAGCATCTTGATACAACTCCAAGGGAAACAAGAAAACATTTTGACTGCAAAAGACAAAACCAGAGGATTCCTCGCAAAACTTCGTTTGCGTTCACAGAATTTGCAAAAAAAAAAGTATGATTTTTTTCCCTAGGTTCAGAAAATTCTCGACGAAATTTTATCATGACATTAAGCGCTCACATTTCTCTCACGAGAGTTTGCATAATTAGGAGAAAAAACTATTAAGGAACTCTCCAGAACTCTATTCTGAAGGTGGAAATGGACAGAGATAGATACTAAATCCTTTTTTGAATATATCATTTCATCTGGCCGATTTTTCAGATGAAATGATGTATGCTCTGAATTCAATGTAAAAACCATTGATAATTTCTGGAAAAAGAGGCTTTAACATTATTAGTGCCGTTCACCACTTCATACCTACATATATGTGAACTCACGTTATTTTCCTTCAATAGGAAAATGCTTTAACTGATAAAACCTCAAAGATACAACCAAGTTTTGAACATTTAATAAAAGAAAACCTTTTTTAGTACCTTGTACCTAATGGCTTGCGACCGCGACCCCCCTTATTATTCTTGGCGACCCCCTAGGGGGTCGCGACCCACAGTTTGAAAAACACTGCCTTAGAGCTTAGAGTATCGATGGAATCCACTTCTGCTGGTGCTTTGTAAAATGCAAGGAGTAGGTATATTTAAGCCGTTTTCGGAATTAATATTATGAGAACAATTGGGTTTGGCAAATATTTCTCCATATTTCATTAGATATTCACTTTTTTAAAATAGTTTGAAGAATTTTAGTTTGGCTTTTTTTTTAATGTTATGATGTAACACAGCGTGAGCATTTAGGAAAAGTGGAGAGGGTGTAATAAGAGATGCCGATGCACGTTGATCTTGAATGCTTGTACATCACAATGAAGGGGAAAAATCGAGTTTGGCAAAGCATTCCACATCCGAGTAGTACGGCTCAAGAACGAACCTCTATATTTGACAGTACGTACGAAGTTTGGCTAAAGGGTAAACTGATGAGCATTCATAGCTTGACGAGTGTTAATTGCTTCAGAGGGGGAATGCAACTGGCTATTTCATCTGAGCATTGTTGGTAGAAAAAACGATAGAACAGTGTGAGACAGGAGACATTACGATGGTGTTCTAGCGAAACAAAAGTTTCCGTAATGTTTGAATCACCTATAAATTTTGGCTTTAATGTAGGTATAAAGCCGAAGTTGAATCTTGTAAATGAATGCAAACATAGAAATTTGACTTGACATTTTGGGTATATGAGTAAGCTTTGCGACGAATATACCTTTGTTTCAGCTAAACCATTGCCAGGTTTTTTGAAATAAATTTTCTTGTCAGGAAGAGCTCTTGCTATCAGTATCGCCAGCAAGTCAACATCTTCGCCAACAACAATAGCAGTGCGCATTTTGGATTGCTCTTTAGCTGTTTCGATAATCAAAACATCGGCATCGTCCAGCCTCGTAGAAATATTCGCTGCCTCAAATATCTCCGAAATCATAGCAATTAAACTACTTTTGTTGTTTGCATTCACAAGAAATTGTTGTTGAGAAGGTGGAACCATCATTGATGCATCAAATAAAATATCCACTGATAATGGAGCTGATCTACACCGACGACGATGCTCAGTGATCCTTGTAACCATCAAAAACAACCATAACTTTTTTTCCAGAACGTTTTTGAACATAACTAATATAGTTATTGCAAACCGGCTCCAAGCAACACGATGCAGCAAAAATCCTCCATCTATGATGTATTTATATCAAATTGTTATAATCAATGTCATCTTCAACTGGCTGTAAAAAATCATACAATGCAGATTTTTTATATTATTTTAATGAAAAATTAATTTAAAACCACACATTCATAAATCCAGCGTTGTGGAAAAGGCCTCCTGAGGATACCACAATAAAAAAATGCACAAAGCGCTCGACCATTCTGGTGGTATGGAAGAAAAAGCATTCTTTTGAAATACTGTGAGTCTTTGAAGTACTGTAACTTTGTAACGGTTAATGCTAAGAATAATTTGATGTATATGTTTTCTGTCGGAAATTACCTCAGCTACATGTTTGTAGAACAATTTTTTCTTCTAAAACTTACCGTTTTCGATATATTTAGCAAAAACCCATTTTCGTGACCTTTGACCCCCCTAACGGGATTAGCGGGCATTTGATGTTTGAGGTCTTTTAACAGGTTATAAGTAACGCCAATCTCAACGTGTATACCAAAAATCAGCCTGTTACAATTTTTTTCCTTGAAAAAAATTATTTTTACTGGGCTATCCTGACTTAAACGAAATTTAGTTTTCAGCGTCTTACGGAGGGTTATTGACCGAAAAAACGTCTTACACTTGAAATGTGTGTTTGTTTATATGTCATCTTAATTATGTGTAAATACCAGCCTTGCTAAAATGAGGTGAATGAGGTCATTTTTTTTACATATACACGAGCGTCTTACAGCATGTCATGGAGGGCTAAAACGTCTTACATTGTTATTTTCGTGTATATATTGAATCAATGAACGATATATTAAAAGATGAGCCTTGCTAAAATGAGGTGAATGGGCACTTTTTTTTTACAACTACAAGCCTTAAACTTAAGGCCTCATGGAGGGTACCGGAGTGTAAGACGGGCATTTTTATAATTGTCGGGCCTCAATCTTTCTATGACCAAAGTTTTAGCCTTGCTAAAATGAGGTGAGTAAATCGGTCGCTAGCTCTTGGTCTATATGCAGTCTTCAAAAACTCAAAGCTTCAAGTCATACAGCATATAGACTATACAAAAACCATAAAATCTAAAAAAAAATCAACTTAACAAGAAACAAGTCAACAATATTTTCTTAATTAACAGCCAATCACTTAAAAACAAACAACTTAAAAAAACATATTAAAAACATCAAAGTAAACCAGCCAGCGCAGCGCATACTTTCAATTAACTCTTTCACTTGCAGTCTGTCAATTTGCATCTTGCAAACTTTACGACAGGTGATTGGAAATTAATATGAAGTGTAAACATTAGCAGCGGTGGTGTGGCGACAGCAAGCATTCTGCAACAACCAAGGAGACATGCTTTCAATACCAACTTTAATGATTGTCGACACTACGACAACACTCTCTTGCTTGTGCCTTCCTAATTAATAACCATCATTCAAGACCATTTTCCCGATAATTTACTCCAAAGTTTCATCATTAATTCTCTGCCAAGAATGTCCTTTTGCCAAAGAGTCAGAATAAAACTATATAAAATAACCAATCAGACATCACTTGAGCTGTCACATCAAACTGACATTTACCGATTAAGATTCGCATAGTATTTATGTTCTTAAACGTCATTCAATATGACTTTTGGAGTTCGAACGAAGTTTCTGTATATGTATACGCTGAACGAGCACCATCATCGCCATAATGGGGAATGGGAATTGCTGCGTGTAAACTATGTTGGAGTTGGACATTCAGAGCTGGAAATATACGTGCCGCATAAGTAATTATCATTTAATTTTATGTCAAGGATAATGCTGTCTCCTATAATACGATGTTACTGCATGCAATATAGTGCGTGCTTACCTGCATAATGTGCACAGAACTGGTTGACAGTTCTCGCGTTTAATGAACGTCAGTCTGACACAACTTGAACAGTCAGTGTATTCATAACGTTTTTACTTGACAGATAAAACGTGTACCAACATATATGTACCTGTGTGTACCTCGGTATGCATGCAGGGAATGCTACACGTGAATCGGAATTGGAATTGGAATCGGAAATACGATATCTGTGGCATTCGATCGATTCCACTTTATATTTTCGTGGCATAAAATTAAAATATTCGACTTTATGAGGTGAGTGAGATGATGGTGTGGTGATGGTAATGATGCCTTGGTTTTGGTTGGAATGTGCTTGTGTATTGCTGAGCAGCAGGGTATGACATCTCGAATTGGAATGGTTTTGTTGAGAGAGTTGAGTGGGATTATGTGGAACAGCATCAATGCGTAGATATTTACCTGCCTGGGAATTTTTCCTCTTGTCATTTGTGTTTCAGTTATTATTATCTCGGTAGTTATTGTCGGCGATGAGTTCTTTTTTTTTAATGCTTGCATAATTCAAAAAGAATTAAATGATATTTATTTATTATGTCATTTAATTATGGTTTGACACTTTTTGTGCCTCAGAGTGGAAGAGAATCGTTCTTATGCATTGTGAAACCACAATTGCGATGATTTAAAAAGGGATTTGAAAAAAGCATTAACAGGCTTTTGCTTTGTGAAGCTGGTTCTTCAGGGAAATATTTCTTTACTTAACTTTACTATAGATGGCACTTACAGTCCAGGGTGGACTACGACCTCAACCAACAAGCCCCTCAATCCAGCTCGGTCCCTCGCTAGCTGCCTCCAGTTACGTACTCCAAGTTTGTTGAGGTCGTTCTCCACTTGTGTGCGCCACCTAAGGTGGGGTCTTACTCTGCTGCGTAGACCATCAGGTGTGGATTCGAAGACTTGTCGCGCCTGTGCGTCGATGTCCATACGCTCCACGTGTCCCAGCCATCTCAGCCGCTGTATTTTCAGCTTTTTGACCAGGTTGACGTCGCTGAAAAGCCCGAAAAGCCCGTTGTTAAATCTTCTCCTCCATACTCCATCAATGCATACTGTACCGAAGATCTACCAAAGAATTTTTCTTCCAAAGCACCCAAGCAGATTCTCATCTGTTTTTGCAGGGTCCATGCTTCTGCCTCATACAGCAGGACCGGGATGATGAGGGTCTTATATAAGGTCTCCTTGGTTCTTTGAGAGAGGGCTTTACTACTCAAATGCCTTCTTAGCGGTTGGCATGAGTAATTCTTCGTTTGATCTCTGCACTGACGTCATTTTGCGATGTAATAGTGGAGCCCAGGTAGACGAAGTCCTTGACGACTTCAAAATTGTACCTGTCCATCGTAACGTTTTGCCCGAGTTGACGATGTTGAGATTCCTTTCTCGATCAGAGCATATACTTCGTCTTGTCCTCATTAACAGCCAAACCTATTTTCGCCGCTTCCGATTCAATACTTGCAAACGCGCCGGTAACAGCTCGCTTCGTTCTCTCAATTATGTCAATATCATCTGCATAAGCAAGTAGTTGAACTGACTTTTGATAAATTGTACCTCTGTTGTTAACTTGCGAGTTGCGTACAATTGCTTCAAGTACGATGTTAAAGAGGTTACATGGTGACGCATCGCCTTGCCTCAAACCTTTCTTGACATCAAATGGTTCGGTGGTGTCGACTTTGACGGAGCAGCGAAATTTATCCTTTGTCATCCTGCACAAGTGAACAAGTTTGGCGGGGATGCCGAGATGTAACATGGCTCTGTACAGCTCGTCTCTGTCTGCGCTATCATACGCGTCTTTAAAATCGACAGAGACATGGTGTGTATCGATTTGAAACTCCTGAGTTTTTTCCAGAATCTGTCGAAGTGTGAACATTGTATCGACGGTTGATTTGCCGGGCCTGAAACCCCGCTGATAGGGGCCAATCAGATCGTTGACAAACGGTTTTAAGTGATCACACAGTACAGATGATAGGCTTTTGTATGCGACATTGAGGAGACTTATACCTCTGTAGTTGGCACAGGTCAGAGCATCTCCTTTCTTGTGGATGGGGCACACAATACGGAGGTTCCATTCATCGAGCATACTTTCATTCTACCAAATTTTGGAGATAAGTTGGTGTATACTCCCTACCAAGTCATATCCCCCTGCTTTGAATAGCTCGGCTGGAAGGCCATCTGCACCAGCAGCCTTGTACGGTTTAAGCTTGGCTATTGCTAACCGCACTTCATTTAGGTCGGGAGGACGGAAATTTTGACCATCATTGTCCAGGTTGAATAGATTGTTCATTTTAACAGCGGAATTTTGGCCATATTTGCCGTTTAGCGGTCTAGAAAAGTGTTGTTTCCAGATCCTCAGCATCGATTGTGTGTCTACTACCATATTCCGACTCTCGTCTCGGCAGGCTTCAGTGTTGGACTTGTAGCCCTGGGTAGATTGCCTCACCCTTCAGTAGGACTTTCGAACATCCCCCCTACCGCAACAGTCCTCAATAGACTAGACCGCCCCCTTCGCATGCTCTCTCTTTTTCCTCCTGAGAAGTCGGCGCTCCTCCCTTCGTTTTTGCCCGTAGAGGTCCTGGGATGCTCTCTCAGCAGCCCTGGTTTTAGTTTGCAGCATTGATTGGTAGGCCTTGTCTTGGCTCCATGCACCAACCGGCATTCTTCATCGAACCAGGGGTTTCGTTGTGGTCGCCTAGTGAAACCCAGCACATCAGTGGTGGCACTTCTGATAGCTTGTTGGCAGTGTTTCCACTGGTCATCTGCAGTTGATGCTGGTGGCGGAGTTGCTGAAAGGCTCTCCACTAATTGTTCGGCTGTACGTGGAATGTTGAAGGTCCAGTCATGCAGACGTGCAGAACCGAAATTCACTGTCCTTGTTTCGTTTGCTGGGATCGTCAACATTAAAATCATCCATATCCGAGGCTTGTTGTTGTTTCGGAACCATTGTTGTTTTCCATGGTAGAAAAGTTACCCCGACGCACAACCCCCAAACTGGAGGACCAGACCCTTAATATGACTAAAAGCGTAGGGAGCCGGAAAAACCGCTCCTTATAGGCCTGAGCTACAAATATGTCGTAGTAGCCCATATAAGGTGTTTACTAAGTAGTTCAACCTTACTGGAACTGTAGACCCCATCGTTGATTCCATCTGGAGAATTCTTCCGCTGCCGCCTGGATAAAGGAGAAGTGCCTTAGTAGGAACACTTCTTCCCTCCTCTCTCGTTTGCTGCCACCTTAAACCATCCACAGTGAATGGAAGGTACTATATATATATATATACGATGGGGAGGTGAGAGTAGGAGTTGATAGACAGAGGTTCCGCTTTGAAAAAAGCTTGTTGACGCTTGTGTCCTCTTGAATGCACATGTCTACCCTTTTAACATCGAAATATTTCTTTGATTGTGGTAATTTTTGTCCTCAAGACTATCCTAACCCAAGAAATTCTAGCTTGAACTTTTGTTTTGAGCTATCCAGTTAATAACTTGATTTGTCAACCTTACAAAGTTTAATTTATGTTTTTGGGCTCTAAGCTGGCTTGCAACTTTACCAACATCGAAGAGAAGCATGGGCATTTCAATCACGGCTTACGGGGCTGCTGTGTTTAAGCTTATTTTATTTTTCCTTTGCACTTTATGTGTTCAAAAAGAGTCATCATTCAGAAACACTGTCTTAAATGCGAAGGTATAAGTCATACTAGCTTAAAGTTAAGTCCTCAAAAACCAAATAAGCATCTTCGACAGCTAAGGCCCAGTTCTTCAGTTCGAGATCGTCTGATCCTATGAGTTAGGTTAATTATCAAATTTGATGCGTTAATTCGAGTTTAACTTCACAGTTCGGATGATTCGGAACTAAAAAACTGAGACGTTTGCAACTTAACGAACATCGAAGATAACCGTGGATATTTTAACCACGGCTAGCCGGGCAGCTGTGTTTCAGATAATTTTCTTTCTACTTTGCCCTTTTTATGTTCGGAAAGAATCATGACTCAGAGTCACTGTCTTAGTTTCGAAGCTATATGTCAAAAACCAAATGAGGATAGTTTTTAAAGATGACTTACTTACTTCAGGTTCAGGTGATGTTACTTTCTGGGGTGGACCAGGGCCTCAACTTACAACCTTCTTCGAGCCAGTTGCTTTCAGTTTCCACTTGGGGAAGGACATCAACTAAATCGTTGTCTTCGTCTCCTGCACCGTCCCTTGGGTTTAGATTCAAAGATTTTCCAGGACCGCAAATTAGTTCTTTAGAGGCTCTTTTCCACGTTGAACTTTCTGCTATGACATCTCTTTATTTTCTTCATGACCCTTCTTTTGTCCTTCCTTATTCGTTTTAAAAGGTTTTCTCTTCATAAATTAATCGTTCTTATTTCCGCTCCCCCACAAACAAGCCATCGTTTCTTCATTAGCTTTCCCAAATTGCGGTATGATCAATCAAAATTTGAAATTTTGCAATACAATTGTGAAGTTTCGATGAGCCTTCGTTTTATAATGGCTCGTTCACCTGCATTGTTCAAAGTCTTGTTATCGTATGTTCGTGCCATTTTATATTTCTTTTGAGAGTTTTCCATGCATCCAGCATTTTCAATGGGAAAACTAAAATGTACCTACACCCCCTCTTATAGTTACCTCTCCTTTAGTTTTTTTACTTATTTTCCACATGATTTACGTTGCACGTTCCGAAATATTACAAAAGAAAAAAAAAAGAACCACAGAAAAGAAAAATACCAGATTGCAGATCTGCAACACAATAGCTAAGTCATTTTCGAGCCGTGCCACCACCAGGTGCCAAGAAACCTTATACCCGAACTTTGAAGCAAGACACACGTCTAACAAAAATCGGTACTCAATTTATATACCTAGGTATACATATGTATATACCTCCTAAGGAGTTGTTCCTGCAAAAAAAAAATAATAAAATATGAAAAAGCAGTTGGTACAACAAATAGAAGTAGGTACCTGCATCTCGACATCGTTTCCACATTATTTGCGCGCAACTTTACTGATTTTTTTTTGTTGTTGGTTCACGATATCACCAGAACTAACACCATGCCACTAACTCAACTCCGCCTCCTCCACCTTCAACATCCAATTCGATTGGAAAGACAATAAATTAAAAAAAAAAAGAGTGTGAGAGTTCCTTGATAGAGTTTGTTGCAAGTTAGTTCTGAAGGAGAGAATGCATCATGATGAAGTGATGGTAGGTAGGTAACCATATATCCAAACTAATGCGCTATTGTAATCACAGATTTTCGGGGACTCAGTGCCAAATGGTGGTCGGAAACGTGACGAAACCTACGCTACGTGTGAGTGTTCAACAATGAAGATTTTTGTCGAAAAACGTGACATTAATTTCTTCACTTAAGATCAAAACGACCCGATGGTAATATAATGATGATGATGACCTGAACTGTATGTGAAAAGTGGATCAAATTACTACTCAACGAATTGTTTTAAAATGATATTTATTTGTGGGCCAATGCCTCTTTTATACTTATTATTAATTGCATAAAATGCTTACAATGGATAAGTAAAATAAATGCTTACAATGAATAAATATAATTAAATATGGGTCGATATGCAACGATCGAACGCCACCGCGTTCGTTCGTTGTATCCATTTCAGAATGTAATACAGTCAGCATTATTGTTGTTTATGTTGTTTAACATACTTCCCCGCGTTGAATGGATCAATTCAACTGTATTCTCATATGACGTTGACATCGTACTGTATTCTTGGTTGTGGAACAGGTGTAGAATTAGTGGCTGACGTCAATCTCTTCCGGAGTTTGCAAATAATTACAATTGCAAAGCTCATTGAAAGAAGAAGAGCAAAATAACTGACAAAGTGGTGATGAATGCTATTGAAGAATACCTTGTCGTTCAGCTTAGGAAGACCTTGATGTTGTAGGGTAGAGAGTTGAGTCTGGAGATGGTTTAATGCTTCTAGATGACTGTTGTTGAATGTTGGAAGTGATTCCAGAGCTGCGTGCACATCTTTGGGTTTGGCAATTAAAGATATGTTCCCAAAGCTTATGTAGGATGATTGTAGAGTGCTGATCATCATCTGATTTCCTTCAATGGTAATGAGATTGTTTCTCAGTATACAATCATTTTCCATTGATAGAATGCCGGATCCAGTGAGTTCAATTTGTAAGGTTTTTGTTTTGCATACAGCAGTTAATTGAATATTATAAAGAGTTCCGAATACCCATTGATTTCTGCTATTCAGCTGGGTCCAAATTAAGTCATTACTTGGTTTAAGTATGCTACATGATGGTGCGGTATTGTTGTTGAAGAGATTAAATTCACAATTGTATGCTTGTGAACCAGCATGGTATTTTGCCTTTCTGTTGGCGCAAAAAAACTGCATGTCTTTTCCCTTGTAACAATCCTTAAGCTCGGATGCTGTCATTGCAAAGTATTGGTCTCTATGACGATTTATAGCCAAAATTTCCATTGCCGGACTGATGATGAGGAGCGTGTTATTAACGATTGACGGAAAGGGTGTGAGTTGAAATAGATTGAAAGATTCTTGTTCAACTAGTGGAATTTTAATGACAAATAACAGGTGATTTCCAGTAGCCTGACCCTTTGTTGTTGATATCTTATAGAAGTGGAGCAAGTCTTCTTGCTCGAATGGTAGTTTTTGGGATTGGGGTAAATTGTTTTTGATGTTGATAATTTCCGCCCTCAATTGAGCTGGTGATAGCAGGAGGGGACTTATGGTTCCATAATGTACGTCCGTAAATGTGTTGCGAATAGCGTTCTCAATTTGCTGCAGGTTTGTAGCCATAAGCATTAATTGCATTGTTAAAGACGTAAAAATTTGAAAGATTCTCAACTGATCAGTTGTGTCTCCAATTCTCGCAATGATGTGTGTCACTTGATTTTGAAGCGTTATCATGCGTTTTTCTCCTTCGAGATAATCTTGTTTCATTATGTTGATGGTGGAGTCTATGATGGAAGTCTGATTTTTTAGCATTTTTAAAAGATGCGCTTCATTTGTGTTAACTTGATTGATGGTTTTTGAGAGTTCTTCAGCGTAGTCAGAATCAAGCAGTCCAAATAACGAATGTGCTAAATTGCCGACTATGTTGATTGCCGCGCGTGGAGTTCGATGTTTTGAGATGAGGTTGGTGTCTGCTTGTAGGGTACTCCTCATGTTTGTAAAATGTGTTACTAGTGCACTGCACGTTGTCCTTAACTGTAGTTGGTTGCATAAATGTTCAAGAGCAATTGTTCCATTGTTAAATGACTCTAATTCTGATCGAATGGGTGCTAGATCGTAGTAGACAATAATTTTCCATTCGTTGGCAACTAGATTTGTGGATCCAAGATTTTCGAAATATATTCCTGGATTATTGTCAAATCTTGATATGTTAATCGGCGATGCACAAACTACGGGTAGAAGAAACAATGACAGTATAACGGTGGTGATTAATGACACACATGACGTCCTTCTTCGTTTTGTAGGCGTTTCTGTCGTTTCATTCATTCGAGATTCGGATTGTGAAGTTGCTACCTGTGCCTCGTCAGTGTTATCCTTGTCATCAGTACTATCAATGTCTTCGAACAGTGGGGCTAAGCGATGAATTGGTCGTTTGAATATTCCAGATTTGGTTTTGACATTGACTACTCGAACAACATTGTCGTCGCCCTTGAAGATTTGGACAATTCTTCCCAGTGGCCATTGAAGCGTTGGCGTGTTGTCTTCTTTGATGATAACCATGTCGCCAACTTTGATGTTTTCCTTATGCTGATTCCATTTGTTTCTTTGTTGTAATTGATTTAAGTATTCACTTGACCATCGTTTCCAAAATTCATGTTTCAAGTAGCAGATTGAATTCCATCGATTTCTCAGATTTATTTTTTCTGGAGCGCTGTCGGGATCAACTTGAGCAATCAATGGTTCACCAATCAGGAAGTGTCCTGGTGTCAATGCAGCCAGATCGTTTGGATTCGATGAAAGTGGAGTGAGTGGTCTTGAATTTAGGATGGCTTCAACTTCGGTGATTACGGTCTCCAATTCTTCATGCGTGAGTGACGATATGGAGACTGTTTTGACTAACAGATGTTTGGCTGATTTGACTGCTGCCTCCCATAAACCGCCGAAATGTGGAGCTCTTGGAGGGATGAATTTAAATGTTATTCCCTTGTTGCTGCTAGCCTTGATTATGGCTTCCTTCGCTTCGGGGGTGTGCAGTACACTGTTGAGTTCATGAAGCTGATTCCTTGCTCCCACGAAGTTGGTGGCGTTGTCACAGTAAAGAGTTTGAATTCGTCCACGGCGGTTGATGAATCTTCTGAGTGCTCCAATGAATGCCTCCGTCGTTAAGTCAGTCACAATTTCTAAATGTACTGCCTTGGTGGTGAAGCAACAAAAAACTGCTAAGTAAACCTTGTGTGGCCTTTTTCCCCTGATTTTGTAGTGTACCCATAGGGGGCCACAAAAGTCTACTCCGGAGTTTAAGAAAGGTCTATTTGCTGTGACGCGATCTACTGGCAGATTACCCATTACTTGAGTCATCAACTGTGGTCGGGTTTTGGTGCATCTGATACATTTATGAACTGTGTGTCGAGCCATGATCTTACCCTTAATAGGCCAAAATTGCTGCCTCAGAATTGATAACAATGTTTGTGGTCCACAGTGGTTGTGTTCGTCATGTTTCATTTTGAATAGCAATTTTGTGATGGATTCGTTGTACGGCATCAATATGGGATGTTTGGCATTAAATGAGATTGATGCGGCCTCTAGTCTGCCTCCAACTCGTAGAATCCCCCTTTCGTCTAAAAATGGAGCCAGGGTAATCAATGCGCTGGATTTGCATACTCCTCTGTGACCTTTAAGATCTTGTATTTCATTTGTAAATTCAGAAGATTGTATTTGCTTTACGATGACCAAAAGTGATTCATTGAGTTCCTTAGGTGATAATGCTGTTTGTTCTGCTGGATTTATGTCCATTTTCCTGGCTCTATTGGTGAACCGGAGAACATAGCCCATTGTACGTTGCAGAAAATTGAAAGAATTTCGATGTTTTATCTGGTAAATTAGGTCAATTGTAGGGTTTTGTTGTAGTGCTACTGCCACTGTGTGTTTTCTTTTCCGTTCTAGATCGGAGGGTATTTCTAGCTCCTTTACGAACGGCTGGTGCCATGTTGATTCGTTTCCATGCAAGAAAAACGGCCCATAAAGCCACATGTTACATGACATAAAGCTTGCTGCAGATATTCCCCGAGATAGTAAGTCTGCTGGATTCTCTTTGGATGGGACATGACGCCACTGAGTTGCCAGGGAACATTCTTGAATTTTTGCAACTCGATTTGCCACGAATGTGTGAAATGATGACGATGTGGAATTGATCCATGATAGTACGATTCGTGAATCAGTCCAAAGATGTATTGGCGTGTCTCGCAGTCGTAAATCTTCTCTGACTCTGCTTGTTAGTTCGGCTCCTAAGACTGCAGCGCATAATTCAAGCCGAGGAAGGGTCTGTTGTTTTACCGGAGCAATTCTTGACTTCGCACAGAGTAGTCTGACGATGATTGTGCGATCTCTATAAGTTGAACGAAGATACACAGCTGCACCATATGCTTGTTCTGATGCGTCAACAAAGGTGTGCATTTGTACGGATGTTGGATTCTGTTGATTAAAGATGTGTCTGGGAACCTTTGCCTGATTGAGTGTTGACATGTTGTTCCTGAAGATTATCCATTCCTCCTTAAGATGTTGTGGTAGTTCGTCATCCCAAGACAGTTTTAGGTGCCAAAGCTGTTGCATGAAGATTTTGGCTTTAACTACTACTGGACCAAAGAGTCCTAGTGGATCAAAGATGCGTGCTATGTCTGAGCTGACTGATCGCTTAGTGATTGAGATAGTATCAGATATTTGTGCTCTTCCACATAATTGGTCTGATTTTGGTTGCCAGATTAGACCTAAAGTTTTGATTGTGCAATTGATTGAATCGCTGAAATCAAGGCTGACTTCTTGGTCCTCAGCTGGGATATCCTTTAATAATGATGGATGGTTTGCACACCATTTGCGGAGTTTGATTCCAGCACCATTGAGTAATGAAGAAACCTGGTATTGTGCCTCTTTCGCATGAGCGATGCTGTCCGATCCACTAATGCAGTCGTCGACGTAGAAGTCATCTTGAAGTATTTGAGCCCCAATCGGTTGAGTTATTTTGTTTTGGGTTGCTAAGTATTGCAAGGATTTAGTTGCCAAGTAAGGTGCGGATGATGTTCCGTAAGTTACTGTTTTCAATCTATAGTACCTTATCTCTTCTGATGATCTCCGTCTCCACATGATGAGTTGATAGGGTTGATCTTCTTCATGTACCAGAATCTGCCTGTACATCTTCTCAACATCTGCTGTAAAAACGTACTTGTGCAGGCGAAAACGAAGTAGTATAGATAATAGTTCACTTTGAACTGTAGGCCCAGTGTGGAGGATGTCATTAAGCGATAGACCAGACGAAGTTTTTGCTGAGGCGTCGAAGACCACCCGTAGTTTTGTTGTACTGCTGTCAGGCTTCAATACGCAATGGTGAGGTATGAAGAAGTGGGGTCCTTGAATGCTGTCTTGTCTGATCTCTTCCATGTGGCCAAGAGATTCATATTCGTCCATAAATTTGACGTAATCTTCTCTTAGTTTAGGGTTTTTGTTTAGTCGTCTTTCTAGTGACATAAAACGATTAAACGCTGTTTGCATAGAGTCACCTAGTGCTACGCCATTTTCTCGAAATGGTAACCTAACGATGAAACGCCCAGATTCCGATCTAGACACATTTTGAATGAAGTGTGATTCACAGTATTTTTCTAATGATGTCATCTGTTTTGGTGTGTTTTCAAAGTCATCAAGCCTCCAAAACCGTTCAATAAGCTCGTTGGTTGAGTCTTCTTCGCAAAAGATGCCACAAGTAGCAGTGTTGTATGTCGTATCTTCAATTTTCCCGGTTACTACCCAACCAAATACTGTGTTTTGTAAAATTGGCATTTTGTCGCCGATTTGTATTTGTTCGGGGCGGATTAACTGATGATAAAATTCTGCTCCCAAAAGGACTTCAATCTTACTGGATCGGTGGAAGTTGGGATCTGCCAAGTTGATGTTTTCTGGTATAGACCAGGTAGAAGTATCTAGGTTTTGAGTGGGTTGAGGAGATACGATGTTCGGAAGTATGAAGGCTTCCAGTCTGCATGCGAAATTGCCCATTGTTGAGTGAAGTTGAATGTTTATTCGCTGTGTTGTGTTTCGTGTTCTTCTGCCGATGCCCTCAATGCATAGAGATGATGGTGTTGGTGATAAGGATAAGCGTTTAATAAGTCTCTCAGTTATAAGGTTTATTTGAGAACCGGAGTCTAAGATGGCTCTAACTTCACATGTTTGTCCATCATTTGTTGTGATTAGAACCCTTGCGGTGGCCAAAAGAACGTAACCTTGCTTGTTATTCAATTGTTGTATAGTGGCAACCGTGAGCGGTGATGAGCCTCCCACTTCTGATGACATCAATTTGGTAGGTGTAGCACCTGCTACGATGGTTGTAGATGGATTGGATTTCCTTTGATTTGGACTTGATGAACATGCCTTTTCTAAATGCAGTAAGGTATTGTGTTTACCTGAGCACTTAGTGCAGCATCGTGATGAGCATGATTTCGCATTATGATCAACCTTGAAACAATTTACACATAGATGTCGTCTTTGGGTCCACTTAAGCCTTTCAGCAGCTGACATTTTTAAGAACTTCTCACAATAGTAAATAGGGTGGCCTTTTATCCCACATACCTTGCAATTTTCCGTGTTGGACGTGGCTATTGTTGTCACCGCCTTGGCCTTTTCTTTTCCGCCAACAGCTTCTAAAGACTCAAATCGGTTTTTTAAAAATTTGAGAAATTCGTCCATCGTCTGAAGCTCTCGAGGGTTTTGAAGTGATTGTTCATATAATAGGTGGCTTTGTCGATCCAACTTCTTTATTAAGAGATGAGTGAGTAATGGGGCCCAAGATGCTGTCTCAATGCCAAGAGTTTTGAGTGCTGCAAGACATTCATGGATTGCATCATGAAATTCTCTGATGGCCTTCATTTCTGGATTAATGTTCGGCAGACTGAGAATTCTCTGGATAAGTGCTGAGGTTTGCGCCCTTTTATTGCTGAAACGATCCTGGAGGATATTCCAAGCGATACTGTAGTTGTCTTCAGTCAGTTCAAGGTGGCGCATCAGTCTCTCTGCATCACCGGACACATTTGTCTTCAAATACCACATTTTTTGGACGGGTGGTAATGGTTGTTCATGTATCATCTTAGTGAAGATGTCTGAAAATGTTTGCCATTTTAAATAATCGCCGTCGAATTTGGGTATCGACATTTTAGGCAACTGAATTGCCGGGCGATCAGTTAGCTGTTTTGATGGCTCGCTTCTTTGAACGCTTGATGATGTTTTGCTCAAAGAAGCTTGATTTTTGAGAACTGATGTCTCTAATTCGGTGTACAACTCCATGTTGTAACCCTCAGATTCCGGATCATTGACAGCTTCCCAAATTGAGTGATGAATCTCCTCAACCTGGGTCCAAAGTCTGTTCATAGACTCCAGACATTGGATGGGTGCTTCTTCTTTTATTTTTCCGTTGATGAGTCGGGCTAGTGAATTCATAAGTGCCTTTTGTCTTCTCATCAGGGTATCAATGTTTGGGTTGTTATCTTGTTCTTTAAGAGCAAGATTTTTTGTTGATGTCAATGCATCATTAGGTTTAGATTGGTTATCTTCTGTACCCTTTGGCACGACATCAAGTTTGGTGTTGTTACTGGCCTCTATCTGCGCCAGTGAATCACTCAAGATTTGCTTATACTTTTCGTATAATGTCTTGATTTGGTCAAAATACTTAGAGGTAAAGTACTCGTGGTCTAACGATATGTCTGGTGTGTCGCGAATTCTGCCATCTGTAGCTTCGAATTCTTCCCATACGGTGTTTAGACGATTGAGTCTTGACGTGAAGTATTCTCTAGTTGTTTTGCGGGTGGAGGAATCTTTCGAGAAGTTGCGGATGATTGATTGTATCTCCTCTCCAGATATGCGTTGGCTCCTGGCTAAACTATCCATAGTAAAGCTGATGTTCTTTGAATGTAGGGGTCACCAAAATGATTGAATTATTAATGTGCAGAACACAATTTGATAACAAATACAAGCACTTGAACTTGATTTGTTTATTCTGTGTAAAATGGTGCACAATTAATTTGATATTGGATGGTACAATTGCAGGCACTTGAAACCTGAACTGTATGTGAAAAGTGGATCAAATTACTACTCAACGAATTGTTTTAAAATGATATTTATTTGTGGGCCAATGCCTCTTTTATACTTATTATTAATTGCATAAAATGCTTACAATGGATAAGTAAAATAAATGCTTACAATGAATAAATATAATTAAATATGGGTCGATATGCAACGATCGAACGCCACCGCGTTCGTTCGTTGTATCCATTTCAGAATGTAATACAGTCAGCATTATTGTTGTTTATGTTGTTTAACAACTGCAACAAGATGAACTTTGACAAAGTCTGGAATATAAAATGAATTTTGTTTCCCTTTTTTTTTTGTGATCATATACTCGTACATGCCTTTCACTTATAGGTTAGGAGAGTGTGAGAATAATAACTATGATTAGTGATGATGGCTACTGCAATAATTTTTGTTCGTGATAAAGAATATGAATTGGGAAGCATTTTTAAAAGAGATTTGAATTGCAAAAAAGCCAACACCATGGCTTTTTGCATCTGTTTTTTATTTATTTGAAAATTGTAATAATTGAAATAAACATCCTGTTTTTTAAAGAATATCAGATTCAAAAATATTTGTGCGACTTTCAAGAAGCTTCTGTAGTTTTAAAAAAAGCTTGATCGAAATCGGTTAAAATGTTTTTGAGATAGTTGAAAATGAAATATCAAAAGAAAATTTTGCCAGGTACTGTTATATTTAGTCCTAAGAAAATTAAAGGTGTCAGTTCCAGCGCTCTGGCCTTTGGCAACTCATATATGGGAAACTTGAAAAAAAATGAACGCCATCTATTTGGTCAAAAGAGGTCAACTAGTCCTAGAAATTGGTCAGCCCTAGATAACTTGTAATCAAGGCTTAAAGTTTTTCAAGGTCAAGCTTGATTTTTGGCAACTCATTTGTAGGAACTTTGCCGAAACTGAAAGATCTCTAGAACGTGATAAAAGGTCAACTATTTTCAGTAATTGGTCAGCCATAGATTTTTTGTTTCTATGAATTTTTAAAATTCGTTTCAAGGCTACAAAAAATGGATTCTTGTAGAAGGATACAATGTAAGTGTTTTTTGTCTTTGGAAGGGGGTTCTATCTCCTCTCGTTGAGGTAGGTGTAGCAATTTCTTTAAAAAAAGATACTCAAAATAAAAAAAAAACGTTAAAAAACAAGGGCAGCACTTACAACTATTTACTGTAAATTTTTTGAAAGCTTGATGTCTATTGTATTATTAGAATTTTCAACCAAGTTTTATTTGTCAACAGTTTTCAAAAATCATAATTGTAAATAAAGTCCAGTCGATTTGTGCTCAAAAAGGCTCTTTGCGAGCAAATTTTGGGGTAGTATTGATTTTTTCCCTCCTTCATGTTTTCGGGGGTGCTGAATCCGAATCTAAGGTTTGCCAACAAAATTTCGTGACGCAACATGAAAAAAAAGAATTTTGTCATACAAAGTAATTTCTTAGAGCTTTCGAGTGGATTTTCGAAAACAGTAAAAATACGTCAATTTTCGACTAGTGCTTGAGTCCAAATGGGTTGTCGCAGAAAAAAATATTTATTAGGGATTTCAATGGTATTTTGATGTTATTTTCGAATAGTTGGTAGTTTTCGAGCCATTAGTGAAAAACTCCAAAAAAATTCATTTTTGCATAATTTTTTGCATTTTTTCCATGTTGCGTCACGAAATTTTGTTGGCAAACTTCAGATTCGGATTCAGGACCCCCAAAAACATAGAGAGCGAACAAATCAAAACTACCCCACAATTTGCATGGTAAAAATACAATATGACTGGACTCCAAATGGGAGTTTGCTCTTAAAAGAACTTTTAGAGCGAGGGTCAGCTCTTTTGCTATTTTAAACGACATAAAGTGTACTTCAACGCTAAAGCACTCGTCTAACTTTAAGAGCAGCAAAACCTTTCTTTATCTCAGAAAAAGTGTACTTTATCCATAGAGAACAGTAATTGCACAAAAAAAAGAATTGAAAGAAAATGTTTTCAAAAGTTATTTTTAAGACTTTTGAAGATTTTTGAATTCCTAATAAACAAAAACATACAAAACGAGGAGGAATCCAATCAAGCTATCTTCAATTTTGCAATATTGTGACAGTGGGACAGAACCAAAAAAAAAACACAAAGTTCGCAAAAAAAATAAGTTTTTTTTTATAATTAGTGCGCACTAAAGGGGTTTTGAGAACCCTTAAAAATTGATTAACACAGTGCGAGCATTAGGAAAGTAGGGAAGGATTCAAGACGAGATACCGATGCACATTGGTTTCGTTGTTCTGAATATCAAAATGAGCGGGAAATACAGGTAAAGCATTCCAAATTCGGGAAGTGCGACTAAGAAAAGAATCTCTATACTTGGGATTTTCAACCTGGCGCAACTGGATGTGAGAACCTCCTGTATGCTGATGACTCGCTCACCTACGCCAATTCAACGTCACCGTTACTCGCCGTGCGGAAAGTAGAGGCTCACATCAATATAGACTCTTTGATTTCTACAGGAAATGGGGCATCCGGATCAACACTTCTAAATCGGAACTTGTCTGCTTCAGGAGACCCTCAACAAGCAGAGGCAGTTGCACTGCAGTGAAGTGCAGAAACATCGTTCTGCCAAACGGAACGTCAAGTATCTGGGAACCCACTTCAATGAGTTGCTTAGGTTCAACCCGCACTCAAGAAGTGTGCTCAAAAGAGCCAGCTGGGTCTTCCACCGTTTACACCCCCTGATGAGAAAAAGAACCGGACTAAGTCAACAGACGAAAATACTGATGTACAAGCAACTCCTGCGGCCAGTCATAGCCTATTGCTTCCCAGTCTGGTTCTCAATTTCCAAGACAGCCATGAAGGAATTTCAAGTGTTCGAAAGAAAAATACTTAGAATTTGCACCGGACTACACTTCGACCGCCAGCGACGGAAACACTACAGGAATGAACACCTCTACACAGAAGCGAACATAATCCCTCTGGACAGGTACCTGGTGCTCTCTACAAAAAAGCTAAAAAAAAAACATCCACAGTCATCCAAATCAGCTGATAAGAAGTATGTCCACCGAGCAACGACAACCCGATCCGAGGTACCTCAATGTGATGGAAACCCTGGACGACAACATTATCCCCATAGACAACGAGGAAACAGTTTCCTTCTACGCTGACACAGGGACAGCCTACTACTGCGGCTAAATGCCAAACCTCCTAACAATCCACACCAAAATCACCACTAGACAACCGGGATGGAACACCCCGAGAATGAAAAAGTCAACCGACGCTTAAATTAATTTCGACATGTATTTTATGTAATTATAAAATTTTAAACCTAAGACATAGTATAAAGTTAGGCCTCGTATGTGCCAACAAATGTAAATTTTTCAATGTAACTTATTAGTAGTAAGCCAAATTGTATATATTATGTTCAATAAAACAAATTGAAATTGACTCTATACTTGGGACTTAAATGGGTTTTAAGAGCACCTCCCTAAATGTAGGAGTTGTACTCAAGCTTTGTACAGATAAAGGCTTTGTAGATTACAGCAAGATCAGACAAATTTCTTGCATCTTCGAAAAAAACCTAAACATTTCACAGCATTTTTGGCACCGTCGAATATGTGATCATTCCACAGAAGGTGGTTTGTGATGCACATACCCAGAACTGAAATGGATAGTGGCATAGGGGTGGATTTCGCTTTAACGACAGAAGACAGCATTGAGTTTTTGAAGCATTTAATTCTATAAGGTTTCTTATTCCCCAATGCTGTTTGGATCAGAATCATACGTTGTCGTTCAAGTTCCATATCCGAAGAACAAGGAAGTGAATCTTGAAACGAATATGAAAAGCTGAGGGTACTGTCGTCTGTAAAACAATTAAATGGATTAGAAGTTTCAGACAGAAAATCATTTAAAAAATAAGGAAGATAGTCGTCGACAAAACGGAGCCTTGGGGCACATCAGCATCTATTTTATGAATATCATACTTGAACTATCCAATACAACTTGTATTACGTGTATTGAGCGGCCCGAAAGGTAATTTCTAATTTTATGAAGAAGATACTCATCGGTACCAAATGCACGCATTCTCGATAAGAGAACTTGATGCCAAACTTGTTCAAATGCTTATGAAATATCGAGGGGAATAATCTTCCATAATCTACCATCAGATCACCAGTGGACCTATTGCTATGAAAGTCGAATTGCCGGTCATTAAGAAGCTTCCCTTCTTCAAGGTATTTCCTGAGCTGATGATTAATCAGCACTTCCATGACCTTGGAAAGAAGTGACCTAAGTGCAATTGGACGATAGTGAGATGTAGAAAAAGATATGCCTTTTTTAAGGACAAGCTGGACAATTGCAGTTTTCCATCCACTCAGAAAGAGACCATGGAAAAGCTTTCCCAGTAACTCTGACAGCTTTGAAGAACACTTCTTCAAAATAATGGGAGTGATAATATTCGAACCAGCGGATTTGGGATTCGTGTATATCAAGATCTTTAAAAACTCTTGCCACGAGTGCGAAAGAAGATTCGTCCCATAAATCATTAGGGCTCTCAAGTACAAAAGGAGTCATGACACTCTCTGCAGCGTCGAATGACAGCAAACTATGATGCAAGCAAATTGGTATTCTCTATTGAGCTAACATAGGGAGTGTCATTTAAGACGGTAATTTGGAATCAATGTCGAAGTGGTATTTCTAATGTAGTTTTTTTTTTTACAAATCACCAACATTTTGGACTACTTTAAGGACATTGTAGTATTTTTCGCTTTAATTTTGATCATGCAATAATTTGGTTGTACAGCTCTTTCTAGCTTGTTTAAACTTTATCCGGATCTCCTCAGCCTTATACCATCAGAAACTTAGTTCTCTAACCTTGATAACCCATTCAGTTATCTTTTAACTCTTCTGTTCAGGAAAGAGTTGGCGCCCAAAAGTGCTTAAGACTTCAACAGTTTTAGAATTGGAAGAAAGGCCACTACCGTCGTCGTTTAACTATTTTATACAGACATAAACATTCAAACAGACCTATTGACACCTTCACACTTAGATAGCCAGGCGGCAATTAAGGCCATTTTCTCAATCATCATAAGGTCTAAGCTAGTAGAACGCTGCGGAATGACTTAAGAGTACCCAGTTATTCTTAGATGGGTCCCAGGACATAGGGCGGATAGGAACGAAATGGCAGACGAGCTGGCTAAAATAGGTCATGTCTTGATCCGAACCACTAAAGCAAGAAAAAAGCTGAAGCTGATTCACAGTGCGATACGAGGAGGAAACGAGACGTGAGCGTGACGAGATCCCAGCGTTTATGTCAAACGAGTTTCAAACAATGATATCATACGAGGATATAGGTACACAATGCAGCGTATCGTAATTTTCAAAACTCTTCTTTTCCAAACTTAATTGATTTTTTATAATTATAAGGTTCACTTAATAGTTACAAGACCATAAAGAATGAATGAAGGTCATCCTTAACTTATATTTTAGTGTTAAAACTTATCGCTTATATCATTTTTGTAGCTTTTGAACAGTTTTTTTTTTTTCATTTTACTCAAAATTCTTAAAAGTGGAAAAAAGAGTTTTGAAGCTATACCCATCAACTAGAAAAAGATTACAGTGAATCACGTCACGCTCTTGTCTCATTTTCTCGAGAATTTCCAGAATTTCCTTGAAGCTGCAGATTTCAGATGGTAATCAATCGACATCTGCCATCTGTCCGGTTTCAAGGAATCTATGGCCGAGTATTTCCTTAAGAAACCCTAGATAAGCAGGTCTCGATTATTGGTTCTAGTTGGAGCCCAAGTCAATAGGAACCCACATAAGCGGAATATGGGCATTAACTCATCGGACTTATGTAGATGGTGTTAAGATGAATAGGTGAAGGAGGGCTCACCTCACATCCTCTATGAATGCCTTGCTAGAAGCATCAGAAAAACCAGTCCTACTTTTTCAACGAACTGGGCGACATCTTTCTCCGGCCACTAAGGAATATCCTAAAATCCATTCAAAATTCGAGATGGTTCAGGGAGGCCCATAAAGCTTAACTTCCACATAACCCCCTACTTTCCCCTCTTCACTCCGACCTACTCACATCCTGAATAGTGCAATGAATCTACGGAGATCGGAGTTAAATGCTCTATTATCACCCCTTCTGACCTAACCTAATTACTTGTCACTTGGAATCACTAGTTGAGCCGTTCATGACACAAATTATGCTAGTAAAAGAAGCTCACAAGCCCATTCACCAAGCTAAAGGCAATCATATTTTAAGAATATTCATATCAAGAGCTTACCTTGTTGAAAATTATTCAACAACACCTCCAGCTTATGTTTTTAAATTGACCAAGTCAGTTCCTAAGATGTTCGAGGTATCGTATTTAAGTGTAAAGTTTAAGTATTTAAAATTCAAATTTGCTTAAGTTAAAGTCATTCTTGATGAGAAATAATCTTTTTCAATGTTGATACTAAACATTTTTTTCATCTATAAACACGAAATATATTTGGATACACTTTTCCACACAAAGGCCACACAACATGAAAAAAATGTGAATAGAGTAGGTGTGCCTTGATCCCCCAATGACCCATAAATGAAAAAATAGAATGGCCAATATTACAATGCAAAGCTTGAATTATAGCTTATTTCAATAAGACACACCAAAAAGGTGTTAAATTTTCAAGCTAAAGTGTGAACAGATAGCTTGAACCGCAGCATTAAAGTTAAGCCTTAATTTGCATCTTAATCGATCATTTCATTTTACACAAGTAATTTCCATGAAAAACTATCATTATCTGGAGATTGAAGTCAAAATATTTCTTATAAATTTTTAGTCATAATTTAGCATTAAATGATTTTGTATTCAAAGTTTAAAAATTCAATTAACTTAAGTAAGTAAGTATTGTTCCCTTGGTATTTATGTTTAAATTTGTGTAAAGACAATTTCTATGTTTTTTTTTCTTTCCTTAATAAATAATATTTCTTCCAATTCAATTAATGTTATATTCGAGATTTTCATAAATCATCCGAAGAGAATACTAAATAAAGCTTCTATATTATGCTACCTACTTTTTATGAAATAAACATGAAGATATGTTTAATCTAATGCTAATCCATATCCTTATGTTTTCTTCTTCTTTTTTTTCATTTCAGGTAAGACATATTTGATAGAAATGGACACGTAAGAGGATGAATATAAATCATATTATTTTATTCACTCTTGTGAATGTACATATATGAGGGGACTATAAGATGGTCAAAAATGATTTACTACTGCGGACATATAAAAATTATCAAACAAAAAAAAAACTAACAATCGAAAGCATTTCTATGTCCTACTTTCATTAAATATTTGTTGAAAAAAAAATCTGAAGCTGTTCATGTTAAGTGGTGAGTAATGATGTAAAGGAATTTATGGTATCAAAAATTGATTTATGAATTCAAAATTCTAGAGAATTCATCTGGAGTTGGAAATAAAATAAGTTTCATTAGGCTTTTTTAACATAAAGGACACTAGTCCATAGAAAAATGGCGCCCAATCAGTAGTCCGGTCAGGAAACTGATATCCCTGGGGGGGGGGGATCTTATTTTAATGTTTGTAGTTTATTTTTTTACATAACAAAGATAAAATTTAGCTTGGGGTTCATTGTCGTAATCCTATTGATTAGACGCCATTTTCAAAAATGGCGCCCAATCTGGACCAAATGGTAAAATTAAACAAAAATCGTAAATTGCTTGAAAAAAGCAGATCATTAAATAACTCTTAATGTCTTTAGAGATATGTAGGTGTTGAGTAGACGTATTTTCGAGTAAAATTTCAGTGTTGCCACTTTTCGGGAACATACTTAAAAACTAAAAAAACTACCAAAAAAGTTAGGATCCCACGCTTTGACATCAAAAAAGTATGTTTCCCGAAAAGTGGTAATACTGAAATCTAAACCAAAGTCACGTCTACTCAACAATTATCTTTTAAGATATCAGGCGTTATCTTCCCAACACAGGTTCGGCATCAGAAGGCGTTTCCGCAAATATAAAAATTACCGAAAAAGGTGAGGTCCTGCTCTCTGACATAAATAAAAGTATGTTTTTGAAGATTGGAAACACTGAAATTTTTACCCGAGGGTGTATCTATTCAACACCTATTTTTAAGACATTTACCGTTATTGGTGTTGTAACGAAATGTTTGACGTTACATTCTTTTCTTCTACAAATCCTTCATCGCTAGTTAATATTCAGCACAAGATAATATTCAGCACCAAATAATATTCAGCACCAGTTAATATTCAGCGAGAATTGTATATCATCAAAATACAATTCACATTCACCACAAGCATGTGACGTCACAGGAAAATAGACAGTAATTATCTGTCATTTATCCTCGGTATAGTTCCCACTCAGTAGTTACCGGAAATGTAACAAGTGGAACTGCTCTGATGGATGAAAGGCACCCTGATCAGACGAGTCAAGTCGTTTCGGTCAATTAAGCAATTTGGTTTCATGGAACTTCCACCCACATGTGATAAGGGGATTCGTTTGCTGAATAGTGCCACCAAGGGCATTGTACTTGCTGATTAGTGCCACCAAGGGCGTTGTCCTTGCTGATTAGTGCCACCAAGGGCAATGTATTTGCTGATTTGTGCCACCAAGGGCATTGTATTTGCTGATAAGTGCCACCATGGGCGTTTTACTTGCTGAGTAGTGCCACCAAGGGCGTTGTACTTGCTGATTAGTGCAACCAAGGGCGTTGTACTTGCTGAATAGTGCCATCACGGGCGTTGTACTTGCTGAATAGTGCCAGGCATTGTACTTGCTGAATATAGCCACCAAGGACGTTGTACTTGCTGAATAGAGCCACTAAGGGCGTTTTACTTGCTGAATAAGTGCCACCAGGGGTGTAGTTCTTCCTGATTAGTGCCACCAGGGGCGTTGTACCTGCTGATTAGCGTATATCACCTACAACCGTTCAAGACGCAGTCTGAATTACCAGAAGGCAGTTCTCCCGATACACCCTGAACTTAAAAGCAAAACAAGCAGCACCACTGCACCGCTCACAATCCGTGTTAACCAGAATACCAGTATACAAATACCGCCGTCAACCAGACAATAATAAACTTAATATAATTTATTAGTCGTTGCAATAAAGATGTTGTGATAAGGTTCTAAGACCTTTTTCCCTGAAGTTTCGTGCTTTCTTCAGGACGAACCTGGCGAGACCGGTGAGCGTCACCTCAGGTGGAAAGCA
Source organism: Dasysyrphus tricinctus (assembly GCA_963921185.1). Classification (NCBI taxonomy): domain Eukaryota; kingdom Metazoa; phylum Arthropoda; class Insecta; order Diptera; family Syrphidae; genus Dasysyrphus; species Dasysyrphus tricinctus. The sequence goes on along the minus strand of OY992531.1, from coordinate 207,499,957 downwards.
AAAAGCACATCACAGTGTTTTCGCAACTATTTTCATATTAAAATTTTTTTAGATTAACAAAAAAAGTCCCACCCTTTGACATATAAAAATGGTGTTTTTCCAAAAAGTTGCAACATTGGCATTTAAACCAAAAGTGCGTCTACTCGACATCTATTTTTTAAACCATCAACTACTATTTCCCAATACGCGTTTAGCATTTGGAGGCGTTTCCACAATTTTGTTTATGTTCAAAAAATATTAAAAATTACCAAAAAAGTGGAGGTTCCATCCGTTGACATAAAAAAAGTATGTTCCTGAAAAGTGGCAACACTGAAATTTTAGTCTAAGGTGCGTCTACTCAATACCTTTCTTTTAAGACATTAACCGTTATTTTCATGATGGAAATTTCCCAAGTAATTTACGAGTTTTTTTTTTTTATTTTACTATTTGGCCCAGATTGGGCGCCATTTTTGAAAATAGCGTTCAAGCGACAGGATTTTAACAGACACTCTCAACCTTAATTTCATCCTGAGCATGTCAAAAGTAAATTAAAATTATAGAAATAATGTCATCTTCACGTAAGGTATTTCAGTTTCCTGGCTGGACAATAGATTGGGCGCCATTTTTCAAAATGGTACTTAATCGACAGGATTACAAAAATGACTCCCAAACTTAATTTGTTCCTTAGTTTGGAAGAAATGAATTCTAATCATAAAAAAGGATCCCCCGAAAAGCACATGGGATTCGGTTTTCTGACCGGACTACTCAGTGACGCTAGGATTCTTCGGTTTTCTATACTAACTCCGCACTGCTTAGTTCTCAAAACTGCGCTAATAAACATCTCTTCAAAAACACATCTTTGAGTGTGAGTCTACTTTCCTATTTAAGATCCTTTATTTAACTTTCAAAGATCCCCGATTACTCCTACTTCTTTTCAATGATCTAAATATGTCATAGCATTCCATCCTGCTCCATCCATCTTCCAATATTAATCTCTACTTATTCATGTCCAGAGATTACTGCAAATTCCAAACAAATGTAAATGATCCTATGCCTCTCAAAAAACACCTAACTATTAGTCAATCCCTCATTATCGCTTCCATCTTCCTAGACAAATTCCTTCTCACTCCATTTAAACACGCATAGCAAAACAGCAATCATCCATGGCGATTCTATAATCCAAGTGCGACACATGCAAAATTACAAGAATTCTTTCCGCTTGGTGTTTGTGTTCTCTCTGTTTCTTCAATCCCCCCCCCCCCCCGTTGCTGCAATGCAATTCAAAAGATATCTCTGACCTGCGATCAGGGATTAGGAGCGTCACATTCCCTGGCAACCTTCACCGATGTTGGACTGATTGATTGAAATGTTCACGGTGGAGGGCAGAAGCTATTTCTCACTTTATGTGACATCGTTCTTTTAATATGAATGGATGAGCGATTTTCATCAGTGAGCCTGAGCAGTGACGCCAGTCAGTCCGATTTCATTGCTTATTGTGATGCCTATTAGATGAGATATGATCTCTTGACAGAAGTGCATGCGCAAAACAAATCCACCTCCAGCCATAGAAGAATGTGTCATCTGACTCCACCTTCTCATTGGTGTTCGTCCATCAATTCAAAGAAACAACGATTGCAGGCTTCGGGGAAATGAGCATTGGAATTCTAACTTACACAAGGTTTTTGCGCTATTTCGAATCGGATATGATGGATGAGCAGAGGCAATCTTCTCCGCGATCCACATCCATCCATCCATCCATCCAACTAGATGCTTCTTCATCCGTCTGACAGTTTACATCCATCCACAGGTAGATAGTGATCTCCGAATGGATGGTTGGTCATGAAGACCTCATCTAGAATATGGTGGGGATGTAACAGATGCCATGCCATGCAGTGGTAGTTTCAAGTGGAGGTAAGCCATGACAAGGAAATTATATCACGATTCTCTAGCAGTAAGCCCATTCCGCACTCCTGTTGATCCAATTCCCATGGTAGAGATCCACTGCTGTGCTGCTGCAGCCACCATCGCCGCCGCGCCGGTTGCAGTGCTGTTGATGTTTTAATTTATCTCCCCATGATATCTCCTGTCCTCTAGCTGATGATGATTGTCTCATCTCCAGCGGACTCTGTGTGTCGTTCGAGGGAATCACGAAATGACATTTTGCTCGGGCATTTTGGAACTAGGTGCTCTTAATCTTGAGGATGTCATCATTTCACTTAAAATTGATTTGAGGCATTTAATCTAAATGCTCCTGCCACAGGCACTTGGATTTTTGCTCTATAGGTACTTGGTGATCTTGGTGAATGGGAACACATGCTGGGACCAAGGCTATTATTTACCTTCAGCGATTTGTAATTGTCAAAATGATGATCCTCAAGCTGTCAGTTTGTTCGACTTGAAGGTAGAGATCGAGGATCATGATATTAATGGTTTCCGATAGGCTTCCATGCACAGTGCATACACAAATATGTCAGAAGCGTATCCTTTTTTTATACAGTTTTGGGAATTGGTTATAATTAAATTTCACTTTGATGAGTTTAACTTTGAAGGAGGGCTACAATTAACTAAAAAAAAAAGAAATAATTTATCATATTTTTTTTAAGCCCAATAGCAGAAGTTATATTTTGATGGTTTGAATTGATTAATGAATGATGGATTTCATGAAGAAATAAAAAATGAGAAAACATGATTTCCTTGCAGGGGACATTAAACAAAATGATGATACATACGAACTGAATAGATAATTTGTTCATAGAAGAAAGAAAACAAGAGAAGTTGTAATTATAATTGTATTTTGATCAGTGTGATGGCATACATTGTATATGAATGCTTTACTACATGACAGTCGGTGCTGGTTAACCGGTTGAAGGAATGTTGCCATACGGTTATCTGGCTCGGTAGTCTATATTTCCCCACACAAGGCAAAATAATGAAACCTATGCTGGATTGCTTCGATCAGTTTCTTGACTTATTTGACGTATCCGGTTTCCAATTCTTGAAAGGTCGCAACCTGAGACACGTCAGCCTTCCATCCTCTTCGGTCCCGAACCCCCTGCTTTCAGTTATCTAGACCAAGATTTCTGGCATTTGCGATGGCTTGGTATGTTGGTATTTAAACCGGAGGTTCGGTCTTCTTTCGTTTTCTGGAATCTGGGGGCTGGGATCTAAAGAATCTTTGCATTACTGTCCATTCGATCGATGAGGCCCAACCAATAAAGTCTTCTGCTCCATTTGCCCTCCTCGCACACAGGTCCAAATATTCGTAGAAGATTTTTTGTTTCGAAGGAGCCCAGTATCAGCTTTCCCAAATTTTCTTATCGCCCAACAGAGTTTGCTAGGATTATTCTTCGTCGAACCTCCAGTAAAATGTCGTTCCTGGGATCAATGTTTACTCCGAAATAGATGAACTCTTTCACTATTTCAAAGTTGTAGGCGTCAACAGTGACGTTTTGTCCTTGATGGTTGACAGATCTTTCATTGTTTGTTGATAGCATGTATTTGGTTTTGTCCTCATTTACTTGAAGCCAATAAGTTTTGCCGGTTCTTCAATTGCCGTGAAAGAATCTATGACAGTCTGTTGGCAGTAGCCGATGATGTCGATATCATCGGAATACCCTGAAATTAGCCAGATCGTGCCTCCAGTGTAAACGCGCAATATTTGCTCCAGAACGAGATTAACGAAATCAAATGATAGCGGACCTCCTTGCCCAAACCCTGTGCATGTTTTGGAAGTTCGGGAGAGCTTTTTTCTAGAACATTGCAACGCGTATTTTCCAGTGTCACGTGACACAACTGGATTGGTTTTCCCGGGATACCAAGTCCCAGGTTCAGCAACCGCTATATAAAGCTCGTGACGATGAATGCTAACCTTGATGAATTAATGGTGAGGCGTAACTTTAAATTCTTTGGTATTTTCCAAGATTTTCCTGAGAGTGAATATTTGATCTATGGTCGATCTGACTGGCTGGAAGCCACACTGGTACTTGCCAATTATAGTGTTGCTTAAGGCGCTCACACAGTACGGTGGATAGGATTTTGTATGCCTCGATAGTTCTAGCTGCACATAGGATCGCCTTTTTTGTGGATGGGATATATGGAGTTGATAGATCAGCCATCGGGCATTTTACCTTCCACCCAAATTTTGTTTATGAGTTGATGCAGGCACCCTTTTAACACATTGCCCCGGACTGCTTGAAAGAGTCCTCTGCTGGAAAAGCATCAGATCCGGCGGCCTTGTTGTTTTTGAGCTTTTTATAGCATAGTCAACCTCTTCTATACTGGGTGGTGGTATTGGATCTTTATTCACTGGAGATGGGATGGCTTCTCAACCTTTTTTTCGCTATAAATGCTGCTTGAATACACCTACTATTCCTTATGCTTCTGTTACTAGGTTACCATCGCTGTTTCGAAGAGCCTGCGTTCCAGGTTTTAAGCCAGCAGCCAGTTGCTTGGGCTTTTCTATAAAACTTTCGGGTATTGTTTCGATCGCAAAACCTTTCAGTCTTCTTGAGCTGGGAAGTGTCGTACGCTGGGTTTTCTTTTCCTCTCTTCTCTCTGCTCGATACTTCTATCTGGATGCTCTTGCTTTAGGCTGCAGCATACTCGCATGTGCATCTTCTGGCACCTTTTTCAGCTGTCAGCATGCATCATCATATCACGCTTTCTTTTTCGAGGGAGGTTGGTAGCCTATCGTGGTACCGGCTGCCTCTTTGATGATATCGCGATACATGGACCACTGGTTGTTGACGTGTCTGTGGCATGTGAATGCGCAGCGGAGAGGTTAGGTTAGGTTAGGCTAGGTTAGGTTGATGGGCTGACGGTGGATCTTGTTCCCGACACACTTAGATCAATGTTAATCCATTGTGGTACCCTGATGAATTGGACCATCCCTTTAAAAATATAACCTATGAAATCCTATGGAGCATCGAGCCATTTAGAGGCGTTGATGAAGTTCATTATATTTGCACAGCAGAGAGCTTCTCGTTCAGATGCTCACTGTGGGTTCTGGCGACTCCAGGGGCCAATTTCATAAAACTACAAGACTAGTAATTATTTGTGAATTATAGTCTGGGAGGCGATCGGACTCGTAGCAATAACCTACAAAAGTCTATCCGACCATCAGGAAAGAATAGAGGACAGTTTTAGCTTTCATTTGATATCCAATTTATAGAAGTTTCTTACGTGAAAAGGTATTATTAGTCAAAAATGCAACCTGAAAAGCGCATTTTCTAACCTTAGCAACCATGAAATCTTATTCTACCAGCGGTTTTGTAAATGTTTGGAATAAACCTGTCAGCTATTATCCTGTTTGTCAGAAGCCGCAATGAAAAAGGAAATCTAAGGAAATCTTACGGTCGCCTCTCAAACTATAACTCACAAATAATTATTAGTCTTGTAGTTTTATGAAATAGGCCCCAGGTATGCTTAGGCCACCAACGTAGTTAAAAAAAATGGGGCAGATGCATTGTTTAATTTTTGTTAGCCAAAACTGGATTTAACCTGATGAAGCTTCAATAAAATTATCTAAAGGTTTCGGAGACCAGCAAGAAAAGGAAACAGTTCATCATTTTCATTGTAAATATCCTGCTCTAGCCAGAATGAGAGCACAATCGTTTGGAGTGGCATTTTTTGATGACCTAAACTAACTTTCTCAAATGAAGATCAAAGACTTGATCTCTTTTCTAAACGCGATGAAATGGATCTGAGACGAAAATCGGTTGCTTTTATATCATGTTCCCTTCCAAACCCAAAGCCTGTGAGCAATCGGAATCCGGGTTTTTGCGGGGTCTCATGACAGTGATGATCATACGGTTGAATCGATTGCGCTTCAGTGGTATTCTGCTATCTGCCGAGCTTGGCTTAATATAGCTGGCTCGGGCGAGATGCGATCCAATCGCTTGAGTGTCTTTGTGCTGGTTCAGAATGTACCACAACCATACCCCACAGCCGTTCCATTTCCAACCAAGGCATACTTATCTGATTTCTTGGGAAAGATGCTGATCTTCTCTGGAAACCTCAGGTTTTCCTAGCAGCAGCTTAAGCAACATCTATGAGTATGCCCCAATGATTTCGTTAGATATTTTATGGGATGCTTTTCTAACGTCGTCGGTGGGAAAAACTATCCTATATTACTGACCAAATCTCCCTGCACGGCGGACGGTGGAAGTCCGACTCACTTTTGATATATTCAAGTATCCCGAATTTCTAGACTTTGCGAACTGAATTCATATATTTGCCTGTTATACCCGCCCCAAAAGCTTTGTTGATCGAAAACCATACAATCATGAATTTGGTACGCAAGTGACTCAAAACAAATATGGAAAGTTCCCTTACTCCATTGGAGTCAAAAGCTGGCAACTCCATAATCATAGATATCAGAAAAATATCATTAAATTTAAATAGAAATTATGTACATGGTTCAGTTTTTTAATCCCTCTTAAATATGTCCCCATTTCAAGAGTCTACAACTTTAATGGTAATAATCGTTAATCTCCTTTCCCCCATTAAATATAATTAAACAAACTTTGTATTCAAATTAAGCCCTCTCATCTATTATGTGGATAGAAAAATGCAAGTTCTTTGATTATCAAAAGCATTTGAAAAACAAAACAAACAAAACCAAAAAAAAACAACGATGTGACACCATTTCCGATTGTGTGTTTCAACCAAAAAGTTCTAAATGAGAAATGAATGCCATTAATTTAAATCAATTGTTCCTGCCGCAGCACGCACGCATATTATATTCCTCTAAACTTGGCTTCTTCTTGTCTCATTCATAGTCTTTTGGGGTACTAAATAAATAAAACAAAAGCAAAATACACAAACAAAATGATGACATTAATGAATCCATAAAACAGAGAACGTACATTTATACTCTTCTGCTGCTGGCTTCTGCCTCTTTGGTCCCTGATGACGACGACCGACGATGCGATGGCTGGATGGGAAACTCCTCGATTTTTTGATTAATTCATCCCGTACCCCGATCCCAGTTTGCCGACAAAGGCATTTGTTTGAGATCATAGACTAGACTGAGAGGCTGTGTGTAGATATAAGGCCTCTGATTATAAAGATACATCAGTTTGCACTTGCAACAAATCAAACCACATGCCACATGAACAATTGAAACTGATTAAAAGTTTTTTTTTTTGTTTCTCATAATGTTCTTTTTTAACAAAAAAAAAAAGAGTAAATCCCGCCACACGCCTTTTCCTCATTGAAGTGCGTCGGTTGTAAATTTCCTTTCAAGATGGCGCTCCCAACCTTTCATCTTTGCCCCTTCCACAAATTATGCTTAAATCACTTGGCTTTTGTTATTTGCGCCTTTTTTAATCCAATTAAAGTTTACAGAATCAGCATGGAGTACAAAAATAGTGTCGTAATGGATGGCAGCGAACGTGGCATAAGTCACCAAATCCCAGTGGTAGGTCGGGTGGACAGAGTAATACCGAAAACGAAAAACCCACTCATCTTCATAATCTTATATAAAATCGAGAACGTTTAAGTTGCTTCAAGTAGTGCCGGTGTCGGATGGCATACGTTTCGTCAGCCAAATAACGCAATGTAACATGTTTAAACCACCCAAAGAGTGTATAGAAGGCGTTCCTTGACTATCCCATCAGTGTGAACACTCTACACTCTCTGGATTATGGAAACACACCCACCCTTCTTCTTAACGATTATGATGATGCCGGTGATCAATGTTTAGCTATGGTTGGTAGTTCTGTGCATATACCTACCTAGTTGCTCAGTTGGTTCATCTTCTACGTTTAAAAGCATAGAAAGTGTGCGTGCACAAGTCCACTGATTTATGACTTTTGAAATTGTCAATGATGGCGTGCGGCGGCAACATCTACAGTAGTTAAGCTAAAGTGATGGTAACAAGATTGTTTTAGAATTCTTGAGTTGAGTGCGTACCAGTACCAGCACCATGCAGTTAAACCTTGTCAACAGTTAAGTGGAAAAGTTTCTCAAATATAGTTTATAGCAGAATGTGTTGTTGGTTGGTAATATACAACTTTAAAGTCATGTATTTTCGATTGTAAAGGGTCTTTCAATAAGGACGCTCGATTCCTTGAGCAACTGGCTTTAAACTTGGAATGCAGACTCTTCGAAACAGCCAAGGTTACCTAGTCACTGAAGAACAGAAAAAAGTGGATGTATTTAAGCAGCATTTCCAGCAGCTGCTGAATAGGCATCAGGTAGAACGAGAATTATGACGAGAAGTACACCCACCTCAGTAGACCCAGTACCACCATCCAGATTGGAAGAGGTAGACTTAGCTATAAAAAAAGGCCAAAAACAACAAGCCCACCGTATCTCATGGTTTACCAGTGGAGCTCTTCAAGTACGGAGGGGATGTGTTAAAAAGGTGCATGCATCAACTCATCAAACAAATTTCGGTGGAAAGACGATTGCCCGAGAGCTGGTCTATCAGTTCCATATGTCCCATCTACAAAAACAACAGTCCTCTGTCATGTAAGAACTATCGAGGCATATCTCTGATAAACGTCGCATGAATGATCCTATCCAACGTTGTGATCGTCTCAAGCCATCATGCAACACTATAATCGGCAAGTACTAATGTGGTTTCCGGCCAGGCAGATCAACCATAGACCAAATATTCACTTTAAGGCTTAAGTCTTGGAAAAAAACAATGAGTTTCAAGTCGTGACCCACCATCTATTCATCGACTTCAAAGCCGCATGCTAGGTGAGCTTTATTGTAAGGACAGGAGAATCGGACGAATAAAGGGACACCAAGGCTTAGGGATTCCATCACAGAAAATAAGTGGAGTTTCCATACAAACTATCGATAACAGGTATGAAATTCCTGCCGGTAACATAGTTTTTCTCTGAGCTTAAGTTAAGCCTTGAAAGTTCTCTGTTGTTGTTGCTTAGCTCCGACGTCGTTTTTTTCGTCAAAGACTATTCAGACAAGGAAAAAAACACACCTAATATAGCATTCATCTACAGGAGCTCTATATGGTGATGGCTGAACGTGGGATCCCGGGAAAACTGATCCAGTTGTATCGCTCTTCCAAACTTTTTCAAACATGCACGAGTATCGGCAAGGAGATGCGCTATCAAGTGATTTCTTTAATCTTATTCTAGAGCAAATAGTGTACAAGACAGGTGTTAATACTGAAGGCACTATTTTTAACAGATCTTTCCAAATTATAGGGTATGCCGATGATTTCGACATTATCGGCCGTTCCCAACAGGTCGTTATAGAGGCTTTCAGGACAGCTGAAGAATAGGTCTTCAAGTAAAAGAGTACAAGACCAAATACATGCTATCATCCAAAAATGAAAGATCTATCAACCAACTAGGACAAAACGTCACTGTAAATAGCAATTACTTCGATGTTGGAAAGGTGTTCATCTACCTCGGATCATAGACGTTAAAACGGACTATATTTCACCGTAATTAGATTTGAACCCAGTTGCACTAACAGATTTCCCAACGAGAGATTTCTGGAAGGAAAACAGGGTCTTAAACGTAAATCATGTATCGGTCTTTACGGACGGTTCCAAAATGGATGCTGGAGTGGGGTCAGGTATCTTCTTAGTTAACCCCATCATAAACAAATCAATAAAGCTCCCAAACTTTTGCAGTGCTGTCCAAACGGAGGTGCTTGCAGTATATGAGGCTTCAAAATATCTTTCCATGTGTGCACTGATAAACAAAAACGTTGAAGTCTTTATAGACAGCGAGGTGGCAATCTAGGCCATTTCGTCGATCGTCACGAAGACCAATCTGGTTGATCGTTTCCGTAGTGAATTGCGATCACTCGGCGAGAAAAATTCACTCACCATTCGATGGGCCCCAGTGGGTCCCGGGACACAGTGACACTTACGGCAGCGAAACTGCAGATGAATTTGCCAAAAGCGGTTCATCACTTGAACCGAAGAAAATAGTACCCTGGGTACTTACTCCACTGGAACAAGAAATAAATAGAATTCATCAGAGCTTTCTTGAGGCCGCAAACGACCGATGGTCAACAATTGACACGTGTCGGGTTTCGAGGAATCTATGATCAGATATCTCTAAATGAAAAACAAAGTACTTACTTAAGCTAAGCACACCTCAACTGTCTCTCATGATTGGAATCCTAACGGGTTACAGCTCAATGGGAACCCACGTGAATAAAATGGGCATAAGCTTATCGGACCTTTGAAGAGCGTGTTTCACTTTCTGTGTAAATGCCCCATCTTAGCCTCGAAATTAGCCTCGGGGAATATTATTTCGACGAATTCAGGATGGTTCAGGGAGGCATCACACTCCTAATACTTCCACTATCTCTAATGAATCCTTGGAGATCCGAGTGAGGTGATGTGGGCAACCACATCATCACCCCTTCTTACCTAACCTAACCTACCTCGGATTAATGTTTAACTAATCCCGCAAATGACATCTCAGTGGAGCAACAACGAAGAATTACCCTAGCAAACTGGTGCTGTTTCGGTTTGGCGCAACAGATTGGTTCAAAACTCCTCACACGAAAGACGAAGTGTACGCTCTATAGAACTAATATACTGCCAGTCGTACTTTATGGCACCGAGTGTTGGCCGATAAGCAAAAAGGGAGAGCTGATACTAAGCTCCTTTGGAAGAAAAATTTTCCGACGGATATTTGTCCCTGTGTGCGAGGATAGCGAATGGAGGGGAAGATACAACCTCAAACTCTGTGAGCTGTATCAAGATGTGGATGTAGTACAGAAAATCAAAAAACGTCAAATACATTGGTTCGGCCACACCAAGCGAATGAACAGTAATGATCTAGCCAAGAGGGTCCCAGCCCCCAAGTTCGAGAAAACGAAGAAGTCCCAACCTCCGGTTTAAAGACCAAGTCATCGCGAATGCCAGAAAGCTTGATCTATAATCTAGATGACTAGAAGCAGAGTACCAGGGATATTATTAAATGGACTTCTTTTGTGCATCAGGCTGTTAAGAAGCGGAGGTAACACGCTTTGAAAAAAAGTATCTTCCTGAAAAGTGGCAGCACTGATAGTTTTTTAACAAAGTACATTTTCCAAGTGATTTACGAGTTTTTTTTTTATTTTACCATTTGGTCTCAAATTGGGAGCCATTCTAGAAAATGGTTTCAAAGCAACAGCATCACAACAATGACTCTCAAGTGAAAAATAAATTACAAATATAAAAATGAGATTTTCCCACCCAACAAAAAGCGCAGGAATATTGGTTTACTGACCAGGTGGGGTATAGATTGGGCGCCATTTTTTTAAACTAGACGTTTTTCTAGGTAAACATTTAACAACAACAATTACTTTTCCAATACGAATTTCAGTATCAATTTGAATGAAATTTTAAAAATTTTGGGTTTCCAATCATTAACTTCTGGTTGCAGACAAATTGAGTTTGAATTTTATGAACTAAAAGTAAAATTATTTGATTTGAATACAAAAATCGGCGTCCTATAGGAAAAATAAAAAAAAAAAAACGCGAAAAAAAAATAAAAACAAAACTCAACCAAACTCAATTTAAAGTAATAATCCCATCAATTCCAATTTTCCTATCGCCATTAATCCCATTTTGTTTGTAATCCCACAAGGATTTCAAATCGTTTTTTTTTTGTTTTTAATTTGTTATACAATAACACTTTATCCCAAACGATCTCATGGCCCATTTATCTATCTCCATTAAGTAAATCAAGGTTCAAAAGATAAATGGTGCATCCGAGTCATCACCATCATCATTCAAACAAAATACAAAAAAAAAAAAAAAACTTTCTCATGCCAACAAGCAAACTCATTTAGGGGTGATAACTTTCACCGCTTAACTACCTACATGTGCATCATCGTAGAGGAAGCTGCTACACCGCAACATAGTTTTTCTCGCATCACTCGGCGAAGAGCAAAAAAAAATGAACAATCAAAAAAAATATTAAATCACATAAAAATCTAAAAATAAACACAAATAAAATCGAAAGTGTTGCACAAGCTCCTTGCGGCACTAACTGCACTCAATCAAGCGTATTTCCCGACCCGAACCCAACACATTCGTACAAACTATATTCAAGGGATGTTGCACACACATTAACGAATGAATAAGGGTTGCCTTCCCTCTACAGGCGATATAGGTACAGACAGAGTCATTTTTACTCCGAACTGGTAGATAGGGATCGTTTTGGCGAAGCGAAGGAAAAATGTGCATCTCGCTTGGTGAAGATGTGAAGAGGAAACAGACAAAGCAATAAATTATTACGTTATTAACCCCTTGGTGTTTCCTCTGATGCGATGCTTATAAAAGGGGATGATGGTGTAAAAAATCAGCCACTTAACTCACGGGTTTCTCTGTTTCTCCCACACAGCCCTTTTTTAATTACGCACGGGGGTAACAGAGGTGCTTCATCTAAACGGACGGACGCGTGCAAAAACCTAATCCAGTGTGGAAGGAAGAGTGTAAACAAGCCCGAGGTAGTTGCAAACGCAAAAGTATACGGTACACAGATTTACCGATTTCATTATTTTTCATCCTTCCCTTGCCGTTTTCCTCATCCAGAGCTCTGAACCCAGATACTGGTTTTACAATAACAACAACAAAAACGAAGTCATAGCGAGAGTGTCAGAGGAAAAATAAAGGAACGCGGGTTCTCTGTGCAAGTCGCTTTCGATTTCGCATCCTCTGTATCCCGTGTGTGTTTACTTAACCTTTTCAATTCCAATTTCAACCCACCATCCAGCCACCACCACCAGACCTTCCCCGACTTCCTTCGTAAAACATATTCAACAATGTTTCACGTCTAATTTGATCTGAAGGGCGGGCCGGGCTGTCCTCAGTTTGCTTGGTGCTGCTGCATTGAACGTATAGTTCTTGTTGTTGCATGCAACCAGTGTGAATTGTGCGTCGTAAATCGCTCGTAATAAGTGCGAATCCTCCCACCCTCTCTTGTAATGTTTGTCCCATAAACATTTCCATTTCTAGTTGAAATATTGTTGCCTTTCGTCGCCGCTTGGCCGACCGAACGAAAGATGCACGCACCACACGGCACGCAACGCAATAGCACACGTGTCAACAACCAGCAACAATGATGCCAAACATAAGCATGAGGATGGATGGCGTGGCGCGTTGGTACTTCTTTTCTGGCCAGCAGGGCAGCGCAAACCATTCAGCAGCAGCAGCTGAATTCTATGTTTGTTGTGTGTTGCACACACGCGAGTTTAAATGAATCTGCATAACGCCAAAGTTATTTCAGAATATTTGAATTGGTCGTTTGCATGCAAGGACCTAGGTTTACGTTTATTATTGTGTTTTTTTTTTATACTTTTTTATATGAAATATGAGTTCCTGTAAATATTATACAGTGGGTGTTAGAAGTGGTGGACTGCTTAAGGAGAATTTATTACCATAAGGACTTCCGTCAGAGGACTTATGGTATTATTTAATGTTTAACTGAACTGAAGAATGTTTGTTTAATTTTTCTTTGATTTATTGACTTTGTAAAAATACTATGAGGACAATTTCCGTCTGTATTATGGTTCTGTGTAAATAATGGGCTTCCATGTGACCAGCAAAGTCACTCAACCGAATAAAATGGGATAGGGTTGAAGAATTCTGCGGTATTTCTTTGCCGTAGTTCCATAGCTCAGAGATAATTACAAATTTTTCATTGTAGAAGTTTACGTTAAATAGCTGTTGGCACTTTAATCAATAAAAATAACAATTTTGGCTTCGGCAATTCAGACATTTAAGGAAATTGTTTTAAGTGCCACATGATGGACGTCAGATGAGAGATTTTTTTTCCGGCTTCAAAAAATTCCAGCACTTCGCCTGGAAAGACGCTACTGAAAGGAAGCTTTATCAATTTTAGTTGGAAACAAATCAAATCCAATAAAACTCGTCATCTTTCCATAGACATTAAAGCCTCAAATGATAACCTTCACTGTCTGAAGCTTTATTGACTACAGCCAAATAGCTCCTCCAATCCTCTGAGAACTACAATTCGAAACATATGAAATAGTTTCAGCAACTTACTTAAGTACTTACTTTAGCTGTCTCCAGTTTTCCACGCCAGATTGGTTGAAAATCTCTTCTAATTGCGTGCACCATCTATTTCGCTTTCCTCCTATACTTTACACACCGGAGCATTAGTGTTTATTTGGCCTAGGTGAACCAGCCACATAGGCTAGGTCAAAATTTGGTAAGCCCTTTCATCACACTTGGATTCCGTGGGGCCATTGCTCTAACCAGGAGGTGGGAAGGCAGGGGTGAGGTGGGGAAGGGAGGAGATTAAAGGAAAGTTTAAGGCGTGTGGGGTCACCCTTAACCATCCTGAACTCTGAATGAATTTAAAGATGATCTAAAGTGAGAAGACAGAGACGTTGCATCGGTCAATCTCAGTTCCTCGATATAATACTCTCCTAGATCTATCCCTTTGACTCTGGCCAGGGTGGGGTATTCTTTAAGAAATCGGGGTGAGTCTAACTACCTAAGTCATTGACTTTTCAGTTTTTTGGCAAGGTCAGTGTCGCTGTACAGTTCGTTGTTGTATCTTCTTCTTCATTCTCGATCTAAGCAGATGGAACCAAAAATCACCCGGAGAATTTTTCTCCCAAAACAGCCTTAAGCGTTCTCTACTACTTATCCGGCTCCCAATCTATGAAGAGTCGTAGTCTGAGACACGGCAGCCTTCCTCCTCTACGGTCCCGAGTACGCTGCTTCTAGCCAAGCAAGCTTTCTGGCATCCGCGATGGCCTGGTCTTTAAGCCCGGGACCGCCTTTTTCGTTCTCTCGAACCTGGGGGTAAGAATTCAAAGACTCTCTTGGCTGAAGCATTATCGTCCATTCGATCGATGTGGGTGAGCCAGATTTTTTGGACTACATAAATATCTTGATACAGTTCATAGAGTTCGAGGCTGTTGTCCATTTGCACTACTCCTACAAAGGATCAAATAACCTTCGAAGAGTCTTTTTTCGTAAGAGCCCAGTATCAGCCCTCCCTTTTGCTTATCGGCCAATACACAGCTCCATAAAGCAGGACTGGCTGATTTTATGAAGTGTGAATCTCATTGTTCATGTAAGAAGCTTTGAAACCATTTGTTGCGCCAAACAGAAGTAGCATCGGTTTGCTAAGGTAATTCTTCGTCGGTTCTTCACTAAGATGTCGTTTGTGGTATTAATATTTACTCCAAGATAGATGAACTCCTTGTCTACTTCGAAGTTGTTGCTATCAACAGTGACGTTTTGTCCTAGTCGGTTGACAGATCTTTCATTGTTTGTTGATAGCATGTAATTGGTCTTGTGCTCGTTTTCTTGAAAACCAACAGGTTTTACTTGTTCTTGTATTGTTGTGAAAGCCTCTATAACGGCCTATTGGGAGTGGCCGGTGATGTCGATATCATCGGACTGTCCTAGAAGTCGGACAAATGTGTTGAAAATAGTACCTTCAATGTCCTGTGCACTATTTTCTCTAGAACGAGATTGAAGAAATCACATGGCAGTGCATCTTCTTGCCGAAACCATGCGCATGCTTGGAATAGTTGGGAAGAGCAATAACTGGAGGAGTGCCTTGCATCGATCGCAATGTAGTCAATCTGGTTGGCGATTGATTGACCCGGAATTCGTCATGCCCCTTTGTATATATTGAGATGGGGGAACTGCGTACTAACTACACAATGTTTCGCCCCCCTCAGCAATGTTGGTTAACCTGAGTCCGTTATCGGTGGTGGTGTCGTGCAGGCTATATCTTCTGATTTTGCCACCAAATACGTCTACTCTTCCTAGTTTTTCACTAAAATCAGCCAAGATGGTCTTAATGTCATAGCTAGGGCATTGCTCATATATCTTGTCCAGGAGCTCGTTCAACTCGTCCTTGATATCATCATCTTTCTCCTCTGTTGGACATGCACGCATATGAAGCTGATGTTAGCAAACTAAGCCTTGATGTGAGTTGTCATGTGGCACTCGTTCACATAGTTGAAACTCAAGACTTCTTGCCTAAGTCTACCTCTAAAGAAGAATGAATAAATAAATTAAATTGGGTGGCGCAACAGCTCGTGGAGAACCAGGGCCTAGTGACTAACAACTCTCAACAATTCCTGTGTGCGTGTTTTTGGCAGGAATAGAGGGGACCTACAGTTTTTTGCCGAGGCCGAACGGCTAAATGAGAAGCACTTTCTCATGACAAGCGTACTCTTGGAGGATTTGTCAGTTCCTCGCAAGAGGCAGTACCTCGGATAAAAAATTTCTGTTTTTAGGTGGCACGGCTGGGAATCGAACCCACACCTTCGGTATGACAGTCTTACGCACTAGCCATCATGCCACGAGGTACTACACGTCTAACGGCGAGTCCACAACCAAAAAGACGCTGCCTTTGTTGTCGGTAACAGTCGCCGCCATAGTAGATATTGCAGTCTTTCATTTTTCTTTTTCCTGGGCCATCCCATCGCACTTCTTGGATGGCAGTGATGTCTGCTTTGTAGCAGTCTAGGGCTTCCGCTTAATGTGGTCTAAAGAGAGACCGAACATTCCACGTGCAGATCCGAAGTTTGTTGTCCTTATTTCGTTTGTCCTTGGTTCGTCAGCAAAAAATGCATCCTTATCGGAGGCTTGTTGTTGCTTCACAAATAAATAGCTTCACGTGGCGAGAAGTCACGCTGACGGCATGAACCTCAACCTGGAGGATCAGACCCTTAGGTTAGGTTAGCTTAGGTTGATGGTCTGACAGTTGGCCTTGTTTCCTATCACACCTAGATCAATGTGGATCCATTGTGGTACCCTAGCGATTGTGAACCCCATGAAAATGAAACCTATGATAAGTCCTGTCAATTCAAGTCCGTTAAGGGGGTTGATGAGTTGCAGCAGGCTATAGCCTGAAAAGTCGGTCGGTATTTCTTAGTCGTTGGGGGAATGTCCACTATCTTATAATCACCTCGCTGAGGAGAGGAAAACGCCTTCAAAAGCGTGATCCGTCCTTTACCCCCATTTGAGAAATCATCTCTCCATCAGGCCCGTAGGAGCAGTGGCTCCATGCAGATGGGTATGATAGGTCAGTGGTTGGAGTATGTGTCCGTTCGTTTGGTCAGGAATGCCGAATGATTCGAAGGGGCTGTCCATATCCTCGTTTTTTTCTAACATTGTCACTGACGCTCGCATTCACCGCAGCAGTAGCTGGTGTTTAGGCGAGGTGTCCATTCTCCGTTCACTGCCATTCCAACAAGAAATACGTACGACAAGACGTTCAGTTTTCATTCGTTCTATCGTGGACCCTTCTTACGTCTTTGACTGTGGTTGGAGAAGTTACCAATCTCGTGGTCGGGTGGTTGATAGAGCTTAAGAATTTTCAAGCCATTTCAACACGTTTTTGCTTGGAATATCAGAGAGTTCTTCCAAGTCGGTGAAGAAGTGCTTGTTTCTCAGATGGCACAGCGTAGAGCAGTGACACAGGTAGTGAGGAGTATCCTCATGTATCTCTTCGTCACCACATCACCTGCATAAGTCGTCTAAACTGAGTTTCATCTTTTTCTTGTGGTAACCCAGGTGGTTGTGACCGTTGGTAATACTCACGAGAAGAGATACAGACTTTTTATTCAGTTGGATGATGCTGTTGGTCTTTTGATTGTTGAAACTAGGCCATAATTTTCTGGTCATAACATAGGTATCGAGTGACCTCCATTGCTTCTTATTCGTAGCTCGAACTTTGCTCTCGATTAACTGTTTAAGATTACAGGGTGGGACCTGAACTGTTTTTATTGCCTGATTAAGATCAAAAGTTGATCCTATTCTTGCCACCTTGTCAGCGCTTTCCGTACCTGGGACACCACTGTGACCAGAAACCCAGCAGAGCCTTATATAAGGTGTATTTTTTTCCTTGCCGGAATAGGCTTGGACGAAAAAAACGATATCGAGTCTAAGGAATTCACATGTTAAAAGCAACAACAACTAAGCCCCTTCGGTCTTAGCTAAGCCCAGAGAATTTTCGGGGATTAACTTTAGCCCAGATAAGAACTGTGTTACCGGCATGAATTTCATACATGTTATCGATAGTTTGTATGGAAACTCCTTTTTTTTCTGTAATGGCGTCGCTTAGCCCCAAAGTCGCTTTTTTCGTCCGATTCCCCCGGGCTTTTCGAAATCATATTTTAAAATTGCGATTATCATTTAGGATTTGATATCAACTCTTGTGGCAAGGAGGCTGTTGCACCTTAATTCAGGGGTCCCTATATCTACTCAACAATCCTGTTAACTTACTAACTTCGAGTTTTAGCAAGGTTAAGATTATTTTCTCCATAACATCAACAGATTTATTTTTAAATTGAAACAAAAAAACAAACTATTTGCATATTTCATTTTGAAACATTAATAAAATTACATAAAATTTCTTCTCCATTACCATTACAACCTGCAGTCTTTTTCTCATCTCAACGCCTGCCACGCCGGATGAATATTTAATTTATGTTAATAACGAATATACTCATCTTCTCTAACAAATTACTCAACTTAACTTTCAAGGAATAAACAAAATTAAAATAAAGAAACTATCTACAATCTCATTAGCTTGCGCATAATGCCAACAAAATATTTATATAAATTTATAAAAGTAAAAACAAGAAACAAAAAATTAAGCAAATTTTTAAGAATAAATCAAAATAAATCACTTAACTCAACTTGACAGGGCTTCAATTTTGCGACAAAACGACGACATCGATGTCCGTCTCGAAAACGTTGCCTGATGTGTTGGTTGTAGTTGTCTGTTGCATACAATTAGACTTGCGGATTTCCCTAAGTAAACACTCTTAAACAGGAACATTGAAAGATTCAAGTTGCAAGCTGTCGCCGCGTCAGACTTGTGATATGCATAATCGTGTTCCCAACTCTTGGCATTGTCAAGTTTTTTTTTTGTATTTTTTTTTTCTATCTTCATCGAGTTTCCATTTCGTCCCAAACCTATGTTCTTCCGTGGGAGCCATACAAAATAACCTACACCTTTCGCGAGTCGACTGGAAATTACACCCTTAAGCTATATACGAGCAAGCCAGACCCGACCCGACCAGACCAGACCAGACCAGGCCACCCAGAAACCAAAATAAGATATCTTCTGGCCGCCCTCCAATCATTCAATGCCCTCCTCGCATCATTGTCTTCGCCTGCTTGGTCGTCCAGTTTAGCTGTCATAATGCCGGTAATTTATTCTCCAGCCATCATCTCAGTCAAGTCGCCAAAAAACAAAAGGAAACACGAGTAAGACAGCGACTTACCTTGTTAGTGATGAAGCGCATAAATTTGCCTTCAATTTTATTATTGGACCTGTCCTGCTGTGACGTTCTTGGGAAAGGAGTTCATAATAGCCTCCGCCTCCTTTACGTGGGCCCTTTTCCATTTTGAATATTTGTATATATTTTTATGCTAATTTAGACGGTGATTTGGCCATTATTTCTGACAATTGTATGTGGTGGTGGCGCTTAGGCGCTTCCACTTATAAGTCACAACCACACCCCATCATAAGGTCGATTGAGGAAATCAATCAAAAATAGTTTGAAGACGGTTTTTATATGGTTTGGCTGTTTTGCTTGGTATTAAATCTACATTGCTGTCGATCATGACCATGATGATGATGGAGCTCAAAGGTTTTTGTTTTATTTTTTTTAGTATTTTTATTTTATTCTGTGCGAAATGCGGGTCTGGAACCATTATTTCAAGTGGATATTAAGAGTCTTGTTACAAAAAAAAAATTAAGAAAAAAAATGATTTGATTCTGATAAACTATAAAGTGAGGTGTGGGTGTGTGGGTCGGTGGTTTTCTTGAAGCCCCCATCAATCATGTCAATCATATGTTTTCTCACATTGACGCTTTATAGTTGAAGGTGAATTTCAAAAGTAAAAAATTTAAAGAAAAACTAAGAGTTTTAAAAGCAACTATAGACCCTGTGTAGAGGGGGAAGATTTAGTCCGGCATCACGGCAGTTTGTTGGCAATATAATACGCTGTTTAGATTGGGAAGGCTGAGACCGGTCTCACGGCGATTTCTGGACAAGAGAAGTGTTGGGTCAGGGATGTCCTGGGGCAACATGCGACTCATGAGTCTCATTTATTGTTGTTTCAATGCGCAAAACATTGAAGTTGCTGTTGTTTCAATGTGTTTTAGGGCGGCTCATGGTTTCTAATGTAGACACGATGAAACTTACGACTGCTGACTCAATTTTCCCAATCTAAACAGGCTCTAAGTAGAGGGTCAGGGATGTCGATGATGAGGCATGAAGAAAACATAAACGTCGTTTATTATTGTTTCAATATGCAAAACATTGAAGTTGTTGTTGTTTCAATGTGTCTTAGGTCAGCTCAAAGTTTTTAATGTAGACACGATGACACTCATCAGTTCGTACACTATCTTGATCTTCGCAATCTAAACAGGGTCATAGGTACCTATTAATTGACATCAAGAAAAAAGAATCACAACAAAAACATGAATGTTAAAAAAGGAGCCAAGTTCTTATGTGTACAAGAAACCTGTGCGTAAAAAGTCAGCCAAAAAAAGTAATGAGATGTAAAATATATGCCAAGTTTTAAGTTCATGAAGTTTAATCATTGTATATAAATTCTATAGTATTCTCATGAAGAAAAAAAGCTCGTGGCCATCTATGCGTCCAAATGTAATACTAATTTTTGTTAAGGGATCTCGGTAAGGCGATCACAGCGAACCTATCGACCAAATGTCTACCTACAAAATCGTGTTTCATGATAATACTATAGATTGGATATACAATGGTTTAATATCAAATATCTTAAGGAGAGTAATATCGAAACAATTCCAAATCATGACAGACATTTGGTAATTAATGATTACTGATTAAAATTTGGTGGGTTCACTGGTCAAGTTTTCATACATTTTAAATTTGTGATTAAGTAAGTATTTAAGAGAAAACTTGCCAAGTAAATCCACCAAATTTTAATCAGTAATCATTAATTACCAAATTTCTGTCATGATTTGGAATTGTTTCGATATTACTCTCCTTAAGATATTTGATATTAAACTTCATGAACTTAAAACTTGGCATATATTTTACATCTCATTACTTTTTTTGGCTGACTTTTTACGCACAGGTTTCTTGTACACATAAGAACTTGGCTCCTTTTTTAACATTCATGTTTTTGTTGTGATTTCACTACTTTTTGCAAAGATTTGTTTTGCCAGGTGAAAGTCAAGCCCTACCGCTCTACAAAGTTTCATAATTCTACGACAACCGAAAGTGCTCCATACAAAAAATAGCAATTCTGATAAAGTGGGTGGATGCCCTCCCCCCCCCCCCTGAATGGACAATTCCAAATTTTCGATTTTTTCCTTTCTAAGTATTTCAAGTCCTACCGACCTACCAATTTTCATCGTTCTACAACAATCGGAAGTGCTCCATATAATTATAAGAATTTTAAAGAATGTGGGTGGATGCCACGCCCCCTGAATGCAAAATTCCAATTTTTAAATTTTTCTTTCTAAGTACTTTAAGTCCTACCGACCTACCAATTTTCATCGTTCTACAACAATCGGAAGTGCTCCATATAATTTATAAGAATTTTTAAGAATGTGGGTCGATGCCACGCCCCCCTGAACTGAAACTCCCAATTTTTAATTTTTTTCTTTCTAAGTGCTTTAAGTCCTACCGACCTACCAATTCTCATCGTTCTACAACAATCGGAAGTGCTTCATATAATCTATAAGAATTTTTGAGAATGTGGGTGGATGCCACGCCCCCTGAACTGAAACTTCCAATTTTTCGATTTGTTTTCTTCTAAGTACTTCAAGGCCTACCAACCTACCAATTTTCATCGTTCTACAACAATCGGAAGTGCTCCATATAATTTATAAGAATTTTTAAGAATATGGGTGGATGCCACGCCCACTGTATGGAAAATTCCAATTTTTCAAGTTTTTTCTTTCTAAGTACCTCAAACCCTACCAACTTACCAATTTTCATTGTTCTACAACAATCGGAAAGGCTCCATATAATTTATAGAATATTTAAGAAAGTGGGTGGATGCCACGCCCCCTGAATAGAAAATTGCAGATTTTCGATTTTTTCCTTTGTATGTACCACAAGGCCTACCGTTATGTGAAATTTCAAGTTTCTACGATGTCGGGAAGTGCTCCATAATTTTGATGATCTGTCAGTGAGTCAGTGAGTCAGTGAGTCAGTGAGTCAGTGAGTCAGTCAGTTACGGTTTTTGCGATTTTTGAAGTCCTATATCTTGGGAACTACTAATGCTAAGAAGTTGAAATTTGGTGAGCCACCTGTGTTTGAGCAGTTCAGCAAATACTATGAATTTGAAGTTTCTGACTTTATTGGTACTGAAGTTAGAGGGGGGTTGAAAATGGCCTGAGTTTGTTCCTGTAAAAAGGGTGTAGTGCCGCGAACTTGGCTGGGCACTACCGTGCCCTTTGATAGTTATGAAGGATGTCCAAAAAATTCAAGCAAGATTTGACTTTGCCGCCATTTGTGTAGTTAAGTGTTGGCAACCCTAAAAAAAAGCAATATGTTTATCTGCCTTAAAATGTTAGCTGTCAAATTATTTTTTTAAGGGTTGCCAAGCCAATTTACTACACAAATAGTGGCATTTTGAAATCTGGAATTAATTTTGAGACTTCATCATCATCATCGTATCCTGTAACCCCGGCTGGGGCATAGGACATCAACAAAACGTCTTCATCCTTAACGGTCTGCTGCAAGGTACTTTAGCTTTGACCACGTCTTTCTCTGGTATTCTGCTTCTGCTATGACAGTTGATTGCCATTTTGTTCTTAGTCTTCTGACCCACCGTGCACCCTGAGGATTCCATTCACTGCTTTGCAATTTCATCGTTTGGTTTCCTCCGTGTGTGACCAATCCAACGCCATTTACGCTTTCTTATGTCGACGTTCAGCCGCTTTTGACTTGTTCTGTGCTACAATTCCTCATTTGGTATCATTTGTGGCCAGCGAATCTTTAGGATGTGGCGAAGACAGCGATTCACAAAAGTCTGCAATTTACTCGAAATGGTAGACGTGACTTTCCAGGTTTCACAAGAAAACAACAGCACAGATTTGACATTGGATTCGAAGAATCTCAACTCAGTGCGTAAGGACATTTTACTAGATTTCCAAATTGGGGACAGAGTACCGAAGGCAGCACGAGCTTTAGTTGTTCTACTTTTAACGTCCAGACCCGTACCACCGTTTGCAGAAACAATACCGCCAAGGTAGTAAAACTGACTTCTTCAACTGGCGTCTCCTTTAGAATAATACGCTGCTGTGGGGAGCGGCCTGTGAGCATTATTTTTGTATTTTTGCTGTTTATTCTTAGACCACTCGACTCTCCCTTCACTTGCAGTGTTTGGCACATCCCGTTCAGCCCACTGATGTTATTTGCTAGAAGACAAATGTCATCGGCATAGTCTAAATGACTGAGGGTTTCGAACGGTCTCAATTGAATGCCCTGTCGCTCAGCTGTACCAACACTGGCCGTCAATTCGTCGTTCATCGCCAGCAGGAAGAGAATATTGGCGATAGAACTTTCCCTTGTCTTACACCCTGTTGAACTACGTAAGAGTCGCATAGCTGTCCATTGTGTAAAACAAAACACCTTGCGTTGTTGTAGGACTCTTTAATAATGGCAACAAATTTTGGCGGAATTCCTCTACCAAGCAACGATCTCCATATACATTCTCGGTTAACTCGATCAATGGCCTTCTCAAAATCCACGAACTTGAGGTAAAACGGTGATTGAAACTCCATCGACTGCTCGAGAACGATACGCAGGGTCTTGATATGGTCGACACTCAATTGACCACTGCGGAAGCCAGCTTGACTCGATTCTATCCTTTATTCGCTCGAGAATGATGGCTGCCATTAGTTTTGGGAAAACGGACAAAACCGTGACACCACGCCAATTGTTGCAATTCTTAAAGTCACCTTTCTTTGGCAGTTTAAAAATCACACCATCCTTCCAGTCCTTGGGATAGCTTTCGTTTTCCCAAATGATTTTTATCATTGTTGTAAAATACTAGCCGCTGGATCGGCTTTCAGGAATTCAGCTGGTATTCCGTCAAGTCCAGCTGCACTCATCTAGTTATGTTGGAGCACTTCAGCACTCTTCTCAACAGAATCCTCATTTAGCATTTCACATGATATGCTGAAGGTTATAGACACCTTATTTACAAAATTTCAGGTCTTAGGAGCAACGGAATACGGTGAAAACTCAAACATAAGAAAAGTAGGCATGGCAGGGGATATGATTTTCAAAAACTTTCATATGTTGTGCTTTTGATTTCACACACAGTTTATTTACAAAATTTCAGCTCTCTAGGACAACGGAATAGGTAAGTAGAAAACTCAAATATAGGGAAAGTAGGCGTGGTAAGAGGCGTATGTCAAAAAATCCCCTTATCTTCACTTCAAAAACTTGAAAATAAAATATCAACCCACAAAATTTGAAGAAAATCACAGAATGTAAACCGAACACAGACAGCAAATCAAATAACAGAGACTATACGATTTGAACGACCGACGAACGACGAATAAATGAACAAAATGGGAATTTAAAACATTTATAAGCCTTCGAAAAAACAAAATGGTAGGAATCTAATCAATGTAAATGTTAAGGTACTGAAGTTTACATTTTAACTGTCAAAATCAAGAAATTTGAGTAAACAAATTGGTCATCGCGAATAGATTGTAATTCGCGATTACGACGTTAAATAGATTTCTACCATTTTGTCCAGATTTTTCAAAGAATTAAGGTTTATAAATGTTTTGAATCACGTTTTGTTCGTTTATTGGTCGTTCTTTGGTCGCTCTCATGTGAATAGTCCTTTAGGCGGTGTTCACATTTACATTCACTGAAAAACTGTATTTTTTTGACGTTTCAGCATTTACATCTCAATTCACTAAAGGTGTGGGCGAAATGTAAAAAAAATATCGTTTTTCAGTCCCATGTGAACACAGTCTCACGTAGTTTATTCGTGAATCGTTCAAAATCTTTCATGATTGATCACAGGTTGTGATTTTTTGGTCTTCTCTTCTAAAACAATATCAAGCTTCGTAAGCTCGGACGAGTATCGCGCTTGTGAAATTCTCATCAATCTCTTTCTATTCCTGCATCGATTTGTCAGCTTTTGTGATTGAAGATTCAGCCGAGAAGTCGATTGACAAGGTGTGGGTCTCTCTATAGCGGTAAAGTCTTCTTGGCCAAAACACAATAATTGATGAATGGGTGTCTGTATGAATGATGGCCATGGCCACCCTGTACCGTTTATTTTTTCTGTCCCACCTTTTTTACTTGTTTTATTTCTGCTTGCAAAGTGGAATAAAAATGATGAATCGCTTGCTATAAGTGTCGTCGTCGTCGGTCTTCTGTTGTTCAACTTTATAGAAAGATCGTATCCTCCTTTAATTGAAATCCAAAGAAGAGTTAAGGACCAACTTCATGGATGCAGGTTCTGACAATTTCATGTCACCCCGTAACTGTGAGATGGATTGAACCTACTTTGAATTGTATAATTAATTCCGCTTGAGAAACTTAACACCTCGCTTCGTCTCGCCTTCCTGGAAAAGAAGAAGAGAAGTAGGAGTGCGTATATGGGGCGTTGGATGTACAATCTGGCTGAATGCTATAGAAGCTGGGATACTGCTGCCTGATGCTTCGAGCAAAGTTTTAGATTTCGTTGCAGGAAATTTGCATGGAAATCGGTTGATATCCTGATGCCATCATCTCCTTGTCGTCCTCGTTGTCAAGTCGTCTCGTGTATAGTTATTGTGTTCCTCTCTACACGAGTCACGAGTACACGAGTATAGACTTTGATGACTTGGGTGTTGATTGTGTATTTGAATTGGAAAATTCGACGAAAATCTGACAGAAAAGTGTGGACGTGGTGGAATGATGACAATCATGACAATGCTGATGATGGGCTATACGATGATGACAATGATGTTGATGCTGATGCTGACGACATGACACGATACGATGATGATGATGGTGATGTTTGCGGAGCAAATAGTGTTTGAATGTTGGGGGCCAACAATGCCGCCACCGATTAGATGAATAATGATGATTTCCATAAAGCAAGAGCAAGTCTCCATGTTTCTGATATGGATGGGGAGCACCGATATGATAATGTGATGCGATAAATAGATAAAAAGTGAAGAAGACAAAAAAAAACACTCTTTTAGCATTTAAATCGACGCATTTCGAGACTCATAATGAGATAAGTTTTTTGATGATGCGAAGAGTATAAAGTTTGAGCAGCACCCCTAATGGGGCCTTTGATCACGTGCGGGCTCACGGTAAATGGCATGCCGACAGATAATAATTAGAGGAGTCAAGCCAAGTTGATGGTTTTTAAGTCATCAAATAGGTAGTTTGGAAGTGTACTAAAACTGATACATATCACTTTAATAGCAATTTAAATCTGCTTAATGTCGTCAATAATGGGGGAATTGGTTTTTGGGATGTCAATATAGGAAAGAAATCAATAGATTTATAAGCTTAATTCTGATTAGATATGGTGAATGTTCTGTGAATGTTAGAATAAAATGCAGAATCCAGGATTGGACCTAATAACTACATATTTGGAGCTCAGGCATATAAGAAGCGGTTAATCCAGCTCCCCGCCCTTGAAGTTATGCTAAAAGCCTGGTTCTGTGGGTTGGGGGCTTGGGGGAAATATGATGACACCAAGGACTAGTTCTATGAGATCCTGGAGAAGACATATAAGCAATGCCTTAGCTATGACATGAAGATTGTTATGAGTGATTTTAATGCGAAACTGGGAAGAGAAGACGTCTTTGGTGGAACAATAGGAAGATTAAGCCTTCACGACACAACCACTGATAACGAACTCAGGTTAATCGACTTTGTCATGGCCATGGCGAATTCCCGGTCGATCAACCGCCAACCAGATTGACCACATTTTGATTGACACAAGGCACTCCTCCAGTATCAGGGATAACCGAACGTTCTGAGGTCCCAACGTTGACTTGGACAACCACCTCGTTGTAGACAATGTAATTCTATGGATATCAAGAGCAAGACCAAAGCTAAAACAGAGAAATACTTTGAAGAAGTTCATCGGACAGCTACAGTCGCAAGAAATCGCCAAGTCCTTTTGAGATCAAGTCTCTCGTGCCTTCTTAAATAGTCCTATGCCGCCAACTTCAAGCATCGAGATCCAGCGAAAAAATTGTAAGTAAGCTTTCAAAGAGATGCCGCCTCTGATGTGCTGGGCCTCGCACGACCACCACAGAGAAACCCCTGGTTCGACGAAGAATGCCGGCAAGTAAATCTAGCCAAACAACAGGCATACAAAGCGACGCTGCATAAAAGGACCAGAGCTACTCGCGAGCTCTACGAGGAGAGAGGCCCTCCAGTTTCTCAGAAGGAAAACTAAAGAGCATGAGAAGCCTGGGATCGTGGATATAGGGGGATGCAATTGCAGGAATGAAGTTCGGAAGTTTTACCAAAAAGTTAAAAGAACCTCCTTACAAAGCCTAAGGGGAACATCGTGGTGCAATCGCAATCGGTGCTGAGGATATGGATAAATCATTTCTGCAAATTGTATAACGGCCATGACGAACTTAATTCCGCTGCCATAAAAATTGCACCATTCAACCTGGACAATTATTCCGTCCACCGGATCTTGACGAATTGAAGATAGCTCTATCTAAACTAAAGTCTAATAAAGCTGCTCGAGCTGATGGCCCTGCGGCCCAGCCATTCAAAGCGGCTAGCGATGAATTGGCAAGAAGAAGCATACCCGATGAGTGGAGCCTCAGCATTGTTTGCCCGATCCTGAAGAAAGGTGATCCTTAGAACTCCACCAACTACAGAGGCATTAGTCTTCTTAACTTTCTGCCGTACTTTGTGAACACCAGAAACCATTCGTCAACAACCTGATAGGTCCATTTCAGTATGAATTTAGCCCAGGAAAGTTCACAATCAACCAAATATTCGCACTAAGGCAGATTTTGCAAAACACCCAGGAGTTTCAAATAATCTAAAAATGTCAATGTCAATGGAAATTTCATCCAAATCGTTAGAACCATTTCTGAAAAACCAATAAAAAATAAAAGTGAGCGTGGCAGTGGGTGGATTTAACTGCTAAATGAGGATCCCGTTGAGCAGTGCTTAAGTGCCCCAACTAAACGAGATGCGTAGGTCCTATAGGGGTATTGACAACGAACCCCCTTTTATATCGGAAATGCAAACATCAATAAATGTCCCCAAAAAACACACGTCAGCTGGACTTGACGGAATACCAGCTGAGTTCCTGAAAGCCGATCCATTAACAGCGGCTAGTATTCTACATCCGTAGATACAAAGCATTTGGGAAAATGAAAGCTATCCCAAGGACTGGAAGAATGGTGTGATTGTTAAGCTGCCAAAGAAAGGTGACCTTCAGAATTGCAACAATTGGCATGGTATCACCGTGCAGTCCGTTTTCCCAAAACTAAAGGCAACCATCATTATCGAGCGGATAAAGGATAGAATCGAGTCTACACTCAAGAGGAATCAATCTGGGTTCCGCAGTGGTCGATCGTGTGCCGACCACATAAACACCCTGCGTATCGTCCTCAAGCAGTCGATGGAATTTCAATCACCGCTTTACCTAATGTTCGTGGATTTTGAGAAGGCCTTCGATCGAGTTTACCGAAAATGTATATGGAGATCGTTGCTTGATAGAGGAATTCCCCCAAAATTTGTTGCCATTATTAAAGAGTCCTATAACAACGCAAGGTGTTTTGTTTTACATAATGTGCAGCTATCCGACTCCTTCGTAGTGCGGGTGTGATACAAGGGGATGTTATACCGCCGATTCTCTTCCTGCTGGCGATGGACGACGTATTGACGGCCAGTGTTGGTACAACTGACAGATAGGGCATTCAATGGAGACCGTTTGAAAGGCTCAGTCATTTTGACTATGCCGATGACATAATTATGTCTACTGGCAAATAATATAAGTGGGCTAAACGGAATGTACCAAACACTGCAAATGAAGGAAAAGTCGAGTCGTCTAAGAATAAGCAGAAAAAAGATACAAATAATGCTCACAGGCCGCTCCACACAGCAGCGTATTATTCTACAGGAGGCGCCAGTTGAAGGAGTGGACCAGTTAAACTACCTTGGCAGTATTGTTTCTGCAAACGGTGGTACGGATCTGGACGTTAAAAGTAGAATAAATAAAGCTAGCGCTGCCTTCGGTACTCTGTCCCCAATTTGGAAACCAGTCAAATCTCCTTACGCACTAAGTTGAGATTCTTCGAATCCAATGTCAAATCCGTGCTGTTTTATGCTTGTGAAACCTGGAAAATCACGTCTACCATTTCGAAGAAATTGCAGGCTTTTGTGAATTGCTGTCTTCGCCACATCCTTAAGATTCGCTGGCCACAAATAATATCAAATGAGGAATTGTGGCGCAGGACAAGTCAAGAGCGGCTGGACGACGACATTAGAAAGCGTAAATGGCGTTGGATTGGTCACACACTGAGGAATGAGGAAACCAAACGATGAAGTTAATTGCAAAGCGGTCCTTTGAATGGAATCCTCAGGGTGCACGGCGGCTTGGAAGACCAAGAACAACCTGGAAATCAACTGTCTTAGCGTAAGCAGAATCCCATAGAAAGACGTGGCCACAGCTGAAGTACCTTGCACCAGAACGTGAAGGATGGAGACGTTTTGTTGACGCCCTATGTCCCAGGCAGGGTTACAGGGCACGATGATGATGATGTACATATATTAAAAGTTTATGTGTGCCCCCCCTACAAATTATACTCTGGATCTACCCCTGGTGTAGAAAAGGAGCACTATTTTCTACAAGCATACGTCATTCTTGTCATGGTCAATGCTTGAGTGCCGATCATATAATGAACCCTTAAACCGTTTGTCCTAATACCGCTTTTCATACATGAGAATATTAAATGTAGCGCTTTTGAGCCAATTTAAAAATGTATCAGTTTTTTGCGCCAAATATCTTTTTAACAATAAGAGATATGGAAATTTCGGTCATAATCAATATTGTAGAAAATTCCATAAGCTATCTTTCTCTCTCAAAAAAAATTTCGATAGGACAAATAACTTCAAAGATAAGAAAGAAAAACAAAAAAAATAAAAATGTTGCAAGTTCCTGCCGCTAGGGCTCGCCTCGGATTTATGGGGACCATGCTGAATAAGTGTGCCAAGTTTCAAAACTGTTGAATTTTTTTGAAGGCAAAAACCTTTCTTTTTTAAAGAATAAAATAGCAAACATATCAAAGATGTCAAAACTGGCCCTAACTCAAAACAGCCAAAAAGTCAGTTACGTTTTTTTCTCTTAACACGGCAGTAAATGCGATCAACGTTTCTGTTTATTTCTTTTGCATTTTGTGAACAAAACTTTTTGCTTGTTGAATACAGTGAAAACAACATTCACAAACAAGTTTTTCATAAAACATTTTCTAAAGCTTAAAATTCTTGAATGACCTAGTTAAACCCATAAAGAAATATTTGTAAGCAGTGAATAATTTCTTCTAAAGGTAAACAGTATAGAAAGCATAACACTTATTTTTCGGAGAGTATCGAACCACCAACCCCACCTCCTTCTGCATATGGGTCTATGTAAACTTTTCCCGGGTTGGGTATGAAATCTCGCAAATTAAAATCTCTATTCAAAATCTCGCCTAACGAAATCTCGCAATTTCAAATTCCCGCTTTTCATAATCTCGCAGTATTGAAATGCCGCAAACTATCTCGTGCGAGTCGAGATTTTAGTTTGTGGGATTTCGTTATTGCGAAAACCCTTGCACGTAATAATTGTTCCTTTTTAAAAGGTATGTATATTCAATAGCCTATACCTAGCACGTTTTCAGTTTAAGTCGACGATAAGGGAGATTTTTTAAAGCGAAAATAACCACTTCTCATATAATACACTAAAGCAAATGAGATTTTAATGACTTACTTATTTGCTTCCAGTGATGCCAAGCCAAGATTATGTAATGTTTCATCAAGCATAATAGATTTGGTACACGTCACTCGGCTATATACCTCTAAATCCTGTTTCTTTGGAAAAATTAAAGTAAATCTGTTGCACATTTTCTTAAATAAATCCCTCAACTATTCTTCAAAGAAAGAACAGTTCAGAAGTTAACATTGACCGAAGGTATCTACTCGAGTTAATATATTATTTGAAAGTCCAAAGACAAATAAACACAACAGAGTTTAATTTCGACCTTTAGTATCATCGCCACAAAGGTAATTATAATAAAAAATATGCAAGATCGACGAAAATACTCCTCCTTAGACTATCAATTATTGTAATTTCCTTCCATTTGCAGATCTACAATGGCATCAACAAATTCATCTCCAAAAATGATCATCTTCAAATGTGATCAACACGCTGCAATCATATCTGAAAAACTCCAGAATTTCTACGAACAAAATGAATTCTTCGACACTGTCCTGGTAGCTGGAAGCAATTCTATCATTATTGAAGCTTATCGAGTTGTCCTCTGTGCATTGAGCGATTACTTCTTGGAAATATTCCGTGGTGATCAATCAGCTTTGAAGGGGAATGACTTAGAGCTCAAAGAACTCGAAGCCTCATCACTGAAACTTATTATCGATTTCATGTATTCAGGATCAATTAAATTGAGTGTCGAAACGGTTGGGGGAATTTTGCGAACTGCATCGTTTCTTAAAATGAAATCTCTAGCTGATGGTTGCTGCAAGTTGATTGATGAAAACATGGATTTTTGCAACTATTTTAGTTGGTTCTGTTTGGGGTATGAACTAAGCTTACCCATTCTGAAAACCAAAGCACAAGATTCTATTTACACTCACTTCAAGGCAATGTCGAAAAAGACAGAATTTCTGATGCTGAGTGAAAACGAATTGAAGGATTTACTTTTCAACGATAATGTTCCCCATGATGGGGACTTCGAGGGGGATATCTTTTTGGCCCTGGTAGCATGGTTAAATTTCGACAAATTAAATCGCAAACATCTAGTTCTTCAGCTGCTTTCAATGATTCGTTTTCAGTCTCTTACTCCCAGGTTAATTATTGAAAACAGAAAGTCTGTATGTACAACTGTCGAAAGCTATGAAATGATTTGTAGTTGGCTTCAATGGCATTTGTCGCCGGAAACTCGATCGAATGATCAGGGAAATTGTGTGGAAGCTGGATTAAAGAATCAGCAAGATTTCATTTTACAGCCGAGAAAGAAAATGGAGAAAACGAAGAAGCTTGCCATTGTACATAGCTTTTCACATGGAAAAAATATTAAAATCGAAACTTTTAACCCCAAAGAAAATGTATGGTCAACCGAAATTGAAGCACATCTTCTGACAAACAGAAATTCACCTGCAACAATTTTAATTGACGGTAAACTGATTTTAGATGTGAAAAAAGGTGATGATAGTGTATATACAGATAGTCCTAAATGCTTACGCTTAGACCTTCACACTTCT
This sequence comes from Dasysyrphus tricinctus, assembly GCA_963921185.1. NCBI lineage: Eukaryota > Metazoa > Arthropoda > Insecta > Diptera > Syrphidae > Dasysyrphus > Dasysyrphus tricinctus. The sequence goes on along the minus strand of OY992531.1, from coordinate 207,467,557 downwards.
ACTTCTGAGTGGATTGATCTTCCTTTAATGAAAAAAGAACGAAGTATCTGGCAATTGGTAGATTTAAAAGGAAATTTGTGTGTTCTCGGTCGTGAATATTTAAAAGATTCGAGTTCCATGGAGATTTATAATTTTTCCACACGCAAATGGCGTGATTTAAACCCCTTGTATGAACTTAGTCTATTTGTCAAAATAGCTACCCACGATGAGATGTTATACATTCTTGATTTTCAAAACGGCTGTTTGCAATCTTATAATGTTTCTTCAAATAAATGGACTTTGAAAAATATTGAAAGACAATCTCTTAAAGATTTCGGTTTTGCTGTAATTGAAGGATTTTTGTACATTATTATTGAAGGAACTGTTAAACGCTATAATTTATCGAATGATTCCTGGTCTGAGATGAAATCATATCCACATAAAAACTCTTATATTACATCCACAGTTCTTGAAGATAATATTATTATAACTTATAACCCAGTGTATAAACATGTTGACGAGTACAATACTGAAACCGACACTTGGAAAACTTTGTTAAGCCCAAAATATTCCAATTTGAATTCGTTTTTATTCATGGTTTAGTTCGGTAATAACTTGTTTCATAAAACACTTCTGTTGGTTTTTATTTTACTATTTCATGTTCAAATTAATAAAATTATCGTAATTAAAAGATGTGGTATGATGTTATTTATGAAGATGAGTGTAGAAATAGAAACCAATTTCTACTCAAGTTCAAGGAAAACCAGTGGATTGAATTTACCAGAAACATTTTTGTTTTTAGGTGGCACGGCTGCGGGTATCGAACCCACACCTTCGGCATGACAGTCAAACGCACTATCCATTATGCCACGAGCCACGAGGTACTACATGGCATTCTAAGGAAACTGCAAAAAGTCCCCATAGATATGAGCACCGCTTACAATTTAGCGGGGGGTCAAAGGCCCCGCCAAACGGTTTTTAAGGGATATCTCCCGAATGTTAACTCCTACAGAAAAAATGTCAAGGATTAAGTTGTAGCTTAAAAAATTTCCTAAAAAAATGTTATTTTTCATAAGAGTAACCGTTTTCGAGATAATTAAATCGTTAGAGTTACGGATTTTATGTTTCTGTATACAAAATGAATTCTTTTACACCACCTTTGAGGTTGAGGAAAAATAGAAATTAGTTCTAAAAAATACATACCAACTTTACTTTACTTTAGATGGCGCTTACAGTCCAGGGTGGACTATGGCCTCAACCAACAAGCCTCTCCAGCCAGCTCGGTCCCTAGCTAGCTGCCTCCAGTTACGCACTCCAAGTTGGTTGAGGTCGTTCTCCACTTGTGTGCGCCACCTAAGGTGGGGTCTTCCTCTGCTGCGTAGACCATCAGGGGTAGATTCGAAGACTCGTCGGGCTGGTGCGTCGGTGTCCATACGCTCCACGTGTCCCAGCCATCTCAGCCGATGTATTTTCAGCTTTTTGACTAGTTCGACGTCGCTGAAAAGCCCATAAAGCTCGTTGTTAAATCTTCTCCTCCATACTCCATCGATACATACTGGACCGAAGATCACCCGAAGAATTTTCCTTTCAAAGCACCCAATCAGATTCTCATCCGTTTTTGACAGGGTCCATGCTTCTGCCCCATATAGCAGAACCGGGATGATGAGGGTCTTATATAAGGTCTCCTTGGTTCTTTGAGAGGGCTTTACTACTCAAATGCCTTCTTAGCCCGAAGAAACAGCGGTTGGCAAGAGAAATTAATTCTTCGTTTGATATCTGCACTGATGTCATTTTGCGATGTAATAGTGGAGCCCAGGTAGACAAAGTCCTTGACGACTTCGAAGTTGTACCTATCCATCGTAACGTTTTGGCTAAGTCGACGTTGACGAGATTCTTTTCTCGATGATAGCATATACTTCGTCTTGTCCTCATTAACAGCCAAACTCATTTTCGCCGCTTCCGATTCAATACTTGCAAATGCGCCGGTAACAGCTCGCTTCGTTCTCCCAATGATGTCAATATCATCTGCATAAGCAAGTAGTTGAACTGACTTTTGATAAATTGTACCTCTGTTGTTGACTTGCGAGTTGCGTACAATTGCTTCAAGTACGATGTTAAACAGGTTGCATGATAACGCATCGCCTTGCCTCAAACCTTTCTTGACATCAAATGGTTCGGTGGTGTTCTTGCCGACTTTAACGGAGCTGCGAGATTTCTCCATCGTCATTCTGGACAAGCGGACGAGTTTGGCAGGGATGCCGAGATGCGACATGGCTCTGTATAGCTCGTCTCTGTCTACGCTATCATACGCGACTTTGAAATCGATAAAGAGATGGTGTGTATCGATTTGGAACTCTTGGGTTTTTTCCAGAATCTGTCGAAGTGTGAACATTTGATCGACGGTCGATTTGCCGGGCCTAAGACCACACTGATAAGTGCCGATCAGATCGTTGACAAACGATTTGCCGGTTTTAAGCGATCACACAGCACAGATGACAGGATTTTGCATGCGACGTTGAGGAGACTTATGCCTCTGTAGTTGGCGCAAGTCAGAGCATCTCCTTTCTTGTGGATGGGGCACACTATACCGAGGTTCCCTTCATCGGGCATACTTTCATCCGACCAAATTTTGGAGATAAGTTGGTGTATACTCCCTACCAAATCATCTCCTCCTGCTTTGAATAGCTCGGCTGGAAGGCCATCTGCACCAGCAGCCTTGTACGCTTTAAGCTTGGTTATCGCTAACTGCACTTTATTTAGGTCGGGTGGACGGAAATTTTGACCATCATCGTCCAGGTTGAATGGATTATTCTGTCTAACAGCGGAATTTTGGTTATCTTCGCCGTTTAGCAGTCTAGAAAAGTGTTGTTTCCAGATCCTCAGCACCGACTGTGTGTCTACTACCATATTCCCACTCTCGTCTCGGCAGGCTTCTGTTCTGGCCTTGTAGCCCTGGGTAGTTTGCCTCACCCTTCGGTAGAACTTTCGAACATCCCCCCTACCGCAACAGTCCTCAATAGACTCGACCGCCCGCTTCGCATGCTCTCTTATTTTCCTCCTGAGAAGTCGGCGCTCCTCCCTTCGTTCTTGTCCGTAGATCTCCCGGGCTGTTCTCTCAGCAGCTCTGGTTCTAGTTTGCAGCATTGATTGGTAGGCCTCGTTCTTGGCTGCATGCGCCAACCAGCATTCTTCATCGAACCAGGGGTTTCGTTGTGGTCGCCTAGTGAAACCCAGCACATCAGTGGCGGCACTTCTAATGGCTTGTTGGCAGTGCTTCCACCAGCAGCGGTTGGTGCTGGTGGCGGAGTTGCTGAAAGGTTCAGAGAGACTTGATCAGCAAAGGTCCTGGCAATCTCTTGCGATTTTAGCTGTGCGACATCATATCTTCTCACAGCATCCGCTCGGTGTTGTGGCGTCATAGATATCCGCATACGTACTTGAGCTACAACCAAGTAATCGTCCGAGTCAGTGTTGGCCCCTCGGAACGTTCGGACATCCAGGATACTGGAAGCATGTCTGGCGTCTATCACAACATGGTCAATCTGGTTGACGGTTCTCTTGATCCGGAAACCGCCAGGTCCCTTTGTGTATATTGAGGAGTGGGAATCGAGTGCTGGCTATGATGATGTTACGCCCTGCCGCAAAGTCAATCAGCCTGAGTCCGTTACCGGAAGTGTTGTCGTGCAAGCTGTGTCCTCCGACTATCGAACCAAAGATGCCCTCCTTTCCAATTTTGGCGTTGAAGTCGCCATGAATGATCTTTACGTCGTACTTGGGGCACCTATCATACGTGCTCTCGAGGAGATCGTAGAAGTCTTCCTTGGTAGAGTCATCTTTGTCTTCCGTTGGGGCGATCAACGTAACATTTTTGAATTTTGCTTTGATGCGGATTGTAACAAGGCGCTTACATTTCTGAAGCCCAAGACTTCTTGTCTAAGTCTTCCCCTTACCACAAAACCACAACCAAAGAGTCGCTGACCCTGCTCCTTGCAGCACTCGCCGAAGTATAGTCACGAAGTATAGTCACACGACTTCATCCTTCGTATGCCCTCTCCATCCCATCGCATTAATTTTATGGATGGCTGTTATATCAGCCTTTAACCTATCCAGGTTCTCCACTTATTGTTCGGCTGCACGTGGTCTGTTTAAGGTCCGGACATTCCACGTGCAGATCCGAAATTCATTGTCTTTGTTTCGTTTGCTGGGGTCGTCAACATTAAAATCATCCATATCCGAGGCTTGTTGTTGTTTCTAAAAAATGCATACAGGGATTTAATTAAAGGTTTTGGGAAAGTTCCTCATCGATTCGTGCTCCACTACATTTATCACACGGGGTCGAAGGTCACGCAACATGGTATTTTCTTTATACAGGGTGGTTCGCATAAAATTTGAAAAAAAGCTAGGGCGTGCAGGATGGTTTGAAAAAAAGAAAATATCATGTGGGAGGTGGGAGTTTTATTCTGCTCCATTTAGCCGGGAGGGGTAATTTTCTAAGCAATTGACTTAAAGCTGAAAATAAATTGTTAAAAAACAAGTACTTACAATGGCATGCTATACCTTTTTGTAAGGCCAAAAATCCTTTCTTTTATTTTTATTTTAAATAATGTTGTTTGGGTGAACAGTTTGTGAAAAATTAATTTTCTAAGTCAAAATTTTGAAAAAATAAAAATAAAAAAAAATACTCGAAAATTTTAAGTTTTAAAATTAATTTTTCAAAAACTATTCACCCAAAGAACTACATTTAAAATTAAAATACAAAAAGTTATAGCTTGACATTGAAGTGTTGAACCGTTGTTTTTTTAATAATTTTTGTTCAGTTTTTAGTTATTGTTTTTAGAAAATTGCCCCCCCCAGGCTTAACGGGGAGTATAGAACCCCCCCTTGCATCCGATTTTATTTTTTATTTTCTCAAACCACCCTACATGCTCTGGCTTTTTGTCACATTTTGTGCGAATCACCCTGTACAAACGAAATACCATGTTGCGTGACCTTCGACCCGTATGATTAATGTAGTGGAGCCCGAATCGATGAGGAACTTTCCCAAAACCTTTAAATAAAACCCTGAAAATATACACACAAGAAAGACTCACCTTGTACTCAACCTCAAAGATGGTGTAAAAGGGTACATTTTGTACAGAAACATAAGATCCCTTGCTCTACCGATTGAATTATCTCGAAAACCGTTACTCTTATGAAAAAAAGTTTCTTAACATTTTTTGTAGGTAATTTTCTAAGCTACAACTTAGTACTTGACATTTTTTCTGTAAGAATAACCGTTTGGGAGATATCCCTTAAAAAACCGTTTTTGGGGGCCTTTGAACCCCCGTAAAATTGTAAGTGGTCCTCATTTCGACAGGGACTTTTCACAATGGCATGGGAAAATGACAAGAAAATCAATCAATTCAATTCAATTTCTTTTATTGAACATAATATATACAATCTGGCTTATAACTAACGTGATACTATGATAAATTTTCATTTGTTGGCACATAGGGGGCCTTACGTTATACAATGTCTTAAGTTTAACAAATTATAGATATGTATAAATTACATGTCAAAACAAATTTAAATTAAAAGTCGGCTGACTTAATCGGCTTCGGAATAGAGATGTTAGTTCCTAACGCTGCCGGTTGAAGTACAGTCCGGTGCAAATTCTGAGTATCTTCCTTTCGAATACTTGGAGCTCCGTCATGGCTGTCTTCGAGATTGAAAACCAGACTGGGAAGGAGTAGCTGATGACAGGTCGTAAGAGCTGCTTGTAGATCAGTAACTTCGTTGGTTGGCTTAGTCCTTTTCTTTTCTCCATGAATGGATGTAGACGGTGAAAGGCCCAGCTGGCTTTTTTGAGTACATTTCTTGAGTGTGGGTTGAACCTTAGCAACTCATTGAACTGGACTCCGAGGTACTTCACATTCTTTTTGGCAGCTATGATGGATCCGTCAGGGAGTCTCAAGACCAGATTTCTGCAGTTGGCTGCGGTGCGAATACCTCTACCAGTTAAAGGCCTCCTGAAGCAGACAAGTTCTGACTTGGAAGTGTTGATTCGGATGCCCCATTTCGTGTAGAAATTGAAGAGTCTGTTGATGTGGGCTTCTACTTGTTGGACGGCGATAAACGGTGATATTGATGATGCATAGGTGAGCGAGTCGTCGGCATATAGCAGGTTCTCGCATCCAATTTGGGGCAGGTTGGTCGGATGTCATCAGGCTGTAGAGGAAGGGCCCAGTTTTGAACCTTGGGCGACTCCGGCTCCAATACTCTTCATGTTTCACTTACAATTGTCTAGTTGTACGAAAAATTTCCTGAAAGAAAGAAAAGAAAAAAGAATTTTTGTTAGTGGCGGTGGTACCTGTAATAGATGAAGTTTATGTATTAGGGCTTCTATCCAAACACTATAAAATGCTTTCTCGACATCCAAAAGCATCCGACGGTGACACGATGACTGTTGAGGGAGGTGGTGATATCGTTTTGGAACTTCAGAATGCAGTTGTTAAGGATGATTGTGAGGAAGATCATTACTGCTTGTGGAAACCTTTTCAGGATGTAATTGGAAACGCCATCTGGTCCAGATGATTTTTTTGGCTTTGAATTGCCGATGATCTCTGCTACCTCCTCTAGATTGCATAGATGTGGGCTATCGGTGGGATCACTTGCTGGATTGGTGTCATCGAAACTGATTATATCCGGATTTGGCTGTAGGGTCTGTTGAATTGATGCTTCTACTTCTTGTAGGAAGGTTGGGTCAGTAGGTGGGTTTGGCGTGAAGTTTCCTTCGAAGTAGTTGGCGAACGCTTCCACCTTGTCCTGGGCTGAGATTGCTTCAATGTTGTTTCTGATAATGGATTTTGGCATCTGTGGCTGTTTTCCAATGATCCTATTGACGTTTTTGAAGGCATCAGGTCCTGGCTTAATTGCTTCCAATCTTCTCTGGTACTGGATATTGTGATGGTGTTGAATGAAGTTCCGGAACATGATATAGACTTGCTGGAGCTCATTCCAAACTGTCTGGTAGTTGATGTTTGTCGTACTTAGCTCGCTTCGATGGATCCGCTGGAGTGGTTTTCTTAGCCGCTATCTGTGAGCATACAAATTCTAGACGTAATCAGGAAGGTGTTGGTACCTGTCCTTTGATGTCCTAGGCCGCTTTTGCTTCTCCAGAGCTTCAGATACGGCATGTTCGAGGTTATCAATAGCTGCATCGATTTCGGTATCCAGCCGTCTGAAGTTGATGAAGTTCTCCGGGGCTTCTGTTGTTAGGAGTATGGATTGGTTGAGGTTGATAGACAGTTGAACAGCTTCGTGGTCCGAGTCGCTTTGTACAATTGTACAGATATAATTCCGGATTTCCGGAAGATTATGTACAAGGTTCGAGGAGGCCACGAAGAAGTCCAGCGTTGATGGCGTTCTAGGGAAGGTGGGCTTCGGCTGGGATATAACCACCAGAGAATGTTCTTTGCTCTTCAGTTCCATCCAATCTACAATTGCTTTGCCTTCGTTACTGATTTTGGAGTCCAATCATAGGTGATGTCTCGCATTGAAATCACCTCCAATGATGCAATAGGTGCTTTGCTTCAGGATGCTGTTGAGGATGAGCAGGTCACTGTGTATGTTCCTTGCAGAGGATGCGCACTTGAAGTATGTACTTATGACTGTAAGGGTCTCACCTCTTCCTAGGGTCATAGTGATGGCGGTGGCTTCACTAGTCTTTAGTCGTGGGATAATGACTTTTTTTGTATTGGGGGAGGATTTGTCTTTTATGAAGACTGCTGTTCCAACGCGGTCCTCGTTTTTGTCCTGCCGGTACGTTTTAAATCCTTTGATGTTGATGTTGTATTGTTTGGTCACTTTCGTCTCGCTGATGAGGGCAATATCAGGGGTATTGTTCTTCATGAATAGGTTGAATGACGTCCTCTTATCTAGGCTGTATAATGAATTAACATTATACGTCAGGATGCGGAGTTTCTTCAATGGCATGTTTCGAAGACAAAGGCGGCCAAGACCGCGGACTTGTCTTTATCACTAAGTTGATTGTAGTTGGATGGGACGGCATTCCGGGCTTTATCCATGATGGAGATGAGGTTGGACCCGAGGAACCGCTGGATTTCATTGTTGGGGTTCATGGATGGAGAAGTTGCTGAAGTTCTGGTCGGTTTGACAGACGCTGTCTTCACAGGGATGGTTTTGGCTGGAATCCTTGGCTGCTGTTGATGCTGCGTTTTCGTTGTTGATGGTCTGGGTGTTGAATTCTGTCTGGCCATTGTTGCGTAGCTGACTGATGGACGGGTTACCACACAAGCTGATTTAGCGACGAACTCTTTGTGTGCCTTTTTTCTCTGCAATCACCTTGTTCCTCTCTGTTACGCGGGCCTTTAGAGTAGGGCAGTCCTTGAAGCTTGCAGGATGTCCTTCTTTCTGACAGTGGCACACCATACGTCCAGTCGTGTGTTCTCCTTTCGCTTGCATTGGACGGGCTCATGGTCTTCTTTGCACTTGACGCACATGTATTGGCGGCCACAGTTGGTGGCTACGTGTCCGAAGCGCTGGCAGTTTGCGGCACTGAACGATGACATTGGACTTCATTCACTCCCAATGAACCCTCTGGTTTATTATTAGGGTCTTGGAGCACACCTCGTTGATGTCACACGTCTTTGATAGTTCAACGACAAAGTTGTTGTAGTGCTTTGTCTTTTCCTTCTTGGATTTGAAGTGCGTCACTGAGATTATTGGGAGTCCTTCGATGCGGAGCTCTTCTTCGACTTCTACGGCTGAACAGCAACAAGAAAATCAGTTCAGTAGAAAATTACAGAAAAAATAACGCGCATCTTGGCCTATATCTCCGGGTTTCTATAAAAAAAAATCAGTTTTTTGAATGAGAGTCGCGCACTAAAAATTATGTATCTTCTAAACGATTGGAGATCCTACTCTGAAACTTTGCACCTAATTTCTATGTTTTATACGCCACTTTTCCCTTGACTTACATATTTATTTTGAAATGATATAAAGCAGATGCCCAGTTGAATGGTTAGATGGGGAGCGTCGCATCTATGTCTTTCAATCATCCATTAATACCTAGTTAGACATTTAGATTAGTTTGATCACAAACTTAAATCCTTAAGAATGATCCGCTAGTAAGAGTGTCCATACTTAACTCTTATCTTTAAACTTCAAAGTACTATATTTTAACCGCAACGCAGGGCAAACGGATTTTCGCAATTCAGTGGTTATTCAGAGAAAATATTGCTAATTTCTTATGTCCACCATTTATGCCTAAACTTCTTACATTTCTAGATCAATTCCCGAGATAATAAACACACATTCACATTTATACAAAGCTAACAAAAATATTCAGCCCATCTACAGAATCCAGGGAATAATGAGCTGCGGAGCGAATCATACTGAATTTTGACATTTTTATTATGAGCCAAATGTCAAAATTGAGCGTGACTCCTTCCGTAGCTCATTGGTCGGATTCTGTAATTAGGGTGATGGTTAAGCCAGTACATCTATTTATAGAACAATTATACTTACTTATAACTCCATAAAAACAGTTGTTAAAAAGTAGAAATATTCCTTGTAAATCAATTTTAGAAGCTTTAAAAGACCTTCGAATTTTAACAACACCTCTAATGTGTCATAAATCACACAATTAAACAAAAATAATAAACAAGTCCTGGTCGAAACAATGTTCAAAATAATTTCTTTGAATATAAATATCACATCAATTTTCTGTTAAACAGAAGTTTCAAAAAGTCATTGATTTATAAACAGCCAACTCATTTCTCATTCTTTCTATGTAGTAACACGGCTCAAAAAACAAAACAAAAACAATTATATTTCCAAAACTCAATCATATAACAATATTAATTTGAATGCTTTGAAATTCAATGCCCATCATCATACCTTTTGTTTCGTGATTCCCATTCCAACACCATATGCCAAAATTCCCCAAAAACTTCACCCTTCTATACATAGTTAAAACGTTTAATTCCATTTGTAATAAATATCTCTTACACCCAGTCTACACCAACGTCAACTTAATATTCATAAGTTTAAGGGAAAACAAAACAAAACCAAAACCAAAAAAAAAAACTACCACTTATAAACCGCCTATGGATCCTGGCACGTCTAAGCCGAAGCCCTCTGGTGTAGATATTTTGCCTTAAAGTTTCTATGCCACCTTTTCTGCCAACCGTTTATCATTTTCCTTCGTGTGACTTTGACTTTTCTGCAAAAGCCTGCTGCTACACGCACACACCCTTTCCATTTGCAAAAGAACCTTGAAAAATACATTCTTCCGCATAACTTTCCGCTTCCGTTCCATTCCGTTTCAGTAAAACATCAAAACGAACGAAAAAGTTGTGTGCTGCTATTGCTATGCTTTTTGCCTGATTCCAGCCTATCCTATGCTATATGGAGTGGTATGGCGGTGTCCTATTTTAGGTGTTATTACTTAATTAATAAACTTCCCTCCATCAACGATACCATCAAATTAGAAAAGAGCGAGAGAACGAGCAACGCCAAAGCCAGCACCATCAACCAACCGACAGCACTTAATAGGAATAGCAAACTCGTTACGGTACGTGCTGAAATTCAATATCCCATGCCAAATGACTTCCACTTCCGGCGGCGGACTACTCCCTGTTACTTTGTGAACCCGCCGCTGCCGCCATTACAAACTAACACATAGCTAAAATGCCATTCCTTATCCTTAGCATGGAGCGTTCATACAAATATATTTTTCAAGTTCTATTGTTTGCCGCCATTTGGCCAACACAACTAGATGACTTCCTTTAATGGAAATGGGCAACGGAACCATGTCCGGGAGCCCTTCACCCAAAAAAAACCCCTCGATATGGCTCCTAAATTTAGAAATTTATATGAGATTCCATTCCAGATGCTTGGGTGTTGTTGAATCCGCAAAATACAAAACACACTCTTCCTCTTCAACCTCATTCATGGACATGGACATGGAGTTAAGTTCACTCGAATTGTCGTCCTATATTGTAGAGCGTGTTGTTATTGTTGTTGGAGGAGAACAAAAAAAATGTCATCTTGATTCTGTATAATAATTCCCTGGAGTGTGTGAGTCATGCAAAACCCATGTGGCACGTCCCATTGGAAAGCAATAAGCGTTGCAGTCTAAATTAAGGAACCAATATGGATGCCACCTTCGGCATTGACAAACAATGTGCGAACGAATGAAAATGAATAGGTCCACATACATACGCATACACAAGTCCTGTGAGAGTGAAAGAAGTGTCAAAACACCCGTCTTTGACGTGCCGCACTGTTACGCCAGAGGGCACACAACAAAAATTCTTCATATTCACAATGAATCGAACTAACAACAACCAGCAACGGCTCGTTGGGAGGTCTCTTCTGATGAAGTTGAGAAAAGATATTTTTACGCATTGAAAACATTTTTGTGTCACCTTCAAGATTTTCCACTCGAATGGGCGCCTATACCTAAGTATATCTACCTACCAGCTACAGCTACATTCATAATACTTGAACTTCTTAAAGGTTTCCTTTTTTGTTTACTTAAATAAATATTTGGACAGGATGATGTTTGCTATAATTTGTATCTTTCCAAAAGATAATTCGATTTAGTTTCGTTCCGGTTTGTCAATATGTTACTTTGAACTTCTTGCTAGGTATTGGTTTTTTTTTTAGGTAGGTATATGAGAAGCGAAAGACAATTTTCAACGATTCGATAAATTGTATTTTATGTGTTTGATTCCTTTTGCAATATTAAGAAATATGAGGCAGGATTAGGCAGTATGGATACATCTACACAAAGTCCTCAATTTTGTCCACCATAAATTGAAACATTGAGCTGGGCAGCATATTTTCAGAAGTGGTGTTGGTGCGTCGAAAAGAAAATGTAAAACATTTTTCAAATATATGAAATTACTTATCCGGCTGCCGTTCCATAAGTCAGAGTCCGAGACACAGCAGCTTCCTATCATCCGAGTATACTGCTTCCAGTCATCTAGAACAAGATTTCTGATGACATCTGACATGACTTGGCCTATAAACCAGAGGTTTGGTTTTCTTTGTTGACTTGTTCGCTTCTCGTGCTGTGTCTCACTCTTATTTACTAAAGGTGGAGCTACAGTCCGGGGTGGACCAGGGCATCAACCAAAAAGCTTCTTCCAGCTGGTTCTGTTTCTAGGAAGCTCTCAATTTCGCACGCAAGGTTGCTTGAGGTCCTCGTCCACTTGCGTGAGTCACCCGTTACGCTGTCCTCCTCTACTGTGTCGTCCCAAGGATATTCGATTCAAAGACTTTCCGAACCGAAGCATTAGTGTCCATTCGCTCTAGGTGACTCAGCCACCTCAGTCGTTGGTTTTCACTTTTAAGGCTAGGTCGGTGTCTTGGTACAGCCCGTACACTTCCTTGTACCTTCTTCTTCATTTCCCATCTATGCAGATGGGACCAAAAATCACCCGAAGAATTTTCCTCTCAAAACAGCCTTGAGCGTTCTCAGCCCCCGTTAATAGTGTCCATGCCTCTGCACCATACATCAGGACTGGGATGATAAGCGTCTAATACAGGGACAGTTTAGTTGCTCGAGAGAGGTCTTTGCTTCTCAATTGCCTTCTTAGCCCAAAGAAACAGCGATTGGCAGGAGTAATTCTTCGTTTGATCTCAACACTGGTATCGTTCGCTGAGTTAATAGCGAATCATAGGTAGACAGTCTCTGACCATTTCAAAATTATAGCTGTCTATAGTGACGCTCTATCTGATATGCGGTGTTGGTGTCCTTTTTTGTTGGCATTGTTATTGCATATTGTTCACCATTGAACCCATCTTCTTGGCTTCCTCCTCAATACTCACGAAAGCACCACTGACATCACACTTTGCTTGTCCGATTATGTCAATGTCGTTGGCGTAAGAGAGTAATTGTACGGATTTTTTGAAAGATTGTGCCTCTAGTGCTGAGGTGAGAGCTTTGCACTATTCTTTCAAGAACGATGTTGAAGCAGTCGCATGACAGTGCGTCGCCTTGTCTAAAAACTTTCTTGACATCAAAGGTATCCGTGAGGTGTTTGAGGACCTTGATGGATCAGCATGCTTTCTCTATCGTCATCCTGCACAAACGCACGAGTTTTGAAGGGATACCAAAACAAGAGATTGCTCTATATAGCTCGTCTATATAGATGCTGTCATACGCGTCCTTGATATCGATGAAAAGGTGGTGGGTATCGATTTGAAACTCCTGGGTTTTCTCCAAGATCTGCCGTAGTGTGAATTTTTGGTCGATGGTGGACTTCCCTGGCCTAAAGTCACACTGATATGGACGAATGTCTTCAGGCGTTCACAAAGTACGGCAGAAAAGATCTTGTATGCGATATTAAGAAGACTGATGCCTCTGTAGTTGGTGCCGTCCAGAGGATCACCAATCTTAAGGATCGGGCAAACAATGCTGAGGTTCCATTCATCGGGCATGCTTTCCTCCGCCCATAATTAACAGATAAGCTGGTGCATACTCCTAACTAATTTATCGCCAGCCGCTGTGAATAGCTCAGCCGAAAGGCCACAAGCTCCAGCAACTTTATTGAACTTAAGTTTAGATAATCTTCACTTCGTCGAGATCGGGTGGACGGAATTGTTGGCCTACGTCTCGTAGTCCAGGTTGAATGGTGCAGTTCGCATGGTAGCGGAATTCGGATCATCATCGCCGTTATACAATTTGCAGAAATGATTTTTCTATATCCTCAGCCCCGACTGCGATTCCACCACGATGTTCTCCTGACCGTCCTTGCAGGCTTCGGTTTGGGCCTTGTAACCTTGGGAAGTTCTTTTTACTTTTTTGTAAAACTTCCAAACCTCATCCCTCTAATTCCTTGATCACACACTTTTCATGCTCTTTCTTTTTCCTTCTTAGAAACTTGTGTTCAACCCTCCTCTTCTGCTCGTAGAGCTCGCGAGCAGCTCTGGTCCGCCTATGCAGCGCCGCTTTGTATGCCTGTTGTTTGGCTTCATGTACTTGCCGGAATTCTTCGTCGAATCAGGGGTTTCGCTGTGATGGTCATGCGAGGCCCAGCACGTCAGAGGCGGCATCTCTGATGGCTTTCTGGCAGTTTTTCCAATGGTTCTCGATATTTGCAGTTGCCGACAAAGGACTATTTAATAGGGTGCGAGAGAATCGATTGGAAAATGACTTAGTGATTTCTTCCGACGTCGAACTCCCTCACAGTATTTCCCTGTTTTGGCTTTGGTCTAGATATCCGTAGCATTACTTTGGCTACAACGACGTAGTAGTCCGTAGTTGGCTCCTCGGAACATTCTGACATCCTTTATACTGGAGGAGTGCCTTGCGTCGATCGCAATGCGGTCAATCTGGTTGGCGGTTGATTGACCAGGAACTCGCCATGTCCCCTTATGTATATCGAGATATGGGAACTGCGTACTAGCTACCACAACGTTTCGCCCCGCAGCAAAGTCGATTAGCTTGAGTCCGTTATCGGAGATGGTGTCGGGCAGGCTATATCTTCCGATTGTGCCACCAAAGACGTCTTCTCTTCCTAGTTTGGCATTTATATCAACCAAAACAATTTTAATGTCATAGCTAGGGCATTGCGTATATGTCTTGTCCAGGAGCTCGTAGAGCTCTTCCTTGGTGTCGTCATCTTTCTCCTCTGTGCGGGGCATGCGCGCATATGAGACTGATGTTGATGCACTTAGCCTTGATGCGAATTGTCGTGAGGCGTTCGTTCACATAGTTGAAACCCAAAACTTCTTGCCTAAGTCTGCCTCTAACAACAAATCCACATCCAAAAAGACGCTGCCCTTGTGGTCGGTAACAGTCACCGTGGTAGATATCGCAGTCTTCTAGTTTTCTTTCGCCCAGCCTATCCCATCGCACTTCTTGGACGGCGGTGATGGTGGTGATGTCTGCTTTGTAGCAGTCTAGGGCCTCCGCTATATGTTCGGCTGCAAGTGGTTTATAGAGACAGAACATTCCACAATCCGTCCGTATCCGAGGCATGTTATTGCTTCGCAACTAAAAAGCTTTACGTGGCCGGGAAGTCACCCCGACGGCACCCCGACGGTACGACCCCTTAACTTGGAGGACCAGACCCTTACAATATAACTCCAAGAGCGGGAAGCCGGATTAACTGCTCCTTATAGGCCTGAGCTCCGAATATGTCGTAGTAGTCCGTATAAGGTGTTCATTAAGTAGTTCGGCCCGACTGGAACTGTAGAGCCCGCCGTTGATTCCATCTTGAGAATTCTTCCGCGGCCACCTCGATAAAGGAGAAGTGCTTTAGTGGGAACACTCCTCCTCTCTTCTCTCGTTTGCTGCTGCCTAAAACCGTCCACAGGGATTGGAACCCCATCTGCAGTTAAAGGTACTAGGCAGAGGCACCCAAAGTTCACCACATGCAGGTGACAGTAGGAGTCGATAGAGAGAGGTTCGCTTTGAAAAAAAGCTTGTGAACGCTTATGTCCTCTTAAATGCACCGTGTCTACCCTTTGAACATCAGTCGGACCGTAAGTTTGCTGCGCTTCAAGTGTTATTTAACTTTTTTCTTGTTTTTATTTGTAATTCTTCTCAGGCATGGCTTTTAGTGACTGTTGTTGCTTGTTGTTTTCTTATTAAACGTTCCTTGTTATCGCTCAAGGTCTCAAGCCTTTCAAAATCTCGAATTCTTAAATGTCTGATTTTTTTTTAGAAAATGTTAATGCATCGTCCTTAAATCGGCATAATATTAATAAAAGATTCTTAAACAGACAGATTTCTGTTATAAAAAGTTTTAAAATAAATTCCGTAAGCCATTTCCACACGCACTCATTTTAAAATAAAGCACAAGTCAGTGTACTTCTCATGCTGCATGCTGCATGCAACTCCATAAAAAAACAAGGTTTTTGTTGTTTTTTTTTCTAAGGCAACTGCACTGTCTGACACCCAGTTCCACAGCTGGACATCTATAAGCAGTTACACCACTACTCAACAGGACAGGTCTATATCTTAAGAAATCCCCAGCTCCCAGTTCCAACACAATTCCCCAGAGGAACACGTTTGTTTTGTCGTTGACTTGTTCGACCGCCACTCTCGATTGGAAGCATTATGTACACATTTGACTTAGTCTGATAGACAGCTATAATAGTTAGACTGCCAAGATATCGTCTCCTATGGCCTGCCGTCCATCGTGCGTATAGCGTAATGTTTCGTGTCACCCTAATGTAGAACACATGTCTTATAGAGAAATCTGCTAATTGGACACACAATCTTGATCCCGAAAGGAGCTTGTGGAATAACAAATAATTTTTTATTTATTTTCAAATCTAAAGCCACGTGCGAAAACCAGTCCAGTTTAGTCTCAGTGAGGTAGCGGTTGGTTGGTAGAAAGATTTATATTCAACCCTTGTGCGCAGATGAAATTGCCACACATAGTGCCACAGCATACTCTCTACCTAAAACTCAAACATGCCATTTGTTGGACCATAACCATACCATTATGCGCGATTTTGACATGCAATATGAGCTGGTTTCCGATAAGATTTTTCTAGAATCTAAAGTGCAACACTTTAAGAGTTGTTGGCGTAGGTATATCTATAGAGAGTATGGTACTGTAGGATAGGTAGTATATAGTGGCACTCTTGGCCGGGTCGTGCACCTTGGATGCCTTTCACCAAAGAGGTAAGGTGTAGAGGAAAGTCGAACGCGGGGGATTAGAAGATGCAAGTTAACTCACAGTCGCATGAATTCACGAGTGTGTCTTTGGAAACAAGGTTTTCGTGAACCAGGTCGGATTCGTGCTAGAATTTTAACTCTTTGTGAGTTGGGTGGGTAGATGGCAGGATGGATGACATGTTGGTTTACATTTTTCAGCTTGAGTGGTCTTTGAGAGGAAAATGAAAAAAAAAAAAACACACCCACAAAGAATTTTAACCCTAGAAAAGGATTCATAGATTTTAAAAGTCATTTGAGATTTAAGGATTATAACACATTAATGGAAAGTAAAACAGTTAAAATAGTTTTCAGTTTTCCACATTAAAGGGTGAAATAGATTTAATATACAAAAATAATTATTTGGCTGAACTAGTTCGATCCAAAATGGTCGGCAGTTAAGAATAGTGTTCTTTAATTTGTAGAGATAAAGTCTGGAGGATTTTTAAAGCACCTTGGCTGTCTGTCTGAAAAGATGCGAGTATCCGAAATTGATATCACGTTTCTCTAAAGCCAAAATAAAACTATTTTATCGCCAAAAGTTTCATCTAGAACACGCTATAATTAAGATAAATTAAGTGATCTACATTAAGTTAATCTGAATACACGCCTGCACCAACCTTGATGGCAAACTGCCATCGATTGTAATCTGAGGTGTTCCTGGGATTTTTCTCAAAGTATTTACGAAGCCTCCAATGATTGATTGACCAGAGCCTTTCTGAAATCTGGTAGCATGCCGATTTTCTTTGTAAAGACTTTTGGATAATCTATGCACCCGCTTTCTTCGGGAAGTACTCAAAAGATAACCAAATCCAGCGATGGCAGGACTATATTTTACAACCCCATTGGCATCACTGAACTGAATTTCCTCGTGAGATGTGCTTGGGAGAGAGTTTATTCTCAGTGGAAATGAAAAGACCATTATAGACAATCCTTCCAAAGAAAGAGCATGAGAAGCGTGTGATCGAGAAAATAGAGGGATACCATTGCGAAACGTTTGTGGTAGCTAGTACGCAGTTCCCGCATCTCGATATACATAAGGAGACGTGGCGAATTCCTGATCAATCAACCTCCAACCAGATTGACCACATGCTACGATCGACGCAAGGCACTCCTCCAGTATCATGGATGTCCGAATGTTCCGAGGAGCCAACGTTGACTCGGACCACTACCTCGTTGTAGCCAAGGTAATGCTACGGATATCCAGACCAAAGCCAAAACCGGGAGTACTGTGAGAAAGTTCGACGTCGGACGGATATAGTCGCAAGAAATCACCAGGTCCTTTTCCGATCGATTCTCTCGCGCCCTCATAAATAGTCTTTTAAACGCCAACTTCAAGTAATGAGAACCAGTGGAAGAATTGCCAGAAAGCCATCACAGATGCCGCCTCTGACGTGCTGGGCCTCGAACGACCACCACAGCGAAACCCCTGATTCGACGAAGAAAGCCAGCAAGTACATACAGCCAAGCAACAGGCATACAAAGCGACGCTGCATAGAAGGGCCAGAGCTGCTCGCGAGCTCTACGAGCAAAAGAGGAGAGTGGAACACAAGCTTCTAAGAAGGAAAAAGAAAGAGCATGAGAACCACGCGATCGAGGAGTTAGGGGGATACCATTGCAGGAATGAAGTAAGGAAGTTTTACGAAAAAGTAAAAAGAACCTCCCAAGGTTACAAGGCCCGAACCGAAGCCTGCAAGGACGATCAGGGGAACATCGTGAAAGAATCGCAGTCGGTGCTGAGGATATGGAAAAATCATTTCTGCAAATTGTATAACGGCGATGATGATCCGAATTCCGCTACGACTCAAATTGCACCATTCAACCTGGACGACGTAGGCCAACAATTCCGTCCACCCGATCTCGACGAAGTGAAGATAGCTATATCATAGTTTAAATCCAATAAAGCTGCTGGAGCTGATGGCCTTGTGGCTGAGCTATTCAAAGCGGCTGGCGATGAATTGGTTAGGAGTATGCACCTCCTCATCTGTAAAATATGGTTGGAGGAAAGCATGCCCGATGAATGGAACCTCACCTCAGCATTATTTGCCCGATCCTCAAGAAAGGTGATCATCTGGACTGCACCAACTACAGAGGCATCAGTCTCCTTAATATCGCCTACAAGATCTTCTCTGCCGTACGCCTGAAGCCATTCGTCAACAACCTTGTAGGTCCATATCAGTGTGGCTTTAGGCCTGGGAAGTCCACCATCGCCCCAAATATTCGCAATACGGTAGATCTTGGAAAAAACCCAGGAGTTTCAAATCGATACCCACCACCTTTTCATCGATTTCAAGGCTGCGTATGACAGCATTTATAGAGACGAGCTATATAGAGCAATGTCTAGTTTTGGCATCCCTGCCAAACTCGTCCGTTTGGGCAGGATGACGATGGAGAATGCACGCTGCTTCATCAAGGTCGGCAAAGACCTCACCGACACCTTCGATGTCAAAAAAGGTTTTAGAAAAAACGACGTGCTGTCATGCGACTACTTCATCATCGTTCTTGAAAGAATAGTGCAAAACTCTCACGTCAACAGTAGAGGCACAATCTTTCAAAAGTCCATCCAATTACTCGCTTACGCTGACGACATTGACATAATCTTACCAACAAAGTGTTATGTTTTCGTGACCATAGACGAGAAAGCCAAAAAGTTTAACGGTGAATGAAGACAAGATCAAATATATGTTGTCAATACCCAATTCCGACATATCCGACAGAACGTCACAATACACACAATTTTAAGGTGATCAGAGACTTTGTTTACCTAGCTATCAACTCAGCAAACGATATCAATGCTGAGATCAAACGAAGAATTACTATGGTCAACCGCTGTTTCTTTGGGCTAAAAAAGCAATTAAGGAGCAAAGCCCTCCCTGAAGCAACTTGAGTGTCCCTGTATAAGACACTTATCATCCCGGTCTTGATGTATGGCGAAGAGAGAGATGGACACTATTAACGGTGCACTAAACGCTTAAGGCTGTTTTGAGAAGAATATTCTTCCGGTGATTTTGGTCCCGCCGTCATAGATGAGGAATGGAGAAGAAGATACAACCATGAACTGTATGGGCTGTACAGCGACACCAACTTAGTCACAAAAGTGAAAAGCCAACGGCTGACATGGATGGGTCACCTATAGCGATTGGACATCAATGCTCCAGCCTGGAAAGTCTTTGAATCCGATCCCGTGAGACGGCCCAGTAGAGGTGGACAGCGTTAAAGGTGGCTCACGCAAGCTGAAATGGACCTCATTCAACTTTGCGTTTGAAACTGGAGACAGCTAGCTAGAAACCGAGCCAGTTGGAAGAAGCTTGTTGGTTGAGGCCCTAGTCCAACCCGGATTGTTTGCGCCACCTTGAGTAAGTTAGTAAAGATTTATAGTCCGTTCAGAAAACCCAATCCCGATTTTTTCCCAACACACGTTTGGCATCTTTAGACGTTTCCGCAACTTGTTAGAAATATAATAAAACTACCAAAAAAGTGGAAATCCCACCCTCTGACATCAAAAAACGCATTTTCCCGAAAGTTGGCAACACTGGCATTTTACCCGACGAAGGTCTGTCTTCTCAACACCTACCTTTTAAGACATAAACCGTTATTTTGATCATGGAAATTTCCAAGTAATTTGGGATTCTTTTTATTTTACCATTTTCTAAAGATTGGGCGCCATTTTCAAAAGAAAGAATGGCGTCCAAGTGACAGGATTAGTGTGTAAAGCATGAACTCTAATCATATAAAAAGGCCCCCGCCAAAAAGCGCATGGGATTAATTTTTATACCGGACAATTGGAACAAATTTTGAAGTAGAAAAGTTGTTATTTCATGTTCCACTGTTGTACTTGTTTTAGAAGCACAAATAAGAGCATATTATGCTTCAAGGTTCAAGACAAGGCATACGAGTAGAATAATAGAGAGTCATAAAAGATTAAACATTTTAATACGAATTAAAAACTAGGAATGTTGTCTCTATTTTCTAGGATTAGAAATTATCTTTAAAAAAATAAAATATTTTTTAAAGTCGATGTTTGATTGCCTTACTGAAATTTCTGATAAAAAACATGCGCTATTGAAGTAAATTTTGTTGTTATATTAAGCATTTTTATAATTTAAAAAAAATATATAAATTAAAATTTATTTTCTTTTTTCCTTTCTTTTTAGGTAAGTCGAGATATGATTTGGATTTAATGAACTAATGGAAGAAAATTTTACAAATTTACTTGGATTCACCAGACGCCAAAAGTCCATTTAGTGAATCTTTTTGAAATTTCTCTATCAATGGTAATACATAAAAATATATTTTGAAACTTAAATTTGATTCCCTAATGCATATAATATAGAAAACCACTATCTATCTAAGCTACTGGTAGTTTTTCAGGATCTATAGGACTCCATTTTTATAAAACGTAAGCTATTTAAAATGGCGCCCAACGCTAACATTAATTGCAAGAGTCTATAAATGAGTTTTTAATCGATAATAGCATGTCATGTCTACAAATTTAAAAATTATAAAAAAGCTATAGTTTTAGAAAAAGTTACACTTTACTATGAAATGTTATCCCCCACGGTTAACTGGTCTTAAATAAATCTCAAAAATAGTCAATTTGTCTTCATAAGAAACTGACAAGTTCAACTTATGTTTAATCTTGACATTATACTGATATACTTACTTACTTAGGTCCTCGAGCCTGGTGAGTTCCCTCTGTGGGGCATAGGGCCTCCACTACTCCTACGCTCCCTCGTACGGTACGGTTTCTGGAAATGTACCTCAGCTCTCTCCAGCTCTTCCCCAGTTGTGCAGATTCCTCTCCGACCATTCCTCGCCAAGTACTTCTAGGTCGGCCCACTCCTCTGCCTCGCTGCGTGAGAGGGTTCTATTGCATCGCTTGGCTCGCAATGCAATCGTGGCCTTTTCGAAGCGTATGTCCAATCCACTGCCAAGCTCTTTCTATGAGTGGGTACAAGAGCTCAGTCGATGTTGTTGGCGCTGCTCGTAAGAGCTCTGTGGGAATACCGTCAAGTCCAACCGCTTTGTTGTTCTTCAGTGATCTAATTGCTGTTAAAATTTCTTCTCTACTGGGGGATACAGTGCGTAATTGGGAATTTGTTACTACGGACGGGTCATTGGGTGACTTCAGTGGTGAAAACGCGATTTAAAACTGCAGAAAAGTGCTCCTTCCACATTTTGAGCTGGTCCTCATCCGAAACTAGCAGTGATCCGCCTTTGCCCTTTACCAGGTGCTGTTTAGAGCTTTGGAGCTTATCCATCCTCATCGATCCCGTGAACGCTGCTTCCAGTCATCTAGACCAAGCTTCCTGACATCTTTGATGCCTAGGTCTTTAAACCAGAGGTTCGGTCTTCATCGTTATCTCTAGAACTTGGGGACTGGTATTTAAAGATTTTCTTTGCTGGAGCATTATTATCAATTCTCTCGATATAGCCAATGTAATCTTCGTGTTTTGATTTTCCAGACTACATCCACATTTTGATGCTCACAGAGTTCGCAGTTAGATCTTCTCCTCCATTCGACCTCATCGCATACAGGACCCAATTTTCCGTCGAAGAATTTTTCTCTCAAAGGAGCTCAGTTTCAGCTCTTCCTATTTGCTTATCTATCTCCCAACAGTCGGCGCCATAAAGTAGGACTGGCAGTATAAGAGTTTCATATAGCCTGCACATGGTCTCTCGTATGAGGAATTTTGAACCCATCTATTGCACCAAACGGAAGTAGCACCGGTTTGCTAGGGTAATTCTTCGTCCGGATCTCCTGTAAGATGAACTGTCCTCACCTACTTCGAAGTTGTTGCTTTCAACAGTGACTTTTTGTCCTAGTTGGTTGAAAGATTGTTCATGTTTGATAGCATGTGTTTGACCTTGTCCTCGTTAACGTGAAAACTTACAAGTTTCGTCTGTTCTTCAAATTCCATGAAAATCTCTTAAGGGCTTTTTGGGAGCAGCCGATTATGTCGATATCATCAGCATACTCTCTAGAAGTTGGACTGATCTCTTGAAAATAGTGCCTTCATTGTTAACGCCTGCCCTCCTCTACTATTAGCTCCAGAATGAGAATGAAGAGATCACATGATAGCGCATCTCCTTGCCGAAACCTTGTGCATGTTTGGAATAGTTACCTAGTTGCACATTGCATCGTATATTTTCGGAAATCACTCAACCCAACTGGATCAGTTTTCCCAGAATTCCAAGCTCAGCCAATGCCCTATAGAGATCCTGATGGTGAATGCTGTCAGTCATATACGGCTTTGAAGTCGATGAATAGATGGTGAGTCTCGACTTGAAAATAGTTGATCTTTTCCAGGATTGTATGAAATTTACAAAATAAATGTTGGTGTGCCTCAGGGCTCCGTTTTGCCTCCTACTCTCTTCCTCACATATTTATCAACGATTTTCTGTCTGAAACTAATTATCTTTGTCCACCTAATTGTTTGGCAGACGACATGACAGTACCATCATAACCATTTCAAGATTCATATCAATCTTCTTCGCATGTGGAACTTCATCAAACTCTCAGTAAATTATGATCTTGACAGCTTTGCCCAGGGGAAATTTTAAAATATTAAGAATTAAATCCATTTAGAGCTTAATGTGGTTTTTTTCGAATTCAATATTCAGCAACGAAAAATCTTGTGTGCTATTGTCCAGCGTTTTCTTGTAATTTTTTTAAGCCCGGATCTATGTTTTTAACTTCCTTAAGTACATATGAACATTGTTTTACTTATTTTAAGTAACTTTCTCCTCAAACAACCACAACCTTATCACAAACAAAAAACAAAAAAAACCTTTGGACTTTCATATCGCAAAAAAGTTAAATACCCAAAGCCATATCATCAATCACTCTTCTACCACTTGTCGCCTGTAGTGAAATTAAAAATTAATTTAATTAAACCAAAGATATTCCATTACACCCATTCATCCAGCCAAAATGACTTCATTAAGACCAGATTTTATTACCTTACGAAAAGTTATTCCATATACCCATAACAGAACGAAGTTCCTTTGGTCCTGCTCCTGCCGACAACGACTACAACGACGCCGACGACTTGGAACAAACACACCTTAAGTGTGCCCAAAACACTCATCATATATTCATTGTAATTAATGTTCGTCCCTGGTCAACCTTTTGTAGACTCATATATCCTGCCCAAAATTGCCATACCTACACATAAGTTTTTCCTTCTCTATACCTGAACTCCTTTTAGTGATGATGGTGTTACATGGGAAATAGAGGATATTCCTTATCTTAATGATGTTCGCGTTGACAACTATTTAGCGTATTTTATGTCCCGAATATGTATGTATGTATGTACATATGTAGCTCGTTTTAGTGTTTACAAGAAGACGAAAGAAACCAAAGAAGGTTTAAGCCAAAGGAAAAGGTGTTATGTGCATAATTTAACCATTTTGCATCATTTTTTTTGTGTTGGTTAGCCCATGAGTATAGGTAGTATCACCCTGGTGCCCCTACGACAACAACGACGACAACGTCAAAACATTATATCACCACGACTGGCTTTCCTTCCACCAGTAATGTTTCCTCATTAGCACGACCTCAGGCAGGAGCCTCAGCACCATACAGCCATAATGACAAACATTTATTTCCCGGAAGTGTACACAAGAACCGGCAAAAGGGTTCTTTGGTACTTTGGTTCATTGCAATTAGTGCGAGTGAATTCCAAATGAGAAACTCTTCCACGGTATAAGTGTGGGCTAGGCTAAGGGGAGCTGATGATGATCAAGAAGTAAATTTGGTTGAATTTCGCTTATATCCTGTCATTTAACGGGTTTTGATGTTTGTTCTTTAATTTCATACAAGTCCTCCACCCCCCCCCCTCTCCCAATCACCACCCTCGTTCCATGGCGATAACTTTTAGCATAGAAGATCCAGTTTCAAAAACTAATACTTATAGAGGGCGCTGATGTTGGTGGCAATCAGATTATCAGTCGATAGAATTTCTCTCACTTCCTGTCATTTGGAAATTCGAAATTAAGTGTTATCTATATCATTTCACTAACTCCCCTCTCACTCTATCGAAGAATTGACACTTTGCAATATTCTCTATATTCATAGAGGGCGCTGTTTTGGGGTGGGTGACATTTATGAACTCACAAGTGTGGAATTCCTATAATATTTCCTACTGAATGAGTGTAATAATTTTTATAATCCTTCCCTCTCTGGTTCTTTGACGATTGTATGAGTAATCTCTCCAACATATCAAGCGATGAAATACTTTAAGAGGGTTGAAAAAAAAAAATGTCCATAATAACGTCATTTGACACTTTGACAGAAGCTCAGATGACAGTTGCTGTCTTTTATACATGACGGACTGTTTGCTATTGGTATGTATGGCCGCCTGCCTGGCTGGCAAGGTTAATTTATGATAAGCAAATGATGATGATGTCGGTTGAAGCTCACGATGGGTATAGGCACAGGTAGAGGGAGGAGATGGGGGGGGGGGGGGGGGGGCACAGTTTTATGGCTTCTTGAATTCTACGAGTTGGTATCACTGAAGTTGATATTCATTTTTTTTTTTTTGTTTCTTGTATTCGTATCGTCCACTGTCGTTCTCCCCTTCTGCTGATGGACAATGTAGTTTAATTGATTCCTTGACACCAGTCACTGCTCCTGAAGAGTGGTGTTGATGGTATGGCGTAAACCTACAATCATTATACCCATTGAAAAGCCATAAACGAAAACAGGTCTCCTAGAGAATAATGATGGCATGTGGAGGGGGCTTTAATAGCATTTGTCGTTCAGACACACCGAACGGGTTTTTTTTCTTTTGCTCCTTTTTTTCCAATTCTGCCTGTCAGTCACTTGTGTATCAAGTGTCAATATGTATGTAGTTGGAATGTATGAGGATGGCAAACAATTTGCAAAATGATTAATCGATATGTCATGTGTGTGTGTGTGTTTGTGTTTGTGTTGTGTGCTTGTTGTTGTTTTCTACACTTTTTCTTGTTTAGCTTCTAATTCAATTAAGGATTGCGTGTGCGGTGATAGTTTATATTTTTTTTTTCAACTCCATATTCTGTTTTGTTGTTGTTGTTTTACTTCTTCTAACGGTATTTTTCTTCGTTTTTTTTTTGTGCTTTGAGGAGATAGAAATTCATTGGCTAGAAAAGTGACTCGATTAAAATGTAATTGGATATTTTTGTCAGTAGTAGGTAATGGTTGAATAGAATGCATTTAACATAACAGAGAAATGACGAAGACCGACACGCGGAGAGGATTAGGGATGAAGTAGTATTAATCCTTTTAAGAGTTAAGTCGCCAGGCTGTCTGTGGTAAATCGAGACTTTTGAAAAAAATAAAGGATGAGATACTATGCATATATTGGAGAATTGAAAATATTCATTTTTGATTTTAAACTGCAAATTGTTAAGGATCCTAGTTATACAATCGTGATTAATTTTTTGACCCATGCTTCAGCAAATTTAAATTGACTGAATTCGGTGAGTTGAATGAGGTATGACGATGGTTCAAGATTCATTCTTGAAAGAATAGTGCAAAACTCTCACGTAAACACTAGAGGCACAATCTTTCAAAAGTCCATGCCTAAAGATGTTTATACTTATGTACCTTCTTATTCGACTCCTTATCTATGAAGGATCGCAGCCTAAGACACGGCAGCCTTCCATCTTCTAAAGCAAGTTTCTGGCATCCACGATGGCTTGGTCTCTAAACCGGAGGTTCGGTCCTTACCGTTCTCTCGAACTTTAGGGCTGGGATTGAAAGACTCCCTTGGCTTGATCATTGTTGTCCATTCGCCCGTTGTGGCTGAGCCAATTTAGTCGCATGTTTTAATTTTCTGAACTACATTCAAATCTTAATACAGCTCTTAGAATTCGCGCTTATATCTTCTCCACCATTCGCCCTCCCCGCAAACAGAACCAAATATGCGTCGAATAATTTTTTTTATCGAAGGTGCCCAGTATCAGCTCTCCCTTTTTGCTTATCGCCAATCAGCGCTATAAAGCAGGACTGCCAGTATAAGGTTTTTATAGAGCGTGCACTTCGTCTTTCGTGTGGGGAATTTTTAACCCATCTTTTGCGCCAAACTGAACTAGCACCGCCAGTTTCCTAGAGTTATTCTTCGTCAGATCTCCACTAAGATGTCGTTAGTGAGATTGATGTTTACTCCGAAGTAGATGAAGTCCTTCTTCGAAGTTGTTGCTTTCAACAGTGACGTTTTGTCCTATCCGGTTGACAGATCTTTCATTGTTTGTAGATCAACAAGTTTTCATCGGCATACCCTAAAAGTTCTAACAGATCTGTTTAAAATAGTGCCTCCAGTGTTAACGCCTCTGACCCTGCGTACTACTTGCTCCAGAAAGAAATTGAAGAAATCACATAATAGAGCATCTCTTGCTGAAACCCTGGGATGCTTGGAATAGTTCTGAGACCTTTTCCTCAGATACATATTGCATCGCGTACTTTCCAATGTCATGCAACACAACTGGATCAACTTTCCCAGGATCCCAAGCTCAGCCATAGCAATACAGAGGTCCTTATGACGAATACTTTCTTATGCGGCCTTGAACTTGAAGTCGATAAATAGATGGTGAGTCTGGGCTTGAAATTTGTTGGTCTTTTCCAGGATTTGAGAGTGAATATTTTCTCTATGGTCGATCTACCTGGCCAGAAGCCACACTGGTAATTGCTGACATAAGTGTTGCAGAACGGCCATAGGTACGTTAGATAGAATCTTGCATGCGACGTTCATCAGGGATATGCCTTGATGCATGTCTTCTTTCAACACAACCCCCCCCCCCCCCTTTGTTTGAAGAGCTCCAACGGTAAACCATCAGATCTGGCGGCATGTTGTTCTTGAGCTTTTTAATAGCAAGTCTACCTTTTCTATACTGGGTTGTGGTACAGGGTTGATTGATTGGAAATGTAAATGCTGCTTGAATACATCTACTATTCCCTATGCTTCGGTGACTAAAGAGCCTGTTCCAAAGAGCCTGTGCTCTGGTTTTAAAGCCGCCACCAGCTAGTTGCTTCGTTTTCTTATAAAACTTACAGGTGTTGTTGCGATTGCGAGACTCTTCGATCTCCTTGAGCTGGGTCTACACAGGGTCTTTTGCTTCTCTTTTTTCCCTGCCCGATACTCTTCTCTCGTTGCTTTTATTTCCCGCTGCAGCATTTTCGCATCTGCATCGTCTGTCACTTTTTTTAGCTGTATGCATTCATCATAATACCACGCGTTCTATATCGGGGGTGGTTGGTAGCCCTTAGAGGTTTTGGCTGCCTTAGGGCGGTTCGTACATAGTTTCTTTTCATTTAACAGTCGAGGTTTAAACCCTGCCACCAAGATAGGATATGCGGCCCTGAAATAGATGGAAAGGTGGTGGATAACGATTTGAAACTCCTGGGTTTTCTCCAAGATCTGCCGTAGTGTGAATTTTTGGTCGATGGTGGACTTCCCTGGCCTAAAGCCACACTGATATGGACCTATCAGGTTGTTGACGAATGGCTTCAGGCGTTCACAAAGTACGGCAGAGAAGATCTTGTAGGCGATATTAAGAAGACTGATGCCTCTGTGGTTGATGCAGTCCAGAGGATCGCCTTTTTGAGGATCTGGGAAACAATGCTGAGGTTCCAATCATCGGGCATGCTTCCCCCGACCATATTTTACAGATGAGCTGGTGCATACTCCTAACCAATTCATCGCCAGCCGCTGTGAATAGCTCAGCCGCAAGGCCACCAGCTCCAGCAACTTTATTGAACTTAAGTTAAGATAATCTTCACTTCGTCGAGATCGGGTGGACGGAATTGTTGGCCTACCTTGTCCACGTTGAATGGTGCAATTTGCATGGTAGCGGAATTCGGTTTGTCATCGCCGTTATACAATTTGCAGAAATGATTTTTCCATATCCTCAGCACCGACTGCGATTGTACCATGATGTTCCCTTGGTCGTCCTTAACCATCAAAAGTTCCACTTGGTAAACTACAGAGGAAGAGGCCTAGTTTAGAGCTTTTGGCAACTCTGAGTCTGATGGTTTCTTGTAACGATTTACAGTTGTTCAGCTGATTTGTTTGTAAGTCTGTAGTCTTTGGGTGATGACTTACTTGAAGTTTGGAGAGAATTTTTCCTTTAGGAAGGTTTCCGCTCTGTAATGCCCTTTTTTTATCCTTCCGGGAGGTTTTGTATCCCGTGATGTTTAAGTTGTTGCGCTTTGCCAAGTTGGTTTCACTAATAAGGCTGGACTGGTTTTGGGAAACTGACTGCAGGGTGCATGCACCTTTTTCTCTGTCAGAACTTTGTTCTTCTGCTTGAGTTCTGCTTAAAAAGTTGGGCAATCCTTAACTGCCTGAACAGAATGGGAAACTGTGCTGGAATAGAGGTCAAAAATGCTGCAGTTAAAGTTAAAAATTGTTCAACTCATGCAGCTCCGGCAGCAGCATTTTTGACATTAATTCCAGCTTCGTTTTCCGTTCTGTTCAGGCAGTAAAGAAAGCTGGCTGGTTGTCGTTCCTTCTGGTGATTTCCACACCACACGTCAATGCCAGTGCCTACCTACCGCTTGCGCAGTTCTGGTTCATGGTCCTCCTTGCACTTGATATGTACTTGACGCAAATGTATAGTGACGTCCACAGCTGATGGCAACGTGTCCAAAGCGTCGGAAGTTTCTGTATAGCACTAGGTCGTAGAATTTTAAAGTATTCCCAGTCTACTCTCTGATGGTTCATTAAGGTTTTGGTGTTGACTTTAACTGACATCAGAAGATTTTCCAAGCTCTATACTCCAAAGTAGGAAGATACTCATCCCTTATTATTCCATTATGCAATTTACAAAAGTCAAGATGGCCGAGGTTGATGAAACTCTGAAAAAGCGTTCAAAAAGTTCACCTACCAAGGTGTTGACTTGGACATGCGCAACAACCAACTTATCGAAATGTTGCACAATCCTCGCACGAGGTTCTTCCGTGGTCTAAGGCGCAAGAAATCTTATCAAGAAATTGAGGAAGACCAAGAAGGAGGCACCACCAAATGAGAAACCCGTCAAACATCGTCAAGACACACTTGAGGAACATGATTATTGTTCCAGAGAAGACTGGATCCATCGTTGGTGTGTACAACGGCAAAGGTTTCAACCAGGTTGAAATTAAGCCAGAAATTATTGGACACTACTTGGGAGAATTCTCTTTCACATTCTTACCCGTCAAGCACGTTTGACCTGGTATTGGTGCCACTCACAGCTCTAGGTTTTTCTCACTTTAGCAAAAAAAATTATGCAGAACATTAAATAAACAACTGGACGCACCTGCCACCAAGGAATTTTCCAAAGTTTTCTTCAGTCAACTTGAAGCTTTTAATTAATTTCAAACAACTATCGTTCGTTATTTTTGACACATTACATTTTTTCTCTAAAAAATAACTCAAAATGCAAACATTTAAGACTTTTTTGTCGACTGATGATACCATCTCCTTCACTTGAAATGTAGCTGATTCATTTTTATTTACATTCCAAATGCTATAAAGTACCATTAATCACCATCGAAAATTCGCAGCATGACAAACACAGTTGCTCGCAGCATGTGAGCCTTAAGTTACATGACACACATGTGTTCGGCGATGCCATATTATACTAAACATTTCAAAAACCCCTGCAGATATTCTGATATCTGCAAGATAAAAATTAACAAAATTTTACCACAAGAAATATATATAAATATCTACCAAACTCATCCAATACTTCATCGTTATTGCAATTTAATACAAAACGTATTCACTTTATCCAACAACAACATCAAAAAATTGAATCCCAAAAGCCACTGACTATAGCTACAAACGATGATGAGGCTATTTGTTTTTCTTGGAACATTTAGTCGCCGAATCTTCATTTGAAGTCCCAAACGGATAAAGTGAAGAAGAACTAAAATAAACAATAAACCTCTCATGGCACTTGGTAATTTTTCATAAAATCACCTGGTGCTCTGATGGGTGCCCCATCCACCTGGACCTGGTTTGTTATTCGGCTTCAAGTACCTTGCTGAGATGAGGGTTCTTCTTCATCGCAACAAAAACCAACATCATTGAATTCCTTTTTCCATGTGGAGCAGCACCTTAATCACACGACACGTTGGTTGTCCCATCCGTCTGTCGTCGGTCGGTCCGGTCGTTCGTCTTTTTGTTCGTTTGCTCGTTCGTCGTCGTTTGTTGGTGTTTCCCCGGATTTGCTTTCGGCTTGTGAAGTCCTCTTAACCATTTAGCAATAAAATTGTACAACTTAGGTCCCCGACTGTTTGTCTGGGCAGATGACCATCGACGACGAGGATGAAGACCGGACACAACAACAACAAAAAAATACACACACAATAATCTGGGCTCGTTAACCATCTCGGGTTTGCCACTCAAGTTGTTTTGACTCCTCGACCACTCCCTGATGGCACAAGATGAAGCGACTCCAATCCATATTATAGGGGCTCTGTTGTTCGCTCAATACTCTGGGCCGTGATGTGTGTGTGTTTTCTGAAACACACCACGCATTGGTTATCAATTATCACTGTTTCCTCGGAAGAAGCTCTGGCAATTCTGATGGGTCTCCTGCTGATACTGGCCAGTACTTCGCTAGTGGAACATAATTAAAAATTGATGGTGCAAAGTAGCAAGATATGTGAGTTTAGAATGGAGAGCCTTTGGTTTAAGTAGAGATATTTATCTGAAGAGCGATACAAATACAACATGACCCCGTGCTGGGATGATCGTTCATGTGACCATAAAGATTGGAAAAACACACATAGGATACCAACAGAACAGACAGTGTCTGGACACACGTGTGTTTTTCATAATTTTTCATGTTGCAGTTATTTTGTTTTTGTTTTTATTATAGGTATGTTGCAAGCATGAAACATAAGTCAGAAAGTTTAGAGTTAACGGATGCTTTAAAATTGAAAAGAACAAAATGTTTAACTTATGAAAAACTACACTCAAGCTATGAAAAAAATCCCACTTCCGGATTTACTCACGAAATTCGAATTTTTTGATAACTACTATTAGTCCGGGAGGTAGTACCTCGTGGCATAATGGTTAGTGCGTAGGACTGTCATGCCGAAGGAAAGGGTTCGATTCCAAGCCGTGCCACCTAAAAACAGAAATGTTTTATTCGAGGTATTGCCTCTTGCGAGGAACTGACAAATCCTCCAAGAGAATACTTGTCATGAAAAAGTGCTTCTCATTTAGCCGTTCGGACTCGGCAAAAAACTGTAGGTCCCCTCCATTCCTGCCAACAAAACTCGCACACAGGAATGGTTGAGAGTTGTAAGTCACTAGGCCCTGGTTCTCCACGAGCTGTTGCTCCACCCAATTTATTTATTTATTTATTTATTAGTCCGGGAGCCAACCGTAAGATTACCTATCTCATCGTGGCCACGCGAAAAAAGGATGCCAACCGATAGATTTAATACAAAAATACTAGTTGGACAAGCTTTACCTGGCCGCAAAGGTTAGAAAAATCACTTTTCAAGTTGCATTTTTGGAAAATTTACCAATGATATAAATGGGGTATCAAATGAAAGCTTAGACGGTCCTCTAAACGTTACGAATGGTTGGATATATTTTTTTTACTGTGGTGAAGAGTCAATTTGCTCAGAAATAAAATTATCTGAATTGTTGTAGAGGTGCGTATCCAAGAAAGTAAAACTAGGAAGTGATGAAATAAGCTCACAGAGGGGTAGACAGCTATCCAAGAGTTTCTCTTGACACTCAGGTAATGAAAGTACTCTCAAATGGAACTCTCGTTAAATGTGTGTATCTATTTGAGAGTAAAAACACTGCGAGCAACTTTCAAGCAGCTCCCGAGGGTAAACTCGCAAGTGAGTAGGTTAGGTACTAATATGAAATAAGCGAATAATTTGCCGTTAATTAGTTGTGACAGTTTCGAATTCGTCGTTCAATGTTTTCTATGTTTTCCTGTCGAAAATCTTGATATTAGCAAAGCAACTCTCACGGATTGAAAAATGGGTAGGCGGATAATTTGCCATTAATTAGTTGTGACACTTTCGAATTTGTCATTCTATGTTTTCTATGTTTTTTTTTTCGAAAAGTGATAAAAACTTCGAAAATTTAATATTTTACTGCCTAATAATTTGTCGTTTATAAGTTGTGACAAATTCAATTTTGTCGTGCGATGTTTTCTACGTATTTTTGGGTGAGTTTCAAGAAAGCAAAGCAACTTTCACAAATAGAGAAATGGGTAGGAGGATAATTTGCCGTTAATTAGTTTTTAATTAGTTGTAACAGTTTCGAATTTGGCATTCAATGTTTTCTATGTTTTTTTTGGGTGCTTTGCTAACTTGACACAAATCGATAAGCGTGAAAAACTTCTTATACTTAATGTTTTATGGCTTAATAATTTGCCGTTAATTAGTCTTTAATTAGTTGTGAAAAATTGAATTCAATCGTGCAATGTTTTCTATAATTTTTTTATTCTTCGTAAGTTTCATATCTAGTTAGCAAAGCACCACCTTAAAAAGGGATTAAAACTGCTAACACCGAACTGTTTATGGCTTAATAGTTTGCCACTAACTAGTCTTCAATTAGTTGTGAGAATTTTGGAATTGTCGTGCAATGTTTTCTATGTTTTTGGGCTCTTTGGAAGCTTGAAATCAAAGTGGCAAAGTACTACCTGAAAATTGGTAAAAACTGTTTATGGTTAAATAATTTACCACTAAGTAGCCGTTTATTATTTGTGATCATTTTGAGTTTGTCGTTCTATGTTTTCTATGTTTTTTTCGAAAAGTGGTAAAAACTTCCAAAACTTAATACTTTACTGCTTAATAATTTGTCGTTAATTGGTTAACTAGTTGTCAGCACCCCCGAAAACAACCAGGAACAAAATTCAAAACTACACAGCAACACAAAAATTATAAAATAGAATTTTATTAATTACTTCATTAGACTAAAAGAAAACTTAAAAATAAAACATTCTTTGTTTCTTTCGTTTATATTTCTGTGATCTCAGAGATCTCCACACTTTCATAAAAAAAACTACGACGATGAGATTTGACAACTAAATCAGGGATGGTTTGATTTAAACTCAATTCCATTTAACAAAAGATGTCTTCTTTTCTTATTAAAAAAATTGTTGAAATGTTTTTCATTTCACAATGTAAATTTGTATGCTTAATAAGATAATTTCGAATTCTATTTGAAAATTTTTTCATAAACGGCAAATTATCCACCTAGCCATTTTTCGATTTGTGAAAGTTGCTTTGCTAACTTGACATCCATAGAAAAAAATTCACCCAAGAATACATAAAAAACATCGCACGACAAAATTGAATTTGTCACAACTAATTAACGACAAATTATTAAGCAGTAAAATATTAAGTTTTGAAAATTTTTACCACTTTTAGAAAAAAAAAATTCGAAATTGTCACAACCAATTAATGAATAATTAACTGCAAACTATTCACTTACCCATTTTTCAATCCGTGAGAGTTGCTTTCCTAACTTGATATATAACTTGATAACTTGATAGCAAGAAAACATTGCATGATCAAATTGAATTTGTCATACTGATTTTCGATAGGGTGCTTTGCTAACTTGATATCAAGTAAGCAAATAACTCAAAAAAACATAGAAAACATTGAACATTTTTCAATTCGTCAGAGTTGCTTTGACACTCGTATGTTGATTGCTATCTCAGTTTTTTTTCCACGAATCCAAAGGTCGCCCTAAACCTATAGTATCTATATTGCACGTAAAATAAAATACACGGCTGGGTCGCACGCTCGTAGGTACTTGCACTTTTGTTCAAGAGGCTGAGCGTTTAAGAAAATTGTATATACATGGAAATTATGAGAGACAAATTTTTAAAAACATACAATACGATATTTAAATTAGCTAAGACAACTCGGCTCTGGACCTTTGGCACCTCATATGAGGGAAATTTGATAAAAAAAGATGCCATCTTATTGGTCAGTAATTGGTCAGAAAAGGTCAAGTGGTCCCAGAAATTGGTTAGCCCTAGATAACTTGTAGGAAAGGCTTAAACTTTCTCAGGGTCGCTCAAGGTCAGGCGCGATTTTTGGCACCTCATTTATGGGAAATTTGCAAAAACTGTATACCATCCGAAAAATTTCTATATCGTGATAAAAGGTCAACTATTTTCAGTGAACAGCCATAGATTTTTTCCTATAAAAATTTTTGAAGTTCGTTTCAAGGTCACAAAAAAAACTTTTGGCACCTCATTTGGGTGATTTTAAAAAACAAAGTATGCAATTTGAAAGGCCTCTTCACGATTGTAAAAGGTCAGCTATTTTCAGTAATTGGTCAGCCATAGATTTTTTTTTATGAATATTTAATGAATTAAAAAAAAATTCAAGGTCAAAACAATTTTTGGCACCTCATTTTAGGGAAATTTGCAAAAAATGTGTGCCATCTGCAAGATTTCTTGATCTATATAAAAGGTCAGCTAGTTTCAGTAATTGGTCAGATATTGATTCTTTATACGATTTAAAAAAAAAAAAAAAATTTCAAGGTCATTGACGATTCGTGACCTTGAAAAAAAATACTTTAACAAATCGTTAAAATGAATTTATACCTGACCAATTACTGAAACTAGCTGACCTTTTATAAAGAGCTTGGGGCCTTTGAGGTGGTATTAAATTTTTGTAAATTTCCCATAAATGAGTTGCCCAAATTCGCGCGTGACCTTGAACAATAATTGAAAAATTCATAAAAAAAAAACTATGGCTGACCAATTACTAAAATTAGTTGACCTTATATATAAATCAAGAGATCTTTCAGATGGTTCGCAAATTTCCCTTAATTAAGGTGCCAAAAATCGTTTTGACTTTGAAATTTTCATAAATTCATTAAATATTCATAAAAAAAATTTGTGGCTGACGAATTACTGAAAATAACTGACCTTTATCACGATCTAGAGATCTTTCAGATGTAATACACTTTTGGCAATTTCCCTTAAATGAGGTGCCAAAAATCGGGCGTGACCTTGAGCGACCTTGAGAAAGTTTAAGCCTTGATTAAAAGTTATCTAAGGCTGACCAATTTCTGGGACAGTTGACCTTTTCTGACCAATTACTAACCAATTAGATGGAATTTTTTTTATCAAATTTCCCTCAAATGAGTGCCAAATGTCCAGAGCCAAACAACTCTTCTGATAGTTTGGTGAAAGAAAAATAACGTCATTTTAATTCCTGATTAAATATGATTATATGGAACAAAAATTAAAAATCGTTGGAGCGGTTTTTAAAAAAAATAATTTTAAATTCTTAAAACATTCTTAACGAAACATTTTGGTATGTAAATCTTAAGTATTTATGGATATTAAAATAAAAATTTACAAAAATTGTAAAACATGTTTTTAAGATACCGAATTTTCAAAAAAAATTTGAAACTTTTATTAAATTCAAAAATTTCCTTTTTTGAAAATTTTGATAGGCCACATTATTTGAGCTTATTTGAAATTTGTATATAAAAAAATAATCAAAATCCGTTTGGCTGATAATGAGAAAATTCAAAATAAAAAAAAAACATTCTATGTGCCTGCTTACACGTGAAGAACGAATGTGTTCAGATTTGAAGTAAATTATTCTGCAGATTTTG
The DNA here is from genome assembly GCA_963921185.1 of Dasysyrphus tricinctus. Lineage (NCBI taxonomy): Eukaryota > Metazoa > Arthropoda > Insecta > Diptera > Syrphidae > Dasysyrphus > Dasysyrphus tricinctus. The sequence goes on along the minus strand of OY992531.1, from coordinate 207,431,308 downwards.
TTCTCCTCTTTGTGTTTTTCGTATTTTCATGATGAAAGACACGATTTGATTGGTTGGATTGGATAGGAAAAGCAACACAAAAGAGAACGTCAATTTCTACACCGAATATTTCAAATATTTTTAAATATTTCATCCCCTTCCTCTTCTGCAAGTTCCCCCGGTCACCATCACAAATCGCAGAAAATGCTTCAATTTCTTCACGTGTGATCAGGGACTATGAGAGGTACTACTAATAGTTTGATAATGTTAAATTTTATAGTTTTTGTGTAGTAGAGCCTTTACTAAAAGTAATTTATGGATTTTTTTTTAAAGAAAAGTTGTGGAGCCGTTTTTGGAAAGAATACCATTAAGTAAAATTGCTAAAACAATTGTATGGAAGGTACCTACCGTTGTTTTTGGTTCTAAAAAAAAATAAAAAACCTGTTGGGGGAAAGTCCAAAAAACGCTATGTCCAGCCGTTTAGGATGAAGCTCAACGGACAGACAGACAGAATTGTGAGACGCAGTTTTTTCAACAAGTCTGATCAAAATCTCGAGTTCGATTTTTTTTACGAATTGCATAACTTGCCATATAGTATGTATCTATGTATCGCAAGTAAAAAGGAAATCGTGGACATAACTTTTTTATTATTTCATGTATTAATTTCCACTGATTTGGGTTCTTGGGTCTTATTATCATTTCAAAAAAGATAAAACACACGTGATTGTTTTTTTCTTTATACATATTTTGGGTAATAAACCCACGGGCTTTTATTTTTTTTTAAATAATAAAAATGTGAGGCAGAATACTTTGACTTAAATGATTTTTCAATTATTTTCCTCATCGGAGCTTATTTTCAAACTAACTTAATGGGTCAGAATCTGAAGTTTTTTTTTACCATGCATTTCGTTAATCAGAACCATCTTGCAGATTTACTCTTAATTCTTATAATCCACATCCAGATTTATTTGTATGAACAACAAAGTAATTCAATGTTAATGGGATGTTAACAGTCCACACTGTCAACTGATTATACAATACTACTTAACAGGCAAATGAAAATCCCACACACAATATTTTCTTCGTAAAACTTAAGTATGTTTCCTAAGAAAATATTATCATAATACCATAAGTTTCAAAATAAACAGAAGCATCAGCCTTTACACCCAGCGTAAGAAAAAAACTCACTAATTTTGAATATTTCCTCGAGAAAAATAAAGAAAAAAAAGAGAACCTATTCTGAAGTCTTTGCTCAGCAGAAGAGACACTCTTCTTCTTATCCCAGGAACTACACTTAATTTATATTCAATTTGAGAAGAAAGAAAAAATTATGCAAACAGAAAGATACAAAAATTCGTTACTCTGTTTCACTGCATCATACACACACTTACAGCTCCTGATGTTCTGCTCCTATTTAGTTCTGCAGAGAAACTTTGTAGATACTATAGAAGAATATTTTCCCATTACCCACGGTCATGTCATCCTTTTTCTTGAAAATTTATTCATTAGCAACAAATTTTCTGAAAATGTAAACAAACACACACCGAACCAAATCTTATGATGTAGCTCACTAAACAGAAGAACGCGAAGATGCATCCATCCACCATGCCATCAAATCGATCCATCCACATCCATCTATGTTTCTATATCTTTTGGATGCGAACATCTTATTAGACATCATTACGTTTGAATTAATTTGAAATTCATCATCAAGAGTGTAGTATACGAGATTCGAGTATATAGTGCTTGGTTAATGGCAGCTTGTTACTTCAAGGCGAATCTCCGGCGACAAGAAGATGATTGAAGATGAAAGTCAACACACTCCATACAATACTCTTCCTTGAATACTCTCTATACAGAACAGATACTGATATAGTGACTTTAGTTGTCCTTCTATAAAATCCAGTAGTGGCCAGGAAGGAATACAACTCCTCAGCTATATGTAATTGCATTGAGAGAATCCTTTCATTTTAGGAGAATTTCTTCAGAATATTAATTTGTTAGACTTCAATGCAACGACAGTGATTAATTGTAGAGAACCAGGGCCTATTGACTAAAAACTGCCCTCCATTCCTGCAACAACACACACAGAGGAATGGTTGAGGGTTGAAAGTCACTAGCCCTACGTCTGTGAAGTTAGCAGGGAAACTTTCGCCCACGCAAATGGGACCTTGACAGGAATTTACAGTTTTTTTTTTGCATTTTTATTCCCGATTTTGCAGTTCACCAAATAAGGGTGTAATTGAGTGACCTGCTAACTTCACAGTAAAGTCCAACAAAGTGGCTTCCATCAAACAGAGCTTTAACAGGTGAACCGACTTGCTTGGAATTATAACCAAGCAAATCAACGAACAGGAGCTTTGTACCTGGTGATCTAATTTCACCAGGGGCATCAAACCTGCGGATCTACCACTGCGTAAGCCTGTTCCTCCAAAGCCTCCAAGTAGGAGTGATAATACGGCGAGCCGCTATATCTCACTCGAATCTCCATGGATCCATTGTGCTCCCCAGGATGTGAGTTGAAAGGAGTGAGGTGGCAAACTAAGGGGGTTAAGTGGAAGTTCAAGGTGTGAAAGGCCTCCCTGAACCATCCCGATTCTGAATGAATTTAAGGACGATCTTTAGTGGCAAGACAGAGATGTCTCCCAGTTCGTTGAAAAAGTATTCTCCGAGGGCGGTTTTTTCTTTTCAACGAAATACTCGGTCATAGATTCCATGAAACCCGAGAGTGTCAATTGATGCATCTGACATTGGCAGCATCAAAGAGACTATAGTTTTTCTTCTTTTTTTTCTTGCTCCATTGGCACCGAGGCTACGGTTTGGCTCTGATCAAGAGATGACCTATTTTAATCCAGCTCGTCTGCCATTTCGTTCCCGTATGTGTCCCTACTCCCTATATCCTGGGATCAATCTTAGGGTAACTGTGTTTGCATTGAACCTGTTGATCTTCTCGTGCCTAGGCTTGCCAATTCAAAAGCCACCAGTGATGTCTTTGGGGATCTGATGCCACCTGGCTTGTTCAAAAAGCCTGGAATTGGCACTACCAGGGACATATAGGTTCTGCTGAAATACTAGTGCCAGTTTCAAAAGCCACCAGGAGTTTAGTATCTGCTTATGAAACACCACCGGGACATTGAACCTGCTTGATCTACCAGTGCGTAAGCCTGTTGTTTGAAAGCCACTCAGGGGCTTAGTATTTAGGGATCTGACGCTACCAATCTCATTGGTTCTGCTGATCTAATAGTACCAATTCCTAATGTTCCGAAAGCTAAAAGGAGCGTAGTCCTAACCTTTGAACTTTCCTTTGATTATGGTGGTTGTTGTTCATGAGTTTGTTCACCATCAACCTTATTCCATTGCACAGTCTTAGTTGGTTCAGATTGCGCAGCACTATGACGACAAAGCCGACTTTCCGCAAATATCTCATTGTTCCATCAAGTACCTCCGATGCTTGCTGGATTGCCATTTTGCATTCATCCTAGATGATAATTTTTCAAATTTTCAACACCTGTGCCATCGTTGAGTTTCTTGAAATATAACATATTAGTTCGTCATTCATCTAATGATTCAATTGAAATTTCAACACTGAACGAGCTGTCTAACCGCCTTTCAACAACGAAGCCACAATGGACATATCATTGTCAGATCTTGGCCCAACTGAAGCCAAAATCAGTGAAATAAGGAACGTTTTGCATATTGCCAGCTCCACCAGGTGTCAGATCTTGGCCCAACTGAAGCCAACATCAACGAAATGAGGAACGTTTTGCATTTTGCCAGTTCCACCAGACGCATCGAGGTAGAATAGTGCTGCCATTTCCACTGCCAATCGCCTTCACCAATGTGTTGTATCTACACGTTATTTTGCTGTGGATTCAGCTGTCAAAACGATTGAAATCCTGCTCACGCTGCTGTTTTCCATTTAATGAATTCCGTATCGAGGGATTCCGAGCTGAGATTCCCAATTGAATCAGCAACTGCCTCACATGTGGTCCACACAGGAACAACCAGTGCGGAATCCTGCTTGTTCGGCGTCGAGGGTGTCTTCGAAGGAGTCTTTTATTCTCTCAAGGGCAATTTTGTCTATTACCTTGGCAGCACGCAAATATTCCTCTCCAGTTTTCACACTGCGTAAGGTCTCATTTCTTCGGGAGCTTCTCTATCATTCCCTTTTTCCACTCTAGAGGGAAACTCTGTTCCCAAGTTCTCTCAATGATCGGGTGCAAGAGCTCACTCGATATTGTTGGCGTTGCTTGTAAGAGCTGTGCGGGAAGTGTGAAGATTTCTTCTGTATCTCCCCGTGAGATACAGTGCGTATTAAGAAATTCGTTACTACAGACGGGTTATTCCTGCTGCTGGAGTAGCTGCTATCCAAGCCTTCTTCGATCCTAGCCCAAGTTTCTCCAGAAAGTCAGACATTTGTACTTCATTGAGACCGACCGACTTTACTTAAGGCACCGGATATAAACATATTTTTTTCTATGGAGTTTGGTTCCTTGCTACTGATTCTTCTCAATCCTTGTGAAAAGTGGTCCCTCCGAGTTGTTGGCTAAATGCGGGATCCTTAAATATATCGGTATTAAAGTTATGCATTCGGTTGTTTTCTTGGGATCTCCGAACTGCAGCTATGCAAAATCTTACGGTAGCAATCATCAAATGGTGGTCCCGGACTTTTTCCGTGGACTTTCCCGGACTTTTCCCGTGTCTCCACCCCTTCTAGAGACTGCTTCTAAATTACCGACTTTTAGCGAAGTGATCAATTTGGTTGTAAGTTACTTGTCTGTTCGTCGATACCCAACTGACTTTGTGGCACGTCTTGTGCTCAAACACGGCGATTGGGGTTACAAAAATCGACAAAACGTTCGTCATTGTCGTTACCGTCACCATGTAACATGCGTTCCCATAACATGCCTGAGCCCATCACTTTCATTGGCATTCAAGTCTCCCATTACCATTATGAGGTCTCCACGTGGTGTATATCACAAGCACCGCACTCAACCGGTTATAAAAGGTCTCCTTCTCCTCGACAAAAGAGAGCTCAATTGGGACGTAATACTGTATATGATGGTGACGTGACGTACTCTAGTCCAGAGCCTAGCTTTCAGGACCCTGTTAACTAAAGGTTCCCATAAAATTTCACTTTGGAGAGGTATTTTGGAAAGCAGCAATCCAACACCAAATTCATGATAGCTTCCAGGTACCTTTCCAGAGTAGAGTAGTACAGTTTTACGAGTTGGAGACTTTATTTTCCCCAAGCCCCACTATCCAACTTCATTAAACCCTAACATGTCCATCTTATACCGCATGAATTCTTTCTCTTATTGGAGAAATCTGGCATTTTGATGACCTTTACTGCCGTTGTCAAGTAGCGTCTTCACATTCCAGAAACCAAACTTTGTCCAGGCTTACAATAGCCAAAAGTCGTCAAACGTGTTAACATTTTTTATACAGGGCGTAGTGTCGGTTTCGTTAGTGGTTTTGATCTCAGCTTTGAAGAATTCTTACCTCCATTACCTATCCTAGAGAGCTAGGCTTTTCGCACCTATAGTTTAAGCCTTTTTACGTTTATAGGGATACGCAGATAGTTGCCCGCGGACCACCACGAGGAGGTTAACCAAATAATCCTCTGGCTCTGATCTTACTTACTTACTTACTTAAGGTGGCGCTACAGTCCGGGGTGGACCAGGGCCTCAACCAACAAGCTTCTTCCAGCCGGCTCGGTTTCTAGCTAGCTGTCTCCAGTTTCGCACGCCAAGTTGGTTGAGGTCCTCTTCCACTTGCGTGCGCCACCTTTTACGCTGTCCACCTCTACTGCGTTGTCCCACGGGGTTGGATTCAAAGACTTTCCGGGCCGGAGCATTGGTGTCCATTCGCTCTAGATGACCCAGCCATCTCAGTCGTTGGCTTTTCACTTTTGTGGCTAGGTCGGTGTCGCTGTACAGCCCATACAGTTCGTTGTTGTATCTTCTTCTCCATTCCCCATCTATGCAGACGGGACCAAAAATCACCCGGAGAATTTTCCTCTCAAAACAGCCTAACGCGTTCTCATCCACTGTTAGCAGTGTCCATGCCTCTGCACCATACATCAGGACCGGGATGATAAGCGTCTTATACAGGGACAGTTTAGTTGCTCGAGAGAGGGCTTTGCTTCTCAATTGCCTTCTTAGCCCAAAGAAACAGCGATTGGCAAGAGTAATTCTGCGTTTGATCTCAGCGCTGGTGTCGTTCGCTGAGTTTATAGCGGATCCTAGGTAGACGAAGTCTCTGACTACCTCAAAATTATAGCTGTCTATAGTGACGTTCTGTCCGAGACGTCGGTGTTGGGTGTCCTTTCTTGTGGACAGCATATATTTTGTTTTGCTTTCATTCACCGTTAAACCCATCTTCTTGGCTTCCTTCTCAATGCTCACAAAAGCACCACTGACATCACGCTTTGTTCGTCCGATTATGTCAATGTCGTCAGCGTAAGCGAGTAATTGGACGGACTTTTGAAAGATTGTGCCTCTGGTGTTGACGTGAGAGTTTTGCACTATTCTTTCAAGAACGATGTTGAAGAAGTCGCATGACAGCGCGTCGCCTTGCCTAAAACCTTTTTTGACATCAAAGGTGTCGGTGAGGTCTTTGCCGACCTTGATGGAGCAGCGTGCATTCTCCATCGTCATCCTGCACAAACGGACGAGTTTGGCAGGGATGCCAAAACTAGACATTGCTCTATATAGCTCGTCTCTATAGATGCTGTCATACGCGGCCTTGAAATCGATAAAAAGGTGGTGGGTATCGATTTGGAACTCCTGGGTTTTCTCCAAGATCTGCCGTAGTGCGAATATTTGGTCGATGGTGGACTTCCCTGGCCTAAAGCCACACTGATATGGACCTATCAGGTTGTTGACGAATGGCTTCAGGCGTTCACAAAGTACGGCAGAGAAGATCTTGTAGGCGATATTAAGAAGACTGATGCCTCTGTAGTTGGTGCAGTCCAGAGGATCGCCTTTCTTGAGGATCGGGCAAACAATACTGAGGTTCCATTCATCGGGCATGCTTTCTTCCGACCATATTTTACAGATGAGCTGGTGCATACTCCTAACCAATTCATCGCCAGCCGCTTTGAATAGCTCAGCCGCAAGGCCATCAGCTCCAGCAGCTTTATTGGACTTAAGTTTAGATATGGCTATCCTCACTTCGTCAAGATCGGGTGGACGGAATTGTTGGCCTACGTCGTCCAGGTTGAATGGTGCAATTTGCATGGTAGCGGAATTCGGTTCGTCATCGCCGTTATACAATTTGCAGAAATGATTTTTCCATATCCTCAGCACCGACTGCGTTTCCACCACGATGTTCCCCTGATCGTCCTTGCAGGCTTCGGTTCGGGGTTTGTAACCTTGGGAGGTTCTTTTTACTTTTTGGTAAAACTTCCGAACTTCATTCCTGCAGTGGCATCCCTCTAATTCCTCGATCGCGCGCTTCTCATGCTCTTTCTTTTTCTTTCTGAGAAGCTTGTGTTCCTCTTTCCTCTTCTGCTCGTAGAGCTCGCGAGCAGCTCTGGTCCTTCTATGCAGCGCCGCTTTGTATGCCTGTTGTTTGGCTGCATGTACTTGCCGGCATTCCTCGTCGAACCAGGGGTTTCGCTGTGGTGGTCGTGCGAAGCCCAGCACGTCAGAGGCGGCATCTCTGATGGCTTCCTGGCAGTTTTTCCACTGGTTCTCGATGTTTGCAGTTGGCGGCAAAGGACTAGTTAAAAGGGCGCGAGAGACTCGATCGGAAAAGGACCTGGCGATTTCTTGCGACTGTAGCCGTCCGACGTTGAACTTCCTTACAGTATTTCCCTGTTTTGGCTTTGGTCTGGATATCCGTAGCATTACCTTTGCTACAACGAGGTAGTGGTCCGAGTCAACGTTGGCTCCTCGGAACGTTCGGACATCCTTGATACTGGAGGAGTGCCTTGCGTCGATCGCAATGTGGTCAATTTGGTTGGCGGTTGATTGACCAGGAATTCGCCATGTCCCCTTATGAATATCGAGATGCGGGAACTGCGTACTAGCTACCACAACGTTTCGCCCCGCAGCAAAGTCGATTAGCCTGAGTCCGTTATCGGAGGTGGTGTCGTGCAGGCTGTATCTTCCGATTGTGCCACCAAAGACGTCTTCTCTTCCTAGTTTGGCATTAAAATCACCCAAGACAATTTTAATGTCATAGCTAGGGCATTGCTCATATGTCTTGTCCAGGAGCTCGTAGAACTCGTCCTTGGTGTCGTCATCTTTCTCCTCTGTGGGGGCATGCGCGCATATGAGGCTGATGTTGGCGAATTTAGCCTTGATGCGAATTGTCGTGAGGCGCTCGTTCACATAATTGAAACTCAAGACCTCTTGCCTCAGTCTGCCTCTAACAACAAATCCACATCCAAAAAGACGCTGCCCTTGTGGTCGGTAACAGTCACCGTAGTATACATCGCAGTCTTTCAGTTTTCTTTTGCCCGGCCCATCCCATCGCACTTCTTGGATGGCGGTGATGTCTGCTTTGTAGCAGTCTAGGGCCTCCGCTAAATGTTCGGCTGCACGTGGTCTATAGAGAGACAGAACATTCCACGTGCAGATCCGAAGTTCGTTGTCCTTATTTCGTTTGCTTGGTTCGTCAACAGTAAATCTGGCTCTGATCACAGATCATGGAATCTGACGCCATTTGAGTGTGTAGTTCGCCCAGCCAGACCGCTCGCATTTCAAAATGAAAATTGGGATATTTCCTTAACATCTTCACTCCTGGTGAAATTCTCATATCATCTGGCCTTTAAGATCAAGCGATAGCGATTCATATAGAATAAAGTCTCAAATTCATCAACATCACCATCGTCGTCGTGGTTAATATAGATTAAGATAGCTTCAAATAAGCAACAAAAACAAAAGGGAATAATATTTGTTGTTGGTCCTTTTGTCCCTAGATGATGCTCTGATGATGATGTTGACGCAGGTTCTTCTTTTGAGTTCGTCCAAAAACCAACTTAACCAACAAAATCTAACCAGAACTCGAACGTCTAACAACATATAGTCATTAAAGTCAAAAATAGTCATCAGAGAGAAAGGTATTGCAGGACATGAGAGAGGAAGACCATCACAAAAGGTAAAGGTGGAGTTGACCTGGAATGACTTATGGGACAGAACTTCATGCCTAATAAGAAAAACAAACAAGGATAGCAATATTCAAAGGGCATAATACTTAAGACTACAAAAGCAGCTCAAACAAGAATACATGTGAATAGGAAGGTGCAGGATGAATCTTGGCATAACAGCTATACGAGTAGATACTTCTGATGAGGACTGTGAGGATGGTTGAAGAAAGATGGGAATTAATGCTCTTGGCCGCCTTCATCAAGTTCATAATCAGCACGAACAGCAGGAGCAAGCTGCTGCTGCTGCTGCTGGTACTGATGATGGTGATGCTGCCTCTGTAGCATCGTCATCGTCATCGAAGAACATTACCAGTAATCATGCGAAACAAAATTGCTTAGGGTTAAGCCTCATAAGAAGATGCCTTGGGAGAAGAGGCGCACATCACACAACTGAAATCGTAGTGAAGCCTCTTTAACCTCTACCATCTTCCAGGGACCGCACTCTCAAACAAAAGGGTCTTATGTTAAAGCCAGAATACCAACCTTCAACCATCATAAATGCAAAGGAAGATGCAATGTGAACAAATTTCAATCTGTGTGTTCAGATTGTGAGATCTGATTAGTAATTTGCATCAATGATGAGTCTTCGATGGGCTTTCGATTGGCTTTTTGATGGTCTCTCTCATAAAGTAGGTACGTATAGGCTCTTATATAATATAAGTATAGCTTGATAATGAGCGTAGGAATGCATGTTCATGATGAGGAGATGGCTAAAGCAAACACAATTTACCAGGCAAAGATTCAATCACATTGACCCTGTGCGAGTTTCTGAACTGGATGCACAACAGAAATGTATATATGCAAACCTTTCTCCCTATAGTACCATACCTATAACCCACTTAACGTTGAAATATTGATTTTGATAATAATTAAAATAATAGAGTACGTGGAGTCATAAACAAATTAGCGCTGGTCATGATTAATGGCTAGCGATATTCGTATTTCTCCGCCTTCTTATTTTTATTTTCAATTTTTTTTTTTCTAAAAGATTTTTTTTTTTTTTTTTTTTTTCATTGTACTGTGAATTTTCGATGTTCAAATTCAAATTGAAGGGAATATTATTTATGATGAAGACATCATGACGAGGGAATGTATATAAAGTGAATGCCTTCGGGTAATGTAATTGGTTTTCGTTTTTAATTTTTAATAGTAGTGGAAGAGTGAGAGGGGCACTATTCCGAGAATGGGGCTGGCAAACCATGGTTTTCGCAACAATGTACAAGTAGTTACGGATTGAAATGCTTAAAATTTGTCGATATTTTTAGATTTAAATGTCAGGCGCCAGAGAAGAGTACAGGGGGAAAGCTGTATAATCAAAAGTATTGAGATTTTTGCTGATTTAAGGCATTTCCAGAAATTAATGCAGAAAGAAGGCACATCAGTTAACTCCTTTATTTACTTACTAAGGTGGCGCTACAGTCCGGGCTGGACCAGGGCCTCAACCATCAAGCTTTTTCCAGCCGGATCGGTTTCTAGCAAGTTGTCTCCAGTTTCGCAAGCCAAGTTGGTTGAGGTCCTCTTCCACTTGCGTGAGCCACCTTTTATGCTGTCCTCTACTGCGCCGTCCCACGTGTTTCGATTCAAAGACTTTCCAGGCCGGAGCATTGGTGTCCATTCGCTCTAGGTGAGCGCCACTTTTGTGGCTAGGTCGGTGTCGCTGTATAGCCCATGTAGTTCGTTGTTGTATCTTCTTCTCCATTCCCCATCTATGCAGACGGGACTAAAAATCACACGGAGAATTTTCCTCTCAAAAACAGCCTAATGCGTTCTCATCCACCGTTAACAGTGTCCATGCCTCTGCACCATACATCAGGACCGGGATGATAAGCTTCTTATACAGGGACAGTTTAGGTACTCGAGAAAGGGCTTAGCTTCTCCATTGCATTCTTAGTCCAAAGAAACAGCGATTGGCAAGAGAAATCTTTCTTTGATCCCAGCACTGGTATCGTTCGCTGAGTTTATAGCGGATCCTTGGTAGAAAAAGTCTCTGACGACCTCAAAATTATAGGTGTCTGGTGACGTTCCGTCCGAGACGTCGATGTTGGGTGACCTTTCTTGTTGACGCAGCATATATTTCGTTTTGTTTTCATTCACCGTTAACCCCTTCCTTCTCGATTCTCACAAACGCCCCACTGACACCTCGCTTAGTTCGTCCGATTATGTCAATGTCGTCTGCGTAAGCGACTAATTGGACGAACTTTTGAAATATTGTGCCTCTAGTGTTGACGTGAGAGTAGCCGTCCGACGTTAAACTTCCTTACAGTATTTCCCTGCTTTGGCTTTGGTTTGGATATCCGTTACCTTGGCTACAACGAGGTAGTGGTCCGAGTCAACGTTGGCTCCTCGGAGCGTTCGGACATCCTTGAAACTGGAAGAGTGCCATGCGTCGATCGCAATGTGGTCAATCTGGTTAGCGGTTGATTGACCAGGAATTTGCCATGTCCCCATGTGTATATCGAGATGCGGGAACTGCGTACTAGCTACCACAACTTTTCGCCCCGCAGAAAATCGATTAGCCTGAGTCCGTTATCCGAGGTGGTGTCGTGTAGACTATATCTTCCGATTGTGCTACCAAAGACGTCTTCTTTTCCTAGCTTGGCATTAAAATCACCCAAGACAATTTTAATGTCATAGCTAGGGCATTGCTCATATGTCTTGTCCAGGAGCTTGTAGAACTCGTCCTTGGTGTCGTCATCTTTCTCCTCTGTGGGGGCATGCGCGCATATGAGGCTAATGTTGGCGAATTTGGCCTTGATGCGAATTGTCGTGAGGCGCTCGTTCACATAGTTGAAACTCAAGACTTCTTGCCTAAGTCTGCCTCTAACGACGAATCCACATCCAAAGAGACGCCGCCCTTGTGGTCGGTAACAGTCACCCTAGTAGATTTCGCAGCCATTCAGTTACAAGATACAAGTTAACTCCTTTAGGAACCCTTAAAAAGTTCCCGTAGTTTAATCATGGGGAAGGGTACAAAATTCCGAATGCCAAAATCCCAAATAGCAATAAAAGATAATCCCGAATGCCCAAAATCCCAGATGCCAAAATCTCGAATGGACAGAATCCCGAATTTGGAAACTTTTTTAGTACTATTTCGGAACTTACAAGGAAACCGAAACAGCTATTTTTATGTTGAGTTCCGTTCTGTTTGGGAAGTCGCGCACGAGATTTTTAATACTAAAATCAGTACTAAGTCATTCGGGGTTATGTCTTTCGGGATTCATGAATTCGAGATTGTAGCCATTCGGGATTTTGTCCATTCGTGATTTTGTCCATTCGAGATTTTGCCCTTTCGAGATTTTGTCTTTCGGGATTTTGGCTTTCGGCATTTTGGCATTCGGGATTTCGTACCCAATTCTTAAACAGAGGCAGTAAAAGGTCTTTCGTTAATCGTTTCTTGTCTTTAAATTTCAATAAATCAAAGTGTGTATGAGATTTAATCGAAACTTTTGTATTCTTTTGAAAGCCTATCGATGCCTGTATGCTTGGAATATAATATGTTCAAATGTCCGCTACGGTTTCTCTAGGTTGCGCGCATGCGAAATTTTGAATTTTCCATGACTCTGGCACATAAATTAGACTGAATTTGACAGGAGTTATGTTGGATGTGAGGGTTGCTGTGGTTTGTGGCTCTTAAGCATAGGTTAGGTTAGGTTGGAAAGGGTGATAATACGGGAAGCCACATCATTTCACTCGGATCTCAGTGGATTCATTGCGCTCCCCAGGGTATAGGTGGGTAGTGAGGAGGGATAGGGAGGGAGTTAAGGGGAAGTTTTAGGTGAAGCTCTTAAGCATAGACCTGCTACTTCAGAAAACTCCACAAGAAAAAGTTTAACGTTGTCAAATCTCAAGATCTCGATGGCCACTTCACATCACGACCACGTGTGATGATCGATGCCCTCGAATCACTCGTGCAGAGTTTTCAATGTGGCGTGAGCTTCACCCTGTTGAACCAAATGCCATTGGTGTTAATGGAGAAGAACAACTACCATGACAAGGATGTCAAGAAGGTCGTCGATAACATCAACAAATCCCTAGCTCCAAAAGTCTTAAAAGCTGGCTTGGAAGTCACCCAGCAAGAGGAAATCGACAATTTCATGATCAAGTTACATGGAACCGAGAACAAGTCGAAATTCGGTGCCAACGCGTGCCAACGCAATTTTGTGTATCTCCCTGGCTGTTTGCAAGGCGTTCCATTGTACAAACACATCGCCAACTTGGCCGGAAGCAAGGACATCATTCTGCCAGTTCCTTCGTTTATACGTTATCAACGGTGTTTCCCACGATGGCAACAAATTGGCCATGCAAGAATTCATGATTCTGCCAACTAGAGTCGCTTCCTTCACTGATGCCATGAAAATTGGTTCCTAGGTGTACCATCACTTAAAGAAGGTCATCAAGGACAAAAGTTTTGTTTGGATGCCATTGCTGTCAGTGATGAGGGTGGTTTCGCCCCAAACATCCAAAACAACAAGGAAGCTTTGATTTTGATCCAAGATGCCATCGCCAAGAGCAGATACACTGGCAAGGTTGAAATCGGCATGGATGTTGCTGCTTCCGAACTCCACAAGGATGGAGTATACGATTTGGACTTCAAGAACCCAGCCAGCGACAAGTCTCAACGGTTTACCCCGAAAAGTTGACCAATTTGTACCTCAACTGGGTCAAGGAATTCCATACCACCAGCATTGAAGATCCGTTTGACCAAGACCTTTGGTTGGCCTGGAGCAAAATGACTGCCAACACTCCAATCCAGATTGTCGGCGACGACGACTTGACTGTGACCAACCTAAGCGTATTGCCACTGCCGTCAAAAAGAAGGCCTGCAACTGATTCTATCAAGGCCCATTTGTTGGCCAAGAGCAACGGCTGGGGCACCATGGTTTCGCACAGGTCCTGTGAAACCAAGGACACCTTCATCGCTGACTTGGTCGTCGGTCTAAGCACTGGCCAGATCAAGACTGGAGCTCCATGCCGGTCTGAACGTTTGGCCAAATACAACTAAATTCTCCACATCGAGGAGGAGTTGGGAGCTGCTGGTTGCATTCGCAGATCGTAAATATGTTGGCTTTCAAGTTAAATATCGTAATCCAGCTTCCAGCTTCTTCTGTTCCCATTCAGGCAAAAAACCATCCTGAATATAGCTTACACACAAAAAACACTTTGTTGAACAGACAACTCCACCTTGATGGTTCCCCTTACGAGGAATGGGCCCTCCATTTCTCCTTTACACGTCATCGTGTACAGTTTCTGGAGATGTATTTCATCTCCTTCCAATTCTTTCCCAGTTGTGATGTCTCCTCTTCGAGTTCGTTCTTCGCCAAATACTTCTAGGCCGGCCTATTCTCTGCGTCAGAGGGTTCTATTGCACCTCTTTGCCCGCAGTGCACTCGTTTTTGAAGCGTACGCCCAATCTTATCGTACGACAGAGTCAATCTGACAATCTTCCCTTATGCATTATGTGACACTTGTATCCATTATAATGTAGCCTTCATGGAAGCAATCAATTTATCTTTGATGCCCTTCCAGCGCAAGGCAAGCCATATAAATTCTCTATTGACACTGTCGAACACCTTTTCGAAGTTAATGAACAGCAGGTGAGGTGGTGTTTGATATTCAACGCACTGCTCGATGATGATCCGCGAGGTGTTGATGTTGTTCACACAGTAAGATCCAGTGTAGAATCCTTCTTGTTCTTTGAATTGGTCTTTTATTCGCTTCAGGACGATTCTTGCTATTACCTTTTCAATTGAGGGCAGCACGCGCCAGTTTCCACTCTTCAGGAGAACTCTCTGTATCCCAAGCTCTCTCAATGAGTGGAAGCAGAAGGTCACGCTTTGTTATTGACGCTAGTCGTAAGAGCTCTGCGGGAATACCGTCAAGTCTAGTCGCTTTGTTATTTTTCAGTGCTTTGGTGGTGGTAAAGATTTCTTCTCTAAACTAAGGGATACAGAAGTGAATTTGTTATTATGGACAGGTGTCATTGGGCGTTGGGTTAACTTCACTGGCGAAAACGCGGTTTAAAACCGCAGAAGAGTGCTTCTTCTCATTTTTGAGCTGATCCTTATCCGAAACAAGCAAGTGGTGTTGCTTGGAACTATGGACACCTGTGAGCTCTTTGGTTATTTTTAAGATGGTCCTGCTGTCAAACCTATTTGTTGCTTCTACTGTTTCTGCAGCCAATGCATTGATGTAGTTACGCCTATCATGTTTTACGCTACGATCTTCATGCGACACGTAAACTAGCTCATTTCTCCCTGCTATAATGAAGTAGCTTCGATGCGAGCTTTGAGGGATCCTCTTTCTTCAATCCTTGGCCGAGTTTCATCAGAAAGCCAAGCAATGTTAAGTGGTCCTCTTTATTCTCAAACCATCAACTGACGGTTTTAGTTAAAATGTTATGGAATATAAAATTTTGCGGTAAGTCTTGAACTCCAACCCGTAGTCCGCTATTGAAATTACATTGAGCTTCCAGTTTAAGTTAAAGTATGTTTTAATTAAGGAAATCAATTTGAAACCACTTTTCATTGATTGGCCCCACTGTGAGTCAATTTAAAACAGCGCATTCCTCCTCATTTTATGTTTTTTTTTTTAAGGCAACCATCATCTTCCAAAGTCCACACACAGTCTAGATGATCTCAGTCTCTGGTTCTTATGACAGTATAATTCCAACATCATTTCGTCACTTTATCTCTGCGGCACAAGTATTTTGTCCTTCAAGCAACCAAGACCAACCGACGACCTATTCCCTGCCATCTATTGATGACACCACAACTGACTGCTGTTAATATGGCATATCGCCTCCGCTCTGCGGATGTGTCGCCTCCTAACACTCAAGTGGAGTGTCATTAATTTAATGAATCTGCCAAACAACAAAATTGAACAATTTATTTGGCGTGTTGCTCTAAATCGATTTTCAATTTGTTGCAATCAATTTCTATTCGCATCTTACTTGCATACGACACAAATATTGAAGCTCACAACTTGGCGCAAGAGAAAGACTCCTTGAATACACTCCTCGGATATGAGTGTCCCTAAGATAAATATCTGCACTTCGATTAATGTGACTGATACTTGGTTGTGTACATTTATATAGCCTTCTGGTATTCCGCAGCTATAGTAACTCCACCACCAGCAGCTTCAGTAGGAAGGAACTTATGCAAAGAGCTACTTCTTTCGCAAGGTCTATCTATCCTGCGACACCAACTCACAGACATCATCGATCATTAGGTATCTTGCATACGGAGGTCGTCGGATTGGAATCCGGGACAAGTCAGGGTGGGCTGGTTGTATTCCAGTGTTCAGCTGTAAGATGTATTCCCAAATAGAGGAGCCACATCAGCCATCAGCCAACTGAAGATACTTACTCCTAGCCTATAGCTGCTGCACGTTGCCAGTAGTTAAGTAATAAATAATGGATCTCTTAACGGTGTGAACATATTTTGCCATTTTCTGTTTAATGTATCTCGCTGTATGAAAAATTAAAGCAAAAAAATTAATTTATGCACAAAAGTGGCGCGTGAATGCAAAGCAGTAGATGAATCTGATGGAAGGAGCTGCCTCCTTATCGTCATGTCACTTTTCTTGGTGTATAGTATATATAGTGTAGCCCCCAGGGGTATAGTTGTAGAGTACAAGGTAAACTTACGGAACTCCGCATAGATGCATATAAAGACGCACGTTAATCTAAAAGTGTTTCAAAAAGAGACGACAAGAATGTTGCGTATGACTCGCGTTTTAAAGGAAGGAGTGTATGATTGTCGCTGTCAATTTGCCGCTATGTCTTTTATCCACTTCTTCACGCACTACCTCTATATATTGTGCATAATGTATAAATCGGTACAAGTCATTAATCTTAAGATGGATAATGATTACGCACCATCAAGAGACCCATAAACTATATCTTTTAATGCTTTACTATAAAGCTTTATGTGCTTTTTAGAAAATCTTTTATGGAAATTTTGACTTTAATGAGGACCACATTTACACTGAATCAAAATGAAAACTGATTTAACTGATGGGACATGGGAGTGACATTGTAAGTTGTTATTAAACCGGAAACATTTTTTGACAAAATGCTTAGTTAGATGCTTATCCGGCTCTCAATTCATGAAGGGTTTGCAGCCTCAGACACGGCAGCATTCCATCATCTACGATTCCGACCAAGCTGCTTCCAGTCATCTAGAAAAAGCTTTCTGTCATTCGCGATGGCTTCGGCTTGTTCCTTAAACTGGAGGTTCGGTCTTCTTTGTTCTCTGGGGGGGCTGGGATTCAAAGTCTCTCCATCAAAGTTATTGTCCATTCGCTCAATGTGGCCCAGCCAATGTTAATTTTCCGGACTGCATCCACATCTTGATAGAGCTCATAGAGTTTGTCGTGGTTGTATCTTATCCTTCCTTCGCCCTCCTCACCAAATATTTGTCGAAGAATTTTTCTTCCGAAACATTGCAGTATCAGCTCTCTTTTTCTGCTTATATGCCTGTTATTCAATTGCCGTGAAAGACTATAACGACTTGTTGGGAGCAGCCGATGATGTTGATACTATCGGTATACCCTAGGTTAAGTTAGGTTAGGTTAGAAGGGACGTGCTCAGCACAGAGGCTGTTGCGTACACTGGGGCCTATTGGTCCATTTTGATTCCCCTTATAAAGGAAAGCAGAGACGCACCTTAACTAATGGTTCACATAGACTGGTTCGTTTGCGAACCAGCCTGTGCTTTCTATGAATTTTCTCATGTTTGCCATTGAGACCTGCGCTAGATCGTCCAGTTCTCCAACAAACTTGTTTCCAAAATAACGGAGTCAATTAGTTTGGAGGTTTGGACAATCCCAGAGGAGGTGTTTAATGGTTTCTATTTCTTCTACGTCCAGACAGCTCCTGCAGAAATCGGGTGCGAATACAGCCAGTCTGGTGGCCATTGCCCCAATGGCCCGTTAGTAAACCTATCAAGATTCTAATATTCTTTTTACTCAATGATTAATTGTACCGAGATTCCTTTTCATTAATTCTAGGCCATAAACTTCTAGAGATAACGCAGTCGTTCCTAGTCCTCCAGGATTTATTGATTTGCTCTTTTGTTATTAGGTCTATTTTCGTTTTAATAACACCGATCGGGATGTTAAGTCCCACATCTAATTGGCTACTACTGTTTCTATTTGTTACTGAACCTTTCCTTGCCATTCCATCTGCTACATCATTCCCTTCTATTGACTCGGTTAGTGTTACAAATACCTATTATACAATTTGCCTTGGCATTTTGCGACAGTCTTGGATCTTATAGTCTCACTGGCTTAAACTTTGATAGCAGCTTGGCTGTCCACGAAAAATGTGATCTCCGACGAATTCAGTTTCTTCGTTTGAACCATTTCTGCCGCTTTTTCAATAGAGTAAATCTCAGCCTGAAAGACACTACACTCATCTAGGAGCTTATACGATTCTCTAATATAAAGAGCTTCACAAAACAGCTCAGGTTCCGTTCCTTCTTCCATTTTTTACACAGAAGGAGATACCCTGCTCCCTAGTTAGTGAGTTGGGTTCCCAGCCATGCCTTTCGGGTATTAAATTAAAGAAGTGTTTATTAAAATCTATAATAGGTGGTATGTAGTCAGTCGTCACATCAAGTCCGGCCACTGTGTCATACCTTTTCAGGATAGACCCATGAACATAGATGCAATGCTTCCAAGAGCCCAGTTCTTTGAGTCGAAGTGTGCTATTGGCTGCTGTACCACTTATGTACTCGTCTAGTGCCGGAAGATTTAAAATAATTTCCAACCCTGCTTGTGACGTAGACCTCTGAGTCCCCGTTATTCCTATACAGACTAGTCTTTGTACCTTGTTCAGGTTTTTGAGGTAGCTAACTTTTTCAACAGCCTTCCACCATACGATAGAACCATAGGTCAGTAAGGGACGAACAATCACCGTGTACATCGACTGGATGATGTGCGGTCGCATACCCCACCGTGTATCGAAGGTTTTCTTACATGTGTAGAAAGCGCAGAGTGCTCTTTTCATTCTTTCCTCTGTGTTCCGTTTCCATGTTAGTTTGAAATCAAGGATTATTCCAAGATATTTAGCTTCTTTGGAAAGTTTCAAAGGAATGTCATTAAGCCTGGGAGGAGTAAAGTCCTCAAATTTCTTTTTATTCGTGAACAAAACTAGTTCAGTTTTTGAAGGGTTAACTCCAAGACCGTTTTGTGGTGCCCACGAAGATAGTTCCTTAAGTGCGAATTCCATTTTATCTTTGATGGTGGTAAGATACTTACCCGATATCAAAATTACGATTTTAATGCCCTGATTCCTAAATCTTGTAAGAATTTTGTTAACAACCGAGACGAAATCACCCATCCCTGTCGAGTACCTCTTGTAACTGTTTTCTCAACAATCGTATCTCCAAGTTGCGAGCTTATGATTCTACCATTGAGCATGGTATGAATCCAGTTCACAATGGCAGACTCAACTCCAATCTCTTCCAGAGCAGATTTAATGGACTCCGTTTTTACGTTGTTAAGCGCTCCTTCAATGTCCAAAAATGTTACCAGGGTGTGTTCTTTGTGCTGGAGACTTTTCTCAATTTGTGAAACGACTTCATGCAACGCAGTCTCAACTGACTTATCTTTAAGGTAAGCGTGTTGGTAGCTACACAAAACGTTTGGATTAAGAAGGGGTCTGACATGCAGATCAATAATTCTCTCCAGTGTCTTGAGGGGGAATGAAAAAGAGACATTGGTTTATAAGAAATCCTTTGCATTCGAGTGTGTCGGTTTTCAAGCTTTTGCAATAAAGACAACTTTTATCTTTATCCAGCTGATAGGGACGTATCTAAGTTTAAAACAACTTTTGAAGATTACCCTAAGCCATGGGTTGATTATCTGTGAGCGTGTTGAAGAAATGCCGGAATAATCTCGTCTGGTCCAGCTGATTTATAGGGTTTGAACGAGTTTATAGCCCAGA
Organism: Dasysyrphus tricinctus; assembly: GCA_963921185.1. Lineage (NCBI taxonomy): Eukaryota > Metazoa > Arthropoda > Insecta > Diptera > Syrphidae > Dasysyrphus > Dasysyrphus tricinctus. Next base: position 207,411,225 of record OY992531.1, on the reverse strand, counting down.
TAATCTTCTGCTCTGTGATAACCTGTTCCAATTCTGGTGTTCATTGTAAAATTTCTAAGGAGTCTGGTTTTGAATAACCTGAAACCTCAGGCCTCTTACACCTAGGGAAATGTGTTTCCATAAAGAGTTCAAGTGTTTCTTGGCTCGAATTCGACCATGAACCATCGGGATGCTTTATATATCCCGGATTCGTGGGGTTAAAGGTAAGAACCTTTCAAAGTCTCGCCGCCTCACTTGTGTTCTCAATGGATTCACAGTGCCTAGCCCATGAATCCTTCTTGGCCCTTCTTAACTCTTTGGTGTATAAGTTAAGTTCGGCTCTGTATGAAATCCAGTCTATCTCTAATTTGCTCAGCTTAGCTACATTGAAAAGTTTTCTGACCCCTGTTATTCGTTTCTTAAGTTTACTGTTCGGTGGGTTAGTGGGTTTAATGTTACGAGATATAGGGCAGTTTTTTTCAAAGGCCGTTCTCATTTTACTAGTTAGGTTTTGAACAACAGTTTCAATGGTTGAGGTTATCGAAAGCGTTTCTTCCTCAGGTGGGTCGATACGTTCGTTCAACCATTTTGTGCACTCTGTCCAATTTGTTCTAGTTGGGTTTCTATAAAGGTTTGATATCATTTTGATTTCTGTCTGAAGTAAAGAGTATCCTAAAGTGATCCGAAAAGGATTCCTCAGAGGAGACTCTCCAGTTTTCTACAGAAATCTTATCATTATAACTCATAAGAATTTCTTCCCTGTTTTTGTTTCGAAATTTTGGGTGATTACCCTTATTACATAACATGAGGTTAGAACAGAGAATGTATTCAAAAATTGACTCACCCCTTTTGTTGATGTCCTTACCGCCCCATTGAGTGTGGTGTGCGTTGGCATCACAGCCCATAACCAAAAGTGTCCCACGTGTTATGGTGTAACCCACAAGGTCGCGGACCGTAACCAAATACCTCACGGTTAACATACTCTCCACCGTTATCTGACCGCAACAACTTCTCTTTCACACCCGTTTCTATATCTACTGCGGCTTTGAAAATCCTAAAGGTATTAAGCACCTTACTCTTGTTTTTGATAAAATATACGAATATTTTCCGGCTAAAGTCGTCAATAAACGTGATGAAAAATTTTACAACACATGTGACAACTGGAACCACTATCTAAAATCCAAACGGAACTATTGAGTTGTGTGAAGCTGTATTTGGAGAGATTTAGCAAAGCACAATTTATGTTTTGCTTAACTGCACTATTATTTCGGCATGAAGCAGCATAATGCCCTCTCTTCAGGCATTTATTACACTTGCTTTTCATTTTTTTTTATTCAACTGGTATTGCGGTTGATTCCGTTCGTTACCTGCTTGTGATAAAGCCCGTTGCTAGTTTGCGAAAAATGCTGTCTCATGATGCTCATCATTCTTTTTGTCACTTTCTCTACGTTTTTCTTCTTCGATTAATTTAGTCTTGAGTGCGGTTGTACTTATAAAACTATCCCTTGATTCGATAGCAACGATAAAATTTTCGTAGCTTTTTGATAGACCAGGGGGTCAATTCTCGATCTGTGAAACTGTGAAGTGATTAATATGATAACGCCTTCACGCCAAATGCGATTCTCGAAGTGTGAAAAAATGAAAACAAATGCCAAAAGGTTTTCATATGATAATTCGTTTATCACAATCATTTCATTCTATGAAAACCTGTGGAAAGAAAAATGATAAACAGAAACAAATTGTGCTCATTTGATACACCCAAGTCGCCATCTTGGTCTTTCTATGGCGTCACAATCATCTTTTTCTATGAGCAAGTGGTAGCATTTTTCATGTTAGTACTTTTTAGTACTCACTTTGACAGCTGTTTTTGATGACGAGTTCGGGAATCGCCTTGCGCGTGCTTGTGAAGTGATAAAATGATAAAACTCCGTGAAAACTGAAATGATAACTTTGTTTTCATTTCACGATTTCACAGATCGAGAATTGACCCCCAGAAAGCAAAATAATTGGAAGCAGTTAATCATTTTATTTAATGTCTAGCTCTGCAAGCTTTTCCGAAAAATCAAAAAAACTTGTTTAGATGCTCACTCATGGATGTTTCCTCACTCAATTTTAGACTTATAAGTGATTTAAAAATTGTGACTTTTCTGGCAGGTCCACTCGGAGCATGTAATTCACAAAGTCTGGTCCATGCTTCTTTGGATATTCTGGCATTTTTCATGTGGTGGAGTTGACTTGGCTTGACGGACAAAACCATCGTCGCTAGCGCCTTTTCATCCTTATAGCTCCATAGTGTTAACGCAGCTGCATCAGTCGGTTGCTCTATTTTACCCGATACATAGTCCCAAAGACCACAAAGCAAAATGAACTGATTTCATTAGGATTTTCCATCCGTCAAAAATGGTACCATCCAGCTTCTCTATTTGATATAACCCTGAACTCATCTTTAATGGTTAAAAATTACTTCTTTCTTTAAAGTAGAAAGTTAAGAGTGTATAAGTGAAATTGAAATAACATACAAATATAAATGTCAAATCTAACAAGATCGAGCAAATGGACAACAATGCTTTATCCAAGAGTCAACGAGAGTCCTTAGGTTAGGAGCAAATGCTGGTGATAACAAACCACTTAGCGTGGACTTGAAAAAATTACAATTTGTGAGTTTCTTTCCTATACTCATCTTCAAAAATAACATTTATCTATACACAATATTATATAACTTAATCAATTTTATTATTTTAAACATAAAGTAATACAAAAAAAAACCAACAAAATTATTTTATGAAACTGTGATAATTAAAAAAATACAATCATAGAAATATCGCAATACCACAAGCTTTATCATTTCTTATCAAAGTTTTCCAAGTGTCGGTATTAATATCGTACGCATCAACATTGCCTTCAAAGCTGCAAGTTATAATAATATTATCTTCAAAAACTGTGAATTTTATATCAGAGTATTCATGTGGGTAGGATGTCATTTCAGACCAGGAATCATTCGATAAATTGTAACGTTTAACAGTTTTGACATCTTTTCCCTCATACTTACCGCCAATAATGTAGAAAAAACCTTCAATTGCAGTAAAACCGAAACATTGTAGCGATTGTCTTTCAATTTTTTTCAAAGTCCATTTATTTGAAGAAACATTATAAGATTGCAAACAGCCAATATCAAAATCAAGAAGGTATAACATCTCATCGTGGGTAGCTATTTTGACAAAAGAACTAAGCTCATACAAGAGTTCTACATCATGCCATTTGCGTGTGGAAAAATTATACATCTCCATGGAAAACCAACCATTGCAGTCACGACTAAAAACACACAAATTTCCTTTTAAATCTACCATTTCCCAAATTTGTTGTGTTTTTTTTTTAATTGAAGGAAGATCAATCCACTCAGAAGTGTGAAGGTGTAAGTATCCAATAACGTTTTTCATATACCCACCCTCCTCTTTATATCCAGCTAGAATCAGTTTACCATCAATTACAATTGCTGCAGTAATTCTTATTTTTGTCGGAAAATGTGCTTCAATTTCGGTGGACCATAAATTTTCTTTGGGGTTAAAAGTTTCGATTTTAAGGATTCTTTCATAAACATCGGTTTCTATGAACCCAACCTTCTTCTTTTTATCTTTCTCCTTTCTCGGCTCTAAAGTACAATCTTGCTGATTGTTCGATCGAGCTTCCATACAATTTTCCTGATCATTTGATCGAGTTTCCGGCGACAAATGCCATTGAAGCCAACTACAAATCAATTCATAGCTTTCGACAGTTGTACACACAGACTTTCTGTTTTCAACTATGAACTTTGGCGTAAGAGCCTGAAAACGAATCATTGACAGCAGCTGAAGGACTAGATGTTGGCGATTTAATTTATCGAAATTTAACCATGCCACCATGGTCAAAAAGACATCCTCCTCGAAGACTCTCTGATGGGAATAATCGTTGAAAAGTATCTCTTTCATTTCATTTTCACTCAGCATCAAAATTTCTGTCTTCTTCGATATTTCCTTGAAGTGAGTGTAAATAAATCCTGCGGCGTTGGTCTTCAGAGTGGATAAGCTTAGTTCATACCCCAGTCGAAACCAACTCAAAGAGTTGCTGGGATCCATGTTTTCCTCAATCATCTGACAGCAACCATCAACGAGAGATTTAATTTTTAGAAACGATGCAGTTCGCAGAATTCCCTCAACCATTTCGACACTCAATTCGATCGATCCAGAATACATGAAATCAATTATTAGTTTCAGTGATGAGAATTCGAATTCCTTCAGTTCCAATATATTCCCCTTCAAAGCTGATTGATCTCCACGGAATATTTCCAAGAAGTACTCGCTCAATGCACAGAGGACAACTCGATGAGCTTGGATAGTAATAGAATTGCTTCCAGCAATCAGGACAGTGTCGAAGAATTCATTTTGTTTGTAGAAATTCTGGAGTTTTTCGGATATAATCGCAGCGTGTTGATCGCATTTGAAGATGATTGTCTTTTGAGATGAATTTTCTGATGCCATTGAAGATCTGCAAACGGAAGAAAATAACAAGTAGTATTAGTAATGATAAGAGAGAGAGAGAGAGAGAGAGAGAGAGTATTTTTCGTCGAGTTTGGACTTTTTATTTGAAATTACCTTTGTTTTGTTGATATTAAAAGTCAAAAATAAACTACAAGTAATATTTATTTGTCTGGGACTTTCAAATAATATAAAAACTCAAACAGTTACATCTGGCCAATGTGAACTTCGGAACTGTTCCACCTTTGAAATATAGTTAAGGGATTTAGTTACAAAAAAATCTGCCACAGATGTATGTACTTTCATTTCTCCAGAGAAACAGGATAGAGGTATAAATGTGGCTTACATGTATACCTGATCTTCCTAATTTATACTGGAAGAAACATGAAATATTTGAATTTGGCATCACTGGAAAGAAATTAATAAGTTATTAAAATCTCATAATGTGTCTTATGTGCAGGTATGTACGATGGGAAAGTAGTTATTTTCGCCTTCAAAAATGTCCCATATCGTTGACTTAGACTGAAAACCCCTTTAGTCCATAAAATTTTGTTTAATATTATTTCAAAAATTGTAAACAAATACAAAAAATTTCCAAATGTATTTAATTCTTTTGAAAATAAATCACCGAAAAGTCATGGAAATTAATGACCATTCGGACCCGAATGATATATGATATTTTTCATTATTTTTGAACATAGCTTCTTGTGATACATTCTCTTTAAGGGTTTCAAGATGAGATGATCTGAGGATTGTTGGCATAAGCTCGTGACTTCAAAACAGTGCTCTGTAGCTCTCACTCAAAAAAATAAGGGGTGGAATCGGCTAAGGTGATTTTTTGATAGTTGACAGTTACAACACAATAGCAAAACTATTATAATGTGACTGTAAACTATCACAAATCACCTTAGCCGATACCATCCAAGGCCTGATGACGTATCCAACATAAAAAGCACACTGTTGAAGTAAGTTCGATCGGATGTAACGGATCTTCGTGAGTTAAATGTGGATTTTCAGCGACTCAACATTTTTTTTTAATTCACAAACATAAATTCACAGAGATGAAAAAGGATCTCGTCGCTCATGATGATTTTGGATGAAAAGTTGTCTTCCTTATGGCCGAGATTCACAATAGCTTGATCGTAGGTTAAACGCACTTGGCGGTCAACAGTTACTGATGCACTGCTGATTTGAATTACTTTTCTACATACTGAAGGGCACTGCTGATGTAATTTACTCTTTTTTACATATTAAGGATGAAATTTAGCTTGGAAGTAATTTTGTGTGTCGATTGCACACCATTTTGAAAAATGGCGCCCGATCTGTAACCTATCCAGGAAACAGAAATCCCTACGCGTTTTGCGGGGGACCTTGTTTTATATTTGTAATTTATTTTTTTTGACATGCTAAGGATGACATTTTTCTTGGGAGTAAATGTTGGAATGTTTTCGCTTGGCCAAAATGGGCCAAATGGTATAAAATAAATTATTCGTTAAGTGCTTGGAAAATGTCCATCATTAAAATCACGGTTAAGGATAGTTGTTGATTAGACTTACCTCTTTTGTAAATTTTCAGTCTTTGCCACTATTTTGAAGTCAAAATGCTGAACTTCCATTTCTTTGGTGATTTTTGATATTTTGAACACAAATAATTCAGGGATATCGGTTTCCTTACCGGATTACATATTGGGCGCCATTTTTTCAAAATGATGTCAAAGCAATAGGATTACAAAAATTATTCCCAAAAGCTAATTTTTCATCCTTAGCATGTAAGAAAGTAAATCCATTCATACAGGGCAACCAACACACTCAAAGGGTCTTAAATTCCGTGATCTGTGATGCGAGGAGCATTATCTAGGGAGGGATTCCCTCACAGGATCTACATGTATGTATGCATGAAGGACAAACCTTCATGAAAAACGGTCGGCACGATTGAAAAATCAATGCACTTCAAAGAATTTACCTTGGAAGCATTTCATGACATAGAAGTGGCCTTCAACAAGGTTGAAAATGGAGCAATTCGACAAGATTGCGTCTGCATCTATCCGATGCTCTCAAACTGGATTGACTCCATGCTTCAAACTAGAATTGCAAATGCAAAAATGGGTGATAGTAAGCTTAGAGTTAGGACGTGTAGGGGTACGCCACCGCAGGGAGGTGTCGTATCTTTCCCGCTTTGGCTTCTGGTCGTCAACCAGGATTTAGCTAAAGTAGGTCCCAGCGTCGCACAGTGGGACGACCCATAGCAATAAATAAAAAAATCAAATGTTATAGTGGTACTTTTGAGTGATTGGTAAGTCATCACAAATATATATAGGTTCTAACTGCATCAACATTTTTTGCATTGACCAATTAGTGCAAAAGTTATAGAGCGGCAAACATTGTCAAGTTAATTTTTTTTTGTGGTGAAAAAATCAAGTTTTTTTAAATTCAATTTTGTTTTTCTCCTAAAATTTTTTGTGCGCTAAAAAATTAACTCAATTATGGATAGTAACACTGTTCAAGGTATTTAAATTAATATTTAATAATAAAAACATCTTTTATTTTTATTGTGTTTTTTATTCGTGATTTTCCAAGTGAGGGTAGAAGTTTAAAAAAAAAAAAAAAAAAAATTGACTTTGAGTAAGCTTTTTTTTTTAGGCCTAAAAGGCCCTCTGAGGTTTTTATGGTTTTATACTCAGTAAAGTGTCCTTTAAGTGAATCAAGAAAAAAATCTTGCTACAATTTTGCTCCAAGTACTTAAAATCACGTTTTTTAGGTTCAACTCCCTGTATTAAAAATGCCGAAATTTTTGAAACGTGGCTGGATGGTGATAGAACCAGGAAATTTGAGAATGTTTGTGAAAGAATTCAAAAACTTCTTGGCTTAGAAAAGCGAATGGAAGAGTTGGACAAGCAAATTAAGGAAGTTGCTAAATTTTATTGTCTCAAGGTGAAGCAGAAGTGGGAGCAGTGTTGTAGAAGACTTAATCGGTTCATGAGCGCTAATGAAACATGGCTTAATGCCAATCTGAATTTACCTAAAGCTTTACTTGATTGCGTAAGTTATAAAATCCTATTTTAACCAATATTTTTTATAACATTTTACCCGCCTAACCCAAAAAATTATAGTGTAATCTAAACATGCCAAGTACGAGCCAGGGAAGGCCAAGAAAAAGTTTTGAAACGTGTACTGATCGCACTTAAAAACGTTGTGTTCAAGAACTTGTGTCGCAAAGCTCTCCAGAGGACTCCAGAGGAGTTGGAGTATGCGGCAAAGTTGACTGGTCGTGCTTCAGGTTCTCCTCGCAAGAATGATAAGACCCTAACTCTTCAACAAACCCTGGCCTTATACTTGGACTTGGGTTTATCAAAAAGAAAATATTCTTTACTTCGTTCCGTTGTAAACAGTTTACATAAAGATTGTTTTCCAAGCTATTATAAGTTGCAAACATGTAAGTCAGAAATAGTGCCAATAAGAAAAGCTAGACTGGATCACACCAGAAAAACAACGTGAAATCATACAATGAGTGATTTAATTAATCATTTACTGATTTCATCTGATCCGCAGCTTTCGCATTTGCGGTCAAAAAATTGCCATATGTCAAATTATATGATCAAGATATATGCCCATATTTATTAACAGACGAAAAAAATCTTAGTTTTCCCGTTGAATTGAACCCGAAAGACTTAAATTATACATCCGAAACCGACACCGAATTATAAGTTTTTTTCTTTATATTGCTATTTTCTTTTTTGTTTTGTATTCAAATAATATTGTTATTTATTGTTATATTTGTCATACATATAAATCATACAAGAAATTTAATTATTTGTTATTAAAAGAAGAAATAAAATTAATAATAAAATGAAAATCCTTAAAAAAAAAGTTCGCTGCTCAACTCTTTTGATGAAATGAACTTTAATTTCCTTGCTAAAACTTTTCCATTTATTTGGTTTTCATGTTTAATTCATAGATTTAGGTGTAAAAAGACGTCCCAATGCAACTTTGCGTGATTTCAATAACTTAAACATAAGATATGAGTTTTGCCGATTTCCCCATACAATCGTCCCACTGTGCGTCGTTGCGATAATGGCCTCTGTGGGAGCTCCTACAAACAGCTCTTGACAAGCTCAGCAATTGCTGGCCCAATTGATGCAGAATTAATGTCACTGCAAACGGAACTGGTTCTGTTTATGAGAAAACAAAGTGTTCCAAATATAAATCCTCCCGCCGTAAATGGGATGCGCGCCGCTTAATATAATTGGCACGGCCAAATATCTTCGTTTAGTTATCGATCGTAAACTTAACTGGAAAGAAAACATAGAAGAAAGGGGAAAAAAGTAGAATTTTTGACAAGAAATGGCGACCCAGCCCCAAAACCTTTCATTGGATGTAGGTTAGGTTAGGTTAGGTAGAAGGGCTGACAGTTGATCTTGTTACCATCACACTTAGATCTATGTAGATCCGTTGTGATATCCTAGGAAGTTGTATCCCACTTAATGTAAAAACCTATGTGTTCTCTTAGCAGTCAAGACATTTAGAGACATTGACGAAGTTCAGAGGCCTACTAGCTGAAGTTCTAGAAAGTTTCTCTAAGTCTGCATAGAAATGATTTCCTAGGTGTTTCTTTCTTAAATAGCAGAGTACTGGACAGTGACAAAGGAACTGTGAGAGCTCATCAGCTCTGTCGTTTCCCTATACATCACTGTGACCAGGAACCCAGCAGTCTAATGTTATGCTGCATGCCAAGAATCCTGAGCTCTTCGCGACAGCAATTTACAAGCTTCGAGTGTATCTCGGTGGCAGAAATAGCTTTTATTGCTGCTTGGCTATCAATGAAGAGGGTGATATCAGCTCGTGGTATCGCCATCATTGATATTTGCGTACCTGCTTGGATGTAGGTACACAGCCATTGTTAAGCATATTCTGACGTACGTCAGTTTGGTTTGGTGGCTTTAGATAAGACAATCAATCTCAAGGCCATGACCAAAACTTAGAGATTGGCATGTATCGGCACAACAAGTGCCATGAGAACCACGCCTACTGCAGCCCTATAACTTTCCTCTCACTTGCCCCACTCGATCTGTTCACCAAAGAGTTGGCGGCCAATAGTGCTTAAAGACTTAAAGAGTGTAAAAATTGGAAAAAGGGCCACTGTGGTCACAGAACTATAATAAACTTCACTGACATAGACATTCAAAACAGACTTTATTCCACCGTAAATAGATTTTAACTTAGTCAAACTAACAGTGATCATAAGAGAATTATGGAAGGAAAACCGGGTCTTAAACGCAAATCATCAATCGACCCTTACAGATGATCCCGAAACGAACGCACACAATCAATGAAGCTCCCAAACTCTTGCAGTGTTTTCCAAGTGAAAGTGCTTGCAGATTTTGAGACCGCAAAATATATTTCAACATGTGAGCTGACGAACAAAAAAATTGATATCTTCAAAGATATCCAGGCAGCAGCCAGAGCCATTTCGTTAGTTGTCACGAAGTAAAAACTGATTGATCGTTGCCGTAGTGAATTGAGACTGCTCGAAGAAACAAACCTTTCGATAGGTCCCGGGTCACCGTGACATTTATGGATATGTAATGGCTGATGAATAGGCCAAAAACGCTTCATTACTTGAACCGATCAAAACTGTAACCTGGGTTCTTATGCCACTCGAGCAGGAAAAGAGTAGAATTCACCAAAGTTTCCTTCAGATTGCTAACGAGGGGGAATCTTTGGCCAGATATTTCAAAGAACAAAACAGAGTAAATATTATTTATTTCAGCTAAAATAAATAAATAAATTAGTGGCGCAACAGCTCGTGGAGAACAAGGGCCTAGTAATACAGTCCCTGTAGTGAAGTCCCGTAGAAATTTCCGTACTGATTTATCTAACCGCCAGAATCGATTAAAGTACATATAGGAGAGTCAGAAAAACTTGGGTAGACATCACCGTATTCTGGAGGGGGTTTTTTAGACGCCATTTTCCAAAATGGCCAACAAATAGTAGTATTATTTGTATGGGAGAACGGAAAAATCTCCATAAAAACTAAACCACTAAACCGATTTTGATGAAATGATCAGACATGATAAAAAACAAGATGAGAAGCCATTATCATTAATTTCCGCCCACTGCCACGCCCCCTTTTTGAAAAAAAGTAATATATTCGTCAAAATTAATACAAATTCGGATGTTACTTTAGTTAACCTTATTAAAATATTTTTGTTTGGAATATAAGCTGTAAGAAGTTCCTACCACGCCTATTTTGTGGGCGTTTATTATTTTTTGACTTATATGGAGTTCGTTTCAGTAAGATAAAATCTGAACCACTTCACCCAGTGTAATGAAATTTTCACACATGATAGCGAACAGTATAGGGATTGTATACAATTTTCGCCCATTGACACGCCCACAAAAGCACATCTTATCACTCTTCCTCATTAGCTGCTTAAAACCGAAGGAAATGATATCAATTAAGATGCTTTTTGAAGTTTCCTGATTGATATTTAATAAAGAAAATCTGTTATTTTTGTTTTTTAGTAAAACAAAATTTAAAAATTATTAAAAATACAATTACATATATAATACATATCATCATTTACATCATTTGTATACACATTATCTCGTCGCAGGCTTGAATCTGGAAAATAGCTCTGTGATAGGCTTAAGCATTCCCTTAAAACAAAAAAGCATTAAAACAAGAAAATTAAGCGAGTTGACTTTGACATTGACCACTCATTTAACGAATGTGAAAGAGAAAGATGAAAAATTCTAGATCCAATCGCACTGATAAACTTCAGATAAAAACAAAGAGATGCTCCAACTAGCTGCTGCTTCTAGCTTCATTGAGAAGGCAAAAGTGACTGACTTCACTACAGTTCTAAGTGGAACCCTCACAGGTGACAATGATAGCAGGGATGCATTAATAATAAATAACAATAACAAAGAACTTCAAACGTGCTCAGACCTTCAAACCTTTGTGGAGGAAGCAGATAGCTGAATTATAATCCAACAGTTCAATGCCGTCCAGTCATGCATAAAATGCCTTATAGTGTTATCTAATGACACGATATCGTTGTTCTCATCCTTCGATATGTATATATTTGAACTATTCAGTGAGGGATTGCAGGAATTGTGGAACAAAGTGAGAGTGGGTGATCAAATGCGCTATGTGCCTCTTCACACACTTGGGGAGCAACTGGGAGCTGCACTTTACAACAATTTAATTAAGGCCATCATACTTACAGGGGGTGAATTCTCGATCCGTGAAACTGTAAAGTGAAAAATATGATAACCCCTTCACGCCAAATGCGATTCTCGAAGTGTGAAAAAATGAAAATAAATGTTTTCATATGATGATTCTTTTATCACAATCAATTCATTCTGCGAAAACCTGTGAAAAGAAAAATGAGAAACAGAAACAAATTGTGCTCATTTGATACACCCAAGTCGCCATCATGGTATATCTATGACGTCACAATCATCTTTTTCTATGAGCAAGTAATAGCATTTTTCACGTTAGTACTTTTTAGTACTCACTTTGACAGCTGTTTTTCATAACGAGTTCGGGAATCGCCTTGCGCGTGTTTGTGAAGTGATAAAAGGATAAAACTCTGTGCAAATGAAATGATAACTTTGTTTTCATTTCACAGTTTCACAGGTCGAGAATTGACCCCCTGAACTATTAATTAAAAGTGTAAATTAAAGATGTAAATGTAATTTTAAGTATTTAACATGCACAGAGTATTGCAAATGTGGTGAGCAATGTACGAGAAAAATGTATATATATAAATGATGTGCATATACAAATTGTATTTTTTATAATTATTTTAATTTTTTTTACTAAAAATCAAAAATAATAGATTTTCTTTAGTCAATATCAATCAGGATACTTCACAAAGCATCTTAATTGATATCATTTCCTTCGGTTTTAAGCAGCTAATGAGGAAGAGTGATAAGATGTGCTTTTGTGGGCGTGTCAATTGGCGAAAATTGTATACAATCCCTATACTGTTCACTATCATGTGTGAAAATTTCATTACACTGGGTGAAGTGGTTCAGATTTTATCTTACTAAAACGAACTCCATATAAGTCAAAAAATAATAAACGCCCACAAAGTAGGCGTGGTAGGAACTTCTTACAGCTTATATTCCAAACAAAAATATTTTAATAAGGTTAACTAAAGTAACATCCGAATTTGTATTAATTTTGACGAATATATTACTTTTTTTCAAAAAGGGGGCGTGGCAGTGGGCGGAAATTAATGATAATGGCTTCTCATCTTGTTTTTTTATTATGTCTGATCATTTCATCAAAATCGGTTTAGTAGTTTAGTTTTTATGGAGATTTTTCCGTTTTCCCATACAAATAATACTACTATTTGTCGGCCATTTTGGAAAATGACGTCTAAAAAACCCCCTGCAGAAAACGGTGATGTCTACCCAAGTTTTTCTGACTCTCCTATATGTACTTTAATCGATTCTGGCGGTTAGATAAATCTGTACGGAAATTTTTACGGGACTTCACTACAGGGATAGGAGTATAGTGACTTACAACTCACAACCATTCCTGTGTGCGTGTTGTTGGCAGGAATGGAGGGGACCTACAGTTTTTTGCCGAGTCCGAACGGCTTAATGAGAAGCACTTTTTCATGACAAATATACTCTTGGAGGATTTGTCAGTTCCTCGCAAGAGACAGTACCTCGAATAAAACATTTCTGTTTTTAGGTAGCACGGCTGGGAATCGAACCCACACCTTCGGCATGACAGTCCTACGAACTAACCTTAAGCTAAGCAGACCTCAATTGTATCTCTTGGTTGGGATCCTAATTGGTCACAGCTCAATAGGAACCCACATTAACAGAATGGGTATCAGCCCACCTGACTTATGCTGAGGGTGTGATGACGAATAGGTGGAAGAGCGCTCATCTCACTTCCTTTGTGAACTCCCCACCCTAACCAGAAAAAGAAAAGCAGCCCTCAGAGACTATTTTTTTGACGAGCTGGGCAACGTCTCTCTTTTCCCACTAAGAAGCATCCTGAACTTCATTCAAAGCACAGGAAAGAGGATGGTTCAGGGAGGCATCCCATTACCAAAACTTCCACTAGATCCCTCCTCTTACCCTTCCTACATTACCCTACATTACCCCCATCCAGGGCAGCACAATGGATCCATTGAGATTCGAGTGAGGTGATACGGCTTGCCGCGTCAACACCCCTTCAAACCTTACCTAACCTAGGGAGGGGTGGAAACCAATTTCGGCTAACATGAATCCTCTCGAAGTTGCTTTCATATTTTGTTTTCGATGCACTGTTTAATCACAATAGCCCCAGCTATAGACTGCAAGACTTTGATTCCTTATTTCTTAAGCTTAACTCAAGCTTTCAACTGCTATACTCCTTTTTTTGCTATCCTTAACACCCAAAATCTGCAGTGGCTCTCGGTCTATTACTGACAAGGTCCTAGTTTTCCATAGTAACCCAAATAGGCCCTTTTTAGCATCAATTTAAGACTTTCTAGGGCCTTCTTAAAAGCTAGATTGTGTTTTTTTAAACGACTTTATACGATTTAAAAAAAGAAAATCTTCAATCAATTATACAACTTATTACTATTTAACGGTAGATACCTCCCAAAAACCCCATGAAATCAGTCATAACTGTTTTCTTTTTAAAATATTCAAAACATATTAAAAAGAAGTTAAATGTTTTACTCCCACCACCATACCCTATTACTAATTTCAAACTCTCTGCGTTGACCTCTTTTCATTAAATTCAACTTAGAATCCAATTAACAATAAACTGCACTGCACAACGATCATAATTCATAATTTTTTTTTAACAGAGCGAGCGCGCCCATCACTAAAAGAGCCTATTATAAGACTCGTTAGTAAATTGATTAATGGATTTTGAAAAAAAAAAATTCTTTTACTTTATTTCCTTTTTTAGTGCTAAATAATTTCTGGCTATGTCTTTTCCAAGAAAAGAATGTTATATTTATTGTCATTTAATTGATTAAGTCTGCCAGTCTTAAAGTTAAATGTGTCAGATGCACAGTGGCACCACCACCATTAATTTTTTTTTTTCAGTTTTTTAATTTAACTTTTTTCCCATCAACATTTTTAAGTTAATTATTATAATTTTCATATTTTAACGACCAGCACCAGTGCGTGGACAAGAAAACCTTTATCTTACTTGAATTTTACAGTGTTTTAAGGGTACTTTGTGGATTTGTAAGAAAAAAGAAAACGAACGATTTAACGATTTAAGAAGTGTGTCTGGATAGTACTTAGTCAATTCTTAGTGAAGGTTTTTTTTCCAGCCTGAATAGCTAGACAATCAATCTACAGAGAGTCAATGTACAGAGAAGCTTTGGGAATAGATATTTTTGTTCTAGTATCTACTTAGTACTGCGTTAACATTTTTAACAAAATGGCAAGTTTTTGTCAAGTTTAGTCAAGGCCTTGGAAAGTTTTGCGTAGTGGATATCTATTCAAGGAAAAAATGTCAAAAAGTCATATGGCCCTTGCTAGTAAAAACTTGTTAAGTTAGTTTTGTTATACCATCAGAAATATCCCGAGATATTAAAATAAATACAAAGACACAATATTTAGTTATTAATTTTTAACATTGAAAAAGAGAAGGTACTGTGAATTAGCCCAGAAGTAGTAGGCTGGTCAACAGAGAACGATCAAATGTCATTTTTTCCACTCGAGGCAAAAGGTTATAACTAACAAGGCTCTAGAGAATTTTGATAGTTACCCTTACAATTACTAAGCACTTGTAAGCATCTTTTTTAAACTTTCTAGGGCCTCTTTAAAAACTAGATTGTTGTTCCAAATGTCATCCTTTTTCTGCTCTAGGAAAAAGGTTACAACTAACGAGGCCCTAGAGAAATTTGAAATATAACCTTACTACGCTAGGGTGGAGTGAAACTTCATTTTTGTTTAATTATACATAGTGGGGATGGGTGCTATTTATGTCATCAAAAAGGAGTACACAAAATCTTAGGTCGATCAAAAAATATCTTGAGGGTTCAAAACCCCCTTGAAAATTTATTTGGTTGTCGCTATAGAATATAAGGGGAATTTTAATTGTTTTGCAACGTTTCGCTGATTTTTTTGTAAAAGAACCCAGAACTCACCACGTGGAGGTAACAGCTTTTGAGTTCCGCCCAATACCCTACCCAACCAACCAACCAATATTCGAGTGCTCTTTTACTCAGAACTCTTTTTTGTGCTAAACTCGGGCATTTTTCTTCTTGGGGAAACTTTAGCTCTTATAATTCCATCCCGGGTTTTGTGACCATCGCTCCACGCTTTGAATGTGGCATTGGAATCGAGGGTAAGTTATGGCTGTTTTATAATGACGCGTTCGCGATGCGTGCGTTACATTTAACAAGCGTTTCGGCCGCGTCGAGATAAATCGAGCAAAAAAAAATCAAACTTTTTTCAACACAAGATGGCCACATACCTAAATTGAAATCGAAATGTCAAAACGCACGCAAAAGTTGAATAATCTCTACTTTCGCGTTGCAGCCGCTTACGTTACGTTGGTTTGTGTACCTACTAATGGATGTAAAATCGTAACATAATGCTTAACGCGTCATTGTAAATACTAAACAGAAATTCCTATGCCTGAACTTTTGCGTTGACAGGCAAATCTTTCAACGCGACGCCCAACGGGGCATTGTAAAACAGCCATTATACTTTTGATATCTCTACTAGTTGTACCTCGTGACATGATGGTTAGTGCGTTGGACTGTCATGGCGAAGGTGTGGGTTCGATTCCCAGCCGTGCCACCTAATAACAGAAATGTTTTATCCGAGATACTGCTTTTTGCCTGCCAAATCCTCCAAGAGTATGCTTGTCATGAACAAGTGCTTCTCATCTAGCCGTTCGAGCTCTGCAAAAAGCTGTAGGTCCCCTCCATTCCTGCCAACAACACGCACACAGGAATGGTTGAGAGTTGTAAGTAGGCCGTGATTCTCCACGAGCTGCTGCGCCACCCAATTTATTTATTTATCTCCGCTACTTACAAAACTGATGATTATGTCATCGGTGAGGAATTTGGTCACAGGCGGTTCAGTTATTTTTACGTCCTGTCAATTGATTAAGTCCACGTAATCATCGGCTTTAAAATGTATTTTAGGAATTACAAATTTTTGAGTTTTTATCTGATTTTGTTCTGCTCGTGATTTCATCAATCGCCTGAGTGCCAGCTTACAAATCGATTTTCTTGAGTCTGCCATCATAGCTAAGAGCAAGTTTTCCGGATGGGCTACCATTCATTTACAATTCCTCGTTTGATATAATTTGTGGCCAGTGAATATTTAGAAAGTGACGTAGACAGCGATTCACAAAAACCTGCAATTTTCTCGAAATGGTAAACTTGACTTTCCAGGTTTCGCAAGAATATACCAACACGGATTTGACATTTGAATCTTAACTTAGTGAGTAAGGAGATTTGGCTAGATTTCCAAATTGGGGACAGAGTACAGAACATGAGCCTTATTAATTCTACTTTTAACGTGCAGATCCGTACCGCCGCCGCCGCTGTTTGCAGTAACATTACTGCCAAGGTATAGTTAAACTGTTTGACTTCTTCCACTGGCGTCTCATGTAGAATAAGAAGCTGTTGTGTGGAGCGGCCTGTGAACATGATTTTTGTCTTTTTGTTGTTTGTTGAATGCCCTGTCGCTCAGCTGTACCAACCAACACTGGCCGTCAATACGTCGTCCATCGCTAGTAGAAAGACAATTGGCGATAGAACATCCCCTTGTCGCACACCCTGTTGTACTATAGTAAAGGCGTTAGTACACGATATGAGGGCATCGACCTCATTGTCATTTCGACCTGACGGGTTGAGCTTTAGTACACTAATAGTTCATGTCCTAACTTAAAGTTTAAGAAGTGGTCCCAAAATGGCACTTTCAAAGTGTTGGAGAGGGGGGATATGAAAGATTAACAAACTTATATATAATGGGCTCCCAGAAAATAAGACTACGCCCTGCTTCTTCCTTCAACATAACACCATGCAGTCTTTTCCACCCAATCTTTCATCCTCCCCGGAATACATCATTCTCGTTTGTCCAATGTCAGATCTGTATTCAGCTCTTCCTCTCCACTTAGTTTCGCTAATGCCACGGATACTGATCTTTAAGCGAAGCATTGTACGTTCAGCCTGTTCGTATCTACCTTCGCTGGACAAGGGTCGAACGTTCCATGCTTCGATTTTCAAGCAAACCATGTTCATCCAAGGAAATCATATTCACATAAAAAAAACTGCATATAGACTCACAAATACTTTTCGATTTTCCATCGCTGTGGGAGAAAAATGTCCAACATATTGTGATCCAGGTTCTTGAACAAGAAAAATATGTTCTTCGATGGAAATTGTATGATATGATCGTAGATTGCTCGCCTTCTTTTGACAAAATTTTGGTACTACGACCATCAAAATAAAGTCGCTATCACTGTCAGCTGCCTGAGAATCAGAAATACTAGAAACATGTTTCTCAAAGTTTTCGTTAGAGGTATCAGGTTTCGTACTTTTCGGGCTTATTTTTCAACTCTATCTATAGTTTTCTTTTTAAGCTTTTTTCTAGTCCACTAGTAGTAGCCTGATGCGTTATTTCCTGTAAGATCTTTGATCCATTTGAAAATCTTGCTTTTTATATTTTTCATGATATTGACGAATTTTCCTTACAATAGACAGATAACAAACAGTGGGCTTAAAAGCCTTATCCCAGACCCCAGCCTCTTTGTGAGCTATTTTTTCAGATACTTCTCAAACAGATATTTTTTTTAGATACTTCTAGTACCAGTACCGATGCGAACTCTTTTTCAGTTTTATTCATCGTAATATCTTTAAAACAAGTTGCAATATTGTCGGCGTCAAGTTCGTCGGCTTAGGTTAAAAGTAAAACCGAACTTGAAGGAACTGCACCGCAACTGAACTTCAAAATATTTTGTGTGGCAACGTAACTATACGGAAATTCAGGCCTCGGTGAAGTTCAGTTGTCATTTTGTGCGATCATTTAGTGCAGTCGAGTCCGGTCTTACCTTAAGAGTGAAAATGCATAGCTCAATTTTTGAAACCAAGTAACGTGTCAGTGTCATGGCCTTCACGATTGACCTATGGAGTTCTGTGTTACGGATGCACCTCAAATTTGTTAAATTCATATTGTTTTTTTGTGGAGAATATTGTAATTAACTGTTTTTTCGTATTATAATTCGGAATAAAATTCCGGGTACACTTTGACTATTGACTCATATTATAGGTAATTAAATTGACAACAAATTATTCTTTAAGCAATATCCATAAAAGACAAAGGAAAACGAGATATTACAAGAAACGTCATAACACCCTCAACAAATTGCTAATTTGACTGGGCTATTATAAGAAACTAGTTGGTTGTATTTCGCCTAAGGCACCCATTAACAATAAATGACTAAAACAAACACTTTGACATCTAATCTTATATAAACAAAATTATGAATTAACTAATAATTTCTTTTAATATTGTTTTCAATCTTGAGGCGTTTGCACAACTTTTTTATGTTCAAAATACTTGAAACTAGCAAAAAAAGTGGAGGGCCCATCATTTGACATCAAAAAAGAATGTCCTCGAAAGGTGTATATATTGACATTTTACCCGAAGGTGCGTCTACTCAACCGTTATTTTTTGTAACCCGCGTTTGGCACATGCTGGCATTTCCGCAACTTTTTTCATGTTCAAAATATTAAAAATAGCCAAATAAAATTAGGTATCAGTCTTTGGCATCAAATAAAAGTATATTCCCGAAAAGTGGCAACACTGACATTTTATCCGAAGGTGTGTCTACTCAATACTTATCTTTAAAGATATTAATTGCTATCTTCCCAAAATGCGTTTGGCATCTGCAACTATTTTTCAAAATTTATAAAAAAAAAAATAAAAAGGTAATGTCCCCACCCGTTGACATAAAAAAAAGTATTTTCCCGAAAAGTGGCGACACTGAGAGCTTTCACTATCATATCGTCCCCTGATTGCAAGAACTAGGTAACTCAATTTAATATTTTAATAATATATCGGGAAAAACTGTAGGGGAGAGGGGGGCACCTTTGAACGTGGGGTACCTTTGAACGGGAAAAGGTCAAAATCCCGCCGATCAAAATCCCGCAAGTCGAAATCCCGCCAAATAAAATTACTAATTATGTACACGAATCCCGCCAGTCAAAATCCCGCCGATCTAAATCCCGCCGCAAGAATCCCGCCAGTAGCCTGCTACTATTTTGCGGGATTTTCAATACTTTTTTAAAATAATCCCAACTTTTTAGATACTTTTGAAACAATATTTTATTTTAATTAGTGAATTTATTTTTATTGAAAAAAAAGTATATAAGCAGTTGTGTATTGGCAATTTGGCATTTATGTATCTTCAGTTCTTCTTAGAACTCCGTAGAGGTAAGACCTCGAGGTAATTAGAGAGATAGAAATTGGATTTTATTTTGGTTTTGTGGGGACGGGTGACAATGACAACGGGATCTGGGCATATGTGGGTCAGGATCTGGACGAAGGTGGGTCTGGATCTGGACATAGGTGGGTCTGGATTCTGGACAGAGGTGGGAATTTTTTTTTTTCGGTTTGGGTGATGGGGAACGGTAGTCTAAAAGAAGACAGAGGTGGGTTTGGATCTGGACAGAGTGTGGGTCTGGATTCTGGAAGCAGGTGGGATTTAAAAAAAAAAAAAAAAAAATATTCAGAAATATAAACTTTTTGGAAATTTTTTTTTTGAAAAATATAAAAAAAAACAAGATTTTTTGAAGAAAATTTCAATGAAAAATTAAACTTTTCTCAATTTTTTTTTTTCGGTTTTTAATTTTTCTTCGAAATATGAATGATAGGTACAGTTGCTCAAGAAAACTTGACATTGGCGCTCAATTGATGCATCGAATCATACGAAAAATCAACTTTTATCTTTAAACGCGATTTGCGGCTAAACTAAGCGTCCTAGAGGCATCAAAGTTTACATCTTTAATCTTGATTTGCGGCGTAACTATCCGTCCAAGCGACTTTAAATGCAAAAGAAACTTTACATACACCCAACCTCGCACCCAATCCAAATCCTATAATGAGCCCAAGCAGGGGGGTTGCAGGGGGGCAGCATGCCACCCCATACATACCTCACTGTTTATTCGCGTTTATTTTCCACTCAAGGTAGTGTTTCTCAAGAAAACTTGACACTGTCGCTGAATTGATGCATCGAATCATACGAAAAATCAACATTCATCTTTAAACGCGATTTGCGGCTAAACTAAGCGTCCTAGAGGCATCAAAGTTTACATCTTTAAATTTGATTTGCGGCTAAACTAATCGTCCTAGCGACTTATAAAATGCATATTCGTGATCTTGGAATGTGCCCGTTCCCAAAAATCAAAATAAATAACTGGTAAAAAAGTTTTTCTAAAACTTTCAAAAAAAATATTTTCAGTTTTTTCGGCTAATCTTTAGCGATTTTTGTTGTCTTTTTTTAATTTTTTTTTCGAATTATGTGTGAATGATATTTTTTTCTTTAAATGCAAAAGGAACTTTGCATACACCCAACCTCGCACCCACCCAAAATCCTATAATGGCATGCCCCCCCATACACACCTCGGTGTTTATTCGTGTGTATTTGCCATCCTCAACTAATGCATCGCATTATACGAAAAAATCGTTTTCAATCTTTAAACGCAATTTGCAAATTGCATAAGAAACAAAAATATTAATGAGCTGTCGCATAGTAGTAGAAACGGCGGGATTTTGATCGGCGGGATTTTGATTTTCGGGATTTTGATTTCCGTGATTTTGAAAAACGGGATTTTGATACGCGGGATTTCGACATACGGGATTTTGATTCGCGGGATTTCGACCCCAACCCCCTTTGAACAGCACTTATAAAATCTTATTGAAAAAATATTCGAGAGCGAAAACCAAATTTGCATCCTGGTAATACTGTATTCTATAAACGTCAACGGCTTTCGGTCATCTTTTCAGTAGTCGTTTGAAAGTAGCTCGGGGTGGATGTTTTTATGCTTCATTTCCAACCTTTTTTTTCTTTTTTTGTAAGAATGTAAAAATTTTTTGGTGAGCTTTTTGATATGTGAAAAATATTTTTTGAAGGCGAAGGTTCATTTAGAACCATATTAAGGTAAGTTTTTTTTATATATAAGTACAAACAAATAATTAAAGTTATATTGGTCGTGAAAAGACACGTTGGGGCACGTTTGAACAAAACAGTTGGGGCAGGTTTGAACATGTTCAAAGGTGCCCCAAAGGTTTTGTTTTGTATCTTCTTTCTCATGTGTAGCTGCATTTTAATTTGTATTCTAAACAATATGCATGCAGTGTATAAACAATTGTCCACATAGTAAGTTGGTGTTGTTTTCATTTAGTTTTAAATAATTGTCAGGTGAATAAAATGGTGCGTAACTACAAGAAGAAAAAAACTACAGAAATTGATGAAGATGACGTAAGGGTCCTCTTTTTAACGAAGAAACCAGGTTCCTTTAGGTTTTTCTATCCTGACAAAGAAGACAAGTGGTCTGCTAGTGGCATAGAAATTAAAGCTAAGGCCACCACCAATTAACCTTCCAGGAACATCGAAGACAGCTGTGTCGATGACCTTTGCATTTGACTTCTCTAAATTTCAGATATGATAATGAGGTTACTCCTTGCTTTTGTAAACACTTGTTTATTTCGTTATGAAGGTACCTTTATAAACCTGTGAAGTTTGTGTACCTACTGTGAATCAAAAAATTGTACGTACATTTAATTTTCTTGAATAAAAATGCGATTTTTTTAGCAAATTGACATGATTTGGTAAAAATGTGCAATTTGTGTATGGTTTATTGAAAGTTTTATCAGAAAAAAGACAAAATTTAATATTTCAAAGCTTTTTTAAATAAAAAAATTCTAAAAATTAAGAGAAACGAAAAAAATACATCAAATAATTGCAAGTACAGTGCCTTAAAAGTCAAATTTCTTTCAGATTAGTAATGAAAGTTCCATTTTTTGGCTCTAATTATAAATTTGAGACAGAAGCTTTGAGGTTACTTGTGTTGGTAAAGTGTTTCGTTTCTCCATTATTATAGATTTGAGAGGATTTTTGATAGTTTTTGAACTTTATTTACCAAAAAGCCCCACAAATGCTTAATGGGGCTATGGTCTGAGAATGGATGAGGCAACTAAGATTTTACAGTGTAAAGCAGCGACTTGCTTACTAATATAGACTAATGCTTCCGGTCATCGTCCTCTAATAGTATGAAATCAATCAGTAACTCAATTCTTTCAATACTGGTCTAAAAATTTTTACTCAAATATGCAAATTTTTGTGTTTTTCCATATTTTTGTTTCAATAAAAACAAGATTGCAGACATCATTTGCATCCATAACTCCCCAAACCACAATGCGTTCACCTTCATGCTTCACCGTAGTCCTTAAATTGCTTACCTATACTTTTGTGTTCGGTTTTTGCTACCAAATTTTCGACCGTTAAATCCAAAAATGTTGAAATTTTTTTCGTCAACTAAGATAACATGAACTGTTTTAAAAAGCAAAACAGAAAACCGTGATAAATAATTGCAAATCAATTGACTTCTAGCTGCAAAAGTTGTACACAAATACCTACCATTTATATAATTCTGTTCCTGTACGTTCCATTTTTTTGATACAGTGTATTTTAAGTTTTTTGTTTTTGTTAATGTTATATTTTCTTACCTTCTTAAAGTGATTTGTGAATTCTAATTTATATATGTTAAGTTTCCTTATCTCATATTTATAAAATACAAAAAAATTATTCATTTTTTTAAAGAAACCAAAGCGTGTTTGGTCTTATTTCAGGTAAAAAATTTATTATAAAAACTGCCGTTCAAATGTGCCCCAGCCTAGTTCAAAGCTGCCCCACATGGGGGGCACCTTTGAACATAGGGACCTGCTTCACTCAAAAAATATCTATAAATCGAAATCTTCATAATACTAATAGAATTATGCATTTAAACAAAAGCTTTATTCTATTTCTTTAAGTGAAAATAAGTTACAGATCAATAGTTCAAAAACATAGGTTTTTATGAGACTTGGAAGCAAAAAGTGTTCAAAGGTGCCCCCCTCTCCCCTATTATTTTGTACAGTTTTAAAGGCTTTTTGTCAAATCTTTTTCTATCACAGACAAATATAGGATATTTGTGAAGTTTCAGGAACATACAAATTAAACTTTCCATCGTTCTCCAGAAGCTATGTTTCTATAAAGGCTGCTATCTCCAAAATTTATGAAATTGAGTTACCTAGTTCTTGCAATCAGGTGACGATATGAAGAAATATTTCCTTTAAAGTTCTTACGATTTTAAGAAATATCATTTAAGGAAATAAAGAATCAAAGCTGTAATATAAAAAAAGCCTTATTATATTAATCTTAAGACCGTTTTCAAATTTTACAAATGTCTTGTGAACGGTGGTGACGTGAAATCAGGCCCAACGAAATAAAGCCAAAAATACATAATTTGGCCTTATTTCGTTTTCAGTATGGAAATAACACCTAAT
Organism: Dasysyrphus tricinctus; assembly: GCA_963921185.1. Taxonomy (NCBI): domain Eukaryota; kingdom Metazoa; phylum Arthropoda; class Insecta; order Diptera; family Syrphidae; genus Dasysyrphus; species Dasysyrphus tricinctus. The sequence goes on along the minus strand of OY992531.1, from coordinate 207,387,194 downwards.
TTTCGATTTGGATTTATTTCGCTTTAGAAAATGAAATAAGACCTATTTGACTTTACTTCGTTTTCATGTTTTCTTTTGTTGCAGGCTGGTACGGTTGAAAAATGTCGATATTGGCGCCAGTCTGGCGACTGAACAAGTGAACATATCCCAAGCCAAGCAACGGAGTTGTGTGAGTACCCAGTAACTAAGTGGACTTAGCTCCCAAGGAAGGTGGGAGTAAAGTCCACTTTTTTGGAGAATTAAGTTCACATTCTGCAATGTGAAGAACGAAAATCACGCAATTTTTCTCTGATTATTTTCAGATTCTTGTAAACTGAATTTCGCAGTGAACCATTTTTTATATGTTTTCATTTCGAAATTCAGTGTGCAAGACTCTGAAAATAATCAGAGAAAAGTAGCGCGATTTTTCCTTGTTTTTTTTTTTCAAGGTCTTGCAAACTGAATTCTGTAGTGAACTATTTCTAGTGTGTTTTCATAAAGAAATTAAGTTTCTACAGTCTTGCCAACTGAATTATTTCTGAATGCAAAAACATTTGACTTTATTCCCAAAACAAATTTGGCCGATTTCCGATTTTAAACAGGTGCCGTGAAATAACGCCGAGCGAAATAAAGCCGAATGTCGATTTTAGCGTTCGGCTTTATTTCTCTGTGGCAAAATGAAATGAAATGCAACCCCCCTGCTTGGGCTTAGTATAGGATTTGGGGTGGGTGCGAAGTTGGTGTATGTAAAGTTTCTTTTGCATTAAGGAATCTGGAACTTTTAAATTTTTTAACTAATTAAATATGTAAATCCTTTTGAAAAGTGAAATAACACCGAATCGCCCTTATTTCACTTTTCAAAGCGAAATAAGGCCGAACGATAAAATTCGGCGCTATTTCACTTTAGTAAAGCGAAATAAAGCCGAATTTCGACATTCGGCTTTATTTCGCTCGGCGTTATTTCACGGCACCTTTTAAACAGCGTTGCCCCTACTACAATTATAGTGTTCTTACAACACTTTTTTTTCTAAAGCACACACTACGCACGCTACCCAAACACTACACTTTTTTTACATCAGAAATTTTGTATTCTTAAAAATGAAAAGTGTGTTTGTAGCTTTAAACCTTAACCAATACTTTCTGTGTAAAGCTAGAACTATAATGCTCAGCGGGGCACTTAAGTGGTCGGAAGAAAACAAGCGAATACACGTAAAGCATATGGCGCCGACTATAATTGCGAAGTGGAGCGTTTCGTCAAGTTTCGTTCAACTTTGGTTACGGAAGTGCGCTCCGAGCGCACCTCACTTAAGTAAAACTGACATTTGGTGAAATAGGAATACCAAAAAGAGATAGATAATAATTACATTATGGGTGTGTTCCCCTTTTTTCGGTACGGAAAGCTACTTTTCGTTGGTTTTTGACATTTGCTTCAGTGCCCTTCCGACTATTATAGTTCTACCTTAAACCCATAAAGCTAGAGGCACTTAAGTTGTCTGAAGAAAACAAACGTATACACAGAAAGCATATGACGCGGCTATAATTGCGGATTGGAAGGTTTCGTCAAGTTTCGTTCAACTTTGGTTACGGAAGTGAGGTGCGCTCCCGATCAAATTTGTTTAACTATCCATTTCGATAGAAAAAATAAGATGCAAACATTTTTCACTCCAACCCATTTACTATGCCGGATTTGCACGACTTGAAAGCTGTCAGTTTAATGATGAATATAAAAAGAATGAATTTTTTCATTTATTTTGGTGTTGTTTTTGTCATTATACTGCCAGTTTTCCAATCGTGTAAATCCGGCATTAGGCCCTTGTTAATATCAATTTAAAACTTTCCAGGGCCTCGTTAAAAAATAGATTGTTTTTCCAGGCGGGAACTTAAAGTCTTTCTTTAAATGTAAACTATTTAAGATCATGTTCTTACGACTCCTACATGATTTTATGTTATTAATTATTGACTACCATGGGGGGTAGCCCAAGTGTCAGTGTCCAACAAAAAATCACAAAAAAAAAAACATTAAGATAAAAAGATAAAAATATTTAAAAAATGAAAAATAACCGGGTGAGTTGGTTAATTGCGTTAGATGATGGCGACGATGATGATGGAGAGAAACTATTTAAACCTAACTTAAATCGGTTATAGGCACGGTGCGGTGGTGGTATGCAGCAGCGTGGCAACCATAAAATTTTTATATGTTCCTGCACACATTTGAAACTGAACAACATAGAACCGCCCAACGTGTGTGGTTTGACCATTTGATTATGAATAATTGGAAATTATGACACTGGCAGGTTATTCTATTAGAATGCTCAAGCATTAATATCCCCAAAAAAAAAAAAAAGAGAGAAAAAAAAAAAACACAAGTTAAATGTAAATCAACAAAGAAATACCTACATTATCACCTGCACGCCCAATGTCATTAAACTTAAAGCGTTTTTAGTTTATTTGTTTGTCTGTTGCCTGAGCAGGAGGGTGCGGTTAAGGTTAATAAATTTTTGTTAATTTTGACAAAATTGACACTCATGATGGGAAATCGAGATTTATTCAATCTTATAATTTCAAAACATTTAGTGCTTTTGAAAATTATATTTTTATAATTTATTGAAAGAACCAACACAAACAGCAGGAATAGGAAAAGCTATTGCCTAGTTACATAAATAAATTTCAATTATAATGTTCTATTGGTAAATATTTGCTGTGTGTTTGTAGTACTTAGCTCTTTTTGTTGTTCTTGCGTTGTTGTTTTATTAAAATGAAATCAAAATGTATATTCTAATTCTAGTCACGAATTAAATTTATGCAAATTAGTTATTGCAAAGTAATTAATGGAAATTTCCCTATTTTGCAAAATGGTATCTAATCGGACAACGGGAGGCTTGCGTGCGGCACAAATTAAATCGACAAGCAATTACTAATTTTCACTTAACAATAAATACGATTATAGTAGAGATGGAAACATAAATATTTGAATATTTGATTATCATTTATCTGTTTTATGAGGTATTAGGTTGTATATTAGGATATGAAAACAAGAAAATCTAGGTGGGAAATTTCGGTGAGAAGGGTGGATTTGCTGGGGTATTGTGTTTGATAGTAAAACTTAGATTGTTCGCCCTGATTTTAGAGCGAAACAATACATAATGCAAATATGGTTTCATATAATCGAGAAAGTATGAACAACAAATTGAATATTTTGCGACTCCAGCATCAACCAGTGCTGCGGTAATTTTTTAGAAAAATCCCTCCAACTAGTTCGAAAATTCCCAATTTCTATTGCAAAGCATTTTATTTTATTTGGAAAAATGACGCCTAATCTGTAAATCAATCAATCAATCAATCAGGAAACCTAAATACCTGCGGTTATTTTGAGGGGTCACCTTAGGATTATAATTATAATTTATTTTTGACATGCTAAGGGTGAAATTTAGTTTGGGAGTCATTGTTCTAATCCTGACGCTTGGGCGCCATTTTCAGAAATGGCGCCCAATCTGAGGCAATTGGTTAAATAAAAAACTCGTTTATTTACTTGGATAATTTCCGAAGTTAAAATAACAGTTAAATTCTTAAAAGATAGGTGTTGAGTAGACGCACCTTCGGATAACATGTATTGACACTTTTCGGGAACATACTTTCTTATGTTAAAGCGTGGAACCTCCAACTTTGTTTTGATAATTTTTAGTATTTTAAACATAAATAACTTTGCAGAAATGCTTCCAGATGCCACATGCGTATTGGGAAATGACAGTTGTTGTTTTAAAAGGTAGGTGTTGAGTAAACGCACCGTCGTCGGTTCGGAATATCAATGTTGCCACTTTTTGGAAACATACTTTTTTTGATGTTAAAAGGTGGGACCTCCAATTTTTTGGTAATTTTCAATATATTGAACGTTTGGCAACTCATTTTTGCCCGATCTTCAAGAGAGGTGATCCTTAGGACTCCACCAACTACAGAGACATCAGTCTTCTTAACATCGCCTACAAGATCTTCCCTGCCATGTTTTGTGAACCCCTGAAGCCATTCGTCAATAACCTGATGGGTCCATATCAATGTGGCTTTAGGCCAGAAAACTCCACTATATACCAAACATTCGCACTACGACAGATCTTGGAAAAAACCCAGGAGTTCCAAATCGATACCCACCACCTTTTCATCGATCTCAAGGCCGCGTATGACAGCATCTATAGAGATGAGTTATAAAGAGCAATGTCTAGTTTTGGCATCCCCCTCAAACTCGGACATTTGTGCAGGATGACGATGGAGAATGCACGCTGCTCCATCAAGGTTGGCAAGGACCTCAGACCTCACCGACACTTTTGATGTCAAAAAAGGTTTAAGGCAAGGCGACGCGCTGTCATGCGACTTCTTCACCATCGTTCTAGAAAGAATAGTGCAAAATTCGCACGTCAACACTAGGGGCATTACGCTTATGCTGACGACATTGACATAATCGGACGAGATGTCAGTGGTGCTTTCGTGAGTATTGAGAAGGAAGCCAAGAAGATGGGCTTAACGGTGAATGAAAACAAAACGAAATACAAGAAAGGACACCCAACATCGACGTCTCGGACAGAACGTCACTATAAACAGATATAATTTTGAGGTGGTCAGAGACTTTGTTTACCTAGGATCCGCTAAAACTCAGCGAACGATACCATGATCTTTCTTTGGGCTAAGAAGGCATGGACACCGTTAACGGTGGATGAGCTAGGCTGTTTTGAGAGGAAAATTCTCCGGGTGATTTTTTTAGTGTGCATAGATGAGGAATGGAGAAGAATTTTACGGGCCGTACAGCGACACCGACCTAGCTACGACTGAGATGGCTGGGTCACCTAGAGCGAATTTACATAACTTGGAAAGTCTTTGAATCCAACCCCGTGGGACAGCGCAGTAGAGGTGGACAGGGTAAAAGTTGGCACACATAAGTGGAAGGGGAACCCAACAAACTTGGCGTGCGAAACTGGAGACAGTTAGCGTGAAACCGAGCCGGCTTGAAGGAGCTTGTTGGTTGAGGCCCTGGTCCATCCCGGACTGTAGCACCACCTTAAGTATGTAAGTTAGTATGGTGCAGAAGCATGGACACTGTTAAGGTTGGATGAGAACGCATTAGGCTGTTTTTGAGAGGAAAATTCTCCGAGTGATTTTTGGTCCCGTCTGCATAAATCGGGAATGGAGAAGAAGATACATCAACGAACTGTACGGGCTGTGCAGCGACACCGACCTAGCCACAAATGTGAAAATCCAACGACTGAGATGGCTGGGTCACCTAGAGAGAATGGACATCATTGGTAAAGTCTTTGAATTCAAACCCATGGGACAGTGTAAAAGGTGGCACACGCAAGTGTAAGACGACATCAACCAATTTGGTGCGAAACTGGAGACAGTTAGCGAGAAACCGAGGCGGCTTGAAGAAGCTTGTTGGTTGAGGCCCTGGTCCATCCCGGACTGTAGCACCACCTTAAGTAAGTAAGCCAAGTCTTTATTAAATCCCAGCTCCGTGCTTCGAGAAAGCGATGAAGACTGGACCTCCGATATTTAGAGACCAAACCATCGCGGATGCCAGAAAGCTTAGTCTAGATGACTGGAAGCAGCGTGTTCGAGATCGTAACGAATCTTTTTAAAAGCTTAATGGTATTCCAAGTCATTATAATTGTTCTGGACTGATGCTGTACATATGAGATACTACATAGTCATTTCGAGTTTTGATAATGAATCAAAGGAATTTCACTTCGTTTCTTCAGGTATACTACCGTATGCTTTGACTTGTTCTATTTGCCTTGACAATAACCCCTCAAGCCCAAAAATAAGCTGTATGGCAATTAGAATAGAGAATCCTTTTGACTCTTTACTTTGTTAAACCAAAGTCTTTCTTGGCAAAGCAATTAATTTTCGTTAAAAAAAAAACAATCTATGTACCTATCTCTACACAAAAAATTCACCTTCAGTCTATGCTAAAGAAACCGCAAAAAAAAAAAAAAACTGGATGCCATTATCTTCGGTCTTTTACTATGTGGTCTGATGCAAGTCGTCCTGATGGTCACGGGTTTCAATTAAAATACTACCAAGCTACCACACATCAAAGCTATATGTCAATTCCATTCATTTTTATTTCTTTCAATCCCGCCTCGATGCGATGGTGATGGTTTCAACAAAGGAAGATGATTTTTTTTTTTTTATTGTCATTTCGATTTTTTGTTTTGTTTTCTTTACCATTCATATTGGCAGTGATGAGCTAGATGAACACTAAATAAAGACGTCCATTTCTGCAATGGAAGGACAATTTTTCGAACATAAAAATGAACTAGCAAAACAACAGACAAACAAAAAAAAGAAGAAAGAAGCTTTATAGGCTCATCGTTAAGGACCGTTCCGACATACTTAAGAATCATAAAAGTAACATTTGTCGTCGTCAAAGTCTGGATATGGATCTCATATATGCATCGTCTGTCAAAGTCGTCATCGTCATTTCTATCTTCATATCCATATCCATCGCCATCACCATCTTCATCCTACTGGATTTTGGATGCTGCTTCATCATTGTCAGCAAATTTTATAATCCTGGGGATGTGCTGTGCGATGACGAAATTTATGACATTATATCCATGAATAGTTAAAGAGGACGAAAAAATTATGCCCGATAGTTCGTTAAACCATAAGCCCAACACGCCTGATGGATTTTGCATGGGAATTTCATCGCTTCTGTGCTGCCTCCATTACCATCGCTATATAATACCACACCAGGACGAGGGTTGAATAGAAATTGCTCCACTATTATAAGAGAGACTGCACAAAGCAAGCAAAGGCCTCCACTCTCCCCCGTCCTCAACTCCATTTCCAACTAAAAATCGAACAGAAAATTGAATAAAATGCGGAGGCGTAGAGGGCTGATATGATGATGGCTTCTGCCAGAATTCAACACAAAAAAAAAAAACCTAACCATAACCAAACCAACTCAAAGGGTTCAAGGATATCTGTTTTTCTTTTGTTCTTCGGTACACTTCCGGGCTACTCAGCACCGAACTTCCTGTATGTTTGGATGTGGCAGTAGGAAATTGAATATTTCTCTCAATTTCGTTCCCTTTCTTCTATGTGTGTATGGGCCATTTTTCTACGTGGTGCGTGTGGATTTCCAAATGTACGATTTTAGGGGAAAAAGTTGGAGCTGTCAAGTAATTTGAAGCCCGTCGTGCTGCTGAGTTGTATATTGGCTTTTATCCCTTTTTTTGTTCTATTTTTGTTTTTTTTTTTTTCTTCCCGAAAATGTATATCTATGCATTTGGCAAATTGGGGAGACGTCTATCCGAATAAAAAGGGTTTCAATTACAATTTATCTATTTTTTTTTTTTTTTGCTTTAGGTACCTCGATAGAAACTCACTGATGGAGGAAAGGGTTTGCAAAAGCATAATATCCATACACATTGACCTACATATTAGAATAGTTTTAGAAATTCCACTTCGGCACAATTTATCTTAATATTTTTCCGCTTGCGATCTATATTTGAATTCGAAGGGATGCGAATTGGAAATTATGGTTTTTTATGTTGGTAGACATATTGGTCAGATTTCTTTTTTTTAAGGGTACCTATCAACTAAAAGTTATATATAAGAGCTATTTGTTTTTGTGGGGTTTTGCTGACCAAAGAAATTTGGATATCTTCTATAAGAGAGAAAATAAGGTCCATGAGTTGGGTTTTTTTTTATAGATACCTTACATAAGACAACTTATTTTGATTGCTACTAAAATATTGGAAATATTGCTCTAGGTTGACTTTGGGGAAATAATCTTTGGATGACCAATAACTAAACTAGTTGACCTTTTATCACGATCAAGTTGCCAAAATAAATTATATGCCAACAGTCGCATGTGACCTTGTCTTGTCTGACCCAGTACCTGAAGGGTTGGAGCCTTAGACCCGGCAGCCTTCCATCCTCCGCGATACCGAGCACACTGCTTAGTCATCTAGACCAAGCCTTCTGGGGATTCGCGATGGCTTGTCCTTCAAACCGTAAGAGGTTCGGTTTTCTTGAATCTCTCGCACCTGGGCGCTGGGACCAGGGTTGGCCGAATTAACTACAGCACATTTTCTACTTTATTAACTACGCGTAGTTAATTGAATAAACTACACGTCTAATTTACTACAATTTGTTACGTCTACTACATACGTATTTTTCCCGAAAAACAATAGAAAATAGAGTACGTTTTTGTTTAATTTACCAGATAAAAAGATTGTATAAATGTCTGGTTAAGAAGGGTTATTAAAAAAAAGTACTTTTGCACAATCTTATTACATGACACAAAAGACGATTTTAAGATCATCAAAACCGTTTCAACATTGTTTTTGTTTTCATTTTTTGTTTTCATCTTGCTTATTAAAATTAAAACTTTTCATTTTGGCTCAAAAATCAATTTTCAAAGTGACAAGTGACAGCTGAAAACCTCACTGACAGATCGTTTGACGTTTCAAACTACGTCTGCTACAATTTGTTTCATTAACTACATTAAATACATTTAACTACATAAACTACGTAGCAGACGTAACAAATGTAGTTATTTCTAAAAAGTGACAGTTCGGCCAACCCTGGCTGGGACTCAAAGACCCTCTTTGCTAGAGCATTATTGTGCTCGATGTGCCCAAGGCAATGTAGTCGACTTGTTTTGGTTTTCTGGACCTCATCCACATGTTGATACAGCTCATAGAGCTCGCGGTTGTGTCTTCTCCACCAAATTTCCTTTGGAGATTTTTTTTTCTTTCAAAAGCGCCCAGGATCAACTCTCCCTTCTGCGTTACACCCTCCTTTCTGCTAGCCGCCAAGAAGTAGGACTGGCAGTATAAGTGGGAGGAGTTTTAAACCCGTCAAACTGAAGCACGAGTAGCAACAGTTTGCTAGGGTAGTTCATCGTCGGATCTCCACTAAGATGTCGTTCGTGGAATTTATGTTTACTTCGAGATAAACTCCTTAGCTACTTCCGGGTTGTTGCCATCAACGGTGACGTATTGTCCTAGCCAGTTTTGCAGATCTCTCATTGTGTGTTGAAAGAATGTATTAGGTCTTGTCCTCGTTTACGTGAAGACCAACAAGTTTCGCCAGTTCTTCAATTGCCGTGAAAGCCTCTATAACGGTTTGTTGGGAGCAGCCGTCATCATTGGCAAAACCCTAGAAGATTGACAGATCTATTAAAATAGTGCCTTAAGTGACCTACGCAGTATAAGCTCCAGAGAAGATTTAAGAAATAACATGATAGCGCACTTCCTTGCCGGAAACCTGTGAATGTTCGGAATAGTTCGGAAGTCCTTTTTCTAGTTGCACATTGCATAGCGTATTTTTCAATTTCACGAGACACAACTGGATCAGTTTTCCCGAGATTCCAAGTTCAAATATCGCCATAAAGAGCTCCTGACGATGAATGTAAATCATATGCGGGCTTAAAGTTGATGAATAGATGGTGAGTCTCGACTTGAAATTTGTTGGTCTTTTCCAGGATTTGCCTAAGAGTGAATATTTGGTCTATTATCAATTTTTGTGCCGATTATGGTGTAGCAAAACGGTTCAAAGTTCTTTGGATAGGATGTTGCATGCGACGTTTATCAAGGATATGCCTCGATAATTCTTGCAGGACCTCCAGGATTGCCTTTTTCTTTATGTGAAATATGGAAGCGATAGACCAGTTATCGGGCATACTTTTTCACCCAAACCTGGTTGATAAGTTGATGCATGCACCCTTTCAACACACCCATTCCATGCTTGAAAAGTTCCGCTGGTAAACGAAAAGCTCCGACTGCCTTGTTTTCCTTGAGCTTCTTTATAGCTAGGTTTATCTCTTCCATACTGAGTGGTGGGACTGAGTTTTCATTGACTCAAGTTGGGAGCGCTTCTCGTCCTATTTCTCGCTCTACCTGATGCCCATTTAGTAGCTGCTGGAAATGCTGCTTGAATACATCTATTATTCCTTATGCTTCGCTGTTTCGAAGAGCCTGCGTTCCAATTTTAAAACCAGCAGCCAATTCCTTGGCTTTAGTATAAAATTTTCTGGCGTTGTTTCGATTTCGACTCTTCGATCTCCTCTACCTCGAGGCCATACGGGCAAGTACTGGCAAGTTAGTTGGCTACATTCCCTCTAGTTTGAGAGAAGTCAATGTCATATTCATTCCCAAAGCTGGCAAGCCCACCCACACTGAACCCAAAAGATTTCAGGCCAATAAGCCTATTCTCTTTTCTTCTTAAAACCTTAGAAAGACTCATGGAAACTGTGTGTGTTCTCTCGCAGGCCCAACATGCTTACAAATCTGTTGAGACAGCACTTCATAAGGTGGGTCAGCACATCTGAGAAATCAAGAATTCAATGAATTTACATTGGGAGCATTCCTTGACATAGAAGGGGGCCTTCAATAATGTTGATAACATTGCAATTCGACAAGCCCTAGACTCGATGGGTATCGATCCAAGGCTCTCAAATTGAATTGACTCCATGCTTCAGACAAGACTAGTAAATGCACAAATGGGTAATAGCAAGCTTAAAGTAAAGACGTGTAGGGGCACTCCACAGGCAAGGGTCTTATCTCCCTTGCTCTGACTTCTGGTCGTTAATCAGATCCTGGTTAATCTATGTCTCAGCGGAACTGGCCATAACCGGATAATCTCTTGATCCGAGCCAAACCGACTACTCTGTTCTTATGCCACTAGAGCAAAAAAAAAGAAGAATTTGCCAGAAGAACTTATGGCCGGATATTTCAAAGAAAAAAACTGAGTATTTACTCAAGCTAAGCAGACCTCAACTCTCCCTATTGGTTGGAGTCCTAACAGGTAACAACACAATGGGAACCCACTTAAGCAGAATGGGCTTCGGCTCATGTGACTTATGTAGAGGGTGTCAGGATGAAGGGATAGAGGAGGGCTAAATTCACTTCCTCTGTGAATGCCCCAGCCTAGCCAGAACTAGAAAGGCAGCCCTCGGAGAATACTTTTTTGACGAACTGGGCGACGTCTTGTGTTTGCCACTCAGGATGGTTCAGGGAGGCCCCCCATATCTAAGCTTCCAATAATCAATTTCCTTACCTCTCCTTATAACTACCTTGCCTACACCCAGGGGAGCACAATGGATCCATTGAGATCCGAGTGAGGTGATGCGACCTTCTCGCATCATCACACTATTTAACCTAACCTAATGCTACATTTTCACCTAACGCTAATCTGAGATTTAATAAGATTTACCTCAAATCTTCTTTAAATCTTGAAGATTTACCATACAAATATATTTCGTTAATCTTGGAGATTAGATATTAATCTTATTAAATCTTCCTAGGACAAATAGTTTTACAAATCGAACTAACCTATTTTAACATGGTGCTGAACGATTCATTCGAGGCTCGATTCAGTTCTTCATTGTTTGACACGAATAAAACACTCTATCTCTTTCGCACTTCATAAAAAAAATTGAAGCGCCATTTGCATTTTTGAAAGTTTTGTTAGATTTAATCTTTTTTAAATCTTTTTGTGCGGTGGAAACACCAAAAAGATTTATTTAATCTAAACTGAGATAAACCTTAGGTGGAAACATAGCATAACCTAAGTTGGCTACATACACTGCCTGTCAAATTCGTAAATTGCATTCCACTTGCTTTCCACTTGCCAGTCTCCTAACTTGCTTTTCAACTAGCTTCACTACTAGTTTCAAAAATTTCATGCCAGTTGGTGAGCTTGCCAGTACTTGCCCGTGTGGCCTCAGGGTCAGGTTCTTTCTTCGCAGAGCCTTCTTCTCCTATCTTCTCTTCTCGATACTCCTCTCTCACTGCTCTTGTTTTCCGCTGCAGCATATTCGCGTGTACATTTTTTGTTTTTCAGCTGTACGCATTCTATATCATACTACGGGTTTTTTTTTCGTGGGTGGTTGGTAGCCTATTGTGATTTCGGCTGTCTTTTTGATGATATCTCAATACTGGGATCACTGGTTGATATCGCCTGTGGCAGGTGAATGCACACGGCGGCGCAGAGTTTCTTGCTCAGATGCTCACTATATGGTATGTTCAACTTTGCTGCTTTCAACGGATATGGTTTCACAAGGAAAATCGCAAAAAATCGGAAAAATGTTGATCTTTTTGAGTTTCTTTTGCCTAATAATCATAGAATTATGTATATTTTAAGTTAAACCACATTATTATATAATAAAGAACATTATATCGTCCCCCTCATGCCAGAACCATGAATGTGCAAATTTGCCGATTTTGAGTTAATGATGTGGGTTGATTAACCTTTGGATAATATATGTAACACCAAAACTTAGAATGCCATGCATACAAGGAAACCACAGTATTTAAAAATGTCAATTACATGAATGTAGATTTCAGTCTCATCAAGTTGAGCCAGAAACACGAATGTGGCACATTCATGTTTCTGGCTCTCAACTGATGGGAAACCATGAATGTGCCACATTCTTGGATTTGGCATAGCTGTATTTGCTAGAAAAGTTACTTCAGATGTAAGAAACTCACATTCGTGCCACTGATCTCTATAATACACCGGATAGTGTATTCCTTATAATGTATAACAGTTTCTTTGCTTCCATTTGAAGATGACAATTAGGTGGTCGGCTTCATAATTTGACGTCTGAATTATAAAAAAAAAGTATTTTCCAGATAGGGATGTGCGATATTGAAACAACATCGATTTCAACATCGAAGACCAAACATCGATGTCAATAAATATCGAACCGAAAACATCGATGCTACTTAACATTGATGTTTTTTCAGGTGTTTTTGTTAAAGTTTTTTGTTTGACCAAAGCAAAAAATGCGTCATGCTATGCTCTAATGTATTTTTGCTTTCAAAATTTCTGGTGCCGGCTATTTTTTCTTAAGTTTCTTAAAGTCGATTTAAGTTTTCATACAAATGAAAAATATGAAGACATAAGCAAGGTATTTAAACTTTAAACATCGATATTGCAAAATAATGATGCACAGAAGCTTGTGTGCTAAAACCACGTGTAAGTGGTATCTTTCTAGGCATCAATGATTTCAATGGGTGAAAATCGATGTTAAAATATGTATTTTGCACAGTGAATATCAACAAATTCGATAAGATCAATATTGCAAGGCAATTCATGGTGTTAAGCTGTTATGTGTGCCCTTTTTGAAATCCGATTTTTCAAAATCTTGTTTCACACGAAGGTGTGCGCAAGAACTGCGGTGTAAACTGGGTGTTTCTGACCATCGATAATTTTAATTCGTGAAAATCGATTTTAAATATGTATTTTGCAGTAATATTTCAAGGAATATTGTGTAAACTGTTTTCTGTGGCTTTTTGGAATATATCGATATTGCAAAACACGAAGTTTTGTGCAAAAACTTGCATTGGTGTAAATTGGGTCTTTCTGAGTATCTTTAATTTCAATGCGTGGAAATCGATGCTAAAATTTGAATTTTGCAAATTATATCGTCCACAGATTTTATAGAAGCAATATTGCAAGTATTTCATGTGTACACTGTTATCTAACGATATTGCAAGATATTTTTGCTTACAAAAGTGTGTACAAAAACTTATGTGGTTTAAAATGCGTCATGCTGAGCATCGATGATATTATGCTTGAATATCGATGTAAAAATATTTCTTTTGCAAAAATAAACACAAAACAAATTTGATGGAAGCAAAATTGATAGGCACTTCATGTGTAAACTTATATCTGTGCCTTTTTGCACATCGAAAGTTTCGTTGTGGTTCTGAATTTTCAAGTTTGGTTTGGGAGATCCTTTGATGATTTCCTTTTTCAAAAAATTCCAAATATTACAGATGACTTAAAAACTATGAAAGTCACTCCATCTAGATTTTACTAGCAGAATCAATCATTTTCGTACTAACTTTTTGTTTGTTTTTTAGTCCGATGTTTTGGATGTTAATATCGATGTTGCAAAACATCGAAATCTTTACTATCGATATTTTGCAAATATCTATTAAAATCGCTCATCCCTATTTCCAGATGTCTATCTGAAGAAAAGGAACAGACCATGATATGAAAATATAAACTTTTGTGGAAGTTTGTTTTATTATTTATTATCTTTAAGTTATTCACTGTATGCATTTGGTATATTTTTTTTAGTATAATTACATAGTGGAATGAGATAAATCATTGAAGTTTGCGAACAAGTTGAGCAAAACAGCTAATGAATAATTATGATGAGGACGATGCGATTGCATATTCTGCGTTTTTTTTAATGATTTAACCTCCTTGTCACACTCTTTACGTTTGTTATTCCGTTTCATTTACTAATTAGTGAATGAATTTAAATTACGAACACAACAAATGTTAGCAAACAGATCTCGGGGGGTGAAACGAACGGAAAATTGATGTCTGTTTAATGGATTATCTTTGTATTACATGTTATACAGTTATACTGGTATACAAAAAAGTGGTCAGCTTCATAATATAACAATTCTTCAAATGGAAGCAACATTTTTGTATCGATACACTATCCAGTGTTTTATAGAGATCAGTGATTCGTGCTCATTGTTACTAAAGCGACCAATAGACACCACACTTGTGTGGTGTGTGCACACCTGTGTGCAAAAAATCAAAATTCTGAGATTTTTTGGTGTCGGTGCATCGATCGGTGTTATGTGTATGGCGAAGTGTCTCACACTAGTGATCAAAAAACAAAACTTTTGTCGCAATGTCTCTGCCAAAATCATCCCACGATCAAAACAATTGATCACAAATATTTTGAAACTGGTGACACAGAGATAGAATGTGATTTCATTCATTCGAAATTTGGAAAAAAAAAACTCAAAAAATGTTCCCGTGTACGTCCCTGAAGGATGGGCGCAAATTATAACAGGGGCACGTAACTCTCCTGAGCCTTTTGAAGTTCACACACAGCAGTATTAGCCCATTGAGTTTACCAGAAACGTGCAAGGTTTTATATTATTGAATATGTTTGTTTGGCCCATAAGCACTTTTCATTATTTTTGGTATAGCTCGAAAACCAAGCAAAATTAGATTTTCTATTGAAATGGATAGTTTCAAAAAATTTATAATACAATATAAGCAGGGGAAAAGTAATCAAAAACGTACCTACCAAAAATAAAAAAAATCAAAGGTTTCTAACTTTTTTAATAAATTGTGCATAACTTTTTTTGAAGCCATACAAAGACTAAATAAAGAAGAGACTAAGGACTTTAATAAGACATGTTCAAAAAGTAATTTTGTTACAAATTTTGTTACAAATTGAGAGATATGCCCATTCAAACTTAACTATTTCTTATAATTTTTCACAATTTTGGCCCGAAAGCCCCTTTTTTTGTATAATATGGCAAGTTTTGCATTCGTAAAAATTTTTCGAAATCAAGATTTTGATATAATATAACATTACGACTATAGAGAATATTAAAAAAGTATGTAAGTTCGCAATTTTGTTTTTCGGCAGTTTTTAAATGCTTTTTGACATTCAGACTGAACGGCTGGTCCGATTAATATAAGATTTGATTCTAGGTGCAAGGAATGTTTAATTTCTCATGTGGTACCAAAAATTAGGTTTTCGGGCAAAAAGTGCGAAAAATGATAAGAAATGGTAAAGTTTGAATGGCTATATCTCTGTCAGTTTTCAAATAATATGTCTTTTTAACATGTAATTTGAAGGCCTTAAAACTCTACTTTACTTTGTTTATGTATGTTATGTTAAAGTTATGCGCTATTTAGAAAAATAATTAAAAATCTTTGATTTTTCGATTCTGATTCTGAAAACTAAGTGATTAGTAAATAATTATGCTTATCATTTATTGTTAAATAAACATACATTTGTATATACATATGTATATTGAAATTAGTATGCTTTTTTTAATTTTTCTTTATAGGAAAGTCATTCTTATTTAAAGATGAATGAGATAATTTTTTTATTTTTGTTTGTGCCAGAAAGATGAATGTGCCAAATGTCGGGGAAGGGAAGTGGTGTCAACATAAAAAATATATCAGCTTAACAAGATAAATGAGAAAGTAATTTACAAATAAATATTTTTTTCATAAACCAAACTTACTAATTTTACGAGAGCAATAAACATTCAAACACGATTTCCCAACATTTTCATTTTTGCACATTCATGTTTCTGGCATAAGGGGGACGATATTTCATACAAGAAACATACATAGGTACTCGCTTTACATACAACGGTTTAGCGGCTGCTAGAACACGTGCTCAAAAAATGCAAAAAATTCCTTCTTTTTGATAAACCTACACAGTTTTTTGGTCTCACAGAACTTACTTGCTTTCAACAAGAAATAAGTTGTTTGCCCTCGCCTACAGAGAAACTTTTTTTTTCCATCTCTCAAAAGAAGATGCCAAAATAGTGTTTACATTTGATTTTACTAAACATTTATCACTTTGACTTATACACAAGAACAGCCAGACATGGAGTTAATCTAACTTCAAAGGGTACCAGAGTGCGTCACATCTGCCTCTTTTTTATCTTCAATCTTACTGCATCCATCTTATTAGTTCAAGTGTAAACCTAGGTTAATATTGATTTCAATTAAAAACTCTGCCTCTTAGCATAAAGTTCTTTGATAGATTCTGAATTAAGAATAAAAAGACTTAAAGAAATTAAGAATAAAAAGATTTAAATTGCAATTAAAAAAAACACAAAACAACAGAAGGATTTTATTAATTAACTATTGGCAGGAAGATTACAGATATTGAAATTATAAAGGTAATCATTTTTTGTACTGCAAGTACTCAAAGTATTCCATTTGTCGGAATCAGGATTATACTCCAAAAAATTTTCAGAATCGCTTACTATAATTTTATTCTCAAAAACTGTAGATCTCAAACCTGAAATAGTGCATAATGGCAGTGATGCTACTTCGCACCAAGAATCATCGGATAAATTGTAGCGTTTAACAGTTTTCACCCTTTCACTTGCAGCATGACTATAACCACCAATAATGTACAAAAATCCTTCAACTGCAGCAAATTCATAATAATTTGGGGAATAATTTTCAATATTTTGCAAAGTCCATTGATTTGAAGAGACATTATAAGATTGCAAGCAGCCGTGGGTAAAATCAAGGAGGTATAACATCTCACTGTGGGTTGCCATTTTTACATCAAAAGTTGGTTGAACCAAGGGTTGTACATTATGCCATTTGCATGTGGAAAAATTATATATTTCCATGGAAATCAAATTATCATTAATGCCAACACCAACAACACACAAATTTCCTTTTAAATCTGTCATTTGCCTAACAGCTCTTGTTTGCTTCATTAAGGGAAGATCAATCCACTCAGCAGTGTGTAGGTCTAAAAATTCAAAGCTATTGTTTTGTCCATAAATAATAATTTTACCATCAATCGCAATTGTTTCTCTAAAATTCTTTTTCAGCCGACGACATGTTTCCATTTTTGTAGACCAAACATTTTCTTTGGGGTTAAAAGTTTTGATATTAATTTGTCCATCTTCAAAGCCTCTTATGATTGCAAGTTTCTTCGTCTTCACTTTCTCTTTCCTTAGCTTTAGAGTACAATCCTGCTGATTGTTTGATCCAGCTTCTACACAATTTTCCTGATCATTTGATCGAGTATCCGGCGATAAATGCCATTGAAGCCAACTGCAAATCATTTCGTAGGTTTCGATAGTTTTACACACAGACTTTCTGTTTTCAATTATGAACTTAGGTGTAAGAGCCTGAAAGTGAACCATTGACAGCAGCTGAAGGATTAGATGTTTACGATTTAATTCGTCGAAATTTAACCATGCCACCATGGCCAAAAAGATATCCTCCTCGAAGTCTCCATCACAGGGATTGTCATTGAAAAGTAAATCCTTCAATTCATTTTCACTCAGCATCAGAAATTCTGTCTCCTTCGATATTTCCTGAAAGTGAGTGTAAACACATTCTTGAGCCTTGGTCTTCAGAGTGGATAAGCTTAGTTCATACCCCAATCGAAACCAACTCAAAGAATTGTTGGATTCGATGTTTTCCTCAATCATCTGACAGCAACCATCGACGAGAGATTTAATTTTTAGAAACGATGCAGTTCGCAGAATTCCCCCAACCATTTCGACACTCAATTCGATCGATCCAGAATACATGAAATCAATTATTAGTTTCAGTGTTGAGTGTTGGATTTGTTTTAGTTCCACTACATTCCCCTTCAAAGCTGATTGATCACCACGGAATATTTCCAAGAAGTATTCACTCAATGCACAGAGGGCAACTCGATGAGCTTGGATAGTAATAGAATTGCTACCAGCAATCAGGACTGTGTCGAAGAATTCATTTTGTTCGTAGAAATTTTGGAGTTTTTCAGATATAATGGCAGCGTGTTGATCGCATTTGAAGATTATCGTTTTTGGAGATAGGTTTGCCGATGCCATTGTAGATCTGCAAATAGAAGAAAATTACAATTGATAGAGTCTAAGAGAGAGTATCTTCGTCGACTTTGAACTTTTGTCTTTTTTGTATGAAAATTACTTTTTCGATGAAGATATTAGAAGAAAAATAATAAATAAACTTTGAATCGGTACCTCTCACCACTGTAAGCTCCTAAGTTGTTCTATCTTCAAAGTATAGTTGAGGGATTTAATTTAGGAAATTTACCACGGAATATCTTCCATTTTTACAAAGAAAGAGGATAAATTATATGCATATAGAACTTGGCATCAATAAAAAGTAATTAATAAACCATTAAATGTGGATTTACAATAATTGTGTTTATTTATTGGCAGTTTGGCATTATTTATATAAGTAGGTACCTAAATTAATTTTACAATTTAAATCACGAGAACCTTACTAATACTTTGAAGCAAATATCATTATCATCGTGACCTGTAACCCCGGCTGAGTATGCCAGGTGATTCACCGAGGCCACCGCCGTCAGCAGCCCTTGATGATCTCGTCAAAACAACAGGTAAGAACGGTTGGGACCTCCTGGTTTGTTGCGACGCTTACGCTCACCATCTACAATGGGGGAGCACCGACACAAATAAAAGAGGTGAGTCACTATTTGAATTTATTATTAAAGAAAATTTATTGATTTTAAATAAGGGTAACGAAACAACCTTTGTTACCAGAAACAGAAGAGAAGTGCTCGACGTGACGCTTTCCAGTAACTCAGACTCAATAAAGGTCAGTGACTGGAAGGTATCAAGTAATGTTTCATTCTCAGATCATAGAATGATAACATTCCAAATAGAGCACAAAATTGAAAACTTAAAACCCTATAGAAACCCCAGGAAAACAAACTGGGATGCCTTCAACATAAGATTAGCCACATCTTTGGGTCACTATGAACATTTACCATTGACAATCTGCTCTGATATTGATAAACATGTAAATGAACTAACGTTAGCCATAAATAATGCTTACGAAAGTTCCTGCCCCATTACCAAAAGTAAAGGCAGGCTCAACCCTGTATGGTGGTCCAAAGAGCTGTCTATTCTTAGGAAAAACTCAAGGCTTTTCAATAGAGCAAAATTCAGCAACGAACCTGCTGATTGGGACATTTTTAAGGTCAGCAAAAATCTGTACAAAAACCGAACGACCTATGCAAAAAGAGCAGCCTGGCAAAAATTTTGTTCAGACATTGAGTTTACAAATGAAGCTGCTAGGCTCAGGAAGGTCATGTCTAAGGTACCCTCTCCCCCGGGATTTCTAAAAAGACCGGATAATACCTGGACAGACTCCTGCTCTGAGACTTTAGAGTCACTTATAAGCACTCACTTCCCAGGGTGTACAATCAGTACATCTCCTGTGGACAGAGGGCCCAACATAAGTGAAATCTATGATATAGGCAAACAAATCGTAGATAGTAGGAAGGTGGCTTGGGCCATTGACTCCTTCTACAAATCTGCAGGGCCTGATGGAATCATTCCAATTATGCTCCAAAGCTCTAAAGATACAATTGTTCCAATTCTAGTGGATATTTATATAGGCTGTCTTAACATCACCTATATCCCCGCTAGATGTGGAGAAGTCAATGTCATCTTCATCCCGAAAGCTGGCAAGCCCACCCATACCGAACCGAAGGACTTCAGGCCTATCAGCCTTTCCTCCTTTCTCTTGAAGACCTTAGAAAGGTTAATCGACACTCATATTCACCTAAAACTGAATGGTGGTGTGCTCTCACAGGCCCAACATGCGTACTTGAAGGGCAAATCTGTTGAGACAGCACTTCATGAAGTGGTTGGTACAGTTGAAAAGTCGATACACTTCAAGGAATTCACTTTAGCAGCATTACTTGACATAGAAGGGGCCTTTAATAATGTTGACAACGGTGCAATTCGACAAGCCCTAAACTCCGTCAGCATCGATCCATCACTGATAAACTGGATTGATTTCATGCTTCAAATGAGACTCATTAATGCAGAAATGGGTGACAGCAATATAAGAGTTAGGACAGGTAGGGGCACTCCACAGGGGTTGAGTACTTTCTCCTTTGCTTTGGCTGCTTGTCGTCAACCATATCTTAGTTAAACTAAATCTGGGCGGCATCAAGGTAGTTGCATATGCCGATGACATTGTGTTATTGGCCTCTGGAAAATTTGTCCCCACTCTGTGCGAGCTCTTACAAGCGTCCCTCGACAAGCTCAAAAATTGGGCCAGTAGTTGTGGCCTAAATGTTAACCCACTGAAGACAGAACTGGTGCTGTTTACAAGGAAACGTAATATTCCAAACATAAACCCGCCAACCATTAACGGAATACCGTTACAGGTTTCGGGTACTGCCAAATATCTTGGCGTTGTTCTCGATCGTATACTAAACTGGAAAGAAAATATTAAAGAAAGAGAAAGAAAAGCCTCAATAGCTTTCTAAACTTGCAGCAGAATTTTTGGTAAAAGATGGGGTCCCAGCCCCAGAACCATTCATTGGATGTGCACAGCCATTATAAGGCCAATTCTAACGTACGCATGCATGGTCTGGTGGCCAGCCTTAGACAAGGAAACCAATCTGAAAACCATGACTAAAATTCAAAGACTAGCGTGTATTGGCACAACCAGTGCTATCAGGACCACACCAACGGCTGCCCTTGAAACTTTCCTTTCACTTGCCCCACTCGATCTGTTCACGAAAGAGTTGGCGGCCAAAAGTGCTTTAAGACTTCATCAATGTAAAAATTGGAAAAAGGGCCTCTACGGTCACAGAACTATAATGAATTTTACAGACATAGACATTCAAACAGACTACGTTTCACCGCACATAGATTTCAACCCAGTAACCATAACAGATATTCCAACCAGGGAGCTCTGGAATGTAAACAGGGTCATAAATGAAAATCATGTGTCGGTCTTTACTGACGGTTCCAAAACCTCGGAGGGGGTTGGGTCAGGCATCTACTCAGATAACCCATCCATAAATAGATCGTTGAAGCTTCCAAACTTTTGCAGTGTATTCCAAGCGGAAGTACTGGCAGTTTGCGAAGCGGCGGCACATCTTGCCTCATGTGAATTAGTCAACAACAATATTGATATTTTGATAGACAGCCAGGCGGCAATTAAAGCCATTTGCTCAATCACCACAAAGTCCAAACTGGTCGACCGTTGCTGGAACGAGCTAATATTACTCAATGCAACGAACACAGTAACCCTAAGATGGGTTCCAGGACATAGGGATATTCACGGGAACGAAATGGCGGATGAACTGGCCAAAAGCGGTTCATCTCTTGATCCGGGCAAAATCGAGGCCTCTGTGCTCATGCCACTGGAGCAAGAAAAAAGTAGAATACACCAGAGTTTCTTGGAGGCTGCAAATGTCAGATGATCATCCATCGGCACTTGTCGCGTTTCTAGGAATCTATGGCCAAATATTTCAAAGAAAAAAACTGATTACCTACTCAAGCTAAGCAGGCCTCAATTAACTCTCATGGTTGGTGTCCTAACGGGCCACAACTCAATAGGAACCCACTTGAACAGAATGGGCATCAGCTCATCGGATTTATGTAGAGGGTGTCATGATGAAGAGGCAGAGGAGGGCTCCCTTCACTTCCTTTGAGAATGCCCCAGCCTAGCTAGAACCAGAAAAGAGGCCCTTGGAGAATACTTCTTCGACGAACTGGGCGACATCTCTGTCTTGCCACTAAAGAACATCCTGAAATTCATTCGAAACTCAGGATGGTTCAAGGAGGCCCCCCACACCTAAAACTTCCTATTAACTCCCTCCCTATCCCTCCTCACTAGCCACCTATACCCCGGGGAGCGCAATGGATCCAATGAGATCCGAGTGAGATGGTGCGGCTTGCCTTATTATCACCCTTTCCAACCTAACCTAACCTAACCACGGCTGAGGCATAGGGCGTCAACAAAACATCTCACGATCTGCTGCAAGGTATTTTAACTGTGGCCACGTCTTTTTCTTGGATTCTACCTCCGCTAAGACAGTTAAATCCATGTTGTTGTTGGTCTTCCAACCCGCCGTGCACCCTGAGGATTCCATTCAAAGGACTGCTTTGCAATTTCATCGTTTGGTTTACTCAGCGTGTGACCAATCCAACGCCATTTACGCTCTTGAATTGTCCTGTGCCAAAAGTCCTCGTTTGATATTATTTGTGGCCAGCGAATCTTTAGGATGTGGCAAAGACAGCGACTCAAAAAAGCCTGCAATTTCCTCGAAATGGTAGACATGATTTTCCAGGTTTCACAAGCATATAACAGCACGGATTTGATATTGGATTCGAAGAATCGCAACTTAGTGCGTAAGGAGATTTGACTGGATTTCCAAATCGGGGAGAGAGTACCGAAGGCAGCACGAGCTTTATTTATTCTACTTTTAACGTCCAGATCCGTCCCACGCGTTTGCAGAAACAGTACTCCCAAGGTAGTTACACTGTTCGACTTCCTCCACTGGCGTCTCTTGTAGAATAATAGGCTGCTGTGTGGAATGGCCTGTGAGCATTATTTTTGTCTTTTTGCTATTTATTCTTAGACCACTGCAGTGTTTGGCGCATTCCGTTCAGCCCACTGATGTTATTTGCCAGTCGACATATGTCATCGGCATAGTCTAAATGACTGAGCCTTTCGACTGCTCTGTCGCTCAGCTGTACCAACACTGGCCGTCAATACGTGTCGTCCCATTGTGTAAAACAAAACACCTTGCGTTTTTTTTAGAGCTCCCTAATAATGGCAGCAGTTTTTGGGGAAATTCCTTTACCAAGCAACGATCTCCATATACATTCTCGGTTAACTCGATCAAAGGCCTTCTCAAAATCCTCGAATATGAGGTAAAGCGGTGATTGAAATTCCATCGACTGCTCGAGGAAGATACGCAGGGTGTTAATATGGTCGATACACGATCGACCACTGCGGAAGCCTGCTTGATGTCTCTTGAGTTAAGACTCGATTCTATCCTTTATTCGCTCGAGAATGATGGTTGCCATTAGTTTTGGGAAAACGGACAAAACAGTAATGCCACGCCAATTGTTGCTATTCACCTTTCTTTGGCAGCTTAACAATCACACCATCCTTCCAGTCCTTGGGATAGCTTTCCTTTTTCCCAAATGATTTGTATCAGGGGATGTTAAATACTAGATAGGCTTTAAGGAACTCAGCTGGTATTCCGCCAAGTCCAGCTGCCTTATTATTTTTGAGGAGATTTGTTGATGTTTGGATTTCCGATTTTGACGGGGGTTCGATGTCAATACCCATATAGGACCTGCGCATCTCGTTTAGTTGGGGCACTTCAGCACTCTGCTCAACAGAAACCTCATTTAGCAGGGCACAAAAATGGTCTTTCCATCTGTGCAGCTGATCCTCAATTGATACCAAAAGTGTGCCATCCACATCCATTACAGGATGATTGGTGTTGCTTTTTTTTTACCAATGACATCCTTGGCTATTTGGTACAATTCCCGGATAGCTCATCTTCTGGCAGCGATTTCCGCATTATCTGCGAGTCCATCTAACCTCACCCACTTGTCACGTCTCACACAGCGATAGACCATGTTATGTGCAATGTGATACTCGCTTCGTAATTCAGCCTTTCGTTGAACATCTGCTTCGGCATTTATTTGCATTTTCAACTATTTGTGAAATTCGATCTCATACCAGAGGTGTCTTGGGATATCCAAGAGTCTCTACGTCTCGTTAAGAGCCTCGTCATTAAACGGAATCCAACATTCAACAATTGATGAGATGTAATGTGAAGTAACAGGTGTTTTTATGGAGGCTGGATCCGAAACTGTACCCGAAGTACAGTTCCGGATCCAGCCTCCATAAAAACACCTGTTACTTCACCCCACATCTCATCAATTGTTGAATGTTGGATTCCGTTTAATGACGAGCATCTGTCGTTAAGGTTGGTGACATAGTTTCGACATATGATGGGGTCATTTAAAGCATTCGTAATGAATTTTGAGCTCCTTGCTGCATCCTGCGCTGGTTTTTGTACGGCAGCGGTTCGTAATTTGAGACTCATCAGAACCAAATGGTGGTCGCTTCCCACATCGGCATTTCTTATACTCCGGACATCACACATTGACTTCCTCCATCGCTGCTGAATCATGATATGATCAATTTGGTTTTCGGTTTGACCATCCGGATGCACCCAGGTAATTTTGCTGCACGTCTTATGCTTAAATACAGTCCCACCTATCACAAGACGATTCGCGTTGCAAAAGTCGACAGGCAAGTCACCATTTTCATTCCGTGACCCCAAGCCATTTCTTCCCATCACGCGTTCCAGTCCGTAATTGTCTGAACCGACTTTGGCATTGAGGTCTCCCATGACGACTATGATATCGGCTCTCGGAACACTCCGGTAAACCGAGTTAAGATGAGTGTAGAACTTGGTTTTGTCTTCCTCGGTCGCTTCATTTGTGGGGGCGCAGCACTGAAAAATTGTGACGTTACGAGTTTTTGCACGAAACCTTGCTGTCATTTATCTCGCAAAAATGGGCGCCCAGGAAATTAAACTACGCATCGCTTCTTCATTCAACATAATTTCGACACCATGCTTCTTTGGTGTAGAAACATAAAACCCGCAATTCTGCCGATAAAAATTATCTCGAAAACAGTTACTCGTATGAAAAAACGTTTCTTTCGTAGGAAATTTTCTAAGTTACAACCTATTCCTTGACATTTTTTCTGAAAAAGTTGCCGTTCGTTAGATATTCCTTAAAACCTTTTGAGGGGGCCTTTGACCCCCTTCGTAAAATTGTTCGCGGCGCTAATATCGATGGGGACTTCTTACAGTTTTCATAGAAAACCATGCGGATGCTAAGTACAGCTGTCAGCTTTGTACCATTTTTTCCGAAGCATATAATTTTAGTAACTGGACTACTTAGACAACGATCGATAAAACGATTCTTTGACATTTCAAAAGCTGAGCTTTTTAATAGACGAAACAATATACAAATTTGAGCCGTCAGTGGCCAGTGCGGTTAACCGAAACCTTAAGAAAAAAAGGAGTAAAAGTTTCTCACTGAGAGAAACCGAAAAAAAGTCCTTTTTAGGTTAAAAAGTTTATTAAGAGACCATTTTTAAGAATCCCGACAGGGAAGCGAGGTTTTAAAGACTTCTCAAAAAAAAAAAAAAAATAGTTTTATTTTCGACCTCTGGTTGTACCTTTACATTTAAACGGCTGGCATCGACTAGAAGGGTTTTATATGAGCCTTTTTTCCCAAGCTTAAAAAACTCCAAACTTTCTTACATGACTTAAAAATTGTCAGAAATGTTGTCTTCGACAATTTTTGGTGCTAGCCATAAAATAAAATTTACCGAAACATTTGACTACATTCCTCAAATTTATAAAATGTTGTACAAGCCCTGGCAAAATCCGAATGGCAAATTTAGGCCTTTGCTCATGCCTCAAAATATCTCTTTACTTCGATAGAGAAATAACCTACGAAAACTATCTTAAATTTCATCAAAATCTTTTCGTACTATCCTTTTGTAAAATCTCAGTGATTCGATTTCCAGTTGTTTCCTCAAAAAAAAAGGAGAAAAAAAAAACAATATACTTTCTTATCGCCTCTTTTACCTTTAATCTATATAAACTCTGAGAATGTTCATCATTTATCATGTCAAAGACATCCAAATAATACATACATTTCCCAAGAGCTATGCTGTAGGTAGGTAAGGTACCTACATCAAAAAGTAAATACCAACAAAAAAAATATCGTTTTCCTTTTCAAATTTGATATACCAATTTTTTTTTTCTTTTTCCAAAAGGACAAATAATAATCACTGATAATTCCCTCATCCTATTTATCAGAGATTATCCTTTTACGTCTTCATTCATCTGAATTACAAAATCTCCTATTACCTGTTCTTTTTTTTTCTTCATCAATGATAATAATTTTATTAAAACCACACAAAAGAAAACGTACCTTAGCTACACAAATATATAATCCGAGGGGTTAAAGGCAAAAGATTACATTTCATATCGTTGAATTTGAAAAAAAAAAAAATAGTAATAAATGACCAATAATATTTGATAGCATCATGACGAACAGCGACGAACGAAACTCTATTAAGGATGTCAAGTCAGTGGTTTCTTGATGACTTATTGGATAACTTTCATTCATTGAAGAAATAATCTTCATGTCAGAAATCCGTGTGCTTTTTTTTCTCAAAACTAATTACTTAATTGGGACCTACATGGGACAAAAATGCAATAATCCCTATAAAAGGAATTCGAACAGAATTTTTTTTCTAGCAGAAGCTCATCTATCATCGATGAGCATTTAGCTAAGCAATTTGTCTCTACCGCATGTGGAACCATATTTGAATGTGTAATTTGAGTCCTTGAAACAGACAGGAAAAACAGATTAACAGGAGAAAAATAGAAAAACAAAAAGGAAAAGCCAACAAATTTACATTGTGGCAGTCGTCGTATAGAATCCCATGGCCCACAAAGACGAACGAAATTTTTTAAATTCTTTCTCCCAGCAGTAGCTGTACAGCAATTTTTGAATCTGAATTTTTGTATCTTTTTTTTTTTCTCTTCGTTGTAATTCAACAAAACCATTTCCACATCTGGTTCGGATTCAAAGTAAAGAAGAAAATTCCTAGATATTTTTGTTTGTTTTTGTAATGAGTGCCCAAATAGCCAGTATACGGAGTAAGTAAGTGCTGTCGGAAATGGTACTGCAGGAAAATTTATAATCTTTTATTTGTGTGAAAGTACAATTTTACTGTGAAGGTGTAAAAAATCAAATCAACTTTTCTGGCATCCGCGGAAGCACAAATTTCTTAAAAGAAAAAAAAAAGAGCATGAGAAGCGCGCGATCGAGGAATTAGAGGGATGCCATTGCAGGAATGAAGTTCAGAGGTTTTACCAAAAAGTAAAAAAGAATCTCTCAGGGTTACAAGGCCCGAACCGAAGCCTGCAAGAATAATCAAGGGAACATGGTGGTAGAATCGCAGTCGGTGCTGAGATATGGAGAAATAATTTCTGTAAATTGTATAACGGCGATGACTAACCGAATGCCGCTACCATGCAGATTGCACCATTCAACCTGAACGACGTAGGACAACAATTCTGTCCACCCGATCTCGACGAAGTTAAGATAGCTATATCTAAACTTAAGTCCAATAAAGCTGCCTGAGCTGATGGCATTGCGGCTGAGCTATTCAAAACGGCTGGCAATGAATTGGTTAGGAGTATGGACCAGCTCATCTGCAAAATATGGTCGGAGGAAAGCATGCCCAATGAATGGAACCTCAGCATTGCCTCAAGAAAGGCGATCCTCTGGACTGCACCAACTACAGAGGCATAAGTCTTCTTAATATCGCCAACAAGACCTTCTCTGCCGTACTTTGTGAACGCCTGAAGCCATTCGTCAACAACCTGATAGGTCCATATCAGTGTGGCCTTAGGCCAGGGAAGTCCACCATCGACCAAATATTCGAACTACGGCAGACCTTGGAGAAAACCCAGGAGTTTCAAATCGATACCCACCACCTTTTTATCGATTTCAAGGCCGCGTATGACAGCATCTATATAGACGAGCTATATAGAGCAATGTCCTTGCCAAACTCGTCCGTTTGTGCAGCATGACGATGGAGAATGCACGCTGCTCCATCAAGGTCGGCAAAGACCTCACCGACACCTTTGATGTCAAAAAAGGTTTTAGGCAAAGCGACACGCTGTCATGCAACTTCTTCAACATCGTTCTTGAAAGAATAGTGCAAAACTCTCACGTCAACACTAGAGGCACAATCTTTCAAAAGTCCATTCAATTACTCGCTTACGCTGACGACATTGACATAATCGGACGAACAAAGCGTGATGTCAGTGGTGCTTTTGTGAGCATTGAGAAGGAAGCCAAGAAGATGGGTCTAACGGTGAATGAAAGCAAAACAAAATATATGCTGTCAACAAGAAAGGACACCCAACACCGACGTTTAGGACAGAACGTCACTATAGACAGAGACTTTGTCTACCTAGGATCCGCTATAAACTCAGCGAACGATACCAGTGCTGAGATCAAACGAAGAATTACTCTTGCCAATCGCTGTTTCTTTGGGCCAGAGTTGTAAAGATTGCAGTCTTTTCAAGTACTGAAGTTAATTGACTAAAAGACTAATTTCAATAAGTCTTTTAACTTACAAAAAGACTTTAACTGTTAGCCCAGCAGTTATTAGTAGTACTTATATTCAGTACTGTACAGTCGCCGAAACCAGTCAATTGACTAAGAGTTAATTAACTTCAGTACTTTGTGACTGGTTTTAGTCTTTAAAGTCAATTGAAAGTCTCAGTACTGGCCTGATTTTAGTTTTAGTCTTGAAGTCTCTTAACTGTAGTCAATTAACTGTAAGTCTTTTAAAGTCTTTCGACCAAAGTCTTTCGACAAAAGTCTTCGCAATTTATTATTATATAAGTATCGAATAAAAGGAGGAAAATATTATGTTGTTCACAATGGATTCGGCTTGTATAATAGTACGAGACCTGAGAGCGTAAAAAAGTCATTTTTGTTTGACTAGTTTTGTTAATATTATGACCTTTCTAAGTCCCTAGATTCGCCTGAGGGCAGTCTGGCTGGTGAGAAATGTTGTGTTGTCCGCCATTTTGAAAAAAGGCTTTGAAAATCGTTAATGCGACTTTCTCGGCTCCTATTGGACGTAGAGTAAAATTTTTTGTTTGATTTTGTAGGTTAAGAGATTTTATAAAACCTACGCTTCAAACATTTTTGTCATCACTTTCCAATGAAAAGTTATAACCGAAAAACTGTTGATTTTTTTTTAGAAAAAAACGGTTTTAAGCGTTTATCTCGGCTCCTATTCATCTGACAGAAAAAATTATATTATCCTTTTTTTTAGAGCACTTAATTTCCTACATTTTCGTATATTTGGATTGTATGTGGAACAAAAAATGCAAGGAATACAGTAACACAAACTTGCCAATATCTAGCAAATAATTATTCCTTAGGTCAGCGGCTCCCAAACTTTTTAAGCTGTGGAACCCTAAACAATGCCCAAATATATTTCGGAACCCCATCCTGACAATGGCAAAAAATGAACAACAACACATTTCAAAATCAGTTTTTCATTTAGTGTGAAGAATGAATCTGTCTTTGATTTGTTTTGAATCTGTTGTTTGATTTATAATTTATTGTTTTTAAATTAACTTCTATGTCCGAAAGTTGTATTCGCATACCTGGGGCAGCGTCCAGCCTCGATCTGTATTTATTTTTTGTATAAGTATACGCTGAAAAGGCTACCTCACTGCGGTACGTTGCAACAAAAGGTAACAAATTTAATATAGCTTTCTTGGCAAGCTCAGGGAATTCATTCTTAATACTAATCCAAAATTCCTTTAATGATACAGAATCAAATACAAATTTTTATGAGGAGGAACTCTGCAGATCCATCAGGGACTCGTATTCCTGTATACTCAGGGTCATAGGCTTGATGGTTTTCATTAGAAATGGATTTTGTACGCACTCGATGGCAGTATTTGTGTCTCGAAAGTAATCCAGCATGAATCTTTTGAGACTAATTAAATGGAGAGCAATAACAATCTGCTCTGAGTTCAAGCATGTTTTCTTGCAAGAATTCATGTAAAACTAGAAAACACTCAAAATTGTTTTTTTGTACACATGAGATAGTCCAGTCATATTCAAAAACTGATTTTGAAATGTGTTGTTGTTCATTTTTTGCCATTGTCAGGATGGGGTTCCGAAATATATTTGGGCAAAGTTTGGGAGCCGCTGACCTAAGGAATTATTATTTGCTAGATATTGGCAAGTTTGTGTTACTGTATTCCTTGCATTTTTTGTTCCACATACAATCCAAATATACGAAAATGTAGGAAATTAAGTGCTCTAAAAAAAAGGATAATATAATTTTTTCTGTCAGATGAACAGGAGCCGAGATAAACGCTTAACAGTTTTTTTCTAAAAAAAATCAACAGTTTTTCGGCAATAACTTTTCATTGGAAAGTGATGACAAAAATGTTTGAAGCGTAGGTTTTATAAAATCTCTTAACCTACAAAATCAAACAAAAAATTTTACTCTACGTCCAATAGGAGCCGAGAAAGTCGCATTAACGATTTTCAAAGCCTTTTTTCAAAATGGCGGACAACACAACATTTCTCACCAGCCAGACTGCCCTCAGGCGAATCTAGTGACTTAGAAAGGTCATAATATTAACAAAACTAGTCAAACAAAAATGACTTTTTTACGCTCTCAGGTCTCGTACTATTATACAAGCCGAATCCATTGTGAACAACATAATATTTTCCTCCTTTTATTCGATACTTATATAATAATAAATTGCGAAGACTTTTGTCGAAAGACTTTTGGTCGAAAGACTTTAAAAGACTTACAGTTAATTGACTACAGTTAAGAGACTTCAAGACTAAAACTAAAATCAGGCCAGTACTGAGACTTTCAATTGACTTTAAAGACTAAAACCAGTCACAAAGTACTGAAGCTAATTAACTTTTAGTCAATTGACTGGTTTCGGCGACTGTACAGTACTGAATATAAGTACTACTGGCGACTGCTTATTTTGCAGTTACAGTACCCAGTCACAGTATTAACTTAACAGTCAATTGATAAGTTAATTAACTGGGACTTTGCTGACTGCATTACCAGAGTACTGGATGTTTTACAGCTCTGCTTTGGGCTAAGAAGGCAATTGAGAAGCAAAGCCCTCTCTCGAGCAACTAAACTGTCCCTGTATAAGACGCTTATCATCCCGGTCCTGATGTATGGTGCAGAGGCATGGACACTGTTAACGGTGGATGAGAACGCGTTAGGCTGTTTTGAGAGGAAAATTCTCCGGGTGATTTTTGGTCCCGTCTGCATAGATGGTGAATGGAGAAGAAGATACAACCACGAACTGTATGAGCTGTACAGCGACACCGACCTAGCCACAAAAGTGAAAAGCCAACGACTAAGATGGCTGAGTCACCTAGAGGGAATGGACACCAATGCTCCGGCCCGGAAAGTCTTTGAATCCAACCCCGTGGGACGACGCAGTAGAGGTGGACAGCGTAAAAGGTGGCGCACGCAAGTGGAAGAGGACCTCAACCAACTTGGCGTGCGAAACTGGAAGCATCTAGCTAGAAACCGAGCCGGCTGGAAAAAGCTTGTTGGTTAAGGCCCTGGTCCACCCCGGACTGTAGCGCCACCTTAAGTAAGTAAGTATCTTGTCCTGACACCAAATATTGATCGAAGAATGTTTCATCCAAAAGATCCTAGGATCAGTTTTCCCTTTCTGCTCATCGCCCATAACTCGGCGGGCGCCATAAAGATGGACTGACTTTCTAAGGGTTTCATGAGGAGTGTGAGGAGTTTTGAACCAATCTGTTGTGCCAAACAGAAGTAGCACCGGTTTTTACGGGAATTCTTTGTCGGATCTCCACTAAGATATCGTTCGTGGGATTGATGTTTATTTCGAATGAGTAGGTGAACTACTTAACTACTTCGAAGTTGCCGGTTGGCGGATCTTTCAATGTTTGTTGATAGCATGTATTTGGTTTTGTTCTTTTAAACTTCAAATCAACTGTCTTAGCGGAAGCAGAATCCCAGACGTGGCCACAGTTAAAGTACCTTGCAGCAAACCGTGAAGGATGGAGACGTTTTGTTGAAGCCCTATGCCCCAGCCGGGGTTACAGGTGACGGGGATGATGATGAAACTTGAACACCTATAAGTTTCACCTGTTCTTCAATTGCCGTGTAAGACTCTATAATGCCCTGAAGTCAATACCATCAGCATACCCTACAAGTTGGACAGATGTTAACACCTGTCTTACGCACTATTTACGCCAGAGCCAGATTGAAGCAATTACATGATAGCGCATCTCCTTGCCAAAACCTTGTGCATGTTTCGAATAATTCAGAAGAGCTTTTACCTAGTTGCACATTACATCGCATATTTTCCAATGTCACGTAACACAACTAGATCAGTTTACCCGAGATCACAAGTTGAGTCATCACCATTTAGAGATCCTGACGATGGGTCTTTGAAGTCTATGAATAGATGGTGAGTGTCGACTTGAAATTCACTGCTCTTTTCCAGAATTTGCTTGAGAGTTAAGATTTGGTCACTGGTCGATCTGCCTGGCCGGAAACCACAGTGATATTTGCCGGTCGTTGTGTTGCAGAACGACTTAGGATGCTCACATATATACACATCCCCTTCGTGCTTGATCACTCCACAGATGGTAAACCATCAAATCTGACAGTCTTTGTTTTTCTTAAGCTTCTTTAGTTAAGTCTATCTCTTCTATACTGGGTGATAGTAGTAGGTCCTTATTCACTGGAGGTGGGTTTGCTTCGTGCCCAATTTGTTGCTCTACCTGATGCCCATCCCAGGTGATTTTGTTGCACCTCTTATTCTTAAATATTGTTCCACCCAGCACAAGACGATTTGCGTTACACAAGTGGACCAGCAAATCACCACTTTTGTTCCGGGACCCCAAGCCATTTATTCCCATCACGCGTTCAAGACTGCAATTGTCTGATCCGACTTATAATTGTGAGACCGACTTTC
Organism: Dasysyrphus tricinctus; assembly: GCA_963921185.1. Lineage (NCBI taxonomy): Eukaryota > Metazoa > Arthropoda > Insecta > Diptera > Syrphidae > Dasysyrphus > Dasysyrphus tricinctus. Next base: position 207,354,298 of record OY992531.1, on the reverse strand, counting down.
ATTCACTTTTATATTTTCCTATAAGAGCAAGTATACGTGCTGGGACAGTCGTGCATTTTAATTTATGAAAAGAACGACAGCACTGGTATTTCAAGGCATTTAAACTATTATCCACAGGCTAAAAAAAATGTAGAAAACAAAAAAATAACAAACATGCTCTAGAAACCTTCTTTCAAGGCCTGTTCATGTCCATCCATCCGTCCAAAAGAACGCATTCATTTCCCTTTTCGGTTTGTGTCTTTAAAAATAGATTAACTTAAAAGATATTTTTTTTTTGTATTCTCGTGTTGGATGTGTTTTGTGTGTGATTTGACACTGTCAAGTGGATGAGTCTGCCATCGTAATTGAAAACACTTAACGCTTAAACATTTTCACAAGCTGAAGAAAAATAAATTTAAATCACAAAAAAAGATAATAATGATTTTCTTGTAGACTTATTCGAGTTTTTTTTTCCTGGTAATTATTTTCTGATATTTCTCTAATTGGTAACATATTGACATAAATTTCAATATTTTGGAAACATCATTTTTAGAAACAAAATCATTAGGAGGTATTTAACAATAATTTAAGGATTTTTGAAATTCTTTTCCTTTTTTTAAAGAGAAATATAACGTGAGAAACGTATCAATGAGGATCAATCACATAATATATTCAAAATAATCCCCGAAGAAAAGCAGGTTTATTAACCATCATATAGAAAAGAAGAGATAAAAAATGGGGATGTTTTGTTTCGTAACCCTCCCAAGTTAACCCATCAAATCAAAAAACCTTGAAAATGGAAGAAGTATTTTGTAATTTGCACTTATTTTCGCTTATTCTTCTAATTTTCAGCATAATATCCCCATATGACCGCGACGGTCATTTAAATACCATTTAGGAAAATTAAGATTTTTATAATGCTAATTTTTGGGCTCATAGATCTTAAGACCCTTTATGTGGGATATTCGAAATAAAAATCCAGAAAATGCGTAACTACTATAGGGCTGAAACATCTTAGGTTAGGTTAGGTTAGGTTAGAAGGGGTGATGATACGGCAAGCCGCATCATCTCACTCGGATCTCCGTGGATCCATCCCCAGGATTAAGGTAGGTAGGAATGAGGAAGGTGGGTGATCGGGGATAGTTTAGGTGTGGGATGCCTCCCTGAACCATCCTGAATTCTGAATGAATTTCAGGATATTCTTTAGTGGCAAGGAAGAGATGTCGCCCATTTTGTCGAAAAAATATTCTCCGAGGGCTTCTTTTCTAGTTCTAGCTAAGCTGGGGCATTCGCAAAGGAAATGGGATGAGCCCTCTTCCGCCTCTTCATCTTGACACCCTCTACATAAGTCCGATGGGCTAATGCCCATTCTCATGTGGGTTCCCATTGAGTTGTGTCCCGTTAGGATTCCAACTAGGAGCGATAGTTGAGGTCTGCTTATCTTAAGTAAATATTCAGTTCTTTTCTTCGAAATATTCGGCCATAAATTTCTTGAAACCCGACAAGTGTCAATTGATGACCATCTGACGTCTGCAGCTTCGAGGAAATTCTGGTGAATTTCACTTTTTACCTGCTCCAGTGGCACAAGTATAGAGGATTGGACCTGGCTCGGATCGAGAGATGATCCGTTTTTGGCCAGTTCATCTGCCATTTCATTACCCATAATATCACGATGTCCTGGGACCCATTTTAGGGTAACAGTGTTCGTTGCGCCTAGAGATCTAAGCTCAATCCGACAACGATCCACCAGTTTGGACTTTACAGTGATTGAAGAAATGGCCCTAATGGCCGCCTGGCTATCTATGAAGATGTCGATATTACTATTGACTACTTCATAAGAGATTAGATATTTCGCGGCTTCGCAAACTGCAAGCACCTCCGCTTGGAATACACTGCAAAAGTTTGGAAGCTTCATTGATCTGTTGATAGGTGGGTTTACCGAGTAGATACCTGACCCTACCCCCTCTTTTGTCTTAGAACCGTCAGTAAACACCGAAACATGATTTGCATTAATGACCCTGTTTTCATTCCAGAATTCCCTTGTTGGGATATCTGTCATGGCCACTGGGTTAAAATCTATGTGTGGTGTGATGTAGTCTGTTTGAGTGTCAATGTCCGTAAAGTTCGTTATTATTTTATGACCGAAGTGGTCTCTTTTCCATTTATTAGACTGTTTAAGTCTTAAAGCACTTTTGGCCGCCATCTCTTTTGTAAATAGATCGAGTGGGGCAAGTGAAAGGAATGTTTCTAGGGCTACCGTTGGTGTAGTTCTCATAGCACTGGTTGTGCCGATACACGCTATTCTTTGGATTTTTGTCATGATCTTAAGATTGGTTTCCTTATCTAAGGCTGGCCACCAGACCATGCATGCGTACGTAAGAATTGGCCTTATAATGGCTGTGTACATCCAATGAATGGTTCTAGGGCTGGGACCCCATCTTTTACCAAAAATTCTACTGTAGAAAGCTATTGAGGCTTTTTTCTCTCTTTCTTTAATATTTTCTTTCCAGTTTAGTTTACGATCAAGAACAACGCCAACATATTTGGCAGTACCCGAAACCTGTAACGGAATTCCGTCAATGGTTGGCGGTACTATGTTCGGAATATTACGTTTCCTCGTAAACAAAACCAGTTCTGTCTTTTGTAGTTTAACGCTAAGTCCGCAGCTACTGGCCCAATCACTGAGCTTGTTAAGGGCCGTTTGTAGGAGCTCGCACAGGGTAGGGGCAAATTTTCTTGAGGCCATTAACACAATGTCATCGGCATATGCCACGACCTTGATACCACTCAGATTTAGTTTTAATAAAATCTGGTTGACAACAAGAAGCCAAAGCAGAGGAGATAAGACTCCACCCTGTGGAGTACCCCTACACGTCCTTACTTTTAACTTGCTATCGCCCATTTCCACATTAATAAGTCTCGTTTGGAGCATGGAGTCAATCCACTTTATCAGTATCGGATCAATACCGATAGAGTTTAGGGCTTGTCGAATTGCACTGTTGTCGACATTATTAAAGGCCCCTTCTATGTCGAGGAATGCTACTAGAGCAAATTCCTTGAAATGAATTGATTTTTCGATTGTGCCGACCACTTCATGAAGCGCCGTCTCAACAGACTTGCCCTTCATGTATGCATGCTGGGCCTGCGAGAGCACGCCATCATTCAGTTTAAGGCGAATATTAGTTTCAATTAGCCTTTCCAAGGTCTTGAGAAGAAAAGAGGAGAGGCTTATAGGCCTGAAGTCTTTCGGTTTGGTATGGGTGGGCTTGCCAGCTTTCGGTATGAAAATGACGTTGACTTCTCTCCAACTAGAGGGAATATAGGTGATGTAAAGACAACCCCTAAATATGTCCACTAGAATTGGAACAATTATGTCTTTAGAGCTTTGGAGCATAATTGGAATTATTCCATCAGGCCCTGGAGACTTGTATGCTGAGAAGGAGTCAATGGCCCAAGCCACCTTTCTACTATCTACTATTTGGGTACCTATGTTAGAGATTTCACTTATGTTGGGGCCTCTGTCCACAGAAGGTGTATCGATAGTACATCCTGGGAAGTGAGTGCTCAAAAGTGACTCTAAAGTTTCGGAGCAGGAGTCCGTCCAGGTTTCATCAGGTCTTTTTAAAAAGCCTGGAGGGATGTGAACCTTAGACATTGCTTTCCTGAGCCTGGCAGTTTCATTTGTTGATTCAATGTCTGTGCAAAATGATTGCCAGGCTGCTCTTTTTGCATAGGTTGTTCGATTTTTATACATGTTTTTACTGATCTTGAAGAGATCCCAGTCAGCTGGTTCATTACTACGCTTCGCTCTGTTGAACAGCCTCCTTGAGTTTTTTCTGAGGACTGACAGCTCTTTTGACCACCATACGGGGTTGAGTTTGCCTTTTCCTTTGGTTATGGGGCAAGAACTTTCAAAAGCATTAAAACATCTTAGGACCCCATATATGGGATATTCCAAAAAAAACTTTGAAAATACAATTTTGGGGCTCTAACATCTGAGAGTCCCATGTGTGGGATATTCGAAAAAAAACGTAATTTCACCTAAAATATCAGTAATTGGTCACAAAAAATCAGTTATTTTCAGTTATAAGTCAGTCGTATGTGACTTTCAAAATTACATAGTAATTTTTTAAATATCCTAAAAATATCATATTTTGGGGCTCTTAACATCTGTTATTTTCAGTTATAAGTCAGTCGTAAGTGACTTTTAAAGTGACATAGTAATTTTTTAAATATCCTAAAAATATCCTATTTTGGGGCATAACATCTGAGGGCCCCATGTGTGGGATATTCGAAAAAAAACGTAATTTCACCTAAAATATCAGTAATTGGCCACAAAAAATCAGTTATTTTAAGTTATAAGTCAGTCGTAAGTGACTTTTAAAATGACATAGTAGTTCTTTAAATATCCTAAAAATATCCTATTTTGGGGCTCTAACATCTGAGGGTCCCATATGTGGGATATTCGAAGAAAAAAGTAATTTCACCTAAAATATCAGTAATTGGTCACAAAAAAATCATTTATTTTCAGTTATAAGTCAGTCGTAAGTGACTTTTAAAATGACATAGTAACTTTGTGAATATCCTAAAAATGAGTTGCGAACATCCCCTTATAGTGACCTAGACAATACTTCAAAAATTAATTTAAAGTCGTCTATTGCTATGATCAATTACTGAAGCCAACTGAAATTGTATGAACAATTTACATGTGGCATGCCAAGTTTTTGAATATCCCACAAATGAGGTTCCAACATCCTCTGGCTAAGAAAAACTAATAAAAATTCAGTACCTTTCAGATGACATACAAATTTTTTTAATGTCCCCTACATAAGGTGCCATCCTTGAACTTGAACTGAACTTGACAAAAAACTACAAATTCATTTAAAATCACACATGACTGACCAATAACTGAAGCTTTCAGATGGCATAGTAATTTCCTGAATATCCCACAAATGAGGTGCCAAAATCCTTTGACGGCAGCCTTGACAAAAGTATTTAAAAATGGATAAGCTATTGCCTTTTACTGACCAATAACTTAAATTAACAAACTTTTTATGTCAGATATTATAACTTTCAGGCAAAATACTAGTTTTTTGAATATCCCACAAATATGGTATTAACATTTTCTAATAGCCATCTTACAAAATTTTTTTTAAAAAAATATTAAAAATCGCCTAAGTATGGTCTACTAAAACTAACTGAATTTTTTTCTCAAATTTATGACCCCTTAGATGATAAATTATTTGTTTTGAATATCCCAAAAATGAGATGCCAACATCCTCAAAAACAATACAAATTTATTTAAACCTACCTAGGTATGGCTGATCAATTACTGAAACTTGCTAACCCCTCATGGTTAATAATAATTTATTAATTTATTGAATATCCCACATATGAGTCGGCAACACCCCCCCTAATGGTTGCCTTGATAAAAGCTTTCAAAATTAAATTGAAATCGTCCATGGCTCACCAATGACTGAAACCTACAGTCCATTTGTTGTCAAGTTGTGACCTTTTAGATAGCATAAAATTTTTTCGAATATCCCACAAATGAGGGGCAAACATCTTCATACGGCAACCTTGAAAATATTTTCTAAAAATCATTTTAAAGTTGCCTAAGCTGGCCAATTTGTGAAACTTACGGACCTTTAATAACAAATTTGTGACCTTTCGGATGACAAACAATTTTTTTTGAATATCCCACAAATGAGGTGCGAACATCCCTTGATAACAGCCATTTTAAAATTCACTTGCTATCGTCTAACGCTGATCAATAACTTAAACTAACTGACTTTTTATACCAAATAAGTGATTTATCCTATGGAATACAAGTTTTTGTTAATAACACATGAAAACAAATAATTAAAAACCACCTACCAACAACTAAATTTTACTGAACTTTTGTGTCCAATTTGTGCCCTTTCACATGGCAAACTAATTTTTGAATATCCCATAAACGAGGTACCAATATTCTCTAATGGCGAACTTGGAAAAAACTTTAAAAACTCATTAAGAATCTGAATATGCAAAAAACATAACTTTTCTGACCAATAAGTGACCTCATTCGAATATCCCACATATGGGGTTCTAAGATCCCGGAGCTGAATTCCCAATATCTTCAGCTTGAATCGACTCTTAAACTTCATAAGTATAAATAACTGCACTTACCTATACTTAAAAAAATCTTGATTCTTATGAAGAGAATATCTCCATTTGCAAACTGTTAACATTCAATTATTATTGGCTTTCTTACAAGTCTCTTTTCTAATAAGACAGTGCATTAAAATTAAGTGCCATTCCAACCTAAATTATATTCTTCTATTTCTACAGAAAGGATACAAAATACAAAAAAAAAACTCCATGTAATTCTCGGTCCCCCCAATTTTAGCAATTAATCATAATAATTTCTAGAAACTGTCAAAGAATCGTTGAAACATTTCTTATTTAATTGCGACAGCAGCAAGTTGTCATTTTTCTTTTCCCATTCACTTGCATCTCTCTTTCTCTTCACTTAAATGAACCTTAATTAATTGTCTCCGACTCATATAGCACAAGGTCATCATTGAACAAGAAATCTAATTAACTAAACAGAAATTTACAAAGTAGTAAAAGGAATAAAAAAAAAACCAAAGAAATTATTAGAAGAAATAGCAAAGAAATAAGACAAACACTTCATCTTCTTCCAACTTAAAAGACACATCCTTCTACTGATAAACGAATAAAAACAAAAAAATATCCCCTCTGGAGCGAGAACTCCACCACACAGCTCCGCATTGCTGCTGGTTGGGTGCCCCTAATTAAATTCCTCATTTCAGGGAATGGAAATCATTTCGAACATTTACGACACTTCGAACATAATTCACTCGGCGATTTCTTGAGATTTATTCATTGACATTGTCACCAACCAGCGAATCTTCTTTTTCTTAGTCCGGGAAACAGGGCAAAGAAGAGACAACGACAACGACAACGATGATGATGATGACGACGTTGACTTTTTCTTTTTTTGTCATTCAGTTTTGCTGTTTTGTTCGCTTAGGTACTACTTCATTCATTTGCAATATTAACCACATTACTGTGGTAATGGGTAACTTGAAGTTGCAGCCCTTCTGAACATCACTTGAACATTTATATTTATTTATTTATCTGCAAGCCAGCAATGCAATGTTGTGAATAAGTTATTTTGACAGCTGTCAGACAATCGCTTCTTTAGCGTGCGTCGCATACTATGTACAGTACATGGTAGTGTCTTTCGAATAAAGGCATGCAGTTAATTTGTTGCACATCACTACTAATATCAACAGCTCGAGACGATGTGCAAGCAAAGGCGTCCGTAAAAAAGGATAAGAGAGGGAATTTGTATCCCCCACGTCAAAAGTAGTATTTTTGACATTTTGTTTGACATTTTTCTGCGAATAAATTATTAGATTTTTAATGAATAGCCTTCTACGGTTGAAAGGTGTGTAAACTTACCTACCGAAAGATCTACACCTGTCGACAAATGCATGTACAATTCTAAGATTATTTGGCTGCGATTTTTGTAAAACGGTTCCTTTATCGTCAGTTCCTTTAACCCAGCTATTTGCATCTATAAATTAACTGGAAAATAGGTTTTTTTTCTAGTCTAAATGTGTCGTCTATTTAGTCGTTGAAACCATTCCATGTGGAAGCACGCGGGAGACTTGGACGAACATTTTGAAATTTTGCTTTCGTCGATCATAGGTCGATCAAATTTAAAGACTGTGAATTATTTATCCGGCTCCCAATCCATGCAGGGTCGCAGCCTGAGACACGGCAGCCCTCCATCCTCTATGACCTCCAGCACGCTGCTTCAAGCCATCTAGACAAAGCCTTCCGGCATCCGTGAAGGCTTGATCTTTAAAGCCGAGCGGAGGTTCGATCTTCTTCTTTCTCTCGAACCTGGGGGCTGGGGTTCAAATTCACTTTGCACTGGAGCATTATTGCTCATTTCGCTCGATCTGGCCGAGCGTGTTTTAATTTTTACAGCTCATAGAGTTTGCGGTTGTATCTTTTCCCCCATTTGCCCCCCTCGCACACAGAACCAAAGATCCGTAAAAGAATTTTTTTCTTTCAAAAGGTCCTAGTATCAGCTCTCCCCTTCTGCTTATCATCCTTCAATCGGCGCCATAAAGAAGGAATGGCGGTATTAGGGTTTTATAGAGCGTGCGCTTCGTCTTTCGTGTGGGGAGTTTTGAACCCATTTGTTGCGCTAAACTGAAAAAGCACCACCAGTTTGCTAGGGTAATTCTCCACTTAGATGTTATTCGTAGGATTGCTGTTTACTCCTTGGTAGATGAACTCCTTAACTACTTCGAAGTTTACTGTTGGTTGACAGGTCTTTCATTGGTTGTTGATATTTGGTCTTGTCCTCGTTTACTTGAAGGCCAACAAAGTTTTGACGTGAAAGCTTCTGTAATAGGCTGTTGGGAACAGCCGATGATGTCGATATCATCGGCATACCCTAGGAGTTGGAAGGACCTGTTGAAAATAGTGCCTCCATTGTAAATGCCTGCCCGGCGCACTATTTGCTCTAGAACAAGATTGAAGAAATCACATGATAGCGCATCTCCTTGCAGAAGCCCTGTGCATGTTTGGAATAGTTCGGAAGAGCTTTTCTCTGGTTGCACATTGCATCGCATATTTTCCAGTTCCAAGCGAGACGAATGAATCAGTTTTCCCAAAATTTCAAGTTCGGCCATCGACTAATAGAGCTCCTGACGAAAAGTGCATCATATGCATCTCAAAAGTCGATGAGTAGATAGTAAGGTTCAACATGAAATTCGTTGGTCCTCCCGGGATTTGCTTGAGTAGATATTTTGTCAATGACCGATCTGCCAAGTCGGAAGCCATACTAGTACTTGCCAATTATAATGTTGCATAACGGTTTAAGACGCTGCTTAGATTTGGAAGATTGAGACCGGTCTCACGACAGTTTTTAGACACGAAAAGTGGGGGGTCAGAGATGTTGTGAGGCATGAAGAAAACATATACATCCGACTCATGAGTCTCATTTGATGTTGTTTCAATGCGCAAAACATTAAAGTTGTTGTTGCTTCTACGTGTATTGAGGCGCCTCAAATTTTCAAATGTAGACACGATGACACTCACGAGTCGGGACTCAATTTTCCCAATCTAAACAGGCTTTAAGAGGCTCACACAGTACGTTAGATAATATCTTGAAGATGACATTTATCAGGGATATGAATTGATAGTTCTGGCAGACATAGCCATAGGAGCCGTGTTTACCATTCGCGCCGCCGTCCATCATTTGCTGATATGAAGAAATGGTTTTTGCAATTTGTAGATGGGACATATGGAGCTGATAGGCTGGTCATCGCGGGCATGCTTCCTTTCACCTAAACTTGGTTGATGAGTTGATGCATGCCCTCTTCCAACACATCCCCTCCGTGCTTGAAGAGTTCCACTGGTAAACTATCAGATCTGACGGCCTAGTTTTTCTTGAGTTTCTTTATAGCTTAGTCTATCTCTTCTATACTGGGTGGTGCTGCTGGGTCTTCATTGACAGCAGGTTGGTTATCTTCTTGTCCTATTCTTCGCTCTACCTGATGCCCATTTAACAGTTGTTGTAAATGATGCTTGAATACATCTACTATACCCTGTGCTTCGGTGACTAGGTCAGTACCTCTGTTTTAAAGAGTCTGCGTGCAGGTTTTAAAGCCAGCAGCCAGTTGCTTGGCTTTTGTATAAAACTTCCCGATGTTGTTTCGATTGCAAAACTCTTCGATCTCCTTGAGCTGAGAGGCTGCGTACGCCATCTTCTTTCTACGCAGGTTCTTCTTCTCCTCTCTTCTCCTTGCTCGGTATTTCTCTCTTGCTGCTCTTGTTTAGCATATTTTCATGTGCACCTTCCTCACCTTTTTCAGTTGTACGCATTCATCATCATACCACGGGTTCTTTTGCCTTTTGTGGTTTCAGCTGTCTCTTTGATGATATCGCGATATTGCGGTGGCGTTTGTGGCAGGTGAATGCACAACGGAGTTTTTCACTCAAGTGCTCTCTGTAGGCTCGGTCGACTCCAGGTATACTAAGGCAACCAACGTTATATATGTTCTTTGGATCAGTTCGTAGTTTCTTTTTATTCGACAGTGGACCTCTTAACCTTGCCGTAACAAAGAAAATGGTCAGAATCGACGTTTGTCCCTCGAAAATTAAGCACATCTTAGATGTTAGAAGCATGTCTTCCGTTGACTAGCCAATGGTCGATTTGGTTGGCGTACGAACCATTTGGAGAGCACCAGGTTCCTTTGGGGATTCTTAGGCGTGGAAACCTTGTGCTACCTATCGCCGTATTAAGCACTTCTTAAAAGTCAATTGGTCGAAGGCCGTTATCATTTGACTTTTAGTGGAGACTGTGCCTACCAACTTATCCGGTAAATGTGTGTTCTTTCTAATTTGAGCATTGAGGTCCCCAAGCAAAATTTGTAGTCGTACTTCAAGGAGGCTCCATAAGTTCTCTCCAGGAGGTCAAAAACTCCATTTCGGAAAGTGGCTTTGATTCCAATCACAACCAGACGATCACTTATTGGTTTAAAGTCGATAGCTTGGATTTGAATATGTATTAAGTACATAAGAAAAATCTATGCAATGACTACATGTATTTATGTTGCGATACATTTTACATTGTTTTCTCAAAGCGGATCTAGGAAATAACGGCCGCTTTTTTGTCCTTCGAGTTCAACTTGAAATCCATGCAGTAAAATGCCTGATGTCAAACATGAAATGCTCTTGGGTACCAAGTTCATCTTTTCAAAACTCATCATATCATCAAGTAGATTTAGGTTAACTTTTTTGAATACATCTATTATTCGTGTTCTCTTATTTTCTTGAAATCAACCTAAAGCCAGCTAATTAGCATTTTTCCCATACAAATTACGTTCACTTCAATAAGTCATAATACTTCTAGCGTTATTTTCTTAACAAAACACAAGCAGCTTCCTCTGAGTGTCATTTCAAATAAATCATAAAATTTTCGAAGGCGGTGAACCAGCATCATCATAATCATCATCATCATCACCTTTTCTTTTCGTTGAATTTAATTGAACTTGAAAAGATCAACAAGTACTTATAAACGCATAGAATTCCAAACACCAAACCAAAAAATCTTCCAATGTGATGCTTCCTTCTTCCATTTTACATGTTAACATCGAAGGCTGCTGTTTGTATATCAAGTCAACATACAGAAATACGTCATATGAAGGACCGAATTATGGTGTCAAAACGAGGCTCCAAATCAAAATGCTTAACAATACCTAAGCCTGAGGACTGTAAACTGCATCTGAAGATATATAAGGACACACATCCCGACACCACTCTGCAAGAGGAGCAAAATCAGCTCCTGCTGAATACTATCCTAACATGGCGTTTTGTAGTTAGTAATTTCTGCTGTAGGTGTGGTGGTTGTCGTAGATCCTAGATATTCTAATAATATTTGAATTATTTGCTCCATGCACCCATCACACCTTACTGCATCATCTGCATATATATCTGGAGGATCTGCATTGTGCCACAAAACATTAAGAGGCATAACACTGGGAAGGTATATAGTAGGTACCTATATCGAGAGGTTTTTGTTCGAGTTCGATTATGATTTGTTCCCGAAGAATAGGGAAATTTTTGCATTCTTCAGAATCAGAGAGAGAGAGAGAAAAACGAATGCCTTCCTCTTGAACAATCCAAAGATTGTTCACCTCGCATATGGGAAAGGCTGAGGAGAGTTCCACTTCTGGTTCTGTGAACTGTTGTATATGTGTGCGACGATATGGAGGAGCAAGGCCTGGGGATTATGCAAATTGCGTACATTACAATGGAGTATGCATAAAGGAACTTTCCATGAGAACCTGCCTGCCAGCTCACCAGCCAGTCAGCCCGCCAGCCACCCAGCACCATCACCTAGGACAGTACTAGCTGTGAGAAATGGCAATGAGCCTCTCATGCAATGTTGAATATTTTCGTTTGCAAAAATGAAATGAACTTCCCATATGAGCGTTCGAGTTTACCAGATTGTGGAAAGGGAGGCTAGAAAAGGCTCTTTTCTTTTATCTTGAGAAGACTTGGTATTTTTTTTTTGTATGTTCTTTGATTGGATCGCTAGCTGGCAAGGTGCTGTGTGTGTTTACCCAAAGCAAAGTCTTTTGTTTGCGTCCCAATTTTGTTGTTGTTTGTTCTTTCTTGTGTTTGAATGCATTCTGTATGCATGTTCCTCTGTTTTTTTTTTCTCGCAGATTTTTCTTCATTGGGATTCATGTCTCTTCTTCCGCACATCCTACCAACAGCAAGCACCAATATTGTTCTTTGTCATTTTATGGTGTGAAGATAAATGTGATTGGATTGTGTTGTTTGGGGCATCAAACACAGGATCCCCGATGATGATGATGATGGTTTGAGGATTTTGCTAGAAGGTGGTTCTAGTACTCAACGATATATGTATATATACGAACACCTCTGTTACCCTCATCCTTCGGTCCTTTGATAAGAAGTGTGTAATTCAACAAGGTGTTTGAAATTGAATTCAGGAATCCATGAAGCAGAGATGCTGCTGTTAGTTGAAATATATCCCTTGCTATATCTTATACCAACATATCTAAAGATTTACCTATCGAATAGGTTCCTTATAGAGAAGAAGAAGCCAGTAGCATGTATGTATGTCTGTACATAGGAAAAGGCATGTAAATGAGGATTCTAAATGCGTGTTCGAGTAGATGCGGAATGCAATTTAGATTCTCAAGAATTATATGAAGTGTGCTTGAGTAGTTTTTTGATTATATTTTGAATTATTTGCCGAGTTTGACAGAGGAAATTACATGAAACTGATTAAATGAGTATAAAAAGTATTAATGAGGAATTCAATTTGGTGTGATGTGTGTTTGTTTTTTCGTTTAATGTGTTCAATTAAATGATTTAGATTGTCAAGGACTTAACAAAAGACTTCAAAAATTACGATGTTTTCTTGGAGATTTGATGAATTTTAATGTTAATAGCTATTTTGCATATTTGTGTTTTTAGACTCAGTTATACACCCAGCTGGGCATTTTGTTGTTAATTTCAAGGCGCCGAACATGATCTTCAGAGGATATTTCCACCTACCCTCAATTTAATCCATTTTCATGCACAGCTCAAACGAGTTATGTTATCAAAACAACGCAATCCTGCGCTAATTGGGCACCAAGCGAGTGTTATGCTCGTGTCACTATTTCTACCTTTCAACCAAATTGATTACGAGTACGCACCAAAACTCTTCCGCAAAATACAGCCGGACGAAACCACGCCCTATGAATAGAACTCCAACATATTGCTTGCAGGAATTGAGACCTTTTGCCCTGAGCCCACTGCAGAAGTTTCATTTTTCTTCACAAAATATTTTTGTAAACGTCTCAAGCAATACCACCTTATACATATGTGCTCATGCCCTTCACAATGGAGTTGTAAGCTCTTCAAAGGATATATTTTATGACCTCCTGGATAGAACTTACGGCGCGTGCCCAGAGTACGATTTAAAAATGTTTCTCGAGGATCTAAATGCTCAAATTGGAAAAGAAACAAAAGTTAAAAATTTCGTGAAAACTTTGCATACACCCAGCCTCGCACCTACCCCAAATCCTATAGTCAGCCCAAGCAGGGTGGTTACAGGGGGGCAGCATGCCCCCCATATATACCTCACTGTTTATTCGCAGTAATGCTGGGTGCTAGCACTGTATTTATGTAAGACAAAGCATTACGGCGAATAAACAGTGAGGTATGTATGGGGGGGCATGCTGCCCCCCTACAACCCCCCTGCTTGGGCTCAATATAAGATTTGGGATAGGTGTGAGGCTGCGTGTAGGCAAAGTTTCTTTTGCATTTAAACAATCTGGATTTAAAGAAACTTGGAATTTATCCTATTGATTTTTTTACTTGGAAGTGGGAATTACATCCACATTTAATGGGAGGTAATACCACTCAGTTTTTGAGGAATTTAGTTCCCATTAAATGAGAACTAAGTCCCTCGGTGTCAAATGAAAAGAAACTACGAACAGCCCTAAAGAAGAAATTAGTAGTTGGTTGCCTTAGCATACCTGAAGTCACCAGAGCCTACAGTGAGCATCTGAGCATGAAGCTCTTCGCTGTGCATTCACCTGCTACAGACGCCGACAACCACTTGTTCCAGTATCGCGATATCATCATAGAGGCAGCCGAAACCACAATAGGCTACCAACCACCCCTGAAAAAGAACGCGTGGTATAATAATGAAGATCTGCAAAAGGTGACAGAAAATGCTCATGCAAAAATGTTGCAGCATAAAACAAGGGCAGCGAGATAGGACTAATGAGGAGGGAGAAGAGGGCCCTACGGCGAAAAAAGTGGGTGTAAGGCTTCCTAGCTTTAAGTAGGTCGAAGAGACTTGCGATCGAAACAACACCTCGAAGTTTTACAAAAAAAAAGCCAAGCAACTGGCTGCTGGCTTTAAAACCAAAACGCAGGCTCTTCGAATCAGCGGAGGTAACTTAGTTACCAAAACGCAGGGAATTGTAGATTTATTCAAGCAGCATTTCCAGCTGCTGCTAAATGGGCATCAGGAAGAGCGAGAAATTGGACGAGAAGCGAACCCAACTCCAGTCGAGGAACACCCAGTACCACCACCCAGTAAAGAAGAGATATACTTAGCTAAAAAGAAGCTCAAAAGGTAGCCGGATCAAATGGACCAAGTAGGGAATGGATTTGTAGAAAGGGTACATGTATTAACTCATTAACCAAGTTGAGAGTGAAAGGAGGCATGCCTGATGTCTGGTCTATCAGCTCCATATGTCCCAATTACAACAAAGGCAATCCTATGTTGTGCAAGAACTATGGAGGCATATCCCTGATAAACGTCGCATACAAGATTCTATCTGTAGTAGCCTGGGGCCCGTCCAGCTGCGTCCGCCTAATTCGACGGCTGTCCTACGACTGACTGATATCGACACGTCCGTTCGGTTTGGCAGATATTCCTAGACTGGCTAAGACACGTCCGTTCAGTTCAACGGATATCCTAAGACTGACTGAGACACGTCCGTTCTGTTCGACGGATATTCTAAGACTGAAAAATTGTATACTCTGTCAAGTCTAAATATTAAATTAACAAATCTTTACTGACAGCGACAAGTTATCACACTATCCAACGTACTGTGTGGGCTTCTAAAGCTGTTTTGCAACATTTATAATCAGCAAGTACCACTGTGGGTTTCGGCTAAGTAGATCAACCATAGAGCAAATATTCACTCTCAAGCAAATCCTGGAAAAGAAGAAAGAATTTTAAGTCGAGACTCACTATTTATTCATCGATTTTAAAGCCGCAAATGAAAGAATTCATCGCAAGGTGCTCGATATGGCTATGGCTGAATTCTGGATGATGGGAAAATCGATCCAGTAGTTTGGTGTAACATTGGAAAATACGAGATGCAATGGAAACGCTCTTCCGAACTATTTCAAACAAGCACAGGATTTCTGCAAGGAGATGCGCTATCTTGTGTGTCTTCTTCAATCTCGTTCTGGAGATTGTGCGCAAGGCAAGCTTTAGCATTGAAGGCACTTTATTCAACAAACCGTTCAATTTCTAGGGTATGCCAATGATATCGACGAAAAATGTCAAGTTTTTGTCAAGGTTAAACAAGGCCCCGGATTGGCTTTGGTAGGGGAAATCTAGACAAGGAAAACTTGTCAAATACTCTTGAGGCCCTCACTAGTAAAACTTTGTGGCATAAGGCCATGGAAAGGCTTTGTTAGGGGAAATCTAGACAAGGAAAACTTGTCAAATACTCGTGAGGCCCTCGCCAGTAAAAACTTGTCGGATAAGTCTTGTTATCCCATCACAAATGCCCCACATAAGAAAAAAAAAAAAACATTTAATAATAGTAAGAAAAATTAAAGTATATAGTTTTTCATTTTCAACATCGCACAACTGTATTGCGAAATAGCTCAGTAGTTAGCGTATTGGACTGGCAATCAGAAGATCACAGGATAGAATCCCAGTGAAGACAACTTTTTTTTCTGTATCTCGAGGCAAAAGGTTGCTTAACGGGTGAGGCCCTAGAAAAAGTCGATAGTTACCCTTGCTAGGATCAATGTAAAACTTTCTAGTGCCCCGTTAAAAACTAGATTGTTTTTCCAGGTGGGAATTGAAGAACAAGCAAAATTGTAGGTCTCCAAATAAGCGACAACAATATCAAATATATGCCATCAACAAACATTTAAGTATCTGTCAGCCGGTTACGACAACTCGTCACTGTTCAACAACTGTAGCAACAACTTCGAAGTTCATCTACCTCGGAGATCTGACCAAGAACTACCCAAGCAATGCGACTTCCGTTTGGTGCAACAAATGGGTTCAAAACTCCTCACACGTAAGACGAAGTGCATGCTCCATAAAAACCCTGCAAGTCCTGCTTCATGAAGGCGAGTCAAGGGCAATAAGCAAAAAAGGAGTGTTGATACTGCCCTCTTTCGAAAGAAAAATTCTTCGACGGATATTTGCGGTGAGGGCGAATGGAGGAGAAGATACAGCCGCGGAGCTGTATCAAGATTTAGATGTAGTTCAGAAAATTAAAATACGTCGACTACATTAGCTCGGCCACATCGAGCGAATGGACAACAACACTCCACAGCTAATAGTCTTTCAATCTCAGCCCCCAGGTTTTAGAGAACCAAGAAGACCCAGCCTCTGGTTTAAAGACCAAGCCATCCCGGATTGCAGAAAGCTAGGTTTAGAAGGCTGGAAGCAGCGTGCTTGGGATCCTAGAGGATGGGAGCCGGGTAAGTTAGTTAGTAAGCAAGAGTACCTTAATTACTTACTTATCCGGCTCCCGATCCATGAAGGGTCTCTGCCTGTGATACTGCGGTCTTCCATCGGTTGCGGTCCCTCGAACGCTCCCTCCAGTCTCGTCGAGACCAAGCGCTCTTGCGTATGTGACCGCCTGGTCCCTGTAGCGTAGGTTCGGTCTTCCTGGTCGTTTCGAAGCTGGGGACTGGGGCTCGAAGATTTTCTTTGCTGAAGCGTTGCTGTACATTCGCTCGATGTGGTCGAACCAGTGTAGTCGACGTGTTTTGGCTCTTTGGACCACATCCACATCTTGGTACAGCTCGTAAAGTTCACGATTGCATCTTCTCCTCCAATCGCCCTCCTCGCATATATCTAGGAAAAAATATCCGGTAAAATTACTGTTTCGTAGGTAGGTGAACTCCTTGACTACCTCATAATTACTACTACCAACAGTGATATTTTGTCCTAGGCGATTGGACAGATGAGGCCTTGCTTGTTGATAGCATATACTTTGTTTTGTTCTCGTTCACTTTAAGACCAACGCGTTTCGCCTGTTCATCAATAGCTGTGAATGCATCAGATACAGCTCTCTTGGAGCGGCCGATGATGTCAATGTCGTCCGCATATCCAAGCAGTTGAGAAGACCTGTTGAAGAAAGTGCCTTCCATATTAACGCCACTCTATGTGCTCCAGGACAAGGTTGAAGAAATCACATGACAGCGCATCTCCTTGTCTGAACCCTGTGCACGTCGGGAATAACTCGGATGAGCTGTTACCCATTTGCACGTTGCACCGCTCTTGGAGACTTATGCCATCATATGCGGCCTTGAAGTCGATGAATAGATGGTGGATCTCGACTTGAAATTCGTTGGTCTTTTCTAGGATTTGCCTCAATGTGAAGATTTGGTCTATCGTTGATTAACCTGGCCTGAAGCCACACTGGTACGTGCCGATCATAGTGTTGAAGAAAGATTTTAGACGCTCACATAGTACGTTGGATAGGATCTTGTAGACAACATTAAGCAGGGATATGCCTCTGCAGTTCTTGCAGAACTTTTTTTCCAAGACTTTTTCGAAGAAGTAAAAAATTTTCTAAAAGAATCGCTTATTATGATTAAGTTGAAGGCTTTATAAACCTTACAATCACTTTTGATATAAATTTCAGCCAAGTATTAAACCTTAAACATTAAATATTTTATTGGACTTGTTGAATAATATTTTAATTCACTTGTATTATTGTCAATCTCTTAAAAAAAAAGATTATTCTCTCTTCATTTTTGAATTGTTCGAGTGAAAAATCATATTTTTTTTTCAAAAACTATCGCCACAAAAATAAAAATATTTTTTTTTGTCAAAGAGCAAAGTCAAAAGCAATCAATTTGTAGATAGATATCTTTTGAAGCAGGTATGGGTTAGGTATATTCTGAAAAGCACTTGATTTTTGCCACAAAATGAAAATCCTTTCTCATATACTCTAGAATATTTTATCTGCGTATTCACCACCAACAGAGCTTCAGTGTGAGAAAAAATTAATAATTTCGAAATCATCGCATAACACCAGTCAAAAAGTGTTTTTCTATTTTTTTTTTATTTTGAATAAAAATTCTTTTGAATTACAAAAAAAAAAGTTATTATGCTTTCAGTTTTGGTCCATCATCCAATTCAAACGTTCGGCGCGGTGGCCGGCGTAAGCGTTTAATCAACGAATTGAAAAATCAACTATAGGTAGCTTTACCATCATCACCATCAATGTGATGGCTGTTGCCTGACGAGATGGCTCTTATAAATTGTTGAGTTGAGGACCACAAAAAAAAACTTGATTCATTTGAATTTATTTGATGCATGCGTTTGGTTTGA
Organism: Dasysyrphus tricinctus; assembly: GCA_963921185.1. NCBI lineage: Eukaryota > Metazoa > Arthropoda > Insecta > Diptera > Syrphidae > Dasysyrphus > Dasysyrphus tricinctus. Next base: position 207,335,652 of record OY992531.1, on the reverse strand, counting down.
AACTCAAACTAAACACAAAAAATGTTTCATTCTTTCAGAGTGAATTCAACGTTAGAAATTGCAACAATACGAAATAACAAAAAAAAGTCCGAATTAGCATTTTTTTAATTTTTATTTTTTTGTTATGTTTTCAGTTGAATTCACCAAACGTTCATCATAAATTTTCTACCCAGCTTGAACAGAGTTCGTATGGATAGATAGATGTCCATGTCCTGTCCGTGTCCATGTCTATGTCTATTTTCATATGAATATTGCCTCTTTCTCTATATGATCACGAATGAACCTCTAACGTGACTAACTAAAGCCGATAACCTTTGACATGGTGTTTGCTGAAATATTGCATTTGGCCATTTCCACATGGACAAACACACTCGGTCGGATTTTTTTTTCCGTCTTTCTGACTCCAATGCAACTTGTGGATATTCAACCTTATCCCCTCTTATGCTCTTCATCTACCCAAAATGCATCTCATTGCAACATTTTTGAAAGTTATGGAGAAAATTTTCAAATACGAAAAATAAAATACTGACATTGCTCCGCAAGTTTAAGCGAGAATATGAAAATTTGTTACCATCATAATCAAATGAAATAAATCGCTTGAAATCCTTTCCATACGTAGGAGGGGGCATCAGTGGGTAGGAAAAATCTTGCCGAGAAGTGAATGTTGTTATGAATTTATGGCTTTCGAACGATGAGTATCTTTTTAAGTGTATCCAGGTTTCGATTTGTTCAAACGGCGCCATCCAATCGACGCGACGTCCGTGTCGATCGGCTGGTGCTGACCAATTGAGATAAATTGTTTGACAGATTATATTAGTGCAACGAATTGACCTCCTCCGGCTATTTATAACAATTATTGACATGGGACAAACAAAAAATGTATTGTTTCAATGGAATGGAGATTCATTTTTATTTAATAACGAGAAAGAATTGAGTTAAAATTGGAAAATAATTCTTTTTGTTGGAAAATTGAAAAAAATTTAGTAGTCGAGATTGATTTTCTAGGCTTTACACAACTACAATCAAAAATTACTTTTAGTTAATGAACTGTAAATCGATTGTATTATCGTACAGTGTTGAAGTCAAAATATTATCGAGTCGTGTGCCGTCAGGTTACTCGATAGTTTTTATTATTTTATTGATTTTTTAATTTTTCATATTTTTTTGAATGACTGAAACAAATTATTTACAAAGAACCAGGTGAAAATACTGCAGTGTGTCATAATTTCAAACATTCTATGAAGTTTATTACCTTGAAGCAAGTTATAAAAGTTCTTCGTTAATATTTTTTAACGTAACATTTTAAAGAGCTTAATTATTTGACCATTGTTATGTAATTAGTTATACAGGTTTGATAATTTATAATGATGGGATGAAGTTTAACGTGAGATTATTTTTAAGGAGTTTCCAACTTCTCTAATATTTTAAAAATTCATTTACGGAAGTTTATTAGAACTTATACGATCCTTAAGCTCTTTAAAGCTTCTATTATTATTATTATAAATAAATTAACTTAAAGAATCATAATTAATGAAATTAAAATAACAAATTATTTTCAGTTTGTAAATAGCTAATCGATTGTGTGTTTGTGTGATCGTACAATGTCGTCAGGTTACTTGAAAGTTGCTATTGTTTCATTGAACTTTTCAATTTCATTTATTTAAATAACTGAAAAAAAAATAATTTACAAAGGACCAGGTGAATTTCTCTATAAATACTGCTGTATTTCATTATTTCAAACGTTCTATGAGCTGTGTGAGATTGATTTGGTAATATATGCTCAAAAGAAGCTTTATAGGGCTACTCATAATTCATAATTTTGTACTAACAAAAGTTAAAGTTCGGTAAAGCTTCCTTTAATTTGTTTTCCAAATGGCTTGCGTATACCGACGTTACAGATATACCTTTTGGTAAAACCAGAAATTTGAAGCAAATTATAAAAAGTTCTTTTTCGTTAATATCTTCGAATAAAAGTTTTTAAAAAGCTCAGTGATTTTGATTATTGTTTTGCAGTTTTACAGGCTGGATAATTTATGAGCTGATGGGATGAACTTTGATGTGAGTTAATTTTCAAAGAGCTTCCAACTTCTCTAAAATTTTAAAAATTCTGTTACGGAATTTTATTTGAAATGCATACAATCCTGAACTTCTTAAGGACTTCGATTATTATTATTAATAAATTAAATTTAAAGAATTATGAATGGAATTGAAAAACAACTTATTTTAAGTTGATAAAGAGTTAATCGATTGTGTGATCGTACAATGTCGTCAGGTAACTCAAAATTTGTTAGTTTCATTGAAATTTTCATTTTTGTCTTTTTAAATTGCTGAAAAAAAATAATTCACAAGAACCAGATGAGTTTCTATATTAATAAGTGAGATTGATTTGGCAATATATGTTCAAAGGAAGCTTTATAGAGCTACTAATCATTTATAATTTTTTTTTTTACTGATGTAAGTTCGGTAAAGCTGCCTAACATTTATTTTCTCAAGCTATTGAGCATAACGATATACAAAATAAATAATAATAAAAATATACATTTTGATGAAAGCAGAATTTTGAAGGAAGTTATACAAATTCCTTCTTCGTTGTAATTTTTTTAACGAAACATTTAAAAGAAAAACTTAATAATCTTGATAATTGTTTTTCAGTTCTACAGGTTTGATAATCTATGATAATGGAAGGAGCTGTAATGTGATATCATCTTTAACGAGCTTCCAACTTCTCTTAAATTTAACGAAGTTTATTAGAACTCATACGATCTTGAAGTTCTTTAAAGCTTCGATCATTATTGGTATATTAACAAACAAAAATCGTGATGAATGAAATTAAAATAATTAATAACTAAACGGCAACACTGTTTAGTAAAAAAAAAAAAATCAATATATCGCCTCCTTAATTCAACTCAAATCTGATTATGAGTTCAGTTTCAGTATAGTCATTATATCATGGAAAATGATGTAGGTATGCTCGAGTAATATGATATCAACCTCATGAAAAGAAAGAGATTTGTATCCTCGGAATAAAATATCTCCTTTGTTCATATCTCCTGAATAAGGATGGAAGTTCCGCATCAACCAGTATATTTATTTTATTTAAAACTCTGGAAGAAGTTTTCTTATGAATGCACCTCCATGCAGGCAGGCATATAAATAAGCACAGGCACCATAACCAGGCACTTGTATCTTGTATCCGTTGTCGGATGTTTTATGGAATGAGGACGAAGATAATTTGTTTTTATTTTTTCCATTCTTTGCGGATTATGAATGTTTAGCGTGAAATTTGACACGCTTACTTGTGCTCGTGTCAAAAGAGTTTATGTTTAAAAAAAAAACCTTCCTTCGTTGGTTGGTATTTATTTATTTTGGTCTTTTTTATTATAGTATGTATAATTTGTTTTGGTTGGTAAATAGTTAGAGGTAGAGGTAAGCAGATACTTATGTATTTTTTGGAATCCTCTTATGGGATATTAAATTTGAATGAAAATTATGTATCTTGCCTCTGCGATGCTTTGTTTGGAATTGGGACACATTGATGGTTTTGTCTTTCATTTGAACTAATTGGTGTATCAGGAGACCGCATGCATGATAAAAGCTGAAAACGAGATTTTAATCACGAATCACCGCCCATACCGACTCTGGAAATGATGAGATGACAGACAGAAATTGGCGTCATCGGAAATTTTATATTTTTATGAAGGTGACGGCTTTTTCACTAATGGCGAAAGGATATTTCAGAAGCTGTTGCATGTGACTGTGGGATTAGTGAGATTCAGGTTACACGCATATTGATTTTTATGATGACTTGAATATGAACTATCTTAGTCTATGCTTACAAGATCTTCATCGATCAGTTGGAGTAATAAAATTGCAAAAGAAAATCTTTTTTTGGATCATCGAATCCTAAAAGGAACTGAAAGAAATTTATCTGACATTTATTATACTTTTTAGGGTGCACCTCATAAACCACATCAAAAAGTATGGATGTCATGCCAGCTCTTGAATCTCTTCAGGTTGCTCTTCAGCCCTGTTGGGGGGAGGTTTTTTTGGAATTGACTATGTGTCCGATCCCCTTTTTTCACGGTATACGTAACAACCAACCCCCCCCCCCCCCGGACCACTGTTAGCATCACTTCAGAGTCTTTAGCTATAGAAAAATTTTGGGCTTACTCTGCTCACTAGGCATCATCTTTACGATTTTGTTGTCTGCGCTGATTGTACCAATATTTCTCTTCAGTTCTCCTCTTTCGATTTCCCATTCACAGCAATCTAAGAATGTATGGAACACACGTCCGTCTTCTTAGGAGTCTCCATACTGGCAGATATCCGTGTCCGGTGAGTAACTATTACGCGTAGTAATTTACCTCTCTGTGTTTCCGATCGTTTAACTTAGTTACCTACCTGATCAGCCTCGCGCTCCATCTTCCTCTACTTTCCGAGCTCCATCGCTCTTGCCACTTCTGTTTCGTGAGTTCCTTAGCCCCTTCCGTTGCCGTTTCCACACCAACTTCATCTTTTTGTCGTTGAATTAGTCCCTTTCTGATGCTAGAAGGCCAATTGAAGTCATTCCTAAGACAACACGGACAGCTGGTTCTGACACCACGGAGCTCTGCGTCTCTATACAGCTGCCATCTGCCTTCTGTAAGTGCGTCTGCCCAAATCTTGCATGCTGAGATGAGAAAAGAGAAGCATGCGTTGTTGACAGTGGGAGCCTTCGCTTGCTGGCCAGTGGATCACATACGTTCGTCATCACATCAGTCTACTAAATGAAGCAGTCACTTTCTACGCTCGTTCCTAAACGTTTTTTATCTGGTGCCAGAAAGTGAGTCAACTTGTTCTTTATCACTTCCGTGCCGATTTGGAAATCGAGTAGTCAGGATCTTCTTCTGTGTCAAAAGGACTATCTCGGTTTTTTTTCTGTGCCGAGGCTGAGACCGTGCTCAATCCAGAATTTATTTCGTCACATAACCTGGTTTAGCTTCGCTTTCACCTGCATATCCCACCAGAAGGTATTTTCTGGCATTTCGATGCGAAGAATGTTTGTGATATAGTCCTTCATGATCAGAGATAGGCTGATGTTGAAAGTGTTCTCGAGCATGTTCAATATGTCACTTCGCCTGGCTGAATTAAAAGCGTTTCTGAAGTCCAGAGTTGCTAGCAACACGATCTGCCTTGGGTAGTTGCTTCTGAATCTGTACTACCTTTTCTGACAGGTCTCTTCCCTTCTTTACTGTCACAGTAATTCGCAGTCTCCATCTTTTCCAATAGTTTCCCAGGTTTGTAGGGTCCAGCATACACAAAGGTCTGCACACGCTTATGCCGAATCTGTGTCTCCTCTCGCTTTACTGGTCAGCACTAGTCGTTGCGTCTTAAAAACTTCTCAGAAAGACTCCTTTTCCAGGCAGCTGTTGCACATGTTCACTAATAGTTGAGAACATGAGTGAACGATCACCTTTATAGTCTAAGAGCCGGTAGCAAATTTTGTGGGTGAACGCATAACCAAAATATGAGTATGAGGGTTTGTAGGTGCATGCATCTTGGAATTGAATATAAAAGTCTGGCAGGATTTTTTTGGCACCCGTAGTGGGGACGAGAGATTGAAAATAGCGGTTTTCCCATTTGTTGTGTCATGAGTAAGACCAGTTCAATTCATTTATTAAAAATGAGGAATGATGCTCGGTTATTTTTCCTTTGTCCACAAACTTTCTTTTTAACTATCTGATTAATAAAACTCAAGATATGCCCTTTTGAAGCGAACCTTATCCGCCTTATTTTGGAGACTTTTTTTTGTTGATTTTAAATTTTTTTCAAATCTCCAAATTTCTCTCGTTATGGTGTGCCTAAAATGGCTATATCTAGATTATTATCAATTGGATCATTAAAAATAAAATCTTTGGACTTAGGGAAAATGACAGAGCATCAATTCCCATTTTTAAAAAAATGAACTGAAGTGATTGTACCCTTGACACAACAAATGGAAAAATCGCTATTTTCAATCCCTCGTCCCCTCTACGGGCGCCAAAAAAATCCTGCCAGACTTTGATATTCGATATCAAGATGCATGCACCTACAAACCCTCATACTCAAATTTTGGTTATGCGTTCACCCACAAAATTTGCTACCAGCTCTTAGTCTATTAGTACTTCGTACAATATTCAGTCAAGTCCCAGGTGCTCTTCTGTCTTTTGAAGGGTTTCACTTCTAACGACAACTACTCTTCTTCACTAAAGAGTATTATTTTCTCTCGCTGGGCCAAAGTGGTGTCAGCCCAAATGTGGCCATTTTGCTCATTGACATAGGTACATATTAAGTCAAAATGTGCCTCATCGCTCAATTTTTATTTTGTCGAAAACAATGGAATTTCTTCAAGCTTTTCAAGAGCCAAGGTAAATAATTTTTAGATTTTTTGCCGGGCTTATTCTCTCCATAATGATGTCAAAATATAGTGTAAAAAAACCTATCTTTCATTGGCATTTACCGTTTAATTAAAAAGTTCTTTTTAACTGATGTTGCATAAATTTTTATGTGCACACGATTTGGCAATGGACTTTTCGGTGAGTGTTCTTTATGTAAAAATGGCATTTAAACCCTTTTGGTAGGATTTATTCTTCAGATTACTAGAGAATTTTAAGAGCTTAGTTGTGAGGAAAAGGTGGTTTCAGTAAAGTGGAGCCTTTGGAAGGTTTTTTAACAAAAAATAAATTAAATCAAATTTTATCATTTGTTTATATCAATTTTATTTTAATTATATATGTACAAAAAGCAGTTTTTTCTTACATATAATTTATGATTAAAAAGTATCATCATTTAGATTCCAAGTACTTAACTCATAATAAGTACCATATTCTAATATTAATTTCTTCAAAAAATTCCATTTGTTTTTTTTTATATCATACTCATAAAGCTCACCCCCACGTTTATAACCCATTATAATTTTATTTGGCAAAACGGTCGTTTTCATATAAGAGCAAGCAAATGGAACAGGTGCCAATTCACGCCAGGAACCTTTGGCTAAATTATAACTCTTAAAAGTTTTGACTTTTTCCTTCAGAGAACCCGAATAACCACTGATAACGTATAAAAATCCTTTGATTGCAACTAAACCAAATGCACTTAAATCAAATTTCTCAATTTCTTTCGAAGTCCAACTATTTGAAGTGACATTATAAGTTTGTAAAATGCCATCACACAAATCAAGAATGTATAAGATCCCATTTGCGTCGGCGGCTATCTGCATATTATCGGTTGAATGAGGAGGTTCTACTTCTTGCCATTGACGTGTGGACAAATTAAATATCTCAATGGTATTAACATTTTCCTCGAAATTACCCCCGAATACACACAAATGTCCTTTTAATTCTATCATCTTATGGTAAATTCGGGCATTTTTCATTGGAGGCAGATCATACCACTCGGAGGTATGTAGATCTAAGCATTGGACGCTCTTTGAACATATTTTACCTTCGAATCCTCCAGATACAAACAGATTTCCACCTATCACAGTAACTGTTGGGTAAAATTTTTTTTTCCCCCGAATCCTTGTGTCTAGTGCGAGGTCCCATGATTTTGTTCTCGGGTAAAATGTTTGGATGTTTATTGTTCCACATTCAAAGCATTCTATGGCTGCAAGTTTGACCGGCATCTTCTTTGACTTGAAAGTTGTATCCAAGTTTTGCTGATAGTTTGATCGAGTTTCCTGCAAAGAATTAGATGATGAATGTTTGTTCGGCTTGGAGATTCCAAGATCAAGTTTGGAAACTTACCTGATGATTAGTTTCTGCAAATTCCTATTATTTTGGCCTTCAGCTTCAACTGTCTTCTGTGAATGGGAATTGCTCGAATAAATTGTGCGTTGGAATTACGATAGCTTGGGATGGATTGACATGATGTGTGTATCTGTATTCTTATTTATATAAAGAAAAACATAGAATATCACTTGGCATCACTGAAAATTAATTTTCAAGTAATTAAAAGGTAATTTTAAGTACAGGATGATTCGCAAAGGATGCGAAAAACAACTATATAGACTACGCCAACTAGGACCTGTGTAAGCGTAGGATGGGTCAAGACATAAACAAAAAATTATGAAAATGGGAATCTATTTCCCCATTCGGGCAGCAGACGGTGCAATGGGGGAAAAATATTAAAAACCTAAGGAATGAAGTCTTTCATTTTGCTTTTTAGAGTGCAAAAGCTTTAGTACAAAAACTGTTTTTTACTATCCATGTGATCTGATCCGTATAAATCTTTAACACGTACCTACACATAGAAACAATATGGAATCTTTCGCTGTAACTCGGTTATATATCAATAAATCAAAAGTTACTTTTATTTCGGGCAAACAGTTGGCTATTTTATTTTACAAACGGTGAAAGTAGTGAAGATAACAAAAAATATAATAATAAAGGATGGGCCCATTTATTTTTTTGTAGTATGTTTTTTGACAGTGACAGCTCTGATGACCTAAAAACATAATGCACGACTCGTTCGCAAGTACTTGCTCTTTTAGTGTTTTAAAATTATGAAGCTATTTTTAAAAGCATGAAATTCGCTAAATCCAATCCTTTAATCAGGACTGCTATCGTGGATAAAATATCCCAATGAATTCCTCCCATCTAAATTGAAAATGCCAACAATTTTCCAACGTTCCTTGCACGTTCAAATTTGGTCGATCAAAATGGTAGCCCAGTGGCCATGGAAAATTAATTTTCGATGCCAATAAATTCCGAGAAAAACTGGGACCACAGTTTTCGACGATCGGAAACAGTAGTGCGTTGGACTGTCATGCCGAAAGTTCATGCTGGGTTCGATTCCCAGCCGCTGCCATCTAAAAACAGAAATGGTTTTTCCCGTGGTACTGCCTCTTGTGAGGAACTAACAAATCCTTCAAAAGTATACTTGTCATGAATAAAAGCTTCTCATCTAGCCGTTCGGACTCGGGAAAAAATTGTAGGTCCCCTCCATTCCTGCCAACAACACGCACACAGGAATGGTTGAGATCGAGAGTTGTAAGTCACTAGCCCCTGGTTCTCCACGAGCTGTTGCGCCACCAAATTTATTTTTAAATTTTATTTATTTTTTTAAGTGTTAAATAATTTTCATTTAAAGCTAAAATTTTGATATATCTCATTTTCAAAAGAAAAAAAAATATAATAAACGTCTTTGACATGCAATATCTAATTTTAACCATTTCCGTATAGTTGTTAAGTATACATTTTTTAATATTTGGTAGTGGATCGCAGTATACTGCAAAATTTGTACAAAATCTTGGGAACAGTTTTTGAAAAAAAAAGGTTTTCTTTAATTGTATTTACATAATGAATTAATATTTTTTTTAAATCAACAAAATAATATTTTTTTTGAAAATTATGGTATGAAGGTACAAAATACTTTTTTGAAAGTCAAAAAAAAAAAAAAAAATGGTTACTTGGGAGATACCATTAATGACTTTTTCTTAAAAAATAGTTTTCGTTTCAAATGGTAGGCTTAACTAAAAAGTAATTTATTGATTTTTTTTAAAGAAAAGTTGTGTAGCCGTTTTTGAAAAATAAAATTAGATTTTGTAAAATTGCTACAAAACGACAGGTACCGTCATTGTTAGTTCTAAAAAAATGGGAGGACCAATAAACGCTACTAGGTTAAGGTATACTCAATTTAAAGGAAATCAACCCAGCCCTTTGTGCTATAGCTGAACAGTTTTCTTATTATGTAGCATCAATTCAGATTTTTTATAAGGTTCCAGTATTGGCAGTACCTGTTGTACAACTCTGTTGACCGTGACCTGTAGCATGTGTTCCTATCAATACAATGAGTTCTGCGTATGTTAATAGACGAATCTGTCTTTTATTCATATGAAGAAATACGTTGACTAATATGGCCGTTTTCGAAAACGTCATCTGCGTCAAAAATGCATTTGCAGAATTTTCTTTAACGCAAACTGCTAAAGTCACATGTTCGAAAACATCATCTGCGGTGCAGCTGCGCACTAAAAAAAAATCGAGTTGACGATAAAAAAAATGAGAAACCAGAGCGTGATCGTAATTATGAAATGCGTTTGCGAGTAAATTTAATAACGTTCATAAAATTGATTTTGTGCAAGACAGGATGATTGCATATGACAATTGCAATTGCGTCAAAAAGTGACGACCATTTGACGATCAAATTGAATTTGATTTGACGTTTTCGAAAACGGCCTATTTCATAGAACACAAACTTCTTTTCTTAGGAATTTGAGGATTGTATTCACTTTTTTTTTAAAGTGGGCGTGGCAGCAGGCGGAGGCGGAAATTTTGTAGTGAAGATTTCCTGCTCCATCTTTTTTAATACCTTCGTGAAAATTTCATCAAACTCGGAGGAAACGTTTAGATTTTATCAATTTATCATCGCATTTCCATACAACTTGTACCACTGAGCGCTGCGCTTGTTTTTTTTAAAATATGTTTTTATCTTACGATTACGAGAGAAAGAAAAAAGAAAAAAAAAGAGACCAAGATTAAGAATAAGAATAATAATGGCAAAGAAACTAGGAGGTGGCAAAATAAAAATTGGAAAACAGCACCAACAAAATGTAAAAATCTATTCAAATGTCAGTTTATAAAAATTCTTCAAATCTATTCAAGCAATACCCTTTTTGCGGACCTAATGACTAAACAAATAATCAAAAATAATTTAAGTTAAGAAATATAATTACTTACCGTTGAAAATGCTGCTTAAATATTTGTTTTTAATAACTATCACTTCTGGTATAAAAACAGATTTACAAATGAGAAACTAGGAATAGGTGACCGAACCGCATGACAAGAACATTTACTTAAGACTGGATTGGCGGATTGCGTCATCGCGAATTGGTGAGTAGGAAAGTGCGAAAGGCGAGACAGTATAATTCTACTATTGTGGTGTGGAAGTGGACCTTTTGATTTCTGATAGAATGCAAAAAAAAATAAGAGTGCAGTGTTGTTATACAAAAAAAAATATACAAAGTTCGTTATTGGTAGCTATGGTCAGAATTCACAAGCAAATTAATTTTGATAAGATAGCTAGATAGAAGATTCAATAGATAGCTATGCTGCCGTCATGTCATAACGACCTTCTTCCTTATCTCCATTTAAATAGATTGAGATAAATGCATTTTAATGATTTTGCTTTTCTCGCCTTCAAAGTAAATACCTAATGTTGAAAGTTTTTAAGAACGATTTTTTTAAATTATTTTATTTTACCCACGCGCATAAGTTGAAGTAATGTTGGTGATGACTTAGAAAAATTAACTTGCTACTTTAAAGCTTAGTATAGGCACATAAACAACTTGCTTGAAACTTGCAATTAAATTTGCGTTCATGATTTTTAAGCTTTACGCAAAAATAATAAACTTTTTAACGATTCCAAATAAGGTACTAAGTCAATTTCTTAATTTTGGAGCTTGCGCCTTTTTTTTTTAGGACGGCAGCATGATGATTGTATTTTTGAATACTTAGATTTTATAAAACCGTTGCAACTCCAAAAAATTAAACCTTTTTTAATGTTGCCTTAAGAGTCTTCTATAAAATTTAAATCAATCAAAAGACAAGTTAAAAGTTCAAATGAGCTCAACTCCATAATTGCGTTTCTCCCAGGTACGATAGTTGGGCTCATCAGTTAAAAGACTATCGTACCCTTCTAAGTCATCTAACTGATGAGCCCAACTATCGTACCTGGGCGAAACGCAATTATGGAGTTGAGCTCACTTGAACTTTTAACTTGAATTCAATATTCAGTCACTCCACTTAAACAGAAGAATTTCTTTTTCAATTTTCTTCATATTCTATTATCAATCAAAAGACTGCACACTCATTGAATTCACTTTGAGACTGCGATATCAATTTCTACAATCACCATTCATTTGACATTGAAATACATAATTGCAATCATTTTTCCCCCATTCAATTTACAGAATGCAAAGAATTCAAAATGATGCAAAGAATGCAAATTAATGAAAAGAAAGCAAATGTTTTTTTATTTGATTTTTTATTTTGATTGATTGATTGTTTATTTATTATTTCTTTTTAAATTACTATACAACATTTTAAAATTAATACAAATGAGAACAGTGTAAGAAGTAAGTAATATTGAAAAAAAGAATAATTTTACCAAGTGTTCTACATAATACGTTCAATAAACATAGCAAAAAAAGAAATAAAGGAAACATTCTTTAGCCTAGCTAAGCCAGGACTAGTAGCGAATGCTCCATTAATAAATTTAAAATAAAAATAAAAATAAATAAATAAATAAATAAAGTAAATTTAGAGTGAGTGTTGTTGTTAGAGTATTCTACCTTTGAACTTTTAAAATATTTTCGATTTCCGTGTAATCAAGGTTAAAAAGCCATGATTTTATTGCATTAGAAAAGGTCGCAAAACATCTTAAACTTCTGATGGCAGCTGGAAGCTTATTAAAAACTGTGGGAGCAACAAATGAAAAGAAATGCCTGAAATGATTTTTTTTATAAATAGGAGTCTGTACATAATTCCTTGAATTTAATCTTAAGTTGTAATTAGCATTATCACGAATGAAAAGAAAACCACTTCTTAAGAAAAAAAGCCTTAAGACTTTATAGTAGTAAAGGTACCTTAGAGGAAGAATTTTTAACTGTCGAAATAAAACTAAACTACCTGAAAAACGATTTTGTTTGCAAATGATACGTATTAGATGTTTCTGTGCAACTAATATAGAATTAATTTTATTGAAGTATGTACCTCCCCAACATGTAATACCATACTGAATTTTAGAATGGACAATCCCATAATAAATCATAAGAAGCACTTTTTGAGAGCAAAAATTGCTCAAATTATAAAGTTGCCTAGTACAATTTAACAAATATTTTTTTAATGTTTCGGTATGTTCAAGCCAATTCATTCTACTATCCAGATGAATTCCAAGATACTTGAAAGAATGAACAATATCAATTGTGAAGCAGTTCACAGAGCATTTTTCGTTTGAATTATAAGGTCCAGAGGAAGATAATTCATCAATGAATATTTTTTGACAAAGGCAATCTGATGCATGATAGACAAAACTACAATCAGCAATTGCAGAATTACCTTGTAAGTTATAAAACATCAATTTGGTTTTATCACTTAAAATCATTTTATGAACAAAAAACCAACGTCTAAGGATATCAAGATCATAAAATATATCTGAAACTAGGTTGAGGTATGATTTTTCACCGTAAGAGCATGCAATATCATCCGCAAATGCCGTAAGTTTTCCTTTAAAGTGCTGTTTGAAGATCGAGTTGAAAAAAATTAAAAATAATAAAGGTCCAAGGACAGATCCTTGTGGAACTCCCGTGCTTATGTCATTTACGTTACTATAACTTTCATCAATTTTTACTTTTTGTTTTCGTTTATATAAATATGAAGCTAACCAATCATGAATAAAACCACGGAATCCGGCTGCACTTAATTTATCAAGAAGAATCTTATGATCAACGAGGTCAAAAGCCTTTGTCAAATCGATAAAAAGCCCGGCAGTATTGAGATTGTTGTTGATACCTTCATAAATTTCACCACAAAACTTTAAAAGTGCATCTTCGGTTGATTTACCAGCTCGAAAACCGAATTGACTGTCATCAAAAAACTTATTTTTATTCAAAAATTCTAAAATCCTTCTTTTCATAGCTTTTTCGAAAATTTTGGAACAAGCTGGAAGTAAAGATATAGGTCTGTAATTATTCATATCCTTGTGATTTGATTTTTTATGAAGAGGTATAACTTCAGCAATCTTTAAACCATCAGGAAAAACACCTTCAAAAACACTTTTATTAAATATGTATGAGAGAACGTCAACAACATTATAGGCTATATTTTTTAACAAATTATTAGAACAAGAATCGTCGGTTTTTGAATTAGAGTTCTTGAGTGAATTAATGATTCGATGTAATTCATGCGAAGTAATCGGATCAAAAAATATACTTCTGTTAGAATGGTTCTGTTCAATAACTGAACTACTCACGCAACGAATCAAATCAAAATCATAGGAACTATTCACAATGTTATTGGCTATTGAAGTGAAAAAGTTATTGAAACCATTGGCGACAAGAACAGGTTTAGAAAGTAACAACCCATCTTTCTCAATAACAATTTGCTTCCTATCACATTTTTTTCGATTAAGAATGTTATTAATAACATTCCATTCCCCTCTTATATTACCTCTATTTTTATCCAACTCGGCTATGTAGAAATTCTCTTTACAAACTTTAACTTCAATAGAAATTTCTTTACACATTTTTTTACATTTGTCTCTTAATATGGAGTTATTTGGAAATTTTTTACATTTGTGACTTAATTTGTTTTTTACACATATTTTTCGTAAAAGAGAATCTGTAATCCAAGGCTTAAGACGTTTAGATTTACAATTTTGAGCCTTGAACGTACAACAACTTTCTATTAACGATTTTAGCGTAACAATAAAGTTATCATAGGCTGAAGAAGGATCAGTTTCATTATAGACAGTATCCCAATACTCAAATCGAAGTCTAGAGTTTAATAAGACGAAGTCAATTTTTTGTATATATCTATTAGATGAAGCGCACTCATTTGGCTGTTTAACTCCTATGTAGTGAAGACTAGTCATGCAATGGTCTGAGATATGAAAATCTGCAATTGAACTTGAGATACACAATTTGCCAGTACGGCTACTTCTACAAAATATGTGGTCAATACAGGTTCTGGAATTATCTGTAATGCGTGTAGGCTGATCAATGCAACAATCAAGGCCCATAATTGCCAAAAGTTGTACATAGTCTTCAACTAGTTTTGATTTAGAAAGCAAATCAATATTAATATCCCCAAGAAACACCAAGTTTTTCGCTTTTTCAGGTATTAATAAATCTTGTAATTCTCCCAAAAAGACATCTTTACCACTACCATGAAGTCGATAGGCACAAAAAAAATAAAATTTCTCATTATTAAACTCCACAACAACTTTAAGAACGTCCATTGAAGTAAAATTGAATTTAAAAACATCACATGAGTAAACTTTTTTAAAAAAGACGGCAACACCACCAGAAGAGTAAGAATCATTACATGTGGCATGAAAATCATAACCAGGTATACTAAAATTATCAATTTCATCACTAAAAATCCAAATTTCAGAAAGAAATATAAAATCAGGCTTATTAACACAGGAATCAATATGAATCAGCAAAAGATCAAAATTTTTCCGAAGACTTTGTATGTTTTGATGAATAAAATAGAAATGTTTTTGATATACGGAATTGCTATGAAAAACACTTTGCAAAATTTCACAATCAAAATTACACAGAGAATTGTTATAGTCTAGAGAATATAAATTATCAAAAATTTCGAAAGACATTCTAAGTAAGTTTAAGCAAATCTTCTTTACAATTAATAATAATAGGTTTGTCACCTTCTTTTTTCCTCATAAACAATGAAGAATTTCTAAACCACAAATATTTATAGTTTTTAGTTTTTTTAGAGTCCGCAGCAGCTTTCCACAGTTCCCTTGTATATGATGAAAAACTTTCATTTAAATAAATTCTGTTGTTAGCAAATTCATTCCCAAACAGACTACCATTAAGACGATTGGTAAAAGTCTTTCTTTTCCTCATGAGATTTTCTTTTATTTGATGTGAGACAAATTTAACACAAACGATATTACATTTGCTATCATCCGTAACACCATCATTCGTAGGAGACGGCTTATGATTTGAAATGTTAACTTTTTTGACGTAAACTTTGTCAATTTGTTCTTCCGTAATATTAGTTTCAAGCCCAGATGAAAAAAGCTTAAGAGATTGCGATAAAGCATTGGTGTTGTTTATATTCGGAAGGCCAACAATTTCAATAATGTTTTCCCTTTGAGCTTGTTCCAGGATATTAACTCTTTTTTGCATCAAATCGAGTTGGATTTTCAAATCGGTTTTGGATTTCTGAAGTTCTTGAAGAGTAGACAAAACCAGGCTATTTTCTTTTCTCAACTCTAAGAGTTCCTTATAGATAATTGCAAGTGAAACCGTTTGTGTATTATCAATATTCTCTTGTTGAATGTGGTGAGCTGACGATGACCCACGGAGACCAACAGGTGGAGAGATGTTGTTTTTTTCGCCTACTACGATATGTGTGGATACTTCTGCAGCTTGTAGAAGAGGGGATTCTTCATATAGCGATCGACGACGAAGAGTTGTGCATGAATTGCAACGAAATGCTTTACCGCTTTTTTTTGTAGAATTCAATATCCGCTTTAAGAACATTGACGCACTGTGCATGGAAATACAACAAGCACTCATCACACGTTATTTTAAGTTCATTCCTTTCGACTTTTAAGCCACAAACTTTACAATTGCAAGGCATAGTTGTCATATGCCCAAACCAATGGTTCTGTTTTTTGCTAAGTTGTAAATTAATCTACAATCCACAGGAGTTCCACTCAATGTCAATTGTCAGAAAGAGTGTTGTTTGTAGTAGTGTGTATGTGAATCATGAAAAGAGATCCAAAGAGATTTGTTCAGTAGTATACATAAACAGCTTGGCAGAACACTACTAAAAAAGACTCACCCATAAAGGCAAGACAGAAACACAAAATGTTTTTGTCAGTTGAGCCGGCTTGTAGGTTGTAGGCTATCAAGACCAAGGTGTGTGGTCGGATTGTTGTTTGTATCCACAAACCGCGATGTGAGAGCAGATCGTTAACACTCAATTGCAGCTTTGATGTAGGTGTAGCATGTAAAACGAAACAATGCAGATGTGTGTAGCCTCAATTTGCTTCAGAGGCAGAACAAATACTAAAATTTTTCACTCACCACACAGAAAAAAAGAACAAATTTAACGGGAGCAATGAGAAGAGATAGTTGGCAAGATAATCTTCACTCAATGTTGTTAAATGATTAGACTTTTTTGTTAAATTTTAAATTCAATATTTAAAGCCTGAACACACTTTGAAAACACTTTTAGGGTTGATCAATAATTAGCAGTATGTTGGACGATTCAATATAATGAACGATCAGTATTTATAAAAAATAATACAACCGATAAAAAATAAAAAAGTCAGGAGCTAATTTAAACACAGGCTGACTAGGTGGAATCAGAGTTTCCAACTGACTGTATGCAAAGAATGCAAAGATTGAATGAATTCCCAAATGATTGCATTCAATTGAATGCTTTTAAATTAATGGGGGACAAAATAATTGCGATCATTTAAATGTCAAATGAATGGTGATTGCAGAATTTAAAATCGCAGTCTCAAAGTAAATTGAATGAATGCAGTCTTTAGATTTAATTCAAATTTTTAAAAAGATTGCATTCTTTAACAACCTTCAATTCACGCAATAGATAAAGAACTATTTGATCATTTTCGAAAACTTGTGGGATTTTATTGAAAACAGCTGAATAGCTAGAAATGAAATCACTAATTAATGTTGGACGAGAAAATTTTTAGCATTCCATTTTTTTTTTTCAAAAAAGTAAATTTTGTAATTGAATTAAGTATTCCACACTTTGTAAACTTTTCAAGTCCTTTTTTTTTCTTCAGCTATTTTCTAAATAAAAAAATCGCACAGATAGCATCACTGCATCAACGATATTGTGGTTGTATAGAGATAGCGAATTAATGGTGTATGGAGCAGGCTTGCCATATTGTGTCATATATCGCAAAACATGGAATATTTTTTTGGGTGTAAAATTTAATTATTAATTGTTTGTTGTTTTATTGCGATCTTATACTTAAATTGGAGTGCAGTACCTCGTGGCATGATGGTTAGCGCGTAGGACTGTCATGCCGAAGGTGTGGGTTCGATTCCCAGCCGTGCCACCTAAAAACAAAAATGTTTTATCCGAGGTACTGCCTCTTGCGAGGAACTGACAAATCCTCCAAGAGTATACTTGTCATTAAAACGTGCTTCTCATTAACCCGTTCGGACTCGGCAAAAAACTCTTGGTCCCCTCCATTCCTTCCAACAACACGCACACAGGAATGGTTGAGAGTTGTATGTCACTAGGCCCTGGTTCTCCACGAGCTGTTGCGCCACCCAATTTATTTAATTTTACTTAAATTGGAGTCTAAGATAAAAGAGTTATAATTTATCAAGAAAATCATCAAAGAATCAATTGAATTGAATTTATTTTGTGAAATACAAAAAATATACCTAGAACCCAGTGGGTTATTATTTTCCGATCCTATAAGATAATTTTGCGAAATTTCACGATATTTTCCATTGATTTTACGAAATTTTTTGATAATTTCAAACATTTTTACGACATAACATCATACATACATATTTTTTTCTTTTTCATTTTGTTTACGTTTATTAAGTTTCTTTTTCTTGGGATTTTTTTTGTATTTAAAATCTCAACAAATCCTGCGATATTTTGTGGTTGAATTTTTATTTCAGGTAGAGGCAACTCTTAGCAAGATACACGTATGTTATGTGTAGTGTATTTGAATGTAAATTAGGGTGAATTCTAACAATCGAAAAGATTACCCTACCTTTTAGGTAGCTACAGTTTCATGTATCACATTATACCTCCTTTAGCTTCTGAGTTCTGAACCTGATTCCGAATACGACAGCAAACAAAAAAGAAAAACAAGACGTGATGAGACAAGATTTTATCGTTGTTGATAAACCAATAATTTCAAATAATTATAGAAAGTATTAAAGGATATACCTACATACCTACACAATCGTCTCATCACACGATAAATTAAAAAAAATATGCGATGATTTTTTTACCTTGCAAATAATTTACTGAATGATACATAATTTTAAAGAAAAACACTATAAATTGAAACGAACATGATACCTATTTACTACATTGTATATAAAGCTAAGTGTGAAGTCGTTAGGGGTAAGAATCCGAAGTGCGTAAGTAGCTCTGTTCATTGGCGAGTTTCAATAGTTTCAGATCGCTAGATTTAGAGCGAATCTGTTCCACAAGTGACAAATTGTATTTGCACTAAAAATTACTAAATCTGGCGGTCTGAAACTGTTTGAAACTCGCTAGGGGTGGGCTTGTGTGTGCAGATAATTTTTTTGTTTTCAAAAAGAGGAATGAAATTGCACCATTAGAAGACGTTATTGTCCATTCGTTCAATGTAGCCGAGTCAATGTAGAAGACGTGTTTTCATTTTCTGAGCTACATTCAAATTTTAATACAGACCATAGAGTTGACGGTTGTATCTTCTCCTCCATTTGCCCTCCTCGTCCACAATTTTTCTTTCGAAAGAGCCCAGTATCAACTCTGCCATAAAGCAGGACTGGCAGTTTAAGGGTTTTATAGAGCGTGTGAGAAGTTTAGAACTCATTTGTTGCACTAAACCAAAGTAGCACCGATTTGCTAGAATAATTTATCACCGAATCTCCACAAAGATGTCGTTCGCTGGATTAATGTTTTCTCCTAGGTAGATGAACTCCTTAACTACTTCAAACTTGTTGCTATCAACAGTGACGTATTCTCCTAGCCTGTTGACAGGTCTTTCTCTTGTCCTCATTTCCTTGTAGACCACTAACTTTCGGCTGTTCTTCAATTGCCGTGAAAGACTCTATAACGACTTGTGGTTAGTGCCTCTGCACTATTCGCACGAAAGAGATTGAAGAAAACACATGATAGCTAGTAAGCCTCTCTATATTGGGTGGTGGGACTCCGCCTTCATTGACTGGAGTTCTCTTCTTGGTTTATTTCTAGCTCTACCTAATGCCCATTTAGCAGTGGCTGAAAACAGTGCTTCAATACATCTTCTATTCCCTGTGCTTCAATGACTAGGATAACTTCGCTGTTTCGAGGAGCCTGCATTCCAATTTTAAAGCCAGCAGCCAGTTGATTGGCTTTTTTACACAACTTCCGGGTATTGTTTTGATCGCGAGACTCTTCCTGAGCTGGGAGGCTGCATAAGCCCTCTTCTTTCTAGAAAGAATCTTCTTCTTGCTCGATACTCCTCTTTCGCTGCTCTTGTTTTACGATGCAGCATATCTGCGTGTGCGTCTTCTATCACCTTTTTCGGCTGTACGTGACTGCAGGTAGATATGTATGCTTAGGTGACCAACGTCGAATTTCTTCTTTAGGGCTGTTCGTAGTTTCTTTTCATTATTTGGCAATCGAGCTCTAAACCTTACATCTCCTGGATTGGGGTAATGTATGCCTGACACCGGGATATGAGTGCTACCCATGGTATAAAAATACAAGGTATGTTGGATACGAGATGAAGGGTCGCCATATTGTGTTTTGTGTGACGTAATAGCGAGTGTTCACCAACACATAGCTCTAAAAAATAAATTATTTATTGTTTTACTTAAAATTTAACAAAACAACTTCAAATCATGAATAATCTATTGTTTTACTTTGAGTTTTAATAGCAAATAGCTTCAAAACAAACAATTTCTATTTACTTTCCTTGCCATAAATTACAAATAATTGAGATCATTCACTCGCAATGACGTCACGAATCAATATCCTCAACTGTCAAGCATACCTTGTTATTCTTATACCATGAGTGCTACCGTTGCGTTGCCCCGTAAAAGGCTCATCCGCCACCATCTCAAGGATTTCCCAAATTGAATATGTACCTGCATACATATTTCTTGTAATTTAGAGCAAAAATTTAAATTGCTCCGTTTTTCTTCCATCAAACTTAAGGCAATCAACATTTATCCAGGATTATTATATTTCATCATTTCGTTTTATTCTACAATTCTCTCTTCAGTCCTATCTGCAATATTATTTACAAAAGACTCTTACGCCTTTCTTTTCATGATTATTTTGTTTTTTCTTTCTAAGCTCCTTTGATGCTTTTCATGATTTCTTATGGCCTTGATGGTCGCAGAGTTTATAGCCCATCATCATATCTATACAACAGTATAATAAGTTGGTACCTACTCTACTCACCAGCTGCGCTCTAACAGATAAAATATATTTTCTTGTTCACATTTTATTACTCATTCATCAGAATAGTATAAATCATCACTAGCCATGTCTCCAACTACAACAAAGGACTCTTAAAGCGATTTTAGAATTGCAATTTTAAGCCATAAAAAAAGTAAAAAAAAAAAAATGAGCTCATTGTGGAAAAGTCCTTTGCGCCTTTCAGATGGATGTAGCTGCTGATGTTTATATAGCCATGAAGATTTTCGCATTGGCGCAAATGACACTTAAAGTAAACTATGTCTGTATGTATAGACATGCAGAAGAAAATTTGAACTCAAAATTAATGGCATCACTGGGTCGCATGCTATTGTTCTTATAAAAAAAGATACACGACTGGGTCGCACATATTTGCTCATATGTTCCAGATGGTGATAAATTAAAATAAAATGTTTTACTGGATCGCACGTATGTGCGATCAATCACAATAATCCATTGATTTTTTGTTTATCAAAATCGTTACGGCGTTTCTGAGATTAATAAGCTTTTCCTTAAGGGTTGTATGGTACCGTTATTTTGGAACTTAAATAAATAAAATTAATATCCCCTCTAGGGAGTTACCAAAATACCTTAAGTTCAAAATTTGAAGAAAATGGTAGGCCTGGAGGCCGAGGTACATAAAGACAGACTAAATACATTTTTTTTTATTAATTAAACATTTTCAATTTGCGTTTTTCTTTTTTGGCTCTGAGCAGGTGCTGAGCGATCAGAGCAGATTATGATCAGATTCCTCAGATTTAATTATGAAACACACTTGAGCAGTGAACTGTCATTTCATAGGTGTTTTTGGTAAATTTCGTGAAATTTCTTGCAATTTGTTTACAATTGACGGGCGGCTGTCCAGGGACTGTCCAGAGAATCCATTTTAAATTATGTATCACTAAAAAAAATAATTGAAGTTGGCTTCGCTCAGGGTTTCGCTCGATTTGCTCGGTCAATAAATCCTGAGCTAATTGAGCAAGCTCGGATCTAGCTCCGATGGAAAAAAGAAACACACTTTTTATGCTCTGAATATGTCTGAGCTAAAAAAGAAACATAGAATTTTTGTTTGACAGTTTCGTGATTTAACTCAGAGTTAAAAAAGAAAAACGCCAAATGATTTCCCTTTTTTCCAACCAAATTTTTCACACATTTTCTCTTTTTGATTCAACCTTTTCGACATTTTAGAGTCAGCAATACTGATACATACCTACAAGCTACAATATTTTATACCAGAATCTTAAACAATTTTTTTTCTAATTCAAGGCGAATAAAAACACAGAATAAAAATGTGCCTAGCAGGTCTTATTGGAATAATGTACCTATGTAGAGTCGATTCTCAGCTTGTTTTTTCTTTTGTTGTGTGATGTATATGGTTGAAATTGTTATTTATTTTGCGAAATTATTTGTGCTCCTTAAAAAGAAAAACCATCCCTTCCTTCGATTTCATTTGAGTTGAATCTTTCGATCTGGCATCGTCGTGTACCTGGATCAAAATTTCGATTCGATTTGAATTCGATCTTTGAATCCGCTCATAATAGACATGGTAATTCCAATTGGCAAAGGCAAATCTATTGAAATTAAAGTGAATGTAGAAGCGAAAGATTTCAGATATCAGAATACCTTTGACATTGAAAGAGGACGGTCATGTTGGAGCGTATGAAATTTTCCAAAGAATTACAACAATTACTGCACGTTAATCAGTCGGTTGGATAAGTAGGTATCTCCTACAGTGGCAGATTTCTAACTTTAGTGTCGTGGTGATAGTATACACAGGCACCACTGTTTTGAAAAAGAATCGCCCATTAACCCTGTACTGACAATTTTTGATGGACAGAGTAGGTATAGATTATGTGGTTTGAGAAAAGATTTTTTTTTATTTGCACTCGATAAGTATCTTTCTTCTCTTCGCATCTCACCTGCTGTTTAAGATGGACAAAAGATAGGTATCTAAGCGACAGTGAGAGTTTAGCTTTATGACGGTTATCAGCGTTGCCATAATGTCATTATAAATGCTAAATCTAGCATTATACAGGAGTGAAAAGCATTTTGAAATTTTGAAATTATGCCAAATGCTTTTTTGGCATTATCTGTCTTTGTTTGGCATTTTTGAATGCTAGATTTGATTTAAAAAAATATTCAATTATGTATAATCTAGTGCCAAATTGTTATTATTATTGTTAAAATTTTGATCTTATGAATTTCAAATGTGATCATCTGACGGCTGATTGAATTAGACTTCAGCCAATGATGGACTTCCTTGGGCCACTGAAGTCGTAGGTAAAGCAGTTAATTTCACCAGTAAGTAATTTTGTTTTATAAATTAATGTAATATTAGTTGATTTATGAAATAAATTCAGGGGCTGAATGAAAAATTGGTTATTTAACAAACAGTTTATTTCCGTATGAATGACTATTCACTGGCCCGACGAAGTGCATCATTGGTTGAATTCAAATATATACGTGGGGATTCGGTTCAGTGTAAACAAAGATGTTTCAAATATCATGCAGTAAAAAGTACCTAGCCAAAGCTACTAATATTCGAATCAATTATATTTTTTTTGTTATATTAAGAGCCATTTTTTTCACTATTGCTCAACTTGAGGCAAACTCTCAAGTTGAGTAACTTGGGAGTTGACCTCAACTTGAGAGTTGAAACGCAAGTTGAAATTCTTTTTTATTCACTAATTTTTTTCTCAACTCCCGAGTTGAAAATCTAAAGTTGGCCAACTTACGATTTAAAAAAAATCCCTGGGATATTTCTAAAACTAATTCATGAACTGTCATTTTAATAATTTAATGTCGAATTCCTTACAACAATTTCAAATCGATTTTTTTTGTTGGTTGTAAGGAACACACAAAAAATCAAATTTTTCGTGTGGGATTGTGTGTGTGTCATTTGACAGTAGCTTTGAGGCAAAAAAGTAAACAAACTATGCGCATACAAATTTGTTACAAATATTCCAAAGTGCATTCAGTTTTTCGCGTCATTTTGTTAGATTAAAAACATATACATTTCCAGGAAAAGTTGCAAAAATAAACAGAAAATAGTTATGTGGCCATTAAAGTAAAAAAAACAACCCAAATTCATCCAAGAAACACATCATTCGAGAAACACATCGGCGAGCGCGCGATTTATATCTTTAATTGACTTTGGGCACTTTGAATCGAAGTTAGTTGATATTTTTATAACTTCTAACTGACCATTCACTATTTTTGATGAATTAAAATTAGTTTTAATTATTTATTTGCTTTTAATCTATTTAAATGACCGACGAACACTTTAGAACATTTGTTAAACCCGCCGCAAAGTACTTTCAACTCCAGAGAAATGTCAAATCTTGTTAGTGTGTGTGAAATCGATTTGAAATCTTGCTGAAAATGCAAGATTTGTTTTGACAGAATAAAATCGATTTTGTTTAGAAAAAAATCGATTCTGTTTAGAAAAAAATCGATTATTTGGTTGTAAGGAATTCGACATAATTTAAAGCAATTTGATAAAAAAAAAACAGTTTTTTAAGTTTCGTGTTATTTTGTGTGAAATTGGTTCATTTGAAGCCATTCGGTCAATCAAACTAATTTTTTTTCCAAGTTTTGTGTGAGATTTGTTTGTGTAAGCATATCAACAAAATGCCTGAAAAAATCAAAAGATGCCAAACAAAAGAAATCCTTGTTAAGGATGTTGGCACGTTTCTTAATATTTTTGTATCACGTCTTGGGTATTTGTATGTACATACAAATCATCGCCACTCCACAAACACCCAAAAAATCAGATGTGGAATTCCCCAAATCGCTACATGAAGAGGAAGACGAAACTATAACCTTCTGCCCATTGGCCGACAATAATAGTAATAAATACTTCAGAACATTCGTTTTTATATGTTTCTGTATTTTGATAATTGCATGAATTTAAAAAAACAATATTTCTATGTCAACTCTGAAGTTTAATATGCCAACTTCTACTTTTTTCGGGAGTTGAGAAAATCTGAAGTTGATCAACTCTAGAGTTGAAAATCGGAAGTTGAAAACGTCAACTTTGAATGAATAAAAACAAATTCACAAGTTGAAATTAAAAATCCTCAAGTTATGCTCAACTTTGACTGAAAAAAATCGCCCTAAGAGTATTTCTGAAAAATTAAACTTTGATATTTTGTGCACAATGTATTTTTAAATGGATTTTGAAATCTAGCATTCTGTTTTTAGGGCTTCCATACGATTTAGCATTATAAAATTTGAAATCTAGCATAATGAAATTTGAGATTATGGTACACTGACGGTTATAATGATGAAAGAGAAGAATTGAGAAGAATTACACACTTCAAGCAAGAATAAAAAGTAAGGCTTGCAAGAAAAGGACTCTATTTATAAGTCATTCATTATATTCAAAAACAGACACTTACATGCTGGCTCCACCTGCCATGAACGATGCCAAGACTATGAACATGTCTAATAAAAATCCAATGGAGCCTGAAAAATCCATGTCTTGTCGACATGTCGAAGAAAACCAATTTTTGAACAAGACATGAACGCTGTTCAAAGCTTGCCATGAGATTTGACGTTTCTCGTGAGTTTTTTTCTGGTTTTCCTTGTATCTAGAGGTAGCTGGATATAAAAAAAGGTCTTCCTACTGTTATCTGGAGTCTAAAGGGTGTGTATTATTGCAAAAAATAGAAGTAGTGGTGAGAGGGAAATGAAACGACATGACATGAATTGCCCAGCGAGAAAAAATCAGCTGATTGTTGATTGGATTGTGTTTGCGATGTTGGGCATCTGTATGCCCTGTGGAGTCGGGGTGTTATGTCTTATAGATCGAGAGCCCACAACAGATTTTGGATGTGATGGGGAAGAAGTTTAGGCGTTGAATGCAACTTTAAGGGTAATCGGGTTCGGTTTTCACCCCTCCCGAGATAAGCTCCTCGGATCCCATATCACGGAATCAGAGATCATTTTAGTGTATAATTCTCCCTGCCAGACTGTTTAAGAAAATCGTTTATCCCTTACAATTTTGAATTTTTGGAACGGTCTGGTAGGGCGAACTATACACTCAAATGATCTAGAGCCCCGCCGGCGTTCGACTGCAAGACTTAATTTTTTGAATAGCCTTTAATGAAGCTATAGACGCCGCTATACTTCTTTTTTTGCTATCACTCACACCCAAAATCTGCTGTGGGCTCTCGGTCTATGAAGCTTTAGACGCATATACCTACTTCTTTTTTTGCTAGGAATCACACCCAAATCCCAAAATCTGTGGGCGGCGGGTTCTTATCCTATTATTGTTATGAAATCTTTATGACTAAATGACTTATACTATAAACTTAAAGATTTTATGATTCAGCTTTAACTTTTATACTGCCGATTTGTTTTTGTTATTCGTATTAAATAGTACTGTCCTGCGGATAGTTTTTTTTTTTGTTTTAAACACGGTAAATATTTTATTCTATCAAACCAATTCGGATCGATAATAAAGTACAAAAACTTACCTTTAAATTATATTTTGTTCGTGTGTTTTCCTTTTTAATTTAATACTAATTTTACACAAATATTCACTTTTTTACGAATTCCGCGAAGAAGATTGCCGTAGGATAGGTTAGGTAGTATTTCTGTTTTGAAGTTTGAACACTCACAAATTAAATTGGTTGAACGGTTGAACCCACAGTACAATATGTGTACTGTGGGTTGAACCTCTGTCATAAATATAACACAAACACAAAAGCACTTAATCGCACTGCAACGCCAATCGCCGGAGTCAGGAGTGTGGTATACATTTAGGTGTGTTTGCTTACATGATTTTTTTTGTTGCAAATTTTCACAATTTAGGTGTGTTCCTTACACCCCGACTCCACAGGGCATTCAGATGCCCAACATCGCAACCACAATCCAATCAACAAACAGCAGATTTTTTTATTTTTCAATTCATGTCATGTCGTTTCATTTCCCTCTCACCACTACTTCTATTTTTTGCAATAATAAACGGCCTTTAGACTCCAGATAAAAGTAGAAAGACCTTTTTAAATATCCAGCTACCTCTAGATACAAGGAAAACCAGAAAAAAACTCACACACACGTGAAACGACAAATCTCATGGCAGGCTTTGAACAGCGTTCATGTCTTGTTCAAAAGTTTGTTTTCTTCGACATGTCGTCGACAAGACATGGATTTTTCAGGCTCCATTGGATTTTTATTAAACATGTTCATAGTCTTGACATCGTTCATGGCAGGTGGAGCCAGCATGTTAAGAGCCCTACACACGATCAATGTTTATTGTCAATATTCAGTGAAAAAGTAATTTTTCGCTGAGTATTGATCGTTCGTATGCTCTTCAATGCCATTGTCAATGAACATTGACAACATTGATGAGAACCAAAATCGATTTGGTTTTCTTCAATGTAAATGTCATTTGTAGGCCATACTGATGTTTAAGTTGTGTAGTCGGTAGGAAAAATGAAACAAAACAAAAAAGAAAATGTGGATTTTCGGCTTAATTCTCGCGAATTTCAAAAGGAATTTTTATTTAGCAACAACTTCTTTACTACCCAATTTTTGTCTTCCTTTTTTTAATTGCTGATACGCCCACAATGTCAATTTTCATTGATACGTGTGGTGGCAATTATTCATCAATAATTTTTGACAGAAAGTGCCTTCAATAATTATTGTCAATGAACATTGATCGTGTGTAGGGCCCTTTAAATTCTTCGCGCTATTTCGGACTAAGGGCGGTATTCACCGAACGTTCATAACTTAAAAGCTTCATAAACCTTACTCATCAAGCAATAATAGTGAATATTTGTGAGTACTCATAAAGCTTTGAGTGGTCCCGACCGACAAAAAAAATCGATCGATAATACAAATCCCCTTCTATCAAACGAGTTCGTTTCGGATCGGCAAACGTAGTAAACAATGTGTGAACGAAATACCTAGCGAAACCAAAAAGCAATAAAAGAAAATTTCCCTATATAAAACAAACTGAAACATTCAATTATATTCACCTTGAGACTTAGGGGCCAGTTGTACAATCGTGGTTTAAATATTGATCAGTGGTTCAGCAATTTTAATCACCGGTTTTTGCAAGTTAAATGAGGTTCAACGATGGTTCAAGGTTCAAGTATGTTAAAATAGCTAATTACAAGCTTGAACCTAATTTAACTCGCTGAAATCGATGATTTGAAATTGCTGAAACACGGATCGAAATTTGAGCGCTCGGGAGTGCATCTCACTTCCGTAACCAAAGTTGAACGAAACTTGACGAAACCTTCCACTCCGCAATTATAGCCGCGTCATATGCTTTCTGTTTATTCGCTCGTTTTCTTCCGACCACTTAAGTGCCCCTCCGAGCATTATAGTTCTAGCTAAGGCGCGATTCACACAGAAGTGGCTTATGGTGCTGGTGTGGTTCTGCTCTGTTACGGGCGTGGTGTGGTTGTGGTGAGCTTTGTTCGCACAGAAGTAACAGGGAATGGTTATTTGACAGAAAAGCAAAAAATACATACACAAACACAGGAACACTTCACCAGAAAATGGCTTCTACACAGAATTAAAATAAATAAAATATAAAAAAAAAACTTTACTTTTTGCCATGCACGCTCCTGTTGCAGTAAGGCCTGGCGCCCATTAGGCAACTTTTAGTTGCTCGCCCCAGCAACTTTTTGTTGCTCCCGATCCAATTACATTGGGTAATATGGAAGAGCGCCCACTAGGCAACTAAGTTGCCGGCAACTTTATGTTGCTCGAAGTTGCTCGCGGAACTTTTTGCCGGCAACTTTAAGTTGCTTGCCTCCGCCCACTGAGCAACTTTGTTGCCAGCAACTTTATCTGTCAAAAATGGCAGTGTTCAAAGATTAAATCTTTCATGTTGATTTTCAGATTTCTGAATTTTCTTATCCTCTGATTGGCCAGCTGTCAGATGTTATATATCTTTTTATGGAAGCTGGCCAGTAACAATCCATAACTCTGACTGAAATTGTATGCATAGATAACATACCAAAATGGCTTCCTAAAAGAATGAGACAAAGCCGTTTTTACATGCGCAAAATGAAACAACAAGCTGTCTACAAAAAGACTTAATTAAAATAAATGAAATTCAAAGTTAACGGCCTCCTTGTAAAGTTTTTTTTTGGGCTAAATTCGTAGAAATTCGTAGTTTTCGGAGGTACGCGAACAGACATAATTTTTTTATTTTTTTTTTTTAGTATTTTAGATGTGGACACTATCCTGTTCTCAATTTATTAAGCAGTAAAAGTTTTATGATGCAAGGATCTCCTTATATAAATAATAAATTAATGTTTAAATAAATATCTTAAAATCACAAGTTAATACATTTCAACTCGTTTATTTTGCTATTTATTGACGTTGAATTGGAAATCAGGCACTAAAAAAAAAGGACAATGGTGGCAAAAGTCAACATACAAAAAAAAACACAAATGTCAAATTCAAAAAATTTTCTCGGAAGTTGCCTAGTGGGCGATGGCCAGCAACTTTAGTTGCTTGGAATTGCCAGCCACTCTGAGCAACTAAAAGTTGTTATTATGTGTCTCAATAGTGCCAAGAAAAGAGGCAACAGATGCATGACGAATAAACAAACATAAGGCAAAAAGAGACGGGTATATAACTAAGATCCTGTCCGGTTTATTTATAATGATCTGGGGGGCTATTCCGGTTCTATGATAAACGCGATGAAAAGTTTTTTCAGTGATAAATCTCAATTTCCGATTCTGGTTCAGTGAAAACGTGAAAACGTCTGTCAAACTTTTATCATATGAAAAGATATTTATCATCGAGAAATTTTGCCTGATAAAGCCTAATGATAAATTGAGAATAACCAGAAACATGAATAAAATTTAAATAATGCACTTCTTTATTGATTTTCTTTGTTGTAAATAATTTGGATTTAGATCACTACACGTAAGTATTTTTGAATTGTTGTGGACACACGTATAAAAGTTTTTATTGATTGACTCATTCATTCCAAGCGAGCAAGTAAAAACCAAGATCTTTTTGTCTTATTTGGCAGATTGAATGTTCATTGGGAGGACGAATGTAGGAATTTTTTATCAAGAAATAAGTTCATATTGGTGTAAGCTCCCACAGATTAGTTTCTTCGCAATATTTGTAGGTTTTCTTAAATAAAAAAAAAGAATTATTGCAAAAATATAGTGTTTTTAAGAGATACTTTTACAAACCAGTATCTGGCTTTTCTTTTTTTCATAGTAGGTAGTAAGGAAACACGGACAAAACATAGGTACGACACTTCAAACTTTATTAAATGTACCGATTTCAAAATGATTATTTAATAAATTGACTTAATTTATTCAATTTCACTGGAAATAATCTTAACAAACCACCAAATCATTCGTAAATATCGAAAAAAACTTCTGTGAAATAATTTTTGTTTTCATTCAGCACACATTCAGCACAAAATCAGCTGATTTTTTCACTGGTATAACCAGAATCAACATTTTGGGAAAAATGATATGATAAAATGAAAAAGGTCTATGAAAACTCTCGTGATAAGAAACTTATCATTTCATTTTATCATAGAACCCGAATAGGGGCCCAGATCCGGATCAGATCATGAGAATAATAAAATGCGGCTATTTTCTCATTAGAGGGGTTCACATGGGCCAACATGCTGTCCAACATTGCTTGACAACCATCGATGTTTGATCATTAAAACGACAAACCAACCATGTTGTCCAACTTTGTTGTATGGTTTTCAAAATATGTTGAAAACTGTTCCGATTCCATCCAGCAATGTTGTCCAACCATGTTGTTCCATGTGAACCCCCCAATTTACTAAACTTGAACTCTCATCATGCTGTAATGAAATTTCACAGTCTAAACAGGGTCCTAGTGTGTACCAAGCTTAAAGCGTGGTACACATTATCAAACCTGAGTGTCAGCCATGTTGGATATCAAACCGAACTGACAATGTGTACACGCTGAATGATGGTTTGACACTCAGAACTGCCTGCTCACAAAATTTTTTGATACTGCGTGACAACCCTCGGTTTGTTGGGTGGTTGCTCGATGATGTGTACACAATTTCATTCTTGAGCCGTCATTCACGGAACAAAACAAGAATTTTTATTGCGAATCAGTGGAAAAAGTGCAAACAAAATAAGAAAAAGCTCGTGTGTGTCATATAAAAAAGGAATCAACACGATTCGTGGCGCAAATAGCCTCAAAATAAAAAGAAACAATTTTCTGAGAGTAGTGGAATTTCTTTGCCTGACGCCCAACATAACTGATAACCCAGCGGCTCTATTAGCAATATTTGAGGCAATAAATTGCCTCACTCATTGCTATTGCCTTAAATAATGCAAATGGAGACGCTTTGTCAATGGCAATGGCAATATTGCCTAGAAGATGAGAGGCAATTATTGATTTCCATCTTCAAGGCAATAAATTGAGGAAAAATGGGATTCCCCGTAACTGTGAATGGCTTCTTTATTGATTTTTTCAATTAAATCGTAGAATATGAGAACGCACATGACAAAATATAGTGAATTAAAACTAAATTTTATTAAAAACAGGGGATTTGAACAGCATTTGCCGTCAAATATTTCTATACACACATTTTATAATTGAAATTGCCTGGCAATGAAAATGCCCACCCAAGCAATAAATTGCCATTCCTATTCCAATTGCAATTGCCTCAAAAATAGCCAATGGAGCCACAGCGTAAGTGTGTACGCGAAACTTTTCACGCAGGTTTGATATCCAACACGCGTGACACTCAGGTTTGATAATGTGTACCGCGCTTAACGCACTCCCGACTCTAGGCGTTTTCCTTTGGAGGTGGCGAAGTACTTGCAAGTACTTTGCCAGCTTTTTTCAATGGAACACCTCAAACTGCTTTCCCATGTAAAATGTATCTACTCGCACATGAGAGCATGTGCAGTTGGTAGTACTAGATTATGGTTTTCATCTACTCACAAGTACTTTGCCACCTCCAAAGGAAAACGGCTTCTGGCGATAAGCGTTGCAGTGCGATCAATTGCATTTGTGTTTGTGTGCTAAATTTATGACATGTTCAATCAACGGTTCAACGTTCAACCAATTTAATTTTTGTTCCGCATAATATCCTCCCTCGCACAATTATTTTTATTTGTTATTTTTGTTTCTTTGTAAAATTCGTAGTTAATTGTAAAAAATAAAAAAGTAAGCGATACGGAAGAAAAAACAAACAATTAAAGGTAATTTTTTGTACTTATCTACATTATCGATTCGATTTGGTTTGATAAAATTATATTTGGTACCTAATAAGAAAGAATACCTATGTACATATGTATATTTTTGAAACCCAAAACATGTCTTTATAAAATGTCCTGTTAAGGTATGTAGATAAAATGAAAGTAAGAAGACCTATAACATCTTCAAGTTTACCTATAGTTCGTCATTTTTATTAAAAAGGTTTCATAATAAAGGATAAGAGCCCACAGCCCAGATTTTGGGTGCGATTTATAGCAAAAAAAAAAGAGCAAAGCGTCGAAAGCTTTAGTAAAGGCTATTCATAAAATCAAAGTCTTATAGTGGACAACTGGGACTGATTGAAGAGTGCATCGAAAAAGAATATGAATGCAACTTCGAGTGTAATCGTGTTAGCCGAAATTGGTTGTCAACCCTCCCTTGATAAGCTCCTCGGCTCCTATAACACGGAATTTGAGATCATTTGAGTGTTTAATTTGCCCTGATACACTAAAAACTGTTTTTCACTTTGAATTTTTTAAACGGTCTGACAGGGCAACTATAAACTCAAATGATCTCGGATTCCGTGATATGTGAACCGAGGAGCTTGTCTAGGGAGGTGTAAAATGTAAAAACCAATTTCGGCTAACGATTGCCCTCGAAGTTGCATTCACATTTTTTTCGATCCACTGTTTAATCACTAAAGCCCCGGTTGTGGACTGCGAGACTGGCCTTTACTGAAGCTTTCGATGCCTATACTCCTTTGTTTACTATCACTCAGATCCAAAATCTGCCGTGGGTTCTCGATCAAGACATAAGAGTCTGTTTTGAATATACTAACTAAATAGCTACCTATTCTTCCAAGCCTTTCTTTTTATTCATGCTTTAAATGTGTAATTCTTCTCATTTTATTTCTTTCATAATTATTACCGTCATAAAGCTAAACTCTCACTCTCGTTTAGTTTCTTTTGTTTGTCCATCTTAAACAAAAAACCCCCTGCAGGTATAGACTCTCAGCAGGTGAGATGTGAAGAAAAGAAAGATACTTATCAATTCAAAAGATTTATGGGGCCTTCTTCTCGAAACAAAAAAAAAACACCCAACAACAAATAGTAACATAAAACGGCAAACGACAAACAAAAAAATGTGTTTTCATAGGACAACACTTACGTATATGCTGCAGGAAAAGGCAAGGCGCATATTCAAACCAGACCCGCCTTATGGCCAAAATTGATTATAATTTCACACTAATCACAACCTGCAGATCTTGTCGCATTAATTATTGACAATGAAATGACATGTGGCATGGAGTGTGGTGTAGTTTTGTTTTGCTTAATGTTTTGGTGGTTGCTTGCAGTGGCACATACGACCTACCACTTTACCATTCCACCAGAATAATGTTTATCTTAAAATATTTAACAGTGACATGGTGCATGTCGCAGCGAAACACCACGGGGACAAAAACAAGGAAATTAGGAAACAAGATGCATGGCAGCAGCATGGGAAAGGGATTTTAGTAGGTAGGTAGGTATGTAGTAGGTATAGCCTGCCTGTGTCTGCCTAATTGGGGAAAAATGAAAATTTGTCTGTAGGTATCTACACTTTTTCCTTAAATTTAAATTTTGTTGCCAATAACTTTGTGCCTCCACGGTGGCTTAAAGGATCTATGTGTGAAAAATGGGTGGATGTACAAAAATTGCCAAATCTACCAATTCGCAATTCAGATTCTCAACTTATCTAAGGACAAATGGCGTTAAATTAATAAATTACATTTTAAAATCAATATAACAAATTGAAGCTGATGAATAATTCAAGTTCGAAAAAAAAAGAAATAAAAATGTTAAAAAATCTCAAGAGAAGCTCGTTTATTTTCAACACGCAAATCCTTGCTGCCATTTCTATACCACAACTGGTATTATCTCTTCTATATCACAAAACACAAATTTTGGGATGAGTTTTCTCATCCTATGAGGTGACACAATGCAAATTTGCTTTCTCGGCATTCTATCCTGTCTCGTCCGTCCATTATCCTAAGTTATATTCAATTATTTTATACTCATCGCTTTTACAATTTCTTTTCTTTTTTTTTCTCTGTTTGGCAATTTTCTTATATTTTATTCCGGTGTCGGATGAAAAATGGTGGTCGTTTAATTAGCCATCAACTGAGCAACCATCAGCGTGGTTCTTTGTCTTTTCGTCTTCTGTTTTAAATTAATAATGAAGTAGCTATCTAAAGGTGAATACTAAAAGGGTGTTTCCGATTTTGTATTTTTATTTTTCTTAATAAGAGTTAAGTGAAGTTAATTTTATTTATGAATATCAACAATAATGGTAGAAAACTGACCCTGTGTCTTTTCAGCCTTAGTTTTACTTTTTATCATTTGCCTCATATGAGCACTTTTCAGGTTGCACTTTCCGCTAAATGTACCTAAAATAAAAGCAACTTCTATAAATGGGGTATCTAATGAAAGTTAAGACTGTCCTTTACACGATACCAATAGTCGGACAGACTTTTTTTTGCCTCTTGCGACGAGTTCGAACATTTTTATAAGAAAAATGAAATAACTAGGAAAGCGGCCTTGCACAAAATCCCTAAATTTACAAAGTGGTAGGACTCGTGGCAACAGTCAAAGATAGTCGTTCCGGACATTGGTATCTTGCAGAGGACAGTCTTAGCTTTCATTTGATACACTATTTATAGAAGCTGCTTTTATTATAGGTGCATTTAGCAGAAAATGCAACCTGAAAAGTGCATTTTCTAATCATTTTGTAAATTTTTGGACTAAAACTGTCGGTTGGCATCAAATTTTTGCGTGGCTGTGATGAGATGGTAATCTTAAGGTGGGCCCCCAGACTATAACATATTATACCAAAATAATGGTTCCCAGAAGAACGTCTCCGTACGAGCGAGAATTTTTTGGAAATAATATAACATCATACTTCAGACGTCCTCCATTAATATAATTGGACTCCAAATAAGCAAAAAATCTGTTTAAGGTGTGATGGTTCATCGGTGATGGTTTGGAGATTTTCACCTGTTTCAGCTCATCTGGAGTTAAGATTCAATGGGAAAGTGAGAGTTGAAATGTATAAAGATATTCTGGAAAATGATTTGAACAGGGTTTATTCACTAACAGCCTTATTCATAAACGCATCATAGCTTGTGCATAGTGCTATGTACTCGTTATAATGCGTCTGAACGCAAAAACCTTATTCATAAAACTTATGCAACGTTACATAGACTCATTATAAGCTAAACGCGTTTGGAGGTTGAATAGTGGCAACATAAGGATATTTTAGTATCATATGTCACTAACACACACAAAAGTGAAATATTTAGATATATGCCCACATACATATCTATACCTATTCTTCCCGATAAAAACTTTGAGCGAATAATGAAATAAAACAACAAAACAGATTATTTTCTCAAAAAATTAAATTTTCTTTTATTTATGCACATAAATGCGTATCTAATATAAACAATAACACAACGAAAACTGAATTATAATACAAAAACAAAAATAAAGAAACTAAAAACAATCCAACCGGTGGCGGCAGCGCAGCAGGAAAAATGGGGGTTGTTCTTTTTTTATAAAAATTCACTAAGAATAAATGGAATATCAAATAATTGGTATGAGTTTTTATCGAAACTCTTATTTATTTTTGCTAAAAATGAGTAGCGACACAAGAACTTCAAAATTATAACTATAAATACAGAAATTGAAAAGACCGAACTGGAAGCATTTTGATTTTATTGATTTTTCACAAACAGCTGATGTTTGTTTATGTGATGTGGAAGTAAAACGTAATAGATTTCCTCTTTTTGGTACCTTATTTGACACAAGCGTTGCATAACTAAAATGGATGGGGAAATTTTTTATGAATAAGGATTTATGTAACGTTACATAGTGGCTACATAAATCCTTATGCAGTGCATAACTATTCATCTGTTTAGCGCATTCTAATGAATAAGGCTGTAAAGGTATAACGTATTCCAAAATTCAGTAAATTCAATGTAAATGCTCTTGATTACAGATGGCTTAATTAAATGTACTCTTGGGCTAGTGCCATGTAAACAAATATTTCCTAAAACTATTGTTTAACAAAGAAAATTGTATTTTGAATTCCTATGCTTCATCCAACAAAAATAGGCAGTGTAGGCAAGATAGGGCGTTTGCCTCGCATTCTGCCTACAGTAGATTGCATAAATCTGTCCTTCATTAAAGCTCTCACAGTGTTGTCGTAGTGTTTATTTTACATGAGCACAAATATGAAAGAATAGTATGTAGGGTTACCGCCCTTTTTTTTTAGAAATTTTCATTTAATTGATTTATTTCATTTCATTTTTGCCATTTCAAACTACTTACATAAAGCACAACATACACGACTTAAAAATACAAATTGCACAAAACCCTAAACAAAACATACCTCTTCACAAATACACGAGTTAGGAATACAAATTGCACAAAACTTAAAAAATACACCTTTTACAATTTACATACAAATACTTTATACTTCATCTCGCGATGCGAAAATCTATGCAAATAATGTTCTCCTTCAAAGAAAACGGGGTGCCAGCACGTAACTTGATACAATTGAGTTTTAACGATACAATCGAGCATTCGCAGCACCTATTTTGGTTCAATCGAGTGTCCTCGATTGTATCGTCACAGTTGGTAGCACACAAACTCGAAGTTGACGTTTGAAACAAAAGTTTTCACTCGACAGAAAATAGTTGTCGTCGGCAGTGCTTTTTTATGAAAAGCACGGAAAAGCAAAATAAAACATATGTCAATAAATAAAAAAACAGAGGGAGATTTTAACTTTTTATAAGTTGTTACCAAGATTTAGCCAGGGGAATACTTATAACTGTCCAAGTGAGGAAAAACATCAATTTGCTGTGGGAAAAATTGGCTAACTCCTTGAACACAGAGGGTCCACCAAAAGCATCTACAAAATACGAAAAAGGAAGGTTGTTGTTAAAAACAAGGAAATACACATAAGGGCACGGCTAAAAACAATCGACAATAACTTGTAGGAAAAAATTAATCGAGTGCGCCGGCTTATAGGCAGTAGGCTTTAGGCTACCTAGTTAATGGAGCCCCCACAGCGAAATCCTTTTTATAGTTGGACACAATAATTTTCCCTGGCAATAATAATAACAATCGGGACGATAAAAAACAAAATAAAATGCAATTCGAAGTTATGTGAACGAATTTAATTTTGAAAAATACCAATCTGACATTTCACTTTGTAGTTCACAATGACATTTTTAAGTGGAAATCACAATGAAACTCGTCTCAAATTACGTGCTGCTGAAAATAATTTGTTTCGAGTTGACCGACGATCGACAATCCTCGATTGTATCAAGTAACGTGCTGGCACCCCAGCTTAAAATTTTGTAACTGCATTTTAACGTATTTTCCACACTTTAAAAGAAACGCAAATGATGAAAAACACTCCACGATAACACTCATCATTAAAAACTTTTTTTTTTTTAAAGCTCTAAAATCAAAAGCACCTCAACAGAAACCCAAGAAAAAAAGCTGAACGAGTATCTAAATAGACAAGGGTAACTCTCTGAAAACACATCAATATTTTAATGGGGGTTGAATAGCAGCAGCCATAGGCCACAGCAATTCAGTGCGCACTCAGATGTGCGCTCAATAAGACGTAGGATCTGCGTCATGCCTGATTCACAATGCGACAATGAAACGAGACGTGAGCGTGACGAGATCCCGTCGTTGCTGTCAAACGAATTTCAAAAATGAAAGTATATGAGGATATACACAATGAAGCGTTTCTCTTCGTCACGTCACGCCCAGGATTCGAAAAATTGAGAAAAAGACGCAACGAGACGACGATTTTCTTTTTTGACAGGTTACATAATGGAAGTATTTTTTCAAAGACAAAATACGATAACTTGAAATTAAAAGATAAAGTAATTCATAATCTGTTGTCTTTAAAGCTTTTTTGAATAATTTTTATTATTTTGAATTTATAAAAAATAGTTCTCGTTGTAAAAAATGTCGCCGCATTGTGAATTGGGAAACGATTTTATAACTAGAAAAAGATGACAGCGAATCACGTCACGCTCTCGTCTCGTTTTCCCGTCGCATTGTGAATCAGGCTTCAGCTGCAATCAGAAATTTACGGGCGGGCAAACACTTTTTTTTTTATAGAGGAGTTCTTTCAATTTAGTATGGTGCAACGTGTACTGCCTATTTTTGTTGGATGAATTATAATATTAAATGTATATTTTGCAAAACCAGTTTATCTTGTTAAGGGACAGAATTTTTTGATTTTGAACAAAATGTTAACCTTGGTTTTGTGGCTTATTTATATGACAACTATTGCAGGTAGAAATTAATTCATTTCTTTCTTTGTTTAAGAACGGTCCTTGTCCTTGGATCTCTAACCTCATAATAGGTAATAAACAACCATATGATCTCAGATCACACCTACATTTCAATGTTTTTTTTTTCTGCATAAAAAGATTGGAAGCTAATGATTATTGGTTTATTGTAGGTAGGTATAGAGTTTTATAATGAAAAGTGTTTTGCCGACGGTAAAACTAAAACAGAAGACAAAATAATGACTATCTACTAAATTTTTTGGGTTTAGAGTTATTTTATTACTTTACTGACCTTAATTGTTACTGAATAATTTGTTGAATGTGTCTTTTGCCCAAAAGGGCAGGAAAGAACCAAGAAAACATTTGTTAAACAGAAATCAAATTGTTTTACTTGATTATAAATATGCTATGTGTACCTGTAGGTAGAAGTGACCTTCTAGTACGATTACTTTTGGGATCAGACTCTTCAAATATGACTATAAAGAAAACACATTTTTGTCACCATTTTACATATGATTATCTGTCGAATTGCAATTCCAGATATTTCAAGCGGCATAACGAATGGTCCAACTTGCGTTTTTGTAACAATTTTTTTTTTGTTAATAATTAAAAAGAAAGATAGACTAGAAAGAAAGACAAATTGACACAGTAAAAATCATTTCTTATTATTGTGTTACACAATAGGCAGCTATCGGACTCCTTCGTAGTGAAACAATTCTCTTTCTTCTGGCGATGGACGACGTATTGACGGCTAGTGTTGGTACAGCGTAGCGACAGGGTATTCAATGGAGACCGTTTGAAAGGCTCACAGTAATTTGGAGTATGCCGATGGCATATCGCCGCCTGAGTACTTAAATGCCCCATATCCAACAAAATTATTCCCCAGAAAACGAATTTTTAGGTTAGAAAAATAATTTCCTTACTTTCTCCTTGAGAAATATGATGTTTGAATTTTTATATACATTGTTTGAAAATATCTTTGTTGTAATTTGAAGACATGACGTCAAAAGCTGTAACGGTTATTTTAAAAAAAATAAAAGTATGAAAAAAGTCAGAAATGGATATAGGACCCTCTCCCATATGAATGCGAAATCGATGAAAACCAAATTGAAAATTTCCTATGGATATAGGACTTTTGTGCACTGAAAGGAGGGAATTCAATGTTAGCAAGAAGAACAAAAAAATTCAAAAGCACTGGTATTATTTATTTTTTATAATTTCATTTTTATTGATAAGAACATAAAACAAAAAATACTATCAATTTAGTGGCTATACCTTACTAAAACTCTTATTGGATTATTTCTAAGTCAACAAAATAAGTATGAAAATGCTTAAGTATTTTAATACTTAATTATGAAAAATACCTAAAACTAACTTTGGTCCTTAAAATTTTCCTGAAAAATACATCTTTTTTAATTGGGAATAATTTATAAAAATTCGTCAACATTACATTGCATAAAGTTTTAATTGTTTTTTAAAGTATTTTTTCCAATTAATTTTTTTTACCTTTTTTGATTTTATCCACTTTAGTAAAAAATAAAAAAAACATGCCTTAATTAAATCGTTAAAAAACCTACAAGGCTGCATTAAATGCAGTTTTGAAGTTTGGGAACATTAAGGTACGTAAATGAACTTGTCTAAATAAGTATTACCCATGTTTTATTTTTACTCATAACCGCATTGCGGACTAATATGAAAACAGTGCTTTGCATCCATCTCTATTTACCTCATGGTTGAGTATTTTCAACCTTTATGTTGTCTTTTTTCTTTACCATCATCGAAGTGAAAACTTACTTTTGCGTTATTGAAATAACCTCCGATAGAAACCTGGATCCCATATGTTGTTCTTGCATGCTAGAAGATAACCCCGGCCCAGACCCAGATATAATTAAACGCTCTATA
Source organism: Dasysyrphus tricinctus (assembly GCA_963921185.1). Classification (NCBI taxonomy): domain Eukaryota; kingdom Metazoa; phylum Arthropoda; class Insecta; order Diptera; family Syrphidae; genus Dasysyrphus; species Dasysyrphus tricinctus. Next base: position 207,295,323 of record OY992531.1, on the reverse strand, counting down.
TCCATGGCCCTTTGGTATGGGGCACTTAAGCATTAAATGAATGTTTTAAGAACTCTTCTACAAAGACTGCCCCACATAGTAAAAATTTTGAATGTGCGGCAATTAAGCACTGAGAGGACCCACAAATTAGTGGTCTATGGAGCAAACTGGGTTTCTGTAACTTCCTTAATAAAAGAGATAGAGCAACGTGGATAGCAGCAAACGATAGAGAAAATTCGAATTAGTATAACTGCATCATTAACTCAGTTTCCCGAAAAAGTGGTCTATGGGGCATTTAAGTACTCAGGCGGCGATATGTCTCCTGGCAAATAAAATCAGTGGGCTGAACGGAATGTGCCAAACACTGCAAGTAAAGGGAGAGACGAATGGTCTAAGAATAATCAGCAAAAAAGACAAAAATAATTCTGAAAGGCCGCTCCACACATCACCGTCTTATTCTACGGTTCTACGGGAGACGCAAGTTGAAGAAGTCGACCAGTTCAACTTCCTTGGCAGTATTGTTTCTGTAAATGGCGGTACGGATCTGGATGTTAAAAAAAGTAGAATTAATAAAGCTGGTGCTGCCTTCGGTACTCCAGTCAAATCTCCTTACGGACTAAGTTGAGATTCTTTGAATTCAATGTCAAATCCATGCTATTATATCGTCCCCTGATTGCAAGAACTAGGTAACTCAATTTTCTATTTTTATAATATATCGGCAAAAACGGTATTATTTTGTACAGTTTTATAGATTTTTTGTTCAATCTTTTTATACCATTGACAAATATAGGATATTTGTGAAGTTTCAAGAACATACAAATTAAACTTTCTATCGTCCTCCAGTAGCTAGGTTGCTATCTCCAAAATTTATAAAATTGAGTTACCTAGTTCTTGCAATCAGGTGACTATCGTCCTCCAGTAGCTAGGTTGCTATCTCCAAAATTTATAAAATTGAGTTACCTAGTTCTTGCAATCAGGTGACGATATGCTAGCGAATCCTGGAAAGTCACGTCTACCATTTAGAGAAGTCAAGAGCGGCTGGACGTCGCGTCGGCATAAGAAAGCGCAAATGACAACACACTGAGGAAACCAAACGATGATATTGCGAAGCAGTACTTTGAATGGAATCCTCAGAATTCACGGCGGGTCGGAAGACCAAGAACAACAATCTTAGCAGAAGCAAAATCCAAGAGAAAGACGTGGCCACAGTTAAAATACCTTTGTGCAGGCCGTGAAAGATGGATACGTTTTGTTGTTGTTGTAAGTCCCAACCGGGGATGATGATGATTTTGCAATTTAAAGAATGAATTATATGCTTTAAATTATTTGTCTCTTACGTTTAAATATCCATGTTATTATGTAGATGAGTAATTTTTGAAATTCTAAGCTTCTTAAACATACCAGACATTATGTAACGTGTGATGCAATTGTGCATTTAATTTGTTTCAGTATAGAATTTCTGCTGAAACAAAATATTCCAAAAAGAAGATGCTTTAAATACAGCAACTTCTTTTTGGGCCATTTTGTTTGAATACAAATTTTCACTAGTGTAATTAAAGAGATCCAACATTTCATTTGTGGGACCTTGTAAAGTCATTTTTGTTTGATTTATTCTGTTATTTTATTTTATATTTTTAGGGGGTTAAGATTTTTGGGTACTTAGCCAGCCCTCTCTGTCTCTATGCAAAGAAGCTAGTGAAAAATTTCCAAGAGAGTTAACAGGAAAGTAGGAAACACCCTCTATAATAAGTCATATTTAAATCTGCTGCATTTTTATTCGTCGTCTTTTCCTCTTCGTTTCCTTATAAAGGGTGATTTTTTAGCTGGTTTGGTTTTGGCAACACTGGTTTTGACAGCTGACGTGTGTTTAGTACCTTGTGTCACTGTCAAACAGCTTCAGTTTGGTTTGCAATTTAACCATGAATCGTCTTACAAATGAACAACGCTTGCAAATTATTGAATTTTACTATCAAAATTCGTGCTCGGTTCGAAATGTTCATCGCGCGCTGCTTCCATTTTATGGTCGGCATTCTCGACCTTCTGAGCAGTCTATTCGGAAGATTGTGACCAAATTTCGCACCAAATTTACTTTGTTGGACATTAAACCACCAACACGTTTACGTACTGTGCCTAGTGAAGAAAATATTGCGGCCGTATCAGCTAGTGTGACAGAAGACCGCTAAATGTCGATTCGGCGCCGTTCCCAGCAGTTAGGCCTTTGTTACAGCACTACGTGGAAAATTTTGCGGAAGGATTTGGGCGTAAAGCCTTTTAAGATACAGCTGGTGCAAGAACTAAAGCCAGCCGACCTACCACAACGCCGAATTTTTGGTGAATGGGCTCTTGGAAAGCTGGCCGAGGTCGAGGCCGAGTTAATTTCACGTTTCGGGCCGGTCAATTGGCCGCCTAGATCGTGCGATTTGACACCATTAGATTATTTTTTGTGGGGGTATGTCAAGGCTAATGTCTATAGAGACAAGCCCGCTTCGATTGACGCACTGGAAGCCAACATCCATGCATTCATTCGTGAGATACCGGCCGATATGTGTGAAAGAGTATGCCAAAATTGGACTCAGCGGATGGGCTACCTGAGACGCAGCCGCGGTCAACATTTGCATGAAATTATCTTTAAACATTAAATTGCAAGGTTCAAACTATCGATTCAAATAAATATTTCATTCATTTTTTCGAATTTTTTGTGTTTTTTTTTTTTTAAGTTCTAAACCTCTTAAAAAATCACCCGTTAATAACTTACTTAACATAGCTCAGTGGTTAAATGCCACTATTTGCAATGAAAGGCAAGATTTTCATCTCGATTTTTTACACAGTGCAAATTATAATATCCTTCCTCTTAAGAAATTTAACTCACTTATACCTACCTACCTACTGTTCTTGGATGGGCGTGGAAGCAGGCAGGTATACTTTATAGTTAATCCAAGGAGTACAACTCGTCAATCTTGGTCAGTCTTATCCTCTTCTAATCATATTTTCTGCACTTTCCAATTATATTATTAAAAGGTTTTAAGTCCTTTAGAGAATTAATTTTCTTAGAAAAAAAAAATAAACCTTTGTAATATATTTCTCATGGTATTTATATTTTTTTTTATCTTTCTTTATTTTTTCTTTCTTTTCAGGTAAGGAAGCTAATTAGTGGATACGAGAAACAAACAAACAAACAAAAAAAAGCTGGACACACTGTCCTTGCCTCAGGGGCATTTTGTGGATAATTCATTCATTAATTCTGGTTAATTGTGAGTTGGTTCTTTGTGTATATGTATAAATGCCTTTCCTTATGACCTTTTATGTATTTAATTATCAGAACAAGATAAAGATGCTCGTTTGGATTTAAAAAAAAATACGTGTTCTTGTGGGTAAGAAACTCAAAAGAGATTCTATGCTTTTGTTGTTAAAATGGTTTTTATGGGATTCGGAATCTTTTTTGTTACAACTGCCAGACAAGATGAGATTTTATAAAGAATCTTGATTAAATTGAGAAGTGTTTCCTTATCGATAAAATTTTACAAACGATGTAGTTAACATTACAGAAGATAAGAAATTAAAAGACCAATATAATGTAGGTATACCTTACCTATAGTTATAAAATTCGGACTATGCGGATTGATTTTGAGGTTATCGGACACTTTGAACTGTATTGTTGTGTAGTTGTATTTGAATGTTTCAGCTGTCCGATACATTGTTAAGAGTTAGAGGTTCATCTTGATAACAGGTCTCTCTTAGTTATGTTTTCGCTTTTCTGAATATATGAATCTGGACGGTTAAGATAAGAAAATTGGTTAAAATCTAAGGCTCAGGTTTTCAATGCGAGCTACCTTCTAAAACATATATTCTAGTTAATTTTAGGCACCTATTATGACTTGCGATTCGCCGAGTCGAACGTTCGGATGTGACTTTGTGGAATTACCGTTTGCGACTTGCCTGAATTAAGTTCGCCTTAAATGGCTAAAATTTGGAAAATTTAAATGTCACTCAACACCTTTAGCCAACGTTTGCCCCTTTCGTCGATGTCGAACTGTAATTCTTGGTGACTTTGAACAAAATCGAAGTTTTATCGGGTCGAAGTATTGCTTTCAATCAACTCTGAATGCCCCAGCCACCTCAGCCGTTGAGTTTTCTTGTTTGTCGCTAGACTAATTTCGGCGCTGGCGAGCGACACGGTGCGTGGTGGGTAGAGTTTGCATTCACAAACAGTTCGTTGCTGTTTCTTCTTCTCCATTCTCCGCATATGCAGAAGCATTATTAGTGAATGTGTGGTAATTTCGCAGAAAGTTGTCTCTGATCCAAATAACCAGCAGTGAAAATTTTCGGTTTCCTCAAACCATGTGTCGCTCATAGACAGGGGTGGATTTGGGTTTAAGGACAGCATTGAGTTTGAGAAACATTAAATTCAAAACAATTATTAATTCCCAACTAGATAATGTTGTCGAGATTAGAATTTAATGAGCTGATCATACGCTTTCCTTGAAATTCCACCTACAAAAAATAAGGATGTGAATCAGCGAACGAATATAATGAAATACTGAGGATATTGTCTCCCGTGAAACAGTTCAATAGATTAGAAGTTTTATAAATTTTAAAAGATATTGAAAATAACCAATTATAGGGCCTCTAAATTCAAAAGTTACAATAGTGGGTCGCATTCAGCCCCTTTTTATCTTCAATCTTTCGTATATCTATCCTATTTAGTTTTAGTACTTATAAACCTAGATTAACATTTATTCCAACTAAAAAATCTGCTTCTTCGTATACAGCTCTTTGATCAGTTTTTTTTTTAAAATTGTTTCAAGAATAAAATAATTTAAATTACAATTTTTTAATGGTGTCAATTTTATTTTTTTTAAAATTTTATTTTTAAGAATAGAGAAACAAAAAACAACAGAAGCTTTTTATAAAATTAAGTATCAGTAGAAAGATTACAAATATGGGAAGTATAACGAGAATCACTTTTTGTATTGAAGGCACACAATGTTTTCCAAGTGTCGGAATCGGGATAATATTCGATAGCAATATGAGTATCGCTTACTATAATTTTATTTTCAAAAACAGTAGATTTCAAACCTGAGATAATACGTGGCATTGAAGCTACTTCACGCCAAGAATCATTGGATAAATTGTATCGTTTAACAGTGTTGACCCATTTGCTTGTAGCACAACAATAACCACCAATAATGTACAAAAATCCTTCAACTGCAGCAAATTCATAATAAAGAAGGGATCTTTTTTTAATTTTTTTCATAGTCCATTCATTTGAAGAGACATTATAGGACTGCAAGCAGCCGTGTTCAAAATCAATGAGGTATAACGTCTCATTGTGGGTAGATATTTTGACTTTTAAACTTGGTTCAACCAAGGGTTGTAGATAATGCCATTTGCGTTTGGAAAAATTATATATTTCCATGGAAACTGAAGCTGATTTATCAGTAATGCCACAACCAAGAACACACAAATTTCCTTTCAAATCTGCCATTTGCCAAATATTTTCTGTTTGCTTCATTAAAGGCAGATCAATCCACTGTAAAGTGTGAAGGTCGAAAAATTCAACACTTTTTGAATATGTATTCTTTTCCTTTCCTCCAGGTGCAATCAGTTTACCATCAATCCCAAGTATTACAGTTAAAATTTTGTCCGCCCGACGATGTGTTCCAATTTCGGTGGACCATTTATTTTGATTGGTGTTAAAAGTTTCGATAGTAATTGTTCCAGCAAAAGATGCTCTAATGTATGCAAGCTTTTTCTTTTTATACTTTCTCAACTTTAAAGTACAATTTTGCTGATTGTTTGATCGAGATTCGCCACAATTTTCTTGATCATTTGTTCGAGTTTCCGGTGACAAATGCCATTGAAGCCAACTGCAAATCAATTCGTAGCTTTCGACTGCTCTACACACCGACTTTCTGTTCTCAACGATGAACTTGGGCCTAAGAGTCTGAAATCGTACCATTGACAGTAGCTGAAGAATTAGATGTTGACGATTTAATTTGTCAAAATTTAGCCATGCCACCATGGCCAAAAAAACATTCTCTTCGAAGACTCTATAAGGATTGTCGTTGAAAAGTAAATCCTTCAATTCATTTTCACTCAGCTTCAGAAATTCTGTCTCTTTCGATATTTCCTCGAAGTGAGTGTAAATACATTCCTCCGCCGTGGTCTTCAGAGTGGGTAAGCTTAGTTCATACCCAAATCGAAACCAACTCAAAGAATTGCTGGAATCGATGTTTTTCTGAATCATCTTGCAGCAACCCTCGACTAGAGACTTTATTCTTAGAAACGATGCAGTTCGCAGAATTCCTCCAACCGTTTCAACACTCAATTCGATCGATCCCGAATACATGAAATCTATTATAATTTTCAGTGTTGAGGCTTCGATTTCTTTGAGTTCCACTTTATTTTCCTGATGATCGCCACGGAATATATCCAAGAAGTATTCACTCAATGCACAGAGGACAACTCGATGGGCTTGGATAGTAACAGAATTGCTTCCAGCTATTAGGAAGGTATCGAAGAATTCTTTTTGTTCGTAGAAATTCTGGAGTTTTTCGGATATAATCGCAGCATGTTGATCGCGTTTGAAGATGGTGATATTTTGAGATGGATTTGTTGATGCCATAGTAGATCTGCAAAGGAAATGAAATTACAATTGACTGCACTTTTTATTTTTTTTTTTTTATTTATAAAGATCACCTTTGTGATGCAGATATGAAAAGAAAGAAGATTTTTCTTGGGACTTCCAAACAATATAAAACCTCAAGTAAGATACCTCTTCAGGTAATCTTTTGAATTGATCTATCCTGAAAGCAGGATCTATAGTTGAAGGATTAAATTACGAAAATAAGCGATGGACGGGTTTATTTTCATTTCAACAAAGAAAGAAGGAAGGTATATAGCTGAAGTTTACCTAATCTATTGGTGGATGAAAACACATGACATATGTTAATTTGGCACTAAAATGGTATCAATAAGCCATTAGATTGACATTTACAATTTATTGGCACTTTGGTATTATTTATGTACGAGTTCCTACCTAATACCATTGAGTTTATATACATTGATGAATTACGAAATCTTACGTCATCAGCGGTTTCGCCGCAGAGTTGGGTACGAAATCCCGAATGCCAAAATCCGGAAATGGCAAAAAATCCCGAATGCCAAGATCCCGAAAGATAACATCCCGAATGGACAAAATCCCGAATGGACAGAATCCCGAATGGCTAAAATCCCGAATGCCAGAATCATGAATGCTATAATCCCGAATGCCAAAATCCCGAATCGCTTAGTACTTTTTTTGGTATTAAAAAGCCATTTGGTATTCTAGACTTCAAAATATACATTTTGTTATGTTTTGTAAGAATATTATTTTTATTTTCAATGAATAGTTGGTCAGTTTTTTAACATACAACATAATATATGTATATAACGGGTAATTTTTTAAGAGGTTTAGAACTTTAAAAAAAAAAAAACACAAAAAATTCGAAAAAAAATGAATGAAATATTTATTTGAATCGATAGTTTGAACCTTGCAATTTAATGTTTAAAGATAATTTCATGCAAATGTTGACCGCGGCTGCGTCTCAGGTAGCCCATCCGCTGAGTCCAATTTTGGCATACTCTTTCACACATATCGGCCGGTATCTCACGAATGAATGCATGGATGTTGGCTTCCAGTGCGTCAATCGAAGCGGGCTTGTCCCTATAGACATTAGCCTTGACATACCCCCACAAAAAATAATCTAATGGTGTCAAATCGCACGATCTAGGCGGCCAATTGACCGGCCCGAAACGTGAAATTAACTGTTCACCAAACTCGCCTCGCAATTGCGCCATTGTTTCGCGTGCTGTGTGGCATGTGGCGTTGTGGTAGGTCGGCTGACTTTAGTTCTTGCACCAGCTGTATCTTAAAAGGCTTTACGCCCAAATCCTTCCGCAAAATTTTCTACGTAGTGCTGTAACAAAGGCCTAACTGCTGGGAACGGCGCCGAATCGACATTTCGCGGTCTTCTGTCACACTAGCTAATACGGCCGCAATATTTTCTTCACTACGCACAGTACGTAAACGTGTTGGTGGTTTAATGTCCAACAAAGTAAATTTGGTGCGAAATTTGGTCACAATCTTCCGAATAGACTGCTCAGAAGGTCGAGAATGCCGACCATAAAATGGAAGCAGCGCGCGATGAACATTTCGAACCGAGCACGAATTTTGATAGTAAAATTCAATAATTTGCAAGCGTTGTTCATTTGTAAGACGATCCATGGTTAAATTGCAAACCAAACTGAAGCTGTTTGACAGTGACACAAGGTACTAAACACACGTCAGCTGTCAAAACCAGTGTTGCCAAAACTAAACCAGCTAAAAAATCACCCGGTATTAATATACAGGGTGTCCCGGACTAAAAAACTAAAAAAGATTTTTACATTTGGTTTTCGGTAATGGACCAAAAAATAATGAAGGCATTGAATATTGAACACAAAAAAGGCACTTAATTACGAAAAATTTTGAAAAATATCGACTTAAAAAAAAAATCTCATTTTTTTTTTTATTTTGACTTTGAAATTTAATTTCTCAAAAACTATTCGCTTAAACATTTTGATTTAAAAACCAAATGCAAAAATGGAGTATTAGCTTTCAAAAAAATTATAACTCATTTTAAACGTGTTTTCGTTGATTTTTAATGTTTTTTTTTTTGCATTTGAAGTCAATGTTTCAGAAACTGCCCCTCCCAGCCTCAGGGAGGGGAGATCCAAATTTCCCCCAATACAATTTTTTTCTTAGAATAACCCAAAGAACCACCCCCTGAAATAATTCCACTCAGGTCCGGGACACCCTGTATATTAATATACATAATACCATATTTCAATGTTTATCAATTATCAAATTTATTATCAATTATCAAGATTTGTGATCATTTATTTTAAAATTTCTTTTATTGACAATGTCATGATGCCAGAGCGAGCAGAAATCAAAAGACATACCAAACAGTTTGATTTCTTTAAAAGTATTGAAATTCGGGCTTCCCAAATCCCAAATGTTTTAGGGATTTTGTCCATTCGGGATTTTGTACCCTTCCCTTCGCCGCATAAATTAAATTGAGAATCCAAAATTTTGTGGAACGCTTTGATTGCCAAAACAATATCAAGCGAAACAAATAGCAGCTTATCAGAGAGTGTACCGAAGAAGAGGAGACGTGCACGAGGGATGATTGTTTTTTTTTTTTTAGTTATTTTGTGGCTTGTGTACGGATACTTAAGCAATATTACTTTTCAGTTTTTTGTATGGAGGCGCTTGTACATATAAGAACATCTGTAGGTAGGTATATTATAATCCCATTTCAAAGCGTTGAGGGACATTGTATGTGTGCAATGTGTGCGTTTTTATTTAAAAACTCATTAGGTTTTGACAGAAAGCCGACGATAGATCCACAGATAAGTCTTTTTCTTATGAGTAAATGATTGTAGTCTTTTGATACACAAAGCTTAAACTTGAGGTTGGTTGACGCATTATTTTCGTTTAATCGAAGTAGTTCCTCTACATATGTATGTATGTATATAAACTCAATGCTAATATATTGAAGTAATCATACTGAAGAGAAAAAAGAATTATTATTCTTACCAATCAGATAGTTTTCATATAAATGTAGGATTTGCTTCTTCCACTATCAATCAAACACAACTTTTATCATTTAACGATACTTAATTACTTATTTAATTAAAAATAAATCAACGACGATCGGCCAGCGCAATGATCAAACTACTAATGTTTACTCTTGCTGGATTTTCTGCAAGGAACGATTCTTTTGTTTTTCGAATTTCTTTATGTAGTTCGTTCTGTGTATGTCGTTGTATGGGTTCGATGTAATCGTGGGGTGTTTGTATTAGTGCATCGTCGTCTTTCTCATTGTGTATACTGTGTCGGTTGTACGTTGTTGTTCGTATTGTCTGACTACTCACTCCACATTAATTTATAAATCAAATATTTTGATGATAACATAGACATAATTATAGCTTTTATGATAGATGAAACCGAGATCCGATTTATAAAAAAGCAAAATCTACAACGAATTTTTGTTTCATAAATCTAATGTCAGTTCAGTAGTATGCCTTGGCGTATTGGTTAGTACGTATGACTGTTATGGTTCGAATCCAGCGTGTACCATATACAATATTTTTTATTGAAGCATGCTACCTCTTGCGATGACGGACGATACCCTGTAAGAGTATTTCTTATTTTATCATCTAAGCTGTTCGAATTTGACAGAAAAGTGTACAGATCCCCTCCGTTTGTACCGATTACTAGATAGGGAGATATACAAAAAGTGAACGTAGAGCAGGCGGATACTTTGAATTCAAGATATAGTACATACAAGAGCCGACAGCAAATTTTAGGAGTGGATGTATAACCAAAATCTGAGTGTGAGGGTTTATAGGTGTATGTATTTTGATATTGAATACAAAAGTCTGGCAGGTTCTTTTCTCAGCTTTTGGTGGGGGTGGGGGTTTAAACCAGCTTGGTTTTCTTTTTATGTTAGGGTCATTAATACTTCAATTCTTTTTTAAGAAATAAGAAGTTATGCTCTGTAATTTTACTTAAGTCTGGAGGCTTTTATCTTGATGATCCGATCGATAGGATCCATGATATTAGCTTTTTAAGCAAACTTTACCGGCCTTTCTTGGAGACTTTATTTTGTTCTGCTTGAAATCTCCAAAAAATGGGTGATAAGGCTCGCATAAAATGGTTATATCTTGAGTTCTATCTATCGGACCATCATGATTGAAGTTTTTCTGATTAGGAAAAATGTCAAAGCATCATATTGGATTTTATTTTAAATAAATTAAAGTGGTTATAACCCTGACAATAAAATAGAGGAACTGGCTCTTTTAAGCCCCCTCGCCCCTCCCAAAGGCTGAGAAAAAAACCTGCCAGACTTTGGTTTTTGATATCAAGATATATGTACCTATAAACCCTCATACTCAGATTTTGGTTATACATCCACATTCCAAAATTTGCTGTCGGCTCTTATCATGACAAGTATAGTCTTGGAGGATTTGTCAGTTCTTCGCAAAGAGACAGTACCTCGGCAAAAACATTTCTGTTTTTAGGTGGCAGCGGCTGGGAATCGAACCCAGACCTTCGGCATGACAGTCCACTAACGCACTAACCATTATGCCACGAGGTATGTTACGTAAGCCATAGCTTGCACTTGCATTCATTCAAGCCGCCCGCGCCCATTGAAAATCGACCCCTGCCTTCGTATCAGAATTTTCATCGGATATAGTCGCAAAATAAAGCCAAATAAAAATTCTCCACATACCTACAATGTGGATTCATCAACTCGACCTCAGCAAGGAGGCATGGCATAGTGATCATATTCTTTTTTTTTGTTTTCATAAATTCGGTCATTCATAAGATTGGGAGCACTAGAAAAGGATACCATCCTAATAGGCTCAACCATTTAAATAAGACATGCAACGTGCACTAACTACAACAAAACATACAAACCAAAAGGGTCATTGACCCACAACTACTTCATCGCGTATGTCAATGCAAAACGATGGGAATACCAATGTGTGACGGGAACCTTTGTATATCCCTGTTGAAAATATGTAGATCTTATATGGTGTAACTGAATCCTTCACAAATCAAATCCATCCGTCCATAATTACCTGAAAAAAAAGGAGAAACAAAAAAATAGATAAGAATGATTACTACCAGTATGGGTGTCGCTGAAAATGATTCTTCGATGAAAGTCAAGTCCCAAGAAGATATGAACTATCGAGAAGCCATCTCAGCGACAAGTAACTTATCCTCTGCTTAGTTAGATGGTTGAATATTATGATGAGGTCTTCAGTGAGGGGAAAAATAATTCAGAAGCTAAAAAGAAAAGGAAATTATAAAATGAAAAGAAGTATTTAGATTCAAGAAAAAAAAAATGCGGGAAAATACAACTTACCTGAACGAAACAAAAATTGGTTGTTTTGATGACTAGATATCCATAGGGATCTTTAAAAGTTTTATTCAAGATTTCTTCTTCTCATAGGTGAAAGATTCGTTTATTTTTATAAAAACTTTGTTTTAGGATCTCTTCACATATTTAAATAAGTTTTACTACATAGAACAAATATTTTAATACACATCTCACAAGTAGCACAACTTAATTAATAAGAAGAAGGAGAAACGTCAAATGGCACATTGTGAAGTGACCCACAGCGCCAACTTTCCACGGTGGCGACTATAAGAAATCAGTGACGAAAGACCAAGTGAAGAGAAGCATGAATAAGTTCATGTAGCGACGGTTACAATTTGAACTTACGAAAGAAATGTGATATTTTTGTGCAATATTTTAGTTATAAGTTAGATTTTAGGAGAACTAAAGGCTGAAAAATAAGTTCACAATCCAAAGTGGAACATTAAGTTGGGTTTTTCAAGAAATATTTTGCGTATTTATGATGAAGTATTAGATAGTATTGAAGGCTTAGGTAGGTAACACACATACATGGATAACCGAATAGGAAGAGGACGATCATGAAAAATGGAAAGACAAATGGAACTACTAGTAGGAGACAAACGAAAAGAAAGACAAAACGAGAAAGACAAATGGAATTCTAATAGGGGCTATCTCCAGAATACTGGCCAAGGGGATAGCGATGGTTGTATCTTTGATACAAGGGTGGGCAGGCCAAACTTTTGCCAACAACACCAGGCAAGGCCTTTGACGACTCGATGAACCACTGTGTTGGTGCGACAGTGGGGCAGAGGTTGATTTTCCGGTGGACAAAAAAAAAAAGAAAAAAAATACTTTTCTAGTTTAGTTAGTTTTTAAGCTTAGCTTATATCTTTATAGATATAATTTTTAGATTTTAGGGGTTTAGCTTTTAGGTGGGGTTAATTTTAATTTAAAATATTTTTTTTTCTTTTGATCCATTGGATGATTCGCCAAAGCCTCACCCTTACACTAATGCAGTGGCATAGGTAGCTAAGTTTGTGCAATTCCTTCATTTTGTTTTCCAGTTTCCTATTATATACCCTCTCCACTATTCCTAACCTCTTCCTTTAACACCGGCATGTTTTAATTTTGTTTGCTGAGTGAGAGGAGTTTTTGGAAAAGGGCAAGAACCGCCCCAACCCGACGAGCTTAGCCGAGCTAGAGCAAGCATGCCACAGCCCTTTTCCAACTCCTAAAGATACGTCTCCGTGACACCCTCAACTCGCAAAAATGGCGCCCAACGAGTTCGAACGGCTAAGAGATCCATCAATTCTTCAAGGTGATGATTTTTATTATGAAGGTCATCCCCTTGGATTTACGATAATCTCCTGATTTGTTTTTTTCATCTATTTCAATAATTTCCCGATCCCTATTTGCACAAGTTTAGGTATCGTTTAAGCTCTTTGTAAAGCGATAGATGAAGGATAGCTATGTCCAATCTGACGGGTCGAGAACCTGAAGATTTTGTGAGGTAATTTGAAGTCTATCGCAAGTCAAAGAGCGGAATGGGGTTGAGATGCTTAACACTTGTTGCTTTCCATATAGTCAGGCATAGCCAGACATATAGTGAGGCACAAGTGTGGGGCATTGAAATCCTATTCGTGTGGAGGTTTATTCTGAACCCCCAGCTAGCCTACTATCAGGTTATACACCAGATAGTACGATGTGGTAGGGAAGTTTGGAATAAGCTGAAGCAGTCGTCAGGTCACAGAGGCACCAATCGCGGACGTGACTGATTAACGGACTGACTTAATACTGGACGATTAACCGACTATCTAGAGACTTTTATTTTGCCCACGCAACTACTGTTTAGGAAACCTAGCTATAATTCCACACACCAAGCAACGTATTAAAATATATACAAACACAACTCAAATATATACAGAAAGTAAACATTTTTAATTTTGTTTCATAATTTTTTTATTACAACCTTTTTTTTAATATCATAGTTTTTTTTTTATCAAAAGTGACTGACAATCTTTGAAGTTTTTTTTTTGAATTAACTTTAATTTATTTTTATTATTCCATTTTTATTCTTTCTTTTTTTTTACTTTTATTACATTTTTTTTTTTCATTACATTTCCTTTTTTTGAGTTACGTTTTTTTTAAATTACATACTTCTTCTGAATTCGTTTTTTTTTTTTGCTTGCCTTTTATTATTTTTATTTTCTTTTGAAATATAAATTTGTGAATTAAATTAAGATTTATCAAAGAAAGGATTTAACTTTGAAGAACACAAAACAAAAACAAAGAGAAAACAAAGTCACAAACCCTTAGACTTGCCTGAGAGCGAAGATGGTAAAGGAGAACCTAGGCGCAGTGCCTAAGAGCACCCTGTCACAAAGAAATAGAATAGAAAGAGTACCTCATATTCTTAGATCTGGCAGGAATGGGGTCCTAGAAGATCCTCCACAAGCGATGCCTAGATATCGTCCATCTGAGGCGAATAGTCATAGGTCTTTATTGGAGAATTCATTCCCAGATTCAGGTAGCGATGAATCCTTGGCCAACGAATCTAGTTTTCATGGCTTCGAAGAAGAAGGAGCAGAGAACAGGAATGATTCTGAGTTAGGAGCGGTAGGTTTGAGTCCAAGGCGAATAAATAATCAATCCTTGATTCTCCTTGACTCAGAAGAAGAAGAGTCTAGACAGACGGTACGAAGACGAACACACGAATTCCAGAAGGAGTTACAATCCATACATGATAACATAGAACGGCAAAACGAACGCGACAACGAAAATACAACTAACACGACTTACAAGAACATCGACAAAGTTATTGAAGCTGCGGTGTCGAGATCCATTGAGGACGCACAGAAGAAAACTATGTGCCTGCTCAACCAGCAGATGGCTAGCATGAAAACTATGCACAATATGGTGCAAGTCATTACGAATAATGTGTCGACAGTTCATGAGCGTCTGTTGTTGGTTGAGAAGTCCGCCATATTATGGCACGAAAAACAAGAAGTGATAGACGAAATGAAGGTCTCCAACCCTATTCCAAGAAAACGTGTTTCAGTAGAGAATGTTAGAGAATCTCAAGAGGAAAAATACCATACTAGGCAAGATAATAGGAAGCGTCTTGAAATACACAAGTGGGGAATAAAGTTTGATGGTGACTCCAAAAAGATGTCGGTGGAGAGTTTTATTTTCCGAATAGAAACTCTTCAGAGGACAAATGGAGCCACCAACGAACAAGTTTTTGCAAACTTCCACCACTTGGTGACCGGGCCAGCGGAGAAGTGGTACTGGCAATACCTAGAAGAAAATCAAGGTGATGTAGGGTTAAACTACTTCGACTTGAAAAATGAACTTCTGAGGCAGTTCAGAAACAATAAAAGAGACCATGAGATTTTGAGAGCAATCATGGATCGCCGTCAGCAATCACACGAAACCTTCGATCAATTTTATGAAGAAATTAGGGGACTAACTTTGCAAATGCAAAATAGGCCGAATGAGAAAGATCTCGTTTCGATGGTGAGGCAAAATATTAGGGACCGAGTAGCTACACTTATATTTGGATGCTCGATAAATAACATCCATGATCTGAGAGAAGAGTGTAGGAGAGCAGAAAAATACTTGGCCTCTAGAGAATTTAAGATGAAGAGACAGGTTAGTGAACTTGAAGACCGAGATGTTCCTTACAGTGGGACGCCTCTGGAGGTTTCTGACGAGGAGGAAGATGGTCATATTGCTGCAGTGCAGTATAACCGAACGGACAAACATTTGACAAACAATAAGTCAGACAAACGAAATACTACATACAAACACAATGAACGTGACAAAAGGACAGAACTTACAAAAGACAAAATAACTGCTGCTCCAGTATGCCCATCTACTTTCCACGCATTAACGTGTTTCAGCTGCGGCCAAGGGAACATCTCATTTAAGTGCGCACCCTGTGAGGGAAACTTCAAGGTCGGCAGCACACCCGGGGTGACTCCGCCGGCAAAAGCTCCACTCCCGGAGAAGAAAATTCTGGAAGAGTAACAATTTTAAAACGAGAACCAAAATTGGAGACCTCTTACCCTTTAATATCGACACATAAGAGTCTCCATCAGCGTATGCGGGACTATGAAGAGGCACGTAGACGAATTTTTAATGAAGAGGTCGTTACCTATATAAACAATAACAAAGAAGAAAAATTAAGTAGAAATTATAGAAAAATAGCTAGGCTAAGGGAGAAAAGTGCTATCGTTAAAAGTAGGAAAAATAGGATTGAAGCTACTGTTTTATCAGTCTCAGATGACAATCGACCTTATGCAAAGGTAGTCGTAGGTGGCGAGGAAATGTTGGGACTGCTAGACAGTGGGGCTTCAATCAGCTGCTTAGGGAAAGGTGCAATAGACTTTATCCGACGAAAAAACATAGACATGAAGACAATGACTGTTGACATCAAGACAGCAGACGGAAAAAACCAAAAAATTAACGGACGATTCAAGACAAAAGTCTCATGGGGCGGCAAAACCCAAGAGATGGAGTTGTATGTTGTTCCAAGCTTGCAACAGCAACTTTATCTAGGGGTAGATTTTTGGAGAACTTTTGAAGTTGCTCCAAACGTAATAAGCGCTCTCGAATGTCCATCACCGAAGCAAGGGCAGGAGGCTGATCCTATGCGACAGCTTTCGCCAACACAAAGTGAAGAGCTCGAGCGTGTAAAGCTTACATTTCCTTCGTTCGCACAGATGGGATTGGGTAAGACTCATGTCGAAGAACATGTCATTGAGATGGAAGACGAAACCATTCCCATCAAGCAACGACATTATCCAATCTCACCTGTCGTCCAGAAGTTGATGTATGCTGAGCTCGACCGCATGCTGGAACTTGGTGTAATCGAGGAAAGCAACAGCGCTTATAGCTCTCCAGTTGTGTTGGTGCGGAAGCCAGGCAAGAACAGGCTGTGCTTAGACTCACGGAAGGTGAATGCAGCGACGAAGAAGTTTGCATACCCTCTCCCGCATATAGAAGGGATTTTGAGTCGCCTTCGCGATACGCATTTCATCTCGAGTATCGATTTGAAAGATGCTTTTTGGCAAATTCCTTTGGAGAGGAAATCAAGAGAGAAGACGGCTTTTACAGTCCCTGGACGGCCGTTGTATCAGTTCACGGTTATGCCGTTTGGGCTGTGCAACGCTGCACAGAGAATGTGCAAGCTGATGGACAAGGTCATTCCCGCTCGATTGAGGGAGAGTGTCTTTGTCTATTTAGATGATCTCTTGATTTGTTCTCCAGATTTTGAAACCCACATTAGTGTCCTAAAAGAGGTCTCGAGATGTTTGCGGGAAGCGGGGTTGACGATAAACGTGGAGAAGAGCAAGTTTTGTTTCAAAGAGATTAAATACTTGGGCTATTTCGTCGGTGATGGATGTTTGAGAACGGATCCCGAGAAAGTTTCAGCGATTAAGGACTTCCCTGTCCCAAAAACCCCTAAACAACTCCGTCGGTTTCTAGGGATGACGGGTTGGTATAGACGCTTCATACCAAATTTTGCGTCTATATCGGCCCCAATGACAGACTGTCTTAAAAAAGGAAAAGATTTTCTAATGACTAATGAAGCGCTAACAGCTTTCGAGAACTTGAAGACGACATTGATTACAGCACCTATACTAACTAACCCAGACTTCAACAAACATTTCTACATACAATGCGACGCATCAACTTCTGGGGTAGGGAGTGTGCTTTTCCAAATGGACGAAGAGAAAAGCGAACGACCCATAGCATTCATGTCCCAGAAGCTAAATCCCGCCCAGCGGAATTACAGTGTAACGGAACTTGAGTGCTATGCAGCCGTTTTGTCCGTGAAGAAGTTCCGAGCCTACATCGAAGGCTTACCTTTTACTATTATAACAGACCATGCAAGTCTCAAGTGGCTGATGACACAGAAAGATTTGAGTGGTCGGTTAGCTCGGTGGAGTTTAAAGCTGCAAGGCTTTGACTTCACCATAGAGCATAGAAAGGGTGTCCTTAATGTAGTCCCGGATACTCTCTCAAGAATCCATATGGACGAAATCTGTACCAAAATGCCGGAAGTTGACTTCAATTCACCATACTTTTCATCAGAAGAGTATGTTGAGTTGAAGAAGACCGTAAACGAGAATCAAGACAAACTACCCGACATTTGTATTTCCGACGGCTACGTTTATAAACGAACTGACAGACGAACAGGAGATCCGATCCAAGAAGACAGAGCCTGGAAACTCTGGGTCCCGAAGGAGTTGTGTAGGGGACTTTTGGAAACGGCACACGATTCCTTTACTGCTGGTCATGGAGGAATCCATAAGACCCTAGCAAAACTAAGACAAAAATACTACTGGCCTAATATGACGGTTGAAGTAAAAGACTATATAACAAACTGTGATACTTGTAAGTGTAATAAAGCGACGAACTTGATTTTACGGCCACCCATGGGACAACAGACAATAACGGAAAGACCATTTCAAAGACTCTACATCGACTTTTTAGGACCGTACCCGAGAACTAAGACTGGACACACTCATATTTTTATAGTACTTGACCATTTTAGCAAATATGTGTTTTTGAAACCCATTCGTAGAGCAACAGCAGCTGAGGTAGTGAAATACCTCGAAGAAGGTGTTTTCCATATGTTTGGCATTCCCGAATTTATTCATTCTGACAATGGAAAACAATTCGTTTCAGAATTGTTTTCCAGCTTTTTAAAGAAGTACGGAGTTCAGCATGTACGTACCGCTTTCTACTCCCCCCAAGCTAACGCTTCGGAAAGAGTGAATCGGTCTGTACTATCCAAAATTCGGTCCTATATCGATAGTGACCAAAGAAATTGGGACACCCATGTGAGCAACACTGCATTTTCGCTCAGAAGTGTTGTTCATGATGCAACTACTTATGAACCGTATTATGCAGTGTTTGGTACTCAAATGGTCCAACATGGGAAGACTTACGAACTTTTACGAAGATTAGACATGTTAAAAGACACAAACGTTGAAATTACCCACAAAGCAGACAAAATGGCACTTATTCGCAAAGACATCTTTGACCATCTAAAATTAGCACATGACAAATCGACTAGACACTATAACTTACGAACCAGAAACATTTCTTACAAAACAGGACAAATTGTTTATAGACGGAATTTTAAACAGAGTAGCCTGGCAGATCACTATAATGCTAAATTGGGACCTAAGTTCCTCAAATCAATTGTCCTTAGGCCCATCGGAAACTCTATGTACGAGTTAGGGAATCTGAGAGGCGAAAAAGTTGGTGTTTTCCACGCCAAAGATATCCACACATAGTGGTTTTGACGCACTCAGCTGCTGTTGTTTCTATTAGCCATCAGTCTGTGATATAGATGTAGTTATGTCCTTATTTATTTATTTATCTATTTATTTATTTATTTATTTATATATTTATTTATCAATCCATCCATTTATTTATTTTTTTTACTCATTTATTTGGTATGTCGGTTAGTATTGATAGATAAATCTTTTCAATAAGAACCTCATGATCTGTGATATAAGTGTTAGTTACGTCCTTATATATATATTTATTTATTTTTAAATTATTGACTATCATAGTTATACAAGTCTTCGCAATAAGACTCATATGATCTGTGATATATGTGTTTGTGCCGTCCAGGGATTATTTATTAGTTTTATTTATGGACATTATTTATTGAGACTATTTATTTATTTATTTATAATATTTATCTATTTATCTATTTATTTATTCAAGTTATTTATTCACTGGCTTACATTATGTATTGACTTATTCATCGATCTATGCACATCGAGTTCCATTTACTAATTCAATTTCAATTTCAATTGCACTAATCATTTATTTTTTTTTCAAATTGTATTTATTTTGTATTTACCATTCCGATTGAAAATATATTATAAATATTTGAGAATCACAGACTGATTTAGTTTTAAGTGGTCAACATTATTTAGTGACAAGACAATGGAAATGAACACTACAAACGAAGACTATCATACTTGCACAAAGGAATGTCAGATAGATCATAAAAAAAAAAAAAAAAAAAAAAAAAAAAACAATAGTCCCTCAATAGAAACTAACCAAGCCTAAATTAGAAATCCTAAGATGTACAAATCTAACCAAGACTAGTCAAAATTGTAGTAAAATGATGAGCAAAGGAATCTATTTAAGGAACCTATTTCAGGCAGGAACCAAATCAGACCCAACAAATGACTAAACGTAAATAATGCCCGGCCCCTCTTACTGATAGAACAGTAGATATGATAGTAGTTCAGGGCGTGGGACGTACCACACGTTGTCGAACGGCCAATCAAAAAAAAAAAATTTTCATTAGTGCAATCATAGTACAAACTTGCAAACTATGACTCCGATATTTTACGATTCCAGTATACTCACGACCACTCGAAGACTGTAATCGAGCTTGTTACGTAAGCCATAGCTTGCACTTGCATTCATTCAAGCCGCCCGCGCCCATTGAAAATCGACCCCTGCCTTCGTATCAGAATTTTCATCGGATATAGTCGCAAAATAAAGCCAAATAAAAATTCTCCACATACCTACAATGTGGATTCATCAACTCGACCTCAGCAAGGAGGCATGGCATAGTGATCATATTCTTTTTTTTTGTTTTCATAAATTCGGTCATTCATAAGATTGGGAGCACTAGAAAAGGATACCATCCTAATAGGCTCAACCATTTAAATAAGACATGCAACGTGCACTAACTACAACAAAACATACAAACCAAAAGGGTCATTGACCCACAACTACTTCATCGCGTATGTCAATGCAAAACGATGGGAATACCAATGTGTGACGGGAACCTTTGTATATCCCTGTTGAAAATATGTAGATCTTATATGGTGTAACTGAATCCTTCACAAATCAAATCCATCCGTCCATAATTACCTGAAAAAAAAGGAGAAACAAAAAAATAGATAAGAATGATTACTACCAGTATGGGTGTCGCTGAAAATGATTCTTCGATGAAAGTCAAGTCCCAAGAAGATATGAACTATCGAGAAGCCATCTCAGCGACAAGTAACTTATCCTCTGCTTAGTTAGATGGTTGAATATTATGATGAGGTCTTCAGTGAGGGGAAAAATAATTCAGAAGCTAAAAAGAAAAGGAAATTATAAAATGAAAAGAAGTATTTAGATTCAAGAAAAAAAAATGCGGGAAAATACAACTTACCTGAACGAAACAAAAATTGGTTGTTTTGATGACTAGATATCCATAGGGATCTTTAAAAGTTTTATTCAAGATTTCTTCTTCTCATAGGTGAAAGATTCGTTTATTTTTATAAAAACTTTGTTTTAGGATCTCTTCACATATTTAAATAAGTTTTACTACATAGAACAAATATTTTAATACACATCTCACAAGTAGCACAACATAATTAATAAGAAGAAGGAGAAACGTCAAATGGCACATTGTGAAGTGACCCACAGCGCCAACTTTCCACGGTGGCGACTATAAGAAATCAGTGACGAAAGACCAAGTGAAGAGAAGCATGAATAAGTTCATGTAGCGACGGTTACAATTTGAACTTACGAAAGAAATGTGATATTTTTGTGCAATATTTTAGTTATAAGTTAGATTTTAGGAGAACTAAAGGCTGAAAAATAAGTTCACAATCCAAAGTGGAACATTAAGTTGGGTTTTTCAAGAAATATTTTGCGTATTTATGATGAAGTATTAGATAGTATTGAAGGCTTAGGTAGGTAACACACATACATGGATAACCGAATAGGAAGAGGACGATCATGAAAAATGGAAAGACAAATGGAACTACTAGTAGGAGACAAACGAAAAGAAAGACAAAACGAGAAAGACAAATGGAATTCTAATAGGGGCTATCTCCAGAATACTGGCCAAGGGGATAGCGATGGTTGTATCTTTGATACAAGGGTGGGCAGGCCAAACTTTTGCCAACAACACCAGGCAAGGCCTTTGACGACTCGATGAACCACTGTGTTGGTGCGACAGTGGGGCAGAGGTTGATTTTCCGGTGGACAAAAAAAAAAGAAAAAAAATACTTTTCTAGTTTAGTTAGTTTTTAAGCTTAGCTTATATCTTTATAGATATAATTTTTAGATTTTAGGGGTTTAGCTTTTAGGTGGGGTTAATTTTAATTTAAAATATTTTTTTTTCTTTTGATCCATTGGATGATTCGCCAAAGCCTCACCCTTACACTAATGCAGTGGCATAGGTAGCTAAGTTTGTGCAATTCCTTCATTTTGTTTTCCAGTTTCCTATTATATACCCTCTCCACTATTCCTAACCTCTTCCTTTAACACCGGCATGTTTTAATTTTGTTTGCTGAGTGAGAGGAGTTTTTGGAAAAGGGCAAGAACCGCCCCAACCCGACGAGCTTAGCCGAGCTAGAGCAAGCATGCCACAGCCCTTTTCCAACTCCTAAAGATACGTCTCCGTGACACCCTCAACTCGCAACAGGTACTTAAATTTTTACGTCAGCGTTCTTATGGAAGAGTGGAAAATGGCATACAAAACAACCTAACGAACGTTTTTGTATTAGGCATTCTGGTTTTGCAATTTTATTCGCTTATAAAAATTATTTTTTTAAGAACTAAAATACAAAATTTGATTAATACAAATTTCCACAGTGGCTAAACTATCTGATTGGTATTCATTAATTACATACAAATGACTGGTCCAGGGGAAAAATGGATTAAGTCCACTTGGGTTGATACTGAGACCAATTAAAATATAAGTTTACTACCAAGAATAATTTTTGAAAGCAAAATAATTTTCGTAAGCGTGACCTAGGACCGTCATTGATCTTCAAAACTTTTTTTCAACCCCGTTTTTTAAAGCAAAAAAAACTTTTAAAAAATAGTTTTTTTTTAAGTGTGCCATTTTGCTAGTTTTCCAAGTCCTTTGTGTATACTGGAGAGAGCCAACTACACCAGATAGTAGGTTCTCATAAAAATAGATAAGATGTCATTGTCATTTTTTTTTTTTTTGAAAAACTGGACTTAAGCTGTCCTTCTCCTGGATCCTTTATAGGAAGGTATGTATTTAAATAATCGCAAAGTGTCAATAAATTGTAAATGACTATTTAATGGCCTTAGTTAATATATATCATGATTCTTTCACAATAGATAAGATGTCAGCTATATATTTATCCTCGTTCTTTGTAGAAATGAAAATAAACCCGCAGATAATTTTCTTAACCAAATATTTCAACCCTAGGTATTTTGAGAGTAGAACAGTTCAAAAGATAAGGCCAGAGCTGGGAACCTAGAAGTCTGAAGACAAATAAATACCTACAAATTGTCTTGTTAATTTTCTTTTCATACTTGCATCACAAATTAATTTTAATAACAAAATAAAAAAGTGCAAAGTCGACGAAAATACTGTCCCTAAGACTTACAGCCCTATTATTGACACGATTCAAAACTAGTTTTAATACAAAACTAGTTCTATGGGGGTTTAGAGTTTCAGGTTTTGAACATATTGGTATTATTCAAACTAAAATTGACATCTAATGTGGTTTTCTTTTGGTAAATTCAGATTTTGATCTAAAAATTGATTTTTTTCGTCGCGAATGGTATACGATTTCAGATTGATTTTTCTATTTCTTTGTATTGGTTAATAATTTGTGTCTATGAAGCTATAGCGATCCAGACATGTCAAACTGATGGCTTTCAGTTGTTCTGGTGTGTAATGGTGTTAGTGAAAGAGGGGTAAATCTGCCGAAAAATCCAGATTTGCAAAATTGATTTTCGATCAAAAAATAAATTGATTTTTTTGCCCATTGGAAGGTTTTAATTGACAAAATCTGTGTTTTGACAGATCTGAAGGGGAAAAAAATCAATTTTTGTTATCAAAAGAAAACCCCATAAAACTCTGATTTCGAGTCTTAGATGTCAATTTTTGTTTGAATAATACCAATATGTTCAAAACCTGATACTTAAAACCCCTTTAGAACTAGTTTTACATTAAAACTAGTTTTGAATCGTGTCAATAATAGGGCTGTTAGACTATCAATTGTAAATTCTTTTCATTTGCAGATTTACAATGGCATCAAAAAATCCATCTACAAAAACGATCATCTTCAAATGCGATCAACACGCTGCGATTATATCCGAAAAACTCCAGAATTTCTACGAACAAAATGAATTCTTCGATACTGTCCTGATAGCTGGAAGCAATTCTGTTACTATTCAAGCTCATCGAGTTGTCCTCTGTGCCTTGAGTGAATACTTCTTGGAAATATTCCGTGGCGATCATCAGGGAAATAAATTGGAACTCAAAGAAATCGAAGCCTCAATACTGAAACTTGTTATCGATTTCATGTATTCGGGATCGATAAAATTGACTGTGAAAACGGTTGGAGGAATTCTGCGAGTTGCATCGTTTTTAAAAATCAAATCTCTAGTCGATGGATGCTGTGAATTGATTGAGGAAAACATTGATTCCAACAACTCTTTGAATTGGTTTCGATTGGGGTATGAATTAAGCTTACCCACTCTGATTACCACGGCGGAGGAATGTATTTACACCCACTTCGAGGAAATATCGACAAAGACAGAACTTCTGAAGCTGAGTGAAAACGAATTGAAGGATTTACTTTTCAACGACAATCCCTATAGAGACTTGGAGGAGATTGTCTGTTGGGCCATGGTGGCATGGGTAAATTTTGACAAATTAAATCGCCAACATCTAGTTCTTCAGCTGCTGTCAATGGTTCGTTTTCAGTTTCTTACGCCAAAGTTCATCGTTGAAAACAGAAAACCTGTATGTACAACTGTGGAAAGCTACGAATTGATTTGTAAATGGCTTCAATGGCATTTGTCACCAGAAACTCGATCAAATGATCAAGGAAATTGTGTGGAAGTTCGATCAAACAATCAGCAAGATTACACTTTAATGCCTGGAAAAGTGCAGGAGAAAAAGAAAAAGCTGGCAGTCATTCGAGCATCTTTTGCTGGACCAATTACTATCGAAACTTTTAATCCCAAAGTTAATTCATGGTCCACCGAAATTGAAACACATCGTCGGTCGAATAGCAATTTAACTACAACTATAATTGGGATTGATAGTAAACTGATTGCACCCGAAGGAAAGGATAAGAATATATATTCAAGGAGTGTTGAATTCTTAGGCCTATACACTTCGAAGTGGATTGAACTTCCCTTAATGAAACAAAAAAAAGATATTTGGCAAATGGCAGATTTAAAGGGAAATTTGTGTGTTATTGGTTGTGGCTTTAATGATAAATTAGTCTCCATAGAAATATTTAGTTTTTCCACATTCAAATGGCATTATTTACAACCCTTGGTTAAACCAAGTTTTAAAGTCAAAATAGCTACCCACAATGACATGTTATATCTTCTTGATTTTGAAGACGGCCGCTTGCAATCTTATAATGTCTCTTCAAATCAATGGACTTTGCAAAATATTGAAAAAGATTCCCTACTTTATTATGAATTTGCTGCAGTTGAAGGATTTTTGTACATTATTGGTGGTTATAGTTATGCTGC
This sequence comes from Dasysyrphus tricinctus, assembly GCA_963921185.1. Lineage (NCBI taxonomy): Eukaryota > Metazoa > Arthropoda > Insecta > Diptera > Syrphidae > Dasysyrphus > Dasysyrphus tricinctus. Next base: position 207,269,869 of record OY992531.1, on the reverse strand, counting down.
AAGTAAATGGGTCAAAACTGTTAAACGCTTCAATTTATCCGATGATTCTTGGTGCGAAGTAGCATCACTGCCATCATGCACTATCTCAGGTTTGAGATCTACGGTTTTTGAAAATAAAATTATAGTAAGCGATTCTAAAAATGTTTTGGAGTATGATTCTGATTCCGACACATGGAATACTTTGAGTGCCTTCAATACAAAAATGTATGCTCGTTATACTTTCCATATTTGTAATCTTACTGTTAATAGCTAATATTATGATTATGATTTTGTTGTTTTTTAGTTTTTAGATAAAATTAAATTCAAATTAATTAAATTTCCTTTGTTAGATAATTTTGTTGTTTTTTGTTTCTAAATTAAGAAAAAAACTTATATAATTTAAATTATTCTATTCTCTAAACAATAAAAAATTAAAAAAACTTTATGCGAAGAGGTAGAGTTTTTAATTGTAATCTCCTCCCTTCCAGCTAGTTGACAACACGCCTACCAGGAATGAATGAGAGTTGTAAGTCACTAGGTACTAGTTCTCTAGGACCTATCGAATCACCAAATCTAGGTAACTCTAAAGACGAGGGTTAACCGCTTCTAAGAGGCTTGATCTCCATATAGGTACATTATGTCGTAGAAGATCATATTATGTCAGTTCAGCATGACTGGAACTGTAGACGCCATCGTTGATTCCATCCTGGGAATTCTTTCGCAGCTGCTTCGATTTATGAAGAAGTGTCTTATTGGGAGTTACCGTCTTTAGTTTTTTTTTTTTTTTATAAAATTGGTACCTCTTTAGAATTTAAAGAAAGCTGAAAAAACAGTTACTTATAAATAATATCGTCTTAAATTTAAAACTTGAATTTGTTCAACAAAGATAAATATTTTAATCTGCGTTAAGCCGATATATAATCCCACCAGAGATAAAAGCTGTACAAAAATCCAGCTCTTATATACTATTTGACACAAACCATAAACCCTATTAAAATAAAACCACATAGAAAATTGCATTTAAGGACGTCAGCATTAAGCCAAAATTATTTAATGTGTTTTGTGCAGTTCAGTTCAAGACGTGATGCATTTTGTAATTAAAATAATTTGTAAGACAAGAAATATATTTTGCTACCTTCTTCGTATTTCCTATAGGCCTAGGTAATATTTATTATATACATAGGTACCTGCATATACAAATTTCTCTTAACTATGATTATGTAAAGGGTCTTTCATTCCTATCTTTTGAATTTAAATAAAACAAAGTGATTGTGAGATATCATCGAAATTTTGTATTCGTTTGAAAGGTATATCGATGCCAATATGTATGGAATATAATATCGTTATACCAACAATGTGAAGTTGAGGAGATGCTATAGCATCCACCCGACCAAATTGAGCTCAAATTAGCCATCACCAGATTAAAAACGAAGAAAGCTGAAAAAGCTGTCAGGCTTCATGTGGAGCTTTTTCAACACACTGGGGATGACCTGGTCAGGAGCATACACCAACTTTTTTTGCAAAATATGGTCGGATGAAAGTATGCCCCACGCTGACGATTGGAATTCCAGTACCATCTGCTCGATCCACAAAAAAGCAGATCGCCTTTTCTGCACGAACTATAGAGGGATCATCCTTTAAACATCGCCTACAAGGTCCGGGTCCAGCGTTTTCCGTGAACGTAGTTAGTAAGCTGTTTGCTGACGACTTATTAGTTCTTTACCAATGCGGCTTCAGAACTGGAAAATTTACTACATTACGCCAGATCCTGGAGAAAACCCACCTGTTCGCCGGTAACAGTGTAAACAGAGATGAACTATATCGTGCTATGTCAAGCTTTGGAATGCCTGCTAAACTAATACGTCTTATCAACATGACGTTGGAGAGTGCTCGCTGTTCCGTCCAAATTTATAGGGATTCTACAGAAACTTTCGACACCACCAGAGGGTTAAAATAAGGTGACGCACTGTCATGCAGTTGCTTCAACATTGTGCTTGAAAAAGTATTAATGAACACTCATGCAACTACATCAGGCACTTATCTTTAATAAATCAACACAATTACTTGGGTTTGTTGATGGCAGTGACGTGATAGGAAGAATTAAGCCCTATCGAGGAGAACCAAGGAGACCCTATACAAAACGTTCATCATACCGGTCCTGCTTAATGGTTCAGAAGCTTAGACCCTTATCCTGTCGGAGAGAAAAGTCCTACGAACAATTTATGGTCCTGTCTGTGTTTTTCAGAGAAAGCAATATGTGTCGAAAGAGATACAACGATGAAGTATACGTGCTGTAGAGCGACATAAGCCTAGTCAGAAAAATTCGTATTCAAGGGCTAAGATGGCTGGATCATATAGAGCGAATTGACATCAACACTCCTGCTCGTAAAGTCTTCAACGCCATTCCTGAGGGAATCAGAAGCCAAGGTAGAATTCATCTTCGATTAAGTGACCTGGTAGAGGTAGACCTCTGACTGCTTGGAGCCCAAAATTGGAGACGGCAGGCTAGAGATCCACTCGGGTGGAGGGGCATATTAAGTAAGGCCCAGGAGCACCACGCTATGTAGAGTCATCAAAAGTAAAGTAGATTGGTATCGTCCCAAATTCTACAATTTTGTTTGTTGATCCATTCATCCAGAAATGGGCCTCACCATCATCGCTCAAGAGCCTGCGGAATTGAACTTTGCCTGAACAGAACACCCATTTGGATAGAACAATTTTATTATTTGTACGTGTTGTGGAACGCTATATCCGTCCATGGTGATTTGGCAAAACATACTGAATAAATGACAGCCAAAGCCAATTCGACAGATGTAGCTTCAACAATGTGGCCGCTGTCAAAGTTCGGAAATCCCTATTGGAAGACCCTTTATAACTAAATTTTGTATGTTTTGCAACGATTACTCTTCCAAATACATTTATTGTTCTATCTTTTTGTTAAATTTCTATCTATTCTATGTCAAGAATCTTTAACTAATATCTATTCCATGCAAATAATTAAAACAAACACAAACACTTGCAGCAAATGTAACAAAATGTTTCAACAATTTATTATCCTTCAATGAATGCGACGACAACTAAGCCTTCCCCGCCCCTTTAACTAAACCCAAATCGACATTTGTCACCATTTATAGTAATTTACTGAAGCAGCAAAGCATCACTATATGGGAGAAAACCTATCTACATACATTTATCACCACACACAGATTAGATACACAAACACACATCTCTATCTATTTGCAGCAATTCTCTCTATATCGCTAAAAACGATAAAGAATGATTTGCAATTTCCTTCCCAATTGCAGGATATTATACTTAAAATGGACCATTACATCAAGTATAACTTAACAGGACCATATAAACCTTCCTATATGTAGATATATCTGTCTATGTATATCTCCAACAAGCTTAGGAAATGCACTGCAAAAGCAATTTACAAACTCATGGACAGATTTAGTGGCTGCAGTTGTGTCGTAAATCTTTGTCATTATAACGTTCAAGTCCCAGGATGAATATTTTAAGTGTATATCCTTGGATAAGATATTTCCATGACCGCACCACATACCGATTCGTAAACAGTTGTTGTGACATCGGTTTTATCTATTTGTATAAAACAACATGAGGCATTATGCACCTGTATATGCACACATAAACTATACCTACCTGCATATACCTATATTTTAAATGCACACGCGTCTGCATTTCTGATAAAATAAGGACAAAAGCAGAAAATATCATAACAAAACCAACAAAAATAACGAGTGAGAAATAATTAAGTACAAGACCATATACAATTCATACTAAATGAACCCTGCTGAGTTTGAGTGTGAATGTCCGTCCGTCCAAGCCCAGCCCCACATTCCCTCAGGCTATATTATTATCATAACATTCTGGTCGCTACCATCGTTGTTGTATATAAAAACTTCACCGTGATCTTAACATTCTGATAAGAGCTCTTGGTGTACAAATTTTGTTTAATTAATTAGTCCTGCAGCATGTGTTACACCTCTGACTCTGAGCTAACCCATCACCAGACACACACAATGTTGGTTGTCCTATCTCTCTGGGGTATTATAGTTTTTCACTTGAAAAGGGAGCTCCATATAAAGTGTACCAATATACCAGCTAGACAGCTACAATCTATAGAAGCAACAGAAGGTCTTTCTTTGCTGTGTTGGGAATTCTGAGTTTTTGATGTCTGCCGAAGCCGATATGTGGGTTACGCGGCTAAACAGTGTTAAGAGGAAAAGAATTTTTTCTTTCTGAAGAGGAGCGGTTTTATTTGATAAAAAAAAATATATTTGTTTTTGTATCATTTTCACTCGTGATAAAGCTATATCGTGTTAGCACTGTTTAGGGTTTTAAATTCTTAAACAAAAATTTAACCTACAGATTCTTATCGAACTTGAAAAGGCGAACAAATTATGCTGGGTTCTTTTGGGAATCTCGAGGAGAACCATAATTTCTCCAAAATATTTTATCACCAAGCATGAAATTTTTTTCTACGTCAACTTAACCTGGTTAATCAACCGCCAACCAGATTGACCACATTTCGATCGACTCAAGGCACTCCTCCCAGTATCAAGGATGACCGAACGTTCCGAGGAGCCAACGTTGACTTGGACCACTTCCTCGTTGTAGCCATGGTAATGCTACGGATATCCAGACCAAAGCCAAAACAGGGAAATACTGTGAGGAATATCGACGTGCGTTGGAGGGCTATCGTGATAAGAAATCACCAGGTCCATTTCCGATCGAGTCTCTCGCGCCCTCCTAACAGAAGAGGAGAGAGAAACACAAACTTCTAAGAAGGAAAAAGAAAGACCACGAGAAGCGCGTGATCGAGAAAATAGAGGGATGCCATTGCAGGAATGGAGTTCGGAAATGTTACCAAAAAGTTAAAAAAAAATTCCAAGGGTAACAAGGCCTAAACCGAAGACTTCAAGGACGATCAGGGGAACATCGTGGTAGAATCGCGGTCGGTGCTGAGGATATGGAAAAATCATTTCTGCAATTTGTATAACGGCGATGACGAACCGAATTCCGCTACCATGTAGATTGCACCATTCAACCTGGACGACGCACGTAGGCAAACAATTCCGTCCACCCAACCTCAACCTCAATAATCGGACAAACTAAGCGAGATGTTAGTGGTGCTTTCGTGAGTATTGAGGAGGAATCCAAAAAGATGGGGTTAGATGAATTAAAGCAAAACGAAATATATGCTGTCAACAAGAAAGGACAACCAAGATCGACATCTCGGACAGAACGTGACTATAGACAGCTATAATTTTGAGGCGATCAGAGACTTTGTCTACCTAGGATCCGCTGTTAACTCAGCGAACGATACCAGTGCTGAGATTAAACGAAGGATTACTCTTCCCAATCGCTGTTTCCTTGGGCTAAGAAGGCAATTGAGAAGCAAAGCCCTCTCTCGAGAAACTTAAACTGTCCTTGTATAAGACGCTTATCATCCTGGTCCTGATGTATGATGCAGAGGCATGGACACTGTCAACGGATGATGAGAACGCGTTAGGCGGGTTTGAGAGGAAAATTCTTCGGGTGATTTTTGGTCCTGTCTGCGAAGATGGGGAATGGAGAATAAGATACAACAAAGAACTGTACAGCGACCCTGACCTAGCCACAAAAGTGAAAAGCCAACGACTGAGATGGCTGGGTCACCTAGAGCGAATGGACATCAATTCTCCGGCCCGGAAAGTCTTTGAATACAAGTCCTTGGGACGGTGCAGTAAGGGTTGGTAACGGCCATAGACTCTTATGCTATGTTTCCACCTAAGGTTTATCTCAGTTTAGATTAAAAAAATCTTTTTGGTGTTTCCACCGCACAAAAAGATTTAAAAAAGATTAAATCTGACAAAACTTTCAAAAATGCAAATGGCGCTTCAATTTTTCTTATGAAGTGCGAAAGAGGCAGAATGTTTTATTCGTGTCAAACGATGAAGAACTGAATCGAGTCTCGAATGAATGGCTCAGCACCATGTTAAAATAGGTTAGTTGGATTTGTAAAACTATTTGTCCTAGGAAGATTTAATAAGATTAATTTCTAATCTCCAAGATTAACGAAATATATTTGTAGGTAAATCTTCAAGATTTAAAGAAGATTTGAGGTAAATCTTATTAAATCTCAGATTAGCGTTAGGTGGAAATGTAGCATTAGGCAATATCTGGAAAAGACCAACGAATTTTTAGTCGAGACTCACCTCTATTCATCGACTTAAAACCCTCATATAAAAACATTTATCCTCAGGAGCTCTATATGGAAATGGCTGAATTTGGGATCCCGGGAAAACTGATCTTGTTGTATCGCATGACATTGGAAAGTACGCGATACAATTTACAACTAGGGAAAAGCTCTTCCGGACTATTCCGAACACGCACAGGGTTTCCGCAAGGAAATGTGCTATCATGTGATTTCTTCAATCTCGTTCTGATGCAAGTAGTGCGCAAGGCAATTATGAACACTTAAGGCACTATTTTGAACTGATTTATCTGTCCAACTGCAAGGGTATACCGATGATGTAAGCCGCTCCCAACATGTCGTTATTGAGTCTTTCACTACTATTGAAGGCAACTTGTTGGTATTCAAGTAAACGAGGCCAAGGTCAAATACATGCTTTCAACAAACAATGAAAGAACTGTCAACCGGCTTGGACAAAATGTCACTGTTGATTGCAACAACTCTGAAGTAGTTAAGGAGTCCGTCTAACTCGGAGTAAACTTTAACCCCACCAACGACATCTGAGCAAAGATCCGACGAAGAATTACCCTAGTAAACCGGTGCTACTCCGGTTTAGTGCAACATATGGGTTCAAAATTCCTCTCACTAAAGACGAAGTGCACGCTCTATAAAACTCTTATACTGCCGGTTCTGCTTTATGGCTTCGATAGTTTAGCCCTTTCAAAAGAAAAACTTTTGGAAGGATATTTGGTCCTGTGGGCGAGGAGGATGAACGGAGGAGAAGATACAACCGTGAACTCTATGAGCTGTATAAAGATGTGGATGTAGGCTAGAAAATCAAAACACGTCGACTAAATCGGCTCGGCCACATCGAGTGAATAGACACTAATGCTCCAGCCAAGAGAGTCTTTGAATCTCAGCCCCTCTCGTAGAGGATGGAAGGCTGGCGTGTCTCAGGCTGTGACCGTTCATGGATTGTGTGCCGGATTAGTAAGTAAGGTTCGATTCCCAGCGTGCTGCCACTTAAAAAGAGAAATATATTTTTCGAGAAACTGCCTCTTGCTAGTAACTGACTAATCCTCCAAGAGTATACTTGCCATGAATAAATGCTTCTCATCTAACCGTTCGGACTCGGCAAAAAATTGTAGGTCCCCTCCATTCCTGCCAACAACACGCACACAGGAATGGTTGAGAGTTGTAAGTCACTAGGCCCTGGTTCTCCCAGAGCTGTTGCGCCACCAATTTATTTATTTTATCAAAAAATTGCATGACTTTCTCGCATCACATGTCCCAACAATCATTCAAAATTTGTCAACTTTTTGCAAACAAAAAATGCTATACAAATCTTCTCTTCTCCTGTTGCAATCATCTCAATTAATATTTGTTCATCCATTGGACGAATATCCCATCCACTCAACGAGTACATCATAATTTAAAGTGCAACGTTTTCATTAATACCAACGAAACACAATTTTTTGCTCTATTCCATTCCTCAACTTTAAATACAAAAAAAAATCCATCCACACAAAACATTGATTTCAAAAAAATAGAAAACAAATTCTCTTTCTTTCATTGGTCGTATGAATGTTTTTGGAATCTTCCAACAAACTACATACATAAGCGTTTTGATCGTAAATTAAAAGTCGACTAGTAAAATCCGTTAATCGTTTAATATTTCTATCGACCATAAAATTTTTAAATAACACCGAATCCCGAATCCTTTCATAGGAAACAAAAACTATCTCGTACATGCAAACATTCTCCCGGATCATTTTCTAACGTTCGTTCGTATATCTCTAGCACTCCATATATAGCGGAGCTAGAAAAAGATAAAATTTTCAAATTTCGTGTCTGTCCATAAATTAACTCAGCAAAAATTGCCCAGCATCTATGGGAGAGTCACTATGCCATAGTACCATAGAGTTATGTGGGGCTATGCGGAGCCATTTGGATGCGTTGTCATAAATTTCCATTACACACACTCATACAAAATAGACCAGCTTTAGATAGAGGGCGAAAATCCTTTCCGAAAATGGTCGTATACTTATGGCCCCGGTCATACGCTTGGATTGAAATGAAGTGTTAGATAAAACTTTGTACTAAAATCTCCGGAAAATTGTTCTCACATAACCGAAGAAGGGTGTCCTAAACTCCTCTGCTAGTCCTACTTCAAAAATTATTATTAAGTGTGTGTGTGTGTGTGTGTTTGTATGAATATTAAAGGTATATGTAACGTGGGTGGCAGCAATTTGTGCATCATCATCTGTCCCATATTTCCTATGATGTAGACTGCTCTTGTTTCTGTCGTCGTCATGGTGGCGGTCTTCAGAAAGACAGATTTTTAATGAGCTCATCTAGCGGTTTATTTTAATGACACACCGGGTAGCGGGTGACACTATGGTTGGGAAAAAGGAATAGACACACAAAAGGTAGGTACCTACCTACTCTACTCGCAGTCTCTCAGATGAGAGAAAAGACTTAATCCCATCATAAACGACCTGTGGACCATTTGGTATATCACCCAATTTGAATTCACAGTTTGACATTTGGGATTGTGTTGGGTTATGACGTTTTTATTTAGTTTTTCAAACTCTTGGGTTCGAAGTTTTTTTTTTACGACTTTGGAAGGGAGAGAAAGTGTGTGTGGTTTGTTCTGCTACTTTTCTTCTCTCACAGTAGGTACCTATCAGAAAAAAAAGGTAACATATGTTTGGATTGTTTTTGATTAGTTGTTGCGGCAAAATCAAAACAACTGTCAAAGGGACTGTCAATATGGGATGTCTAATGATCATGATGGTGATGTTGATTTAATGGTGTTGCTATAAGGAAGAAGTGGAAACATTCTTAGGTAAGGTAGGTGTTTTAAAGGTAATACATAAATCTAAGGAAGGAACTTCCACAACAAAAAAAACATAGACGATGACTGGGAAGGGCTTCTGCTATGTATGATGTACTTAGGTAAGTTATATTGTGTTATGTTGCATCGAAGAAAGTGTCTCTGTCTAGACAGGATGTAAAAATTTTGTATGGCATTTAAAGCGTTCTCATTTTTAACAAATCATTCACTATTATTCTGTCAGAGATAAAAGTGTATATAATAGGGCCAGGAGATACAGAGAACGTGTGTAAGAAATTTCGCATAGAGATGAATGTGACACACAATGAACATTTCAGAAGTGGTCAAGTATAGCGAATGAACATTTTTAGCACCGCCGCACAGTGGTCCGTTTGTTGAATTTGGCGACAAAATTAATTTTCAAAACTAAAAAAAAAAGTACTGTCGAAGTCAGGAACTAAGTCAAGTTTATGTTTGAAATGTCCCAAAATATATGCCTGGATGAATACTTTCATATAAAAATGACTCCAATACTGATGTGTTAAAAAATTTAAAGAAGATAGTTCAAAATGTTGGGAAATTCTCCCAAGGGATTCGAACTAGTTTTAGTGCTAGTTTTTATAATTTTGTGTATTGGAAATTATTTTTAGATCTAATCTGATCGAATCTGATAGAAATTTGACAATTTTAACACTAGGATTTGCGTCTAAAAACTCAAAATAATCTTAAGTACCTAATAGTTTTAAAAATGTCGATATTTTTTCTTGTTACATTATTTGAATCTGACATCAGGCTTAGAATTCCTTTCCGGCACATCATCGGGGCATAGGGCGTCAACAAAACGTCTCCATACTTCACGGTCTTTATCTCGGATTCTGCTTCTGTTAAGACAGTTGATTTCCATGTTGTTCTTGGTCTTCCAACTCCCCGTGCACCCTGAGGATTACATTCAAAGGACTGCTTTGCAATTTCATCGTTTGGTTTCCTCAGCGTGTGAATAATCCAACGCCATTTACGCTCTTGACTTGTCCTGCACCACAAGTCCTCGTTTGATATTATTTGTGGCCAGCGAATCTTTAGGATGTGGCAAAGACAGTGATTCACAAAAACCTGCAATTTCTTCGAAGTGGTAGACGTGACTTTCCAGGTTTCACAAGCATATAACAGCACGGATTTGACATTGGGATTCGAAGAATCTCAACTTAGTGCGTAAGGAGATTTGACTATATTTCCAAATTGGGGACAGAGTACCGAAGGCAGCACGAGCTTTATTTATTCTACTTTTAACGTCCAGATCCGTCCCACCGTTTGCAGAAACAATACTGCCAAGGAAGTTAAACTGTTCGACTTCTTCTACTGGCGTCTCTTGAAGAATAATACGGAGCGTCATGTGAGCATTATTTTTGTCTTTTTGCTGTTTATTCTTAGACCACTCGACTCTCCCTTCACTTGCAGTGTTTGGCACATCCCGTTCAGCCCATTGATGTTATTTGCCAGTAGACATATGTCATCGGCATAGTCTAAATGGCTAAGCCTTTCGAACGCCTCCATTGAATGCCCTATCGGTCAGCTGTACCAATACTGGCCGTCAATACGTCGCCGTCGCCCATCGCCAGCAGGAAGAGAATTGGCGATAGAACATCCCCTTGTATCACACCCTGTTGCACTACGAAGGGATCGGATAGCTGCCCATTGTGTAAAACAAAACACCTTGCGTTGTTGTAGGACTCTTTTATAATGGCAACATTTTTTGGTAGAATTCCTCTACCAAGCAACGATCTCCATAAACATTCTCGGTTAACTCGATCAAAGGCCTTTTCAAAATACACAAACATGAGGTAAAGCGGTGATTGAAATTCCATCGACTGCTCGAGGATGATACGCAGGGTGTTGATATGGTCGAAACACGATCGACCAGTGTGGAAGCCAGCTTGATGCCTCTTGAGTGTAGACTCGATTCTATCCTTTATTCGTTCGAGAATGATGGTTGACATTAGTTTTGAGAAAACGGACAAAAGGGTGTTACCACGCCAATTGTTTCAATTCTTAAGGTCACCTTTCTTTGGCAACTTAACAATCACACCATCCTTCCAGTCCTTGGGATAGCTTTCATTTTCCCAAATGATTTGTATCAGGGGATGTAAAATACTAGATAGGCTTTCAGGAATTCAGCTGGTATTCCGTCAAGTCCAGCTGCCTTATTATTTTTGAGGAGATTTATTGATGTTTGGATTTCCGATTCTGACGGGGGTTCGATGTCAATACCCTTATAGGACCTGCGCATCTCGTTTAGTTGGGGCACTTCAGCACTCCGCTCAGCAGAGTCCTGGATATGGTCCTTCCATCTGCGTAGCTGATCCTCAATTGATACCAAAAGTGTGCCATCCACATCCATTACAGGATGATTGGTGTTGCTTTTTTCCCAATAACATCTTTGGGTATTTGGTACAATTCCCGGATATCTCCTCTTCTGGTAGCGTTTTCCGCATTATCTGCGAGTCCATCTTACCTCAGCCTTTTGTCATGTCTCACACAGCGATGACCATCTTATGTGCAATGCAATGCTCGCTTCGCAATTCAGCCTTTCGTTGCACATCTGCTTCGGCATTTATTTGTATTTTCAACGATTTGCGAAGTTCGATTTTATCCCAGGTGTCTTGGGATAACTAACTCTCTTCCGCTTAGGTACATTTTCGGATCCAGCCTCCATAATGACGAGCCTCTGTCGTTAAGGTTGGTGACATAGTTTCGACATATGATGGGGTCATTTAAAGCATTCGTAATTAATTTTGAGCTCCTTGCTGCATCCTGCGCTGGTTTTTGTACGGCAGCGGTTCGTAGTTTGAGACTCATCAGAACCAAATGGTGGTCGTTTCCACATCGGCATTTCTTACAATCCGGACATCACACATTAACTGCCTCCATCGCTGCTGAATCATGATATGATCAATTTGGTTTTCGGTTTGACCATCCAGATGCAAACAGGTAATTTTGCTGCACGTCTTATGCTTAAATACAGTCCCATCTATCACAAGCCGATTCGCGTTGCAAAAGTCGACAAGCGATGAAATCTTGCTTTTTTTTAGTCTCGAAAAATTAAATCTCGCAAATTAATAATTCGGCTTTTCATAATCTCGCGTTTTCAAAATCTCGCTTTTAACAATTCCGCATTTGCATCTCGCTCCAAAAAACTGTGGCAAATATCAACCGAAATGCCGCAGATTATAATCTCGATTGTCAAAATTTCGCAATTCAAATTTCATAGCAACATTTTAATTTGCAAAGTTTTATTTTGTGGGATTTTCGTATTGCTAGTTTGTTAAAAGTGTTTTTTTGTAGTTGCGAAACTATGAAATGCCAAAATTTGCAATAGCGAGATTTCGTAATGCAAGATTTTTAATGCGAAATTTAAATTTGCAATATTTCGTACCCTACTAACTATGGAAGGGCCTTGGACCTGTCCATTTTATTGCAAGCGAATCAACCGAAGCCTGCTCTCTAGTCTTAACGGTTCACTTTTCATACAAAATATGTTTTGAGACTTAAAGCAAGAATTCAAATGTATTCACTCCCTCTCATGGTCACCAGGTACCGAAAGCTTTTTTGTCCATCAAAATTTCCCGCGTAATTTTGACATTCCATTCAATCTTCATTTACCTCAGCCTACAAGAATACAACTCCAAACCGAAGTAAAATAAACTGCATCATATACACTCTGATCAATCATACCAGATGAATATACCAATACAAATGTTTTCCAAGTAAAAATGCAATCTAAAAAAAAAGAAAGACACAAATTGTACCTTGCCACGAATGTTCATGCGGATTCCTGGGGATATGTGAAACCTTTCTAGATCCACATACACACCTCATTGATTCCATTAAAATCAACGCATTTTCCTTCCATCTTCAGTCCGTTCCTCAACCATGTCTGTAAATATCAAAATTCAGATATTAAAAAAAAAACGGAGAACCCAAAAGTATGGACTAAACTTTTTGATCCCCACCCGGGCGCCATGTGGAAAAAAAATTATGTAAACTGGATTTAACTCTATCCTAGGTTTTCAACATTGCCGTGTGTCTAGGTAACATCCTTTCCAAGCCAATACGTGTGCATAAATCAATTTCCATTCCATCGACAGCGACAGCACCGACAAGGACGTCATCGTTGACTGTTGACAGTCAATCAGTCTCTTCCTCCTAGAATCACTCGTTGTCGTTGGATTCCCGGATGTTAAGGACGGACAAGAGGACGACTTAGGCTAGAGCAGCCCAAAAAAAAAATGCAAACACATTTTCGTTTTCATTTCCCGTGTCGATCCAAACGCAGGCGGTTCCCGCACCTACATAGACATCCACAGTGACAAAACTCTCATTCCAGGACATCTCAAGGTGTTGCCACTGCGTCGTTAACATATTAATCCCCACGATGAGGATAGAGATGAACATAGAAGGGAATCTTAAATCCATCCCAACAGAATCAGTATAGTCTCTCCTTAATTTTGGGTATAACTCTCGCATTTGGGTCTGGCATAGCATGGATTTCCTTTGAGTGTGCTCCTTCGTATTCCCTGGGGACAAGAATCAGCTTCAACTGTTTGAAAGCAGAAGGCGGTTACGGGTAAAGTGATTTTGTGGCATCTCTTGGGGGCGTTTACACCATTTGCGGTATTATTTGATGATGAGGAAGTTTTGATCAAAACACGACGAAATGACGAGCACTGATGTCTATATCTCTGTCTATCTGGTGTCTTCTGTTTTCTGTGATTCTGTCTGGGCATAATGAGTCAAATACCAAAGGGACACATGCACAGATTTAAACTGATGAGATTTTGTGCTGTGCTACCTTCCGGTTTTTGTATAACTGAAGAGATATTTTATAACTGCAGAAGTGCGTATCTTTGTATATATGTAAGTATAGGTATGCATGTAGTTTAGATATGTAGATGAAGTGAGTGCAAGTGGTGTATATACTAAGGTGCGAGAAAAGTTTTTGAGTTAAAAGTCACTCACAAGTGAACATAATTTTCACAGCTCAGGTGGAAGTGAGTGAAACTTAACGAAGATAAATGATTGCATTTTGAAAGTTCAAAAAAAGGAAAGTTACCTCTATTAGTTGTCAAAAAGATTCTTCATGTCTGAAGTTTACTTTTAGTTTTGAATAGAGGCTTCATTTATGAAGTTGCTTTAATATTTGTTGTTGGTATGGTTGAACGTTCTAAAAGGCCATCAAACTTCATGTATGAATTGATTCTAGGTTTTTATTATGATTTGAATGCATAGATGTGTATATTTTTAAGGAAGTAGTTATTTCCTTAATACTTCTCTTTTGGTATGATAACGAAGCTAAGGGTGAATAGCTTATTTGTAATAAAAACAGAAGGATTAAGGAAACTTTTTTTCTTTATAAATTTGTTAAATTTGAATACTATAAACTACTATCGCTTGTTAAAACTTCCTATAGACTATTCAGAGAAATTTATCGAAGCTTTTAAGAAGTTAATGTTTTAAGCTGCAATTTTTATCATTTATAGTTTTTTGTTTCCACTAGTTTTATCGATACTGAAAAGGCAAATTATGTGTTGAAGCAGTAGGTAAACAGAAACGGAGGTACATTTGTACTGTTTTTAAAACTTAGTCAATGTACTCCTAGAAAAACTTAATCAAAGCCAATGAAATGTTACAAACTAATAGGGATATATTCAAAAACATAACGCACAATAACGCTTTAACAATCCCTTAATTACATCGATTTTGCTTTGTGTTTAAAATTTAATCAGATGTTTGTTATCTCTTTATCTTAATAGTCGTATATTCAAGCAGTAAGGCCGATTATACATTATTTAGTTAAATTGAGCATAATAATGCAAATGAATGCATTACAAATACATTTATCTTGAAATTTAAGTCCATTTGTGAATATTAAGATTACATTATATAGTCTGGGAGGCAATGTTGCAATTATTTTCAGAATGATTTTCTTTGTGTATGGTATGTTAAAAATATTATATTTTTAGTCAATTTTTGAATTAAATTTGGGAGACAAGTTGTAAAAAATAAAATAAAATGTAATAAAGCTTTTTTCATATAACATGAAAAGTTGCGTCAAGAAAATGATTTTAGAGAACTGGTTAACTACAGCCGTATTAAATATATTTTTGGAAACTTTTTAAAAGCAGTCGACTCTCTCTTCGTCGAACTCCCTCCTAGTCATAAATTCGAAACACAAAAATTGGAATTACTGAACCACTCCCGAAAATTCTTCAACTAACAGAAAGCTACAATGTCCCTGAGTAATATAGGCTAAATTTTATTTTGATAATAAATTATTTTAAGGTTAAAATCTAAATATTTGCCTTTGTTTTGGGTATTTTTGAGATTTTTTAATTTCTATATTAAAAAAACTATAAGTACAGATCCGATTTCAAAAACTCTTTTGGAGTTTAAAAGGTTATTCTTAGGTTAAGGCTATTCTAATTCTATTTGTAGGGCGAAATGGAGTAAAAAGAAAAATGGTGTCAGATTTCAAAAATTCTTTTTTGAAAGGGTTTATATAGGGTGAAATGGGGAAAACAAAAAAAAAATCAGATTTGAATTTATTTTTGTGTTGTTAAGTTGTTTACTGCTAAATATTTATCAAAATTAAAATACTTAGGGTGGGTAAAAACAAAAAAAAAAGGATCTGATTTTAAAAATTCTTTTTTTGTTGGACAAAAGTTAAGCCTTAAACAAATATTATTATGCTTGAAAGGTTATATTTAGACCTTGGCCTTATACTACGTTTTCATTAGAGCCGAAATGAGCTAATTTCGCAAATCACAGAAAAATATTTTTCATTTGTAATTTGGTAATTTCGTTTGACAGCTCATTTCATTTTTAAATTTCAACTGGATTATTGTTGTTGTTTTTCTCTGACTCCTTCCATTGAGCTTTGACATTTTCATACAAAACTTTTTCAGAGCTCCCCAAACTGTGGCTAATTGGGTGTGTTCGTTAGGTTTTGACTTAATTTCCAACCTAATTTCGTGCAAATTTGGTTGAAATTATCTCTTTTCGAAATGTGAATTTGTATGGGAAATGAGATGATTTCGTGTCGAATTTGGAAATTTTAAACGAAATTATCTCATTTGGTCTAATGAAAACGTAGTATTAGGGCCAAATATTTCTCAGAATTTAGCTTTATAACTGTAGGGTGAAAAAGGTAAAAAAAAGTTTCCGATTTCAATTAGTTTTGTTCTAAAAGGTATACTAAAATGATGGATTTAGAAACTTTCTTTACTGCTAGATATTTTTCAAAATTTAGCTTAATACAAAGGGTGAAATGGGATAGAAAAAAAAAAAAACAAATACTCATTTCAGTTAATTTTAAACACTTCTTAAAGGACAGCTTAAGGGCTCAATACTTTTCTAAATTAAGATATTTTAAGGGTGAAATGAGTAAATAAAATATGAAACCCGATTTTAAACGTTCTGTTTTTTTAAAGGGTTATATTTAGAGGATGGCCTTCCAGGACCACTTGCTGGATGTTTTCAAAATTTTGCTGTTAAAAGGGTAATTTGAGGTTAAAACAAAAAGTAGTTGGCATACGGTTTTTGAATTTCGTTTTGTATGTGTTACAAGTTGTTTTTCAATAAAGTTCGAATGGGTGGCCATATTGAGCTAAAAACATCAGATTTCATACATTTTATATTGAACGGTGGTTGCGTGGGTCCTATAAGAAGAGGGTCAGTCGAGCCATTCAAAAATAAATCAACTTAATTCATTGACATTAATTGTGTTATTAATGCACATTCGAGTATATCTGTTAACAAAAAAAAATATCCACGAATAAATACCCAAAGAATTCCGTGTAATTAATGGTGATAATCAGGATCGTCCATGAACAAGGTTGCCAGAATGGGCTCCTTATCGCCAATTGGGCTACTCGAATTTTTCACTCTCTCTCACTCTTTGCGATAAATCCCAATTTGGGCTGTTAAGTTTTGAAATTGGGCGATTTTAGGTTCCTTAAAAATTGAGACAGAAATTTCATTTTGTTTTAAGTTTCTATTTTAACCATTGTAGATGAGAACATTGGTGAATCTTATACTTATGTACATTTCAATAACAACTACACTCTCAAGTCTTAAACAGTTGATTCAATTTGCACGCTGTACATTTACGGAGCAAATTAATAATTTGGGAACAGGCATTACAATATAGGTAGGAGCACATAATTGATAATCTCTGATTGGGACCCTTGAAGCAATAATTCGAGTTCGAACCAGATTCAGTTGGCTGAAAAATGCTGTAAGATTTTTGGAGTGACTAAAAATACGTTTGAACTCATGATCAGTTTAATAAAAACGTTAATGCAAATTTGGCTTCGAAAATGACAGATGAATCATCTTCGACCATGGAAGACATTTTGTAGCAGCAGCTTTATAAAATATGATATAGTTATAAGTGATGGTGGTCATCGTATTTTCAATCGAACAAAATAACAGAAGCTGTTTTGAAAACATAATTTCAATTTATGCACTGTATAGAAAAATACTGTAGCATATCTATTAGTTTTGATTTCAGTAGCATTAGTTTTTTTTTTTTGTTGTTTGTTTTGAAGTTTCATTTATTTTTGTTT
Source organism: Dasysyrphus tricinctus (assembly GCA_963921185.1). Classification (NCBI taxonomy): domain Eukaryota; kingdom Metazoa; phylum Arthropoda; class Insecta; order Diptera; family Syrphidae; genus Dasysyrphus; species Dasysyrphus tricinctus. The sequence goes on along the minus strand of OY992531.1, from coordinate 207,252,234 downwards.
CACAAAATTTTATTCAGTTTGAATTCTAACTGGAAGGTGATAAGTTATTATTAAATATAAAGTATAAAATATAAAAACACCAACCATACTGTGAAAATAAATTTAAAAAGCATTTTGTAAAAGAAATAAATCTACCATTGTGTTAGATACATTAAATATATCTTAAAGTAAAATAAATAAGGAACGAGTTTAGGTAAGATAAAACTAAAAGGATCTGTGCATAATAGAATACATAGATAACTTATTTTTTTGTGTAGCTGTCGATGCATAGAATTTGGTTAAAAGAAACCATTGAGATTTTCATTCCATCTCGAATTTTCCTGGGGATAGCGACTGCGATAGCATAAGTGAAGCAGGATCCGTCAGCGATAAAAACAACTAGGATTTGGAAACACAGAAAATCAAGAAGCTAGATCGACAACTTAAATTCAAGAATTAATTTGGCATTGCTTAACAAAATAATTTCAAGGTACCAGTTTTAATATTACTTTTACATTGGGGGGTAGAGGAAATCCTACCACAAATAAAAATTAGTTTCGAGAAGTTTCTCTGAAAACATAAAAGAAGATACGAAAAAAAAAAAAAAAAACATACCTATATATGATATTGAATGCAGGCTGGAGATGCAGGATTGGCGGTTGCTGATTTTTTTTGTTATCATAGTGTTTTTTTTTACGATATTAATTTTTTTTTCTTCTCTTGGTCAAAAGGGAAGTTCATTTAGATTTGTTTGGTTCATTTAATTCTTCAGTAACGTTTTCTTTTTCTTAAATTTTTGTTTAATACCTACCTAACTTTAATTTTCATTTTATTTTCATTAAAAATATTAAACAAATTACCTACTAAATAATTTAACTATATAATCCTAAAAATAAGTTTTTTTTTTCAATTATTATTCAATTACATCGTTGTAATCCTGGGGGGTTAGGTTGCGCAGCTTCACCTTTGAGGAAATTTTAGGCTAGATATTTAAATTTCACTTAGATATCACATATTAATACGTGTAGTTTCTTCTTAGTATGTAATTTCGTTCATTTATTTATTAATTATCTTGTTTTTTTGTTTTTTAAATTTCCAACTATAATTAGTTTCATAAGTTTGTATATTGTTTTTCAATGGTATGAAATTAAAATACCAATTTGTAAATAATTATAAACTCGCATTTGATTTGACATGAAGATTCATTAAATAAATAAAAATGGACTAAAAGTAGAATAAAAGGTGAGATATGTGGTGCGGATAAAAAAAGGGTGAGATTTATTTTAATTAGGGTTATCTGCAGGAAAATAGGGAACGTAGATAACATGGTGTGGCATTATGAGGATGATGCCATAGCGAGGAGGGACTCCCACAAAAAGCAACAACATCTTTGCTTTTCAAATGGTAGGTAAGATTAGGTAGAGTTCAATAGTAATACTGATGGATAAGGTTCTGTTATCAAGTTCTTTGGAGAGGTCAAACAAATAAATTATCAATTTCACTAAAAATACTTTTCTTTATCAATTTAATTTTCAATTTCTTTTTTTTGGGAAATGAGATTTTAATTTCCTTGATTGTTCGGTAGATAAATTTCCGTTTGTTATGGCACGATTTTTATTTGATTTGTAAAGAGTAGCAGCAAGATCCCCGACCATTACGGCGAGCTAAGCCGAGCTTACGCCAGCGTGCCAGCTGCTTTCACATGCTCATTACAATTTTGGAAGCAGTTTGCGTGTTTTAATTGAATTTTGTAAATTATGAACATTAGGGTGGTCCCTAAAATGGCCATCACTGTCTTAATTTAAATAACGCACCCCCAAATACATAAATTCTGTAAAATTTGAATTTAAAACGAATAATTTTTTTGCATAATTTTTGAGTGGGGCTATTTTCGGCTCCAAGATTTTTCAAATTGGGCTCCACTCGTCTTGAAAAATCTGGCAACACTGCTCATGAACTAAGTGGATATAAGAACAGAGCTCGAACGATTAATCATAGAGGAAGCCGGTGATGGAATTTCTTTCGTTCACTTTTATTTTAAACGAATAAATTCATACAAAAGAACACTCATTATAATGCATAATACGTAGTGTTAAATTGATCTATAATTTTGTTTTGTTAATATGTTTTTCGAAACTTTTGTCTACCCGTGCTAAGCCGGCTGGGCCAGCTAGTATTTAATAATTTTAATAATTAATTTTTTAATCTTATGTTCACACATTCATTTAACGTTTAAAAAAAATGTATTTCTCAATAACTCGAATTTTTCCAAGATCTTCTCTTACACGAACTAATAGTGATATACCGTGAAAATTCGACTTAGAGGGAGTCGACTGTATATGTATGTCTTAAGAGTTGGACAGCTGTCTAAAGTTAGACAAAATTTATAAAACCTATTGTTAAACTTTTAAACTTTCACTTATTTAACATTAGAAATTGTAAAAAAAAATTTTGTTTTTTTTTTTTGTAATTTGACGAAATGAACTCATTCAAAAATATCCAACAACAAATGAAGTCAAACGCTACCAATAATAGGAGTTATTTTAGATAATTTAAATATCGTATTTTAGTCCAGTATATTTAGTCACAACTCCTATGTAGTGGGACTGTTAGTGAGACCAACCTTTCATTTTGACCTGACGGACGGGTTGAACTTTGGTATACAAATAGTCCATGTCCTAACTTTATTTTTAAGAAGTGTTGCTAAGGTGGCAACACTGTCAGAAGTACAAGAGAAGGGTTGCCGAAATCCCGAAATGTTGCTTATAAATCGAAAACCAAGGGTCGGACGATGACCCGAGAACTCCCGTTGGATTCAGCACCCTTGAAACCATAGGACCACATTATTGTTTTTCTCCCACCCCTTCCCTTGCACGAAGGGGGTGGAAAAAGGTCGTTTTGGAAACAAAATTTGAGAAGCCAATAAAAGTTAGAAAAATATTTTTATAAATAAAATTTAAAGATGGTATCGACGCAGAATTTCACAATCTACTACATTACATCCAAAGTTGATTGAAAACCTACTTTGCTTTTTTTTAAAAAGCCACTTTCAAAGTGCTGGGGAGGGGGATATGAAAGATTACAAACTTAAATATTTATCTTGGAATAATATAAGCATATGACACATGTTTCCTGTCATCGTTAGAGTACTTTATAGGTAGCTTAAATCCAAGTTTCCAACCATCAACCATTTGCAGGGTTTCCGCCACCTTGGTTTAAAGAGTGAACTCGGTTTTGTCTATTTTCTAAACAGAGGGAGGTAGAAAGATGTTTTTTTCTGTATTCGATAGATTATGCAATTACAAGAAAGTCGTAGATGTGATGAAAAATTAGAAAAATTAAAATAATGGAGATATGAACGTTTAAATGTCAAAAACGGGGAATACGATAGGTAAGAAATAATTTGCAATAAATCAGACTGGCATTTGTTTTTAAGAAATTTGATATTTTTGGAAAGGTAAGAAAAAATTATTTTACCTATGTTTGAGGAATTTTTGATTGATGTGTTAATTTTTGGAGCAAAATTTGTTTGAAAATCGCATTTTTTCAAGATCAATTTTTCCAAGTACCTATTTGATTTTTATATTTTCAACGGAAAGACTATCAATTTTTATTTTTGATCAATCCATTCATCACATAATATTGAGCGCAGAAAAGTCACATTAAATTTTTTTTTTAGATAGTAGCTTATAAGAGTAAAGTGCGAGCATGTATTAATTTGGGTTTTCAATCATATAAATGATATTTTGCAAATCAGAAACGTGATTATACTTATACTGCTAGCTTGCACCACCTTGAGTGAAAGAGTAAATTCTGTTTTCGCAACTAACAACCGAGCCTTGCTATTGATTCGAAACAAGAAAATAATTAAGGTACCACTTTGCCACTGTAGGATATAGTGATAGAACCTTTGAAAGAAATTTTCGAGTGAAAGAAAAAAAAAAATTGGCTAAATAAGTGTGAACTCCATTTGTTTGCTTATAATTGGTTATAACTTGTTAAATACCCAAAATCTGAAAAAATACTATATATGTATTCAAATTTGTAGAACTTACTCTTTTTGTTAGGAATGTATTTTTATTTTTTCGATAAACTTAAAATTACGCATATTATTCAAAAGCAAAAAAATGCTTCCCCAATCTTTTGCAAAAAAAAAGTCTAAATTGACTGGACTATTTAATGTTTTTAAAGAAAAATCTCTCATAATTTCAATGTCTTTAGTATTTTCAAACCCTCAGCATCTTGAACATAAGAGCAAGTTCGTACGACCCAATTGTGCATTTTATTTTAAACCATTAATTTCAGAAGAAAATTTAAATAAATCATTTTTTAAAAATTACTTTTTAAGTTAAAAATTAAAAAAAAAAAAATAATCTTACGTTAGTAAGTACTATTTTGTTTTTATTATATACTCTTATCTAATCTTTAATCAACAACTATAAACGAAATGGTACTATACGCCATTTTCTTGTTAAAAAGAAACATGACAAAAAATATACCAAGAATAATCGTGTTGTTTAATAGAAGAAGAGAATAAAATATTAACCTATTTAAATAAAATTTAAAGTTTCAGCTCGAGAAAATTTATGTCCGATGGACATACCTGGGCGGAGTCATAGGACGGAAATTACCTTAAATTTAGAAACATCAAATCTTCAAAGCTAACATTTAGGCACCTGTAATGGTTGTTTTTTTTTATCGATTTTTATAAAAATACGGTTATTACAGTAGGACCTCAGTAGTTCGAACTATTTGAGACCGACCCTTAATTATAATCTTATTATACTAATATTATATGTTTCATATTCAAGTACATAGGTATAACCTAATATATGTTCAAAAACCGGCTTTGTAAGAGCAAGTGTGTTGATTTTGGAAACTATTTTAATTTTGAAAAAAAAAATAGATGGCAACCCTTAAACTGCAAAAAATTGAAATTTTACCATAATTTTTGACTTAAATGATCAATAATGAATAATACACCCAGTGTGAGCGTATCATCTAACAAGTTTCTTAAAATAGCCAAAAAATCCCATAAATTTAACTTTTAAAACTTGAATTCAGTTTAGTTTGAGCAACCGTTTCTCGATCGATTTGTATCCAAAACATTTTCTGAATAACTCATTTTAAAGGAAATTTGATCCATCTTTCTTTTAAATGGTGCAATGCCTATAACCATCTCTTCTGGTAAAAAGTTATAGGCATACAAATGTGATTTTTGACATTCTTTTGAAATTTGAATTTGTTTGAATAATCTATTTCTATGGTAAATTTTGTTTACAAAAAATATTTTCAGCATTATCTCGAAATTTTGCTTCCTTTTTGAGTAAAGCCTAGTTTACAGTTCCCGTGCGCAAAAAATCTATGCAAATATTCTCGCATGTCAAAAAAAATTGAGGTGAAATGCAAAATTAATTGTTTGCACAATTGGTTTACAGTTTCATGCAAAAAAAATCCATTGCTGTCATGGAATGTCATGCAAAACAATGAACCGGCAATTGTTTTGCATGCGAAAAAAAAGTGGTGAATAAAATATTGTTTTGGGTGGTCGGTTTACAGTTAAAAAAAAATATATTCACCTCAAGGCATTATTTGCATGCAAATAGTTTTCGCATCCAAAAATAATTATTTTCCATGAGAAAGCAGTGTAAAGTGGTTTCATAGTTAATGAAATAAAGTTCAAGGTTGCTTTAAGTTGTTTAAAGAAATTTGACATTTTGATTTGCTTAATTTTTTTTCGAACTACCGAGAAGGTCCTACTGTATAAACATTAGCGCTAAGTATGAAAAAAAAAAAATTGTCTTTTTTGTTTAGAATGACAAAAGCTACAATTTGTATTTCACATTTTTTTTTTTTCAAAAAATATGATGGTTTAAAAGAAATAAAAACAAATTGGAACTTTATCCCCTTTTACCAACCCCCGCCCCCCCCTCATAAAAGTTTTCCCCTGGTTCAAATTAATGATACTTTTTGAAAATGCTTAACAAATCAGAACAAAGCTCTCCACCAAAATTTATCACTGTCGGAACTTTTTTCGAAGTGAAAGTCTAATTTTCTTGGGCTACCTAGGCATAAGAGTTACTTTTTTGACCAAATTCCGTCTAACAGCGAAATAGTTCACATTTTTAATAAACAATATATTTTCAAATGTATTTCGTACAGCTTTTTAATATTCCTGATAAAAAGCATTATCTATTATTATCAAGAAAGCGAATTTATGAAACAATTGTACACTGTGCCGTATACGTACTTTTTTTAAATTTGTGTTAGTTTTGTTATTATATATTTTTAATGCCGCTTTTTTCTTTCCGTACGTTTCTTCTTGTCAAAAAATGTAAGTTTATTATGTAAAATAAGCTCTTTCTTGGTAAAGGGATGTAATGTTGTTGTATAAATGTTTAAACGCCTCCCACTCGTTGGCCACTTCTAACCGTACATTAAGCTATGAATTTCTTAATCATTGATTACTCATCCCCTTGCTCCCTCTTGGTTACATCTCATAGAAACGTTAAAAGTGAAATATTTTCGTAAAAAAAAAAAAAAAAAATTTTAGAGCTGTTGGGGTACTTAGCGCGCCCCCTGGGTAATGAACATGGCCCTGTATGAAATCTATCTAGATAAACTGGAATAACTAAAATTTTATTTATATTCAAACTTTCATACAATTTCATACTGTATAGTCCTTACGCACTCAGTACCACTTTTTGCACCTCCTTGGCTACGGCCCTGGATGCCACTCATGTAGATTATTTTCATTTATTCAACACTATACTTCCTAGACTATTACATTTGATTTAATTTCAATGATGATCCTTAATGGCCCATTTGGTTGATCTGCATAAGTATATGTGTGTACGTACATGAATCTACTTAAAACCAAAAGTGCACATTAACTTCTTCGACACAATATAATGCGACAATTATTGTATAGCGCTGAGCATAATAATGATAATGCTTTATTGGAGGACATTAACGACGAAACGAATTAAACTTGGGTGGTGCCATGTTGGAATTTATAATTATTTACATAAATGTCCTCGCTATTCTACTCCTTATATAAATTTATTCATAATATTTCCATAATTTTTATTATAAATAAGTAGGTATCCAAAATTATTAAACCTAGAAATGGAAATAAAGTAACTGAAAATAGAGAGCTTAAAACTATACATTTGACACAAAATAACATAACAAAGGAAGTGGCTCTTCATATCCCATAAATGTAGCCTCCAATAAACAGGAATACTATACGTAGTCGAAGTCCATTTATAGTTGTTACAACACATAGTTTCCTCGACCTTCCTTAATTTGTGTCGCGCAACTCGTAATGTCGTAAATACAGCACTACAGCACTACAGTAGCACGAAAACGAGTACTAGCACAAACATCTGCGGTACCAAACTCAATATCGAATCGACTGCTGGTGCGAAATGACGATAATTTAATTTGGTGGAGGCGATAACGTGGGTTCTTTCAAAAGCCGCTTGTTCACTCTTCCAATTTCATAAAAAGCTGCGATGGTAAAAGGGAGAGGGACACTACTCGGCTGTCGACTGTCTACTGTCGGCTTCCAGAATCCATACCCAGCAGTTCAGTTCAGTTTGCAAAAAGCACACATTAAGGGCACATAACCATGCTAAAATTTAATTACACACACCCCTCGCTCAATGGAAACAGAGACATTTTCCAATATTACTAGAGACATATTCTGCCACCCATAAAGCAGAGTGTTGCCAAAGCTGGCGTTGATTTTAAAATTAGCTGAGGCTTTAAAAATTTCAGAAAATCATTTAAATTTGACCAAAAAACCACTTTTTACTATCTAGATAGCTGGGCAAGATGAAAGAAGCTTGATGGCAACAAAAAGAAGTAAAAACTTTACATTATGAATTGAGTTTCTGATGTCAAACAATTACTCAAAGTATCTTAATTGGCATTAGGGGAAGTTAACTAAAGTTTACTAGTCTGGTTTTGACCTCCTTCAACAAGTTTCTTCTCTCTTCAACTATCCCGATTGGATAGGTGAAGAGATGTCATCCAGTTTTTCCAAGCTTTCCAGTTTCGCCCAGTCCTCAATTCTGTCGTCTTCTACAAAATATGCTTCTTTCGGACCAAGTCGGAGTGATTACTTACTTACTTATTCGGCCCCCACTCCATTAAGGGTCACACCCTGAGACACGGCAGCCGTCCATCCTTTACGATCCCGAGAACCCTGCTTCCAGTCATCACGACAAAGCTTTCTGGCATCCCCGATGGCTTGGTCATTAATCTGGAGGTTAGGTCTTCTTCGTTCTCTGGAACCTGGGGGCTGGGATTCAAAGACTCTCTTAGATGGAGCATTATTGTCCATTCGATCGATGTGGTCGAGTCAATGCAGTCGACGTGCTTTGATTTTCTGGACAACATCTACATCTTGATACAGCTCATAGAGTACACGGTTGTCTCCTTCTCCTCCATTCGCCTCCTTCGTTCACAGGACCAAATATCCGGTTTTGTACATCTTTCATTGTTTGTTGATAGCTTGTTTTTGGTCTTGTCCGCATTTACTTGAAGACCAACAAGTTTCGTCTGTTCTTCAAGTGCCCAATAAGCCTCTATAACGGCCTGTTGAAGCAGCGAATGATGTTGATATCATCGGCATAACCTAGAAGTTGGACTGGTATGTTGAAAATAGTGCTATCAGTGTTAACGCCTGCCCTACGCGCTATTTGATGCAGAATTGAAGAAATCACATGACAGTTGATCTCCTCTCCAAATCCCTGTGCATGTTTGGAATAGTGCGGAAGAGCCTTTAACTAGTTGCGCATTGTATCACGTATTTTCCAATGTCACGTGGCACAACTGGATTAGATTTCCCGGAGTCCCAAGTTCAGCCAACGCCATATAAAGCACCTGACGATGAATCCTATTATATGCGGCTGTGAAATCGATGAATAGATAGATACTCACTTACTTAAGGTGGCGCTACTGTTCTGTAACTCTCTCATCAATAAAATTGGTCGAGAAACATTATAATTGAAAGAAAACACATGAGTTTTGTTCCATTTTTCAACGTTTCTCGACCAATTTATCGATGCGAGAATTACTAAACGTGGGCAACAGGGTGGACCAGGGCCGCAACCAAAAAGCTTCTTGCAGCTGGCTCGGTTTCTAACTAGCTGTCTCCAGTGTCGCACATCAAGTTGGTTGCGGTCCGCTTCCAATTGAGTGTGCCAACTGTTACGCTGTCCTCCTCTACTGCGCCCGTCGCAAGGGGTTAGATTCAAACACTTTCCGGACAGGAGCATTGATGTCCATTCGCTCTATGTGACCCAGCCATCTCCGTCGTTGGCTTTTCAATTTTTGGGGTTTGGTTGGTTTCGCTATACAGTTCGTTGTTGTATCTTCTTCTTCATTCCCCATCTATGCTGACGGGACCAAAAATCACCTCAAGAATTTTCCTCTCAAAACTGCCTAACCATATATCTGGACCGGGACTATCAGCGTCTTATACCAGGGATAGACAGGTCTCTGACCACCTCGAAATTATAGCTGTTTATAGTGACGTTCTGTCGTGTTGGGCGCTGGCATCGATCAAAAGATGGTGTGTCTCAATTTGAAATTCGTTCGTCTTTTCCAGGATTTGCCCGAGAGTGGCCAAAAGCAACACTGCTACTTGCCGAGTATAGTGTTGCAGTTAAAACGCTCACACAGTACGTTAGATAGGATTTTGTATGTGATGTTTATCAGGGATATGCCTCGATGCAGGAAATAGGATTGCCTTTTTGTAAATGGGATAGGACATAATGGAGCTGATGGACCAGTCATCTTGCATGCTTCCTTCTACCCAAACTTGGTTGATGAGTTAATGCATGCACACTTTCAACACATCCCCTCTATGCTTGAGGAGCTTCGCCGTTGAACCATCATATCCAACGGCCAAGTTGTTCTTGAACTTCCTTATATGTAGCTAGGTACACTTCTTCTATACTCGGTCGTGGTATTGGGTGTTCATTGACTGGTGGTTGGTTCAATTTTCGTCATATTTCTCGCTCTTCGGATGCTCATTCAGTAGCTGTTGAAAATGCTCTCTGAATGCTATTCCCTGTGATTCGGTGATTAGATTACCTTCGCTGTTTCGAAGAGCCTGCTTTCCGGTTTTAAAGCCAGAAGCCAACTGCTTGCCTTTTTTTATAAAATTTCCCGGTGTTATTCCGACCGCGGGCCTCATCAATCTCCTAGAACAGAGAGGCTGCGTACGCCCTCTTTTTCTCCTCTCTTTTCCTTGCGTGAAACTGCTCTCTCGCTGCTCTTATTTTCCGCTGCATCATGTGCATCTTTTGTCACCTTATTCAACTGTACTCATTCATCATCATACCACGCGTTCTTTTTTGGGGGTGGTTGGTAGCCTTTTGTGGTTTCGGGTGACTCACGATATTAGGACCGCTTGTTGTTAATGTATGTGGCGATTCCAACGTGGAATTTCGTGTTTTGTGCAGCTTGTAGTTTCTTTTCATTTGACAGTCGAGCTTCAAACCTTGCCACAAACAAGGAAACTGTCAGAGTTGACGTTTGTCCCTCGAAGGTAACGCGAGCCTTAGATTTTAGACGCGTGTCTTCCGTCGCTTAGCACAATGTGGATTTGGTTGGCGTATCTACAATTTGGGGCGTTAAGTTGCTTTGTAAATTCTTAGCCGTAGAAACCTAGTGCTACTTATCACTGTATTACGAACTTCTGAAAAGTCTGTTAATCAGAGGCCATTATCATTCTTCTCTTCGTGGAGGCTGTGTCTACCAACTTTCCCACCGAAGGTGTCTTCCTTTCCAATGTGAGCATTAAGGTCCCCGAGCAAAATTTTAACGTCGTACTCCGGGTAGGCTCCGTAAGTTCTGTTCAGGAAGTCATAAAACTCTATCCTTTAAAGAGCTTTCGACTCCATTGTGAGGGGCGCGTGCTTGGCTTAAATTTTGAAGTGTTGTTTTCCTCTTAACTACCTTATCACTTCATCGGTATCTATCGAGGAAGTGGATCGCATACATCAATTTCACTGAAAATGCCCAAATTCACAGTAGTTGGCAACAATTTGTTCTGACTTTGCTGCATGGAACACTTCTGAGTCAAATAATGTTTTTTTTTCGTAGCATCTCTTCATTTATGTGTATGTACAGAATCGCTTTTTGGTTATTCATGACATGCTGGACCACTGTTACTCTGCTGCGTCCAGCTGCTGTTGCTTTACTGTTCCTCCAACTGGAGAATGCAATAATTACTGGCCGAACTGGTTCGTTTAATTTCGATTTCCGCAGATGTGTCGCTTGCGCCTGGTAAACTGTTAGTATTTTATATGTTGCAACTATATAGCGCCATGTTGTTCGACGACGACGACGATGCTGGCCGCCACTGTGATTTACTCCCGCAACAATCCTTACACACGTAATAAAACTTGTTGTCGCGCCTCGATGGAGAATCTTGCTGCTATTACAATCGAAGGATGCAGGAGGCAAAATCACACACACGGACACTCACACATGTGAAAATAGGTACATAGTAAATTTTATGAGCTGGACACCCAAAGGCATCTTCTAGCTTGATGTTTTTTTTTTTTTTTTTTTTTTTTTTTTCTCCATTTTTACTCTCGCAAATTCTCATGCATAGAGAATGGCAATTTAGTGCCTGTGAGTGGGTTGTGGACTTCACTTTGAAAGTTGTTGCCTTACAACAAAATTTTCAATGGCACTAAAAAAAATTAAAAACAAAATGGATATAAGCAAACAGGATATAGTCGGGTTGAGATCCCTTTAGTGCAGCTGTGTTGCACATTATTTTTGTAAGCGAGCAAGACTTTATGTGGTGACATATGCGGAATAAAGGCAACCACCAATCGCTATACTATCAAACAGATATGTGGTTTGCTGAAAGGATATGAACCATATACGCAGAGTATAATTCCACCCGCTGAAAAGATATAAAGTGGGAATTTTTATGGGTATTCTATTCAAGCTTTAAGCGAATACTGCAGCTCGCGTAAATGGCCAAAAACTATGGAGGACATAAAACATTGTCAAACAATTTGTTTTTTGTTGGAAATTTTTTTTAATTCCTCGGTTTAATTGAAAACTGATACTTTTCAAGAAGAACGTAAAAATGTATGCAGCAACTGTGCTCAGCAATGCCTAGAATTAATAGGTTATTAGAACTTTCAAAGTAAAGTTTGGGGTGAAGGGGCTTTTCTATTTGAAAGTACTTTCACTACAAAACTATCGAGAGTGATTCTTGGATAGCTCTCTAGTCTTCTGTGAACTAATTTTATTACTGTGTCCACTTGCTTGAGAGTTGCTCGCAGTCTTTTTACTCTCAAATGGATACGTTCCTTAAGAAGTCGATATACTGTTGACCCATGCTATGGATACAGTTGCGACTTAAAGTGCTAGTCCATTTGAACATTTGAGAATTGAAACTACTGCTAGCAACTCTCAAGCTGCTCCCGAGAGTAAAACTCGAGTTTTCTAGTGAAAGTACTTTCAAATCTTCAAATGAACCTCTTGCGAGAAACTGACAAATCCTCCAAGAGTATCTGTTGTCATGATTAAGTGCTTCTCACCTAGCCGTTCGGACTCGGTAAAAAAAAAATTTTAGGTCCCCTCCATTTCTGCCAACAACACACGCACAGGAATGATTGAGAGTTGTAAGTCACTAGGCCCTGGTTCTCCACGAGCTGTCGCGCCACCAAATTTTACTCTCAAATGAACACGCACCTTAACCCAACTAACAACATATTTCTTATTACAATCGTGACCGAAATACGAACAACCACTTTCTGAAGCGCACAATAGTTATCCAACAGAGGTACCTGGGTATCAGGCTGGGGGGGCAAATTTGACCCTAAACGCGGCTTCAAAAATTCCCGGTCCATGAAGGTTCGCTGTCTGGTCGACTGCAGTCTTTGATCCTCTACGATCCCAAGCACGCTTCTGCCATTCATTCAGACCAAGTGCTCTGACATCTTTGGTGGCTTGGTCTTAAAAATGATGGTTCGGTCTTTATTGGAACCTCTAACCTGATGGGGGCTAATGAAATTTGTAGACTCTCCTAGGCTATAGCATTGCTGTCCACTCAATCGATGTAAGTTTCGTGAACGATATCCGAATCTTGATGCAGCTCATAGAGTTCGTAGTTGTATCTTCTCCTTTATACACCCCGCTCACACACAGAACCAAATATAAGTAGAAGATGTTTTCTGTCAAAAGAAGCCAGTTCTTTCTGCTTTTGGTCCAATAAGGTGCCATAAGGCATCTGCGGCATGAAAAGTTTTGAACCCATTTGTTTCACCAAACCGAAGAAGCAACGGTTTCCTTGGGTTATTCTTCATCGGATCTCTACTATAAGGTGTCACTTGGAAGTTGTTGTTGCTTGGTCTTTTTCTCGTTTACAGATCAACAAATTCTTCAATCACCTTTAAGGACTCTATAACGAGATGTTGCGGAAGCGTCTGATGATGTCGATATATTTGGTATATCCTAATAGCTCGACACAGTTTTTGAAAATAGAGTGCTTTGGAAAAGGAAATCGTCACATACTCTAGTATGAACTTTCGAATATTTTCTCCATAGTAAAGAGTACACTATGGTGGTTTTCTAAGATATAGAGGGCGCCTTTAACAATATCGACACATCTGCAATCGCATCTGCACTGACACCCCTGAAAGTAGATGCTTCGCTTGGTGAATTGATTAATCAAATGCTGACTAGCAGGGTTATCAAGTCAAAAATGGGTGGCTATTCCACTGGAAGATCTGTCAGTTTAGTCACACCGCAAGGCGGTGTCCTATCTCCCTTATCTCCCATTCTCTGAAACTTGGTAGTAAATGAGCTGCTGACATTCCTGGAAGCGGAGAGTTACAGAGTGGGATTGCCTATGCGGACGATGTTGCTATCGCGTGCCGTATCAGGAAAGCATCACACTGTCTTAAAAGAACTCTTACAAAGGTCTTTAAATAAGAATATCAATTGGACTGACCGGTGCGGTCTTTATTTGAACCCTCTATTGAACTTGGTTCTATTCTCAAGGAAATATGAAATGCCTCATATAGATCCTCCTTTAATCAAAGGCACTCCACTAACATTCACTGATAAAACAAAATGTTTAGGTCTTATTTTAGATAAAAGTTAAACTGGAAACCTAATATACAAGAAGTCAAAAAAGTCGAAACCGCATTGAAACTTTTCTCATGCAAAAATGCCGTTGGGAACAAATGGGGCTTTCAACCTCGTATCACTTACTGGCTATATACATACTTCGGTAATAAGACCAATTCTCACTTACGATTCGGCAGTATGGGTAACTGCTCTAGACAAAGCGGTGAATTGAGACCAAAACTCAGCTTGTTTGTGCATACGAAACAGAGGAGGTACAACACCCTCCACCGCTCTAGACTTTCTGCTGCATAAGATGCCCCTCGATATTTTCAGCAAACAGGTGGCTGCTAATACAGCTATTCACCTAAATGCTTCCTCACAATCACAGTGGACAAACAATACCACTTGCCATTTTATAGTTCTGAATTAATTCATATCACTCCCAGGTCACACTGATATTTACACCATTCCTTAACTGCAATTCGGCAAAAACTTTCCAGTCACCATTCCTTCTAGAACCCTCTGGGAAGATGTGGCTTTCCGGGTCGATGAATCAATTCATTTTTATACCGACATGGATCGAGTACTGATGGGTGCAGGGAACTAAGTCCCCGGGAACCTTGTCCACCGAGGGACTTAGTTCTCATTAAATGGGAGCTAAATCCACTTTAGCGTACTCAGATAAATGGAATTTATAGCTCTCAAAGAAGCCTTATCTTGGATGAAAGAAAACGTGATATCAACGACAGATATTAGCATCTTTTCAGATAGTCAAGCAGCTATTAAAGTTCTGGAATCGGTCTCTACTAACAATTGAATATGAAGAAAATTTGAAAAGAAATTCTTCTGTTTAAGTGGAGTGACGTGCGTCTTAGAAGGGTACGATAGTCATCTAACTGATGAGCCCAACTATCGTACCTGGGCGAAACGCAATCATGGAGTTGAGCTCACTTGAACTTTTAACTTTGGTCTCTACTAACTTTATAACAGCCCTTAATCGCCGCCGTTCATCTTTGCTGGAGAATGCGCAGCAGTTAAAATTCTCCTGTGTTGGGTGCCGGGGTATATTGGGACATTCCACGACGAAATTGTAACCCCGATGAACTCGCTTAAAGTAAAAGATTTTTTTTTTTTTAGACGTGTGGTTTTCAATCTGGCAATACTTTTTTCGAAGTTGATCTTTTTGACAGCTGTCACTTGATTTATGCTCAATTTAGTTTGCCAATGAATAGACTTACTCCTGAACAACGTTTACAAATCGTGCAAATTTATTACCAAAATAATGGTTCGGTTCGAGCATAGTGGGCTGCGTCCAATATTCGGTCGACATAATCGCCCAGCAGAGTCGGTAATTCCAGCAACCATGGATCGGTTTCGCACCACGTTTACTCTAGTGGATAATGCGCATCCTCAGAGACGCCGTAACAAAGACGCTATTGCTGCTATGGAGCAGAGTATCGAGGTAGACCCGAATCAGTCAATCCGCCATCGCGTCGAAAATTGGTGGTGGAAAATTGGGCCTCGGCTGGGATTTATTCGAGCCAGTCGCGGCCGCCACTTGCCCGAAATAATTTTTAAAACATAATGGAAAACCTTTATCTTTATAATAAAGCTAAATTCTTGGTCATTTCATTAAATTATAAGCGTTTCATTTCTTCTTGAAAACCACACGTTTAAAAAAAACACCCCTAAAGGGGGTGTGGCCTGTTCTATTAGGTGCCTATTGTACCTAATAAGGCAGGTATAGGTTACCCAAAACTAAATGTACACATATGCTGAAGCAAGATGCTTTAGAGAGAACACACCTTAGGTGGAACAACATCACCACTTGCTTGGCAACAAAAAAAATCTGTCCAGTAATGGATTTAAAGTGATCTAAGTATTTGAAATCTTTAAGGGAAATTTTTTCAGTGCGAGATCATCCTAGTTTCAGGGCTTAAACCTGAGTTAGCTCCAGAAATGTATTTTTCAGTCAATTAAAATCCTAAGTTAACTCCCAGTTTAAATTGAGATATTTTCCAGGGTGATATCGATAGTGCGTCACACATCGATTTCAATAGATTTTTGACAACTGAAAGATATAGTTAATCCTCAACTGAAAAACTGTTCTTGATTTAACTCCGGGTTAATTTATTTTCAGGATTTTCTAACTCCGATTAAACTTTCAGTTAACCATGAATGGAAAAACTAACCCTAAGAAGATTGCACATCAGCTCCATTATATTTGTCATAACCGTACTCTGTCTTAAAAGCAAGCTCACAACGCGTCTTGACGTATTTTCTAACGACTTGAAGAAGCTGTATGAATAACTACTATGCACTTGTCCTGTACCCTGCACCTATCTCATAGACGAAGACTCTTTTGGAGATTCTATTTTAATGGTTTAATAAATATAGCTAAAGGTAGTCTGTTACCCTCCATAAGAAGCTCCAAATGGTTCGCCAAGTAAGGAAAAAGGTTTTCTAGATTAGAGTGTCAGTTTGTATGATTGGCAGCCATTTCAACCAATTCTAACCATTGTCATTTCTGAAGATGAACTGACATGCTTTCTGCCACCAAAATTTTGTTCATTATTTGATGCTTTTTCATTTCGCCTATTAAGCTTTTTCGACTTTTTTTTTTTTAATTTATCTTCTCTTCTTCCATCAAAGTACTTCATTAAAAATCACCAAAACGAAACTCTTCAAAACTTTTAAAAGTGTCAACAAAATTCTGGCCCATCAAATGTAGGCATATATATTAAAATCATAATTATGTCATACCTCACACCAAATGACTAAAGTGAAAAAGCGAGTTAAAAACACATAATTTTTCGCACACACAAATCAGATTAAGTACTTAAGCAATAGGTTTTTAATAACACCCAGTCGAGTTAAATAAATAATTCCCTCATATACTTTTGACACAGTTCCTTGACTTTGCTAAAAGTGTTAATGTCAATTTAGCCTACCACGACCGTTACCACACAGTTCTGATGCCGTGGCGCGGCACTGCCCTCGTGTATATCAACTTAAGACTGTTAAAACTTTCCTACAAGTCCTTAATTAAAAAAGCTAAAAATTTATAACATCGCAATTTTTGAATTTTGTTTTAGGTACCAGAACCATCAGGATGATGGTTGCTGGCAAGCAGCAGAAAAAAAACTCATTTCATTATAACCATAGGCTTAAGTATGGGACTCCGTTTTGCTCGACTATAACCTCACCGTTGACTACTTGTATAGGTCTATATAACCCCTGCCTGGTTGTGTCGGGTTTAAATGAACGAATTTATGTTTCTAAAATGAAAATCACATTTTAACAAGAAATAATCTACGAACCCTTTTTTTGTTGGTTTTTTGTCTGCCGCGTTTAGACGGTTGTGATGGTGTTATTCGTTGGCAGAGCCTTTAATAAGATTCGCGATGTAACCCGCAAAAAAAGTGTTGCTTCAACCGTGTAACGTTGTTTGTTTGTGTTGAGTTTAATTTTTTTTTAGAGAGGTCCTGCGATAGGTAGACACAAAGGACAAAGAAGTCAAAACATTCCCGCAGGGGAGTGTTGTTTTCGTCGGTTCTAGCAGTGCCGGGATCTCGCCCTGAATATATTTTATTTAGGAGTTTATTTTTACCAAAATATTTATAAACTCGTTTTCCTCGTTGTCTGTGTTTGTTTTCTGCTCGGTAAAAATTTTTCAATCGATTTTGAACTAATTTCCCGATGATCGAGAGACTTAAGGCTTTCAACAAGGTGAATTTGACTTCAAACACCTCGAAGGGGTTTTGATCCCTCCTTTTAGCTACTCCCTAAAATAACTTTAAAGATTGTTTAATTTTTTAAGTCCAGCACTGTATTCAAAGTCCGTATCCACAGGTTCTAGTATGTATGTATGTGTGCTATGCTGGTTGGTATAGGTGTGCTTCATTCTGATTTAGATACTTAAGTCACTTTTATTTTATTTTTTTTAATGTCTTTGTAGTATCAGTCTATGGCTTTCGCTTTTCTTTATGGCTTTACTGTCTTGAAAAAAAAAATCTTAATGTTTCATCTTCTTCCCGCGTCATCATCATCATGATTTCGGTGGGTGAATGGCGCCCAACGTGAGATTGAATTTCTCTCTCGTCTTCTGTTATCCCCAACCCCATTTTTTTTTTTTTTTTTTTGGTTCACTTTCATTTCTTGGAGCAACCAAAAATGAGGGGGTAAATTTCATTAAGCGGCGACAATTGAACTTACAGGATCAGTAAGTATCCTTCTGGTACTCCTTCTTCTTTCGTCATAAAAATAAAACTTAGACGATAAAATGAAACGAAATTCTCCTCTTCACCCACACTCCTTCATACAAACGCCTTCTAGCACAATCACAAAGCTATTAGATGTTTTTTCTTCCCCATCCCTATTCACTCTATAAAATGACATTAGTCTTGGGAAAAGTGAAGAAGTTCATGAGCATAAAGTGATGTTGAGATGATTGGGATGATAGCAACAGAATTAAAAAAAAAATAAAAATGAAACACAATATTGACACGAACAGGACAATGCTGATGGTGGTGAATGTTGAGCTTAATTTTATGGTGCTACCACCAAAGGCCGCGCATCGCATCACATTGTAATCAAAGGAAAGAAAAAAAAATGTGAAAAAAGTGAACTATAATGAAATTCGAGAAGAAAAAGAATAAGAACGAAAGAATTATAAAGATGACAAAAGAAAGGAGATTTTTAAGATTTTTTTTTTTAAGTTTAGTTCTCGGACCTTGAGGCACTTTTCTTTCACAATTTTCTTAATTTAAATGCTAGAAGATTGTCGTTCGGTGTTTTGTTTTTGTTTTCTTTTATATTTCTCTTGACATCCCTTTATCAGGACTTTACTCTTTTTTTTCAAAGGTAGAATGAATCACAAAAATAGCTGAACGATTGGATCTGATGAAACAGAATTATGTATTTTAGAGGTTTTTTTTTTCTTAAATTTTTCTTTTTTTCGGTGAAGGATTTTACTTTTTTTTTTTGAGTAGGTAAAAGTTTTTCAAGGTTCATCTCAAGTGAGTCTGGTTTTAAGATTCTAAAAATTGAAATACAGAGGAAAATGCTTACGGTGGCATGGAAAAGGATTAACATTTTTTAAAGCATTAGCTTGACATTCAAAAATCATTATCACAAAGAGAACACTCTTTTTCCCCTTTATTTAATAAAATTTTGTGATATTTATTAAATTTTGTGATATTTATTAAATGTTGTGATATTTATTAAATTTTGTGATATTTATCAAATTTTATGATATTTATTAAATTTTGTGATATTTATTAAATTTTGTGATATTTAAGCCTAGTCAGTATTTGACCTTCAAGTGAACAGCCAAAAGGGCTAGCTTTCAATGCAAATGAAGAATTTGAAGTCGACAGACTTAGGCCTACAAAGATCCATGTGTCCTTGACATCTAAGAACCCACTCATGTAAAATTGTAAGAGGTTGATTATGAGACAATAGCTCAGCTGATTTTGGCTGCTCAAATGAGTGAAGAGGAACCATCTCGGAAAAGCATTTTCTGGGAGACGAAAAATAGCAGAATTAGCTGTAAGAAATTAATTGTGATACTTACCGTGGAAAATCGGCAAAGATGTAAAGTAATTGAATTTCAGCCGATAAGTGATCCGATAGCATGAATGTGATCCGCATCAAAGCCACCAAATGTGCGCACTTGCCCTTACCAATAAAGGACCTAAGGATGAGCTTGAAGACCTCCTGGGCAGAGTTTACGGAAGCTGCCGAGAGTGCGATGACAAAGTTTTATCTCTGTGTTGAAATTGGAAAGGAAAACATCTTTGGTGGATTTGTTGAGCAAAATGTTAAGGAAGATATTTAGTCTGATAGGTTGGTATGCTTACTTACTAACTAACTTAAGGTTGCGCTACAGTCCGGGGTGGACCAGGTCCTCAACCAACAAGTTTCTTCCAGCCGGCTCGGTTTTAAGCTAGCTGTCTCCAGCTTCGCACGCCAATTTTGTTGAGGTCCTGTTCCTTTTGCATGTGCCACTTGTTACACTGTCCTCCTCTACTGCACCCGCCATCCCACGGGGTTGGATTCAAAGACTTTCTGGGCCGGTCATTGATGGGTGACCAAGCTATCTCAGTCGTTGGCTTTTCACTTTTGTGGCTAGGTCGGTGTTGCCCTACAGACCGTACAGTTCGTTGTTGTATATTCTTCTCCATTCCCCCAAAAATCACCCGGAGAATTCTCCTCTCAAAGAAGCCTAATACGTTCTCATCTACCGTTAACAATGTCCATGCCTCAGGACAATACATCAGGACCGGGCTGATAAGTGCCTTATACAGGGACAATTTAGTTGCTCAAGAGAGGGTTTGCGTCTCAATTGCCTTCTTAGCGCAAAGAAACAGCGATTGGCAAGAGTAATTCTTCGTTTGATCTCAGCACTGGTATCGTTCGCTGAGTTTATAGCGGATCCTAGGTAGACAAAGTCTGACCACCTCAGAATTACAGCTGTCTATGGTGACGTCCTGCCCGAGACATCGATGTTGGGTGTCCTTTCTTGTTGACAGCATATATTTTGTTTTGCTTTCATTCACCGTCAACCCCATCTTCTTGGCTTTCCTTCGCAATGCTCACGAAAGCTGACATCTCGCTTAGTTCGTCCGATTATATCAATGTCGTCCGCGTAAGCGAGTAATTAGCGGACTTTTGAAAGATTGTGCCTATAGTGTTGATGTGTAAGTTTTGCACTATTCCTTCTAAAACGATGTTGAAGAAATCACATAACAGGGCGTCACCTTGCCTAAAACTTTTTTTGACATCAAAGGTATCGAGGTGAGGTCTTTGCCGACCTTGATGCATTCTCCATCGTCATGCTGCACAAACGGAAGAGCTTGGATGGGATGCTAAAACTAGACATTGCTCTATATGTATAGCTCGTCTCTATAGGTGCTGTCATACGAGCCTTTAAAATCGATGAAAAGGTAGTGGGTATCGATTTGAAACTCATGGGTCGATGGTGGACTTCTCTGGCCTAAAGCCACACTGATATGGACCTATCAGGTTGTTGAAGAATGACTTCAGACGCTCACAAAGTACGGCAGAGAAGATCTTGTAGGTGATATTCAGAAGACTGATGCCTCTGTAGTTGGTGCAGTCCAGAGGATCGCCAATGCTGAGGCACCATTCATCGGGCATACTCCCAACCAAATCATCTCCAGCCGCTTTGAATAGCTAAACCGAAAGGCCATCAGCTCCAGCAGCTTTCTAAGACTTAAGTTTAGATATAGCTATCTTCACTAAGTCGAGATCGGGTGGACGGAATTGTTGGCCTACGTGCGTCGTCTAGGTCGAATAGTGCAATCTGCATGGTAGTGGAATTTGATTCGTCATCGCCCTTATACGATTTGCAGAAATGGTTTTTCCATAGCATCAGCACCGACTGCGATTCTACCACATTGTTCCCCTGACCATCCCTGTTGGCTTTGTATCAAACCTTGTAACCTTGGGAGAATCTTTTTAGTTTTTGGCAACACTTCATAACTTCATTCCTGCAATGGCATTCCTCTATTTCCTCGATCGCGCTCTTCTCATGCTCTTTTTGTTTCCTTCTAAGAAGCTTGTGTTCCTCTCTCCTCTTCTGCTCGTTGAGCTCGCGAGCAGCTTTGGTCCTTCTATGCAGCGCCGCTTTGTATGCCTGTTGCTTGGCTGCATGTACTTGCCGGCATTATTCATCGAACCAGGAGTTTCGCTGTGGTGGTCGTGCGAGGCAATTCTTCCACTGGTTCTCGATACTTGCAGTTGGCGACATAGAACTATTTGAGAGGACGCGAGAGACTCGATCGGAAAAGTATCTGGCAATTTCTCGCGACTGTAGCGGTCCCACGTCGAACTTTCTCACCGTATTTCCCTGTTTTGGCTTTGGTGTGGATATCCGTAGCATTACCTTGGCTACAAGGAGGTAGTGATCCGAGTCTACGTTGGCTCCCCGAAATATTTGGATATCCTTGATACTGGAGGAGTGCCTTGCGTCAATTTCAATGTTCACAATCTGGTTGGTGCTTTTTTGATTTGATTGACCAGGAAAACGCCATGTCCCCTAGTGTATATCGAGATGCGAAAACGCCGTACTAGATACAAAAACGTTTCGCCCCGCAGCAAACTCGATTAACCTGAGTCCGTTTTCGGAGGTGGTGTCGTGCACTACCGTGATTGGGCCACCAAAGACGTCTTCACTTCCTAGCTTGGCATTAAATTCACCCAAGACAATTTTAATGTCATAGCTAGGGCATTGCTCTTATGTCTTGTCCAGGAGATCGTAGAACTCGTTCTTGGTGTCGTCATCTTTCTCATCTGTGGGAGCATGCACGCATATGGGGCTAATGTTGGCGATTTTGATGCGAATTGTCGTGAGGTGCTCGTTCACATAGTTAAAACTCAAGACTTCTTGCCTATGTCTGTCTCTAACGACGAATCCACATCCAAAAAGACGCTGACGTAGTCATCGTAGTAAATGTTGCAGTCTTTCAGTTTTCTTATGCCTGGCCCATCCCATCGCACTTCTTGGATGTAGGTGATGCCTGCTTTGTAGCAGTCTATGGCTTCCCCTAAATGTTCGGCTGCATGTGGTCTGTAGAGGGACAGAACATTCCACCATCCATCCATCCATATCCGCTTCGCTTTACGTGGCTGGGAAGTCATCCCGACGGCACGACTCCCAACCTGGAGGACCAGACCCTTACAATGTAACTCTATACTCTAAGGGATGGGACCCAGATTTACCGCACCTTATAGGCCCGAGCTCCGAATATGTCGTAGTAGCCCATATAAGGTGTTCACTAAGTGGTTCAGCT
Source organism: Dasysyrphus tricinctus (assembly GCA_963921185.1). Classification (NCBI taxonomy): domain Eukaryota; kingdom Metazoa; phylum Arthropoda; class Insecta; order Diptera; family Syrphidae; genus Dasysyrphus; species Dasysyrphus tricinctus. Next base: position 207,229,324 of record OY992531.1, on the reverse strand, counting down.
TGACTGGAACTGTATGCGCCACCGTTGATTCCATCTAAAAAAAAGATTTTAATAATATTAACTATATGCCTGTAAGACCTAAGGTCTTTTAAATGCAACCTGAATTGCACGGCACTAGTTAGAAAGAGTAGGAGGATAGGAAAGATTTGGCACAGTGGATTGAGATCAAGGTGTTAATTATCTCATTAAATCTCACGGGTCGCGTCCAGTTAAGCTGGGAGAATATAGAAAAGAATGCTGCCTAGAATGGGGCTCGAACCCACACCTCTAAGCAAGTCAAGCACTACATCCACTGCACCATTTCCACCCGCAATCTAGAGAATTCTTCTGCTCTCGCCTTGATAAAGGGAGAGGTGCCTTAGTGGAAACACTCCCCCCGGTTTCTGTCTTCAAGGCTCTTCATGGCACCGTTGATTCTCTATGCTGAGTTCATCCGCCGCTCACCATCTTTCAGCCGAATTATACAGCCAGTCATTTCCAGCAGAGGATTATAGTGTTGCTATGTTTGTCTTTTGTTCAACACTCGCGCCTATAAGTTTAGCAAGTTAAGTCCGGATGAAGGAGACCAGTATCCGATGGCTACAATTTGGAGGTAAAATAAGCACAATTGACGTGTAGAACTCTTTGCATCACTGGACATCGCCATGTTGACGCCAATCAGTGACTTCCTGGGCCGCGCCGTACCACGCCCAGCCATCGAGGATTCGCAATTTGAGATTTCTTGTTTGACATTGAGAATTGGGTCTAGGTGTCCTTTTGAGGGTTGATCCTTTATTAATTTCAAATTATATTTTTTTAGGCCTTGAAATTGTTTTAAGATGATATCAAAATAATAGCCACTCATCGAGTTTTTCTAGAATGCCTAGAATGATCAAAAGATGTCCTTAAAGCACTGCTTCTAACATTATCTAATCTTTTGGTTCCCCATTGAACCTCATTGCTACCATGCGTGTCTTTCAATGATTTTCAAATTCAACTAAACAAATCAAGCTTTCTATTTTTTTTTTTTTGTTGCTGAACATTAACCCAAACGTCTGTAGTCTGTTAAACCTTTAAATGCCCTCATTTACCTAATACCCCATCTGTGCTAAAGTAATCCCAAAAATGACCAAAACAAAGCATAAAAACCATCATATAAGAAAAAAACTCAACTGCCATAATCGTAAGTCGTTATAGGCACACAATGTTGTGTTGGTATTACAGAAAATTTAGTTTAGTATGCGCCTACACAATCATAACAATCCACCAACTGATGATGGTTGTAAAGGATTTCATTTAAGAGAGCCTGCTCCATCCCATGTTTATAGTAAGGCAAGTTCTAAGCTGGCTGATGGGGGGAATGGAGCAAAGTCCTATATATAGGCTAATAATGTCTGGCAATATTATGCTCCATCCATTGCCATAATGATGTGTCATGAAACCGAAGCAATTTATGGCCCAACCAAAGGGATCATGTGTCAAGATTTTCGTTTTCGGGGTTATATAATGGAGGTATGAGCTTGGACCGCTGCCACCGCAGCGCTGCCGCTGGCTGGGCAGCCGTCGCTCAACATCCAGTGAATGTCCTTAATGGCAATATCTTCGCGTCCATAAAGTCCATCAGTGATGGAGAAATACTTCCTGTTTGCCATCGTTCCCGGTAGAGATAGGACCTATAACGATGAGGACTATGGTGGGGATTCCATAAGCATCACACACACACAAACACACCCATATCTATATTTCGATGCTCATTTAGGCCGCAATTGGGCGTCCTCATAAAATACGGCAAAATACTTATTTATGTCCTCGCAAAAGGACACACGCACACGTTCATAGGAAACAAATAAATATCTAGGACACCAAAGATGGGCGTCGGTGGTCGGTCGTTGGCCATAAACACTGAATACACGATGACGACAATGATTCTGGCCAATATTTTGAATTGAATTGTGCATTGGTAACGCCAAGCACCAAGCGCCAAACCAAACCAAGCCGATTCTTGGGGACCCAGTTCAGTTCATATAAAGAAGGACAAAGCCAGATTAAATGTTTAATTAATTACAAGGAGACGCATATAAATTGCCGGTCCATTCCTTATGGCCCTAAATATTGTCCTGTGCGTTTATATGTATGTGAATGAATGAGATTATTTAGCGCTTTTGTAATTAAAAGTATCCTTATTATCCTTGATATCTATCTGTAAGCAATAAAAGAAGGAAGCAAAAAAAAAGAAAAAAAAAAACACCCATCAAAAAGGACATTATTACCAGACACGAAAAGCAAGATGCCAAGAAGTTTGTACGTACAATGAACAGGGTTAAGAAAACGACTGGTCCGTTGGTCGAGGACTGGCTACAAAGACAAACTGGTAGTGAAAGAAGGAAAGGGTGTATGAATGAGATGATTGCAGACTTAAAGCAAAGCGATGGCCAATCGCTTTGAACTTTTATGCGGGCAATCTATTGCTCGAACAAAAAGTTGCAGGAAACGATAAGGACTGGTAGTTGGACAGGCAACAAATTGCTGTTGAGATTTTTGTATTATTTTTTTTTATTTGTTCTTTTGTTCTTGGTTTGTCTATTCTCAAAGTTCTAGGGATGTAGTAGCGTGCGTTGATGGAATACAGATTTTTAAGACTTTTAAACGAATTGAGGATGAAAGTATGCAACGAAAATATTTTTCATTAAATTTAGAAAGACATATTTTAGTGGGAATGTCACGCGAATAGGGATGACTTTAATTTTTATTTAATACAAATTTAAGGGTCAGATATTTTTAACCATCTCATCAGAAGAACTTTTCATATGCTTAGCAGCGTTCAGGCTGGTATAGTGATCTTTGAAAAATGAGTGTGTAAATCCTTTTTTTTATAATGCAAGTATTGATTTCGTGTAAGAAAGAAATTCCAGGTTTAAATTTTTTTTTTTTTATTCTTTACGATACAAGATGTGGAGACATCCGTTCATTGGTCTATGCGTCCATGCATCTGTACGTGCACAGAGCGTCGGTCAAGATCCCAAAGGTTTGAATGGCTTGGTTTCTAGAATTTCTCCAGACAATTTTTATGTGAGTTTCTTAGAAGAGAAACACAATTTTTTCCTTAAACTTATCTAGAACGGGTAGTGGTCATGAAACTATTTTTCTAGTATTTTTTCTTTGTATTTCTCATTCGATTCCGTTACCATGCAGATTGTGCCATTGAACTTGGATGACGTAGGCCAACATTTCCGTCCACCCGATCTCGACGAAGTGAAGATAGCTATATCTAAACTTAAATCCAATAAAGCATGTCCGATGAATGGAACCTCAGCATTGTTTGCCCGATCTTCAATAGATCCTCTGGACTGCACCAACTACACAGGCATAAGTCTTCTTAATATCGCCTACAAGATCTTCTTTGCCGTACTTTGTGAACGCCTGAAGCCATTCGTCAACAACCCGATTGGTCCATGTCAGTGTGGCCTTAGGCCAGGGAAGTCCACCATCGACCAAATATTCGCACTACGGCAGATCTTGGAAAAAAACCAAGTTTCAAATCGATAACCACCACCTTGTGATGCTTTTTTGTCGAGGCTGAGGTAGGCTCGTCGGTGTCCAGGGTTTATCCCAAAGAAAGCAAAAAACTTGGGTAGAAGTTTACAAACTCCAATCAAAACACCACCTTGTGATGCTTTTTTTGTCGAAGCTGAGGTAGGCTCGTCGGTGTCCAGGGTTTATCCCAAAGAAAGCAAAAAACTTGGGTAGAAGTTTACAAACTCCAATCAAAACAAACTTTATTAATTCAAAATCAGGTTTACAGTATTTTACAATATTCGTTATTTATATTTTTATTTCTTTATATAACAAGGTATTTCGTATAAGTAACAATAAGTATTCCTACAATAATATAACACGGTATTTCATATTCGGGTGTAGGGGCCAACCCTGCCTCCAGCAAGAAACTGAAGGATAAATCGGTGCACTATCCGCGATGACAGGTACTCTTTGAAGAAGCGTAGCCGCAGAAATAATCGGTGGGACACGGCCCTGCTCCTAGCAAAAGACTAGAAGAAAAATCGTTCTAGGCTAAGCCTTGTCCACGCTACACTTAGAAGAAGTGGAGCGCAGAAAGAAACAAGTACAATTTAACCTTCTTGCTCCTAGCGGCAAACTAGAAGAAAAATCGGTGCTTTGTTCGCGGTAACAAGCTTGTCTGTGTTACTCTTTGAAGAAGGGACACGGCCCTGCTTCTAGCAAAAGACTAGAAGAAAAATCGTTGCAGGCTAAGCCTTGTCCACGCTACACTTAGAAGAAGTGGAGCGCAGAAAGAAACTGGTACAATATAACCTTCTTGCTCTTAGTGGCAAACTAGAAGAAAAATCGGTGCTTTGTTCGCAGTAACAAGCTTGTCTGTGTTACTCTTTGAAGAAGGGTAGGCACAAAAATAATCGGTGGGACACGGCCCTGCTCCTAGCAAAAGACTAGAAGCAAAATCGGTAGATGTTAGTTCTTTGTCCACGATACACTTAGAAGAAGTGGAGCGTAGAAATAAACGGGGGGAAAGGATAGATACAGGAAAAGGTAGAAGTTTAAAAGCAAAAAGTTTTTCGAAACTCCTTTCTAGTACACTTCGTACCCTGCAGTGTGTTTCTACTTGCTAATTTAAATTTGGTTCCCAAATTTAATTAAATCAGCGCGGTATTCTTGCTTTCCGTACTCTAAATTGGTACTAAACAACAGGCGAAAGCAGAAGACCAATTGGTAGTGAAATTCAACCTCCCCATGTTAACTTTTCAGACATAAGAGAGTGTGAACCGAGAGACAGTAGAAAAACTACCAACAACGTCATGCGTGTTCAGCTCAAACAGCATCTGGTTGCTTTTATTCCTTATATGGGTGGATGTATTAAATCAACCCAGGGTTGGGTGCGGTAAATAACATAAGGGTTCGGTAAATAATTATTATTTTTGAAAGCGGGTTCGGCGGAAAAGTGAAAAAGTGTAACGCTTCGTTACAACCTTTTCATCGTTTTCAAGGCCGCGCATGACAGTATCCTTAGAAATGAGCTATATAGAGCAATGTCTAGTTATGGCATCCCTCCCGAACTCGTCGGTTTGTGCAGGATGACGATGGAGATTGCACGCTGCTCCATAAAGGTCGGCAAAGACCTCACCGACACCTTTGACGTCAAAAAAGGTTTTAGACAAGGCGACGCGCTGTCATGCGATTTCCTCGACATCGTTCTTGAGAGAATAGTGCAAGACTCTCACGTCATCACTAGAGGCACAATCTTTCAAAAGTCCGTGCAATTACGACATTGTTATAATCGGACGAACAAAGCGTGATGTCCGGTGGTTCTTTCGAGCAACTGAACTGTCCCTGTATAAGACGCTTATCATCCCGGACCATCATGTATGAAGACATGGACACTGTTAACGGTGAATTAGAACGCGTTAGGCTGTTTTGAGAGGAAAATTCTCCGGGTGATTTTTGGTCCCGTCGTTTGAGGGTGTGGTCCACCCCGGACTGTAGCGCCACCTTAAGTTAGGAAGTAAGTAAATTTTTGATTTGTGATTCCAGAATACAAAGTCCACTGAATTCATTCGTTTCCAGTTGCCAAATCAGCATGAAACACACCACTTATTACCAATAAAAAGTACTGGTGACAGAATGCAGACATGTGTAACTCCATTTTGAATCGCTGAAATTCCTCTGGCAATCTGCGTAAGATATGACATTTCAATCCAAATTTATGATGTTTCAATAACGGCAAGTAACTTATCTGAGATGCCTGACCTGCGCAAAGCAATTTATATAAATTCTTAACTGACATTGTGAAAGGCAAAAACGTGTAGATGTGATCGACATAGGACCATCCGGTATGGAATTCGAACTGCTTCATAGAATGTGTCTTAGATATGTTTTTGGTTCAGTTCCAGAACAGTTTTTGCTTTCATCTTGTTAGATATTGGTCGCAAAAACTTTCCGGTCTTCGCGCACTGCATAAAACCTCGTTTCTTGGTGAGCTTGATTATTATTCCGATTTTCAAGTCTGCAGTAGCACGCTGGTTGTTGTTGATGCTGCTTGATGGTCTGATAATACCATCAAGTCCTACCACTTGCTGTTCTTCACTACTTAAGGTGCAATGGTTATTTATTCCCTTCTGTGGAGTACCTATGATTTTATAGCATTTTAGAATTTTTTACAAGGGTTGAGTCAGTGGGAACTGGGTGCATTTTATTGGTACAAAATCCTACCAAAGTGCTCCTTCCATTTCCACCTTATGAGCAAAAACCTCTGCGAATCCTTCACTATGTGTGATTTGGAACTTTGAGTTCCTGGGTAATTATATTCACTGTCCTGCTATCACATCGATGAAATTCCCTCATCTTTATGGGACACAGGGACTCCAGAACATTTCTGCCTGATGCAGGAGTAGGTAATATGAACTTTGAAGTTATAATGTGTATCTTTCGTCAATCTTTGCCCAAGTGTCTTTGGAAAGTCAAACAATATTTTCCTTTGCGAATAACCAGGTATTATGAGGTAGGGACTGCCAACCCCATTTTTGACACTCAAAAATCAGCCCACGGTGACTGTTGAGGAGCGTGGAAGTTTTTTTTCCAAAAGCCGAACTGCTTGTGATTGCTCTCTCACAAGAGAATTTTTCTATTATTTTAACGATATTGTTGAGAAGCAATATAGGCCTGTAGTTGGACACCAAATTATTCGAAAGCTGGTTTCATTGGAATTGCTACTTTCTTCGATGATTTTTACTACTAGGAAAAGTAACAGTTATTGATTCAATTATTTAATATGATTGTGAAGAGGATCATCACTGCATGTGTAGAAGGTTTATCAGGAGGTTGTTGGATCCAGCTGATTTGGTTAGGTTTGGAATTGTCAATGATCTCTTCCTCCCTCCTCCAGAGTGCATTAATATGGGCTGTTGATTGGGTCACTTGCTAGATTAATGTCATCAAATCCGTCTTTTTTTTATTTGACTGCAGAGTCTACTGAACAAATGCCCAACTTCAGCCAAAAATACCGTATCAGTGCAGGTGGGTTCGGTGTGAAATTTCCTTCGAGAAAATTGGCGGACGTTTCCACTTTTCTTGGTGTTGATTCTGCTTCAATGTTATTGCTGATTCCAAGATGCAGCTTTCTGATAAAAGTCTTGATAATTTTGCAGACATGATAGTCTCTTCAAGTACTGGATGTTGATGTCTTATTTTATGGAGTTCAGGCACATGATGTTGGCACATTCCAAACTGTTCGGAAATAGTTTTTGGTTTTGTTGACATCTCTTCGATGAATTCTTAAGAGAGGTTTCCTCTGCCGATTTACTTACTTTACTTTGATGGCGCTCAAAGCCCAAGATGGACTACGGCCTCAACTAACAAGACTCCCCAGCCAGCTCTATCCCTAGCTAGCCGTCTCCAGTTACGCACAGCAAACTGCTTGAGGTTGTTTTCCTCTTGTGTGACTTCCTCTGTTTCGTAAATCATCAGGGTTTGATTCAAAAACTCGTCGGGCTGATGCCTTGCTATCCATCCGCTCCACGTGTCCCAACCATCTCAACTGCAATGTTTTCAGCTTTTTGAACAGGTCGATGTCGCTGTAGAGCCCGTAAAGCTCACCGCTAAATCTTCTTCTCCAGACTCCTTCGATACACACAGGACCAAAAATTACTCAAAGAATCTTCCTCTAAAAGCATCCAAGCTAATTTTCATACGATTCTTTCAGGCCCCATGCTTTTGTCCCATACAGCAGGGCGGGGATTTATAAGGTCTTATTCAAAGTCTCCTTGGTTCTATAAGAGACGATCTCACTACTCAAATGCCTTTTAAACCCGATGAAACAGCGATTTGCAAAATTAATCCTTCGATTGATCTTTGAACTGATGTCATTTTGCGAGGTAATAGTGGTTCCAAGGTAGACAAAATCCTTGACAACTTCAGTAATATTTATACATCGTGACTAATTGCCCGATTCAACGATATTGAGATAAAGAGCAGCGAGATTTCTCTTGTGCAGGGTACAAGCAGATGAGTTTGGCAGGGATACCGAGATAAGAAATGGCTTTCTATAGTTCGCCTTTATCCACGCTATCATATATGCGACTTTAAAATCGATAAAAATATGGTGTGTTTCAATCTGAAATTCCTATTTTTTTTTTCAAAAATCTGTGAATATTTGATCGAAAATGGTTGATTTCCCTGGCCGAAAACCACACTGAAAGGGGCGATCAGATCGTTGACGAAAGGTCTAAGTGTGCGATCACGCTATAGCCGACAAGATTTTGTACGCCACGTTTTAGAGACTTAGTTCTTTTTTGAAAATGATGGGGGGGGGGGGGGGAATGGGGCTAACTATATCAAGATTCCATTCATGAGTCATACTGTCATCCGATCAAATTTTGCGAATGAGTTGGTGCACGCTCCTTACCAAGTCATCACCCGCTTCTTTAAATAGTTTGGCAGGGAGTGCGTCCACACCAGCACCCTTTGGTGTTTCTTTCAGATCCTCAGCACTGACTATGCATCTACTACCATTTTCCCGTTCTCATCTCGACAGGCTTCCGTTCTGACCTTGAAGCCTTAAGAATATTGTTTCACCATTTGGTAGAACTTACGAACATCACCCCTGCTGGTACAATCCTTAATATTCTCGACCTACCGCTTCTCGTGTTCTCTCTTTTTCTTCCTGAGTAGTCGGCGCTCCTGCTTCCTATTTTGTCCGTAGCTTCTCTCTCAGTTCTTTCTCTCTCTCGTTCTCGTCTACTGCGTTGTTTGGTAGGCCTCATTCTTAGCTGCACGAGCTAGCCAGCACTCTTCATCAAACCAGGAGTTTTTTTGTGGTCGCCTGGTGAGACCCAGCACTTAAGTGACGGCTGACGGCTTGTTGACAATGTCTCCACTCGTCCTGTGTACTTGATGCTGGTGGCGGGCTTGCAGATAGATTTCGAGAGATGTAGTCGCCAAAAGTTCTGGCGGTCTCGACTTTAACTTTTCGACATCAAATCTTTTCACAGGATATGCTCGGCGTTGTGGCGTACCAAGTACTGGTTCGAGTCTATGTTTGCCCCTTGGAACTTTAGGACATTCAAGATACTTGGAAGCATGTCTGGTGTCTATCGCGATTTGATAAATTTGGTTGAGTACTTTTGATCGCAAGACCAAGTTCCTTGGTGGTGTATATGAAGGTGTGGGAAACAAGTGCTAGCTCTGTTCTCCCTTGGACTATCCTTGGGCTGGAATCAGATTCCTACCGTTTAATCCCCGGTTCGCTTCTTCTAAAAGGATTTTGTAGGCAGAGTCTACTCCCGTAGCTTTATGAAACCGAGCCTAGATTTATATGAAATACCGTGTTAGTTATCTTAAGACAAACCAAAATTGTAAGAGTTATAAGAAATACCGTGTTATTTATCTTAAGACAAATAGAACCAAAACTGTAAAATTGTAAACCTCTTCTTCTTATTAATAAAGAGATTATTAATAAAGAGAAAATATTATAAAGCTTGTGTTTAACCCGAGTTTTTTCCTTCTTAACCCGAGTTTTATCTGCTTTTCATCGGGAAAACCCTGGACTACGACGAGCCTACCTCAGCCTCGAATAAAAAGCATCACAAATCTTGACGTCGTACCTCGGGCACATAAAGTACGTGTTCTCGAGGAGATCTGAAAGTGCTTCTTTGGTTGAGTCTTCTCTCCTTTCCGTATGGGATTGCATGCAGATCAGTGTGATGTTCTTGAATTTGGCTTGTAATGGAGCACTACACTTCGCAGCTTTACAACTCACGCATGGTTCAGCTGAAAAGTGCTATAAGAGACCGCCATACAAACTACAGAAATCAGTACCGATACCGCCGTCGAAGAGTACAGACGTGATACCTGATAAAGACTTCCCCCCACCAGAGGTAAGGGGTCTTTAGAGTAAAGTACCAATAAATAAGTAATTGCCAGTTTCGACTGCGATTTGCCGGATTCGTCCGTGAGTTGCCAGTTTCGACTGTGTTTTGCCAGATTCGTCTATGGTTTGCCAGTTTCGACTGTGATTTGCCGGATTTGTCCGTGAGTTGCCAGTTTCGACTGTGTTTTGCCGGATTCGTCCGTGAGTTGCCAGTTTCGTCTGTGATTTACCGGACTCGTCCGTGATTTGCCAAATTCGTCTATGGTTTGCCAGTTTCGACTGTGATTTGCCGGATTCGTCCGTCAGTTGCCAGTTTCGATTGTGTTTTGCCGGATTCGTCCGTGAGTTGCCAGTTTCGACTGTGTTTTGCCAGATTCGTCCGTGATTTGCCAGTTTCGTCTGTGATTTACCGGACTCGTCCGTGATTTGCCAGATTCTTCTATGGTTTGCCAGTTTCGACTGTGATTTTCCGGATTCGTCCGTCAGTTGCCAGTTTCGACTCTGATTTCCCGGATTCGTCCGTCATTTGCTAGATTCGTCTGTGATTTGCCAGTTTCGACTCTGATTTGCCGGATTCGTCCGTGATTTGCCAGATTCATCTGTGAATTTCCAGTTTCGACTGGAAATTCACTGGATCCATCCATGATTTTCCAGACCCCGACCAGGATACACGCCAAGGTACAGCCCATCTCCAGACGCACCTATGGACAACCCAATCATCCATGGATAAGGACGAAGCTAAGAGGATGAAAAGTTATACTTGATAAAGGTGAATCGACTGAGGCAGAAGGACCAAGCAGCATCAAAAGGCGTTTGTTAGCAAATACAATATACTAGATGATTTTAAGCTTAATAAAGAACTGACTTAAACTAAAGTTTCGTACTTCTTTAGTAAGGACCCCGAAAAAACCGGTGAGCTGTCTCAGCCTAAGATAAAAATGTACTTCACAGGCTTTGATGCGGATTGTAACCAGGTGCTCGCTTAAACTTTTAAAGCCCATGACTTCTTGTCTAAGTCTTTCTCTTATCACAAACCCACAACCTCCTTCTCCTTATAATTCCTGATGGTGCTGATACCTAAACACCGATGTCCTAGGCCGCTTTTGGTTCCCTAGTTCATCAGATTCAGCCTCTTTCTAACCATCTAAGGTTGCGTCGATGTAATTGTCCAGCTAGTTCCTATTTGAAGGTGGAAGCGTTTTGTTGTCTTCGATGAACTGCATTTGCAGTTCTAGCCGTCTTTCCATTGTTTCCAATGATAGCAACAGATTTAAATAATCCTGAAATACATGTAAAAAAACAAAGAAAAATAATATAACCTTGTCCTTTCCATTTATAGGTTTGCCAATATCCAGCTTAATATCTATCAGTCAGTATAATTCCATCACCAAATGCTGTTGACAACTTCTGGTGCTCCAAGTCATTACCACTTCGGTCGTATAAATGCTCGTAAAATAATTCCGATAGTCGCATTAAGGACTCCAGGGCCCATTTTCGAAGGAGAGGTTGTCTGTTTGTCTGTCTCTTGAAATCCTATTTCGATATCCAGTATTATTTGATTTCTTTCTGTTTCCTTTTTTTTTATTTTTATTTTTAGAGACTTTTGTGTCAGTCAGGCTATACTGATGCCCATCCTATGCATCAGCATCATCATTATAGTCTTCGTCCTCGAAATTCGTATAGATGATGAAAAATCGTCTCTTTTTTCATTTTGTTATGGTCATGTCCATATATGTCGATGACTCTAGTGGAGGTGGTAGAATGGCGGCTGTGGCGGCGTCAGGCTATAACATTGACTGCCCCTGCTATTGCATTTTGATGATGATACAGTGGCAACAATCCAGAGCTGCCGCTGCTTCTACTTTTTGTCCCTCACTCTTCACAATGATTAATTACTTTACCACAAAATAAAAAGAATTCTGGACACACAATATCTATCTATGTGTAGTGTATACAGAAAAAGCAATAAAGAATACAAATATTACAACAAAACAAATATCCACACAAACAAGAAGATTGAAATTGTCGCATTTTCCAGTTGAAAAAAAAAGGAGATGAAGGTCCTTTTTGTTTGTGTTTGGCTTTTATTTAGGCAAAATCATGACAGAAAAAAGTCTGGTCTGAGTTATTAGTGCGCCTTGGATGCTGCTTTAATAGCGGAAATATTTATTTGTAAATGGCCGACAAACACATATAAGAAGAATTACTATTTTTATGGCCTTTCTGAATTTTCCACTTCAAGTATTCACACTTTTTTTTTTTTTTTAGATTTTTTCACATTTTGCGAAGAATGGCTTTTATTTTGCGTAAGTACCTTAGCTGTACAACACCAGTAATAAAAGTATCACAAAAGAGAAAAAGGTTGAAGGAATTAAAGGAAGTGACCAGTGAAGGATTACAAATTCAAAAAAAGTCCTTCTGGACCATGCGTTTCTGTAAAAGAGCCCTCTGATTCGTGGCCCTACAAAACATTCTCAGTTTCTCCTTAAAATTCGAAGCTTCATTTTCATTTCTTGGCTTGTTGTGATACCTTTTTTTTTGCTATGATAAAAGAGAACCTCGATTCAGTTTAGTCCTACCCTGGTTTTTTATGGTATAATATTGAGAAAAATATATTCTTACACACTTTGCGGGTGTAGAAAAATGTGTTTTTGCAAAAAAAAAAATATTAATAGTCAACTTGAAATTGTCCTTTTTCTAGCAATAAGTGGGAGGACATTTTTCATCTGTTTTATCTGGATGGTAAAAAAAAAAAAAAAAACAAAATACAACAACATTTTTCTTAGGGTAAATTGTCGCGTTTTGTATTTGAAACAAGACATATGCGAAATAAATTTTCCAAAAAAAAAAAAATTATAATTTATGAATTATCCTTTTATTTAGGAGTTATGGTCCCGCATAACGTATGTGATCTAATAGGGTAATTGTAGGCATTTTGTTAGGCAAAATGTAAGTTTAATATTCATATGAGTTTGGTTATAAGACTTACGACCATTAAGGATCCTATTTTACATATATATGTACATGCGAACACATAATGGCAATAAATTTAATTTAACGGGGCTCTGTAGACGGTTTGGCCTAAGAGCTTACAAGACTTGGTCTTTTTGACGATACGTCAAGTAAAAGCTATTAGAATTACCTCATAAACCTCTTGATATTAAATTCAGAAATAAATCCACAATGTTGTAAGCTTCTTTTGCAGGAAGAAAGGTATCGTGAAAATATCGTTGGCACAATATTGAAATTGAAATTTAAGACTTAAGAGAAAACCCCCCAACTCTGAAGAAGTTCCTACTTACTTACTTAAGGTGGCGCTACAATCCGGGGTAGACCAGGGCCTCAACCAACAAGCTTCTTCCAGCCGGCTCGGTTTCTAGCTAGCTGTCTCCAGTTTCGCACACCAAGTTGGTTGAGGTCCTCTTCGACTTGCATGCGCTACCTTTTACGCTGTCCACCTCTACTGCGCTGTTCCACGGGGTTGGATTCAAAGGCTTTCCGGGCCGGAGAATCGGTGTCTATTCGCTCTAGGTGACCCAGCCATCTCAGTCGTTGGCTTTTCACTTTTGTGGCTAGGTCGGTGTTGCTGTACAGCCCGTACAGTTCGTTGTTGTATCTTCTTCTCCATTCCCCATCTATGCAGTAGGGACCAAAAATCACCCGGAGAATTTTCCTCTCGAAATACCCTAACGTGCGTTCTCATCCCCCGTTAAAAGTGTCCATGCGTCTGAACCATACATCAGGACCGGCATGATTAGCGTCTTATACAGGTATAGTTTAGTTGCTCGAAAGAGGGCATTGTTTCTCAATTGCCTTCTTAGCCCAACGAAACAGCGTTTGGCGAGAGTAATTCTTCGTTTGATCTCAGCACTGGTATCGCTCGCTGAATTTATAGCGGATCCTAGGTAAATAAAGTCTCTGACCACCTCAAAATTATAGCTGTCTATAGTGACGTTCTGTCCGAGACGTCGATGTTGTGTGTCCTTTCTTGTTGACAGCATATATTTTGTTTTGCTTTCATTCACCGTTAAACCCATCTTCTTGGCTTCCTTCTCAATACTCACAAAAGCACCACAGACATCACGCGTGGTTCGTCTGATTATGTCAATGTCGTCAGCGTAAGCGAGTAATTGGACGGAATTTTGAAAGATTGTGCCTCTAGTGTTGACGTGAGAGTTTTGCACTATTCTTTCAAAAACGATGTTGAAGAAGTCGCATGACAGCGCGTCGCCTTGTCTAAAACCTTTTTTGACATCAAATGTGTCGGTGAGGTCTTTGCCGACCTTGATGGAGCAGCGTGCATTCTCCATCGTCCTCCTGCACAAACGGAAGAGTTTGGCAGGGATGCCAAAACTAGACATTGCTCTATATAGCTCGTCTCTATGCTGTCATAAGCGGCCTTGAAATCGATGAAAAGATGTTGGGTATCGATTTGAAACTCTTGGGTTTTCTCCAAGATTTTCCGTAGTGCGAATATTTGGTCGATGGTGGACTTCTCTGGCCTAAAGCCACACTGATATGGACCAATCGGGTTGTTGACGAATGGCTTCAGGCCTTCACAAAGTACGGCAGAGAAGGTCTTGTAGGCTATATTAAGAAGACTTATGCCTGTTAAGTTGGTGCAGTCCAGAGGATCGGGCAAACAATGCTGAGGCTCCATTCATCGGGCATTCTTTCCTCCGACCATATCTTACATATGAGCTGGTGCATACTCCTAACCAATTCATCGCCAGCCGCTTTGAATAGCTCAGCCGCAAGGCTGACAGCTCCAGCAGCTTTATTGGACTTAAGTTTAGATAAGCTATCTTGACTTCGTTGAGATCGGGTGGACGGAATTGTTGGCCTACGTGTGTCGTCCAGGTTGAATGGTGCATGTTAGTGGAACTCGGTTCGTCATCGCCGTTATAAATACAATTTGCAGAAATGATTTGTCCATTTCCTCAGCACCGACTGCGATTCTTCAAGATGTTCCCCTGATCGTTCTTGCAGGCTTCGGTTCGGGCCTTGTAACGTTGGGAGGTTCTTTTTACTTTTTGGTAAAACTTCCGAACTTCATTCCTACAGTCGCATCCCTCTAATTCCTCGATCGCGCGCTTGCTCTTTCTTTTTCCTCCTTAGAAGTTTGTGTTCCTCTCTCCTCTTCTGCTCGTAGAGCTCGCGAGCAGCTCTGGTCCTTCTATGCAGCGCCGCTTTGTATGCCTGTTGTTTTATCTGCATGTACTTGCTGGCATTCTTCGTCGAATATCCCACACATCTCCTGGATTGTGGTTATGTCTGCCTTATACCGTGTGAGGACAAACTAACCCTTTTTGAGTTGCACTTGGAGTGTAAAGGGTTCTTACGTTCCAGGTACATACTTTCAAATCGTTATCCGTTGACGTATCGTCGTTATCCGTTGGTTAGCGGTTCAATGTTTGGAATATTATACGTTTCCTTGTAAACAGCACCAGTTCTGTCTTCAGTGGGTTAACGTTAAGTCCACAGCTGCTGGCCCAATTCCAAAAGTTTGTCAAGGGCCATTTGTAACAGTTCGCACGGAGTAGGGATACATTTTCTCGAAGTCATTTAAACGATGTCATCCACTGGTGTATGCAACGACAGATTCAGTTTAACTAAGATCCGAGATAAGACTCCACCCTGTGGAGTACCCTATTACATATGTGCTAACTCTAAACTTGCTATCATCCATTTCTGCATATATAAGTCTAGTTTGAAGCATGGAGTCAATCTAGTTTATCAGTATCGGATCGATACTGATGGAGCTTATGGCTTGTCGGATTGCACTCAACATTATTAAAGAATTCGTTGATTGATTTTTCAATTGCGCCGACAGATTCGCCCCTAATGTATGCATGTTGGGCCCTAGAGAGTTCAGCAACATTCAGCTTAAGGTGAATATAAATTTTTGCTGTTTATTCTTAGACCACTCGACTCTGCAGTATTTGACACATCCCGTCCAGCCCACTTATTTTATTTGCCATTAGACATATGTCATCGGCATAGACTAAAAGACTAAGCCTTTCAAACGGTCTCCATTGAATGCCCTGTCGCTCAGCTGTACCAACGCTGGCCGTCAATACGTCGTCCATCGCCAGCAGGAAGAGAATTGGCGATAGAAAAGAACATCGCCTTGTCTCACACCCTGTTGCACTACTAAGGAGTCGGATAGCTGCCCATCGTGTCAAATAAATCACCTTGCGTTGTTGTAGGACTCCCTAATAATAGCAACAATTTTTGGAGGAATTATTCCTCTACCAAGCAACGATCTCCACATACATTCTCGGTTAACTCGATCGAAGGCCTTCTCAAAATCCACAAACATGAGGTAAAGCGGTGCTTGAGATTTCTTCGACTGTTCAAGGTCGCGCAGGATGTTGATATGGTCAACACACAATCGACTGCTGCGAAATCCAACTTAATGCCTCTTGAGTGTAGACTGGGTTCAATCCTTTATTCGCTCGAGAATGATGGTTGCCATTAGTGATACAACGCCATTTGTTGCAATTCTTAAGGTCACCTTTCCTTGGCAGCTTAACAATTATCCCTCCCTTCCAGTCCTTGGTATAGCTTTCGTTTTTCCAAATAATTTGTTTCAACGAATGTACAATACTAGCTGCTGTTACGGGATCAGCATTCAGGAATTCAGCTGGTACTCCGTCGAGTCCAGCTGACTTGTTGTTTTTGAAGAGATTTATTGATGTTTGAATTTCCGATATAGAAGGGGGTTCGCAGTCAATACCCCTATAGGACTTACGCATCTCGTTAAGGTGGGGCACTTCAGCACTCTACTCAACGGAATCCTGATTAAGCAGGGCACAAATATGGTCCTTCCATCTGCGTGGCTGATCCTCAATTGATACCAAAAGTGTGCCATCCACATCGATTACAGGATTATTGGTGTTGCTTCTTTTCTCAATAACATCTTTGGATATTTGGTACAATTCTCGGATATCCCCTCTTCTTGCAGATACCAAGCTTGAGTTTTTATATTATTTAAAAGTGTGAGGTCAAACATTATCTAGTTTATTTTTTTATGTAATATTTCCATCACAAAGGTAAAAATTCTAGTTAAAAAAAGAAAAATAATATCTCTTAGACCTTAGACTATCAATATTTTAATTTCCTTTCATTTGCAGATCTACAATGGCATCAACAACTCCATCGCCAAAAACAATCATTTTCAAATCTGATCAACACGCTGCGATTATATCAGAAAAACTCCAGAATTTCTACGAACAAAATGAATTCTTCGACACGGTTCTGATAGCTGGAAGCAATTCTGTTGCTATCCAAGCTCATCGAGTTGTCCTCTGTGCATTGAGCGAGTACTTCTTGGAAATATTCCGTGGAGATCAATCAGCTTTGAAGGGGAATAAGGTTGAACTCAAAGAAATCGATGCCTCAACATTGAAACTTATCATCGATTTCATGTATTCGGGATCGATTGAATTGAGTGTCGAAACGGTTGGGATTATTCTGCGAGCTGCATCGTTTCTAAAAATAAAATCTTTAGTCGATGGATGCTGTAAGACGATTGAAGAAAACATCGATTCGAGCCACTGTTTCAGTTGGTTTCGATTGGGGAATGAATTAAACTTACCCAATCTAAAGACCTCAGCCGAAGAATATATTTACACTCAATTCGAGGAAATATCGAAAGAGGCAGAACTTCTGATGCTGAGTGAAAATGAATTAAAGGATTTACTATTCAATGACAATCCCTATGGAGACTTCGAGGAGGATGTCTTTTTGGCAATGGTGGCATGGCTAAATTTTGATAAATTAAACCGCAAACATCTTGTCCTTCAGCTGTTGTCAATGGTTCACTTTCAGGCCCTTACGCCTAAGTTCATAGTTGAAAACAGAAAGTCTGTGTGTGAAACTGTGGAAAGCTACGAATTGATTTGCAGTTGGCTTCAATGGCATCTATCACCGGAAACTCGATCAGACAATCAGGATCAGCTAGATTGTTCCTTAAAGCCGAGAGTGAAGAAGAAGAAGCTTGCAGTCATCCGAACATGTGGTACTGAAAAATTTCATATCGAAACTTTTAACCCTAATGAAAATGTATGGTCTGCCGAAAAAGAAACACATATTCTTCCATTTGAAGTGGATGCAAATATTGTGATTGATGATAAACTAATTGTTGTAAGTTGTGATGAGAATTGGGATTCAAAGTTTAAATGCTTAGACCTTCACACTTCCGAGTGGATTGATCTTCCTTCAATGAAGCAAACACTAAATATTTTGGAAGTGGCAGATTTAAAAGGAAATTTGTGTGTTCTTGGTTTTGGCGTTAATTATAATTCAGGTTCCATGAAAATATATAATTTTTCCACATCCAAATGGTATGATGTAAAACCCTTGGCTAAACTAAGTTTAGAAGTCAAAATAGCTACCTACAATGACATGTTATACCTTCTTGATTTTGAAGACGGCTGCTTGCAATCGTATAATGTCTCTTCAAATGAATGGACTTTGAAAAAAATTAAAAAAGATTCCCTAAGTAATTGTGGATTTGCTGCAGTTCAAGGATTTTTGTACATTATTGGTGGTTATTGTTTTGCTACACGTGAATGGGTCAACACTGTTAAACGCTTCAATTTATCCAATGATTCTTGGTGCAAAGTAGCATCACTGCCACGTGCTATCTCAAATTTCAGATCTACGGTTTTTGAAAATAAAATTATAGTTTACAATTATTCTGAAAATGCTTTGGAGTATAATCCTGATTTTGAAACATGGCATACTTTGGGTGCCTTCGATCCAAACACAAAAAATTATTTTACTCTCAGTATTTGTCAATTTACTGCCAAAAACTAATTTCATAAAATGCTTCTATTGTTTTTTGTTTTTTTTTTATTCTTAAAAAATTGTTTTAAATAAAACTGACACAATTAAAAAAAATTGTAATTTAAATTATTCTATTCTTGAAACGATACAAATTTCAAGGTTCTTCGGTGTGGGGAAGTGCTCCATAATTTTGATGATCTGTCAGTGATGAGCCAATAAGTCAGTCAGCGATTTTAGATGTCATATGTCTCAAGAATTCCTATTCTAAAGACATAAAATTGAGTGAGCCGACTGTGCTTGACTTTGTCAGCAAATACTGCGAATTTGTAGTGACTGACTTTATTGGTACTGAAGTTATAGGGTGTCGAAAATCGCTAGAGTTTGGGCATGTACAAAGGGTTAAGTGCCGCGAACTTGGCTTGGTACTACAGTGCCCTTTGATATGTCTATGCAGATGGGACTAAAAATCATTTGGAGATTTTTCCCTCAAAACAACTAAAGGGGTTATCATCATCCACTTTTGAGAGTGCCCCCGTTGGGGGCTAGCAGGTGAACCTGAGGCAATCAATTACGTCAATTCAGCCAACGGAGACTACTATTACCGATCGATTATTTCGAAATTTTCTTGTCCTTAATTATATGATATGGATGTGAATGGCATGTGGGAAAAATAACTAAGCGTCACACAGCTGATACCAAAAAAGACATTCTGCACGAATGATAGTGACGTGTAAGGCTAGGACCACACTTGCGATTTCGATCGCATGACTCTTTAGTTGCAAGAAATTGAACACGAACATGGTCTACCGAGAAATCGTGACGGTTAAAGGTCGTTCCATTTCCTCGACCAACAAGCTTCTTCCAGCCGACTCGGTGTCTACAGTTTCGCACGCCAAGTTGGTTGACGTAATCTTCCACTTACGTGCGCCACCTTTAACACTGACTTCCTCTACTATGGCGTCCCACGGGGTTGGATTGATAGACTTTCCGGGCTGGAGCATTGATGTCCATTCGCTCTAGGTGACTCTGCCACCTCAGTCGCTGTATAGCCCGTACAGTTCATTGTTGTATCTATTTCACATCTGTGGAGACGTGACCAAAAATCACCGGAGAATTTTCCTCTCAAAACAGCCTAAAGGTAGCGGATGAACATGCTCGCCGAACTTATTGGTTTGCGTTATCCCCTACACCACGAACACATTTGACGATTGTTCATTTCTTGTTGATTCTTCAAAGCGTAAGCATGTGCGATAAGGAAGATCAAGTGGTTCACGTTCATAGCAAAAATGAGGCTTGCTCTTGAACATGGCGAACATCCAAGCCAACGAACACAACAACATCGAAATTTTTCGCCAACAGCGAACCGTTCACGAACCAGCCCCTACCCGACGAATACATAGCAAGTACGAAAAAGTTCGGCGAGCGTGTTCGTCGTTTAAGGCTAGCTTAAAGCGTTCTGACCCACTGTTAAAAGTATCCATGCCTCTGCAACATACATCAGGATCGGGATGATAAGTGTCTTATACAGAAACACCTTAGTTACTCGGGTGGGGGCTTTGTGCCACAATTGCCTTTTTAGTCGAAAGAAGCAACGACCACCTCAAAATTATAGCTGTTTATAGTGACGTTCTGTCAAAGACATCGGTGTTGGGTGTCCTTTCTTGTTGACAGCATATATTTCATCTTGTCTTGACGTGAGAGTTTTGTACTATTCTTTCAAGAAAATTTTTGAAGAAGTCTCATGGCAGTGCGTCGCCTTTTCAAAAACTGTTTTTGACATCAAAGGTATCGGAGAGGTCTTTGTTGATCTTGATGGAAAAGCGTGCATTCTCCATCGTCATCCTGCACAAATTGACGAGTTGGGGAGGGATGCCAAAACGCAGACTTGCAATCGATGAAAAGATGCAGTAGTGCGAATATTGGTCGAAGATGGTGGAACTTCCTGGCCTAAAGCCACACTGATATGGACCTATCAGGTTGTTGGCGAATGGCTTCAGGCGTTCAAAAAAGTACGGCAGAAAAGATCTTGTATGCGGTGTTAAGGAGACTGATACCTCTGTAGTTGGTGCATTCCAGAGGATCACCTTTCTTGAGAATTGGGCAAAAATGCTTAGATTCCATTCATCGGCCATACTTCCCTCGGACCAAAGTTTTTTTTGCAGATGAGCTGGTGCATACTCCTAACCAATTAGTCGCCAGCCACTTTTAAAAGCTTGGCCGCAGGGCCATCAGGGTGAATGGAGCATTCTGCACGGCAACGGATTTAGATTTGGCCGTTATACAATTCGCAGAAATAATTTTTTCCATGTCCTCTGCGATTCATCACGATGATCCCCTGATCGCCTTTACAGGCATAGTTTCGTAACTTCTAACCCTGGGACGTTCTTTTTACTCTAAGCTTTTGAACTTTATTATTTATATCCTTGATCGTGAGTTTCTCATGCTCGTTTTTTTCCTTTTGAAAAGCCGGTGTTCCTCTCTCTTCTTCTGCTCGTAGAGCTCGCGAGCAGCTTTGGGCCTTCTAAACAGCGCTGCGTTGTATCTTCGCGGAACCCGGGGTTTCGCTTTGGTGGTCGTGCGAGGTCCAGCACCTCAGGGGTTGCGTCCCTGATGGCTTCCTGGTAATTCTTCCAGATGCTTGAAGTTAGCGGCTTAGGAGGGTGCGAGAGACTTGATCGGAAAAAGATCTGGCAACTTCTTGCGACTGCATCCGTCTGACGTCGAACTTCCTCACAGTATTTCCCTGTGTTGGATTTGGTCTGCATATCCGTAGCACTTACTTGGCTACAACTAGGTAGTGGTCCGACTCAACGTTGGATCCTCGGAGCGTTCGTACATTCTTGATACTGGAGTGTTGTCAATCTCGCTGGCGGTTGTTTGACTAGGATATCGGCATATCCCTTTGTAGATCATAAAACTCGTCGTAGTAGATGTCGCAGTCTTTGAGTTTTCTTTTGCCCGACCCATTTCGTCGCACTTTTTGGATGGCAGTGATATTTGATCTGTAGCAGCCTATGTCCTCCGCTAAAAGTTCGACTGCACTTTGATTTATAGAGATGCAGAACATTCCACATGCGGATCTGAAGTTCGTTGATTTTATTTCTTTAACTAGGTTCGTCAGCAGTTAATTCGTCCGTATTCGAGGCTAATTGTTGTTTCGCTACTAAATAATTCTACGTGCTGGGGAAGTCAGTCCGACGCACAGTGGGATGAGAAGCGATTCTAGCACGCCAAAAGTATTCTTGGGGTAATTATATGGAATAAAGACCTAATTTTGATAAGCTTTTATAGTTTTGAGGTTGTTGCAGACGTTTTTAATATTTTTCCAGGGTGGTGTCAAAAATTAGGGACAAGAAAGTGGCAAAAAGAAAATTCTATCAGTGTTCGAAAAAAAGTGTCCCTTAATGCAGGATTATTTGAGAAATGATTCTTAGGTGGTTCTAAAAAAATTGTATGAGGTGGGGGTCTGTTTACTTTTTTTGGTGGGAGGGGCAATTTTCTAAAAAAGATTACTTGCAATAGACAAACAAATATTAAAAAACAACAGCAATAGTTTGAATGTCATGCTATTGCTGTTTTTAAAGTCGAAAATCGATTCTCTGTTTGACTATGTAGTTGGTTTTGTAAATACTTTTTGAAAAAACTAGTTTTCAAACTTAAAATTAAAAGGAAAACCTAAAATTTTTTATTTGTTTAAACTTTTTTTTCCGAGTCACTATTACTACTAGTTTCGGAATCATGTTCAGATTCATTTTCGTCATTTTGGAGGAATAATAAATTGCGAACTTCCTTATTATATTCCCTTTTGTTTTTTGTTGTTGCCTTTCGCATTGAGGTACTTGAAAACTTGTTTCCAACCAATCTGAGTTTTTTTTTTATAAAAATACCTATAGGAAAACTTCGCAGTTTTCCATTTCTGGGATAAAGTTTTGCAGAAGTTTTGCAAAGCATTTTTAACTTTTTGAACATAATCAAAGCTCCATGCAGCCTCTGGTGGCTCCAAATATTCTTGGATCACATCATACAATTATTGCCGATTTTCGTTATTTATAGGAGTCAGCAACTTTTGATAACGATATTTTTCCCTTAATTTTTCAAATAATATTGACTTTTTCAAAATTGAAGCCATTTCTATGGATATCCTTCTAAATATGCCGCACATAATATGACAGCTCTTTATTATTTCCTCAATTTCAACCTTTAAAATGGCAACACTTATCTGTTTATTATTTGTAACCTACATGGAACTTTTCTGCTAGCATTTGTTCACACTTTAATAGGATTTATAGTTTTTTTTAATAATCGATAATCCGGTGGATAAAATTTAATTATATAATTAATATGTATTATTTTTAAGCAAATTTGAGTGTTATCAAATAAAACAACCCAAAAAACGCAGAAAACACTCGCGACAACTTATTATAACGGAATACATTACCGACCTTGAGTCACCAGTGAGAGCAGTTTGACTTTCGTGGCTAACGTTATCTCTCATTAAAAGTTAAATAAAATTGTTAGTTGGTGGTAGTTGGTAGCGATTTTTATAGCAATGTAAGTATACATATTGGACTAGCTAATGGAAGTATAGGTAAGACGTTCCATGACGTTCCGGATTTTTGGCAGACTATACAAACAAAAAACAATGATATAAAAATTGTTTAAATAAATTGATTTAAATAACAAACAACCAGTGAATTAATTTTATTGGAATTGATTGTTTATAATAATGACACTATTGGTAAACAAGAAACAAAAATCTAGCAGATATCCATCCTTAAATAGGATCAATATCGAAATTTTATAAAAGCAGTAATTTGACTTCATAATTAAGATTATTCATAACCTTCTAAGAAACGAGGAATAAAAACAAAGTGCATGAAGTTTTACAAAAACTGGCTCTCGATTTTTTCACGCCCAGGTATTGACAACATTCCCTGAAAAAATTACGCATTTTGGAGACCATTTTTTATACCACTTTTGGCGCGCTAGAATCACTTCTCATCCCACTGTGCGACGGCCTGACCTTCAACCTGGAGGATCAGACGCTTATAATATAACTCCAAGGGCGGGGAGCCGGACTAGCCACTCCTAAGTGGCCTTACATGCCGTAGTAGCCCGTATTAAGTGTTCACTAAAGGCCCCGACCCATAGAATCCGGTGCGTCGTTGCAGCGACGGATCCATTGACGTGTGCCGGATGCGACGGATTGAAGTGATCCAATGAATACGTTAAAAATACTTAAAATTAAAACACACCAAAAAAAGTTGTCAACGCATCTGCCGGAGGGAAAAAGTTGAAAGTTCGGCTACTCTGTCCGTTGTTTCCGACGCATGCGTTGCTTCTGGCCCAGTTCCCATTAGAAAATATGTATTTTATCGAGCTGTCAGTTGGATGCGTCGCCACAACGGACGCAATGAATTCTATAAGTCGGGGCCTTAAGTGTTTCAGGCTGGGCGAAACTGGAGATTCTATCGTTGATTCCATCTTGGGAATTCTTCCGCTGCATGCCGCCTTGACGAAAGAAGAATTACCTTAGTGGGAACACTCCTCTCGATGTTTGTCTTCAACACTCTTGGTGGCACCTTTGATTTTGTATGTTGAATTTATTCCTTGCACACCATCCTTCTAGAAGGATCGTCCAAGACTTCAGCAGAATTATACAGCCAGCTATTTTGGTCCTTTGTTCAACACTCCCGCCTATTAATTTAGCAAGCCAATTCCTTAATACGTTAAGTCCCATTGTTATTTGTACAACAAAGTTGTTAAGGATTATCCCTTTAAAGAATTTGGCCGGTTTTCAGCTGAAGCCTTTAAGGTATAATTTTTACTTCCAAAACTTCCACATCTCCCCGTGTATAAACCCAAAGAGACAACCTAAACCAAATTACCTATCATTTAGCTCCCCGCAAATAGTTTTCCCTCTTTATAATATCTTGAAAGCACAATAACATAGATACCTTCCTTATTCAATGTTGAAGATAAACTTAACGGTATTTCGGAATCTCTTTTAATATCAACCTCTTTTTACAATCTCATCAAATAGCTATCTCTATATGAATATACCTATTCTCCATCTGCCCCACACTGATGATGAGACTCTTCAGGCCACAATTATTGCCTTAATTCTCCCTAATGAAGCATACAAAATAAAACTTACCATCACCACTTCTGGTTCATTACCTAAAACCTACTCTTCTTCTGGCCCATCATTGCACGCCAATTACCAATAAAAAGAAATATTCCCTGCAAAACCCTTAGGAAGACGATGAGATGCCGAAAATATTTAGCGCCACTCAGTATAGGTATGATAGAGCTGGAGCTGTAACGCTTGCTGCTCGGAAAGTCTTGCCATCAGTAATAAACTAAACGAACAAATTAATCTTAGATCCACTTAGCCGAGCTTTAAGTACCAAATTAATTTCTTCCGAGTAGGAATCCTTAACTGCTTCCCTATCTAACTGTTTCTTGTTTGCTTCTCTCGCTCTCACTCTCTTATCGGTCTCTATTTCTGATAACTTCATCTGGATATTTTAATTGTCTACACTGAAAGCGAAACCTATTGCCTTCTTGTATAACGGTGAGGTGCAAAAGGCGAGGGAAATTCAAACTTTCCACTTGGCAAAAATATACATTCATGACCCAGCAACAACAACGGCACCATCCAGCAACGATTGGGGCACTTGAATTCAGGTCTTTGGAGCGAGAGGCTAAAAGTGGGTCTAGGATAAAAAAAAAACCAGGTTATCATTATTCTATACTGTGAACCAGTAAAGGTATAGCTACTGAAAGAGAGTTACTATGGAAATAATAATCCGCTTGCCATCAAGTGGAAGGATGTGCCATGGTCCTTTTTTATAATTTTAATTTTTTATACACTTCCACCACGAAGTTTAGTATATTCAGTTCCGTTCCGAGGAGGGTTTTTGTGTTATCATCGGACAAAGTTTTGTTTGTTTATGTATAGTGGAGGTCCTATTGAAGAGCCTGCAAGGCTCAAACTCACACTTAACACAGTATAGTTGTTGTAGGATAGATAAAGTGGAAAACAGAAAACACAGGTGTGAGCAGGTTTATTTTTTTCAGAACGCAATGATGTTGCGGATGATGATGGTGATGGTGGTGGTGGCTGGTGTTGGATGATGGTAGCAATCAAGTGAATTACCAAATGCCGAGATGGAAACTCGTTAATTACATTTGTTAGGTGTGTATCATCACAACTTTTGAAAAACTAATTTCGCTAATAAGAGTGTCGTACAGGAAGTTCTCAACTTTAAAAAAAGTCATCCTGATCCAATCAAAACTGATTTCATATTTTATAAAAAAAAACTGCAGCTGATGAACAAATTTATGTGATTAAATAGAGGATAGAAAAACACAAGCACTATTGTGCGCTTGATAGAAAAAAGAACTGTCAAAAATGTGACTTTATTTAAAAATCGAAGTTTAAATGAGCTTCATTTTGTATAGCAAACGTCTAACGCAGAATAATAGGATATGTCCTCATTAATATACCAAAAACAAGACTTTTGACGTGCGAATTTAAAATTGGGTGGCGGCACAACAGCTCGTAGAGAACAACGATCAGGAAAATAGGGAAGGATGCAAGTTTTGAAGCTCTGAATATCGAAATGGAAGGGAAAAACAGAGCCTGGTAAAGCTTTCCACAATCGTGTTGTTCGGCTAAAGAAAGAATCTCTGTACTTGACACTACGTCCGAAGTTGGGCTCAAGAGTAAACTGATGGGCGTTCCTAAAAGCGCGAGTATTACGGTTGAATTTTTTAAGGGGAGGAATGCAACTGGCTATTTCACTAGAACATTGCTTATAAAAATAGCGATAAAATAATGAGAGACATGAAACATGGCGGCGATGTTTCAGAGTTGTGATTGTTTGAGTAATAGATCTATCACCTATCATTTTTAAGGCTCTATTGTGTATTCTATCTAAGAGATTCAAGTGAGTTATAGGAGCACCTGCCCAAATGTGGGAGTTATACTCAAGCTTGGGTCGGATGAAGGCCTTATAGATTATAGCCAGATCAGAAAGGGAAAAGAATTTCTTACATCTTCGGAGAAAACCTAAACACTTTGCAGCGTTTTTGGCGACGTTGAATATGTGATCGTTCCACAAAAGGTGACCTGTGATACACATACCCAGGACTGAAAGCTGTTCAGTTTCCTCGATGCAAATTCCGCTCAGGGATAGCGGCATTGAGGGTGGGTTCTGTTTCAGCAGACAGCATTGGGTTTTTGATGATGAAGTTTCAGAGGTCATTAATGAAAATGAGAAAGAGAGTCTTAGATAAAACGGAGCCTTGGGGCACACCAGCATTTATTTTATGAATATCATACTTGTAACCATCTAAGACTACTTGTATTGAACGGTCCGAAAGGTAATTTCTAATCCAAAGAAGAAGAGATTCATCGATACCAAAAGCACGCATTTTCGATAAGAGAGCTTGATGCCAAACTCTATCAAATGCCTTTGAAATATCAAGTGCAATACTCTTTCTTTCTCCAAAACGATGTAAAGATTTGTTCCACTGTTCGGTGAGATATACCATCAGATCACCAGTGGACCTATTGCTACGAAAGCCATACTGTCGGTCATTAAGAAGCTTTCGTTCTTCAAGATATTTCTTAAGCTGATAATTAATCAGCGTTTCCATGACCTTGGAAAGAAGGAACGTAAGTGCGATAACTAGAGGGAGAAGAAGATCCGCATTTTTTAGGGACAGGCTGGACAAATGCTGTTTTCCATCCACTCGGAAAGAGATCTGTAGAGTAGGACAGATGGAAAAGCTTACGCAGTGGTTTTGCCAGCGTTGAAGAACACCTCTTCATAACAATGGGAGGGATACTATCCGGGCCAGCGGATTTGTGTACATCGAAATCTTTTAAAACTCTTGCTACTGTACGAGTGCGAAAAAAGATTTGTCCCATAAAATCATTGGCGCTCAAGTACAGGCGGAGTCATGACACTCTTTGGTAGCGTCGAACTAACAGCAAACTGTGCTGCAAGCAAATTGGCTTTTTCTTGTGAGCTTACATAGGGAGTGTCATTAAAGACGAGCGTTGGAACCGCGGACGAAGTAGTATTTCGAATGTTTTTTACAAATTACCAAAAATTTTTACTACCTTTGGAACATTGTAATATTTTTTGCCGTAGTTTTTGGTCTTGCAAAAATTTAGTTCTTTGAATATGTCCGTTGCAGGTCTTTCTAGCTTGTTTGAACTTCTTCCGGTTTTCCTCAGTAGGGTTGGCTTTATAACATCGGAAACTTACTTCTCTGACCCTAATAACCTCTTTACAGCTCGAATCAAACCAAGAGTTTTCTTTCGGTTTGATAGATTTTATCCTATTCGGAATAAAATTTCTCATAAAGAATTAAGTTTGTTATCATATCTGTGCTGGTGTCTACGTCACTATCGAGGAAGCATAGTGACCAATTAAACTTCCTGAAGAAATCGTTGAGACCGTCCCAGTTGGCTTTCTCGTATTGCCAAACGGTTCTCTTGGGGGTTTTCTCTTTAACTGAGGTTTTTTGGCACGAGAAATTTGCAGATGTGACACAATGGTCTGATGTGCCTAGAGGTGATAATACACTTACAGTGTATTTATAATTTATTTATTTCATTTCGCTTGGTCTTGAGGCACTTCCGAAAATCACGGTAGCAGAAGAATTCTCTTTACTGAGCGAAAGGATCGTTGATATATCCAGCGGTGATGTCTTCAGTTCCAGAACTCTATACTAAACGGGTCTTTCAATAGAGACTTCCGAACTTTGACAGTTGATGTCGGCCATATTGTTTAAGCTACATCTATCAAATTGGCTGTCATTTATTCAGTTTGTTTTGTCAAATCGCCATGAATGGAAAATACGTGCAAATATTTAAGAAAGAGAAAGAAAAGCCTCAAAAGCTTTCTACACTACCAGCAGAATTTTTGGAAAAAGATGGGGTCCCAGCGCCAGAACCATTCATTGGATGTACAAAGGCATTATAAGGCCAATTCTAACTTACTCATGCATGGTCTGGTGGCCAGCCTTAGATAAGGAAACCATTCTAAAAACCATGACTAAAATTCAAAGACTAGCGTGTATTGGCACTACCAGTGCTATCAGGACCACACCAACGTCTGCCCTTGAGACTTTCCTTTCACTTTCTCTACGAAAGAGTTGGCAGCCAAAAGTGCTTTAAGACTTTATCAATGTAAACATTGGAAAAAGGGTCTCTTCGGTCACAGAACTATAATGAATTTTACAGACATAGGCACATTCAAACAGACTACGTTGCACTGCACATAGATTTTAACCCAGTAACCATAACAGACATTCCAACCAGGGTACTCTGGAATGAAAACAGGGTCATAAATGCAAATCATGTTTCGGTCTTTACTGACGGTTCCAAAACTTTGGAGGGGGTTGGGTCGGCAGGCATCTACTCAGATAACCCACCCATAAATAGATCGTTAAAGCTTCCAAACTTTTGCAGTGTATTCCAAGCGGAAGTGTTGGCAGTTTGCGAAGCCGCGAAACATCTTGCCTCATACGAATTAGTCAACAACAATATTGACATTTTCATAGAGAGCCAGGCGGCAGTTAAAGCCATTTGCTCAATCACCACAAAGTCCAAACTGGTCGATCGTTGCCGGAACGAGCTAAGAGTACGAACACAGTAACCCTAAGATGGATCCCAGGACATAGGGATATTCAAGGGAACGAAATTGCGGATGAACTGGCCAAAAGCGGTTCATCTCTTGATCCGAGCCAAATCGAAGCCTCTGTGCTCATGCCACTGGAGCAAGAAAAAAGTAGAATACACCAGAGTTTCTTAGAAGCTGCAAATGCCAGATGGTTATCGATCGAAACTTGTCGGGTTTCAAGGAATCTATGGCCAAATATTTCAAAGAAAAAACTGATTACTACCTCAATTATCTATTATGGTTGGCGTCCTTGCGGGCCACAACTCAATGGGAACCCACATGAACAGAATGGACATCAGCTCATCGGACTTATGTAGAGGCTGTCATGATGAAGAGGCAGAGGAGGGCTCCCCTCACTTCCTTTGCGAATGCCCCAGCCTAGCTAGAACCAGAAAAGTGGCCCTTGGAGAATACTTCTTCGACGAACTGGGCGACATCTCTGTCTTGCCACTAAAGAACATCCTGGAATTCATTTAGAACTCAGGATGGTTCAAGGAGGGTCCCCCACACCTAAAACTTCTCTTGAACTCCCACCCTATCATTCCTCACTAACCACCTATACCCTGGGGAGCGCAATCGATCCTCTGAGGCCCGAGTGAGATGGTACGGCTTGCCGTATTATCAACCCTTCCAACCTAACCTAACCTAACGTGCAAATGATAATATTGTTTTATCAAAATAGGTGTTCTGTTCGGGTGTACTTTGCTCATTTAACGGTCGCCATAATAGTCCTACCGAGAGGACTATTCCCATTGTGGGATAAATTTGAGTTCACTGGTTCTTCTAGCGATCAACCACCAACTGTACGTGACGAATTGTAAGATCTACCGAAAATATCGCCGCTGTCCGTGAGATGTCGAGGCAGCTGATTTCACGTCCCTCACAAGAACTCGACCTTTCGCAGACCACAACTTGTCGAATTTTGCGTCGTGACTTGGGTCTGCTCACGCAAAAAATTCAATTGACACAAGAGTTGAAGGAAAACGACCAAACACAACGACGTGTGTTCGCTGAATGGGCTCTGGAGCAGGTGGAAACTGACCTTAATTTTCATCGCAAAATCATCTTCAGGGATGAGGTTCATATCTGGATTAATGGAAAGGTGTCAATAACCAAAATTGTCGAATTTGGGATGATACCAATCCCAATGTGATCGAAGAGCGTCCAATGCGTCCCGAAAAAGTCACTGTTTGGTATGGATTTTGACCTGGTGGCGTCATAGGTCCATATTTTTTTGAGAACGACGACGTTGGTCAGGCCATAACCATCAACGATGAGCGCTGTAGGTCAATGATTACCAACTTCTTTTCGCCTGAATTGCGGATAATATGAACACCAATGGCACAAAAAGGACGGTGCTTCGTGCCATACAGCTCACGCCATCACATTGGAAATTCTACACGAACGATTCGAGGGCATGGTCATCTCACGGATAGGTTATGTGAACTTGCCACCAAGCACCCAGAGTGTGCGGTTTCACCCCGTTAAACTTTTTCTTGTGGGGTTTTCAGAAGTCGCAGGTCTATGCGAATAAGCCACAAACCACGGCCCTCAAAGCCATCATATCAGTCAATTCTGCCTGATACATATGTATATGCGCCAAAGTCATGGAAAATTGGACATTTAAGATGCACGCCATCGCCACCCAGAGAAGTCATGGCGGAAATTTGAACGATTTTTCATACATGATGGCATCGATAGGCCTTTCAAACGAATGAAAAATATCAATGATAAAAAAGGAAGTGCTTTATGAACGACCCTGTACTTACAGCTGAAGTCAGTAAGGGTTTTTCAAGAGATGAGCATTTTATAGGTCAAGGCAACAATAGCTCTCACATCCCCATAGTGGATTTATTGCATTTCGGAATATTCGGTCTAATGTATTAGCGTTAAGCAAGGACCTTGTCCTCGCAGTTCGAGAGTTTTCTCGTCAAGCTAACTTCCCTTTCATGTACAAAAATTTCCCTGATAAAAAATGCTGCGGATAGTGATAACTGTTATAAATCTTAAATAACAATAAAGCCCGGTACGCTAACGGAAAACGACTTCTGTATGAACTTGGAACGTTAGAGAATCTTAGACGAAAAGAAGGTTCAACTCTAAGGTTTCAGTCTCTGTTGTCACACGGTGTAGGGCTGGATAGAATCGGGAATGGTGGGCAAAATAAAATGAGACATTTATTACAGCTCCGATAGATGATTGCACATCTAGGTACCCACAAGAGGTGGTATCTTGGTCAATAAACCGCCGACTAAATTGACCACATTACGATCGACCAAAGTTACTCCTCCAGTATAAAGGATGTCCGAACGTTCCAACGAGCCAACGTTTTCTCGGAACATAACCTCGTTGTAGCCATGGTAATCCTACGGATATCTAGACCAAAGCCAAGAAAGGGAAATACTGTGAGGAAGTTCGACGTCGAACGGCTACAGTCGCAATAAATCGACAGGTCGTTTTCAGATGGAGTCTCTGCGCACTCTCTTAATAAGTCCTATGCCACCAACTTCTAGCATCGAGAACCACTAGAAGAATCGCCTAGAATCCACCAGAGATGCCGCCTCTAACATACTTGGTCTTGAACAACCACCACTGCGAAACCCCTGGTTCAATGAAGATTGCCGGCAAGTACATGCAGCCAAACAACAGGCATACAAAGCTGCGCTGCATAGAAGAACCAGAGCTGCTCGTGAGTAGAGCAGAAAAGGTGAGAAGAACACCGGCTTCTCAGAAGGAAAAAGAAAAAGCATGAGAAGCGCGTGATCGAGGAAATAAAGGGATCCTATTGCAGGAATGAAGCTCGAAAGTTTTACCAAATTGAAAAAAGGACCTTCCAAGGTAAGACGGCTGGAACCGAAGCCTGCAAGGACGATCAGTGGAACATCGTGGTAGAATCTCTGTTGGTTCTGGGGATATGGAAAAACCATTTCTGCAAATTGTATAACAGCGATGACAATTACACCATTCAACGTGGACGATGTGACGTAAGCAAACAAATCCGTCCACCCGATCTCGACGTAGTGAAAATAGCTATATCTTAACTCAAATCTTATAAAGCTGGAGAAGCTGATGGCCTTGCAGCCGATCTATTCAAAGTGGCTGGCGATGAATTGATTAGGAGTATGCATCAGCTCGTCTGCAAAATATGATATAAACGGAGGAAAGCATGCACGATGAGTGGAACCTCAGCTTTGCTTACGCGATTCTTGAGAAAGGTGATCCTCTGGACTGCACCAACTACAGAGGCATCAGTCTCTTTAACATCGCAGAGAAGATCTATTCTGCCGTACTTTGTGAATGCCTGAAGCTATTCGTCAACAACCTCATTAGTCCATATCAGTGTGGCTTTAGGCCAGGAAAGTCCACCATCGACCAAATATTCGCACTACGGCAAATACTGGTAAAAATCCAGGAGTTTCAAATCGGAACTCACCACCCTTTCATCGATTTCAAGGCTGCGTGTGACAGCATCTATAGAGAGGAGCTATTTAGAGCAGTGTCTCGTTTTGGCATCCCTCCTAAACTGTCAAAAAAAAAAACCGACGTCATTGGAAAAACGTCACAAAAGACAGCTATAACTTCAAGGTGGCCAAAGTCTTTTTATTTGATCTCAGGTTGATCAAATGATGAATTACTCTTACCTATCAGTGATCCTTTGGGCTGAAAAGGCAATTGAGGAGCAAAGCCCTCTGTCAAGCCACGTGTCCCTCTCATCATCATCGTGTCCTGTAACCCCGGCTGGGGCATAGGGCGTCAAAGTACGAGCGTCAATCAAGACGCCATAATAATAAATGACGTGTCCCTCTATAAGACGCTTATCATCCTGGTCCTGATGAATGGTGTAGAGGCATGGACACTATTAACGATGTATGGGACGCCTTTGGCTGTTTTGAGAGGAGAATTCTCTGGGGAATTTTTGAAAATGCCTGTAGGTACCACGACACCGATATAGCCACAAAAGTGAAACGCCAATGACTGAGAGGGCTGGGTCACCTAAAGCGAATGAACAACAGTGATTCAGCCCAGAAAATCTTTGAATCCAATCCCATGGGAAAGTGCGGTATAGGAGGACAACGAAACAGGTGGCGAACACAAATAGAAAAAGACATCACCGAACTTGGCGTGCAGAACTGGAGACAGCTAGTGAGATTCAAGCTCGATGAAGCTTTGTTGGTTGAGGGAGGCTCTAAAGCAGTAAGTGATGAAAGTCTCACTAAGAAAAACTCTAGAAAACCGCTGCTACTGTGGTTTGGCAAGACAAATTGGTTCAAAACTCATCAAGTGTAGGACGAAGAAGTGCAAACTTAGCAAAATCCTTATTCTGCTAGTCCTGCTTTATAGGGTCAAGTTTTGGGTGATAAGTAGAAAGGAGGAGCTGATACTGAGCTCTTCCGAGAGTAAAATTCTTCGACGGATATTTGGTCCCTTAATCGAGGAGGGCGAATGAAAAAGGGGACAAAACTCAAAACTCGTCGACTACATTGGCTCAGCCACTTGCAGTGAACATCAATCAGGCATCAATGCACCAGATAAGAGGGTCTTAGAATTCCGCAGCCTCCAGCTTCAAGGTGACATGATGCCATAGCAGATGCAAGAGCGGTTGTGACAGATGAACTATAGTATCGATGTACGAACCACGTTACCATTCCGATTTGGTAAACAGACTTCTAAAAAAAATTTAAGAGTGAATGAGAATTTTATAGGTCAAGGCAACAGTAGCTCTCAATTCCCCGTGGTGGATTTATTGCATTTCGGAATATTCGGTCTGGTGTTAACCATTCCGATTTGGTAAACAGAACTGGTTACCCCAGCCCTTGATAGTTGTTTTAAAAATCAAACCAAGGGTTGTCTTCCCTGCTACTCTGCAGGGTCGAAAGATCGTAGCGAAGATGATCAAACTCCGATTATTACTTGTTATGAGTAATGATTGCGCATTTCGACTTATTGGATATGCAAATATCCATAATTCTGGAAATAGATTACCTTTGGTCAGTCAGAAATAAAATTAAAGGTGCCACGGGATCGTAAGATGCCCGCTAATTATAACCCAGTTTTTACGATATGGGTTGGCTCCTTTGGGGAGCGCCGTGGTGGTTGTTGTTGCGATAAAATTGGTGATCAGTCAAATTAACAAGTCTGTAGTCTGTTTGAGCTTTGATTAGATAGAAAAAATCCTCACCTAGGCAGGTTTGCTACTGCAGGGTTTGGAAGTCTCTGTTGGTGATGCATGGCTGTTATGGGGGTTCTTCAATTAGATCTGGCTTGAAGAACTCTTATTGATGAAGACATGTGCTTTTTCGAGGTAGGGATGGAAGATGGTTAACGTATGTTGACTCCGTAAGATGGGGTAGACCCGATTGAGAATTATAGGCGTAAAGCTAAGCGTTCTCGTAAAACCTGGTGATGCATGGCTGTTATGGGGGTTCTTCAATTTGATCTGGCTTGAAGAACTTATTAATGAAGACATAGGTTTTTTTCTAGGTAGGGATGGACGATGGTTAACATATGTCGACTCCGTCAGATGGGGTAGGCCCTATCGAGAAATATAGGCGTAAAGCTAGGCGTTCTCCTAAAATCTGGTGATGCATGGCTGTAATGAGGGGTTCTTCATTTTGATCTGGCTTGAAAAACTCTTATTGATGAAGACATGTGTTTTTTCGAGGTAGGGATGGACGATGGTTAACGTATGTTGACTCCGTCAGATGGGGTAGACCCGATTGAGAATTATAGGCGTAAAGCTAAGCGTTCTCGTAAAACCTGGTGATGCATGGCTGTTATGGGGGTTCTTCAATTTGATCTGGCTTGAAGAACTCTTATTGATGAAGACATATGTTTTTTCGAGGTAGGGATGGACGATGATTAACATATGTCGACTCCGTCAGATGGGGTAGGCCCGATCGAGAAATATAGGCGTAAAGCTAGGCGTTCTCGTAAAACCTGGTGATGCATGGCTGTTATTGGGTTCTTCAATTTGATCTGGCTTGAAGAACTCTTATTGATGAAGACATGTGTTTTTTCGAGGTAGGGATGGACGGTTAACGTATGTTGACTCCGTCAGATGGGGTAGACCCGATTGAGAATTATAGGCGTAAAGCTAAGCGTTCTCGTAAAACCTGGTGATGCATGGCTGTTATGGGGGTTCTTCAATTTGATCTGGCTTGAAGAACTCTTATTGATGAAGACATGTGTCTTTTCGAGGTAGGGATGGACGATGGTTAATATATGTTGACTCCGTCAGATAGGGTAGGCCTGATCGAGAAATACAGGCGTAAAGCTAGGCGTTCTCGTAAAACCTGGTGATGCATGGCTGTTATGGGGGTTCTTCAATTTGATCTGGCTTGAAGAACTCTTATTGATGAAAACATGTGTTTTTTCGAGTTAGGGATGGACGATGGTTAATATATGTTGACTCCGTCAGATAGGGTAGGCCTGATCGAGAAATACAGGCGTAAAGCTAGGCGTTCTCGTAAAACCTGGTGATGCATGGCTGTTATTGGGTTCTTCAATTTGATCTGGCTTGAAGAACTCTTATTGATGAAGACATGTGTTTTTTCGAGGTAGGGATGGACGATGGTTAACGTATGTTGACTCCGTCAGATGGGGTAGACCCGATTGAGAATTATAGGCGTAAAGCAAAGCGTTCTCGTAAAACCTGGTGATGCATGGCTGTTATGGGGGTTCTTCAATTTGATCTGGCTTGAAGAACTCTTATTGATGAAGACATGTGTCTTTTCGAGGTAGGGATGGACGATGGTTAACGTATGTTGACTCTGTCAGATGGGGTAAGCCCGATCGAGAAATATAGGCGTAAAGCTAGGCGTTCTTCTTAAATAATATTTACCATCTGTCCTCTCACACGTAAGCATATTTGACGTTTCGCAGGCAATGTTTGTACCGTCAAACCTTCGACCAGACACCAGAATCCAATAAAGAACTTTCCTAAATTCTTCCTTGAACATGTGTCCAAATTTTAATGACATAAATTGAATTGAATGGATTCGTTTTCTTCTAGAAAAGTAGAAGCTTTTAAAAACTACAATCTCCTAGAAATTGAACTTCATGCTACCAAGTGGTACATTTTATGCTTCGTAGCATCTTTCATAGCAGATTTTAAAGATTAATCTTAATGGAAAAGAAGTCTATGTATTTTATTGTTTTTTTTATTTTGTTTTGTTTTGTTTTTACTTTCCTCCACACTGTCACCTTTATTCCTATTAAAATTCCAGACTTAAGGGCAAATACAAACGGAAATCGTACATACCTATAGTTTCGGATTGCTCTTCATCTTCTCCGGGTAGGTAAGGTACCTGTGCTCCTGTGAGTTTTTTTTTTTTTTTTTTTGTATAGAAGTTGCTTAACCAAACCTCCCACACTGGTATGCAAACACTTGAAAGTTTCAACACGATGCTACGCCCAAGCAGCGGTACTTCAACCAGACAAAAGCCAGGCTACCAGTTATTTTTTTTTTTATTTTGAAAAAGTGTTTTGTTTGATCGGACTTTGATCTAAAGATTTACCTCAGAGAGGCAGAGAGAGTCTGGTGGGGAAGTGAAAAGGAGAACTTAAGTTCTACCGCGCTACTGAATGAATAAAGATTTACCACAAAAAGTCAATATTTGGAACAAGCTCTGACTACGACTGCGACGACAAACGACATTCTTCCACAATAGCTCAATGTATGTTCTGGTTTCTGGATTATTTGCTCTCTGATTGAAGCAGCATCACCAGAAGAAGAAGAAGATGAAGTACGAACGAGTAGCAGCAGCAGCAGCGAGAGAAATTGCCCGTAAAGGAATAACACATATTCCACTTGGGTGTCGAACCCATTTACATAAAACATACCTATGCTTCAATTCAGGAGACTCTTTGGCTGGCTGGCTGGGTTGGCTAGTGCCAAACCCAGATGGCTTCCACTTCCTTATACGGAAGTTGTTTGGCCTGATGATTTGGTCTACAAGGAAGAGGTTGGGCAAGAGATATATACTACTTGCCGTGATGACTTATGTCGGAAAAATAAGGAATTGCCGCAGCTTTATTTGCTTATTGACATAGCACCGAACACGGTATGAAGCAATGTCTGAATGTACAACGAACTGCCTCGCCCCAGCAGCAAACGGCCGAGACAAACTCAACGATATAAACTGGAGCTCGACTGATGGGGCAGGTGGTAAAGCGGATAACCCTTGTTGAGGGATGTGTACTCAGATATACTTCATAGAGAAGATACATGGGTACAGACGTATGTAGGTATATATCAAGTGCGATGGCGGTTGCTTGGAACATCACAGGGGAGCACTTGTGTATGTTAAGCTTTAAGCAAATATTATATTGTTTCTTTCGCCCTTTTGTAGATGGAGAAGATGCGCCCTGTTTTTAACGTATTGCAAGGTGTTTTTTTTTTTTTACACAAACGATGTGAGGACAAAAGAAGCGGCAAATATTTTGTTATGTGCGTTGCTCAATAGGTTCAGAAGAGTGTTGGACAACAAATGCTGCGTAAACAAATTGCTTCAACACACAATACTCCAAGTTTGAGGGACACTTCAAGACTTGACAATAGGTAGATTTACAAAAAATCTGACAAACTCAAGATATTTATTTCGAAAGTGAATGTTCAAAAAAAAAAAAAAAAAAACACTTGATTTTTCAAATTGTTAGCATGCGTCAAGTGTGAGCTTAAAATACAGTTGCGGGGACCAGTAAATGTGTTCACGTTTTTGTTGGAGAGAACTGATTTAAGAAAAAAAAAAAGAATCCACCTATCTGACTTTATACCAAACAAGCTTCAAAAGTTGGTTTAACTTATTCAAATTGATTTCGATTTTTTTCCTGCTTATATTTTTTATAGATTTTCTTAAACGATTCCTTTCGATGGGAAATTCAGTTTTAAACAAAAAGTTTTAAGTGTAAAATTGTCAAATCTGGTTTAGTTTCCGTTATAGATACCGCTAATATATTAAAAAGTGGCCAGTGTGACCATTCTCTCATAAACGTAAGGGTGAATTTAGTAGCATTTTTGATTTTGGGATTGTTTGCGTCCCAAACAAACATAATCAATAATAAAAACTCTTAAACGAGTGTAATTATTCCTTATTAAGAGAAAAGCAGTGGCGTTTTTTGATCTTCAGTACTTGTTTGGCTTCGATCAAAGCTTAATTTAATAAATAAATAAAATAATAAATAATTTTATATTCTTTTATTTATTTTAACTTCTGATAAATAGTTACTTTATGGCAAGTTATGAATTCGTAAAAAATTTGAAATCGTGATTTTGATCACACTTGTCATTACGATGATAGGGAAGACGAAAAAAGTGTCTCTCACAATTCTGTCTGTCTGATTTATTTTTTTTTATTTGGTACAAAGGATTTTTTATCATTACACCCAGACTAGACTTTTTTTTAACAATTACGTTTTTGTTGTGATTTCGTTCCTTTTTGCAAAGATTTATTTTGCCAGGTGAAAATCAAGCCTTACCGCTTTACAAAGTTTCATAATTTTACGACAACCGAAAGTGCTCCATATAAATAATAGCAATTCTAGCAATTCTGAGAAAGTGGGTGGATGCCACGCCCCCTGAATAGAAAATTTCAAATTTTCGATTTTTTTCTTTCGAAGTATTTCAAGCCCTACCATCTATCTACCAATTTTCATCGTTCTATTTACAACAAACGGAAGTGCAGATTTTCGATTTTTTCCTTTGTATGTACCTACCACAAGGCTTACCGTTGTGCGAAATTTCATTCTACGATTTAGGGAAGTGCTCCATAATTTTGATGATCTGTCAGTGAGTCAG
Source organism: Dasysyrphus tricinctus (assembly GCA_963921185.1). Classification (NCBI taxonomy): domain Eukaryota; kingdom Metazoa; phylum Arthropoda; class Insecta; order Diptera; family Syrphidae; genus Dasysyrphus; species Dasysyrphus tricinctus. The sequence goes on along the minus strand of OY992531.1, from coordinate 207,190,158 downwards.
TAAGTTACGGTCCTTGCGATTTTTGAATTCCTATATCTCGAGAATGACTAATGCTAAAGAGTTGAAATTCGGTGAGCCACTTGTATTTGATCAGCTCAACAAATACTACGGATTTAAAGGTTCTGACTTTATTGATAGTGAAGTAAGAGGGGGAATGAAAATCGCCTGAGTTTGGTCCTGTAAAAACGGTGTAGTGCCGCGAGATTGCCTGGGTACTACTGTGCTCTTTGATATTAACTTCTTATTAATTTATGCGAAACAATTTAAAAAAATCGTTGGTGAAGTTTTTATTAAATAAATTTTTTGTATATACAATTTTTAAATTATTCGCAAGGAGAAATTTTTAGTACATAATTATTAATATGATCAAAATTGAATTTAAAAAAAAAATACCAACTCAATTTCTAATACAAATTTGTATGGGAAAAGTATGGCGGCCTTAGAGACACGAGCGGGAATATCATCAAAACGGTGCCATATACGTAAATTTTACTTCAGTACTTTTTTGTACACCGTAAAATTTTCTATCATTGTAATATACTCGTAGAAACTTTCCAATGGACTTAATAGTTTTTGAGATATAAGCATGAGAACGCAATACCATTGCGATGCGTGACCTCTTAATTCAATAAAAGTATTAATATTTTATATACCTCTTCCGAAGTTTCGACACCAATCAAAATTTATATTTCGATTTTTTTGGCACAGTCTTAATGGTAAAAATTTATAATAAATATTTATAATATTTATTTAAAAGTAATCAAAATGAATGGCGTTCGGTATCGTTTAAACAAATCAAGCGGCATTTTCATTAAAAGTTAAAGCCTAGCACACAGATCGAGCAAAGACAAATTTAATCTCTTCATTTTTTTTTTCAAGACAAAATCTGATAGTGTACACAGATTAAAAACAAAAGTCAAATGAAAGCAGTAGCGTAGTTAAAATTTAAAAATTATAAAATTTCCTTCAATTCACATACATTTGAAAATTTTACATACAGAAATTAAATTCTTTCAAAGCACTTTCAGAGCAAGAAAAATTGATCGCATGTGCTTGATGTGGGGAACAATATAATGTGGATGAATGAAAATACCTCTAATAGGGCTGAATTTTTCAGTATTTTTTACTTCTCTGAAAAACGGCGATGTTGAGGCAATTTGGTTTTTGTTGTGATTTCACTTTTTTCTTGCAAAGATTTTATTTTCCAGGTGTTTCCGCTCTACCAAATTTCATAATTTTACAACAGCAAAAATTACTCCTGCTAGTAACAATTCTGAAAAAGTAGGTGGTGGCCACGCCCCTGAATTTAAAATTTCAATTTTTGAATGTTTCTCTTTAGGTACCTACTCTTTAAGATTTATCGTTCTGCCAATTTTCATCGCTCTGCAAAAATTGGAAGTGCACTATATAATTGATACAATTTTTGAAAAAGTGGGTGCATGGCACGCCTCCTGCGAAGAAAATCCCAAATTGCTTGATTTTCCTTTTTGTATGCATCTCAACCCCAACCCCTCTAACAAAACAAAAAATAAATAATTTAAAGCGGCCTAAAGCAACCTTGTGGCACAGACTTATTTCATCATGAAATTACTTCCCAAAATTGGGGGCTTATTTCATTGCGTACTTTGGGGATTTATTTCATTGTGAAATTACACCCCAACTTAAAAATGAAAGAAGAAGTCTCCAAAAAGACATGAAATAAATCCACAATTTTGGGGATTTCTTTCATTTGAAAAAAAACTTCCCAGTTCCATACAAATTTTGGAGAGTTATTTCATGTTTTTTTTTGGGGAGTTATCACTGACCCGAAAATACTAACGACAATCGAAAGGGCTCCATATCGATAATTTATAAGAATTTTTGAGAAAGTGAGTAGGTGCCACACCTCTGGAATAGAAAATTGCATTTTCGATTTTTGCTTTTTATGACCAACAAGACCTACCGTTTGCGCTAAATTTCAATGTTCTGATGTATCGGGAAGTGCCCCATAATTTTGATGATCTGTCTGTTACGGTTTTAGCGATTTTCGATGTCCTATATCTCATATAAGTTGGTCTATCGCTGTGTGAGGCGTGACAGGAGGGTGGGGTTGGATGGACTCGCAGAAAATGCGCAAAACGCTGCAAGAAGAGGAGATATCCGGGAATTGTACCAAATATCCAAAGATGTTGGAAAAAAAGGGAACACCAATCATCCTGTAATGGATGTGGATGGCACACTTTTGGTATCAATTGAGGATCAGCTACGCAGACGGGAGGACCATTTTTGTGCACTGCTAAATGAGAATTCCGTTGAACAGAGTGCTGAAGTGCCCCAGCTTAACGAGATGTGCAGGTTCTATAGGGGTATTGACAGCGAACCACTTTCTGTATCGGAAATTCAAATATCAATCAACCTCATCAAAAACAACAAGGCAGCTGGACTTGACGGAACACCAACTGAGTTCCTGAAAGTCGATCCCGTAACAGCGGCTAGTATTCTACATCCGTTGATACAAATCATTTGGGACAATGAAAGCTATCCCAAGGACTGGAAGGATGGTGTTATTGTTAAGCTACCAAAGAAAGGTGACCTATTCCCAAAAAATAATGGCACCCATCATTCTCGAGCGGATAAAGGATAGAACCGAGTCTACACTCAAGAGGCATCAAGCTGGATTTCGCAGCGGTCGATTGTGTGTCGACCATATCAACATCCTGCGCATCGTCCTTTAACAGTCGATGGAATTGCAATCACCGCCTTACCTCATGTTTGTGGATTTACATAGAGATGGCCTTTGATCGAGTTAACCGAGAAAGTATATGGAGATCGTTGCTTGGTAGAGGAATGCCCATTATTAGGGAGTCCTACAATAACGCAAGGTGTTTTGTTTTACACAATGGGCAACTGTCCGACTCTTTCGTAGTGCAACAGGATGTGATACAAGGGGATGCTCTACCGTCAATTCTCTTCCTGCTGGCGATGGACGACGCACTTACTGACGGCAAGTTTTGGTACAACGGAGCGACAGGATATACAATGAAGACCGTTCGAAAGGCTCAGTCATTTAGACTTTGGCGATGACGTAAATAACATCAGTGGGTAGAACAAGTTGTGCCAAACACTGCAAGTAAAGTGAGAGTCGAGTGGTATAAGAATAAACAGCAAAATCAGACAAAAATAATGCTCATGGGCCGCTCCACAAAGCAGCGTATTGTTCTACCAGAGACGTCAGTGAAGGAAGTCGAACAGTTTAACTACCCTGGCAGTATTGTTTCGGCAAATGGTGGTACGGATTCAGAGGTTAAAAGTAGAATTAATAAGGCTCGTGCTGCCTTCGCTATTCTGTCCTCAATTTGGAAATCCAGTCAAATCTCCTTTCGTAGTTAGTTGAGATTCTTCGAATCAAATGTCAAATCCGTGTTGTTATATGCTTGCGAAACCTGGAAAGTCACGTCTAACATTTGGAGGAAATTGCAGGCTTTTGTGTATCGCTGTCTACGGCACATCCTAGGAGGAATTGTGGCGCAGGACAAGTCAAGAGCGGCTAGACGTTGACATACGAAAGCGTAAAAGGCATTGGGTTGGTCACACACTGAGGAAACCAATCGATGAAATTGCAAAGCAGTCCTTTGAATGGAATCCTTAGGGTGCACGGTGGGCTGGAAGACCAAGAACAACATGAAAATCAAACTGTCTTAGCGGAAGAAGAATCCCAGAGAAAGACGTGGCCACAGCTAAAGTACTTTGCAGCAGACCGTGAAGGATGGTTGACGCCCTATGCCCCTGTGTTACAAGACATCGTATCCTGATGATAGATGAGACCTGATGAGATGATGTGAACGATTTTTTTTTTGTTGATACTGATGTTAGTTGATTGAGAAGCCTCTAAAAATCTAAAATAATCATTTTCTTTTCGCTTTGAAACTAAGCGATTTTAGTGATTTCTCTCTTTTAAAATGACACTTACAATAACTTTCTACCAAGATCTATTGATTTCACTTAAGTGGGTGCTTCCTACATTATATTATATTATAAGTAAATCACGATTCAGTACCTATCTTGAATTTTATATTTATAAGATGCAAATTTGAAAACTATACTGAAATAGCATTATTATATGAATGAAAGAGCAATAGAAAGATTGAACAAAAACAAGTCATTTCTTAGAAAAATGATATTATTATTATTTGTTTAAGTCCTTTCTCCAAAAATAGAACCATCAATGATTTTATTTTTATTTTCCAAAGATACTTGATACAACAGTCAATCCTGCAAGTGAATGACAAATCAACTCCACTCAACCTTAACATTCATATTTTTTACCATAGAAATCTCGGATAACAAAACTTATAATCAATTTCGATTTAATAAAAAAAAATCTCTTACTGACAGTTAAATCATTTACGGGATTCGAATTTGAAAAGTGAAATGAACCAAATAGGAATAAATTTAAAACTTTCTGCATATCTCTATCGTTCATTCGTTTTTCTTTCTTATTTTTATTTTTATAGAAAAACAAACTTTTCTATCGATAAGCCCATCATTTAAGTTTAATACTCAATCTATAGATACGAGTACTTCAATCAGTAAGTACCTATAAAGTATTCTTCAATAACAAACTATGTTAGAAGTACCTACAACATAAGTAAGTAAACTTTACATACAGTTCTTGAGGATAGTAAACAGATATATCTACTTTTAACTTGAAGATTCATATCGTAAAGAATCAAATTGAGTTTTTTCCTCAAATAATCCACTTTCTCTATTAAATCGAACTTTATTCACAAAATCAATTTGTTATTTCAAATTGGTATAACTTTCCCTTTGATTTGTTAGTATTATTACCCGTAAGAGAGAGAGGGAGAGGAAGATAGATATATAAAAATATTTTTGCAATAGAAAATAGGTTTACCAACTTTACATGCGTCAACCTTGATGCCTTTAAATAAACTTTTTTCTTTCAATTTAAATCGCTCTCTGCGGGTTGTTGCCTGAAACCACCCATCCCCTCCCCCACATCTCATCTCTTCTTCCCAAAGGGGTTAATAAATGTCAGACGCCTCAAACTCCCCTACCACACACATATTCTTTGCAGGAAATATATAAAAAAAAAAAACTTTCATCCCTTTTTGTTCCCGCGCCTCCAAAAAGAAACAAGCGATACCTTGTCCCATAAGAAATCAAAAGCCCTATGCCAAGCTATAGAGAATAACTTAGAAGGACCTTATTCTTATAAGAACGATAACGATGCTTTCGGCCTCCTTCGGGAGCTTTGACTTTCTCTCCCCTGTGGGCCTGGTTATAGCAATTGGGGGCGGCAAACAGAGAGGAGTTTTGGAAAAGCAACTCTTATAGCAAATATAAACATTCAGCAAATTAACTTGAAAAAATATTTACTCAGCATTTTATTTCTGAGAGAGAGAATTCTTATATAGAGAATCGTCGTCGTCGTCGTCCTTGCCGGTCGTCCTTTCCGCTGAAAAATCACAAGCGATAAAGAAGCCATGGCCAGAATGGGTGGAGATGGTTTATATATGGGCGGCAAACGAAAACGACGTACGAGTAGGTATTCCAAACACAAAATCGAAGGATAACACACAAAAAATACACAGAAGAAGTCCTTATTATTGAATTTTCTTTTTAAGCGAAATCAAATACAATACCAAAAAAAAAAAACACAAACGAAAGGAAATCAGAGTTACACAGTCGGTCGTAAGGAAACTATATTCCAATGCCGAATAGTAGCTGATTTAGATGAAATGGTTGACTAGGTTGGCGTTACAAAAGGACCTCCACGATGAAGACGATTGGAAGAAGACGGTGAAGGAACAAAAACCTCATCATATAAGAAAAGAAATCAAAGTCCTGAAACAAGACGTATTCCTATTCTACTATCTTTCCTACATAGAGGGATAAAAGCATCAACAACGCAACGAACAAAAAAAAAAAAAGGTAAAATGTCCTGATAAAGGAATTATCTTTTGCTCATTCGTAGATAATCCAACTAAAAAAGGACTCATCGAAAGGATAAGTTCAGTTCAGTGGCAACGGCAATGGCATCAGCACGAACAGCACGAAAGGATGAAGATTTTGTGGGTGGAATTTTTACATCAGATCATCACATTAAGATTCTCCTCTCGAATCATTCTTTCGTTTATAGATGGCGCGCGCGTTTGTTCGGCAAAGGATAATACCTACTATCTTTTGGTTTCTGTTTTATCCTTTTAAAGAACAGAGATATATCAAAAAATCAGTTGAGTATAGTACCTTACGGACTATACTATACAACAAAAGAACTTACACTTCTTTCCTTCGATCTGATGGTTGGCGTTCTTTATTTTTTTTTTTTTTTAAGTTTTATTTTTTGATAAGGAATGGGCAAATGAATCTCATACGGAATTCAATTTATTGGCAACTTTACGGATTTGTTATGGGAGAATCGTTTTATTTTGTTTTTTTCGTTTATTTTATCTTCTATTACAAGCTTTGCACTACCTCGACGAAGCGTCTTATGATTTTTGTTTTTTATTTTCTTGTTTTTACTATCCTTCCCCTCTATCTCTACCCTGCTACCCACCCTCAAAACGTTTGTCAGCTAATAAAAAGCTCAAAAGATATACATTGTAAGATAGGAGGACATTTTTTTTTTAACTCTGCATCATCATTGAGATACTATTTTGGGGATAGCGCAAACGTTCGGAACCATTTTCAGTTCCGTTTTAGGGGAGGAATTAAGAAGGAATTGGGGAGTTGTGGGCTATTTAAGACTGAAACAGTGGGGATGAAATGTATGTAGGCCTTTTTTTAATATGTCCCATGCATTATCTGCCGGTCTGTACCTCCACCAACAGATGTCCTTGAAATCTTGATCTTCAGGGCTTTTGGGTGTATCCTAGAGGCGAAATTTAAATTATTTTTTAGCTGCTTGTCATACAACAATTTAGTACTTCTAACGCACTCAAACAGCTCCCCATCCCTGAAGGGAGCCAGTCTGAGACACGGCAGCCTTTCATCCTCTACGATCCCGAGCACGCTGCTTCTAGTCATCTAGACAAAGCTGTCTGGCATCCGCGATGGCTTGGTCTTCAAACTGGAGATTCAGTCTTTTTCGTTCTCTCGAACTTTGGCTAGACCTTTATTTGTTCATTTGCTCCTTGTGGCCGAACCAATGTAGTCGATGTGTTTTGATTTTCTGGCTATGTATATCCACATTTTGATACAGCTCATAGAGTTCGCGGTTGTATCTTCTCCTCCATTCGCCCTGTCTCGCTTTCTGTTTATCGCCCAACACTCAACACCATAAAGCAGGACTGGAATAAGGTTGTGATTGGGCGTGTGAAAAGTGTTGAACCTGTTGCGCCAAGCAGAAGTAGCACCGCTCTGCTTTAGGGTAATTCTTCGTCAGATCTCCACTCAAATGTCATTCGTGGGATTAATGTTTACTTCGAGGTAGATGAGCTCCTTAAATACTTCAAAGTTGTTACAATCGGCATACCCTAGAAAATGGACTTACTTACTTACTTAAGGTGACGCTACAGTCAGGTGTGAACCAGGGCCTCAACCAAAAAGCTTCTTCCAGCTGGATTGGCTTATAGCTAGCTGTCTCCAGTTTCGCACGTCAAGTTAGTTGAGGTCCTCTTCCAATTATGTACGTGTGCCACCTGTTACGCGGTCCACCTCTATTGCACAGTCCCACGGGGTTGGATTCAAAGACTTTCGGGCCAGAGCATTTATGTCTATTTGCTCTAGGTGACCCAGCCATCTCAGTCGTTGGCTTTTAAATTTTGTGGTTAGGTTGGGGTCGCTGTACAGCCCTTACAAATCGTTGTTGTATCTTTTTCTCCATTCCCCATCTATGCAGACGGGACTAAAAATCACCTCGAGAATCGGTTCGTGATCGCCGTTGGTTGTACAGTTTGCAGCAATCATTTTTCGATATCCCCAGCACCGACTGTGATTCTACCTCGATGCGACGTTTCCCTGATCATCCTTGCAAGCTTCGGTTCTGGCCTTTTTACTTTTTGGTTAAACTTCCGAATTTCATTCCTGCAATGGCATCCCTTTATTTCCCTGATCGCGCGCTTCTCTTGCTCTTTCTTTTACCTTCTTAGAAGCTTGTGTTCCTCTCTCCTTCTGGTCTTCTATGCCGCGCCCGCCGCTTTGTATGCCTGTTGTTTGGCTGCATGTACTTGCCGGCATTCTTCGTTGAAGCAGGGGTTTCGCTGTGGTGGTTGTGCGAGGCCCAGCACGTCAGAAGCGGCATCTCTGATGGATTCCTTTCAATTGTTCCACTGGTTCTCGATACTTGCAGTTGGCGGCATAGGACTATTAAAGAGGGTGCGGGAGACTCGATCGGAAAAGGATCTGGTGATTTCTTGTGACTGTAGCCTTCCAACGTCGAACTTCCTTACAGTATTTCCCTTCAATTGTCATGAAAGCCTCTATAACGGCCTAGGGCATACCCTAGAAATGGATAGATCTGTTGGAAACAGTACCTTAAGTGTTAACGCTATCCCTGCGCACTATTTGCTCAAGAATGAGATTGAAACAATCACATGGTAACAAATCTCCGAGCTGAAACCCTCTGAATGCTTGGAATAGTTCGTAAGAGTTTTTCCCTTGTTGCACACTGTATCGCGTATTTTCTACTGTCATGCGACACAACTTGTTAATTTTAACCTGGATTCCAAGTTCAGCCATTGCCATATAGAGCTGCTGCCGATGCATGCTATCATATGCGGTTTTGAAGCCGATGAATAGATAGTGAGTCTCGACTTGAATTTCGTTGGTCTTTTTCAAGAATCGCCTGAGAGTTTGTGGTATGGTCGATTTCCCTGGCTAGAAGCCACACAGAATTGCTTATGACTCTCACACAGTACGTTGGATAGGATTTGTATGCAATATTTATCAGGCATGTACCTCGATAGTTCTTGCACGACATAGATGGAATATATAGAGTTGATACTCGTAGAACAGTTATCGGGCATAAAAATAAATACATTTTTTAGTGCAACAGCTCGAGGAGAACCAGGGCCTAGTGATTCACTACTTCTCTCAACCCTTCCTGTGTGTATGTGTTGTTGGCAAGGATGTAGCGGACCTACAATTTTTTACCGAGTCCGAAAGGCTGAATGAGAAGCATTTTTTATGACAACAGATACTCTTGGAGGATTTTGTCAGTTCCTCGCAAGAGCTAGGTGTAAGCGGCTAGGAATCGAACCCAGATTTTCGGCATGACAGTCCAACGCACTTACCATAATGCCACGATCCACGAGGTACTACAATACCTATGGGGCATGCTTCCTTCTACCCAAACTTGCTTGATGAATTCATGCATGTACCATTTCAACGCATCCCCTCCGAGCTTCAAGAGATCTGCGCTGGTAAACCATCAGACCCGGTGGTCTTCTTGTTCTTGAGCTTCTTTATAGCTTAGCTTACCTCTTCTGTAATGGGTGGTGGTACTGGGTCTTCATTGACTGGAATTGGGTTCGCTCCTTGTATAATTTCTCGCTCTTCCTGATGCTCATTCAGCAGCTGCTGGAAATGCTGCTTGATTACATCCACTATTCCCTGTGCTTCAGTGGGTATACTACATTCGCTGCTTGAAAGTCGAAGGCTTAAAAGCCAACAGACAATTGTTTGGCTTTTTTACTAAACTTTTGGGTGTTGTTTCGATTGCAAGACTCTTCGATGTCCTCGAGGTGGGAGCCTGCGTTCGCTGTCTTCTTTCTATCCAAGGCTTTCTTCTTCTCTCTTCTCCTGGATTGATACTTCTCTCTCGCTGCTCTTTTTTCCAATGCAGCATATGCATCTTCAATCAACTTTTTGCGGCTGTACACATTCATCATCATACCTCAGGTTCTTTTTCGGAGGTGGTTGGTAGCTTTTTGTGGTTTCGGCTGCCTCTTTCATGATATCACGATTCTAGGACCACTGGTTATTAACGTCTGTGGTGAATGCCCGGCAGAGGCTTCTCGCTCAATTGCTCACTGTTAGGACTCCAAATATGCTAAGGCAACAAACTTTTGAGTTGTTCGTAGTTTTTTTTTGTTCACTTAACAGTCGAGCTCTTAACCTTGTCGCAAGAAGGAAATGTTCAGAGTTTACTTTTGCCCCTTGGAAAAAGACAAACGGATTACAGCCATCATCATTTATGGTTTTGAAGTCTATAACTTTGCGTCTTATCCGATTTTTCACGACGAATCCGCATCCTAACATATGTAGACTTTCATCACAGCTGTAATAAATGTCGCGATCTTTTCTTTGCATCATGCCTAATTTTATCCATCGCATCATCTACTGGATTGCGATGGTGTTAACCTTATCCCACTTGAAGAAAAACTCAAGTTTTTGAGGGATTTTCACGTTCCAAGTGCATACTCTCAAGTCATTATCCGTTGACGTGTTGAATCTTGATGTCATTATTTGAGGGTTATAATTATGCGAGGCTTTTCGTGTCTCTGTCATAACCGAAGTTTTTTTTTTTACGGGTTAGGGAATTTAACCCGACCACACAATCCCCAAAGTCCAGATCCTGAGGTCCAAATTCTTGTTAATCCGTAGGACAGCATGTCGGATAATGCAATGCCCGGTCCATGATAACCAGGTCGAGGTAAAATAAGTACAAAGTTCAGATCCTGAGGTCCGAATTCTTGTTAATTCGAGGTGAAATAAGTACAATTGACGTATCCGACAGTATACATAATTAATCACTGATTTTGAATCTGAATCTAGCTATCCGACCCTATCCGGATAGTGTCATTTTTCAACTACTGTCTCATTTACCTATCCGACACAATCCGGATAATGTCAAAACTTAATTATCTCGCATTCATATGCATCCGGATATCCGAAAAAATTTAAAAATAATGATATTGTTTGAAACACTTTTTAAATTACCAATTTTGTATCTTCCTTTTCCTTTGGTCTGAAATATTTTTGCCTGTACTGTATCTTTACACTCAGTTTGATAGATAACTTCAGGATGCTGCTGATACCAGCATAAAAGTCAGAGCATCAGATTCAGATTGTCGGAGGTGGTAAAAATAAGCCTATTATAAGAGGGGAGGTACACATTATCAAGTTCCTTGAATTGGAATTGAAAGATAAATCAAAATGTTGTCGTTGTACCTCTGTATACATATACATATATTGTATCATACGGTGTCCTTGCTAACTCATTCTACAATTCACATACACAATCGAGACTAGATATTGCTGTGATACTGGGCTGATGTCGTTTTCATGCTACCTGCACCTGCAATAATGACACAATGTCTTCGTCGTAGTCGTCTTTCTCATCATAGTCATCGTTTCTTCGTCCAAAAGATATACTACTCACTCACCTATTCTTTTCGTCTTCATTCAATCGTTTTTTTTTTTTTTTGAGCTTTTGGTCTATTGAGTGAACACAAGTTGAGAATATCTACACACAGAGGTACCTGAGTAGAATACCATCTCCATATAGTTATTACACTTTGGTCCTTGATGTCCTTCGAACTAGGTATGGGGATGGTTTTATATATTTTTTTTTTTTTGTAACTTCTTCCGTCGTCGTCATCGTAGTCTTCCTTGTCATAAGACGGATGTGCGACGACATGAAAAAGATACTTCTGGTTTACGTTTAGGGATGGTATTGGTGCGGTTGAAATTACGTGTCTAATGAAATCAATCAGAAATGTCAAATAATCGATTATGAATGGACATCCCAGGATCACCATCATCGCATCTTCATCATCATAGAGTTCTTCTTCTGTGCATCACTTTTATGGTAAGACCTATCTATCTATATGTATATACTTTCTTTATTCCTTGCCCTTGTCCGTTATCCCTTATCGCAAGGGATTTTCTTCTCAAGACTGTCATTTAATCGATTTTTCGCTTTAAGGATAATACTTTCGCATCACCTACACGTAACCTTGTTATAAATGTAGGGACAATTTTCTATAGGTAAGATTTTTTTTGATTATCCTTTTTCGGTGTGGTAATTATGTGCCCTGAGGAGCATTTGAAAAGGGATCTTCTATATAAGCTTTCGCCTTTCAAATTCATCCCTCTTTACTCAATTATGGGGCGCAGGATGAGTTTGTGTTATTTAGGTAAAACCGGAAACAAATAGCTATAAAGGAAACAATGTGAAAAAGGACGAAATGTTTTTTTTTTTGTTGTTGTTTGAAACACCAAAACACCAGGGGACTTAAGGAAGACCACCACTATAGAACCTCGTGTTGCAGTAATTGCGGATAAAAATTAGATTTTTCATTGACATTGCTTCAATATAAAGGCGTAGCTAGTTGTTTTCTTCTGATGGGTTTTGTTGTAATTTTGGGAATTGGATAAACTACATTAAATTTATCAAATACCTTGAGGCGCGGTGTGTTTAATGGAGAAATCAGGAAAGGGTTTTGTTGTTTAAGATGCATTGATTTTGTTTGTAGTGATTTTGGGTTAATAATAAACCTTCCAGGGGTTGATGTCGAAGATAAGTTTCTTAAAGAAGTAGCTTTATGAATTTATCAGTTAAATACTTTGAAGAAATGGTGCTACTATCAAAATATCCAGATGTTTTGGTAATCCGGATATCCGAAACATATCATAATCCGATATCCGAAATATCCAGGCAGTTTTTAATACCTGGATAGTTGAGTCAGACAGTTGTGATCCAACACCATTTGGAGAATATCCGTTATCCGGATAGTTGAATGAGACACTTGAGGTCTGATGCTATCTGGATAGCGTCATATAAGCGGATCAAGATTCAGATCAGGTTCCAGTTTGATGAATTATGTTTGTACTACCTACAGGTAAGGCTGGGGATTTGAATGAAAACAAAATCGTACCCTCATGAAACTTAGGAAAAAACATTTGAAAAGCAACCTGCCTTACCTGTACTAAACACATAATTTATTAAAATGGACTCGAACCAGAATCTGGATCTGGTTATCCGACTCTATCCGAATAGTTTCAACTGTCAAGTGTCCGGATATCGGACACTATCCAGATGGTGTTGGATCTCAACTGTCTCATTTAACTATCCGGATATTAAACACTATTCGAATATTTTGGATATCCGATCCTGGATGTTTCGGATATCCAATCCTGGATGTGACGGATATCCGGATTTCCGAAATATCCAGGTACTTTAATAGTTTTGAATATTGGATAACTTAAAAACAAACCTGATACGAGCGAGGTGCGTCTTACTAATCTAACTATCCGGATAGCCAACATTATCCAGATAGTGGTGGATCTTAGTTGTTTCTGGATATTTGGATATCCGAAGAGTTTGAAACACTATTCATAATCATTCGGCCACTGCTTTACATGCAGAGAAATAGAATCTTGAATCCGTGATATAGATGTGTGATGTGATTTGACGTGCCCTATACATGAATTCTTGGCTTTTTGAAACCGCATGAAACCGATTCGCCCCAAAGTGAAGTGCTGGTTGTTACTAGGTGGATTAGATATTTTTACACGCACCTTTCTGATTGATTAACTTTTTTCTGGGACTTCCAAATACGAACCGAACTTGGGCCAAAGTGAAAGAAGCCGCATTATACTCTGCAGACAACAACATCTTAGAAGGACTTACAATCCGAGGTGTTAACATCAAATCTGAAATTTTTAGTGCTATTTTAAAAATCAGAACTGAAATGATGAAAAAACTGAAAAATGCCCAGAAAAATGAAGTTGACATTAACATCTTAGCACACCAGGAGCTGTCTAGAAAGAGCACCAAAGTGAGAATTTATCCATCTGATACAGTTGTTCCAGGGCCGTGACATTATCAAACAGGTAGCCAACATCATCACAGGCTCCTAGTAACCTCCTTTTAAAAACAACCCGCGGTATGATGATGAATATACCCGAACTGTCGAAAAACTTGATAGAAAATGCTGCAGATATGAAAATTCTTGAGCGTTAAACAAGAGCAACCAGTTAAGGGTATTAAGCAAGAAGAGAGACCAAAAGAAGATCCTGCGTAGAAAAAAAGAGTCTGATGATCGAAATGACAGCAAATTGTATAAAAAGTCATGCAACTGCCGGATGATTTAAAGACTCAGTTATAGGCTCCTCCAATCTTCCAAAAAACAAAAGCAACATAGTCCCCAAAGCACAGGGTATATTGGTAATGTTCAAGCAGCATTTCCAGCCACTGCTAGACGGGTATCTTGTTGAGTAGTAGATTATATGATAAGAAGAGGACCCACCTGAATTCAAAGAAGACCTAGTTTTACCAGTCAGTAGATGTAGACCTAGTTATGAGAAAGTTTAAGAACAACATCGTCTCCTGTTGTGCTGAACTACTAACGAAGCTCTTCAAATACGGGAATATGCTTTGATAGACCAACGAATTTCATGTCGAGACTCACCATGTATTCATTGGCTTTCATTGCAAAAGGAAATTGACAAACCCTTCATCGCCAGTTAATATTCAGCGCCAGTAAATATTCAGCGCAAGTTGATATTTAGCACTAGCTAATATGCAGCGAGAATTGTATTTTATCAAAATGCAATTGACATTCACCACAAGCATTTAACGTCACAGGAAAACACATGCTTTATTTTTTCATTCATCCTCGATACAGTTCCCACTCAGTCTTTACCGGAAATATAATAAGTGGACCTGCTCGGATAGACGAAGGGCACCCTTGCGACCATACTCAACGTCACATGGCATTTTAGGTTACCTGATCAGTTTTCCTCCGGCCGCAGACGAGTCAAGTCGGTTCGGTCAATTTAGCTTTAGGTTTTGTACGGAGCTTCCAGTGGTAAGGGGTTCGGTTGAGAGACCAAATTAAGTAGTCTGTCCAACTATTAATTATTAAGGCTTCCTCCCACCAGTGGTAAGGCGCCTTAATTGGAAGCCAAACGTAATAATCGCCATCAGGGGCTTAGTTCCTGCTGATTAGTGCCACCAATGGCGTTGAACTTGCTGATTACTGCCACCAAGGGCGTTGTACTTACTGAATAGTGCCACCAAGGGCATTGTACTTGCTGATTAGTGCCACCAAGGGCGTCGTACTTGCTGATTAGTTTCACCAAGTGCGTCGTATTTGCTGATTAGTGCCACCAAGGGCATTGTACTTGCTGATAAGTGCCACCAAGGGTTTTGCACTTGCTGATTAGTGCCAAAAAGGGTGTTGTACTTGCTGACTAGTAACACCAAGGGCGTTGTTCTTAATTGGAAGCCAAACGTCATAATCGCCATCAGGGGCTTAGTTCCTGCTGATTAGTGCGTTGTACTTGCTGATTACTGCCACCAAGGGCGTTGTACTTGCTGAATAGTGCCACCAAGGGCATTGTACTTGCTGATTACTGCCACCAAGGGCATCGTACTTGCTGATTAGTGCCACCAAGGGCGTTGTACTTGCCAATTAGTGCCACCAAGGGCGTTGTACTTGCTGAATAGTTCTACCAAGGGCGTTCTTCTTGCTGAATAGGGCCACCAAGGGCGTTGTACTTGCTAAATAGCGCCACCAGGGGTGTAGTTCCTGCTGATAATTGCCACGAAGGGCGTTGTACCTGCTGAATATATTACCTACAACCGTTCCAGACGCAGTCACCAGTGCAATAAGTAAGGTTCCCGATACCAGAACACCCAGGACTTGAAAGCAGAAAGACCCACACGAGGGAACCACACATAACCAGTGTTAACCAGCATACTAGTTATCCGAGTTCCACCGTCAATCAAATAATGCTTAACTTAATATAATTTGATACATTAGCATGCAAATAAATAAATTGGGTGGCGCAACGGCTCGTGGAGAAACAGGGCCTAGTGACTTTGCCGAGTCCAAACGGCTGAATCTGAATGAGAAGCACTTATTCACGACAAGTATACTCTTGGAGGAATTTTCAGTACCTCGAATAAAACATTTCTGTTTTTAGGTAGCACGGCTGGGATTCGAACCCACACCTTCGGCATGACAGTCCAACGCACTTACCATTATGCCATGAGGTACTACAAGAAGCCAGCATTTGCCGATCTGAAACTACCAGCGGCATCAAACCTTTTAATCTAACAATCCGAGAGCCAGCAAGGGTGAAGTACGTGCTGATTTTACGCAGCCATTGGCAAACCAACTGATCTTCCAGTGCGAAAGCCTGCTGTCCTGGAAGCTTCCAGGGGCTAGGAAGCTGCTTGCTGGTCTATCATGTGAAAGCCTTCCATCCTGAAAGCAACAAGGAGCTTTGAAACTGCTGATCTACCAGTCCGAAAGCATGCAGTTCCGAAAGCCACCTGGGGCTCAGATACTGCCGATCTGATGCCATCAGGGAAGTTAAAGATGCTGATGGATCCACTAGTGCAAAAGATCGAAATTCCGAAAACCAGCCAGGGTGTATTGCGTACCAATCTTTCGCAAACCTGCTGATCAAACAGTTCAAAAGCATGTTGTCTCGGAAGCCACCAGGGGCTAAGTACCTGCTGATCAGACGCAACCAGGGGCATTATAAGCTTTCTGATCTACCATGTTAAAATAATGCTGTTCTCAAAAACCAGCAGGGGTGAAGTTTGTGTTGACCTTTCGCAACCAGGGACAAAGCCTGCTATACTGGAAGCCACCAAGGGCCTAGTAACTGCCGATCTGATGCGACCAGTGGCATTATAAACTTGTAGTTCTACCATTGGAAAGCACGACGTTCTGAAAGCCACCAAGTTTTGAATCTGCTGATCTACCTGCCTGAAAGTATGCAGCTCCGAACGCCACCTGGAGGTCAGTACCTGCCAATATGATACCTCCAGGGACATGAAAGGTGCTACCAGTGCAAAAGCCTCAAGTTCCGAAAGGTAGCGAGAGCTGTGTGAATAAGGATTTTGATATAAGATTGGAAGACCTTTTCTACAGAAGATTAGAGTTTTTCTATCTCGACAACTCTCTAGCTAGGCCAACGAGAAAAACATCGACTGGAAAGCAAACATCTCATCACAGGGTTGATTTACACTTTAATTTTATTTGTCGGACAAATGTTTATTAACCTAAAAAGCACAAAGTCCTTGTGTATTGTTTTTGTTGTCATATTAAATTGTATAGTTCTCGTTATGGAAAGCAAATCATGAAACACAATATTTCCTCTTAAAGGACAATAACAATATTTTGATAAAATAAAATACATTTTTGTATTCTCTTTACCCACCCATAAAGTACATATAAATTCATCTGACTACAATATTTGATTCCATACCATGCCCGGCGTTTGTATTTGTTTTTAATTTAAATTCAAAGACAGGACTCAAAAAAATAAAAAAAGGATCCTTTTCCCTATATCAATATATAATTTATTTGCATCCTCAATAGTTGTTGTTTTGTTGCAATAAACCAAAGAACTTTGTACTATCTTATGTACACAGATCAAATAGAAGGAAATTTTTAATTCTTAAATAAGAGAAAACCATAATATGACGGACGCACTACAAAACCAAAACAAACAGACAAGACTATATTCTGTCCTCAAATTAAAATACAAAAATGTCCACAAATAGTATAAACTAGAGCACATATGGTTTGTGTATTTGATGAATCCTTTTTTTAATATTCGTTCGTTTATTGTGTGTTAAACTGGCAGTTAAGGATGTGTATGCGACTGTTATATTTCTCGAAAGCAGAAAGATTCATATACCTACCTTCCCTATAGCAAAAAGGTCCTTAATTCGGTTTGTTTTTGCTTTCAAAACTTTGCCGGACACAAAAAATTAATGCGAAATCTCATTTGAATTTTCAACCACAAATATCTAACCAAAAATGCCCCATGCATAAAATATTTTCTACTCCATAGTGGCAGTGGCATACCAGCCTAAGCCGCAGAGCTGCCGCCTAAATCCTTTTTGCTTGACGTGAAATACAAAATACCCAAAAACCAGTGAGGAATTTTATGGAAAAATCTTAATTTGTATGTCGCTACCGCCGCGCTCTAAGAGTGTGAGAAATTTTGCCTAGAAAAATGATGAATATTCAATTTCTGTTGTAGTCTTTGAGGGTTTTCAAGTTTGGAAGACTTGAGCCTCCTTCCAATACTTTTGATACTCCTCTTTTGTGTCCTTTTTGATCGTTTTTTTGTTTACTATTTTGACTGTAGAGAAACGTCTGGCATTTAGGATTCTCAAGATTCGCATTTTCCGCAGTCTAGCATTAAACTTTCTACCCTCTCTCTAAGTTTTCCTTAAAAAGACGAACATAAAAAAGTAAAAGGATGAAAAACGAAAGAATCACAAGGAGAGTTAAAGAAAAAACAGAAACAACACAATGAAAAAGAAGCAAATCAAGTGAAATGATTTGAAGCCATTTAAAGGTTTTCTTTCAGTCTCATTCAGACTCTTCAAAGATGAAGAATTAAATCTCCAAGGATATTATTGGTTGTATTTTCTTGTTCTTCGCGATTTTTCATCAAACAAGCGAGCATCTAGCATCAGTACCAGCGTTTGCACCACCATCAACCAAGACCCAACGACATCAACATCATCATCGATGGCAATGGCGGCTGGTGGTATAGGAAAAGAACTTAGGAAGTAAACGTGTTTATCCTTTTTCTTATGCAAAAGTATTTTTTTTTTTTTTGTATCCTTTTTTTTTCTTCTTTCCATTCTATCCATTAGCTTGTTAGCAAGATGATTGTATAAATGCAGATGGATACTGGTTTTAGAGTTGCTGCTTTTGTGAATTATTTGCGTCTGGAAGCTATTTTAATATCAATCAATTCAAGCGAGTAAAACGATTGAAGCAAATGATTAGAACATAGAGCCGATAGATTGCCATTGCATACACTGGAATTTAAAGTTGCTTAAAAAAAAGATTTTTTGTTTTGTTCAATAGGTTTTCTAAGAATCCTTGAGAATAAGAAAATTCCTATGCATTTTGCTTCTGATAAAATGTTTTCTGATTTATTAAAGGCAAATTCTATGTTGATAAAGAATGATAAAATTAAGTTTTCTGTGTTGGCAGTACTGTTAAATTGCAAAATAGATTGTCAAATAGGTGTGCTCCTTAAATTCTTAGCACTGTTTCGGACTAAATTCTGAGAGAAGAAACTGAACTGTCAAAATGTCAGGATCGGTTTGGGCACTTATTTGGGCTAATTCGCACCAAGTGAAAATACTTATTTGACTAGAGATGCCGTTGGGTAATCATAAGTCAATCAACATTTTTAGAAAAACACTACACAAGAAATTGAATGTTAAGAAAAAGATGTTAAAAAAAAAATCAAACAAACAGGACGTAGGTAGAAAAAACTGACATACTATCACATGTCATTTGACCTTCAGTGAGAAATGGCTTCACGAAATTTCTCACACCAAATCTGACAAGAAGAATAAATTTTGTTCACTCTCTCGTGAGAGCTCTCTTTAGTCCGAAATAGTACAATATTTCACTTGTGGAACTAGTTCGCACAGAAAATAACAAAATCTGCCGGTCTGAAACGGTTTGAAACTCACTAGGGTACAGGGCTAACTTAAAATTGTCTGCTGTCACTTGTTAATTTACAAACATTTTACCTGGATTGCATTTTAGGGAAAGTATTAATATGACTCACTTTTTGAAAGCTATACAGGGTGTCACTTAATTTGTCAATAAAACTCATATTTTATAGCATATGATTCTGAGTGAAAAATGTTCAGAAGCAAGGAATACGATATTTAAATTAGTTAAAACAACTCCTTTGACAGCTTGAGGTGAAAAAAGAAGAATGACATTTTAATTCTTAATTGAGTATGATGGTATAGAAAATAAAATGCTGGATCGCACGTACTTGCTCTTAATGCTCAAGTTGCTTGGAACTTAAGAACTTTAAAAAGAGGCAAGTAAATACAGAAAAAATATATAGAAATATAAAAAGGTATACAAAAGAGCATTTAAATCGTTCTTTAAATTGTTTAAACAACTACTAAAATAGTTTAGCGCTCAAACCCTAGTATATCATATTATTTCTTAAAAAATAGAAATATAGGTATGCAAAATTTGAAAATCATTGGAGTGGTTTTCTTAAAAACTAATTTTTTGATGAACATTTTTGGAAAATATTTAAATACATTTAAAAATCTAGTCTTCTATTCTTCTATTTAGTTTTCAAAAATAAATGTTTTAATATTTTTTTAAAAATTATTTTTGTATTCAAAATTTTGATATGCAATAATAAAAATTTTGATTGAAATCCGGTAAGCCGTTAATGAGAAATGGAAAATTAAAGAAAACCGTTATATGGCAGGTACCGTTAATAACAGTTTCTGGTAATATTTTTTTTTCCATCAAAATGAACACCATACTTAACGCATTGATTTTTTTTTATTAAAATCATTGGAGCCGTTTCTGAGATAAATAAGATTTTCCTTAACAGTTGCATGGCAAGTACCGTTATTTTTGCAAACAAAATATGAATTTCCTCTGGAGACTTACAATAAAAGCCTTAAGTTCAAAATTTGAAGAAAATCGCTTCAATGGTTTAGGCTGTAGGTCGAGGTACAGACAGACAGAATTGTGCTACCCACTTTGTTCGTGTTCTCTATCATCGTTATGTCATGTTTGATCAGACTTTTACCAAGGGGGGGAGTGGGGATGCGCGTTCCTCAAAAGTCATTGTATTGCACTCAAAATATATTTTTTTCAATGCCATTTGTAGTTTAGGAACCGTAATTTTTAACCTTAAAACCTTAGTCCTTAAAAGATCTAATTTTCTCGTTTGTTTCGTAGCAAGAAGCAACTGTAGTAACTTTCTTTAGTGAAATCCCATATTATATAAAAAAAACAACGTTTAGTTCCCAATATTAAGCAATTTGCTAGATGTGCGATTGCAGGCAATAAAATCCTCCGGCAAATCGAATATTCAGTGGTTATTATGGTCGAAAAAATGAATTCGCTACGGCAATTCGCTTTTCAATGTCACCCACGATTTTTGGCACCTTATTTGTGAAATAAGCATAGTTTACAGTTCCCATGCGAAAAAAATATCAAAATTATCAAAACGATTTTCCATCTATTCGTCTAAAATCTGTCCTTCGGTCATTTTTTTGAAGAACACAATTTCAACGAGTTATTAAACAAAAACAAAATCAACCTTGTTTTCAAGATGGCAGCGGTTCCCTTTCCCCTACCACCCCAAAAACTTGATTTTACAATAAGGAGTTGTACTTAAACATAAATCACAAAACAAAATTTGCCCAGCGATAAGCAAACATTTTATAAATTTTTTGGACTAAACTCACTGCACCATGAAGTTCTTGAACGTTTTTCTCTGAAACTGTTGGTTCTACGAAAAAAAGTATGTTAACATTTTTTGTGTAGAATAACATCAGCTTTAATTTTTACCTTTACATTTTTTCAATAAAACCGATAGTTTATGAGCAATTCCCAAAAAACTGAACTTCAACCCCTTTCACCCCCCCCCCCCCCCCCTAAAAAATTTAGCCCCGGGCCAAATTTAGGGTACTTTTCAGGAAATGCTTAAGACGTCATAATAAGCCACTCCACCAAAAATCAGCTTTGTCGCAATTTTTTCGAAGTGAAAGTCTAATTTTCCTGGGCTGTAAACTAATCATGCAAAAATTAATTTTGCCTTTCTCCTCAATTATTTTTGACATGCGAGAATATTTGCGTAGGTTTTTTTTTTTGCACACGGGAACTGTAAACTAGGCTATACTCGCAAAAAATGTGTAGGTACCATCTGAAAAGACAGGAGCCTTACAAAATACCGCAAATCAAAATCTTGAATAACGAAGTTTCGCATTTTCAATAACCTCACAATTGAAAAATCCCATTTTTAACAAGATCAACATTTCGCAAACAAACAGAAATTTCGGAAATTAAAATCTCTTATACCAAAATTTTGCAATTCCAGTAACATTCACTCCGAGTTTCGAACTGAAAAATAAAAATTAAACTTGAAGACGAATCTCCCAAATTAAGAATTTAACGCAAGATTTTATTTGGTAAATTTGGGAGTGGTTCGATATACCGCAAACCAAAATCTCGAATAACGAAATCTTGCTTTTTATTAAATCTTGAATTACAAAATCTCGCAAATTAAAAATATTTTTTTTCATAATTTCGCAATTACAAAATCTCGCTTTTAACAATCTCGCATTTACATCTCGAACCTGAAAATCTTGCAAATTTCAACCAAAATCTCGCAATTCAAAATCTTGCAAATCGACTTTTATTTACAAATTTTTTTTTTTTTTGAATAAAATTGAATTCAATTAATTTTATTTACATGAAAAATGGCTTTCACACATGTGATACAACAGCGTTGTTGATTTTATTTTTCGATGCGTGAAAAATTAATGCAGCTGCAGACGGCTTTCCGACGCGCCAATACATCTCGTACAGTTTTCCGTGCGAAAAGCAATACATTTCACGATTGAGGCCACACCCTTGCAGCGATTGGCTTTGCGATTTGTTGATTGTCATTGAATATGCGAGTCGAAAGCTTTAACTTAAACGGTAAGTCGGTTGTTATTATCGAAATTCTTGGAATGAGAATTTCATCACATTTGAACTTGCTTTTGATTATTATATTCGCTTTGAGGACGTTGTTCATGAGTTTTTCCACCATCAACCCACATACATGGAAACACATTTTCGGTTGGTTTGAGTTGCAAAATGTGCGGTGGTAGACCGTTCACTATGAAATAATTGCGACGGCGACGCCAACATTCGGGAATACTTTGCTAAAGAGTTCTTCCTTCCATAATGTGAATTCCCAAAAAAATCGGAAGAAACGAAATCATGCCAGTTGCAGCATCAACCAGAGTTCGTCCATATTCGATTGCAACTGTTGTTTCTTAGAGTCATCCGCTGATGTTAATGTATCGTTTTACAACGCAACTCGCATTTTTGTCGTCAACTGCAGTTTCTTTACGTATTGTTAGAAAAACAATAATTTCAAGCAAACTTTGAATTCATCCACAAAAGTTGATTTGACGGAAATTGCTAGCCAGTAGTATCATTACTCTTCCAAAGCATCTCAATTTTTTAAGCAAATCTTTGATTGTTCGGCCAAAGACCTCCAATCCCCGTTAGATAGTCATTGTTCATTCATCCCAGATAATGATTTTGCAGGTTTTCAACACCTGTACCATAGCAGAGTTTCTTCAAATGTTGCATGTTAGCTCATCTGAAAATTCAATGGCAATTTCAACGCTGAATGAGCCATCCAACCGCCATCCAACAACGTTGCCGCTTTCCAGATGAAGGAATCGCAAGCGAAATGTTCGAATTGAAGCCAAAATAAACAATATGAGGAATGTTTTACCAGTTCCACCAATCGCATAGAGGTAGAATATGCTGCCGTTACCATCGTCAACCGTCTTCTTCAATGTGTCATACTTACACGTTCTTTTACTGGAGACTTTATTAAAATGTCTTGATCAAAATATTGCTAGCGCTGCAGTGCTCCATTAAATGCATCGTGCATCAAGTGATTGGAGGTTTGCTTATTCAATCAAACCCTGAAAATTGTATCTAAATCATTAGACATTTCCCAGAGCAATAAAAAATAACAGGGGGCGTGGCAGTGGGTGGATTTTACAAAACTTCAATTTTATTTGTTGTTCAAGGATTGAGCATCTGGCTTTTAAAAAAGCTATTAAGGGGTACCGTTATTTTTATAAATATATTTTTTTTCATTTAAATTATTTTTATTTTGGTATATTGCCCCTCCCGCCTAAACGGATGCATATAGCCCTCCCCCATCCCTGATAATCTTTGTCATGCCTGGTTCGATTGATGTGAACCCTTGAGGCTTTCACGTCCAATTCCTATTATTGTAACCTCACTATTAACCAGAAAGTCATCCTTCATTGATGACTACCATTAATCTTAGCCACATTATCATAAATCCATTATTTACACTATATACATTCAAATCAATCGACTAATTTCTTTTTCCTCTTCTTGCAGGTGTCTCCGCAGAACTGTATTATGTCCGTGATGGCCAGATAAACGATTATGCGCTGAATTTTGCAGTTCCTGTTCCATCGAATGTCAAAGAAATATCCTTTACATGGCAAAGTTTGGCCGGCCGCCCGTTGCCCTACAGCATCAACATAGTCACATCGGAACCAGCAGTCCTGCCTCGTCCAACCCTAAATATATCGCGCATTGGCGAAATTCCAGTAGAGCCCCTCACCTATTCCATTGGCATGAAATGCTCGGGCATTCGTGAAGCCGAAGTGGAAGTCACTATTGCCATTGAAATTATTCTGGATCGAGCGACGAACAACGTCACCGAATTGGTTTTCCGCCGGAAGAAAATCTGTTTGGCCGGCAATCAAGATGACGACAATGACGCAACTGCCAGTGGCGGAGCTGGTGGTGGTGGTGATGTTGGTGATGGCTCACTATTCCCCACATCCTCGGAAGATCCACTATTCAAAGAGACTCTAGCGCCACCACCTCACAATGGCCTGATTACGCTGATAATCGGTGGTATTTTGGCTCTTGTCCTAGTGGCCACTCTGATTCTCATTGCGTACTGCGCCAAAGGACCGACCAAGCGGCAGAATCATCATGGCGTGCATTTGATTAAAACCTCGAGCTTTCAGCGACTGCCAACGATTTCCTCGACAGCGCACAATTCGATTTATGTGTGTCCGTCGACGATAACGCCGACATATGCCACACTGACGCGGCCATTCCGAGAGTATGAGCAGGAGCCGGAGGAGTTCAATAGGCGCCTCAGTGAGCTCACAGTACAGAAGTGTCGGGTGCGTTTGTCGAGTCTGCTGCTAGAGGGCGCCTACGGACGCGTCTACAAGGGAACCTACAACGATTGTCAGGATGTTTTGGTAAAGACGGTTGCCCAACATGCCAGTCAAATGCAAGTGTCACTACTGCTGCAGGAAGGTCTCATGCTATACGGAGCCTCACACCCCGGTCTGCTGATGGTGCTGGGTGTGTCTATTGAGGATTACTCGACACCATTCGTCCTCTATCCGGCTGCAAATAATACAAGAAATTTGAAGCTTTTCCTGCAGGAACCAATATACTCCCGTACGATTACCACCATTCAGACGGTGCTGATGTCATCAGAGCTGGCCAGTGCCATGGGGCATCTGCATACGCACGGAGTCATTCACAAGGACATTGCGGCCAGGAACTGTGTGTAAGTTTTCTAAGGATGATGATGATGATTAGTTGTTTTGCGCATTGAGTAGAAGAGAGTGTTGATAGTTTGTTGTTTGTATGTAGTTGTTGTAGAATGTAGACACTCCACTCTCTTCCCTTTTGCTAAGGATTTTCATTTATTTATTTTTGATTTTTTTTAATTCTTTTGGAAATCCCTTTCGTTGCAGAATTGATGACCAGCTGAGGGTTAAACTGACAGACAGCTCACTGACGCGTGACCTTTTCCCCGGTGACTATCATTGTCTGGGCGATAGCGAGAATCGTCCTGTGAAATGGATGTCGCCCGAAGCCCTTGCAAAGAAACAATATTCAGAGGCAAGCGATGTCTGGTCGTTCGGGGTGCTGATGTGGGAGATGTGCACATTTGCTAAACAACCATATGCCGAAGTGGATCCATTTGAGATGGAACACTATTTAAAGGATGGATATCGATTGGCGCAGCCTTTCAATTGCCCAGATGAATTGTGAGTTAATCGATGTTTAATATGAAAATTTTACTTATACAATGTGTATCTATATATCTATCTGTAAGTAGCAGCGCATATGAATGCAAATTGTTTTTAGGGAGAAGTGTGTTGTTGTGAGTTTTGGTTAGGGAAAATGAAGTTGGTATTTGAGGAATGCACCATAGAAGTACCAAAAGTTGTGTTAAGATTTGATAAAGGGTTGAAGTTGCAGATTTTAAAGTGAAAACATGTTGAACTAAATTATCTTAAATATTTGAATTTTTGCTGTTGCGAATGTGCGAAAGCAAATACGAAAATATTCAAAGAACCAGTTTTTTTTAGTTTTTCCTGTTGCGAAACTGTGAAAGTCAATGCGAAAATCGTCTTAAGAACCGGCCTTAAAATTTTTGCTGTTGGGAAACTGCGAGAGTAAGTACACAAATCATCATAAAAACCGGTTTTTCGATTTATATTTTTGCGAAAGTTAACACGAAAATC
This sequence comes from Dasysyrphus tricinctus, assembly GCA_963921185.1. Taxonomy (NCBI): domain Eukaryota; kingdom Metazoa; phylum Arthropoda; class Insecta; order Diptera; family Syrphidae; genus Dasysyrphus; species Dasysyrphus tricinctus. The sequence goes on along the minus strand of OY992531.1, from coordinate 207,164,108 downwards.
ATCATAAGAACCAGTGTTTCAACTTTTCCTGTTGCGAAATGAAAATTAATACGAAAATGATCATAAGAACCCTTTTGTTTTTGTTATTGCGAAGCAGCGAAAGTCAACATTGTAATAAAAACCTTGTTTTCGATGTTTGCTGTTGTGAAACTGGGAAGGTTAACGCACATCACATAAGAACCATTTTTTGTATGTTTGCTGTTGTCAAACTTCGAATCATCATAAGAACCGATTTGTTGGTTTTTGCTGTTGGGTAAAAGCAAATACACAAATTATAATAAGAATCGGGTTTTCGATTTTGTTGATGCGAAACTGCGAAAATAATACGATTTTTGTATTTTTAGATTCTCGAAAAAAGGTTTAATTAAACAGGCTTTTACGGTTTTTGACACGGACAATAAAGACTTGTTCTAAATATAATTTTTGGCGCTGAATCCAAATCCGTGATTCACCAAATTTTTCCATCACCCCTGGGTTTTGAGATATTCACCGTGGTGAATGTCATAAAGTTGCACTAGTAACCTTTACCACACGCACACTAGTGCAACTTTATGATTTTCACCACAAATCGTCGGTTTATTTTAAATTTGTCAGTTATTTTAAAAATCTCATGGACATGTTCGTAAAGTATTAAAGCGGGTGAACTGAATTTTTAAGTGTTCACTTCCCTTTATATCATTTTACTTTAAAATTACATTGGCTTCTAAAATATTAACGCGTACTAAAATAAGAAACAACAATATTTATTGTAATAAATAATTGAATAATAAATGTAGGTTAAATGAATCTAAGTGGGAGAAAATTTGTTTGTGAATTATGAAGTTATATAAGTTCTTCTTTAAATTTGTATTTGTTGCTTGAATTCTCCCTTAGTTTTTTGATCTCAACAGAAACGAACTATCAAAATTTGTCAGGATAATACAATTATTGAATGAATTTTGTTTTTGCTTTTAGTTATCTTTCAATCGTAAATAAAGTCAGTAAATTTAAATCAGTGGTTCAGTAATTTTAATTCACCGATTTCTGAACCACAGAATAAATTATTAGCCACGTTTGTACAACTCTTATGAGTTTTAAAATTAAAAACAAATCATATTCAACAAATAGCTGATGAATTTCCAAATTTAAGTCTGCTCAAGAGAACTCTTGAGTCATGACTTTTTTGAAATTGAAGGAGAACGTAGGAGAGATCTGAGGTTTTTTTCGCGTTCCGACTCATTAGGTCTGATCCTTTACTTTGGGTTTCTGTGATTTTTAGTCCAAACTTGTGTCAAAATTTTTTTTTTATATGGACTTTGACACAAGTTTGGACTAAAATGCGCAGAAATGCACAGAAAATCACAGAAATTCAAAGTAAAGGAACAGACCTATTAGTTTTCGTAAACAGTCATCACTCAAAAGTTATCGAGTACTAGCAGACTCAAGCCTTAACTACATTGGCCAAAAAAGTGAAAAAGTACAAAATTGAAAATTTTAAAACTCATTTTTGGATTATGAAAACTTGAAAACATATTAAAATGATGCAGAAAGCTTAAATTTTGGTTTAAGAAACAATTTGTATATTCTTTTTCACAAAACAACTGCGCTAGTGAGAAAAAAAAATATTTTTACTTTTGTAATTTTGTAAAAAGTGGCCAATGTAGTTAAGGCTTAAGGGCCAGTTGTTAAAACGTGCTTAAAATTTTGAACTGTGGTTCAGCAAGTTTAACACGCTGATTCCGGTGTGCATATATTAGAAGAAGAAATTTAACGTTAACAAACACACCTTATTACACACTGACAATACAAATACATAAATACATTTTTTTTTTAATCATTAAAAAAAAAAAGATTTAAATTTATTAAAATTTTATTTTCATATTTTTTATTAATTTTGAATTTGATGTTAACCTGCGGTGTTGTGTAGCCAAAGTTTACTTTCAATTTCAATTATGTTTAATCAAACCGTCGCAAAAACTCTAAATTAATAATTATAGTTGTGAAAATTAAAATTTTAATATATTTATGTCAGTTTTTTCGTTTCTATATTGCTTGTATAAGTGAATATGGTGACGCTTAAGGTTAGTCAGTCATTTTATAATTTTTTCATTAACAGTTTTCATCCGAGCACACATATATTTCTTATTATTGTCAGCCAATATTTAAGGTTAGTATTTATTAATTAATCTATTCTAGCGAGCACCTATCTATTATTCTATGTTATTCTTGAACACAATTTTATTCTTATTAATGCAAGCTATAGCTTTGTGTCTCATAGATAGAATATTCAAGATAAAAGTAATTCTATATATCTGAGATTGGTGGAGTGGTAAGCAAGCGAGAAAATTGGTGCAAAGAGTCCCAGGTTCTATTCGTATTTGGACTTTAAAAAAAAGGTTTTTTTTATGGGGATGTCTTTAATGCTCTCATAATTAACTCCATAAGGGTACAATAGGAGTGAAAAAAAAAGTCACTTTTAACTCTTGGGAGCATTATGCAATTCTTTTATGCGTAGGATGAATGAACAGGAAAAGCATATATGGATGAATATAGGAGCGAAATTGTAAGTTGGGCCCCTTGGGGCTTAGCTAAGCCCAGATATTTTTCAGGGCTTAACTATAGCCCAGATACAAAATGCGATACCGGCAAGAATTTCATACTTGTTATCGTTATTTTGCATGGAAAATTCATTTTTTTTTCTGTGATTGCGTCACTAAGCGCCGATGGTGTTTTTTAGTTCCATTCCCCTGGGCTTGCAAAAAATACACCTATTTTGTATGCTTCGGTCAGTTACAAAACTCAACAACTTTTTTTTTTTGCCCGAAATAAATTTGGAAATTAAGTTAAAACCTTTCTAACCTTGGCCACAGTTTGAAAACCTCTACAAAATGTTTCTATGAAAATGTCAAAGTTCAATGGAAGTAGAAAGAAAAAAACAATACCAAAAACCGATTAACAGCCACTTGAAATTCAAAAATGAAATGAGCTGTCAAACGAAATTACAAATGAAAAAACTTTTTCTGTGATTTGTAAAATTACTTCATTTCGGCTCTAATAAAAATGTCGTAATATAAAACTACCTATACAAATTTTAAAACTTTCCGACGTTTACGGCATTTACGATAGTTTTACTACGTTGCATGAATAACCTTAATACTTAAATGTAATGCATGTGTAAACTATTGATGACAAATAACCGTTCTTTTTTAACATATTATAATAGAGTCAATGCAGAATACAAAAACAGAATAGAGATATTAAAAAAAGTGCGACCGCACCTCTAGGAACAACATTTCAAACGCATCCCAAAAGTTCCGAGGTGAATTTTGAAACGTCATTTTTCATTTACCGAGTGCAATCAAAATTGTTTTCAATTGTAATTTTGTAAACAAAATTACAAGTTTTCAATTGTTAAACAAGGAATCCAAAAATACTATGTTAAAAAATTTGTAGCCGACGATCTTCTGGATTTGGAGGAAAACGATACTATCTTCTATATATGTACAATCTTCCTCTATAGGACGTTAGACGCATAGCAGCTCGTTTAGTTGCGGCCAAAAGTGTCCTTGGGGCTCAAGTTGATGATTGTCATGAATCGTTCCATTGAGAAATCGGGCTTCGATTCAAGGAGGATATCGAAAAGAGACTACAGGAACCACCCAAACAAATTAAAGTAAGTAAAAAGAAAAAAGCGTGTCCGTAAGATGAAAGAGCGTTATGCATTGAATGAATAATGAATTCAGAAAACATGCCAACCGAATGAATTTCGGTGCTTTCAGAAAACTATTCAAATTTTGTTAACATTTTAGATCGAAGAAGACGCCTATCAAGGTGATTAGGACTCGTACCCGTGAAACAATCGGCAAAACAGGAAGAGGTCGTATTCGTCTACCAGCAAAACCCTTCGGAAGAATCTGCATAAACAACAAGTCAAACAACAAATATCTGGTACAGCTTCAAGTATTGCGTTCAAACTGCTGCAGGGGTCTTCAGATCGTGAGTCCACAAGCAGCTGGCAGATCGATCTCTGAAATGAATGCCAAATACTTCTCAAATACCCTTCGCTTCTTGTCTGTAGGCAAAAAAGCAACATAAATATAAATAATTATTTTTTGTTTGTTTATTTAATTGAAAATTTTACTTTATTTCTAATAAAAAAAACAATACAAATATCTACATCTTATCATTAGCTCTTTTACTTTGAGATTTTTAAGCAAGCAGCTATTAAACACTCTATTTTCTTTCTTATTGAAATTCGAAAAAAGACGAAAATAGTTTTTTGAGACAATTTTTTGAAATCTTTGCTCGAATTGGAAATGGTTTTTGAAATAAGTTAAAATACCTTAATTAAGACTAAAAACCGTTTAAATAATCAAAATCCGACAAGTAGTTTTGAAATGGCAACGTTTTGTATCCAGCACTTGCAAGAATTTCATATAAATTTCTTGCAAGTGTTAGATACAAACCGTTGTCATTTCAAACCCACTTGGTGGATTTTGATGGTTGAAGCGGCTTTTAGCCTTAATTTAAGCCTTCTAAGTTAAATTAAAAACCATTTCCAATTTAAACAAAAATTTCGAAAAATTTTCCCATAGAACTAGTATCATCATATTCTTATTGAAATTCGAAAAAAGACGAAAATAGTTTTTTGAGGCAATTTTTTGAAATCTTTGCTCGAATTGGAAATGGTTTTTGAAATAAGTTAGAATACCTTAATTAAGACTAAAAACCGTTTAAATAATCAAAATCCGACAAGTAGTTTTGAAATGGCAACGTTTTTTATTTAACACTTGCAAGAAATTTATATGTAATTCTTGCAAGTGCTGGATACAAAACGTTGCCATTTCAAAACTACTTGTCGGATTTTGATTATTTAAACGGTTTTTAGTCTTAATTTAAGTATTCTAACTTATTTCAAAAACCATTTCCAATTCGAGCAAAGATTTCAAAAAATTGTCTCAAAAAACTATTTTCGTCTTTTTTCGAATTTCAATAAAAATATGATGATACTAGTTCTATGGGCAAATTTTTCGAAATTTTTGTTTAAATTGGAAATATTTTTTTAAAATAACTTAGAAGGATTAAATTAAGGCTAAAAACCGCTTCAACTATCAAAATCCAGCATGTAGTTTTGAAATGACAACGCTTTGTATCCAGCACTTGCAAGAATTTCATATAAATTTATTGCAACGTTGGCCAAATGTGATGAACTTCTGTGGTTGTTGTTTTATCTGCTTCAGAATGATCTTTGTTCGTTCGGTGTTTTACGTGCGAGGCTCTGGTGATCAAAATAAATCGACTGAAAGCTGTGTCGGACGAAATGGTTTTCAGTTAATCATCGTAAAGATTGAACAACATCATTGGAGGTTCGGTTGCCTTCAAAATAAGATCACTAAACTTCTTTGCACGCCTGGAAAGGCAATTGTATTTCAGAACATTTGATTTCAATGTTGGGGAAATCCAACAAATAAACTTCCTTCTTCAGCAGTTTTCCACTTGGCCAGCTACCCCAAACGTTTCTGTCCAGCCCTTCCTTTCCTGATGCGCTCCTTCAACACAAACAATGCTGGATTTGCCTGATCTTAGCCATTGCCTGTTGGATGAGCGTCTTGCATCCAGGGATCCAGTTTCCATAGGCTGAATTCAAATTATACGCCGAATAAATCATTGGCAATCAGGACACCAGTAGACGAAGGATAATTATTAGACATTTTATTTATTATTATAACATATTATTTGTTTTTTTTAGACGCACCGAAGAAAGTATCACCGAGTTTGGAAAAAAAATCGAACTGTCAAAACAAAGCAAACTCACCGCGTTAAATTGTTGTTGCAATTCACATATATTCATCGACACGAGTGAAATTACAAAAACAACAATGTAAACAAATGGGTTTTGGGGGGTGAAACGTACGAAAGTTTCCCATCTTTATTTGTTTATCTATGGTACTAATCTTCATTTAACTTATTTTCTTCCTCAAAACTCAATTTAAATCTTTAAATCCATTATCCGTTTAAGTCTTCGAGAAATCTTAAGTTAGTTATAAATCCTCACCTGCCCCTACATAATTTAGGAAGAAAGGTTAAATACAGTTTAATATATAAAATATTAAATACATTGGAATGATTTAGACTTAACTTGTAAGAAAAGAAGTTGTATTTTTTGAAATCATTATAAATTTTGTTGAAAAAAAAATCACATAGGGTGTGTGGTGACCAGTGTTGCCCCCCTACTACAACTGTAGCGTTTTTGCTAAAATTTTTTTCCAGAAAGTCACTACGTACATTCGTTAAAAATTTACAAAACACTTAATTTTCATAAACTCGAAAAATAATAATTTTATGTTTTAAAACTTATTAATTTTAATTTAATTCTAATGAAGATATTTAAGTAAATCAAAGACTATTTTTTAAGGTTAGTTGGAATTTAAAATGATCTCCAAGGTTTTGAGAATGAAAAATGTTATTTCCAATTTTTCAATCTTATATTCCGAAACAGGGAAACAAAAAATTTTGCTGGAACGAAATTATTCAAAGCCAATAAGAAAAGCCGGTGAGCTGTTGCTGTGAGATTTGAATTTGCAAGATTTTGGTTGAAATTTGCAAGATTTTTCGGTGCGAGATGTAAATGCGAGATTGTTAAAAGCGAGAATTAAAAATTGCGAGATTACGAAAAATAAGATTTTTAATTTGCAAAATTTCGTTAATCGAAATAAAAAAAAAATGCCAGATTTCCTTATTCGAGATTTTGCTTTGCGGTATATTGTTCCGCTCCCATTAAATATGTTTGTCCGGTCAGGGGACTTTTTTTAACTGGAAATTAAACATACCACATTAAGGATTAAATTCAGCCTGGGAGTCATATTTGTAATCCTGTCACTTGGAAGCTATTTTGAAAAATGGCGCCCAATTTGTGGCAAATGATATATTAAAAACAACTCGAAAGCTGCTTGGAAAATTTCACTAACCAAAATAACGATTGATGCCTTAAAAGTTAAGTGTTAAGCAGACGCGCATTTGTGTAAAATTTCAATGCTGCCACTTTTCGGGAACATACTTTTTTTATGCCAACGGGTGGAACCTCCACTTTTCTGATAGTTTTTAATATTTTGAACATAAAAAAAATTGTGTAAACGCCTAAAGAAGCCAAATACGTATTGGGAAATATAACAATTGATACATTCAAAAATAGATGTTGAATAGACAAACTTTCGGCTAAAATTTCAATGTTGGCACTTTTCCGGTACATACTTTCCTATGTCAAAATGTGGGACTTCCCCCAGTGGCGTAGCTACCTTGGGGTAGACCAGGATGGTGCCCTACGGCCTCATAGGATAGGGGGCCCCTAATTTAAATTTGAAAAATTAAAATTGGTTTCAATTATTGTTTTTATTTTAAGATCTTATGAACACTCGAAATTTAAAATCGGGGACTGGCCTTTGGCCTAGTAGCAAATTTCGTGTTTTGGTGGAGTAAATAAAATCACAAAAAAAAACATAAATGTCAAAAAAAAAAAAAGAAGTTCTTATATGTATAGTCCAGTAACTATGTATATACATTAGACCTTGCGTCAGGTCCGGTAGTTCTGATTTTTTGCTGAGTTATTTATGATGTTGGCCTAGTATTAAATCTGATTTTTCGACCTCGAGCGCCGAACGCAACATTGGTTAAAATCCAAAAAACCGCGAATTTTTCGCGGTTTTTTCACTTATTGGCTATTTTAACCAATACGCCTTAACTTTCGAATAAAACATTGCTCTACGATTTCAACCTTACTAAATTTGCTTCAATTTGAGTCCAAAGCCGGTTCTGTAGACATAACGGTTTCCAAGGGACGGCATTTCAAAATATAGCAATAAAAAATTTAAAACAACAAGTAGTATATAAAACAGTATAATAACAAAAACATGGTCTTTGACATATGCTGCATCAAAGCAATAGAGCGTGTAGATTGGGCCAAAAGAAGAAAACAATAGTACTGGATGGGGGGTATATATCCCCCCGTTTAGGCGGGAGGGGCGATTTTAAGGAAAGTTGACTTCAAATAGAAAAATAACCATAAAAATACAATGGTAATATCTGGATGAAAATCCATTCCTCATCTCAAAGCCAGAAATCCATTCTTTAATTTTTTTTAAAATAAAGTTTTTTTAGCTGATAGTTTTTGAAAAATTTACTTTCAAACTCAAAATTTTGAGAAAAAGACGATTTTTTTTTGTTCATTTATTTTTTTTTTTTTTGTATGGTATTAAGTACTATTTTTGATTTTGGTTTTCAATACCCTTATTAATTCTTAGTTAAAAACTGAAAACCAAATGCTAAAATGACTTCTAGTTTTTGAGAAAACTGAAATTAACATGATCAACTTCACTGTTTTCAGTCTAGTATCCTTTTCCTTCGGGGTGGGAGGGCTCTGCCTCAGATGTGGTAGTTCTGATTTTTAGATGAGTTGTTTATGATGTTGGCCTTAGCAATAATCCAAGTTTTCGACCTCGAGCGCCGAACGCAACTTTGTGAAATACGCAAAAAACCGAGAAATTTTCGCGGTTTTTTCAGCTATTGGCTATTTTAACCTTTAAAGGCCTGGTTTTCGATTATAACTTTGCTCTACCATTTCAATTTTTTTTTTTTTTTTTTTTTTTATAATTGGCGCGCACTAAAGGGGTTATGAATACCCTTAAAATGTTTACACACAGTGCGAGCGTTTAGGAAATAGAGGGAGAACAGAAAAGGAGATAACGATGTACATTTGTCTTAAATGTCTGGATATTGAAATGGGAAGGAAAAACAGAGTTGGGTAAGGAATTCCACATTCGTGTGGTACGGCTAAAGAAAGAATCTCTATATTTGACGGTACGTCCAAAGTTAGGCTCGAGGGTATACTGATGAGCATTCCTAGCAGTGCGGGTATTACGCTGAAATTGTTTCAGGGGAGGAATGCAGCTAGCTACTTCAACAGAGCAACGTTTGAAAAAGTAGCGATAAAACAGTGATAAGCATGAAACATTTCGACGGTGTTCCAACGAAACAAATGTTGCCGAGATTGATCCGTCACCTATCAGTTTTAAAGCTCTATTTTGGATTCTATCCAGTAGGTGCAGTATGTATGCTTTATATATAGTAGCCAGATTAGAAGGGGAAAAATAGTTCTTACATCTTCTCAGGAAACCTAGGCACTTCGCAGCACTTTTAGCAATATCTTGTATGTGGTCGTTCCACAAGAGCTGATCAGTAACGCACATACCGAGAATCGAAAGCTTTTCAGTTTCCTCGATGCAAGTTCCATTCATGTATAAAGGTAAATTGGGTATATTCCGCTTTAACGACTGGAGACAACTTTGGGTTTTGGATGCATTAAATTCCACACGATTATTAATACCCCATTTGACAATGCTGTTTAAATCTGAATTTAATGAGCTCAACATATTCTGCCGCTGCTGCTCAACGTTTGAAGAACAGGGAGGTGAATCTGGAAATGAGTATGAAAAACTAAGGGTGCTGTCGTCAGCGAAGCAGTTTAGTGGATTAGTAGTTTCAGACAAGAGATCATTGATGAAAATAAGAAATAGTGTCGGAGTGTTGAGAACTTCAGATTTGAAACCGTCCAAAACAACTTGGATTGAACGGTCAGAAAGGTAGTTACTAATCCAGCGAAGAAGTGATTCGTTGATACCAAAAGCATGCATTTTCGATAAAAGAGCTTGATGCCAAACTCTATCAAATGCTTTAGAAATATCGAGTGCAACTATTTTGCTTTCTCCAAAACGATGCAGTGATTGATTCCACTTTTCAGTTAGAAAAGCCATCAAATCACCAGTGGATCTGTTGCAACGAAAGCCGTACTGACGGTCATTAAGAAGCTTTCGTTGTTCAAGATATTTCATAAGCTGACGATTGATCAGAGTTTCCATGACCTTGGAAAGAATGGATGTCAAAGCAATTGGTCGGTAGTTGGAAGGAGAAGATGAATCGCCTTTTTTAGGGATAGGCTGCACATATGCCTTTTTCCACCCAGACGGAAAGTGGCCTAAAGAATAGGAAAGGTAAAAAAGCTTACGAAGAGGTTTTGCTAAAGTGGAAGAACACATCTTCAAGACAATAGGTGATATACCATCGGGGCCAGCGGATTTCCGAATATCGAGGTCTTTTAGTACTCTGGAAACTGTACGGGTACGAAAATGTATTGGTTCCATAGAGAATTGGACGTTCTCAAGTACAGGTGGGACCCTGTTGCTAACTGGCAGCGTAGAATTTGCGGCGAATTGTTCTACAAACACATTTGCCTTGTCTATAGAACTAACGACAGGGTTATCATTGAAGATGAGCGTGGGAACCGATGAAGCTGATGAGTTATTAATATTCTTAACGAATGACCAAAAATTTTTACTGCCCTTAGGACATTGCAGTATTTTTAGCCTTATTTTTTGCTCATGCAGAAATTTAGTTCTTAGAATCAAGGCATTGCAGGAATTTCTGGCTTGTTTGAATTTTGATCGGTTTTCCTCTGTAGGAATGGTTTTATATAACCGAAAAAACGATTCTCTCACTTTGATAGCTTCCTTGCAGCTAGAGTCAAACCAAGAGTTTTCTTTAGGCTTGATACTCTTTATTCTATGAGGAACAAAGAATCTTAAACCATTAAAGATAACATTGGTTATCATATCTGCACATGCATCAACGTCTCCATCTAAAAAGCACAACGACCAGTTAAAAACACGAAAAAAGTTGTTGAGCCCTTCCCAGTTGGCTTTTTCGTATTGCCAAACTGTTCTTTTCGGTATTTTTTCTTTAGCTGGGGAATTAGAACACGAAAAGGATGCCGATATTAGACAATGGTCAGAAGTGCCGAGAGGAGCTAAAACACTCAAACTATATTTTTCGGGGTGAGATGTGAGGAACAAGTCGAGGGTGTTAGGGGTTTGACCTGCAACATCAGGTATTCTAGTAGGCTCGTCCACCAGTTGAGTCAGATGGTTGAACTCTGAAAAAATCTCAGCATACCTTCCCTCCACCGTTGTTAGATTTGAATGGCGAAGCCAATTCGAATTGTGCACATTAAAATCGCCTGTGAGGACGATCTCAGTGCGAAAATTAAGGGACACTATTGCCTGAATGCAGTCCGACAGCGCATCAAACTGATTTAAAGTTGACGTACTATCTAGGTTGGGGCTACGATAAACGAAACAATAATGAATGACATGCTTACAGACATTAAACTTCAGCCACATAATGTTAAATTCCGTGCGGGAACACTTGTTGAAATGTGGAAGAGTCTGGTAAGCAACATCTTTCCGGATATAAATGGTCTTCAATTTGAGCTAAAAATCAATTCAAATTGTGAATTTTTTCATCAACTTTTGAATTTAGAATGCTGCAAATCGAATTGAAGGGGGCTTATTCACCCCTTGTGTGAAATTGTTTGCCCCTTTTCAATGATTTTTGTATACTGTGTAGCGTGTCATGTTGGTTTTTTTTTAAGATCTTAATCATGAAGATCGGATGAGTAGAAACGGAGTTATGATTTTTTAAAGTCAACCATATAAAACTCGAACTAAAACAGTACTCAGTTCAGTACCCACCAGTGAGTTATCTGAAGCGAATGTTTTAGTTCGAGTTTTATATGGTTGACTTTAAAAAATCATAACTCCGTTTCTACTCATCCGATCTTCATGATTAAGATCTTAAAAAAAAACCAACATGACACGCTACACAGTATACAAAAATCATTGAAAAGGGGCAAACAATTTCACACAAGGGGTGAATAAGCCCCCTTCAATTCGATTTGCAGCATTCTAAATTCAAAAGTTGATGAAAAAATTCACAATTTGAATTGATTTTTAGCTCAAATTGAAGACCATTTAATTATTTTGAAATGGTAGAGCAAAGTTATAATCGAAAACCAGGCCTTTAAAGGTTAAAATAGCCAATAGCTGAAAAAACCGCGAAAATTTCTCGGTTTTTTGCGTATTTCACAAAGTTGCGTTCGGCGCTCGAGGTCGAAAACTTGGATTATTGCTAAGGCCAACATCATAAACAACTCATCTAAAAATCAGAACTACCACATCTGAGGCAGAGCCCTCCCACCCCGAAGAAAAAGGATACTAGACTGAAAACAGTGAAGTTGATCATGTTAATTTCAGTTTTCTCAAAAACTAGAAGTCATTTTAGCATTTGGTTTTCAGTTTTTAACTAAGAATTAATAAGGGTATTGAAAACCAAAATCAAAAATAGTACTTAATACCATACAAAAAAAAAAAAAATAGATGAACAAAAAAAAATCGTCTTTTTCTCAAAATTTTGAGTTTGAAAGTAAATTTTTCAAAAACTATCAGCTAAAAAAACTTTATTTTAAAAAAAATTAAAGAATGGATTTCTGGCTTTGAGATGAGGAATGGATTTTCATCCAGATATTACCATTGTATTTTTATGGTTATTTTTCTATTTGAAGTCAACTTTTCTTAAAATTGCCCCTCCCGCCTAAACGGGGGGATATATACCCCCCATCCAATACTATTGTTTTCTTCTTTTTACCCAATCTACACGCTCTATTGCTTTGATGCAGCATATGTCAAAGACCATGTTTTTGTTATTATACTGTTTTATAACTACTTGTTGTTTTAAATTTTTTATTGCTATATTTTGAAATGCTGTCCCTTGGAAACCGTTATGTCTACAGAACCGGCTTTGGACTCAAATTGAAGCAAATTTAGTAAGGTTGAAATCGTAGAGCAATGTTTTATTCGAAAGTTAAGGCGTATTGGTTAAAATAGCCAATAAGTGAAAAAACCGCGAAAAATTCGCGGTTTTTTGGATTTTAACCAATGTTGCGTTCGGCGCTCGAGGTCGAAAAATCAGATTTAATACTAGGCCAACATCATAAATAACTCAGCAAAAAATCAGAACTACCGGGCCTGACGCAAGGTCTCAGTACTATGAAACTACAAGGTTACTGGACTAGTACAAGAGATCTAAAATAAATGCCCAGTTTTAAGTTCATGAAGTTTAATATCAAATATCTTTAGTAGAGTTATATCGAAACAATTCCAAATCATGTTCATGACAGAAATTTGGTATTTAATGATTACTGATTAAAATTTAGTGGATTTACTTGGCAAGTTTTCATACATTTTAAATTTGTGATTAAGTATAAGGAGAATGAGTGAGTCAGTCAGTTTTGGTTTTTGCGATTTTTGAAGTCCTATATCTCGGAAATTACTAATGCTAAAGAATTGAAATTTGGTGAGCCACCTGTGTTTGATCAGCTCAGCAAATACTGCGAATTTGAAGTTTCTGACTTTATTGGTAGTGAAGTTAGAGGGGGGTTGAAAATCGCCTGAGTTTGTTCCTGCGAAAAGGGTGTAGTGCAACGAACGTGGCTGGGCACTACCGTGCCCTTTGATAAACTTTTTCAAAAATCTAAAATCCACTCCAACTAAAATTCATTCGAAAGCTTGTGCGTGGGTGCTTGCTCTCAACAGTAAAATTTTACCAAAAAAAGGATATAAATAGTACCATTTAAAAACTATTTTTTACTGAACTTTGAAGTTACTTAAAAAAGCAAATACATCCTAAAAACCGGTTTTTCAAGTATTTTTTTTTTTTAGAAACTGTATATCGACTGTTTGCAAATAATTTCATACAAAATTGAATACCAACATTTTCCAAAAACACATTGTTTTTCTAAATCAAAAACGAAACAAACCAAATTTTTGTATGCTGCTTAGGGTCCCTTTTTGGTTTCTGCCCCAGAACCTCTGCACTTCTAGTTACGCTAGCTACGCTACTGATTTTTCCTTTTTTTGCTAGTATTTCACGTGAAAAAAGTTGCGGAAACGCCTACAGACGTCACACCCTTCAAAGATAAGTGTTAAGCAGTCGCACCTTCGGGTAAAAGTCAGTTATTTGCAAAAAGTCAGTGTTGCCACTTTTCGGTAACATACTTTTTTATGTCGAAGGCTGTGATATCCACTTTTTTGTTAGGTAATATGTAATATTTTGAACACTACAAAAACTTTCAACTTTTGTTTCCAACATGCGCTTTGCATCTGGAGGGGCTTCCGAAATTTTGTTCATGTAAAAAATTTTTAAAATTACCAAAAAAGTGGAAATCCCACACTTTGACATCAAAAAAAGTATGTTATCAAAAATTAGCAACACGGAAATTTTAACCGAAGGTGCTATTACTCAATACCTATCTCTTAAATCTGGAGGCATTTCAGCAACTTTGTTCATGTTCAAAATATTAAAAATTTCCCCTTTGTTATAAACAAAAGTAAATTCCCGAAAAAACGCAGCACCGACATTTTACCCGAGGCTACGTCTACCTAACACTTATTTTTTCAACACCCGTTTGGCGTATGGAGGCATTTCGCCAACTTTTTTCACGTTTAAAATTATAAAAAAGGGGAGGTGCCACCTTTTGACATAAGAAAGTATGTTCCTGAGAAGTGCCAACATTGAAATTTTTCCCGAAGGCACGTCTATTCAACACCTTTCTCTTAACATATCAATTGTTATTTCAATCATGGAAATTTTCCAAGTAATTTACGAGTATTTTTTCTTTTACCATTTTCCACAAATTGGACGCCATTTTTAAAAATGGCGTCAAAGTGACAGGATTACCTTAAAAACTTCCAAGCTAAATAATTACATTTTAAACATGTCAAATCGTCGGTCCAAAGGTAAAACTCACTAAGTGCAAAAAAAAATGTTCAAGAAAATGAGAATGAAATGCATTTTTTTAATCCAAAAAGTCTCATTTTGCACGGTTTTTATAATGACATTGAAAATACCCGGGAACTTTATTTGAAAATTTGCGGAACGTGACTTTTCAACTTCAAAAAGTATATTTTAATCTAATTTTTTTTCAAAAGTGTAATATGGTAGTTCGTGAGTTTTACCTTTGAACCGACGAAATATAAATTATAAATATAAAAATAAGCCCCTCCCCCCCACAAAAAGAGTTTCAGTTTCCCGTCTGGACTAAAAATTGGTCCTTGCAGAATGGCGTCCAATCGACAGGATTACAAAAAAGACCCCTAAGCTAAATTTCTTCTTTAGTGTGAAAGGAATGAATTTCAATCCTATAAAAGGTCCCCGCCAAAAACCACACGGAATTCGGTTTCCTGACCGGACTAAAAGAGTTATCAGAAAATTTAAACTAGCTAATAAAATATAAACCATTTAGTTTTAAACTATAAAACTAAGAGAACTTTTATTTTACTTTTTTTTATTTTCAGGTTTACCATAATGGCCTACTGTTGGGCACAACCAACTTCTGAACGTCCATCATTCGTACAATTGCAACTTTGTCTTTCGGATTTTCATACTCAAATCACACGTTACGTCTAGAAGTTTTAAAATTTAAAACCAACAAAAATAAAAACATCCCTATAAACTATTTCCTATACGATCAGAAACTATCACGCAGTAATTTTAAGCTTAACTACGAGTTTTACTTGCGATTAAAAAATAAACAAAAATTATTATTTCAACTTGCATAAAAAAAATACCACAAATAATTATTAAAATAAAAAATTCCTTAAACTAACTTCATACTTATAGATACTATATTGTATGACATTCAGCAAAAAAAAAAAAAAAAATCTACTAAACATAGAAACGAAATTAAAATTATAAAACGTAAATAAAAATAAAAAAAAATAACAATTTAAGCTTTTCTTGTATTATCTTCTGTTTCGATTGATTTATTTATTGAATGTTTTAAAAAATTGTGTCGCGCTACCATAAAATAAGAAGTATTACTTGTAAATAAAATAAAACCAGAAGAAATGTTGATAATTTTAAAAATAAACAAAAAAAAAAACGAAAAAAACAATGTTTAGAACAGATTAGTTTTAGAGTAAAATAGTGTTTTTTCCTAAAAAAAAAACACAAAATAAAAATTAAAATTTAAATAAAAAACAAAATTATATTTAAGAGTTGATGAACAAATTTCAAATAAAATTGACAATGCTGATTTCGAAAATAAACAACAACAAATAAAGTAAAAAACAAAAAACAAACACCAAATACGTATCATTAGTAAAACACTTTGGGCGCCGCCGGCCGGCTTTTGTCGTTCCGCACCTGTGTTTTTTTATGTACCATAAATACTGCTTTACAAAATAATAATGTTAATTTAAAAAAAAACTTAAACAATTTATACTCTTTTGTGGTGGAAAATAAAAGTGTTAGGTTTCCGTTCCTTACTCAGGTGTAGTAGCATTTAAGTTCACTAAGTTATAATAATAATCATAAACTTTTTTTCATTTTTATTACATAAATATTATAATTTGTTTTTATTACTTTACATATTATTATATTTATCTACGTATGTATCTAGTTTATAAAAAAAAAATTAAAGACATGTTTTGTTAAACCAAGAAATAGCTTATAATTTTTATTAAATATAAATATGAAATATACATTTATACAAAATAAACTTGTATTTGTGTTTTTATTTAAACATTTATTGTTATAGAAAGAGAATAAAATGAGTGAAGAAAAATAATATTTAAAAATTTCAAAGCAGGAACCTATGTACAGATAAGTTGGTAAGCATTTTGAGGGATAACTACCTTCTTTATTTTTTTGTTTCAATTGAAATTATTTTAATAATTAAGAAAACGGACATGGCAACTCTGCTGTCTGCCAATTTTGATTTTTTTTTATAAAATGTCAAATCCGGCAGATGTCTTGTCCGGTTATTCTGCCATCTACCGGATATGACATTTTATAAAAAAGTTAAGAGAAAGACGAAAGAGTTTCCATGTCCGTATTCTTACTTGTAACTTCGTACCAAAGCAAATATAAAAGCTTAATGCTATACAGGGGACAAAGTTGGCTTGAAATATTGAGTATTTCTTTTTATAAATTTTCATTTTTTTTTTTTAATGGATTCCTTACAACATACCACCTCCGAAGGTCGAAGCCCGCATGGGCCAAACCCGATCAAGGAGAAACTGGTGCATACTATTAAGCAGAACAAGGATGGGTAACAGGATCCGGAACACAAAAGGATCGAGAACGCCAGGAGAGCCTTACGTAGGTAAAGCCATAGCCAATGCGACCAAAGAAAATAAATCTGCGAGATTGGAAAAGACTAGGCCCAAAAGCTTCTGGCAGAATAAGAGGTCAGTAACAAGCACCCATTCAGACCAAATCAGATGACAGCAACACAGAAGGGTGCCTCCTCCTCCCAGACGACGAAAGGCAGCAACCCACAGGTGAGGACGATCTCTGAAAGACTTACTTTCAGGGGTCCGAAACACTCAAGGTTCGATAACGCTGATCAAAGTAGTCAAAGGAAAAGAAACAGGCACAACGACTCGACTCCCTCTCCTATCATAGCCAATATTAAACCTAGGACCGCAAATAGTGCAGGTACGCTAGCTGCTTTGATAAAAGAGGGAGCTCGAATAGAAAGCTGAGTGATGAGCAGTGGGCTGGGCTCAGATGAAAGAAAAGTATGCTTGATCGTATAAGCGACGACGTGCTTTCCTTTACCAACACTTTGCCAAAATTCGGGCCTCGGTCCACGTTCAAAGGGCTTAGGATTCTCACGTGCCGTGATGAATACACTCTTAATTGGTTTAGAACAAAGATAGACAAAATGAAAGAGTTGCTTGAATGGACAACGCTAAGAGAAGTCTTTAAAAATGACCTACCCACCAGACCGAAATTCCGAATAAATTAAATATCCCGGGCCGGCGGCGCATGACGAAGGAAAGGCTACTGAACTTCCTACAAAGACTCAATCCTGACCTTCCGGATGCCGATTGGCAGGTCATGGAGGTTGAAGAGCATACCAAAACAGACCAGGAAAATATTTTTCATGCTCAACAATGAAACGATGGCTCTGCTTCCAACTAGAGGGTAGAAGCTTTGTATTGGCATCAATGAGGTAAAGGTGAGACCGGTAACGGTTGTTAGCTTACTAACCAAAAAAAAAATGTTGAAAGTGCTACAACTAAATCTACAGCACAATAAGGTGGCTTCTGCCACCTTAAACTCCTATCTATTGAAAAGAATATTATAAGAAATTTTACATTTTCAGACCATAGAATGATAACATTTAAATTAGAACACAACTTAGGAAGTTCAAATCCCTTAAGAAACCTCAGGAAAACAAGTTGGGAAGCTTTCAATACAACACTTGCCGTATCTTTGGGCCCCTACGAAAGTCGACCTATGCTAAGCAGCTCAGATATTAAAAAAACTGAACTAACGACAGAAAGTTCTTTCCTCATAATCAAAAGAAACAGAAAGCTTAACCCCCTATCGTGGTCCAAGGAGCTATCCATCCTCCGGAAAAAAATCAAGGAGGCTTTTTAATAGACCAGAAAATACCTGGACAGACTCCTGCTCTGAGACCTTAGAATCACTTATGAGCAATGACTTCCAAGGTTGTGTCGTCGATATATTCCCTGTGGACAGACGCCCTAACATTTGAAATCTCTAATAAAACAATGGTAATCAAATAGTAGATAGTAGGAAGGTGGCCTGGGGCATTGACTGCTTCTCAACGTATAAATTCTGCAGGGCCTGATGGAATTCTTCCAGTTATGCTCCAAAGCTCTAAGGACATAATTGTTCCGATTCTAGTGGAAATATTTAGGGGTTGTCTTAACATCACCTATATTCTCTCTAGTTGGAGAGAAGTCAATGTCATATTCATTCTCAAAGCTGGCAAGCCCTAGACTCGATGGGTATCGATCCAAGGCTCTCAAATTGGATTGACTCCATGCTTCAGACGAGACTTGTAAATGAAAAAATGGGACATAGCAAGCTTAAAGTAAAAGACTTGTGCGAGCACTCCTTGCTCTGGTTTCTGGTCGTTAATCAGATCTTGGTTAATCTTGATGATCTGATGATATTGTAATTATAGCCTCAGGGAAATTTGTTCCCACACTGTGCGAGCTCCTACAAACATCCCTTAACAAGCTCAACCACTGGGCCATAGCTGTGGACTAAATATCAACCCACTCGAGACGGAACTAGTTTTGTTTACAAGGAAACGTAGCATTCCAAACCTCCCACTATAAACGGGATACCGCTCCATATAACTGGTACGGCAAAATATCTCGGTCTGATTATTATTGATCGTAGACTCAACTGGAAAGAAAACATAAAAGAAAGAAAAGAAAGCATCAATAGCATTCTACACCTGCAGTAGAACCTTTGGTAAAAGATGGGGTCCAAGCCCTAAAACCATTCATTGGATGTGGATGTACACAGCCATAATGAAGGCCAATCCTGCATGTTTGGTTTGGTGGCCAGCCCAGGCAACCAATTTTAGAACCATGACTAAAATTCAAAGACTAGCATGTATCGCTACAACCAGTGCCATGCTAACTTCACCAAGTACAGCCCTGTACCTACGTTCTGTAACTCTCGCATCGATAAAATCAGTCGAGAAACGTTGGAAAAGGAACAAAATTCATGCATTTTGTTTCAATTTTCATCGTTTCTCGAACAGTTTTTTCGATGCGAGAGTTACAGAACGTAGGCACTGGAAGCATTCCTCTCACTAGACCCACTCAATCTTTCTACGAAAGAGATGGCGGCCAAAAGTGCTCTGTGACTTCAACATTGCAATAATTGGAAAAAGGGCCTTTATACGGTCATAGAACTTTTATGAGACTTACTGACATAAACATTCAGACAGACTATACATTACCACACATTGATTTTAATCCGGCAGACCTAAAAGATATTCCCACAAGGACACTCTGGACATAAAACCGGGTCATAAACAGTAATCATGTTTCGGTCTTTACGGACGACTCCAAAACAAAAAATGGGGTAGGGTCTTTTCAGTTAACCCACCCTTAGACAGATCAATAAAGCTTCCAGATTTCTGCAGTGTCTTTCAAGCGCAAGGCAAGGGCTCGCAGTTTGTGAGAACGCTAAGAGCCTTTCCACATGTGAACTAGTCAACAAAAATGTTGACAGTTTTATTTATACCAGGCGGCAATCAAAGCCATTCCCTCAAGTGTTAAAAAGTCAAATTGGTTGTTCTTTGTCGTGATGAGTTGAAATTACTCAGTGCATTAATCACAGTTACCCTTCGATAGGTCCTAGGACATCATGACAAAGGAACGACATGGCAGATGAATTGGTCAAAAACGGATCATCTCTTGATCCGAGCTACTAGAGCAGGAAAAAAGAACAATTTGCTAGGGTTTCCTCATAGTTGCCAACGACAGATGGTCAACAATCGATACCTGTCGAATTTCGAGGAACTTATGGCGGGATAATTCAAATAAAAAAACTGAGTATTTACTCAAGCTGAGCAGGCCTCAAGTGTCCCTATTGGTTGGAATCCTAACAGGTCACAACACAATCGGAGCCCACTTAAGCAGAATGGGCATCGGCTCATCTGATTTGTGTAGAGGGTGTCAGGATGGAGAGGCAGAGGAGGGCTTATTTCACTTCCTCTGTGAATGCCCAGCCTAGCCAGAACTAGAAAGGCAGCCCTCGAAGAATACTTTTTTGACGAAGTGGGTGAAGTCTCGTGTTTGCCACTAAGAAATATCCTTAAATTCACTCAGAATTCAGGATGGTTCAGGAAGGCCCTCCATACCTAAGCGTCCACTAATCAATTTCTTTCTCCCTCCTTACCTTACCTATACACCATGGGGAGCACAATGGATCAATTGAGATCCAAGGGAGGTGATGCGACCTTCTCGTATCATGACCCCTTTTTACCTAATCTACCTAGGACCAACTGCATACAAAACAAATTGGTGGCGCAACAGCTCGTGGAGAACCAGGGCCTAGTGACTTACAACTCTCAACTATTCCTGTGTGCGTGCTGATGGCGGGAATGGAGGGGACACTGGGACAACTGGGGCTGCATCCAGAATAGCTGTCAATTCATTGAAACGAACACAGCCGCAGTTGGACGCAGCCGCATTTGAACGAGTTGGCAATTTTTTTGAATTGTTGCTTGCAGTATTTTGGACGTTTCAAAATCGCAAGTTCAATCCAATTGAACAAAGTTCATTTCAACTCGAGCCGGGTCTGCATTTGGGTCGAAGCGAGCTTCAAACTCGATTTTTTTCAATTTATATGATTTGTGTTTAGTATATTCACAAAAAAATCACAGCTAACCTTACAAATAACACAAAGCTGTACAACTGCATTGCGGGCACGTAAGAAATAGAACATAGGTACGACACTTTTTGACATCTATTCTTGCTGCACCGTCAATTCAAATGGAAAACTTTATTGTGTTCAAACAGTCACCCATAAACTGATTTCCCAGGATGTTTGAGAAAACAAGACTCAAATAAAAAATATAAAGCCCAACTTTAATTTTTAAAAATTTATAATTTTATTAATAAATTCATAAATGTAAGCAAATGACTATTGAATAGTTTATTAAAAGTAACAAATGGAAGAATCATCACTCCTGGGGAGCTTCAGTTGTTGTACTTGAAGATGAAGTTGACTCTGTGGTTGAATCAGTAGTTGAATCTGTAGTTGAATCTTGAGATGAGTCTGTAGTTGAATCTGTACTTGAATCTTGAGATGAGTCTGGAGTTGAATCTTGAGGTGAATCTTGATTTGTTGAATCTAACGTGTCTTTAATTTTAGATATATGTGTAGAAGTAGTAGTCACACTTAAAAGTGCCAGGACAAGGAAGAAAAATAAAACTTTAAAATTCATGATGATATTGAGTTGGTTTAAACAAGACTGGATGATGAGCAGTCTGAAAAATTTGCTTTTATACCTGCAAATTCTGACAAAACAATTAATTTCCAGACGTACATATGTATGTTTAAACAAAGTTAATTATTTATGATTGTTTATTATATTTAAGAACATAAAGAAACATGTTTGTGTATCAAATAATATTTGAAAAACGTGTTTGTTTTTATTAAAAACAAATAAAACATAATATCTACGTAAGCAGAAATTCTTCAAAAATTTTATCTAAGACGAAAGATGATTTTAGCAAAGACAGTAGTAGATAAGTGAAAAGATGATACTTTACTTAATAATTTTTATCTTATACGCGCAATTATATCTCGTGCGTATAAGCTAAGAATGTCGTTGTTGACTGTGGAGTGGACTTATATAAAATATGTTTGCAAATACGTTTGAAAACAAATTTCGAAATCCAAAAACAAAAAATCACTGCTTCCATGTTTGCTGATATGCAGAGTCTCACAGAGGCAGCACATGAGGTACTTGCACAAGAGCTCAACCAACTGAAGCATAAAATTAAACAAACTTGAAAAGAAAATTGAGTCCTTCCAGAAACTGTCACTAAAATCACAAATAAAATTCTCGATAGTCAAAATAAAGGTTTTGAGGACGTTACTGCAACTGCATTGCGTCGTCTAAATAGCCTACATAGTCCAGTCATTTAAGCTTTTTGCTTCGGAAAAAATGGCAGAGAGCTGAATTTTGGTATATAGCCTCCTCATGGCATTCTAAGGAAACTGTATGTATACTGAAATATTAGTAATAATGATTTTTAAAGAGTAACTCCCGAACGGTAACTCTTATAGAAAAAATGTCAAAGACTAGGTTGTAGCCTAGAAAATTTCCTACAAAAAGGTTAAGGTTGAGGCAATTTTCTAAGAAATTGACTTAAAAGAGGAAAACAAATATTTAAAAGCAACGGTAGCACTTACAATGCCATGCTATATCTTTTTTCTAAGCCAAAAATTACTTCTTTTATTTCTATTTTAAATAAAATTGTTTGCGTGAACAATTATTTTCACACTCTAAATTTAGGAATAAGAACAAAAATAGAAAATATTAAAGTAGTTTGTTGTTCAAAATTTTAGGGAAGTTAGTATACTTTTTTTTCAAAATTCAATGGTTTTCTGTTTTTGATAATTATTAATAAGAGCATCGAATTTTTAAAACAAAAAAAACACTAAATTAACGTAAAAACAAATTTGAAATTTTCTTTAATATTTTTTCTTTAAAATTTTGAGTTTGAAAATTAATTTTTCAAAAATTGTTCACTCAAACAATTTTATTTAAAATAAAAATAAAAGATGAGATTTTTGGCTTTACAAAAAGATATAGCATGGCATTGTAAGTGTTACCGTTGTTTTTAAATATTTTTTTCCCGTTTTTAAGTCAATTTCTTAGAAATTTGCCCCTCCTGGCTAAACGAGGGGAATAAAACCTTCCTCCCATATGATTATTTTCTTTATCAACCACCCTACACGCTCTAGCTTTTTGTTGCATTCTAAACGAATCACCCTACATAAACGAAAAACCATGTTTCGTGACCTTCGACCCTCGTATATGATTAATGTAGTGGAGCCCGAATCGATGGGGAAATTTCCTAAAACCTTTAAATAAATCCCTGTATATATTTGTTTGAGCTGTTTTCTAATTTTCCTGGGGGATACCACGCAAGAAAAGCTCAAATGGTACTCAACCTCAAATGTGGTGTAAAAGAGTACATTTTATACAGAAACATAAAATCCGTAACTCTACCGATTGAATTATCTCGAAAACTGTTACTCTTATGAAATAAAGGTACTTAACATTTTTTTAGGAAATTTTTCTAAGCTACAACCTAGTCTTTGACATTTTTACTTGCGATTATAGGTACTATAAGGCAAGTTTTGGATTCGTGCAAACAAAAAATTTTTAGATAACAATCAAACATGATATTACGATGATAGAGAACACCAAAAAAGTGGGTGGCACAATTCTGTCTGTCTGTCTGTCTGTCTGTTCGTCTACAGCCTAAACGGCTCGATTGAATTTCTTCAAACTTGGTAAATATTGGCTTTTGGTGATTATGCCCACACGTTTTTTCATTTTTTTTTTAGAACCAAAAATAACGGTACCTGTCATACAATTTTTTTTTAACAATTTTACATAATAGTATTTTTCTCACAAACGGCTCGACAACTTTTCTTAAAAAAAAATTCAGTAAATTTATTTTAGTAAAGGCTTTCTTTGGGTGGAAAACCATTTAAAAAATGGTTATTAATGGTACCTCCCAAAGAACCATTTTTTTATTTTTGATTTTCTTCAAAACGGTACGACCGATTTCAATTATTTTTTTTATACAGAAGCATTCAAAGAATAGTTATAAATAAGTATACCAACATTTTTGAAAAAATATTTTTTGGATTTTTAAAAAATGTTTCAAAATTTTTTTTGGAAAATCAAATATTTCGAGAACGACATGATCGATTTTTTTGAAACTTGATATTTAAGACTTTTATAGTACTCTATAAAATATTTTTAGAAAAAAATTACATTTATGAAAAAATAACGGTACCTTCCATACAAAAGTTAAAAAACCGCAAAGGAAAATATTTTTTTGCTTAAAAACGGCTCCTACGATTTTGATTAACCTTTTCTCATATACTTAAATAAGTACGATCTACTACCAAAAATTATAAAATTTTACAACTTGCAACTATTAATAGTACCTGTCATAGAACGTATTTTTTTATTTTGAGTTTTCTCGTTATCGGCTGAACGGTTTTAGATGAATTTTCTTATATACAAATTTCAGATAAAATTAAATGATATTGCATACCAAAATTTTCAAAAAAAAAAGTTTTTGGATTTTTAAAAAAAGTTTCAAAGTTTTTTTTTTGAAAATTCGATATCTCAAAAACGGGTTGACAATTTTTTTTTCAAATTTTGTTTTTTATGCGCATACAAATATACTTAAGATTTGCATACCAAAATTTGTTCTTAAAAATGTTTTAAGGGTTTTATATAATAAAAAATTATTTTTTTAAGAAACCGCTCTAACGATTTTAAATTTTTTCCCATACAATCATATTAAATCAAGAATTTAGATGGCACTCCTTTTTTTCACGTCAAACCATCAAAAGAGTAGTTTTAACCAATTTAAATGTCGTATTTCATGCTTCTCTACATTTTTCTCTCATAATTTCCATGTTTTTATATACAATTTTCTTAAGCCCGCAGTGTCTTCAACATAAGAGCAAGTACGTGCGACCCAGTCGTGCATTTTATTTCTGTAAGTGTTACCGTTCGGGAGATATTTCCTAAAACCCGTTTGGGGGCCTATGAACCCCCGTAAAATCATTACCGGCACTCATATCGATGGGGACTTTTTACTGTTTTCTTAAAATGCCATGAGGACGCTATAAAGGAAAATAAGACTTTCAATAACACAACTTTCCAAAAATGTAAAAATCTAATTAAAAAATTTGTTCATGGATTTCGAAAAAACCATGGACCTTGCCATTTAAAAAAAACAATGACTTTTCTAAAAAGTCAATGAAATAAATTGTGACGTACGTTTTTGGAAAGGTCTATTCAAACCCTATCCAAACATGGAAGGCAAATTTTTTTTCATCCCCTGGTTAAAGAAATATTCGCATCCAAAGTGATTTAACTGATTTTCTGCCCCCAACTACAGGAAGGTTCTGGTGTCTGCTTCCAGAGCTTTCCGTAGGGGAAATTTCCCATGATTCCCCTTTCCAAAGCTTTTATTTGACAGCTGGTTTCCTACTATAATCCGGCAGATGGCGCTTCTTTCGTTTGAGAGTCGCTATAATTATAGTTAATAAGGGTATGTTTGCACTGTAACCGTAAGTTTTATTGTGTCCGTTTGTTTGCTTTTCGGATTCGCTATAGTTCAAATATGGAAAGTCATTACAATATTTTATGTGTAGCTCAAGTGGTAGAAGGTGCAGAAAAACGCTTAAGGCATCCGTTGGGCAAGATCATCTTTGATCGAATGCCCCACTTTTTACCAAAGGTTTTACTACAGGCATAGTCTTTGGAAGGTGATATTTCCTAAGCCAAGCTTCGTAGAAGACAAAAAAGAAAAAAACGTTGGTTAGAGGGTTTCAAGAGCTTTCCAAAACTAAAAACCAAAACCTTTTACCATATCTGGTTCTCGAAATATACGCTTCCAAAATGATATTTTATTATTTGCATTTTTTGCTTTATTTGCCTGAACACGCCTTTGGATAGATATATTTTCGCCACCAAGCCTTCCAAATTGTTTTGGTTTTCAATTTCAAAATTTTGTATTCAAAAGCTTTCCGTTCCTGAAAACCAGAAGCTTCTGCAACATCTAGTTCATTAGATATTAGCACTCAAAGTAATTTTAGTGAATTTCGACGCAATCCGTTATATGCGAATATCTAAGGAACAGAGCATTCATGCTGAATAGGAAATTAACACACCTTCCCAAAAATGTAAAAATCTCATCACAAACATTTTTCATGGATTTATAAAAAACCATGGACTAACCCCTTGCCATTTTTTAAAAAGAAAAATGACTTTTTCAAAAAAATCTACGAAATAAATCGTGACGTACGTTTTTTGAAAGATCTATTCAAAGCCTATCGAAACATCGAAGCCAAATTTTTTTTCATGGTCTGTTTGAGGAAATATTCGAATCCAAAGTGATTTAACTGATTTTCTGTCCCAACTACATACCTTAATGTCTTTGGATGCCGATATTTCCTAAGCCATGTATCGTAGAAAGCAAAGAATCAAATATCAAGAATTTTATCTGTGATTTCATTGACAGTTTCTCGAAGGACTCAAGTTTATTATTTTTCTGCTTGAGTTGGTTGAGCTATTGTGCTAGATTCTCATGTGCTGCCTCTGTGAGACTATCTGCATATCAGAAAGCACGGAACAAAGTCATTTTTTTCGAAGTTTGTTTTCTTATGTATTTGCAAACATATCTTATGTATGTAAGTCGCCAGTCAACAACAACATTCTTATCTTATATACGCACTTTTCTCTTATCTAAACTTAATTCTTTTCTTAAATCATCTTGCGTCTTAAATTAAATTTGTGAAGAATTTCTGCTGACGCAGATATTATGTTTTATGCTTTTATCATAAAAACGAACACGTTTTGCAAATATTATTTGGTACACAAACATGTTTACCTATGTTTTTAAATATAATAAAAAATCATAAAAATGTTTAAACATGCGTCTGGAAATTAATTGTTTTTGTCAGAATTTTCAGGTATAAAAGCAAATTTTTCAAACTGCTCATCATCCAGTCTTGCGTTAAACCAACTAAATATCATCATGAATTTTAAAGTATTCTTTTTCTTCCTTGTTCTGGCACTTTTTAGTGTGACTAGTACTTCTGC
This sequence comes from Dasysyrphus tricinctus, assembly GCA_963921185.1. Taxonomy (NCBI): domain Eukaryota; kingdom Metazoa; phylum Arthropoda; class Insecta; order Diptera; family Syrphidae; genus Dasysyrphus; species Dasysyrphus tricinctus. The sequence goes on along the minus strand of OY992531.1, from coordinate 207,137,029 downwards.
TTTTTTTTTTGGAAAAATTTCTGATTTTAAAGAAATGTTAAATCCAAATTCAAATCAAGATTCACCACAAGATTCACCACAAGATTCACCACAAGATTCACCACAAGATTCACCACAAGATTCACCTCAAGAATCATTTCAAGATTACTATCAAGATTCACCTCAAGATTCAACAACAGATTCAACAACAGATTCAACCACAGATTCAACTTCATCTTCAAGTACAACAACTGAAGCTTCCCAGCAGTGATGATTCTTATTTGTTACTTTTAATATATTAGTTAATAGTCATTGTTTACATTTATGAATTATTAAAAAAAATAATAATAAAATTTTTTAAAGAATACAAGTTGGGTTTTACATTTTTTTGAAGTCCTATTTTCTCAAACATCCTGGGAAATCAGTTTATTGGAGATAAAGCGGGCGCCTTTGTAGTCCTTTGAGCTGTTAAAAGTGTCGGGCGTTCTATTTGTTACGTACATATATCCGCAATGTAGTTGTACAACTTTAGATCTGATACCTCAGCTGTTATACATATCTTTTGTAAATATACAAAACACGAGTCATACTACATACTTATCCGGCTCATGATCCATGAAGGGTCTCTGTGTGAGGTATTGCGGTCTTCCATCGGTTGCGGTCCCTCGCACGCTCCCTCCAGTCGGCGAGACCAAGCGCTCTTGCGTCTATGAACGCCTGGTCCCTATAGCGGAGGTAAGGTCTTCCTGATCGCCTCGAACCTGGAGGCTGGGATTCGAAGATTCGCTGGAGCGTTGTTGTCCATTCGCTTGATGTGGCCGAGCCAATGTAGTCGACGTGTTTTTGCTCTTTGGACTACATCCACATCTTGGTACAGCTCGTACAATTCACGATTGAATCTTCTCCTCCAATCGCCCTCTTCGCATATAAAACCAAATATCCGCCGAAGAATTTTTCTCTGGAAAGTGCCCAGAAATAAACATTCCACGATAGACCAAGTGCATCGGATTACGGATGTTGTTGAAGAAAAACAAGTATTTTCGGCTATATTCTTAGATGTTGCTCAAGCCTTTGATAAGGTTTGGCACTTGCGACTTGAATACTTGAGTGCAAATAGGAACCTTCGCAAGCAGTACTATGAAATACTGAAATCTTACGTTACGAACCGACTCTTTAGAGTACGGTACGACTTAAATTACTCGGAACTAAAGAAAATTGAAGCCGGTGTACCACAAGGAAGTATCCTAGGGCCAACCATGTATCTGTTATATGTATATATTCCAGTGGATATCAACGCTATCATGGCCACCTTTGCTGATGATACTTCATTATTGGTGCCAGAAAATTCGTCACGAAGGCTACACATAAAATGCAAAATGCAGTTGATTAAAACATAAACGATGTTCCAATTTATATAAACAGTACAGCAGTACATTACTCCAATACCGCCAAATACCTTGGAACGACTTTGGATGCAAGGCTTAAATAGAAAGAGCACATCAAAAAGAAAAGAGAAGAACTAAAACTGAAGTACAGAAAAATGTACTGGTAACTAGGAAAGAACTCTGCCTTATCAATCCGGTACAAACTAATGCTATATAAGCAAGTACTGAAACCCATTTGGACATGTGGCATCCAACTATGGGGCTATACATCATCAACATCGTGTCCTGTAACCCCGTGGGGCATAGGGCGTCAAGACTTCTTCTATTTATTGACGATTCATTAATTATAATTGCGTTTTGATTGACGCTCATACAAGAAAGATGCCGCACCCCACCCCCAAGTCCGATGTGCGGTTTACTGCAACCAAAGCTGCAGAAAGATAAAAAGATTACCGCATGGGGACTCATTTCCATTTGCTGTCATAGTGCATGTATTTGCATATATCCTTCCACCATGGTGCTTTCCGAAATACGATTAAAAACATACATAAGCTCAGATTTGACAGGCACACCCACCTTTTGTATGGTGAAACACATAACTGCTCGAGGCCGCCCACTATGGGAAAACAGACGCCTTTTGCAGCCGCCCAATATGGGTTACAGACGCTACTTGCCGCTGCCGTTGGCCTTTAAAAAAAAAAGGCTCTTCCGCAACCAGACTATCATGCCGTTGACCGCCACCTGTAGTTCATCCGCCTTTAGGGGGCTTTTAATCATCCAGAGGACAAGTTTGTGGCCTGATCAGCAGTGCTGGCTTGTCTGCTTATCCCGGCATCCATTCGGTCCCCCTAAACGTTAGCGTTACCCGCTCTCTACCACTTGGAGGTTTGCATGGGGATTTATAGGGCTGTACAAAGAAAACAAATGCTGAACCCATCCAAAAATTTCCAAGCAAGATCCTTCGTGGAATAATAAATGCCCCTTGGTACTATATAAGAAATAGATGAGTGTCAAGTTTGCAAAGCAACTTTGACGAATCGAAAAATGGTTAGTTGGATAATTTGCTGTTAATTAGTCGTTAATTAGTTGTGACAATTTCGAATTTGTCGTTCAATATTTTCTATGTTTTTTTGGGTGCTTTCCTAACTTGATATCAAGTTAGCAAAGCACCCTGTCGAAAATCAGTAAAAACTTCTTATATCTGATGGTTTATGGCTAAAAATTTGCCATTAGGTAGTCGTTAATTAGTTGTGAAAAATTCAATTTTGTCGTGCGATGTTTTCTATGTTATTTTGGGTTACTTGTTAAGTATTAGAAATTTATTATTAACGGCACCTACCCATTTTTCAATCAGGGAAAATTGATTTGGTAACCTGACGCTCATAGAAAACAAATCACCCTAAATTACACAGAAAACATCGCATGACATAATTAAATTTTTCACAACTAATTAACGACTCATTATTGGCAAATTATCAAGGAATAACATTAAATTTTGAAAGTTTTTACCACTTTTCGAAAAAAACATAGAAAACATAGAACGAAAAATTCAAAATTTACAGGTTTACAAGGTTTTCGACACGACTAAGTTAGAGTTGATCTAAAGGTAATTTTTCGTGCTGAGCTCAAATCCGTTATCCGTTTTTCGCTATCTCTCTCTGGTTTTCGAGATATTACCGTTAGAAAGTGCAAATAAAACCTTTTTTCGCCATTTTTGGGGTTATGTAACTATGCGAATTGATTTTTAGTTTTTTAATTGTAGAGACTTCTGAAAGTACTAATCTTAATCTTAAAAATTCAGCTTTAATCGTCCCAATATCTTTTTTACTTTTTTACTTTAGGAAGAATAGAAAAAGGTTTTTGGGATGATGGTATGTTAAGTGACTAACGTTGGTCTCTTGTACGTGAAACGGACCAAAATTTATATAAGCCGTGCAGTCCCATTACACTTTTTTTTTATTTGTAAGAGTTATTTCAAATAAAAAAAAATTATCAAAAACGAGTGATTTTTTAATTTATTTCCAAAAGTTGGGCTGATAGCTAAAAATGGATTTCAGATTTGAAATCTACACCAGAAACTCCTTTTAAAACATATTTTATCTGCTCCTGTTGAAAACGACGTAAGTTTTTAAAATTATATGTAGTCAGATGAGGACTAATAACTAATTCAATATATATCTCAAAAAGTAAAAGAGATATTGGAGTGATTAAAGCTGAATTTTGAAGATTAAGATTAGTACAATCAGAAATCTGTACAATTAAAAAAATAAACCAGAGCTGATAGCTTTTTTTTTTTTTTTTTTTTTTTTTTCTAATTGTACAGATTTCTGATTGTACTAATCAGAAAAAAAAAATAAACCAGAGCTGATAGCAAGAACTACAGAGGCATATCCCTGCTTAATGTTGCCTACAAGATCCTATCCAACGTACTATGTGAGCGTCTAAAACCTTTCTGCAACACTATGATCGGCACGTACCTGTGTGGCTTCAGGCCAGGCAGATCAACGATAGACCAAATCTTCACATTGAGGCAAATCCTGGAAAAGACCAACGAATTTCAAGTCGAGACCCACCACCTATTCATCGACTTTAAAGCCGCATATGATAGCATAAGTCGCCAAGAGCTTCTATTGGCGATGTCGGAACTCGGGATCCCGAAAAAAACTGATCCAGCTATGCTGCATGACGTTACAAAATACGCGGTGCAACGTGCAAATGGGTAACAGCTCATCCGAGTTATTCCAGACGTGTACAGGGTTCAGACAAGGAGATGCGCTATCATGTGATTTCTTCAACTTAGTCCTGGAGCAGATAGTGCGCAAGAGTAGTGTTAACATGGAAGGCACTATATTCAACAGGTCTTCTCAACTGCTTGGCTATGCGGACGACATCGACATCATCGGCCGCTCCAAGAGAGCTGTACTTGAAGCATTCACAGCTATTGATGAACAGGCGAAACGCGTTGGTCTTGAAGTGAATGAGGACAAAACAAAGTATATGCTATCAACAAACAAAGCCTCATCTGTCCATTGCCTAGGACAAAACGTCACTGTTGGTAGCAGTAATTTCGAGGTAGTCAAGGAGTTCACCTACCTCGGAACAAACATCAATTCCACGAACGACACCTTGGTGGAAATCCGACGAAGAATTACCCTAGCGAACCGCTGCTACTTCGGTTTGGCCAAACAAATGGGTTCAAAACTCCTTTCTCGAAAGACAAAGTACACGCTATACAAAACGATAATTTTACCAGTTCTACTCTACGGCGCCGAGTGCTGGACGATAAGTAAAAAAGGGGAATTGATACTGGGCACTTTCGAGAGAAAAATTCTTCGGCGGATATTTGGTCCTATATGCGAAGAGGGCGATTGGAGGAGAAGATTCAATCGTGAACTGTACGAGCTGTACGAAGATGTGGATGTAGTCCAAAGAGCCAAAACACGTCGACTACACTGGCTCGGCCACATCGAGCGAATGGACAACAACGCTCCAGCCAAGAAAATCTTCGATTCCCAGCCCCCAGGTTCGAGACGACCAGGAAGACCGAACCTCCGCTATAGGGACCAGGCGGTCACAGACGCAAGAGCGCTTGGTCTCGACGACTGGAGGGAGCGTGCGAGGGACCGCAACCGATGGAAGACCGCAATATCTCAGGCAGAGACCCTTCATGGATCGGGAGCCGGATAAGTAAGTAAGTAAGAGCTGATAGCGAAAAACGGATAACGGATTTGATTTCATCGTACAAAATTACCCTTAGAACAACTCTTACTTTCACGTGTCGAAAAGTTAACCGATATTTGTAAACCTGTGATAATTAACGGCTAGTTACTGGTAAATTATTAAGCCATAAACCATCCGGTATACCAGTTTTTACCCCATTTTCAGGTAGTCCTTTGCCAACTTGATGTCAAGCTACGAAAGAACCCAAAAAAACATAGAAAACATTGCACGACAAACTCAAAATTGTCACAACTAATTGAAGACTAATTATTGGCAAACTATTAAGCCATAAACAGTTAGGTATTAGCAGTTTAAATCCCTTTTTTAGGTGGCGCTTTGCTAACTTGATATGAAGCTAGCGAAGAATTAAAAAAAAACATAGAAAACATTGCACGATTGAATTCAATTTTTCACAACTAATTAATAACTAACTACCGGCAAATTATTAAGCCATAAAACATTAAGTATAAAAAGCTTTCACGCTTTTCGAATAGTGTCAAGTTAGCAAAGCACCCAAAAAAACATAGAAAACATTGAATGACAAATTCGAAATTGTCACAACTAATTATCGACTAATTAACGGCAAATCATCCAACTAACCATTTTTCGATTCGTCAAAGTTGCTTTGCTAACTTGACACTCATAAGAAATAGCGATCTACCTAAATCATGATCTTCAAATTGAAATGCTTACAGAAGTGGTTAAAAAAAACATGCTCTATCGCACAATCAGCGACTGCAAAGTCATACCAACTCTGAAATGGAGACCGTCTTAAATGTACGAGACACTATTCGGAGATTAAGAAGAACCAAGCCTCATGAGCTGATGGTCTAAAATCTTTGGGAAAGTGTTCATAACTTTAAACTTCCCCCAATGTGATTTATAAATTAAGAAAGAAAAGTAATTCGCCGATCTTTCATGGATTAGTGCGATAAGAGTCCCACACTACTCGGTACGATTCTTACCGCGTGTCTTGAAGATTTCCATCGGATAAACAAAAAAAATGATGCCAAATTAAGCAAAATTTAAAAGCCACACAAAACCGTTTGTGTGTTTTGAAAGCACCGAAAAAGTAATAAAAAAGAATTGAAATTCGGGATTCAATCCCGAATATATTCGGGATTTTTTGTCATTCAGTTTTTTTTTCATTCGGGAATTTTAGCTTTCGGGATCTTGTCCATTTGGGATTTTGGCATTCGGGATTTTGCACACTTCCCACTTTCCGTGGCTATAGATTAGGTTGTTGCTTGTTGGTTTTCTTTTAGTGATGATGTGACGGCAATGCAGTAACGTCCCCAAAGTCGATATTTTGATGATAAAGAATTTAATTTGTAATTTCAGTGACAGTTTCCCAAAGGACTCAATTTGCTTTTTAAGTTTATTTTTTTTTCTTCTTCAATTGGTTGAACTCTTGTGCAAGTATCTCACACACTGTCTCTGCGCGAGACTCTGCATATCAGCAAACTCAGAAGCAAAGGCTTTTGTGGTTGGTAGATTTTGAAGTTTGCTTTCTAATATATTTGCAAACATATCTTATGATAGTCCCAATCAACAACAACAACATTCTTATCTTATACGCACTAGCTTATAGCGTGTATAAGATAACAATCATATTAAGTAGTAAATCAGGTATCATTTTTTCGCTTATTTAAATATTATACTCTATTTGCTTAGATCATCTAACGTCTTAAATAAAATTTATGGAGAATTTCTCTTGACGTAGATATTATGTTTATTTGTTTTATCATAAAAACAAATAGGTACGTCTTGCAAATATTATTTGAAACAAAATATATGTAAATATAATTAACAATAATAAATAATAACCTATGTTTACATATGCGTCTGGAATTTTATTGTTTTTGTGAGACCTTGAAGGTATAAAAGCAATTTTTTCAGATGGCTCATCATCCAGTCTTGTTAAAACCAACTCAATATCACCATGAATTTTAAAGTTTTATTTTTCTTCCTTGTTTTGGCACTTTTAAGTGTGACTACTACCCATGCAAGAAGACATCATAGAATTGGAACAACTTCAACTTCAACTGCATCAACTCCAAGTTCAACTGAAACTTCAACTTTAGCTTCAGATTCAACTTCAACTTTAGCTTCAGACTCAACTTCAACTTTAGCTTCTGAATCAACTACAACTTCAACTTCAGCTCCTGATTCAACTCCAACTTCATCTTCAACAACAACTGAAGCTTCCTCGTAGTTATGATACTTTTGTTTGTTACTTTTAATACATAATATAGTAACATAGTAGTCATTTGCCTACATTTATGAATTATTTAAACAATAAAAATTTATACACCTAAATTGTGAAGATACAAGTTGAGTTTTAATGTTTTTTTCGATTTATTTTCAAAGTCTTATTTACTCAATTCTCACATGGGAAATCCAGTTTATTGCAGGTGCATTTTTGTAGTATTAATCGTAGAAATGATGAGTGTCAAGTTACCAAAGCAACCTTGACGAATCAAAAAATGAGCTCGTGGATAAATTGCCGTTAATTGGTCGTTAATTAGTTGTGATAATTTTGAATTTGTCGTTCAATGTTTTCTATGATTTTTTGGGTTCTTTGGTAGCTTACCATTAAGTTGGCAAAGTACTACCTGAAAATGGGGTAAAAACTGTTTATACCGGATGGTTTATGGCTAAATAATTTACCATTAACTAGCCGTTAATTATTTGTGATAATTTTGAATTGGCCATTCTGTTTTTTTTTTTTAATTTGTAAAAACTTCCAAAACTTAATGTAATATTCTTTTATATTTTGCCATTTATTATTCGTTAATTAGTTGTGAAAAATTAAGTTTTGTCATGCGATGTTTTCTATGTAATTTAGGGTTATTTGTTTTCTATGAGCGTGAAGTTACCAAATCAGTTTTCACTAATCAAAAAATGGGTAGGTGGATGATTTGCCATTAATAATTATTTTCCGTTAATGCTAATATTAAACAAATAACCCTTAATTACATAGAAAACCACGCATGACAAATTTAAATCGTTGTAAATGCAAATAAATGCCGAAGCAGATGTTCAACAGAAGGCTGAATTGCGAAGCGAATATCACATTGCACATAACATTGTCTGAGACGTGACAAGAGGGTGAGGTTAGATGGACTCGCAGATAACGTGCAAAACGTTTAAAGAAGAGGAGATATCCGGGAATCGTACCAAATATCCAAAGATGTTATTGGGAAAAGAAGCAACACCAATCATCCTGTAATCGATGTGGTTGGCACACTTTTGTTATCAATTGAGGATCGCCTACGCAGATGGAAGGACCATTTTTGTGCCCTGCTAAATGAGGATTCCGTTGAGCAGAGTGCGGAAGTGCCCACCTAAACGAGGATGAGAGCCTATAGGAGATGCCCATGTCCTAAAGGGTCCCTCTGTCTCAGATATTCAAACATCAATAAATCTCCTCAAAAACAACAAGACAGCTGGACTCGACGGAATACCAGCTGAATTCCTGAAGCCGATCCCGTAACAGCGGCTAGTATTCTACATCCATTGATACAAATCATTTGGGAAAATGAAAGCTATCCCAAGGACTGGAAGGATGGTGTGATTGTTAAGCTGCCAAAGAAAGGTGACCTTAAGAATTGCAACAATTTGCGTGGTATCACCATTTTGTCCATTTTCCAAAAATTTATGGCAACCATCAATCTCAAGCGGATAAAGGATAGAATTGAGTCTACACTCAAGAAGCATCAAGAAGACTTCCGCAGTGGTCGATCGTGGGTCGACCATCACAACACCCTGCGTATTGTCCTTAAACAGTCGATGGAATTTCAATCACCGCTTTACCTCATGTTAGCGGATTTTGAAAAGGCCTTTGATCGAGTTAACCGAGAATGTATGTATTGTATATGGAGATCGTTGCTTGGTAGAGGAATTCCCCCAGAAATTGTTGCCATTTTAAGGGAGTCCTACAACAGCGCACAACGGGCAGCTATCCAACTCCTTTGTAGTGTAACAGGGTGTGAGAAAAGGGGATGTTCTATCGTCAATTCTCTTCCTGCTGGCAATGGTCGAGAGACGTATTGACGGCCAGTATTGCTACAGCTGAGCAACGGGACTCAGTCATTTAGATTATGCCGTTGAACGGGATGTGCCGAACACTGCAAGTGAGGGGAGAGTCGAGTGGTCTGAGAATAAACAGCAAAAAGACAAAAATAATGCTCATAGGCCGCTCCACACAGCAGCGTATTATTCCACAGGAGACGCCATTGAAACGTTTTATCTGAGGTACTGCCTCTTGCGAGGAACTGACAAATCCTCCCAGAGTATACTTAACATGAAAAAGTGCTTCTCATCTAGCCGGTCGGACTCGGTAAAAAACCGTAGGTCATCTCCATTCCTGCCAACAACACGCACATAGGAATGGTTAAGAGTTATGAGTCACTAGGCCCTGGTTCTCCACGAGCTGTTGCGCTGTTGATTTTAACAGTAGGCACAGGAATTGGGGTTGTCTAAGAACACCTGGGGAAATATATTGGTTTTTTTAAACATGAGACATCCGTTTGATATTTTATACCCCCCTACCCAACTTATTACCCTTCAAACAATCGATTGAATACCTCAACCTTGGACCTGTTCCTTACTAATTTGCCATCAGGAATTAGTAAGTCAGCCCATGGTTAGGTTATTAAAGAACTAAGTTCTGATCATCTCATCAACAAGAAGGATGAGAACAAGAGATCAGTTCTTGCTATCAGAAGTTAAAATTCTTAATGCAATGATAAAGGATTCAATCAGTATTTATAGAAATAACTAATGGAACCATAAATTACAAAGCTTAAAAAATTCAAGTTAACCATTTTGGAATATTGTCGAAGTTATCAAAAAAAGTAAAATACATATTGCAGCTTTAAAAACAGGCAATACGCTTATGCTCTCAAACTCAGAGGAAGCAAACGCCTTAGCTGAGAATTTGTATGCCAATCCTTCTGTTGCTAACTATTCTAATGTACCTAAACTTAATTGAAACTACTGTCAATAGATCAGTTGATATAAAAGATACAAATTTAATTGAAGTGGACAAAAGTTTTGTTACTTTAAAAGATATAGGTACAAAGTATTTTATCCACCTTGAAAACAAGAAAAGCTGTTGTTAACATTAAAAATATATATTTAAAAAATCTTACAAGGTGTTGTATGAAATTTTTAAAACTGCTATTTAACTGTTGTCATAAAATTGGATACTTTCCAAGGGAATGGAAGACAACAAAAAGTAATATCCGTCTTGAAACCAGGTAAAAGTGCTTGTGAACCTTCCAACTACAGGCCAATTAGTCTTCTTAGTTCTCTAAGCAAATGCTTCGAAAAAATTATTAAAACTAAATTTGTAGTTCACATAAGTCAAAATAGCCTACTGCCTCCAGAACAAATTGGGCTTAGAGCTTATCATAGCACTGTGCATCAAGTACACAGAATTTCAAGAGAGGTGAAAAATAATTGTAGGCTGGGAAAAAACACTGGAATGGTATTATTTGATATCGAAAAGGCGTTTGATACTGTCTGGCATAAGGGCCTTCGATACAAACTTGTAACTTTAAATCTTCCATTGTACCTGATAAAAATTATAAAGTCATTTCTTTCCTCAATACGATTCAAAGTATTTGTTAATAATTGTTTGTCTGAAATGTTTAACATTGAAGCAGGTGTACCTTGAGGTTCGGTTTTTGGTTCAATCTTATATATATAATTTACATCAGACTTCCCAAGTTTAAGGTATTGTGAAAAGGGTATTTTTGCAGATGATACCTGCATTTATACATCAAATTCAGTTGGTTTCGTAATAGAAACCAATTTTCAATTGGATTTAAATAAAATATAAATTTACTTCAATTATTGGAAAATCAAATTGAATGCTTCTAAAACGCAGACTGTGTTTTTCACACGTAAAAGGAAAGCTTGCCTCTTTCCAAGCAATTGCCAAACAAATTGGTGGTGCTAGGGTGAATTGGGGTACTAGTGCTAAATATGTTGGTGTACATCTTGGTGCAAAACTCACATTTGGATAACACTTCGACATAGAATACAGAAAGTGAATGTCACAATAAGGATTCTGTATCCACGGTCCAAGCTTGATTTTCAAATCAATATTTCAAGCTATTATGTCCATTTGCAAAAACCCATTTAAGAAGGCTTCAAATATAAGTCAAAATAAAACTTTAAAAATTATATAAAGATTACCGACGCATTTTTATACTGAAGAACTGCATACCTTGGCAAATATTGAAAATGTACGATCTAGAATCCTTAAGTTAAATTAAAAATACAAATACTCCTGTGAATCATCAGACAATATGCTAATTTCTAGTTTGGTTTCCCTCCCCGAAGGGTTACAAGGCTCCCGTTTCCTTACTCTGTTTCCTCTTCTCCCCTTTCTATCACTTTATCTTTTCTCACTGCCTCTAGTTCCTTTATCCTGGTGTTTGCCATTCTACCCCTTGCGTCAACTTTCGTCTCTCCTCCCATCCCCATACCTAGGCCCCGTATCCCATCACTGTCCACAACAGAATTTCGAAAAGCCACATCTTCCTCTCGCACTCTGTTCCGCTTTGTGCGAGGACGTCTCGACCATAGAGGAGTCGCCTATTCACAGTTCTTCGGCCGACACGTGGTAGATAAGCGGAACCGCCATTCTATCTTGTATCAACCCTCGTTTTTCTAGATGGAGAAATGCATCGGCTTGGAAGAAATCGCTTAGACGCACACTCTCGTAGTATTCGTTGTTGGGGTAGTAAGCCCCAAAAATAGGGCTGATGTTCGAGGACATTGCTCTTGCAATGTGTACCCGAATCAGCTTTAACGAAAAATTATCTATTCTGCTTATATAGGTACCTTTGTATAAAACCAGGGGTTGGAATTATATCGTGTATACCCCGACTCGTGTGATCTGTGTAATCCAAGGCAGTGTCTAAGACACTTCCTCTCAAACACTCTTATCGTTTCCATTTGAGATGGGGCAACGTTGAACCAAACCAGGCATCGATAGGCAATCATCGGCCTGATGGGGGTAGGTAGCAAATCCCCTTCACCCTGCTGTCAAGCCAGTTTCGTTAGGGCAAAAGCTCCCCTAGCCCTGGTCAGAGCAGCATTTATAGATATGTCTGTCGAAATTCAAATACTGATCCATCCAGATGTCAAGTTACTTGACCGCTCCTACTGAAGACCATTTTTTATATTTAAGGTTTTTGCAGAATCAAATCGCCATTCTTGAGATCAAATTTTCTACCAATGTCAAGTACGTTGAGCTTTAGATAATGACCCTCTAACCCATACGGTGTCGAAGGCTTTCTCCAAATCAACCCGTATACTGCTATTAAGATTGTTCCATTGGACATCAGAAACGAGGTTAAACGTGGCATGAATGGTGTCATGTCCCATTGTCCTCTGCCCGCTTAGGCAGAGCTCTATTGATAACTTTTTCAAATACCTTTCTGATACTCGGAAGTAGACTTATCGACCGGAGATTCGACGGATTGGAGTAGCCATTTCTCGGGAGAAGATGCACCACAGCTGTCTTCCACCGCCCTGGATAATATGCATTATTCAGTGTGGTAAAAATTTCTGCTGCTTCTTGCGGTGCATTAATGTTCAAGTAAAATATTGGATATGTCATCGACACCTGCTGAATTCTTCGCAGATGAGCTGGAGCTCCCCCTTCGTAATTTACAGGCAACTGGGCCCATTTCGCTTTCGGCGAAGTCTAAAGCTAGGTAAACATTGGTTCCAATTGAAAATTCATTTAATCAGAAAACAAAATACACATTTTATTAAACTATCGATCACAAAAATATTGCAATTATCACAATGATCAAATTCTAGGAGTTAGGTTACAAATAGTGAAATCATAACATACGAATTGTGAATTGAAGGCACTCAAAGTATTCCATGTATTGGAATCAGGATAATACTCAAAAGCAGTACAAGAACTGCAGACTATAATTTTATTTTCAAAAACTGTGGATTTTGAAACTGATATAAGACTTGGCATTGATGCTACTCTACACCAGGAATCATTGGATAAATTGTAGCATTTAACAGTGCTGACCCATTCATCTGTGAGCTCATTAAAGCCCCCACTAATATATAAACACCCTTCAAATGCAGCTAAACTATAAGAACGTACTGGTTGTCTTTCAATTGTCTTCAAAGTCCATTTATTTGAAGAGACGTTATAATATTGCAAGCGGCTGTTTCCGAAATCAAGAAGGTATAACATCTCATTGTGGGTAGCTATTTTGACCTTAAAACATAGTTGAGCCAAGGGTTCTAAATAATTCCATTGGCGGGTGGAAAAATTATATATCTCCATGGAAATAGGACCTTCATCAATTTCAAGACCAAGAACACATAAACTTCCTCTTAAATCTACCATTTGGTTGATACATCGCTTCTTTTTCATTAAAGGAAGATCAATCCACTCAGAAGTGTGCAGGTCTAAGCAATCTACCCTGTCTGAATATAAACTCCCATCTATTACTCCAGCTACAATCAATTTGCCATCAATCATAACTACTGTATAAGATAGTCTTCTGGTCGGAAGATGTAATTCAAGTTCGCTGGACCATAAATTTTCTTTGGGGTTAAAAGTTTCCATAATAAGTTCTCCACCAACAGAGACGCGTATCATTGCAAGCTTGTTCTTATTCTCTGTGTTCTTTCTCAGCTTAAAAGTATGCTGTTGAAGCCAACTGCAAATCAATTCGTAGCTTTCCATAGTTCTACATACAGACTTTCTGTTTTCAACGATGAATTTAGGCGTAAGAGACTGAAAACGAATCCTTGACAGCAGCTGAAGAACTAGATGTTTACGATTTGATTCGTCAAAATTTAACCACGCCACCATGGCCAAAAAGACATCTTCCTCGAAGTCTCCATGATTGTTGTTGAAAAGTAAATCCTTCAATTCATTTTCACTCAGAGTCAGAAACTCTTTCTCCTTCGATATTTCCTTGATGTGACTGAAGATACATTTTTGGGCCTTTGTCTTCAGATTGGTTAAGCTAAGTTCATAACCCAATCGAAACCATCTCAAAGAGCTGCTGGAATCGATGTTTTGCTCAATAAACTTACAGCAACCATCGAGTAGAGATTTAATTTTTAAAAACGATGCAGATCGTAGAATTTCCTCAACCGTTTCGACACTCAATTCGATCAATCCCGAATACATAAAATCGATTATAAGTTTCAATGTTGAGGCTTCGATTTCCTTAAGCTCCACCATATTCCCCTTCAAAGCTGTTTGATCTCCATGGAATATTTCCAAGAAGTACTCACTCAATCCAGAGAGGACAACTCTATGAGCTTTGATAGTGACAAAATTGCTTCCAGCTATCAGGACAGTGTCAAAGAATTCATTTTGTGCGGATACAATCGCAGCCTGATGTTGATCGCATTTGAAGATGAACGTTTTTGAAGATGGATTTTTTGTTGCCATTTTAGATCCTGCAAATGAAAGAAAATTAAAATTTGTTAGTCAAGTTTTGAACTTAGTTTTGTGCTGGTTTCTAAAAGGAAAAATTGATTTTTTTAAAGCTTCTTCTAAAATAACGGAAGGAACTTGAAACTTAAATTTTTTGCAAATTCAACATTTCAAAAATTCCTGCAAAAGTATGGATTAGCAATTGGAACGGAGACAAGCGTGCCGAGCAAATGGCACACATAACGGAAAACGTAGGTTTATATTGATTCATGGGCATTCCAGTGACGGCATGAGAGCAAGTTGGAGTGTGAAGAAGGTGGCTATGTTTAAAATGGCCTTATTTAATTTTTTTGATACAGTGTTTATTTTCACATGAGAAACACTGTTTGTTTAAGGGTAAAAAGTACACAGAATTTTTCCAAGTTGTTGGCGAATACTTTATGAGATAATTTTTTGGACATATCCTAAGAAATCAATTATATAAAAGAAGAGGTGTATTTCCACCTCCTTTTATAAGGGGGGGACAAATTCCCAAAACATTGAATTAAAGTAGAAAAATAGCTATTAAGAAACAATTGAAATACTGACAATATCGTGCTATACCTTTTTTTAAAGCTTTAAAACAGGTTCTTTTATTATGTAGCCAAATAAGGTAGACAATTTTTGAAAAACTCGTTTGGAAACTCAAAATTAAAAAAAATTGAAATTTTTTGTAAATTGATTTTTCATTTTTTATTTTTCATTATAAAGAAGTATATTGTCCTTTATTATTTAATTTTGTTACTAGCCTTAAGTCGAATGCTGAAACCAGACGGTTGTAGGACTTTTAGTTTTTGAGAAAATTGAAAATTAAGAAAACTATATTTTTTTATCATTTTTGTTGGGTAATTCTTGCTAAGTGCTTCCGACGAAAGCTTGAATAACATATTTTTGTAGCAAGTTAAGCTTACTTTTATTTTTCATAAAATAATTGTTTCTTTCAGCTTCTGAATATATTATTTTTCCAACAAAAATGATTAAAATAAAAGTAGTTTTCATAATTTTCAATTTTCTCAAAAACTAAAAATCCTACAACCGTCTGGTTTTCAGGGGAGCGTATCGGAATCCCGCTTTTTAAAATCCCGAAAAAAAGTTTTAAAATCCCGTCTACTAAAATAGTGTTTTTCAAAATCCTGTCTCCCAAAATACCGTTTATTCAATATCCCGATCTATTATAATCCCGCTTTTTAAAATCCCGTTTTTTCCCGATAAACCCGTTTTTTCGAACTTATAGTTAAACCTTAATGATTTAATCTTGGTTATTTTTTTCATTTTATATTAGTTTTAAATGTTTAGTACCTAGCAAAACCAAAGAATAATTCGACTTAAAGACTAAGAGCCGTTTACTGCAACGAAATTTTTATATTTATGTTCAATTTAAACTCTTATGTTTAAGTCTTTCCTCATCGTAAGCTGTAAAGCTCTTACGTTGAATTTAAAATTTCAAGTTTTTTTCAGCAAAGGGGCCTTGACAATTTGAGAGTTTTTTTTTATTTTGGCTGTAGGCACTGTAAATATATCTGTACCTTGGTTCTAAAAGGGGCAGTGTCCATTTTGTACAATATTGACTTAAGTTCATTATTAGACTCAGTGGTCAGTGGAAGATTAATAATGGAATAATGGCACATGTGCTTCAATTGTTTCTTAACAAGATACTGATGGTTAAGGTAAGCTTAATTGTCAAAAATAATATTCGTTTTAGAAATTAAAAAGCAAAATTTTCGATTTCCCAAAATTTATCAAATTGGACATTGGTCCCTTTAAAACCAAGGTACAGATATATAAATTAAGCTCTAACACACAGTAACGGTTTAAAGTTTCCCCGCTATCAACTACTTGCTAAGTATTGGTTATCGATACGCTAAAACATAATATGAAATGCGTTGCACTACAAAACTTCTACATTTATTTCACGAATTTCTTTAGTTTCTTATCATCCCGCTTTTGCAATCAATCATTCCGCTTTTGCAATCAAAACTAGTTGTTTTATTTTAAAAAATCGTGCGATTTTTTAAAAAAAAAAACAACTAGTTTTTATTGAAAAAGCGGAATAATAAGAAACGGGATTATAAAAAACAGGATTTTACGAATCGAGATTATAAAGCGGGATTATAAAAAAGCGGGATTATAAAAAACGTGATTATAAAAAGCGGGATTAAAAAAAACAGGATTTTAAAAAACAGGATAAGCGGGATATCGTATCCAACCCCTCTTTAATAACATACTTATGGCCAATTACCTAAGGAAATACTAAAAATTCCTTTTATCTCAACACCTTCTAAATTTTATCAGACATTTAAAATCAGTTTCACCAAGGTAGAAAAAGGATATTTTAGGGATATTTTAATTTGACTGAGTTTGCTCACATTCCTGGATTAAAAGAAAGAGGTTGTTTCCCTAGCTGTGTTCACTTGGCCCGCAAAAGTAAAAATAGTGGGCCAAAAGAACGCTGCGCCTCAAAAATCGATTTTTTTCAAATTTGATTAATGTTTTCGATAGGTAATTTTTTGAACATCAATGACCACCCCTTAACTTTTTTTGACCACCCTTAGAAATATTTTTTTTTTTTGATTTTTGAATTTTTTTTTCGATTTTTTTTTCTGTATATTCCCTTTTCATTTTTTGAAATTTTCGAATTATGAAAGATGACCATTTAAATGATCATCTCTTACGAAACAAAAAAAAATTGGAGACTTTTGCGGGCCAAGTGAACACAGCTTGTTTCCCTCGCACTCGCTAAGTCTATGAGAAAAAGTGAAAAAGCATTATGGATGAGGGACAATTATTCTGACAGCAAAATATCAGCTGTTGTTGACTGGAATGGCTTAACAAAAAAATACTTTTAAAATTTAATGAGACAAAAACGAGCTTTTAGTTTACAAGGACTTTTAAAATCTTCTTAAATATACAAGCATTTGGTGAAACAAAAAAAAAATATTTAAAGGTTAAGCCTAGTACGCAGATCGAGACAAATTTATCCCCCATATAAAATTTTTCCCAGGACAAATTTTATTTCGGATTTTTTTCCAAGCGGTACGCAGCTCCAACGCAAAATTTGACAGTTGTAACCGCTGTACGTGAAAAGGTAAAAGAAAGTCTCCACTTAATTTTGCGCGGAAATAGAATGCTCGAAGCATTATTTTTCCGGACAAATTGTGACGTTTTATATATATTTCGCTTTTTATAAATTAAAATCATCTCCCTGTTTCATTCTTTCCATTATTAAGACGTTGTGAGGACGCACGACGAAAATAAAATATAAAATGCGTACAGAAAATTATGACGGAATCAGAATAGAATAAATAGAACAGCTGTTTTTAATCAGTCAGTGGCGTAGCCAATGGGAAAGGGTACAAAAGGGCCACATTCAGATACGGAAAATATTTGTTTCAATAAAAAATTAAATTGATTCCCAAACCGAGTTAAATCGAGATGGTTGGAATCAGCAATCAGAGTTGGCAAATTTAATTGGATTTTGGGAGAAGTAATAAAATTGTGAACATTTATGATTTTGGTAGGGTTTTTTTAAGCCATCGACAGCACATCCATCCCTCAATGGAATTTCACAGTTGATGGCTTGAAAGATGAAGAATAAACTATATTTTGAATGAAAAAATAATTTTATCCAAATGCCAAACAAGTGCCCTAAATCACTTTTTCCCGGAGAAGTAAAAAACCTTAAAAAATTTCGGAACTTTTAGTGGTTTTTTAATCCATTTACATCGCAGCGATCTTCAATATAATTTGACAGTTGATGGCTTGACAGACAAACTATATTTTGACGGAAAAAGTGTATTTTGATACAAATGTTACCAAATTGCCCAAGAATCGCCTTTTTCCAGAGAAGTAAAAAAAAACTGAAAATTTCAGACCTTTTAAAGGTATTTTCATCCTTCCACATTATATTGTTCCCCATCAAGCGCCTGCAATCAATTTTTCTTGCTTTGCAAATGCTTTGAAGGAATCTGATTTCTGGTAAAAGTTTCAAATTTATGTCAAATGAAGGATATTTTATAATGATTTTATTTCTAACTACGCTACTGTTCTCATTTGACTTTCGTTTGGTGTAGAGAACCTTCAGAATTTGTCTCGACAAAAAAAATGTAGAGATAAAATTTGTCTTTGCTCGATCTGTGTACTACTCTTTAAAAGCTATTTAAATAATTAAAAGCCTTTCGTGAAATCGGCCATTAATCACAAATTTAAAATATATGAAAACTTGTTCTTAAATTAAACTCCATCACTCTTATTTATAAGGACAGAGTAAAGTTACTCCGACTTAACAACGCCTCTGGCTCTGAAAAGTTTTGTATTAAAAAAATACACGAGGAATAGTGTCGGAGTAAGCTAAAACTGGTTCATAGGAGGTGCAAAGCAAAGCCATTTTAGTATCTCAATGTCATTTTGACATGAGTTGTGATCGTATGAAATTCACCATGTTTTTTACTACCTTTTTGTTACTTAGATCGTTTTGTTTATTTTACTCATCCATTTATTAATTCTTTTACCAAAACTCCACCAAGAATAATTAATTTAAATGTGTAGTTGTGGAAATCAGCCGGGGACTTGTTTACGTTTTAAATTTTTTTGGACATAAAGAGGGCGTAGATAAAATATGAATGATATGATTATATTGTTGCACCAGGGAACGCATCCCATTCTTTGTCAATTATGATAATGACAATTCTGCTGTCAAGTATCGTAGAATAAAACCTAAGTGAATACAAATAAAATGCACGACTGGATCGCACGTACTTGCTCTTATGTTCAAATTGTGTGGAACTTAAGAACTTTAAAAAAATATTAAAGTAATTATAGAAAAAATAAAAAAAAGCATTTAAATCGTTCTTTAAATTGTATAAACGGCCTGATAAATAACGTAGAGCTCAAAAAAGTATGCCATTTGATTACTTGAAAAAATATGAATATAAGCAAAAAGAAAATTTAAAATCGTTGGAGCTGTTTTCTTAAAAATTAATTTCTTATATTTTTTTTACACTATCAGATCTTTGTCGAAGAGAGCTTAGTACAAGCGACATCTTGCGACCAAAGAATTGCCAAACACAAATTAAGTGCTTATCAGGCTCATCACTTAGTGAAGTGTTAGTAGTTAGTAAACAACAAACTACTTAAAACATACAATTTACAAAATAAAAATTAAAAACAATAATATACAAAATAGCAAATAAAATGACATTGAAAAAATTAACAATTACAAACATTTAAGAGCGTGGTACACTGGTCTTCAATGAAGCTTTGAGTCTATTCTTACTTATATTAAAATCAAAAAAAATAGAGTTCAAATTCAGAATGTTGCACATGCGGGTAAAAGGCTCATGCATTCCATAATTGGTACGGTGTTGAGATATATGCATTAGTTCTAGACTACGAGTGTTGTGACCTCCACCACGGTAATTAAGGCTAGTACAAGATAATAAATCAGGTGCATCAATAACGCCCGTTAAAAGTTGATGAATAAATACAATATCATTATTAATTCTCCTTTGTGCTAAAGTTTGAATCTGAAGAAGCTTAATCCGGTGTTCGTAAGGAGGAAATTATAAGGATCGGACCACGGTAGTCATTTCAAGGCGAAACGTATAAAATTACGCTGTACTGCTTCTAGTCTATTCTTATGGACATCGTAAAAAGGAGTCCATACCTGTGATGCGTATTCAAGATGAGGGCGAACAAGACTGTTGTAGAGAGCGAGGGTAACATAAGGATCCTGAAATTCCTTAGACCAACGTTTAACAAACGCTAACATAGAGTTTGCCTTGTTGACTATTAAATTGATATGCTTCGTAAAATCAAGATTAAAATTAAAATGAACCCCTAGGTCTTTGAAACTATCAACACGACGCAATGTGTGCTGCGATATTTCATAATTAAATGAACTAGGAACTTTTTTTTTAGAAAAAATGACCGCCTGACATTTAATAGGGTTGAGATTTAAACCGTTTTTACTACACCAAATAACAAAACTGTTAATATCTTCTTGCAAAAGTAAACGATCACTCACAGATTTGACGCTTTTGAAAATTTTCATATCATCCGCAAAAATTAGAATTTCACTATAACGTATATAGAGGGATACATCGTTGATAGCTAAGATAAAAAGAAGTGGGCCCAAATGACTACCCTGGGGAACTCCAGATTTGGCAAAGAAAGGGTTGGAGACAGAGCTCCTAAATCTAACTTGATAGGATCTATTATGGAGATAAGAAGAAACCCAATTGATGAGTTTAGGAGGGAAGCCAAACACCTTTAACTTAAACGTGATGATGTCGTGTGAAAGTTGATCGAAAGCCTTAGAAAAATCTGTATAGATGCAGTCGAGTTCTTGACCATGTTCCAACGCAGTTGAGCACTTGTGCAAGAATGCAAGTAAATTGGTTATCGTCGATCGCTTTTGCATGAATCCATGTTGTTGATTGCAAATTATATTCTTACAGTTGAATGTCAAACTATCGCACATTACTTGCTCAAAAAGCTTAGGAATGCAAGATAGCTTGGAGATTGGCCTGTAATTGCATATATCAGATCTGTTACCCTTTTTAAAAACTGGTGTAATATATGCTTTTTTCCAAATACTTGGAAATTTACCGGAGCTAAGTGATAGGTTAAACAAATGAAAAAGAGGGGATGCTAATATTGATTTACATTTCTTCAAGATTATTGATGGGATGCCATCAGGTCCAGACGAGTTATCATCATGAAGTAAGGACATATAATGTAAAATTTTTTCGATTATAATTGGGATATTATTGAAGGTAGTTTGTGGGCAGTCTTTTAAGTAGAGAAAAAAGTTCTCATCAACATCGACAGGGGTATCAACGAAAGACTGGCGAAAGTTGTTAGCAAACGCATCACAAATATCCGGAGGACTATTTAAAATAATATTATTATAAGTAGAATTGACTGGATAGCCATCAGATTTCTTTTTCAAGTTTACGAAATTCCAAAAACTTTTGGGGTCAAGCTTAAGGGAACTTTCCATTTGATTAAGATATTCAGCGTATAAATGATTGGAGAGTTTTTTAAACTCATCAAACAAGGAAATATACAATTCTCGGTCCTCAAGGGACATACTTTTTATGAAGTTCTTCCAAGCTCTGTTTCTTTTATTACGAAGAATTTTGAGTTCTTTCGTATACCATGGATGGCAGAAGCTAGAGTATTTGGGTATTTTGTGTGGAACTATGTCATTAATACAGTTGGTCAATACTTGATAAAAGTATGAAACTGCAACGTCAATGTCGCCTGAAACTGGTATATTTTCAATACCAGATGCACTTAAATGCTCAGAAAGCAACTGAAAGTTAGCTTTCCGAAAGTCAAAAGAATATGAACAGTCTTGTGAATTGCTATTATTAAGTAAATGCCCGTCCAAATCAAGAAAAATGTCAAGAGGAGGATGGTATTTATCTATGTTTGATATTGCAGTAGTAGACTCTACCACTACAGTACTAACAGCGTCAGATGAGAAAACTAAATCGAGTATTCGATTTAAAGAGTTTTTAATACAGCTTATTTGCTGTAAGTCCGTAGATATAATATGGTCTAACAGTTGAAGCTCCTGTTGAGATGAAGTCAACGATGCTTCAAAGTAAGACTCGTCTTCTGAAGGAATCCAGTCAATGTATGGAAGGTTAAAGTCGCCTAAGAGAGTAATAATACTATCAAATCCAGCAACGTCAATGATATAGTCGAGAGCAAGGGAAAGCTCAACATATACTGAAACTGAACTTTTGGGGGGAATATAGACATTTAGAATGAATAAATCTTTTGAATGCATGGATATTTTGATGCAGACGAGTTCTATTGAAATATTAAAAGGGAATATGATAGGAGTTGTGTTGAAATGATTTCTAATCGCAATTAAGACACCACCTCCTACTAAATTTGTATTATCCACATGACGGTCTTTCCTGAAAACTATGATTTACAGGCAATGAGATGTTGCAAAATATCTTCGGGTACGATTTCCGGTAAAAGACGAGAGATGAATATTGATTTGGGTTTAGGAACCGATTCTAAAGCTCTGGGAACAACAAGACTAATTTGAGGGGTGGGATCCATAATATCAAAGTCAGAAGCTGATTCTATAGGCTGTAGCACTGGCAAGTCATTAAGTACCGAGGGTAGGTCAACCTCGACCTCGACACTGGAATCACCAGCCACTGCCAAGCCTTCTCCTTGACTGATATCAGAAGCACAGTTAACGTCAGCCTGAATACTTATAATGTTTGATCTTTTAGGAGCAGGACCAGCACTCTTCGAAGAAGTAGCAGCATCACGTCCCCTTTTATTACCCTTTTTACAGGCAGAATCTGATATATTCTGGGAAATGGTCGGACTAGATTCTGAATCATTTTGAAATATAGGTTGTGATTCATCATCATTTGTGGATGATGATTTATCTACTAAAATATTAGGAAAAGAAAATTTATCAACAGAAGAGACATGTTGGGATAGTTCCTCGAATGCTTTAGAGATCTTAAGAATCTCGGACTTTAAAGCTGTCATTTTAAAAGCCAAACTGGATACAGAATGCTTTCTACAACTAACGCAAAACCAGAAACCAATATCAGAGGCATTAATTTTGTCAATTAATGCATTAGTTGCACCGACACATTTAGCGTGAAATGCTTGTTACATTTGAAGAAAATGATATTTCAAAATAATTCATCAACCCGTTTTGGAAATATTGAATTTTCAAAAAAAAATGTTGAGTCTTTTTTTAAAAATACAAATTTATTACATGCAGTATTATTTATATTCTTACAAAGCTTTTTGTCAAAAAATTTTATTGAAATCGGATGAGCGGTTAATGAGAAAACCAAAAATCAAAAAAAACGTTATATGGCAGGTACCGTTAATAAATGTTTTTGGTGATTTTTTTCTTACTTAAAGATATGGTGTAATCTACAATAATTCACTGATTTTTGTTATCAAAATCGTTGGAGCCGTTTTTGAGATAAATAAGCTTTTCCTTAACGGTTGTATGGCAAGTACCGTTATTTTTTGAGGTAAAAAAAAAATTCAATTTCCCCTCTGGACAGTTACAAAAAAACCTTAAGTTTAAAATTTGAAGAAAATCGCTTTAGTGGTTTAGGCTGTAGGTTGAGGTACGGACAGACAGACTGACGGACAAAACTGTGCCACCCACTTTTTTCGTGTTCTCTATCATCGTAATGTCATGTTTGATTGTTATCTCGAATTTTTTTGTTCACGAATCCAAAACTAGCCCTATAGTACCTACATATATCGCAAGTAAGAAGTTATAAGCGAAAAATTTCTATTGGTCGATATAACCTTTTTTTTTAATCATTTAACAAAAAAATGACATCAGACAGTGGTGGCTTAAAGAATAACTTTCACTATTAATTTTTAAATTATATTCATTGGTTAAGGTTTTACAGCGCTGCGAAACGAATACTCTTCAGTATCCATGGATTCTCGCTTATAACTTTTTTATTTTTGGTTCTATGACAAAAAGTCACTTGACAAGAGTTGTAGATAATCTTATTTGCAACAAAAATTGTTAACAAATTTTTTTTTTGTGTGACTTATAGTTCGTCAGATAAACCATAAAAACCATTTGAACCCCTTTTTCCAAAATGGCGGCCGCGGTACAAGGGTTGCAACCCCACAAGCTTGGATTTTACATTTAACTGACCCCCTTGATATCTAAAACAGAAAATTGCATCCTCTGACAAATGCAACCCCAAATGTAACTTTTCAATGGACTAAATAAATGAAAATAATTTGTTTTGATTGAAAACCTGTTTGTAATTATTAACATGTTCAGTGTAGCGCTTCACCTGCCTGTTTATAAATGTATTTTATCGAAAATCTTTAAGTAAAATTAAATAGGTATGTACTTAGTTAAACCGTATTTAAATATTATTTTGTTTAGTTTTCTTTTTTGAAATATTGGGCGAAAAAATGAAAACTTTTCTTGGGTGGCAATAACTCCAAGTTCAGTACTGATCATGTCTAGTTCCTTCACAAGAAATTTGCAGAAAATACGATCGAAATAAAATAAATACTCCTTCGTACAAACAACTCTCATATTTTGTTCTATATTTGGAAAATCATTTAAATCTTAGATATAATCTCATGTGTAAAAAAGGAAAGTCGCGGGATAAAATCGGGATTTTTTCTATATTGGGACAGAAATCGGGGCAAGGTTCAGATTTCGGGATTGTCCCGCCAAAATCGGTTCGTCTGACAGACCTAGGGGGGATTAAACCCCTATGATCTCCCCCCTCCCCCTAGCTACGGCCTTGGAACTGGTTGAAATTTGAACTTCACTATTCTGGTATTTAAGCGTGGTACACATTATCAAACCTGAGTGTCAGCCATGTTGGATATCAAACTGAACTGACAATGTGTACACGCTGAATGATGGTTTGACACTCAGCACTGCCTGCTCACAAAATGTATTGATACTGCGTGACAACCCTCGGTTTGTCGGGTGGTTGCTCGGTGATGTGTACACAATTTCATTCATGATCCATCATTCACGGAACAAAACACGAATTTTTTAAGTGAATTATCGGAAAAAGTGCAAACAAAATAAGAAAAAGCTCGTGTGTGTCATGTAAACAAAGAATTAACACGATTCGTGGCGGAAATAGCCTCAAAATAAAAAGAAACAATTTTCTGAGAGTAGTGGAATTTATTTGCCTGACGCCCAACATAACTGATAAGTGTGTACGCGAAACTTTTCACGCAGGTTTGATATCCAACACGCGTGACACTCAGGTTTGATAATGTGTTCCACGCTTTACATATATCTATAGTTGTTCTTGTTGGTTCGGTTACGAAGTGTATTACTTCATTTCCTTTTTATTTTTGCTGTCTCACATACCTATTGCCAATCATATCATTAACAGACTTACTTTGTGACTGCGAAATTATCAATATTATCATGGAAAGCTAATCGTCGCCGTCGTTACACTTTTGGGCGCTGTTTAATAACAGAACAATAACTCTGACAAAAGGAAGGAATACACCCGAACGACAGGCATTCAAAAAAATACTAGTATGTACGAGTACGACCACGACCACCACAAAAAAAAATGTATGTTTATCACAAAGAGCGGACAACATGTAGCGATAAAACAAAAAAGCTCTGCCACCTTGACTTTTGACTCACTACTAAGTAAGAAAGTGGGTTCACCGATTACTTTAATCATTATCATTTCATTACCTACACTGATATCGATGTTGCTATTGCCGCAGGCAGGGGCGTATTTATAATCTATATTCAGGTATAAATCAATAATTTTTAGAATTGAGTCACTTAAAGTAAGGGTCTGTTGAATTAAACGCTATGGCGTTTAAAGATTACTCACACCCATCTTAGTATTATTTATTGTTCGTTTACAGACAAATGTTTATATAATAGGTATTAATATCGGATTCTAGCAAACTGTTTCCAGTTTCGCACGCCAAGTTGGTTGAAGTCCTCTTCCACTTGCGTGTGTTACATTCAGGCATTCACCTTAACGTAACACTTTCCCAAAATAGAGCACAAGAGGTGTTGAACTCTGTTTTGCAATCTTTGCAACGGAAGAAGCAATTTATAATTAATAATTATGAATTGCAAAAGCTTCCCGTTCTGCTGTTGCAACAATTGAGCCAACGAACCTCTTTTTACTGATACATTAAATTCATATTAATTATTCAATTGTTAGGATAGTGTAAGAAGATTAAGAAATAAAGAATTTAGTCTTAAGACCAACCTCAAACAATAACTTTTGTTTTTATTTAATTTGTATTTAAATATAGACAAACATAACTCGTGCGCCACCTATTACACAGCCTAATCTACTGCGCTGTCCCACGGGGTTGGATTCACAGACTTTCCGGGCCGGAGCATTGATGTCCGTTCGCTCTAGGTGAACCAGCCATCTCAGTCGTTGGCGTTTCACTTTTGTAGCTAGGTCAGTGCCGCTGTAAGGCCCGTTCAGTTTGTTGTGGTATCTTCTTCTCCATTCCCCATCTATGCAGATGGCATCAAACCAAGGATCCCCTGGGTAATTATCCTCTCAAAATAGCCTAACGCCTTCTCATCCATCGTTTACGCAGTGTCTATGCCTCTGCACCATGCATCAGGGCCGGGATGATAAGCGTCTTATACAAGGGACAGTTTAGTTGCTCGAGAGAGGGCCTTGCTTCTCTATTGCCTTTTCTTTGCCCAAAGAAAGAGCGATTGGCAAGTTTGTTAAGTTTGATTTCAGCGCTGGTATCGTTTGCTGAGTTTAAGCGGATCCTAGGTAAACAAAATCTCTGACCACCTTAAAATTATGTCTGTAGTGACGTTCTGTCCGAGACGTCGATGTTGGGTGTCTTTTCTTGTTGACAGCATATATTTCGCGTTGCTTTCATTCACCGTTAACCCCATCTTCTTGCCTTCCTTCTCAATACTCACGAAATCACCAACTGGATATCACGCTTTGTTCGTCCGATTATGTCAATGTCGTCGAGTAATTGGACGGACTTTTGAAAGATTGTGCCTCTAGTAATGACGTGAGAGTTTTGCACTACTATTCTTTCAAGAACGATGTTGAAGAAGTCGCATGACTAGCGCGTCACCTTGCATAAAGCCTTTTTGTCATCAAAGGTGTCGAAGAGGTCTATACCGACCTTGATGGAGAAGTGTGTATTCTCCATTGTCATCCTGCATAAACGGACGAGTTTGAGAAGGATGCCAAAACTAGACATTGCTCTATATAGCTTGTCTCTATAGATAATGTCATACGCGGCCTTAAAATCGATAAAAAGGTGGTGGGTATCAATTTTAAACTGTTGGTTTTTTTTTTTCCAAGTTCTGCTGTAGTGCGAAAATTTGGTCGATGGTGGACTTCTCTGGCCTAAGGCCACTCTGAGATGAACCTATCAGGTTGTTAACGAATGGCTTCAGGCATTCACAAAGTACGGCAGCGATATCATCAGGAAGACTTCTGCCTCTGTAGTTGGTGGAGGCCAGAGAATCTCCGTTCTTAAGGGCCGGACAAACAATACTGAGGCTCCATTCATCGGACATGCTTTCCTCCGACCATATTTTACAGATGACCTGGTGCATACTCCTAACCAATTCATCGCCAGCCGCTTTGAATAGCTCAGCCGCAAGGCCATCAGCTCCAGCTGCTTTATTGGACTTAAATTTAGATATAGCTATCTTTACTTCGTCGAGAGCGGGTGGACGTAAGTGTTGGCCTACATCATCCAGGTTGAATGGTGAAATCTGCATGGTAGCGGAATTCGGTTCGTCATCGCCTTTATACAACTTGCAGAAATTATTTTTCCATATCCTCAGCACCGACTGCGATGCTTCCACGATGTTCTCCTGATCATCCTTGCAGGCCTCGGTTCGGGCATTATAACCCTGGCAGGTTCTTTATACTTTTTGGTAAAACTTCCTAACTTCATTCCTGCAATGACATCCCTCCGTTTCGTCGATCACGCGCTTATAAGGCCATTTATTTTTCCTTCTAAGAAGCTTGTGGTCCTCTCTCCTCTTCTGCTCGAAGAGCTTGCGAGCAGCTCTGGTTCTTCTTTGAAGCGCCGCTTTGTATACCTGTTGTTTGGCTGCATGTACCTGACGGCATTCTTCGTCGAAACAGGGGTTTCGCTGTGGTGGGTGTGCGAGGCCCAGCATGTCAGAGGCGGCATTTCTGATGGCTTCCTAGCAGTTCTTCCAATGGTTCTCGATACGTGCAGTCGGCGGCATAGGACTATTTAAGAGGGGGCGAGAAACTCGATCGGAAAAAGACCTGGCGATATCCTGCGGATGTAGCCGTCCGACGTGTTCGTTGTCTTTATTTCGTTTGCTGTTCGTCAACTGTAAATCCGTTCTGGCTTGTTGTTGCTTCGCAACTAAAATCCCTTTACTAGGCCGGGAAGTCAGCCCAATGGCACGACCCCCTACCTGAAGGACCACACCTTTACAATATAACTCCAAGGGCGGGGAGCCGAATAAACCGCTCATTATAGTCCTGAGCTCCGAATATGTCGTAGTATCCCGTAAGGTACTCACCACTACTCACAAAGTAGTTCAACCTAACTGGAACTGTAGACGCCACCGTTGATTCCATCTGGACAATTCCGCTGCCGTCTAGATAAAGGAGAACTGCCTTTGGAGGAACACTCCTCCTCCTCTATCTCGTTTGCTGCCGCCTAAAACCGTCCACAGGGATTGGAACCCCATCTTCAGCTGAAGATACTAGTCACCCGATGTTCACCACGGTGAGGTTGATGTGAGAGTAGGAGTTGATAGACAGAGATTCACTTTGAAAAAAAGCTTGTGGACACTTTTGTAATCTTGAATGCACCATGTCTACTCTTTGAACATCATAACGAGATTTATATCACAACAAAAACATAAATGTTAAAAAAGGAGCCAAGTTCTTATGTGTACAAGAAACCTGTGCGTAAAAAGTCAGCCAAAAAAAGTAATGAGATCTAAAATATATGCCAAGTTTTAAGTTCATGAAGTTTAATATCAAATATCTTAAGTAGAGTAATATCGAAACAATTCCAAATCATGACAGAAATTTGGTAATTAATGATTACTGCTTAAAATTTGGTGGGTTCACTGGTCAAGTTTTCATACATTTTAAATTTGTGATTAAGTAAGTATTTAAGAGAAAACTTGCCAAGTAAATCCACCAAATTTTAATCAGTAATCATTAATTACCAAATTTCTGTCATGATTTGGAATTGTTTCGATATTACTCTACTTAAGATATTTGACATTAAACTTCATGAACTTAAAACTTGGCATATATTTTAGATCTCATTACTTTTTTTGGCTGACTTTTTACGCACAGGTTTCTTGTACACATAAGAACTTGGCTCCTTTTTTAACATTTATGTTTTTGTTGTGATTTCACTCCTTTTTGCAAAGATTTATTTTGCCAGGTGAAATTCAAGCCCTACCGCTCTGCAAAGTTTCATAATTCTACGACAACCGAAAGTGCTCCATACAAATAATAGCAATTCTGATAAAGTGGGTGGATGGCAACACCCCCCCCCCCCCCCCTGCAAATGGACAATTCCAAATTTTCGATTTTTTTTCTTTCTAAGTTCTTCAAGTCCTACTGACCTACCAATTTTCATCGTTCTACAACAATCGGAAGTGCTTCATATAGTTTATAAGAATTTTTAAGAATGTGGCTCGATGCCACGCCCCCTGAACTGAAACTCCCAATTTTTCGATTTTTTTCTTCTAAGTTCTTCAAGGCATACCAACTTACCAATTTTCATTGTTCTACAACAATCGAAAAGGCTCCATATAATTTATAGAATATTTAAGAAAGTGGGTGGATGCCACGCCCCCTTAATAGAAAATTGCAGATTTTCGATTTTTTCCTTTGTATGTACCACAAGGCCTACCGTTGTGCGAAATTTCAAGTTTCTACGATGTCGGGAAGTGCTCCATAATTTTGATGATCTGTCAGTGAGTCAGTGAGTCAGTGAGTCAGTCAGTTACGGTTTTTGCGATTTTTGAAGTCCTATATCTTGGGAACTACTAATGCTAAAGAGTTGAAATTTGGTGAGCCACCTGTGTTTGATCAGTTCAGCAAATACTCCGAATTTGAAGTTTCTGACTTTATTGGTACTGAAGTTAGAGGGGGGTTGAAAATCGCCTGAGTTTGTTCCTGTAAAAAGGGTGTAGTGCCGCGAACTTGGCTGGGCACTACCGTGCCTTTGATTATATTTAGTATCTGAAAAAAAAAGCTGAGAAAATGACTTTCGCGCATATCTCGAAAAAGTTTCTTTGGGAAAACAATAATTTTCATTTTCGTTTTCAGCGAACCAAAATTAGTCTCGAAAATACATTTAAACTAAAGTTGACATTGATTCCAATTGAAAACTTTACTTTTTTTTCACAAAAAGTTCATTCATTTGCTTGTTTTAAGAATTCAATGATTAAAACAACATAACCTTTCTTGTTTTGATTTCTTTTTAATAATAATGAAACAAATTTTTATATATTAGCTACTAGCAGTAAGAATGCAAAAATTGAAATTACGAACAGACTCCATCAATTCTAAATCGCATAAAGTATTCCATTGGTCGGAATCGGGATAGTACACAAAAGCAGTAGCAGAATCACCAACTATAATTTTATTTTCAAAAACTATTGATTTTAAATTTGAATTTGTGATAGCACATGGCAGAGATGTTAGTTCACGCCAGGAATCATTAGATAAATTGTAGCTTTTAACAGTTTTGACCCATTCACCTGTGCTCTGATTATAACCACCAAAAATGTACAAAAACCCTTCAAGTACAGCAAAACCATAGGAACGTATTGATTGTATTTCAATTTTCCTCAAAGTCCATTTATCTGAAGAGATATTATAAGATTGCAAGTGGCCGTTTTTCAAATCAAGAATGTATAACATCTCATTGTGGGTGGCTGTTCGCATTTCAGCACCTAGTGGAGCTAAGGTTTCTACATTATACCATTTTCGAGTGGAAAAATTAAATACCTCCATGAAACCAATCGAATTACTACTAGGACCAAAAACATATAAATTCCCTTTTAAATCGATCATCTGGGTAATATATCGTTTTTCATTCATTAAAGGAAGATCATTCTAATTATAAGTGAGAAGGTCTAAACATTCAATCCTATTTGAAAACATATCTCCGTCCTTTTCCCCAGCTACAATCAGTTTACCATCAATCACAATTATTGCAGAACATGATGTTCTTTTCGATAAATGTGTTTCAATTTCGGAGGACCATGAATTTATTTTGGGATTAAAAGTTTCGATATTAATTTGTCCACCAAAAGTCGTTCGGATGACTGCAAGCTTCTTCTTCTTCTTCTCTCTTGGCTTTAAAGTACAACCTTGCTGATCCTGATTGTTTGATTGAGTTTCTGGTGACAAATGCCATTGAAGCCAACTGCAAATTAATTCGTAGCTTTCCACAGTTGTACACACAAACTTTCTGTTCTCAACGATAAACTTTGGCGTAAGAACCTGAAAACGAACCATTGACAGCAGCTGCATGACTAAGTGTTTCCGATTTAGTTTGTCAAAATTTAGCCATGCCACCATGGACAAAAAAACATCCTCCTCGAATTCTCCATCATGGGGATTGTCACTGAAAAGTAAATCCTTCAATTCATTTTCACTTAGCGTCAGAAATTCCCTCTCCGTCGATATTTCCTTGATATGCGTGTAAATATATTCAAGGACCTTCGTCTTCAGAGTGGTTAAGCTAAGTTCATACGCCAATCGAAACCAACTCAAAGAGTTACTGGAATCGATGTTGTCCTCAATCATCTTGCAGCAACCAACGGCTAGGGATTTGATTTTTAGAAACGATGCAGTTCTCAGAACATCTTCAACCGTTTCGACACTCAATTCTATCGATCCCGAATACATGAAATCGATTATAAGTTTCATTGTTGAGGCTTCGATTTCTTTGAGTTCTACTGTATTTTCCTTCAAAGCTGATTGATCGCCACGGAATAGTTCCAAGAAGTACTCACTTAATGCACAGAGGACAACCCGATGAGCTTGGATAGTGACAGAATTGCTTCCAGCTATCAGGACAGTATCGAAAAATTCATTTTGTTCGTAAAAATTTTGGAGTTTTTCCGAAATAACTGCAGCGTGCTGATCGCATTTGAAGATGATCGTTTTTGGAGATGGATTTGTTGATGCCATTGTAGATTCTGCAAATGAAAGAAATTTATATTATTGGTAGTCTTCGAAGAGTTGTTGTTTAGAGAAAGAATGTATTTTGGTTCAATTTTCAAATAGCGCCAGAGGAAAAATTAATGTTAATTTAATTTGTCTGATTCAAGTTTCAACTAATATTTGCTACAAGTGAATGGTCAAACTGCTTCCTAGTGAATGATAATGAAGAAAGAGGATATAAATATGAAATAAACATTGTACCATCTTTTTATTAAAAATCCCTTTTATCGAAAAGATGCTTAGTCTAATTACTTGTCCAATTCAATGAAATTATCTACGTGTGACTTACCAATACCTTTGACTATAGGTCAAAGGACATACATAGGTAGTCAATGTAAATAATTATTGCTAGGAAAAATATTAATTTCAGATTCGTACCTATTTACTAAATATGAATTTGGCATCACTAAAAAGTAATTTTTAAGTCATGATAGCTGGGTTTTTTTGCATGTCCATATGGAGTTTGGCGAAAAAAAACGACATCGGGACATTTCAACATTTGTTTACCTTTTGCATTGATCTGCCATTTTGTTTTGAATTATCTTACCAACAAACATTTGACATTTCTATATAAATTATCGATAACACAACGACAATCGTAGTTTGGCATTACCGATTTTATCGGGACAAAAGTTAACTCCAGTTAATTATCTGGATTTAGGTAATACTGTGTAGATATATGTAGGTACTATAGGGCACGTTTTGGATTCGTGCAAAAAAAAATCGACATAACAATCAAACATGACATTACGATGATAGAGAAGACCAAAAACTGTACAAAGTGGTTTTAGGGGATCCAGCCCACACACTTTTTTCATTTTTTTTTAAGAACCAAAAATAACGGTACCTGCCATAAAATTTTCTTAGGAATTGTATCTCAAAAACAGCTGCACAACTTTTCTTCAAAAAAATTCAATAAATTACCTTTATTAAAGGCTACCTTTGAGACGGAAACCACTTTCAAAAAATGTTTATAAATGGTACCTCCCAAAGAACCACTTTTTTAATTTTCGATTTTTTTCAAAGCGGTAAGACTGATTTAATCTTTTTTCTAATTCTGCTTCTAATAAAATAAAAGAACATTTTTGAAAATATTTTTTGAATAAAAACAAAAAAATTTTCAAATATTTCAAAAAAGACACTATCGATTAATTTGAAATTCAATACTTAAGAGTTTTTTAAGACTTTCTAAAATATTTTAAAACAAAAATTTACTTTTATGCAAAAATAACGGTACCTTACATACAAAAGTTAAAAAACCGTTAAGGACCATCATACCTATATTTATATGCACATAAATAAATACTTAAGATTTGCATACCAAAATTTTTGCTTAAAAATGTTTTAAGAATTTGATATTTATAAGAAATTAATTTTTAAAAAACTAAAACGATTTTAAATTTTTTTCAACACTTTCATAATTAAGAGATTTTTTCTCATTGAGTTGTTTTTTTTTGTTTCTTTTCAGTTTCAGGGTTTGTTTTTTTTACTTTCTCTATTCTTAAGTTGTAGTGGAATGTGCACTTACAGGTATATCATTTTTTAAGGCCACATTTTTCTTTTTAACACCACTCTCAACTTCATTAATGACCTGCAACTTGAACATAAGAGCAAGTATGTTCGATCCAGTCGGGAATTTTTTTTTGTTACTAAAATTACTTTTGTGATGAAAATACTTAAAGCAAAATAAACAAGTTTTAATGTTTATTTGTCCATGAACAAAATAATATAAAAACTCAAGAAGGTAACTCTGGCCAATGCACACTTCTGATCAATTCTATCTTCTATATATTGTTGAGAGATTAAGCTAAGAAAATATGCAACAGACTCACCTACTTTCATTAATACTCAAAATAAAGAGGTTTGGAGTATTTACATAGAATGGTCAATGGTCCGTTATTCATAAAAAAGAAACTTGGCTCGTTTTATTATTTAAATATGTATTCATTTATTTTTGTAAGACTCATTCGCGACGACCGGCCGGTACAAAAGTTTAAAGAGTACTGACTGATAACTTTACTGCTGAATTTTGGAAGGGACCATCATTCTCTTTTGTCTTTCTCTTTATTTCATTCTGTGTTCTATGAAATTTTGTAAGTATTTATCTGGCATCTGTAATCTGTTGAGTATTAGTATCTTTACGCCACGCCATCTTTCTGTTCAAAAAAATATCCAGTGTTGGTCGTAGGTATCTGATTTATATACTTTGTCGTTATCTGACTACTCATTTCACACTGTGGAATACTTAAACATTTGCCAAAATAACTTCTTAACTAAAATTAACGGGCAACTACAGTGCCCAGTGGGCACCAGACTTTTCTTCAAATTTTAAAGTTTAGCATAGTAGTGAGCTTTTCTAAAATTTAGTAGAATCGAGTGAATGAAAAACAAATAATTTAAGATTTCTTAAAGAATAAAGAGACGATTTGAAAGATTAAAAATAAGATTCTATTTTTTTTTTATTATTAATTTAGTTATTAACAGTAAGATTACAAATATTGATATGTTTCCAATCAGTTTCTGGATTAAAGTCACCGAAAGTATACCATGTGTCGGAATCAGGACAATACTCGAAAGTATTAAGGCAATTGCTAGCTATAATTTTATTTTGCGAAATCGTGGATTTCAATCTTGTAATAGCTTGTGGTAGTGATGCTTTTTTGCACCAGGAATCCTTCGATAAATTGTAGCGTTGAACAGTTTTGACCCATTCACAAATAGCCTCACTATTACAACCACCAATAATGTACAAAAACCCTTCAAGTGCAACAAAACCAAAACTGACTAAAGATTGCATTTCAATTCTCATGAAAGTCCATTTATTGGAAGAGACATTATAAGATTGCAAACGGCCATGATCTAAATCAAGAAGGTACAACATCTCGTTGTGGGTAGCCATTTTGGACTCAGAGCATGAATGGATCAAGGGTTTTACGTTATACCATTTTCGTGTGGAAAAATTAAATATCTCGATGCAAATCGAAGCTCCATGAATGTTACGGCCAAGAACACACAAATTTCCTTTTAAATTTACCATTTCCCAAATAAATCTTAGTTTTTTCATTAGGGGAAGATCAGAACGCTCAGAAGTGTGCAGGTCAAAACATTGCACGCTTTTTGAAAATACACCTCCATTCTCTCCTCCAGCTACTAAAAGTTTACTATCAATCACAATTGCTGCAGTACAGTTTATTTCTGTCGGAAGATGTATTTCCATTTCGCTGGACCATGAATTAGTTTTGGGATTAAAAGTTTCGATATTAATTTGTCCATCCAAAGGGGAACGTATGACTGCAAGCTTCTCCATCTCCGTCGTCGAAATTAAAGCATAATTTTCATGATCGTTAGATCGAGTTTCTGGCGACAAATGCCATTGAAGCCAACTGCAAATCAATTCGTAGTCTTCCACAGTTGTACACACAGATTTTCTGTTTTCAATGATGAACTTGGGCGTAAGAGCCTGAAAACGAACCATTGACAGAAGCTGATAGATAAGATGTTTGCGATTTAATTTGTCGAAATTTAGCCATGCCACCATGGCCAGAAATACATCCTTCTCGATGTCTTCATGTGGATTTGCGTTAAAAAGTAAATCTTTCAATTCATTTTCACTCAGCATCAGAAATTCTTTCTCCTGTAATATTTCCTTAAAGTGAGTGTGAATATATTCTAGGGCCGTGGTTTTCAGAAATTGTAAGCTTAGTTCATATCCCAATCGAAACCAACTCAAAGAGTTGCTGGAATCGAGGTTTTTCTCAATCATCTTGCAGCAACTATCGACTAGAGATTTAATTTTTAGAAATAATGCAGTTCGCAGAATTCCTCCAACTGTTTCGACACTCAATTCTATCGATCCCGAATACATGAAATCGATTATAAGTTTCAGTGTTGATGATTCGATTTCTTTGAGTTCCACTTTATTCCCATTCAAAGCTGATTGATCACCGCGAAATAATTCCAAGAAGTACTCACTAAATGCACACAGGACAATTCGATGAGCTTGGATAGGGACAGAACTTCCAGCTATCAGGACAGTGTCAAAGAATTCATTTTGTTCGTAGAAATTCTGGAGTTTTTCAGAAATAATCGCACAATGTTGATCGCATTTGAAGATGATCGTTTTTGGAGAAGGATTTATTGATGCCATTATAAGTCTGCAAATGGAAGACAATTTAATATGATAGTATAAGTTTGCATTTTTTGCATTTTTTTAATTAAAATTACCTTTTGTGCTGAAGAGAAACTAATAGAAAAATAAACAAGTTTTAATGTTTTTTTTGTCCACGAACTTTTAAATAATATAAAAACTCAAGTAGGTAACTCTGGCCAATGCAAACTTCGGATTAATTCTATTTTCGATGTACATTTATGTAGTTTAGATATTTAGTTAAAAAAATATGCAACGGACTTACCTACTTTCATTATTATTCAAAATAAGGAGGATAGGAGTTTTTACATAGAATTATCAATAGTTCGTCATTCAAATGAGAAACTTGGCTTATTATTTAAATTTAATTTATTTTTTAAGACATATTCGCGACGACCACCAGCCAGCACACAAGTTTACAGAATACTAAATAACTTTACTACTGAAGTTTGGAAGGGACCATCATTCTCTTTTGTTTTTCGCTTTATTGCGTTCTATGTTCTATGAAAATTTGTAAGTATTCATCTGGCATCTGTTGAGTATTAGTATTTGTACGTCACGTCATCAATTGTATTAAAAAAATATCCATTGTTGGTTGGATGTATCTATGTACGTTGTCGTCATCTGCAGCATCCCACAGGTACGAGTATATAAACAGACATTAGGTTTGTTCCTTGCCGACTTTCAAACAGTTTGAAACCGCCAGATTTAGTGCGAACACGTTCCACATTTGAAAAATTGTACTGGTCCGTACCAAATCTCGCAGTCTGAAACTGTTTGAAACTATTTGGGACTAACCAAGGAACAGGGTTATTGCTACTCTGTTGCTGGAAGAGAAATGACATATTTAAACTTGGCATCACTTTAGAGTAATAGGAAAGCCATTCAATAGTCTTTTTCAATTGTTTTTATGGAAATGAATTAGTAGCAAGAATGTTACCAATAACCAAATGCTAATGCATTTAGGTGCTGCACATCAAAAAAAATTTCAATTTTGTACTTTTCTCTTTGTATACTCTTCAAGTCATACGGTTCTATGTACCAATTTTCATCGTTCTACAACAATGTGCTCCACAGAATATGAATACAAGCTGAGTTTTTCTTCCGTGGTACCTACCTTCTACCTATCCCCCAGAAAAATTAAAAAAAAATGGTACTAAAAAAAGTACTAAATACAAAATGTATACACGGATTTAAAGGTTTTAGGAAAGTTCCGCTTCGATTCGGGCTCCACAACATTATTCACACGAGGTTGAAGGCCACGAAACATTGTATTTCGTTTATACAGGGTGATTCGCATTAAATATTACAAAAAGCTACAGCGTGTAAGGTGGTTTGAAGAAAAAAAATTATATCGGAAGGGGGGTTCTTTTATCCTCCCTTTAGCCTTGAGGGGCGATTTCTAAAAAATTGACTTACCGCCATATTATTCACTCTGGATTTAAATTGGATTTAAGGAAGTTTTTAATCCAAAAACTAAATCCGGATTTATTAAATCCAAAAATTTAAATCCATGTCCATATTATTCACTCTGAACATGCTTTAAATCCAATGGATTTAAAATGCCCTTAATCCAGATGTAAAATGTATTTAAATCCAGATTAAGATCGTTTAATATAAATGTCAAATTTGCGAAATGACAAATTAATTGTTTTTCATAATTAAATAGGTATAAATTTGAACAAGAAGCGATGTAAAAATATTTTTATTTTATTATTACAGCCTATTTTCCAATAAATGAATCTCAAATTTTTTGAACGTCAAGATCACGAATGGATTTTTTTTTCGTATTTTTTGTGTATAATCACGAAGGTACGTACCTGTCAAAAAGACGAAAGACGAAACGAATCGTGTAATCAGGCTCTATGTTTACTTTAATTTATTTATTTCACTATGTTGGTAAGATTATGCGAGCGCTCAAACAATCAGAAACTTGATTTGTCAAGAAAAAGTGAATTATATGAAATTGTATTTTAATCTGGATTTAAGTACTTAAACTGATCTCCGGAGGGCAGTTTAAATCCAATTGGATTAATCGATATTGGATTTAAAAAATTGGATTTAAGTTTGGATTAAACGAGTGAATAATAGGGATTGGATTTAATGTTTGGATTTAAAATACTTTTAATCTGGATTTAAGTTTTAATCCGGATTAAACGAGTGAATAATATGGGCGTTAAAATGTTAAAATAGAAAACACAATTATTTTAAAACAACGGTAACTCGTAGGTACAATGCCATTCTAAAAATCTAAAACATAAAAACGTTTGAGTGAACAGTTTTTGTAAAACTATTTTTCAAACTCAAAACTTTGAAAAATTTCTATAAGAATAACATTTAAATAACCCACATATTTCATATTTGTCAAAATTTACAAATTTTACAAGATTTTCATAATTTAATTTTTCCTTAAAAAAATTATTTTAAATTAAAGAGTCTTGTACCTACCTACGTAAAATATTTTATTTTTAAAAGCCACTCCAAAGATTTGTTAACTTTTTTTTTGCATAAATTCATATTTGATCAAAAACTGTGGTTGCACTTCAGATTTGGGAATAGAAGTGTAATAAACCAATTTTACAATTAAAGTCTTAACTAAAAAAAAAAAGTACGGCATCCGAGAATGGTACATTCTAGGATTAAAAGCTTTGTTTAAAAAAAAAAAATAAGATTGAATAGCTCTAAAATATTTTACAAACTGAACTACCACTTAGATACAATTAAATATATAAATAATCAAATGAATAAATAAATATATCAACATTTAATACTATTGGATCAACATAAATAAAAATTATTATCATAGATCAGTTAATGGCAACACTGAAGCTGATATTGGCAGTCTCTTCATGATGGTTCATATTTCAGTTCATTCTTTGCTGAATGTGAAGATTTTCTGGGTGTAGTAGCAGTAGGTGGTGGTGGATGGAGTAAGTGCGGCTCTCCTAGTATTTTGACATTTTCAAAGTCAGCCCGAGCCCAGCCATATGATTGTGAATCACAGTACACATATTTAAGGTGTTATCTTGGGCATGTTGTCCGAAATGAGAACTGTCAAAGAAATTCAAGATGGCAGCCTTACGTGACCCCGTCCGCTGTA
Organism: Dasysyrphus tricinctus; assembly: GCA_963921185.1. Taxonomy (NCBI): domain Eukaryota; kingdom Metazoa; phylum Arthropoda; class Insecta; order Diptera; family Syrphidae; genus Dasysyrphus; species Dasysyrphus tricinctus. The sequence goes on along the minus strand of OY992531.1, from coordinate 207,097,476 downwards.
TTACAACAACAACAAAGAAAACAAACACAAGAGGATAATTTAAATAACACCAAAAACCAACAAGGAATGTTGTTTGCATGACAAAATAATGTTAATAAACACTAAAAAGCTTGAAACAATTGTATTTGCTAGTAAATTAGCAACAAATGAACACATAACACACAACAAATTTTGATGTTTAACGAGTTGGGGTCACGGATTCACCATTATCCACTGATTTTGCTGGATGCGCAGAACTGAACAAAAATGAAAACGCTAATGATATTACCTTCAATATGTGTTCCCACTAAGGCACTTCTCCTTCATCCAGGCGGCAGCAGAAGAATTCTCCAGATAGAATCAACGGTGGCGTCTACAGTTCCAGTTAGGTTGAACTACTTAGTGAACACCTTATACGGGCTACTACGACATATTCGGAGCTCAGGCTTATAAGGGGCGGTTAATCCGGCTCCCCGCCCTTGGAGTTATACTGTAAGGGTCTGGTCCTCCAGGTTGGGGGTCGTGCCGTTGGGGTGACTTCCCGGCCACGAAAAGATTTTTTAGTTGCGAAGCAGCAACAAGCCTCGGATACGGACGGATTTACTGTTGACGAACCAAGCAAACGAAATAAGGACAACGAACTTTGGATCTGCACGTGGAATGTTCTGTCTCTCTATAGACCACGTGCAGCCGAACATTTAGCGGAGGCCCTAGACTGCTACAAAGCAGACATCACCGCCATCCAAGAAGTGCGATGGGATGGGCCGGGCAAGAGAAAATTGAAAGACTGCGATAACTACTACGGAGACTCTTACCGACCACAAGGGCAGCGTCTCTTTGGATGTGGATTCGTCGTTAGAGGCAGACTTAGGCAAGAAGTCTTGAGTTTCAACTATGTTAACGAGCGCCTCACGACAATTTGCATCAAGGCTAAATTGGCCAACATTAGCCTCATATGCGCGCATGCCCCCACAGAGGAGAAAGATGACGACACCAAGGATGAGTTCCACGAGCTCCTGGACAAGACATATGAGCAATGCCCTAGCTATGATATTAAAATTGTCATGCAGCCAAACAACAGGCATACAAAGCGGCGCTGCATAGAAGGACCAGAGCTGCTCGCGAGCTCTACGAGCAGAAGAGGAGAGAGGAACACAAGCTTCTAAGAAGGAAAAAGAAAGAGCATGAGAAGCGTGCAATCGAGGAAATAGAGGGATGCCATTGCAGGAATGAAGTCCGGAAGTTTTACCAAAAGGTAAAGAGAACCTCCCAGGGTTACAAGGCCCGGACCGAAGCCTGCAAGGACGATCAGGGGAACATCGTAGTAGAATCGCAGTCGGTGCTGAGGATATGGAAAAATCATTTCTGCAAATTGTATAACGGCGATGTCGAACCGAATTCCGCTACCATGCAGATTGCACCATTCAACCTGGACGACGTAGGCCAACAATTCCGTCCACCCGATCTCGACGAAGTAAAGATAGCTATATCTAAACTTAAGTCCAATAAAGCAGCTGGAGCTGATGGCCTTGCGGCTGAGCTATTCAAAGCGGCTGGCGATGAATCGGTTAGGAGTATGCACCAGCTCATCTGTAAAATATGGTCGGAGGAAAGCATGCCCGATGAATGGAACCTCAGCATTGTTTGCCCGATCCTCAAGAAAGGCGATCCTCTGGACTGCACCAACTACAGAGGCATCAGTCTTCTTAATATCGCCTACAAGATCTTCTCTGCCGTACTTTGTGAACGCCTGAAGCCATTCGTCAACAACCTGATAGGTCCATATCAGTGTGGCCTTAGGCTAGGAAAGTCCACCATCGACCAAATATTCGCACTACGGCAGATCTTGGAGAAAACCCAGGAGTTTCAAATCGATACCCACCACCTTTTCATCGATTTCAAGGCCGCGTATGACAGCATCTATAGAGACGAGCTATATAGAGCAATGCCTTGTTTTGGCATCCCTGCCAAACTGATCCGTTTGTGCAGGATGACGATGGAGAATGCACGCTGCTCCATCAAGGTCGGCAAGGACCTCACCGACACCTTTGATGTCAAATAAGGTTTTAGGCAAGGCGACGCGCTGTCATGCGACTTCTTCAACATCGTTCTTGAAAGAATAGTGCAAAACTCTCACGTCAACACTAGAGGCACAATCTTTCAAAAGTCCGTCCAATTACTCGCTTACGCTGACGACATTGACATAATTGGACGAACCAAACGTGATGTCAGTGGTGCTTTTGTGAGTATTGAGAAGGAAGCCAAGAAGATGGGTTTAACGGTGAATGAAAGCAAAACGAAATATATGCTGTCAACAAGAAAGGACACCCAACACCGACGTCTAGGACAGAACGTCACTATAGACAGCTAGGATCCGCTATAAACTCAGCGAACGATACCAGTGCTGAGATCAAACGAATCTTGCCAATCGCTGTTTCTTTGGGCTAAGAAGGCAATTGAGAAGCAAAGCCCTCTCTCGAGCAACTAAACTGTCCCTATATAAGACGCTTATCATCCCGGTCCTGATGTATGGTGCAGAGGCATGGACACTGTTAACGGCGGATGAGAATGCGTTAGTATGTTTTGAGAGGAAAATTCTCCGGGTGATTTTTGGTCCCGTCTGCATAGATGGGGAATGGAGAAGAAGATACAACCACAAACTATATAGGCTGTACAGTGACACCGACCTAGCCACAAAAGTGAAAAGCCAACGACTAAGATGGTTGGGTCACCTAGAGCGAATGGACACCAATGCTCCGGCCTGGAAGAGGACCTCAACCAACTTGGCGTGCGAAACTGGAGACAGCTTGCTAGAAACCGAGCCGGCTGGAAGAAGCTTGTGGGTTGAGGCCCTGGTCCACCACGGACTGTAGCGCCTTAAGTAAGTAAGTAAGTAAGTAAGCATAGTTTCCAGCAGGAGGAAAGAATGATGATATCCTTAAAAATGTCGAGAGAACGAGTCCAGGAAGATCTAGAGCTTAAATTAAGTATTACATCCCTCAACAGGATTCTTAGAAGAAACGGATTTAGCTACAAGAAAACGCAAAACAACCGCAAACTTCTTTGTGAAAGAAATGATATCAAACTCTTGCGAGTGAAGTTTCTGAGAAAAATCCGAGAGTACAGAACAAAAGGATATAACATCATTCATTTGGACGAAAGTTATAGTCATAGCTCCCATAGAAGGCCAAGTGCATGGATTTATGACAGTAACAGTGGATTGAAGACGCCAAAGGGACAGAGGTTGATAATGGCGCATGCAGGTGGTGAAAAAGGCTTCGTGAAAAACGCCTTATTTTTATTCAAATTTGGAACGAAAACGGGAGACTATCACGACGACATTAATTTCGAAAATTTCTGCAAATTGATGCAAGAAATTTTGAAAAGCTTGGAGGAACCTTCTGTTATTGTAATGGATAATGCCACGTACAACAATTAACTCGAGGAAAAACAAATTACTTCTGCTAACAAAAAATCCGAGATGATACAATGAATGACCGAAAACAATATTCCACATACTATACAGAAGTTGAAACTTGAACTCTTTGAGGTAATAAAACGACACCGAGCTATACACAACCCAAAGCATTATATTGACGATATCATTCACAGCATGGGACATGAGGTTCTACGTTTACCACCCTATCATCCTGACCAAAATCCCATTGAGAATATTTGGGCGAAAAGTATATGAAAAAGCTATTAGAACTGAGGAAGAATACTTTTCTAACGATCTGATGTGGAACACAATATCGGATTCAATTATAATCAATCCAGGTTATGATTCTTCAACCCACTATGAAACCGACATTAGTTCTTAAAATTATATATGGAAATGAACTATTATTTAAACTATATTATTGTTATTTATATTATTTATATTTTATTATTTTGTTTCATATTTATTTTTTTAAAATACATAGTTATGTATAATAATTATTTTACAATAAAATAAATCAATGTTAATTATTCCTTAAAATTATTTGTTGGACCAACTTTTCTCTCTCAAGAAACAGAAAGCATTCTTTCTTAAAAACTCGTAGGTAAAAATTATTAAAACTCGTAAACACTGATCTATTAATGTTTTCCCAAAAACATAAAATAAATACAAACACATTGTCCCCGGAACCATAAAGCACATAAACAAACAAAACAATAATCCCTAAACTATTTTTCAATCAGTCCCAAGTCACTGCAATAGATTATTTTTTTTATTATGATAGTGCGCTGAAATTATTCAACCCAAAATAAAAAATATTAAACTCATACATTCAATCGCATTTTAATTTTAAAGAAAAACAAAGTTGAGTTGGGCATTGTAAAATTTAAGGAATAATCTTTACTCATAAAATATCTTGCGCACCATTTTTGTTCTCTTAAATCCTCTCTCTGCGCAACCGACCGGTAGGCCAAGTGAAAAGTGATTTGGTTCAAGCTATACCTATGTATACCATTTCTTGATTATGTTTATGTTTACCTCTGCATGGTTTTAGTATAAAACATTGGGCGGGTTCGGCTGCGTATCTTTAGCGATCCGGACTTGTTTGTGTTGTTGTAATCCCTTGTTAAAAAACAGCTGATGTCAGCTGATGCAAAAACAACTCCAAGGTATCTGAAAATTTTTTGGATTATGGATAGCCTATCGTCTAGCCTGCCGAACGCGAGCATTGTGTTGCTTTGTTTTGTCTTTTTTTTTTGTGTTTGTGAAAATTGTACTCCATCCATCCATCAGGGCTGTGCTAGCTTTGTGTGCGAAAAAAGGTTTTTTTTCTGTCGATTGGTATAGTGTTAGTGTTGTTTACTTGTTAAGTGTATGGTTTTCAGTAAAGTGAGGTGTAAAGAGTAATATCTAGGGTTGCCAAGCTTTCTTTTTGATGACTGTGGTTTGTAATTTCCGTTCAGTATTTGTTTAAGTTTGTTATTTATGTGCTCTTTGATTAATGTGGTTTGGTTTTGGTAGCTGTTAAGTTGTTTAATTGATCGTATTTACGTTGTATTTTGAAGCAATCGTAGGGGATTACATTATTAATTTTTTCGATAAGTGCATTATAGTTTGTTTTTTTTTTTTGCGAAAAAAATATAGTAGACAACAAATAAATATAAGTTGTATTTAATGAAATAATTGTGGATAACATAAGAAGCAAATTGAAATTTTATCGAACAAAACAAACGAAAAATCTGTTGTGCATCACAACAGATTTTCCATCAGAAAATAAGGCATACAAAGTTGAATTTGCTACATAAACTTGTTTAGGCCTTCTTGATCTAAGCAAAAATGCTGAATTGGAGTTCGATAACTCACAAAAATTTAATAACCGGCTCAATAACAAAACAACAATGCTATTAAATTTCAAAAGCATGGATATCGCGAACAAGATTATTGCAGCTGTACCAAAGTTGAAGAACACTGGAGCTTTCGTGCACAGGGAACAATCTTTTCTATACCGCAAAGAAAGGAGAGCACTTTACGAAATCAAAAGTGACCTTTTGAAAAGAAACCCCACCACGAAATTCAGTTTAAAGGGTTCCAAACTGCTAATTGACAAATTTGTGTGTTTACTACAATGCACTATGAGGATTATAATTGAAGACAAACAATTACTTTGGTTTTGTCAAATCCACATACGAAGAAGACGCAATGTGTCTTTTTGACAGCAGCAGGCAAAACCAAATAGTTGCAGCAGAGCCACCTAGTAGCTAGATGAGACTGTACAACCAAAGTGGTGTGAATCCCAGCTGTTCTCATCATTATGCATAGGATAGGGTTGCCGTCTGCCAAGAAAATAATTGCAAATTTAGTATTTTATGCTATAATATCACAGGTTAAAAAAAAAAACAAATTATTAATGCCAAATTTTTTAAATTAATTTTAAGCTATAATATAATTATTTTGTTAGAAACTTTTTTAGAGGAGGGAAAAGAACGGCAACATTATAAATATCTGGAAAATTTGAGCATCATATGTATCCCTGCTATAAGAAACAGTAGGCTTGGGAGAGCTAGCGGTGGAGTATTATGTGGCTATACAAATAGCATGTCAGTTGAAAACATAAGCTTCAATAAGTTTCAAAAATTATGGAAACAAAGTTTTTATAGACATAATTTGTGATTCAAAACATTTTCAGATCTAACCTATTTACTTAAAATTTTAACCTTTGGATTTCTGAGTTTGAGGAACTCCAAAGATTTTCATTGAATAACAATTTAGAAAACCTAATGATTATTGGTGATCTTAACGGTCGTTTTGATGACTCCCAGAACTCTCCTTTTTTGAACGACGGACAATTTTCCGACTCAAGAAACTCGCGTGAGTTGCCTGAATGTAAACGGGAAATTGTTGATGGAGGTGTTCGAAGATTACGGGTTTTTCATTTTAAATGGGGTTTCAAATGGTGACTCTATTGGCAACTATACATTTATATCATCCCAGGGATGCTTTGTAATTGATCTTTGTTTAGTGAAGGGCGTTTGGCTTGACTTGGTAAAAAACTTTGAAGTACACCGTGTGAATTTTTCAAACCATTTGCCAATACCAGTTTCAAGTGAGTACTTATCCCAGTTTTTATTGCGAAACTGATGAATCGTTAGTAATGAATAAACTCAGATGTGTCGAAGAAAAGGCAATTGTCAATAGGCGAAACCTGGGTCAACGAATGTGTGTCGCTGATGTTCTGTACCAGATTGTATTGAATCTTCAACACTTCCTGTTTTTGAATTAGTAAGACAATCAGTAGTTGCCAGATTACGGCCCTCTACACCTTTTTCAAAATCAAAATGGTATGACGAAGAGTGTAGAAAATGTAGGAGAAAATCTTTCGAATACCTAAAACTTTTTAGACAGTCTAACAATGTAGCTTTCAAAATACTTTACTTTGAACAAAATAAAGTATACAAGGAGTTGAGCACCTATGAAAAGCAATTGTATTTAGAAGAAGCGACTAAGAAGCTAATAGACTGTAAGGATTCTAGGTAATTTTGGTGCAACGTATGGATTTTGGGAAGTCGAAGAAAGTCATCGACATTATGTATAAGTGTAGATCAGCTTGCAACGTACTTCGACTCTTTGTTGTTGTCAGATCCTAGCCAAAATTCTATTAGTTTATTCGCGCTGCGAAACATTTCAATACATGAGTTAGACTCAACTTTTACAATGGCAGAGTTGTTAGCATCGTTTAAAAAAAATGAAAAATAATAAGGCCGCGATTACAGATGGGATCCCAATTGAGTTCTTTAAGAATGCAAGCGTTGAATTTCTCGAGCTTGTTTTGGGATTATTAAATAAAATGTTTAATGAGTAATTTTCGGCTGGCAAGTATATCTCCTATATTTAAAAAAGCTTATCCAGGTCTGCCTGAGAACTACAGAGGCCTGTCTGTTCTAAGTTCATTGAGAAAACTGTTTCCACACATCCTTTACTCTAGGCTTGCGAGTTGGGTTGAAAACAATAATATAATAAGCTGTTTTCAGACTGGCTCTCGAGCAGGGCTTTCAACAATAGATCAAATTTTTGCCTTAACAAGCATCGCAATGCAATTTTATTTCTCTTTCGTTTTAGCTAAACTAAAAGCTTTTTTAATATTGAAGCTCTTAACCTGCAATTAATTTTATTTAAAGCTTAAGTTCCTAAAGCCTAGATCAACCGATATAAACTCTTTGTTTGTGATTAAGACTTTTTTCCTTATCATATTCATTATTTTAGCTAATGTTTCTTAAAAAAAAGCTTTATCGCATTTTAAACATCAGGCTTTTCTTCAAATTTCTAAGTTTAGCATAGTAGTGGGATTTTCTGAAATTCAGTAGAATTGAGTGAATGAAAAAAACAAAAATAACTTAAGATTTCTCAAAGAAGAAAGAGAGGATAAAATTACACAAGCATTTTATTAATTTATTTATTAACAGTAAAATTACAAATATGGAAATTACACCAATCAGTTTTTGGATTAATTTCACCGAAAGTATACCATTTGTCAGAATCAGGACAATACTCGAAAGTATTATGGCAATTGCTAGCTATAATTTTATTTTGAATAACCGTGGATTTCAATTCTTTGATAGCTTGTGGTAGTGATGCTTTTTCGCACCAGGAATCAGTCGATAAATTGTAGCGTTTAACAGTTTTGACCCATTCACCAGGAGTCCCATTACTATTACAACCACCAATAATGTACAAAAACCCTTCAAGTGCAGCAAAACCAAAAGAGGTTTGTGGTTGCATTTCAATTCTGATAAAAGTCCATTCATTCGAAGAGTAATTATAAGATTGCAAACGGGCATGATCCAAATCAAGAAGGTATAACATCTCATTGTAGGTAGCTATTTCGGTCCTAGAACATGAACGGGCCAAGGGCTTTAAATCATTCCATTTTCGTGTAGTAAAATTAAATACCCCGATGCAAATCGAAAGTCCTTCAGTGTTACGGCCAATAACACACAAATTTCCTTTTAAGTTTGCCATTTTCCAAATATATCGTTGTTTTTTCAATAAAGGAAGATCAATCCGCTTAAAAGTGTGCAGGTCAAAACATAGCACGCTTTTTGAAAATTCACTTCCACGTTCTACTCCAGCTACTATCAGTTTACTATCAATTACAATTGCTGCAGTACAGTTTATCGAAAGATGTATTTCCATTTCGCTGGACCATGAATTAGTTTTGGGATTAAAAGTTTCGATATTAATTTTTCCATCCAAAGGGGAACGTATGACTGCAAGTTTCTCCTTCTCCATCGTCGGCATAAAAGCACAATTTCCATGATCGTTAGATCGAGTTTCTGGCGACAAATGCCATTGAAGCCAACTGCAAATCAATTCGTAGTCTTCCACAGTTTTACACACCGATTTTCTGTTTTCAATGATGAACTTGGGCGTAAGTACCTGATAACGAACCATTGACAGAAGCTGATAGACAAGATGTTTGCGATTTAATTTGTCGAAATTAAGCCATGCCACCATGGCCAGGAACACATCCTCCTCCATATCTACATGTCCATTTTCGTTAAAAAGTAAATCTTTTAATTCATTTTCACTCAGCATCGGAAGTTCTTTCTCCTGTAATATTTCCTTAAAAATAGCGTGAATATATTCTAGGGCCGTGATTTTCAGAATTTTTAAGCTTAGTTCATGCCCTAATCGAAACCAACTCAAAGAGTTGCTGGAATCGAGGTTTTTCTCAATCATCTTGCAGCAACTATCGACTAGAGATCTAATTTTTAAAAATGCTGCAGTTCGCAGAATTCCCCCAACCGTTTCGGCAGTCAATTCTATCGATCCCGAATACATGAAATCGATTATAAGTTTCAGTGTTGATGCTTCGATTTCTTTGAGTTCCACTTTATTCCCATTCAAAGCTGATTGATCACCGCGAAATAATTCCAAGAAGTACTCACTAAATGCACAGAGGACAATTCGATGAGCTTGGATAGGGACAGAACTTCCAGCTATCAGGACAGTGTCAAAGAATTCATTTTGTTCATAGAAATTCTGGAGTTTTTGAGAAATAACCGCACAATGTTGATCGCATTTGAAGATGATCGTTTTTGGAGAAGGATTTATTGATGCCATTAGAAATCTGCAAATGGAAGGTAATTCAATATGATAGTATAAGTTTGCATTTTTTGCATTTTTTTTTAAATTAAAATTACCTTTTGTGCTGAAGAGAAACTAATAGAAAAATAAACAAGTTTTAATGTCTTTTTGTCCACGAACTTTCAAATAATATAAAAACTCAAGTAGGTAACTCTGGCCAATGCAAACTTCGGATTAATTCTATCTTCGATGTACATATATGTAGGTTCGATATTTAGTTAAGAAAATATGCAACGGACTTACCTACTTTCATTATTATTCAAAATAAGGAGGATAGGAGTTTTTACATAGAACTATCAATAGTTCGTCATTCAAATAAGAAACTTGGCTTATTATTTAAATTTAATTTATTTTTTAAGACTTTTTCGCGACGACCAGCCAGCACACAAGTTTACAGAGTACTAATAATTTTACTGCTGAATTTAGGAAGGGACCATCATTCTCTTTTGTTTTTCTCTTTATTGCGTTCTATGTTCTATGAAAGTTTGTAAGTATCTGGCATTGGCATCTGTTGAGTATTAGTATTTGTACGTCACGTCATCATTCTGTTCAAAAAATATCCAGTGTTGGTCGGATGCACAGTACACAAATATTCGTGCTGTGGGTTGCATGTATCTATAAACGTTGTCGTCATCTGATTACTCATACTCATCCCATAGGGACGAGTATATAAATACATTGTTACTCTGTTGCTGGAAGAGAAATGACATATTTACTTGGCATCACTATAGAGTAATATGAAAGCCATTTAGTCGTAATTTATTGAAATTAATTAGTAGCAAGAATGTAATCAATGAGTACCTACCTAATCCATCGAGGCAAATGTGGGTTGGTACACTGCACGTCACTTGAAAAAAGGCCAATAACTTTTAGAAATTCGTCAAGAATTGGGTAGGGTATATCAACTTTGTAAATATGGACTCCTTCAGATCAATTTTTGTAATACATAATATTGACAATACAAATTGCAACTGATTAAAAGACTTATGTATCTACTCATAAGAAACAAAAATCAAAATTTCACCGACTTTTTAAAATGTCGATTGTAAAAATGTTGACATTGTTTGTATGAGCATGAAAAAAAAATAGGAAGTTATTTTAGTAAAATCCGCCTCCTGACACGCCCATTTTTATTAATTTTTTTGATTTCATAAAGAGGTATAAATTGAATTGACATTTTCAAAGTTTGTTCTTTTGAGAAAGAAAAAAATCAGAAACTAATTTTATTAAAAAACCGCCCACTGACACGCCCATTTTTATTATATTCCTAGTTTCTCAGAAATGGCTTGTATTCTTTATGTTGAATCTTAAGAGGTTATTCACTTGAAGAAGAAAATGATTCAAAAATTTATATTTTGAAATTATTTCCAATGCCACGCCCACTTTTATTATTTGATTATTTGTTTCTTGGAAATGGCTTCAACGGTTTGGATTAAATTTCAGAAATACTTTGTATGAGCAAGTTAATAATTTAGAGCATTATTTTAATAAAATTTATCTCTGGCCATGCCCATTTTTCTGATGTCTTGATTTCTAAGATAATGATCTATAGATTTATATGACATTTTCAGAGTTGGTTATAATGAGTATAAAAAAGCGGTTTAAGTTAAATCCGCCCACAACCACGCCCAATTTTTTATTTTAAGAAGGTTTCTCGGAACCAACCCTAATGATGAAATGAAATTTTCAGACTTCAGACTTTGATTGAGATAGACAAAAATTTGAAAAGTTGTTTTATTAAATCCAGGCTGCTCTGCCACGCCCACTTTTCTTATTACTTTATATCTCAGATACTGCTCTAATGATTTAAATTTCATTTTAATATTTTGTTTTTATAAGCGAAAAAACACTTGGAAAGTTGTGTTAGCAAAAATTGCCCACTGACACGCCAACTTTTAATATTTCAAGGTTTCTCGAAAACAGCTCAAACGATTTGTATGTAATAGGCCGTTTTCGAAAACGTCAAATCAAAGTTTATTTGATCGTCAAATGATCGTCATTTTTGACGCAGAATGCAATCCTCATATGCAATCGTCCTTGCAATCGGTGATATCAATGTTATTCAATTTACTCGCAAACACATTCTATATTTACGAACACGCTCTCTGGTATCTCAGTTTTTTTTTATCGTCAACTCGATTTTCTTACTGCGCAGCTGCACCGCAGATGATGTTTTCGAACATGTGACTTAAGCAGTTTGCGTTAAGGAACATTCTGCAAATGCATTTTTGACGCAGATGACGTTTACGAAAACATAGATATTAGAGCTTATCTGTTTTGAAGATGAAAAAAATTGAAAAAGTATTTTTATTTAAATCCAACTACTGCCATGCCAACTTTTTATTTGTTTTTTTCTGGGAAACGGCCTTATTAACTGCAGATATTTCTACGTAACAACTTTGATGATTTGAATTATATTTTGAGAGTTAATTAAAAAAGACAGAAAATAAACTGCCAACACACTTTTATTAATTATTGGTTTCTTGGAAATGGTTTAAGGATTTGAATGACCTTTGCAAAGGTTGATCTTACAATGAAAAAAATGTTTTTTTTTTTTTTATCGGGGTTTTGTAAAATTGGGCGTGGGCTTATTTCCTTAGTTTCTCGAAGATGCGAAAACAAAATGCAATGTGGTTTAGATAAAAATCACCCAAGCTACATACAACAATTTAAAGAGTATGTATGATGTATGAGCAATAAGACATTTAATTATTACAATTTTTCTTGTATGTATACTTTTTCCTTCCGACCAATAGGCATTGAAATAAATCACCTGTTCGACACGTGTTTAAGGTAGGCAGACAAACGGCTAATGGGTCAACGCCTTAAAGGCAATTATTGATATGACTTACAACTTTACGAAAATGACTTGAATTTTTATGTTGTTGGCTCTTAGACTTTAATATCTAGAAACTGATTTTATAAATTAATTATACCGTGCTTACAGCTATTATAGGAAAAATAATGAGTATCTTCAAAGTCCCATAGATTAATTAGTTTTGTTTATTGGCAAAAAGAAAAGTCTTTTAGATAACCCCGGTGAAATTATTTCTTAACATTTTCAGTAATGTTATCGACGCTTTGTGTTCCAAAATGTACGTTTTCGTTGCAAATTCTTAACGCTTCCGGCCGTACAGTTTTTTGTAAGCCTTTTTAGTACAGTCAATTCCGCTTAACTGCACTCCGCTTAACTGAAAACCTCACTTATCTGAAACAAGAAATTTATAACCAAGCCTTTTTGAGCATTTTTCAAACAAATTACTTCGCATAACTGAACTCCGATTATATGAAAACTTCCCATAATTGAAACAAATATTTTCTTCTCAAATGCTAATTTTGCACTTAATTAACTTCTCATTAGTGAAACTACAATTGAACGCTGCCACTTAATCTTGAATCGAGCACACCCCTCGGACTTGGAATGTCAAAAACTCATTTCTTGTTGATCTGTCCCTGGAGGGTACGTAACCTTAAAAAATATTGTCTAATGTTGTGGAAAATAAACCAAAATAAATGTAATATATTTTTCGTTGAGTGAAATTTATTATATTTTGAAGAAATTCCGCTAGTGGGGTCGCTTAGCGTCAAATTTCGAGATGATGTGTTTTTGCCGGACAAAAGCACCAAATTTTTTGTAGGTGCTACTTAGGTCCATAGCTTGAGATTTAGGGTAGGACCCATCTCGGCGGTCAGCCATCTTGGATTTTATAGCCGCCATTTTGAAATTTAGGTATATTATTAATATCTCGGCTTCTAAATCACTTAGGATCCCAAACTTGGTGTCTAGGTATACATTTTTGGGGTCAGGGAATACAACCACATACTTTTCAAATGTTAAAGTTTGCAAATATACGAAGGGGGCATGGGGGTCATGACCCCCTTGCTCCAAGACAATCATATATTATACTTAGGGTCGGATAATATATATACACAAGTTTAACATGTATCTGACTAAACTTATCCAAGGAGGGAAATGGGGGTCATGACACCCCCCCCCTCAGAGCCCTGGAAAAAGTATAAATAAAAAACAAACTTCATTTAAACACAAAGTGCAAAAACTGACTCGACGTACGGCTAGCCCAAATTATTTCATAACCGTAATGTTACTTTTTATGAGACCATGGTAATATTATTCGCGAAGACTGTATGTTTTGTCGTATCGAGTTTTTCTGAAAGAAAAATGAATAAGTTAAATGCAAATACATTTAAGTTAGGTTGTATAAGTGTATATTAATTATCCAATTATTAAATCGAGTGACAAAAATATTAAATTCTAAGATTTAAGGTTGAAAATGAAATAAGATATATGTACATGTACATACATACATATACATGTAGTACCTCGTGGCATGATGGTTAGTGCGTAGGAGGTAGGACTGTCATGCCGAAGGTCCACACCTTCGATTCCCAGCCGTGCCACCTAAAAACAGAAATGTTTTATCCGAGGTTCTGCCTCTTGCGAGGAACTGATTAATCCTCCAAGAGTATACTGTCATGAAAAAGTGCTTCTCATTTAACCGTTCGGACTCGGCAAAAACCTGTAGGTCCCCTCTATTCCTGCCAACTACACGCACACAGGAATGGTTGTGAGTTGCAAGTCACTAGGCCCTGGTTCTCCACGAGCTGTTGCGCCACCCAATTTATTTATGTATTTATTACATGTACATACATATTAATATATAAAATTTAAATACAAGAGAAATCACATATGAAAGATGTTGAATTGCATTTATCTACCTACATACATGGATTGCTTATGTCGTCTTCAAGCATTGACATTTACAAAGATCAGTACAATTCCAACGAGCAGCTTTGCAAGCATATCTACCAGTGTATCCTTTTTGACTCTTACAATTATTACATTTCACCGATTCAGTACATGGCTTTGAAGCTATACGTCGGCTTAGAGTGTAAAGCGGCTAACTCCACATTTTTTTTTGTCATTATAGACCACTTCAAAATTTGCTTAAAAATACAAAAATCTATCAAATTTTTAAATTTCAGCGAATTTAACAAAAACGAGTGCTGAAAAATAGTTTATGTAATTTTGGTTTAATTCTAATAATGCGAACATTTTTATTTAAATAATTTTTTGTAAAAAATGCAAAATAGGAGTTAGCTGCTTTTCACTCTAAGCCAACGTATAGGTAATGTGTTTCATATAGGAACCCATGATCCACCTTCTTCTTTCTGAGTCCAGTCCCAGCCTTCCAGACTAGGAGCTCACTGTTGAATGTGTTCACTGGTACATCATACTCCTGCCTGATATATACAGCCCGCTTTGAGTGTTGAAGTAGTGCATCTTTTGTTGGTGGAAGTTTCCCCATTGTCCTAGTCTTCTGACAAAACAGCTCCTTGCTGACATCATTTACACTGTCCGAATTACTGAATTTATCATATAATATTACCGTGAAGCGTTCTAGCCATTTAAATGTTCACCATCAAGCTCTGTGTAGGGATGTAATGCTATGCATGTTAAGGTATGTGTCACCTCATGATAACAATTCCATGCCTCCCACGTAGATTTCTTGCCTCGTCCGAAAAATGAAGATGTTGTATCGCAACCCGTAAAACTGTGAAAAACGGGGAGGCCAAGGATTTTTTTACGCCCAGTTTCTTGTTAATAGCATTGATGTCTAATTAAATGATCTGTCCGTACCAAAGGCAACAGAAATCTTCAAATTTGTGAACAAGTTCATCAGGTGATGGAACTACTACGAACCATACACCTACTACAGCCATTCTTCATTATGTTCTAAAAGAGTCAGAGGCAAAGAACCATCGTGTAATAGGGGATCTAGAAAAATCTTGCGTAAATAGTCGCATTTAGACAACTAACCAAAACATAGATATTGCTTAAAACAGCTGACAAAGAAATTAAATTTTAAATTTGATTTATGATCATCTAATGATATTTTAAGATTTTTTCTATTTCTGTTTTCATGTTGAATGGAGTCCAAGATGATGAAAAACTGCATTTTGTATTTGCATTTAACTTATTCACTTTCCTTTCAGAAAAACTCGATACGACAAAACATACAGTCTTCGCGAATAATATTATCATGGTCTCATAAAAAGTAACATTACAGTTGTGAAATAATTTGGGATAGCCGTAAAAAAGGTAACATTACGGCTATGAAATAATTTGGGCTAGCCGTAGGTGTCAGTTTTTGCACTTCTGTGCGTTTAAATGAAGTTTGTTTTTAATTTACACCTTTTCCTGGGCTCTGAGGGGGGGGGGGGGGTTTCATGACCCCCCATTTCTCTCCTTGAATAAGTTTAGTCAGATACATTTTCAACTTGTGTATATATATTATCCGACCCTAAATATAATATATGATTGTCTTGGAGCAAGGGGGTCATGACCCCCATGCCCCCTTCATATATTTGCAAACTTTAACATTTGAAAAGTTTGTGGTTGCATTCCCTGACCCCAAAAATGTGTACCTAGACACCAAGTTTGGGATTCTAAGTGATATAGAAGCCGAGATATTAATAATATACCTGAATTTCAAAATGGCGGCTATAAAATCCAAGATGGCTGACCACCGAGATGGGTCCTACCCTAAATCTCAAGCTATGGACCTAAGTAGTACCTAAAAAAAATTTGGTGCTTTTGTCCGACAAAAACAGATTTTCTTGCTAAGCGACCCTACTACGCTTATATGAAACAAGTTTCAGTTATCCGAAGTTCGGTTAATTGAAAACTCCGCTTAACGGATACAAATATTCGGCAATTATCGTGTTCCAGTTAAGCGGAGTTGTATTATTTATCTAATAAAAAGCCTCCGCTGTTCTTCTGAGCAAAAATTCAATAAATCACTTTTAGTAAAAGCTATCTTTGGGTTGAAAACCATTTTTCAAAAATTGTTTGTAATGTAGCTTAGAATGAACCATTTTTTTTTTTCAATTTTCTTAAAAACGTCAGATGCATAGGTACATATTTCGAATATATGCATATCTTTTTTTTCAAAAATTCATTTTTCGAACACGTCTCATTCGATTTGTGTTAAACTTGGTACCTAATGGCTTTTCACTATTTAGAATATTAAAAAAAAATGCATTTCATGCAAAAATTACGGTACCTACCAACGTCGCGTCGCGTCGTAAAGGAAAATCTAAATTTTCTAATCGAAACCGGCTATTACGATTTTGATAATATTTTTTTCAGTATTCTAAAATTAGCATACGATCAAGCTCTCAACATTTGAATAAAATTTTCTTAGCAACTAGTAATAGTTTAGGTACTTATACCATTTCATTCAAAATTATTCATTACCGGTTTTTTTATTTAGAATTTTCTCACTATCGCCGAACGGATTTAAACTCAATTTCTGATAAAACAATACAAAAAAAAAAAAAATAATACATACACACATTTCACATTTGTCAAAAGCCATTCCAAAGATTTTTAGACTTTTTTGTTTGCATACATTCATATTTGATCAAGAACTCTGGGAATGGAAATGTAATAAACCAATTTTACAAGTAAAGTTATAACTAAACAACAAAAAAATCATGGCACCCGAGAATAATTACAAATTCTATTCTAGGACAATTTAATTTTTCGCATTAGGGATCCTACGCATGGGTACGGTGACCATTTTTTCAGGGGCAAAAAAGAGGACACCTTCTTAAGAACGTACTTAAATTTAAGAACGAATTATAATGTTTTTAAAGCTAATAATATCTTTAGTCGGATGAATTCAATGTCAGATCTTAAAAGAAATTCAAGAGAATAAACTACATAACTCACCGCAGTAGGTAGGTACATTAACGTGTAACTAAGTAAACAAACAATCCTGCAATTTTTGCCAAAAACTAGAGATAAAAGGAAACAGACCATGGTGACAAGAACGCTGTTTGCAACCCCCCAATATATATATGTGCACTTTATTAAACACTCTTTGGTAACATCAGAGTTCTTGTTGTTTGTATTAGATTCTAGATTTTCTTCAAGATATAGAACTTAGCGTAGATTAGCAGTTTGTATTTGAATTATTATAAAATTTATATTAGTAAACTACCTTACTTTTGATCAGCATTTTGGCTAAATTGTGAATTGGAAGATATCCGAGCACGTTTTATAAATAGGACTGAAGCAGTGTTTAATTCTTGTACTTTTCTTCGCAATCATTTTTCTTAAGAAAATTCAAAAATCTGGGGCCTATTTCTGCGCTTCTACATCAATTACATCAACTACATTTTACAGCTTCATCCTGCAACTAAACCAGTTACATTTGTAATTTATTAAACTTTTTTATCTTTTATTTCATTACTCCAGTTGTATGTTTGAATCAGACAAATATAAATGATGTAGTTAAAGGATTTTAATGTACGATGTAGTCGATGTAGTTGAAATAGGCCCCTGCACCGTCAAAGTTGTTATTGATTGCACTTTGCTATTGACATTACCTCTAGTTTGTCAACTTTAAATTGCGATTTCTAGGGTGTCCAAATTTGTTTTGAATTTGAAAACACTCTTTCGGGCAGGGCATTTCAAGCTAGAAATAATAGCGACATATTTACTGGCTAGAATTGATTTTCACATGTCCTTTACAAAATTTTCTTATCTGGTAACCAATTGTCCATTTTTTAATTTGTTCTTCATTGACGTATCGTTTGACTAAACTAACCTAGCCAAATAATTCGTCATTTCTGATTTCTATATCTTTTCCAAATTCTAGTACATTTGTCCAGTTTATATTTCTGAGGGCTTAGATTCAAAATAAGGACATTTAGAGGACAATTCAGTAAAAGAAGGACAATTTTCTGTCTTTAATAAAATAAAATATAGAGGACAGGACTCCGAAATAGAGGACTGTCCTCTTAAAAAGAGGATGGATGGTCACCGTTGTCATGGGGTGCACTAGGGTTAAAGGTTTTGTTTTGAAACAAACAAATTTAATTTTCACATACATTTTATGAAAAATTAATTTTATTTTGTTACATTTTACAAACTGAACTACCACCTAGAAACAATTCAATATGTAAATAAACAAATGAATAAATAAATATATCAACATTTAATACCATTTGAACAACACAAATTAAAATAAGTATCACAGATCAGTTAAAGACAGCACTGTATATACAGCTGATATCTCAATCAGTCAATCTCTTCATGATGGTTCATTGTTCAGTTCATTCTTTGCTGAATGTGAAGATTTTCTGGAATGTAGTGGGTTGTGGTGGGGTAAGTGCGGCTCTCCTAGTATTTTGACGTTTTTAAAGTCAGCTCAGCCATATGATTGTGAATTCAATTTATGATTTTGGTCTCATCTATCGTGTGCTGTGAGAGTGTTGTAGCTGTTTTTCTTTTTGTTATGTCAGCTTCATCGCTTCTTCATGCTCTGAGGTTCTCACAGCTAGTTTACGCTTTGTTTGACTTGTACGATTGAACCTATGCATACCATTTGACGATGTTGATAAGGTTTACCTCTGCATGGTATTTAGTATACACAACACAAAAACATTGTGTTGCTCTCTTTTGTCTGAATATTGTACATTTGTACTCCTTCCATCCATAAGTGTTGTGTAAGCTCTTAGCTTTGTGTGCGAAAAAAGGTTTTTTCGCTGTCGATTGGTATAGTGTAAGTGTTGTTTATGTTTAGTGTATGGTTATCAGCAAAGTGAGGTGTGGGACGTAGGTTAAAGAGTAATATCTAGGGTTGCCAGGCTTTCAATTTTGATGATTGTGGTTTGTAATTTCCATTTTGTGTTTTTTGAAGTTTGTTATTTATGTCTTCGTTGATTAATGTGATCTGGTAGTTGTTCATTTGAAAAATTAATCGCGTTTTCGTTGTATTTTGCACATTGCTACAAAATACAACGAAAACACGATAACAGTATTATATTTTTCGATAGATTATAATTTTGTTTTGAGAATAAGCTAATAGAGTAAGATGCCCGGGCCGCCAGACATAATTTACGTCATTTAATCAAAGCTTAATTTTTTACTGTGAATGCACTCATATGAACGAGCGTTTCGGAGGTATTAAGTGCGTAAGTTGCATAAAATTAATGTAAAATTACGTTATTTTATAAAACTGATTTTTACTTGCGATATAGGTACATACTATAGGGGAGAAGAGGGAGACTTGATCCTCTGGGAGACTTGTTCACCCCCTTATAACTCCAGTTCCAAAAGAGTTAAAAAAGCTTCTTTGGTACCATTGACAAGTAAATTTCATATAATATCAATGCGTCTATACCAGTCATAATTCAGCTCAGAGTGAGAGAGAGCACGTGCCAGTTTGTAGTTTTTTCTAAGTGCGTGGATATTATTTTGCGTTTTTGTCGCTTCTGTCTGGCTGTTGTTTTATGTTGTAAGTACCACAAGTTATTTTTTTAAAGTTTCCAATTGTTTTGTGAAAAATTGTATGTAATTAAATTTTAATTATGTGCCAATAATAAATTGTTATAAATTGTTTTGTCAATTTACCCGAACTGGGAGACTTGATCCTGTCGACCATGGGAGACTTGATCCGGGGATCATGTCTCCCCAAGGGAATCAAGTCTCCCCAGTTTTGTTTAAGTGCATCAAGTTTTATTCAATTCAATATGTGTATACCCGTGATCCTTGACTCTTTCACGTGATTTAAAAAAATTATCATTTGTAGGTCGATACAAAATGCCAAGAATATATAAGCCGACAAAAAATACAAACGTCAGAGCTCCTTTGGATGGAGATAAAATTAAAGAAGCCATATTATGCGCTTTAAGAGATGGCGCGACCTTCAAAGGTACAGCCAAAAAATTTAATTTAAATGTTATGACCCTAAAACGATACGTTCGAGCACAAATGGCTTCCGATGGTGAAATAAGTTTTGTTCCAAACTACCACAAGTCACAAATTTTCACAAAAGGAGAAGAAGATATTTTCTCAGGCTACCTCGAAAAAGCAAGCAAACTACATCATGGGTAAACAAGCAAACAAACAAGGCAATTCGCGTATGAATATGCTGTAGCGAAAAAAATTGCCTAAACCAACTTTCAGGGCATACAGTAAGACCATAAGATCCAAAACAGTGGTAAAATGTCGAGGCATACTGAACAAAATTTGTAACACTAACCAAGTCAAACTCTGTTGGGTTCCTGGACATAGCAATATAGAAGGGAATGATATAGCAGATGAACTAGCAAGGAAGGGGTCATTATCAAATAGGAACAGTAGTAACCAATTAGACATGGGACTAGACATCCCGATCGGCGTAGTTAAAATGAAAATGGACCTAGTAACGAAAGAGCGAATCAATAAATCCTGGATTACCAGGAACGATTGCGTTATCTCTAGAAGTCTATGGCCTAGAATTAATGAAAAGGAATCTCAGTATATTCTATCGCTGAGTAAAAAGAACATTAGAATCTTGATAGGTGTACTAACGGGTCACTGCGCCATTGGCACAATGGCCACCAGATTGGGTGTACTCGCACCCGACTGCTGTAGGAGCTGTCAGGATGTTGAAGAAGTAGAATCCATTAAACACCTGCTCTGTGACTGTCCGAACCTCCAAACAAGCCGCCTCCGTTACTTGGGAAACAGGTTTGTTGGAGAACTGGATGATCTAGCGCAGGTCTCAATGGCAAATATGAGGAAATTCATAGAGAGCACAGGCTGGTTCGTTGATGAGCCAGTCTATCTGAATCATTAGTTTAGGAGCATCTCTGCTTTCTTTTTGTAAGGGGATCACAATGGACCAACAGGCCCCCGTGTACGCAACAGCCTCTGTGCTGTGCACACCCCTCCTAACCTAACCTAACCTAAGCGCGTGGTTGTTTTTTGTTCCCGAAATCAATGCATTTATTTCCAATAGAATCGGTTCTGTATTATAAGAAAATGATAAAATGAAATCCTGCCTCTATGTTTATTTAATTTTAAGTTATGAAATGAATTCGTTATTTATATATTTATTTTATTTTTTCGTTGAGCTATAGTAAATTTTTTATTTATTAAAAACGTTAAAGATGTTTTTACTTATGGAATATATGTATGTATGCAGAATTCGACTTAGGGATCAAGTCTCCCATGTGGGGGAATCAAGTCTCTTCATAATTTGGGGAGAGTTGATCCTTTTGAGTCCCTTCATTGTTTTTAAAATTGCTATTTAACTTTTCAAAACTAAGAGATGTTTTCTATGCCAAAAGGAAGCCAACATATGTGTCTTTATTTAAGAATAGGAATGGGTCTTCTAGGAAACAAGAATAAAAAGTTATGGTACAAAAACTACAAAAAGGATCAAGTCTCCCTCTTCTCCCCTAAGGCCTCGGTTCCCAAACTGTGTTCCGCGCAAAAGCACCGTATTTTTTCAAACTTACACTGAAATCCCATGGCTTTTCTGAGGAAAAGATTTATCCAGGTTATTTGAAATTCGTGATAAGCTGAAAGTTTTCCAACTGAATAAAAATATATCTTCATCTGCAAATCTTTTCGATGTATTGTTTTATGAATGGCATGAGCAATAAATTATAAAACTTGCTATTCTTGAAAAAATCTTAATAAAATTAAAAAGATTGCTACAGATTTGCAGGGAAAATTAACAACACTATTTTTCACGAGAGACAAACTGGCAGCTTTCAAACAATTATTCTTGGTTAACTTGTTCACCTACAGAAGGACAATGTTGAATGTTTTCCAGTATTTAAATGCAAATGATATTTGCAAAGATCTTGGCAAGACTAGTTTCCAGTTACTAATTTTTACATCGAAAGGGTCCATTTGTAATGAAAAAGCAGACTGCGACGCTAAACATAGAGGAAAGTGCAGCTCTGATAGATCTTCAGAGGTCCATTTCACTAAAATACGTTTTTATTCTTTAAACTTAATAAAGATCGAGATTGGTAGCTTCACAGTTCTTCAAATATAGCTTTCGGGCATAAAACTGTTTCATTCTTCACACTACCTTTGATCGAAAATCTTAAACAAAAAAAACATAGATTTTGAAATTGTATTTGTATTTGTATTTCACTTTTGGCTATCGTTAAGTGTTGGGGTTCCAAAATATATTTTGACCTTGGGCCTTGTGAATAAAAAAAAAATGCTTAAGCTCTTTTTGGAGCAAGCTAAAGCTAGCTAGTCATAGCTAATACTAGTAGCTAAAGCTAGAGAGTTCTAGCTTAAGCTTTGTTTCAAGCTTAATATTTCCAGCTTTTGTTTGTTTATTCACATGTCTTGGCTTAGAAGCTTAAGCTAAAAATATCTTTTTTGTGACCGAAAAGCAACGCAAGGAGATTTTTAAAGATCCAAGTTTTAGCTTAAGCTATTTTTTATTCACAAGACCCATTGTTTTCATGTAAAAAGAACTAGTCAGGGGTCCAGAAATCTTGATATTTTTGTAGCTTTAGCTATCACACCATTTGGAGCTTAAGCTAGAAAAACAAGCCAAAGCTAGAAGCTATTACTAGAAGACATTTTTAAGTTTCTAGCTAAAGCTTGTTTTTAATCACACAAGATCTAGCCTTGACTTAAAAATCCAAGTTTTAGCTTTAGTTTTTTTTTTTATTCACGAGACCCTTTGTCCAGGATTCCAAAGCTCAAAAAGTTTGACAACCGCTGCTGTGTACAAAAAATATTTGAGATAACACATTATGATGATAGAGAACACCAAAAAAGTGGATTCGCCTACAGCCTAAACGGCTCTATGAACTTTCTTCAAACTTGGTGCATAGTGGTTTTTTGTGATTATGTCCACACATTAATTTTTTAATTTTTTTTAGAACCAAAAATAGTGGTAGGTACCTGTCGTACAATTTTTTTCAAAAATGGCTCCACATAAAAAAATGGCTCCACATAAATTTCCTTAGACTACCTTTCGGTAGGAAACCATTTTTCAAAACATGGTTATTAATGGTACCTCCCAAAGAACCATTTTTTTATTTCGAATTATCTTCAAAATGGTATTTAGTATTTCAATATTTGTTTTAATACAGAAGCTTCTATAAAATACAAACGGTATTTGCTACCAATATTTTCAAAAAAAATATTTTTTGGATTTAAAAAAATAATTTTTAAATTTTTTTGTTTGAAAATCAAATATTTCGAAAACGACATATGTAATATATTTTTTTTGAAACTCGATACTTCAGAGCTTTTTAATACTTTCTAAAATATTTAAAAAAAAATATTTTCTTTAATGCAAAACTAACGGAACCTTTCGTACAAAAGTTTAAACACAGTTAAGAAAAATTTTTTTTTTCTCAAAAACGGCTCCTACGATTTTGACTGAACTTTTGAACAACTATTAATAGTACCTGTTATAGAACGATTTTTTTTTATTTTGAATTTTCTCATTATCTGCTGAACGGTTTTAGATACATTTTTAATATACAAATTTCAAGGAGATTAAATCTGTTCCTTGGTTCAAGTATTGACTTAAGTTCACTTTTTGACTCAACGGAAGATGTTCTACGACTGTTATAAGAGCAAATGTGCTCCAATTGTTTCTAAACAAGATACCGATGGTTATAGAAAGTTTAATTTTCAAAAGTAATAAGCATTTTAAGAAATAAAAATAAATAAGAATAATGTACGTATAACATTGCATATCATAATAAAAAAAAAAAAATTGAAATTTTTGTTTTTGAAAATTCGATATCTTAAAAAGGGGTTGACAATTTTTTTTTATCTGCGCATAAATATATACTTTAGATTTGCATTCCAAAATTTGTTCTTAAAAATGTTTTAAACAAGCAAATCTAGCTTTGCTACTACAAATACGAAAACATTGTTTGGTGCCACAATGTGAAGCTGTTCCAGTAGCTGCAAAAGTGACTGTAGCAAAACTTGAGTCAACTTTAAAGGTAGAACTATAATAGTCGGAAGGGCACTGAAGCTAATGTCAAAAACCAACGAAAGGAAGCTTTTCGTACCATCAGAAGGGAAACACACACATAATGTAACTATCATCTATCTCTTTTTGGCATTCCTATTTCACCAAAGTTGAACGAAACTTGAACAAACCTTCCACTCCGCAATTATAGCGGCGTCATAGGCTTTCTGTGTATTCGCTTGTTTTCTTCCGACCACTTAAGTGCCCCTCCGAGCATTATAGTTCTAGCTTAACTTTTTGTCGCATTTTAGATGAAATATGCGATCGTTCAATAGTTTTGTCTTTTTTAACCAAAATAATTATTGGGAACGTTCAATGCATTTCTTTTGAAATTAAGTTTTTTTATTTGAAAAATTTAGTATTCCTTCAGATTTGGTACAGCCGTTTTCTTTTGGAGGTGGCAAAGTACTTATGAGTAGATGAAAATGCTAATCTAGTACTTCTCATGTGCGTGTAGATACATTTTACATGGGAAAGCAGTTTGATATATTCCATTGAAAAAAGCTAGCAAAGTACTTGCAAGTACTTTGGCTCCTCCAAAGGAAAACGCGAAAACGCCTAATTGATTCGAAAACCAATTGTGTATATTTGCATGCAAATAATGCTTAATTTAAACGACTGGAGAACTAGCAGTCTAGTCACCAAACTGTCAAATGAATGGAAAAATTCATTCTTTTAGTAATTGACAGTTTTTCATCAATCGTGAAAATTCAGCATCAAATTGTGTAAAAATAAATGAACACATCTTGAAAAAATTCCAATTCCAGAAATCCGAAATTTGTATTGAACTCACCCAAAATATGGCGGCACAGTGATTTTTGACATCATTTGTTTCATGAATGAGCGATTATAGTGACAGCTTATGCTACAGCGATTCCTTTAGCTTTTTTTTGTATTATGTCTAGAGTAGAATGAATGAAATTACTAATTTTTAGTGGTATTTAATTTATTTTAATTTTTCAATAATAACTTAACTCAAAATAATACAAGCATTTCATTAAACTAACTATTAGCGGTAAGCTTACAAATATTGAAATAATAAAATCCACTATTCTTCAAGGCACTCAAAGTATTCCATGTGTCGGAATCAGGAAAATACTCAAAAACCGTACAAGAATCACTGACAACAATTTTATTTTCAAAAACCGTTGATTTCAAATTTGAGAAGGCGCTTGGAAGAGATTTCACTTCACTCCAAGAATCATCGGACAAATTGTAGCGTTTAACAGTTTTTACCCATTCATTCGTCTTCTCATTATAGCCACCAAAAATGTACAAAAACCCTTCAATTGCAGTAAAGCTATAGTAGTTCAGTGTTTGATAATTAAATACCTTCAAAGTCCATTCATTTGAAGATACATTATAAGATTGCAAACGGCCTTTATCATAATCAAGAAGGTATAACATTTCATCGTGAGTAGCTATTTGAACGTTGGGATATGGTTTAAGCAAGGGTACTAGATCTTGCCATTTGCGTGTGGAAAAATTATATGCCTCCATGGAAATGTCATCTTCATGAATGCCCCGACCAAGAACAAACAGGGTTTCTTTTGAATATGCCATTTTTTGAATAACTCGTTTTTTTGTCATTGAAGGAAGATCAATACAACCAGAAGTGTGTAGGTCAAAACATTGCACGCTCTCTGAACAAAAATTCGATTCTTTTCTTCCAGCAACAATTAGTTTGTCATCAATTATAATTATTGCCTCACATATTATTTGTTTCGCAAGATATATTTCAAATTCGGGCGACCATGAATTAATTTTGGGATTAAAAGTCTCGATATTGATTTGTCCACCATCAAAGGCGCGTACGAGTGCCAGTTTCTTCTTCTTTGGTCGTGTTTCCGGTGACAAATGCCATTGAAGCCAACTGCAAATTAATTCGTAGCTTTCCACAGTTGCACATACAGATTTTCTGTTTTCAACGATGAACTTGGGCGTAAGAGTCTGATAACGAACCATTGACAGCAGCTGAAGGACTAGATGTTTGCGATTTATTTTGTCGAAGTTAAGCCATGCAACCATGGCCAGGAACACATCCTCCTCCATGTCTTCATGTGGATTGTCGTTAAAAAGTAAATTTTTCAATTCATTTTCACTCAGCGTCAGTAGTTCTTTCTCCTGTAATATTTCCTTGAAGTGAGTATAAATATATTCTAGGGCCGTGGTTTTCAGATACTGTAAGCTAAGTTCACACCCCAATCGAAACCAACTCAAAGAATTGCTGGAATCGTAGTTTTCCTCAATCATATTACAGCAACCATCGACTAGAGATTTAATTTTTAGAAATGATGCTGTTCGCAGAATTCCCTCAACCGTTTCGACACTCAATTCTATCGATCCCGAATACATGAAATCGATTATAAGCTTCAGTGTTGATGCTTCGATTTCTTTGAGTTCCACTTTATTCCCATTCAAAGCGGATTGATCACCGCGAAATAATTCCAAGAAGTACTCACTAAATGCACAGAGGACAATTCGATGAGCTAGGATAGGGACAGAACTTCCAGCTATCAGGATAGTGTCGAAGAATTCATTTTGTTCGTAGAAATTCTGGAGTTTTTCAGAAATAACCGCACCATGTTGATGGAATTTGAAGAAAGTAGTTTTTGGAGTTGGATTTATTGATCCCATTGTAGATCTGCAAATGGAAGGCAATCAAATTTGATAGTGTACTTTCTAAGAGACAGCGATAGAATTTGTAGTTTTTGTTTTTAATTACCTTTGTCGTGAAAAATAAACAAGTTCTATTTGTTGTAATATAAAAAACTCAAGTAGGTAACTCTAGCCAATGTGCACTCCTGATTTATTCTACCTTCGAAGTATAGTTGAGGGATTTAGTTAAGAAAGTGATGTGCAATGGACTTACTTTCATTTCTCCAAGGAAAGAGAATTTGTACATAAATGTAGAATGGTCAATTGTCATTCATTCAAAAAAGAAACTTGGTTTGTTTTATTATTTAAAAAAAAACTGTATTTGAGACTTTTTAGTAATGACCGGCAAGTACAAACGTTTGCAGACTAATGATTATTTCACAGCTGGATTTTGGAAGGTACTCTCTCTCTCTCATTCATTTCTGTCTGTCGTTCTATGTCATTCATTTCACTTAAATGTACATTCGATTGCAAGTGTATGTACATATAGCTCGAGCTAGAATCAAACCATTGAAATAATTCTTCGAAAACTGGATATAAACAAAAACAATCCCTGATATGTTCACTCAATTTTAATTCAATGGAATCAACACAGAAATAGAAATGCACCCTCAGTGCCTCAGCCTCAGTAACATTGAAGCTGTGATGATGACAACAACGCCATGGTGTACGTTCTTTTTCATTTATTTTATCAACAATTTTCGTATTTTTGTGTGTATCTTTCAAAATTTAAGAGATACTCAGAGAAATTAAAAGAGATCCGCGAAGCAGACTAATTGTTGAGTGAATTATTGGTTTTGGTTCGCGCTTTATTTTTGCTTGTCATACCGGTTTTGTTTTACATTAAACTGTATGTGTGTTGGATTTTGGTATTTGTACGTCATCGCGTCGCTCTTTTCAAAAGGTAACCTGTGTTGTTTGTACGTTTTTGTTGTCTAATTACTTGAATCCCACAGGTACATAGCTCTGACATGTTGCTGATGGAAGAGACATGGACATATTTTAACTTAGCATCACTTATAAGTAATTGGTAAGCCGTTAAATGGTCATTCCCAATTTATTGGAACTAGTTACAATGTTGTAATCAATGAGTATGAGAAAATATAAGATGGGTAGATTAGGTACACTGCACGTCACATAAATAGAAACAAGTATATATTATCTTAATGCCTCTAAACCATAATGTTTGAGGTTGAAAAAATAACAAATAAAAAAAGACCAGTTAGTTTTAAAAATTGGTCAGGATTGGATACGATATGTCAACTTTGTAATTATCGATTTCTCAAGACTTTTAAAATTAAGCTGCTTAAGTT
Source organism: Dasysyrphus tricinctus (assembly GCA_963921185.1). Lineage (NCBI taxonomy): Eukaryota > Metazoa > Arthropoda > Insecta > Diptera > Syrphidae > Dasysyrphus > Dasysyrphus tricinctus. Next base: position 207,069,115 of record OY992531.1, on the reverse strand, counting down.
TTAAGAAGGGACAGTCACGGTGGCTCAAACAAAAAATACAAAATTCCTTTGACTGTTCTTGTTTGTAATTAGTTTTAATTAGCTTCAGTTTAATATTATATACATAGCTTGTAAGTTTTATATAAAAAATAAAATCGATAAAGAAACTATTTTTAAAACTATTTTTAAATTCTTCTTGGTAAAAAATAAAACCAATCTGAATTTGAATCTTAATATAGTTTGAATAGGCCAATTTGATTTTGAGAAGATTTGGTGGTAGATACGAAATCTTAAAGCTCGACTAACATCTTCGTTCTTCATTCGGTGAACGTTGTTCCACAAACAACGAGTAAAGTTCATTCAAAATTTAAAACGGCCGGCGTTCGTGTTCGGTGTTATCATTTACACCTTCGTTGTTCCACGTAGGGGCAAAAACTAAAAAACGTATACGGACGATAACATCGAAGATGTAAGTAAATCCAGCTTTAAAATGTATGGAAAATCTCGTGGATTTTGATAAGATTTTGATTTTGGGCTTTTGGATATTTTGATTCGGGTGTCTCCCAAAGAACTATAAATGAATGAGATTGTAATTTGTAAAGCTGGGCATTCACGTTGACAGTCGTTGGGACGGTCGAAAGGTTCGTTGAGATTTTCAACGAACTTCAGTATACACGAGGTCCATTCACAATAGAATCTGTCAATTTTCCATAGAAAATCGCTACGATTCTTGCGACAGTCCTTAAGACAGTATCAACGTGAATGGCTGGCTTAAGTCAGCGAATAACAAAACTACAAAATAACTACTTATGTACCACTGCTAGAGCCAGTAACTTACTTGACGAAGTTAAACTGCCATTCACCATATCTATAGAGCAGATTTTAGTTCATGTTCATACATAGTTTATACATATTTGAAAGCGTGTTTGTTTTCATAAAATATCTTCTCATGGTATATCAGGTTTAGTTTTCGTTCGGGAAGTACCTGCATAAGCTTGTTATTTTCTTCATCCATGGCTGCATCTTCCTCTTCCTTTTACTGCTCCGATTCTGGTGTTCTGTGCTGTCACTGTGCGCTGTGCCCTGTGCCTCATTAAAAATCTCTTAATTTGTATGAACGATGCTTATTCGGTTTTGGAGCCTAGGTAAACATTGCTTTCCTATTGTCCCAACCACCTTCCTTTTTCTTCCCCCTTTTCATCATTCACATTCAGAGTTAATAATTTATTTTGATTGTCGGCTGAATTATAGTTATTTTAATTTGCATTGACTAATGGCTTCAATTTGAATTTGGTCGTTGCTTTGGGTAGTGTCAGTTGTTGGTCGTTCGATGCTTTCAATTCAATAGAATATTTTTATTATTTTGATTTTTGTGACTCTGCGGCAAATTAGTTGAATGCGTGGATTGAATTAGTTGGAATTAGTTTTGGAGGAACTACAACATTTTATCACAAATCTAACATCGCCTACTGTGTAGAATATCATATAGAATGCGTTGTTTATTTTTTTTTGTTTAGTATTTTTAAAAAACCAATGCGACAATCTGAATACCTATACCTACTCTGATGATGGTTGTTAGATAATAAATCTTTAATTTCACTTTTGGATTATAATATTGTGGATAATGAATTTCGAATAAAATTCCTTTAATGAGTTAGATTGGATGTTATTTTGTTGTGTATTTCAATTTATTTAGGGTTTCATTTTAAAGATTGATAATATAATAATTTAGATTTATGGTAATTTTGACAAGCGTTTTAAGTTTATTGTTGTTTTGTTTTATATTATAAATATACTTTATCTAAATGGGATTAATTATTAATGATGATAATAGTTGAAAGGAATTCGACAAGGTAGGTAGAATATTAAATGTGCGTGTTTTTGTTGTTTAATTTAAATTTATTTTTGAATTTATGACAACAAAGATTATCTGATGATGGTTGATTTGAATATTTAACGTCACCGTAGTTATCAGGGACAGGGACATAAGATTTTCTTGGGTTTATTATCTATACAAATATTTTAAAAATATAAGCATTTTGTGTCCCATTTTGTCAAAACCTACACGAACTGAAGAAGCAACAAAGCTCTACACCGAGAGAAAAAGCTATGAAAATACTCAGCACAGAGACTTTTATGTAAAATTTATATTCCGAGGCTTGTATGTAAACTGAATAGATACAGTTGTCGTGTAGTAGATGTACTGTAATTGTTACATTTCAATTTATCTACAGCATACAACCCGCCATCAATGATTTGATTTCTGACTGAGTCAATATTATTATGTAGTTCAGTGTTTTTTTTAAACTGTGGGTCGCGACCCCCTAGGGGTTCGCCAAGAATAACTAGAGGGGTCGCGGTCGCAAGCCATTAGGTGCAAGGTACTAAAAAACTTAAACAAAAATTTTTAGTGAGACGGTTGCAACTGTTTTTCCTTTATTAATTGTTCAAAACTTCGTTGTATCTTTGAGGCTCTAAAAATTTAACCATTTTTCTATTGTGAACGTGAGTTTACATAGGTATGAAGCGGTGAATGGCACTAACAATCTTAAGCCTCTTTTTCCAGCTCTAGATATTTTCCACTTCTCATGACTTTATCCAGAAATTATGAATGGTTCTTACATTGAATTCTGAGCATTCCATCTGCAGCTAAATCTATAAGATTTTCTGTCATCTTTACCGATAGAAGATCGGCCAGATGGACTGATATATTCAAAAAAGGATTAAGTATCTATCTGTCCATTTCCACCTTCAGAATAGAGATCTGGAAAGTCATTTAATAGATTCTTCTCCAAATTATGCAAATTCTCTTGAGAGGAATGTGAGTAGAGAAATTTCGTCGAGAATTTTCTGAACTCGTGGAAAAGAATCATACATTTTTGCTTGCAAATACTTTGAGCACAATCGAAGTATTGCAAGGAGTCCTCTGATTTTGTCTTTTGCAGTAATAATATTTTTTTGTCTCCCTTGGAGTCTCGTATTCAAGATGTCCAAGTGGTCAAAAAGATTAGCGAGAAATGATAATTTTAAAAGCCAAGTGGGGACAGAACAATGATTTGAATATACAGATTTTGAATCTTGTACAAACATCAATTATTCAGCTTTTATTTACAGAACTCGTGTTAATTAGGCAGAGAGCCCACAGCAGATTTCGGGTGTGAGTGATAGCAAAAAATGTAGTATAAATGCAACTTCGAGGGTAATCATGTTAGCCGAAATTGGTTTTCACCCTTCTCTAGATAAGCTCCTTGGGTACCATATCACGGAATCCAAGACCTTTTGAGTGCTTAGTTCGCCCTGCCAGACCGTTTAAAAAATTCAAAATTCGAAGTGAAAACGGTGTTTTTAACAGTCTGGCAGGGTGAACTATGTACTCAAATGATCTCAGATTTCGTGATATAGGATCTGAGGAGCTTATCTAGGGAGGGATAAAATCCAATTTTGGCCAACACGATTACCCTCGTGTTTTATCACTAAGGCTCCGGTTATTACAAGACTTCGATTTTTTGAATTGCCTTTAATGAAGCTTTTGACGCCTATACTTCTTTCTTTGTAATCAATCACAAAATCAGCTGTGGGCTCTTAATCTACATAAATACCTTTCCTTTTGACAACCATCTGAGCCCTGACAAAGGAGATTTCGATGGGCTCGATTCATGTCACTTTTTAAATAACTGACAAAGTATTATTATGAATGTGGGGGTCGCCAGAATTTGTTTACTAACAAAGGGGTCTCGTACTCAAAAAGTTTGAAAAACACTGATGTAGTTAATCTATAGAAAATGTATCACAGCTTGTTTGTTTTGTTTTGCTATGACTATGACGCAAAAAAAAAAATGCAAAAAATCATTTCACAAATTAAATTTTCGTCGGTATTTTTTTGGAAAAAGTACTTTTCTCATATGATTTTTACTTGCGATATACATACATAGGTACTATAAGGCAAGTTTTGGATTCGCGAAAAAAAAATTTTGAGATAACAATCAAACAATCAAATATTACGATGATAGAGAACACGAAAAAAGTGGGTGGAACAATTCTGTCTGTCTGTCTGTTCGTCTAAACCCTAAACGGCTCGATCGATTTTCTTCAAACTTGGTACATAGTGGTTTTTGCCCACACGTTTTTTTTAATTTTTTTTTAGAACCAAAAATAACGGTACCTGCCATACAATTTTCTTAAGGAATTTTACATAATCGTATTTTTCTCAAAAAACGGCTCGACAACTTTTCTTAAAAAAAATTCAATAAATTTATTTTAGTAACGGCTTCCATTGGGTGGAAAACCATTTTACAAAAATTGTTATTAATGGTACCTACCAAAGAACCACTTTTTTAATTTGTGATTTTCTGCAAAACGGTACGACTGATTTCAATTATTTTTTTTATGCAGAAGCTTCCCAAAAATATAAATGGTTTTGTGTACCAACATTTTTGAAAAAATGTTTTTTGGATTTTTAAAAAATGTTTCAAATTTTTTTTTGGAAAATCAAATATTTCGAAAACGACATGATCGATTTTTTAAAACCCGAAACTTAAGAGCTTTCTATTACTTTCTAAAATATTTTTAGAAAAAATTTAACATTTATGAAAAAATAACGGTACCTTCCATGCAAAAGTTAAAAAACCACAAAGGAAAATAATTTTTTGCTTAAGAACGGCTCCTACGATTTTGATTAAACTTTTTTCATATTTGTACTCAAATTAGTACGATCTACTACCAAAAATTATAAAATTTTACACTTAGCAACTATTAATAGTACCTGACCTGTCATAGGACGTATTTTTTTGTTTTGAATTTTCTCGTTATCGGCTAAACCGATTTAGATAAATCTTCTTTTATACAAACTTCAGATAAGGTTAAATAATATTTTCAAAATTTTCAAAAAAAAAGTTTTTGAATTTTTAAAAAAAAGTTTAAATTTTTTTTTTTTTTATTCGATATCTCAAAAACGGGTTGACAATTTTTTTTTCAAATTTTGTTTTTATATACACATAAATATGTATATACTTTAGATTTGCATACCAAAATTTGTTCTTAAAAATGTTTTAAGAATTTTATATATAAAAAGTTAATTTTTTAAAAAATCGCTCCAACGATTTAAAATTTTTTTTACATACAATCATATTCAATCAAGAAGACATTCTTTTTTCCACCTCAAACTGTCAAAGGAATTGTTTTAGCCAATTTAAATGTCGTATTTCATGCTTCTCTATATTTTTCTCTCATAATTTCCATGTTTTTATATATAATTTTCTTAAATCCGCAGTGTCTTGAACGTAAGAGCAAGTACGTGTGACAAGTCGTGCATTTTATTTCCTAAAATATACACAACAATTAGGGTTACCAGATTCAAAATGACGAAAAGGGGGACATCGGGAGTTTTCTAGGGGGAAAAATGGGGACAAAATATGCTTTTGAAGAAAACAACACCATCAGAGAAAAAAAAGTGAAGTAATAGTTTCATTGATTTTTTTCTCATAAAAACAATCAAAAAAGCCAATCAAACTGACAGATGAAGGAACACTGTAGTGAGACGTAGTTCATTGAGTGGATGCGTTCAGCTTTGAAAGGATTTTTACTTCAAATTAGTGTATTCAAATTTGCGTATGCTTCTTAAATTTACCTCCTTTGGCCATAATTGACTTATTCACACATAAATTAAATTTAAAGAAAAAATTCTCAACACAATTTTGAAATATATAAATTTCAAAAAAAATATTAAAAGTATAAAGTAAATATGTTTTTTTTAATATTCTTAAGTGTTAAAAACCCGTTATGTACCAAGTTTTAAATAAAAAATCGACTGAACGTTTTCGAAATATTGAGTTTTCAAAAAAAAAAAAAAAATTTAATCCAAAAAATACTCTTTTTAAAAAATTGGTACACTGTACAATTTGAACTTTTTGGGAGCTTCCATTAATAACGATTTTTTAATTAAATTCTGTCTATCTGTCTGTCCGTAGAGGTACAGCCTAAACGGCTGGATCGATTCTCTTCAAACTTGGTACCATAGAGTACCTATATTATAATATAGGTACTCTATGCTTGTACATAGCGTTTTTGGTCATTCCTCCCACACGTTTTTTAAATTATTTTTTAGAACTAAGCATAACGGTAGGTACCTGTCATAGTGACCTACAACTCACAACCATTCCTGTGTGCGTGTTGTTAGCAGGAATGAAGGGACCCTACAGTTTTTTGCCGAGTCTGAACGGCTAAATGAGAAGCACTTTTTCATGACAAGTAAATACTCTTGGAGGATTTGTCAGTTCCTCGCAAGAGGCAGTACCTCGGATAAAACATTTCCGTTTTTAGGTGGCACGGCTGGGAATCGAACCCACACCTTCAGCATGACAGTCCTACGCACTAACCATCATGCCACGAGGTACTACTAATTTTTGCATATAGAGGCTTCCAAAAAATATTAATAGTATTATATACCAAAATTTTTAAAAAAAAGTCCTTGGATATTTAATTTTAATTTTTTTGAAAATCAAAGATTTCGAAGACGATAACACATAATCGATTTTTCTGAAACTCGATTCTTAAGAGTTTTTAGTACTTTCTAAAATATTTTAAGAAAAAATTTTACTTTTATGAAAAATAACGGTACCTACCACAAAAAAAATTAAAAAATCGATAAGGAAAATATTTTTTTTTTCAAAATCGACTCCTACGATTTTGATAAAGCTTTTAGAATGTGCTAAATTAAGTACGATCTACTACCATACAATTTTACACTTAGCACCTATTACTAGTACGTCTCATAGATTTGTTTTTACTTGCGATATAGGTACTATAGGGCAAGTTTTGGATTCGTGCAAAAAAATATTTTGGGATAACAATCAAACATGACATTACGATGATAGAGAACACGAAAAAAGTGGGTGGCAGAATTCTGTCTGTCTGTCTGTCTGTCTGTATGTACCTCAACCTACAGCCTAAGCCACTGAAGCGATTTTCTTCAAATTTTGAACTTAAGGTTTTTTTGTAACTCTCCAGAGGGGAAATTGAAATTTTTTTTTAGCTCAAAAAATAACGGTACTTGCCATACAACCGTTAAGGAAAAGCTTATTTATCTCAAAAACGGCTCCAACGATTTTGATAAAAAAAAATCAGTGTATTATTATAGATATGATATACCTTTAAGTAAGAAAAAAAATCACCAAAAACATTTATTAACGGTACCTGCCATATAACGGTTTTTTTGATTTTTGATTTTCTCATTAACCGCTCATCCGATTTCAATGAAATTTTTTGCACAAAAGCTTTATTAGAATATAAATAATACTGCATACCAAAATTTTTGAAAAAATAAATTTTGGATTTTTAAAAAAAGATTCAAAATTTTTTTTTCAAAATTCAATATTTCAAAAACGGGTTGATGAATTGTTTTGAAATTTCAGTTTTAAATGTATATTAATATATACTCAAAATTGGCATACCAAATTTTTTTTTGAAAAATGTTACAAAAATTTTATATATAAAAAATTAATTTTTAAGAAAACGGCTCCAACGATTTAAAATTTTTTTTTTGCATATATTCATACTTTTTCAAGTAATCAAATGGCATACTTTTTTTTTAGCTCTAAGTTATTTACCAGGCTGTTTATACAATTAAAAGAACGATTTAAATGCTTTTTATATACTTTTTCTATAATTACTTGAATATTTTTTAAAGTTCTTAAGCCCCACACAACTTGAACATAAGAGCAAGTACGTGCGATCCAGTCGTGCATTTTATTTATTTTGAATTTGCTCATTATCAGCTGGACGGATTTAGATTCATTCTTTTATATACGAATTTCAAATAAGTTTAAATAATATTGCATATCAAAAATTTCAAAAAAGAAATATTTTAAAAAAGTTTCAAATTATTTTTTATAAATTCTGTATCTCAAAAACGGGTTGACATTTATTTTTTATATGACTATAAATAAATACTTAAGGTTAGCATACCAGAATTTTTCCTTTAAAATGCTTTAAGAATTTGATTATGAGAAATTATTTTTTTAAAAAAAAGCTCCAACGATTTTAATTTTTTTTTCCATACAACCATATTCAATCAGGAATTAAGATGGCGTTCTTTTTTTTTTACTTCAAACTATCAAAAGAGTCGTTTTAGCTTATTTAATTATCGTATTTTAAGCTTTTAAACATTTTCTCTCATAATTTCCACGTCGTTATGTACTATTTTCTTAAAACCTCAGCCTTTTGTACATAAGAGCAAGTACGTGCGACCCAGTTGTGCATTTTATTTTGACTAGTTTTATTAAATAATTAAGTGAAATGGCACCTGGGTTAAATTGGAAAAAGCTTCCTGTGATAACCTTTTACTTATAAATAATACTCACCAAGTCTCTTTGTTCCAAATCATACCAAAATTAATCCAACGAAGTTTTTGTATTGGCTGAAATACAACTCCACTTTAAATATCATTTTTATCATCTTTATCAGAGATATGAACATTAGGGTGGTCCTTAAATTGGACATTGTCTTGGATAGCCCTCATTCGATTCAAAACATTGAAAAACAATTTCCCTAATTTTTTCAGAATTTTATTTCACCCCCCTGGTCACCCCTTTTTCACTTAAAGGTACAAAAAATGGAGTGATTCTTATAACACGCGACAAAAAAATCAGAACTTAAAGATTAGATCCAGATGAAAAAAAAAATCTTATTGGGGGGTCTATTTCCCCCCGGTATCAGGCGGGAGGGGTAATTTTCTAAAAATTTGTCCCAAAATAGAAAAAAATTATTAAAAAACAACAAGACCATTTACATGGCATGCTATGGCTTTTTTTTAAAGCCATGAATCCAGTCTCTAATGTGTTTTTTAAATCAAGTTTTTATGGAAAATAGTTTTTGAAAAAATAATTTTCAAACTTAAAAGTAAAAACAAAAATAATAATTTTTTGCGTTTGAAAATTATTTTTTTTTCAGAATTTTTGTTCTCTATTTAGAGTTATTAATGAGTGTCAAGTTTGCAAAGCAACTTTGACGAGTCGAAAAATGGGTAGGTGGATAACTTGCCGTTAGTTAGTTGTGACAATTTCGAATTTGTCATTCAATGTTTTCTGTTTTTTTTTAATTTGGTACTTTGGTACTAACTTGAGACTCCTCGAAAAGACTGAAAAAATTTGTATACTTAATGTTTTATGGCTTAATAAATTGCCGTGAATTAGTTGTGAAAAATTGAATTCATTCGTGCAATGTTTTCTGTTTTTTTTTATTCTTCGTTAGGTTCATATGAAGTTAGCAAAGCACCACCTTAAAAAGGGATTCAAATTGCTTATACCGAACTGTTTAAGGCTTAATAGTTTGCCACTAATTAGTCATCAATTAGTTGTGACAATTTTGAATTTGTCGTGAAATGTTTTCTATGTTTTTTGGGTTCTTCGGTAGCTTGACATCAAGTTGGCAAAGTCCTACCTGAAAATGGGGTAAAAACTGTTTATACCGGATGGTTTATGGCTAAAATAGTGTACCATTAACTAGCCGTTAATTATTTGTGATGAATTTGTCATTCTATGTTTTCTATGTTTTTTTCGAAAAGTGGTTCAAACTTCCAAAACTTAATATGTTATTCCTTGATAATTTGCTATTAATTAGTAGTTAATTATGTAGTTGTGAAAAATTCAATTTTTTCGTGCGATGTTTTCTTGTAATTTTGGGCTATTTGTTTAATACTAGGATTAACGGAAAATTTTTATTAATTGTAAATCGTCCACCTACCCATTTTTCGATTTGTGAACTTTGATTTGGTAACCTGACGCTCATAGAAAACAAATCACCCAAAATTACATAGAATTAATTAACGACTAATTAATGGCAAATTATTATCAAGGAATAACATATTAAGTTTTGGAGGTTCTTACCACTTTTCGAAAAAAAACATAGAATGACAAATTCAAAATTATCACAAATAATTAACGGCAAGTTATTGGTTAATTATTTTAGCCATAAACCATCCGGTATAAACAGTCTTTACCCCATTTTCAGGAAGTACTTTGCCAACTTGATGTCAACCTACCGAAGAACCCAAAGAACATAGAAAACATTTCACGACAAATTCGAAGCTGTCACAAATAATTAACGACAAATTAACAGCTAATTATCCAACTAAATATTTTTCGATTCGTCAAAGTTGCTTTGCTAACTTGACACTCATGAGTTATTTGATGCCTATCCAAGTTGGAATTTCAAAAAAGAACCCAATATAAGGACCACCCTAATGAACATATATGTGTAATCTTGTCTAATATTTACCAGACAACGAGTATTTGATCACTTAAAATTCATTTTTAAAGTTAAAAGAAGAAAAAACCCAATTTTCATTTAACATGTAATTTTCTTTATTTTTTTAAAACTAAGTATAAGTATAAAATCATTATTTTTGTTTTTTTTTGTCGTTATATTTATTTCTACAGCTTTATTTGGCTGAACACTGTTTTGTCCAAAAAAAAAGAAATCAATTAAGTATTTTTTTGTATACAAAGAATTCGTACAACATAAACAATATTTTTATATAATCTTATAAACAAAAAACTACTAAAAAAAATGTACAAAAAATTATCTTACGATTTAGAAGTGAGAGAGAGAGAGATACATACATATATAAATGTTAAACAAAAAACTAAAATAAATAATTTAAAAGAAGATATTCAATAAAGAAAAAAAATATTTCAAATAAAAACAATAATTCATATACAATTACATAGATATATTTAATTATAAGTTTTCCCTTATTATAACTATATTCTTAAATATTTTATAATTAATATCTATGTATATATTTTTTTATATATATAAATTTGTAATAACTTTAAATTGTATATATATTTCTATATAAATGTATTTACAAACTACCAGAGTAAAATCATAAGATTCAAAATGGCAGACAATGATTTTGTATTTTAAACATTTTTAATTATTGTTAAAATTATTAATATATATATATATTTGTTTTTCTTTATTAAGGAAATTTGGTATATAAGAAAATTGTCATTTTAATTATTTTAGTTTTTATAATGGCAATAAAACTTGCCAGTGATGGGTTGGTATTTCTTTCAATTTTTTTTTTAAATACATATATATATTGTTTCATGTATATATATAAGTTTTTTTTTTGTTAAATATGTATCTATATAAATCCATATGTAAATGCACCTGTGACTAAATCTAGATAAATGTGTTAATTTATATAAATGTGTTTTTGTGTTGTGTATTTTGTGTGTTATTTACCCTATGGTATCCTTATTTTTTTATTTGTTTTACAGACAAATATAAAATATTTTTTTCTAACTAGATTTTTAAGCGAGTAAATAATAATATTAACTTTTGATATACATAGAAATAAAAAAACAAAATTTAAACATATCTCGTTATTTGTGTGTAAAAATCTGTTAGGCAGACTTGGAGTTGAGCAAATGATGGCCTTTCAGCTGGCAAGAGAGCCCAACAGTATGCCATAATTGTAAATCTGTTAAGAGAAAAACAAAAAAAAACAAAAATCGGGGTGAATTTAGAATAATGTTTTTTTTTTTCGTAAAAGTTTTAGGCCCGATTTCACAGTGACACTCAAGTGGTCAATTTTTGGGAGACCTTAGGTCGGTAAGTATGCACTGTGAAACTGGCCCTTAGATTTTTAATTATTTTTTTTTTTTTTAATATAAACTTACAATTCATCGGGACAGTTGAATGGCTGTGCTAATCTATAACCATCTTTTAAATAATGTTCCATTTCAAAAGGATCCACTTCAGCATATGGTTGTTTGGCAAATGTACACAATTCCCACATGAGAACACCAAATGACCAAGAATCACTTGCCTCAGCGAATTGTTTCTTTTGTAAAGCTTCCAATGACATCCATTTGACAGGACGATTTTCACTATCACCTAAGCAATTATAATCAGCTGGGAAGAGATCTCGCGACAGAGAACTGTCAGAGAGTTTCACACGTAGTTGATCATCAATACTGAAAAGAAAAACGAAATGAAAATTTATAAAAAAAAAATTTTAAACTAGGCAAGTTAATTCTTGACAAAATATAATAAGGTCCGATAGTTTACACGTGTTCTTAAGCTATTTCAACGAAATATTTATATTGAAGAATTTAATTGTTTAACTTATGAAGGTATTAATGGACACATTTTTTATTTTTTTAATCAGTGTTTAAGAGGTGATTATTATAATTATTTTTATACAATTGTTTTGCTTAGCAAAAAAATAAAATTGAACTAAAATTCGGAGAAATTCGCAGTTTTGGAAAGTAAACGAACTGAGATTTTGTTCTGCTATTTTTAAGTTTTTGTTGCAGTACGCAATCATTTCAGAGCACTCTCTGAAAGTATGCACTAATACAAAGTATTTTTTTTATTCTTACTCATAACTGATAAATTCGAGCTTTAAATTTAGGAAGTTATTTTTAACTTTTAACCTGGGCTAATGCAGCAATTAAACTGTAACAAATGATTGGATGACTTTTTGGACTTGTACGTCTTTCTTCTGGGATTTTAAGAAGGAAATGTTATTGTAATCGGGGACTGCAACGCAAGGGTAGGAAAAATGCAACTGTAATAACTAGAAACAGGGTTTACCCCTGACCCTGTAAGCATCACTTAGTCAGCAATTGACACAACAAAATTACAGCAATGGAAAGAAATTCATTGAAATGTGCAAGACGATTGGTCTCGCATTGTTAAATGGACGAACTAGAAATTATCCGGAAGGCCATTAAAAATGTATAAAAGGAACATTTTGTTCGACAATAGACTATTGCCTCATTCGTGGAAGTGGATTCGAGTGCGTGGATGATTTAAAAGTCGAGAAGATGATTAACTCTGATCACTTACCACTTGTCATCGATTGCAAGCATGCAGGGAAGAAGCAACTATCAATAACACTGATTTGTAGTTGCTTCCAAAAACTTTAATGGAAAAACTATCATTTGCAACAATATAAACACAATCTCGACCGCATATTGGATTCAAAATCGTTTTGTATTTTGAAACTTCTAAGGGTAAAAAACTCAAACCAAGCAAAATGACTGTACCAAGATTTTAAAAGCATTTGCAAGAAGAAGCAGATATCGTACTTTAATTATGTTCTTAATGCCAAAATTATCGGAAGTAAATGAAAGCCTTTCGTTTTGAAAAATTGCTCGATCACTTCATGGTATCTCTTTCGTGCGCAAAACACTAAAATTAACATCATGTCAAAAATTATAAATAAAAATTATTTATATTAAATATTCTCGAGCATGTTGTCAACGCCATGCATGTTGTCAAAAATGGCGCCCAATCTGTCGAAAATGGTAAAATAAAAAAAAACTCTTAAATTACTGGGAAAATTTTCATGATCAAAATAACGATTGGTGTCTTAAAAGAGAGGTGTTGTGTAGACGCAATTTCTTTAGTAATTTTTAATATTTTGAACTGGATACAAAAACTGAAAATAAGCCCGCTCTCATCAGTGAGACCAATGTTATCCGACGCAATAACATTGACAGGGTCGGCTTCTAAACCTTCCGGAGGGACAAGGATGAGAGCTGTAGAGGGACGGCAATCTACGTGAAGAAGAAGAAGAATGTCGCACAACCAGCGGAGTCACTGCCGTCACCATTGAACTTGGAAGACACCAAACTTATACCATCATCAGTGTTTATTTTAAGAGCAAATCCAGCATGAGAAATATTCACAATGACCTTAAAATTTTCAACGGTGTCTTCGAGAGAAGTACACAAATGGACTCATCGGCGGTGATTTCAACGCAAGGCATCACTTGCGGCTAGATACAACGATCTCACCCTAAGGCAAGGCGATTGGCTGGACACCTACAACGACCATCACTTCTCAGTGGTTGTTTCACAACAAAAAACAATCTATTCCAAAAACACCATCGACACATGATTTTTGTATTTTTATCTCGATTTTTTTCTAGTTACAATACCCGAAGACTCGCACCATGAAACATCAAACTCCAAAAACCCCTCGACAGAACCAAGTGAGCATATCATCAACTATAGGAGACTGGATGTGGATAGATTCCAACGAGACATATAAGCCACCATTACACCGACACACCAAAACCGGAACCTGCCGAACACACAAATTGACACAGCCATCAACTGTCTGGAAACGGCTGTTTCCAGTGCACTGGATATCCAAAAACAAAAGTCCAAAACATCAAAGGACAGATACCATCACCTTCCTGAGTATATCCAGAATCATCGACAACAGCAAGGGAAACGTCTTCAAAGGATCCACCAGCATGAACTGAACACAACGAACAGCAACTACCAGACAGTTTGGAGTGAACTAAGGCGTGTCAACAATATGTTGCGGAACTCTATCCAACACCATAAAAATAACCAATTCAAAGCTGGACCTGACGACTTCAAAAATATCAACAAACTGATGGGGAAAACATCAACCATGCCGGAAAGCAGTATCAGAGTATCACCAACATTGGAGAAGTCACAACGACACAGGGCAAAGTTGAGGCGTTTGCTGAGTACTTTGAAGGAAACTTTATACCCAACCCATATGCAGGTCCAGTCTTCCTTGATAAAGTGAAGGATTCCATCCAACTAACCCTGGCACCTTACACGGCTAGAGCAATATTCAGCGACAACTATCTAGCAAGTGACCCAGTTGACAGCTGAGAACCCCAGAAGAGATAGCTGGAATAATCCAGCATCTACAGGCCGAAGAAGTCAACCGGACCAGATGGAATATCCAACTTCATCATAAAGAGGATCGTGGAGTTCCCGAAGAAAGGTCTCAGGAACATTATTTCTAACTACAGGCCAATTTCCCTCCTCACTCCTCAGCAACCTAAGCAAGCTTTTGGAAGAGCTGATACTAAGGAAACTGAAGAAGTTTTGCTGTGACAACAACATAATTCCTGATATTCAGTTTGGCTTTAGAGAACCACTCAACACTACACCCACAACCCACTCTAGAAGTTCCAGCATGACATCACCATAGCCCTCAAAACAGTCATCGTGTCATCGTCGGATGCTTTTTGGATGTCGAGAAAGCATTCGATAGCGTCTGGATAGAAGCCCCATACACAAACTACATCTGCTACATTTACTCCCGCCACTAATTGGGCCCTTCCTCTATAACCTGATGACATCAGAAAACCTGCTGTTTGCTGATGACTCGCTTACGTACGCAACCTCAATGCCACCAATAGTTGCTGTTCGATTTCTACAAAAAATGGGGCATCAAAATCAACTCAGCAAAATCGGAGCTTGTCTGTTTTAGGAGACCCTGTGACGGAAAAAGTCGCTTAGCAGCCACTTGCAGAAACTAAGTTCTGAAACTTGCTGATGAATCCACCACTGCTGCCAAAAGGAACGTCAAATACCTGGAGATCAACTTCAACGAGTTGCTAATGTTCAACCCGCACCCAAAAAGTGTACTTAGAAAAGCGACAGACGAAGATACTTGTGTACAAGTAACTTCTGATGTCAGCCATCAGCTACTGTTTCCCAGTCTGGTTCACGGTTACAAAATCAGCGATGCAGGAACTCCAAATCTTCGAGTTTTTTAAAATGGCGCCCAAGCGATAGGATTACAACAATGTCAACTGTTCACCAATAGTTCCCGTTCCAGCTTCACGAGCACGTTCACGGGTGAACAAGAATAATTTGACTCTCTGGTTATTTGCTGTTTGGGATCCAAAAAGTATGCCAAAACTATTTATCAAAAACAAAAAAAATACAAAAATTGCTTTTTAAATTGAAAAGCTTAAGGAGCCTATGTCACAAAAATATCTGCTGTAAATAGATTCGCCAATCAAACTTTCATAAATTTAAAACAAATACTATTAATTATCGATTAACATCAAACTCCTAATATTATGCAATAAATATCAGAAATTGTTTAAAAACTTGCATAATTTAACTTCTTAAGTATGCAATTATGAGATCTGTCGAAACTGCCTAAGTTCTTTTGAAAACAAATAAAAATACGGCCCTTAAAAACACACAAATCTAAAATTTTACAGTAAAAAAGATCATAAATAATTTTACTTACACGCAGTTCCTTGTGGCAATATCCTTATGTACAACTCCATGACTATGTAAATGTCCCAAAGCCATAGCCAACTGTGATGACATCATAACAATTTGAATTGTCGTTATCGATCGCGAACACGAGGGTTCCAGTAGGAACATCTTCAAATTGCGCATGTTATTCATCGCCTGATAGAGTACAAACGGAGTGGTGTGATCTTCAATTGAAACGCCAAGAACGGATAGGATTCCAGGATGTAACGCACCGTACAAACTCATTCCCTCTTGAAGAAGCAACGACACTTGCATTTGACTGGCATGTTGAGCAACTGTCTTCACCAAAACATCCTGATTTTCATTGTAAGTTCCCTTATAGACTCGCCCAAAGGTGCCTTCCTGCAATAAGCTCGACAAACGAACTCGGCAACGTTCAACAGTGAGTTCGGAGATCCGACGATGCAATTCTTCGGGTTGTTGTGGTTCGATTTTTCGAGGAAGAGTAGAATGAATGGGGGCAATAATTGACGGTGAGATATATGGCCCACATGGAGGATTAGTCTGAAGACGTTGGAAGCTCGAAGTTCTCATTGGTTGGCCGTGATTTTGACGTTTCGATGGTCCGCGGGCGCAATAGGCGATCACAATTAGTATCACAACCAACATCAAAGCCAGAATTCCACCTACGATTAGTGTGATAAGGCCAGCTGGTGGAGGCACCACTGTCTCCAATAGCATTGGATCATCTACATTATTCTCATCCTGATCGGCTGCCATGCATATCTTCTTCCGCCGGAAGACCAACTCTGTTATGTTATTCGATGCCCGATTAAGGATTACTTCGATGGTGATAGTCACTTCGACTTCTGCTGGCCGAATGCCAGAACATTTCATACCAATCGAGAAGGTTTGAACGTTCGTTGGTATTTCTCCGATTTGTGATATATTCAGTGTGGGTCGAGGCAGCACAGCTGGATCGGATGACTGAACATTTATACTATAAGGCAACGGACGTCCGGCTAAGCTTTGCCATGTAAATGCAATGTCGCGAACATTTGCCGGCACTGGAACAACAAAGTTCAAGGCATAGTCATTGACTTGTCCCTCGCGGACATAATACAATTCTGCTGATACACCTGCAATGAGACACAAAGGGAAGAAAACATAAGTTAGATTCTTTTTTTTCAATTTTTTTTTTGTTATTAATAAACTCAGAATAAATCGAAAAAGTTCGTGATGGAATTACAAAAGAATGGAATTTCACTTGGAGCACGTTTTGGATTTTTGTGTGTCATCATCATAGAAACATGGATGGAACAGTAGCAGCAGCAGTACAAATTGATAATGCAATTTGTCTAGCTAACTGCCTCCCAATTATGTGGTCCAATCGTTGGGAATTCCAATTCCGAAATCAGGACCAATTTTTGGATTGAGAGCAATAATGAAAAGCAAAGACCAACAGACCGAATGAGAAAAATTAGATCACGAAGCAGTATAGGTGGGGTGGTGAAGCATGATGGTACGGTGCGGCTGACTGTGAGCGCATGAATGCCTAAGAAAATTTCAGCTTCACCATCACGACAACAAACACTGCCCATTAATTCTCTTGGAGATGATGATTATCTTCTTATTCACCGCAGCCCATTGCAGTTGCATGCGTGGAGTATGGAATGAGGATGGTATGGAGACAGTATGGCACGCAAGTTTGGTTGGGGGTGAATTTTTGTGTGTCAAACGATGTGATTGGAGAATGAATTCACACGCGAAATATAGTTTGGGGCATTTCTTTGGCAAGAACTCTTTAAAGTAGCACACTAAAAGGCGATTGAATGTAAACAACAATTTGTTTTTTGTTTCAAATACTTTTAGAAATGACTCAAACTATTTTGATTAAAAATCGTACCAACCTGAAACTCGATTGTTGATTTGTTGTACAAAATGCAAATAAATCATTACAGCAATTTTGAGGAGATTTGAAGAGAATAGAAGTATTGTATGACAGCTACCCATTCTAGATAAGCGTTCTATAGTATGCTGCTAATGCGAAACGAAAATCTCATACAAAAATAATACAACGAATTTAATAATGAAAAATTTCATCCTAAATTTCCTCCTAAGAGCACAGTTCGATGAGCGAAATTGATAGTTAACTTTTCCGAGTCCCAATCCATGAAGAATCACAGCTTGAGACACGGCAGCCTTCCATCCTCAACGATCCCGAGCATAGTGCTTCCAGTCATCTTGTTCGATCTTTCTGGCATCCTTGATGGCTTGAACTTTAAACCAGAGGTTCGGTCTTCTTTCTTCTCTCGAACCTTGGGGCTGGGATTCAAAGACTCTCTTGGCAAGAGTATTATTGTCTATTCGCTCGATGTGGCCGAGCCAATGTAGACATCTTGCTAAAGCTCAAAAAACTCGCAGTTGTATTTTTCCTTCATTCGCCCTCGCACACAGGAGCCCAGTATCAGGTCTCCCCTTTTTCTAATCGTCCAAACATTCGGAGCCATAAGGCATACCTGGCAGTATAAAGGTTTTATAGAGCATCCACCAAGTCTTTCGTGTGAGGAGTTTTGAACCCATCTGTTGTGTCAAACCAAAGTAGCACCGCATTGCTAGGGTAATTCTTTCTTCGCTGGATCTTCACTTATATGACGTTCCTGGGATTTATGTTTACTCCGAGGTAGAAGATGGAATCCTTAACTACTTCGAAGTTGTTGCTATCAACAGTGACGTTTAGCCCTAGCCGGTTGACCGATCTTCGATTGTTTGTTGATAGCATGTTTTTATTCTTGTTCTCGTAGAATTCAAAACCAATAATTTTCGCATGTTCTTCCATTGCCGTGAAATTCTCTATTACGGCCTGTTAGGAGGATCTGTTGAAAATAGTGCCATCAGTGTTAAAGTCTGCCCTGCGTACTATTTGCTTCAGAACGAAATTGATGAAACCACATGATAATGCATCTTCTTACCAAAACCCTACACATGCTTGGGAGAGTTCGGAAGAGCTTTCCCCTAGTTACACATTGCATGGTGAGTATTCCAATATCACGCGGCATGACTGGATTAGTTTTCCCGGTATCCCAAGTTCCGCCATCGCCATATGAAACTCCTAAAGATGAATGCTATCATAGCGGGTTGAAATCGATGAATAGATGGTGAGTCCCGACTTGAAATTCGTTAGTATTTTCCATGATTTGACTGAGAGTGAATATAAGGTCTATGGTCGAACTGCCTGGCCAGAAGAAAAACTGGTACCTGCCGATTAAAGTGTTTTAGGACGGCCTTAGACGCTCACACAGTACGAGATCCGCCTCGATAGTTCTTGCAGGATCGCCATTTTTATAGATGGGACGTATTGTGCTGATAGACCAGGCATTGGGAATGCTTTCGTTCACCCAGACTTGGTTGATTCATAAACCCTTTCAACACATTCCCTCCGTGCTTGAAGAGCTCCGCTGGTAAACCATCAGATCTGGCCTTGCGGCCTTGTTGCTATTGCGCTTCCTTATAGCAAAGTCTACCTCATCTTTACTGGGTGGTGGTACTAGATCTTTATTGACTGGAGTTCGGTTCGCTTCTTGTCGTATTCCTCGCTCTACCTAATGCCCATTCAGCAGCTGCTGGAAATGCTGCTTGAGTACATACACTTTTCCCTGTGATTAGGTGACTTAACTACGTTCTCTGTAGTTCAAGGAGCCTGCGTTCAGATTTTTACGCTAGCAGCAAGTTGCTTGGCTTTTTTATAAAACTTCCGGGTATTATTTCGATCGCACGACTCTTCGATCTCCTAGAGCTGGGAGGCTGAGAACGTTCTCTTCTTATTACACAGGGTCTTCTTCTCTTGCTGCTCTTGTTTTCCGCTGCAGCATATTCGCATGTGCGTCTTCTGTTAATTTTTTCAGCTGTAGGTGCAGATTCATCACCATACCACGGGTTCTTTTTCGGGGATGGTTGGTAGCCTATACAGGTTTTGGTAGCCTTTTAGATGATATCGCGATATCTACTGGGACCACTGGTTGTTGGCATCTGTGGCAGGTGAAAGCATAGCGGAGGGCTCTGACGACCAACGTCAAATTAATAACTATAGAAGATTATTTGAAGAAGTCTCTACTTTTTTTTTGCATAGAACTAACTGCTCGGACCATCATTTGTGTCCAGAAAAATTACATTTGAGCTTTTTTTTTTAATTTGAAATTTTTTCAGTACAGCATGGCTGTCAGTGATTTTGATTTTTTTTGCAATTGATATAACCACCGCAAGTAA
Organism: Dasysyrphus tricinctus; assembly: GCA_963921185.1. Classification (NCBI taxonomy): domain Eukaryota; kingdom Metazoa; phylum Arthropoda; class Insecta; order Diptera; family Syrphidae; genus Dasysyrphus; species Dasysyrphus tricinctus. The sequence goes on along the minus strand of OY992531.1, from coordinate 207,048,848 downwards.
TTGTTTCCCCTGTTTTGTTGGAGATCAACTTAAAATTTCGTTTGGCATCAGCAGCATTTTAGGCTTAAGACCTCCTCCTGAGGGTCATCAACACTTTAGACCCTCCCCCCTATTTCAATGACACCCCTCCCTTCTGGACGATTTCGGGGTCGCCTTCTTTTTTTGTTGAGCCCGAACTTCTCAATTCAACTCTTTGGCAGGAACATTTTTCGTAACCTTAGCCCCGCTTCCGTAGCAAGAAGCCCCCTCCGACGAACTAGGACGTGCACATGTTAGCTTGCTTCGCTACCGTAGCTTGGACGTCCAATCCTTCCTGCTGCCAGCATCAGCCTCATCTACTTGTAAATGAGGTTGTAATGGTGGTAAAGGAAGGGGAGGTTAAGGGTTCTCAAATTGGTGAACTTAGTTGCCCCGCAAATTTTAGTTGCTTTGAGTTGCTCGCAACACGGAGAAACTTAAGTTTCTTGTCATCACTCACGAGGCAACTTCTAGGCAATTTTTTGAATTTGAAGATTGGGTTATAGATATGCGTTTATTTTGTTGACTTGTGTTACTAAATTTGCATCGTGCTGTGAATAACTGAATTCCATTACCAACTCGGAGCAATTAAAAATTGCGGGCAACTTAGTTGCTTAGTCGGCACTCATTAATATACAATATAATATAATATACAATATATAACGATATTTCTTTTGCGACTGTACCGAGGCCATACTCAATTTTTTCGATGAAGACAAAAGCTATAAAAAAGTCTCATCTCGTGGGCAGCCCTAGTCAACTTTTACGTCGAAACTTTAAACTCTGCCATTTACTCTAACATTTTTGTCTTTGCCGTTGAGGTAAGGTAAGCAATTTTCATTTCGCATATTTTCTTTCTAGCCCTACTGTATTTGTTCCAACTCTATCATTATTTCACTGTACATTAGCCATGTTTGTTCAATGACTATAACATAATCCCAAAGCTATCCTACACATCGTACAAGGCATTCCTCTTTGGCGCGCAAGCAAATAATAAATCTAAAGGCGGTGTGGAGCGGATCGGAGAAGAAACTAAAAAAAAAAGAGTGAAAAAAAGGTCCAAAACACAAACAACATAGAGGAATGAAAAATTTTTCACAGACTAATTAAAATTTCACCGAAGGATGATAATCTATTTTTCGGCAAATAAAACATAGTCCCGCTCCCGCGCGCATGGTTGCCATTGCTCCTTTATTTTTCTGGATCGTTTCTGTGTCTATGAGTGGTTTTGATGGTTGGTGATGGTTGGTGATGGGTGGTGGTTTGGAATAGGGATTCTTTCTTTCTTAAAAATGGAATTTAATTTAAGAAATATCCACGAGCTCATATTGTTTGTCTTGGCATGGATTTGGCTAGCAGATAGCCATAAGACCCAGGCCAGCTTCCATAGAAGAACCATCAGTGTTTGGCAGCAAGGAGGTAAGTAGGTATGTTCTTCACTTCGCGCGAAAAATCTTCTTCCTGATGTGACAGCAACAAGAAGACCAAAAATCAAGCCCATCAACCATAGGAACGACGAGCTCTCTCTCTCTCCGTAAAAAGAAGCTACTAGAAGAATTTTATTGTTAAATTTAACCCAACAATCCGAAAGGGTATATTTGCTTTGTTTTATTTCTATTTCAGTCCTTACGGTTTTTTTGCTTTTTTTTTTGCTGTAACGTTGTCTATTTGTTTCAATTTGTTTTATTTTATAGTTGGAAAGAGCTTATACTTCGGGAAACCGGGAAGAAAAATAAAAGAAGAACTCAATCTTCTTTGGATCGTAAATATTTGCAGAAGCGAAGCCACATGAATTATTACAATTGCACTTGCTCTCCCTGGGCGCGTCTCGTTTGTAAAAGGATGTTATTTCTCTCAGTGGCGCTATATAACGAGATTCCTTTGCAGATGGAAGTGATGGCTAATGGTTTGAGTATATATATAGAAAAGGGACTTGGGAGTGTAATAATGACAATGATGATGATTATTCTCATTCCTTTAAGGAGGCAAGAAGGAGGAGGTTTCGTTGTAACACATACACTTGGTGCCGACTACCGACACTTTGCGGTTGGCAGAATATTATATTCTTCCAGAATTTTTGTTGTTGTTGTTACTGTTACTGTTGCTTTTCCCCAAAACAATTTCTTATTTCGTTTTTGGAAATGTGATGGAAAATAATTAACTATGACGAAGTGTCAGGTGTTTTTGGGTGGAACAAGATGAGGTTTATGGAGTTTTGTGTCAACATTTAGTGTGGCAAAGATGAGTTTTATGAGTTTATGCTTCTTTTTTTTTTGGTTTTATGAACATTTAGGACTTTTTTTTTCTAAATTGAGTTTGTTAGAGTCGGTAGCTTCCTACAGTCTTTCTTCAGAGTGGAAAAAAGAAGCTTTTTAGTGATTTATTATGTGATGTAGGTACAATGCTGGATTTTCGGTTGGATAAGTAAAAAAGATTAATATAAGCAGTTACAGGAGTGCAAAAAAGTTAATTGTATAAATTAAATTACACAGAGTTATGAGGTTGTGGTTAATTTGATTCTGTCATTTGTTGCTTTGAGGTACCAAGCTACTTAAATTTTTAAGATTAAACGATATAAAATGAGATGTTTCAGGTTGGTTATTAGGGCTTTTTGTCCCACATGTTGTGTAACACTTTCTAACCTATGTTTGTATATCATTGGAAAGGTCTCAATGAGTGCTTTTATTTTTTGTACCGGCTGTCTCTCGTGCAGGGAAAATGTTATAGCCCAATAACTGTTGCAGTATTATGAGCAATTACACTTTCCCTCCACAAGAAAAAATAGCAGTTATTGAGACCTTTCCATTGATATAGGTCAGAAGGTGTTACAAGACTTGGGACGCAATTTGTGCAGGCAAAGAGCTATAGTGCAATGCAAGAGTTATTATGAGCAGTTACACTTTTCCTGCAAGGGATACTGAATTATGCCCACACAACAAAACTAGCACTCATAGAGACCTTTCCAATAAGACACTATACGTCAGAAGGTATCGCAGAACTTGGGATTGAACTTGAACAGGGAAAGAGTTATAGTGAAGTACAACAGTGATTATGAGCAATTACAATTTCCCTCTACGAGATACAGACGTATACCCACACAAGGAAAATAGCACTTATTGAGACCTTTCCATTGATATAGGTCAGAAGTTGTTGCAACACTTGGGGCGCAACTTGTACAGTGAAAGAGTTATAGTGCAGTGCAACAGGTATTATGAGCAATTACACTTTTCCTGCACGGGACCCAGACTTATACTCACACAAGAAAAAATAGCAATTATTGAGACGTTTCCACTGATATAGGACAAAAGGTGTTACAACACTTGGGACCCAACCTATGCAGGGAAAGATTTATAGTGCAGTGCAACATGTTATAATGGGTTTTTACACTTTTCCTGCACGAGATGCAGACTCATGCTCATACAACAAAAAAAAAAGCACTCATTGCGACCGCTCTAATAATATAGGTCAGAAAGTGTTATTACACTTGGTACGCAATTTGTGCAGGAAAAGAGTTATAGTTTAGGGCAACAATTATTGGGCAATAGGCTATAGCACTTTTCCTGCACGAGATACAGACTTATGGCCATACAAAAAAGTACTCATTGAGACCTCTCCAATGATATAAGTCATAAAGTATTAAAACGACGGGACGCAACTCTTAAAATTATGCCCGTTCTCCTTTGATTTAAAGGAAGCTGGTTTGGAGATGAATCGGCCATTTGTTGATTTCTTTTAAAAAAATGCTATACAAAAATAATATTCACTATTTTCAACTATTTTTGATTCATAGAAAAGAGAATAAAACCTTCGATTTATTATGAAAATATAATTTCATTCAAATGACTGTGTCGCGTGGCCTGAGAGTAGGTCCTTGTGTCAACACAATTTGTCAATTCATTTTCGATGGTTTCGGACCCTATTACACGAAAAGCTTTGATTCAATACTATTTTTAAATGCCTGAATCGTTTGTACGTTGTTTCCAAAGCATTAATATTTAATGACACCCCATACAAAAAAGTCTAACAGGCACGGCAGAGCGTCATATCACAGCGCCATGCTGGCCAAGCATTATCACCGAAAAGACTGCGACGATTATTGAAGTTTGCTTGCAATAAATCGATTGTTTTGCGGCTTTTGTAACTACATTTTTCAGAACCATAGGCAAGGCATATCTCGCCTAGGTCCAAATTCAAAATTTCGGCCTTCACTGGCTGAAATGTTTCTTTGTTCATCGTCTTGGAAGACAAAATGGACCAAAACCCATACCAAACTATAAAAAACAGTCACACGTTCACGATGGATCTATGACTTACGTGTGTATTTTCCAAGCACTTTCCCTTGATTAAGTAGCCGCCGAGATAGAAATGGGCTTCTTCCGAAGAGATAATTTCTTTAGTTTGGTCCATTTTGAGCTGCTCTTAAGCGAAAACTAAGAGGTTATTTTGCTTTAACTGCTGAGTCAACGAAAAGTCCAAGATCATTATGCAAACAATTTTTTCAGGTTAGTGCGAATGATGTTAAGTTGCTGAGATATTTGTCGCGTGGAGATTTAGTGGTTTAGACGCTCACTTTTGGTAACAGCTGCAATACTCTCCGATGAGCGCACTGGTCGATATTTCTCAAAGTTGCTAAAGTGTAGCTCCATAATCATGCCGTGAAAATATAATACTCACTTTCTGTTTTCCCAAAATGATCGACGGAAGACACGCCTCTAATATCTTAGACGTTCAAACGTCGGCTCTGACTATTTTATTGTTGCAGCAATGTTAAGAGCTCGATTGTCAAATTGAAAGAAACTACAAACCACTCTTTAGAAGAAAATTGACACAGGTTGCCATAGCATACCTGGAGTTGCCAGAGCCAAGGTTAAGTTAGGTAGAAGGGCTAGCAGTCGATATTGTTACCGTCACACATGGAATTATGCAGATCTGTTTTGTTACCCTACAACCCTAGGGAGTTGTATCCCACTAAATGTAAAAACCTATGTGTTCTGTTGGCAGTCAAGCTATTCAGAGGCGTTGACGAAATTCAGAACGCTATTAGCCGAAGTTCTAGAAAGTTGCTCTAAGTTGTCGAAGTAATGATTTAATGAAAGAGTGCTGGACAGTGACATACGAAGTGTAAGGAACTATCATGTGCTTTTTCATCGCTGCACATGAGCCTACAGTGAGCATCTAAAACAAATACTCCCAGAATCACGATATCATCAAAAAGGCAGCCGAAATAACACTAGAATACCAACCAACCCCAAGAAAAGAACCCTTGTTATGATGAAGAATGCGTACATTTGAAAAAGGTGACAGAAGATACACATGCAAATATGCTGCAGCGGAAAGCAAGAGCAGTTATATAGAAGGAGTATCGAGAAAGGAGAAAAATATCGTCTGTAGAAGGAAGAGATCGAAAGTAGCTTCCTAGCTCGAGAATATCGAAGAGTCTGGCGACCGATGCAACTTTCCCAAGTTTTATACAAAAAGCCTGGCTTCTGATTTTAAAACCGGAACGCAGGCTTTTCGCTCTTCGAAACAGCGAAGGTAAAATTATTTAAAAAATTTGGTAGCGCAACAACTCGTGGAGAACCAGGGCCTAGTGACTTACAACTCTCAACCTCTTCTTGAGCTTGGCATCAAGAATGAAACAGCAAACCTGGTTACAGAAGCACAGGGAATAGTAGATGTATTCGAGCAGCATTTTCAGCAGCTGTTGAATGAGCATCAGGTAGACTGAAAAATAGAACAAAAAGCAAACCCAACTCCAACACATAAAGACCCAATACCACCACCCAGCATATATGAGATAGAGTTAGCTATAAAGAAACTCAAGAACAACCAGGTCACCGGATCTGATGGTTTACCAAAGGAGCTCTTAAGGCATGGAGGGGATGTGTTCAAAAGGTGCATGCATCAAGCATGTCCGATGACTGGTCTACCACCTCCATATGTCCAACCCCATCTACAAAAAAGGTGATCCGATATCCTGCAAGAACTATCGAAGCATATCCCTGATAGACATTGCATACAATATCCTATCCAACTTACTGTGGGAGCGTCTTTAGCCGTTCTGCATCACTTTAATCGGCAAGGACCAGTGGGGCTTCCGGTGAGGCATATCGACCATAGACCAAAAATTCACTCTCAGGCTAATCCTGGAAAAGGCCAAAGAACTTCAAGTCGAGATTCACCATCTTTTCATCGACTTTAAAGCCGCATATTTTGACGAAGGGTTTCACGTTATATTCTTTCCTTTTTTACTTTCTGAGCAAAAGGCATGGGACAAACCATTCATATCCAGTTAATATTCAGCAAGAATTATATTTAATCAAAATACAATTCACATTCACCACAAGCATGTGATCCTCGGTATAGTTTCCACTCAGTCTTTCCCGAAAAGCTAACAAGTGGACCTGCTCGGATGATCGAAGGGCACCCCTTTCGCCATACTCAACGTCAGATGGCATTTTATTAAGCCTGATCAGTTATACTCCGGCCATAGACGAGTCAAGTCGTTTCAGTCAATTTAGCTTCCCCCAATCCACTAGTGGTAAGGGGTTTCGTTTGAAAGACCAATTTAGATAGGAGGGATTTATTTATTTATTTGTTGGATTGTCCAACTATTTCTTACTAAGGCTACCCCTCACCAGCGGTAAAGGACCTTAACTTGAAGACAAACGTCCTAAGTGCCACTAGGGGCTTAGTTCTTACTGAATAGTGCCACCAAGGGCGTTTGTACTTGCGGATCAGGGCCACGAAGGGCGTTTGTACTTGCCGACTAGTGCCACCAAGGGCGTTGCACTTGCTGATTATTACCACCAAGGGTGTTGTACTTGCTGTTTATTACCACCAAGGGTGTTGTACTAGCTGATTATTACCATCAAGGGCGTTGAACTAGCTGAATAGTGCAACCAAGGGCGTTTTAATTGTGGAAAATATGCCATCAATGGCGTTGTACTTGCTGAATAGTGCTACCAAGGGTGTTGTACTAGCTGAATAGTTCCACCTAGGGCGTTGTACTTGGGGAATAGTGTCATCAAGGCGTTATACTTGCTTAGTAGTGCCACCAAGGGTGTTGTACTTGCTGAATAGTTCCACCAGGGGCCTTGTACCTGCTAATTAGCGTATATTACCTACAACAGTTTAAGACGCAGTGATAACTACAAGAACCTAGGTTCCCGATACAAGAACACCCAGCACTTGAAAGCAGAACGACCAACGCAAATGCACCACTCATAACCAGTGTAAGCCAGCATACTCGTATACGGATTGCACCGTCAATACTTAATATAATTTATAACATATTATAAGAGAGTTGTTTCAATAAAGATTTTGTAATAAAGGTTCTAAGAACTTTCCTCTAAAGTTTTGTGTTTTTTTCACGACGACCCTGGCAAGACCGGTGAGCATAACCTCGGCTGGAAAGCAAATGGCACATCAAAACATATTAGCATTCATCATCAGGAGCTCTAAATGGTGATGCCTGAGCTTAGGATCCCGTGAAAACTGATCCCGTCAAGTCATGTAACATCGTAAATTATGCGATGCAATGTGCAACTTGGGAAAAGCTCTTCCTAACTATTCCAAACAAGCACAGAATTGGGGCAAGGAGATGCACTATCATATGTGATTTCTTCAATCTCGTTCTGGAGCAAGGACTGCGCAGGGAAGGCGATGATAATAACATCATCGGCCGATCCCAGCAGGCCATTATAGAGTCTTTCACGGCAAGTGAAGAACGGGCAAAACTATTTGGTCTCCAAGTTAACGAGGACAAGAACAAGTACATGCTATCAACAAGCAATGAAAGACCTGTCAACCAGCTAGGAAAAACGTCACTGTTGATAGTAAAAACTTCGAAGTTGATGAGGAGTTCATCTACCTCGGATTTAAGCTTAATATACATACTTCCTCGTGAAGTGAACAATCACCAGCGGAGAAAGTGAATTTTTGACACTGGTACAGACTTGCGAATTTGTTGTGAACGTTTGACGTTTAAAACCATAATGCCTCCAGTTTCTTTTGTAATCGAACTGTCAACTGTTCATCAAGAGTTCCCGTACAGTTTGCACGGGAATTGCTAGTGAAAGAAAACTATCCACACAGCTTCACGAGCACGTTCATGGGTGAACAAAAATGCCAATTCTGTATGGATCACGACATGATTCACAAGTATGTACTAGGCTTTAATATTAATCACACAAGTGTTGACCGATAAACAGAAAGGGAAAACTGATACTGGGTTCTTTCGAAAAAAAATTCTTCGATGAATATCGAATGGTCAAAAATGCTCCAGCCAAGAGTCTTTGAATCCCACTCCCCCAGGTTCGAGAGATCAAAGAATACTGAGCCTCCGGTTTAAAAACTTGGCCATCGAAGAAGCCAGAAGCTTAGAAGGCTGTCATGTCTCAGGCTGCGACATACCATGGATTTGGAGCTGGCAAAGTAGTATTTAGAAATGAGACACTTCTGAATCTCTTTATAAAATTGAGTTAAAGATACTAAAATTTCAATTCAAACCTCTTATGTCTTCAATAATCAATAATAAGCCTGCCTACAAATATTCCAAAAATTTCATCCTTTTTTTACAACATTTGATTTATCCACTTTACGTTTATTTCAGAATCCATTTAAAAATTATATGCACGTTACCGTCATCGTCATTGTATAATAAAAATTGCACCATTCATTCTCTATACAGTGCCGGTACCTACCTACGCTCATACATATAAATATTATTTACGGTTAATTGTTCACGCACATTTCAGACTCAATTGTTATTATCCTCGACTGCACACACAACATTGAATTGTATTTTTAAAATCATATCCTTTCAATTTTATAACAACAAATTGCAAAAAAAAAAAAATGTGTAAATCCCTTGCAAATATTTACAACCTCTTCTCGCTGCGTCGAACCCTTAAAATCCATCATTCAAGCAAATAAACATTCAATAAAAGTCCTTAATTTTATTTCACTTGGATATTTTTTTTTTTGTCTTCAACATTGACTATAAATGTGCATATCCTTTTGTTGTTTGTCTCGAAAAAAAAAAAAATGTTTCTGTTGTGGATTTTGCTGGTGAATTCTATATAGCACCACATCCCAGTGATTCCTGATTTTGAGTCCATATTTTGAGGCATATTTTTCCGCAGTCAACCAGCTGGTTGCGCGATTGCTTAAAACTTTTTATTCCAACCAGGCTTTTGTGGCAAACAAAAATTTTACACACATCCAAATGATATGTGTGGATCTGTAAAGTGTACATAAATTCGTGTATAAGGAACATAAGCACCACATGAAATATTTCACATTCGCGGAAAATGCCAAAGTGAATCCTTTCATTTTATATACACATAATCCCAACGCACCACATACACAATGGGAATCCAACTCAAAAAAAAAGTAAAATCCTAGGAAATAAAAAGTTAATCCAGTTTTCCTGGCATATGATTTACACCAATCAATTCGGTTTTACCCCTGGTATAGTGTATGTACCCATCCTGACTGCCGATCAAGGACAACACAACGACAAATGCTCGAGAATAAAACAGGACACCAAGTGGAAATTTTAACGCATTCAAGCTCGCTCTATCCTAGAAGGGATGGTGGATAGACAAAAAGGACTCTACCACATTTCCTTTTTATTTATTTTAATATTTCTTTTACGTCATTTTTTTGTTTGTTTTTGAATGTGTGTTCGCTTTATCAACTGACGACCAAGGAGGGATAAGAAGACAAACGAATGAATAAATAAGTTCGAATTGAATCTGAGATTTCAGGAAGGAGCAACAATGAGATTGGTATAAATATATGACAATGCGATCCTATGCCAGTGATGATGGTGACAAAAAGGACACCCCACCATCAACCATAAGAAGAAACTTGCGCCTTTGTGAAATCTCAGTGTGACAGATTTTAAATTTCCAGCAATAAAAACAGAGCCGAAAAGGATAAAAAGGATGACGATGACGGAGAGTATAATGGCAAATTACTGGCGATGATTTACATATTCAACAATTGCTGTAAGCAATGTGCTCTTACTTCCACAAAATAATACCATCAGAATCCACATAACAACTTGCAATGAAAAAAAAAAAGAAAAGAAGGACGAGACGCCACGATACGAAGTAGAAGAACTTACTTCGTCATCAGGATATCGCCTTTGTAAAACACCAAGGACACGGTGTCGATTGTGTGTTGTTGTTGACGTTAAGTTTTTGTGTCTTTCCCGTTTTTTTTTTTTTTTTTTTACTTTTTGGTTTCTGTCACAAAAAAAGGGGTTCATTACGGTCCTTCTTTATGGAACTGGGTTTGTGTCTTGGGTGCGAAAAAAAGGGGTTGTTGACTATACAAACTGACTTTGGGAGAAAATAACATAAACACAAACGAAGAGTTTTAATTAAAAGTAAATTAATTGTCAGTTCAAGAGTTAGAGACTCTTAGGCATCAGGCCTTAGGTTGGATTGGCTTTTGTAACTGTTTTTTTTTTTGTTTTTTTTTTCTTTTGGATACCGTAAGTCAGCAGTAAGTTGACTTTTATCCTTTATGTTTTGCTAAAATTAAGGGGGGTTAGAAAGATATATATGTAGGTAGAGGTAGGTTTGGCAAAAGGTTTTGATTGCTTGAAGGCATATTTAGAATAATTTTGTGTTTGCGGATGCGGACTACCGAAAAGTGACGGAAGAAAAGTTTTGATTAACTTTGTTAGCAACGGCATCAGAGGGCAACACAGCGACATCATCACAGTGATGCTGGGGTGGGTGTTGATGAGATTTTGTAATTTCTAATTTTATAAGTGCATAGCGAAATAATTATAAGCCGGATTTGAAGAGAGTCTATTAAATTAATCATACGTTTTTAAGAGATTTATTTTAAAAGGGATGAATATAATAAAGTAATATTAGGTTGTATGGTTCAAGGGGTTTTTTTTGTTTTGCTTTCGTGACTAATTGGCGTATGTGGAAGGATATCTTGAAATTTATTTTATAATATGAATTTATGTAATTAATAATATTTGGATTTTTTTTTGAGCCACAATAAGGGTTTCATTTAATTGAATTATATTAATCTATTGAGGGTTTTGTGAGGTATGATGAGTGACAAGTGACACGTGTTATTAGTTAAGAAGTATCATCAGACTTCATCGCAAAATTGGGTAATTTTGATTTAACTATTGAAAGAGATTTAGGATTTAGCAACTGTCAAATGAAGAGAAACTACGAACCGCCGCACCCTAAAGAAGAAGTTCAACGATGGTCCCCAAAGCATATACCTGGAGTCACCAGAGCCTTCAGTGAGCATTTGAGCGAGCTCTTCGCTGTGCATTCACCTGCCACAGATGCCAAGAAGCGGTGGTCCCAGTTTTGCGATATTATCAAAGTGGCAGCCGAAACCACAATAAGGTACCAACCTCCCCCCTTCCCCCTAAAAAGAACGCGTGGTAAGCTGACGAATGCGTACAGAAGATACACATGCAAATAGACTGCAGTTGAAAACAAGAGCAGCAAGGGAGGACCTAGGAGAAGAAGGAAGAAAGAGACCATGCGCTGAAAGAAAAGTGTCTTCACAACCTCCGAGCACAAGAAGATCGAAGAGTCTAGCCAACGAAACAACACTCGAAAGTTTTATGAAAAAGCAAAGCAACTGACTGCTGGCTTTAAAGTCGGAACGCAACCTTTTCGAAACACTCATCGAAGCACAGGAAATAGTAGATGTATTCAAGCTGCATTTCCAACAGATAATAAACAGACATCAGGTAGAGCGAGCAATCAATCCAGTCAATGAAGATCCAGTACCAGCGCCCAGTATAGAAATGGTAAGTTTAGCTATAAAGTAGTTCAAGAAGTTTTTAGTACAGAGGGGACGTATTGAAATGGTACATGTATCAATTCATCAACAAGTTTTGGTAAAAGATAAGATGCCCGATGACTGGTCTATCGGCTACATATGTCCCAATGTCCCATCTACAAAAAAGGCGATCGTTACTTACTTACTTACTTAAGGTGGCGCTACAGTCTGGGGTGGACCAGGGCCTCAACCAACAAGTTTCTTCCAGCCAGCTCGGTTTCTAGCTAGCTGTCTCCAGTTCTGCACACCAAGTAGGTTGAGGTCCTCTTCCACTTGAGTGCGCCACCTTTTACGCTGTCCACCTCTACTGCGCTGTCCCATGGGGTTGGATTCAAAGACTTTCCGGGCCGGAGCATTGGTGTCCATTCGCTCTAGGTGACCCAACCATCCCAGGCAATCCTATGACCTGCAAGAACTATCGAGGCATGTCACTGATAAATGTCTCATACAAGGTCCTATCTAACATGCTCTGTGAGCATCCTAAGCCGTTCTGCAACACTATAATCGGCAAGCACCAGGGTGGGATCCGGCAAGGCAGACCAAATATTCATTCTCAAGCAAATCCTGGATGAGACCAACGAATTTTTAGTCGAGACTCAGCATCCATTAATCGACTTCAAAGCACACGCATACGATAGCAATCATTGTCAGGAGCTTTAAATTGCAATGGCCGAACATGGAACTCCGGGAAAACTGATCCAGATTTGTCACGTAAAAAATAAATAAAAAAATAAATTGGGTGGCGCAACAGCTCGTGGAGAACAAGAGCCTAGTGACTTACAACTCTCAACCATTCTTGTGTGCGTGTTGTTGGCAGGAATGGAGGGGACCTACAATTTTATGCCGGTCCGAACGAACGGCTAGATGAGAAGCACTTTTTCATGACAAGTATACTCTTGGAGGATTTGTCAGTTCTTCGCAAGAGGCAGTACCTGTTTTTAGGTGGCACGGCTGGGAATCGAAGCCACACCTTCGGCATGACAGTCCTACACACTAACCATCATGCCACGAGTTACTACAGATTTGTCACGTGAGATCGGAAAATACGGGATGCAATGTGCAACTGGAGAAAAGGTTTCGGCAAGGTGCTGATTTCTAATAGAGCAAATAGTGTGCAGGGCAGGCGTTTACACTGAAGGCACTGGTATTCCGACGATATCGACATCATTGGCCGCTTCCAACAGGCCGTTATAGAGTCTTGAAGAACAGGTGAAACTCGTTGGTCGTCAAGTAAACGAGGACAAGACAAAATACATACCTTGCAACAACTTCGAAGTAGTGCAGGAGTTCATCTACCAGGGTGTTAACATTAATCCCACAAACAACAACACATAAGTGGAAACCCGACGAAGAATTACCCTAGCGAAACGGTCTTACTTATACTTCAGTTTGGCGCAACAAACGGCTTCAAAACTATTCACATTTAAGACGAATTGGGCGCTTTATAAAACCCTTATACTGATGCCAGTCCTGTTTTATGGCACCAAGTGTTGAGCGATGAGCGGAAAGGGAGAGCTGATACTGGGCTCTTTTGAAAAAAGATTCCTCGATGAATATTTGGTCCTGTGTGCGAGGGGGGGATTGAAGGAGAAGATACAACCGCCAACTCTATGAGCTGTATCAAGATGTGGATATGGTCCAGAAAATTAAAACACGTTGGCTACGACCGCATCAAGTGAATAGAAAAGAATACTCCCGGCAAGAGAGTCTTTGAATCTCAGGCCCCAGGATCGAGAGAACGCAGAAGACCGAACCTCCTCCGCTGTAAAGACCAAGCCATCGCGGATGCCAGAATGCTTAGTGTAGATAGATGGAAGCACCATGCTCCATCGTAGGGGATGGAAGGCTGCCGTTTCTCATGGTGCGACTCTTCATAGATTGGGAGCCTAATAAGTTAGCAAGTGAGTAATGCACACAGCCCATTCCATACATCAGCATCACCGTTTAACTAGTTTTAGCAACCAGCACCAGTCGAAGAGAGCGAAAAGTTTAACTATCTCGGCAGCTTTGTATCAGGTAAGATTTTGAATTGAAAAGGACCAGAAAGTTCGGAGCTGAACTAAAAAAAGTTCAAGCTGCCTTCGGTTTGCTGTCTACATACAATTCGATGGGGTGAAAGCTTGTTTAAAACCAAGGAACTAGTGACTTACAATTTTCTGCAATATTGTATGTTTGTTGTTGATCGATAGGTATTAGGTAAAGGAATAGAGAGGATTTTCATCATTCTGCCAAGTTCGAACGAAAGGTAAATTCCATTTTTAAAGTGGAAAAGACTCGATCCCAAGCCTCCAGAATGACAGTAAAATACACTAATAATTACGACAAGGGACGCTACTATGGTATCTTGTTTCCAGTTTTGGATTTTAGTAAAATTGAATTGAATTGAAGAATGAGCTGCAAATCAACTGTTTTAGGGGAAGCCAGCGGCCGTGGCCACCAGTTAAATGAGGGGGATGAACAAACCTACGGTTTAGCGACCAAGCTTTGCGGAAGCCATAGCACTTGGTCTGGATGACAAAAATCAGCTTATACTCGGGATCTTAGAAGAAGCAGCCATGTCTCAGACAGACAACTAACAAATATGCAAATCCTAAAATTGCTTGGAAGTTCTCTTCAGGATAATCGCAGTTGAACGCTAGAAATTGATATACACACTGAATGGGAATTTCTTTTATGAAATTCAAAAATCATCCAGCCACGCAATTGTCACTTTCACAGTGCTGGATAACCACCCAGTTCCGCAAATATTTTTTTTTTTTTCTTAAATCTCCTTAAATTGAATTATAGACCTTAAGCAAGATGTCTTATCCCATGGCTTAGCTTACATAAATCTTAAACCTTTATTAACTCAAGTCGGGTTAACAGAGCCTTTTGCTTTTTAAATCACCTTACGTGACTAACAACTAAATTGCTATTAAGGGTTCAATTTATGACCCATACAACCGTAATAAATTCCAACAATCCAACAGGTCATTCTTTCTTCACCTTTCCCTTGTGAAACAAATATAAACGATGGCACCTAATACATATAAACTTCAATCCGGTTGGACTTTTTTTTTTATTATTTTTCTGTCCTTAAAGCAATAAACATTATCCTTAAAACTCCATTGTAGAAAACTTGCAATGAAATAAAAAGAATTTAATTGCACTCTAATCGTTCCTAGTCTTCACTACTTTCATTTTCGTTTTTGTCTTTTTAAATGAACATTCTCATTTGTTTCTCCACCCTTAGGATAATTTTTATTTTTCCTTTTTGTAAATAACACTTAATCCTTTGCTCAAATAGAATTCCCGCATTATCCGTAAAAAGGGTGTTGCACAAGAGTACTTTGCATCCAATGCGCCATCAGCCACACCAGCAGCATCATCTGAGAATTAAAAAGCCAACATCCTGATTCACCAGCAGCAGAGAGAGAGAGAGAGACTGGCTTCTCTATAATATGCAACGAACAGGACGACGACGACGATTTTGCATTCAATTCGATTTAATTGAATTTCAAAATATTTCAGACGAGCACACGGTTGGGTCGGCAGCGCGGCGGTGCTCTCTTGTTCCCAAAGAACCCAAATATACAAACAAACACAACCAATAAAAAAAAGTATCTAAAATTCTAACCAAGCACAAAACGGACGACTAATCCTGTTTGTCATTGATTAAAATCCTTTTGGGCCTTCCAAACAAATTTTGAAAAAAAAAAAAATATAGAAAAGGGCGACAAAAAAGTTATTGAGAGCGACAACGATGAAGCAAAAGCAACGCGGCACGATGGTGGTGGATGGCGGCGGGTGCAACGGCTAGGACGATTTCCTTTTTCCGTTTATTAATTTGTAATTTAATGAGTCCCTCCGTGTGTAAAAAGGGACTCATAATGAAGGGCTTAACTTTTATAAAGAGAAATAGGAATATCTATACAAAAAAAAAACTATGTAACAACATTTAAGGAAATTAAATTCTTGTCAACTTGTCCTATTGTGCCTGAGTGAATGTCCTTTGACAAACTGTATATTTAATACACATGAATGACAAGCACACTGTAGCATATCGCACCTTTTAAGTGATTATACATAAAGAAATTCGGTACCGTTATGTTTGTAATTTTAGGGAAAGGGCATTTTTTGTGTGTGTGTGTCATTTTCTTTGAAACGATTTTGTCCTCTATTACCCTCGATTCGAAAGGACAATGCATTATGTATTCAAGGATATTTAAGAACATTTACTTTTAACTTCTACAATTTCGAGAAGTGAATTTTTGACAGCTTAACATTTTGTGAGAAAATTAAATGAGAGGTAGGCAGGCGTGGAGACTTGCTCACATAGTTTAAATAATTTAAAAAAGAAATAAAATCAGTTAAGAAAATCAAGCAGTAGATACCACAATGTAGAATTGGTGCTTCAGGGAACTGGAGATTTTGAACTTTTTCTATGTGAGTAAGGTGGCTATTTCCAATATAAAATATATTCGTTTTTGATTTATATTATTATTTTGGCCTCTCCTGGAATGTCCATAATGACTGATATCTCATTGTTTCTCGCTCTCTCTGGCGTGCATGAACTTGGAGATACATATTTAACTTTTTTTTCTCTGCATCGGGTGGCCATCTATGATACCTTTATTTTGGTATGCTCGTTGTCACTCTAGGGCTCCTGGATTGTTTCGAAGAACTAATACCTCATGTTTGAATTTGAATTAATGAATTGGGAGATATTGCACTTTTTCTACATTCATATGGACAACGGGTGGCTAATTTCGATGCATTTATCTTGGTATGCATATAAGAACTTTAGGGCTCCTGGATTGTCTACAGTAATAAATAGCTCAGCTTTGATTAAAAGAGCTCTTACGAGAATTTAACACAAGATATGGAACTTATTCTCTGTGCATCGGATGGCTACCTGTGAAACTCTTATTTTGGCATGCACATAGTTTCTCTAAGCCTCCTAGTTTATCCAAAATAACCAATACCTCGTTTCCGATTAAGGACTATCTCGAGTGCATGAATTTGGAGATATTGCAATTTTTCTCATTGGGTGGCCATCTTTGATACTTTTATTTGAGTATGCATATTTTTACTCTAGGCCCTCTGGATTGTTCAGAAGATATAATACCTCATTGTCGATTATACTAACCTTGGGGTACGTAAAATGGAGATATTACACTTTTTCTATGTGCATTGGGGGGCCACTTTTGACACCCTAATTTTTGTATGCGTATTGGAACTCTAAGGCCTCTGAATTTTCCAGAAAAACTAATACCTCGTTTTCAATTTTAAAAGATTAGGAGTGCATGAATTTGAAGATATTGAATTTCTTATTATTCAGTGGCCATCTTTGATATCTTTTTTTTAGTACGCATATTTTTACTCTAGGGCCTCTGGATTGTCCGGAAAATCTAATACCTCATTTTCGATTATACACACCTATAATAAAAATAGAGATATTACACTTTTTACATGTGCATTGAGTGGCCACTTTTAATATCTTTATTTGGGAATGCATATTAGCACTCTAGGGCGTCTGGATTGTCCAGAAGAGCTAATACCTCATATTTGATTAAAAATAATCGGAAATTTATGGATTTAGAGATATTGGAATTTTAAGGTTGGCCGCATTCCTTAATTGTGGTACAAATATACAGAACCGACATCGGGGTAACAGAAAAGCTAAATTTGCTTATAATCGAAAGAGATATTGGAATTTCACTATCGATACCATAAGTAATTCCTTGTTCTAATGACTATAACTTCTTTCGGCTGAGATTTATATATGTATGTACGACCCAAAAACATCAATTTATGGAAGACTCATGCGATCATCATAATGGACCTCATCTGAAGGGCTAAAACGGTAGGTATTCACAATTAACGATCTATGATGGATCAGGCACATATTCTCTTAATGCTCCGATGAAGTTTTGAATTTATTGCTACCTATTAGCTAAGTTTGCACTAAGAACTTTTCGTTGATTCATCAGCAAAACAAAAATTTCATGGAATTATCTCAAATGCATAGGGTGGATCGTGATAAACGCAATCGATTTAAATTGAAATCAAAGAAGAATGAATTGAATTAGAAGGGAGGTGCACGAAGTCCCACAAACTAACAAAAAAATGCCAAAAAACAAAATCCTTATTTTTTATTTTAAATATGTGTAGCATTTTTTTCTTATCAATATCTCATTTTTTAAAAATCTCGTATAATTGGAAGCGGTACGAAACTCTACAAATCAAAATCTCGAATAAAGAAAACTCGCATTTTTTTTAATCTCGAAAACGCCATCTTGCTTTTGAAAATCTCCCATTTCCATATCGCAGCAAAAAATCTCGCAAATATCAACCGAAATCTCGCAATTTAAAATCTCCTACATCATAACCTCGCAAATCAAAATTTTAAAAATTCAGAGTAGCATCGCTCGCAGTTTCGCACAAAAAAGATAGTGCGAAACTCAAAAACGATAAACTTTTCCTTAGGCTTTTATTGTTTTCCAAAACGTATTTTCAACAATTAATGAAATTTACTCACGACATAATAGTCTAAGAGCGTTTTCGAGAAGTCATTTAAGTATGTCTGGCTTTTTATAAATGATTGCTCTTACTCTAAAGATTTGCCTAAGGGCAGTCTGGCTGGTAGGTGATGTTGTGTTGTCCGCCATTTTGAAAGATGTTTTGAAAAACATAAATGCAATTTTCTCAGTTCCTATTGGACTTTGGTATCTTTTATAATTCTTGTTCACAATTATTTTTGACATCTCTTTTCCATGAAAAGTTATTGCCGAAAAACTGTCAAATTCTGTTTTTAAAAAATGGTTTTTAGCGTTTATCTCGCCTCTTGTTCGTCTGAACGAAAAAATGATTAAATAGTTTTTTGAAGAGTACCTAATTTCCTTCATTTTTGTATATTTATATTTTCTGTGAAACAAGGAATGTCTTAAATACAGTGTAACAAAGTTGCCAACATACAGCCAATAATTCCTTAGGGGAGTTTACGATTCGTACGGTGCTGCAAAAAAGTAACGGATAATTGTAGAGGGACACAAAAAAAGTATTTTATTATTTTTGAAGGGGGATCAATCTCTTACCTTACCTTCTTATTTAGCAGAAGTTAAGAAATCTCGCAAAATTTAAATGCGCGAGATTTTGATACAAAAATTTACTTGTTGCAATGCAATTAAATTTTGCGAGATTTTAGTTTGAAAGATTTCATTATTGCGCAGTTGTTAAAAGCGGGATTTTTCAATTGCGAGATTATGAAAAACGGGATATTGAAATTGCGAGATTTCACTATGCAAAGTTTTATACCCGACCCCGTATCATTAATTCTCAAAAAACGAAATCTCGCAAATTAATAATCCTGCTTTTTGCAATTACAATATATTGCTATCAATAATTTTGCAATGAAAAACTAATATACTGCCAATAAAAATACTCAAGAACAAAAAACAAAAAATCTCAAGCGAGATTCTAACATGCGAGATTTCGAATAAATTTATATTTATTTCATGCAATTCATTTCAATTTTTTGCGAGATTTTAATTTGAGGGATCTAAGTTTACGGAATCTTGTATTGTCACAAGTGGTTTTTCTTTTGTTATTGCGAGATTTTAATAAGCAAGATTTTGTAATTGGTAGTTTTCGCAATGCGTGATTTCGTAATGTGATATTTTTATTGTAAGATTTTTACTAACGAGTTTTTGACTTAAAAAAAATAATTTGTTGCAATTCAGTTAAACTGTGCGAAATTTTAATTTGCGATATTTAAATTTGTAGGACTTTGTAATTTGTGGATTATTATAAGCGGGATATTGCTATTGCCAGATTATGAATAGCACAATTTCTGAATTGCGAGATTTAGAAAGCGAAACTTTAGCTTGCCAGAATTTGTACCCAACGCAAATAAAACCGTTTTTTTTTTATTTTGTCTGTATTAAAGCAAACATTTTGGAATTTGTAGTTTAAATTAATTTCAGTCACAGAAATGGAGTGATTCGAGGCAAAACCTGCTTTTTAAAATTAGGATTCATTGGCATTGTGGCATTCTTATAAACGCAGAGGACCGTCAGAAGTCCATTAAAATTCAAATAGCTTTCTAGGTGCCATTTAAATTTTCCACACCCTCTGCTCGAATTCTGGACTTAAACTAGAAATACGGAGCCATTGGTGCCCGCAAAAAGGGCAAGGGGGGTATTTGCACCCCAGGATCCAGGAAATAACAAGATACAAACTAATTTTCAATTTTTTAATATAAGCTTTCGACAACATGTCATTTTCATCCGATGCCCATAATATGACCCACAGGGAACATGGCAATATCCTGATCAATCAACCGCCAACCACATTGACCAAATTACGATCGACGCAAGTATCAAGAATGTCTGAATGTTTCGAGGAACTAACGTTGACTCGTACCACTACCTCGTTGTAGCCAAGGCCCAAGCCAAAACAGGAAAATACTGTGAGGAAATTCAACTTTGGACGGCAACAGTCACAAGAAGTCGCCAAGTCTTTTTCCGATCGAGTCTCTCGCGCCCGTCCTATGCAGCAATTCTTCAAGCATAGAAAACCAGTGGATGAATTGCCTGAAAGCGATCAGAGATGCCGTCTATGACATGCTGGGCTTTGCACGACCAATACAGCCAAATTCCTGGTTCAACGAAAAATGCCGGCAAATAAAAGGCTGCCAGTTGGTTTGCGGCGATGCATAGAAGGACGAAAGCTGCTCGCAAGATCAACGAGAAGAAGAGGAGAAGCACACGGGTAAAAGAACCTCCCAAGGTTACAAGCCGCGAACCTAACCCTGCAAGGACGATCAGGGAACATCGTGGTAGAATCACAGTTGGCTCTAAGAACTAAGAATATGGAAAAATGAAAAATCATTTCTGCACTTGTCTAACGGCAATGACGAGTAGAAGTCCACTGCCATGCAGATTGCCCAATTCAACCTGGACCACCGGCGACCGTCAGCCAACAATACCCTCCAGCCAATCTACACGAAGTGTAGATGAACCGCCTGAAGTCATTCGTCAACAACTTGATAGGTCTATATCAGTGTGGCTTTGGGTCAGGATAGTCCACCACCGTAGTACCTCGTGGCATGATGGTTAGTGCGTAGGACTGTCATGCCGAAGGTGTGGGTTCGATTCCCAGCCGTGCCACCTAAAAACAGAAATGTTTTATCCGAAGTACTGCCTCTTGCGAGGAACTGACAAATCCTCCAAAAGTATACTTGTCATGAATAAGTGCTTCTCATTTAGCCGTTCGGACTCGGCAAAAAACTGTAAGTCCCCTCGATTCCTGCCAATTACACGCACACAGGAATGGTTGTGAGTTGTAAGTCACTAGGCCCTGGTTCTCCACGAGTTGTTGCGCCACCCAATTTATTTATTTTTATTTTAGTCCACCATCGACCAAATATTCAGCATCAGATCTTGGAAAGAATCCAGGAGTTTCAAATCGATACCCAGCACGTTTTTATCGATTTCAAGGCCGCATATGAGAGCATCAAGCTATAAAGAGCAACTCTCGAAACTAAAATGTCCCTGCATAAGACACTTATCATCCCGGTCCTGATGAGTGCAGATGCATGGACACTATTGACGGTGCAGTGGTTGAGAACGCATTAGACTGTTTTGAGAGGAATATTTTCGGGGTTATTTTTGGCTCCGTCGACATAGATGGGGAATGGAAAAGGAGATATAACAACGAACTGTACTGAGAACTGTGGAAGAGACCTCCAAAATATTGGCATGCAAAACTGGAGACAGCTAGCTAGAAACCGAGCAGGCTGTTCCCAGAGCCCAGACTGTAGCGCCACTTTAAGACACAAAGTAACTTATCAACATGATCCACCAGGACCCGGTTATAATTCTGTAGGCCCCTATGTACGGAACTAAAAAACTTGTTTTTCAAAAG
The DNA here is from genome assembly GCA_963921185.1 of Dasysyrphus tricinctus. Taxonomy (NCBI): domain Eukaryota; kingdom Metazoa; phylum Arthropoda; class Insecta; order Diptera; family Syrphidae; genus Dasysyrphus; species Dasysyrphus tricinctus. The sequence continues at coordinate 207,027,083 of OY992531.1, read as the reverse complement.
AATACAAATGTATATGAATATTCAAGGTGCACTCCAAAATACAGCCATGCATGTATTTTTCCTGCAAACTCGATTTTAGACAGCTTCGCGCATGAGAACTTTTTTATATCAAATTCTCGAAACCACTACAAAACAAAAAAAAAAAAAAACAATGGAAGTTCCTTAAGTGGCAGGAGATCAAAGAACTATTTTGGAACACTTAAAAAAAGGTTTATTAACAATTGTAAGAATTGAAATAAGCTTGAATAAGAAACTCTTCCATAACTCCAATGTGGAAGCTTCCAAGACGAGGGGCATTTAAAAAAAATAAAAAAAAAAAGAAGAAACGTAAGAACGCACACCCGAGCTGATCCTTTTGTGTGTCAAAAAAGGTGTTTATACAGCTCTGTATTCCGGGACCAGAAGCAGAAGGGCCATCTATTCTTCTATTGAAAGTACAAAAGTCCTTTTGTTTGCATTTTATATGTGTCTGTGTATAGTGAAGTCTATATGTAGTACATATAAGAAAACTATAAAACGAAGGAAAGATTCCTAATGCTTGACAGCTCGCGCTATACATACAATTCAAAACAATTGTGTTCTACAAGAAGAAGGTATAGAGATATACTTAGATTATATCGTGACAAAGATAAAAGAAGCATTTCTCACCTTTTAAGCGTTATTTCCGGTCCTTGTGTTATAGCCGGAGATTTAACACCGCTTAGCTGTAGTTTAGTTTTTTTTTTTTTTTCGTTTTGGATTTAATTCACTATTCCTTTTGACTGGATATAGATGGCTGCCTGGCTGGCTTATTCTTTGTGCGTTTCAAAGATTTTTTTTTTCTTTCTGTTTATCCCTAAAGTGCATCTCATTTTTTCTATCTAAAGTGTCACAAAGGGCAAATGAATTAAGAAGGGACAAAAAAAAAACGGGGATTTACAAAAAAAGGGGTACAGCGACAAATCAATTTTATTAAAATCCCTTCTATTCAATAGATTTAAAGATATAAATAAAATCATTCAATCGTTTTGTACCACCAGTGGACCGACCGGTTCGGTTGATCGGTGAGGTGGTTGTGTGTATCTCTGCGTATCTCTTTGAATCTATGAGTTTTCCCTATATCTGTCAGATAATAGATAGGTATATAGAGGTTGGCGGCTTTGGTAACTTGATAGCAATAAAAACAGCAATTGTTCGATTTTCAAATTGAAATGTCTTTACTTGAAGAGAAGATTGAATGGCTCTTGCCACAATTTCAAAAAAAAAAAAAAAAAAATAGTCGCGTTCGATGATGGTTCTGTTGAATATATTTTTTTTTTTTCAAGTTATTTCTTTGAATTTAATTTGATTTTTTTTTTTTTTTGAAATAGTTTTTTGAAGAAAAGAAGGAAACGGTAGTGTCAGATATCTTATTGTTCGAAGGGTTTTTGTCAAAGAAAAGATTCTTCAATGACGAATAAATAAAATCCAATCAATTGATTAACACAGAAGCTATAACAAGGGTTGATCCACAGTGATGTCTCAGGCCATTGTGTTGTGAGCAAGAGATTATTGTTTCATTTAGTTGAGGAGGTTCAGGTTGCATTTAAAAGACCCCTAGGTTTTACGGGCAAATAGTAAGTATTTTTTGTATTATTATTATTAATCCAATGGTTCGACGCAACCTGTGTTATGACATTTAAGCTGTCTTTTCGAGGGGCGAACTTTGACTATTACCATTTCCGTGTTGCAGTAAGACTAAGAGCTCGCTGTCAAATGAAAAGAAACTACGAACTGCCTTTAATAAAAAATTTGACGTTGGGGTCACAATAGTCTACAGTTGGGATCTGAGCAGGAAGCTCTTTGCAGTGCATTCACCTACCACAAACGCCTAAAGCCGGTGGTCTGATGAAGAAGTACAGCTGAATAAGGTGACAGAAAATAAGAGCAGCTATAGAAGAGTATCGAGCAAGGAGAAGAGAGTGGAAGAAAACTCTGGGTAGAAAGAAGAGGGTGTTCGCAGCCTCCCAGCTCAAGGAGATCGATGAGTCTCATGATCGAAACAACACTCGAAAGTTTTAAAAAACAGCGAAGCAATTGACTGCTGGCTTTAAAACCGGGACGTAGACTCTTCGACACAGCGACGGTAACCTAGTCACTGAAGCACAGGGAATAGATGTATTTCAAGCAGTATTTCCAGCAGGTGCCAAATGAGCATCAGGTAAATCATAAAATAGGACAAAATAAAAGCCAACCCATAATCCAGTCAATGAAGACCAAGTTCCACTACAGAGTATAGAAGAGGTGGACTAAGCTATAAGGAAGCTCAAGAACAACAAGCCCACCAGATCTGGAGCGGAGCTTTTCAAGCGCGAAGGCGATGTGCTGAACGGGTGCATATTACGAATCATCAACCAAGTTGGAGTGGCAGGAAGCATGACCGATGACTCTACAAAAAAGCGACCCTTTGTCCTGCAAGTACTATCAAGAAATATCCCTGATAAACGTCGCATACAAGATCCTATTCAGCATACTAGGTTAGGTTAGAAGGTTTGGTGATGTGGTGGCCCCCATCACCTGACTCGGATTTCAATGGATCCATTGCACTCCCCAGGATATGTAAGATGTAGGTAAAGGAGGGGTAAGGGGAGGGAGTTAGTGGAAGTTTTAAGAAGGGGGTGGCTCACTGAACCATCCTGAATGCTGAAGGAATTTTAGGATGCTTTTTAGTGGCAAAAATGCGCCAGTTCATCGAAAAAAATATTCTCCAAGGGCTGATTTTCTAGTTCTGGCTACGCTGGGACATTCACAGATAAAGTGGGATGAGCCCTCCTCCACCTTTTCGTCCTGACACCCTCCACAAAGATCAGATGAGCTGATGCCCTTTCTGGTCATGTGGGTTCCCATTGAGTTGTGACCCGTTAGGATTCCAACCAAGAGAGACAGTTGAGGTCTGCTTAGCTTAAGTAAAAACCTTGTTTTTTCTTTGGAAATATCTGGCCAGAGATTACTCGAAACCCGACACTTGTCAATTCCTGACCATCTGTCGTTAGCGGCCTTGAGGAAGCTCTGATGAATTATACTTTTTCCTGTTCCAGTGGCTTAAGTACCCAGGGTACAGATTGGCTCGGTTCAAGCGATGAACCGTTTCCGGCCAGTACATCTGCCATTTCATTACCATAAATGTCACTATGTCCCGGGACCCATCGAAGGGTGACTGAGTTTGATTCATCGAGCAATCTCAACTCACTACGGCAACGATCAACCAGATTTGACTTTGTGACTGACAGTTGATGAAATGGCCTTAATTGCCGCCTGGCTATCTATGAAGATGTCAATATTTTTATTTATCAGTCCACATGTGGAAAGATATTTTGCAGCTTCGAAAATTGCTTGCACTTCCGCTTGGAAAACACTGCAAAAGTTTGGGAGCTTTATTGATTTGTTTAAGGGTGGGTTTTCTGAGAAGATGCCTGAACCTACCCCAGCTTCCGTTTTGGAACCGTCCGTAAAAACCGAAACATGATTTGCGTTTAAGACCCGGTTTTCCTTCCAGAGTTCTCTTGTTGGTAAATCTCTCCAGCATACTATGTGAGAAGCGTCTTCAGCCATTCTGCAGCACTATAATCGGCAAGCACCATTGTGGCTTCCAGCCAGATAGATTGACCATAGATCAAATATTCACCCTGAATTAATTCCTCTTCAGGAACTTTATATACCTATGGCTGAAGTTGGGATCCCGGGAAAACTGATCCAGTTGTGTCGCGTGACATTGGAAAATACGCGATGTAATGTGCAACTAGGGATAAGCTCATCCGAACTATTCGAAACATTCACAGGGTTTCGGCAACGTGATGCATTGTCATGAGATTTCTTCAATCTAGTTCTGGAGAAAATAGTGCGCAGGGCAGGCATTAACACTGAAGGAGCTGGTATACCGACGATATTGGCATCATCGGCCATTTCAAACAGGCCGTTATAGAGTCTTTCACGGCAATTGAAGAAGAGGCGAAATTTGTGGGGTTTAAAGTACACGAGAACAAGACCATATACATTTTTCCAAAAAACAATGAAAGATATGTCAACCGGCTAGCACAAAACGTCACTGTTGATGGCAACGCATTCGAAGAAGTTCATCTGCCTCGGAGTACACATAAATCCCACGAACGACATCTTAATGCAGTTCCGACGACCCTAGCAAACCCGTGATATTTCGGTCTGGCGCAAAAGATTGGTTCAAAACTTCCTACACGAAGGATGAAGTGCACGCTCTACAAAAACCATTATACTCCAGATCATGCTGTATGGCACCGAGTGTTGGGCGAAAAGCAGAATGAGAAGGCTGATACTGGGCCCTTTCCAAAGAAAAATTCTTCAACGGTCTTGTGTGCGAGGAGGACGAATGGAGAAGAAGACACAACCACGAACTCTGTAAGCTGTACCAAGATGTCGATGTAGTCCGGAAAATCTAAAACTCATTGGCTAACTACATTGGCTCGGCCATTATCGAGCGAATAGACAATAATGCTCCAGCTAAGAGCTTCTTTGAATCCCAGCCACCAGGTTCGAGAGAACGAAGAAGACCGAACCTGCGGTTTAGAGACCAAGCCATTGTGAATGCTAGAAACCTTGGTTTAGATGAATGGAAGCAGCGTGCTCGGGATCGTAGGGAATGGAAGGCTGCCGTGATTGGGAGCCGGTTAAGTTAGTAAGTTATCTCCATTAATATAGTTGTCTAAGTCAAGGATACATGCATTGAGCTATAGATGACTTGAACTTCAACCATCTACTGTTTAATCATGGATTTTCTCTAAGAAAGAGTACTGGATTAGGTGAGCAGGCAAAAACCCCTTGGCGGGTTATTTCAGTGGTCGGCAAAAAACAGGCAAATACAAGAGGATAATTATTCTAAGCTATGGATGTGAAATAACTGCCGATCTTGACTCTACCTCTTTTCGAAAGCTCAAACTCGCATTGAACTCTGTCACCAAATTCGTTTTTAATCTCCGAAGGTACGACCATGTGTCAGCATTCACACCTCAGATTCTTGACTGTGACCTACAGTGTTTCCTCCATTATAAATGCATAGTCCTCCTCGTAAAAATAATTAAAAGTAATTGCCCACAGTATTTAAGAAGTAAAATAACTCTTTCACACTCAAGTCGCGGAGTAACAATCAGACCAACTATGTTTTCTTGCTTGATATCGAGACGTCAATTCTTCATTCACTCCGTAAGACTTTGGAATAGCCTTCCTCTTTCTGTTAGATGTAAAATTGAACAAAACCAGTTTTTAACAATAGTCTTTAATTATTTAAAAGGAAACTTTTCAACCTCACAGTAATTCATCTTAATTACGTATATTTATATATTTATATATTTATATTTTTTTTATTTATTATTAGCTTAAAATGTGCCAAACGTATTTATTATATTTATTTTCACAAATTACCTGTACTATTATATGAATTATATTCACATTGTACAGAGTCATAAATAAATGAAATGAAATGAAAATGAAATGAAATTATGCCACACAGATCCTAACAATTCATCTAGCTTTGATAACTTTAGCTCTCGACAGTGGGGTGCACTCACATGCTTCAAATTCCTGAGAACTCTAAATAGTTCTCCCTTATTCGAAGTGCGCACTTCAATACCTGTTGTTTTTTTTTCTTGCAAAAAGATCAATTATTCTTATTGTGTTTAATGTATTTTTATTTTTTTTGGTCATCATACTGGAGGCTTCCTTACGCTCTTCATTTTGATATGCATAACATATTGCTTACGACAACTTAGTCATTTTAACCATCAAATATCGTCACTCTCCCGCCAGAAGCATGAATGTGGAGAAAACAGAAAATTTTGCCTTTCCAATACCCTGTTTTAATTTTCTAGTTGGATAAGAATAGTCTTAACTAAAATTTGCAGGAGACTAAAATGCCCAGTGATCACCAGGCTGTAACTTAAGCATAGCTGTGGCCTTTCTGGAATTTAGAAGAATCGAGTGAATCAAACAAATAACTTAAGATTTCTTAAAGAAGAAAGAGAGGATTTGAAAGATTTAAAATAATATTTTTTTTTAGATAACAATAACATAAGCATTTTATTACTTTAATTATTAACAGTAAGATTACAAATATTGAAATTACACCATTCAATTTTTGGATTAGAGCCGCTCAAAGTACACCATGTATCGGAATCAGGATTATACTCGAAAGTATCAAGGCTATAATTGCTGGTTATAATTTTATTTTTAAAAACAATCGATTTCAAATCTGTGATAGTTTGTGGTAGTGATGCTTTTTCGCACCAGGAATCATTCGATAAATTGTAGCGTTTAACAGTTTTGACCCATTCACTTGAAGCTCCATTAAAACCACCAATAATGTACAAAAACTCTTCGAGTGCAGCAAAACCAAAACCGGTTAGTTGTTGTATTTCAATTTTCTTGAAAGTCCATTCATTTGAAGAGGAATTATAAGATTGCAAACGGCCATGATCTAAATCAAGAAGGTATAACATCTCATTATGGGTAGCCATTTGGGTCACAGAACATGAATAGACCAAGGGTTTTACGTTATTCCATTTTCGTGTAGAAAAATTAAATATCGCGATGCAAATCGAAGTTCCATGAATATTACGGCCAAGAACACACAAATTTCCATTCAAATTTGCCATTTTCCAAATATATCGTTGTTTTTTCATTAAAGGAATATCAATCCGCTCAGAAGTGCGCAGGTCAAAACATTGCACGTTTTTTGAAAATACACTTCTGTATTCTCCTCCAGCTACTATCAGTTTACTATCAATCACAATCGATGCAGTACAGTTTATTTCTGTCGGAAGTTGTACTTCCATTTCGCTGGACCATGACTTAGCTTTGGGATTAAAAGTTTCGATATTAATTTGTCCATCAAAAGGGGAACGTATCATTGCAAGCTTCTTCTTCTCGATCCTCGATTTGAAAGCACAATGTTCTGGATCATTTGATCGAGTTTCTGGTGACAAATGCCATTGAAGCCAACTGCAAATCAATTCGTAGTCTTCCACAGTTGTACACACAGATTTTCTGTTTTCAATGATGAACTTTGGCGTAAGAGCCTGAAAAGGGACCATTGACAGCAGCTGATAGACTAGATGTTTGCGATTTAATCTGTCGAAATTTAGCCATGCCACCATGGCCAAAAAGACATCCTCCTCAAAGTCTCCATCATGGGGATTGTCGGTAAAAAGTAAATCCTGCAATTCATTTTCACTCAGCATCAGAAGCTCTTTCTTCTTCGATATTTCCTCGAAGTGCGTGTAAATACATTCTTCGGCCTTAGTCTTCAGAGTGGGTAAGCTTAGTTCATGACCAAATTGGAACCAATTCAAAGAGTTGCTGGCATCGAGATTTTTCTCAATCATCTGACAGCAACCATCGACTAGATATTTAATTTTTAAGAACGATGCAGTGCGCAGAATTCCCCCAACCATTTCGACATTCAAATCAATCGATCCTGAATACATAAAATCGATTATAGATTTCAGTGTTGAGGCGTCGATTTCGTTTAGTTTCACTTTGTGTCCCATCAGAGCTGATTGATTGTCACGAAATATTTCCAAGAAGTACTCACTCCATGCACAGAGGACCATCCGATGAGCTTTGATATTGACGGAATTGTTTCCAGCTATCAGGACAGTATCAAAGAGTATATTTTGCTCGTAGAAGTTCTGGAATTTTTCGGAAATAATCGCAGGGTGTTGATCGCATTTAAAGATGATCGAGTTTTGAGATGGATTTGTTGATGCCATTGTTGATCTGCAAATGGAATGATATCACAATATTGACTGTCTAATTTTTCTTGTTCCTTGTCGACTTTGCAGTCTTTGTTTTTAAATGAATATAACCTTTGTGGTGAAAATATTGAGACAGCAATTAAATAAAAATATAAAAACTTAAGGTGATAGGTCTGCCCACAGCGAACTTCTGAAATGTTCTATTATCGAAGTATATGTAGTTGAAGTATTAAGTTTAGAAAATTAACCTACATACACTCATCTATTGCTTCAGGAAACATAATGTATTCTAACATGGCAGCACTTAAAATTAATGAATGACTTATTAATGAGTTTTAAGTGATGCCAAGTGTAAATTTTTATGTACGGTTGGCATAATTTTAGTTTGTTATGTAAGCAACGCAAAATAGACGCAAGTACCTACACAACGCGTCACAATAGACATAAGAATTATTGTTACGATAAATGACAAGAACAATACCGAAATACAAGGAACAGAACACAATCGACATGTAACGTAACGAAACCAGAGAAGCACTACTCAGACAAGGAAGTAGACTTCGGACAAGACTGACGAAAGTTTACTGACATATGCGATCTGGAGGTTAGGACACTGAAATCGTCGATCAAAAATATCAACCAATATTGATCAAAGAATGATCGGATATCTATTAATTTGTATTGAAATTTTAGCGTCCCGAGAATGTTTCCACAAATTAATAAGATCTACAGAAGGAATGTTCGAAACGATTTCTCGTGTCTTAAGCTTCAAAGAACGACAGAAAAAAAAGATGTTCCTCTAAGAACCACAACAGGCACAAATCCCAAGGACACCCCGCCCCGTCTCTCGACCGTGACCTCTTTATAATCGAAGATTCTAAGGAGAAATTTGATGCTTTTGGAGCTGCTCTTGTAAATGAACAAGGTAAATTCGAGCATTCACCTAGATCATTATTGAAAAAATAGTTAGAGCCCTGCATCAGCATTTCTACCTCCGAAATGACATGAGGCAAAAGCTATCGGATTTACCACTGTTTCACTGAGTGCAGTGAAGAACACTTGGCCAACGCCATCATCGTCCAGCAAAACAGACCCAGCTCCCAACCTTATGGTAGAGAGTCTTTATCCAAAGCTGACCAGACACTTGGCATACAAAAATGGTTGATAGTGTTGAAATTCATTAGGCCCTGGTTCTCCGCGAGTCTTTTGCGATATCAAATTTATTTTTAATTAATTAATCAACCGATGCAATAAAAAAAAGTGGTGACCAGGGCCCAGAGACTTACAACTCTTCACCATTCCGGCGTGCGTGCTGTTGGCAGGAATGGAGACCTTCGGCATGACAGTCCAACGATAAAAAACCATTATACCACGAGGTATTACAAAATCAATCAATTTATATATCTTATACTCTTAAGTACTGGAGAGTGCTAGGGCACCACTTCTGTGGCCCTAGGCTCAGTTTAATTTTGAGGTGGTCAGATACTTTGTCTACCTAGGATCCACTATAAACTCAGCGAATGATAACAGTGCTGAGATCAAACGAAGAATTACTCTTGCCAATCGCTGTTTCTTTGGGCTAAGAAGGCAATTGAGAAGCAAAGCTCTCTCTCGAGCAACTAAACTCTTCCTGTATAAGATGCTTATCACCCCGGTCCTAATGTATAGTGCAGAGGCATGGACACTGTTAACGGTGGATGAGAACGCGTTAGGCTGTTTTGAGAGGAAAATTCTCGGGGTGATTTTTGGTTCCGTCTGCATAGATGGGAAATGGAGAAGTGGATACAACAACGAACTGTATGGGCTGTACAGCGACACTGACCTAGCCACAAAAGTGAAAAGCCAACGACTGAGATGGCTGGGTCACCTAGAGCAAAAGGACACCAATGCTCCGGCCCGGAAAGTCTTTTTGATTACAACCTCGTGGGACGGCGCAGTAGAGGTGGGCAGCGTAAGAGGTGGCGCACGCAAGTGGAAGGGGACCTCAACCAACTTGGCGTGCGAAACTGAAGATAGCTAGCTAGAAACCAAGCCGGCTGAAAAAATCTTGTTAAATAAAAATATAAAAACTTAAGGTGATAGGTCTGCCCACAGCGAACTTCTGAAATGTTCTATTATCGAAGTATATGTAGTTGAAGTATTAAGTTTAGAAAATTAACCTACATACACTCATCTATTGCTTCAGGAAACATAATGTATTCTAACATGGCAGCACTTAAAATTAATGAATGACTTATTAATGAGTTTTAAGTGATGCCAAGTGTAAATTTTTATGTACGGTTGGCATAATTTTAGTTTGTTATGTAAGCAACGCAAAATAGACGCAAGTACCTACACAACGCGTCACAATAGACATAAGAATTATTGTTACGATAAATGACAAGAACAATACCGAAATACAAGGAACAGAACACAATCGACATGTAACGTAACGAGGCCCTGGTGCACCCCGGACTGTAGCACCACCTTAAGTAAGTAGATAGGCTCAGTTTAAAGAATTTCCACACCTCTACGTGGTAGAGAGTGGGCAACGCAAGCGTGCAAGGGGGCCAAATGGCTTGCGGAATAAGTAAACAAGCCAGCATTGCCGGTTAGGACACGAACTTGTCATTGGATTAGAGAAAATCTCCCAAAAGGAGGATGAACTGCAGGTGGCGGTGAACGGCATGGAAGTCTGATGGCGGAAGAGCGTACCGAGAAAGGCCAACGGCAGCGGCATTTAGTGTCTATTCCACGTTAGAGCACAGCAAAAGGCGCCTTTTTCCCATCGTGGGCGACCTGTTTCAAAGGTGTTCGATCATCGAAAAGGCTGCTGGGTCTATCGGACCAAAGCTTGTGGTTATCTTGAAAACAAAAGTGGCGGAGTGAAAAATTGTATATATTGGATATGGCAACAAATGGAATTGAGTGTCCAAACGGTAACCATAATATGGTGAATCCTTCTATGGTCTCATCAACTGTAGTAAGCCACACATCGGATTTGGAGGTGTGACAAACTTCGTGTAGTAATAGAAATCAAGACATTTTAAATAATGAATAATTGACAAGATCAAGAAATCCCTAAGACTCGACTAAAGGTACTTTTGACTATAAGAAGCGAATGAAGATTGTAGCTTGGAAAATTTGTTCCCTTTACGCCACAGGAAAGTATTGACAAGTAGAACGTGAAATGCTTCGACTTGACATAAAAATTCTGCGACAAAGTGAGACCAAATGTAGAGGAAAGGCTAGAAACAACGCAGAATTGGCATTCACGAGAATGTTGTACCCTTATGATGAGGAGACAGACGGACAACTAGATTTAATGGTATGGGTATCATGCTTACTAAGGAAGCAAACAAGAGCCCTTAGTTCTAGAATTCGCAAGATGACCATAATTCAATGCTACACGCACACGAATGATACAACTATAGATGATTCGGTGTACAATAGTGTTTCAAAAGGAAATATCATAATCATCCTGGGAGACTTTGTAGTATCTCGCGCCATAATGGTTAGTGCGTTGGACTGTCATGTCGAGGGTCTGGGTTCGACTCCCAGCCGAGGGACTGACAAATCTTTCAAGAGTATACTTGTCATGAATAAATGCTTTTCATCTAGCTGTTTGGACTCGGCAAAAAACTGTAGGTCCCCTCCGTTCCTGCAAACACCAAGAACACAGGAAAGGTTAAGAGTTGTAAGTCAATAGGCTTGGTTCTCCACGAAGAGTTGCGCCACTTAATTTAACTTGTATTTAATGCTAAAGAAGGCCCTGAAAATTTAGGTCTCGAATGCGTTAAGGGAAAATACGGCTTAGGTCAGTTCAATAAGAATGGGGATATGCTTGTAGATTTCTGTAACGCTCGTCAGCTTGCGATTGGAGGATCTTTATTTCCACACAAAACCTATCACAAAATTACATGCGAATCTTGTGACGGTAGAACCAAAAATCAAATCAACCACTTCATTATGCATCAGAGATCGAGTTAGTCACTGTGCCATGTTCGTAATGAAAATCACCTGCTGTTGGCTATGCTGAGGTTACGAAGAACTGCTGCCCAGTTTAGGGTACCCGGCACATTAAAGATACAAGCTTTCAATGTAAGCATTCTTACTGGCCCGAAATTTTGACACCACACTTGGCGATAGAACGTCTTACTTACAATTAGATGTATCTGTTGATGCTCTGTAGCGATAAGTAAAGAACGCTTTGATGGTAAACGAATGCGAAATAGAACATATTCCTGCAAGAACTATAGATTTCTGGATATCCCAAAACATCTGGGACAAAATTACACATCGAAGGAAATTGAAAGCAAGCATCAATGCTAACGGGTTGCTTATCGGAAGCTTAAAGAATGAAAATAAGACTGCAAAAATATGTCAGACATGACAAAAGGGCTATGATGGGCAGACTTGCAGTGTGCAGAAATAGCAGCAGGAAGAGAAATTGTCGGAAAACGCAACGTAGCAAAAAGAACTATCCTGTGTTAGATGTGAATGGCAAGCTGTTGGTGACTATAGAAGATCAGCTGCGCAGCAGGAAAAATCATTTTTGTGCACTGCTCAACGATGTCCAGGATGCAAATGTGGATTCTCAACTTACAAAAGCAAACAAGTCTTCCAGGGGTATACACATTTCCCCAAACAAGTGCAGAGATAAAAACTGCGATTCACCTTCTAAAGATAAACAAAGCAGCTGGACTTGAAGACATACCCGAAGAGTTTCTGAAAGTAGATCCTGAAATAATTTGATGCATTTTGCAACTACAAGTGGAGGCTGTTTGGGAAGATAAAATCTATCGCAGTGACTGGAAAGATGGTGTTGTTGTGAAGTTACCAAAGAAAAGTGACCTCAAGAACTGTAACAAATGGCGTGGTATCATTTTTTTTGTCCGTGTTCCCGAAGTTAATGACAGTTTTTTTCTCGAAAGGATTAAGTCCAGAATCGAGTCTACACTAGAGGCACCAAGCGGGCTTTACAGTGGTCGAGCACAGAACATCGAGCAATCGTCAGAAGTTCAATCACTGCCTTACCTCATGTTTGTTGGCTTCAAAAAAGGCTTTCGATTGGAAGGAGTGTCCCTACGAAGATAATGTTAATGTATTTAAGGAATCCTACAATAACGCAAGGTGTTTCGTTCTACATAATGGACAGCTTTCCAACCTTTTCCAGGTACCTCAAGGAGTGAGGCAATGAGATGTCCTTTCACCTATCCTATTTTAACTGCCAATTGACGATGTGATGACTACAACAATGGGCTCAAACGAAAGGCATGGAATGCAATGGAGACTATTTGACTAGCTCTGACATATAGATAGTGTCAAAACGATGTCTGTCTTTTGGCAAATAGCACCTGTGGCTAGAATCAAATGTGTCAATTACTGACCGATTTCTGGAGTACATTTCCTATCACATGTCCAACGACGAGTTGTAAAATAGAAACAGGCAGCAAAAGGTGGATGCACACACTATGCAACAAAATTGGCGGTGGATTGGCTACACTTTGAGGAAACCAGACAATCCTTGCGTTCCGATGTTTATTCGCTATGTTATCTAGTTATCCCAAAAATGGCGAGATAACTTGAGTTGTTGTTGTGTGAGCGGTCATCAGTTGTTTTTTAACAAGGGATTACAACAACACAAAACTATCCGGATAGTTGAGAATTAACATCGGAACACGGCAACATCGCGAAGCAATCCTTTAAATGGAATCCTCAGGGTGCAGGACGTGTTGGAAGACTAAAAATGGCCTTTGGTGAAAGCGAGGTCTCAGGACATTTGTGCGTGGCATCAGCAAAAACTGTTTACCTCGAATCAAGACAGATGGAGCGATCTTGTTGCTACCCTCCAGATGGAATTAAAGTGCTACTTAAGTAGCCGGAAAGAATCTTTCAATGAATTTGTCAATATGCTCTAAGTCTGTCATCGTTCAGGACAAAACTAATGAAGTTTAAGCTGTTCCGAGTTCTGAGTACTTATGTATATGGTTCAAATAAACATACAAAAACTGCTTTGAATTCGTCATAAACAAACCCTTAATTTTATACTTGAAAAGTATTCTCTTTATATCATTTACAGGACTAGCACTTTATTTCATGATTGCCCTCCCTCCCCTCTTCCTCTACTCCTCGTGATAGCATGTTTTACGAAAAATCTGATTGCAAATTAAAATAAACAAACGAACAAACGACCGACTGGGATATAATTTCTTTTTGTGTATAATTTGTTGTGTTAATTCAATTTTCGTGTCATTTATTTGCAGTGCAATTAATTCAGTTACCCACTTCTACCCTATCATCTGTCACACTTAATAAATAGTACAATGCACTTGTGCCTATGTGCGATGTCTATAATAAAAGTGTGTGGCGCATCTAGTAGTACTTCTCGTTTATATAGTTATTAAAAAAAAATTTTATTTGCATTTCAACATCTTTGGGATATGGTTGTGTGTCTATTATAAGTATTATTAATTATTTTTTTTTATTATTAAGTTAGCCAAGCCTGATGTAAATAATATAGCTACATAATACTTAAATACAGTCCAATGTTCGGACACAGCAAATCTACGAGTATATACTCTATGTCATTCGACTGAGTAGTGATTTTATAGATCTTTGCAAAATATATTTTTACGAGGTGGAATTATAACTTTTTCCGGAGTAACGTTACTAATTTATTTTTAATAATTTGTAGAAGCTGCAAAATAATGAACACACATACTTTTTTAAAAATATATTTCACAACTGAAAAGAAAATAGTCCAAAAGCAGTGAGAATGTTAAGGATTTTAAAAGTCTCCAAACGTTGTTATCTTTGAAATGATCATTGAAAACGAGTAGGTACTTGCGGAAATGTGAGTCTTAGAAAATTGATGACAAAAATGGTTCTGATACTTTAAAATTTACGAGACACAGCTAAAAATGAATAAATTGATCTAAGCAGTGAAGCTCTACACTCACCAAATCACACAAAAGATAATGTCTTGTAAAAAATTTCTCGATGAAACTGAAAACATGCATTTTCAATCGAATCTTTAGGTTAAGATCTTATCTACAAAAAAGCAAAGTAGGAGTTTTGCGTGATTTGACAATTATTCGATTTACAAAATTTTGTACTTATAATTTTCGAGGAAATCATAAAAAGACTAACGGATATTCAGATGAATTACATGTTATGAAATTAATAGCTTATTTGGCACTTGAAATATGTAAAATTCGGACTTATTTAAGGACGAGTTGTTTTATTTTTAAAATGGTTTCCAAAAAACTCTCCAAGAGTTTTGTTATATGGTTTTAAATTTTTTTTGTAGGCTAGTGAACTACTGATGCGAAAAAAAATTTTGTGCTGAACGTACTCAGGAAAAGACACTGGAAAATAATATTCATGGAGAGTTACTTAAAGAAACAACAACAATGAAAAACAAAAAAATAAATGATCTTTCTTTTGCACACAGTTAATGGTCGGGTCAATTTATTCTGTAAGAATAGATACTGGAGACCTTCGGGTTCGGATAATTAATTTTGTGCGCAAAAAGTGGAGACTTTTCCCAATAATCTGCTACAGTAATCAATTTTGCTCGTGTAACAGCATTGATCGTTAGATGATTATACTTTCGCACACAATAAAGGTCCAGGCAATTATTTTTTTGTGAAAAAAGAATGGAGACTTCTCCAAATAATCTAGTACAATAATCAATTTCGATCGGCGAACTGCATTAATTATTTTGTGATAATCTTTTCACACACAATAAAGGTCCGAGCAATTAATTCTGTGCAAAAAAAAGGGTGGAGACTTTTCCAAATAATCTGTTTAATAATCAATTTCACTCGTACAACAGCATTGAACAATGCATTATCATACTATCACACACAATAAGGGCCCAGGCAATAAATTCTGTGTGAAAAAAATAATGGAGACTTCTCCAAATAAACTTCTACAATTATCAATTTCGATAGTCGAACTCTATTATTTATTATGTGATCATCTTTTTGCATACAATTAAGGTGCAGGTAATTTATTCTGTGCACATCAAAAGTGGAGACTTCTCCAAATAACCTGCTACGATAATCAATTGCACTCAACCAACAGCATTGACCATCATATGATCATACTTCCACACACAATAAAGGTCTGGGCTATTAACTCTGTGGGAGAAAAAGTGGAGACTTCTTCAAGTAATCAATTTCATTCATCTAACAAAAACCAGAACGAAATTTATAGTGTTTTACACTTTTTACTTTGATTTATTACATCCCTTCGAATGATATGTGGTCAGTACTTAAAAAAAAGACTCTACAAATAATAAAAGCCTTCAATCATGTGACTCGTAGTGTACATACATACAAACAAAACACTTAGTAATTTGCGTAATTAAAATTTCACAAAATCGTTATATGTCCATCAGGATAAGAGAGAGAGAGTGGGTGGAATTGGAATCGAGGATGATGGGTGTATAGCCATAAAGCGTGCTTCCTCAAAAGCATGGTTATGGCCAATTGGCCTCATCTCAGGGGTCAGTCATAGTCAAAGTATACAGAGTCAGTCTATAGATTGTCGCGTATTGTTCAGAGAAACACAACAACCTACCATTCAGTATTATAGTTGGTTGTTGCTGAAAGCTAATGGAGCTAGAGCTGAAACTGAAACTGAAGCTGGAGGAGTGCCTAACTACAAAATGGAAATTATTAATCGCGAAATGGATTTAATGGATATACATAAAGTCAGGGTGTGGATGTACGAGTATATAATAACATTTTCTTTTTTTATTTGCTTTTATTTATATTTTTATTTTTGATATACTCGTGCATACATAATGTAGATACCTAGATACATTTGCCTATAGTGTTGAGTACAATTGTCGGTTTGGCTCCACAAATCCTTTGGCAAAAGTGGATGCAGTATTTTTTTTGCTGTTGGGTTTTTTGTATTCTTTTTTTTAAATTTTGATATAGTAGGTACACTTTTCACTCACTAATGGCTATTTTCAATTTACCATTGCTTTGGAATGCAAACAAAAACAAATAGATAGCGAATCAACTACGTAAATATGATTGCCAGCTAAGTTGATATTAAGACTGGTTGAATTAATTAAAACAATTACGGACTTCGGAAGATGGATGAATACAATTGGTTTTTTCATAGTTTATCTGAAAGCTATGAGACAAATAATCTGAATAATGAAATTTTTTCGGCGCAACAACTCTAAATTTTTTTAATCTCATGCAAAAATAAATTAAATTCAAAGTTCTATAAGAAAGATACTTAAACAATAAAGAGTTCTTTGTGGGAAAAACAGCTCTCGCGATATTGACTAGAACGCTTCTTTTTTTAAATGGAAGCTGAATTAAAACACTTAGGAAAATTTAATCCCAGTTGGCAACCATCAACAACAAAACTTTATCTAATGGATGAATTTTTAACCGTGTTTGCTTCGGATATTATGAATTCCGAAATTGTACGGATGTATAGATACCTACCTTCATTATTTTTTCTATGTTATTTTATTATTTCCCTCAATGAACTCAAAAGAGATTCCGTTCTAATTACCCAACTCTCCACGAATAAAACTAAATTAAATGGTAAATCGAATTTAATCGAATCGTAAAACGAGAGAATCTGATTTGCATTGAATATCTCACCATAGATATTTTGTATCTTTAACTGATTTAATCACTGAGCTTGGAGCGCACTAATGAGGTCATTAGGTGCATCACGTAGGTATACATATATTAAAGCAATCAGGTATTTTAAAGCTCTTGTTTTTTCTTTTTTGTAGCAACAAATTAATTGACAAAATTTTTCGGTGTTCCGATTGAGGTGATTTTGTTTTTTTTTTCTGTTTTTATTTTAATGTTTGTTCCTCATGTTCGTGTATCTTTAAATTGCCAAAGAACAGTACCAAAATCATTTTCTTTTTGTCTGGAACACAGAAATAATAATTATAGGTTTGACATTTTTATGAGAAAGGCGGTAACCTCCTCATCTTCCTTACATAATGCCCATGGTAAGGCGTGTGTTTCACATTGAGAATGTTCCATGTTGTATTTTGACATGTTTATAAATTGACTCATTGAATTTTGGACAAGAATGTGTACGGTTTTTATGATGCGGATACTTGCTCTGGGCTGGGCTGATGCTGCAAGCAAAATGTCGGAAACAAAGTCTGGTGTAAAAAAAAAAAATAATAATTGAGGGGGAACTCTTTGGGAATGGGCATATTTACATTTAAATAAACCGATAATTGATGGGTTTGATTTTTGGATGGTTTTTATGAACTGTGTGTTCATTCATTTACTACGATACATGAATATTTTGTTTTTGAGAGGAAATATTCCCTTTTGTTGTTTATAAGAATAAACTGTATTATTATGTCGAAGATTTTTGAAGTGTGAGATTTTGAAAATGTTTATATCAAACAATTTCCCAAAACAGCAAATAGTTTTGACATTATTCCTAAGATATTTTATTTGTCAAAAATTATTTTCAAAAAAAGATTGCGAGTTTGTAATTTTGCTTGAGGACCTCAACGAGCAAATTGGAAAGGAAGACACCTTCGGTGGATTAGTTGGTCGGCACAACCGAAAAAGGTGACAGAAGATGCACAATGAGAGAGGAGTAACGAGCAGGGAGAAGAGAGAAGAAGAAAACCCTTCGTAGAAAGAAGAGAGCGTACGCAGCCTCCCAGCTCAAGGAAATCGAAGAGTCTTGTGATCGAAATAATAAAAAGCCAAGCAACTTGCTGCTGGGTTTAAAATTGAAATGCAGGCTATTCGAAATATTGTAGGAAAATTAGTAATCGAAGCAAAGTGAATAGTTAATTTATTCAAGCAGTATTTCCAGCAGCTTCTTCTTCTTCTTCAAGACCACCGGATCTGATGGTTAACCAGCGGATCTCTTCAAGCATCGAAGGAATGTGCTGAAAGGAGGCTGCATGCATCGACTCAACATTAACTTTGAGTGGAAGGAAGCATGCCCGATATGTTCTATCTTCAAGGAAGACGATCCTATGTCCTCCAAAAACTGTGGAGGCATATTCCTGATAAACATCTCATATAAGGTTCTATCTAATGAAGTGTGCGTGAGCGTCTCAGGCCGTTCTGCAACACTATAATCGGCAAGTACCAGTGTGGCTTCCAGCCAAGCCAAGATCGACCATAGGCAAATATTCACTTTTAGGACAATCCTGGATGTATTCATCGACTTCAAAAACGCATATGATAGCATTCATCGCTAGGAACTCTATAATGGCGATGGTTGAAGTTTGGATCCCGGGAAAACAGATCCAGTTGTGTCGCGTGGCATTAGAAAATACGCGACCCACTGGCAACTAGGGAAAAGCTATTCCGAATTATTCCAAACATGCACATGGTTACAGCAAGGAGATGCACTATCATGTAATATCTTCAATATTATTCTGGAGCAAATAGTGCGCAGGGCAGGTGTTATAACAGAATGCACTATTTTCAACAGATCTGTTTAACTTTTACTATACATCGATGTTCGATGGATACTGACATCATCCGCCGGCCGCTCCCAACAGGCCGTTAAAAAGGTTTTCACAGCAGTTGAAAGAATATGTGAAACTTTTTGGTCTTCAATTATACAAGGATAAGACCAAATACATGCTATCAACCAGCAATAAAAGAGCTATCAACCGGCTATGCTAAAACGTCACTCTTCAAGCAACAACTTCGAAGTAGTTAAAGAGTTAATTTTTCTTGGAGTAAGCATTTATCCTACGAACGACATCATAGTGGAGATCCGACGAAGAATTACCTTAGCAAACTAGTGCTTCTTCAGTTTGGCACAAAAGATGGGTTCAAAACTGTTCATACGAAAAACGAAGTGCACGGTCTATAAACCCTTTTTACTACCAATCCTGCTTTATGGCGCCGGCTGTTGAATGGAAACCAAAGTAGAGAACTGATACTGGGATCCTTCTAAAGAAAAATTCTTCGACTGATATTTGGTCCTGTGTGGGAGGATGACGAATGGGGGAGAAGATACAACCGTGGACTCTATGAACTGTATCAAGAAGTGAATGTAGTCCAGAAAATCAAAACACGTCGACTACATTGGCTCGGCTGCATCAAGCGGTTGGACAATAATGTTCCAGTCAAGAGTCTTTTAAGCCCAGCCCCATTTTCGATAGAACGAAGAAGACCAAATCTCCGATTTAATGGCCAAGCCATTGCGAATGGGAGGAAGCTTGGTTCAGATGACTTGAAGCAGCATGCTCGAGATTGTAGAAGGTGGAAGGCTGCCGTGTCTTTGGCAATTTATGGATTGGGAACCGGATAAATAAGTAAGTTAGTATACTGAGGAAAAAAGTGTTTGGTTTATTATTCGTTCTATTGGGAAGCACACGAACACTCATATTATCAAAGCGTGTCAATCTTCACGTAATAAATATTTTCCTGCAACCCTTTTTAATGTCATTCTATTTCAAAGAGTCTAATACTGTATCTTAACTAAGGCTCTTGGTACGCGGGGAGGGGATACCCGAGTACCCGGGTACCCTCATCGGAGGTCTCCATGTATTATTCGGATTGCAAAGTACCGAGTACCCGAAAGGTGTCAGGTATCGCAAATATAAGCGGGTACTTGGGTATTCGGAATATGGGTATTAATAAAAAAGGTTTCAATAAAGAATTAACACTTAATTGTTGATATATCTGGGTACCCGGTAATGTTTCAGGTACCCGCGCCGCCGCGTACCCAACGCTTTTTGGGCACCCGATACTTTGTTACCCGGGAAATACCTACAATCACGGGTATCGTTTTTTCTTTTGTTGTTTAGCGTTTGTGAGATTTTACAACCGTGCCTTGGATATGTACACTTACCAATTAAAAGCACCATTATTCTTACTAATTAAGCATAGATACTTATGTTTTTCCATTTTTTGTATTAACTTTTACGAAAATTAGTAGTCCTTACCTGTAAGAAAAGAAAAAAAAACAAAATTAGTAAGTTTGCATTTACATTTTTGTGTATAACTAAAAAAAATAAATCTAAAGGAAATCAGCGAAAAAAAATAATGAAAACGGTAAAAATTCCTCACTTAGTGAAAAATATTTAAATTTTGTTTAAAGGAGAATGGGCAAAAATGTATGGGAGCTGGTGCAAGACTCAACAGAATGTGTCATACGTTGTTGAAAAGGTTGCTACGTGTACTTCAATTCAGTATATGGCCGTTAAAGTCTTAAACATGGGATTCGAGAGATATTCAGCTTAGACACACCAAAAAGAACAGTAACATTACTTTCCGTTTTTGATGCCAAGTATCTCTCGAACGCCATATCTTACAACTCAACAGCTGTTTAACAAAACGAAGTACAAGCAATAACCTTTTCAACGATGTGCGGCACATTGATGTTGAGAAGTAAGAAAAAGTCTAAGAATGCTGAGTTGCATTACTGTTCTTTTCGGTGTTTTAAAGCCGAATATCTCTCGAATCCCATAAAAAATTAATAGGATTATTGAAAAGCAGCCACCAATCTCGGAAACTATTATCACCAACAACATTGGAGCAACATCAGCACAAGAAAAAGTGGAAGCGTTTTGCCAATTACTTTGAAGGAAACTTCACACCGGACCCACTTGCTGAACCGCCATTTTGGACGTAGTTGAGGTAGCATTCACCAGACTCTGCAGTCTAGTCCGGAAAAAGTATTATTCGAGGACACTTATCCAGCAAGTGACGCAATTGACTGCCCATTACTATGGAATCTGGAGGAGGTAGCAGAGAGTACGTCCGAAAAAGAATTTCACATAAAGTAAGGATCTTCCTCACAGTCATCCTAAATAACTGCATGAATAACTGTTACTTCCCTCAGAAGTGGAAAACAGCGAAGATAGTGGCGATCCCGAAGAAGGGAACTTTCACCTTCTCAAGCACATCAGCAAAATACTGAAGGAAGTATTACTCCGGAGGCTTTCGAGAAAAACATTCGAAGGAGCGCCCACTGCTAAAGCTCCAACACGATATCACCTCAGCGCTCAACAGTCAACGTCACCGTTGCACAGTGGTTCAGGTTGTATGGAGAATAATCATAAATATATAAAATCTCATCCAGTCCACCGATTTGATTGAAATTTTCAGATATTTTATCGTCAGAGCAAATTTCCGCCCACTGACACGCCCACTATTAAAACAAAGTTCTTCTTAACGTCAAAGTTGAATTAAATGAGGGTTTTTTTCTTTTAGAGAGTTGAAGATAACGTTATTACGTACAGATTTTCTTTACGCAATATTTTACCACGCCCACTTTTGTAGGCGTTTTTTCTCAAAATTTTGTTTTTTGAAAAAATTTCTTAGATAACTAAACGAGTTGCCATAAAACACAGACAAAATAATAACTATTCAAAATATTTACCACACCCACTTTTGAGGGCGTTTTTGGCAAAAAATTTGAAAAATTAGACAGTTCTAATACATTTTTTGATAAAAGCAAAAACGATAATAGGCATTTTTCTCAAATTTGAAATAAGCGGATCGGAACTTAAGAGAAGTCTATTCAAAAGGTCCTTATTGGTGACGACCCGAGATATTTTTCTTGTGTGAATCAGTGGGTAATTTTTGATATCCTTATTTCTGGACTCTGGGGCATCTTCACTTAACTCACCTTTAGAAATAAGTCCATGATGCTCGATCACCGATTGATAATGTTGGATTTTTTCCTCAGCTTTTAAACCATTTATCACAAACAGAATATGCTTTTGATTACACTTTGATAACCAGCACCTACCAAGGATAAAAGAATCACTCAAAACAGTTTTTTTTTTTATTTTTCTTCAAAGCCGAAAATAAACGAAATATAGTTCTTTCAACTATCATAACTCGAAAAAGGGGAAAATCGGGAACAAACTACTTAAGTATTTGGAAAGCTAGAACAATATTTTTCATTTTAGTACTTCACTCGGGCACTCTATTACATTTACCTCAGCCACTAATCAAAATTCTTTTTGTTTTTTTTCTTTCAGAAAATTTATCGTTCAACTGGACATTTATCAATAGCACAGAAAAAACATCAGAACCAGAGTCACTCAAGGATTTAGACTTGGCCCCTTAGGTTAGGTTAGGTTAGGTTAGGAGGGGCGTGTACAGCACAGAGGCTGTTGTATACACGGGGGCCTATTGTTCCATTGTGATCCCCTTATAAAAGGAAGGCAGAGATGCACCTAAACTAATGGTTCACATAGACTGATTCGTTTGCGGATCAGCCTGTGCTTTCTATGAATTTTCTCATGTTTGCCATTGAAGCCTGCGCTAGATCGTCCAGTTTTCCAACAAACCTGTTTCCAAAATAACGGAGTCGATTTGTTTGGAGGTTTGGACAATCACAGAGCAGGTTTTCAATGGTTTCTATTTCTTCTACGTCATGACAGCTCCTGTAGCTCGGGTGCGAATACACCTAGTCTGGTTGCCATTGTGCCAATGGTGCAATGGCCCGTTAGTACACCTATCAAGATCCTAATATTCTTTTTACTCAGTGATAAAATATACCGAGATTCCTCTCATTAAATCTAGGCCATAAACTTCTAGAGATAACGCAATCGTTCCTAGTCCTCCAGGATTTATTGATTTGCTCTTTTGTTATTAGGTCTATTTTTGTTTTAATCACGCCAATCGGGATGTTTAGTCCCACATCTAATTGGCTACTACTGTTCCTATTTGATAATGACCCTTTCCTTGCCAGTTCATCTGCTATATCATTCCCTTCTACATCGCTATGTCCAGGAACCCAGCAGAGTTTTACTCCGGTTAGTGTTAAAAATATCATTCAGTTTGCCTCGGCATTTTGCTACAGTCTTGGATCTTATAGTCTCACTGGCTAAATCTTTGATAGCAGCTTGGCTGTCCACGAAAAATAGCGTAAATCTAAGCCTGAAAGACACTACACTCATCTGGGAGTTTATACGAATTTCTAATATTAAGAGTTTCACAAACCACCCCAGCTCCCGTTCCTTCTACCATTTTTGACACATCGGTTTAGAAGGAAATACCCTGTTCCCTAGTTAGTGAGTTGGGTTCCCAGTCATGCCTTTTGGGGTATTAAAATAGAGAAGTGTTTATTATTATATTATTATTGGCCCCTTCATCTACAACTTGATGACATCCGACCAACCAGTCCCAACTGAATGCGAGAACCTTCTGTATGCTGATGACTCGCTCACCTACGCTACGTCAACGCCCCGAAAGTAGGGGCTCACATTAACATACTCAGGAAATGGGGCATCCGGATCAAAAATTCTAAATCGGAATTTGCTTCAGCAGACCTTCAACAGGCAGCGGCAATGGCACCGCACCGAAGTCAGAAACATTGTTCTAAAACTCCCAGACGGATGCACCCTACCCTAAAATACTTAAAATTTGCACAGGAAGCAGTTCCCTTCTACGCTGACACAGGGTCAGGAAAATTGATGTATGAAGTATGACACATTCACCACTTTGCTCATAGGTAGGTACTCTTTTATTGATCAATACTTAAATTATATGACTTTTGTCTAAAGTATTTAACAGTCTCAATAGATACATAAATAGTTATCAGCTATCACTTATTATGGTTTGTATTTTTCCATTTTTTATTAAGTGTCTGTATATTATGTGTCATCATTAATTCTTTAGACAGAACATTTTCTCAATACAAAAAAAAAAAAAACAAACAAAAAATCAATGTAATATCATTATTCACTAATTTATTAGTCTGGAACTCATAATTATACTAAGTGTCCAACAAAATTGTACAAAAAAGAAAAACTCAATGAAAATATATCTCTTCAACTTTTTTTGAGATAATCCCGCATATACACTGTGAAACAATATTTGTATAGATTGAAAACTTTATAGAGTTTTTTTTGTCCAAGAATATTACTATCCTTGAGATGTCCAATGTCCATGTCCAACCCCATTAAGACAACGACCGACACCAATTCCCTATCACATAAAAATAATAAAATAATAATTATTAAGACGATTTTGTTGTTATTCTTGTATTGTTGCTGTTTTTCAACACACACATCATAATGACTGATTTTTATTTACGAACATTGTCATCATTTTAAAGAAAAATAAAGATTAAATCAGCAACTAGAATACGAGTAATTTATGGCTTTGAAAGGTCAACTTTTTTTTTGTTGTTAGGTTCTTTCAATAATGTTGCCTTGTAGAGAACAAAAAAGAAGATTAAGTGATTTATAATGATTTTATGGTTGCTAACAATTTTTGTGCTATAAATTTATATCCTTTGAAAGAAAAATCGATTTTGCCAGTTCCCCAAAAAAAGCAAAAAAAAAAAAAAAATGAACAAGAAAAATGTTAGAACGAAAAATCTTTTGCTATACTGGAGCTCTAGGCTTCTAACAGCCTTGACACGCAGCTGAATACAAATCAAGAAAATCTTGCCTGACAGTTAGTCACAAGGGCACACAATATATATAGAGAAAATAAGCTCAAGGCTATACGAAATATAACATATGTAGGCAGGCACATATATCTTTGGAAGAAGGATATCGCTAAGGATATGGAATGAATTCTTAAAACACATTAAGTGGAAGGATAATAAAATAGGCGAATGGGTTGCATGAATTTGCTCTTTTTGTTAAGAGTCTGTTTAGAACTCTGCCTGTATACGTATAAAAATAATATTTCAAGAATAGAATGTTTTGATTTAAAAATGGAGTGACCCATTTACACATATTTCAAAAAGATATTATGGAATCCGCACTTATAGAACTATTTTCTTGGGCAGCACAAAACGGTCTCGGGGTAAAAAAAAAACAAAAAAACCTTCGGTACACCATGGGCTATGCGACGGCAGGTTATCCAGTGGATATTCACGGCGGCGATTGTCCGTCGCATACTCACCTATGGCTCTATTTGTGTGGTGAAAGCCTGTTGAAAAAGTTAGCTATCTCTAAAACCTGAACAAGGTATAGAGACCAGTCTGTATAGGAATAACGGGGGCACTGAGGTCTATGCCACAAGTAGAGCTGGAAATTATTTTTAAAATCTTCCAGTCTTAACCGAACAAGTAAGATGCATAGCAGCCAAAAGCGCACTTCGAATCAAAGAACTGGAAGCACAGCACCTAAGGTCATGACTCATGAGTCTATCTTGCAAAGGTATGACACAGTGACCGGACTTGATGTAATGACTGAATATATACCACCTGTAATAGATTCCGACACTTGCTATTTCAATACCCGAAATTCAAGGATGGGAACCCAATTCACTAATCAGTGAACAGGGCATTCCCTTCTACACTGATGGGTCAAAAATGAAAAAAGGAACCGGAGCTGGTTGGGGTGTTCTGTGAAGCTCTAAATATTAGAGAATCATATAAACTTTCAGATGAGTGAAGTATCTTTCAGGCTGATGTTTACGCTATTGGAAAAAGGGCAGAAATGGTACACAAGAAGAACTTAGTTCGTCGGAGATCACATTTTTCATGAACAGCGAAGCCGCTATCGAAGCAATAGCCAGTTGGACTTTAAGATCCAAAACAGTGGCAAAATGCCGAAGCATACTGAATAATATTTGTAACACTAACCGAGTGAAACTCGACTGGGTTCCTGGAGATAGCAATATCGAAGGGAATGATATAGCAGATGAACTGGCAAGAAAAGGGTCAGTATCAAATAGAAACAGTAGAAGCCCAATAGGTACGGGACCAGACATCCCGATCGGCGTGATTAAGACGAAAATATACCTAATAACGAAAGAGCAAATCAATGGCCACCACACTGGGTGTATTCGCATCCAATTTTTGTAGAAGCTGTCAGGACGTCGAAGAAATAGAAACCATTAAACACCTGCTCTGATCTGATCTAGCGTCTCTAGGTCTCAATGGCAAACACGAGAAAATTCATAGAAAGCACATGCTGGTTCCAATGAAATGAACCAGTCTATTTGAACCATAAGCTTAGTAAAATCTCTGCTTTCTTTTTGTAAGGGGTCACAATAGACCAATAGGACCCCGTGTACGCAACAGCCTCTGTACTGTGCATGGTCCTCATAACCTAACCTTACCGATTTACTCACTTACTTGTCCGGCTCCCAATCTATTAAGGGTTGCAGCCTGAGACACGTCAGCCTTCCATCCTGTACGATCCCGAAAAAGCTGTATCCAGTTATTTAGAACAAGCCCTCTGGCATCCGTAATGGCTTTGTCATTAAACCAGAGGTTCAATTTTCTTCACTCCCTCGAACCTGGGCACTATGATTCGAAGACTCTCTTGGCTGGAGCATTATTATCCACTTGCTCGATGTGGTCGTGCGAATGTAGTCGAAGAGTTTTGCTTTTCTGGACTACATCCAAATCTTGATACATCTCATAGAGTTCGTCCAACATTCGGCACCATAAAGTATGTAGGACTGGCAGTATAAGGGTTTTATAGAGCGTGTATTTCGTTTTACGTGTGAAAAGTTTTAAGCCCATTTGTTGCGCCAACCGAAGTAGCTCCGGTAAGCTTGGGTAATTCTTCGTCGAATCTCCACTAAGATTCATTTATGTGTACTCCTAGGTAGATGAACTCCTTAGCTACTTCAAAGTTATTGCTATCAACAATAGGACCGTTTGACAGATCTTTATTTGTTTGCTGATAGCATGTATTTGGTCCTGTTCTCGATTACTTAAAGACCAACAACCTTAGAATGTTCTTTACTTGTCGTGAAAGATTTAACAAAGACCTGCTGGGAGTGGCCAATGATGTCGATATGATAGGCATATCCTAGAAGTGGCTTCAGTGTTAACGCCTTCTCTGCACACTATTTGCTCCAGAACGAGATTGAAAAAATGACATGATAGCGCATCTCCTTTCCGAAAATCCTGTGCATGTTTGGAATAGATCGGAAGAGCTTTTCCCAAGTTGAAAATTGCATCGCATATTTTACAATGTCACGCGAAGCACCTGGATAAGTTTCCTCAGGATCCTAGGTTCAGCTATGCATTGTCATTAAGAGCTCCTGACGATGAATGCAGCTTTGAAGTCGATGAATAGATGGTGAGTCTCGACTTAAAATACTTTGGTCTTTTCCAGGATTTTCCTCAGAGTGAATATTTAGTCTATGGGCGATCTACATGCTAGAAGCCGCCCTGGCACTTGTCAATAATAGTGTTTTAAAACGCTTACACAGTACGTGAGATAGGATCTTGTCTGCAACGTTTATTAGGAATATGCTTCGATAGTTCTTGCAGGAATCAGAACCGCTTGTTTTGTAGATGGGACACATGGAGCTAATAGATCAGTCATCGGGCATGATTCCTTCTACCCAAAATTGGTTGATGAGTTGATGAATGCGCCCTTTCAACAAATTTCCGTGATTAAGAGCTCCACTGGTATATCATCATATCCAGCGGCTTTTTTGTTTTTGGGATTCCTTATAGCTTAGTCTACCTCTTCTTTAATGGCCAGTGGTACTGGGTCTTCATTGACAGGAGTTGGGTTCACTTCTCGTCCTATTTCTCGCTCTACCTGATGCCCGCATTTAACAGCTACTATAATACATCTGCTTTTCCTTTTCTTCGGTGCCTATAGGTTACATTCGCTGTTTCGAAAAGCCTGGATTACAGTTTTATAGTTTTAAAGTCAGAAGGCAATTGCTTGGCTTTTTTATAGAACTTCCGATTATTTTTGGGAGGCTGCGTACGTACTCTTCTTTCTACGCTGGGTCATCTTTTTTTCTTTTCTTTTCTTTTCTTTTCTTTTCTTTTCTTTTCTTTTCTTTTCTTTTCTTTTCTTTTCTTTTCTTTTCTTTTCTTTTCTTTTCTTTTCTTTTCTTTTCTTTTCTTTTCTTTTCTTTTCTTTTCTTTTTTTTTCTTCTTGCTCGATACTCCTCTCGCGCTGCTTTCTTTTTCCATGTGCATCTTTTGTCACTGTTTTCAGCTGAACGCATTCATCATCACACCACGGATTCTTGTTCGAGAATTGTTTGTAGCCTAGTGTGGCTTCGGCAGGTTGTAGGAGTTTGTGGCAGGTACAGCGGAGGGCTTCTCGCTCAAATGCTCACTGTAAGCTCTGGCGGTTCCAGGTCCAACCTCGAATTTCTTCCTTAAGGCGGTCTATATAGTTTTTTTTTCATTTGACAGTCATAATTTCTTTTCATTTAACAGTCAAGCTCTAAATCTTGCCTGAATAAGGTTAACGTCAGAGTAAATGTTTGCCCCTTGAAATGTATGCAGGTCTAAGCTGTTAGATGCATGTTTTACACATATGTTCGATTAGGTTGGCGTATCGGCCATTTGGGGAGTGCCAGGTTGCTTTTTGAGTTCTTAGTCGCTGAAACCTAGTGCTACTTATCACCGTATTACGAGCTTTAGAAAAGTCTATTAGTCAGAGACCGTTTTAATTTGTCTCTTCGTGCAGGCTGTGTCTACTTTCCCCGAGCAAAATTTGTGCATTGAACTCGGGGCAGTTTCCGTACGTTCTGTCCAGGAGGTCGTAAAACAGTGCTGTATAACCAGCTTTTTTTATGTATGTTTGTTTATTTTTCATGTGTAACCTGCGTTTGTCTTCACACTGGTGTACCTCCATAGAACCCTAGATCCCATGTTGTTTTTTGTAAAACATGCTCAAAGATAACCTCGACCCAGACTTGGAGATTACCAAACGCAACTATTGTTTCAAGAGCTGTATGGCATGTAGTACAGCTCTGCTAAAAGTTACAGTCAATGGCGTCCATAGCATAAATAGCAGGCGGTGAGGTTTTGAATAGCCCTAATACCTTAGATCATCTCGAAGTGAACACAGCTGTGTTTCCAGCGACACTCTCAGCTACATCGGCGTAATGTTCATCTGACCTTGATGAACAGACACAATTTGGAGTTTTAAAATCACTAATGGGGTTTTCCATTGGTAAAATAAATCAATTTATTTTTGATTTGGATCTGTCAAAATCAGCTTTTTGACAGATCCAAATCAATTTTAACCTTCCATTGGGCTGAAAAATTGATTTATTTTTTGATTGAAAATCAATTTTGCAGATCTAAATTTTTCGGCAGATTTACCCCTCCCTGCACTAATACCAAAACAATTTTGAGCTGTCACATTCCTTATGTGGTTTTTGATGTGATTTTTTTTATTTCGGTTGTGAAAATTGTGCTCAAAATACGAAGAAAATAATTTTTAATAGAAAAAGGAAGCTGTTTAATTAATTAATGAAGCTAATATTACTCTACCAAAAGTGGCTCAAGGGATGCAAATTGTTACGAGTAATAAGATACACGTGAAATTACACAAATACATTGGCAAATTAAAATCAATTTGAAATCGCATTCCATTGGCAACGAAAAAAATCAATTTTTAGATCGAAATCTGAATTTACCAATGGAAAACCCCATACGATGTCCGAAACTTTCAAATTTAACAATTTAATTCACTACAGCTGGGCGAGACAAAAGCTGAAAATGAACTTAACGAAACGCTTCCGCAATATTCTATCAAAAATTGATTTCAATTTCTGTTTTTTTTTTGCCGCTTTGCTTACTATTTAATATCAGGTTATCGAAGGGCACAGCCCCACAATTGAATGATAAATCCGAAGCTGTCACAACTTACTAACGAATAATTACCTTCTAATCAACGTCTTGCTAAAGATCAAATTATATTTAAGAAATATTTCATGAAATGTGTCTCATTTTATGGCTATCAGTGTATTTCTTTGCAAAACATAATTTTTGCGTTTATTGAGAGACAACAAAAAATTAAAAAATCGAGTCAGTGAAATAATGATAAAAATAAAAACAAACGTATACTTCCAAAAAAACATGATGTGAAAATAATATTTCATTTCTTTGTTTTTATTTCGCTTTTTTTTGCTTTATCTAATTTGCCTTGTGTGCCACTTATTCCATTTGCGCTTCTAGCAAAGTTCATATATTTAACCCTTGGGGGAAAAAAATAAATTCCAACCCCTTATGAAAGATTAGCAAATTTGCAAATAGAGGGCGGATGATTTTGATGCGAGCAACACATCACAAAAAAAACACATTGATTTACATCTTGTTTACTTAAAATTCTTCTCACATTCTATATACAAAAAATAAATAGAAACAAAAAAAGAATGATATTTGCAATGCGAAGCAGAAATCCAATGGTGTGATGGAAAGAAAAATTCTAAATAGACGACAACGAACGACGGACGACGAAGATGATAGAGTACAGAAGGACGACAAAAAAAAATCTTACCAAATGAATTCTAAGGGAGTGTAATACGCGTTTTACCTATAAATATGTGAACACAACCTCGAACAGGGCTTGACTTATAAAACACGAGGGCCTTAAGCTGCACAGTGAATTTTGCTGAGGATCATTAGAGAGGTTTTAGGAAAATAATTATGGGAAAGAAAGAATAAATGATTTTATTCCTTTCATTCTTTTCCGAAAGTTTTTATTTCGTTTCATCAAGATTTTTTCGCAGTTTTATTGTTTGCTAGTTATAACCATTCATTCGAATTTTAGTTATTTTAATCTTTTGCGATAGCAAATAATGCGCAAAATTTTAATTTCGGAATAGCTAGTTGAGAATTTAGATTTCGCATTGGATATAAATTGCAAAAGTCTGTTTCGCATTTTATACTCTTATGATTTCATTTCCTTTCGCAAAATGTATTTGCCTTGTAGAAACTCTTACATGCTTTGCATAAAATTAATTAAAACAAGCAAAGTTATTTAAGAACTAAATGAAAGAATGCAAAATAAAAATATTACAAAAATATTCATTAGACAAAATGTATTTGCAATGTTACGATAATTGTGCCCATTATGAAAGTTAGCAACATAAAATAGTGTCAAAAAATATGCATTATTATTTTGGGTGATCTTTTCCCAATGTCTATTCTATTTATCTCAAAATCTTTACTATATAGCTCGAAAAGTTCTAAATTAATTATTTTATCACTTCGCAAAATTATCCTTGTATATTTTGAATGTTTAAAAACTTGCAAACTCAATTTTTAAGATAATTTTTTTCAAAGTCAAATTTTTTTCTTGATAACTTTGATCAGAAAGTTGTTATTTAACTGTTTTTTTTCACAAAAATGTTTTAAGACATTTTAGATTTCGTAAACTTTTAAAGATGAGTTTTTGCGAAGAGCCCTAGCTTCTGTTTTGAAGAAATTTAAAGGCTTTTGCTCTATTTCTCTATAAATCTCCACTACATAGTTCAAAAAAGTTCTAAGTTATCCTTGAATTTTTAAAACTCAAAACTTCGCAAATTCAATTGTGTTGCAAAATTAAGATTTTTTCTTCATAACTTTGATCAGGAAGTTATCATTTAACTTGTTTTTTGTTTCGCAAAAATATCTCAAGGCATTTTAGATTTCGCAAACTTTTATAGAAAGAAGAAACTTACAGATTTTTGCTCTATTTTGGTTGATTAGCACGAGGAGATTCTCAACGGGTTATTTATTATTTTGCAAAACATCTCTTTAATCCTGTTACTTTTTCATACATAAATATTATCATTTCGCATTTATTTCTTGATAATTTTGGTTAGGAGCTTGTGATTGCCCACTTTTTATGTTTCACAAACATTTTTTTTCGCATTTTTAGTTTTTAATTTTATAGATGAGTTTTTGCGAAGAGCCCTAGCTTTGAAGAAAATTAAAGATTTTTGCTCACATTTCTTTTCGCATTTTTATTTTGCAAACTTTATATTGAGAGTTTTCGCGAAAAATTACAAGTTATAAAATAGATATTAGAGCAACAGAGTCGCACCAGCTGCTTAACACAAATTTTAAAGGTTCTGTGTTCATTATTAATTTTGAAATATTTCGCAGCTTATTCTTCAATTATAATATTTCTTCCGAGTTTATAAGTCATTAAGCATTTTATTTCTTGGTTATTTTCATCAGGAAGTTCAAATTTCACTCATTTTTTGATTCGAAAATATATTTTTACCAACGCATTATGGGTTTCGCAAATTTTGCAATATGATTTTTTGCGAAAAATTGGAAGCAAAGAGAACACGGCTTTAAGTGCGCTTATTATCAGTGTCCCAGCTACTCTCTTACGAAACTGAAATGTGTCCATTTAATTTTTGTTTTTCATCAGCTATATTGTTTCGCAAGATAATTCCTCAGTTTTATTATTATTTCTGCGCTAGATATTGATCATTTTGCATTTTATCTTTTTAATTATTTTAATCAGGAAGTTCTAATTGCATATTTGCATATTTAATTTCGCAAATTTAGGTAATGCCATAAACTTTTGTGAAAAATCTCAAGTAAAAATACAGATTCATACTTGCTGCTTTACAAGAATTTTAAAGGTTTCAATTTTATTTTATGAATTAGTGTTCACATTTTGATTGGTTTGCACGCAGAGTTTTCAACAGTTATTTATTGTTTCGCAAGAAAATTCCTCATGTATTTTGCATAACTATTAATCATTTCGAATTTTTTTTCTTGGTTCATTTCACTCAGAAAGTTCTGGCTGCCCTCTTTTCTCATTTCGCAAAAAAATCATTACGCATTTTTTTGATTTCGCAAATTTTGTAAAGTGAATTCTTGCGAAAATCAAAAGATAACAAAAACACACAGTTTTTTAAGTTGTCTACTTTGGATCGTAGATATAATCCGGCCCTGATTGAACAACACCGTTGTGCCACCATCAGCCACCACTAACCAACGTACACCGCACATCATCCACATCACACACAGGAAGCATTCCGCACGTGAATCGCTATATTAGGAATGAAAACAGTAAGTAAAATATTGCAAAAAGGAGGAGGTGCACAACATCACAAAAATTTATAAAAGGATGACAAGTTGATAGGTGGTTTTAGGATTTAAGAAAGGACTGCAGGAGCAGCAAGCAGCAATCAGTAAATAGCATAGGATATACACAAACTACAACTCGTGTCTCTCGCTAAATCTTGGAACGCGATTAACGTCAATAAGCAGGCAAGGTATAGGTATGTACAAGTATAGGTACATTCAGCCTTACCACATGGATTTCAAATCTTCCTCTGCTGCTGAGCTGTCATCTGTCAAATGATGATGACAAATTTACGAACGAAATGTGCGAATTCGAAGTGTAGTTTTGGCGTTTTGCAGGGACATATAGGTGTAGCTGATGGAGCTGGAGCTGGAACTGGAATTGGTACACAAACAAACATTGCAAAGACATGGTTATGATTAAAACGACGAACAGATGATAAATTACTTCCGAACATGACAATTCCCGCCGTGCACGTCTGTCCCTTGTGGTCCGCGTTGGCCAGGCGTCAGCTTTGCGTTGGCGTTGCCATGTCTTTTTTTTTGTCTTTCTTTTTTGAACTGTGTGTCATGCGTTTGGGTGTATGTAGCTATCTGCGTTATAAAGATCTCGAGGATGATCATAATTCTTTGGTTGAGATTTTTAAGGGCAGAGGCGGCCGTGTATCTTCATCATCGTTGTTGCGAGTTCAGATTTATTATCCCTGGGATGAAGTGTTAAATGGGAATGCATTCAGTTTGTGGCATCGTTGGGTTGGTGACCACAATGCGCGAATATAAAACGCCCCCTTAATTATGATTCAACGATGATGTGTGCCTACATCGTGTCGGGTGTTAGTTTGTTACCCCTTTGGGAATTTTATTGCTGCGGGATTTATTATATTATTATTATTTTTTTGGTAAAATTTATTTGTGCAAATTAAATTTTCTCTCTTGTGTCAGTTTTGAACCAAACACCAGCAACAAACAGAAAACAAAAATTAAAAAAAAAAACGCACACACATGAATAGAAGTGAATCAAATGTGTCCTTTAGTGGGATGTCAGTTTGATTTAGGATTTACGTGGTTGCAACAACGCCCTCGTGTATAGGAATCAGCATGAGTGTGGTTGGATCTTATTTTTTGGTGGAGCCAGCTGCAGGTACCTACGGGATAACATGACGGCACATAGTGGCAAGTGATTCACAGTCGAGAGATGTTTTGTGAATATTGTGAATGGCGGAAGTATTGGACAGAGATTCTGAACATTTTGGGAATGTGACAGGCAACAAGGAAACTCGAGAATAAACGGCTCTTGTGGCTGGGAGAATAGTCATTCTTGTTGTGGGACATATTTTTTTTCGGGACATTTTTTTTTGTATTTTTATTTTTGAACGACAATAAATTGTCTTACAGTGAATTTTGGATCTGCATCATGTCGCCTTCAGTTGTTGATTTTGAAAATCTGTTTGAAATAAAAAAATGTCGTCTTCTTTGGTAAATTTTCAATTGAAAGTAAATGTGGACTTGATGTGAATGACGGTTTCTTATAGTTCATAAGATTAAGTTAATTTAGGAGAAATTTTTAAGAAAGCTTTGAAGTTGAAACAATCAACTTTTAACAAGAAACAAATCCATTTTCTCATCAAAATTCTTAAACAAAAATATCTTAACAAATATTACATGCGTGTTGGGTGCAGTACGACACCTTGAAGTTGAAACATTGAAATTTTATAAAAAAAAAATTCATTCTCGTATCAAAATTTTAACAAAAAAAATGTTTAAACAAAATTTGCATGCATCGCTGCGGGCAGTACTGCATCTTGAAGTTGAAACAATCAACTGTCTAGAAAAACAAATTCATTCTCTTATCAAAATTAAAAAAAATATCGTTACAAGATTTGCATGCATTGCTGCGTGCAGTACTGCATTTTGAAGTAGAAACAATGAACTTTTGTCCAAGAAAAAATCAATTTTTTTATTAAATTCGAAAAACAAAAACATCTAAACAAACTTTGCATGCGTCACTGCGTGCAGTACTGCATCTTGAACACATGAATTATTCTAAATTATGTTTTATATTTAAAAATACACGCTTATACATAAATCTGTTGTAGATTAAGTATTTTTTTAATGCATTGCACTGAAATTATGCTCCAGAAACTTGAAGTATTTGAAGAAAGGTAGAGCCAAATACACGTGTACATCTTCGTGTGAAATTTCAGATCGTTAACTTAAAAGCTCAGTTTTACCTCCTTATTCCAATTAGGCTGAAAATGATTATTGGATTAAAAAACTAAAAAATTCAAATCAAGCCGAAGACTTGAGTACAGTTTGAGACTCAACTTTTTTGAAAACTAAAATTGAAGAATTGACGGTGTAAGTCGAGGTTTAAAGTAGCTTTGACGGTAATATAATAACTTCTAATATCTCAGACTGTATTTTAGTGACTTTCACTTCCCCAGACAGTAATAAGTTAGCGCCTGCTATTTTAGACTGTAAATAAGTGACGTTTTCCTTCTAAGACTGTAATTTATTGACACTGTTAGAAGTGAGCTTTTTTTTATTTCAAACTATTATTAAGTGACGTCTACTATCGCAGATTGTAATTCAGTGAATTTCACTACCTCACACTGTAGTTTATTGAATTCTCCTATTTCAGACTGTTATTTAGGGAATTTGTTAACTGTAATTTAGTAATATTAGTTTTTTAAGACTTTAATCTATTGACACTTAAACAAGTGACATCTGTTACCTCAGATTGAAATAAGGAGACATCTGATAGCCTAGACTGTAATTTAGTGATTTAACTACTTCAAACAGTAATTATGTGACGTCTGCTATTTACCGACTGTAATTTAGTGACGTTTTCTATCTGGGATTGTAATTTAAGTGAGATTTTTTATTTCAAACTGTAATTAAATGACGTCTACTATCGCAGACTGTAATTAAGTAAATTTCACTACCTTCGACTGTAATTTATTGAATTTCATAATTTCGTACTGTAAGTAATTAATTTCACTATCCCTGACAGTAACTAAGTGATGTTTGCAATTTAAGACCGTTTTTTAGTAATGTTTGCTACTTGTGACGTCAGCGCAGTCAGAATGTAATCAAGTGACATCTAATGCTTCAAATTGTGACATAAGCTTTCTCAGATTGTCCTTTAGTACAATTTGCTATATAATTGAAATTTAGTAGCTTCTATTATTTAAGACTGTAATTAAGTGACGCCTGCTTGCTTAGATTTAAATTGAGAAACGTTGACTTTATAATTGTAATTTATGGGCACTGAAAGGAGTGACGTTTTAAATATCAGACTTTAATTTGGTGATTTTTTCTAGCTCAGACTGTAATTTAGTCACTTCTCTCACTCCAGACTGTAATTTTGTCAATTTCACTATATCAGGCTAGTGATTTGTACTATCTCGGACTGTAATTAAATGACGTCTGCCATTTCAGACTGTAATAAAGTAATGTTTGCTATCTAAGACTGTAATTTATTGAGACAGTAAGAAGTGAGACTTTTTATTGAAAAAATGTAATTAGGTGACGGAATTAGAGAATTTCACTACTTCAGACTGTAATTTAGTGAAATCTACAATCTCTGACTGTAATTAAGTGACATCTGAAATTTCAGACTGTAATTAAGTGAAATCTTCTATCTCTGACTGTAAATAAGTGACATCAAAAATGTCAGACTGTAATTCAGTAATGTTTGCTATCCAAGACTGTAATTTATTAAGACTTTAAGAAGTGTCATCTCTTATCTCGGACTGTAACTAAGTGACGTCCACTAGCTCAGACTGTAATTAAGTGACGTCTGCTATTTAAGACTTTAATTAATTGACTCCTTCTATTTCAGACTGTAATTTTGTAATGCTTGCTGTCTCAGACATTAACTATCACGGACTGCAATTAATATCGTATACTGAACCCTGTGAACATACATCAGCCTTTAATTAAAACCATTTTACAAGTCTGCGATGGAGCACATTTGACTTGAAGCTTTTGTGAAAATCGGTTTGGTTGTAAATGAGGAAAAGACAAGACGTTGGTGGATTTCGAAGTAGTCAAGGACGTATTGATGTATTAAAAATCTGTGGCAAGTAACCAGGGTCCAGGGAGATCAAATATAAGAACCTTATAATTCTGTTGTACTGTATGGGACAGAGGCAAAGATACTGCAAATAGAAAGATGTATCAAAGCGTTCCAAGTTACCGACATTTTTCAGTTGCATTTAATAGAAGACGACACTGACTTGGTGGAAAGTATTTAAAATATTATTTTCCTTTACCGCATTACACCCACTTTCAACAAACTTGATACAGTCATTTTATCACCAGGCAGAATATGCCATCACAAATGAATTTTTCATTCACCCATCATACAATTCACACTCGGTCTTAACAAAAAATTTCACATTATTTAGACCTGTTGGGAATGTCACCGTTTCGGCCAAGAGTCAAATCATATTCAATAGTAAGCTTTTAAAGAGTCTTAAGCTCGAAGATTAGATGTGCTTTATTAACACCAGGGGTTTTGGTACCTGCTGATCTACAAGTGCCATAGCTGGTTTTATGAAAGCCACAAGGGTGCTGATCTGAAGCTAATAGGGACATACTACCTATCGACAGAGGCCTGCTGTTTCAAAAGTCACTAGGGGCGTAGTACCTGATGCCAATCTGAAGCTACCAGGAACATCAAACCTAATGATTTACCAGTGCAAAAGCCTGCCATACTATTCCGAAACCTATCAGAACCCTATTACGTGTCGCAAGTTGAAAATCCACAAAGAATAATGCAACAAAAAAAAAACTGCAATAATTATCTTGACAAGAAGAAAACTCCCTGACTGAATCGAATTTTTATTTCTGAAAATAAAACTTTTCAAACTTCCTTAGCACCTGCATAGTCATACTACTGGTTAAAAGAAATTTCTTTTAACTTCTTTGAAATCTTGATGCTAAGTCATCAGGAAAATTGAAGAAGTTCAAATTTCACATTTGTACCGCTTGGCTCAGTTAAGCAAAGCTTCTTGACCATTTTGTAAAGTAATTTCTCTTAAGTTCTATATTCCTTGCGATGGTATCTCAAGAAAAAAAAAAAAAATTAAAAAAACTTGTTACAATTTTTCACAACTCAAATAAATTAAAATTACGAAAAGAAGTCTTTGCTCGGCCCTTTGTTGTTAGAGGGGTTTTTCTTTTTAATGCCATTGCACTTGCTAAATAAAGATAAAACGCATCTGCAGTCATAAAACTCTTCCAGGAAAGAGAAGTGTGAATGTACTTAAGAAAAATAAATAAAAATGAAAAAAAAAGTACAAAAATCTTCAAAGTAACATCAGCTGACATTGCCGCCAGTTTGAAAAGTTTTTATTTATTTTTTTGTGAATTTGTCGTCCTTATCCTTGGCAAGAGAGATAATAACAATAACTTTTAGGACGAAGAA
Source organism: Dasysyrphus tricinctus (assembly GCA_963921185.1). Classification (NCBI taxonomy): domain Eukaryota; kingdom Metazoa; phylum Arthropoda; class Insecta; order Diptera; family Syrphidae; genus Dasysyrphus; species Dasysyrphus tricinctus. The sequence continues at coordinate 206,988,209 of OY992531.1, read as the reverse complement.
GACAACGTGTCTTCACTCCTCTTTTTCAAGCCTACACTTTACAATCTCTGTAGCTCTCTGCATGTGTACTTCATCAACCCTTAACACATAGATTGTCCCTTCTCCACTTCAAAGATACAACCCAAGGACGAAAGATACAACAGCAGAAGCAAAAAAAATATAAATATAAAAAACTTCAACTGCTTCACAAAACTGGGTACTCGTCCAAGAATTAAAGTCCTTGGCTAAATACACACAACGAACTTGTGTATTCTGGTACCTACATTCAAGTACTCCTACTGACTGCCGTTCGTTCGTTCGTTCGTTCTTGTAACGCGCACTGCAGCAAAATTCCTCGGATGTCATTGAAAATATACCCCAAAACCAAAAACTCTCTCTGCCTGTGATCTTAAATCAAGTCGAAAAGCACCCAGCAGGATGCCAAAATTGCTTGCAGAACGATACGACTATATGAAAGGCTGTTTAGATATCGCGCTGTACCAATAGTAGCAGTAGGTATATGTAAGTTGCACAACAGCAACCAAGGACGAACCATAACCGAAGAGGTGAACAGCAAAAAGAAAATGTGTAAACCAAACGCGAAGGCTGTATGATCCCATCATCATTTCCATTGTTGCAGCATCGAGCAACAAACCCTGCCTGACAGCATTTCGGATGCAGTTAGAAAAATGAAAATTTCGCTGTGTAACATTGACAGTGATAGTAAGTTCGAAACTGGAAGAATTTCACCAAATCGAAAAGTGTACAAATCATGAAAAAATAAACGGGAACTTTTTTTCATACCTCTGGGCCTAGAACATTTATTTCCAAGCTTATTAAGGTAATCATGCTTGGCATATTCGGATTTAATAAACTAAACGACTGTCCTCAGCGAACTCGACCGAATAGAGGAAACCTACGGAAGCGGGCCTCTAAAAAAGATTGATTTTCAGAGGCTTCGAACGTTGATTAACCTAGAGAATCCGATTGAGCTCGAGAAAATTATCCTCAATTCGAGTCTTCAAAAAATATAAGTTGGAAAAACTACTGGCTGAGAGTCTCTCAAACGATTCGACGAGTGAAAAGACAATTTATTATCATCCTCCTAATGTCAGCTATTCAGCGAATATGCAATCGACACACACTGACACAGGTCTATTGGTAATTTCAGCTAGGAACCAACTGAGGGATCAATTGCAATAAGACAGAACAACAAAAAGCTATGGAAAATCATAATATAAGTGGGCTGAATAAGATCCGTGGACAGTAGCATAGGTATCCATGGTCCGGTTCGGCCTGGTGATGTCCCACTTTGGGGCAGTTAATACGCCATTTCGTTTTTGTAAATGTCATGGTGTCCCAGAAACTATTTGAGAGAGTCTAGATTGGTTCCACCGAGTCTATTCCAAATTTCTGAGGCAACGATCAACCAGATTTGACTTTGTGATGGTTGAGGGAAGGGTTTTGGTTGTCATTTTACTGTCTATGAAGATATCAATGTTACTTTAGACCAGTTTACACGTGAAAAGATGTTTTGCTGCTTCACACACTGCAAGTACTTTTGCCTGAAAAACACTGAAGGTCATTGGAAGCTTTATTCATCAATTTCTGTGTGGGTTATCAAACAAATATGACCCATCATACCTCAATGTCCGTTGCAGAATCCTTAGTGGAAATGGTCAAAGATTGTACGTACCTAGGCTGTGATATAAACCATGTGCACAATACCAGGACATAGATTCTTTAGACTGAGAAGGCTATTGCGTAGCAAATCTTCCTTTCGAGCAGCTCAAATGTCTCTTTATAAGACACTTATCACCCTGGCCCTGAGATGTATGGTAAAGAGGCATGGACGATATAAAAGATGGATGAGAACGCTTAAGGTTGTTTTGAGAGAAAAATTCTCCGGGTAATTTTTGTACGTCCACGGGGCTGTAAAGGGAATTAGGTGGCTTGGGTCACCTAGATCGAATGGACAAGGGTCTGGCCCGGAATGTCATTGAATCCAACACCGTGGGACAGCGCAGTATGTGACTAACTTAAGTGGGAGGGGACCTTTACCAACTTGTAGTGCGAAACAGGAAATAGCTAGCTATGTCCAGCATAGAATTACCAGAGCTGCTCGCAAGCTCTACGAGCAGAAGAGGGGAGAGGAGCATTGGCTTCTCAGAATGAAAAAGAAGGAGCATGAGAAGCGCACGATCGAGGAAAGATATTGCCAAACTTAAGTTTAATACTTCTGCAGGAATTGGTGGCCTTGCAGCCGAGCTGTTCAAAGCAGTTGGCGATGAATTAGTTAGGAGTATGCAGTAGTTCATTTGCTTAATATGATCGGACCAAAGCATGCCCGATGAATGGAGCCTCAGCATTGTTTGCCCGATCTTCAAGAAAGGCAACTCTCTGGAGTCCGGACTGCACCAATGACAGAGGCATCAGTCATCTTAACATCGCACACAAGATCTTCTCTGTCGTACTTTGTGAACGCCTGAAGCCATTCGTCAACAACGTGATATAATGTGTAGTTTTGGCATCCCTCCCAACCTTGTCCGTTTGAGCAGGATGACAATGGAGAATGCACACTTCATCATCAAACTCGGCAAAGACCTCACGGATACCTTTGGTGCCGAACTGCATCCGAACTGCCGAACGTCTTATGAGAATTTCGTCGGAAGTTCAAGTCCCCTTGTTATTGTGCAATCTGTTTTCATCCATTATTTGATTTTGTTACTACTATTTTTTTTACTCAGAAAGTCTTTGAATGCAATCTCGTGCGACGGGCGGCAGCGCAGTTGAGGACAGCGTAACACGTAGTGCACGCAAGTGAAAGAGGATCTTAACCATCTTAGCGGGTGAAACTAGAAACAGTTAGCTAGAGACCGAGCCAGCTGGAAGAAGCTTATTAGTTGAGGCCCAAATACGATAAAATTGGTCCAACTTACTGTCCATACACATCTATTAAAGAAATTTTCCATAAATATCTTTCCCTATGATCATCCATCAAAGAAACTTCCAAAAAATGTTTCCAAAGCGAAGCATTAAAATTAATTTTACGTCGACAACTATGAAAGAAAGTCCCCAAAAAATTTCCCCCTCGGACATTCATCAAAAAACATTCCTTAAAATTCCTTCAAAGGTTAAATATCTATCTTCAGAAAACCCGTTCCGAAAGATTGTTCCATATTTAAATGTGTACACTGCACCCATTAAATTTTCATCTTGGTCAAATTCACCTTTGTGCTCAATTCCCGAAGGATAACAAAGCAAGTGGCGGACGGGTGGTTGGTATGGCGATGGCATGGTGGCTAGAAACTTAGTAATGGGACATTTCATGCAAGTGTCAAAGTTGACTGCAAATTATCGCATTCATTACTTACTCTCGGGCGATGCTGCTGGCTGATGGTTGGCTTTGCTGGCTGGTGTTTAGGAGGTCCTGTGGTGAGGCAGCAGTTTAGTTGGCACTGTTGGAGGCTTTAATACAACACTATACAGTTTTCGCGTAGTAACTTTTTCCCCGTCCTTCATTGACAAACAAAAAAAAACAGAATAGAAGAACACTAAAGGAGGGCTATTGTAAGCGCTCAATGTGGAAAGTTAAAAAAAAATAAAAAAATAATTTTGAAAGCAGAGAGAAGTTTCCTTTACGGAAATCGTTTTGTACGTAGGTGGTAGTGCTAGAGGATTGGATAAACGCAGCCGCCTTTAATGTCATTCAGCTATTCAGCGTTTATTGCAAGGATTTGCTATTTGGCTACTTGGTTGAGTTGCCACTACTACAATATTAGACTCTTTCGAAGGGATAATGAGGACGATGTTGTCAGACAGAAAAAAAAAAAAAACAAAAAAAGAGGGAGCAGCAAAAATTTTGATTCATTGTAATATGAGATGGCAGATTTGTTTTAAGGGAAAAATGGAGTGTTATTTTTTTTTATTTGTGTGTTGCTTTTGTTTTATTGAAAACAAGGAGCAGACATCAGTTACTTTATTGACTTAGGACATTGAATGTTTGTAAGAGTGTTTTTGCCTAAACAAAAATCTCTTTTCGTTCTCCATCATCATTGACTTTGTCAACACATCAAAGGCATCAAATTAGTTCGTCAGACGAGACGCGGGGTTGAAATGATTTTCTGACTTTCACTTTGTATAGCTAATATTCGCTATAGTACGGCGGCAGTCTTACTTAATTGGTTCGTGAGAAAGTCTTAAGTGCATGCTCATGGTTCTAAATTGGGATTTTTTTTTTCGTCTACTTTGGGTGGGGTGTCTCTGGGTTTTTTTTTCCTTCTTCCTTTGTCTTTATCTACCGTTATGGAATTTCTGGAAGGGAAATCGATGTTTTTTATGATAATGGCGCCAGTGCTGGTTTGGCAACAAAAATATTGGTCCATTGGGTTGGAGAAGGAAGGGGGAGAGGTTAAAAAGTGCTGAGTGCCAATAGACGCAAAAGAGGCGAGATGAAAATAGAATGGCAAATTGTTCTCATGGGAGGCATTGAAACAAACTAGTAAGTAAGTATGTATAGGGGGGGGGAATAATAATTTTTTTTTGTTGGTTCGTTTTTTTACAAAAGTGCAAATAACAAGTAATTTTCAAGAAATTTTTTTAAAATGTCCCTATAGGCAGATTGGGGGTTTTAAGGAAATGGTCAATGGTAAAGAAGTACGTATCAAAATATTTTTGTATTGTCTGCTGTATAAGCTGCTATAAGCTGAGCGTTTAATCGAATAAAGTTTTAATTTAAGCTGCCAAGTAAGGAAACTAATTTATGTGAGCTGAGTTAGTTTTTATAAATTTTTATTTGTTAAGGCAATAAGCTGAGAGCCCATTTCAAAATGAATTCCAATTCCAAGTTAGCGGAGCAACATTTGCCGTTCGAAAAGTGGTAAGGTAGGTTATTTGTCGCTACAGAGTCGTTAATTAACTGTGACAGTTTCAATTTTGTCGTGCAGTGTTTTTTTATCTTTTGTTCTGCTTCTTTGCACAACAGCACAACAAAATTTAGACTGTCACAACTTATTGACGACTAGTTTAGACTTTTGACATGGGTCGTATTAGCATACCTAGAGTCACCAGAGCTTACATCTGAGCTATCCGCTGTTCACTCACCTGCCACAGACGCCAACAACCAGTGGTCTCAGTAAAATAAGCTACCTGGTGTAGAAAGAAGAGGGCGTTTGCATCCTTCCGGCTCAAGGTGATCGAAGTGTCTCACGATCGAAACAGCACCCGGAAGTAGAAAAAAAGCCAAGCAACTGGCTTTAAAACAGCAACGCACGCTCTCCGAAATAGTGAAGGTAACTTAGTCACCGAAGCACAGGGAATAGTAGATGTATTCAACCAGCGAGAAATAGGACGAGAAGCGAACCCAACTCTAGTCAATGAAGACCCAGTACCACCACTCAGTGTAGAGTGGTAGACTTAGCTATTAAAAAGCTTAAGAGCAAGTCCGCCAGAGCTAATCGTTTACCAGCGTAGCTCTTTAAGCACGGCGGGGATGTGTTGAAAGGGTGCATGCATCAACTCATCCACCAAGTTTGGATGGAAGGAAGCATGTCCGATGGCTGGTCTATTAGCTTCATATGTCCCATTATCAAAAAAGGCTATCCTATGTCCTGCAAGAACTAGCAAGGCATATCCCTTATAAACGTCGCATACAAGATCCTATTCAACGTGCTGTGTGAGAATCTTAAGCCGTTTTTCAACACTATTATTAATCATCAGTTCTAGCAGAAGCAGACTCCCAGAGAAAGACGTGGCCACAGTTAAAATATCTATCTGCAGACCGTGAAGGATGGAAACGATTTGTTGGCGCCCTATGCCCCAACCGGGGTTACAGGACTTGATGATGATGATGATTATCGGCAAGCAACAGTATTTCTTCCAGCCAGGCAGATCGCCCATAGACCAAATATTCACTCTCAGGCAAATCCTGGAAAAGACCAATGGATTTTGAGTCGAGAATCACCATTTATTCATCGATTTCAAAGCCGCATATGATAGCAATCATCGTTCGGATCTCTAAATGGCGATGGCTGAACTTGGAATCCGGGGAAAACTGATCTAGTTGTGCCGCATGATATTGAAAAATACGCCGTGCAATGCGCAACTAAAGAAAAGCTCTTCCGAACTATTCATAACATGCACAGGGTTTCATCTAGGAGCTGCGGCATCACATAATTTCTTCAATCTCGTTCTGGAGCGAGAAGTGCGCAGGGCAGGTATTAACACTGAAGGCATTATTTTCAACAGATCTGTCTAACTTCTAGCCGCTCACAACAGGTCTTTATAGTGACTTTCACGGCAATTGAAGAACCGGTGAAACTAGTTGGTCTTCAAGAGAGCTGATACAAGGCTCCTTCGAAAGAAACATTCTTCGACGGATATTTGGTTCTGTGTGCGAGGTGGGCGAATGGAAGAGAAGAAACAACCGCGAACTCTATGAGCTGTATCAGGATGTGTATGTAGGCCAAAAAATTAAAACCCGTCGAGTACATTAGCTCGGCCAGATAGAGCAAATGGACAATAATGCTCCAACCAAGAGTCTTTGAATCCAAGCCCTTAGGTTCAAGAGAACGAAAAAGACCAAACCTTCAGTTTTAAGACAGAGGCATCGCGGTTGACAGAAAGTTCAGCTTAGAAGACTGGAAGCAGCGTCCTCGGGATCATAGAGGATAGAAGGCTGCCGTATCTTAGGCTGCGATCCTTCATGGATAAGTAAGTAAGAATAGTCCAATGTCTATGCTATAATTCATGGTGAAAACTTATTCTCGTCATTCAGTCAACGGAGATAGAATGCAAAAAATATGCCGATCAAATTTTAGGATTGAAATTTCTACATTCAGTGCTTCAGTCATCTTTTGGAAACTATAACGTTTTAGGCAATACCTCTCCAACGATTCTTTCTTTTACTTTAGATGGCGCTTACAGTCAAGGGTGGACTACGCCTCAACCAACAAGCCTCTCCAGCCAGCTCGGTCCCTAGCAAGCAGCCTCCAGTTACGCACTCCAAGTTGGTTGAGGTCGTTCTCCACTTCTGTGCGCCACCTAAGATGTGCTCTTCCTCTGCTGCGTAGACCATCAGGGGTAGATTCGAAGACTCGTCGGACTGGTGCGTCGGTGTCCATACGCTCCACGTGTCCCAGCCATCTCAGTCGCTGTATTTTCGGCATTTTGACTAGGTCGACGTCGCTGAAAAGCCCATAAAGCTTCGTTGTTAAATCTTCTCTTCCATTCTCCATCGATACATACTGGACCGAAGATCACCCGAAAAATTTTCCTTTCAAAGCACCCAAGCAGATTCTCATCCGTTTTTGACCATGTCCATGCTTTTGCCCTATATAGCAGAACCGGGATGATGAGGGTTTTAAGGTCTCCTTGGTTCTTTGAGAGAGGGCTGTACTACTCAAATGCCTTCATAGCCCGAAGAAACAGCCAACAGCGGTTGGCAAGAGTAATTCGTAGTTTGATCTCTGCAGTGATGGCATTTTGCGATGTTATAGTGGAGCCCAGGTAGACAAAGTCCTTGACGACTTCGAAGTTGTACCTATCCATCGTAACGTTTTGCCCGAAACGACGATGTTGAGATTCCTTTCTCGATGAAAGCAAATACTTCGTCTTGTCCTCAAGACGATTCAGCGTATACACAAATTTGTTGATATTATGATTTTGGGACGAAAGTGAACTATTTTTAGAGTTGCGGTAGGTTTTACCACAACAGGTTTCAATTACTCATTTTTCCCCCTTTTAACAATAACCTCCCACGATTTCTTGAAGCAGCTCCAAAATGCTAGCAGAGCTTATTGAGGACCTGGTCCATCAGTAAGAGACAGGCCTGTTCCTAAAGCATCTTAGAAAAACAACTCCAACAGGTATTCGCCGAATAATCGTCTGACAGGTGGTCCACGGAAATTATAAAAACACAAAATGAGACATAATGTCCACTTTCCATTGCAAGGCATGTGTGCAATGGTCCTTGTCACAGGCGGTCCACACCAACGATGAAAGGCAACAGATTATCCATTAGGCAATGACATTTGCGACAGGCGGTCCACATGAAAGACATGTAAATGACACTTAAAATGGGAGAGAGTGGAGTGGGTTCAAAAACAGGGCAGGCTTCCACCCAATAGGCGAACAAATACCGCCACTTCTAGAGTGGATGTGAGAGAGATGGCAACTATTGAATTATTGAAGTGAGCGCAAAACACCACTTATTTTTTGGTATCTGCAAGAGGCAGATCGTTTGAGGAAAAATCAAACAAGCAAGATTTGTGAAGTGAGAAAAGCATCAGGAATTTCCAGTGAGGATAATTTTTCCGTTCGCCCAGTTCCAAACTCACCTCCAGAACCTCCTTCGTCAGATCCTTCTCCATCAGACCCACTGCTAAAAAAGCTTTGAAAAATTATTTGAAAAAAAGTTGTTCTTTTGATCCAGTTCCAGAATCTACTCGTCGGACCATTAGGTTAGGTTAGGTTAGGTTAGGTAAGGTTGAAGTGGCTGTCAGTCACGAAAACTGATACACTTAGACCACTAGTTGGTCCATTGTGATACCACATGAATCAGGGAAGCCTTTTCCGTAATCGGTGAACCATTTGGAGCTTTTTATGAAGTTTAATAGACTACCTATATCTACGTTTATTAAATCACTAGGATCATTGAAGTAGAAATCTCCAAGATGGAGTCGTCGCCTGTGAGATAAGGCCGGACAAGTGCATAGAAAATGAAGAATCGATTCTACCTCTTCCTCATCCATGCAGCTCCAGCAAAAATTGTTAGACAATATGCCAAGACGTCAAGATTTGTTTTGGTGCCAAGCAAGTGGTGATATTGTTCCACATAAGGTTTGTCCTCTCTAAAGCATATCTGCCTTACAAGGTAGAAGAGGTAGAGTTGTTCCCCTTTTAGCGAGTTCATCGGCCCTACAATTACCTGGAATGTCTCTATGCCCCGGCACCCAACACAGGTGAATGTTAAACTGCTGCGCCATCTCCAGCAGAGATGAACGGCAATTCAGGGCCTTTAAAGAGTTAGTAGAGACCGATTTTACCTTCGGACTCTTCTACATCACAAAAATTGCTTTTGCATCGTGCTTAATCGCCAAAGTAAAAGATGCACAATCATTTGACAATCGAAGACAATCGGAGAGATTATTCACAAAATAATCGCGATGTATTGCACGAAATCGTGACTCGTTGCTTCCATTTTGACTTTTCAAGGCATGCTTCAAAAATTGTCAGAAGGATCTCCGATTTATCAATCGAAATGGCCACGATAGTAGAAATTTCGTACATTCCATACAAACCAGCCAGAATTATGCTATATACTATCGGATACGATGACAGACCTTATTGTAAAAAATGCATATTCGCCCTTTTTAGAACCAAGGTACAAAATGGTTTTTGCGCTGCAAATAATTGTGGCAACTCAACACATACATATCATTGATTTATCTATCAAACAGTCTGGATATCTCTGAATTAAACGCTATAGATTTCACGGTCCACAGAGATGAGGGAGCTAAAGCATGTTAAAACTTAATAAACTCAGCTTGCAAAAATAATAGGGCATTTTCATAGATGTTGTTGCTCTTCATCAGGTAAACATCTATGAATACGCCCTAATATGTTTAGAACACATAAAACTTTGTACTTACATTTTCATTTGGTATAAGTTTGGACACCGTTAGATTCATGGATGAAAAATATAAGAAACAAAATCCAATATCTCGTTTTTGTCTAACAAATATCCGAATATCTCTGAATACAAACACTACTGATCCAATGCCTAATCGGATAGATTTCTGAAAGACCTTCATTTTGATATAAGTTTGGGCATTTCGAGATTGATGGTTAAAAAATAAGAGCCAATATCTCGTTTTTTTATTTTAGTTTGTTAATGAAGATTTTGAAAAACTTGAAACATGAATCACTCGATTTTTTTTAATTGAGTTATTAAAGACATTTACTTCGATTTAATTTGAGCATATCGAAGCATTATATTCAGAAGTTAGAGGGAATACCTCATTTTGTGTTACTTTTTTTTATAATTGAGATATTGAATTAGATGACACTTCAACTTCTTTTAAAAATGCAAATAAGCTTATAACTCAAATTTAATTTGATTGCTTTTACTTCTGATTAATTGTGTGACTCACTGAGTTACAAGAAAATTTTAAATTTTTAAAAGTAACAATAGAGGTTTTGACCAGTTTTGCCTTTTGTATGACCTCAAATCGAAATAAGACTTCCTCTTCTTTGAATTTGCACAACTTATGCAACATTAACGATGAATGAATTATTATTATCTTGATTTTAAATTCATAAGACATAATTAGTTTTTCATTAAATATCTTAAATGTGAAATTCCTTTATGCGTCGTGTCGGCCATCTACAAAAACCAGCTAACTAAATTGCATAGAATTTAAATTTCAAGTTTTAAACTTGTTGATCTCGAAATTCCTAACTAGCCCAGACAAATCTCCTCAAACATATCTACATCGAATGAAACACTCGCATATATTAACGCCACAATTAAATTCCTATCTGACACTAAGGTGTGGACATTTGACACAGCATGATGCTATCTAAATATCGTGTGCATGCAAATTACTTTAAAAACAAGTGCATCAGCAGGAGGTGCAAGCAAACATGTGTGTTTGTCTTGATACTCAATATCTTATTCTTCTCACAGAAACTTAAACTAAAATTGAAAAATATAAAAATAAACTTTCTCACAGCAAGAAATGCAGTAAACGAGTAATATCTTTATATTTATTTCTTTTTTTTTTCTACCAAATGTAGGTTAGAAAAATAGCAATAAATTCATTGAATGAACCAAAAGAAAAATACAAAAACAACAACATCAACAAGAATAAAAAAAAAAAATAAATAATCCAAAACAATTGCTGGCGCACTACATTATCCGGTTGATTTGTTTAACACACCCCATAATGATACAGTCGATAAAATCCCAAAAGGGTGGCTAACAGAGTCCAAAACTCATGAAATGGGGCGATCGACCGCCCCCCTTCTTGTGCTGGCTATGATGATAATGATATAGTGCAATCCGCCCAAATTACATGCCAAACAATTATTATGTTTTTTTTCTACGATTTTTTTGGTCATAAAACACCATGCATCGTTCAACTATGCTGTTATAGTGGAGTTGGAATGTATCCGCATCCGATTTGGAGTAGGAGAATTCAGAGAAAGAAAAACAAAAAAAAAAAAAACTTTGATGGTCGATTGATTTAGGGCATTGGGAATGCTCAAGCGATGTTAACTACACTCACTCACTATATATACAGAAGTACAGAGCCACAGTTGAACAACTATTAAACAAAGGGTGTTTTAAATAGAAATGCAGCAAATATATGAATTCAGATTTAACAAAATTAAAAAATAATATAATCTTAAATGGAAAGTTTTATAAAACTCCCACGATTTTGGGTTATTATCAAATATCTCGTTTTTTGAATTAGTGGTTATAAAAGGTCATTCTGATATTACTCAGAGCTAATATCTCGAAATATTTGTTGGTTTGCAGTAGACATCACTTAATTTTGTTTTATTGATGGCTAAGCTATTTATTTCAAAATTAAGAGTCAATATCTCGTCTTTTTTTAAATGGAAGATTAGCTAACGAAGATATTCAAAATATTTTAAGGAATTTGTTTCTAAAATAAAAATCTGCCTATTTACAGTAGGTAAACTGCCAATTTTCAATAGGTAAACTCGTGAAATCTTTACCTACCGTAAAAAACAAAAGATATAAGGTATAAGGGTATGATTTAAAACCGCACCCTTAAGTCTTTTAAAAACTATAATTTTAGTCAATGCGGGACAGTTTTAAGTCATTTTTGTTACAAAAACTAGTCAATATCTCATTTTTGATTTTTCAGTTTTAAATGTAAATGGGGATAGTTCTCTAGTGGACCTTGATTTTTATATAAGTTTGTGGTGTGTGAGATTTATAGTTACATAAAAATAGCTAATATCTCACTTTTTTGCTTCATTTTTTTTTTACTAATTGTAAATTTTATCCAAAAATGATCCAATATCTCGGTTTTTGTTCTGTTTGGCTTTAAATCGTTTGCTTTTAAATTGATGATGCGTGTTTAATTATTTCTTTGTTGCATTGAATCGAATCAGTCTTTTCAAAAATATCCTCTATAAAAGAGAGCCCAATACAAATAATTTGAAACAAAAAATTAATTACCAATATCTCTTTACGATGTTTTTACTATGGAGATATTGAGTTAAGAGGACTTGAATAGTTAATTGGTGAAGAAAATATATTTCCTCGAAGTTTTGTTTATTACATTACATAGATTTGTGTATTGACATGAATACATTGGGCCATCTACTTCAACAAAAATAATAGATCGATAAATATTATTTGATTGTGTTAGCATTTAAGTCGTGAATCTAAAGGATCTACATTTCGGTAAAAGTTTGGACAACGTAAGATAATGGTTAAAAATATAAAAAACAAAAGCCAATATCTCATTTTTTGTTAATCAAACATCTGAATTTCTCTAAATACAAATATTAGAGATCTGTAGATTAATCTGATAGATTTCTAAGGGACCATAATTTTGATATAAGTTTTGGCATTTCGAAATTGATGTTTAAAAAATAAGAACTAATATCTCATTTTTTCTTTTAGTTTATTGATATAAGTTGGAGAATACTTGTAGCATGGTTCACTAGAATCTTTTAAGATGACTTTTTTGTATTCGAATTTAAAGGCTTAATCTAGGGAACACTAATTTTGGGAAAAGTTCAGACGCCACCTAGAGGTTTATGGTTGAAAACCATAAAAAAAAACAAATATCTCGGTTTTTGTTTTGCAACTAGCTGAATATCTTACAACACAACCATTAAGGATTAAATCACATAGATCTCTGAAAGACCTTCATTTTGATTTATTTTTGGGCATTTTGAGATGCATGGTTTAAAAATAAGAGCCAATATCTCGTTTATTCTTTCTTTTAGTTTATTGTTGGAGGTATTGGAATATACATATGTATGTAACATGTATCACTAGAACCTTTTAAAAAGGCTCAAATAAGACCTTTATTTCGATGTAATTTGAGCATATCAATGCATAATATTCAGAGGCTAGAGGGATTAACTCTTTTTTTTCGTATTTTGGAGATATTAAATTAGATGACACTTCAACTTTTAAAATGCTTTATAAGAACATATCTGATGTGTACTGTTTTTATGGATGCATGGTTAATTTGTATTTAAAAATAGGACTCAATCTGTCTATTTCTGCTTAAAAGCTCAAGCTAAACTTTTATATTCTGATATTTCTCGGAGGAAAACGATTGTTGGAAACTAAAAAATGAATATTATTAGCATAGACCTAGAACCAATATCTCGTTTTATGTTTTATTATGTCTGTAACACATGCAATATGTAGCACTTTGACTTGTTAATTAGACAGATGACGTTATGCCCTTTACATAGATACATGTGTTTCATATACTGACTTGTGAATCAAAAAGCTGTATTTAAGACCTTCATATTGATGTATGCTTCTATACAGTGGGGTATTTAGTTCAAACTCTACAGCTTAGACCCCTTTTTACCTTTGTTTTTCTTGGTGGACCTGAGTGGCGGTAATTTTATATCGGATTAGTACTTCAAATTTCACCTGTGAATGAAATTGATGAGTTTAAGACCTTTATTTAAATGTATGCTTGTAAACAATGGGGCATTTGGTTCGAATTCTACAGCTAATACCCTTTTTTCTATTTTATGAACCTGAGTGGAGGCAATATTAAACCAGTTTAATGCTTCAAATTTGTACTTAAGGATTTTATCGATGTGTTTTTGCCCCTTAGGTTGATATTTTTGGATACAGTGGGATATTTTATTTAAAAAACTTAACAAATATCTTAATTTTTCTTCTTTTTTTCTCTGTGGTCTTGAGTGGGTGTTATTTGTAATCAGTGAGGTGCTTCAAATTTTGACTTGTGAATCAAATAGCTGTGTTTGAGACCTTCATTTTGATGTTAGCTTGTAAACAGTGGGGTATTTGGTTCAAATTCTATAGCTAATACCTCTTTTTACCACCTTTATTCTTGGAGAACCTGAATGGCGGCAATCTTAAATCAATGAAATGCTCCAAATTTCGACTTGTTACATTGATAAATGTGTCTAGGTTTTTCGTTTTTATATTATTATTAGATACCTACAGTGGGACACTTGATTCCAAAACACTGCAAATATTTTGTTTGTTTTCTTTTTTCTTTGCGGACTTGAGCAGTTGTAATTTGTAACCAGTGAAGTGTTTCAAATTTTCAATTGTGAATTTATTAGATGTGTTTAAACCCTTCATTTTGATGTATGTTTGTATACAATGGGGCATTTGGTTCAAATTCTATAGCTTATACCTCTTTTTATCTATTTTTTCTTAGTGGCGGAGATTTAAAACCAGTTATGTGTTTCAAATTTTAGCTTAATAATATGACTGATGTTTTTGTTCTCTTGTGTTGATATACTTGTGAATACAGTGGGACACTTTGTTTAAAAAACATACCAAATATCACCATTTTTCTTCTTTTTTTCTCTGTGGAATTGAGTGGCCGTTATTTGTAACTAATGAGGTGCTTCATATTTTGACTTGTGAGTTTAATAGCTGTGTTCGAAACCTTCATTTTAATGCATGCTTGTAAACAGTGGGGTAGTAGTCCAAATTCTACAGCTAATATCTCTTTTTACCTCCTTTTTTTCTTGGTCAGCTTGAGTGGCGATAATTTTAATGAGTGGACTATCGAAATAAAAATTGAATACGAACAAAATTAGCAAGCCTCTTGTTGCAGAAAACAAGCTAACAAAGATAAAGCAGATAAGTATAAGTCAAATTAATTAAGCCACTTTTGAAAAAATTCCCTCTTCCCATTATTCTTTGACAATTTTTCTATAGCACCCTGTAATTTTTGGTATCCCCATCTTCTTCTCAATAATATAAAAACACTGCTTACTATAGTGTGTTTACTTTTTGAAAACACATTTTTTCATACCATCAAGTGGGGGCGATGGTATAGAGTTAAAGGGGAAGCGCTGGGCTGGCTATCGCATAGAAATATTGGAATGGGGATGTAGAGCGAAGTTGTTGTGGATATGCCCTGCAATAAGATTTTGTGTGCAGAGTATGTACGACTGTTGATTCGTAATAATTTAAGGGTTCATTTATTTTTACAAATATGTGCGCATTGAGAGAAGTAAAAAAAAAAAACAACAACAAAAAGCAAACACAAAATTATATTCGTTGATCGAAGAATGTTTGTTGAAATATTTATTCAGTGTTGTAAGAATTTATGTACAAAAAAATAACTTTATACAAATACACAGATAGATTTTTATATTTTTATACCAAGTTGTACATTTTGAATGCAAATGCAAGTGCACAATGCGAGCTATATAGAGAGAAGAATGAAATGTTATTTCCGTGATGGGAATCGGAGATGGATTTTGAATTAAGCGTATACATAGTAAAACTACTTAGAGATGTCTTGAAAGTGGGATAAAAATTATTTTCAAAATAAATAAAAAATTAATTTTCAGTCAAGAGAGTGCTCGGATGAATAAATTTTTATTGGCGGAAAATTATACGTAACGTATTTATGTATGTATGTATGGCTTAGTGCTTTGTTTTGAGTTAAGACTATTCGGTGAGTGGGTGCCGTTTTTATTTGTTTTTTAAGTTCAATTTGATTTGTAATATTGTTTTAAGCTTTGTTTGCTGAGAACAAGCTGTGAAAATATATAGATTTGACTCTGGGTGTTGATTTATTTGTTTTTTTTTTTTATTATTTCAACACAAACAATATGCGGGTTAGATATCGATTTTAAAAAAATCAAGGATTTTTAAACAAATGTTTTGGGATTACGATGATAGTCAACAGAAGGAATTAGGTCATTAAAGTTTATGGGAATGTCGGTTCCGTACTTATTACTTTTGGTCCGCTACCCACCTGGAAAAATGGCAAGTTTTTGTCAAGTTCAATCAAGGCTGTGTGAAGGCCTTGGCAGGGGGAAACTAGACAAAGAAAACTTGTCAAATACTCGTTAGGCCCTTGCTAGTGAAAACTTGTGGGATAAGGCCCTGGAAAGGCTTGGCAGGAGAAATTTAGACAAGGAAAACTTGTCAAATACTCGTAAGGCCCTCGATCGCTTGAGGCAAAAAGTACCTTAACTGGAGAGGCCCTAGAGAAAATCGATAGTTACCCTTACTAGAGCCATGTTAGGGTCAATGTAAAACTTTCTAGTGCCTTGTTAAAAACTAGATTCCTTTTCCAGCTGGGTATTTTCTCCATCTGGAAAAATAATCTAGTTTCTGACGAGGCACTAGAAAATTTTATAATGGTGCTGACTAGGCCCTTGCAAGGGTAACTATCAAAAATTTCTTGGACCTCACAAGTTATGTAACCTTTAGATTTAACAGGCAACAAACAAAATTAAAAAATTGTTTTATTTGGACTCGATCCTGGGTACTTACTCTAACTACTGGGCTGACTCACAATAGAGTTATGCTAGTTGAAAAAGATTAAGAATACACTTAATTTTTTGTATAGTATTGTATGATGGTACATCAAGTGTTTGTTAAATATGGGATATTTGTGATGGGATGGTAGGACTTACCCAACAATTTTTTAATTGCAAGGGCCTCACGAGTATTTGACAAGTTCTCCCCGACAAAATTTCTTTAAGAGAAAACTTTCCAGGGCCTCTTACGCAATATTTTTCTACTAGCAAGAGCCTCACGAGTATTTGACAAGTTTTCTTCAACAAAACTTCCCATTACGGAAAACTTTCCAGGGCCTCACATCCAACAATTTTCTACCAGCATTTGGAAAGTTTTTCTCGACAAAATTTCCTTAAGAAAAAACTTCCCAAGGCCTCTTATTCAACATTTTTCCACTAGCAAGGGCTTCACGAGTATTTGACAAGTTTTGGTCGACAAAATTTCCTTAAGAGAAAACTTTCCAGGGCTTCTAACGCAACATTTTTCTGCAAGCAAGGGCCTCACGAGTATTTGACAAGTTTTCTTCAACTAAATTTCCCCTTACGGAAAACTTTCCAGGGCCTCATATTCAACAATTTGCTACCAGAAAGGGCCTCCCAAGCATTTGGAAAGTCTTTCTCGACAAAATTTCCTAAAGAAAAAACTTCCCAGGGCCTCTTATTCATCAATTAATTTTACCAGCAAGGGCCTCACGAGTAAAAAATTCCCTTAAGATAAAAGCTTCCAGGGCCTCTTATGCAACATTTTTCTACTAGCAAGGGCCTCACGACTAAGATTTGACAAGTTTTCTTTAACAAAATTTCCCCTCACGGAAAACTTTCCAGGGCCTTGACTAAACTTGGCAAAAACTTGACCAACTGTTACTTTTTTTACAAATTTGTGGTTTCTTACGACTCCCAGCATACATGTTTTCTTTTAACAACTATGTAATCATATTTGACAGGCTTTGCTTACGATTCTTAAAAAAAAACTTAAACCCTCCTAAAAGCACTTAAACGGACCAGTTTATTCCTCCAAACGGTGAAGACTGTGAAGCTTTGACATTATTTCAGTGCAAAGTTTTGGAGTTCAACTCAAGTTAACAAGTAATATTTGTTAAATTAACTCGAGGTTTAATTTGAATCTTACACTGATTAACTAAACCTGAAAATCCTATTCAAATAAAGTATTTTTTATGAGCAATGAATTCATCCCAACAGAGCGAAAATCTTCCACTTTAATCCATCAAGATTCTACAGAGAATATATAGTTAACTTAGCCAAAAGCATATTTTGTCTACTTTATTATAAAAAAAAAGGAAACTGCAAACAATTTCAATAAAACTCCGCATGCAATGAACTATGACGACAGCTTTAACCACTGTGCATCATCATGCAGCAACAATCTTTTCCATGGATATGACCACCAAACTATCTGAATGTATTATAAGACCTAAACCTAACGCTCTTTCGTTTTTTTTTTTTAAAGCATACAATGCAAAGAGACCTGAGGAAGCAACGCAAACCGACTAAAAAGTCTCATACCTTAATAGGAAATAACTTTATGTGCATATATATATATTTTGTGTTCTTATCTCACAAAAAGAATCTAGATTGATTGCACTCATAATGGGATAGCTGGACAAACAGTACCACACCAAGTTTTGAACATGCTAAAAAAAAGCAGCAGTAATGATATATTTGAATATATTTTCTCTTCTTCTTGAATAGGAAATTAAGATGTCAAGATACTTAAAAGCAGTATAAGAAATAAACATTACAAGGACTTCAATGTCGCGAAAAGGCTTAAAACAGTCAAAAGCCTTAAATCAGTCAAAAGCTGGAAGGGTTTCAAGAACTGAAAGAAGTAGTTTGAAACTATCAAAGAACTTAAATTTTTAAGAAATTCTAAAAATAAAAGGCCTTCTTAGCAATCAAAAAATTTAAGGCTGTAACATGAAATCTTGCAGTCAAAAAAACTTCAATTTTTATATTAAAACACTGAATTCATTTGAAGACTTCAACTTTACGTAAAGCCTTCAGAGAGCTGATAGAGTTTAAGCAGTTCTATGAGCTCCTTGACAAGATAAAAATGAGGAATGCCATAGCTAAGACATTAAAAATGTCTTGGGTGATTTAAATGCCAAATTGGGAAGATAAGACGTCTAAGGTGGCACAAACGGAAGATATAGCCTGCACAACGCCACCTCCGATAACGTACTCAGGTTGCTGCGGGGCGAAACGCCGTGGTAGCTAGTACGAAGTTTCATCATCTCGATATCCACCATGACAATATCTTGGTTAGCCAACTGCCAACTAGATTGACCACATTGCGATCGACGCAAGGCACTCTTCTGGTATCAAGGATGTCTAAACGTTCCAAGGAGCCGCCAACGTTGACTCGGCCCGTTACCTCATTGTAGCCAAGGTAATGAATGCTAAGGATATCCAGACCAAAGCCAAAACAGGGAAATACTGTGAAGAACTTCGACGTCGGACGGCAACGGTCACAAGAAATCACCAGGACTTTCTCCGATGAGTCTCTCGCACCTTCTTATATAGTCCTATGGCGCCAACTTCAAGCATTGAGAACTAGTGAAAGAATTGCCATCAGAGATGCTGCCTTTGACATGCTTGGCCTTGTACGACCACCACAGCGAAACCCCTGGATCGAAGAAGTATGCCAGTGGCGACACGTGAATAAAAAATGTAGTCGTTCACTTTATTTATTTTTATTTTCATATGATTTAAGTTACACACATTTTGGTTTTATGTACCTACTCGTATTTTTATTCAAGTTTTCTCGATTGGTTTAAAAATATTTGCACTACACTTTTGTGAGGTGAGCTTTTTTCCTCAGAAGTTTTTTTTTAATAGTTGTCCTAAAAAAGGTAGACTTTAAATCTAAGAAAAAGATTTCAAACCGATAATTTATAAGTTTTTGAAAAAAATTGCATTTAATATTTTTAGATGCGATGTAAGAAAAACAATATTTAAATAAAACAAAAATGTAGTTAAGAACTACCTATGTATTTTAAAAAAATGTCCTACAAAAATAAATGAATAGATTCAACATCCTAAGGAAATTGACAAACAAAATCATAAGAAATTGTTCTACTTCAAACAACGCGTAAGGCTGCAAAATTAAAAAAAATCAATAAGACAACTACTTTCTCTGTTTATGTACCTATCTTCTTTTTTCCTCAAAAAGCTAATACCTACCTACATATTCAAATTTCTAAAACACTCTCCTCATCTTAGACACTTTTTTTAAATTCTATTTTGGAATAATCAGCTAGACAACCCTACTTTACTGCATCATATTTATAAATATTATAATATATGAGCCTATTAATACAATTTTTACATATGTTCTACCACCCACCCACTAAGCTATGGAAATGTTCGATTTTATGTTGCCTTAATTTTTTCATGCACTCAATTTTGCTTTGAAATTTAACTCTTCTTAAGGAACCCAGAGAAGTTTCACATAAAAAAAACTCAATCCCTTGAACAAATCTGCATGTATTTCCCATTTCGTTCATATTCTTCTTGCACGAGCACGAATAGCAAAAGGCATCATACAACAAACTTAGCCCGATCATCCTAGACAAAATTTGACTATATATCAAAGTTAAATGAAGTACAAAATGTTTTGATGCAGTTTTGTTCCAATGATATATAAGAATATAAAGTCACAGTTTTACACCAAAATTTGTAATGGTGTCTAGCGTAAAATGGGGTAAAACTGAAAAAGGGTCCAAAATCTAAATTCTAAACGGGAGTTTCTAGAATTTTTGTTTGTCGATAGATGTTAGAAATACAAGAAAGTCATGCCTATATTTAAAAATTCTAAAAAAAAATTTGAAGGAGTTATGAGTGTTTAAAAGTTGAAAACAAGAAAATAGTTATTTATAAAATAATTCACCAAAAATCAGAATTTCAACCGATTTTGATAAAATATCTATTTTTTGAAAGATAATAAGACAAAAAATTAACCATGTTTAAGGATATTTTGATGCTACTTTTCTAAATTTTTTCTTGATTTCTTTAAAAACATGTTTTTTTTGCGTCAATTTTTGACACATTTTTGCTTATATCTGTTTAAGGGGGCAGGCTATAAACTTCAAATTTTCACAGCACATACATAATGTTGATTTTAATTTTTGAGCAAAATTTTGATTTTTCAAAATACCGTTAAGCAGGGATATTTGCATTTTACAGTTAGTTTAAAAAACACATTATATGCTTGGAGTTTATGAATATTTCAATTTTGTTTTTTTTTTCGTTAGGAAGTTTAATAATTGATAATTTTTTTGATATATCATATACATACACATTTGTGCATAGTGCAAAGCATATGCAACTATCACAAATCGAATTCAAAAATCGATTAAAAATAAAAAAAATATCACCAATTTATCTTTTAAGGCTAGTAACTTAATTATTAGAGGTTGGATCTTTACGATTGATGTCAATAATTCAAGCTGGTATTTTAATATATGTACATTTTGTTGTTAAATCACCTATGTGGAAGGGATTGGGTCCATATAGCCCCGGGGCCTTTTGTCTATATAGCCCGGGGGGGCTTTAGTTTAGTCCATATACCCCCCCCTGCATACGCTACTGCATTCCAGAGTTATGAGTTGTTTTTTAACCAATATAACTGTAAAATGCAAATACCTAAGTTTTGAAAAGACCAAATTTTCACGAAAAATCAACCATTATAATCTTTTATTATTATTATTTTTGGTTATTACCCTTAAAAGACAGTAAAATGGGTGATATTTTCTCCAATTTTCAACTCGATTTGTGAAGCTTGTATAGCATGTACAGTTATGTATTATATATCAGAATATCAAAAAGATATTAAACTTCTTAACTAAAAAAAAAACAAAAGTTATATTTTCATAAACTCCAGACATATGATGTGTTTCTTAAACTAAGTGTAAAATGCAAATATCTCTGTTTAACGATATTTTCACAAATCAAAATTTTGCTCAAAAATTAAAATCAACATTGTATGTGCTGTAAAAATTTTAAGTTTATAGCCCTTAAAAAGATAAAGCAAAAATGTGTCAAAAATTGACGCAAAAAAAGCATGTTTTTAAAAAAAATCAAGAAAAATTTTAGAAAAGTAGCATCAAAATATCCTTGAGCATGGTTAATTTTTTTCTTATTATCTTTCAAAAAATAGATATTTTATCAAAATCGGTTGAAATTCTGATTTTTTGTGAATTATTTTATAAATAACTATTTTCTTGTTTTCAACTTTTAAACACTCATAACTCCTTCAAATTTTTTTTTAGAATTTTTAAATATAGGCATGACTTTCTTTTATTTTTAACATCTATCGACAAAAAAAAAAAATTCTAGCTACTCCCGTTTAGAATTTAGTTTTTGGACCCTTTTTTCAGTTTTACCCCATTTTACCCTAGACGCCATTACAAATTTTGGTGTAAAACTGTGGTTTTATATTCTTATCTATCATTGGAACCAAACTGCATCAAAACATTTTGTACTTCATTTAACTTTGATTGAATTCCTAGATTTATCGGGCTAAACTACTCATACTTTGAAGTTAAAAGTTCAAGTGAGCTCAATTACTACTCATACTTTGCTCACCCATCCATCCTATATCAAACCCACCACCACCACCATCAGAAACCATCCCGACCAAACACCAAACAAACAAAATTTGAGTGTATAGAATTGAGCAAATCTCACCACACTTGCTTGAGTTTGTTCACAGGTGATTTGAACGAATAGGTCGGTAGTAATTTGGTTATACTTTTTTTGTTGCATGTATGCTTTTTGTGGTTACATTTCGTTCACAATTCATGTGAACGAGTTGAAGGTTAAAAATGAGTAGGAATTTTGCTGTCGCAGTAGCAGGGCTTTTTTGTTTGTTTTTATTTAAACTGCGTGCACAAAAGGGTTGCACGAGTTGGAAAATTGTAAATTGAGTGCGAAGCTGACTCAAACTAGTAGAAAAGCAAAAGAATTTTGTGGGTGGTTAGGTTAATTTAATAAACTTTTATCATAATAATTTTATCTGAAAGCTAGTCGTGCATGAACGAATTGAACAATAGGACGCCTCGCCACTGTATGCCGGCAAGTTCATGCAGCCAAACAAAAAGCATGTAAAACGGCACTGCACAGAAGGATCCGAGCTGTTCGGAGCCCTACGAGCACAAGAGGAGAGAAGAACGAGGAAAAAGACGGATGCTTTTGAAAGAGTGAAGTTCGGAAGTTTAACCAAAGGTTAAGAGAACCTCTCAAGGTTACAAGGCTCGAACCGAAGCCTGCAAGGACGATCAAGAGAACAACGTGGTAGGATTTCAGTCGTTGCTGGGGATATGTAGAACTCATTTCTGAAAATTGTTAATCGGCGATTACGAATCGCCTTCCGCTGGCATGGAGATTGTACCATTCAACTTGGACAACGAAGGCCCCAACAGTTTCGTTCACCCGATCTTGACAAAGTGAAGCTAGTTGTATCTAAGCTTTAGTCTTATAAAGCTGCAGGATCTGATAGAATAGCGGTCGAGCTGTTCAAAGCTACTGGCATTGAATTAGTTAGGTGTATGCACCAGCTCTTCTGCAAAATGTAGTCAGAGGACAGCGTGCATTGAAACTCAACATTATTTGCCCGATGAAACAATGCTGAGGTTCAAGGAATTTCTACTCGATACCCACCACCATTTCATCGATTTCAAGGCCGCGTATGAAAGCATCTATAGAGACGATCTACACAGATCAATGTCTAGTTTTGACATCCCTTCCAAACTCGTCCGTGAATGCACGCTGCTCCATCAAGGTCGACAAAGACCTCACCGATGTATACTGAGGCTCCGCTATCAACTCAGTGAATACTATCAGTACTGAGGGAATACTCTTACTGCTTCTTTGGGCTAAGAATGCAATTGAGGAGCTAAGCCCCTTAGCAACTAAGGTGTCTCTGTATTAGATACTTATCATCCCGGTCCTGATGTATGGTGCAGAGTTTATGAACACTATTAACGGTGGATGAGAACGCTTAAGGCTCTTTTGAGAGGAAAATTCTCCGATTTATTTTCGGGCAAGGATTGGGAATGGAAAAGAAGATACAACAACGAACTGTACAGCCGTACAGCGACACCAACCTAGCCACAAAAGTGAAAAGTGAACGACTGAGATGGCTGGGTCTGCTAGAGCAAATGGACACCAATGCTCTGACTCGGAAAATCTTTGAATCCAACCCGTAAGACGGCCAGCGCAGTAGAGTAAAACAGCGTAACAGGTGGCTCACGCAAGTGGAGCGAGACCTCAACCAACTTGGCGTACAAAACTGGAGACAGCTAGCTAGAAACCGAGCCAGCTGGAAGAAACTTGTTGGTTGAGGCCCTGATTCACCCCGGACTGTAGCGCCACCTTAAGCAAGTAAGTAAGAATTCTCTTGCAAACGCATTTGACGTTTACGGACACGTCTTTTGGATCCTCAATACTGCAGAAATGTTTCGAAGATGATGTTTTCAAACATGTGTCTTTAGCAAAAGGTATTTTCGAGCACAGTTAGCATACGCAGTAAAACTCTTATTTGCACTTACGAACAGAATACTTTTGCAGTTTGCGTTTAAGAATTGTCCGCAAATGCACTTTTGACGCAGATGACGTTGACGAAAACGGACTTCAATATTTGAAACCATTCAATAGGCAGTGTTGAATTTTTTCTTAACAATTCTAAATATGACTTCGATTTTAGAAAAGTATTGAAACATTTTCATTAAAAAAATTAAAAGCAAATATGTATCAATCTGAAGAAAAAAAATATAACAACCCCGTGCAAAGCGATGCAACGCAACCACAAAAGATACATTCTGCACTGCAGACAGATAGGCGTATAATATAGGGACAGCAAAAAAAAATACACATTTTCGTATCTAAATATCTAAAAATGGCAAAAAATCTTCTCTTCTATAGCTTCGTGGTCCATCCGTCGCGTCTACATCGTCGTCGTCGTGTCGTCACACTAACTTGAATCAAAAAAGAAAAAAAAAAAACCAAATAGACGCTACACTGGCTTCCGACTAAAAAATTGAATGCTCAGCCGAATGGCCAGCTTATTATTTGCTCAAGAAGAGAACGACAACGATGATGATGACGGGCGACTGTGTATAGGGACGCAGCAGTGAGCGCCATGAATTAAATGTATTTTTGCGAGGAGGAAAGCCAGAAACCTGTACTTATAAGGTGGATCAGATCCTGGGATAAGGCAGCTTCTATTCAGGAATCGCATGCAAATCCGGGGTGAATGTGCACAAAAAGTCAAGTCTCGGGTGCGCGATGCGACGATGACGATGATGGCGACGATAACGTGTATTCTATATTCGAAGGCGACGTATACGACCAGAAGAAAACCAAATCAAAACGACAGAGTTGATGAGTATAGTAGTTGTATCTAGTGAATCAATTTGGCTGAGAGTTTTGTGCCGCAAGCCTAATGCAGCGTATAGTTTGAACGTTTGTTGCTGCTGCTGCAGCAGAAGCAAGCATCAACAACAAAAACAACAGAAAAAAAACACATATACTGACTTTTCAATTCAATATCATGGACAACATTTATCCATAAACCAGTCAACTCTTTCTATCTTTATATATTCAATATTAGGTATGCTGGTGCTGGGTTGATGTGTGTTTGAACTTCAAGAAGCTTGACGTCTGTCAAAACTTAAGTTGTGTTGCATTTGGGGTTTTTGCTGAGTGATTTTGCAATTAAATCCTCAGTCGAGAGAAGCACTTTACCAAATGACTGACGTTATGATTGCCTGCCTAGTTGTGGGTTTATTTTTTTTTTGTTTTTGTTTTAATATTGAACAGGAGAACGCAGTTAAAAATGCTTATAGTGCACACTATTGGGTTGAAGAAGATGAACTGTCAGAAAGTTTGATCGATCTCAAGATGACATTTGATAGGCATAAACTTTTTATATGGTTGAATTGGTTAACGCATGAGAGAGAGAGTGTTAAGTTGTCTGTTGTTTACAGTTGAAGGTGATTACAAAAGATCGTATAGTGATGGTTGCTTCTTTGGTTTTGACTTGTTTTTTTCTTTAATTTTGTGCAGTCGGTAACTCTGTAAGGCTTGGTCAACTTTATGGAAAGGTTTTGACTTTAAAACGGATGATGCAAGTAGAAGAGTAGGAACGTAGACTTATTGAAACCACCTCGCGGGGGGTCTAGTTTTGCGGATATTTTTATGAATCTTGTGAATCCTCATTTTTGCATTTTTGACTTGTTGGAAGTTAAAAATACCTAGTACAAGTTTTTCCAAAAAGAGCGGCCCAATGTTGAAATGGAATGAATTATTTGTTTGTCTACTTTTTGAAAAGCCTCTGCCATGGCATTATGTATGGAATATGACATCGTTCACCTATCCACCTCAGCTTCACACGTTGGCAAGGATACGACAGATCAAATTTTCAATGACTATCGCATAGATCCAGCTGAATTTGAGAGATCAATACCTGGGTTATGTTGACTTTGAGGGCATCGGTCGATCGCGGTTTATTGGCATAGACATGCAACTTCAGAAAATCTCACAGGGAAATGTTTAAAGGGGTAAATCGCACGATCATAGTAGTCAATTCACTCCACCTTCTCGAGAGTAAACCCTACCCCCAGTCCTCTAAGCAGAATGTTTTTTTTGTCACATCAGCTGTGTTACTCGTTATGCTCTCTCGTTGGAACCACATGTAGTTTTCACATCCAAGGCTTCCCACAGTGGCACAGATCCGAATACTCCAATTTTCAATGACTCTACATCATAGATCCAGCTGATTTCAGCGATGATGGCCTGGACTACATATTTTGACTTTGAGGGTATCAGCCAATCGGGGATCACTGGCAATATGCCTGCGACTTCAGAAAACGCCATAAGAAAAAGTTTTACATTGTCAAATCGCACGATCTTGGTAGTTAATTCACATCACCCCTGCGAGAGTAAAACGCACTCTCAAGTCGGTCATGCAGAATGTCTTTTGTAACATAAGATGTGTAACACGTTGCACTTACCTGTTGGAACTTCATGTTGGTCACATTCATATCATCCAATTTGGATCGGAATATCCACCCCAGCTTCACACGTGGCACGGATCCAAAAGGTCCAATTTCCAATGAATCTACTGCATAGCTTCAGGTGGCTTGGATTATTTTGACTTTGAGGGTATGATTCAATAACGGCTTATTAGCAAAGACCAGCGAATTCAGGAAACTCCGGGAGTAAACCCTACCCTCAAATCGTTCATGCAGATTGTCTTTCGCGTGACACATAGTACAGTCTTATTAGTACCACATACCCATATCGTTCAATTTGGGTCAAACAAAATTGTTTGTAGATGTCTCCGTTGACTTCATTGTTGGAATTGACTGCCTCAGGTACTTCTTCACACTCTTATGGGCAACAGCGATATTAACGTCAAATCTTGCATTTGGTTGACATATGGCTGTTGTGTGATTGTTCCTTGAACTTGAATTTGTACTGAATAACTTAAGGTGGCACTTTAGTCTGGTGTGGACCAGGGCCTCATCCAACAAGCTTCTTCCAGTCGGCTCGGTCTTTAGCTAGCTGTCTCCATCCAGCTTTGCACGCCAAGTTGGTTGAGGTCCTGTTCCACTTGCATGTGCCACCTGTTACGCTATCCTCCTCTATTGCACCTTCCTACGGAGTTGGATTCAAAGACTTTCCTGGCCGGAGCATTGATGTCCATTCGCCATAGGTGACCCAGCCATCTCAGTCGTTGGCTTTAAACTTTTGTGACTAGATCGGTGTCGATGTACAGTCCATACAATTCGTTGTTCTTCTTTATTCCCCATCTATGCACATGGTACCAAAAATTACCCGGAGAATTTTCCTCAAAGAATAGCCTTATGCGTTCTCATCCATCGTTAATAGTGGCAATGCCTCTGCACCATGCAATAAGATTGAGATGATAAGTTTCTTATAAAAGGACATCTAACTTTCTGCAGAGGGCTTTTGCTTCTCAATTGCCTTCTTAGTCGAAAGAAGCAACGATTTGAAAGAATAATTCTTCGTTTGATCTCAGCCATGGTATTATTCACTGAGTTGATAGCAGAGCTAGGTCCAAAACGTCTGTGTTGGGTGTCCTTCTCTTTGGAAAGCATATATTTGGTTTTCATCGTTAAACCCATCTTCTTGGATTTTTTCTCAATACTCACAAAAGCACCGTTGACATAAAACCTTATCCGTCCGATAATGTCAATACCGTGAGTTATTGGACGGACTTTTGAAAGATTGTGCCTATTGGGTTGACGTGAGAGTTTTGCACTATTCTTTGAAGAAAAATGTTGAGGAAGTCGCATGACGACGCATTGCCTTGCCTTAGACCTTTTTTGACATCAAAGGCATCATTGAGGTCTTTGCCTACCTTGATCGGTCAGCGGGCATTCTTCATGGGCATTCTGCCACTTGAGTGGGCGAGTTTAGTAGGGATGCCCAAACCGATTCGTTTCTATAGATGATGTCATATGCGGCCTGGCAATCAATGAAAAGGTGTTGGGTATCGATTTGAATCTCTTAGTTTTTTTTCCAGGATCTACCGCATAGCAAATGCTTGGTGCATGGTGGACTTTTCAAGCTTAAAACCTATTAGTTTGTTGACGAATGGCTTCAGGCTTTCATAAAGTACGGCAGACAAGATCTTCTATGCGATGTTAAGGAGACTCATGCCTCTGCAGTTGGTGCAGTCCAGACGATCCGCTTCTTGAGGATTGGTCAAAAAAAGCTGAGGTTTCATTCATTGGGCATGCTTTCCTCCGACCATGTTTTCCAGATGAGCTGGTACCTAGTGCATACTCCTAACCATCATCAACAGCCGCTTTGAAGAGCTTAGCTCCGACAGCTTTCCTTTATTAGACTTAAGTTTAGACTCCCAGCCGCTGCCACCTATACAAAAAAAAAAACACAGAAATGTTTTTCCCGAGGTACTGCCTTTTGCGAGGAACTGACACATCCTCCAAGAGTATACTTGTCATGAATAAATGCTTCCCATCTGGTCGTTCGGACTCAATACAAAATTGTAGGTCACCTCCATTCCTGCCACCAACACGCAAACAGGAATGGTTGAGAGTTGTAAGTCACTAGGCCCTGGTTCTCCACGATTTTTTTTACAAAGCTACATATCTTCACTTCGTCGAGATCGGGTGGACGGAATTGTTGGCCAACGTCGGCGTGCGTGTCGTCTATGAATGGTTCAATCTGCATGACAGCGGAAATCGATTCGTCATCGCCGTTATACAATTTGCAGAAATGATTTTTTCATATCCTCAGCACCGACTGCGATTTACCGCGATGTTCCCCTAATCGTCCTTGAAGGCTTCGGTTCGAACCTTGTAACCTTGGGAGGTTGTTTCTACCTTCTGGACAATTTTCCGAACATCATTTCTGAAAAGTAATTTCTCTATTTCCTTGATCGCACGGTTCTTATGGTCCTTCTTTTTCTTTCTGAGAAGCAAGTGTTTCTTTCTCTCTTCTTCTGCTCGTAGAGCTCTTAAGCAACTCTGGCCCTTCTATGTTAAGCGCGCCGTTTTAAATCATATCGATTTAAGGGTTTCGCTGTGCTGGTACCCCAAATTTTGAATTGTCGACAACCATTTTGATAATAAAGACATAAACTATTTTCAATCGTGTATATGGCCCAGTCAAGGCCATGGAAAGATTTTCAAAAGGCAAATCTAGTCGAGGAAAGTTTTTCAAAAACTCGTTGGGCCCTTGTTGGGTTATTTTTAGTTTTTTTAATTAGAAATACCACCACAAAAATATTCCCTTTCAAGCATAAGTTACTTTTCAATATTTACTCTCACTGTCAATGGCAATAGCATAGCACTAACAAATAAATTGACAATATTTATGCAGATAATTGTCAAGCTTTCCCCATAAATTCCACAACTTAATTGCTAAGAAAACATTTTCAAATTCACAAAACCATTTGTTATAATAACAAAACCTATACACTAGCTGCTGCATGCCTCTATGGGGCTGTATATATACTCGTAATGATGTTCCAATGGATGTTGACAGACATTACACAAAAAAAATAACAGAGCTCCTTAAGCTAAAACTCAATTGGAATTCTTTTAGCATCGCACAACTTTCCAATTATCGCTAAATAAACAAAGAAAAACTGAAACCAAATAACATTGTTTGTGATTTTTATCATCACATCAGAGAGGCACCCACACGCTCCTCATTCCTGTCTGAAATAGGTATATGAAAGACTCACAGTATGAAGATCCTTAAATAAAGCTGCTTATGCATGGCATTGTACACTGTCATTTAAATTACACCCATCATTAATACTGTCAAGTGACACCACACCGACTCAAGCAGCATGCAAACCATACAGGTTTGGTTTGGTGTGAAAACAAAAATCGATGAAAAATAACAAAATAAAAGACCGATTGGAACGGCACCTCACAATTTAATTTGCTCGTAAAGAAGTTATCTTGATTGCAAACACCAACAATCACATCAACCTAAACCATGTATAGGTACAGGTTATCCTTATACGGATCATGACGATGAAAATGATGTGACCGTAAAAGGCGCTTCAATATAAGCCTCAGAATAAGCAAACCTAAACACAAAAATGGTCATCATCGCCTCGACAAAAACGACTAAGTATATACCTACGAAGCCTCAAGGAAGACACACACAATCATTAGGACAAAATTGTCTGTGCTAAGGCGACAGCCATAACGATTATGTTAGAATTGCCTAAAAAATCATTGTTTGCTTGATGCTGGATTTAAGGATTCAAGGTTGAAGAAGAGAATAAATACAAATCCATAGACAAGAACAAGAACTCTTGACAATAAAACCGGAACCAAAAATATGTATACCTCTCTGCCAATCCAAAGGAAAGAGACCCCAGGATGCCATCATAATATTATGGCATTGTCCTATAATTTCAATGGTTTTCTGCTAAATTTCACAGCTAGCATAATATTTTTCTAGAGTTTTTCATTTTATTTTTTTTTTATTGTAGTTATTTTCTTTTTAAAAGGGAAAAAGGACACACACTGATTTAAACGACCACATGCATAGATATAAATTCCTGAGGACGGGATGGAACGATGAAAATGTGTTGTGCGATGTTCCATTTTCAATGTGGGTGTCCTTGATTTCAAAAAAGCGGTAGAGTATCCTTGAAGCTCTATCCTGGAGGAGTCACTTTATCATGTGTTTTGTTGCTATTAAGATGTTATAGCTCATAGTTTCCTACGTAGAAAGATAGTATACCTACCTCTTTGCACAGTGTCGGAACAGGTTAGATCGTTCGTCTGGAAGAGAAAAAGGGCCCCACAATGGAACAGAAAGACCCACCTGGAGGGCTAACTTCTGATCCGAACGAAAACAGAAAAAAAGGGAATTCGAAAATATTAAGGGCAAAAATTTGTAGTACCTCGTGGTATGATGGTTAGTGCGTTGGACTGTCATGCCAAATGTGTGGGTTCGATTCCCAGCCGTGCCATCTAAAAACAGAAATGTTTTATCCGAGATACTGCCTCTTGCGTGGAACTGAGAAATCTTCCAAGAGTATACTTATCAAGAAAAAGTGATTCTCATTTAGCCGTTCGAACTGGGCAAGAAACTGTAGGTCCTCTCCATTCCTGCGAACAACACGCACACATGAATGGTTGAGAGTTGTGAGTCACTAGGCCCTGGTTCTCCACGAGCTGTTGCGCCACCCACTTTATTTAAGGGAAAAATTAGTCTAATTAGAAAATTGGGCGACCTGCATCGTGCCATATCGGCACGATATGATTGCTCAGAGCTTGGTCTGGGCCAGTAGCGCAACAATCAGTCACGGTGAAGTTCCTAGTTAACCTCCTCGTGGTAGTCCCCGAGCAACTATCTGCGTATCCATATATACGTCAATCGGCTTAAAATACAAGTGCGAAAGGCCTAGCTTTCTAAGAAACGTTACGGGGGTTAGCAATCTTCGTTGCCGAAATCCAAACCGCTACCGAAAACGACACTAAGCCTCTGATAAGAAATGATAACAAGTTGACGACTTTGATTCTTGTACCTGGACATAGATTGATTTCTGAAATGATGTTGATGACGACAACGGAAGTGAAGGTCCTTAAAATGCCTGATTCTTCCAATTTGAGAAAGAATTCATGTGGTATAAGATAGATGCCCATCTAAGGGATTAGTGAAGTTAGATGTTTGGACTCGGAGAAGTTTAAGTCTTCAACCCATAACACTGTACTACTCTACTCCGTAGAGTCAACTGGAAACTATTGTGAATCTGGCATTGGATTTCTACTTTCCAAAACAGCTCTCAAAAACATAATTTCTTGGGAGTCTTTAGATAACAGGATCCTGAGAGCTAGGTTCCGTACTATAGTACGTCACGTCAACATCATACATTGCTCCACCTCAATGGAGCGCTGCGCTCTTCTGTTGAGGAGAAGGATGCCTTTTATAACGGGCCAGGTGCTGCTTATGATAGTACAACCTGCAATCTGTTCAACATCGTACTTGAAGCAATTGTACGCAACTCAAAAGTCAACAACAGAGGTACAAATTTTTCAAAAGTCCGTTCAACTATACTTGCTTATGCCGATGATATTGACATCATTGGGAGAACGAAGCGAGCTGTTACCAGCGCGTTTGCAAGTATTGAATCGGAGGCGGCGAAAATGGGTTTGGCTGTTAATGAGGACAAGACGAAGTATATGTTATCATCAGGAAAGGAATCTCAACATCGTCGACTCGGGCAAAACGTCACGATGGATAGGTACAGCTTCGAAGTTGCCAAGGACTTTGTCTACCTGATGGGCTCCACTATTACATCGCAAAATCACATCAGTGCAGAAATAAAACAAAGAATTACTCTTGCCAACCGATGTTTCTTCGGGCTAAGAAGGCATTTGAGTAGTAAAGCCCTTACTCAAACAACCAAGGATACCGTATATAAGACCCTAATCATCCCAGTCTTGCTGTATGGGGCAGAAGCATGGACCCTGTCAAAAACGGATGAGAATCTGCTTGGGTGCTTTGAAAGGAAAATTCTTCGGGTGATCTTCGATCCAGTCTGTATCGATGGAGTATGGAGGAGAAGATTTAACAATGAACTTTATGGGTTTTACAGTGACGTCGATCTGGTCAAAAAGCTGAAAATACAGCGGCTGAGATGGCTGGGATACGTGGAGCGTATGGACACCGACGCTTCTTCGAGTCTTCGAATCTACCCCTGATGGTCTGCGCAGCAGAGGAAGACACACCTTAGGTGGCACACACAAGAGGAGAACGACTTCAACTAACTTGGAGTGCGTAACAGGAAGCAGCTAGCTTTGGACCGAGCTGGCTGGAGGGGCTTGTTGGTTGAGGCCGTAGTCCACCCTGGACTGTGAGCGCCATCTAGAGTAAAGTAAGTAACCGCCTTGTTATAAGTGGGAGCACAATACGCCCCACAAAGTCAGCTGGATGTCATAAGACAGACAAGAAAACTCCAATCAAATTGATCACTTCGTGATCCATCGGCGACTCAGAACGTTCGTAACAAAAGGGGTGCAAACATGGGAATGACCTGAGAGTGAGACCACCATTTAATGGTTGCTACCGCAAAACTTTGCATAGTGGCGGTTCGGAGATCTCAAGAAAACTCCCGAAGGTACAAGTTTAATACCGATAAAATTAAAGGTCCCGCAGTCCACCAACAACTAGGGGACCACTTTTCACAAGGATTGAGAGCAATCAGTGGCACGGAACCCACCTTATTCCAAAACCATTGGTGTGTTGTGAAAAAGGTTTTCATATCCGGTGCTGAGAGTATAGTCGGTCGGTCGCAAGGTACAAACAGTGCCTGGCTTTCCGAAGACTCTTAGGTTAGGATTGAAGAAAGAAAACTGCTCAAAGCTCGCATTGCAGCTACTTCAGTAGCAGGGAGAAACGAACTAGTCTGCGTATCGTATGCAGATGAGAGAAGTTCACTGCAGCGTGCTACACGTGATAAACGTAACTATATCAATCCATTGACAACGGAAGCAGAAGGGCATGCTAGGAGGAAGTGACAGTAGTACCATCTATAGAATTACCAAAGAGCTAACAGGTGTCCAAAGCCCTAAACAACATCTGGTAAAAGAACAGACAGATCTCTGCTAGTTTTGGAGAGAACCAGCTCAAAATATGGAAGGAGCACTTTTCTACGTTTTCGCCAGTGAAGTGAGTCCAACACCCCATGACCCGTCGTCATCACTGTATCCTATATCCTCCAGTAGAGAAGAAATCTTAACCGCAATTAAAGCACTGAAGAACAACAAAGCGGTTGGAATTGACGGTTTTCCCGCAGAGCTCCAACGAGCAGCGCCAACAACATCGAGTGAGCTCCTGCAGTCCTGCACCCACGCAGAGCTTACGAAACAGAGATTTTTCTTGAAAAGTTTAAAAGGGGAATGATTGTCAAGCTTACGCAGTGCAAAAACTGGAGAGGAATTTGTGTGCTGCCTGCAGTAGCCAAGGTAAGAGCAAAAATCGTCCTGGAGATAGTAAAACACCATTTCAAAGACCCGCTCAATGCCGAACAAGCAGGATTCCGCACTGGATCTTCCTGTGTGGACCACATCATAACCTTGCATATCATGATCGAACAGTACGTTGAATATCGAGTGTCACTTCATCTGCTGTTCATCGACTTTGAAAAGGCATTCGACAGTTTCAATAGAGAATTTGTCTGGCGTGTTTTGAGCAGGAGGGGCAACCCAGATAAATTGATTGATACTATTTAAGGTTACATAAATGAGGGATCCAAATGTCACGTTCCGCATAACATGCCGGCTACACTTAACATGAACGATGCCCAACATCTAGACCACATACCGATCAGCAGAATGATTTGTGTGATATGTCACTTCTCCGACATGGATTTTTGTGGCTTCATTGGTTTTTTTTTCAAGACATGTTCATAGTTCGAGCATGGCTTATGCCCAGTGGAGCCGGCATTTAAAGGAAGATTGTCAGTCCAAAGTGGTGTTGGGCAAGGTTTATATTGTCACCAAACATGTTCCTATTGGTGATTAGTGATGTGCGGAACATGTTATTTCACAGGTCACAGGTGTAAATTCACAAATAAAAAGGTTCATGCGTTGTCGGCCATTTTGAAAAAAAGCGTTGAAAAGGGTAAATACGATTCATAGACGTAGATCAATATTTTTTTTAAATCGAAGTGCGACACTATGGATATCACCTTTTTCGAACTTTCACTATCAAAATCGACTCGGTACCACAACGAATATCACCCTAAATTTAGTCCCTGAGTAAAGTCACTTAATTCTGTAAGTTCATTCGAATATACAGGTTTTCCGAGGACATTAAAATGTTCATCGCACCGCCAGAAAGTTTATTATTTTCAAATAAAGTTGTTTCTATCCAGTTTTTTAAAAAAAATATTTCCAAATCTAAAAAATATTATTTCATTACCTATATTTTCACCACTTCATTTTTTTTCAAATAGCAATATCTTTTAACTGATCGATCTTATCTAAAAATGTGTTTTAATATTATTAGTAGACAATACTATAGACAATTTCATGAGCATAAAATATTTTTTGACAACTTCGTTATTTAGTAGTAAAACGAAAAAACGGATTTTTTTTCTTTTGACGAAATTATAACTCCTAGAACAAAATTAAGATTTTCATGGCATCCAAACTTTGTATTTAGTTTTTTTTTTATATTATTTACCGTTAATGATTTATATGCCAAAAACCAACACTTTCGTCATTTTACCTTTTTTTGGTAATATCTTCTACACAATCAGTCGGTGTAGAAAAAGTACCTGAACTTTTTCTGTACAAAATTCCATGATCTACAATTTTGTATCAAATATTTTTCAATCGCGTTTACCGCTAAAGCCATTTTGACTCATTTTGACAACTCCCATTTTTATTTCGTTCTCATCTCTTGGGAAGAAAGAGGTGGCCAAGTGAACAAAAGTTTCTTAATTTTTTGAAAGTTATTCGTTCACCTGGTCGTCTCTTTCTTAATAATAATAAATAATAGAATTGAGATAAAAAAGAGAGACTTCAAAATGAGTTGACACATGTTGTAGCCTGTCTGAACACCACCGTCTAACGTTTGATTTTGACATTTTTTTTGACACGAAAGCGATACTTTTTTTATAGAGCAGATAATGCAAAAACTATGGGTCCTAAGTATCTTCCCTGTGGAACTCCAGATTTTTCAATAAAAGAGTTTGAAAACTAGGAAATTATCTTAGAACCTCATATTATTTTTGAGTAATTATTCTTCTATAACCGAGGGCAGTGGCGTAAGGAGAAAAACTGTGGAATATAAATATTAAAAATAACTAATTCCTTTCTTACCAAAAATGCATCAAAACAATTCTACTTTTTGAAGGTGAGATATCCCCTTTTCCCTAGTCTACAATATGTAGAAAGGCTCTTTATATAGATAAATCTGTCCCTGCCTCGTATCTATATATAGTACTCATGGCAATTCTGTGTGTGTCCTATTTTCGTTTTTGTTGTTGTTGTTTTTGTTCATGTTGTTAGTATGCGGTAGGTATTTTATCTTTTCAATTTAATTTTATTGCTGCCACCATGAATATAAATATTTGGACAATGTCAAAAGTGTCCCTATTTCTTAAGTTTTTCTTCCCTCACTCTCCTTCTCTTTCTTACACTCTTGGTATATTGTGTTTGTCTTTTTTTGATCCTTAGAGATGTTTTCTAGGCTTTATCTTATGGCCTGTATAATGTCTTAATCTTAAAAGCAAAGAAAGTATAGAAAACGCAGCAAGGATACTATTTTTTTTTTTTTATATTTTTGTTTTTGCACTTTGGGATGATAACAGAAATTGAATTAGGGATACACGCATGCACACAATAAGGATATTATGTAGCATGTTAACCTCTCTTTGCTGATGACTTGTCTATATTTTCGGTTCAGATTTCTAACGTTTTTTTTTTTTTAAATTGCGTATAATTTTTAAGGGTGAAAGGACAAAAACTAAACCGACACAAAAAATTATCTATGTATGTC
The DNA here is from genome assembly GCA_963921185.1 of Dasysyrphus tricinctus. NCBI lineage: Eukaryota > Metazoa > Arthropoda > Insecta > Diptera > Syrphidae > Dasysyrphus > Dasysyrphus tricinctus. Next base: position 206,951,645 of record OY992531.1, on the reverse strand, counting down.
ATGGATCCTGTGTACGACGACGGCGGAAATCAAGTTTGTTATAGGTATAGAAAAGAAGCTAAGGAAAGAGAGCAAACGAAAAAAAATTACTCCTTGAAGAGGGTCCTCAAGGATTTGATTTGGTTAGCTATATGGAAGGTCTATTTTTTTCGGTTCTCCTAGGATGTGTTGCTATGTATCGTGTCGTTGGAAATGTCTCCTATGTACATATATGTATGTTTCTACCTAGGGATGATTAAAATTGGGTTATTTTGTTTATTTATATTTTATTTCATATCAGAGCCTGAATTTTGTCGAGTTTTTGTGTGATTTTGTTAAAGTTGTTGTTGTATTTTTAAACGAATTATTATTATTATTCGATGCAAGGATGTTTGCTTCTCACACACAAGAAATTGATTGGATTTTGTTCACTCAATTTTGTTCCTTTTTTTTTTGCTGTTGTTCGTTGTTCGGTTGGATTCAGGACTTTGGAAAAGCAAAAAAAAAAAACAAAATTGGGATGGCAAAACATGACTTGGGATTTATTTGCTATTCGATGATAAGCAATTTTATTATTTTTTTTTATCTTCTTCGAGGCTAATGAGATTTCAATTTGATGATGAGATAAGGGAATTGTCAAACTTATAAATAGATAGGTATATAGAGATGTGAAATGAGGGAAAGTAAAAGCAATTGCGGGATTGAGAGGGAATAAACAAATTAGATGTTGTTTTTTTTTTTTCTTTTTTTATTGAATGTTCATAGACTTTGATGAATTGCTTTTTTTATTATTTTTTTTTTAGTTTGTGAAGAAAGCAACCTTTTTGGTGTTTAAAAATGAGAAATTTGTCTTTGACTTTTTATTGTTAAAATTGATTGATTTTGTTAGGGAAGTTTTTTTACCGAGCCTTTTTCACTAGAGACTAGACAGAGTTCCTGGGAATATAAACTTTTGATGGAATTTTCTACAAACCTTCTTTATAAAGTGATGGTTGGGCTTTGTAGTAAGTGGGAAGTCACTGATTGGCGTCAACATGGCGATGTCCAGTGATGCAACGAGTACTACACGTCAGTTGTTTTTATTTAACCTCTAAGTGGCAACCGTTGGATACTGGTCTCGTCCATCAGGACTTGACTTGCGAAACTAATAAGACCATTGTTGAACAAAAGACAAAACAGCAACACTTTAATTATCTGTCAGAACAGTCACTTTCTGAATAATTCGGCTGAAATCTTGGATGAGCCTATCAGAAGGATGGTGTGCGGCCAATTAATTTCAGAGACCTTATATGAGCCACTTTAGCATACTTAGACATGAGGTCAGCAAGGACTTTCAGTACTTGCCAGGGTGCTGAAAAAGAGATGGTGACGCATGAACCCTTTACGGGCCAACGGCATCGCTCATATCGCCGTAGTGGACTCCTGCCATCGAATTATCCGGTCTGCTGTCCTAAAGCTTAACAAGGACCTGGTCCTCCGGATTTGGGGGTCGTGTTTGTCGGGTTAGCTTCCCTACCATGTAGAAAATGTCGGTTATGAGAGAAATACGAGGATCCTCGGATAATGATAAATACATAAATTGGGTGAGGCAACAGCTCATGGAGAACCAGGGCCTAGTGGGCTTATAACTCACAACCATTCCTGTGTGCGTGTTTGTTGGCAGGAATGGATAATGATAGATAACCCCCAAAAGAATGAGTTTTATGGCCTCCGAAACCGAACTTACGGAGCCTGCCCGTATGATCTATTAAAGTTGCTCGGGGACCTCAATACTCGAACTGAAAAAGAAGACACTTTTGAATTAGGAACAACCTCTACGAAGAGATCAATAATAACGGACCTTTCAGAAGGTCTTAATACTGTGATAAGTAGCATTAGGTTTTCACGGCTACGAATCCACAAAGCAACCTGCCATTTCCAAAATGGTAGATACGCCAACCAAATCCACCATGTGCTAATTCACGAAAAACACGCCTTTAACATCTTAGACTGCAGACTTTGCGAGAGGCAAATTTTGAACTTGATGATTTCCATTTTTCGGCAAGGTTTAGAGCTCGACTGTCAAATGAAAAGAAACTTCGAACTGCCCCAAGGAAGTAATTCGACGTTGGTGGCCTTTAGCACACATGGCTATTGCCGTATTGAGTCTACAGTGAACGCCTGAGCGAGAAGCTCTCCCCTGTGCATTCACCCGCCACAGACGCTAATAACCAGTAGTCCCAGTATCGCGATATAGTCAATGAGGCAGCCGAAACCACAATAGGCTACCAGCCATCCCCGGAGGACGCTTCATATGATGATCAATGCGTACAGCTGAAATAGGTGACAGAAGATGCACTTGCGAATATGCTACAGTGGAAAACAAGAGCAGCGAGAGAGGAGTATCTAGCAAGGAGTAGAGGGGATAAGAAGACCCTGCGTAGAAAGAAGAGATCGTACGCAGCTTCCCAGCTCAAGGAGATCGAGGAGCCCAAAGCAACTGGGGTGTCCGATCGTAACTTGATACAATCGAGTTAAGTCGAAACAATCGAGTAAAGCCTGTTCCTAACTTATTCCAAACGAATAGAAAACAACTACCTACCTATCCTCGATTGTATCGACTTAACTCGATCGAAAGAAGTCACATGCTAGAACCCCTTAGCTACTGTTATAAAGACCAGAATGAAGGCTCTTCGAAACAGCGAAAGTAATCTAGCCCCCAAAGCACAGGAAATAGTAGATGTATTAGAGCAGCCGTTCCAGCAGCTTCATCAGGTAGAGCGAGATATAGGACAAAAAAGCAAACCCAACTACAGTCAAATAAGACCCAGTACCACAACCCAGTACCGGTAGACTTAGCTAAGAATAATAAGGCCATCGGATCTGATGACTTACCAGCGGAGTTTTTTTTAGCACGGAGGGGATATGCTGCAAAGAAGCATATATCAACTCGTCAACCATGTTTTGGTGGCAGGAAGCATGCCCGATGACTGCTCCATATGTCCGATCTACAAAAATGACGATCCTATGTCCTGTAAGAACTATCGATGCAAATCCCTGATAAACGTCGCTGACAAGATCCTGTCCAACGAGAGCGTCTTGGGCCGTTCTGCAAAACTATATTAGGAAAGTGCCACTGTGGCTTCCGGTTAGGCAGATTGACCATAGGCCAAATATCCTGAAAAAGATCAAAGAATTTCAAGTCAAGACTCACCATCTACTCATCAACTTCAAAGCCATATATGATAGCATTTATCTTCAGTAGCTCTACATGGCGATGGCTGAACTTGAGATCACGAGAAAACTGTTCAGGTTGTGTAGCATGACATTGGAAAATACGCGATGCAATGTGCAACTAGGGAAAACTTCCTCCGAACTATTCCAAACATGTACAGGGTTTCGGTAAGGAGATGCGCTATCATGTGATTTCTTAAATATTTTTCTGGAGCAAATAGTGCGCTGGACAGGCATTAACACTCAAGGCACTATTTTCAACAGATCTGTCCATCATCTAGGGTATGCTGATAATATCGACATCATCGGCTGTTCCCAAGAGAGACTTTCACGGCAACTCAAGAACAGGCGAAACTTGTTGATCTTCAAGCAAACGAGGACAAGGCCAAATACATGCTGCCTACAAACAATGAAAGGTCCGTCAACCGGCTAGGACAAACCGTCACTGTTGATAGGGACAACTTTGAAGTAGTAAAAGAGTTCATCTACCTCGGAGTAAACATCAATCTCACTATAGAAGAGATCAGACGATGAATTACCTTAGCAAGCCCGTTCTGCTTCCGTTTGGCGCAACAAATGGGTTTAAAATACACCACACGGAAGACGAAGTTCACGCTCTATAAGACCCTTATACTACCAATTCTGTTGTATGACGTCGAGTGTTAGGCGATAAGCAGAAAGGAAGAGCTGATACCGGGCTCTTTCAAAAGAAAAATTCTCTGATGGATATTTGGTCCTGTTTGCGAGGACCGCGACTTCTTTGAGCTGTATGAAGATGTGGATAGAGTCCTGAAAATCAAAACACGTCGACTACATTGACTCGGCTACATCGAGCGAATAGACAATAATGATCGAGCTAAGAGAATCTTTGAATCACAGACCCAGGCTCGAGAGAAGGGAGAAGATCTAACCTCCGGTTAAGCTTGGTCTCGATGACTGAAAGCAGTGTTCTCGAAATCATAGAGGATCGAAGGCTGCCGAGTCTCAGGCTGCGACCCCTCATGAATTGGGAGCCGGATAAGTTAGTAAGTATATGAATAATTGCATGTAAAAACTTTTACTTGGATTTTTGACGCAGTAAAAGTAAATTTTCCCTAATCTCTCCAAAAATAGTTTCCTCAACTTTAAACGAATAACCAACATTATTAACACATTTTTTTTTTTCAAACTGCCTGTCTAAGGGTCATCGCCTTCAAAAGGCTTTAAGAATAAATACAATGCTAGCTTTGTTCGATTTTTTTGACACCTGATTTACAAAGAAAAAATAACTTTTTAAAATTACTAGAAAATATTGTTTAAAAAAGAATACAAAAGGAAAAAACCACCTTGCTCATCAGTGTCGGATACATTAAACGAACTCGTAAGACTTTCATCGAATTTTAACAACGTCAAAGTTGTTCTAACACAAAAATTTTAAGCTCCATCAGTGTTGGCTATTGAGATTATTTTATTTTTTTTTTCAACTCGGTCTTTTTGTATCTTTATCTTAAATTTTAATAATAAGCAGCTAAATACAAGAACAAACATACAAGGCATACAGATAAAAAAAAAAGAGTGACTGAGAAACAAAATAAAAAAAAAAACTACAAGGCTACACAACAAAACAAGGTAACTAACTGAGGGCGGCTTAAAAGACAAAGTACCAAAGTACCTTACCTACCACCACTAACTTCATCTCCAGCATCGCGGGTGAAATCGATTTTTTTGTTATTTTCTATTGTTCTCTTTTTTCGTTCATCTGTGCTCATACGGCATCGGTTTTTTTCTGTTGGTTTTTTACGATCACGACTTTAACAATTTACGTGTTAGCCTATTAAGAATTTACGGATATTTCGTGTTATAGTCTGCGATGTATGGTTGCCATAATTTAAGTCTCATAACTCAACCTAAGAATTGGAAGAATTTCATGTTCTCAATCCTTTCTGGAAGGAAAAATAATCCTAAAATCTTTACTAAGACTCATTGTAGGGATGCAGTACTCAATGGGAGTCGAAAAAATTTCAAGGGGAATCAGATGGCAAACCAACAATTTGGTTCCTGTAAACCTATTGCACTGTTATTTAATGTGTAGATCAAGTGGTAAAAGATATAGAATGACGCTTAAGGCAAGATCGAAGAGCCTTTGAACCTTTTTAAGTTTATCGATGATATATGCTCTGATACGAACAGGCCACCAGACGATCGAACCATAAGTTAGAATCGGCCAAACCATGCGAATACTACGCAGATAACATGTGGGAACCAGGCCAAGCGGATATTATGTGGATAGGTACCACTCGGTTACGATGACTGATACCACGGGGATGCCATGCGGATACCACCCTAATACCACGCGGGTACTACGCAGATACCATGCGGATACCACGCTGATACAATGAGGATTCCATGCGTATACTATACGGATACCACGCGGATATTATGCGGATACTATGCGGATACCACTCGATTACCATGTAGATAAAACGCTGATACCACGCAGATACAAATGTGGATACCATGCGGATATAATGCGGATACTATGCGAATACCACGTGGATATTATTGGGATACTATGCGGATACCCCTCGATTACCATGCAGATAAAACGCTGATACCACGCCGATACCATGCGGATACCACTCGGCGACCAAGAGGATAAAACGCGGATACACATGCGGATACCATGCGGATACCAGGCTGATACAATGCGGGTAACATGCGGATACCAATCGGATGCCATGCGGATACCATGCGGATGCCATGCGGATACCACACGGATACCACACGGATACCATTAGGATACCATGCGGATACCACGGGGATACAATTCGGATATCATGCGGATACCACGCGGATACCACTCGGTTACCAAGGGGATAAAACGTGGATACCACACGGATATCATGCGGATACCATACGGATACCATACGGATACCATGCCAATACTATGCGGATATTATGCGGATACTATGCGGATATCACTCGGTTACCATGGGGCTAAAACGCTGATACCACACGGATACCATTTGGATACCACGGGGATACCTTGCAGATACTACGCGGATACAACGCGGATACCACTCGGTTACCAAGAGGATAAAACGCGGAGACTACGCGGATACCATGCGGATACCATGCAGATACCATGCAGATACTATGCGGATACCACGCGGATAGTATGCGGATATCACTCGGTTACCATGCGGATAAAACGCTGATATTACACGGACACCGCGGGGATACCATGCACATATCACGCGGATACCATCCTCATACCACGCGCATACCATCTTCACACCATGCGGATACCACGCGGATAACACGGTCATCTTCCATTTAAGGTCCACTTTCTTTCAAACTTCTTGCTACATGCATAAAAAGTTATGCAGGCCTTCCCGACCCATTCTTCGATGATTATTTTTCAGTTTAACTTATGATCAAGGATGATATTCAAATATTAGGCACTGGTTGATAGTCAGAGTAAATGGCCGTTAAGTCGGGGTGGAATGAAGGAGTGGATCTTAGTTCTGGTAGTAAAAAGCAACAACTTTTTAGTCGCAGTGTTTTAAATCGCACAACATGTGTATGTGTAGGTGCGCATTTTATTCGTTTTAGCTTTCGACAGTCGCATCGATAGAAAAAATTTAATATTTAGGCTAGGAACGCACTTGCAATTTTATGTCGTGCGATTATTCATTTGCAAACAAAAGCAAGACCTGAGTTTTAATGCGAATGAACGCGCATGATCATACTGGGTTTGGATCAATTTTTTTTAGTTGCAACAACAGATAATCGCAAGTACGGTTTCAGCGAAAACGACATTAATTTCAATTTGCCAATCAAAATATGAAATTTAATCTTTTCTTATGAATTTTAAGAATTTTCCTTTTTTTTAATGGCGACTTTAAATTTAAAGGAGAGTGAATAAAATGGGCCTAATGACGTTTAAAGGAAAATAAAAAAAATAAAACCAAGATGGCTGCCATTCTAGTTAGTTTTAACATAATCATAAATACCTATCAAATCAAAAATCTTAAAACAAAAAAATCTCGGAAATTCAACGCAAAATCCCAGACTATATTGACCAGCTTTAGTTGGCCGTTTTACAATTCTTATAAATATTTATTTATACATTTTTTTTTGTTATTAATTAGCACTAACAAGGGGAGCCTTTTGTATAGCCTGATTACCATATAGCAAAACTGATGGTAAATTTGGGTATTTGTGTGTTTGGAACAAGATGCTGATGGCAATGGGTTCTTTAGAACGATGCGATGGTCCTATATCGGGATTAGGATGAACCAAAAGCAAGGCATCATCATCGTATCGAGGGCGTTAAAGATGTCAATTTAAAGATACACACCACCGAAAAACCAACAATAGCCACAAAAACAACAACAATTACACACACAACAACAACAAAAAAATACACAACTTGTGTATACAAGAGTTTTATGTCATTAAGTATACGTTTCATGGTTGTCTAAATATTTTTGGACTTTAATGCGGTTGACGATGGGGTACGGTACCTATATAATGTATATAAACACGAGTAGAGTAATATGCTTGCTTTGGCAGAAATGGCAGAAATATAAGGATTATGAAGTTTGCAGATGTGCTATGGCTTCTCTCTTAGAGTTTTTGGCACAAAGTTTGAATTTATTTATTTTTGGAATAATTTTTGTGTTGTTGTTGTGTTTGTTGTAAGACATAAAGCTTGCATATCACGTAATAATTGGGGTATTAGGACAGACAGTTTTAAGGATTAAGAAGTTATCCAATCTGTGTCATGGATATGCTAGCTTTGTACAAAGGTATGGTTGTAATGGTTAACTTGGGTTTGCTTACATTCAAGAGTACATCATAGTGTATATACTGAAAATCTTTTTGAAAATCACGAATTTTTGCACTTGAAGACAAAAATATTTAATTTTAAAGCTTTGAAAGCAATTCACATATGAAAACAAAAATTAGGTTTGTTTAAAAACGGAACGTGGTAGGACATAAGCTTCAAAAGCTAACATGAACTTCAAACTTAGCTATTTCGTTATAGTTTTTGGAATGTTTTTGATTTTTACTTGTGGTGAAGGTTATAGCTACTTTCTATTCGTAATGGCTTACGCAAAGGATATGGACATCATCACAAGTTCCTTTTTTCAAATCGAGCTGGTGATGGCGGCACAACAACTGGGGCAGAATTTTAAGAACGAAAAGACAAAGTAAATTTACGAAATGAGATAAGGTACTTGGTGACATTGTCTGTCATTGAGGATCATGCATTCGAGGCAGCACAATCTTTTAACTAGCTTTAGTTGATGGTTGCAACCGATATCAATATAATTAAAGAAGAGATAAGTTGGCGACATCTTAGGTCTCACAGTCTTCAATAGTCTGTCAATGCTCTTTAAATTAATCTCGCCATCAGTTCTCAAGCATGGATCCGAGACTTCGTAGAGAAGTCCCTTCGATGTCTATGCCATGATCGAAGAATACATTTTCCCAGGTCAAAACAGTCTACCATAATCCTGCGTATAAAGAAGAAGACCTACATAGCATCCCAGGTTGAAGATTTGCGCGATCGAAGCAACATCAACATCAGCAAGTTTTATAGAAAAGTCAAGCAACTGGCTGCTGGTTTTAGTACCGGAACGCAGGCTCTTCGAAGCAGTGAAGTATTCAAGCATTATTTCCAGCAGCTGGTAAATGGGCATCAAATAGAGCGAGAAAAAGTATGAGAGACGAACACACCTCGAGTCAATGAAGACTCAGTACCACCACCCAGTAAAGAAGAGGTAGACTTAGCTAAGGCCGGATGTGATGGTTAATCAGCGGAGCTCTTCAAGCATCGAAGGAATGTGTTGCAAGGGTGCATGCATCAACTTATCAACCAAGTTTGGGTGGAAGAAAGCATCTATGATGTCCCATCTATATAAAATAGGCGATCCTATTTTCTGCAAGAACTCGAGGCATATTCCAGATAAACATCGTATACAAGATCCTATCCAACGTACTGTGTGAGCGTCTTTAGCCGTTCTGCAACAGTATAATCAACAAGTTGCAGTGTGACTTCTGGCCAGGCAGATCGACCATAAACCAAATAATATTCACTTTGAAGTAAATCTTGGAAAAGGCCAACGAATTTCAAGTCGAGACTCACCATCTATCTATTCATCGACTTCAAAGCCGCATATCATCGTCAGGAGGTGTATATGGCGATGGCTGAACGTGGGAACCCGGAAAATTGATCCAGTTGTGTCACAAACATCGAAAAACTCGCAGTTCAGGGAAGAGCTTTTCTGACCTTTTTTCGGCTTGGAAATGCGCTATCATGTGATTTCTTCAATCTCGTTCTTAAGCAAATAGTGTGCAGGGCAGGCGTTAGCCTTGATGGCACCAACAGATGTCTCCAACTTCTGGGGTATGCCGATGATATCAACATCATCAGTCAATCCTTCGGGTCGTTATAATCTTTCACGGCAATTGAAGAACGGGTGGAACTTGTTGGTCTTCAGTAAACTAGGACAAGACCAAATACATGCTATCAACAAAAATTGAAAGATCTGTCAACCGACTAGGAATAAACATCACTGTTATGAAGTTAAGGAGTTCATCTACCTATGAGTAAACATTTATCCCACGAACGACATCTAAGTGGAGATCCGAAAAAAAATTGCCCTAGCAAACTGGTGCTTTTTTGGTTTGGAGCACCAAATGGGCTCAAAACTCCTCACACGTAAGACGAAGCAACGCTCTATAAAACCCGTAGTTAGTCCAGCTTTATGGTGTTAAGTGTTGGGCGATAAGCAGAAAGGGAGAGCTGATACTGGCCTCTTGGGAAAGAACAATTCTTTTGACGGATATTTGGTGCTGTGTGCGTGTGGAGGTCAAATGAAGGAGAAGATACAACCACGAACTCAATAAGCTCGACAACATTGGCTTGGTCACATCGAGCGAATGGAAAATAATGTTCAACCCAAGAAAGTCTTTGAGTCCCAACCTCTAGGTTCGCGAGAACGAAGAAGACCAAAGCTCATCCGGTTTAAGGATCAGGCCATAACGGATGCCAGAAGGCTTGGTTTAGATGACTGGAAGCAGGGTGTTCGGGATCGACGAAGAAGACCAAAGCTCATCCGGTCTAAGGATCAGGCCATAGCGGATGCCAGAAGGCTTGGTTTAGATGACTGGAAGCAGGGTGTTCGGGATCGTAGAGGATGGCCGTTATCCTTCATGGACTGGGAGCCAGATAAGTAATTAAGTACATAACCTTGGCATTTGGTTGGACCAGTTTTTGTATTTCGACAGGCATATCAATGGTACGCTAACCAGGGCTAAAGGAGTTTTTAGCCTGATGAAAACATTATTTAATAGCAGCCAGCTCGACAGTTGGGTGAAAGTGTTTTGCTACATGTTCCTAATCCGACTGATATGATTGCCTGTAGATGCCCGGTTAGGTTCAACGTTTCCCCGCTGCTTTGGATTACACAGAACACCAGATTCGGAGTACAAAAATTACTATTCCAACCTTGTTCTATAGATCAGTGCCAACATAAACAGAATAGATAATTTCTTGTTAAAGCTGATTTGGGGTCAAGTTCTGAGAGCGATGTTCTCGGCCAAGAGCTTAATTTCTGGGGCGTACAACCCCAGCAACGAATATTATGAGAGTAAATCTATGCATTTTTCTATAAAGACAGTCGGGGGCTGACCCAGGATACAGCGGTGATTCCGCTTATCTACTACGTCACCGATCGAAAAACTTACTGCATATAGGCGGCTTATTTACAGTCGAGACGTCTTCGCACAAGATGTAGCAGAGCGCTTTCAATTCAGTACGAATGTGTCCGATCCGGACCGTAGAGAAAGGGTAAAGGCAGGAGAAGTAGTTCTGGAGATTAAAAAATGAAGATCTTTAAGATATTTAAAACTTGTCTTCGCATTTTACAAGCTTATTCTAAATCCAATATGACGGATGGACCACTAGTTATTTTTTGTTTGCACTCCCATGATATGGGTATCAATTGAAAGGGTTTTTTGAGGAGAATACAAAAATAAAATTACTTCCCTCGAAATCTAATATGGCGGACGGCCCAAGATGGCGGACTACTTATTTTTCGTGCACTTTCATGATATGGGTATCAAAACAAAGGGTTCGTTGAGAAGAATACGAAAATAAAATGACTTCACCCTCAATCCAATATGGCGAACGATCCAAGATGGCGGGCTAATTATTTTTTGTGCACCTCCATGATATGGGTATCAAATGAAAGGGTTTGCTGAGACGAATATGAAAATAAAATGGTTTCCTTCGAAATCCAATATGGCGCACGGCCCACGACGGCGGACTACTTATTTTTCGTGCACTTTCATGATATGGGTATCAAATGAAGGGGTTTGCTGAGAAGAATACGAACATAGAACGACTTCACTTAAAATCCAATATGGCGGACGGCCCAAGATGGCGGACTAGTTTTCTTTTGTGCATTCCCATGATATGGGTATCAAATGAAAGGGTTTGCTGAGAAGAATCCGCAAGCAAAATTACTGCACTCTTAATCCCAAATGGCGGATGGCACAAGATGGCGGACTAGCTATTTTTATGCAATCCAATGATATGGGAATCAAATGAAAGGGCTTTTTGAGGAGAATACAAAAATAAAATTACTTTCCTCGAAGTCCAATATGGCGGACGGCCCAAGATGGCGGACTACTTATTTTTCTCGTGGCCATCTAGTGTCCAAATTTTGTCCTAATTTTTGTTAAGGGCTCTCGGTAAGGCGATCACAGCGAACCTATCGACCAAATGTCGACCTACAAAATCGTGTTTCATGAGAGTACTATAGAGTGGATATACAATGATATGGGTATCAAATGAAAGGGTTTGCTGAGAGCAATACGAAAATGGATTAACTTCACTCTTCATCCAAAATGGCGGATGGCACAAGATGGCGGACTAGCTATGTTCTGTGCAACCCCATGATATGGGTATCAAATGAAAGGGTTTGCTCAGAAGAATACGAATATGAAACGACTTCACTATAAATCCAATATGGCGGACGGCACAAGATTGCGGAAAAGTTATTTTTATGCATTCCCATGATATGGGTATCAAATGAAAGAGTTTGCTGAGAAGAATCCGAAAACAAAATGACTGCACTCTTAATCCAATATGGCGGATGGTACAAGATGGTGAACTAGCTATTTTTTGTGCAATCTTTTGATATGGGTATCAAATGAAAGGGTTTGCTGAGGAGACTACGAGATGAAAATTACTTCACTCAAAATGCAATATGGCGGATGGCACAAGATGGTGGACTTGTCATTTTTTGTGCATTCCCATGATATGGGTATCAAGTGAAAGGGTTTAAGCGAAGAATAACGAAAATAAAATGACTTCCCTCGAAATCCAATATGGCAGACGGCCCAAGATGGCCGACTAGTTATTTTTAGCACACTCTAATTATATGGATATCAAATGAAAGGTTTTGCTAAGAAGAATACGCAAATTAATAGTAAGAAAAACATTAATAAGAACACGCTCTAAAAAGAAGAAAATAAATTACTAGTAAAAAAATTTTTAAGAACAAGCTTTTATTTAAATGCATTAAAAAGAAGAAAATTAACTTCAAATAGAATCAAACCAGCGAATTTACTAAACAATTTATATGATATAAAAGCTAAAAGGACTTAAAAGGAAATTTAATTTGAAAAATTTTCTTGAAATTTAATAGGTTGAAAGTACAAATTAAATACTAAATCTTTACTAATTAAATCTAATCACCCAATGGCAACGCTTAAGCTCTTATATTCTATTTTATTATACTTTTTAAATGCAAACAAAATAAAATCACTCTTGAATTAAACGCTTAACTATAAAACTCGCTGTCTTTTACTCCCCTTCATCCCGTTTTCTAACAAGGCAACTATCCACCGACTTGTTATACCAGCAATTCTTGTTCGCAAAATCTAATCTTAAATTTTCAATCCCAAATCATTTTGGCTAAAGAAGTTTTGTGTTTTTTTTTTTCTTCTTTAAATGGATATTTCATTTAAACCAAAAATAATATCCTTAAAGTAGATAATAAAATCAAGTTTATTGTGACCCAGTTGTGCATTTTATATTTTCAATTAATGACAAAAAAACCAGTACTTAAAAGTTTTTATTGCAAAATCGTGTCTAGTTAGTGTAAGGGTGTGTTTACTACGAGTGTATACAACCAGTCATGGTGTTTTCACCTTTTTTTTTTGTTGTCATTTGAAATCAGGGTTTGCAACTTATGCTCAACCCCAATAATTAAAGATTGATGATTTTTCTTTATTACTAGTGACAGACTTTGTCACGAATATAAAAGGTAATAACATGCAACATTCCATAAAATTTCATATATAGGAACGCCTCTATATAGCCTCTACCATCAAAAATCTATACTAAAACCTATGAAATAGGTATCTAAAAAAAATTCCATCACACGCACTTTTCATGCCACACATAAGTCACGATATATACACAGATATAGGTTTAGGTATTTAATTTTGTCATCGTTATTTGAAATTAATAGCTAGTTTTTGTGGTTAGGTATTTCGAATATTCAATATAGGTATTTTTTTTTGTTGGCCTTAAAGTCTGCGGGGATTAATTTTATAAGTCGACAGATCGTTTATGGATTTCTTAGAGTGGTGGTTTTATTGCAAAAGTAATCAAGATTAAGTACTTAACCGTCACCATTCTGACACACAACGACGACAACGACAACGAAGACGGTAATCAATCAAACGAGGTTAACGTTAACCAACCATATTACACTCGCTCCCCATCCATACCTACTATACTTGTGGCTTTCCGAATCTACTTTAGCTTAGAGTATTGACAGGCGAATTAATGATTGCATAGTGATTAGATATAGTTTGTGCAACAAGCTGCAATTGCATTAGCTATGAGCTTCTAACTTTATATACTCAAAAGCCAATTGCTGCAAACTGCAAGGTGCTTATTATATCTCTCTAATGTTTTGGCCACCACGTACTCCACCTCCTATACGGGTGAGCAATTTCTAGTTTGTCGATTAAGATAATCACCTTGTCGAATGTTGAAAGGTTGGTATGCCTTTGCCAATATACGAGATACATTTTATTCTTTTTTTTTTGTTGTTGGAGGTTTAATTAGATAATTGGCAGCAATGTGCTTTAATGTTTTTAATAGCTCAACCAGAGTTAAGAAAAAAACTGGAAACAAATCTAAAATAGCTTTTTTTTTACAGTTGGCGCCATCGGGTACGAGTTAATTTTGTGTTCAGCGGGTGTTTCGTGTATCTATGGCCGCCAAACGAATGTAGCCCAGTTAGTAAGAGTTGAGCTATCTAATCACGTGTAGGATACAATTATGCAAATTTTATTGTAATCATAATTTTATTACCGGTCAGAGAGATGAGAGGCGAATAGATAATAATCTACGTGCGGCCTTTGTGACGTAAAAAAATAAAAACAAAAAAATTTATTTTTAATGCGAATCAGTTTTCAGGGCATTATTCATAAACAGTGCTACTCACTTGATTAGACACATTGTCACACAAAAATAAATAAATTGGGCTGCGCAACAGCTCGTGGAGAACTAACCCCTAGTGACTTACAACTCTCAACCACTCCTGTGTGCGTGTTGTTGGCAGAAATGGAGGGAACCAACAGTTCTTTGTCAAGTACGAATGGCTAGATGAGAAGCACTAATTCATGACAAGTATACTTTTGGAGAATTTGTCAGTTCCTCACAAGAGACAGTACCTCGGGTTATAACATTTCTGTTTTTAGGTTGCATGGCTGGGAATTAAACCCACACCTTCGGCATGACAGTACCAAGCACTATCCATTATGCCACGAGGTTTTACTACAGTGCCATATAAACTGATATTATAAACGGTCTTTTTATATTCAGCAACTTAGCCATCCAGCACACTTATGGAAGAGATTTCAATGCCCGACAACAACGATGGCACACGACAATACAACATCTGACGCTGGATAATTCCTGGTGAGCTGGTTGGATGAACATTTTGAGCACCATTCGTAATTAGAGGGTCTCTCAATCGAAGCCAACTTTTCCCAGACAACCATAATGGCTGAATATTCTGGTTTCATCGGACTTCATAAACTTAGAAGATGCGTACCACAAGCCAGTGGAACTTTACATCAAAGTGGGCCAACCAATCCTTACAACAGATTCACAAAAGGAAGAGTAACTGCAACCGTAAATCGAGGAGACAGTAGGGATGCTGGATGCTTACAGAAACCTTGCCAATAATGAAATTGATGAAGCCATCAGGGCGATGGAAATCACCATAAAAAAGGATCTAGATGAGCAGAAGAGACCGAAGACCTCAAGGGATAGAACAGATCCCATCATCTTCTAGAAAGAATTGTTCGACTCTTTGATCAACCACAGCGATTGCGGAAAAATTGCAAAAGATCTAACAAAGGGATTGGAACACTGCCAAACGGAAACTACCAAATGGTAAAGAGTGAACTTCAATGCATACAAATTATGTTGAGGAATGCTCTTGGCAACATTTCAACAACAACTAATTTCAAAAAAAGACTTCAATCCATCAAACCTGGGTTCGATGCAATCACGGAAATCAACAAGATCATCGGCAAAAGACAACAAATGTCAAACAAAATCAGAACCAGACAAGGGTAAGTCACGAAAACTCAGGATCAAGCGGACGAATTTACCGCATATTTTGAAGAACTTTTTGTGCCAGACCCGTCTAGCAATCTTTCATTATAAGAGGAAGTCCAGTCACCAAAGGAGCAGCTGCAGCAGGTAGAAGTTGAAATTACATTTTTTAACAATGGAAATTCAGCTAGTGATCCTGAGCTGACTGGAGGTTTCACCAACCCCCAAGAAGTAGCTGAGCTAATCTATAGCGGACGAACTAAGATATCGTCGGAACCAGATATGACTCGTGGTATAATGGTAAGTGCATTGCACTGTCATACGGAATATGTGGGCTCCCAGACACTGCCACCTAAGAACAAAAATATTTTATGCAAGGTACTGCTTCTTGCTATGAAAAAGTGCTTCTCATCTAGCGTTTCACGCACAGAGGAATGGTTGAGAGTTTTAAGTCAATAGGCCCTGGCTCCCAACGAGCAGTTGCGCCATTCAATTTATTTATTTATATTATTTAGAAACTTTCCCAAGTCATGGTGCTGTTTCTCACGATCCTGTTAAGCAACTGCGTCAACAATAGCTACTTTCCGAAGAGATGGAAGACAGCAAAAATAGTATCGTAACCGAAGAAAGTCGATGGAGGTAGCGTTTCTGGATATCGTCCCATATCATTTCCTAACAACACTAGCAAAGTCCTTGAAGAACTTATTCTTCGGAGACTGAAGATTAAAACATCATTCCAAACATGCAGTTTAAACGAGAAACACTCTACTTTACATCAAGTCTTGAGATTCCAGAACTACGAGACGTTTGTTGTTAGCACCCTAAATAACTATCAGGTTGTTGCTGGATGCTTCCTAAATATAGAACAGCATTCGACAGTATCAAGGGCATACAGGGGCTAAGTTATAAGCTTACCCTTTTTAATTTTCCAGGTACCCTTAACTATCAAAATAATTTTTAATTTTCTCAATTTAAGATTGTTTTTCGTCTAGATTGAAAACAGCCAGTCAACAACCAACAACCATCAGTAGATCGAGGATCAAAGCTGCGACCGTATCTCTACATATCTAGCCTCAACGCAACAATGCTAAGTATCTGATCTATGTGGACGGTTCACTAACATACACCAAATCCATGCCATCATTAATTGCAGTCTTAAGACTAGAAGAGCACCTGAGACAGCTGTGGGAGTTCTACACAGCATAGGGCATCAAAGTCAACAGAGTTGGCTCATTTCAGAAAAAACAGCGGGATATTAAAATAAGCCTTCATCTAAAATCTGCCGCAGTATTATCATCAATCAACCTGACAGATCGTAACTGACAACCAAGCCATCATCGGTGATATATCTGGGTGTTAGCTTTGAGGATGCTGAAAAAAAGCAAACGACTCCTTCCACAGCATTCACTCCCTAACATGGAAAAGCAATGGTCTCAGTCTAAGGAAAAAGTAAAAGTTGCATCTCTATAAGCAACTTCTCAAACCGATAGTTACATGCGGCTTTTCTGTCAAGTTTACTAGTTCCAAAACAAAGCTTGGATTGTATGATAAGATCTTCCAGATGTGTAAGGGACTCCACTTTGACCAATGGCGACAAAAAACTGGAGCTCTACGAGGCATCTGGATTAACACATTTTGACAAAAACATGATCAATGCTTCCAAAAAACTGACAAGCAACCTCAGAAATCATCCAACGCCGCACCCCTAACCAGGACACGATACGTGTTTGTGACAGCACTACTGGACGAAGGATACAAATGGTTCTAATCTAAGACTCAGCAGCAAATTTTGGGAGTGAACGCTTAACCCAAATATGAATATTAGGGTCTGTATAAGCGCATGGTGCATGCCTCTTGACTTGACATCAAATACAAAAGTCTGGCAGAATTTTTCCGACGCCCGTGGTAGGGACGAAGGGTTGAAAAAAAAAACGATTTTCCATGAAGGGTCGCAGTCTGTGACACGGTAGCCTTTCATCCTCAACAATCGGGAGCATTCTGCTTCCAGTCATTTAAACCAAGCTTTCTGGCATCCGCGATGGATTGGTCTTCAAACTGGAGGTTGGGTCTTCTTGGTTCTCTCAAACCTGGATGCTGGAATTCAAAGACTTTCTTGGCTGTAGCCCAACACTCGGCACCATAAGGCAAGACTGGCAGTATTAGGGTTTTATAGAGCGTGCACTTCATTTTTGTGTGCGGAGTTTTGTACTCATCTGTTGCGATAAACCAAAGAAGCACTGGTTTTCAAGTGCAATTCTTCGTCAAGTCTCCACTAAGATGTCGTTTGTCGATGGAATTAACGTTTACTCCGAGTCTCAGAGGTAGATGAATTCTTTCAACTACTACGAAGTTAATGCTAGTAACAGTGCCAGAACGAGATTGACAAAATCACATGGTAGCGCATCTCCTTACCGAAACCCTATGTATTTTTGGAATACTTTGAGAAAAGGCTTTTCCCTAGTTCCACATTGCATCACCTATTTTCCAATGTCGCGCGACATCTCAAGTTCAGCCATCGCCATATAGAACTCCTGACGACAAAATCTATGAATACATATATGGTAAGTCTCGACTTGAAATCAGGGATAGCCTCGAAAGTTCTTGGAAGACATAAGATCGCCTTTTTGAATATGGGGCATAAAGAGCTGATAGACTAATCATCGGGCATGCTTCCTCCCACCAAAACTTGGTTGATGAGTTGATGCATGCACCCGTTCAACACATCTCTTCCGTGTTTGGTGACTCTGCTGGTAAGCCATCATATCCAGGGGCCTTGTTGTTGAGTTTCTTTATAGCAAAGTCTTCCTCTTCGATACTGGGTCTGCATTGATTGGAGTTGGGTTCCCTTCTTGTTCTATTTCTCGCTCTACCTGATGCCCATTCAGGTGCAGCTGGAAATGCTTTTTGAGTACATCTACTATTCCCTGTGCTAAGGTGACAAGGTTACCTTCGCTGTTTCGAAGAAAGAGGCTGCGATCCTGTTTTAATGCCAGTAACCAGTTGCTTAGCTTTTTTATAAACTTGTGGATTCTTAGCCGTGGAATCCTAGTGCTACTTATCACCGTATTCTGTTTTAACAAAACATTCTAGTGGGCTTAATCGAGTGAATAGAACTGTAAGGTATATGGTGGGTGAATGTTTTTTTTGTCTGTCACATATGTGATGCTGGTTATTGGCAACCACACAACATTAAACAAACACGCATACGACTGATTCAATTACTATACTGGTGAGTTCCATTTTTTTCTTTTTAATTTTATGTTCGAGTTACATTTTATATTCATGTGGCAATTATTGGCTAATGCATGCATCATGCGGTTAATTTAGCTGAATACAAAAAATGTCTTTACGTAAAAAATATATTAAATTTGGAATTTTCAACAACTAAATAGAAATAGCAACTAAAAGTTCGTTTTTATTTAAATTTTTGCAGAGAAAAAAAAAAGACAAATTTGATTAATTTACTGGAAAATAATTAGCATTGAAAAGGCTAGCTAAAATATTTTGTAATTTTTTGTGTAGAATTTTTTTTTTTTTGGTAAATGGATTATGCGTTTTGGTCATTGTAATTAGTATTCATTCTATTGTTGACTTTAACTGCATAGCTGATTAAAAAGAACAGCAAAAAAAACTAAGGACTAAAGCTGTAGGTATTTTGGTTACATAATGTGGTTTTAAAACTGATAAATTGTCATTTAAAAATTAGTTTGATGATATTAAATACATTTGAATAAAAAAACCTTAAGTCAACTAAAACATCATTACCACCCATAAGGGAAACTTTGAAGCAGCGGTAAGGCTTTTACAATGAAACCTATAGCTATTCGATGGCAGAACTCGTTTATGCAGAAGGGCCAAACTTGGTCAAAAGTTTGAAGTGGAGAAGTATGTCAATACTTATTATCAAGGTGCTCTCCACGAGATTGAAGCGAAAGAATTCTCAATACTAAGAGAAAATATTGTAGATAGAATCAACGGTTGTGTCTCCAGGTACAGTTAGGTTTAACTTACTTGTGAATACTCAGAGCTGAGGTCAGTCAGAAATTTTAGGACTAGCGAGGGTTATCTTTGAGACGGAACGCACATCCGCAAACATCAAAAACTAGAGAGTAATTGAGGACTACACGAGCAGCGACCACCAGAACCAACGAGCTCCTTACCGAAACTTAGCCCAAGCTCCAAGGTGGAACGTAAACAAGCTTAACGAAGAGATCTTCAAGTCCGTGATAGAAAAAGAAAATGTAATTTTCTGGAAGCAACGATATCTGCGGAGATCAAAGTGGAAGCCACGATGCAACTAATACGGCTCTCATGTGATTCTTCTGAGCTCAAAAAAGTGCCTCCACAAGAATATTGATCTACTATACAGGTGGATAAAGAAGGTGGCAGACCTTCGAAGAAGATGCCGGCAACTTAAACGCAAAATCATCAGAGGATGGAGAAGACATGCTGAACCAATAGAGGATGGCCTTACGGAGTTTGGAAACTAGAAATATCCGAAGTCAAGTGGGTCATCAATTCGAGTAAAAGACAGAAGTGGGCGGACCACAGCGAGACGTCAAGAGTGTGCCCTTGGGGACATGGCTATAAGATTTTCATGTGGAAACTTGAAGCTCAGGTGACCACCCCTGCTTTTAACGAAGAAAAGATGGCGCACATAATGGAAACGCTCTTCCCAACTCATCCAGTCAGGCTGCCCGACATCATATCGGTGCAGCGACAGAAGAGTTGAGATAAGCCGTGGAAGCCTTGCACAGCAAAAGAGAATCAGAACCAGTCGGAATACCAACGGGAGTGCTGAAATGACCACACGAGCTTGCCCTTAACTTTTGCTCAACGTTCTCAACAGCTGCTTAGAGGAAGGTGTCTTTCTCAAGAGCTAGAAGATGCAAAGCTTTGTATTCATCAGCAAGGGAAAAGGAGACCCAAACTGCTCATCCGCTTAAGAAGATCTTGGAGACGATACTGAGACCACGGCTCAAATCAGCAGTAAAGTACAGACAGCAGGAGACATGTCCGATGGGCAGCACGGCTTTAGGAAAGGCCATTATATGATAGTAGCGAAGAAGTTGTCAAATCCACCCAAATCGCTCAACTGGAAAACTACTACTCGAGGCACAACGTACTCGGGTTGTCAGAAACCCCTTTAACTCAGCCAGGTGGAGCAACATGTTCAACGTACTGGAGGCTACTTTCAATATCCTAGCGTATCTCTTGCAGGAGCTGATATATGAGATCACAGAAGGCAGACGAAGAAACCAAATCACCTCCGGAGCAGCACAGACATCAATCTTGGGGTCCGAACTGGAGAACATCTCCCGTATACAAGGACATATCAGAAGATACTTTTCTGGTAGGGAATACGCAGACGACATTGCCGCAATATTAATGGCAAAAAACACAGAAATTTCGAAGTGGAAGTTGAAACAGGTCATTCGATGGATGCAGTTCTGGATGAATGAAGACGGTCTAAACGTGGCAATGGAAAAAACTTAGATAGTCCTTCTGACGAAGAACAGAGGATTCTAGTGCTTATAATTGATTTTTAAATTGGCTCTTAAGTCATAAAAAGTAAAGATGCGGTGAAATTCTTGGGACTTAGACCCGACACAAAGCTTTTTTTCTGGCACCGGATAAAAACCGCAGCAGAACGAGCGTCGAAAGGCACAACCCAGCGCCAGCAGACTGATGGCGAACATACATGTGTCCCAACGGCAAACGAAAGCTCAAGCTACTGATGTCAACAACGTATGCCATTCTCCTATACGGAAGCGAAATCTGAGCAGATGTGCTACGTCAAGAAAAGTACCGGAAGCAGGGGGCAGCTGTGCAAAGACGCAGAGCTTTACGTGTGGCTAACACATACAGAAAGGCGTCGGAAAAAGCCAGTGTTTTAGTCGCATCCACTCAGTGATCTTCTGACGGCGCAAATGAATTACCATGACAAAAAGGCAGAAATTGGAGTGGAAGCGGCAACCGAGAATATAAACCAACTCACGAAACAGAAGTGGCAAGAGTTCGGGAAATAGGGCACGATGGATGACGAGGCTGGAACTGTATGTGTGGTTAGCTCGTACCGAACGGTGTAGGTGTCAGAGCCAGCTGCCCTTTTAGTCGCATGAATGACCCCCACTGATCTTCTGGTGGCACAAAAATCTACATCCACGACAAAAAGGCCGAAATTGGAGTGGAAGTGACAACTTAGGATGCAAACCAACCCACGAGACGGAAGTGGCAAGAGCGGTGGAGTTCAGGAAACAGTGGACGATGGACGACGAGGCTGGAATCAGGAATGTGGCTAAGTGGAATGAACGGAAACACGCCGGTCAAGAAAACTATTACGTCACCCAGTTTCTCACCGGACACGTGTATTTCAACGCATCTCCCCATAAGGATGGGAAACCGAACAGCACAACCTGCCATTATGGAGGCTCTGTAAAAGACGATGCCCAACGCACTTTCTTCGCCTGCAGGATGCAGCAGATGGGAAACCGAACGTCGAACTAGTACTTTACACAGTTTTTCACCGGACACGGATATTTCAACACCCTTCTCCATAAGATCGTGAAATCGAACGGCCCAACCTGCCAGTATGGATGCTCTGTAAGAGAAGATGCTCAACGCACTTTCTTCGCCTGCAGCAGATGGGAAGCCGAGCGTCGAACTATTTTTACACCCAGCTTTTCACCGGACATGCGTATTATAACACTTTTCTCCATAAGATCGGGCACTCCAACAGCCAGGCCTGCCAGTAAGGAGGCTCTGTAAGAGACGATGCGCAACACATGTTCTTTGCCGACAGCCGATGGGAGGCCGAACGTCGAACTAGTACGTCACCCAGTTTTTCACCGGACACGGGTATTTCAACGCCTTACTCCATAAGATCGGGAAATTAATTGAACAGTCAAGCCTGCCAATATGGAGGCTCTGTAAGAGACGATGGTAAACGCACATTCTTCGGCTGCAGCTGATGGGAAGCCGAACATCCAACCATTTCGTCACCCAGTTTTTCACCGGACACGTGTATTTTCTCCATAACATCGGGAGATCGAACAGCTTACCCTGCCAGAATGGAGGCTCTGTAAGAAACGATGCGTAACACACGTTCTTCGTCGGCAGCAGATGGGAAGCCGAACGTCAAACTATTTCTTCACCCAGCATTTCACCGAACACGGGTATTTCAACGCTTTCCTCCATAAGATCGGGAAATCGAACAGCCAAGCCTGCCAGTATGGACAATCTGCAAGAGACTATGCCTATCAAACGTTTTTCGCTGGCAGCAAGTGGGAGCTTGACCCTTGAACATCGAGAACTAGTGAGCAGCATGGGTAAAATCACGTCAGGAAGCACAATACAGAAGATGTTAAACAGTGACCAAAACTGGCATAAAACCTGACTATTTATAGACCATTCTCGAAGGGAAAAAGGGATGAAGAAAATGATCGGGAAGCAGTTGATCCCTGGGGGTGAGTCAGAGGCCAAAAAGGGTTATGGACGAGTTTTTTTTCGTTATGTTGGATGGGCAATAGGTCAGCGACGAAAATGCCTCCTTATGATGCATACAACATTTTTCCCGCTTCCCTTTAAGGAAAAAAAAGACATTTCAAAAAAGTTACGACGGACGGCGGCGACGCTTTATTCCTAACAAATATTTCGAAGCTCAAACTATATCATCAGGGTACTCATAATTCACAGTTTTTACACAACGAGCCTTTTGTCTTGCCCTATAAAAAGAAAATTCTCACAAATATAAAACGCCTCCATAAAACAAAAGTCGCATGCATCTCCAATTTCAGTTTCAATCAATCTAACACATTTTTAGTAAACGTTAAACGTTCACATAAGCAGCCAAACTGATATAACTTCATGACAACTCTTTTATTGAGTTTTTATTTTTATTTTTTATAACTTAAATTGTATTTTTATTTAAAACAAACCGTAAAAATGTAAACATTTTAAATTTCACCCATCAAAAATCTGTCAAGCGCATATAACCCTCAGATTCTTACCTGAAACGAAATAAAAAATGAACAAAAAATTATATTTTCAATCAGAAAAATGTAATAAATTTTAATTCTAAGAATGTGCCAACATCATCTATTGTAGGTTTGTCTATAATATCCAAAGTAATTTATTTTAATTTTTTTTTTTGTATCTTGTTTTCATAACAATTTACATGTTAATTATGTAAAATAATGTATGCGGTGTCAAATGTATAGATACGTTTATAGAAAACCATGACAATATCTTGACACGTCTTTGGCTAAATCTGTCTACACTTCCGTAAAATTTTTAAAATGCGGGCGCCTTTCTTGGCTCTGATGTGTTTAATCAATTCTAAAAAGGTATATGGATATTGCACTTAAATCAAGTTGATGTTTATTGAAGTGTCAACTGAACATGATTATTAATTTGATAATTTTCATAATCGTTTCCCCTTTTTGTCTTTTTTTTTTGTTTGCTTTTGGATTTTATTTTTCTTTGGTACGTTTTTCTCTAATCGTTTCGGTGATTACAGGAAAACAATTGTATGAGGTGTTGTGTATGGAATAAATTATTTGATTCCTCGAGGTAGAAATAGAGGGATATGCTTGTGCATATTGTACAGGAAAAGATTATTTTCAGTGGTCGATAAAGCAAATGAAAAAATAGATTTGTCTTCCTTAAGAAAATGAATAATACATCCTGCAAGAAAAGATACCTATTTGAAAAACGTAGATACGCATTCCATTTGTATTAACTCAAACCCCAATAAGACCTAGACGTTCCGAAGAATAGAGGTCCTATAGAAGCTTGGGGGAAATTATAAAAAAGAACATTTAGGCAGTCGTATAAACTAGAAATCTGGAATCACAATCCAGGATAGACAACGGCCTCAACCAACAAGCCTCTCCAACCAGCTCTGTCCCTAGCTAGCCACATCCAGTTCTGCATAGCCAGTTAATTGAGGTAGATTTCACCTTGTGTGCGCCACCTGTTTGTGGGTGTGTGTTGGTCCTGGACCACGGCTTCGTCTTCTTGGAAGTCAGGGAGAGCGCAAGCTAACTCAACCTCATATTTTTGTAAGCCCTAAGGTTCATTGACTCATATCCAAACCTAACAACACCGTCAGTCTGCGCCAGAAGAACGACGGATTCTTTATTGATCACAATAATTGCACGTTTATAAGTTTCGCGACTTTTCAGTTGTCGGTAGGAAAGGAAGGATTCGATAGCTTCGTTCATAGAGGAGGGTTCGGCTAGGTACGTGTAACTTAGCCTACATCGCATGGGATATTCTCCTTAGCAATAGCCTCGAAGCTTTGCACCTGACCAGATTTCTCTTAGCCTGTTGACAGCCCGCTTATAGAGATCGCACGATCATCACAGGCGATTGGTTTGACATGAAACTTGGTGCCAACCGCAATTACTCGTCATTGGCGGTGGTTCCGGGATGTTCTTTACTAAACTCAAGAAACAAACCTAGAGCTTCAATTTCACCAGCTGCCAATGATCAGAAGAGATCGTACCATCTATATAGATTCTATCAAAAACTGCATCCACGATTTTATCTTTCAAAACATCTCTAAAAGATTTGGTTGGGGGTTCTGCTGGTGTCTAGCACTTTGGACCGTTTGGGATAAGGTATGGCACCTACAATAGACTATTGCCGCTTTGACGTTGGTTCGCTGCTGGTATGGCGTTTAGCTTAGAAGCTCTTTGTCCACCTTACATGCGATTCCTGCTTCGAGTTACCTCGGACCTTCAGTCTCACACCAAAGATCTTCAGAATCCTTTCAGCGTTCTACTTATCCTTAAAACAGGCCCCAGAATATGCAAGCTTACGCCTACCCTCGCTGGGATCTTTGAGAGATAGAATGTTTCACGATCTTTCCACTACTGAAGTCGTGTGTTACTACCTTTTTCTCACTTTTCCGATTATCAGCAACTTGACCATGACTTCTCTCAGTTTCGTCACCAACAGACAAGACATAAAGTACCAGCAAACAACTTTTCAGTCACACTGCCAGCCGAACTTGCAGAAGAACCAGGCTAGCCATTAACTGTGTACATTAGAAAATCTGAATGTGCACCTGCACAGAGCTCCCAATATGCAGATAAAGCTGGCTAATTCGAAGATTGCCAACTGTCCGAATAGTGCGTTAGCGACTATGCTAGTATATATATTGGGCCCTCAGACCGGATGTTCCCTGACCTTGATCAAGCCCAATATAGGAGAATTGAGTAAAGGTAAGGACATGATTATGTGGGAAGCATCAGTTAGCATCATCGTCATTATGCCGAGAATGGAGTGAGTGAAGGAACACCGAACAACTTTGTCGCCAAAACGATGTGGGGGAGAAGGATACGGCAGACAGCATTATCGCCGTACTACCTAGAAAGGAATATATGATAGGAAGCGTCGAACGGCTTCATCGCAGTACCGACTTAAAATCACGTTGGACATCACCATCGCCGTACCACCGAAAAGAGTGCATGAAAAGAAGCGTCGTATAGCCTCATCACCGTTCCTAAAAGGGAGGGGAAACACATGAAAGCACTTGGGAAAGCATCATCGTCGTTTCATCGGTTGAACGGACTCATCTCGAGTGGTTAACTCGAGAATTATGATAACGCGTCGCATTCCCTTGCCTTTAGACATTTCTCAACATCAAACCATTCAGTGGTGTTCTTGTCGACTTTGACGGAGCAGTAAGATTTGTTCCCAAATCTGTCGGAATGTGAAAATTTGACCGACGCGACGGTTGACTAGCTTGACCGAAAATCATACGATCAGATCATTGACAAAAGGTTTTAAGCAATCGCGTTAAGCAATCGCAAAGTAGATTTAATATAAGAAACATTTAGGAGACTTATTCCTCTGTAGTTCGAACAGGTCAGGTCATCCTTTTTTTGCGGATGGAGCACACTAGTCCAAATCTCCATTCATTGGGCATACTTCTATTCGGCCAAATTTTGTAGATGAGTTGGTCCATTCGCTTTGAATAATTCAGCTGGGAATCCATTCGAACAAGCAGAATTTTACAATTCTGAAAGTCGGATGGACCAATGGAGTGCTTTGCCATTTAGCAATCTAGAAGTGCTCTTACAGATTCTAAGCTCTGACTGTGTAGTGTGTATCCACTACCATTTTCTCACTCTTATCTTGACAGGCATCCATTCAGGTCTTGTAGCCTTGGGTAGATTGTTTCACCCTTTGAAAAAACTTACGAACATTATCCCTGCCGGTATAATCCTCAATAAGCCTTGACCTCCCACTTCTGGTGCTTTCTCACTTTCTTCACGAGAAGTCGGTATTTTTCCCTCGTTTCTCTGCTTTCTTCACAGCTCCAGTTCTCGTCTGCACTATTGCTTGATAGGTCTAATTTTTAGCGACATGCGCAGCCAGCACTTTTCACAAGTGTCGCCACTGATGTGCTGAGATTCACAAGGCGACCACTACAGAACTCCTGGTTCGTTGAAGAGTGCTGGCTGCGCATTTCGCTAAAAAATTAGACCTATCAAGCAATAGTGCATTCGAGAACTGGAGCTGTGAAGAGAGAAGAGAAGCGAGGGAAAAACTACGACTTCTCGTGAAGAAAGTGAGAGAAGTCGACGTTTTTCTCTCGTGCCAAGTCTCCCAGAATAATCTTGACGTGTCGTAGAAAGCTTCTTTTGTTGGGAAGTCTCTCTTTCCGTGGGGATGTGTACTAGACTTCTTCAATATACAAGGACTTAACAAAATATTTCAGAAAGCAATGAATTGAACAATAAAACTATCAGAATCATTAACCATGAATTTGAATTCTTGCCATTAAGAAGAATGATAAGTAATACCAAAATTGACTAGAATGGGTGAGCGAGGCAGACTAAAGTAAGGTGACATTTGATTGATCTACTTGGCAGCATCTTAAAATTTTGTAGGTCTGAGAAAATCTAAGAAATAAGATTAGGTAATCAGAGATCTACAAACAAAGGCCTAATCATCATCAAAAGCTTTAATTTGAGATTTATAACTGTGTAAAAAAACAGAATTAATTAAAATTGGAAAAAAGTAGGGGACCCAAACCTGAACCCTGTGGAACGTCAATGCTAATGCTATATATAAATTCTGCACGTAAATAATTTATGAAAAATCATTATCAATGGAATTCAAACCGCTAGTGGGTATCTTCTACTTTCATATCTTAGAATCCCAAAGTCTTCTTCAGCCGTCTAACTACTTCTTAAACATGATGCCCTTCAAAATAAAGGCAGTATTGCTATAGGTACTAAATCGTTTGCCTTAAGCAATCTGTCAAACTTATCCCTTCAAGCATCTATATCTCTATGTCATAATGGATTATTATCATCTGTTTCATTTTGGAAAGCGAGAAAACCCCTTTTCTAAATCCCTACAAAGTCCATTTAAAGCAACAGCTATATTGCAAAACACACAGTCATATCCTGGCACTCCTGAATATTTTCTTCTTCCTTTAAGCTTATAAACCAAATATCCTTCCATGTTATTTCTTTTTTTCAAATACCAGAAAAAAAGAACAAATAATGTAATTTTGAATGATATTTCTCCAGTGCTAGCAATAACTATTTTCAAAGACAAATATCCCACATTACATTGCATCAACAGCGAGAGCGGCGCTTGCCTTGAACAGATGATGGGTAGAAGGTATGCTGTGGGAAAGAAATAAAACAAAACGAGTCGATGGAAAAACTTCATTTCCGTCAAATAAAACAACACAGCAACACTTTTTTCTAAAACCAAACTTACAACAAAAACAAAAAATATAAAAACAGAACGAAAAGCCTGAACAATATTGGCAACGACAGCTTCAACACCATAACCACTCTCTGTCTCTGTCAGTTCTGGTTCATGTCTATTTTTCTCTTTTTTTTTATTTTATTGTAATTGCAATAGCAGTTCAACAAAATCAGCAGCAACCACTTCAAGATGTCTTCCTTCCTTGAAAGCAATTTCCGTTTAAATTCAATTGAGTGATTCTTGAGTGAGAGGCTGAAGAAAAAAAAGGTGAACGGAAAAAAAAAGTATCGGAAGAACTTGTGTATATATGGTTTATTGGATTTTTTCTTTCATTCGAATTTTATTTGGATTTTATTGCACTTAAGTTTTATTTTTGTTTTTTCCTAAGATTTTTATTTCTTTACAAGAAAATGTTTTGAAACAGTTTTAAAAGGAAGCAATTGTTTTTATTTAAAAAAAATACGTGACTTCAGTTTGTGAATTATCTAGGAGCAATAAATTGATTTGATTTTGGTTATAAAACATTTTGGGTAGCTTTTTTGAAAGGAGAAAGCAGCAGCATCATGATAAAGAGAGATGCTTCTGAAGGTTTGAAAATATTTGCAGAGAGTTGTCAAGGTTATACCGCTGCTGTTCCCCTGAAGCTAAGCCTTCAAGCCCGATTAAGGGACCATTACAGAAGAATAGCAGTTGTTAGTCCATACTACTTACTTAAGGTGGCACTACAGTTAGGGGTGGACCAGAGCCTCAAGCAGCAAGCTTCTTCCTGCCGGATCGGTCTCTAGCTAGGTGTCTCGAGTTTCATTAAACTCATTTTCTTGACTTCCCTCTTAATTATCACGAAAGCACCACTGACATCACGCTTTGTTCGTCAGCGTAGGCGAGTAATTTGACGGACTATTGAAAGATTGTGCCTCTAGTGTTGACGTGAGAGTTTTGCACTATTCTTTCAGGGACAACGTTGAAGAAATCGCATGACAGCGCGTAGCTTTGCCTAGAACCATTTTTGACATCAAAGTTATCGGTGAAATCTTTGCTGACCTTAATGGAGCAGCGTGCATTCTCCGTCATCACCCTGCACACACGGACGAGTTTGGGAGGGATTGCAAAACTTTATATTGCTCTATATAGCTCGTCTCTATAGATGCTGTCATACGCGGCCTTGAAATCGATGAAAAGGTGGTGAGTGTCGATTTGAAACCCCTTGGTGTTTTCCAAGATCTGCCGCAGTGCAAATATTTGGTCGAAGGTGGACTTTCCTGACCTAGAGCTACACTGATATGGACATATCAGGTTATTGATGAATGGCTTCAGACGTTCACAAAGTATGACGGAGAAAATCTTGTAGGCGATATTAAGAAGACTGATGCATCTGTAGTCGGTGCACTCCTGAAGATCGCCTTTCATAGGGATCGGGTAAGCAATGCTGAGGTTGCATTCATCGGGCATGCTTTCCTCCAACTATATTTTGCAGATGAGCTGGTGCATACTCCTAACCAATTCATCGGCAGCTGCTTTGAATAGCTCAGCTACAAGGCCACAAGCTCATGCAGCTTTATTGGACTTGAGTTTAGATATAGCTATCTTTGCTTTGTCGAGATCGTGTGGACGGAATTGTTGGCCTACGTCGTCCAGGTTGTATGGTGCAATCACCGTTATGCAATTTGCAGAAATGATTTTTCCATTTCCTCAGCACCGACTGTGATCCTACCAGTTCGGGCCTTGTTACCCTAGGAGGTTCTCTTCTACTTTTTGGTAAAACTTCCGAACTTCATTCCTGCAATGGCATCCTTCTATTTCTTCGATCGCACATTTCTCATGCTCTTTCTTTTCCTTCTTAGAAGCTTATGCCCTTTCTCCTCTTCTGCTCGAAGAGCTCGCAAGTAGCTCTGGTTCTTCTATGCAGCGCCACTTTGTATGCCTGTCGTTTGGCTGCATTGACTTTCCGGCGTTCTTCATCGAACCATGGGTTTCACTGTGGTGGTCATGCGAGGCACAGCACGTCAGAGGCAGCATCTCTGATGGCTATCTGGCAATGCTTCCACTGGTTCTCGATCATTGAAGTTGGCGGCATAAGACTATTTAAGACGTTACGAGAGACTCGATCTGAAAAGGACCTGGCGATTTCCTGCGACTGTAGCCGTTCGACGTCAAATTTCCACACAGTATTTCCCTGTTTTGGCTATGGTGTGGATATCCGTAGCATAACCTTGGCTATGACGAGGTAGTAGTTCGAGTCAACGTTGGCTCCTCGGAATCTTCGAACAGCCTTGATGCTGGAGGAGTACCTTGCGTCGATCGCAGTCCCTTTTTTGATATCGAAAAGAAGGACCTGCGCAAAGAGGATGAAGCTGAGTTCATTATCGGAAGTGGTGTTGACCAGCCTATATCCATTCAAGACAGTTTCACTGTCATATCTCTGGCACTGCTCATAAGTATTTTCCAGGAGCTCGTAGAACTCCACCTTGGTGTCAGAATCTTTCTCCTTTGCGGGGGTATGCGGACATGTGAAGCTTATGTTGGCGTATTAAGTCTTGATACCAATTGTCGTGAAGCGCTCGCTCACATAGTTGAAACAAAAGACTTCTTGCCTAAATCTGGCTCTAACGACGTATACACAACCAAAAAGACGCTGCCTTTATTGTCGGTAACAGTCGCCTTAGTAGATATCGCAGCCTTTTACTTCGCTTTTGCCGACCCATGTTGTATGTCTGCTTTCTAGCAGTCTAGGGTCTCCGCTGAATGTTCGGCTGCACATAGTCTAGAGAGAGACAGCATTTTCCACCTGCAGATCCAAAGTTCGTTGTCCTTATTTCGTTTGCTAGGTTCGTCAACAGTAAACTCGTCCGTACCCGAGGCTTATTGTTGCTTCGCAACTAAGAAGCATTACGTGACCGGAAAGTCATCCCGACGGCACGCACAGCCCTCAACCAGAAGGACCAGACCCTTAGTTTAAATCCAAGGGTGGGGAGCTAGATTAGCTGATATTTTTAGGCCTGAGCTCCGAATATATCGTAGTAGCTCATATAAGGTGATCACTAAGTAGTTCAATGGATGGACTTTGTCAAAAATCCAGTGAACTTGGGTTCCACCTAGATAATAAAAAGTAAGTCGAAAAGGAGATATTCTACCAAACTGGCTTCAGCAGCTCAGCGGCACTAAGCTAGCCAAAAGAGAGGAAGTCTATTGTTCATAGCTGGGTGATAGATGGACAGCAATGATCTGGTCGGGAAAATCTTTAAGTTCAGGATGATCGGAACTCGCATTGGAAAGGGAACTGCACCTAATTTAGCGTGTGAAATAAAAGACAGCTACTTAATGGTCAAACTGGCTGGAAAAGCTTGATGGTTGAGGTCGTGGTCCAACCTTAACTCTAGTGGAAAAGTGGGCATTAAAATGTTTAACTTTTCCTCTTCGGAATTAGATACAAATTATGCGTACCAAATTTAAAGAGAGTAGGTTAACTCATTTAGGCTGCTTCTCGATTTAAAGAAGGCCCACAGACGCAAAGACGTACAAACGTGCAACCCATTCTTTAAAATTTTACTTAAACATCAATTTTTTTTTACTTGAAATCAAAACTTTCATATAAAAATGTTTAATAGCTTCTATATGTGATAAACTATCAATCATTACATCAATACCCTAACGCCGTCCACCATATCGTTAAACTCAAATGAATTGACACTATTTTAAAGCAACTCACTCGCAACACTCATCATTGATTCCAATGCTCAACTATACAGGTAACTACTATAAGACCTGCTGCAATCAGTGCGCTGCATGCCAAATCTATTATGCAGCGACCATCCAAAGTGGTATGGTGTATGGCCACTGTCAGATATAATGAGCAATTGAATTACCTCCAAGTAATTATGCTGCTCACAATCAGCCACACACTCAATGACACGACATGACACAGCGGACACAGCCCATCAACATCATCGTCATCGTCATGGTCGTACCTCACTTACCATGTCGCACTATAACAAGGAGCCCCCAAGCATAATTAACCAAGCCAAGCATACACATTAGCCAAGTGATGTACGGAGGCAACAACATGGACATGGACACAGGAAGCCCAGCCATCTTCCCATTCCATCCCATCCGATTCCATCCAACACTGTCTCCCACTCCATGCCTCACCTCGCCATATATACCGTGCTTTAATGTATATAAAGTAAAGTCAGTAACACCTTTGCGGTTAAATTGACATTAACGGCATAAAAGCCTTTTCAATTGAAGCTGAAGGCTCAATGTTAAGAGACATCAGTGTGAGAGAGAGAGAGAGAAGGAGCAGGAGGGCTAAGTGGTAGGCAGCTCAGCAGCGGCTATATCTGACTATGTGATGTGTAGTAAAAGTGTGAAAAGCAATATTTCAGGTTGTAATTATCGACCCGGTCCGAGTCTCCCAGTCTCAGGTTTCGGCTTTCGGGGTCTCATGGTTTAATGACTGCGAAGAGTTTTTTTTCTGTCCGTTTTTTTGTTTTTATTTTTTGAAGCTTGTTGAGGCACCGCTTATTGCATTTTAAGTGAGCTTTCGTGGTTGCGCGACGCCTCATAGTGTTAAGTGTACACTTTGTGCATTCTTGATGTTGTAGCTTGAGTACATTTTTCGCCTCCAACCAACCATAGATACGAGTTAAACACATCTCGACCTCGCACATCACCCTTTCCATCAAGAAACAATATTTTGTATTGTATCTCTTCTTTGTCATCAAGTAGATTGTCGCATTAATATAACTCCGTGGTGCAAGTTATTTGTTAAGCCGCATGTTAAAAGGGGTCATTTAACAAGTGTGGGTATTAATCACATGCAGTGCTGCATTTCATGCACCCATTCACGCACTCATTGCGCGCCTTCTTATCTGTCAAAAAAAAGTCAAAATATTGTTGTCAAGTCCGAGGAGCCAACGAAGCGACGACGACGATGAGGCGAGAATGACGACTCTTAAGGGTCATCATCATCATCATCATCGAGTAATTTACTTTTAAAATCAACACACAAAAAAAAATGCCTGTATTTTGATTAAAACGTTGATGCAGCGCATGTAAGTCGATTAATAAGTGAAAATGATGATGTTTGATGGTGCATTTCAATTGGAGCAAAACATATTTTATTTCATGTTTCAAGTGCTTGTCAGTTCATTTTAAGTTCATAAATTTTTTTTTTCTTCAATGGCAGAATAGCCATCTGTCAAAATTGTAAAAGTTATGGGGATTCAAAGGGTAAGATGTTTTTCGTTCGATTAAGTGGTTCATTAAGAATATGATTAGATTTTTGACGTTTCTGTTATCTGTTGTATAAGTTTATAGGTATCAGAATTGAAGTTTGAAGGGCTTGTTTTGGTTAGTCTTGTTTTTTATGAGTATTTTAAGGAAAATTTATTACATTTTTAAAATCCATCGGAAGTAAATTATAATAACTGTGTCGATGCATAATGATGGTTGGGTGTTGTAGGAAGCGGGTGGTCACTGGCGTCAACATAGCGATGTCCAGTGATGTACCGAATACTACACGTTAATTTTGCTTATTTACCTCCAAGTGGAAACTTTTTGGCACTGGTCTAGTCCATCCGGACCAGTCGGCTGAAGTCTTGGACGAGCTTATCAGAAGAATGGTGTACCGCGGATGAATTAAACATAGAGAATCAACGGTGTCACCAACAGTCTTGAAGACAGAGACCTTATATGCGCTACTCTGGCATACTAAGAGATGAGACTAGTAAGGATCATGAGTACTTTCCAGGGTGCCAAAAAAGAAACCCTTTACGGATGAACCCTTTACGGGCCAACGCAACGGCAGTGCTCATATATCAATAGTGTGTTTTTGGCATCGGATTATCGGGCGTGATGCCCTGAGGCTTAAAAAGGACATTGCCATCTGGGTTTGGAGGCTGTTTTGTCGGGTTAGCTTCCCTACCACGTAAAAAAACTTCGGTAATGAGAGTGACATGAGGAGCCTCAAATGGCAATAAGACCCAGCACGTCAACGGATAACGAATTTAGAATATGCACTTGGAATTGAGAACCATTTACATCCCAGGTGCAACTCAACTTGAGTCTAGTCTCACGTGGTATAAGGCAAACATCACCGCAATCCAGGAGATCCAATGGATAAGATCAGGTATGATGAAAAGAAAAGACATTAATCACAGCTGTGATGAAAGACTGCACATGCGAGGATTTAGATTTATCGTTGGAAATCGGTTAAGAAGCAAATTTAAGACTTAATGCCAATAAATGATCGCTTGGCTGTGGTCCACATCTAAGCCAATTTCCAAAATATAAGCCTAATATGTGCACACACTCATCACTAAGGAGTTGAAAGCTCTTTAAAGGATCAATTGTATGACTTCCTGGACAGTGCTCTCGGAGCTTGCCCGGAGTATGTACGATGTAAAAATGTTGCTTGGGGACCTCAATGCTCAAATTGGAAAGGAAGACACCTTTGGCGGATTAGTTGGTAGACATAGCCTTCACGGAGAGACAAATGCTAATAGCTTTCGAATAATAGAATTTTCAGAAGCTCATAGTACGATCATAAGTAGGACTAGGTTTCCACGGCCAACCAAATCGTACATATGGCTACTCGACGACGGGCACACCTCTAACATCTTAAACGTGCGTACTTTGCGAGGGACAACCTACAGCTCTGACCATTTCCTTGTTGTGGCAAGGTTTTAGAGCTCGGCTGTCTATTGAAAAGAAAGAACGAACTGCCCTAAAGAAGAAATTCAACGTTGGTTGCCTCAGCATACCTGGAGTCACTAGAGCCTGAGCGAAAAACGTTCTGCTGTGCATTCACCTGATAAAGAGGCCAAAAATCAGTGCGCCCAGTGTTGTGATATCATCAAAGAGGCAGCCAAAAGCGCAACAGGCTACCAACCATCCGAAAAAGCCCGTAAAATGATGAAGAACGCGTATAGCTGAAAAATGTGACAAAAAATGCCGCAGCTACGATAGAGGATTATCGATCAAGGAGAAGAAGAGCCTGCGCAGAAATAAAAGGGCTTACACAGATTTCCACTTCAAGAATCGAAGAGTCTCGCGATGAAAACAACAACCGGAAGTTTTATTTAAAGATCCATGAAACTGGCTGTTGGTCTTAAGACCGGAACGCAGGCTCTTCCAACAGAGATCGTAACCTAGTCACCGAAGCAGAGGGAGTAGTAGATGCATTCAAGCAGCTGCTAAATAGGAATCAGGTAGAGCAAGAAATAGGACGAGAAGTGAGCCTAACTCCAATCAATGCAGATCCAGTACCACCACCCAGTATCTAAGAGGTAGACTTTGCTATAAAGAAGCTCAAGAACAATATGGCCGCCGAATTTAATGGTTTACTAGCGGAGCTCTTCAAGCACGGATGGGATATGTTGAAAGGGTGCATGCATCAACTCATCAACCAAGTTTTCGTATGCGGAAGCATACCCGAAGACTGGTCTATCAGTTCCATATGTCCCATTTACAAAAAAAGCGATCCTATGTCATGCAAGAACTATCGAGGCATATCCCTGATAGACACGCATACAAGATCCTATCCAACGCACTGTGTGGGCGTCTTAAGCCGTCCTGCAATTCTATAATCAGTAAGAAGCAGTGTGACTTCCGGACAGGCAGATCGACCATAGACGAAATATACACTCTCAGGAAAATCTTGGAAAAAGTCAACAAATTTCAAGTCAAGACTCACCATCTATTCCTTTACTTCAAAGCCGCTAATGATAGCATTCATCGTCAAGAGGTCTATATATGGTGATGGCTGAACATGGAAACCCGGGAAAACTGATCCAGTTGTGTCGCGTTACATTGGAAAACGTGATTGGGAAGAGCTCTTGTGAACTATTGCAAACATGCACATGGTTTCGGCAGGGAGATGCACTATCATGGGATTTCATCAATCTCGTTCTTAAGCAAAAAGTTCGCAGGGCAGGGCCAGGCGCTAACACTGAAGGCACTATTTTC
This sequence comes from Dasysyrphus tricinctus, assembly GCA_963921185.1. Classification (NCBI taxonomy): domain Eukaryota; kingdom Metazoa; phylum Arthropoda; class Insecta; order Diptera; family Syrphidae; genus Dasysyrphus; species Dasysyrphus tricinctus. Next base: position 206,915,107 of record OY992531.1, on the reverse strand, counting down.
AACAGATCTGTCCGACTTCTGGGTTATAACAATGATATCATCGGCAGCTCCCAACAGGCTATTATAGAGTTTTTCGAGGCAATTAAAGAACAGGCGGAACTTGTTGGTATTGAAGTATAACGAGAACAAGACCAAATACATCAACAAACAATCAAAGATCTATCAACCGACTAGAACGAAACGTTTCTGTTGATAGAAACAACTTCGAAGTAGTTAAGGAGTCCATCTACCTCGGAGTAATCATTAATCCCACGAACAACATTTTAATGGAGATCTTACGAAGGATTATCCTAGCAAACCAGTGCTACTTCAGTTTGGCGCAACAGATTGGTTCAAAACTTCTCACACGAAAGACGAAGTGCACGCTTTATAAATCTCTTATACATGCCAGTCTTGCTTTATGACGCCGAGTGTTGGGCGATGAGCAGAAATGGAGAGCTGATACTTGGCTTCATTGAAAGAAAAATTCTTCAACGGATGTAATTGATCCTGTGTGCGAGGAGGTCGAATGGAGGAGAAGATACAACCACGAACTCTATGAGATTGAGATGTATCAAGACATGGATGTAGTTCAGAAAATCAAAACACGTCGACTATATTGGCTTGGCCACATCGAGCGAATGGACAAAAATGCTCCAGGCAAAAGAGTCTTTGAATACCATACCCCAGGTTCGAGAAAACGAAGAGGACCGATCCTCCGGTTTAAAGACCAAGCCATCGCAGATGCTAGAAAGCTTGGTCTGGGTGACTAGAAGTAGCGTGCTCGAGATCTTAGAGGATGGAAGGCTGGCGTATCTGAGGCTGCAACTTCTCATGGACTGGGAGCCGGATAAAGTAAAGTTAAGTGAGTAATAAAGTTCTCCACAATCAAGAACTTGAGAATTCTTAGTCAATTACAAAAAACAAAAGTTGTTAAAAGTTTCATAAAATAAATTCCATCCTAATTATAATATCTAGATAATTACTCATCTCACTTAAATTAAATTAAATGTTAAAATACACTCTCATCCCCTGTGTCCCAACAATGTTTTGTGTAATTCATTCAATTTATCATTTGTGTGACTGACTCCTCGTCAATTTCAAAAATATCCTTAACTAATTAATATTCATAAATCTGTTTATGGGAATTAAACGTTCAAAAAAATATATTCCCGCGGACAAAAACTCTATGTGTGTGTGTTGAATTTCCTTTCCATTCACGGAAAATACTTTTTTTTGTGTTGAATGAACTCACTTCCTTAACAGGAATAGAAAGAAGAACAAAACAAAAATTGACGTCGGTCTTGTACCCTAGTCTCAGGCATTACAACAGGCTACACCAAGGGCTATCCCTCGTTAAGCGCAGTTAATAACTTCTCCGTTTATAATTGAAGTCTAACTCGAGTCGAGGAGAGAATTTCTTCATCAAGCTAAACCAACAAAATAAAATAAAATAAAAACAAAAGGAACCACTTAGTTGATGTTGGTGAAACTGATGCTGAATTGCCGACGACCAACCCCGTCGGCTCTTCCCATCCCATCCCATCCCATCATGATAAAATAATCAGCGATATAAACCTAACTATATAAGAGTAAATGTGATAGAAGAAGATTGCGGAAAATAATATTTCATACAAAATATTGCCTTGGCTAACCGAGTGCTTGGACGAGAGAGTCGAATAACCGACAAACCGAGCCTCATCTGTTTGTAATTACCAAACGCATTAAGGCCGACACTACACTGCACACCAAAAGGGCAGCCAAGCGAGATTAATCAGTGTGATTGTGTGTGTTTTTGAGAGTTTTTTTTTATTTTGTACTTATACCGTTAGGACGGTCCTATTTTCTATATAAATTCCCCCTACCCCAAAACTCAGACCATCGTTTGCATATAATTTGTAATAATTCGACCCGTTTAAGTGCTGGGGTGTTGGTGTATGCCTCAAGTGGGTACTTGGTACTTCCATTTGGGTATATTTTTAAAATTTCCAGCAAAAAAAAAACTCATGAAAGAAAAATTTTGAAAGGAAATTAATTTCCAATTTAATTTTTCCCACTTGGAGAGATATTATATGTGTTTCGATCTATTTTTTGATTCGATTTCCCGCGAGAGGTCTCAATTTTTTTTGTTGTGTCTTTTTTGTTTCTCTGCCTTCGAGTTTTTGTGTGTGATGTTAATTTTTAAGTGTTTCACTGGATTGACAAACGACCTGGCCAAGTGATTTAAGAGGATTGTGCTGCAGAGGACATAGTCATTTAAAAAATAATAAAAAAAAAAACGAAAAACAGCACCGATGTGATGCCACACGTTATTGTTTCGTTATTTACTGGAAACAGGGTGTTAAAGGTGATTGGTAATGGTACCGTAAATAAAAATAAGTCGGGTCGGCCATTGCGCGTGGGATGTATGTATGTATGAAGGTATAGCTGGTACCTTACCTCCCTACAAAAGTTTATAGGCAATTTTTTCCATCCACTTCTACTATGAAAGAGAGTTGGTGCTTGCTTCACATCACGAAGGAGGGGGAGGGATGAGAAGAATAATTTATGACCATGAGGTGAACAATTTTTAATTTATTGTAATTTATTTTCACTTGTATTTTTTTTTTCTTTATTTCTTGAACTCTGTACAAGCAGGTAGATTTGTGGGAAGATAGGGCGAGGTTCTTTGGAGTTCTTTTTTTCTTAAGAGGATTTTTAAGATTTACATAATACCTGAGGGCTATTGGTTACCAGTGTGACATAGTGGAATCAGGATTAAGAGCGTTTGTGGGATGGAAACAAGTTTAAAAAGAATTGATCTCCAAAGATTCTTTTTCCAAATAAAATTACTTTGGAGTCGATAACAGTATCAGCTTCCTTCAATTCTCAGTTTGAATTTTGAAAAAAAATAACTTTGGCGAGACTATAGCGAGACCAAAGCGAGATATCGGCAACATATGCTTAATGCCAAAAACCATGTGTAAATGTCATGGCGAAACCAAAGCGAGATCATAGCGAGAAAACCAAGAAACAGATCCCCGTGTGAACGGTCACTGTGAGACTAGATCGAGACAAATACAATGACCACGACACTGAAAACCATGTTTGGACGACCACGGCGATTTTGGATTAAGACATATATTAGTTCTAGTACTTTTTTTCGAAAAGGAATTAAAGGTAATTGAAAAGCATTTAAGTACAACTCAAAAGTACAAATGTAATCAATACAAAAATTTCAAGTACTTTTTGTGGAATTAAAGTACCAGTACAAGTACCGGTACTGGTACTTGAAATTTTTAAGTACAAGTACCAAGGAATTGTACTGGTACTTACAAAATTTCAAGTACAAGATAATTGTACTTGGATTTATGCCTTAAGTACACGGGTCTGGATGTAAAAGATCTTCAGGAGATGCGATGGAATGAACCGGCACGAGAAGAATAGGAAACTTAATTTTTATTATAAGGAATGACACCTCGGACTAAGGCAAAGAGTCTTAAGCGAGAGACTGACGACGATCTGTATCAAGGCTATATTCTACCATCTAAGACTGTCCATGTCCCTACAGAAGAGAAAGATGATGCTACCAAGGAAAATTGCTACGAGCTCCTTGCAAGCAGTGTCCAAAACACGACACTAAAATCATCTTAGGGAATTTTAACGAGGAGGACAGCGTAATAGGTGGCGCACGCAAGTTGATGAGGACCTCAACCAACTTGGCGTGCGAAACTGGAGACAGCTAGCTAGAAACCGAGCTCGCTGAAAGAAGCTTGTTGGTTGAGGACCTGGTCCAGCCCAGACTGTAGCGTTACTTAAGTTAGTAAGTCGTGTAGGTTATGCTTTGACAGTTGGAAAGCATAACCTACACGACTTACTTACTTACTGAAGGTGTCTTTGGTAAAACAGTCGGTAAGCACAACCTACACGACTAACTTACTTACTGAAGGTGGCACTATAGTCCGTGGTGGACCAGGGCCTCAACCAAGAAGATTCATTCAGCCAGCTCGGTTTCTTGCCAGCTGTCTCCAGTTTCGCGCGGCAAGTTGGTTGAGGTCCACTTCAACCTGCGTGCGCCACCTATTACGCTGTCTTCCTCTAACACGCCCTCTCACGGAGTTGGATTAAAAGGCTTTCCAGGCCAGAGCATTGATGCCCATTCGCTCCAAACAACCTACACGACACCACTTCCAGAAACGGACTCAGACTCATCGATTTTGAAGAGGAAAAAAATATGTTGCTGAGCAGCACACGATTCCCACACCTTGATATCCACAATGGCACATTCCGGTAACCATATGGTGGAACCTGCAACCAAAACAACCATGTCGCGATCGACGGAAGGCATTTCTCTGGTGTTCTGAATGTCCGTACATTCCAAGGAGCCAACATCGAATCAAATCATTATCTAGTTGGTGCCAAACTTCGAGCGCGGATATCCACACAGATGAAATTTAATGTTGGACGACGTAAGTCTACCTCCAAGAAACCCCCCGAATATATGCCCAAGAAAATGAAGCCAAAACGGGGGCATACAGGTTGTGTTCCAGAAGAGAACTAAAATCTTTACGTTCAACGAAGGAAGGATGAGACACACTTGCTAAGAAAAATGATGAAATAACACCAGCAACCTTAAGTCGAGGAGAAGCAGAGATGCTATATCAGGAGAGAGGTGCGAAACTTCTATAGAAGAGTGAAATAATCAACATCAGGTTTCGCAAGCCTTCCTGGGCCCTGCATAAGGACGGAAATACTGTAGCAAAACCGCAGTCGATGTTAGCCATTTGGAGAGACTACTTTAACCAGTTTTTGTACGGTGATGACAGCCAAGATCCCACCCCTACCAGTCAATCTAGAGGACAACCCAAAGTTACATCCACGATCCACCCGACCAAAATGAGATCAAAGTAGCCAACACGAGATTAAAACGAATAAAACAGCTGGAGCCGATGGGCTACAAGCAGAGCTTTTAAAACACGCTGAGGATGATCTGGTCGGAAGCATACACCAACTTATCTGCAAATTATGATCGGTGGAAAGTATGCCCCACTATTGGAATCTCAGTACCATCTGCCCGATCCACAAAAAAAAAGGATCGCCTACTCTGCACCAATCATAGCGGGATCAGCCTTTTTAACATCGCCTATAAGACCCTGCCCGTCAAGCACTCGATGTGAATGTCTTAAGCCAGTTACTGACGATCTAATAGGTCCTTACCAATGCGGCTTTATGGACCTTAAAATTCCACCAATGACCAAATTGCACCAGATCGTGGACAAAACCCAAGAATTTAACATCGAGACCCACCACCTGTTCGTCGATTTTAAAGCAGCCTACGACATTGTAAATATAGGAATGAACTATATCGTATCATGTCCAGCTTTAGAATTCCTGCCTTATCAGGATGGTGTTGGAGAATGCTTTCTGTTCTGTCCAAATTGGTTGGGATTTTACCGGAACCTTCGACACCACCACAGGGTTAAGGTAAGGTGACGCATTGTCATGCACGTACTTCAACTGAAAAAGTAATGCATAAGACCCATGTCAGTACATCAGGCACTATCTTAAATAAATCAACACAATAACTAGGGTTTGCTGATGACATTGACGTGAGCGTGCAGTTACCAGTACCTTCGCTACCATGCAGCAAGCAGTACCTATGCAACTGATTATTGACGAGGACAAGACCAAAGTATATGCTGCTCAACAAACGACCATCAACCCACCACCGCACCAACTTGATCAGAACGTGACAGTTGATAGGTATACTTTCGAGGTAGTCAGAGAATCATCTCGTTCCTGCTATATGGTGCAACTTTCACCCAGTCCGATGAAAAGTCCGTTTCAGTATTCGAGAGAAAAGTCCTACGAACGATTTATGGTCCTGTCTGTTTTAACAAAGTAAGAAACGTATGGCGAAGAAGATACAACGATAAACTATACGTGCTGTACAGTTACACAGGCCTAGTTAGAAAAATTCATATTCAGCGGTTAAGATGTACAGCGAATGGTCATCAACGCTCCAGCTCGTTAAGTCTTCAACGCCAAGATGGCTGTATCATGTAGAGCGAATTGACATCAACGCTCCAGCTTGTAAGGTCTTCAACGCCAAAATAGACCACACCTTCGATAGAGCGATTAGTTAGAGGAGACCTCAAACTGCTTTGAGGCCTTCTTGAAAACTATACTGTTTTTTCCAGGCGGATCATTTCAAATAAATGTTTCTTAGCATAGTGACCTTTTAGACCACCCTACATACATATGAACAATATTAAAGAAGTTAAAACTCTCAAAACTAGAAACCTTCAAGGAAAACTGGTCAAAAACTCGTTAGGCCCTTGCTAGAAAGAACTTGTTGGTTAAGTTTTGCTATCTCATCATATTTTGTTGACATCCTTCCTAATCAAGTGTAATTCTTTTTATCTTAAAAATATTTTCAATAGCTACACTTACAATCACCTTGCAGTAAAAATTTGATTGCAGTCAAAAAGACAACCAAACAAATTAAGATGCCCCAAAGTCAAGAATCTAAATCTAGTCAATTTTTAACTTTTAATTGAAGTCTTAATTATAAATTCTAAAAAATTTATATGTAAGAGCAATATTTCTAAATACCCGCCTTAAGTACTTCCACATTAGAAAAAAAAACTGCAACGTGCTCTTCTGCGCTTTTTTGCTTCCTCAATTCTTGAATCCAAAGTGTCTGATGCATCATCTTATATTATTTCTTGCAACGTAAATTTGTTTATTGATTCTCAAGTTCGCCGTGAATTCTTTATCCTTATACATAAACCTACAAATGAATACACATACATATAGGTAGACCAAACAACTGATTGGATTTTATGTCTACGCCCTCATGGCGTCATGTTGTTGCGCTTGTTGCAAGCTCATTTTCAATGGCAAACAATAAGCGTTTTGCACGCCAACAAAAAATAAACAAATAAAATCATCATCAACGCTAAATCCCCAGTGGCAGTGTGCCTGTGCTGTGCATGTGCGTTTGCAGTGCACCCGCAGAACCCAATAATATATTTTTTTTCTCCATCAGAGAATGTTTATTCAATCTCGGTACGATGTTCATTCACAAGCACCAAGTTGATTAACTACGCTGATTTTACACCGCAATTGGGGGCTGGGCGAATATTATACGTATAGGGATACATCAGCTCCTCCAGGAGCAGATAGTGATGATTACTGTGACTCCTACACAAAACAAAAATAACAAGTTAATCTAAATCAAATACAGCAAGCTTGCAAATAAGTTGCAGGGAATAGTGCAATACCCTATTTTGTACGAAATGAAAACTTAAAATAAACAGTAAATGTGAAGACCAGGAGAATAATAGTTGTCCCGAGAGATTAATCTTTTGAAGGACATAAACAGAAAGAATGTAACGAGTGTTTCAATAGGAACTTTCGAACTTTGACAGTTGTTCGCTAGCGGCCATATTGTTGAAGCTACATCTGTCAAACTGGTTGTCATTTACCTTTCTGTGGACGAATATAGCGTTCAACAACACGTGCAAATGATGACATTTTTTTTCTCAAATTGGATGTTCTGTTCGGTCAACATTCCATAGAAAAAATCATCTTCAATGAACAAACAAAATTGTTGAATTTGGGACGTTACCAATTCACATGAGATCCAAGATACAAAAAATCTTTTTTGTTCAATAATTATTTTATAAAGTTTGCAAAACCCTAAATATTCAACACTCGTTTTTTTTCCAATAAAAATTTTATTAAATATATTCACATAAAACCACTAACTCCAAGGCTATTAGATTATTAAAATCAAGTATGACAAATCACTTGTAATTGAACACTTTCAATTAATCTTTATTAAAAAGCTTATAGTTATTAAAGTCTTGCAGAATCTTCACTTTTGCCATTTTAAATAACTCAACTCAAATATCTTTATTAAAATCTGACAAGTGATAATTTATCATGAAACATAATAATTATTACTTAAATGCTTTGAACCTTCTTAACTATACCAATCAGTCATATAATTATTTTTATGACATGACCTTCGTCACCTTCCTCGAGTGTCAACTTCTTTGGAAATAATTCTTTGTGCACCTACATTATATGAATTCTTTCACAATACACTGTCTGTATGCTGCTAGGTATATTTAAGTATTAAATGAAATCTGATATTTTATTAAAGTTAATATTTCTTCACTTTTTTTTAGAGAAGTGATTTTTATCGAAGTCACAAAAAGCTAACTAATTTGAGATAATGACAGAGCATTAATAATGGTTTAGGAGTTAGCGTTGCAAATAGGTAAATAAATATGTAAAGTCATTGATAGTAGTCATTTATCACAATGCTTACATTTTGTCGTTTCAAATTTAACCCTAAAGCATAGTACGCAGCTGAAATGAAACGAAAATTCTCATACAGAAATTCACACAGCGAAATCGTAAACGAAAAATTTCGTAGTGATTTTTGTTATGTAGTACGCAGTTCGACAGTGAAATGTTAATAAAATAGAAAATCCTAGCAGATATTCGAACCAAGTCTCCACTTATTTTTCGTATACAATTAATTGATCGGAACATTATTTCAGAGGAAAATTTGACAGTTTGTTATATTTTGCTGTTGAATTTTATTTAAAAATGAAAATGGAAGAAAATACCGTCGAAACGAACTACACAACACAATTATTTGGAACCCTTAGCACCACAACGGACGACACGAAAACAAAAAAAGACAGAATTCACATCAGACGAGAAAAAAAAATTGACTTAAAATTTTAAACTGTTTTATTTTTGTATTTATTTTGACATCTTTCTGATAAAACTCTCCATATTTTTTTCGCAATCACTTCGTTTCTGATTTCGTTCTCGAGTTGGAGACACCAGAAAATTTTCGTTTCACTTCAGCTGCGTACTAGGCTTAATAGAGTGATACAAAGTGCCTTATTACACGAGGACTTTTGAGTCATGACTTTTTTCGAAAGTACAATGAGTGTGAATGTGAGATCATATGATTTTCTTCGTTCGCACTCATTGAATTTCAGAAAAAAAGTCATGACTCAAAAGTCGTTGTGTAAATTTGAATAATGAATGTACATAATGTCAGAACCATACACCAAAAACAGACAGTGACCAAACAAAACTACCATATATGACATTTCTCGAAGCGAAGGAGGGTAACAAAGGGATTTCGTGTTATTGAAGATAAATTCCTTCAAGCGATACACTAGTGCATATTTTTCTTTAAGCTGGAGGAATTAATTGACAAGTTAACTACTGATTTTTTGTACAAAGAATCCTTTCTTATAGAGGTTTGATTTGGCAACACTGTTTCGAGTGACAGGTGGTTAGACGTTGTAGGAACTGGGGGCATCGAGCTGTATCTTTCCCTACACATCAAGTGCTTACATTACCTCCACGTTGGTTGGTAACCGCCGGATACTGGTATTGGTATCATGTCATGACTTGCTGAACTTTTAAGTGCGAATGTTGATCAAGGAAAGAATTGCAACATCAAACTCACGGCCCTACAGATTGGAGGTTAGTGCGTCGGGCTAACCACCCGACCAAAATAAAAAAACCTATTGTTATGAGAGAGACTCCAGAAGCCTTGGATAACGAGGCTTCCAGACCAGGAACGAAAATGGACTCGATCTACGATTACGCACCTGGAATGTAAGGACACTCTATACGCCAGGTGCTACTCAAAAGCTTGTACCTATCTGTTTTCGCGCAGCACTAGACAGACATTACCGCGATCTAGGAGATACGATGGATAGGATCAGAAATAGCGAAAAGATTCTGAGATTTATTACAGCTGTCATCAAAGACTGCACATGCTAGGATGCGGATTCGTCGTGGAAAAGGGACTCAGATCGAAAGTCATCGATTTTAAGCCGATTAGCGATCACCTGGCTGTGATCCGCATCACAGCTACCTTCCAAAACATCAGCCTAATATGTGCACACGCCCTAACCGATGAAGCTGAGGAGTCTAACAAGGAGGAGACTTCCTGGACGGAGCCTATAGAGCTTGTCCGGAGTACGATGTCAAAGCCGTGCTGGGAGACTTCAATGCTTAAGTCGGGAATGAAAATTTTTTCTTTGGCAGATTAGTTAGAATGCACTCGATGAAGCGACAACAGATAACGAGAACGACTTCCGACTAATCAACTTTGCTGCAACTCGTAATACGTAATACACACAGCCAACCTGGCGATCTCCAAATGGTCGAACCGCCAACAAAATTGACCACCTGCTAATTGGCGCAAGGCACGCATGGAACATTTTGGTTGTGCGAACTTTCCGAGGTGCAAACGTGGGCTTTGACCATTTTCTTGTTGTGATAAAGTTCAGAACCCGACTGTCCAACGAAAAGAAAACGAAAACTCCCCAAAGGAAGAAATTCAACATTGCATGCCTCAGGACATTTGAGAAAGCCAGAGACTACAGTGAGCAATTGACCGGGAAACTCTCTGCCGTACCCCAAGGGTCAACGACCAGTGGAACCAGTATCACGACATAAGTAATTAAGGAGATAGCCGAGACCACCATAGGCTATAAACCACCCAGAAAAAAGAGCCCGTGGTATGATGATGAATTCGGGGTATTGAAATAGGAGACGGAAAATGCACGAAAGCAAATGCTGCAACGGAAAACAAGAGCAGCAAGAGAGGAGTACCGTGAAAATAGAAGGAAAGAGAAAAAACTTTGCCCCGAAAGAAATGAGCATCCGCAGCCTCTCAGTTCACGTATCTAGAGGAGTCTAGTACCGCCACCAACACCCACCGGCTCTACAAAACAGCCAAGCAACTGGAATTTGGTTGTAAGACCGGCACGCAAGCCCTTCGAAACAGTGAAGGGAATCTAGTCACCGAAGCACGAGAGTTGTAGACGTGTTTAAGCAGCATTTCTAGCAACTGCTTACTGGGCATAATATAGAGGAGGCGACAGGGGAACAAAGAAGCATGAGACCAGTCAATGAAGATGCAGCCCCAGCACCCATTACTGAAGAGGTTGAGAAGGCCATCCACAAGCTTAAGAACAACAAACCCGCCGGCTCGGAACTTTTCAAGTATGGTGGAGATGTCTTGGTAGGGTGCATCAACCGAGTGCGGGAGGAGGAAAGTAGTCCCAGGACTGGTCAAATAGCTCTATATGCCCAATCTACTAAAAAGGCGATCATATGTCCTGCAAAAACTACAAAGGCATATCCCAGCTTAATGTTGCCTACAAGATCCTATCCAATGTATTATGTGAGCGTCTAAAACCTTTCTGCAACAGTATGGTCGGCAAATATTAGTGTGGTTTCAGGCCAGACAGATCAGCGATAGACCAAATCTTCACATTTAAGCAAATCCTGAAAAAGACCAACGAACTTCAAGTCGAAGCCCACCATCTTTTTATCAACTCCAAAGCCGCATTTGATAGCATATGCCGCCAAGAGCTTCTATTGGTGATGTCGGAACTCGGGATCCCTAAAAAGTAATGATCCAGCTATGCCGCATGACAATACGCGATGCAACGTGCAAAGGGTAACAGCTCATCCGAGTTATTCCAGACGTGAACAGGGTTCAGACAAGGAGATACCCTATCATGTGATTTTTTCAACCTAGTTCTGGAGCAGATAGTACACAAGAGTGGTGTTAACCTGGAAGGCACTATCTTCACTATGTCTTCTCAACTACTTGGCTATGCGAAGAAGCGAGCTGTACTAGAAGCATTTACAGCTATTGGTGAACAGGCGAAACGCGTTGGTCTTGAAGTGAATTAGAACAAAACAAAGTATAAGCTGTCAACAAAGCCTAATCTATTTAAAAATTTCCCAAAATTGACTTCAATATTAGGTAAGCAGGTCAGTATGAAATTTGTTTTTTTGAAAGAAAAGGACTTCAATATTTTGACCTAGCCTATGCTTGAGATTCAAAAAAACTGGAGCCTTACTGCAAGTTCCTAGCATGTTTGGTTCTTGAGATGCACCATGTGAGCTGCTACTTTCACAGTGAAGTTAGCAGGTCACTCGATTACACCTTTATTTGGCAAATTTAGTGCGTTCGGGGGAAAACATGTCCCCATGTAAGCAATGTACGAACTTGAGTGGTAGGTGCAGAAACTGTCGCAAGTAAATTATTCCGCTGAGAGGCTTCTCGAAATGTAGCGCACAGGACACCAGCAACGGTCCACAGGTTCTCGAAGGAAATTGGATCATATAGCGCACTATATTGTTTCAATCGTCAATATAGAAAGATCGAATATATAACTCAGCTGTCAAACGTGAGTCTGAGTGCGTAACGCCATCTGTTGGCGATTCCATTTTCGTGAAGGACAAAATTAGCCAGTGTTCAATTCCATTATGTTTGTCGATTCTTAGAATATTTTCTTCTTCCCATAAAAATTTATCAGAATAAACCTTAAACACAACCCTACCTCCCACACTATAAAGCTTTTACAAATCTTTAACGAAACAAAATTAATTCTCAAAAGAAAATAATAATTCATACGAAAAAGCTCAAGATAAAAGATGATCACAGTGAATATTGGGCGGATGGAGGATAAAATTTGACAAAGATTATGTTTCGTCAAAGAATATAAATATATGACGAAATGATGACGATGATGATGTTTTTTTTTGTTATTTCGTTAAGTAAGTAATCATACGGCAAAGGCAATACACGCTCGAGTTAACCTCTGGCATAACCTTTGTGTATATGTTTGCCAGTTTGTGCCATATCAGGAGGGAGTTTCTGGATTGCTTTGTTGTGCAATTTGCCTTGTCTTGTGCATTTTTTTCCTTCCTTTTATGTGTCCCTAACTTACCTATTTATTATTAGTTTCGTTTCTATTTTTTTTTTAATTGTTCGAGGCATACTATACCAAACCTACCTACCCTCTTATAAGAGCACATCGAGTCTAGTCTGAAGAGGTTTCAGGATGCACATGCACACAGAGAATCTCTTGCTTCTGGAATCATCATCGTCATCATCATCATCCTCATCATCCAGATCCAGGCATCGTCATGACTTCAAAGGTTTTTTATTTTTCTTTTTTTTTTTTTGCTATTGCTGTTGCTTCCCGGTCTGAATCTTTCATTGTTATTGTTTTGTCTGCGGATGCCGCCACTGCCATCGCCACTGGGGTACACTCTTGCTCTCATGCAACTCCAACTCCATCAAGTCCATCTCCAACTCCATTTCTATCTTCAGTCGGCCCTTTGGGTATGTCGTGCGGTATGGATTTTTCTTTCTAATTACAAAGATAAGGCAGATAGAGCAGCTTCATTCATTCGCATAATATATTCCTTGTAGCATTATTATTATTATTATTTTCTGAGTTCAGTTTATTCCATTATTTTGCTGAATTTCCTGCAAAACTTTTTTTTTCTAAGTCGACACAGAGAAAATACCAAAACAAATCCTTTTTGCTGCATGTTACGGTATCAATCTATGGAGTTTTTTTTTTATTTTATGGATTCTATATTGGATTTGAAAAGAATTTTCAAGTTAAAAAAATTGAGAGGAAAGAAATGGAAAAGTCAGCTTTAAGTTGGAATTGCAACACGATTGTGATGTATTTGTTATCAGCCAAACTGTTTCTTAGACCAAACTAGTTTATCCAAGGCCAAACTAGTTAGTTTATCCTAGGTCAAACTAGTTTAGCCTTTGTGGGAATAACTAGTATTTCCAAGGCTTAACTAGTGCATCCTTATACACTTAGGATCAACTAGTTTTGCCGGATTAGATTTTTTCAATATTTCAGACCAAACTAGTTTACCCTAGGCCAAACCAGTTTCACCAAGGACGAAGTTATTTCACAGTTTTGATGATTTTCAGCACCAGCAAAAATTATTGTTGGGGTCCAATTTTTCATTAAAATTGCGCAATCAGTTCGTCCTAGGTTAAACTAGTTTTGCCTAGGATAAACTAGTTTGGCCTGGGATTAACAAGTTTGGTCTGAAATATTGAATAATCTTATCTGGAAAAACAAGTTTATCCTAGGTGTATTAACATAAACTAATTCAGACTAGGAAAAAGAAGTTTATCCTAACTCACATAGGCTTAACTAGTTTGACCTACGATAAACTAGTTTGGCCTTAGAAAAACGTTTGGCCTAGGATTAACTAGTTTGGCCTGAAATATTGAATAATCTTATCCGGAAAAACTAGTTTATCCTAAATTTGTTAGGATGCCTAGGAAAAACTTATTTATACATATGTACGTAAATCGGTCAAAATAGTTTGACCTAGGATAAACTAGTTTGGCCTAAGAAAAAGGCCGGTAACATATAAACGTCGAAGAAACGAGGGAAAAATAAAATCTAAATGAAATCAATAAGATGGAACACACGTGATAGAGCTTTACAAAATGAAAAACTAATCTATCCTAACGCACATAGCAAAACTAGTTTGACCTACGATAAACTAGTTTGGTCTAAAAAAAAATAGTTTGGCCTCGGATTAACTATTTTTGCCTGAAATATTGAATAATCTTAGCCCGCAAAACTAGTTCATCCTAAGTGTATTCGGATGAATTAGTTTAGCCTAGGAAAAACTTATTTATCCTAACGCAAATAGGCGAAACTAGTTTGACCTAGGACAAACTACTTTGACCTAGAAAAAACTAGTTTACCCTACAAAATAATTTGGCCGGTAACACATACAAGTTAAAGAAATGTGGGCAAAATGAAATCTATATGATATCAATAAGATGGAAAACACGTGATAGAGCGTAACAGTTTGTGCAACTGTGTATATAATCTCAAGGTTGCAAGAAATCGCGGCTACCCCGCGTTCATATTTGACAAAAATATCGGCACAGATCTAAAGAATTTAAGGATAATTTTCAATTTAAGAAGGCAACGGGTGGACCAAAAATCAACGAAGCTGCGTTGACGAGTTTTGCGAAAGAGAAGACTTAACGAGAAACTCTACGATTTGAACCAAAATCAAACCAAAAATGACATTAGCCTCAAGCTGATGGACCAGGCCATGTAGGGAAGTCTTCGGTCAGAATAGAGGGCACAAGTGGAAGGGCAGCTCAGCCAAAACTCAAAGTGTGCAATTGAAGGTATTAAGTTAACGACTAGACTAGATTATACGGGTTTTCTGTGGAAGCTGAGCTGTAGTCCTACGGAATAAAATAAGCGAGTTTCTAGGTGATCAAAAAAAAGTTGTTTTTTCATACGGCAAGCTTGAAAAATATCACTATCTTAGCATTATCCTCACTCCTAGATTACCTATATTACAATCTTCATCAAAAGGTCGGTTTTTTACAAAGATTCCTTGTTTTTGAAATAGCAAAACAGTTTTTCTAGTGATTGTAAATTTGACATATGATTTATGCTCTATAGCTTTTTAGCGCAACTCCATCGTTACTACTTCCACGCTAGAACACCGATTGAAAACTTTACATTTTTGGATCGTAGTTCTTAGAACATATTCCCATTCTAAGTGATTTGTAAAGAGGTTTTGCTTTTGTACTGGCAACACTGTTTCTGAAGATAGTAATTTTGGCACATGATTTGTGTTCAGCACATATCATCATTGATTGATTTTTTTTTTTAACTGGCAAACTGTTTCTAGCGACTGTAAAATTGGCAACCATTTTTGCGGTGACTGTAAATTTTACAGTACAATTTTTCATTTTAACATTAATAGACTTATGTCAGAAAAATGCTAACAAATTATAATTGCCGATATATGGCTCCATCTGACCGATAAACTGGTCGAAAAATTGGACTTAAAGACGTGACGAAGCGCCCATTTGCCCAAAATCATTTTAAAGCACTAACACTTGTATGCCTATTAAATAGGAAGTGACTTAAAAATGCTGTTTTATAACAGTTCAGCTTAAAAAGATATAATTTATACGGCCCTAAGGGTCAAGGAATGGTAGGGAATAGCATGAAATAGTAAGTACTTTGGTTTGCTTGTTAAATCTCGCGGATGCAAAATATTTTTCTGAGCATAACCTAGAGTTTTCCTCAGTCTTCCAGATTTATTTGTAGTTTAATAGAAGATATTGTCTCGAAGCGAGGGATGAACTGTTGAACTTCATCTACAAAAGAAGCAGAGTCAAAGGACAACCAAAGTTTTTTTTACTACAGACATGATGTTAATTTATAACAGTTATAACAGTTTATCGCCTTTAAAAATAGGAACTGACAAAAAAAATTCCAATTTATAATTGTACTGTTTAGAGAACTACTGTTTCGGCCCCACAGGTCAAAGGGTTCTCTTTCGGGCATCCATAGTGTTTTGAAGCCGCACTAAGTTCACTTTTTTTTAAATAATAAATTGTTATATAACCGTTATAAATTTGCGTCTCTCTGGTCTGAAACCCGCCAATAGGTTACGGAATGATCTTTCTTCACACATCCATTCCTTCCACTGAGCCACAATAAAAATCCACTTGCATTTGAAAATGCATGTAAAGTTTACTAACAGTATGGAAATGATTGAAAATTTAGCAATAAAACTGTAACTTATGATTTAGTTAACAAAGTTTTCAGCTAGAAGACGGCTAAGAAGCTTCCTTCAAACATGCATATACTTACTACATCGGCCTTAAAGCATAAAATGTTATCGGAATGGCAACTATCTATTAAAGCCAAAACAACGTTTTACCACGCAACTTAATGCAACCCCGTCTTTTAAACGATTTCCAAGGAATTCAACTTAAATTTTGTCCTCATCAAATTCGTGTTGCGGGCGTGCATCGCATCGTTGGGGTTGCTAATGTTTTTTTTCTTCTGTATTTCATTGCTTCCGCGGCAAGCAATGCGATGGCTTTTTGTTAGAAAAGTTGCAACTTGTATAAAATCGTGTTTCAGGGATTTTTCTTGTGCGGAATTTCGTGCAATGAGATTTGCTCCTTGTCGTCATCCCATCCTCTCTCATTGTGTTGTTGGCTTCGGTTGCAAAGGAAGTCGGTTGTGTTGTAGCTAAAAGGTGTATCAAAGGGCAACCTATTGATGTCAATAATGGAAATAAATTCAAAAGCAATAAAGTTGTGTTTAGTGTGCAACTATAGTGGAGCTATATATATGCTTTTATAGTTCTTACGTCCCCCGCATCCATAGGTACTCTATATTCCAACTTCCGTTCCGGACTGGAATATCTATCCCCCCAGGGGGGTTGGTGTGGACTTTTATATCACATCAGAAGAAGAAGGAGGAGGAAAAAAAGGTATAGTAAAGTTTAATTCTCTGCGGTTTATAACTTTGTTTTCGGGTGGTTTAATTGCTTTTGTTGTGCTTTCTCTGGATGCGCCTTTGATTTTGCCGCCGCCACTGCTGGAATACTCTTTGCTCTCTGATGCTGATGGTCGTGAGGTTATACTCTCTCTAGGAGGCTTTTAGCTATACCTAGTAGTTTCATGTATAGTTTCTTTGTTCAATTGGCAGCAATGATTGAAAAGGTATTTCAGCCATCAGACGCTTAATGTTAGGCGTTTCTGGGGGGAATGTATAGGGGGTAAATACAACTGGAAACACACAGATTTTTGTGGGTAAATGTTGAAGTTATTTTGTGTTTCTACTATATTTTTTGGATTCTTCTTATTCTTTTTGTACTTTTTTTTTCTGATGTAGTTGTAAGTTTTCTTGTTACGAGGAAAGGTAAATATTTTTGGTATACAAAAGAAACTTTTAGATTTGGGTTAAAGTTTATTTTTTGTTTGTTGTTTTTTTTTTTGTTAACCAGTGGCAAAAACAAAGTCACTGTAAACGGAGTTATAAAATTTCAGAAAATAAGATATAGAGTTCAAGGAACCTAGCCACAAGTAAAATTAGAGGAACAACTTCAATATAGTTCTCAATTTTTACTTATTCGTTTCTGTTTCAAAGTCCAAAGTTTGACTTTTTCGAAGTTGCCTAAATAAAGAATTTCAAAAAGGGAGTACATAAGGTCTGAGTTTAAGTTAAATAAATTTGGTAAAAATTTTCAAAAGAACAAAAGTAAAATAATGATGAAAAGGAATGTTTACAACTTTTCTATGATGTAAGTAAAGTTTACAAACGATGTCCATTAAAGAATTTTTGTTTTCAGTTTATAAAAAATGAATTGAACTGAATATTATAATCAAACATGGCAACGTCCCGATGACAAAGAAGACCAAAAAACTACTTCTTAAGTCTTCTTTTTTCATTTATGAGTGTATGTAAAATCTACTTTTGTTTAAGAGTATGGTTGGGATAGTTTTATTTAAACTTGGCTTGGTTTGTGGCATGATTTTTGAGACCTCCTAACATCTTGGCTAAATTTTTAATATGGCTAGCTTCCTATTGCTTCTGTTTTAGCAGGGTATGTCACAAGACCCTGGTTTGACTGAAGAAGCTATAAAAGATTAAGAGATACAAAAGTTTTAATGGATGAAATTTAAGCTCTACGCTAGGGTGTCCATAACGTGTTTGAAAAAAAAGAGGACATTTTCGAAAATCCAAACTTCTACTGTTAACCCCCCCCGCTCACCACACCATCATTAAAATAATAGATAAAGACCAACAGCGCTATTAATAAAAAACGCTTATTCTACCTTTATTCCACGATTTTACTAAACCACGGAATAAGAGTTAAGCCACGGGTTAAAATTTCTCATTAAAAAAAATTTATATTCGTGGAATAGTAAAGTGACGTTTACCGTGCGAGGCCTGTTAAGTATCTTGAAATTTGTACCAAGTTTCGGAAGCTTGGGTTTTTTCCGTATGGGTTTTGACATATTAAAATTTCAAGTTACCAAACACACCTAAGAATTTTCTTGTTTATGTCTATCTAAATTATTAGTAGGTTTTATGGTAAATTTAATTAAAAAAGAAATAGAAGCGAGAGTTGGAGCACCAAAGACAAAGTAAACTCATAAAAATAAACTAAACCATTTATAGATAACCTTTTGCTTTATATTCTTGAGAACATAGCGAAATTATTGTGCATAGAAAAAAAATGTTATTGAAAAGGTAAATCTTCTGATACCAACACCAATAAAAAAAAATAGTCTGGCTGCTTATTCCTTCGCTAAACCATCTGCTTCGGTGGTTTAGCATAGTAAACGTCACATAGCAGAAATTTTGTTTTATTAGTAACATTTTGCACAAAGTCCATGGAATAAGGCTAACCCTTCGCTATTCCGCGTTTTTTAATTTGGCTGCAAGAGTTTACTTTAAGTTTATTTTATAAAAATATATCTGTGGTTGTGGTGTTTGGGAGAAACATGATACCTAACTCCATATAAAAAATTGCGTCTTTACGTCCACTTTACATTGACCTAGAATCTAAACGGGTAGACCAATTTTGTTCAAATTTTAAATGTTCATGAATGTAACCTTTAGAAAAATTGTGTTCCAAATTTGAAGAAAATGAGTTCACCCGTTTAGGTTCTAGGTCGATGTAAAGTGGACGTAAGGACGCAATTTTTAAAATGGAGTTATCATGTTTCTCCCAAACACCACAGATATATTTATACAAGAAATGTATGTAGGTACCTAAGAAACAGCAGTTTTGATAGTAATAGGTAGTTTTATTTAATATCTATTTTAAGAAAACATATCTGTGATATAAACCAGTATATTTTAAAGACCAAGAGTTTACTTTAAGTTTATTTTATAAAAATATATCTGTGGTTGTGGTGTTTGGGAGAAACATGATACCTAACTCCATATAAAAAATTGCGTCTTTACGTCCACTTTACATTGACCTAGAATCTAAACGGGTAGACCAATTTTGTTCAAATTTTAAATGTTCATGAATGTAACCTTTAGAAAATTTGTGTTCCAAATTTGAAGAAAATGAGTTCACCCGTTTAGGTTCTAGGTCGATGTAAAGTGGACGTAAGGACGCAATTTTTAAAATGGAGTTATCATGTTTCTCCCAAACACCACAGATATATTTATACAAGTAATGTATGTAGGTACATAAGAAACAGCAGTTTTGATAGTAATAGGTAGTTTTATTTAATATCTATTTTAAGAAAACATATCTGTGATATAAACCAGTATATTTTATAAACACTTATTTGCGCTTCTAATTGAAAAAATTAAAATACATAAACATCTGATTAAATTCAAAATATCGCAGAATTTTAGTTAAATGGAGGCCAAATATACATTAATTTTCTTCCTCATCTGAAGTGTCATATTTTTGCGAGCTTCGAATTTGATTAAGATACTTATTTTCATATCGATACCTTCCCGTAAGAATGTATCAAGCGACATTTCAAAAACTTTAAAGGCATCGAAAAAAAGCTCTGGTCCAGTTATTTATTTATATATTTAAGAAAATAAAAAGATTTGAAACGGAATTTTCAACTCAAAATGCTTCGAAAAATCTGTTTACTACAACAAAATACCCAAATAAATAATTGAATTAGAGGTATTTTAAAAATTTAATTTAAAATTTTTAAAATGTCGCTTAATACATTCTTACGGGAAGGTATCGATATGAATTCATAAAACTTTCGACAGCTAAAATCATTTAAGTTATAGGCAAATATGAGAGTCCTACTTTTAAACGATTTCGTTCTTTTGTCCATGGCGAACCCATCAACGACAAAATACGTTCCACGTAACAAAAAACAAAAAAAGAACTGGCACTTTTGAGCAGATATTTTGTTTTTAAAATTGTCATTTTCTTTCGAAAGAAACTTGTTTAAATAGTAAAACTGGTCAAACAACTTTGTATCCAGTAAAACTTCCTTAGAAATTCGGTAATCGATACTTTTTTCTAAGTCTTCCATTACGTATTTCTTTTCTAAATTCATCCATCGATCTCGAATAGGAAAGTTTTTACTTCATTGTATTAATGCTTTATTTTATATTTTAAGGGACAATACAAACGACATTAATGAAAAGTGCGTTAAGTTAATATTTTGGTCATTTAGGAAAAAGAAAAAGAGATATAAAAGAGTACATAGATAAAAAAGAGTAAAACAAAAGAATTTGATGAAAAAAGAAAGAATAAGATAGATCAGAGTCAAAAAAGAGAACATGTTCTCTTTAAAAGAGATGTTCTGGAAACCCTACTCTACGCAGACGTTAAAATTTGTGCCTGGCATTTCCACCAATCCTTAATTTTTTTCGCTTGGACTACAAGGCCAAATAGTCTGCTTAGACTGGGAGCTGTAACTTTTTGAAGGTATTTTCGGTCGGGTATGCTAGCTGATAGAGCAAAATTAATATAGAAACCCTTTTTGTATGGAATTAATTTTACCCTACTTTAAGGGTTAATAATGATCGCAATAACTAAAAACAAAAAAAAAACACCACAGATTCTTTCTGTTTAACTTGACAGTAAGGAAAGCAATGCCAAGGGTGATTAAAAAAAAAAAAGAAAATGCAACCAAAAAATTACGACAATTTTACGATAGTTTTACGACAAATTTGTTAAAATTATTCACTCCTTTTTTTAAATTCATTTTACCAACTCACGACAATCTTACGACAAATTTACGACACAAGTTAAAATAAAAGAAAACGCAATCAAAAAAATTACGACGATTTTACGACAGTTGTACGATAAATTTGATACAATTAGGTATTCACTCATTTTTTTAAATTCATTTTACTAACTAAAGATAATTTAACGACACGTTTATGACACTAATAAAAACTGTTACAAACGCAACAGTTATTTGTGTTCATTCTCATGCGTTATTTAAATATTCCCTTTAATTCGTTCTGTGTAATTCATTTTGGTAAAAATAATATTTTACGACAGGCATTCACATATTTTTTTTTACTTTTTTTTTGAGTTATTTGCATTATATATAGGAGTGATCATACTAAACTGACTACCATTTAAGAATAAGGGGTGATTATTTAAACAAAACACAAATACGACAGTTTTTTTTTTGCGAAAAATGTACGCCCAATATTTCCATAATTTTACTTTCATATTTTTTTTTCTTTTCTTGAGTGCATTTCATTCTTTATTCAGAGATGGTAATGCTAGCTTGATTTGTGAATTATAAGCGCAAACACTATTTTTTTCTCTTACGTCAAATTTACGACAGTTCTCTACTTTACATTTTTTTAATGTTTTGAATCTATTTAACCATAATTCAAGAGGTAGTGATATTAACAAACTTGACTTTCAAACAAGCATTACCAGGTCTATTTTTTTCGTTCAAAACAGGTGCCACGCAATCGTTTCTTTTACGACAATTTAATCACAAATTTTTCAATGATTACTAACACACCTTTTTTTTCTTTTTTGATGCACCCGTTATTAATGGTAATGCTAACTTGACTGTGAAATTAGCATTTACAGGGATTATTTTATTTTTAAAGGTAACGGTACAGATTTGCGTTTTTTACGACATTTGTACGAGTTAAATACACATTAATATTTTTGATTTTTGATTTAAGGACATCAATCAAAATTTGCGTCTTAGAAGGGTACAACAGTATCTAACTGATGATCCTAACTGTTGTTCCTGGGCGAAGCGCAATAAAATAAACTTTCGTTTAATTCATTCGCTCCACGTAAACAGAAGAGTATTGTTTTCTAACTTTTGTTTTCAAATTCATAACTATTGAATGGGTTAATTGTGAAAAATCAAGGGTGAAAATTGTTTATCATAACAATTTTACAACAAATTTACGACAACTAGGCATTTACAATCTCTATTTTATTTGCTCATTTTAACCTACAGATGTATATATTTAGAAGTCCTTTAACAAAAAAAAATAAACAGATTTATTTATTCCAGGATAATTTTACGACTAATTTACGACAATTGTTCATAAATTTGTTTGTTATTTTAGTTAATGTTACTTTTTGAAGAAGAAAGCACGACAATTTACTTTACGAAAAAACTGTCAAGCTAGGTTAAATGTGAAAAATCAAGGGTGAAAAATTAACAATTTTACAACTAATTTACGACAACTATTTACAACCTCTTGTTTATTAGTTCATTTTTAGAGGTAATTAAAATAAAATATCACAGATTTATTTTTTCAGGATAATTTACGACAAATTTACGACAGTTGTTAAGATTTTTGTTTTTAGTTGGTTGTTAAATTAACTGCAAATCGAAGAAAACTGTCAAATTAGGTTTATTTTGAAAAAAAAACAAGCCCGACAATTTGATTGTCATGGCAATTTTACTACAAATTTAAGAAGTGACAACTTTTAACATATTCTTTTTTATAAATTCATTTGACCCTTTATTGAGAAATCATTTAAAAGAATTTTACGCAACAGATTTATTTCTTTTAGGAACATTTTACGACATTAATTTGCATTTATTTTTAGGTTTATTTATGGTAATTTTACTACAATTTTACGACATTTTATTTACATATCCTTTTTTAAGTTAATTTTACTTTATATATTAAAAAACAACAAATTCAACAGATTTATTTCTTTCGTCTCAATTTTACGACAAATTTACGACACTTGTTCAAACATTTTTTTTTTTTCATTTATTTTAATTAAGTTAAGTTATAGTTTTAAAAAAGCATCATGACAATTTTACGACATTACACATTGTTATTTTTCAAAATTTTCAAGATTTCATGTCCATGAATTCATACAAAACTCCTAGAATATAAAAAAAACATTAAGGATGCACCCTTTCCCTACCCAAATACATACCTACATAATTCACTTTCCTGTTTCCCATTCCACCTCATAAATTTCTATAAACTCTGACGAAATGCCACACATGTCAGTTTTGAAACACCAACTATTCTCGACTATACAAGAGTATCTACACCATCATATATCTAAATTTCTTACCAAATTCAATTTCATGAAAGCAATACTCATTAAAAATTAACCAAAAACCATTTTCTGATCTCGTCTGGATTCCATCAAAAATCATTACCATTTCCATCAAACTCAAAAGTTGGGGTTAGAAAATTCTCAGAACAAATATATATACAAAAAAATAACCGAAACCTTAATCCCATTAGTTCATAGCACACTCGATTCACACTCAATAACGCCATAAACCTCTTAGGGGTTATATCGGGGGGTCACCCTAGAGACATTATATAAATGTATATAAACCCAGACCACCCTTCAGTGTTGTTGTATAGCAAGGTGTGGGAATGCTTGCATGACAAAGTAAACAAAAATAAACAACAGTAGCATCGTGTCTCTTAAATCTCATCCCCCAGGATATTCTTTCTTAAAACATATGCACGGCAAATAGGTATAACGAAAAAGAGAAAAAACAACAATTTTGCGTAATTTTGTTTTTTTTTTTTTGTTTTTGTTATTCCATCTTCTTTGACAATCGTCAGTGAGCCTACATTTAACATCTGACCCAGCATCTTTTTCCCCCTCGACGTACATATTTCTCGTATTGATGTTTATCTGTTTTTTTTTTTTTTTTTTTTGTGAACAATTTATTTATTCCCCTTTGCATTCAGAAAAAAAACCCAAAACAATGAGGGTTGATTGATAAAAAAAAACACAAATAAATATTAAATTTATATTACACAATCCTTATACAGAAATAATTAATGACAATCGTGTGTTCCTGGTTAGCGAGGGTAAAGCAGACGACAGACAGACAGACAGACGGACCCAAAACAAAATTCGACCCAGGATGCCTTCACACAGGTTGATAAATGATCTGTCCGCATGTTATGGGCAGTTTCATGGACACCACAGGTGATCTCAGACACATTGGGTCGGCTGACTGTGGATTAACCCCGAGACAATGGTAAACGATTAGTTTTCATTTTTGTTTTATTTTTTTTTTCCAATATTGTCTCTTCTTGAAGATACAAAATTTTTGTATTATTTTTGTTGTTTCATTTGTAGTCATCCTTGTGATACGATAAGTTGCCTAAGGCGACCAGTTTTGGGGGCGGCTATATTTCTGAATTACAAGGTATTGAGTATTTTGAAGAAAGATCTCTTAGACAAGTAAAACGAAAATCTATATAGAAAATTAGGTATATCACAGTTTTGTGATAGAAAACTTTGGTAAATATGATATCTTTAATGGCTTTTCGTCTTAACATAAATTTCCCTTGGAATATCAATTTCGGGCCCTGAAGTGTTGCCCCTTTACCCCTTCAAAATGGCTCAATTCAAATGAAATAGACCATTTAACAATTTTGTGATAGAAAACTCTGGAATAATTTATTAAGATTTTTGAAAGGGCTTTTCGTCTAAACTTAGATATCCTTTTCCAAAAGTTGGAATATCAATTTTGTGCCCTGGAGTAGTGCCCGAAACTAACCTCTTCAAAATGGCTCAATAAAAATGAAATGGGCCATTTAACAATTTTGTGATAGAAAACTAAACTAAAATAAAAAGGGTCGTTTAGCAATTTTGTGTGGAAAAATTTGGTATAATTTATTAAGATTTTTGGAAATATGATAACTTTAAGGGCTTTTCGTTTTTATTTTAATCTCCTTTTCAAAATTTGGGAATATCAATTTTGGGCCCTGGAATAGTGCCCGAAATTAACCCCTTCAAAATGGCTCAATAAAAATGGAATCGGCCATTTAACAGTTTTGTGATAGAAAACTTCGGTATAATTAATTTAAGATATTTTGAATTATGAAATTTTTAAGATCTTTTCGTCGTTGATTTTAGGCCCTGTAGTACCTAGTGTACGTAATAAACCCCTTTAAAGGGCTTAGTTAAAATGAAATGGACCATTTAACAATTTTGTGATAGAAACCATTGGTATAATCTATTAAGATTTTTGAAATTGTGATATTTATAATCGCTTTTTGTCTTTAGTAAAATTCTCCTTTTAAATGTTGCAATATCAATTTGGTGCTGGAGTAGTGCCCAAAATTCTATGAACCTTGAATTTCGAAATCCACTCCTGTCTCATTTTTTTTTTTTTTTTTTTTTGTTTTTCTTTAAAAATATCCAAGAAAGGTGTCAAGTTTCATTTAATTTCGATTTCAAAATAAAGAACGAATATTCAACCAAAGAGCCAACACCAACCCTGTCCCTGTGGTGAAATGTATTTAAGTTTCATATTTAATTACGTCATAAAGTAGGTCTGTCTGTCTTTCGAGTGTACCTAGTCTGTGTGTGTGTTGTTCAGGAACATAAATATTCCACTCCTTTTTGTGATTTGAACAAAAAACCAAAAACAAAAAAACTGGAACTAAATTAAAAGATGAATTCATCTGAATGGGTGTGTGCTGTTGATTGTTTATGACGCTATGAGCCCGAGGATAAAAAAGATTTAAATCGACCAAAGAAAAAGGAATTCGTTTCGGTTTAAAAAATAAAATAAAAAAATCTAATAGAATTGAGTCATTTTATAGAGAAATAGCTTTATTAATTCTAGGTACTACTTTTAGTGGCCAGATCCATACCGATATTTGCAGAAACAATACTGCCAAGGTAGTTAAACTGTTCGACCTCTTCAACTATGCTGATGTGTAGAGCGACCTGTGAGCATTAAAACTTTGCTTCCTAACCGATCTCCAACGATGAATATAAGCATCCTCCAATCATACATACCTGATCCTATGCATCGCATATTCTGGATTGCGATCATGTCTGCCTTTTACCGCCTGAGGAGATAGACTCATGTTTTTGAGTTGCAACTGTGGTGTCATCTGGTCATAGGACTGGCACGCAAACTCTTCGAGGGAAGCGAAGGGAACCTATAGTCACATGAAACAACAGGGAAGTGTAGACGTTTTCAGGCAGAACTTCCAGCAACTGCTTAGTGGGCATTATGTAGAGGAGGCGACAGGGGAACAAAATAGCATGAGAATAAGTCAGTTTCACTTAAGCTGTGGACGAGTGAGGTCGATTAGGTCTAATTGCCACCAGGGGCTTTGGTACCTGTGATTTACTAGTGCGTAAGCCTAGTTAATATTGCCAATAGGGGCATATACCTACGATCTTGCCACCAGGGGCTTATACCTATCATCTTGCCACCAGTGGCGTATACCTGTGATCTTGCCACCAGGGGCTTATACCTGTGATTTTGCCACCAGGGGCTTATACCTGGGATCTTGCTACCAGGGGCTTATACCTGTGATCTTGCCACCAGGGGCGTATACCTGCGATCTTGCCACCAGGGGCTTTTACCTGCGATCTTGCCACCAGTGGCTTATACCTGTGATCTTGCCACCAGGGGCTTATACCTGTGATTTTGCCACCAGGGGCTTATACCTGCGATCTTGCTACCAGGGGCTTATACCTGTGATATTGCCACCAGGGGCGTATACCTGCGATCTTGCCACCAGGGGCGTATACCTGCGATCTTGCCACTAGGGGCATATACCTGATATCTTGCCACCTGGGGCGTATACCTATGATCTTGCCACCAGGGGCATATACCTGTGATCTTTCCTCCAGGGGTTTATACCTGTGATCTTGTCACCAGGGGCGTATACCTGTTATCTTGCCCCCAGGGGCGTATACCTGCAATCCTGCCACCAGGGGCGTATACCTGGTGATCCTGTCAGTTAATAAGTCGGTCTACCATTGGATATTGTAGAACTACTATATGAATGCCATTTTTCGTTTCTAATAAAGAATTTGTTATAAGGTTATAGGACCTTTCCAATTGAAGTTTAAAGTTTTTCTTCAAAACCGACCCTGGCAAACCGGCGAGTGAAACCCCGGCTGGAAAGCAAAAAGCACATCACAAGACTCGTGGCATATACTGAAAATCCTTACTGACCTCATTTCTGTTTTTATGTACTATTACTTTAAACAGTTAAAGGGAATTTTTTGGAATTACTAGACGATCGTTTAAAAAAATAAAAAAAATTATCCGCGATAATACAGAAACAGCGAAGACCATCTATACCTAATAAATATTATAACAGAAGACAATCCCATTTTTGATAATCCGCACCGTCACGACTTTTTACCCTTGAATAAGATTAAGAAAAAAACAAAAAACAATTACCACACCCTATAGCCAAGACCTAATAACTCCACCGATATCATAATCTTCAGATGAAAACAAACAACAACAACAAATATTCATAAGTATTTTGAATTTTGATCTTGTTTCTCCTTTTTAGGCTTGTAAAAATTAATGAAATAAAACAAAGTAACAACAAAAAATCTCGTTAACAAGATTGCTACCTCCGGGTAGTTATCTCGCTTAAGCCGCAGATTATTTTTCAAACTTTAATGATTACTCTCTAGAATGAGAATCGAAAAGAACAAACAAACATAAATGAAAAGAAAAAACTGAATCAAAATCATTTTAAACTCTAAATCCATCCGAGGATGTATTTTTTTTTTTTTTATTAATGTTTACGTTTCCATTTGCATGTTATCCAAAGGCTAACCTAATCTGTCGGATAAGGCAATGAGGTAACAGCGAGACTTTTATACGTAGATTCAAAGCTTAGGTAGCAAGAAAATAACCTGGTGCAGCATTCAATTCAATCAATTCTTCAATGGTTAAGGTCTACCTAAGTCTTGTTAAGAAACATGATTTTTTCTTCTTTTTCAAAATGAAATACCAAAGAAAAAAAAAATAAGACCCATCAAGACACGAAATGCAAAGCTAGAGATAAAAATCTCTGTTGCATGATGTCGTCAGAAGCAGAAAGTGGCAGGATTTCGATTTGATTTTGTGTCTTTTTTTTTATATTTCACTTTTTGTTTTTATTTTTTTGTTTATGTTTCTGAACTGAACCGACACACAACGCATGATGGACCTTTCTATATACAGCCTGGGCCTGGGTTCGCTGGCATTTCAAAAGGGTGTAGTGGTTATAGGACGACAAAATCGTTTTCGATTGTTTGTCGTGATAATGAAAGGTAACAATCAATTAAATTAAACACACAAATCCCTTTCTGCCTTTATTTTTTGATTTCGACCAGAAACGTGCTTGTGTGTATGTATGTTTGTATGTTTGTCGTTAGATTTAGGTTTTATATATTTTTGATTAGGGGTTCGGATTTGATTTGATTTATTGGAAGCAAATCTTAATTATCGATATCGCAGGTGTTGAGATTCATATATACCAGTATAAACCTACCTACATCATTATGCTGGTATCAGAATTTGTTGTGTTTGTTGTTGTTGTATTTTTTTCCTGGAGAGAAGGATAGACTTTTTTTTTATTTTTTGTTTGTTTGTCATTTGAGAGTTACCTAATTAAAAATTCGAAGAAAATCGTTTATCTGATTATTATGGTCTGGATCAGCTAATGAGCAACCAATGTGTGTTTGGAAAAAGGTGTGGGATTAATATCTACCTACATGCAAACTATAGATTAGGGTTTTTCTTGGGTAGGCATAGGTAGAATATGAAATGGAACTGATGTAGGTACCTTATTTTCGGATTTATGCAATTTCTTAGTGAAGCCATAAAGCCGATGAAGGGAGGGTTCTCAATGTATTAAGGATGACGAGAAATTTGCAGCAATATTTCCGCTCTAATGATGAGAAATTGAAATGTAGGCAAAATAAATCCATTACAGTTATTGAAGAGCTTAGGACGAAAAGATGACATAAGAACTTCTGGTAGAATTTTTTTTTTTTTTTTTTTTATTAAGTCCTAAACCATATAAATTCGAACCGCAAAGAGATTTAGGTAAGCAAAAAAAAAAACATTCTTTAATTTAAATTCAGCCTGAAAATACATTTTCATTATCACTTTGGAATAGAGAAATAATGCCAAATTAAGAAATTCAACTAAGGTTAGGTTAATGGGCTGACAGTTGATCTTGTTACCGTCAGACTTAGATCACTGTAGGTGCGTTGCGTTGTGATACCCTAGGGATTCTCCATGTTATGAAACCTATGATAAATTCTTTGTTATTCAAGCCCGTTAAGGGTATTGATTAGTTTCAGAAAGTTATAGCCTGCAATGTCGGTGGTTGGGTACGAAGTCTCGCAAATACAAATCTCGCATTTGAAATATCGCATAACGAAATCTCGCAATTGAAAAATTCGGCTTTTTATTATCACGCAATTACAAAATCTCGCTTTTCATAATCTCGCAATAGTGAAACCCCGCAAACCAAAATCTCGCAAATCAATATCTCGCAAAATTTTATTGCATTGTAACAAAAAAAATGTTAAATCCAAATCTCGCAAATTAAAATTTCGCGCAAGAGCCGTGTGTGATTTGTTGCTGTGAGTTTTGAATTTGCAAGATTTTGATTTGATTTGATTTCAAATTGCAAGATTTTGGTTAAAAATTGCGAGAATTTAGGGTAAGAGAAGTTAATACGAGATTGTTTTAAAGCGAGATTTTGTAGTTGCGAGATTATGAAAAACAAGATTTTTAATTTCGTTATTCGAGATTTTTAAAAAAATGCGAGATTGCGTTATTCGAGATTCATCATCGGACATCGTACCACTCCCAAATTGCGGAAGATACTTCTAGTTGTTGTAGTACCTCGTGGCTTGATGGTTAGTGCGTAGGACTGTCATGCCGAAGGTGTGGGTTCGAGTCCCAGCCGTGCCACCTAAAAACAGAAATGTTTTATTCGAGGTACTGCCTCTTGCGAGGAACTGACAAATCCTCCATGAGTATACTTGTCATGAAAAAGTGCTTCTCATTTAGCCGCTCGGACTCGGCAAAAAACTGTAGGTCCCCTCCATTCCTGCCAACAAACACGCACACATGAATGGTTGTGAGTTGTAAGTCACTAGGCCCTGGTTCTCCATGAGCTGTTGCGCCACCCAATTTATTTTTAATTTTACTTCTAGTTGTTAAAGAAATTCTGTCGTGTTTTAATGGCGTGATCCTTTCCTTTACCCTCATTTAAGAAATCATCCCTCCACCAGGCGCAGGTCCGTAGGAGCATGTGTCCATTGCAACTTCTGTACGTCAGGCTGGTTAGGTTAAGTTAGGAGGGGTGATAATACGGCAAGTCGCATCATCTCAGTCGGATAGCTGTGGATCCATTGGTCTGCCCAGTAGGTTAGGTTAGGTTAGGTTAGGTTAATGGGCTGGCAGTTGGTCTTGTTACCGTCACTTTCTAGATCAATGTAGATCCATTGTGGTACCCTAGGGATTGTGAACCCCATGAAATGAAACCTATAATAAATCCCATGTTAATTCAAGCTCGTTAAGGGTGTTGATAGTTTCAGCAGGCTATAACCTCAAAAGTCGGTAGGTATTTATTGGTCGTTGGAAAAGTGTCCGTCGGCACATAATCACCTGGTTGAGGAGAGGAAAACGCCTTTCAAAAGCGTGATCCTACCTTTACCCCCATTTGAAAAATCATCTCTCCATCAGGCTCGTAGGATCAGTGGCTCGATGCAACGTCTGGTAGATGAGACTGATAGGCCAGTGGTTGGTTTACGTAGGTAGGTAACCATTCGTTGAAGAAATGTCTCTCGTCACATAAATACGTACGAGGTTCGGTTTTCCTTCGTTCTATCATGGACCCTTTTTTATGTCTTTGACTGCGGTTGGATATGTTACCAATCTCGTGGTCGTGTGGTTGATAGAGCTTAAGAATTTTCAAGCCATTGGGTAGGTAAATTTCAGTAGTACCTCGTGGCATGATGGTTAGTGCATAGGACTGTCATGCCAAAGGTGTGGGTTCGATTCCCAGCCGTGCCACCTAAAAACAGAAATGTTTTATCCGAGGTACTGCCTCTTGCGAGGGACTGACAAATCCTCCAAGAGTATAGGTCCCTTCCGTTCCTGCCAACAATACACGCACACAGGAATGGTTGAGAGTTGTAAGCCACTAGGCCCTGGTTCTCCACGAGCTGTTGCGCCACCCAATTAATTTATTTATTAGTAAATTTCAACAGGTTTTTGCTTGGAATGTCGGAGAGTTCTTCCATGACGTTGAAGAAGTGTCTTCCTGTGTGTGACACAGGTAGTGAGGAGTATCCTCATGTATCTCTATGTCACCACATCCCCTGCATAAGTCGTCTAAGCTGAGTTTCATCTTTTTCATGTGGTAACCCAGGTGGTTGTGACCGGTGGTCACAACTCAGCATCTTTTTGTGTGTGGATTCGTCATTAGAGGCAGAGTTAGGCAAGAAGTCTTGAGTATTATCTATGTGAATGAGTGCCTCACGACAAATCGCATCAAGGCTAAATTCACCAACATTATCAAGGACGAGTTCTATGAGCTTTTGATGGACAAGCATATAATCAATGAGTAATCTATGACATTAAAATTGTCTTGGATGATTTTAATTCCAAACTAGGAAGAGGAGACGTTTTTGTTGGCACAATCGGAAGATATAGCCTTCCTGACACCACCTCAGATAACGGACTAAAGTGAATCGAATTTGCTGAGGGGAAAACGTTGTGGTAGCTGATACGCAGTTCCCACATCTCGATATCCACATGGGGTCAATTAACCGCCAATCATATTGACCACATTGCGATCGACGCAAAGCACTCCTCCAGTATCAACGATGTCCGAACATTTCTCGGACTACTATCTCATTGTAGCCAAGGCAATGCTACGGATATCCAGACCAAAAGCCAAAACAGGGACATACTGCGAGGAAGAATTTTTGGGTGAATGAAGGTAAGACCAAATATACCTACATGTGCCGTCAGCAAGAAAGGACACCCGACACTGACGTCTCAGACGGAACGTTACCCTAGACAGCTTAAGTTTCGGGGCGGTCAAAAACTTTGTGTACTTAGGCTTAGTCAAATGAAGAAATTATTCTTGCCAATCGCTGCTTCTTTGAGCTAAGAAGGCAATTGAGAAGCATAGCTATCTCTCGAGCAACTAAAGTGTCCCTATATAAGACACTTTTAATCCCGGTGCTGATGTATGGTGCAAAGGCATGGACATTTGACACTTTTGACGCTGGATGAAAAAACTTTTAGCTGTTTTGAGACGAAAATTCTCTCCCTAATAGAGCGAATGGACATCAATGCTCCGGCATTTATGTTTTTAAATTACGCCTGGAAAAATGGCAAGTTTTTGCCAAGTTTAATCGAGGCCCTGGAAAGGCTTCAGTAGGGGAAATCTAGACAAGGCACATTGTCAAATACTCGCGAGGCCCTCGCTAGTAAAAACTTGTTGGATAGGGCATCGAGGCAAAATGTTATTTCACTGACGAGGACCTAGAGAATTTCTAGAGTTACCCTTGCTGGGCCCTTGCTAGTTTCCATGTAAAACTTTCTAGCCCCTCGTCAAAAACTACATAATGCATTAAATATTTGTTTTTAAATTACGCCTGGAAAAATGGCAAGTTTTTGCCAAGTTTAATCGAGGCACTGGAAGGGCTTCGGTAGGGAAAATCTAGACAAGGCACATTGTCAAATACTCGCGAGGCCCTCGCTAGTAAAAACTTGTTGGATAGGGCATCGAGGTAAAAGGTTATTTCACTGGCGAGGACCTAGAGAGTTTCTAGAGTTACCTTTGCTGGGCCCTTGCTAGTATCTATGTAGAACTTTCTATCCCCTCGCCAAAAACTAGATTTTTTTTCCAGCCGAGATACGAAGCTTTGGTAAACTATTCCCTATTCTTGTATGATGTTCATCATTTTTCACATAAATAATAACTCCCACTTTCACTTAAATTAAAACATTTTCAACTTTCCCATATAAAAAAAAACTAAAATAAAAACAAAATGAACAAACCACTGCTATTATTGTGATTGCCCTATTTTGGCTTAGTAGGTAACTTTTAATTTTTCTCTTGACTTAGGTCATTACTCTTTTGATATTTCTCTTTTATTTATTTTTTTAATCAAAAACAAAATCTTTAAAAGTTCCATTAACAAAGTATCAAGAAAAAAAACAATCCCAGTACAAAAGAATCCTTAGCGGGAATGTGAGTAGGTACTTCACAAGTTGTTAGTGCTTGTAAATGATTTTGTTTATTCCGTTTTTTGATGATTTCTCAAAAAAAAAAATTGCTTCACATATCCTTATATGTACAGATGTATGTAAGTTTTTTTTTATAAGCCATTTTGAAGCCATACTATTGTCTAGTCTAGACTGATAACTTCAAATTCGCATTCCAAATGAGATGGATTTTCTTTATTTGAAAGAAAATAGTAAAAAAAAAAACTATTAAGGCTCAAACTATACAAAAACAAAAAATATATTTTCTTTCCGAATTTTCTTTATTGTAAATTTTCTTTGGCTTACAAAGTTAATCCGAGCGAGAAGAAAATTACAAACAAAAAAAATCCTAATGTAACCCATTTTCTCTGCACAATCCTTACAAGAAACAATCAACAACAACAACAAACGAAAAAAATAAAGAGCCAACAAAATGGATTGATGAAGACAGAGGCAAAAATAAGTTTCTCGTCACTCAAGTGTCATACCACACTAATGACAGAAAAATGGATTTTTTTTTGTCTGTGATTTAGAGATGAGATTTGAAAAATAAAGGATCAACACACAATGATGGAGATGGGATGTTAGGTATTTTTTTTTCATCAAAATAAAATTGGCACACGACAAAAAGGCAGTTTTTTTTTTAGTTTTTTTACACATTTTAGATTCAAGAAATAAAAAAATTGGTGTAGCAACGTTTTCAACCAGTTCAAGCAAAACTACTTACCGCGATATGGGTTTCTCTTTTTTTTTGTGTTCTTGTGTATTTGCTCCTTTTAGTCCTTTGTGGATGAAATTCTTTTTGTGTTCAGCAATTTTTCAAGCTCTACGCAGCAAATTATAAAAAGCTTTTAGCACACAAACACACTCTTGAAACTAAGAACAAAATGTTAAAAGTAGAACAATGCCAAAAGAACAAGGCCGCATTAACGATGGAGTAATGTATGCAACTGCAATGGGCCCAATGTGGTTATATTTGGGGCTCCTCTTGGGATTTAGATAGGGGTCGTCTGGAATGGAAGCTTTCCGAATCTGATGTGCTAGAGTTACGAAACATGGTTTGAACCATTAAACATCACAATCATATTGAGTTAAACGGCCACTGCCACGCCCTCCTTTCAAAAGCAAACACACCTCTTACAGGCTTAGAGCTGATTGAACTTAAATTTGTTTTCTTTTCAAAACATGTGTAGTGCTCTTGTTAGAAAAATCGTTCATTAATTTAATTTTGTTGACACGCCCACTTTCTGTGGGACTTTTACCACAATTTTATTTTTTGGGGGGCGTTTTTGTTAAATATTTAATAGTTTTTCCAATAAATTCTTATGAGAATAGACAAAAACGTTGAAATAAAACAAATACTCAGG
The DNA here is from genome assembly GCA_963921185.1 of Dasysyrphus tricinctus. Classification (NCBI taxonomy): domain Eukaryota; kingdom Metazoa; phylum Arthropoda; class Insecta; order Diptera; family Syrphidae; genus Dasysyrphus; species Dasysyrphus tricinctus. Next base: position 206,880,112 of record OY992531.1, on the reverse strand, counting down.
TAATGCTATACGCTATGTCCACGCGGTATAATCTGTAATTATAAATGCATCGAATTGAGTACCTAGAGTACCTACAGACAAAACCGCATTCTACACTTATCTTAACTCGGTTTACAGGAGTGTTCTGAGAGCCGATATCATAGTCGTCATGGGAGACCTCAATGCCCAAGTCGGATCAGACAACTACGGTCTGAAACGCGTGATGGGATTGCGGAATAAAAATAGCGTTTTCTGGTCGACTTTTGTAACTCTTATCGCCTTTTACTGGGTGGGACTATGTTTAAACATAAGACTTGCAACAATATCACCTGGATACATCCGGATGGTCAAATTGAAAACCAAATTGACCATATCATGGTTCAGCAGCGAAGGAGGATGTCAATGTGCGATGTTCGAAGTATACGAAATGCCGACATGGGAAGCGACCACCATTTGGTTCTGATAAGTCTCAAGCATGGATGCAGCAGGGAGTTCGAAGTTCAATACGAATGCTTTAAATGATTCCAAGATAACGTCGTAGCTATGTCACCTCCCTTAACGACAGAGCTTCGTCATTTAACGGAATTCAACATTCAACAATTGATGAAATGTGAGGTTATATAAAAAATGTTTTTATGGAGGCTGGATCCGAAACTATACCCAATCGGACGAGAGTTAGCAACTCTTGGATATCCAACTACACCTGGAATAAAATGGAACTTTGCAATTCATTGAAGATGCAAATAAATTCCGAAGCAGATGTTCAGCGAAAGGCTGAATTGCGAAGCGAGTATCGCCTTGCACATAAGATGATCTACCGCTGTACGAGACGTGACAGGAGGGTGAGGTAAGTCCCGCAGAAAATGCGGAAAACGCTGCAAGAAGAGGAGATATGCGGGAACTGTAAATTTTTTAATTTGGGTGGCGCAACAGCTCATGGAGCACCAGGTCTAGTGACTTACAACTCTCAACCATTTATGTGTGCGTGTTGTTCGCAGAAATGGAGGGGACCTACAGTTTTTTGCCTAGTCCGAACGGCTTAGTGAGAAGCGCTTTTTCATGACAAGTATACTCTTGGAGGATTTGTCAGTTCCTCGCAGTACCTCGGATAAAACCTTTCTGTTTCTAGGTGGCAGGGCTGGGAATCAAACCCACACCTTCGGCAGGACAGTCCAATGCACTAACCATCATGGCACGAGGTACTACGTGGGAATTGTACCAAATATCCAAAGATGTTATCGGGAAAAAGGCAACACCAATCAACCTGTAGTCCATGTGGATGGGGCACTTTTGATGTCAATCGAGGACCAATTTGGTACTGTGTGGAGGGATCACTTTTGTGCCATTCTAATGAGGATTCTGTTGAGCAGAGTGCTGTAGTGCTCCAACTAAACAGGATGCGCAGGTCCTATAGGGGTATTGACACCGAACCCCCATCAGAATCGGAAATTCAAACATCAATAAATCTCTTCAAAAACAACAAGATAGCTGGATTTGACGGAATAGCGTCAGCTGAATTCCTGAAAGCCGATCCCTTAACAGCGGCTAGTATTCTACATCCGTTGATACAAATAATTTGGGAAAATGAAAGCTATCCCAAGGACTGGAAGGATGGTGTGATTGTTAAGTTGCCAAAGAAAGGTGACCTTAAGAATTGCAACAATTGGCGTGGTATCACCGTTTTGTCCGTTTTCCCAAAACTAATGGCAACCATCAGTCTCGAGCGAATAAAGGGTAGAATAGAATCTACACTCAAGAGGCATTAAGCTGGCATTGGTCGATCGTGTGTCGACCATATTAACACCCTGCATATATCGTCCTCGAGCAGTCGATGGAATTTCAATCACCGCTTTGCCTCATGTTCGTGGATTTCGAGAAGGCCTTTGATCGAGTTAACCGAGAATGTTTAAATGGATATCGTTGCTTGGTAGAGAAATCCCGCCAAAAATTGTTGCCATTATTAAAGAGTCTTACAACAACGCAAGGTGTTTTGTTTTACACAATGGGCAGCTATCCGACTCCTTCGTAGTCTAACAGGGTGGGAGACAAGGGGATGTTCTATCGCCAATTCTCTTCCTGCTGGCGATGGACGACGTATTGACAGCCAGTGTTGGTACAGCTGAGCGACAGGGCATTCAATAGAGACCGGTTGAAAGGCTTAGTCATTTAGACTATGCCGAAGATAACATCAGTGGGCTGGACGGGATGTGTCAAACACTGCAGAGTCGAGTGGTCTTAGAATAAACAGCAAAAAGAAAAAAATAATGCTCACAGGCCGCTCAGCACAGCAGAGTATTATCCTACAGGAGACGCCAGTTGAAGAATTCGAACAGTTTAACTACCTTTGCAGTATTGTTTCTGCAAATGGCGGTACGGATCTGGACGTTAAAAGTAAAATTAATAAAGCTCGTGCTGCTTTCAGTACTCTGTGCCAAATTTGGAAATCCAGTCAAATCTCCTTACGCCCTAAGTTGAGATTCTTCGAATCGAATATCAGAACCGTGCTGTTTACGCTTGCGAAACCTGGTAAGTCACGACCACCATCTCGAGAAAATTGCAGGCAGGCTTTTGTGAATCCCTGTCTACGCCATATTCTAAAAATTCGCTGGCCAAAAATTATATCAAACGAAGAATTGTGGCGCAGGACAAGTCAAGAGCGACTGGACGTTGACATAAGAAAGCTTAAATGGCAATGGATTGGTCACACACTGAGGAAACCAAACGATGAAATATCAATGAAATTTGAATGGAATCCTCATGGTGCCCGTTGGGTTAGAAGACTAAGAACAACATGGGAACCAACTGTCTTAGCAGAAACAGACTCCCAGAGAAAGACGTTGCCACAGTAAAAATACCTTGCTACAGACCGTGAAGGATGGAGACGTTTTGTTGGCGCCCTATGCCCCAAACGGGGTTACAGGACTTGATGATGCTCTAAGGATCGAATTCCAAATAGAATATTCTATTTTTTTTTTGGTTCCACTCGAGGCAAAAAGGTAAATAATAGACAAGGGCCTAGCAACAAGTTTTGATAGTATCCCTTACTAGCCCCTGGTTAGTATCTAGGAAAAACTCTCTATTGCCTCGTTGAAAACTAGATTGTTTTTGCAGGCGGGAAAGTGTTAAAAATAAGATGTAACAACATTGTTTTCAAGGGCCTATAGCTCTGTATCCAACTCAATGCGTTCCTGAAAAGACGACGACGTCAACAACAACAATAGCTAGAATAAGGAAAAGATGGCAATGCACTCAACTTTTCAATCTAGAAAAATGACGAATTAATTAACAGGCGCGCAAAGTGTATGTAGGTATAATAGAAATAAAATTATTATATATATTTTCATATCAAGAAAATATGCATGCATATATGCATACATAAATAATTACAAAATGAAGAGACATTAATGAAGAATGATGAGCAGAAAAATGAAGATGAATTTACTTCGTATATTTAGTTCAAAACAATAAGCATATATGTATGAGTTTTTCGAGGGTGGTGGTGAGGTTTGGGGGTAAATTGTGTGTATAGGGGCTGCTGACAAATAAGAAAAGATGTCATCATCATCATCAACACTGGAATCTAGTTGAGTAGGTGTTTGTGTTAATGTCGTCTGCTGTGTAGTGACAAAAGAAGTTTTCACTTAAAGATAATGCATAACCTACTCAAGTCGATAGATCAGAAGATGGCTTTCATCTTATATATGAACATAGAGATGAAAATATGGATGCGGTGATTGGAGTTAATGCCTTTATATCGTCTAGGTCCAAGGAAAACTCGAATATGTTCATTGTACAATCTCATGTCATGACAATAGAAATGATACTTGTGTGAAGAAAAAACGAGGTAAACACACTTGATGATGACAAGAACATTTTGCATAGTATAGGCAGCCTCAAGATGGGAATAAGCATGATATACCTACATAGATAGAAGGTCGATGATGTGGTGGATATACAAAAAAAAAAGGATATAAATCTAGGACACGAGGGAGGTTAAGCTCGAGGAAAATAGTTCACAGCATATTTTAACCTAAAAACAGAAATGTTTTTTTTTAATTATAGATATTGTTTTAGAACACGACGCCTATGACAAGGACGACGTGCAAAATTTATTAATATGAAAGTGACTTTAGGGAAGAAGCTTTTCATGGTGTTTTTTCTAAGGCTCTAAAGACTTGGAGCTGATAGAGTTTTTTTTATTAAGTGATTAGAATCCATCAACTTTGAAATGATAATTTGATTGAAAGTGTTTGCTGTATCTCTCATTGTCCTTGTTATGTCCTTGCTATGAATAAATCAGAGAAAAATGTTTATTGTCTAGTCAAACTATTAATTTTCGACATATCATAATTAAAAAAAAAAAAACAAGGAACTGGAAGCTGGCTTTAAAACCGGAAGGCATAGGCTTTTTAAAACAGCGAAGGAACTCAAGCAGCATTTTCAGCAGCCGCTAAAAGGGCATCAGATAGAGCGAGAAATAGACCAAGCAGAGAATCCACCTCCAGCCAATGAAGACCCAGTGTCACCACCCAGTATAGAAAAGATAGACTTAGCTATATAGAAACTCAAGAGCAACAAGGTCACCGGATCTAAAGGTTTACCAGTGCAGCTCATCAAGCATGCATCAACTCTTCAACCAAGTTAGGGTGGAAGGAATCATGCCCGATGACTGATGTACAAGCTCTGTATGTCCCATCTTTTTTTTTTTTTTTTTTTTTTATAATTAACGCGCACTCAAGGGGTTATGACTACCCTTAATATGTTAAACACAGTGCGAGTGTTAGGAAAGTAGGATAGGATTTAAAAGGAGATACCGAGAGAGATACAAAAACAAAATTCCAATATCCTACGAGAACTATCAAGGCATATTCCTGATAAACGTCGCATACAATTTCCTATCCATCGTACTGTGTGAGCGTCTTAAGCCGTTCTTCAACACTATAATCACCAAGTACCAGTGTGGCTTCCGGTCAGGCAGATCGGCCATAGACCAAATACTCACTCTCAGGCAAATCCTTTAAAAGGCCAACGAATTTCAAGTCGAGGCTCACCATCTATTCATCGACTTCAAATCCGCATTTTTTGTCAGGAGCTCTATATGGCGATGGCTGAACCTAGGATCTTGGGGAAACCGATCCAGGTGTTTCGCATGACATTGAAGGAGATGCATTATCATGTGATTTCTCCAATCTCGTTTTTGAGCAAATAATCCGCAGAGCAGGTGTTAAAACTGTCCAACTTCTAGGGTATGTCGATGATCATTGCCGGCTCCCAACAGGCTGTTATAGAGTCTCTCACAGCAATTGGAGAACAGGTGAAATTTGTTGGTATTCTAGTAATTGAGGACAAGACCAAATACATTATATCAACAAACAATCGAAGATCTGCCAACCGGCTAGGACAAAACGTCACTGTTGATAGCAACAACTTCAAAGTAGTTAAGGAGTTTATCTACCTCGGAGTAAACATTAATCCCAAGAACAACATCTTAGTGAAGTTCCGACGAAGAATTTTCCTATGAAACCGGTATTACTTTGGTTTGGCGCAACAAGGTGGGTCCAAAACTCTTCACACGAAAGACGAAGTGCACGCTATATCTCAGGCTGCGTCCGCCTAATATCTTCTATCAAAGTAATTAGTAGCTAAATATTAAATGATAAAAAGTCATCTCGGTTAAATGATGTCTAAAGGTGCTTGTCCATTTGACAGTCTTTCACTACAAAACTGTCGAGAATGACTCTCAGAAAGCTGTTGACCCTCCTGTAAGCTAATTTCATGACTGCGAGTTTTACTCTCGAACCGAACCTCCCAAAGTAAATTTCATCAACCTCAAATGGTAGAAGATGCTGTTGTTAATATATCAAATGTAGAACTCTCAACTGAAGAACTTAAATTATTAAACAAGGGTCTTAGTTCTGCAATAAAGCCCAACAAAATACCTCTAGATGATTTGATTGTTGACATTGAGACTAATTTGAAGTTCAAACCACATTCAGTTCGTGACAAAATTGGTGAGAAAACTAGAGATTGTATTCAAAAATATTAACAGACAAGAAATACTACAAAGATTGTAAATTACACTGAAATTGTGAAGAACATAAATAAAAACAGCCGTGGTGAAAGTCGATAAAGGAAACAAAATTGTGGTGATGGATAAAAACTTCATTTTAACAACACAAAGTTTCCTTACAAACTGTAAACTCAAAATTTTACTGAACTCAAGCCTCTCAAGAGAATTTAAATGAAGAGGCAGGAGTCCCACAAGGCTCAATTTTTAGGCCCCTTCTATTTAGCATTTACCTACATACATGACTTCCTTACGTTTGAGCATGGCTCACTTTTATAGTGACCAATCATGAAAGACCTTTTGAAGGGCTATGTATCAAAATTTAATACATGCCTCCAAAAAACTTAAGTCCTTTTTAATTAAAGATTGGAACTTGAGTTGAATTATGACAAACGCGAAATAACATGCTATAGAAATGAGTTTTCAAAAACACCACCATGCATTAAGGGAGAGCAGAAGACTCACTTCTACTATCGAAAGTTTTAAATGGCAAAATACGAAAATGGCAAGGTACCTACGAGATTTCCAGATGATTAGGCAGTTTTTAACCGTCTTAACAACGAACTTAAAAAAAAGAAGCAGTGTAGATTCCTGAAAAGTCTGAAGACGGAAGCTTTTACCGAATACCATTTTACGTGAACATTAGCATCCCTTTTTTGGAGATTTTTATCATAACAAAAATCAACAAATAAAGTCTCCACAAAAACGCCAATAAGGTTTGCTTAAAAAGGTTAGATCATGGGTCCTATTATTTATCGGATCACCAAGATAAAAGTCTTGAAATTTGGGGAAAATTACTGAACACCATATCCTATTTTTTAAAAGTGAATTGAAGTGTTAATGACCCTACCATACAAACAGGAAACCAAGTGGGCTTTAACCCCCCACCCCCGCCAAAGGCTGAGAAAAAACCTGCCATAATTTTGTATTCCATATCTCATATAATCTCTCATACTCCAATTTTGGTTACCTATACATCGACTCCCGAAATCTTCTGTCTTGGCTCTTGGTCTATTATTGGCAGTTATGTGCCTAAAAACACACAAGACCCGCCAGTTAAATCTCAAGATTCTAAATGGATCGGAAACCCGAAACAAAAGGCTGATAATTCCGCTGGACATCTCGTGAATGTCATTAAGCCATTCCCAGCCAACACAGCTACAGATGCCTTAAAGTTGGATGATAGAAACGACTAATGTGAAATACCTTTTGTCACGCTCAAAGAAGTAAGAATCATGTTGTGTCAACATAAGTTGTCTAGCAAAAAATCAGGGTACGATCTAATAACTGCTTAGGTTTTGAAATAAATGCTTTTAATAGCCTTCAAGAAACACCATTTTATAATTAACACATGCTTAAACTACGCTATGTGCCACATCATTGGAAAAGTGCAGGAGTCATTGTTATACCTAAACAAGGTACCGTCAACCCGGGTGACTTGGGCCTGGTTGGGTGACTTGGGCTTTTGAATGGATACTTTTTGAAAAAATTGTTTAAATATGAAGGAATTTTTTAATTTTTTTCCGACTTCTTTGTAAATTTTTAAAATTTAATAAATTAAAATATGATCATACTAGCTTTAGTAACTTAAAATTAGAAAATCAGATATACTAAAATTTATTTTTCTTAAAAATGTAAAAAAAAAAATCACCTGAAAATGTTGGATAGTTTTAATATGTTGCAGAAATACGATTGCAAAATGACTTTAACTCCGATATATGTATTGTTTTGCAAATCTAATTCTCTTAATTCTACATCTGTAACTATTAAATAAACAATTAATTTTTATTTCTTTATAAAAAATGCCAAATGGTGGGGTGACTTGGGCCGGCATTTCGGGTGACTTGGGCCGGGTGGCCAAAGAGGTGCTGGATACAGCTTCATAAAAAAAGACGTTGCAATGGTGAACAAGAGTGATCTGGTGAAAAAACTTCCCTGTTCCAACAGTAGATCGCCGAGAGACTGCTTTTTCCAATATCTTTCCAAGGATATGAAAATTTAAATTAATATTTATAAGTATTTAAAAAAAAAATATTAAAAACAAACAAATCAGTGGTAGCCATTAAAAAATAATACCTAGTATATAAAAAAATCTCTTCTTCCATTTGGGTTGGGTAAGATTGACTTGCTGCTTTTAGTTTATATGAAAATGTATAAAACGTCCGCCCGGCCAAAGTCACCCTCAATGGCAGGGTGACTTTGGCCACCCATATTTTAGCATCTACATAAAAAACTACTCCTTAGTATTGTTCAAGATTTATCATACCTATAGAGTGAGTGAAGTAGGTAAAAATGTAGAAATCTTCATTTAAAAAAAAAAATTATTGCAAAAGTTATTCACATTTTAATATGAAAAATGGCCCAAGTCACCCGGATTGACGGTAAGCTACCAACAGAAGTAACATCTTACAGACCAATATCGATTATACCAATTATGGTAAAAGTTTTTGAAAAACTGCTACAGAAAAGGCTTAGCAAAATACCTAATAGAAAAAAGAAGACTACCTACTTAATTCCAAGCCATCAGTTTGGATTTATAAATAAACATTCCACCATAGACCAAGTGCATCGGAATTACGTATGTTGTGGAAAAGGCACTTGAAGAAAAACAAGTAGGTATGCTCGGCTATATTCTTAGATGCTCAAGCTTTTGACAAGGTTTGGCACTTGGAGCTTGAGTACAAACTGCATAGGGATCTTCCCAGGCAGTACTAGGAAATAGTGAAATCCTACGCTAAAAACCAACTCCTTAGAGTACGATTCAACCAAAATCAACCGGAACTAATGAATGAAAATTGAAGCCAATATACCACAAGGAAGTGTCCTAGGACCTACCTTGTATCTGTTATATATATACAAGGGATATTCCAGTGGGCATCAACGCTTTCATGGGCACCTTTGCTAATGAGATGATAGTGAAATATTGGTGCCAGATAAATCCGTTACGAAGGCTACAAAAAAATTGCAAAATGCAGACAATTAAGTTAGTGATATGACGAACTAAAAAGAATTACCTAAATTTAACGTACAGAAAAATGTACTGGTTACTAAGGAAGAACTCTTACCTATCTATGCAGAATAAACTAAGCAAGTACTGAAACCCGTTTCGACAAATGACATCCAACTATGGGATTGTACAAAGAAAACAAATGCTGAACCCATCCAAGAATTCTGAAGCAAAGTTCTTCGTGGAATAATCAATGCCCCTTGGTACCTATATAAGCAATAGCGACCTACTTCGTTACCTTCAAATTGATATGGTTACAGAAGTTACTCCGAAATGGAGACCGTTCTAAATGTACCAAACAACGTTCGGAGATTAAGAAGAACCAAGTCTCATGAGCTGATGGTCTAAAAGCTATGGGAAAGTGTCATAACTTTAAACGTCCCCCAATGTGATTTATAAATTAATAAAGAAAAATCATTTGTCGAACTTTCAAAGATTGATCCTGATTCACCGTCAATACTATTTGGTACCTACCGATTCTTACCGAGTCTGTTTTGAAGATTTCCATCTGATAACAAAAAAAATCATTCATTCAATTAATTGTGGGGGCTGGGGGTGATTTGCATACATAGGTAAACATACTTGACGTATGACTATCATGCAAATACCTCCTATTCATTTATGTCGTTTTCCATTGGACATTCAGAAGCCTTCCGAAGCATCCAGAAGTCTTCTGAAACCATTCCATTGGCACAAAAATCCTCTTCTGACGATTCTGAGAAGAGAATTTCGCTTCTCGATTTGAAACCAGAATCCACTCTAGAAGCACTAATACATTCTAACTCAAACGTCAAAACAAACTGCACCGCAACTTCATATTTGTTTAACATTCCATTTTAATTAATTGTGCACTCGAAAACAAAGAATTTAATATAATTTAATAAACAAATTAAGTAAAACAAATAGAAAAACTATAATTTGTAAGTAAGGGGTAGATTCACTATTGTTTTCAATTTTACTTTTTGTGTGCCAGCAAATTTTTTTTATTTAATGATTAACCAATATAGTGACAAAACTTCAGAATTGAGTAGAAGTAACAAGCACTGTTCCATTGGATTCAGAATGAGTGTCTTCTTGAGTGAAACCAATGGAAAACGACATTACATTACATTTTATGAAGCTATTGTTTCAATAGAACTCTTATTTTTATGATAAAAAAAACACCATCAATATCATTCCCACTTAAAAAAAAACACACACCACACAAACAAAATTAATACCATTATAAAACTATAAAAAAATGAACGAAAATTATCAAACTAATGATTCTTTTCATTTCACTCAAAGCATATTAAATGAATTTAAAACTCACAAACAAATTAAAAGCAAAAAACAACCTAATTAAAAGTTTAAACATTAATGACTAAAATTCTTAAATAAAATAAATTCCAAACGAACCAACAAAATTAACTACACAAGAATATTAAAAAAGACAAAAAAAATAATAAATATAATTTATTACCCGGCCACTATATGCCAAGTCAAGGGATTTCATTCAAACAAAAAAAAAATATAAAAAATAATAATAACAATAAACTTAAGGAAAAAAGTCTCCCATAAAAAAAACCTAAACAAAAAAAACTTATTTTCAGTATCATTTCTACTTAAGTGACAAATAAAAACGTTTATGCGGCTGCCTTAAGGCTGGTGCGAGATCAAATAAATAAATTTAAAAAAAAGAAACAAATTTCAATCTTTCCCCCCCAAACAACAACCAGAACAAAAAAAATGATAGAAAAATATTTCCTTAAATTCTTTAAGAACTAGAAGAAAATTAAGTTGAAACTTAAGATTCCCACTGGATGGTATGCTGACTGAGTCATAAACTCAGATATTCCTTGTAAAAGTAATAAAAAAAATAAACCCTTAAAATTCTCTTTTTACGCTATAATAGACTTTCACAAAAAAGGGCAAAAAAAAAAAGGATTAGAGATATACATTTTGCCTCTCATAAGAAACACACAAAGAATTTGAATAAAAACAAAAAACAATTAAAAACGTTTTTATTATCCTTAAATTAATCCCTGATGGATATAGTGTTAGCACACTGGAAAAACATCGTTTCTCAAAAATCAAATAAACACACAAAACAGATGTAGCCAGAATACTATTCGTTTTGTGATTGTTATTCGTGTTTATGTGTCTATGTGTATTTAAAGTTGCTTTTCAAAAGAAATTCATTTGTTTTCATTTAACTATTGATTTAGGTACATATACAAATTTTGCGACTTGGTTACTAGTGTTTGTGTACTTTTGTGTAAAACTTGATATTGTAGTTGATATTGCTTGAATTTTAAATGAAAGGTTTTAATATTTAAGATTTATAAATAATTATTATTAACACAGCGAAGAAAAACTATAGGTACTTTTCCGAATCTCAACTCAAATCTATTACGAGTCACAAAGTAAATGTTTCGTGTGTGACAACTTTATGGTAAAGGTTTGATTTTTTGCAATGAGTTTTTTTTTTGTTGAATATTTAACTAAAAATGTACCTATCTAAAGTACCTACCACTATAGAAATGAGAAAAACGAAACAGTTACAAAGCTGTTATGACAACTTAATGATACCTACATCATACATCATGTTGTGAATTTAAAAAATATTTAACCGAAAATTGATATCTAGTAGGTAACACAGTTTTTAAATGAGAAAAACTTTTTGTAAATGTTACGAATTTGACAAGTTAGTGTAGTAAGTGATATGGGTGTGAATTCATCAAATATTTAACTGAAAAATTAATCCGAACTACCAGATTAAAGATGAAACAAATACTGTGACAAAACTGTTTTAAAATTTTGCGGGTGTAATAAGTGATAGCGGCGTGACTTTTCAAAAAACCAGTTAAAAAAAAAGAAACTAACCAACAGGTAGAAAATAAAAAAAAAAAAACTACACAAATTAGGTATAATTCATTTTCCTGCTATGTAAATTCTTTAATTCCTTAAACAGCAAAATTAAAAAAATAGTATTGAAAAAAGAATGATTAAGTTTGTTACGTTTATGACACACCCTTTAAACTCTTATTTTATACTCAGTATGATTATAAAGTATCGAAATTAGATAACGACACCTACAAAAACAGTAACAAGTTGAGAAACAAACAGAAGTTGTAACTCTGTTACGGCTGTGACATAACACTAAAACTTTTAATTCAGACTCAATAGTTACGTTTATGTAATGTACGAATACAATGAATGTAACCACAACAACAAAATTAAAAAAATAGTTGAAAAGGAATACCTACCTAGTTAAGTTTTGAAATGCAACTATGTTACGGGTGTGACACAGTATTTCAAATTAAAATTCAATGAAGTAGACTACAAAATTAATAACAAATTGAAAACCGGAATGATTAGGTTGTTAAATGCAACTCTGTTACGGCTGTGATACAATTAATAATTTTTTAATTCAGACTCAATACGATTATGAACATACAATGAAGGTAGTAACAACAACAAAATACAAAAATAGTTGGTAAAATTAAAAAAAATGCTGAATTTTTCAAATGCAACCATGTAACGGGTGTGACACAAGCTTTAATTATAAAATTCAATGCAATTTCGTCTGAAAGTTAATCACAACAATTACAAAATTAATAACAAGTTGAAAAAAAAAACGGAGTGATTAGGATTTTAAATACAACACTGTTACGGCTGTGACACAACTACGAAACTTTGTATTCGGACTCAATACGATTATGTTTACAAACTACAATGAAATTTCATCACACATATTTGTTAAATTTTATAAATGGCATCGTGTTACGGTTGTGACGCAACTTTTAGCTTTGAATTTGGACTTAAAATCACATACCTAACTCACGACGTTACGGTTCTACGAACATTCTGTTTTCATGGAGTCTATCGCAAGTAATTTCTAGTGCATTTATTCAAGCATAACTCAGCTCATGGGGTTAACGGCAAAGGCCACTTTGAACTGCGTTCACAAGGTTGTGGAAAGCCTATTTAAAACACACTGTCGGCCATGGCGTAGCTCATTCAGTGTTAAAGGTTAAACTTGGTCCCAAATAAAAGATAAAGTTGTGCTAAGAAATAAAAAGGGAGGGTTGTTTAAAAAGATGAATCTATTACACAGCCTTAAAATTACTTGACAACCCTGCTTTTATGCATATTGTCTAACAGCCAAACACGCACCGCAGTTTGAGTAAATAAACACAAATTTTGCAGAAGCTATACGGAAGAGGAATTAGAGGAATCGATTCACGCCTTCTCTGAAGCTACATTTCCTGCCTTTACCCAAAGACATAGAGAGAGAGAGTTCCACGACAATGATAACGTGACGGGCCCTACTGCATTAAAAACGTATCACTAATAACTTTTCAACTTATCAATTTCATCTGAAAAGTTAAGGGCTGGCCATACACGACAGAGTCACGTAGGTAGTCTATTTGACTGGGATGCATTTTCAAAGTTTAACGAGTCAAATGGATCATGTGGCTCGGCTCGGTCGTGTATTGACTATTGAGTATGGCCAACTTTCTTAAAATTGATAAATTGAAGAGTGATAAGTTGCTGGTGCAATAGGGCCCTAGTAACTATAGACTTAATAAGTCTCCCAAGAATCGTAAGACGCTTCAATTTGGTTTAACGAGTACCTAAGTCTCTTGGGAATTATGGGGTATCACAATGGACAAACTTTTGGTCTAATTGTGTCGGCACATAACATAACATTACATAACTTAACTTTTTAGGCATTGGAGTAGTTTGCCATGTTTTATGGACGTACAGAATGTTGGCGTGGATTTCAACTTTTTGGTTCTCTTGGATTGCACTGGACAAATTATAATTTTTTCACCCATTTTACTTCCTAGTTTCATCATTTAGGCGAAGGTTTCAAGCCGAATTATAGGTTCGTTCGTTGAGCCCTGAAGTCACCCTTGGGTCGCTCTAAAGCATTTTTTGAAGACCCTGAACTTAACCTGACGAGCCAATTCTGTGTTTTCCAATTGTTTGGTAAATGTTTGGACAAAAACTATCGGTTGACATTTTCTTTTTGCGTTTCCGCGATGAGATATAGTCAGCTCCCTGACTATAAAATTTTTAGCAAAACCTAAAATGAGATCCTCTTAGAGTTCAAAAACAAATTTTACAAAGCTTCTTAAATCCTAACATTTATCTGTCCTCAATATGGAAATGAAGTCATTTATAAATCTTTAAACGTTTTTTGAATACCAAGGAATAATCTCGATTCATTTTTTTTAATGATTTAATATCTTAAAGAAAAAAAAAGCCTTCCAGACACATAAATTTAAAGGAAACAAGTCAATTCGAAGAATAGCTAAATAAATTATCATCATCACACACATGTCCGTTTACCAAAATTTTTATATTTCAACACCAGAGCCAAAAGAGCTAAGGAAACCAATAAAAAAACAAAACTCTTGTCTCCTATTTAAATAAAAAAAAAAGCCCGTCTAGCGAGATCTCGTCAAGCACCCACAAAAGTGCGCCCAGGTTCTAGTCCAGTAGCAGTGTCATTTGACTGGCTGCTACTTCTTTTTTAAGCTCATTACGTAATCCGAACGACACGAAAAAGAATATCGAAACTGAATTAGGGTTGTTCTTCTTTTTTTGTTGTTGTGTATTTTTCTATTCAGTCTGCCAGCACAACTGTCCAAAAAAGAAGAGGAATATTCCTTAATTCCAGACTCGTGAGACATGTCTCAATGGATAACACTCAAACTTAAGGTATACATACCTCTGCACAATGATTTTCAAAAGAATTACCTTTTTTTTGGAGTAGCTTAGCTACACACAATGACAAATCGATGATTTCTAGACAGACATTAGAGTTTTATTATATTAAATGCAATTCATTTCCAACCTCAAAACGAGACGGATGTAGTGCATTCTAATTTCATTTTCGTTGCATTTTAAATTATATTTATTTATTTATTTTGGATGCGTAGCATCGTTGAATTTGAATACAATAGCAGGTTCATTATTTCTTAGAAACTCAATGTTCAGTTAATAATTTTCTATCTTGGTACAAGAAACCAACATTTGAGTTTCAAATTCATTGGTTAGTTGAAACTCATATCCTCGAACAACAGAACACACAGGAATTTAAGGTAGAATTTATTTATTCTCAAATAACTGGCTTGTCTTTAACTTTTGACCAAAAATCATTTCGACAAAATCTGAATATTAAGTCTACTGTGTAGTAGAAATGTTGAAAATTTAATTATGTGTGCGAATTTTTAATAGAAATCTCGATGGAAATACGCAAGTTTGTGAAGAAAGTGCTTGAGACTATAGTTTGCTAATTGAAAATCGAACATATTCCCATGTTCAACGGAGAATATTGAAGCTGACACTGTTGCAAAGGAGTGCTCCTTTACTTGAAAAGCCTCAAAGTACCGAAGATCTCAACTTACTGAATAGGTATCAGTAACACTACATTCAGATGAAATTTTCATAAAGATCTCAGGTTATTCGATAGCAAAATCTAGGTAATTGACTTAGGAATTGAAGCAAAATGACAAACTACCTACTTCGTTATTGCTTCTTTTTTTGAGTTTTAGAGCAGCTGGACTGGAAACTGATTTGTGTCTAAAAATAATTTTTTTTTCGGCTGAGGCGCATTTCCATCTCAGTCAAAAAGTATGTCCATCACGAAACGATCTCAGGAATTGGGGGTATACAACACCACCTTGTAGTACTTCGTGACATAATGATTTGTGCGTTGGATTGTCATCTCGAGAGTTGTGCCACAACCAGCTAAAGACAAAAAATGATTTTTTGTTTCCGACTCTTGCCAGGAACTGACAAATCCTCCAAAAGTATCTGTGGCTTCATTAATAAGTTCTTCTCGTTTAAGCTATTTGGACTCGGTAAAAAATATTAGGTCCTCTCCATTCCTGCCAAAAAACACGCACACAGGAATGGCTGAAAGTTGTATTAGCAAGTATAATATTATTCCAAATATTAATTCCACAATGAAACAACGCAATCAATTTATAAATATATATTATAAGTTTATTTATATGATTTTTCATTTAAGGCACGTCTAGTCTGAAGGACTTCACAAAAACGAATGCCAATGCAAATGCATTCAACTATTTGCCTTAAGGGCGACAGTAGTGTCGTTTCATTTTATCTCTTTCTAACAATCGGCCATCCTTTATTTTAATTCGTCCTCGAATTTAACATTAATTGATTAATAAAATTAACAAAAGTTTAAAATAAAAGTTTTCAATTTAAGTTCAACTCAACTTCAACAATGTATGCAAATAAAATATGTAATTTAAATTTTGAGATCAAGGTTTCATTTACTTTGTAGTTTTGAAATTATAAGCTTTTCAAGATAAAATTTACCGAATCTTAGAAATGGAAAATAAAAAGTTTAAAAGATTCAAGTTTGAAAATCGAATTAAAGAAAACATTAGAAGCTATTTTATAAATTAATAATACTCAAAATCTTGAAATTTTACTTGTTTTCTTATACGTTGTTGTTTCGGATCAGCAGTCGTAGTCATCGGCACTAATTTATCGTGATCTGTTTCATCAAATGTAAGATTTGCTTCAGGATTATCATCATCCTCATCATTTCTCGTCAACGGTAGGTCTTCATTTTCTATAGCATCTGTATCTGATTCATTTTCATCGTCAATGTTTGGTGCTTTCCATAATTTTAGCTGGCTCACATGAGCTGTGGAGGAGTACTTACGTCCAGAATCATCACATCGCAAAGCTGCAACTCCGTAAGTATCGTTAGGTAAAACTTTGGTTATTGCTAAAGGACCTCTATTTTTATGGTGTAACTTCGTAGAATCGCCTGTTGACTGAGGAGTTGTTTTCATAAAAACAATGTCCCCAACGTCATACTGCACGTTGATTCGTCTTGTGCGGTCATATCGATCTTTGAATTTCTTTTGTTCGGCCAGAATTCTACATACAGCTTCATCTCGCAACATCTCGGGTCGTTTATAACGTCTGGATTCCTCACTGATGGTCAGTTGTCTCAGAAATCCTTCGTCAAAGCGTGGGGTATACCCATACAAGAGTTGGAATGGTGATTTGCCCGTGGTTTTGTTGTCACTGTTGTTTAAGTCTCTTGCAACGTTCTTAAGTTTCAGGTCCCAATCTTTGCCTTCTTTTTCTTCGTCAAGAGTTGCTATGATTGTTGGTATTAGCGTGCGGTTTACCCTCTCAACTTGCCCGTTTGCTTGTGCATGTCTTGGCGAGTTGAGATGGTGTTTTATTCCATGTTTTTGGCAAAATTGTTCAAAGCTTGCGGAGGTGAAACAAGTGCCTCGGTCAGTCACAAATTTTTCGGGTGCTCCAAACTCCATTACGAAATTTTCTAACCTCCGTATAACGTTTTCAGCATTGGTGTTACGGACTGCTTCTAGTCTTACAAATTTTGTTAGATTGCAGATGATAACCAGGATATATTTATTTCCCTTTGAGCTGCTGATAAAAGGACCCAAATGGTCCAAATGCACTACTGCGAACGGGCGATTCCCAGGGGGTATAGGATGAAGTTCACCAGCTGGTTTTCCTGTTTGTGCTTTCGAAAGCAAACAATGTAAACAAGCACTAATATGTTGCTTTACGTAACGTCTCATGCTTGGAAAGTAATAGAATCTTCTGATTTTTGTCAAAGTCCTGTCTAAACCAAAATGCCCTTGTAAGTCATGAAATCTTATTGTTATGGCTTTTCGCATAGATTTAGGTATTACGTACTTATATTGGTCTCCTTCAACTTTATATAAAATCTCGTTTTCAAGGACATAACCATTTACTTCACCCTTATCGATTTGTGAATACGTACGTGGTTCCTTAGTTCGCAGAATATTTATCTTTCTTTGGAGCTTTTCATCTTGGGACTGATACATGATAACTTCATCTTCATCCGTTGTTACAGCAAAAACATAGGCCCGCTCTTCCAAATCTTGCGAAATTGGTGCCTCCTCCGTTGGTGCTCGACTAAGAGCGTCGACATGTTGAAGTTTCACTCCAGATCGATGTTCAATGTTGAAGTTAAACTCGCAAAGTAAATTGTACCACCTGCAAACTTGGGGATTTCTTGTCTTCTGGACGTTCAGATAAATAAGTGCTTGGCAATCCGTGATTATAGTAAAATTAATGTTGATGAGGAGAAATCGCAACCGAGTCGTTGCCCATACAACGGCTAAGAGTTCCAGCTTACTTGAATGATACGAATTTTCAGCATCTGTAGTTCGCCTACTGATTGCGTATACCAGATGTAGTTGTCCATCATCTTTCCCTCGTTGAAAAAGCATAGCCGCCAAACCTTGGCTGCTAGCATCCGAATGCAGCTCAGTATGCTTCTTGGGATCAAAAAGTTGTAAAATTGGGCTACTTGCAAGTGCATTTTTGAGATCTTTAAATGCTTTTTCTGTTGCATCACTCCCATGAAATTTATTTGTTGTCTTCAGAAGATCATAGAGTGGACCTGCTCGAACAGCAAACCGCTCAACAAATCGCCTAAAGAATCCGGCTAGTCCCAAGAACCTACGTACCTCGTGAATGTTTTGTGGTCGAGGGAATCCCTCGATAGCCTGGACCTTACTTTGTCCTGGTTCGATACCTTTTTCAGAAATTTGAAATCCAAGGTAAGTGACACGCTTTTTTAAAAATTCACACTTTGACAATCTTATGGTTAGGCCTCCCTTGCGAAGTGCTTTAAAAACGAGTATTAAACGTTCCTTCAGGTCTTTCCAATCTTGACCCGGTATAAAAATATCATCTAAATAGAAGAATACTACTCGATTTCGCAACGGCCCCAAAACTTTTTGCATAAGTTTAGCAAAATAAAATGGCCCATTTGTAAGACCGAAAATCATGCGTGTAAACTCACCAGTATCTTCCGGTGTTATGAATGCTGTCTTGTGCCGATCTTTTGGGTCGATTGGCAACTGCAAGAATCCCTGAGCCAGATCCAGAACAATAAACAATTTCGAGTCTCCGAGCATCGCTATGTGATCATCCATATTTGGTAGTGGGAAGTTGATTTTCACAGTTTGATTATTCAATCGACGATAGTCAACGACAAGTCTAGACTCACCAGTCTTTTTCTTGACCAGCAAGACAGGACTTGCATATGAAGAATTGGTATCTGTAACTACACCCATTTTCCTCCAGCCTTCAACAATTTCTCGTATTTTCTTCTTTTCATCTTCGCTTGCAGGGTACGGTTTTGAGTATAGGGGTTTGCTTCCCGGTATCTCCTGGATTTCCATCTCCAACTCACTAGTACATCCAATCTCACTGGCGTCAGAAGCAACACAATCTCGGAATTCGTTTAATGTATCTAACAGGTCTTGTAGAGTCTCCGATGCCACAGAGTCGGCATCCACGTTTACATCTTTTAACTCGATAGGTGATTTTAAAAACTCTTCGTTCAACGTGATATCTCTGTCAATATTGAAAACTGCTTCAACAGTTACATCTTCACTACCTATGTTGGCAATTGGCAGCAAGATTTTGTTTTCTCCTTGTACCGCGGTGATAAATGAAACCGAACCCGTTGGTATTGTAGTCTCTTCACCTTTCCATGACTGCATCTGACGATCTACGTACGAGAATTCCGCAAAGGGTTGTTCTTCTAAGGTTCTTGTGAACTGTAGGGAGTTATCGACCTTCGAGTATGCTATGAAAGGCAGTTCGGTATACGTGCGTCCAACTAACACGTCCCATTTTTGTACTTCATCTGGAACCACACGAAATTTTATATTTTCAGCTTGTGCACCATCAACACTGAGTGAAGACACGATCCATCCAGGTGAGGTGACTTTAAATTCAGCTGGCCCAAACGATTTCAACTCCATCAAGCCGTGTTTAATATCAAACCCATTGAGCAACGCCGTTGTGGCTCTGATGGTACACTCTGAACTACCCATATCAACGAAAGCGGATAATTCACAGTCGCCAACGAAAACAGTCTTTAAATATTTAGCAATTCCATTTTGTGGAAAACTATCTACCTGTCGTACTGCAGCCCGTTGATTTGGACAAGTTGTTGAAATATGGCCTTTTTGGCCACATTGATAACAAGTTGGTGACGGTCGGGCTTCTGGACAGTTTCTCGACAGATGACCTCCCTTTCTGCAGTTGTAGCATACTAATTCTCTTGCTACACGAGGACGAATACTCGCGTCTTGATGGTCCTTGCTCCTCGGCTGAACTGCTGACGAATTAAATTCATTAAACTTGAATCGGTCCTGGCCAACTCGTGAACAGTTCATTCTTTCAAATTTTAGAATATCGTGAAGTAGGTCATCAGCATCTAAGTGTCGACAGCCCATCAAAGAATTCGCGGCATCCCGTGCCCACAGCCCAGTTAATATCATCTCCTTAGTTTCATCAAAACTAAGCTTCAGTTGTCGGCAAAGTTCGTATTTGTCGTGAAAGTAAGTGTTGGATGTCTCGTTCTTACGCTGTAATCGACTTGTCATCTTTTGCCACTTCATCGACATATTTTCCTTAATGTAAAATGTGTTTTCAAATGATGTTTTGAACTGCGCCCAGCATTTAATTTCATCTGCTCTGGCATTAAGCCACCGCTTCGCACCACCTACCAAATTCATCCTTGCCACATCCAAAGCATATTCATCAGACCAACGATGAAGACGACACATACTCTCTATGTTCTTGAGCCAACCTTGTGCCGATACCATGTCACCCTCCCCATCATATTTCTCAATATTTTTGGTCAGATCGGGAATCATGTGACAAGTGACAAGTGTGTCCTCTTGAGATCTTGGAGTGCTTCTGGCATTTGGCAGAACACTCTGTGTCAAGCCCTGAATTTGTTCGACCAAAATATCGATGGTTTGATCACGTCTTTGGATCTGCTCATTGCGAATTCGATTTTCACTGATCATGTATTGCATCATCCACTCCATTTGCCCAACACCTCCAGAATTTTCCGGAAATTCGTAACCGCTGCCTCCGTTTCGATTTTGGAAATTTTGTTGTCCTGCTCTCATTCTAGGAAATTCTGGATTCATGTTACCTCTGTCTACATTTTCGTTATTAATATTTTGTCCTGCTCCTTGATTTTGCTCATTTTCTTGTAATTCTTGTTCTTGTTGCTCTACATCTATCTCACCCTCACCTTCAACCGCAGCAGCAACAGCCTCACCACCAACACAACCACCAACAACATTATTTTCATTTACCTGTCTTGCTCTTGCTTCTTCCAACAAACGATTAGCTCGTTCCAACTCCTCTTGCCTCCTTTGCCGTTCATCGGCTCTTTCATCCCTCGGCGTCACCATGGTGTTGAATTACACAAAAAAAAGAAAACTCAATTTGCAAATACAAGCTAATTTTATTACTTTTGGGGACAATCTATCCCACTTCTGAGTTATTAGCAAGTATAATATTATTCCAAATATTAATTCCACAATGAAACAACGCAATCAATTTATAAATATATATTATAAGTTTATTTATATGATTTTTCATTTAAGGCACGTCTAGTCTGAAGGACTTCACAAAAACGAATGCCAATGCAAATGCATTCAACTATTTGCCTTAAGGGCGACAGTAGTGTCGTTTCATTTTATCTCTTTCTAACAGTTGTAAGTCACTAGGCCCTTGTTCTCTACAAACAAGCTGTCGTGCCACCAAATTTATTATTTATTTCTTAACACCATCTTCATTTTTTTTTTTTAATAATAATTGCTATGGAATGGTCTACGTTCAGGAGGGTGACCTCATATGTTACACAGCTAGTGAAACAATAACTCTATTGCATAGCAAAGTTTCTGGCAGAGTAATTTCTTTAAATGAATAGGTACCTACTTCGGCCGTTTTCGAAAGCGTCAAAAATGCATTTGCAGAATGTTCTTTAACGCAAACTGCTAAAGTTACATGTTCGAAAATATCAACTGCGGTGCAGGTGTGCAGTAAAAAAATTGAGTTGACAATGAGAACAAATTGAAAAAACCAGAGAGTGTGTTCCTAAACATCAAATGCGTTTTTGAGTAGGTAAATTGAATTACGTTGATCAAACCAATTTTTTGCAAGAAGGACGATTGCAGTTTGCGTCAAAAAATGACGATCATTTAACGATCAAATTGACTTTGATTTGACGGTTTCGGGAACGGCTTTCAATTAGCCAGAGAATATAGAATTTGATATTCTCTGCAATTAGGTAGCCTCCTTGGTGGTGGTGCAGCAATTTAACACCATTTGATATTTTGTGTTTGAGGTTATGTAAAAAAAAATTTAAGGCCTTTTTCATTATGCAGCGACGAATTCTCACGTCCAATCAATCTTCTGCACACGAAGCGTATCGTCATCGTCGAACAAAATATGCAAAAATTGATTCGATTTTGAATTTTAGGATAGTTTTATTAAAGATATCAATCAATGCCGACGTATTTCCGAAAAAGAAAAGAGCCATAGAGAATTTTGGGTGCATCCGTACAACCAAAAAAGTACAAACAGAAGGTTATTTATTCCTGCAAAAGAGTTATCGGGAGATGATTCTAGGTTCCAGACATTCAAGGTCTAAATGAAAATTTTATAGATTGGATGTGGATTGTGGATTAAGACACGATTTTTCCGATAAATTCGACATTTCACACAAATTTTCCATACAAAAATTGAGCCTGTACGACCGGCGGCGGCGCACAGTGGTTCCCAAGTGGAAAAAACCCCTATTTTGAAAGAATTTTGCGGGCAAATTCAATGTGGTTTTTCGTTTCCAGATATACAAAAATAAAGAAAACTGTTAATTTTGTATTTTTATTAGACTCAGGCCTGCAGAACAGTTAACACAAAGTAGCTACCTACTTTCTATATTTCAGAAATTTCAAGTTTTTTTCAGTAGTTTTGATATGTATATTTCTTGATACAAGGAGCAATTTAGGTTGAAATAAAAAATATTATTTTATTAATTGTATATTTATCTTTAATATTACATTTACCGTTTATCAATTTTGTCTATCCATATAAAATATTAGAGTTTCAACTGGAACACAATCTGCAACTAGTCATTCTTGCTTTTTTGGTCTATAACAGAAGAGCTAAGCATTGCTAACTGTAGAGTCTTAGATTTTTCTCAAGCCTATGCTATATAGGTACTATTTGCCATATAAAAACAAAAGATCACTTTTGGTCACTTTGCCGTCAAGAAGCTTTTAAGTGTAAAAACTCGCGTTGCCTGAACAGCGCTTCAAATCAACTTTTGGTTTTACCGGTTATACAGCTATTTTGGTTGAAACAGTTTTTACATAATAGAAGATCAATTAGACCATCGTAACAATTGCGTTTGAACTTTGGTTAGGTAAAAACCAATTAGGAAAGTGCCAGAATGGCTTATTTTGTCCTTGAAAATGACATAACTTTTTTCACACAGTAATTTAAAATGAGTACTAACTGTTTGGTAAATGAAAATAGGTCTGTTTCTTTACTCGCCCGTGGGATCCCGAAGTATCCCAAATCTACCCAAAATGTGTTTCTTTACTATTTTCTGGCACGAAAATGCCAGAGCTTTTGACTTTTTTTCATTTCCCCTCCAGCAAGAATCTACCCGAACATTTTAGTTACTGCACTTTCTTGCTTGTCAAATAAGAAATCAGCTGATCGAATAATTTGAAATTAAATTTTTCAAGTAGCGTACATAAAATGGTTTAATTTAATTAAATTAAAGGAAAATGATACAATAAAGGCAAATATAAAGTAAAATGTTTCTCTTTGTTCTTTTAATAGAGCCCAACATGATCAGTGCATGTAAAAATAATTGAATTGTATAATTTTGTATGGGGTGAGCCAACCAGCAATGAAGTTAAATAAATAATTTAAACCGCAACAAACCAGAAACATCCCAAATGCGTTTCTTTACTTTTCGTTTCTGGTTAAACATTACAACAACAACATCAGAAAGCTCAATCCCAAACTTTTTCCCGAACTTTTTCCCAAACTTTATCCCAAAAGTAAAGAAACAGACCTAATAGCTTTCTAACGACATATGCCTTGGCGTTAATGGTTAAACTATGTAGCTTTCACACATTTTTGCCCATACCTACCTCTACTACACAAAAACATTTTTTTACATTAAAATGCAACAAAATATTACTAGGGTGCAAATAGTTTTGTTCAAACAGTTATATGAGCTGACCTGTTATAACAGCTATTGCAAGATGTAAAAATACTTTTTCAACGACATATCTTCGTTATTTGTAAGACCAGTTTTCATAATTTTGCGCATAATGCATACATTTGCTTCATACTCAAATGCACTCAAAAACATATTCTTGCTTAGCGATAATTTTTTTCAAACAGTGGCATTGTATATACACTCTATAGTATTCTCATGAAATACGATTTTGTAGGTTGACATTTGGTCGATAGGTTCTCTGTGATCGCCTTACCGAGATCTCTTAATACAAATTAGGATTACATTTGGACACTAGATGGCCACGAGCTTTTTGGCTTCATGAGAATACTATAGAATTTATATACAATGACAGTGGTCCGTTCTTTTTCTAACAATAGTTAACTATTGTTAACAATTGTTGACTTTTATCGTTCTTTTATTCTAAAATAGTTACGATTCGTAACAATATGACGTCATAACATCGTTCCTAAATGCATTTTGGAATGTCAAATAGTTACGATTTGTAACTATTTCCAACTCATGTCCAGGACATGAGTTGAAAGTGTTGATCTGTCAAAGTGCACAAGTGAACGGATTTGTTTACAAAACAAACGAAATTTTTGTTGGTTTTGATAAAGTTCAGTGACAAAACTAAATTGAAATAGCATTTGTGCCGATTGTAAGCGATAAAGGAGAATTTATATTAGAAAATTATACGATTTTATGCTATAATAATGCAAATAATTTTTTTTTCATTCGTTTATTTGACACATTAACAATATCTAACAACGAATCGTTCCTAAATGAAGTTGTAACAATCTTAACAAAGTCTAACAATGACACATCAACAACTTTTTTTGACATATCAACAATAGTTAACTATAGTTAGAAAAAGAACGGACCACAGTGGTTTAAAATAAGCTTCGATAGTAATTTTAATTGTACATAAGAATACCTTTCAAACGATATATTATTGGTCTTGTAGACCGTTTTTTTTTATTCTGCTTGATAATTAATTGTTGCTTCCTGCTTAATTTTTGAGATAGGTCCATAAGTTTTTTCATGATGAGAACATGTCCCCTTAATACTAGGTATATTATTTGTGACAGTTTGGGGTAGGTAATAGGCGAGCAGTTTTGTGTTTTAAATTTAATTTTTCTAAACTATCCGGTATGATTTTTTTATTGCGGGTAACAATGGTGCAGTCTGTGTTGTCTCTGATAAAATTCAAAAAGGGTGCCACAAACAAAAAGCCATAGTTAAGAGGATATAGTTGCATTCAGTAGGTAGGTATTAAGCTTGGCTAAAATGATGAATTTTTATTAAAAAAAAAATAAAAAAATTTAGAAGATTTAAAAATGAAAATCACGTGTGCCTGCTTGGAAATTTTAAATTTGTCCTTTTTTATGTGTTTCGACAGTAAGTTGTGGAAATTTTAAAGAGATTACAATAAATTAACTTCATAAAAAAGGACTAATTTGGGGCCCGAACCCCAACAACAAAATAGGAGCTATTTCTCTACTTTAGGGACCTAACAGTAACACTAGGTACAGTCCAAGTATTGCTAAGGTAGGGTGATGGCACTAGTAGTCAGCCCTTTAACTTTATTTTTATGTTAAACTGGGCCTCAGAAATCCTATATTCAAATTGTTGAATAGAGTGTTTACGTTATATGATTGTTTGGAATGTGTAGTTTATTAAATTATAGGCGTATTAAGTTAATTTGTTAACATAAATAAGTTATTAACAAAAATTGAGCTGTAAGTGCGATTCATTCATTCAATGGAGACCGTTCGAAAGGCTCAGTCATTTAGACTATGCCGATGACATATGTCTACTGGCAAATAACATCAGTGAGCTGAACGGGATGTGCCAAACACTGCAAGTGAAGGGAGAGTCGAGTGGTCTAAGAATAAACGGCAAAAAGACAAAAATAATGCTCCCAGGCCGCTGCACACAGGAGCGTATTATTCTACAGGAGACGCCAGTTGAAGTAGTGGAACAGTTCAACTACCTTGGCAGTATTGTCTCTGCAAACGGTGGTACGGATCTGGACGTTAAAAGAAGAATAAATAAAGCTCGTGCTGCCTTCGGAACTCTGTCCCCAATCTGGAAATCAAGTCAAATCTCCCTACGCACTAAGTTCAGATTCTTCGAATCCAATGTGAAATCCGTGTTGTTATATGCTTGTGAAACCTGGAAAGTCACGTCTATCATTTCGAAGAAATTGCAGGCTTTTGTGAATCGCTGTCTTCGCCACATCCTAAAGATTCGTTGGCAACAAATAATATCAAATGAAGAATTGTGGCGCAGGACAAGTCAAGAGCGGCTGGACGTCGACATAAGAAAGCGTAAATGGCGTTGGGTTGGTCACACACTGAGGAAACCAAACGATGAAATTGCAAAGCAGTCCTTTGAATGGAATCCTCAGGGTGCACGGCGGGTTGGAAGACCAAGAACAACATGGAAATCAACTGTCTTAGCGGAAGCAGAATCCCAGAGAAAGACGTGTCCACAGCTAAAGTACTTTGCAGCAGACCGTGAAGGATGGAGACAGGACACGATGATGATGAAGTGCGATTCTTGTGAGGTCGTCCACCTTAGATCCAGAAGTCGGCCACCAGTTCGCCAGTAGTCAGCCCCTGTTGACAAAATGAAAAATGGGGGCCGACTAAAGTTTTAAACTTTTTTATACGTGTCTCCTGTAGTCAGCCGCCATTTTTTCATTTTGTAAACAGGCGGCTAACTACTGAAAATAGGGATTTTTTAAAAATTAATTTGAACAGAAATCAAGAGAGAATAAAATGTCCATTCAATTTTCATAGTCAGTTAAATACAAAAATAAAAAATGTAGTTTTCAGTAGTCAGCTGGGGGGAGGGGCGAGCTTAACAAAATTTGTCTCCTAAGGCCAGCCCCCCTTCTAAATATTTATCTGTTGAAAAATTTCATATTTTCTTGCAAAAAACAAGTAAAATAGAATAGAAAGAACACAAAAACAATAACATAATGGACCTCTCTTCAGTATTTTAGTTGCTTGAGACCTTTACAAAAGACGCTTCCACTAACTTTTTTTTTCTAAAACCCGTCACATTAAAATACCTAAACTCTAAGCAAACTTTAATTTTTAAACAGAAAACCATCAATCGCATTTAACCAAAATTTTGCACACATATAGAAGAATAGTAAGGCTTTTTAAAAATATTTTTTTTCCGAAAGTAAGACAAAGCCTTTACTAATAATGCTGTTTTTTATAAAAAGGTGGCTGACTACTAGAGAAGGCTGACCTAGCAGGACATCACCCTACCTATTTATTTAAAAATGTGACTTTAATCTTCAATCTAGGCAGCACATACCTATAAGCTTTGGACACATCCAAACCATAAGGTTTTATAGAAATAAGTACATACACATTCTCAGCCGACATTTTCAATAAAAATTCTATCCCATCTTTCCTAGTCCTTATAATAAGTGCCACGCAATTAAGGTTGTATTTAAAAAATCTTAGAACTAACAATCATCATTATTCAAAGAAAAACAAGTGTCTTTACAAAACATCTAGCTTCAAGAGGATGCAGATCTATAAATTAGTATCATATTCAACTTTAAAATATCTTTTTTTCATTATTTATCTTTACAGGTAATTTGAGTCTCAGTTTTAAGGGGATTGGCTTGTTAGGCCCACCGCGCAATTTTAATTTTAAGCATTTCTTGTCAGTGAAATATGTTAGGTACCAAGCTTGCCTTGCTGACAAATAATGACAAATTTAATATTTTTTTCCTATGGAAGATTACTTCATCTTCTGCTTGAAGTTCAAGTCTTCAAAAGAAGTTAGGTACAACCTTTTTGAAATTTTATCTCAAAAAGAATAAAGAAAATAAAAAACCTCTAAAGCAATGTTTGGAATTTTCTCAATTTATTTCGGAATACCTAAATTTTCTTTCCAAATTTATTTTTGGATGTGAGAGAAGATGCGCAGCCAAAGGAGTTCATCTCCAAAACAACCAAACAAAAAAAGAAGAACCTCCAAAGTGTTTGGAGAATCTTGCTTGCCGCCCTTAACACTCATGCTTCATTTAAAAAAAAAATGGATAATTTTGATTGAAAAAAGTTTTCTAATAGATTTTCCATTGCACTTACCTAATAATCTCATGACTTCTTGTAAATTAAGATACAAATTGAGATGTCCCCGGGTTGGTTGGGCAGCAAATGCAAAAAGCAATATTCCAATCGTGAGGATTCTTAATTTTCCTACTTCCATTGTGATATACTTTTTTTAGGTATATTAACAAAACAAAAAAAACACAAAAACTAATAGAAACTATTATAAACAATGTTTCACACTTCACAGGCAAATAAACAATTAATTATATCAAACAAAATTAAACAACAAAACCAAAGCTAGCACACGAAACAAAATATAAACAAACTAAAATTATAAATTTAACACATTTTTTCTTCGATTCTTCTATTTTTTATTTTGCTCTTGCTACAGCCAATATGGATAAAATTTTATTTTCAATTTCAATTTTGAAGCCAATTTAGCTGAATTTTCTCAGATATATATGAACTTTTCACTTCACCAGACAATGCACAATCGAATGGTATTAGTTTGGTAACCGAATTTAATAATTTTGTGTGATAAATTTAAAATAATAAAACTTTTATTTATTTGGATTTGAGATGTTTATTTGATAAATAACACGGTAGAAATGTCAAAAATCGATCGACCGCAAACGTGACCACCACGCATGAAATTTCGCTGTCAACTGAATGCCAAACAAAATGAAAACCAAATGACAGCCGCATAATTTTTTTTGTTTTTCTCCATCTACTTTTCTTGCGCACTGAAATTTCTTTTGTGTGATATGAGCGACGTCTTGTGGGAAATTGAGTGAAATGTTTTTGTTAATGGCGGTGGTAGAGAGAATTTCAGTGTATAACAGTTTGGAAAGAAGAATTTTAAATTTTTAAATTTATATGAATCTACGGTGTTCATACCAGCTTCACGGTGAGGCGAATCATTAGGTCTGTTCCTTTACTTTGAATTTCTGTGATTTTCTGTGCATTTCTGCGCATTTTAGTCCAAACTTGTGTCAAAGTTCATATAAAAAAAAAAATTTGACACAAGTTTGGACTAAAAATCACAGAAACCCAAAGTAAAGGATCAGACCTATTATGACGTCTCTCTTTTTTATCTCATTCATATTTATTGGAACGATAGAGATGGCGTGGTGAGGCAGAAAGTTTCAAAAAATTTAAAAATTTCAACCTCACTTGGCCCTCTCTTTCTTTCTTAAGAGATGAAAGTGAGATGCAAATAAGAGACGTCAAAATGAGTCGCTTCACGTGAAGCTCGTATGCACACCGTCTAATATAAATTGTTTAGCCAGTCTATATTTCTTTAGCGCTCAGTAATTTTCCACCATTGTTTGACAGAGCAAGAGAATAAAATATAAACAGAATTCTGCACATAGAAGTCAAAACAACTCACTTTTGCTTT
The DNA here is from genome assembly GCA_963921185.1 of Dasysyrphus tricinctus. Lineage (NCBI taxonomy): Eukaryota > Metazoa > Arthropoda > Insecta > Diptera > Syrphidae > Dasysyrphus > Dasysyrphus tricinctus. The sequence goes on along the minus strand of OY992531.1, from coordinate 206,850,454 downwards.
TCTTACTATGTAATTTACTGCGACAAAAAGTAACTGCGCAAGCGATTCCAAAAAATTTTAGTTCAGTTTTTAAGGGGAAGAGTGAGGAATTTTTTAGAGGAATCCTGTTTATGTATCTGAGCCCTCTGAGATCTCAGAAATATCAACTGGCTAGCTGATAAAAAGAAGTATGTATGTACATATCATGTACATACATTAGACGCTGTTTATATTGCGAAGATTGAGACCGTTCTCATGGCAGTTTCTGTGCAGAGATTCAGCTATTTCAGCGAGTGAGATGAGATGACTCGCCTTACTCGCCGACTCATCTCACTTCACTCGCAAAAGTGATTCAGCTATTGAAGTGAAATGAGTAAGTTCGAATTTAGTTTCGAACATGAGACAAAGAATAAATATAAAAGAATTAAATTCTACCTCCTTGTCACACTCGTTACGCAAAACAAAATGAAACAACAAATACAACAATGTAAACATTGGAATCTTTAATAATGGAGTTTGGAGTATATTTTGTTTCAATTATTTTTTTTGGTCATAATTAAAGTTTAATGTGAGTTTCACCCTTGAGAAATAAAAAGTTTAAAAGTGTTGAAAGTGAATAGAATATAAATTTATTTAATATATATACGTGCACATGAAAATAAAATAAAATTAAAGAATCAATAAAAGGGTAGTTGTTTTTATCTACATTGTTGTTTTTTATTTCGTTTCCTATCCATGAATAGGAATTCTTGAGAAAAGCACATATACTTATCCAAAACTAGAAATTTACCAACACATACACCAAGTCACTGCGGATATATCTGGCGAGTAATCTGACATTTCATTTCACTCGCTCACTCACTCCCTTTTGCTAACTGAATCGCTTTTCGACGAAAAGTGACTCATCTCACTCACTCCCTGCGGCTTCGAATTAGCTGAATCTCGGCACTGGACAAGAGAAGTGGGGAGTCAGGGATGTCGTGAGGCATGAAAAAAACATAAACACCCGACTCATGAAACTCATTTGTTGTTTTTTCAATGTGCAAATATAATTGAAGTTGTTATTGTTTCTATGTGTTTTGAGGTGCCTCAAATTTTCTAATGTAGACACGATGAGACTCACGAGGCCAGACTCATTTTTCCCGATCTAGATATGCTCTTAGGGACCTAAAGGTTTTGAAGAGATTTTTTTGACATTATTTCCTCTCACATCTCTGAAATTTCAAAAATTGTCTAGAGATTTTGTCTCCTCGTGTGAAATTTTTAACAAAATGAAAACTTCAAAAACATTCATCATCAACATCTTGTTTCTTCATGTGAAAGGGGACAAATGGACTTACGAAAATTATGACAGATTATGCGTGTTTGGTAACCAATAGTTTCACTGTCGTTTCTGACAGCAAATTTTGAAAATTAAATGTTTATAAATACGAGTTAAAGTTTATTAGCATCCCTCGAATCTACTCTTTTAATCAATACGTGCTTTCACAATACATTGCTACACTCCTCACCAAATATGTCAAAAAAAAAAAACCACTGAAAAAAGAAATCATAGACGGTTTTCAGACCAGCTTCATGTGATTCGACTCATTTTTAAGCCACACTTTTGTATCTCACTCCTATTTCTTGTAAAGAAATAGATGGTGAGGTGAAGCAAGAATTTTGAAAACATTTAAGAACTTCTTCCTCACTTTTGGCCATTTCTTTCTTTACCATCAGAAATGAGAGTGAGATAGAATAGAAATGATAGACGTCAAAAAGATAGTTGCCTCACGTGAAGCTTATCTAAACACCTTCATAAAATCAGGCTCCTTCAACATCACAGATTAGGTCTGTTTGCTTACTTCCCAAATCTGCCAATTTCTTCCAATTGTTGTCCAAAGTTCTGTTCTGTCAAATTTCATATACAAAAATAAAATTGATAAGACTTTGGACAAAAATGTGAAGCTATGGGAAGTAAAAGAAAAATCAATCATATGAGTGAATGAATATGCATACTTACATAATTATACTTGCTTTCTCTTTTTTTATATTCTTTTTACCATATTCTTATACTTAAGTTTATTTAAATTCATTTCGTACCCCATGAACACAATATGGATATTCATCCAACAGCGTAAAGTCGTCGCAAAGGTTTTAAAGTTTCAAACTTCGTAATTCTCTCACAAGTTGTATAGAAAATTTGACAGATTTAGGAAGTTTAAAACTTTACCACGTTAACGACGACTTTACTCTGCTGCATGAATACCCTTACCGCCATATTATTCACTCTGGATTTAAATTGGATTTAAGGAAGTTTTTAATCCAACAACTAAATCCGGATTTATTAAATCCAAAAATTTAAATCCATGTCCATAATATTCACTCTGAACATGCCTTAAATCCAATGGATTTAAAATGCCCTTAATCCAGATGTAAAATGTAATTAAATCCAGATTAAGATCGTTTAATCCAAATGTCAAATTTGCGAAAAGTCAAATTTCTCCTGTGGAACTTTTTGTTTACTTTAATTAATTTATTTCACTATGTTGGAGCCTGATTACACGATTCGTTTTTTCGTTCGTTTCGTCTTTTTGACAGGTACGTTCCTTCATGATTACACACAACGAAAAAAATTAATTCGTGACTTTGACGTTCAAAAAATTTGAGGTTCATTTATTGGAAAATATTCAGTAATAATAATTAAAAATATTTTTACATCACTTCTTGTTCAAATTTATACTTATTTAATTTAAACAATTTTTAATTTAACTATTTAAATTTTTTAAGAAGCTTGAAATGTCAAGAAAAAGTGAATTATATGAAATTGTGTTTTAATCTGGATTTAAGTACTTAAACTGACCTCCGGAGGGCAGTTTAAATCCAATTGGATTAATCGATATTGGATTTAAAAAATTGGATTTAAGTTTGGATTAAACGAGTGAATAATATGGGATTGGATTTATTGTTTGGATTTAAAATACTTTTAATCTGGATTTAAGTTTTAATCTGGATTAAATGAGTCAATAATATGGGCGTTAGTGAATTTTTCAGTGGCTTAGGTAGAATTTTGATTAATTTCTGCTATACCATACTAATCGCTACATTTACAGCTGCACAATGAAGCTGATGTTTTACGGGTTAGCCTAAGCGGCTGGACTGATTTTCATCAAACTTTGTACTTAGTTTGCCCCTCACTATTTTTCATTTTTTCTTAGAACCAAAAATAACAGCACCTGCCATGTTAAGAAACCGTTGAAAAAAATCTTACTTTTCTCAACAAAAAAAAAAAATGGACATTTGAATTAATTTTTTGAATATACGATATTTCAAAATGAGATTGGTATCTAATTTTTTTGTGGAAATTAAATTTTTATCTGCAAAAAGTTTTTATCATAAAAACTTGAAGTTGCATACCAAAATTTTGTCTACGAATTTAGCCCAAAGTTCTGTCAAAGCTCATATAAAAAATAAAATTCGTAGAAATTTGTAGTTTTGGGAAGTACACGAACAGACATCTTGTAGGCGATATTAAGAAGTCTGATGCCTCTGTATAGTTGGTGCAGTCTAGAGGATCGCTTTTCTTAAGGATCGGGCAAACAATGCTGAGGTTCCATTCATCGCGCATGCTTTCCTCCGACCAATTCATTGCCAGCAACTTTGAATAGCTCAGTCGCAAGGCCATCAGCTCCAGCAGCTTTATTGAACTTAAGTTTAGATATAGCTATCTTCACTTCGTCGAGATCGGGTGGACGGAATTGTTGGCCTACATCGAAAATCTGAATAAACATTGTCGGTGTGTTGGTTAGGTTGATCGTTGCGATTGCTTCTGGAGTTGCTCAGGTGCGCGCTCATCGGTCAACTTGCGACTAAACTGTTTTGTTGCAGTAGCAGTTGCATGTGCGCGACTAGCCTAAATGTTCAGCTCAGCTACACGTGGTCTATTGAGAGACAGAACATTCCACGTGCAGATCCGAAGTTATATATTCTTACAACACAAACATGCAAATAATTAATAGTACATAAATGATGCAATTTCTGTAAAATGACGGGCAACAGAAGCGATAAAATTGATACGCGAAACTTTCCATGCAAATTTGATGAGTTTCACCAACGATCGTACCATGCTTTATAAATTGATCCCCACTCTGATCCAATCTGAATTCTGAAACAAACGGATCTTTCATTCTCGATTTATTTATGGTTTCACTATTTACCCGCCAATATGTTTACCGGCGTGGCGCTCTTTCGTAAGAAAGATTTCTATTATGTATCTACACAACACCACCACCACCATCCACCACCGATCTTTCTATATACCTACAACACTTTGTTATTGTTTATCCGTTCGTGGCCAGTCAAAAATAATAAAGTTAAAATTGTGTGGTCGTGGAGTAACTTTGTTATCTGTTAACGTGGTTTAGTCTTTATTTATTTAATGCCATTGCCATTTATCTTGAACATTCCATATTGAAAATACATAAATTATTGTTTTGCTACAACATAATAGGTACACACAAAATAATAATTACGAAAAAAGCAGTAAGTTATTTTCTCTAAGAATTTGCTGGGTTCTGAATATACATTATGTACCTGAATGGTGTTTTCATTTTTAGTTGTAAAATGATGACTTCAAATTCTTCTTCATCTTTAAAAGATGAATTTATCTTCGAGTGTGATCAACATGCCGTAAATATTTACGAAAAATTGCAGAAGTTGTATGGAGAAAAGGCCTTATTCGACATTATTCTCATTGCTGGAAACAATTGTATCAAGATTCCTGCGCATAAAATTGTCCTCTCTGCATTGAGTGAGTATTTTTCGGATATATTTCATGGCAACCCCACAATGTCAAGTGTCAGCGAAGTGGAATTGAAGGAAATCGACTCTTCCACACTTACATTAATACTTGATTACATGTATTCGGGTTCGATTGAATTAAACCTTGCAAAAATTGAGACACTTTTGAGAAGTGCAGTGTTTTTAAAAATGAAAAACTTAATCGACGGGTGCTGTGATTATCTACAAGAAAATTTAAACAGTAGCAATTGCTTGCATTGGCTCTGCTTGGCCAAGGAACTGAGATTATCTGGACTTCAAGAAAACTCATTGAATCTAGTTTACACCCACTTTGAGGAAGTCACAAAGCAATCTGAGTTTTTGCATTTGAACACCGTTGAATTAAAAGATTTGCTATTTACTGACAATCCTCATGGACATCTGGAGGAGCAAGTATTTTTGAGTATGGTGGCTTGGATTGAATATGAAGAAGTTAATCGAAAAGATCTCTTATTAGAATTGCTTTCATTGGTTCGCTATCAGTATCTCACGCCAAAGTTTATTATTAAAAACCGATTTGCAGTTTGTAAATCTTTAGAAAATTGTGAATTGGTACACGTTTGGCTTCAATACCATTTATGGCCAGAATCTCGTACAATTGAACAGCAAAATTTTGCTTTTACTGCTGAGCCAGAACCAAGAAAAGAAGTAAGTGTACAGGAACAAGTGGATGAAGTTACAACTATAAGTTTCAATGATCGAAATGAAGCTGAGATTAAAATTTATAACAAAGGACTTCAAACCTGGTCAGTTGAAAGAAGATCACCTCCTCTTTTGATAAATAAAAAACATTCTATGATTGTAATTGGTGAAAAACTATTCCTAGTTGGTGGGTTAGCTGATGCTTATAGATCATTAAATAGCGTTCAATGCTTAGACTTAAAAACTTTTCAATTGACTGATTTGCCCCCCATGCGATTATGCAGATTCAAAAGTCAGCTGGCAAATTTAAACGGTAATTTATTGGTTCTTGGAGGTTACAAGACATCCAGCTGTGAAGATTTTATTGATTCAATGGAGATTTTCAATTTTTCAACACGTAAATGGATAGATTTTCACTTTTGGTATATTAAATTAAATAAACGAAGTAGAATAATTTGCCATGAGGGTTTTCTGTACATTCTTGATTTTGGTATCGGTGGTTTGCATTGTTATGATATTTCTTCCAATCAATGGACATTGAGAGGCGGACCACGCGATAATAGCATAGTTGATTTCCGTATCGCTGCCGTTGGTAAATTTATATATTTTGTATGTGTTGGTGGGAATTCTTATTTCTCAACTTCAAAAAGGCGAACATACTATAGAGAAAACATTTTTAAGCGACTAGATTTATCAAATAATACCTGGTGTGATATGGCTCATTCACCATTAAATTTTTCATTGATTGAAACGGTTACTGTTTTCAAAAATAAACTTGTATTTCTCGAAGAGGATGGAGATGTTCATGAGTATGATCTTGATACCAACAGATTTAGTGTTTTAAAAAAATCTACAGCAATTTTTTGTTTTATTCCCTTCAAATTATAATTTTTTTTTTTTGCTTCAGTATTTTATTTTTATTCTTTTTTAGATATGTTTTTATGTTTTTTATTTGAGAATTTTTGTATTAAATTTTTGTATATAAAAGAAATAAAAACTAAATTAGGCAGATATCTACTTGTTTTCATTTTTAAAGTACATAGGTATTAATAGCCCAGGAAAAAATATACAAACAAAAGGTCAATCTGCTGAATAAATTCATCGTGTGCGCAAATAAAATCTTATGCAAGATCAATAATGTCAACAAAATAGATTTTTGGTACATATATACATTTTGAACGGTAAACGCTATGGATTTTCTTTTTTTTCAAGATTTTGTTATGCAATATTATTTAAAGGAGCTTCTGCATGGGAGTCTTAATTGCAAATCGGTTGAGCCGTAAATGAGAAAGCCGAAATTTTAAATGCGGTTAAATGATAAGTACATAATACTAATAACAACAGTTCTTTGTAAAAAGAATACAAAGGTAGCCCAGGTAGTTTTTTTTTTTAAATCAAAATTGTTGGAGCTTAGTATTTTCTTTTCTTAACAGTTGTGTTAACTTTGTAGTTTAAAAAAATGTTGATTTCCACTCCAGGGAATAACCAACAAATCTCAATTAAGTAAAAATGCACGACTGGGTCGCAGGTACTTGCTCTTATGTTCAGAAGGCTGAGGGTTTAAGAAAATTGTGTATAAAGACATCATGGAAATTATGAGAGAAAAATGTTTAAAACCATGAAATACGACATTTAAATTAGTTTGAGGTGAAAAAAGAGCTCCATCTGAATTCTTGATTGAATATGATTGTATGGAAAAAAAATTTAAAATAGTTGGAGCCGTTTTTAAAAAAAAATAATTTTTATATATCAAATTCTCAAAACATTTTTAAGGGAAAATTTCGATTTGCAAATCTTAGGTATTTATTTATGTGCATTCAAAAATAAAATTAAAAAAACAAGTTGTCAACCGGCTTTTGAGATATTGAAAAAAAAAACATATTATGAGGGGTACCTACTACTATCTAATAGTTGCTAAGTGTAAAATTTTATAATTTTTGGTAATAAATGGGTGATTCCATAGAAAACGACCCTTTACGAAAAATCACAGTTAGACGGTTTATGTATGTTTCATTTTAAAAGTGAAATTATCAATATTTTTTTTTTATCTCCGCTTATTTCGCAGCTCGAACCATTTAGCAGAATAGGTCTCCAAAATTCACTTTTTGTTATCAGAATCTCAAAACCCTAATTTCAATAATTAATTGTTTCACAATTTGAGAACCGGGGGTTATTTGCCCTTATTAGAACTCTAAGCACCTTTTCGTATCATTTAATTATTCAATAGTAAATACAATTTTAGTTCTTAGGCAGTTAATTCATAAAGTGGTTAGTGTCACGCAGGCGCGGATACAGGGGGAGGGCAATGGGTGTAATTGCCCCCCCCCCCCCCCCCCTGGGCAAGTACGAACGAAAAATATTAATTTAATAAAATGCAATAAAAAAAATAAATAAATATAACTATATAACACTTTTAGAGAATAGTCAAATTATTTCATACTATAGAGAGCAGATTGAGTCCCAAATTGATTTGATTTTCACTTTTAAAAATGCAAATGTGAATGAAAAATTTTACAATTTTGTAAAAAAATGTTTAAAAAGGTCTTGCCTTAACCCTTTTCCAAATTTTGTTAGTGGTTTTTTCATAGTTATGTAAGTGTAAAGGGAGAGGCGGCAGGGGCACTTATCGATTTTAATTTAAAAAAAAAAATAACAATAGCGCAAAATTTTAAACAGCCCTTTGTGGTATGGTCTCCATGTTGTGTATTTATATGAATATGTTAATCAATAAAAAATAAAATGATTTAAAAAACAATTTTAATTTATTAAACTTAATTGTATCACAATATAAAATTTTTAATATAATTAGCGACGCGTTTCGGTTTCAATGAACCATCATCGGGCTTGATTTGCGGAATTTCTACACCTAAGGATAGTTGCTTTTTGCCGTTTTTGAAAACTTCAATTTTATTGTCAAATGATCGTCATTAGTTTAGTTTGCACAAAATCTTTTCTGCCAACGTCATTCAATATTCTTGCAAACGCATTTGACACTTTCGAACACGTTCTCTGGCTTCTCAATATTTCTGTCGTCAACTCGATTTCTTACTGCAGAATTGCACCGCAGATGATGTTTTCAAACATGACTTAAGTAAACTGCATTATCGAACACAATGCTAATGAAGAAAAACTTGTATTTGCCTTTTCGAACAGAAGACTTGCAGTTTGCGTTTGTGAACATTCTGCAAACGCAGATAACGTTTTAAAAAATGACCTTTAACTGGAAAGGCCATTGACAAAATTTTCTTGTTCCTGCTAAAAAGATGCTGAAACTTTCACTTGAACTGGAACGTCATGTGTTCAAATAGGAACACGCAAATGTGCCATTATGCTTTCCGAAATTTGAGGTGCAAGAACACACATAAAAATTTGTGTAGTGAAATTTACTAAAGCGTGTAGTGAATTTTACTAAAGTGACTTGTAGTTAAATTCACTACAGAATTGATGAAAATGTAGTACTTGTAGTAAAATATATTACACATCCAACAAAAATCTGTAGTGAAATCCACTGTATTTGTAGTGATATCTACTACACTGAGGGTACTACAGATGTAATGAAATTCACTACACAGACTAGTTAAATTCACTATCAGTGTAGTTAAATTCACTATCAGTGTAGTGAAATATACTACACTTTAAAAAAAAAAATCAGCTTGTTTTTTAGCAGTAGAAATAACTACAAGTGTAGTGAAATTCACTACACGAATAGTTAAATTCACTATAGCGTGTAGTCAAATTCACTACGGTCCATTAGTGAAATACACTACAGATGCAGTATATTTTTTAGGCAATCTTATTCTTCAACCACTTGACATTTACTACAAGTATAGTGAAAAACACTACAAGAACAGTGAAATTAACTACAAAGTGTAGTGAAATCCACTACGTCAAATTGTAAAATTCACTACGTTAACGCAATGGAATTTAGACATTTTTTTCTTCAACCGCTTTAGACAATTAGTGCTAATGTAGTGAAATTCACTACACGAACAGTGAAATTAACTACATAATGTGTAGTGAAATGCACTACGTCAAATTGTAAATTTCACTACGATTGCGCAATTGAACTTAGACATTTTTTTCTTCAACTACTGACGACAAATACTGCTAATGTAGTGAAAATCACAACACGAACAGTGAAATTAACTACATCACCTGTAGTGAAATGCACTACGTCAAATTGTAAAATTCACTACAAATGCGGTATATAAATACGAATTTTTTCCCTTTAATCATTTTAGATAATTACTGCTCATGTAGTGAAATTCACTACACGAAAAGTGAAATTAACTTGATCAGCTGTAGTGAAATGCACTACGTTAAATTGTAAAATTGACTACGATTGCAAGATATAACAAAGAAATTTGTTCTTTCATACATTTTAGATAATTACTGCAAATGTAGTGAAACTCACTACACGAACAGTGAAATTAACATCACCTGAAGTGAACTTCAATCAATTTGAAATAAATCAATTTGAAAAAAATTTAATACGAATGTAACTTATCATTTAAAAACTTTTTTAACGATTGTGAAAATTTCTACAAATGCAGTGCAACTCACTACATCATCAGTGAAATTCACTTCACAAACAGTGAAATTCACTAAACGAACAGTTAAATTCGCTACACCAGCAGTGCAATTCACTACAAATTCAGTACATAATTAAGTAGCCTTTTTTTGCAAACACTCTTTTGTTAATAAGTACAGATATAACGAAATTCACTACATCAATAGTGAAATACACTACAAAAGCAGTATACAATTTAGCCGCCCTTTTTTGCAAACATTTTTGGGGCAATTACTGCAAATGTAGTGAATTTCACTACACGAACAGTGAAATTCACTACACGAACATTTAAATTCACCATCACGTGTAGTGAAATTCACTACAGGTGCAGTATATCATAAATCCCTGTCTACATGGTAATTTTGTGTGCCCTAAATAAAAAGCATGAACTGCGAACTGCAAATCATCAAGGGTGTTGACATTTTATCACATGTGTAATATGTTTGGTCACCAACAGCATTAAATTATCATAACATAACATAACATCACATAAATGAACAAAAGTGGTGCTTTAAAAATATGCGAGGTTTAATTTAACCCAATTTTTACTATTTGATTTGTGGAATTCGTTTTGAATTGCGAATTTATGTTTGAAATTTCGTTAAAACACAAATAAAATTATTATTCAAACATTGTTTTCTTTTAAAAATTGTTAATGGGATAGTTCATTCACTTTGTTGAAACAAAAAAGTAATTTATATTTGCGATTTATTCGCGCATGTGAAAGGCACTTAACTGAAAGTCTTGTCTACGATACCCCCAGCTTTCACCTTTCACTTGATTATAGATACCCTTCGCTTTCTTATGAAAATCAAATCCATAACTTCTCATCCACATAGTAGAAAAATCCGTCATGCTCTATTTTTGAAAGCTGGTGTAATTTGGGTGGAATCCTTTTTTATTTCTTTCACAATTAAAATCTATCTTTCTCTAAAATCATCATTGTAGGTACGACCTAATGTCTAGCGCCAACAACTGCCAAATGTCAAACAAGAGTTGATACTTGCGATTTGTTTGCAAATCGAAATCACTGGTTGCAGCTTACCAATGTGAAAAGTTCTTCACTGAAAGTCCTTATCATGATCCCTGTGGCCACACGATTCCGAAAAAAGCCTTTACGTTTAATATAACCTTCGTTTTCTTTGTGTGAAATGACCAGTGTAGACAGGACCTCAAGCTTTTTTTAAATCATTTTTCGCAATTACTACATATGTAGTTAAATTCACTACCCGAGCAGTGAAATTCACTACCCGAACAGTGAAATTCACTACACGAACAGTGAAATACACTACACGAACAATGAAATCCACTACAAATGTAGAATATAATTAAGCCGCCTTTTTCTGCAAACATACTTGGGGCAATAACTACAAATGTAGTGAATTTCACTACACGAACAGTGAAATTCACTACACGAACAGTGAAATTCACTACACAAACAGTGAAATTCACCATCACGTGTAGTGAAATTCACTACAGATGCAGTATATCATAAATCCCTGTCTACATGGTAATTTTGTGTGCCCTAAATAAAAAGCTCGAACTGCGAACTGCAAATCATCAAGGATATTGACATTTAATCACATGTGCAATATGTTTGGTCATCAACAGCATTAAATAGTCATCAAACATAAATAAACAAAAGGGGTGCTTTAAAAAAATGTGAGGTTAAATTCGACCCAATTTTGACTAGCTGATTTGCGGAATTCGTTTTGATTGCGAATTTATGTTTGAAATTTCACAAAAGTTATATTTCTTGTCACGTAGAAAATGTGAAAACGCAAATATAATTGTTCTTTAAACCAATTTAAAGCATTGTTTTCTTTTAAACATTGTAGGTAAATGGGATCGTTCATTCAGTTTGTTGAAAAGCTACAACAAAAAAATACTTTATATTTGCGATTTATTCGCATGCACTAGGCGCCACCTTATGTGAAAGGCACTTTACTGAAAGTTTTGTCTATGCTTCCCGAAAAAAGCTTTTCACTTGAATATTACTTTCACTTTCTAATGAAAATCAAATCCATAACTTCTCACTTCCAAATTAGAAAAATCCACATTGTGGAATCCTTTTTTTTTCTCTCTTTCACACTTAAAATCTATCTTTCTCTAAAATTATCATTGTAGGCACGACCTAACCTCTAGCGCCAACAACTGCCAAATGTCATAAAATATAAACAAGTAAAAAGGGTGCTCAAACAAAATAAGAGGTTGTCAATAATTGTGAAGCTGCGTTTGACAGTTTGCAGAAGTTATGTTGCTGGCTGGGTTGAAAATATTAAAATGCAAAGTATTGTTATTAAAACTAATAATTTTAGGCAGTGTTTTCTTTAAAATATTAAATATATTTCACTTCGTTGAAAAGCTATAGTAAAAAAGAGTTGATATTTGCGATTTTTTCGCAGTCACTGGTTGCAGCTTACCAATGTGAAAAGTTTCTTACTGAAAGTACTTATCATGATCCCCGTGGCCACACGATTTGCACTGAAATCTCTGAAATCCGAGATTTCACTCTGGTGGGAACATAAACCTCCGTTTTCTGATGAAAATCAAATCCATAATCTGTCAATCGCATGTTAAAAAATTCGTCATGCTGATACCGAGGATTATTTTTGAAGGTAGACTGTCGGTGGATTTTGGTTGGAATCCTTTTTTCCTACTTTCACTTTCAAATGACCAGTGTAGACAGGACCTAAAGCTTTTTTAATAATTTTTCTCAATTACTACATATGTAGTTAAATTCACTACACAAGCAGTGAAATTCACTACCCGAACAGTGAAATTCACTACACGAACAGTGAAATTCACTACACGAACAATGAAATCCACTACAAATGTAGTATATAATTTAACCGCCTTTTTTTGCATACTTTCTTGAGGCAATTACTACACATGTAGTGAATTTCACTATACGAACAGTGAAATTCACTACACGAACAGTGAAATTCACTACACGAACAGTGAAATTCACCATCACGTGTAGTGAATTTCACTACAGATGCAGTCTATCATAAATCCCTGTGTACATGGTCTTTTTTGTGCCCTACATAAAAAGCAGGAACTGCGAAATGCAAATCATCAAAGATATTGACATTTTATCACATGTATAATATGTTTGGTCACCAACAGCATAGAACTGTCATCAATCATAAATAAGCAAAAGGGGTGTTTTAAAAAAATGTGAGTTTAAATTTGACCCAATTTTAGCTGCTAATTTGCGGAACTCGTTTTCAATTGCTAATTTATGTTTGAAATTTCGCAAAAGTTATTTTTCTGGTCGCGTAGAAATTGTTAAAACGCAAATAAAATTATTATTTTAACCAATTTAAAGCATTGTTTTCTCTTAAAAATTGAAAATGGGATCATTCATTTACTTTGTTGAAACAAAAAAATAGTTTATATTTGCGATTTATTCACATGCACTTTACTGAGAGTCTTTTCTTCGATCCCCCCAGCTACACGATGCCGAAAAAGCCTTTCACTTCAATATACCCTTCGCTTTCTTATGAAAATCAAATACATAACTTCTCACTCGCACAGAAGATAGATCCGTCATGCTCATGCCGTCAGTTATATTTGAAAGTGCACTGCTAGTATAATTTGGGTGGAATCCTTTTTTTCTTTCTTCGACACTTAAAATCTATCTTTCTCTAAAATGATCATTGTGGACAAACCCTAACGTCTAGCACCAACAACTGCCAAATGTCATAAAATATAAATAAGTAAGAGGTTGTCAACTGCGAAGCTACGATTGACAATTTGCAGAAGTTATGTTGCTGTTTGAGTTGAAAATACTAAAATGCAAAGTATTGTTATTAAAGCTATTAATTTAAGACAGTGTTTTCTTTTAAATATTGTAAATGAGATCGTTTATTCACTTCGATGAAAAGGTATAGCAAAATAGAGTTGATATTTGCGATGTGTTCACAGTCACTGGTTGCAGCTTACCAATGTGAATGGCGCTACACGATTCCGAAAAAGCCTTTCCGTTAAATATAACCTTCGTTTCCTGATGAAAATCAAATCCATAATCTGTCAATCGCATGTTAAAAAATGTGTCATGCTGATGCCGAGAATTATTTTTGAAAGTAGACTGTCGGTGGATTTTGGTTGGAACCCTTTTTTCCTACTTTCACACTTAAATTCTACCTTTGTGTGAAATGACCAGTGTAGACAGGACCTAAAGCTTTTTTAATAATTTTTCTCAATTACTACATATGTAGTTAAATTCACTACACAAGCAGTGAAATTCACTACCCGAACAGTGAAATTCACTACACGAACAGTGAAATTCACTACACGAACAATGAAATCCACTACAAATGTAGAATATAATTTAGCCGCCTTTTTTTGCAAACATTCTTGGGGCAATAACTACAAATGTAGTGAATTTCACTACACGAACAGTGAAATTCACTACACGAACAGTGAAATTCACCATCACGTGTAGTGAATACTACAGATGCAGTATATCATAAATCCCTGTCTACATGGTAATTTTGTGTGCTCTACATCACCTTCTCGTAAGAATGTATTAAGCGACATTTCCAAATTTTTAAATTCAATTTTTAAAATACTTCTTATGCAGTTATTTATTTGGGTATTTTGTTGTAATAAACTTTTTGAGTTGAAAATCCCGATCCAAATGTTTTTATTTTTTAAAATACATAAATAAATAACTGGATCAGAGGTTCTTTTCGATGCCTTTAAAATTTTTGAAATGTCGCAAAACATTCTTACGGGAAGTTATCGATATGATCCCCCTAGCTACACGATGCCGCCGAAAAAAGCTTTTCACTTGAATATTCCTTTCACTTTCTAATGACAATCAAAACCATAACTTCTCACTCGCACATTAGAAAAATCCACATTGTGGAATCCTTTTTTTTTCTTTCTTTCACACTTAAAATCTATCTTTGAGCCTGATAACATGATTTGTTTTTTCGTTCGTTTTGTTTTTCGTCTTTTTGACAGGTACGTACTTTCGTGACACAACGAAGAAAATCCATTCGTGATTTTGACGTTCAAAAAATTAGAGGTTAATTTATTGATAAATAGGCAGTAATAATAATCAAAAATATTTTGAAATCACTTCTTGTTCAAATTTATAGCTATTTAAGTATAAATACAATTTTTAATCTCATTATTTTAATTTTTTAAGCATCCCCCGCCTCTACTCGTTTGTCAAATCATAAACGTCAAAGTTCAACCAGAAAAAGTCTTGAAATTTTCATACGTGCTTTCGTCTTTCCGTTCCCCCTAACGAGCCGTGTAATCAGGCTCTTTCTCTAAAATTATCATTGTAGGCACGACCTAACGTCTAGCACCAACAACTGCCAAATGTCATAAAATATAAACAAGTAAAAAGGGTGCTTTAAAAAAATAATAGGTTGTCAATTGCGAAGCTACGTTTGACAGAAGTTTTGTTGTTGGTTGGGTTGAAAACATTAAAATGCACAATACTTTAATTTTAGGCAGTGTTTTCTTTCAAATATTGTAAAAGATATCGTTTATTCACTTCGTTGTTAAGGTATAACAAAAAAGAGTTGATATTTGCGATTTGTTCGCAAATTGAAATCACTGGTTGCAGCTAACCAATGTGAAAAGCTCTTCACTAAAAGTCTTTATCACGAACTCCGTGGCTACACGATACCGAAAAAAACCTTGCCTAAACGGCAACCTTCGTTTTCTGATGAAAATCAAATCCATAATCTCTCAATCGCATGGTTAAAAAATCCGTCATGCTGATACAGAGAATTATTTTTGAAAGTAGACTGTCGGTGGATTTTGGTTGGAACCCTTTTTTCCTACTTTAACACTTATCCTCTACATTAATGTGAAATGACTAGTGCAGACAGGACCTTTAGCTTTTTTTAAATCATTTTTGGCAATTACTACAAACGTAGTTAAATTCACTACATGAACAGCGAAATTCACTACAGAATTCAGCAAACGACGCCAGCACTGGCATTGGTGGCGTCGTTCATAGAATTCAAAATGGTGGCTTAGCAACTTGTTATACCAGATTGAAAGAATTCGTGTGTGCATCGCGTCGTCGTCTCCATAATTGTTCGGGCAAATTTTTCTATAAATTAATAAAAAGCAAACAAAAGTGAAAAAAAGCATTAAAAAGTGATAAATAACAATTGAATATTGTTTGGAAGCATTTATTTAGGTAAGTTTTTCACAATTTATTACTTTTATTGAAAAAAGCAGAAATTGTCAAGCATGGTGGTCAAAAACGGGCTTGTCTACAGCCCAGCTTTAAATGTATTTTTACTTTGGTAGTCTCTAAAAGTACAAATCCGGCATATTTTTCGTGTTAATTGGTTCCTTATACAAAATTTACATATTTTAATGTCTTTTTAAAAGAAGTTCGCATAACAATTTCACAATTTATTACTTTTATTGAAAAAAACAGAAATCGTCAAGCATGGTGGTCAAAAACGGGCTTGTCTACAGCCAAGCTTTAAATGTTTTTTACTTTGGTAGTCTCTAAAAGTACAAATCCGGCATTTTTTTCGTGTTAATTGGTTCCTTACTACAAAATTTACATATTTTAATGTCTTATTAAAAGAAGTTCGCATAACCCATAAGTTTTTCATTCTCTCTATAAAAAAAAAATAGTTCTACAAGTGCGCTTTTGATCTCCACCTCATCGTTTATTACTTTTTACGTAGCTCACAAGCTCCAAGTGGTTTCCAGACTTTGTAAAATAAAATTTTAGTATATGGTATCGCCATTGAGCAGCCTGTGCGACAGGGCGTTGGCTGGCGGTGTCTAAAAAAAATCTGCCGTCGTGGCCTCCATAATGCTCAGAATCATACATTGTCGTTCAAGGTGAAGACGGGCAAGGAAAGAACGCACCGAAAAAATTCATGTTGTAAATTTTTACAATGAGCACCACGAATTTTTTTTTACCAAATCCATAGTGAAGCAGTCAGCAATCCTGCTGGAGGCACCCTCAACCCCATACAAATAACAGATTATTAAAAAAAAAAAATGAAAAGGGTAATTTTCGAGGCCATTTTTTAAGTAATGTTTTCCGAAATTATGGAATTTCAAAGAGAACACAAAATATACCTATACTTTTCATTTGGGTTTTAAAAATAAGACTCAATATCATTTAAAATTCCATTTCATCTTCCTTTAAATTTCCATCCTCACATTCCATATCGACATTTTTAAGATACTTACATTACATTCATTTATAGGTATCGCCCGTCGTTCTATGAAAACTCCCTAAGTCCTCGTTTTAGTTCTGTAAAAGGTATCTAAATCTTATGTTGCTCTATTTCTAACAAAAAAAAAATTGCATTAAATCAATCATTTTCAAATGGTCAGTAAAAATCCATAAAAAGTACAGAAGTCTCAAAAAAATAATGTGCTTAGGGGGTTTTCATTAAATGACAACGATATGGAATGCGAAAAAAATTTCCTAAAACCTGTCTTTGATATAAAACATAAATACAAAAGAACATTAAAATTAAGATTAAAAAAATCCATACCAAGTTTCTAGGTAATTCAGTTTCAAAGAAATATGATGATTTGAAAGTTAATTTTTTTTACATTGTTGTTTTATAACAACTTGACTTAGAAACATGGTTCAATATATTTTTTTAATCTCAATAAGAATAACATTCTATTTCATCTTAATATAAATCAGCTTAAAAATCATCCTCAGATCCCAATAGAGAACTGTCTTGGAGAAGTGCAGGAGATAGCAGTTTTATTTATAATAAACGTTAAAAAGGAAGCGAGCTTTTCAGAAAGAAGTTCTGAAGAAAATTTTGAGGTATGCTTTTTCAAATATTTTAAGATTTAAAATAAAAACAATATACAGTACGCCCTCATTAAAAGCAACCAATTAAAATTTGAGCAGTTGCGTTAATTGAGTTTGTTACTATGACCGAGTCACAAAAAAGTATATATAAAAATGCTTTAACTGAGGTATTGCGTTTATTGAGGGTTGTTTTTGCCGAGGGCGTACTGTATATAAATATCTTTATACATCTACAAAAGTAGGGTAACTCACTTTTAATTGATCATATTTTTCATCTTTAATCGATCTTGAATACTATTTCTTTGAGATTTTAGGAGGATAAGTCACATATTTTTAAAGCTTAATAGTTTAGAATTAAACATACCTATTCGCTTTGATGACTTTTGATGCATAAATGTAAGAATTCAAAACAAAAATATCAAAAATGCTAAAAAATTGGTTAAACCCTTTTTGCACTCACGGCCTCATATATGCATTAATCATTTTGGGTTCAAAACAATATGAAAAAAAAAATCATTTTGACATTATCCATCTTATTTTTCTTAAAAAAAAATCCAGCTTTCCATATATGTAAATGTTTTTATTGATGTACCCACCCCACATACAAATATAACATGTAGTTTGAATGTGAGAATGTTTTTCTTTTAATATTGTCGAAGTTGCAAAAAAAGTTATCCAATTTCGGAAGTGCATTGAAATTGGGATTTAAAAAATCCATCCCAAGTTTCTAGAAAAATCAGTTTAAAAAAATAAGAAATAATTTTCAATTTTTTTTGCAATTTCCTATAAGGCTACTTATGCATTTGAGTTTAAAAAAATAAGACTCAAAATAATTTTATATAACATTTCACCTCACTTTAAATTTCCATCCTCACATTCCGTATCTACATTTTTATAAGATACTTATAATTACGGTGACCATATTTTAGAATGCCGAATAATGAACAAAATTCCACTTAAATTTCAAGTTAAATTACTTTATCTCAAATAGAATATAATTTAAAAATAGAATAGAATATAATGAAAAAAAAAATAAATTTATTGCATTTCACATCGGCAGTCGTTTTTTTCAAGAATTTTTACTATTTTTGCTAGTCACCATTATATCCATGGCGGTCGTGAAGAACCAAGTATAAGTCGAGATACCTGAAGTGAATTTTTAGTTTTTTTTTTTAATGAATAGTTAACAATATTTTACAAAATGTTACCCTCATCTTATACTTTCCTAATATATTGCGAAATACATGATGAACACTTGTTTTGACATTAGTTAGATTTTATGAATGACTTTAAACATAGACCCCAACCTTCCTTATTTGTTTAGTCGTTGAGTTACCTAGTTCTTCACGGCCGCCACGGATATAAGCATTGTCTCCTCTAGGTGGCATCAGGGTAAACTTATTTTTTTGGATTTTTGTAGATAAATTCAAGTAAAATTTAAACATTTCAATTTCAGTACGCCACGGACATTAATGCAATTTCTAAGTATCTATATTGAAATAAGGAACTTAAATAGTATATATGTAAATCAGTTTTCAAGAAAAAGGTATAATGATTTGAAATTTAGTTTTTGTTGTATTTTATATTACATTGGTATACATAAATATAGTTATTTGACCTACAAACATGGTTGGGATGATTTGATATCCAATTTTCAAAGTAGGATTCAAAGCAGTATATTAAAATTCATTACAACAAACCATTTCACCCAACTGCAATCGACTTAAAAAGAAAATCATGCTCAGATTCCAAATAAAATTATTATTGATAAACAAACATTTGTATTTGGAATATGAGGATAATTTTCTTTTAATGTTTTCACAGATGCAAAACAGTTATGCATTTTTTAAAGTGCATTGAAATTAGGATTTAAAAAAATCCATACCAAGTTCCTAGAAAAAAAGTTAAAAAAAATAAGATGATTTTCAATTTAATTTTTGTTACATTGTACATTTAAGTGCTTTATTTATGTACATACAACTACTTGACATAGAAACATGGTTTGGTAGATCGTATATGTTAATTTCATTGAAAATTGAATTACTCTTTCTGATTTAATACAGTAACAATAATCATTAAATCATTCTATTTCATCTTGCTTTCATACATGTACATCCACTTAATAAAATTATTTTCAGATCACAAAATACGACCTTTTTTGGAGAACCTTCCATATGATCAAGGTTGCAGTTTTTAATAAGAGTGAAAAGGAAGCCAAACAGAAAAAAGTCCTGAAGAAATTTTTGAGGTATGTTTATTCAAAACTTATAAGATAACAAACAAAAAGGAATAAATATACATATATTTTTATATTAATCTTGTTGGGTACAAAACAATGTAACCAAAATTCTATTTAACGTTTCATTTCATTATTCGTACAAAAATCATCTTAGGATTCCATACAAAAAAAACGATGGTATATAAATGCATATACATAATTGTAAATTTATGAGTATATGGGACGGGTGACAAAAATTCACTGTGTAGAAAGCCATGTTTTTATGTTTCTTTTCTTGTTTAGTCAAAAATCTAAAAAATGGTTTTTAGAACACGATTGTATGTAGGAACGTGATTTAGTGAATTGTGTAGATTTTATTTAAACCGTCCCTAAAATAGAATTGATGTTTTTGGTTTGAAAATATAAATAAAACCATTTTAACATTTTTCCATTCCTTCTCACGTACAGAATTCATCATCACACTCCATATCGATATTTTTAAAAACTTTTAATACATTTTTTTATAGAATGTGAAAATGATTTTCTTTAAATATTGTCCTTGATAAATAACATACATAAATGTATTGCATTTTTAAGTACATAAATAAGGATTTGAAAAAATCCATACCAAGTTTCTAGGTAAATCGGTTTACAAAAATATGATGGTTTTGAATTAAGTCGTTGTTAAATTTAAAATTACGTGTATTTAAATATAATTATGTATGTAGTTTACCACGGAACATGGTTCGGAAAGTTTGATATCGGAATTTCAACCTTCTTAAAAGATTGATTTCTTTTCCGGGTTCAAAGCAATATATAAAAATTATGACAACAAACTTCAACAGACTTTAAAAAAAATCATGCTCAGATTTCATATAAAATTTTCAGTGATACACAAACATTTGTTTTTGAAATGTGAGAATGTTTTTTTTTTAATATTGTCCATGATGCGAAATATTGATGCAATTCTTAAATGCATTGAAATTACTATTCCAAGTTGAAAATCTCCAATATCAAATCAAAAATAGTTAAATAACTATTGAATTGGGACTATTTGCCGTATCAACAAGTAAATAATTTTCTTGATAAGATTATTTCCAGGTCTACGAATGTTTGTTTGGTAGTTACGTATTATTTTCCTAATAAAAAAACGCAGATACGTCAATTTATCTTAAAAATAGCATGGTTCTTTGTATATATTCGTCACATTTCCTAGGCGTTTTCAAACATAATAACAGCTAGATAGTGCTCTTACTATTAAAAAATAAAATAATAACCATATCAAACATGTCAAAACTGGCCCTAACTTTAAACAGCCAAAAAAACAAATACGTTTTTTTCTCTTTAACGTGGCAGTATAATAGACATGTATGTGATGTAGGAACATAATATTAATCTGGTTGGGTTCAAAACAATATAAAAAAAATCATTTTAACATTCCTTTAATTTTTCGTCAGAAAAATCATCCCTAGATTCAATACAAGCATTTTTATTGATACATATGCATTTATTTATTTCGGTTGTTAAAATGATTTTCAATTAATATTGTGCGTGATAAAAAACATTTATGCAATTTTTAATAAAATTAAGATCAGGATCTTAAACAGTCCATACCAAGTCTCTATATAAATCAGTTTTAAAGAAATATGTATGTATGATGATTTGAAATTTAGTTCTTTTTACATTTGATATTTCAACTGCTTCAATTAAAAATATCGTTTTGTAAAGCATAGATCCTATAATTTTAATCTATTTGCAAGTAGTAGCTTGTGGTTTTGACTGATTGTAGTTCAAATCGCGATTGCACGTTGATTCATTTTTCAGAACTATAATAATGGTTTAGCTACTAACTAGCTAGTTAAACCAAATAGATTGAATCCACATGCACGTCGTCGTTTTAGTTGTTCGGACGAATTTTTCTTTGAATATTAAATATTAAATGATCAAAAGTAAAAAAAACATTAAAAAGTGAGAAATAACAACTAAATATTGTTCAGTAGCAAATTAAGCGCATATTTTATGTAGATATTTCAAAGAAAAACGAAAGTGTATAGCAGGTTTATAAAAGTACCTACTATATACATTATACATATGTATATATGGGTATACGGAAGAGGTGGCGAAAAACACTTCGTCCAAAGCCATGTTTTTATGTTTCATTCTTTATTAAGCTCTTATTTATTCACAATGTTGAATGTACCTATACATAATATACAATTACTTTACATATAAAAAAACTTTTCTAAGGTTTTAATTTCAACCATCTTTAAAATAGAACTTACCTTTTTGGATTCAAAAATAAAATAAAATCATTTATATACCTATTTCATTCAATTGTTTTAAGAACAAAATTCATTCTCACATCGATATTTTAAATACTTCTAATACATCTTTTCATAGAATGTGAGAATGATTTTCTTTAAATATTGTCTTGGGTATAAAACATTAATGCAATTAAAAAGAAATTAGGATTTCAAAAGTCTTTACGAAGTTCTAAGTAAAAGCAGTTCGAAAGAAAAATATATGAAGCAAAGGTGACATTTTCACTTTTTCATTTTTCTGAAAAATTGAGAAAAACAAAATCAAGGGTTGCCTGTCCAATTTTTTAATTTTTGTTTTCCTTATGTGTGTCACAAGTTGACTGTATTTGTTGTATTTATAACTTCTTCAGTAGGTTTTGAGATAGAATTAAAATATTTAATAAAATATTTTGAATTGGTCACCTTTTGATCCAAAACCAAAATATCGGAAGGAAAAATGTAACTTTTGATCCGACACAAAGTAAATAATTTTTAAAATTAAATTAAAAATGTCACCTTTTTGTCCGAAAGTGATTTTTGAAGTTTAATTTTCATTGATGCATGTTATTATCTTGACTAAATCTCATTGGCAATCGACTGAATTCAGGGTTCTGGACCTGATTCAAAGAAAAAGTAGGAAAATTGAAAATTTCACCTTTTGTTCCTAAGCTCTTCATATGATGATTTGAAGTTTAATCTATTATACACTTTACATTACAGTGGTGTATTTAAATAAAATTGAGTACTTTACCAAGGACATGGTTGGGAAAATTGGTATCCGAATTTCAACCATTTTGAAAGTAGAGGAAGTGTACTGATTATGGAATAATTTAAGTTATCCCAAAGGTTGAGCTTTTTCCTAATAAAACGGAATAAAAAATATGTTTAAGCTAGAACCGATACAAAAATATAAGAAAAATAAGCTCTCAATAATTTGTTACGCACTTTACCAAAACACTACTTTTAATAACTGCTCATGTCTACAAAGATCCTCTTCCACAAGGATAATAAAAACGAATATGCGCATGAAAACAAAGCTTTACCTGAAATAAAAAGGTACAAATATTACGCAGTTTTCAAAATATAGCACTATTCCATATTAGGAGTGTCCATAATTGGTACACTTCCTCTATGATTTCTTCTTTCCGATTCAAAACTATACATTATAAAAAATCATTATAACAAACCATTTCATCTTACTTCAACCGACCTAAAAAATCATGCTCAGAATTCATATAAAATGTATAGTGATAAACAATAATTTGCGTTTGGAATATCGTCGGCCTTCTTTCAAAATCTCGACGGTCCTGACATTTTAATGTACATTACTTCACATTTACTTTAAATCAAAACAAAAATCAATGAATTAGAATATCAATGTCTCGTAACTGTGTCATGGTTTCTTTTGGCTCTATAAACAAATTTTTAAACCTTTAACGATCTAAAAACGCTATTTTATTGCCTTTTAAATCGGTTTTTTGTGTTTTCTAAGCAAATTTTCAAATTAGACTTACGAGGTTTTGACAGAAAGCCGACAATATGAGAATGGTTTTCTTTTAATACTGTCACTGATGCAAAAAGTAATGCAATTTTTAGGTGCTTTGGAATTAAGATTTTATAAAATGCCTTACAAGTTTGTAGGTAATTCAGTTTTTACGAAAAATCATAGTTTGAAATTTATTTTGTGTTACATTTTACATGACAGTGGTGTATTAACATACTGCTACTTCACATAGAAACATGGTTTGGTAATTATTATATTTTAATTTCAGTTCACTTTATAGTTTAATTATCCTTTTTGGATTCTTAACTATATACATTAATACAAACATAATTTTAATACTCCATTTCATTTTACTTAAATCCAATTAAAAAGCTCATCCTCAGATCTTAATAAACATACAACCTGTTTGAATTTTAGTTTGTTACGTATGCAACACACAGTGGTTTATAAACATTCAAGATTCAACTATACTTGACCAAACAACATTTTATGTTAAAGCTTAGATCTTTATTTCAATACTCTTTAAAGTAAAATTATTTTTAACATTCAAAATGGTGGTGTAGCTACGATGCTACGAGGTAGTGGTTTAGCTACTAACTTATTAGTTATACATACCATAAAAACCCAATAAATTGAATTATGGTGCGTCGTCGTCTCAATTGTTCGGAGGAATTTTGGTCTTAAAATTAATTATTTAATGAAAGAAAGTTAACAAAAATAAATATCGAAAATGTATATACCTATGTATGTACATATGAATGTATGTACGCACATATAATATGTATATATATCTATATTTGGGAGGGGGTGGCAAAAAAAAGGCTTGTCCAAAGCAAAAAGCTTTAAAAGTGGTTTCGGAAAATCATGACATTTGGAAATCTATGTATTTTTTAATATACTGGATACAAATACTTGACCTGGAAACATGGTTCAGGAAATCTTCGATCCTTATTCCAATCACTTTTAAATTAAAATTACTCTTTTTGGACTCAAAACAATATACATATGTATTATAAATCATTATTACATTCCATTTCATATTTTTTCAACTGATTTAAAAAAAAAAATTAACCTCGGATTCCATAAATGTTTTTATTTATATTATTGGAATGTAAAAATGATTTCTTTTTAATATAGTATTTGATATATAAGGGGTATAGTTTCAAAACTCTCCTATTCCAGTTTTTTTTTTTTTTTTAATGAGTTTAGTATGAGGAAATGTTCTTTAGAAGGGCCTTCATAAAAACTTGTAATTTCCTACATTTTTCTGTACTTGAAAATTGGTGTTTTTTCAAAACTACATTATTCCACTCAGCCTTTCAATAAAAAACTCATCTATTCCCTTACAAATCAAATTCTGAACCAAAAATCTTCTTTTTCTTTAAGGTTTTTATATTTTCAAAACTCCTCTGTTCCTATAATCGTAACTTTCAAAACTATTCTTTTCCAAATTAAATTGATTTTTCATAATTTGTAGGTTCACCAAATATGTTCAAACCCCTAAAGAATGGATAAAAGTCATCCGTAACTTATATTTTAGCGTTAAAAGTAATCGCTTTTATCATTTGTGTAGCTTTTAACAGTTTTTTTTTCATTTTACTCAAAATTTTTAAAAGTGGAAAAGAAGAGTTTTGAAACTATACATACCCCTCATATATTACATGCAGTTCTCTCCGTAGGTACTTTAGTTAGGTTTAAATAGTTTTAAGAAATATATTGGCGCAAAAGTTTATTTGATATAGGGTGATATTGAAATTATTTGACTGCTTCGTAGTATTCTGCGTAAACCTAGGCATAAAGTCTCACCCAAACCGACGCAAAATTAGCTAACCACAGTTTTTTGTGGTTGTTTAGTATAAAGTATCTGTCATATTTTGCATATATCGTTTCGAATGATTCGATATGATTTCGCGTTTATTTCTGGAGCCTTAAGACTGTTTAAAATTGGGTGCCATTCGCAAGGGCGTACGCAGGATGTCAATTAATCAATGTTGGGAGGGGAGGGAGGTGAGTAGAGCTATCAAAAAATTATTATTAGTTAAGAAATCTAGTTGTGATATGCATTTAAAAGAAAACAAATTGAGTGAAAGGAAAGAGGCATGCACACAGTTGGTTTGAAATTGATTTTTTTTCTAAATGTTTACAAAACCTTATCGTCCGTTATGTCAATAGCATAAATCTGCAAATAAAAATATTTTTGAGGCGTTTTGATATCCCTTCGGTATTATGTCACCCTGGTGATGAATGTGCGGACATCTAAGGGAACATAATATGTGTTTTAAAATATTATTCTAATTAACTTTTCAAATACCAACATTTGTATGTTTCTGACACGGGGGCCGATGGGTAAAAAAATAATTTCTTATAGGTATGTAACACCAAACTATTTTTTTTTCTCATAGATCCCAATTTATTGAAGATATCAGAAGATTAAGAAGTAATCAAAACAGCTTTAAAGGTAGTTCAATAATTTTTAAACATGAATTTCATGCTTTAAAAATAAAATGTGTACTTAGTCAATTTTTTGAGGATGGAGCGTATTTTGTTAGTTTTTATAGTAAATAAAATAATATTAAGTTATTTATGTATGTTATAGAACCATAAGTAAAGTATTTTAGTTTATAAATGGTTATCTCTTGTTTTTTCTAAAAATTTAATATCTCAAAAACGAGTTTATGAATATTTTCTAACTTTTTTTTAAGAATCTTTATATTATACCTATAATATACCTAATAATAAATTTTGTTTTAAGCCGTAAAAATACAAATTACATAACAAAAAGCCTTTAATTAGATACGTACAATGGCTGACCCAGAAAACAAAAGTGATGAAGAGGCAGAAGGTGATGATGTGAGTTTCATTGAAGAATTCTTAGATGTGGCTAGTGAGGCTGATTTGGGGGAAAAAAATGAGAACATTGATTTAAATGAGCAAAGTTTAAATAAACCCTCAGTTGCTGTAGAATATGTTTACTCATATAGCTTACAAGATGAGGCAGTTAGCGATATATTGAAGCGATGGGAACTTCCAGACCTCTGTGAATTATTTGTTGGTAAATCAAAATTAATTAATTTTAAACTCACCATTGTTTCATAAAATAGTGTTTTAGAAAGAAAAATTGATTCAGATTGCCTGGAATATATAACAGTTTCTGACATAGACAATTTAATTCCCCAAGAATTGATGGGACTTCGGATAAAGTTTAAGGCAAGGTTAGCTCAATGGAGAGCTTTAAAGGTAAGATGTCTTAAAGGCAAGGAAGGAATGTTTAAACATAGTTCTTTACTAACAATGCTTAATTAAACCTTAGAGTCTACCCTTGAGTTCAATATCTGAAGGGCTAGCTGTGGATTCAAGCAGTACTGTCTCCGTATCCAGTGACATAATGGAAATGTTTCCCAAAGCAAACATGGTTTTACGATCCGATTCTGAATGTAGTTTGAACCAAGAACTACAATATCTGGTGAGTCAAACTCGTACTGAAAGAATAAAAACAGAGGTCAATATTTTATCACCATACTTGTGTACTTGTAGATAATATTTTGTTAGTTTCATCAATATTCTGAAAAAAGTAGGTATTTGAAAAGCAATAGGAAAGTTCTTCAATCTTTCGAAATAAATTTCAAGGAATATTGAAAATATGAACAAGCTCGTATGCGATAACGATCTTCTTACATTTTTTAAACTATACAGAAAACACCAAAAACTGAATAATTTTGCTTTAAAGAAAAGATTTAAAAGATATTTTCACATTAAAACTCATCCACTTTACACTTTCTTCGCACAAAAAAAAACTGTTTTCGTACAAGACTCAATCAAAATCAGCATTAAAACCAAGAAAAAATCTTGATGAAATGAAGACTCGTACCAGGGCTTACATCTCACTCAACCTACAGCCTAGGTGGCAAGTAAAAATTTATTTTATTTAATATCAGATAACATACATATTATATAACCAAATAGCCTTTTGTGGGCTCTGATTCAGCTTTGAAATTAATGCAAATATTAAAAAAACTCTTATGCTACATTGATGATTAAGAATGAATTTTCCCTATCTTGGATTTGTTCAAATTTTCGGCGACAGAAAAACTATATAATTTTTAAAAGAAAGCAACGCATTTTGGTGTACATAAATCGGTCTTAAGGACTTCCATAATAGCATTTTGTTTGTTTTCGAAAACGGAATTTGTGTCAGAAACCAGTTGCATAATGTTCTTAACCGCAAACTGCAAAAGTAAACTGTTCTAAAATCCTAATCGAAATTTGTATGCAAAAGCATTATTTTCGATGACGATGATGCAGTTTGCTAGATTAATATGTTAGATAACATTATTTGCGGCACAACTCTGTAGTTAAAATTCAAGTTGACGGCGAAAATATTGAAAAGGCAAAGAGCGTATTCGTAAACGTCAAATGCGTTTGCAAGAAAATTGGCTGACGTTGATCAAACAGGTTTTATGCAAGCTGGACGATTGCATATTGGATGATACAATATCTGTCCCATGAAAAATCACGATCAAGCTGACGTTGCTTTGATTTTTTCGAAAACGCTCAAGTTTTCAAGCCGATACATACACACATATACATATACATGAAACCATACATTACATACTTATTTTTTTTATTGAGAATAACTGTGTGTACTTTTACATTAGAACGTTCAACAGATTTTAAAGTCGAATTCAAGAGGGAAAGTGTTGCTTTCAAAGAAATCACCGTTTAATTCTTCAGAGAGAAAAGATCTCATTTCCTTAATAGTAGACTTTGCTCTATTCAACGACATCTTTCTTGGCACAAAAGAAATAAGCTTATTAGCTGAACAAATCATCAAAATTTTTCCATTTGAAGCCAAGGTCTTATATTGAATCTAAACGAAAATAGTTACTAATGGCAATTTCTTATAGACTTCTTATTACGTTGCTAGTGGAAGTGGAGGAAGAGCTAGAGGTCAACTATATTCATCCTATAACAATAAAATTAAGACTCTTAGAAAAAGAGGTGTTTTGTCAAGCCGCTCAAAACTTCGTGTGTGTTCAAGGTCTGAAAATTCATCTTCATCATCACCTTCATCGCCATCATGTTCATCGCAAGCAGATAACACCCAAAGTAAGAAACATGGCACTAATTATTATGTATACAGCGTATTTATAAACTCTATTATTACGATGCTAGAAATCTGATGTAAGACAACAGATTAAATTTTAAAAAAAAGGTTCAATTAATTAAGCTGCATAAAATCTATTCGCCCTTTTAAAAATAGAAACATATTTAAACGCTGCTGCATATAATTTTATTATACACAATTAAAGCATTTGTCTTTCATCATTCTAAAAACATATTTAGTTTATTTGATCTGATTTGTTATAGTACCTATGCATATAAAAAACAGCATTTTATTCCTGCAGGTTTAAATGAGAAGGATTGGCTGAAATACAACTCACAGCCATTAGAGTTGGTAGTAATAAAGTGGAAAAACTGCTTCAACATAAGGCGGACAGAAATTTTGGAAAAGACAGCAACAGAAATTTTCAATGACTGGCCTCTTTTTACCCAATCTATTGGCCTTCATTTGGTAAAAAAAAAGTTATATTATTTAAAAAAAACGCTCCTAAAAAATATTATTCTTATAGATCGATTTAGATTTCGTTTCGCTTTTCAATGAAGAGAGATCAGTTTGCTTGAAAAAAAAATGGCCTGGTTTTCAAAAAAATTTTTTGCAAAGTGTCGTTCAGCAAATTGGAAGTGCGAGCAAAGCTGTTAAGCAGTTACTTGCGCAAATAAATAATACTGATGATCAAGGTTGTAATGAAATAATCCTTTTTTTTTATTATTTAAATAAATAAAATAACTTTTCCCCTACAATAGTAGTTGCATTTCAAAAGCAATATGCATTCTTCATTCATACCGTAAGAATAAATTAATTTCTTTTCAGATTACAAAAACTTTTTAACATTCAAACTCATGCACTTCAAACTTCCTCCATCCCAAAATATTTCACTGGAAAGCGGAAAAAAATGGCACTTCTCCATACAAGATTCAATCAATAGCAGCATTATTGAAGTTGAAAACCAAGCAGACATCTTGGTGAAATATCGACAGATGAAAGACTCGCACAAGGATTTACATCTCAACCTACAGCCTATAGTGGTGGCAAGTGAACATTTATTTTATTTAATATCAGATAATATTTATCATCAAGCAGACTGTTTTTTATCAGCCCTTGATTCAGCTTTTAAATTAATTTATGTATTTAACCTTAAGTATCCACTACAAAGCCAAAATGTGTGGTTGTTTATTGAAAGCTTCTTTTTTGATCTCAATTCAAGCGTTCTAAGTTCATCATTAACAGCCCTGATAAATGAGCTAAAAGCTTAACAATGCTAAGTCCTTAAAAAAAAGTTTACTTTTGTTATTCAAAAAATAATATGAGTTTGATGCTTTAAGACAGATCAAACTATTAAACTTGATACTTTCTTATAAAAACATCTGAAACTACTTTATTAAATCACTCTATTAAAGTTGACACTTATAAGCTATTGCAGATAACTGCTGTTTTCTTATAAACCATCCTTCACTTCCTTATTTGATATATCTCTGAGCTTTTACTGATATCTGTTAATTCCTTTTGAATCATACTTCACTACTTTATTGATCACGCTATTATTATTGATTTTCTTAGCTTTTGCAGATTTCCATACAAATCATTCTCCACTCGTTTTTTTGATCAAGCCTTAGCAAATATATGCTTTTTCTTATATTAAGTTTTTGTTGATCAAGCTATTAAATTTGAAACTTCTACGCTTTTGCTGATATTACTTATTTCCTTACAAATCGTACTTCGCTGCTTTTTTAATCGAGATATTAAATTTGATATTCCTGAGCTTTTGCAAATATCTGTTATTTCCTAACAATAAATACTACACTGATTCATTTAATCAAGCTATTAAACTTTATAGCTTTTGCAGATTTTCTTACATTTCCTACTTCACTCTTTTCTTTCATTAAGCTATAAAGGTTGATGCTTTTGAGCTTTTGAATATTTCCTTACAAATCATAATTCATGTTTTTTTTTCAACCTATAAAACTTGATACTTCTGAGCTTTGACAGATATCTGTTATTTTTTATAATAAGCTTTTCCTGATTAAGTTATTATACTTGAAACTTCTGAGCTCTAACTCACACAAGGATTTACATCTCAACCTACAGCCTATTGTGGTGAACATTCATTTATTTTATTAAATATCAGATAATATTTATCATCAAGCAGACTATATCCTATATCAGCTATTTCCTCACAAATCATAATTCATTACTTTTTTTCATCAAGCTATTAAATTTGATACTTTTGAGCTTTTGTATATTTCCTTAATTCATCGTATCATAATTCATTGTATTTTTTATTACCGATTAAACTTGATGTTTCTGAGCTTTAACAGATATCTGTTATTTCCTTATACTAAGTTTTTTTTTATCAAGCTATTAAATTTGAAACTTCTGAGCTTTTGCTGATATCACCTATTTCCTTACAAATTGTACTTCATTGCTTTTTTTGATCAAGATATTAAATTTGATATTTCTGAGCTTTTGCAAATATCTGTTATTTTCTAACAATAAATACTACACTGATTCATTTAATCAAGCTATTAAACTTTATAGCTTTTGCAGATTTTCTTACATTTCCTACTTCACTCTTTTCTTTCATTAAGCTATAAAGGTTGATGCTTTTGAGCTTTTGAATATTTCCTTACAAATCATAATTCATGTTTTTTTTTCAACCTATAAAACTTGATCTGAGCTTTGACAGATATCTGTTATTTTTTATAATAAGCTTTTCCTGATTAAGTTATTATACTTGAAACTTCTGAGCTCTAACTCACACAAGGATTTACATCTCAACCTACAGCCTATGGTGGTGAACATTCATTTATTTTATTTAATATCAGATAATATTTATCATAAAGCAGACTATATCCTATATCAGCTATTTCCTCACAAATCATAATTCATTACTTTTTTTCATCAAGCTATTAAATTTGATACTTTTGAGCTTTTGTATATTTCCTTGCAGATCATAATTCTTTGTTTTTTTTGTATCATCCTATTAAACTTGATTCTTCTGAGCTTTAACAGATATGTGTTATTTCCCTATATTTAGCTTTTTTTGGTCAATCTATTAAACTTGAAACTTCTAAGTTTTTATGACATCAGTTTTTCCATCCAAATCATGCTTCATTGCTTTTCTTGATCAAGCTATTACGAGTAAACTTGATTTTTTTGAGCTTTGCTAATTTCCTTACAATTCCTAATTCACTCTTTTGTATCATCAAGCTATTTATTTTGATACTTTTGAGATGTAAAAGATACCTGATATTTCCTTATATTAAGCTTTTTTCGATCAAGCATTTAACTTGATAATTCTGAGCCATTCCTGATATTAAATATTTCCTTACAAATCATACTTCACCGCTTTCTTTTATAAAGCAGATACTGAAATAAAACTCGAGAGAAAGGATCTTATAATTTAAATAAGAGACTGCTCTATATAACGATATTTTGCAGGACACAAAAGAAAAAAAAGTCGTTCACAGAACAAATCATCAAAATTTTAGCTGGAAACTGCAGTTTCCTTATAAATCATGCTTCGTTTTCTTATTTGATAAATCTCTGAGCTGTTACAGATACCTGTTATTTCCGTATAAATCCTTTCACTACCTTATTTGGCTTAGCTATTTAAATTGATACATACGAGTTTTTGCAGAATCTGTTAATTCCTTTTAAATCAGACTTCACTTAATCATACGTATCTGCCTTGTTTGAACAAGCTATTAAGCTTGTTACTACTGAGATATTACAAATATCTGTCGCTTTCTTATATATAAATCATACTTTTCGCCATTATTTGATCAAACTTTTAAACTTTTCAAAATACATTGAGAATTACAAATAACAAAAGCAAACTCTTTTATTTTTCTTTTAGTGAATGTAAAATATAAAAACTAGATGAACTCAAACACAAAAATAAATCAGCCTTTTGTTGAGTTGTATCATTCATACGTAAAAACCATTGTAATTTTTATTATTTTCCTTTTCACTGTCCTTCATATATAAATACCTTTGATATGTTGTATACATTTTTTTTGTGATACTATTATAAGTTATATTTACTAAAATTTGAATTGCAAACATTAAAAAAAAAAATTATCTTCGTTTAGTGATTTTATCATGTAATTTTTATTAAATAATAATTTCTTACGGTAGTATTACCATAAAATTGTATCAGTCATGTTTAGTTGCTTTGCTTGTGAATTAAAATTTTTAAATTTAGATGATTACTATTTTCATTTAAAATTAAGGCATAAATTTGAAAAGGGAATATATTGCAAGCAAGGGGGCTGCCCACAAGCATTTACCGAACTTCTCGGTTTAAAACGGCATTTAAAGAAATTCCATTCCGATTTATGTACCAATTCTAACTCCTCCATTAATACAGCCACTTCTACTACTGCCCACCCTCAGGAAATATCGAACAGTTTCAATCAAGACATCGGATTGAATTCCCCATTTCCATCTCAAAACTCAGACGGTGTTTGTATTCTAAATAGTTTTGATGAAAACTTTACAAACTATTTTGAAGAATCGGTCAAAAATAATAAAGATGTCGACCTCTCGGAATGTGCCTTAAGATTTACTTTAAAGTTGATGAATCACAATTCCGTTCCGAGAAATTTAGTTTTCAATGTTTTGGCAGACATTCAAAAACTTTTATTTGAGCCTATAAAATGCTTTATTGAATTAAATGATGCAAAGTTAGCAGTAAAAAAAATAAGTCAATTTTGTGGTACAGCTTTTTCGCAAATAGACACTGAACATAAGCTCATAAAACACTTGACAGAAAAGAAATTACTTGAATTACCATATAATAGTACAGTTTCTTCTGAAATTCAAAATACAATTGAAAAGGGTAAACCAATTTTAAAATATAAGGATATAAAGGGAACTATTCTATCAATTCCTTTTATGATAAAAGCATTCTTTGAAACTGAAAATTTGCTTAAGAAAACTTTGAAAGAAATGGAGGATCTAATGGCACACTCCAATGATATAAAAAATTTTGTGTGTGGCTCTGTTTGGAGAGAAATTCATTCAAAATTTTGCAATGAAAACAAAACTGTTGTTCCATATTTTCTTTATAATGATGACTTCGATCCAGATAATGTGTTAGGCTCTCACGCCGGAGTGAATTCAATTTCTGCCTTCTATATCAACTTTCCCACTTTACCAGAGCATAAACGGTCTTCTTTGATCAACATATTGCCTGCCATGCTAATCAAAGCTGATTATTTTAAGAAGTATGAGCGTCAGGATGTCCTTCATAACCTTCTTCAAATTTTACTGGACTTAGAACTGAATGGCTTAGTGATTCAGACGGAGGGTATTGAGAAAAGGATTTATTTTGTTTTAGGATTAGTAACGGGTGATAATCTTGGGCTAAACAAAATTCTGGGCTTCAGATCCTCCTTTTCAGCTCTCCATTTTTGTCGAATTTGTAAAGCTTCAAAAATGGAAACACAAAGTCTTAGTCATGAGTTGGAAAGCAGTTTAAGAACGATCTCAAACTATGATTCGGACCTTTTACTAAATGACCCAAAACAAACAGGAATTTCGGAAGTATGTGTTTTCAATAGCCTTCCGTCTTTTCATGCCGTTGTGAACGTTTGCGTTGATATTATGCATGATCTTTTCGAGGGGGTTTTGAAAAATGATATGTGTGATATTATACTATATTTCATTAAAACAAAAAAATATTTTAGCCTCGAAGATTTAAATGACAGAAAACAGCTTTTTGATTATGGCATCATAGACTCGAAAAACTACTCTCTTCCGATAAAACTTGAAGCCTTACAAAACAAAAATTTAAATATGCAAGCAAGTGAAAGCCATTGCTTTGTGCATTTTTTTTCGTTAATGGTTTGGGATTTTGTACCCAAGGACGATAAATGTTGGCTGTTTTTTTTAAATCTTCAAAAACTGGTCGATTTATGTTTATATTCTTCATTTAATGAAAATGATTTAGACGAATTGAAAGCTCGAGTAGCTGATCATAATAAAACGTACAGAGAATTATTTAATAAGACCCTTAAGCCCAAAGCACATTTCTTGACTCACTATCACAGTGTCATCAAGAGAGTTGGGCCACTAAAAATGATTTGGAGCATGCGAAATGAAGGCAAACATAAAGAATTGAAACAATATGCTCAGAGCATAACATGTAGGAAAAATTTATGTTACTCCGTTGGAGTTAAGTTGTCTTTAAAATTTGCTAACTTCATTTTTTTAAATGAAAGAGATATTAAAGTAAAAATTTTTAAAAGTAAAAATGTCTCTGTATCTCAAAAACCGTATTTTGAAGATCTTAAAAAATTTGGGCTTGATGGTATTCAAACATTTTCAGAAAATATACTTTTTATGGGAACACAATACACATCTGGTTTTTTTTTTGTTTCAAAAGCAAAGCAATTTCATCTTTAAAATTTCTGAAATAGTCGTAAGCACACAAAATGTAATAATTGTTTCTACAAAATATTCGTTTCAATATGATATCAATATTAATGCTTTTATTATAAAAGATAATACAAATATTTTAAGTTTGAAATTAATAACAGAATTTCAATATTATCCTGCTTTGCCACATAATCTTTCTGATGGCAGAATGGCACTTAGGTTTAAGAATATATGAAATTAATTTTATTTATTATCATTTTCATTGTCATAATAACTTTATATCAAAGCTTCTCATATTATATTGTATTGCCAATAAAAAATAATACCTTGGTTCAAAATGTACAAAATTAAAATAAGAGCAGAAAATAAAGTAAATAATACGTAAATGTACATATTGTTGGATTGTTATTGCGAAGGCAGATTTTAAAAAAGAGAACATTGAAAACAAGAAGATGTTACTGAACTTAATTTCAAGGACGAAAGCTTCGACACCAAGTAAGAAAAGAATCATCAGTACCTATAATTTTCTATACAGGTACATCAGGTAAGTAAATTCATAGGTAACTATTTCATTAAAGATTTCGCAAGAACATTTGAGTTTTGTCACATTTGTATTGGATTTAACTGCAGCTGCAGCTGTTGTTGAATCCATTATTTATGTAATAAATCTCACAGCAACTGCAATAGACTTCACTGTTTCTAGTAGTGAATTTCACCACTGTAGTAGGGTGGAACTTACTTTTAAAATTATTGAATTAACCCCCCCCCCCCCCCCTCTAAAAGTGATACAGGTACAAAAAAAATGCAATTTTTTTTAGTTCGCTTATCGTTAACACGTGCCGTCAAGCACTTGAAATTTCGTATACAAAACAGTCTTTTACTCAAAATTTTGGAAAAAGTATGAAAGTGGATCGAAAATCTTTAGTACTTATACTGAGTATACTATAATGAGTATACAAAACAAATTATTTTCATTTCTCTTAAACAATATTTACCCCGTTTAAATTAACAACAAATACACAAAAAATGACATTAATTGTTGTTTTTAACAGGGTAAATAATGTTTAAAAAAATTAAAAATATTTTTTTTATATACTCCTTATGATACTTCGTATTTGTACAATTTTTAAAGATTTTCAATCCATTTTCACACCTTTTTCAAAACTTTAAGTAAAGGACAGAGAAATATTCATATATTTTGTAAGGGAAATTTCAAGTGCTTGCCGGCACGTGATAACATTTCATAAAAAATTGCATTCATTTTTTGATTACCTGGATCACTTTTAGGGGGGGCGTGGGGTAAAAATTCAAAAATTTTAAGAATAGTAAAATCCACTAATATTTGTAGTGAAATCCACTACAGATTGTAGTGAAATGCACTACAAATTGTAGTGAAATCCACTACAGATTGTAGTGAAATCCACTACAGATTGTAGTGAAATCCACTACAGATTGTAGTGAAATCCACTACAGATTGTATTGAAATCCGCTACAGATTGTAGTGAAATCCACTACAGATTGTAGTGAAATCCACTACAGATTGTAGTGAAATCCACTACAGATTGTAGTGAAATCCACTACAGTTTGTAGTGAAATCCACTACAATCTGTAATGTATTTCACTACAATCTGTAGTGGATTTCACTACAATCTGTAGCGGATTTCACTACAGTCTGTAGTGGATCTCACTACAATCTGTAGTAGATTTAACTACAATCTGTAGTGAGTTTCACTGTCACTGTAGTGGATTTCACTATCACTGTAGTGAATTTCACTATCACTGTAGTGAATTTCACTATCACTGTAGTGAATTTCACTATCACTGTAGTCAATTTCACTATCACTGTAGTGAATTTCACTATCACTGTAGTCAATTTCACTATCACTGTAGTGAATTTCACTATCACTGTAGTGAATTTCACTATCACTGTAGTGAATTTCACTATCACTGTAGTCAATTTCACTATCACTGTAGTGAATTTCACCATCACTGTAGACAATTTCACTATCACTGTAGTGAATTTCACTATCACTGTAGTAAATTTCACTATCACTGTAGTGAATTTCACTATCACTGTAGTGAATTTCACTATCACTGTAGTGAATTTCACTATCACTGTAGTCAATTTCACTATCACTGTAGTGAATTTCACTATCACTGTAGTG
Source organism: Dasysyrphus tricinctus (assembly GCA_963921185.1). Lineage (NCBI taxonomy): Eukaryota > Metazoa > Arthropoda > Insecta > Diptera > Syrphidae > Dasysyrphus > Dasysyrphus tricinctus. Next base: position 206,812,972 of record OY992531.1, on the reverse strand, counting down.
AATTTCACTATCACTGTAGTCAATTTCACTATCACTGTAGTGAATTTCACTATCAGTGTAGTCAATTTCACTATCACTGTAGTGAATTTCACTATCACTGTAGTCAATTTCACTATCGCTGTAGTCAATTTCACTATCACTGTAGTGAATTTCACTATCACTGTAGTGAATTTCACTATCACTGTAGTGAATTTCACTATCACTGTAGTGAATTTCACTACAGTTAATATTTTGTGTAGTCAATTTCACTGCATCTGTAGTGAATTTCACTATCGCTGTAGTTAATTTCACTATCACTGTAGTGAATTTCACTACAGCTAATATTTTGTGTAGTCAATTTCATTGCATCTGTAGTTTATTTAACTATCACTGTAGTGGATTTCACTACAGCTAAAATTTTTTTGCAGTCAATTTCACTATCACTGTAGTGGATTTCACTACAGCTAAGATTTTTTTGTAGTCAATTTCACTATCACTGTAGTGAATTTCACTATCATTTTTTAGAACAACTGTAATAGATTTCACTGTTTCATGTAGTTAATTTCACTACAGGTGCAGTGGATCTTAGAACAACCTAAAAATAGGTTTACTGTTTCGTGTAGTGAATTTCACTACTGCTGTAGTTAAATTTACTACAGTTGTCAAAAATTTATTTTACTACAGACTGTAGTGAATTTCACTACACGTTTAGTCGTTCGATATTTCACTACTTTTGTAGTTAATTTAACTACAGGTTTTAGTTAATTTCACTGCGTTTTTCTATCTGTGAAGCTGTAAGGACACCATGCTACAGCCAAAAACTGCATAACTTCATATCACGAAGTTCCAAAGTACCCGCTGTTTAAGACACTGTGGCAGTTATGAAAAACGTAAAATTGCATTCTTCAAATTTCAAACTCATCTCATGCCGAGTGGTATGAAGTGTACTCCAATTTTCTGTAGACCTTATCAAGATTGTGACAAACTCACGAAAATCCGCGCCTGGTGTCACGTCCGTAACATTACTAGAAGAAAAAAATTTGTATCAATGTAATAATTTGGGGAAAAAAGGAAAATACTAGGGGTATTCATGCAACTGCGTAAAACAATAGATAAGTTTACGATTTGGTTAATTTTATCTTTTGGTTAATGAACTGTCAATTTTTGTATGGGAAATGGTTTACGCAATTTGGTTAATTTTATCCAAGGATTTAGCTGCGGAAAATTAACCAAATATTTGGTTAAACTTATCCAAACGTCATTGTGACTTTTAGAGATTGAATTAGGCGTGTTTGTGACTTTTAGAATTAGGCGTGTTTAGAAAGATGATACAAATGATATCTCGGAGAACTAAAAAAATAATTATTGCATTGCAATTAGTTGGTGATAAAAGTTGTGAATTAAAACGTAGTTTACACAAAAAAAAAAAATAGTTACACGGTCTACATTTACTCAACGATTAAAGGCTCTACCCAACCAACGCGAAATTATAGCGAAGCATTCGCAAAGACAGTGTTTTGTTGTTTTTTAGTATTGATATCATTCACTTTAATTTCGTGTTGGTTTGGGAGAAAAGTACATTATGGGCGTGACATATGATTTGTTTGTATTCGCTAATTTTCATCCGCCCACTGCCATGAGCTTGCGACTAATATACTTCTACCTTACAACGCGACTATTGTCATGTATATTAAGGTAGAACTATGATAATTGTTGGTAGTTTACTGAAGTGGTTGGTTGAAAATGAGCGAATACATGAAAAACATACTCATCTCACGGGAGTGAAACTGATATTTGGTGAAGTTGGAACGAAAAAAAGAGAGGGACGATTCCTTTTACTTAAGTGGAATATTCTACACTTCTTCTTTTGACTGTTTGGAAAGCAACTTTTCGAGGGGTTTTATCCCATTAATTTTGACAGGCAAAAGTTTCGTTGTCGTTCCGAATATTTCGCATTGGTTTGAGAAAGCCTAAATAGTTCTAGCTTTACATTTTGTTTTATCCTTCCGAGTTTCCGACTTCTCGTGGGTTTGGGAGAGCTTCTCTATTTAAAAATTACTACGTTTACAATAAGGATCGGGAGCTCCAGGTTATTTGTCACTTGAGTTGAGTTGAAATGGTATTTAGATTCCAGCAAAATGAATGGCATTGATGTATTTATTTCAATGCAAAACAAATATTAGCCGTTTTCCTTTGGAGGTGGCAAAGTACTTACGAGTAGATGAAAACCCTAATCTAGTACTACCAACTGCACATGCTCTCATGCGCGAGTAGATACATTTTACATGGGAAAGCAGTTTGATGTGTTCCATTGAAAAAAGCTGGCAAAGTACTTGCAAGTACTTCGCCACTTCCAAAGGAAAACGCCTATTATTGAATTAACAGGAGTACTTACTACACGTATCTATTAAAACAAATATATATATTTGTACACATACATGCAAATAAACAGACCATAATGCATTATCTGTAAAACCAACTCCTCGACCCATGCCGAACGCGCCCAAATATTTGATGTTTAACGGACAGTTGATTCAATTACACAGCATTTAACCAAATTAATAAAAAGGTCGTTCATGCAAACTTTTGCGTAAACTTATCATTTTACACAATTTGTAAACTTACGACGTTGCATGAATACCCTTACTATGATCCACTATCAGACAAAATTTCAAGAACTTAAAATTAATACTGACCCCGTATTTAAAATTGTAAGTCTTTTTCGCACCCGTAACAGATTGGCATTTCAAATCATAATCTTTCTGTTTTTCAACTCAATTTTAGTTTTGTTTCTTTTAGATATGAAATTCATGACGTGGGGATATAATCCTAAGAAAATCTACTTAAAATATAAATTTTATCGGCTTTAAGTGAAAGTTTTCCCTATTTCAAAAGAAAATGGAAAAAGTCTCAGTGAAGTGAGAAATCAATTCACTTTTCAGTGAGAAAAAAATTCATTTTTCTAGAGAAAGTGTTTCTGACATCATGTGAGAAATGAGTATATACATCGATGAGAACAATTTCCCGTCAAAATATAGTATTTAGTATATAGTATATATAAGGCGAGTTCAGGAAAATGAGATCTGAGAGCCTTCAGCAATCTCAGTCTTGTGAACAGGATTCCTCAGAAATTTTGATGTCAAATAACTGAGGAAACAAAATATTGGATTCGCTTGCTCAGTTTTTGACACTGAGCCCTCTGATATCTCATTTTCCTGAACTCGCCTATTGTTTTCACGCATACAAATCATACTAACGATAGAGGATAAAGTTGAAGCCTTCGCTTCCCAATTTGAAGGAAACTTCACGGCCAGCCCATCTGAAGATCCAATCTTCCTTGGTGAAATTGAGGCATCCATCCAGCAGACAATGATGCCCAACTTGAATAGAGCAACGTTTAGTGACAGCAATCCTGCGAGTGATCCAGTCGACAACCCGAACTTGAGCACCCCAGAGGAGATAAATGCGATTATTTGCAACTCAAAACCAAAGAAGTCAGCTGGGCCAGATGGGGTATCCAACTTCATCCTAAAGAAACTTCCACAAACAGTAATGGTTTTCTTGGCCATCATCCTCAACAACTGCATCAACAACAGTTATTTCCCCCAGAAATGGAAAACTGCAAAAATCGTGGCGATTCCAAAGAAAGGTGCAAGGAACATGGTTACCAACTACGATATCCCTCCTCAATAACCTAAGTAAGATCTTGGAAGAGCTGATACTCAGGAAGCTCAAGAAGTTCTGCGAAGAGAACAACATCATCCCAGACATGCAGTTCGGTTTTCGGGAAAAGCATTCCACTCTGCATCCGCTCCTGAAGTTCCATCATGACATCACCACAGCTTTGAACAACCATCGAGTTACCGTCGGATGCTTTCTGGATGTCGAAAAAGCATTCGACAGTGTATGGATTGAAGCCATTATCCATAAACTCAACTTACTAGGCTTTCCTTCAGCACTAATACAAATTATTTTCTCTTTTCTTTCTTCCAGGAACTTTTTCGTACAACTAGAGAATTGCAAATCGACAGTGAAGAGCATCAGGGCGGGAGTTGCCCAAGGGTCGAAGCTTGGACCACTTCTATACAACATCATGACCTCTGACCAACCAACCTCAAGTGAATGCGAGAACCTTCTCTTCGCTGATGACTCGCTCACATATTACTCATCATTATCGCCATTAACAGCTGTCCGAGAAGTCGAGGCCCACATTCGCAAACACTTCGAGTTTTACACCAAATGGGGTATCCGGACCAACTCATCCAAATCGGAGCTTGTCTGCTTCAGACGACCAGGAGGCAGACGAGGCCGCTCAGCTGGAAACTGCAGAAGCATCACCCTAGCACTCCCAGACGGAACCAGATTACCAGCCAAGCGCAGCGCCAAGTACCTGGGCATAAACTTCAACGAGCTGCTGAGATTCAACCCACATTCACGGACTGTCCTTAAAAAAGCAAACTTTTCCTTCCATCGCCTCTACCCGCTGATGAAAAAAAGAATTGGGCTAAGCCAGCAGACAAAAGTTCTAATGTACAAGCAACTTCTAAGACCAGTCATCAGTTACAGCTTCCCAGTTTGGTTCACTATCTCCAAAACAGCCATGAAGGAACTACAAATATTCGAAAGGAAAATTCTGAGGATATGCACTGGGCTTCATTTCGATCGTCAGCGGCGCAAACATTTCAAGAACGAGCAACTCTACTCTGAAGCCAAGGTAGTCCCCCTGGACAAGTACTTATTGCTATCTGCAGATAAACTGGTTAAAAACATCGCCAACCACCCTAATCAACTGATGAGAAGGATGAAAAACCAACAACGACATCCGGAACCAAGGTACCTAGGTGCCAAGGAAATTCTGGATATAACTACAACAACCAACGATGAAGCAGGACACTTCTACTCTGACCCAGGTCCAGCACATTACCGTGGCTAAACGCCAACTCTATCCCCCATCCTATATAAATGCACTGCCACTGGACAACCAGGACTGAACAACCCGAGGACGACAAAGTCAAACCGACTTTTATATTAAGTTTTCACATATTATAAATCTTATTTGTATTCAAAATTTTACCAATGTATACCGTTAGGCCCCTTATGTGCCAACAAAATTTTATTATTTATCAATGTATCTAATAGTTATAAATTATTTTTAAGCCAATTGTAAATAGAAATGTTCAATAAAGCAAAATTGAATTGAATTGAATTGATACTAATCATACTTGGTCACACCCATAACGATGACCTGTCACACCCGTAACGTTTTCAAATAAAAAATTTGTATAGTTTTTCATAGTTTTGGTTTTCATTTCTTAACTGAAACTGAAGATCCAACTATGTGGGTTAATATTTGCAAAAGAATGATACATACTTTTCATGCAATATTTTACACCACATGGAAATTAGATATATCGAATATCACCAGTTTTCTAAGGTAACACCCGTAATGCAACTTAATTGCAACCTATAACTGAACCACAAATTTTTCATACTTTAATATACTAATTTTTTAAAAGTAAAGTTTTTATTTATAAATTGCGAATAGTATGTGAATAATTTATAAAATATATGGAGCCTCACTGTCAAACCCGTAACGATGGAAACACCCAAATAGTACTAAATTTAGCATACGGAAAAAGTTATCCAAACCGTAGTAGTTGTTTTTGAGAAAAAAAATATTTTCCTTACAGTTTTTTGACCTTTGTATGGAAGGTACTTACCTTTTTTTTTCATAAATGTAAATTTGTTTATAAAAAATAATTTAGAGAGTACTAAAAAACTCTTAAGTATCGAGTTTCAAAGAAATCGATCATATCGTTTTTGAAAAAAAAAAAAAAAAATTGAAATATTTTTGAATTATCCAACATACTATTTTTTTTTTTAAATTTTTGTTACAATGCTATTTATTTTTTGGAAGCTTGAAATCAGGTTTGTTTGGTATCTTCTTACAAAAAAATGTGTAAAACCTGTCAAGTTTTGAAAAGAGGGGACAATTCTATCAGAGTTGGGGAAGTTTGAAAAAAGTTAACAAACGCACTGAACCATGCACTGTACCTATTTTTGTTAGAAGCGTCATTTTTGTGTATAAATGGTGTTGCCACTTTGCCATGATTTGAATAGATCTAATGCACTTTTTTCGTAAAACAAATCTATTGCTTTTAAATCGAGCCTACTGCACTTTTATTTTTCGGAAAAGTAAATTATCATTCATCAAAATTCAGTCCTCTCATTTTTCAATTCTGTTCTTACGGCTTCCGGCTATTGGCTTGCTTTGATAACAATTGTGACAGCATAATTAATAATATTACCAATGCTATTTTTAATTTCTTTTGTTCTTCTATTTTGAAAATAAAAGTAAAAATTGGAATATGCAGATCTTCTGTAAGAAAACTGAATATGTATACTAAATTTTTTTTTTTTGAAAACCTATTTCGGAACATTTTCCGGTTATTGGCAACGCTGTGACAGAAACTGAACACCACGATTTTTAACAGTAGTTGTAATGTAACACTTCGTGTTCACAGAAATTTGTGTAGCGGAAATTCGCAAGTTTTCCAACACAGGGGAAATTATTTGCTCTCTCATTACGCTCTCTCGATGCAACTTTTTTGAGTAAAGGAATATGTGAAAATTTGCAGGAAATTTCACGATAACTTATACAATGTTGAAGAAAATCGAAATTTAAAAAAATTAATATAATTTATTGAATTCTTAAAATAAAAATAATTTATTAAATTCTTTTGAAGAAGGCAGGTACCGGTTTCTTGGCTCTAAAAAAAATGAAAAAAATTTGTGGGACAGTGCCCAAAAAACGCTATGTACATACCAAGTTTGGTGAAAATCGATGTAGCCGTTTGGGCTATAGCTCAGCGGACAGACTGACAGAATTGTGAAACCCACTTATTTCGTCTATCTATCTTCGTAATGACAAGTCTGATCAAAAGCCTAAACGGCTGGATCGATTTTCACAAAACTTGGTACATAGTGGTATTTTGTGAGTCTGCCCACATGTTTTTATATTTTTTTCTTAGAACCAAAAATAATGGTACCAGCCATTCAATTTTCTTAAGCAATACCTACCTCCGGTGTCCCCCAATTCAGCCACCTAGGCCCACTTTTGTTTATTATTTCTATTAACGATATTGAAATGGTCATCAAACTTTCTTCTATCTCTCTGTACGCCAATGATACGAAGGTTTTTAGGACCATTTCCTCAACACATGACTCTTCCCTTATCCAACAGGGTTTTGACAGTTTTTCAGTTTGGTGTCTAAAAAATTTCTTGGAGCTAAATGTAGCCAAATGCCAACAATCCCTTTTTTATGCAAACGTATCAAATCTCCCCTCCGTCTCTACCTGCTCCATAATGAATCCATATACCCACGTTGATAATATTCGCAACCTTCACATTTTATGTGATCCAGAGCTTAATTTTCTCACACACATAAATGATATCATTCTCAAAGCAAACTCAGTGCTCGGCTTCGTCAAAAGATGGTTCAAAGAATTTTTCAACCCCTATGTAAGTCCAGGTTCCACCTTGTAATCTTAAACAGTTAATCGAGAGTAAAACTCTAGCTACGACGAATAAGCGATACACGGAGAGAATTGAAAAATCACCAATTGAAAAATTTGCAGTTGCAATTTACGAATCATGCCTTATTCGTAAATCAAGGCATTTTGATCCCAAATTAATACAAAAACTGGTAATTTAACATTCAAAACGTTGCAATTTAAAAAATTTGTTTCTTCGTGATTTGCAATAAAAAAGCATGATTCAAGCTTGTACTTCTCATAGCAAAATACAACTTTCTTGTCGTAATTTACTCTCCAAAGGAATAATATCATAAACAGCATTTAAAAATATTGATTTGCGATAAATATTTAGTAATTTACATCATGCACAATCACTGATTTACGTTATTTTTGTCGCAATTTGCAACTCCATGAAAATAGTTGCAAATCACCAACAAAAAATTCCTAAATCACGACTTTCTTGTCGCAATTTACTTCTCGAAGAAATAAAGCACCACGACGTGGCAGGTATCTAATCATCAATGTGTGACACCAATGATCTGTAATGCAAATTGGCGTGGTGGTTGCATGCTCGCTCCGCAACTGGAGGTTGCGAGTTCAAATCCAAGTAGAGTAAGTGTAAAGTATTTATTTCAAATAAATTAAATTAAATGTGTATACCTGCAAATTGAAGGGAAGAGCAGGATTGATCTTTTCAAGTTGCAATATCACGAAATAAAAGTGGTGATAACAAATCTTTTTTGCAAATTTACAAATTGTGCAATTGAGGAATATTTGGATCAAATTGCGATTTGTTGTTCGCAATTTTTGTTTTCTCTCGATAAAATAATTGATACTTATAGAGGGTTGAAATTCGATTTTTGAGTATCAATATCTTCATTTTGCTCAGTTTTGCAAATTGCAAACAAATAGTCGTTATTTACGAAATCCGGAGCCAAGGTATAAATCGGGATTCATTTTTCGTAATTTGCAGCTCATTTTTCGTGATATGATCCAAGAATTCTTTCCGTGTAGAGATCGCTCGATACCTGTGTTATAATCAGAAAATTATGGCCTAGTTTCAACAAATAAAAGACCGACACCATCATCCAACTGAATAAAAAGTCGTTACCTCTTCTCATGAGTATCACCACCGGTCACAACCACCTGGGTTACCACAAGAAAAAGATGAAACTCAGTTTAGACGATTTATGCAGGGGATGTGGTGACATAGAGATTCATGAGGATACTCGTCACTACCTGTGTCACTGCCCTCCGCTGTACCATCTCAGAAGCAAGCACCTAGGGAGACACTTCTTCAATGACTTGGAAGAACTCTCCGACATTCCAAGCTTGAAAATCCTTAAGCTCTATCAACCAACGACCACGAGATTGGTAACTTATCCAACCGCAGTCAATAGACATAAAAAACATTTCTTCAACGAACGATAACGTAAACCAACCACTGACCTATCATACCCATCTACCAGACGTTGCATGGAGCCACTGCTCCTACGGGTCTGATAGAGGGATGATTTCTCAAGTAAGGGCAAAAGAAGGACCACGCCTTTGAAAGGCACTCTCTTCTCAGCCAGGTGATTATGTGACGACAAACTTTTCTTCTAAGTACATATACATACACCAACCACTGACCTATCACTCACTCTCATCTGTCAGTCGCTGCATGGAGCCACTGCTCCTACGGTCCTGATGGAAGGAGGATTTCAAGTGGAAGCAAAGGAAGGATCACCCTTTTGAAAAGCGTTTTCCTCTCCCCAGCCTGGTGGACACTCCTCCAACGACCAAGAAATACTCGCCGACTTTTCAGGCTATAGCCTGCTGAAACTCTTCAACACCCTTAACGGGCTTGAATTAACATGGGATGTATCATAGGTTTCTTTTCATGGGGTTCACAATCCCTAGGGAACCACAATGGATCCATACATTGATCTAAGTGTGACGGTAACAAAACCAACTGTCAGTCCATTAACCTAACCTAACCTAACCTAACCTAAACACGGCGAATTGGTATACTATATGTCACCCAATTTCTCACTGGACACGGGTACTTTGACGCATTCTTGTTTAAGATAGGCAAAGTAAGAAGCCCCTCCTGTCAGTATGGAGACTCGAATTCAGATGACGTCTACCACACTGTCTTTGAGTGCAGCAGATGGCAAACCCTCCACCAGGACCTACACAGAAACATTGTCGAATTAAGTCAGGAGAACATCATCCCGAAGTGGCTTAAAAACGAAGAGCAATGGCAGCAAATAAAAGTGTACCTGACCTAGATCCTGTGAACCAAAATAAGAGATGAGCAAGTTCATTAACAAACAGAACCAGCTTCTTAAACAGGACCCCCCCCCCTTGAAGTAATATGAAAGTGGTCACGAGGGGGGGTGATCATCGAGACACTTTTGTGGGTTTTGCTGGTATGCAGAGGTTGAAATCCCTCGTAGAGTCCAGCACACGGGGAGGTATGGATACCTTCTTATGATGCGTACCACATCTCGCATTCCCCAAAAGTAAAAAAAAAAAAATACACTAACCCTCGTCTTTTTTATATACCCACCCACCGAACCTCTTAAAGCTCCAACGAACGAACCTTTCTCTCGTATGCTGTGGGCTGTTAATTCGAACATGTGCTCCTTCGACTTTAACCTCAGTATTCCTTCCTTAAAACTCTGGCTTCTGAACCACCCTCCCATTCACTTACATTATAGTTCAAGTTCTTAATATTTAAGTTAGATTAAGACCTAGCTTGTATTAAGCCAAATAAATGGGAGTTTTGCGCACACCAAAATAAAAAAAAACTAATTTAAATAAAGATGGGTTCTACATAAGGTGTGTTTTTTCCTTGCCCGAATGGGCTTGGACGAAAAAACGACGTTGCAGCTTAGCAATTTACATTCTAAAAGCAATAACAACTAATACCCTTCGGGCTTAGCTAAGCCCAGAGAATTTTCGGGGCTTAACTTGAGCCCAGATAAAAACTGTGTTACCGCCATGAATTCCATACATGTTATCGATAGTTTGTATGGAAGCTCCATTTTTGTTTCTGTAATGGTGTCGCCAAGCCCCGATGTCGTTTTTGTTGTCCGATTCCCCCGGCCTTGCAAAAAAAACACACCAATAGTTAACCTGTGGAAAGTATGATAAAAAGAGGGTCATTTTGTCCCCCTGGTTATGCTAAATACCACGCTACCAACAAATGTTTAATGTTTCACAATGAACTACTCGCTTTATTTCTGTTGGAGCCCATGACTTGCTCGCCCCCTCTGGAAAAAAATACTGCAGGTACCTATTATGAGGTCCCACCACGTGGAAGAATGGACTCAATTTATCAAGCACGTATGACAGCATGAAGAAAAGAATGAATTGATTTTGAAAGCAGAACAAAAAAAAATGTTTAACCCAAAAAGTTAATTAAAAAATGAAAATACTGTATTCTTGTTGTTGTAAAAAAAAATTTACATTAAACCTTTTTAATGTAAATTTTTTAATGTAAATATAAAACACATATTGCACAAACTTTACTCCGAAAAATAGGTTTTCCCCCAGCCAACTTCCTTCTATTTTCTTGCTCATTAATACAAAAATAAAAACCTGCCAAAATGCATTAAAAACCAGCTACTCATATTTAATATATTCATTCTTAAGTTCAAAATGTTGCCAAGGCCATAAAGACGTCCTTAATTTTAATATTAAATACTTTAGAAAAGTCTGCTAGTGCCAAAGGAGGAACCGAGATATATCCCATTAAACTTAGTATAATGCTAGAGTAACGTTGCCACAGAAATAATATTCCTTCAACACACACATTCTTGTAAAGCTTCCAACTACTGTATATTTCTATCTATGGATAGAGAGCAGAGAGAACAATGTATGTACATATATTTGTACACACATTGCATCCAAAATCGTTCTAGATCCCCTTTTTTCTGACATTTTCAAGTAAAATTGCCTCCATCATCCAATGCTATGATGCTGGAACTCCAGTTCCAGTAAAAACATCTACCTATAGATGGCAGTAGTTGGTACATCATACAGGCAGAGCAAAGTCTTAACATTGTAGAAAGCATAGAGATAGATACAAAACACAAAAAGACAGATGCAATGTACAGCCCCTCTGTCCTCTCAGTCAGGCAACTTTAATCCAAGTGCAATTATAACACGTGCTCTTATGCAACAGCCAGCCCTTTAAGGAAAGTCCTTACAAACAGGCATCCTTGTTCTAGTAACACAGCATCAGCAAACCCCATCATCTTGTCCTCCTCCAGTTCCACTCTACTCCACCCATCATCAACTAACTAAGGCCAGGCAAACAATTTCTAGATTTTCCTTATTAAAAATCTTTTAATATCTCACACTAAGCCCTTGTAGTGAATCCTTCAAGTGTGAGCTATAAGAAGATATTTTATGGAATATATAAATCCTGCGGCAAGGATTATGTAATATATGTGATGTGAGCTCTCGAATCCCAATCCGAACTCGGAACAGCAGCTCGAATTCTCGTTTTTCTCGTCTTTTGCCCCCAAAGTAATACAACAAATAATAATCTTTTAAGTGGAATTGAAACGTGTTACTGAATATAAAATCATTGTAATGTCCTTCCATTTGCCCACCCAGCAGAGTAGAGTAGGTAAGTACTTGTTTGTCGATGCGATATGATGATACTGGATGCTGCTGATGTTATCCCTGGATTTGTTTGTTTTATATAAATTTTTTCTTAGAAAAAAAAAAACAAAAGAAAAACCAGCACCAGTTATTGTTTTCTATTGTTTTTGCAAGAAAAAAGAATAAAATATTTATGATGAGGGAAAGGATGTCCTTTTTTCGACAGGATTGATCCATTTTGTCGAGGCGTGTCGCCATCGTCGTCGTCACCACCACCACCACCACCACTCTCAGTTAAGGGTGATATGGGATAATATTTTGAAAGCAATCACAAACAATGTAATCGTCCTTTTTCCATTTTTATTTTGCTTCTAATTCTTTTATGTGTGTTAGGATAAAGTTTAATTTCGAAATTATTGTTAAATCCTTGGAGAATTTTAATTGTACGGACTTGTTTGATCAATATTATCTATATACGTTTCTGGATTTGCTGATTTTCTTGTGGTTAAATATACAATTGCGCAGGGGCTGCGTCCTTTGTATCTCTATTGTTGAATTTGTCGCATTAATGTCTGTTGCTTGAGGTTAAATTAGAGAATTGGCAAATACATATATATCTATCCTTGCACCGCACAGCATCAAGATTTCAGAGACATTAGACACTGTGTTTGCGACAAATTCATGAAAGGATTTTCTATTCTTGCAATTTTATATATGAGGAAATCCAGCCAGCATCAGAGAGCCTTAGGTGTTTTTTTTGAAGTGCATACGCACAATTATCCTGACGGTTTGTGGTGTTGTTTTCTTGAAGTTGAAGAGATGCACAACGGTTTTTTCTGTTGTTGTTGTTCTGGTTTGAGTTTTGTCATCTTTAAGATAAATTTTCTCTCCAGCCATCAAAGGAATTTGAAGTGTTTGGTTTTATATGGGGCGGGAAGTACTTGGCATGTTAAAAACACAACTTGAAATTTCTTGAAGAACTAATTTGTCCTTTGATCTCCATTTCTTTGAGTTTTCATAATAATAAATAATCATAATCATCATCATCGTCATCATCGTCATCCTCGTCATCATCATCATCGTGTCTCCATTGGATGTGAAGAGTTTTGGCCTTTGTGGCATAAGATTGCTTAATTTTTTGGAGTAAGACTTTGTTTTTTGTTTGCATTTTGAAACCGCAAACTTGATCACGTGGGTGGTTGATTTTTTTTTCTTCAAGTTGGTGTTTGAGAGGGATTAAGTATTTCCGACGAGAATAATAAAGGTTTTGAAAAGGAGAAACCAACCACTACGATTCGTATGAAAAAAGTACATTCAACAGCAACAGAAAGCCGCTTAAATTGAAAATCTATTTCAAGCTTGGTATAAAGACTCATATATGAGATTTGGATTCAATACGCACAAACAATGGCCCAAGTTATAAGTATATTTTTGAGAAATATTTGAAGGCAGTGCAATTTAAGGCTAGTGCACTGAGCCTTTTTATAAAACATTCATAAATGAGCTTAAGTTAAGCCGAGAAAATTCTCTGGGCTTAGCTAACTGGCCGAACATGGTGTAGCTGTAATTGTGGCGCGTAGCACTGTCAAAGTAGAAAGATACAAAAATAGTATACAGTGCCACAATGAGAAGCTGTAAATGTAGCAAGAAATGTATGGTGTAGCAGAAGTTAAACAAAATTCAACTCATGCTACAAGCTGCAGCTACATTCATTCTGTTCAAGGGGTAATCCTGAACGGGCTTAGTTGTTGTTGCATTTAACATGTAAATTGCCGTTTTTTCGTCCAAGTCCATTCGGAAAAGGGAAAAGCACACCTATGAATACAGATTCAAACTTACTTAATGCACTGACACCAAACAACTTACTAAACTGACTCCCAGTTCATGAAAGGTTTCTGTCTGAGGCAGCTTTCTATACTCTATACTTCTATACTTTATATCCGAGGGTACTGCTTTGCTGCCTGAGTCATTCAGAATAGACTTAGCACTCTGTTATTCAAGATGGCGTTGTCTTTATACAAAAAAGTAAAGTCTTCAATGTCATCTCGAGCTCTTGAGGGCTAGAATTGGAAGAATCTTTTGGAATGGATCATTGTTGTATTTGAAATGCTCGACAGGTGCTCTCTGTGCTTCGTCGTCTAGGTCATTTATTTGGAGGGTCGCAGTCTGAGACACGGCAGCCTCTTCCATCCTCTACGATCCCAAGCACGTTGCTTCCAGCCATCTACAGTTCTAGACCAAGCTTTCTGACATCCCCTCCGTGATGGCTGGATTGGATGTTTAAACCGGTTCGGTCTTTTTCGTTCCCTCGAACCTGTAGACTGGTAATTCGAAGAACCTCTTGGCTTGAGCATTATTGTCCATTCGCTCGTTGTTGCCAAGCCAATGTAGTCGACGTGTTTTGATTTTCTAGACTACGTCCACATCTTGATACAGCTCATAGAGTTCGTGGTTGTATCTTCTCTTCCGCATTTGCTCTCCTCGCACACAGGACTTAATATCTATCGAAGAATTTTTCTTTTGAAGGAGCCCAGTAGCAGCTCTCCCTATTGTTTATCGCCCAGCACACGGTGCCATAAACTACAGCTGGCATTAAGGTATAAGAGTTTTCTAGAAAGTGCACTTCATCTTTCGTGTGAGGAGTTTTGAACCCATCTTTTGTGCCAAACTGAAGTAAAGCCGGTTTGCTAGGATGATTCTTCTTCGGATATCTACTAAGATGTCGTTCGTGGGATTAATGTTTATTCCGAGGTGGATGAACTCCTTAACTACTTCGAAGTTGTTGCTATCAACAGTAACGTTTTGTCCTAGCTGATTGATATATCTTTTATTGTTCCTTGATATCATGTATTTGGTCTTGTCCTCGATTACTTGAAGACCAGCAAGTTTCACCTGGAAGCCCCTATAACGGCCTGTTTCGAGCAGCCGATGGTGTCGATATCATCGGTATATCCTAGATGTTGTACAGATCTGTTGAAAATAGTGCCTTCAGTGTGAACGCCTATACCCTACGGACTATTTGTTCCAGAACGAGATTGAAGGAATCACAAATGATACCGCATCTTTTTGCCAAAACCCGGTGCATATTCGGAATAGTTCGGAAGAGCTTTTTTCTAGTTGCACACTGCATCGCGTATTTTCTAATGTTATGCGACACAACCAGATCCGTTTTCCCCGGATGCCTAGTTCAGCATCAGCCATCGCCATATAGAGCCTCGGCAATTAATGCTTTCATATGCGCCTTTGAAGTCGATGAATAGATGGTGAGACTCGACTTGAAATTCGTTGGTCTTTTCCAGGATTTGACTGAGGGTGAATATATTTTCTATGGTTGGTCGATCAGCCTGCCCGGAAGCCACACTGAAACTTGCCGATTACTGTGCTACAGAGCGGCTTAAGACGCTCACACAGTACGTTGGAAAGGATCTTGTGTGCAACGTTTATCAGGGATATGTCTCGATTCGATAGTTTTTGCAGAAAGGATCGCCATTTTTGTAGATAGAGCATATGGAGCTGATAGACCAGTCATTGGGCTTGCTTCCTTCCACCTCAACTTGGTTGATGAGTTGATGCATGCAGCATGCACCCTTTGAACATATATCCCCTCCGTGCTTGATGAGCTCTGCTGGTAAACCTTCAGATCCGGCGACCTTGTTGTTCTAGAGCTTCCTTACAGCTAAGTCTACCCCTTCTATTCTGGGTGGTTGTACTATGTCTTCACTCACTAGAGTTGGGTTCGCTTTTTGTCCAATTTCTCGGTCTACCTGATGCCCACTCAGCAGCTGCTGGAAATGCTGCTTGAATCTACTTTTCCTTGTGCTTCATTGAATAGGTTATTTCTGCTGTTTGTTTCGAAGAGTCTGGCATTCCGGTGTTGAAGCCAACAGCCAGTTGCTTGACTTCTTTTTATAGAACTTCCGGGTGTTGATTTGATCGTGAGACTCTTCGATCTCTTTGAGCTGGGGAGGCTACGTACGCTCTCTTCTTTTAATGCATGGTCTTCTTCCCTCTTCTCCATGATCGATACCCCTCTTTCACTGCTCTTGTTTTACGCTGCAGCTTATTCGGATATACATCTTCTGTCATCTTTTTCATCTTTACGCAGTCATCATCAAACCACGCGTTCTTTTTCGGAGGCGATTGGTAGCCTATTTTTGACTGCCTCTCATGATGGTATTACAATACTCGGATCACTGATTGTTGGCGTCTTTGGCAGGTGAATGCACAGCAAAGAGCTTCTCGTTCAGATGTTCATTGTATTCTCTGGCGACGAAATGTTGTCATGTACCTTTCGCAGGTATAACTGGGGGCAACATTTAATATGGCCATAGCACGTTTAGTTTATGGAGAATAAGAGGAGGTAAAGAACGCAAAGAATACAAAGAATGCAAACGAAATGCAAAGAATGCATGAGTGTCCAAAAGATTGTATTCTATTTATTGCTGTAAAATGAATTAAGAAAGAAATTATTGAAATCTTCTTAAAGATTGCATTCACAAAAGATTGTATTCTTTTATGACCCTAAATTGTCTGTGGACTGTTGCAGGTTCGGTGCACACAGTAGGGAGCTTACTGCTCTGGTGGGACTCCCTGCAGGCTTTGGGAACTCTAAGTATAAGCGTAGGTGTCCAAGTGGTACGTTGGAATGTAGTATAAAATAAATAATCTAAGCATGGTTATTTATTTTACCAAATATCTTTGAACCATGACTTTTAAAGAAAAAGATAAGGACCATACATTTTCCAGAACCACCCGTTATACTCTTTGACAGGGGGGATTATACTATTTTTTTAATCTTATTGGAAATAAACAAGACTCTCCTTCATTAAGAAATAATTAAATTCTCCCGCTAAATCGCCAAATTATACAAACCTTACAACTTCTTGAAAACCATTCATACTCTGAAGCTATGCAGAGTAATAAATTTAATATAATTCCCATTAAATAAGTTATCATTGGAAACCACGTGTTTCATTTTCTTCATTACTGGTCCTATAGTAAAATACGACACCAGTCAAGGCAATTCAAACATTTGCACTTTTATCACACCACCCCTCAAGTCCTCTCCCCTGTTCCAACCACTCTTAATCAGCCGTAGTCTATATGAGTGGTAAATTTTATAACTCGGTAAGTATTTATAATTTATGACTTTATTACTTTTTACGCATTTGCATCATCTGCTTTACGGGGGTTAACTTAATATGGATGCTGCTTTTGAGGCTAGGCGGCTGCTTCAGGATACTATCTTAATCACAATCTACCCTTCTGTTTCATTTCTATGTCAAATGGGGGTGGGGTATGGGATCGTTTTAATTTCTTTGTAACAAGTCAACACTTCAGAATTTCCGTATACATGAATAGATACAGGGTGTTTCGAACTTTTAATAAATCTTCTAAACTAATGATTCTTTGTAAATGATCTTAAGTTGACTTAGTTGCGAAAGTAAAGTTCATATCCTGCGTGTTTTTCTTTTTTCAAAAAATTAAAGAGTAGATTAACTTTTATTTTGTTCTCTGATCAATGCGCGAATAGATCGATACATAAATCAAGATAAATTTCCTTTTTGGATTTAGATACCTGACTGCCATTCAAAGTCTTTTTGAACATTTTATTAAGCCGCCGGCCAGCCACCGTCTGCCAACCTAAGATGTAAGATGACTTACACCTGAATAGGAGCGTATTTACGAAAGGTTTTTCCGTAAAATATTAATAAAATTCTAGAATCATAGCTTAGAAAGAAAATGAAAATACTCTGGATTTGAAAGAAGAACAAGTGGTGTTCCCCAAGGAAGTATCCTTGGACTTGGATTGTTGGTTATTTACAATCACACGTTAGGAAATGTATTTTCCGCAAGCCAACTCAAAGAAATGATATTTTAAAAATCTCAAAACTATCCTATAAACAGGAATCCTTAGAAAAACTTCCCGCTATTGCTTACTTACTAATTTTTACTTAAGATGGCGCTCACAGTCCAGGGTGGACTACAGCCTCAACAAACAAGCCCCTCAAGCCAGCTCGGTCCCTGTCTAGCTGCATCCAGTTACGCTCTCCAAGTTTGTTTGAGGTCGTTCTACACTTGTGTGCGCGACCTAAGGTGGTGTCTTCCCTTGCTGCGTAGACCATCAGGGGTAGATTTGAAGACTCGTTGGGCTAGTGCGATGGTGTCGATACGCTCCACGTGTCTCAGCCATCTCAGCCGTTGCATTTTCAGCTATAGGTCGACGTCGCTGTTAAGCTCGTTGTTAAATCTTCTCCTCCATACTCCTACGCTACAGACTGGACCGCAAATCACCCGAAGAATTTTCCTTTCAAAGCACCCAAGCAGTTTCTCATCCATTTTTGACAAGGTCCATGCTTTTGCCCCATATAGCTGGACTGGGATGATTAGGGTCTTATATAAGGTCTCTTTGGATCTATGAGAGAGGGCTTTACTATACTCAACCGCCCGATTCGCATGCTCTCTTTTTCCGGATGTGCGTTTTTGGGATATTAGTCCTGGTACCCGTCTTGGATAGTCTGGCTTCTCATGCTTCGTCTTTTAAAGAAGTTTTATTATTCTGGCGAGATCGGATGGTATTACACCCTTGCTGGTACTCCAAAAAAAGCAGGCTTAAAACGCCCTTTGTTGCACTCAAAAGTAACCTAGATCACTGGTACATCAGGAGGTAATACGCCCCTGGTGGCATATATAACAGCACAGCAGACTAAAACGCTCTGGTACATCTGCAGGTACTACGCCCTTGCTGGCACTCAAAACAGCGGGATAAAACGTTCTGGTATATCAGCGGATACTACACCTCTGTAGGCACCTAAAACGCTCTAAGCAGAAGGCTGAAGCGCTCTGGTATATCATTAGGTACACGGCCCTGGAGGCACTTAAAAGCAGACTTAAACTCTGGTACATCAGCCGGTACTTCACCTCTGGTAGCATTCAAAATAGCAGGCTAAAAGACGGTAGTACATCAGCAGGTACTATGCCCCTAATGGAAGACGAGCAGGTATTAAAGCCCCTGGTGTCAATTAGAACGTTTGAGTTCAGTGGGAGGAAGCCTTAGTAAAAAAAAAAAAAATTGGGTGGCGCAACAACTCGTGGAGAACCAGGGTCTAGTGACCTACAACTCTCAACCATTCCTGTGTGCGTGTTGTTGGCAGTTTTTTGCCGAGTCCGAACGGCTAGATGATAAGCACTATTCATGACAAGTATACTCTTGGAAGATTTGTCAGTTCCTCGCAAGAAGCAGTACCTTGCATAAAACATTTCTGTTTTTGTTTTTTTTTATGTGGCACAGCTGGGAATCGAACCCACACCTTCGGCATGACAGTCCATCGCACTAACTATTTTGCCACGAGGTACTACAGTGGTTATTTTAAATAAATAAATAAATTGCCAGGAAAAAAGGTCTGTGTCCTGCCAAAGTAAGCCACCATCACTTGTCACATACACATATGCCATTCTGTAGCTTAGGCTATGGGGACCTATGATTGTTGCTTTTTCAAAATGTTCTTACAGCAGGACTCTGGCTGATGGATACCCATGTTTCTATTAAGCTCTATGAGCATTTTGGAGCCACAACGGAAAGGAAGGCTTAAAAGGGAAAAGGGAATAGGTTGTTGAAACTATAGTTGTGGTAAAATTTACCCAACAAGCTCCGAGTGGTTCTATCGAGTAAAGAGAATTATATGAGAAATCACTATGGAATAATTTATAGCCTAAGTGTGTGTTCTTGTTGGTAGCCACGTCAATCTAAAATAACCGTCGCATCGGCTCTTGTTCCAAAGCAGCGACAGCCTGCGCTAGGGATCTGTATCTTGAAGCGAACCCATCTTTGCGGTGATATAGTCGGAAGAGGTACAGTCTTCACGATAACACCTTGAACGAACTCATCTGGCTTATCGATTTTCCTGCAGAGCAGCGCATTGTCGTCTCGAAGCTATTAAGCAGTTCCTACTTTTCAGCATTTACAAGCAGACTGGGAGATCTCCTGATTGACCAACCACCATCAACAGGATTGACCACATCAACATAAGACTGCCCTCCAGTATCATTGAGAATCCAACATTGATTTAAAAGAACTGATTTCTTTTCCTATCACAGGAACAAGGATATACTTTTCCGAAGGTTTTTGATTCCTGAATTTGAATCTAATCTCAGAATTGCTGGCCTTGAAGTTCCAAAAAAAAAAAAAACGCAAATTTAAATATAATCACAAAGAAAAAGGAAAGTAATTTCCTATTGAAACCATAACGCAAGCTATTCGCCTTCACCCTGTACCTACACATGTACCAAAGAGCATCACATAATTTACAACTCCACCCCACCATCAATTGAGCAATTTCCATTTTCTAAAAATTAATTTTGATTAAGATTCTACGCAATAGTTTTTTTCACTTCTATTTAATTTTTTTTCTATAATTTTAAACACTAAACATAGCAAATCCACTTATCATTCCAATGTAGTGCGGTTAAAATACCAGATGGAGGGTTGCAGTTCCTGCCATCTCCTGCCAACCAACCGACCATTCCGTTTGGGATTTTTTTTTTGCGTTTGAATTAAACTTTTGCAGTCGGATTTTAAGGTTCGGCAACAAAATAAAAAATAAAATTGTCTCCCGGGGATTGTAAATCATATGGAATCATCATCCCTGGGGAGAGTTATACAGGGAATTGGAAAAATTTCCGTTTTAACACAACACTGCTTGCTGCTATTTCTGTTATAGTACTGGGTACTGGCTGACCCCCCTCTGTGATGTGTTTTTTGATCCCGATGACATTTGGGTAAATAAATTGTTGGCTTAGAAAAGTAAACCTGGGTGGACATCATTTAGATGCAGTCGAGAGTCGACATAAAAAAAGGGGGATAAGGTCTAGAGATATACAATTTTGTTAAGTCCTCTGGTTTTTGTTTCGTTCAAAAATCAGATAAATAAAAGAAGATGACTTCATTTAGGTACATAAAGTACTAAAGAAAAAGGGTTGTGCTTTCCCTTTCAAAACAGGTAGACTTAATACACTTTGCAGCAACGTAGTTTAGTCTAAAAAGATATACTGTAGGTAGGTAAACAAATAATGCAAATTAAAGTATGTGCAGATTAAGATAGAATAAATTGACTTTTATCCTAAGGAAGTAGCTTAAAGGAGGATTCGATGATAGAAAAAAGATTAATTTATTATTCCGTCATGTGTACCAGTTCCTATCAATATGGAGGGTGATTTTAGATCACTTTTAACACAGTTCCTGTTTCAAAAAGATAATGTTTTATAGGACTCATAATTTGAATACGGTTGTGTAGATAGGAATGTAGCAGTCTCAAAGAACGCTGATACTTCAAGGGCCAATTTTAGGTGCGAGTTTTTGGGATAAACTTTAGTTAACTTCATAAACTCCGCGTTAGCTCGCCTAATTTGGTGATGAAGATTTAACAAGATCTGACCTTAAGAAATTAATTAAATACATTTTTTTGGTAAATATGTTCAAAGGGTAGACATGTGCGTTCAAGAGGACACAAGTGTCCACAGATTTTTTGTTAAACCAACCTCTGTCCATCAACTCCTACTCTCACCTTCCCGTGTTGACCATCGGGTGCCAAGTACTCAAACCAAGTTGGGTTTTCAATCTCTGTGGAAGGTTGTTTGGGGGAGCAAACCAGGGTGTTTCCACTAAGGCACTTCCCCTTTCATCAAAACAGACAGCTGAAGAATTCCCCAGATGGAATTAACGGTGACGTTTACAGTTCCAGTCAGGTTGAAATACTTAGTGAACACTTTATACTGGCTACTATACAACATATTCGGAGCTCCAGATCTGGAGTCATACTAGTCCATACTGGTCTTCCAGGTTAGGGGTCGTGCCGTCCTTGGGTCGACTTCTCAGCCATGTAAGGCTATTAAGTTGCGAAACAAAAACAAGCCTAGGATACGGACGGATTAATTGTTGACCTATCTATAGCAAACGAAATAAGGAGAACGAACTTTGGATGTGCATGTGGAATGTTCTATCTCTCTTTCTTTAGACCACGTACGACGTGCAGCTGAACGTTAAGCAGAGGCCCTAGATAGCTACAAAGTAGACATCATCGCCATCCAAGTAGTGCAATGGAATTCGCCAGTGCGGATTGGACTTTACAGCAGACTTAAGGCAAGAAATCTTGAGTTTCAAGTATGTGAACGAGCGCCTCGTGGCAATTCCCATCAAGGCTAAATTCGTCAACATAAGTCTCATATGTGCGCATGCCTCCAATCTCGTAAAAAGATGATGACACCAACGGCGAGTTCTATGAGCTCCTGGACAGGACATTTGAGCAATGGTGTTAAATTTGTCTTGATGATTTTAGTGCCAAACGTCTTTGGTGACTGAATCGGAATATATAGCCACAACCTCCGATTAAGGGAAAGTTGAGAGGCGAAAAGTTGTGGTAGCAGTTCCCATACATCTTGAAGACATGGCGACATCCTAGTCAATTAACTGCCAATTAGATTGACTACATCGCGATCCTCGCAAGGCACTCATCCAGTATAAAGTATGTCAAAATGTTCCAAGGAGCTAACGTTTACTCGGACCATTACATAGTTGTAGCCGAGGTAATGCTACGGGTATCCAGACCAAAGCCAGAACTGGGAAATACCGTGAAGAAATTCGACGTTGGACGTCTAAAACCGCAAAAGATCACCAGGTCTTTTTCCGATCGAACCTCTCACAACCTCTTGAATAGTTCTATAACGCTAACCTCAAACATCGAGAACAAGTGGAAGCATTGCCAGGAAAAGGTAACCATCAGAGATGCCACCTCTGATGTACTGGGCCTTGTACGACCATCACAGTGAAGATCCCCTGGTTCTACGAAGAGTAGCGGTAAATACAGGCATATAAAGTGGCGCTGCAAAGACGGACTAGAGCTGCTCGCGAGATCTACAAGCAGCAAAAGAGAGAGGGAAACCGGTTCTAAAAAGAAAAAAAGAAAGAGTATGACAAGCGTGCGATCGAGGAAAGGTAAGAATGAAGTTCTGAAGTTTAATCAAAACGTTAAAAGAACCTTTCAATGTTATAAGGATCGAACCGAAGCCTGCAAGGTTGATCAGGGGAGCATTGTGGTGGAATTGCAGCCCCAGCTCACCCACAAAATATGGTCGGAGGAAAGCATGCCCGGTTAATGGAACCTCAGTAGTTGATCCTCTGAACTGCACCAACTATAGAGCCACCAGTCTTCTTTGCATCGCATGGAAGATATTCTCTGTCGTACTTTGTGAAAGCTTGAAGCCATTCGTCAACAACCTGATAGATCCCCCTATCAGTGTAGCTTTAGGCCAGCAAAATTCATCCTCAACCAAGTATTAGCACTACAACAGATCTTGGAAAAAACCCAGGAGCTTCAAATCGATACCCACGAGATGAGCTGTATAGAGCAATGTCTAGTTTTGGCATCCCTCCTAAACTCGTCCGTCTGTGCAGGATGACGATGAATAATGCACGCTGCTCCATCAAAGTCGGCATAGACCTCAGCGGCACCTTTGATGTCAAAAAAGGCTTTAGGCACGGTGACGACGTGCTGTCATGCGACTTCTTCAACATCGTTCTTGAAAGAATAGTGCAAAACTCTCACTTCAACATTAGAGCTACAATCTTTCAAAAGTCCGTCCAAATACTCGCTAACGCTGACGACATTGATATAATCGGACGAACTAAGCGAAATGTCAGTGGTGCTTTCGTGAGTATCGAGAAGGAAGCCAAGAAGATGGGGTGAACGGTGAATGAAAGCAAAACGAAATATATGCTGTCAACAAGAAAGAACACCCAACATCGACGTCTCGGACAGAACGTCACTATAGACAGCTATAATTTCTAGATGGTCAGACTTTTTCTACCTAGGATCTGCTATAAACTCAGCGAACAATACCAGTGCTGAGATCAAACGCAGAATTACTCTTGCTAATCGCTATTTCTTTGGGCTAAGAAGGTAATTGAGAAGCAAAGCCCTCTCTCGAGCAACTAAACTGTCCCGGTATAAGACGCTTATCATCCTGGTCCTGATGTATGGGGCACAGGCATGGACACTGTTAATGGTGGATAAGAACGCGTTTAGCTGTTTTGGGAGGAAAATTCTCCGGGTGATTTTTGATCCCGTCTGCATTGATGGGGAATGGAAAAGAAGATACAACAACGAACTGTACGGGCTGTAGAGCGACACCGACCTAGCCAGCTTTTAGATCTGTGATATTACAGCTGATTTTTGAACTGCATTGGATTTGGGTTCCCAATTATATTTGAAATAGCTATTTATCCAGGGATGTCGTTTTAAATACAAAATACATCGAAAATATTCAATGTAACTAGACAACTTGCTCAAGTTTGTTTTTAATTTTATATCCTTCAACAAAAAATAAAAACTTTATTCTTCATAAAAACAAATTAAGACTCAACGACAACATCATTCAACTTCATAAGAATTAACATTTAGCTTCTTCTAATTTAAATTCCTTCGAAAGAATTTTAAGATATCTTCAACATCATTTAACTTAAAGACGCACTTTTATTTATTTGACAAAAACGTTCTACGTTTTTCTTTCCCTGATTCCCAAATACATAATTTAGCCACAGAGAAAAAAAATGTTCCATTCGCTTATCATCATATTTCTCCATCAGGATCCCATGTGCCTTATTGTGCTTTTTGTCAGCTCATTTAAAAGTGTTAAGTGTCGTCAGCTTTAGGGCCGTAAAGAGACTTGACTTTTACCTGCTTTGTCAGCAATTTTACAACTCGACGATACTGTTTCACAAAATCCGCTTAATAGATCTCTTACTCGCGGGGTGACAACGAAGGCGACGTGCGTTTTCGTGTCGACATTTTGTCGTCCTTTCGGATTTAATTAATTTGAATAAAAAAAGAAAAAAAGAAGGACGACTCGCAGGAAAGTAATGCATAATTACCTGCTTGCCTACCACCCTCGCTATCAGTCCTGGAACAGTATATAGAGTATATAGGCGCTAACGTTACAGAAGCCATTTCTAAATCACCTCCTCTATACCACTGACACTTTTCCGTACTATACGAAAATAAGTGCTCCTTAACGTATTCTCCTTTTTTTGTGTGTTCCTCATCTGAATACAGGATAGCATTTCACGACGCGTATGATTTTTTCACACTTCCCCATCTCCGTGCTCTCAATTCCTGATAGCATGAAAAATCCATTTTCATTGCCATTTTTTTTGTTTTTTTTTTAACATGCTAGCACTTGAGGATGTGTCTGCCGACCTTCCTGCCATCGAATTTCAGGTCTCTGACGTTATTACATCCTTTCAAAGTTAGAAGGTGTTTATTAGAATTTCAAGGGTTGGTTCCGAATTCATATGCGTCTCAACGAGGTATGTATCTTTCGCGTATAAAGTGCTTACAACGAAGATGTCGTTCCTACCATGTACACATAAGTATATATAGGTCGCTGCAAATACCCGCTTCCTGATGGTTGTACCTACTCTCAATGTTCACACTAATTGAAGCTCGTAGATCCTAAAAGAGGATTTCGTTTTCATTCGACTTCCTGTTTCTCATTCTCAGTTGACTCTACCAAGTTTTAACCAAGCACATCAAGTCAAGGCGACAAAGTGGAATTTCAACATTAAAGTGTGATTCGTGTTCTCATAAAAAAAAAAAAAATATTTTCTAGCCAAAAATATTGGATATCTTTATCTAAATACATAAATCCTTTAAGATGTCAGTTTATGGGTTTTGGAGTTATTAATTTTCGATTCCGATACACGTAACAAAGTTCCCTTATGGGCAAGTTTCAAGTTACAGAAGCAACATTCACCATGTGAACATTGGTTCGGTGGATAATTTGTCGTTAATTAATTGTTAATTAGTGTTGTGACCACTTCGAATTTGTCATTTAATTTATTCTATGCTTATTTTCCTGCTTTGATAACTTCATGTCAAGCAGACCAAAGCCAAAACAGGGAAATACTGTGAGGAATTTGAGAAATCGCTAGGACCTTTTCCGATGGAGTCTCTCGCACCCTCTTAAATCACAGCCGTGCCCCCTAAAAACAGAAATGTTTTATCCGAGGAACTGCCTCTTGCGAGGAAATGACAAATCCTTCAAGATTATACTTGCCACTTAGCCGTTCGGACTCGGCAAAAAACTGTAGGTCCCCTCCATTCCTGCCAATAACACGCACACAGGAATGGTTGAGAGTTGTAAGTCACTAGGCCCTGGTTCTCCACGAGCTGTTGCGCCACCCAATTTATTAATTTATTTAAATGGGCTACCACCTGTCACTTCAAGAATCGAGAACCAGTGGAAGAATTGCCAGGAAGCCATCAGAGATGCCACCTCACACGACCACCACAGCGAAACCTTTGCTGGTTCAAAGAAGAATGCCGGCAAGCATACATGCAACCAAACAACAGGCATGCAGAGCATCCCTGCATAGAACGACCAGAGCTGCTCGCAAGCTCTACGAGCAGAAGAGGAGTGGCACAGGCTTCTTAGAAGGAAAAAGAAAGAGCATGAGAAGCCCGCGATCAAGAAGGATGCCACTGCAGGAATGAAGTGCGGAAGTTTTACTAAGTAGTAAAAAGAACCTCCCAGGGTTACACGGCCCGAACCAAAGCCTGCAAGAATGATCAAGGGAAAATCGTGGTAGAATTGCAGTCGGTGCTGAGGATATGGAAAAATCATTCCTGCAAATTGTATAATGGCGATGACGAACCGAATTTCTCTACCATGCAGAATGCCTCATTCAACCTGGACGACGAAGGCCATCAATTCCATCCACCCGTTCTCGACAAAGCAAAGATAGCTTTATATAAACTCAATTCTAACAAAGCTGCAGGAGCTTGTGACTCAGCTATTCAATGTGGCTGGTGATGAATTGGTAGGGAGCATGCACCAGCTCATCTGCAAAAAAAATACTTTTACTCAGGAATTTGTCAATAGAAATTCTCACAGCTCCAAAAAACTGAAATGCTTGTCCCTTTACTATCAAAATGTAAGGGGACTTCGTTCGAAAGCCCGCGATGTATTCTTAAAGTCACAAGAACTTCTTTTTGATGTTTTTGCTTTACCCCGAGGCCACACGAGCAAGTACTTGCAAGCAAGTTGCAATACATACAAATTTGTGTACTAACACAAACAAACCCAAGCAACTTGCTTATCAACTGGCATGCAAGTTTTGAAGCCAGTAGTGAAGCAAGTTGAGAAGCAAGTTGGGAGACAAGCAAGTGGAATGCAAGTGGAAAGCAAGTGGGAGGCAAGTGGAATGCAAATTACGAATATGACAGGCAGTGTATGTAGCCAATTAACTGAGACTAATTTAAATAGTAATTTCAATAATAATGAGTTTTTTACTCAAGATTTCAATGTTTACCGAAAGGATGGTCTTCTTGACTTGATGGAACGGGCTGGAAGAGGAGTTCTCATAGCGGTACATTCTAGTTATGATAGTTCCTTTTTTGACATCCCTAATACTGATAATATCGAGTTGATCTGTGTAAATTTCAATGTCAAACACAAAAGTATTTTTGTTTTGTGCTGCTATCTGAGGCCTTGTAGTCCAATCGAAAGTTATCAAAATTTAATCAACGCAATAGATTTTTTGTGTGAGGCGATGGAAGTACACGACGGTTTATTGCTCTTGGGTGATTTAAATCTTCCCAACCTGATATGGTCACGATCCGAGGATGACTCTCACTTCGTTACTGAGAATGCAACAACTCAAAAAGATATATTGTTTACTGACAATCTGTCTGATTCTGGTCTACTTCAGATTAGCAATATTAAGAACAACCTGAATAGACAACTAGATCTTATATTTGTTAATGATGCTATCAACTGCATTGTTGAAGAATGCAGCCAAACCCTTTCTACTATTGATCCCTTCCATCCACCGTTATCCTTAGTTTATGCTTTCGAACACGATAATACGAATATTGAGGCTGATAACACATATCGTTTCAATTTCCGTAAAGCTGACTTTACCAAACTCAACGAACTCCTGAGTAATATAAATTTTGATTCAATTTTCAATTCTAATTTAAGTAATAGTATCGATACTCTTACCACTAATTTTTATTCAGTAATTTTTGATTGTTTTTTTCTATCTGTACCTTATGGGCCCCAGAAAAATACATTGTCATCACCTCCGTGGTATTCAAAGGAGCTTCGTACGCGGCGCAGTTCCCGAAACTGTCTCTGGCAAAAATATTTAAGATCTAGAACAGAAAATGACTTCTCCCTTTACATAGTTGCATATAATGAATTTTCAACTCTTTCTAAACTGTTATATGATGCTTATATACATCAGATGCAATTCGATATTATCACTGATCCCAAACGATTTTGGCAATTTATTAATTCAAAGAAAAAGTCAGATGGTTATCCAACTACTCTTAACTATTTAAATCATTCTTCTAATGATTCTAAAACTATAACTAATTTATTTGCAAATTTTTTCGGTCTTGCCTTTTCTGAAAATGATTTTAAAGTAGACTTAAGTTACTTTAACTATATGAATAATTGTAATAAAACATCTTTAGTATCAATTAATATTAATGCTGACGATGTGGTCAACAAGATAAACAATCTCAAGGATGATTTCTCATCAGGTCCAGACGGTTTGCCAGCGATTGTTTTAAAGAAATGTGCAGCCAATCTGGCTCAGCCTCTGGCAGCTCTTTTTCAAAAATCTATTTCTTTTGGAATTCTTCCGTCGTTGTGGAAGAATTCTTTTATCATTCCGATTCACAAAAAGGGCTGTAAAGCAGATATTGCAAACTATAGACCAATCGCCAAATTATCTTGCATTCCTAAACTTTTCGAAAGCATTGTCTTCGACAGTGTATACTTTCATTGCAAGTCACTTTTTTCCACTAAACAGCATGGGTTCCTTAAAGATAGATCTACGACCACTAACTTGACAGAATTTGTTTCTTTTACTTTGAATGCAATGGAAAATAAAAATGAAGTTGACGTTATTGCCACAGACTTTAGTAAGGCATTTGATAAAATCTCACACAAAATTATATCGTTTAAATTAAAAGCTCTTGGATTTCCTCCTGGTTTCGTTCAATGGATGGAATCTTACTTATCAGATCGTAAATATCAGGTCTTGTTTAGATCTTCTGTATCAGATCCTTTCATCGCGAAATCAGAAGTCCCTCAAGGTAGTCATCTGGGCCCAATAATTTTTATTCTAACGATTAATGACGTGGAATCTGTGATTGAGCATTCGGAACTTTCTACCTACGCGGATGATATGAAAATCTTTAGGGTAATCTCTTCACCTAACGATGCTATACCTCTTCAGAACGACATGAATAAATTTTTTGTTTGGTGTCAAAAAAATAATCTAGAACTTAATGTCGGTAAATGCCAAGCCATCACATATTCCCGCAAACGATCTCGCCCACCACCACGGGACTACTATATTAGTGTAGATCTTGTTTCCAGAGTAACAACAATTCGGGACTTAGGTGTTATTTGTGATACTGAGCTCAATTTCAGATCCCATTATGACAACATAGTTACTAGGGCTAACTCTGCTCTTGGTTTTGTCAAGCGTTGGTCTAAGGAGTTTTCAGATCCCTACGTAACGAAATCTCTTTATACAACCTTTGTACGACCTTTACTTGAATATGCTAGTCAAGTATGGTCCCCTTACCACCTTGTGCATATCAATAGAATAGAGGCAATTCAACGTAGATTCCTCCGTTTTGCTCTTAGAGGACTCCCATGGGTTGACAGCTTCAACTTGCCCCCATATCATGATCGGTTGCGGCTCATTAACTTACAACCCCTCGAAAAGCGCCGTGAAGTAGCTGATGTGATTTTTGTCCATCAAATTTTGTCTGGTGTTACTGATTCTTCTGCCCTCCTTGAGATAATGAGTATTAACACCAACTCACATTCTCTTACATCAGTACCCCAATTCCATCAAGCACCTCACAGAACTGATTATGGCAAGAATGAACCAGTTACTAGAATGTTGAGGGAAGTAAATTCTTATTCAAATATTTTTGACTGTAATCATAGCAAGATCACACAGAAAAAACTTCTTTATTGTTCCTCCTATAATTAGTTGAAATTATTTAGTAAAGCTATAAAAATTTAATTAACTACTACATAGAGAAACTGAAACTAAAAACTTAACGAACCTAACAAATGCCTCAGCATGCTATTCCATTTCAATTTTTTTACTATTTTTCATTTGACTTTTTACTAGAGATCTGCTTTTGCATGGTCCTATTTTAAATTTTAATTTGTTTTTATTTTCTCATTAATTTTTTTTCCTTTTCTTAATTTTTTTGTATTTTTAACTTTTTTCACTTTTGTAACTGCTTGCATTAAGCAGACCCAACCTTTTTTCTCTCAGGATTCGTATCGCATTTAAAAGAAGTTATTGTGTTATTCTGGCATCAGTATAACATAATAAATAACTATCTATCCTTATTTTCTATTTAAAATAATTTTAATGTATTAAGTACCGATATGATTTGCAATCGAAATTGCTGTCATACTCGGTGTAAATGCACCCCAGCGCGTGCGGGATCTGGGGGGGATAGAGGCGTGGGATTATTTATTTTAAAAAAAAATATCGTCGGTGGAAAGCATGCCCGATGAATGGAACCTCAGCATTGCTTGCAGTTTGCCCGATCCTCAAGGAAGGTGATCCTCTTGACCAGCGGTTCCCAAACTTTTTAAGAGGCCTCCACCCATAATGTTGAAAAAAACGAGAAATGGGCCAGTTCGAAAAGGATGCTGTGAAGTCCATATAATACATATTGCAAAAAATTAAAGTTATTATGAAAGAATGGCATTTAAACTACAATCTCGTCTGATCACCTTTTAATTTTTTTTATTTTTCCATTATTTTATTTTAATATTTCGGTTACCTCTTTCGGAAAATTTCTCAAAACTACTCAGGCGTAATGAAAGTTCTGAGAAACTGAAGTGGAAAACATTAATTATATTTACGTGATTTTATAGTTAATAAACAGAACTACAAAAACGTTTGCTTAGATTTTTTAGTTTGGGCCCTATTTTTGAATAATCATCTCTTGAAAAACATGCAAATTGCTCATTTTCTAATGCATTTTTGAATGTGAAATTATATGAAAAAAGAACAACATAACTCTAGCAAAATAACAAATATGTTTTCTAAAATTGATTCAATACAAAAAAAATGTCTAAAATTGATCTATTATTGCAAAATAACACATTTTAAAAAAGTCTTTATTTTCGAATAAAAGTCGTTATTTTATTTTACTGGCGGTTTTTAGTTCACCTATCGGCTACAAGATGGTTTTTTTCGAAGATTGGAAAATAAACAAAAAAAAGTATGACAAATTTGAAATGCGAGTGGATGTTTGTGTGTATGAGTGGTTCAGACAAGATGTGGTGTAGATACCTAGATATATGAGAGCAGAACCATGGAGTAAGGTGGTGAATGGTATTTGCTGGGTAAGCGCAAGTGTATCTAATTTTGTTGTTGGATTTTGGATATGCATTCTATCTTTCTTTTCCTGCAGTGAATTTTGTGAATGTGTTAGCAGGTTACATTCATATGCATGATTGGAGGTTTTGGAATGGTTTTTTCTTTGAAGGATTTCTCTGGTTTTGCGTTTGAGGGTGGATAATGTATTTTTTTTTGTTTGCTGTGATGGCAATGGTAGACTTGGTGGCGGTTTATTTTTATTTGTAATTTTAAAATGCCTGCTTTCGTTCGTTTCGATCTTGTTATAATGACAAGAGTTTTCGCTTTCTTCAGTTCCGATAATTTTTGTATGCCACGTAGGAAAATATGTAAAGCAATGAAGGATAAGTTTGTTATCAAATAAATTTCTGTTTTGACTTCTAGTGCTGGGAAAGGAGTATATTTTGTTCGTTTTATTTATTTACATATTTATACAATAAATACAAAAATGACAAGAAACATACATACGTACATAAGTAAATTACAGAGTTTCTTGATTTAAAAATTAAAAAAAAAAGTTTTTAAACTTACAATTTGGAAAAGAATTACAATACCTAATTGTATCCTTCTGTAGCACTTAATTTGTGTGAAGAGAATGAAATAATTAAATTTATGTACATATTATGTATAATAATGATAAGGAATATTTACGTAACCAATTAGGTACGTACGAATTTTTAATTCTATGATAATGTTAATAATAAATAAATTTCAGAAACCTAGGTACCTATTTGTCTAGATTTATTTATGTGGGTAGGTAGGTATTTGCATTTGCGAGAAAGCCAGATTTAGTAAATTTGTTTTTAGATAGAATTTATTTCTAGGAGGAACGTTCCTCTCAATTTAAGGACAGTAATTAATGGGTAGGTAGGTACCTAAATTTAAACATTGCTGCCAACAACAACAACACGCACACAGGAATGGTTGAGAGTTGTAAGTTGCTAGGCCCTGGTTCTCTACGAGCTACATTTAAACTCGAAAAAATCTGTACTTTTTAAGTGCAATTTAACTGATCTGTATAGGTGTAATCACATACCTATTTATAGTAAAATCTACCATGATTATATACATTGAAACGTTTCAAAATACTCTCAAAATTTGTTAATATATCTACAAACTAAGTCCGTGGTTACCTAGTAAGAAAATACATACAGTAGACGCTCGATATAGTGAAGTAATAAAAACCAGTCCTGTTCACTTTTTCGAGCGGGAGTTTTCCAAGGCTTTCTAAACTCGAATTTGATCCAAAATGCACATTTCGTTCGATGTGAATGTTTTTAATTATAACTAAGCATTAAACAAGGCTTTCACTCTGGTTTAAACAAAAAACAGAAACAATTCCTCAGAGCTATCAAACTACAAAATACGTTTTTATATAAAATTTTGTGTGTTCACTACTGCGGATAGTTCACTATTTCGAGACTCACTAAATCGAGCGTCTACTATATTGAGTAGTTAAGCGATTTTGTATTGGTAAGAATTTTTTATTGAAATTTGAAATTGAAACTAAGAAAATATTTTATCTTTAGGTAGGTATAATAACATACATACATATATTTTTTTTTAAATACATTTGTTATATTATTGAAATTTTAAAGAAGCTTTTGCATAAAACTTTTGATTGAAATCGGTTCAGCCGCTAACGAGAAAATTGAAAATAAAAAAAAAAACGATGTATGGTTTATAACAGTAACAATTTTTTTTACCAGAAAGTTCACCATACAAACAATAATAGATGTACTAATTTTTTTTTCAAAATCATTGGAGCCATTTTTGAGATAAATAAGATTTTCCATAACGATTGTTTGGCAGGTACCGTTGCTTTTGGAGCTACACAAACTTCTTACCATAAATTTCTAACCTAATCATTTGATTAGGTTTTACCAAAGAAATATTTGAGTATGATAGAACTACAAATTCTCCCCGTCTGCACCTCTTCAAATGCACCTACATTAAAAGGGGATTTTAGGGAACTTAGGATATGTTATAGAGGTTGCAAATCTGCGTCGATTCCAATTTTTATATTTCATGAATTAATTTTGTCAAGGTTCCCCATATGATTAGTGCTATTTTTCCTGGTCTATCTAGGGAGTAACAAAATAAAATGCACGACTGGGTCGCACGTACTTGCTCTTATGTTCAAGACACTGCGAGTTTAAGAAAATTTGTATATACAAACATGGAAATTATGAGATAAAAATGTAGAGAAGCATGAAATACGACATTTAAATTAGCTAATACAACTCTTTTGACAGTTTGAGGTGAAAAAAAGTATGCCATCTTAATTCATGATGCAATATGATTGTATGGGAAAAAAAATTTTAAAATCGTTGGAGCGGTTTTTTTTTTTAATTAATTTCTTATATTTAAAATTCTTAAAACATTTTTAAGAACAAATTTTGGTATGCAGATTTAAACTATATATTTATGTGTATATAAAAACAAAATTTGAAAAAAAATTGTCAACCCGTTTTTGAGATATCGAATTTTCAAAAAAAAGTTTGAAACTTTTTTAAAAATCCAAAAACTTTTTTTTTGAAAATTTTGATATGCAATATTATTTAATCTTATCTGAGATTTGTATATAAGAAAATACATTTAAATCCGTTAAGCTGATAACGAGAAAACTCAAAATAAAAAAATACGTTCTATGACAGGTACTAATAATAGTTGCTGTGTGTAAAATTTTATAATTTTTGATGGTAAAACTAACTAAACGAACTAATTTTAGTATATGAAAAAAGTTTAATCAAAATCGTAGGAGTCGTTTTCAAGCAAAAAATATTTTCCTTTGCGGTTTTTTCACTTTAGTATGGAAGGTACCGTCATTTTTTCATAAATGTAAATTTTTTTCTAAAAATATTTTAGGAAGTACTAAAAAAGTCTTAAATATCAAGTTTCAAGAAATCTATGATGCCGTTTTCGAAATATTTGATTTTCCAAAAAAAAATTTGAAATATTTTTTAAGAATCCAAAAAATATTTTTTTCAAAAATGTTGGTAACAAAACTATTAACATTTTTTGGAAGCTTCTGTATAAAAAAATAATTGAAATCGGTCATACTATTTTGAAGAAAATCAAAAATTAAAAAAATGGTTCCTTGGGAGGTACCATTAATAACCATTTTTGAAAAATGGTTTTCCACCCAAAGAAAGCGTTTACTAAAATAAATTTATTGAATTTTTTTTAAGAAAAGTTGTCGAGCCGTTTTTAAGAAAAATACGATTATGTAAATTTGCAAAAAAAAAAATGTATGACAGGTACCGTTATTTTTGGTTCTAAAAAAAAAAATTTTAAAAAAACGTGTCGGCAGAATCACCAAAAACCACTAAGTACCAAGTTTGAAGAAAATCGATCGAGCCGTTTAGGCTGTAGACGAACAGACAGACAGACAGACAGAATTGTGCCACCCACTTTTTTGGTGTTCTCTATCATAGTAATATCATGTTTGATTGTTATCTCAAAATTTTTTTTTGCACGAATCCAAAACTTGCCTTAGAGTACCTACCTATAATCGCAAGTAAAAACCAAAAATTTAAAATTTGAATAAAATCGCTTGGTTTAGGCTATAGATCGAGGTACAGACACACAGATAGACGGAATTGTGTCACCCACTTTGTTCGTGTTCTCTATCATCGTAAAGTCATGTTTGATTGTTATCTCGAAATTTTTTTCTAAGAGTATTTATCTTCTAAGTCAATTAATGGTGGCATTATTATATTTATTTTTTTCACATATGTGAGAACTAAAATCTTAAGGCGATTGAAATTTTATCTACTAATTTGTATATTTTACCTCGAAATATTTCAACGCGCCTTCAAAATAATGCATATTTAAATTGTTTATTTATTGTTTTATTGCTGTTTTAATACAATTTGTATTGAAATTTAATACTTTGGTATTAAAAACATATGCATGTTCATATTTAAATATGGCTGATGCTTGCTTGTTATGGCTTCCTGTTGTTATACAAATTGTATTAGATTTTAATACTGTTGTATTGAAAGTAAACGCATCTTGCTATTTTAATACAATTTTAATTAAATTAAATTTAAATACTTTTTGTATTAAAAATACACAAATCCCGAATCCTGAATATTTTAATACACTTTGTATTAAAATTTAATACATTAAAAATACGC
The DNA here is from genome assembly GCA_963921185.1 of Dasysyrphus tricinctus. NCBI lineage: Eukaryota > Metazoa > Arthropoda > Insecta > Diptera > Syrphidae > Dasysyrphus > Dasysyrphus tricinctus. The sequence goes on along the minus strand of OY992531.1, from coordinate 206,777,248 downwards.
GAGTCTCGATATTTTTTAATACAATTTGTATTAAATTTAAATACTTTTTGTATTAAAAATACACGAATCCCGAATATTTTAATACAATTTTTATTAATTTTAATACATTTTGTATTAAAAATCACGAGTCCCGATATTTTTAATACAATTTGTATTAAATTTCAATACTTTTTGTATTAAAAATGTACACATATACTTAAGTTATTAAATTTTAATTGATTTGATATTGGAGATTTTCAAATTTCCGAAATGCATTTAAGTAAATAAATAAATAAAATAAGTGTTTTTAAGTTATTCAAAATAGTATCTTTCATTTAAATTTTAATGCCAAAAGATTATATTTTATTTCATTCCGTTACTTTTAAATCCTTTTGGTATTAAAAATAACAATTTTAATACTAATCTATTAGAATGTAATACAAAATTATTAGAAAATTTCCTTAATATTTTTGCATTTCATTGGGCGAAAAAATTCTCCTTGTAGGTACTAATACCTTCCAAAACAATTTTGAGCTGTTAGTTTACAAATACAGGTTTTGATTTTTTATTTTATGTCGGTTGTAAAAATTGTGCTCAAAACATGAAGAAAATAATTGTTAATAGAAAAAGGAGACTTTAATTCATGCAGCTAATATTATTCTGCGAAAAGTGGACCAATGCAAATTGTTACGAATAAAGAGATACATACACAATAAATTATACAAATAGATTGAAAAAAAAAATCAACTTCAAATCGCATTCCATTGGCAACGAAAAAAATCAATTTTTAGATGGAAATCTGAATTTACCAATGGTTAACCCCATAACTATCATATTCTTACAGAAATCAGCACAGCGCAAACAACACGACGACAGCCACTGTCAACCACAAAGTTACTATGTAGGTACGTAGGAGCCAAAACTTCATTACATTTTGACATACAAAATTGCAGTGGATTAGGTGTACCTATTGCATTAAAAACTAAATTTAAAAAAAAAATAATTTTTTTGCATGAGAGTTTTCTTTTTCTTGATTTTATCAAAATGTGAAATAACAAGAAAAAATACAATGTGTTACTTACTAACTTTGAAACTTCAATAAAAGCAGGGAAGCATAATACATCTACGATCTACCTACTACAACAATAACGTTAGATAAATCTGAGTCAAGGTCAACATCACCAAATTTCCATTAATGTAGAGAAAATCCTTTTTTCGTTTATCAAGTGTTCCACCGATCTCACTGCGAGTGAACAAAAATAAAACTCAATACTTCATACGTAGAACGTACACAAACACGACAATAAGTAAACACATACCAGATACAGCACACAATGCATGCAAAAAAAAGCAAGAAAATAAAAGAAAGTTATGTGTGTATTAGTACCTATCTATTCTATGACTCTGTGTTTCTTTTGTCTTTTTGCTTGTCTCATGCGGAGTGACTTTTTTGGTTTTTATTTTTATTCGAAGTTCCGATCTTCGAATCTGAGTTCGAGATTTTGGGTAGAGGCCTCTTAAGCTGTGGAACCCAAAACAATGCCCAAATATATTTCGGAACCCCATCCTGACAATAGTACAAAATGAAAAACAACAAATTTCAAAATCAATTTTGTTTTTATTTTGAAGAATGAATCTATTTCATTGTTTGATTTATAATTGTTTATAAATTAACTTCTATGTCCGAAAGTTGTATTCGCATATCTTTGGCAGCGTCCAGACTCGATCTGTATTTAGTTTTTGTGTAATTATACGCTGAAAAGCCTACTCCACAGCGGTACGTTGTAACAAAAGGTAGCAAATTTAATATGTAAAGTCAAATTTTGATGAAGAGGAGCTCTGCAGATCTATCAGGGATTCGTATGGTATACTCAGGGTCATAGGCTTGATGGTTTTCATTAGAAATGGATTTTGTACCCACTCGACGTCAGTATTTATATCTGGAAAGTTATCCAGCATGGATCTTTCGAGACTAACCAAATGGAGAGCAATAACATTGCTAATATCTGCTCTGAGTTCAAGCATGTTTTCTTGCAAGAATTCATGTAAAACTGGAAAACACTCAAAATTGTTCTTTTGTACACTTGAGATAGTCCAGTCATATTGTATTTTTACCATTCAAATTGTGGGGTAGTTTTGCTTTGTTCGCTCCTTTATGTTTTCGGAGGTGCTGAATCCGAATCTGAGGTTTGCCAACAAAATTTCGTGACGCAACATGGAAAAAAATACAAGAAATGATGCAAAAATGCATTTTTTTGGAGTTTTTCACTAATGGCTCGAAAACTATCAACTATTCGAAAATAACATCAAGCCACCATTGAAAGCAAACACAATTTCCAATAAATCCCTATTTAAAGTTTTTTCTGCGAAAACCCATTTGGACTCAAGCGCTAGTTGAAAATCTCAAAAACGTAACGTGATAGAGCAATTCCAAGGCCAAATTCGAACTCAGCGCATCAAAGACCATCAGAAAAGTATATCTTGGTTCATGTTACAGACAAAAGTTCACACAAAGTAATTTCTTAGCGCTTTCGAGTGGATTTTCGAAAACAGTAAAAATACATCAATTTTCGACTAGCGCTTGAGTCCAAATGGGTTGTCGCAGAAAAAAATCTTGAATAGAGATTTATTGGAAATTGTGTATATTTTCAATGGTAGTTTGATGTACTTTTTGAATAGTTGGTAGTTTTCGAGCCATTCGTGAAAAACTCCGAAGAAATGCATTTTTGCATTAATTTTTGCGTTTTTTTTTCATGTCGCGTGAAGAAATTTGGTTGGAAAACCTCAGATTCGGATTCAGCACCCCCGAAAACACGTAGGAAGGAAAAAATCAAAACCACCCCACAAATTTCTCGCAAAGAGCCTTTTTGAGCACAAATTAACTGGACAAAGAACCAGAAATTAATTTTTCTTTCCAAAGCTTCCAGTTTGTCTCTCGCAAAAATACTGTAATTCATTTTTCCTACAGAGCTGTAGCAGTTTCGTTGATCTTCTCGAAAAACATCAAAGAGGTTTGCAGTTGAAGACATATTTGTTTCCAGTTTGAACACATTCAACTCATCACGAAGTTGAAATAACCTGGATAAAGCGCTCCCTCTGGAAAGCCATTGGATTTCAGTATGAACAAGAAGCGATTCGTACTGACTGCCCATATCTTTACACACTAATTTAAACAATCTCGATTGGAAAGGACGACTCCTTACAAAATTTACTATTTTCACAGCTTCACCGAGAATTTTTTTAAATCAGTTGGCATTCTTTTCATAACAAGTGCATAACGTAACGATGGAAAATACAGTGTTTGCTGGTACTTCTAGGAGCAAAGTTTTTTGTATTTGAAACAACCCCTTTAACCTTTCCCACCATTGCTGCGGCTCCGCCGCTGCATATATCAATACATTTTCCCCAATTAATGATGTTAACTAATGAAAAAAAATATGAACTTCAAAAAAAATTTTGCTCAAATGTTTTTTTTGTGGAAGTTTTTAATTTGTTTTCTTTTATTGTTTGTATTTTACTGTTGATACTTCAAGAAATTTGTGGAACCCTGAAAACTCTCCCGCGGAACCCCAGGGTTCCGCGGAACACACTTTGGGAACCGCTGCTCTAGACTGCAACAACTTAATATCGCGTACAAGATCTTCTCTGCCGTACTTTGTTAACACCTGTAGCCATTCATCAACAACCTCATAGGTCCATATCAGTACCTATGGCTTTAGGCCAAATATTCGCACGGCAGATCTAGGAAAAAATCCAGGAGTTTCAAGTCGATACCCACCACCTTTTCATCGATTTCAGGGCTGCATATGATATCATCTATAGAAATGAGCTATATAGAGCCATGTCTAGTTTTGGCATTGCTCCCAAACTCGTCCGTTTGTGCAGGATGACGATGGAGAATGCACGCCGTTCCATCAAGGTCAGCAAAGACCTCACCCATACCGATGATGTCACAAAAGGTTTTAAGCAAGGCTACGCGCCCTTTATCATCGTCCTTGAAAGAATAGTGGAAAGCTATCACGTCAACACTAGAGGCAGAGGTGGTCAGAGACTTTGTCTACCTAGGATCCGCTAAAAGCTCAACGAATGATACCAGTGGTGAGAACAAACGAAAATTGTGTAGCAAAGCCCTCTCTCGTGCAAGGTGCAACTAAACTGTTGCAGAGGCATGGACACTATTAAAGGAGGGTGAGAATGCTCACGTCTGTTTTGAGAGGAAAATTCTCCCGGTGATTTTTGGTCCCGTCTGCATAGATGGGGAATGGATAAGAAGATACAAGAACGAACTGTACGGGCTGTACAGCGACGACACCGACCTATCCACAAAAGTGAAAAGCCACCTAGAGCGAATGGACATCAATGCTCCGGCCGTGAAAGTCTTTGAATCCAACCCCGTGGGACAGCGCAGTAGAGGTGGACAGCGTAACAGTTGGTTCACGCAAGTTGAAGAGGACCTCAACCAACTTGGCATGCAAAACTGGAGACAGCTAGCAAGAAACCTAGCCGGATGGAAGAAGCTTGTGGAAGTCCCACACTTTGACATCAAAAAAGCATGTTCCCGAAAAATGGCAACACTGAGATTTCACCCGAAGGCGCGTCTACTCCACCTTTCTTTTAAGAAATCAATCGTTATTTTGATTATGGACATTTCCCAAGTAGTTTACGAGCCTTTGATAAATTCCGCACAATTGATCTGATATGCAAACACACTCAAGACACAGCCAGGGTCATTGCAACTTGTACTGGACACTCTGTCAAATAGGAGAACATGAGGTGAAGCTGTTTATTCCTTACAAAACTCACTGTCTTAGTTTCGGGGATCAGCAAAAAATGTTAATAATAATTAATTTTAAGACACTCCCGTGTGAGCTACAACCAATCAAGCTCCTAGAACTTCCCAAAAATATATTTGCTAGGCCAAAACTTAAAAGCTGGTAAATTTCACCTATTTTAAAAATAGATAGTGCAAATGTAAGAGAATGGATTCTACCGAATAAAGTTCTCCCATGCTAATGGCTCAAATTCCTTCACACGAAGTCTCTAAAAGTTTATCTCTCAAAATTTTGAAGGAAAAGGGACTGGAGTGTCTGTGATGGTTGATGATAGAAGCAAAGGACGTTGGTTGACAGCAAGCAACAATAACTACAACGAAAAACCTTACTTCGTCGTTGACTTTCGTCAGATTTTCATTTAATTTATATGAGCACACTCAAGTTGAAAATTAATTTTTCTGTTAAACTGGTTCAACCCAGAAGAAGAAGCCAGGAACACAAAGATGCGATTCTTGTAGAAAAGCATAATATAGAAAGCTCCTCCTGTGTTAACTATACTGCGGACAATTTGTCGCTGTCATCGTCGTTATTGAGGAAGATCCTTAATATAATTTTTGAAATGGAATTTCATGTGAAAACTTTTGCGGGTAACCCAAAATATACACATCGTCTTCTTCCATCAGAGATATGTGTAAGTAAAGTACATGTTCGAGGAAAGAAGCATCCTTTTAAGACTTATGGTTGGTGCCAAAGCCGATATATGCGATTATAGAAGATGTTGATACACAACATAATATAGATTTGGCTGTGGTCTATGGGCACCAAAAGAGGTGAAAGCCAGTAGCCAAGAAGTCATCATGAATAAAAGAGGAACAGAAACCCTTAAATAGTTTGGCTTCCTCTGATGCACATAAGGAAGTTTTGTCAACAATAACAGCATTTTCAAAGTTTTAGAAGGTCAATTTGAGGCAACAACGATTTTGGTTAGAAAGTTTTCTATAAGGTAGTAGCTACACCTACTCATGGCCCACCTTATACCCAGCTCTTACTCTCACTGCTCACATCTCACTATTCCTGCCCCCTCGCCTATGTGTTTTTCTCACAATCTTTCTTGGAAATTGAATGTTAAACTGTTAATTGAGTTTTATTGTTGTGGATGGTGATGGTTTATGTTAAGAGGTCCTCCCGAGGCCTCCAATGTCGAGTCCCGGCCCGAATGGATACTGAAATACGATTTGGTATCTCAAGTTAGTGAAAGTTAACTTTGCTTAAAGGAAGTGTTTTGCAAATTGGTTTATTGCTTGACGTCACTATGAAGGACTGAGTTTTAGAGTGTTTTGGGCTAACACTTAAAATTTGAATTGGCAAGAGGCCTTTAGGAATTGCGAAAGAGGATTCGTTGCCGGTAAGTTGATTGAATTTATTAAATTTATGTTAAAAATTATTTATATAGGTAGCATAGGCACTTCAAAAACTCACTGAAGATTTCATGTTAGTAAATCTGAAGATAGAGCTAAAGCAATAATATTGAGGTTTGATATAGGAATAGGAACTTGATTCTTTTAATAAATAAAATATTTGAGTGGTCAATAAACATAAATATCATGGTAGGGGGAGAACTATAATGTGCATTGCAAAGGCGTTAAAACCTTATCCAAAAATGAATGCAAGATTTGAATTTGCCGCCATTTTTTGTGTACATAGTGTTGGTAAAAATGGAGCATTACACGAGAGAATAATCGTTTTTTCATTAATGAACAAAACACAGAATTTTTCAAAAATTTCACTGGTCTATACCAGAGTGGATTTAGGCCAGGAAAAGTCCACCATCGACCAAATATTCGCACTACGGTAGATCTTGGAAACAACCAAGGAGTTTTAAATCAACACTCACCACCTTTTTATCGATTTCAAGGCCGCGTATGACAGCATCTTTAGAGACGAACTATATAGAGCAATGTCTAGTTTTGGCATCCTTTCCAAATACATCTATTTGTGTACGATGGAGAATGCATGCTGCTCCATCAAGGTCAGCAAAGTTCTCACGATACCTTTGATGTCAAAAAAGGTTTTAGGCAAGGCGACGGCAACGCGCTATCATGTGACTTCTTCAACATCGTTCTTGATAGAATAGTGCAAAACCCTGACGTCAATACTAGAGATACAATCTTTCAAAAGTCTGTCCAATTACTCGCTTATGCTGACGATATTGATATAATCGGACGAACAAAACGTGATGTCAGTGTTGCTTTTGGGAGATGTGAGAATTGAGAACGAAGCCAAGAAGATGAATTTAACGGTGAATGAAGACAAGACCAAATATATGCTGTCAACAAGAAAGGACTCTAACACTGATGTTTCGGACGGTACGTCACTATATATAGCTTCAATTAAGAGGTGGTCAGAGGCTTTGTCTACCTAGGCTCCTCTAACGATACCATAACGTCGATCAAAGGTAGAATTACTATCACAATAACAGCATTTTTGGGCTATGAAAGCAATTGATAAGCGAAGCCCTCTCGCGAGAGTTATAAGACTACCTCACACTTTTATACTTTACATTATTATACTTACTATTTTCTTATTTAATATCTATTCAACTTTGTTTATAATGTTTTATATAAAATATATTAGAATATTTTCATATTTATTTCTGCTTTCGACAAAGACAGTTGTTAATTTTACTATCAATAATTAATTATAAACAAATAACTGAAATAAAACATTTGTTATAAAAAATACCAAACTAAATCTTTTAACTGGCGCAGTCGGTAGGATGCATGTTTTTCAAGAAAGTAACTGAAAACTGCATCATAAGAACCTACATTATCCAGAAGAACTTACATATCCAGAAGAACGAAAAACAATTGTTCTTCGAGAAAAATATACATAGAAGAAAATATTTTCTTAGAGAAACATCTAGAAGAAAACTAAAATCCAATCAACAAAAAAAAAAAAAAAATCTTCAACAAATTATCCAAATTTTCTTGGGGATATATTTTGAAAAAAAACAACATTTGCGAATATCTTAAATAATTTAACGAATTTTCAATTTTAAACAAATTTTCAACAATCAAGAATCAAAGAAATTTTCAACAGTCAAGAATCAAAGAACTTTTCAACAACCAAGAATCAAAAAACTTTTGAATAATCAAGAATCAAGATACTATTTCCAAAACAAGAATACCTTTGAAAGAATTATCAACATATTACTCGAATCTATGTACATACATATATTGAAATTTTAATTTAAACACGGTTTTTGCTTTTTGGTTATTCCTGTTACCTATTAATGAAAAATTAAACAAAATACAACATCCGCGTTTATCATATTAAACTCTATTTATAAAAACTTGAATATAAAATTAAAGGTTGTCTTTGAGAATTTCAACTCAAGTTATTTTTCTCTGTTAATCAATTTAAATACATAATTAGGCAAGAGTGGGTTGGTAACATCATAAACCTTAACGTTATTCCGATAACATTTAATTGAAACCATGACTGAAAATCAAAATTCTATTGATGTTTTTAGCAGGTTTAGAATTCCTGACGCTATTAAGGATATTCCTACCTTTGATGGCAGTCCAAAACTGCTTTATGATTTCATTAACAACGTCGAAGAGATAATCAGTCTCATGTTAGAGATAAATGGAAGCTATGCTATGATTGTTTTACGTGCTATACGGAATAAAATAATTGGTCAAGCCAATGAAATTTTAAATATGTATGGTACTTCTCTAGACTGGAAAGAAATAAGAGACAATCTCATTATTCATTATTCAGACAAGAGAAATGAAACAAGCTTAATTAGAGACCTGCATAAATTGAGACAAGACCAGAATAGTGTCGAGGAATTTTATTCTAAAGTTGTTGAAATTCTTTCTACCATGATTAATCATGTAAAAGTTCACGAAAAACATTCGACCGTTATTGAATCTAAAAAAACATTATATAATGAAATGTGTTTAAATACTTTTTTGACAGGACTAAGGGAACCTTTAGGCTCCACAATTAGGGCAATGCGCACAAAGGCCTTTACAGAAGCTTTCAAATATTGTTTGGAAGAACAAAATTGCACTTACTACCAACATTTTAATTCTCAGACAAATGCAACTATAAGAAAAAATCACATAAATGCAAATGCAATCCAATCGGCAACACATTTTAAACCTTTCAATAATACTGCACAATTGAGAAACAATCATCAGAGTAATACTCAATCCACCAACAACAAATATAGTAAATCATTTTTTCCTCCAAATTCACAAACACAATATAAATCCTTAAGGCCAATCAACACACAATACACAAATAATTATAAAGAAAATACTTCCAATTCTGGTTTTCCTATAAACAACACTGCATCTAATTTTAACAGAACTTATAATATTCCAAATTATGATAGTAAACATACTTCAAATACGATCCCTATGGAGTTATCTAGTGGAAATACAAACAGAGTTTCTAGTAGATCTTTTAGATCAAACAATTATCCTCAAAGACAAAATCAAGTGTTCAACGTTGAAAGCTATCAATCCAACTTCCAAAATTCTAAAAATACACCTACTGAGCAAATTGAAAATTTTAATGCATTGGAAAATTCAAAAGAATCATTTGATATTGAAATAGATGACCGAAATTTTTGTCTACCTGCCTCGGAAAATCAATAGGTTACATAGATCTGAACAATTTTAATTCAAACTTTCTCCCTTATATCATTATTTCTAGTATAAATGGTAATAGGCTTAAATTTTTAATAGATACCGGAAGCAATAGATCCTTCATTAGCCCAAAAATTACAAAAAATATGAAAACTTTTCCGATTACACCCATACAAATTAAAACAGCATTTAAATCGCAATTAAATTCAGTTATTTGCCGGAATTACATTCTAAACAAAATGTGACATTTTTAGTATTTGAGTTTCACGAATATTTTGATGGTCTTTTTGGTACAGATATAATGACAAAATTCGGCATTAAAATCGATTTAAAAAGCTCATTTTTAGAAACGAACAAAACTAAAATTCCTTTACTATTTAAACCAAATTTAATGTCTACAACCTATGTAGTCCCACCGTTTAGCAAAAAGATATGTTACTTACCTGTCGATGTTGAGTCAAGTAGCATTTACATTAAACCAACAACTATTCAAAATCATTTGACAATACCAGAAGGAATATATGAATCAAAAGACTGGTTTGCGTATATAGAGGTCATAAACAATTCCAATTTTGAGCAGATGTTTCTCATTGAACAGCCTATAAAAACAATATGTCTTAACAAAAATTCATACATAGAATCAAACAGCTTTTCCATTACCAGTTCTTGCGACACTTTCAAAACTATAGATAATACTTCAAGTATAAATACTGATCATTTAAACAAAGAAGAAAAACAAACATTAACAGATCTTATTCACAAATATAATGATATATTTTTCCATGAAGGACAAAACTTGACGTTTTCCAATGAAATTAAACACGAGATAAAAACAAGAGATGATGTACCTGTTCATAGTAAATCTTACCGTTACCCTTACGCATTAAGAGACGAGGTTCAAAAGCAAATTTGTGATATGCTTAACCAGAATATAATTCGCCCAAGTTTTTCCCCTTACTGCTCCCCAATCTGGATAGTTCCGAAAAAAAAGGGTAAGGATGGAAGGGAAAAATGGCGATTGGTAGTAGATTATCGAAAACTTAATGAAAAAACTATTGACGATAAGTACCCTTTCCCAAACGTAAACGAAATTTTGGACAAACTCGGAAAATGCCTTTACTTCACTACTATAGACCTTGCCTCCGGATTTCACCAGATAGAAGTGAAATCTGAAGATGTTGCAAAAACGGCTTTCTCTGTTGATAACGGACATTATGAATTTGTCAGAATGCCTTTTGGCTTGAAAAATGCCCCAAGGACACTGCAACGTGTAATGGATCATGTTTTGAGGGGACTTATAAGTAAAATCTGCTTAGTTTATATGGATGACATAATCATCTTTTCCACCTCTCTCCAAGAGCATGTTGAAAGTCTAAAGACTGTTTTTGAAAGGCTTAAAAATGCTAATTTTAAAATTCAACTCTCTAAATCAGATTTTTTTTGTAAAGAAGTCTCTTTTCTCGGCCATATCGTTACATCAGATGGAATAAAACCTAACCCTGATAAAATTGAAGCCATAACAAAATATCCTTTACCTAAAACAGTGAAAGAAATTAAGTCTTTCCTTGGTCTGCTAGGCTACTATCGAAAATTTATTAAGGACTTCGCGAATTTGACCAAACCGATGACTCAATGTTTAAGAAACGGGGAAAAAATTGTCTTAAATTCCGAATATAGAAAGTGTTTTGAAACATGCAAGGCTTTATTATGCAACGATCCACTATTACAGTACCCAGACTTTTGTAAACCGTTCAACCTTACAACAGATGCAAGCAATGTTGCAATAGGTGCGGTACTTTCACAAGGCTTAATTGGTTCAGATAAACCAATTTGTTACGCAAGTCGTACCTTATCGAAATCGGAACAAAACTACAGCACTATTGAAAAAGAATTGTTAGCGATAGTCTGGGCTACAAAATATTTTCGACCCTACCTATATGGTAGGAAATTTCAAATCGTGACAGACCATAAACCACTGACTTGGTTTTTTCTTTAAAAGATCCGAATTCAAGTACGTTGGAGACTCAAACTCGAAGAGTTTGAGTATTCTGTTGTCTACAAAAAAGGTCAACTTAATATGAATGCCGATGCTCTTTCTCGAATTCAAATAAATGCCAATGAAGCCCAAGATATTTTAGATACCCTTTCGATCCAAAACAATATTGATGAATCGGAAAGCATTTCTACGGTTCATTCAGCTTTCGAAAATATAAATGATGGAATTCCTATTTCTGAACGATCTATAAATGAATTTACGAATCAAATAGTCATACTTAAAAATGAGAAACGCAAAAATCTATCAGCAAAATTACAAACCCTCTTCAAACGGAAAAAAAGATACACAATTGAACATGTCAATCCAACGAATAAAGAAAACATTTTATTTATTTTTGAGAAATATATAAGCCCAAAAAAGCTTACAGCAATCTTAACAGATGATGAGACTTTTAAATCTGTTCAATCTGTATTTTCGCAATATTTTTGCAATTCAACTATAAAGTTAGTTAGATGTAAAACTATGCTCAAAGACATTATTGACTTTGACGAACAACAGAAACTAATAACAGATTATCATCACAGTTCCCACCATAGAGGGATAGCAGAAACATTGGAACACTTAAAAAGATATTCATATTTTCCAAATATGAAAAATACAATCACACAAATAATAAATAGTTGTGAAATATGTCATAAGCTTAAATATGACCGAAAAAGAGTAAACATTAAATACGCTGAAACCGAAACACCATCAAAACCATTTCAAATAGTTCATCTTGATGTTTATTTCGTCGGTAAAGAACATTATTTAACTATTATTGATAAGTTTTCAAAATTTTCTTGTGCATATTTACTTCCGAGTCGAAATAGTCTTAATATAGTGAAATCCTTAAGACATTTCTTTTCACACCATGGCATTCCCAAAAAGGCTGTTACAGACAATGGAAGTGAATTTATTTCAACTCTCTTTAAAGACTTTTTGAATATTTATAATATCAACCACCACACAATTTGTGCAAAAAGTTCAAATGGTAACTCTCCAGGAGAACGTTTCTATTCTACTCTCACCGAAATCATACGAATCATTCAATCACAAAACAAACATAAACCGATTGCTGAAATTGTTGACGACGCAGTGCTAACATACAACAATTCAATACACTCCGTCACAAAACTTACACCTTTTGAGTTAATTTCAGGACATATTAATAAAAGCAAACCATTTTTCACAAATAACACTAAAACTACAGAACAAGATTATTTAGTAAATCACATAAAAGACTATGAAAATTTAACAAATATAATACATGAACAAAGCCTTAGAAATAAACAAAATGTAATTGCGAGACTTAATAAAACAAGGAAAGATCCACCTGATTTCAAACCTAATGAAATTGTTTATGAGTTAGATGATAGAAGAAACAAATTAGCCCCACGGTTTAATGAGCATAGTGTTGTCAAAAATAATAAATGGACCATAGACTCAAATAAAAGAAAAGTTCACAAACAAAAAATTAAAACAAAACGTAAAACAATTCCACCCTAGCTCTTCAGTCTTGAAAATCTTCGTTGCCTTGTTAAATTTTGTTGAATTTTCTTTTTTTAAATCCTTTTATCTTTTAATCTACAGTTTATATTACTTTATTTATTCGAATTTTGTGTTGTGTTTTGTATGATTATCTTATCCATTTATTATAATGCAACCAAAAAGTTTAGGATCAAATTTGGACGAATCTTTAAAATCATATTTTTAATACTAATCATTAAAACCCTTATTATTTACTTTTAACTCTTAAATTATAATTTCATTCTTAAGAGGGAGGAGTTATAAGACTACCTCACACTTTTATACTTTACATTATTATACTTACTATTTTCTTATTTAATATCTAATCAACTTTGTTTATAATGTTTTATATAAAATATATTAGAATATTTTCATATTTATTTCTGCTTTCGACAAAGACAGTTGTTAATTTTACTATCAATAATTAATTATAAACAAATAACTGAAATAAAACATTTGTTATAAAAAATACCAAACTAAATCTTTTAACTCGAGCAACTAAAGTGACCCTATATGAGACGCCTATCATCCCGGCCCTGATGTATGGTGCAGAGGCATGATGATAGAAACTGTTAACGGTGGATAAAAACGGTTAAGGCAGCTTTGAGAAGAAAATTCTCTTGGTAACTTTTGGTCCCACCTGAAAAGATGGAAAGTGGAGAAGAAAGATATATAGCGACATCCACCTAGCCACAAAAGTGAACGACTGAGATGGCTGAGTCGCCTAGAGCGAATGAACATCAATGCTTCGGCCTGGAAAGTTTTTGAATCCATTTCCGTGGGAAGGCGCAGTAGAGAAGGACAGCGTAATGGGGGTGGCGCACGCAAGAGGAAGAGGACCTCAATCAATTTGGCGTGCGGAACTGGAGACAGCTAGCTAGAGACCAATCCGGCTGGAAGAAGCTTGTTGGTTGAGGCTCTGGTCGAGCCCGGACTTTAGTGCCAGTTAGCTAGAGACCAATCCGACTGGAAGAAGCTTGTTGGTTGAGGCTCTGGTTGAGTCCGGACTTTAGTGCCACCTTACTTAACTTAGTAAAGCAATTTCAAAAATTAAAAAAAAATTGGAAAAGAGTATACCTACATACTCACATATTGTACCTAAAGGGTGTCCCAGTAAAAGTACACTTCTAAAATTTTGTGTCATTTGTTTTTGTGCAAGTGACAGCTCTAAAATTTGTCAGCTGAAACATATTCTTGTCCCGATTATTAATAATGCAGCGGTATGCAAAAGAAGAAGGCGTTATCAATGTAAAAACCCATTTCAAAAATGAAGTGAAGTGAATGTCATCTTCATCGATGAAACGCATTTCCATCTGAATGGCTTCGTGAATTAACAAACTTAAGAAATTTGGGGGTCCGAAAATCCTCAGTGATTGTGTTGTGAATAGTATTTGAACCAAGAACATGCAAGCGGAGTTCTTATGGTTTCAACTGGGCGGAATGGACCTGGACGACTTGTGGTTCTAGCACCACACCACTCATGAAACCATCGATTTATTGCAGCAACGATTTCGAGACCAAATCATCTCACGACATTGTGATGTTAACTAACCACCAAGATCATACGATTTAACGCTCCCGAGCGCACCTCACTTAAGTTAAACTGACATTTGGTGAAATAGGAATACCAAAAAGAGGTAGATGATAATTACATTATGGGTGTGTTCTACTTCTGACGGTACGGAAAGCTATTTTTCATTGATTTTTGACATTAGCTTCAGCGCCCTTCCGACTATTATAGTTCTACCTTAACACACACCCTTATAACAATCACTTCAAATTCAAACTTACACAAAAAATCTAATTTTACATTTAGATTTTCAGTTTTCTCAATTATCCAAGCCTCTGATTGGCCAGAATTCAGAAATCTGAAAATTCAGTGTTGAAATTGAGGCATTGAATGTACCCATTGTCAATTTGACAAGGTCTCTGAGAATTGATTTGTTTTTTTTGTTCAGTATCTGACAACCGATTTTTGACAACATGGCAATATATTACCTTTAATATATGTACTGTGAGATTGGGCTATTTATAATAAAGTGAGTTTTTTTTTCCTAAATTTGCCACTAGGTTCGTCCAGATTTTAAGGACTTATCCTTATAAATTATTTCAAAAAACAAGAAAAACATGGAATATACAAGAAATTTTAGATTTTTTAAATGAAATTGGGCTAAATTTAGGGAAGCGATTTTGGGCTACAAGAATCCTTAAATTGGGCTACACAAGTGCTTTTTGACCTGGAATCCCTGTCCTAAGAGCCTAAAATTGGAAAAAAAACTCCCAAAGCTGAGACAAGCAAAACTATTACTTGGTAACTAGGGCTGCGTCAATCAAGAACGATCAGCGATCGAAATCACAAATTTTCGATTCCATTGATCTCAATCTCAATCATTTACGGATGATACTCGATTTACATTCTCAATCATTTCGATGATTCTCGATTTCTCATATCAATTTCAAGCTCAATCATTTTGATTATTCTCACTTTTCCATCTAAATCTCAACATTTCGATGAATCTCGATTTTGTCTTCAAAAAATTGTGAGTTTTTTTTAGATATTTTTTAATCCATCGAATTCATAGCCATCTTCAATAGAATTTGACATTTTTTTTTTGACAGTGCTTGACAAACAGGGGATGAACTATATTTTGACAGAAAACGTTTATTTTGATCCAAACTGCCTTAAAATTACCTTTTTCTGGAGCAGTCCGTCAATGGTATTTGACAGTTATGGCCTTAAAGATAGAGGATGAACTAAGTTTTGACTGTTAAGGTGTATTTCGATCCAAATATTGCTTAATTCCCCTAAAATTACCTTTTTCGGGAGCAGTAATAATAATTCAAACATTTCAGATTTTTTAGAGGTTTTTTAATCCATCGACATCGTAACCATCCATCAACGGAATTTGACAGTTGACGACTTGACAGATAGGGGGTGAACAATATTTTGACACAAATAGTGTATTTTGATCCAAATGTCAACCATAATTGACCTAAAATCACCTTCTTCCGGAGCTGTGAACAAAACTGTGATAATTTCATCATTTTTGTTGAGCTTTTTTAATCCATGCAAATTGTATTGTTTTTAAATCGGGATCAAATAATTGTATTCGATCAAAATCAATAAAATATTGAATTGAATTCGAAATAAAAATTGAGTCGGAAATAAATTCAGTGAGATGAAAATGATCAAATCATTTTGGCGATCGATTCTTGAATAATAACAAGTCTCCTCACTGGCCACTGTAATCTTTAAAGACACCTGAGCGTTCTACAAAAGCCGAAGACATATAAATTATATATACATACATAGTTGGAAAGGTTTTTCTGCACAGAAGTGCAGAATGCAAACACTTATTAAATAACTGCACCACAAAAACTAAAAAACAATAAAAGAAAACTGCATATTAAGTGCGAATGAGAGCCGGACCGAGACCGAGTATTTGTTTACGACACTTTAAAATTAACGACACTTAAATTGAAATTACCTTGAATCATATACTTACATTTTTCTTTTGTTTTATTCCTTTGCTTCAACTGCTTTATTTGTTTTCTTTTTGTTTTTTTTTTTTTGTAACCTAAATATGACGTTTCGATTTTTTCCACTCACTAACCAATTTTCCAGCACTGACTGGAAAGATTATTGGAATTTCCGATGGCAGCGTTCAGTGCTGCAGACAATAATAAAACGTTCGTTTTTTTCCACGCTCAAGACTGCTTTTAAACGATAGAATAATTTTTACGACTTTTTACCTAATTTTCTAGTAGTTTACCAATTAGACGATAATGTTATTAGCAATCGAGTTTCAAGGGCTGGACGTACTAGTCTGTATTAAAATGTCATAAAATGGTCAATGACCTGTCATAGGTGCCGCGGGCCAAATATTTTATTCTACTTTACAATGAAATAAAAATATCTAAACTCACTTACAAAAATTTGTGTTTTTTATTTTTAAATGAACTCTCTTATTGGGATACCATTTATGCAGTGTTGATAGAATTTTACTACCATACTTATCTGCAGTTAGGTACCTTTATGAACATAGGTAACAAAAAAAAATTAAATTTAAATCCCAATCAAAAGACTCTTATCTAAAATGTTATTTTCGCATTCATTTGCCACCAAAACTTATATGCAAAATGTAAAATACAGGAATTATGCTCATATACATACACCATAGTCAACTTGATTGACATCGATAATCTTTTCAGGACCAGTTTTACACGTCCTGATAGAAATTTTGTACACAAATTTTCCAATTCCGATTAAAATTTAGATCCCACATAATCGATATAACACACAATTGCAACCGGGACTTCCTTTTACAGTTTACACTAGAATTGGTTTTGGTTCTCTCGGAAATCTGTCATATTTTACCCTTGAATAAGTATTTCCATGGAATACACCATTTATAGTCCTTTCCCTACATAATGGCTGATGGCAAAAGCTACCTACCTACATACATTGCCACCGATCAAAATACGTCGTTCGCCTCCATCGCCAAAAGCCACCGCTGCGCCACGCCACGCCACCACCGTAATTTTATCAACATCCAATTGACATTTCCAATGATGATGGGCAGAATTGGCAGTTGCAGCAATTCATTGTCCTCTACGTCAGGATACAGAGTGTCAGTGTAGTAGATCCCTATTATTCCACACTCGAAATGACTTTTTTTTTGTCAAATAAAATGCGACGAAAACACCAAAATAGGATATCAACAAAAATATCCGAAAAAGGATTTACGACGGCTGCGGATGCGATTTGAATGAACGAAAGGACAAAGTAGGTAGGTAGGTATCTACTATCTATCCTCTGCCGGGTGCACATAAATTAAAATGTATTTGCAATGATTTTCGCATTTAGCATTCAGCATCTATTCTAACAAACATACATAAACATATCTCTGGACCTTTCCCTTTGCCTGCCCGGTATTCGTGTACTGCACCTCTCCTTCAACTCGCCCCGTGTCTCTCCTCGTTATCTAGTATTCATTGGCAAATGTAATGATTTTTGCAGACAATAAAATTTAGGGATTCTTTTTTTTTTACTTATGTATGTCCTTTGGAATTTTTATTTTGGACAATAGCCAGGGGGGAAATTGTAGAAAAATTGTGTCTGACGCTCTCAATAAAATGCCATCCATCGATGATCAATTCAAAACAAATTTGTTGGAGTTTATAGTAAAAAATAAGAGAAGAAGCAAACGAGTAAGGACGAAGGCACGAATGAGGTAAAAGCAAAGCGGAAAGTGAAGCCAGTGAAAGTGAGCATTCTGAATGAGCTATACAAAAAACTGTGTGAAGTCAATAATAACAGAGTTGCCATCTAGAGAACAAAATTTTTGAGCCATTACATAGTTTTAACGTTTTTAATATTTCAGGTGAAAAATTTTATTTTGAGGCCCAGTGGGCAAACTACAATTAACAATCACAAATCTGTACTTGTATGAATGAATAAATTATATAGCCCGGTAGCCAGCGACCGTTTTCAGTGACCAATAGCTACTACTGTGCTTGTGCTCAACTTTACTGAAATTAGTTTTGTATACAAAAAAAAATAAACGCGATTGTATGCAAAAATCACTCAAAATGCAATGCATCGGATTTCAACTGCAAAGCTGCTAGTTTTACTATCGCTGGAAGTTCATGGGATTCTTTTTTTTTTTTAGACTGCATATATCAGCTACTACTGTGCCCGTACTCAACTTTGCTGAAATCAGTTTTATATACAAAAAATAAACGCGATTGTATGCTAAAATCACTCAAAATGCGATGCAGTGCATTTCAACTGCAAAGCTGCTGGAAGTTCATGGGATTATTTTTTTTCTTTTAACTGCATATGTCAGCTACTACTGTGCCCGTACTCAACTTTGCTGAAATCAATTTTCCTCTTCAATTTTTGTAAACAAAAATTCGTTCAACATGGCCCGATAACGATCGCCATTGACTGTAACGGGCACTCGAAGAAAAATGGCCCAATTATGCCTCTGGACCAAAATCCGCACCAAACAGTGACTCGTTTTGGGTGTATCGGCTTTTCAATGTATGCGTGCGGGTTTTCTGTGCCCCAAATGCGACAATTTTGCTTGTTTACATGCCCGCCAAGATCAAAATGAGCTTCATCTGAAAAGATGATTTTTTTTTGGGCAAAATCGGCATCTTCTCTCAGTCGATCGCAGGCCCACTTAGCGAAGCAGCCATTTGAATGAAATTATTTTCCATTATTAACCGGAAGGATTGTACTTTCAAGTAAAAAAAGAAATTTGAGAATATTCAGTAGTTTTTTTTATAGCATTTTCAAAAAAAAGTAATTTGGCGGACCCTTTATAAAAATAATAAATGCGATTGTATGCAAAAATCACTCAAAATGCGGTGCAGTGCATTTCAACTGCAAAGCTGGTGGTTTTACCACCGCTGGTAGTTCATGGGATTATTTTTTTTTCTTTTTAACTGCATATGTCAGCTACTACTGTGCCCGTACTCAACTTTGCTGAAATCAGTTTTGTATAAAAAAAATAAATGCGATTGTATGCAAACATCACTGAAAATACGATGCAGCGCATTTTCAAATCAAAAGCTGCTGGCTTTTGCATCTTTTAAAGTTCAGTCGACTATTTTTCTAGCTGGTTATGTGTTATAGTATATGCTATTACTGCGTTTTCTTCAGTTTTCCTGATATTAATTTTCTACACAAAAAAGGATGCAACGCACATGCACGTTCAATTTGATGCACTGCACCCTTAATTTTAAAACTTAGCATTTGCTGCTGCAAAAATTTTACAATAATTTTTTTTTTTCGTATAGCCGTTTATATGTATAAGCTTTCACTATACTAAATTTCAGCTTTCCTGTTACCAGGAAAATGCAACGTACGCGGGCGCATAGTGCAGTGCTGTATCTTCAATCCAAACCAAAAGCCGCAGGGTTTCACCCCGCTGAAAGTTTAGCTGCTTGTTATTTTTGTGTAATAAATTTGCACCATTTGCAAACGTTGTTCAGGAGTAAGTCTATTCATTTTGAAATGGCAAACAAAAATTAGCATAAATCAAGTGACAGCTGTCAAAAAGACCAACTCCGAAAAAAGTATTGCCAGATTGAAAACCACAAGTCAAAACAAAACACCATTTACTTAGCTTTCGTTAATTTAATAAAAATGTTTCATATTATAAGCTCAAAACATCGTTTGCAGAGTTACCAGACTCATGCAGTTCGATACAATAACAATATCCGCGTCGAAAAATGACGATCATTTGACAATCGAATTGACGTTGACTTGACGTTTTCAAAAACCGTCAAAAACAACTTTCCTTAGGTGTAAAAGTTCCATCCAAATTCTCTTGGGCAGTGATTGCTGTAGTCGTTTCCTGGTTTCTCTGCAATCTTCTTCGTTGGATTCGTACTCTTCGCAAGTTTAATAATGTGGAACACGAAAGTGCCTTAAACGCACCCACGAAATTCATAAAATCCTCACGAATACTTACATACATCAGAAACGTATCTTATGGTTAAAATAGAAGTGCAGTACCTACATCTGCAAGCATCGCTGCGTACAGCGCTGAGCTCAAAACACATGTGTATACTCTTAAGGTGCTTATCCATTTCAGAGTAAAAAGACGGCGAGCCGCTCTGAAGAAGTTCTCGAGGGTAAAATTCGAAAGTGGACACAGACACAGGTATGAAATAAGCTCACCAGAGGGGAAGACAGATATCCGACAGTCGCTCTCGAGAGTTTTCTAGTGAATGTACTCCCTCAATGGAAACTCAATCAACATTTTAGTATGAATTTTTTTGGTATTTCTCAATATTTTTTATACATAAATGTAGTTTATTATTTTGACTCTAATTAGATATCTTTATCCTGCAGATCCGAGCATTTGAAGCAAATTAAATCGACGGAGTTTTGAGATTTAACTTTTTTTTAAATTTAAATCAAGTTTAAGGTTGACAATTTAGATAAGTGCCCCTGCGCCGCCTCTCCCGTTTTATTTAACTATTAATAACCACTAACATATTTGTGGAGCAGGGTTGGAGGTGGAGCAATAACTTATTAAAACATCATTTTTCAAATTGTGAAATTTTTCATTCAAAGCAATTGCACCTATTGCCCTCCTGTAACCGCGCCTGCTGGCAATAGCTTTCAATATCGAAATCGAGATGGCGCCACAACTGAAGAGGCGTTGACTTATTACGGCCAGTTTTTCAGTTCAGGGTTAACTCTGAGTTAAATCAGAGCTAGCTAATCCTGAAAATATATTAAGCCTGAGTTAACTCAGAAACAGTTTTTCAGTTGAGGATTAACTTTATCTTTCAGTTGTCAAAAATCTAGGGCCAACGATGTGCGACACTATGGATATCGCCCTTCTACGCCTTTTACGCATCGGAATAGAGATGGCGCCACAGTGACAATAACTTTCCTTATTGAAAAAGAGATGGCGCCTCAACTGAAAAGCCTCTCAATTTGGTCCCTGAGTTAACTCACCAAATTAGACGAGCAATTGACTGAAAAACACGTTTATGGATTCAACTCAGGTTAAACCCCGAGACTAGGATGATCTTGCACCCGAAAAACTAGCCCTTAATAAATCACATTAGAGACTGAAAATTTTACAAAACTCGTACATGAAAAATGCCTTAAAAATAAACAATACCAGTACTTAATTGCAAAACTAAATAAAACCATAAAAAATCCTTCAGACTTTAAACCTGAAGTCATTGTATACGAGTTAGATGATGGGAGAAACAAATTAAATTAAATTAAATTAAATAGGTAAATTATGAAAAATGACATACACAAGCCTTACTTTTTTTTTCTAAGTGTTTTTTAAAAACTCTATAATAACATTTGAAAGAAGAAAAAAAATTAATAGTTTTTTGTTCTGCGACTTTAAGCTCCTCACGCGAAAATTCATTTTTAGAGAAACATAGACTCCGACAAAAAAAGGCAAGTATTTGTCAAAAGTCCATCATAGTCAAAAATTTAAAATATGTTGGTAACGCGGAATTTTCTAGAGCCAGTGGAGGCCTTGCACACTATTACCTCAATCCGGGCCTCTATATGTTTGGTTGCTTATGTTTCCCGATGGACTTATGTTTTCAATTACGCAAGTTCTCCTCCATTATGAGTATAAGCCAAAGTTCGTAAAATTTGCTCTTATAACTGTTAAATTAAAAGTTAAACTTGTATGCAAAATGTCTTATCACCACCCCAACCCCCCACATGGAATTATTGTTTGCTTACAGCCATTTTTTAACCTCCTCCGATTAAAACAGAAAGATTTTATTGTCTTGTCTAAAGTATATTTTGTATGAGAGTGTTTTTAATTTTTGTTTGCATAATTTCGGACAGTGTAACTGAACAGCGTAGAACCGTCGTAAACGGTGTTAAGTTGTAAACTGCGTAAATCTGTCTAATTTTTCATACAAAATGTAACAGATTTACGAAGTTTAAAACTATACAACGTTAACGACAACAAGGAAAAAACAAACCTAATGTAAAGTGCAGACAAAATAAGATAAAACCATTAAATCAATGAAGTTATATTTTAAACGGAAGAAAACATCCAAAATGAAGGATTACATTGCTGAGTTCAGTAAACGTGTTGGTAACAAGATTGTACTCTACCATATTATCATCAATTTTATGAATTAACAATTTGTTTTCAACTACAGTAACCGTTTTTATGACCAAATTACCATTTAACTCACTTACATCAGACCAGGTATTATTGGATAGTTCCAAGCATTTTACCACGGTTTTCCTATAATAATCCGTGAATCTGCCAATTGAATCATATCGGTTTAAACCTGGGCCAGTACAGAAAGCGTACACAAAATTACCTACACCAGCCATACGGATATTTTCACTGCTGTCATCAATTGGTAGTTCTTTTGAAGTCCATTGGTTTGAGGTGACATCATAACATTGCAGAGAGCCGTAAAGAAAATCAAAAATGTATAAAATTCCGTTTTGACCAACAATTTTGTGCCGTTGGTCTGGCTTAAAAGGCGGTTCCAAAGTACTCCATTTGCGTGTTGAAAAATTAAAAATTTCCACCGAATCATTAAATTTTGTACACCAATCATCCTCGAAACCACCAAAGGTACATAAATGTCCGTTTAAATTTGCCAACCGACTAGAGTATCTGCCAATTTGCATGGGAGGCAAATCAGTCAACGTGAAAGTTTTTAAGTCAATGCATTGAATAGTTTTTGCATTATTAAATCCTCCAACTAGAAATATTTGTTCATCAATGACAATCTTAGAAAAATTCCTCTCCTTTATCGGAAGAGCAAGTGATCTTTTTCTAATAGACCAGGTTTCCAATGTTTGATTATAACTTAGAATCTCAGCTTCATTTTGATGATTAAAGCGAATAACTGCAATTTCACCATTTTCTTTCTGTAAGCTAACTTCTCTCCTAGGATCTGACTTAGAAGAAGAAGCTAAGTTTTGCTGTTCAATTGTTCGAGACTCGGGCGATAAATGATATTTCAGCCAATGTAGAATTAAATTCCAGCTTTCAAAAGTTCTACTAACTGAGCTACTATTTTCAACAATAAACTTGGGTGTGAGATACTGATAGCGAACCATTGAAAGCAATTCCAATAAGAAATCTTGCCGATTACCTTCTTCATGTTCGAGCCAAGTTACCAAACTCAAAAACACTTGCTCCTCCAAATGTCCATGGGGATTGTCGGTATATAGTAGATCCTTCAATTCAACTTTGTTTAAATGCAAAAATTCAGATTGTTTTGTTACTTCCTCAAAGTGATTGTAAATAAAGTTCCAAGATTTGTCTTGAAGTCCAGATACTTTCAGTTCCTTGGCCAAGCCTAGCCAGTTCAAGCAATTGCTAATGTTGAGATTTTTTTCAAGGTAATCACAGCACCCATCGACCAAGTTTTTCATTTTTAAAAACACTGCACTTCTCAAAAGTGTTTCAATTATTTCAAGATTTAGTTCAATCGAACCCGAATACATGTAATCAAGTATTAAAGTAAGTGTGGAAGAGTTGATTTCCTTCAATGCAAATTCGTTATCGTTGGCTCTTGGTACTGTGGAGCTGCCATGAAATATATCCGAAAAATATTCACTCAATGCAGAGAGGACTATTTTATGAGCTGGAACCTTAATGCAATCGTCTCCAGCAATGAGAGTAATGTCGAATAAGTCCCTTTCGCCATACAACTTCTGCAATTTTTCGTAAATATTTACGGCATGCTGATCGCATTCGAAGATAAATTCATCGTTTAGAGATGAATTCGACATTGTGCAACTAAAAATAAAACATTTATGTAGGTATGTATTTTCAGAACTCAGCAAATGCTTTGAGAACATAAACTTACTGCTTTCTCAAATATGTATTTGTTGTTATTTAATTTGTGTGTAGGCTTGTAGCAAAACAAAAATAAATTTCATGAAGAATATTCAAGATATAGATATGAAAACAAAAAATTAACTAAGAAGTATTTCGCTCTATAAACGAAAGAGGCAATGACAGATATCAAAACAAAACATTGACTAAACTTGTAATCAAACACAATAAAACTCCTATCCACATTGTACTTGCCTGGCCATTTACGCACTGAAGACTGAATTGATTGCGTCTTTTGCTAATTTTGCTTAGTGTTTATAACAGAGAATATGAAATAAAGAAGCCAATCCTTCGTACGTTTCACCCCCCAAAACCCATTTGTTTACATTGTTGTATTTGTAATTTCATTTCGTGTCGAAGAAATAGATGTGAATTGCAACAACAACAAGACCTGTGCTGAATGACTAGTTGATTCTATGTGTGCGTTTTGCACTGCTTTTCAATAATACTTTGCAAATCTAATACATCAGCTGTTCGCTTCCAGCTTGTAGGCAAATCAAATTGACAGCTGAGGATTGACTTCTTTATTTCATATTCTCTGGTTTATAATTGCAATCTCTGCAATGAAACAGCGCCACAGCTCGGCGGCGCGCGTGGCGGTAAAAAATGGTTGGATATATAAGGCGTTTTCCTTTGGAGGTGGCGAAGTACTTGCAAGTACTTTGCTGGCTTTTTTCAATGGAACACATCAAACTGCTTTCCCATGTAAAATGTATCTACTCGCGCATGAGAGCATGTGCAGTTGGTAGTACTAGATTAGGGTTTTCATCTACTCGTAAGTACTTCGCCACCTCCAAAGGAAAACGGCTATAGAGAAACATACGTACATGACATCGAAACTGGAAGATCCGTTTGTTTAAGAATTCAAGTTGCATCAGAATGGGGGGTCAATTATCTCTATAATTTTGACAGTTCGAAACTACATTAAAAAGGCAAGTCGAAACCAAATTGCTGAAAATATTTACAAAGGGTTTTAACATTTTATTTTCTTTGTTGTTCGAATAAAACATGCAAACATTTTAAGAGCGATTGATTTGTAAAATTAACCTAATAAAAGTTTTCGCTGAAAAAAAACCCAAACTATACCCACCTGCAAATGGTCAACGGCCTGAATATGTTAAAGACTTAAAGGTTCGTAGACACTACATTCCACTCCACTCTGCAATCACATAATTCCTCGCGTTCCAATGTTTATTCGCTATGCTATCTAGTTATCCTAAAAATTTTGAGATAACTTGAGTTGTTGTTGGGTCAGCGGTCATCAGCTGTTTTTCAACAAGGGATTACAACAACACAAAGCTATCCGGATAACTGAGAATAACCATCGGAACGTGCCCATTTCGTGTACTCGCTTAGTCGGCATTTACACCACCCGATTTTTCCAGTACGATTTTTCCCAAAATCGTGTGAAATGTTTACATGAAACGATATCAAACGATTTTTCCAGTCAGATTTCTATTCCTGTCCTCTTCATACTTTATTGCTGTCTCTTTCATTTAGCATTCAGAGGTAGATGGCATATTAGGACAAGCGTTGCCTACTGCATTTTTTTTTTCGTAAAACACATCTACTGGAAATCAAATACTTTTTGGTTTTAAGAAAAAAAAAAACATAATTCAAGAAAATTAAAACCACAAATAATTTCATCATCATTATTGTTATTTTTTCTCCTGAAACCCAACTTTTAAGTGCCTTGCATATGAGCCGTGTAGCAAACTATGTATATATTTTCAATCACTTATATGTTATTATTAATTTCTTCTTCGAAAATACAAATACAAATTTGAAAATGCATATCTACTGCGAAAAAAAAAATAAATCTACTTACTGCATTTTGTTTTTGGATCAACTTCGGGAAATTCTCCGATTAGTGGCAACGCTGAACACACATGACTCTGGGAAAAGTATAAAAGAGAACGCAAACATACTGGAAAAATCGTGTGAGTTTGCCAAGAACGGACGATTTGGTCTTTACCCCTCACTTTCTACTCCCTTTACCTATGAACAAAAGATCGTCTGAGGAAAAATCGGGTGGTGTAAATGCCGACTTTACCTATGAACAAAAGATCGTCTGAGGAAAAGTCGGGTGGTGTAAATGCCGACTTAGTTTCTACCGAGCCAGGCCAGGGTTGTCAGATTGGACTGTTAATCACAAATTAGGCTATCTTCTTTCCTTAAATTTCGACCGGAGTTTGAAAAAGTAGCCCAATTTGATATTACTTTTACTCTACTTCTACATATGTACAGTCACTCACAAAATTATTCGGAAGGTAAAGTTTTTTTTTTAAACATGTGTTTTTTTCTGTTATTGTTTTTTTTTCTGTTATTGTTGTTTTTCTGTTATTCATTTCTCTTTGTTTTTTCTTGTTAAGCACATTTTAATATATGGGAAACAAAAGAAATTAGGAGCGCGATATTTTACCTCCGTTACTTTTTTTTATAATCGCTACAGAGCAAGAACAATCATTATTTTAGATTTGATATCTAGATTAAATCTGAATACTTTTGGGAATGATAGTTGGTAAATATATATATGCATATGTATATCCTTTGATATAAATAGTAAAAATTTTAAGAACATTTGTTACATACGTCTAAGTTCCAACTATATCTACCTATGTTTAATTTCGTCCAGATTTTATAGTTTAGATTTTACCTTAGAAACGATCCCAAAAAAAAAAAAACAAAAAGAACATGGAATAAAAAATAAATGCAAGACTTTTCGAATGAGATTGTGCTTGGAAAAGAATTCGGGCTACAGAAATTCTGAAACTGGGCTAGAGCTAGGCTTCTAGACCTGGCAATCGTAACGACCACTTCAGTGTTCTCCGAGAATTACAGTTCTATCTAACATAACTCTCTGAGTCGTTTGGTTTTGAACGAGAGCCCGAAAGCTACCGTTGTTGTGATATTTGTATTTTTTGCAATGTAAAGCAGAAAATAAACATGTTCCGATTAAATATGGAATACAATTTCCCGTAAAAAAAAATTGCAAGAAATTTCACGAAATTTACCAAAAATACCTATGAAATGACAGTTCAGTGCTCAACTTTCATAATTAAATCTGAGGAATCTGATCATAATCTGCTCGGAACTCTGCTCTGATTGCTCAGCCTCTGCTCAGAGCTTTGCTCAGAGCCAAAAAAGAAAAACACCAAATGGAAAACCCCATAAGACTACTTGTTACCAGGTGCAAGGAATGTTAAATTAACCGTGTAGTCTGTACCAAAAGGCTTTCGAGCAAAAACTGCGAAAAATGACAAGAAATGGTAACATTTGAATGGCTAAGAATACCTGTGATACTTTGAAATTAAAATTTTTGAATAAATGTCATATGAAATCCTTGAACCTCTTCTTAATTTCAAATCCACTTTGGGCACTTTGAATCGCAGTTAATTGATATTTTAATAACTTCTTATCTACTATTCACAATTTTTTGATGAAATAAAATTTGTTTTAGTAATTTATTTGCATTTAATCTTAAAACGAACGACGAACACTTTAGAATATTTGCTAAGCCCGCCGCAGAATACTTTCAACTCCAGAGAAATGTCAAATCTTGCAAGTGTGTGTGAAATCGATCTGAAATCTTGCTGAAAATGCAAGATTTGTTTTGACAGAATAAAACCGATTTTGTTTAGAAAAAAATCGATTTTCAGGTTGTAAGGAATTCGAAATTAAATTTGTGTCAACGAGAGTGTCACCGCAGCTGTCAACGCTTCTACAGTATTCTGCGTTAACGATCACATGACAAGACTGTGAGACAGAATTTGACGTCACTTTGACATCAGATAGTCAACGTGTTGACCATTTGCGTTGACCGTTTAATCATAACTTAACTGATTTAAAGTTCCTAGATTGTTATACTTTTAAAATAAGTTGATGTAAGTTTATTTTATAGGTAGTGCCACTGTCAGGAAAAAGGGGGCCCCGAAAAAAATTTTGATACGGGGCCCCTGAAGTGCTCGCTACGCCACTGGCTGCATGATGGCATGTAGCGCCATCTTGTTGAAACCAAAGGTCGTTAATATCAACATCCTCCAATTCAGGCACGAAAAAGTCATTAATCATGGGTCTATAGCGTTCCCCATTGACTGTAACGGCTTCATGTTTCATCGTAACGCGATTTAAATTAATACGAACTCACTGAGCGTTTTTAAAAAATTTTATTTAATACAAACAAACAATTAATTTACAATTATTATAAACCCGATGTCTGCTTCTCGCAGTTATCTGGAACAAACTTCAAATATATTTCTACTCTATGACCATCATGGTCTTTGTATCTTATACCAAAAATGCTGGTCAGCATAATAACCTAAAATTTATTTAAAAGTATTCATGTTACACTGTCTGCTCCGTGAAGGAATGTGCAGAGTGCAACAGAATCTATGGGAACATAGGAATATTAAAGAATACTCCTATGTAAAGAATTAAAGGTATCCGCTAACCGGATATCTAGAAGTGATGGGGAAGAGTGTGTCATATACATAACTCGCGCGAACCGAACCATTATTTTGGTAATAAATTTGCACGATTTGTAAACGTTGTTCATAGCAGTAAGTCTATTCATTATGAAATAGCAAACAATACTGAGCACAAATCAAGTGACATCTGTCAAAAAGACCAACTCCGAAAAAGGTATTGCCAGATTGAAAACCACACGTCTAAAAAAAACTCTCTTTATAATTTGAAAATGTGAAAATTTCTTAGAGCATTCAACATCCCGGTGACAAAAGAAAGAGAATACATTGAAATACAAAAAAACAAAGAAATAGCTAAGATAAATGGATATACAGAAAGATTAATAGATGATCTACCATCTAACAACAGCACATAGAAGAAAACAAAAGCTAAGAAATTATATCTACAACTTTAGATTTGATCAGAAATTAAGAAGATGGAGAAAAGAAATGGTCAAAATTTAATTTCTATCCAGAAACTACATCTAAGCAGGGTTAAATAAATAAATAAATAAATAAATTGGGTGGCGCAACAGCTCGTGGAGAACCAGGGCCTAGTGACTTACAACTCACAACCATTCCTGTGTGCGTGTTGTTGGCAGAAATGGAGGGGACCTACAGTTTTTTGCCGAGTCCGAACGGCTAAATGAGAAGCACTTTTTCATGACAAGTATACTCTTGGAGGATTTGTCAGTTCCTCGCAAGAGGCAGTACCTCGGATAAAACATTTCTGTTTTTAGGTGGCACGGCTGGGAATCGAACCCACACCTTCGGTGCAGGGTTACCCAGGTGCGGATACAAGGGGGGCAATGGGGCTGGGAAATAACGAACTAAGCATAAAATATGACTTTAATAAAATTTAATCAAAATGAAAAGTTATTTCATTATATTTACGTTTCTAAAAATTTTTCTTGGCAGCGCATAGCGTTGCAGCAATGAGTGGTTGTTCGTTGGCCGCTGGCTGACCAGGTTAAGTTAAGAAAAGTTCCGCTATGCACAAATAGTGCCTTCAATGGACTCAGTGGAAAGCTTATAACTTCGGCTTTTGATCTCGATCTTAAAAGTTAAAGTCTTTAATTAATGATCAATGTCAGGCTACTATATAACATTTTGTGAGAAAAGTCAATTTATTTCATACTAAGGAGCAGGTTTCACTTTCAATTTTCAATATGCTTTGAACGAAAAATTTCACAGTTTGGAAAGTAGTGTTTTAAAAAATTATTGCTCAACCTCGAGGCGACAGGGGCACTCATCTAAATTTTGAACCTTGAAGTTGATTTTAACTTAAAAAAAATTTAATCTTTAAAATACATCGATTTACGAGTAATTACCTTCAAAAATTTCTAATTTTGCTTCAAATGCTCGTATCTACAGGATAAAGGTAGGTATCTCATTAAAATTAAAATAATAAACTACATTTATGTATAAAAGTTATTGAGAAATAACAAAAAATTTCATACTAAATGGGTGATAGAGTTCTTTTTGTGATAAATATTAAAATGTGCGTTTCCATTGAGGGAGTACCTTCTCTAGAAAACTCTTGAGAGCGACTCTCGGATATCTGTCTTCCCCTCTGGTAAGCTTATTTCATGACTGTGTCTGTGTTCACTTTCGAGTTTTACTCTCGAAAACTTCTTCAGAGCTGCTCACCGCCTTTTGACTCTGAAATGGATACGCACCTTAAGAGTAGTAAGAGTGTTTCGAGTTCGTGCTGACGTGCTGCACATCTGTTTTAACCATACGATACGTTTTTGATGCGAGAATTTTGTCACGTTTATGGATGTGTTTTGGGAACTTCTGTGTTCTTTATTATTCAACTACCGAAGAGTGCGAATCCAACGAAGATGATTGGAGAAACGACTACAGCAGTCATTTCCGAAGAGAAGATGGATGGAACTCTTATACCTAAAGCTAGAACTATAATGCTCGGAGGGGCACTTAAGTGGTCGGAAGGAAACAAGCGAATACACAGAAAGCATATGACGCTACTATAATTGCGGAGTGGAAGGTTCCGTTCAACTTTGGTTACGGAAGTGAGGTGTGCTCCCGAGCGCACCTCACTTAAGTATAACTGAAATTTGGTGAAATAGTAATGGCAAAAAGAGATAGGTAGATGATAATTACATTGTGGGTGACGGTACGGAAAGCTACTTTTCGTTGGTTTTTGTTATTAGCTTCAGTGCCCTTCCGACTATTATAGTTCTACCTTAAGGAAAGGATAGTTGTTTCGTCAATTCGATTGTCAAATGATTGCCATTTTTCGACGCAAATATTGCTATTGTATCGAGCTACATGAGTCTGGCAACTCTGTAGTCGATGCTTTGAGCTTATGTGAAACATTTATATCAAAGGGCACGGTAGTGCCCAGCCAAGTTCGTGGCACTACACCCTTTTTACAGGAACAAACTCAGGCGATTTTCAACCCCCCTCTAACTTCAGTACCTATAAAGTTAAAAACTTCAAATTCGCAGTATTTGCTGAGCTGATCAAACACAGGTGGCTCACCAAATTTCAACTCTTTAGCATTAGTAATTTCCGAGATATAAGGCGGTCAAACAGAACACGATCCGGCGATGCGATCAATACTTCACTGGGTAAAAAAGATCGCGGCGATCAAATTTTGTTTGTAATTTCTCACAAAGATCGCCGGATCGCGTTCTGTTTGACCAGGCCTATAGGACTTCAAAAATCGCAAAAACCGTAACTGACTGACTCACTGACTGGCTCACTGACAGATCATCAAAATTATGGAGCACTTCCCGACATCGTAGCAACTTGAAATTTCGCACAACGGTAGGTCTTGTGGTGCACACAAAGGAAAAAATCAAAAATCTGCCATTTTCTGTTCAGGGGGCGTGGCATCCACCCACTTTCTTAAATATTCTTATAAATTATATGGAGCACTTCCAATTGTTGTAGAACGATGAAAATTGGTAAGTCGGTAAGTAGACCAGGAAAAATAGCACAAATCGTATGGGGAACCTTGAAAAAATTAATTCATGAAATATAAAAATTGGAATCGACGCAGAATAGCAACCTCTATAACATATCCAAAGTCCCCCAAAATCCCCGCATTGGCTTTTTGTGTAGATGCATTTGAAGACGTGCAGATGTGGAGAATTTGGAGGTTTATCAAACTAAAATATTTGTTTTGTTACAACCTTATCATATGATACATAATTTAGGGGCAGTTTTTAACGCTGAATCTAATGAAACCAAATTCAAAATGATACAACTACCCAAACAGAAGTTATAGTCCTTTTTAATTAATGATGACTTTTTTTTCAGGTACAACAGGTAAAATATTACCGAAAACCCTTTGAAAATAAGGGTATGTTAATGAAACTTGGAATAAATGCACCATTTGTCATACGGACTAGGAATCAAGAAAGTCTCTAAAAATATCCATGGCGGAAGGGTGTTTTTTAAGGGGGAGGGTCAAGTGTAGAATGTTGACGATAACACCCACAAAAAAACTCTTAGACTCATGAAACTCGCCAAAAATATTAAATTTGTCATGGCAACCAAGAATCAAAATAGTCCAAATAAAAATATTTGTTCTGGGGGTTTTTTTATTAAAGAAAGGGAAAATGTGGGAAGAAGTTGGTAGATTTGAGCCAAAATCCCGATTCGGTCAAATTGAGGTATATACACAAAGTGTGGCATATGATTTAAGGGTATTTTTCAACGCTGAATCTAATAAAAGCAAAACTAAAACGATACAAGCTCCCTTAACAGAGTTATGGTCCTTTTCAAGCAAAAATCAATTTTTGAAATCGTATTTTCCGTAAAACAGGTCAAAATTTAACCGTCTCAAAAACACTATTAGACCAAATATATTTGAACGGACTATTTATATTCTTGGTTGCCATGACAAATTTAATATTCTTGGCGAGTTTCATGAGTTTAAGAGTTTTTTCGTGGGTGTTATGTTCAACATTCTACACTTGCCCCTCCCCCTTAAAAAAACACCCTTCCGCCATGGATATTTTTAGGGACTTTCTTGATTCCAAGTCCGTATGACAAATGGTACATTTATTCCAAGTTTCATTAACATACCCTTATTTTCAAAGGGTTTTCGGTAATATTTTACCTGTTGTACCTGAAAAAAAGTCATCATTAATTAAAAAGGACTATAACTTTTGTTTGGGTAGTTGTATCATTTTGAATTTGGTTTCATTAGATTCAGCGTTAAAAACTGCCCCTAAATTATGTATCATATGATAAGGTTGTAACAAAACAAATATTTTAGTTTGATAAACCTCCAAATTCTCCACGTCTGCACGTCTTCAAATGCATCTACACAAAAAGCCAATGCGGGGATTTTGGGGGACTTTGGATATGTTATAGAGGTTGCAATTCTGCGTCGATTCCAATTTTAATTTTTCATGAATTAATTTTTTCAACCTCGGAACCTATTTTTCCTGGCCTAAAGGCTTGAGGTACTTAGAAAGAAAAAAATTGAAAAATTGTAATTTTTCATTCAGGGGGCGTGGCACATTTTTAAAAATTCTTATAAACTACATGAAACACTTCTGATTGTTTTAGAACGATGAAAATTGGTAGGTCGGTAGGGCTTGAAGTACAGTTAAACCCGGATAAGTGCCTCACCATAAATGCCCCGTTTTAAGAGGTACTTATGGGGTATGGGCAGTTATAAAAACCCTTTTAAGTGCTCAAATGCACTTATCTCTTGTTGACAGAAAAAAATACAATTAACAGCCTAAAACATTTATTAAATAAAAAAAAACATGATATTAGAAATTGTATTGCTGCTATAAATTTAATTCATAAGTAGCTAGGAATGCATGAACTTATCAATAGCAGTAATTTTAGAACTGATTTCAATGGGCTAAGTAGTTAAAAGAAGTATTTTCAGGTAAATTTAAAAAAAAGTTTTCAAAGTAAGAGGCAATTAAGCGAGGAAGGTAGTTAAGTGAAATGTACTTATAAGATGTGTTTTATATGAAAAATTCTTCAAAATTTTGGTTCTCAAGGAATAGAGGTACTTATAGGGGTTAGCAGAGTTGGGTAATCGAAAATCCAATTACATTACAATTAAATTACTTGGTAATGCCAATGTAATTGAATTACTTCCCAATTACTGAGTAATTGTAATTAAAAATTCCAATTACAATTACATACTTCCTGTAATGTAATTATAATTACTCTCTCGCAATTACACGAAAGTAATTACATTGTAATTAGAAAATGTAATTTAATAGAAATTGAAATGTAATTTAACTTTGTAATTAATTACGTAATTAGTTTTTGTTTTCAATTTTATTTTAAACCAAATAAGCAAATAATAATTTCGATAAGGTTAGGGTAGGTCCCAAAATAAAAATTTATGAGATGTATCCAAAAACAGGTAGTAAATATTTTTCTAGCTAAAAAAAGGGTTGGTAACTTGAAATTAATAATATTTCACACTCGCTTTAAGCAAGACAAGTTTTTCAAAATTTTGGTCCGATAGCTTATTCCTACGCGGTGCATTTATAATGCTAGCGAAGGAAAAAAGCCTTTCAACGGGAGCGGAGGATGGAAGTATTGTATAACTGCATGAAAGCTTAAGCAATGATCATTGTGAGGGACAATCGCTTAATAGATGAGAAAAATTGACATAATTTTGTAATTTTTTAAATCCTAAGGAAGATTGAAAAAGAAATATTAAAAAATAGTTTTGAAGGAAAATTTTCATACTTCAGAATGACCATGAAAACTTATTCCAAAAAAAAAAAAAATACCTCCAGAAATAGTACTCGTGTAACCCAAAGTTTTCCTTTAAAATCAATTTTTTTTACAAAATTTTAGAATTCAAATATCTCAGAAAACGTGAGAGCAATTCTGAGGCCAGATTCGAATTCAGAGCATCATATAACATCAGAAAAGTACTTACATATATTCAAATTTTGTCATACAGTGTAATTAATTAGTGTTTCGAGTGGATTTTCGGAACAGTAAAAACACTTCAACTATATCAACTAGCGCTTGAGTCCAAATAGGTCGTTGTAGAAAAAACTTTAAACGGAGTTTTGTTGGATATTGTCTATGCTTTCAATTATTTTAGATGTAACTTGCGAATAATTGATGAAAAACTCCAAAAAATAATTTTTTTTGCATTTCGTCGGTTCAAAGGTAAAACTCACTAACTAACATATTACAACTTTGAAGGAAATGAGATCGGAACATACTTTTTGTATTTGAAAAGTCACGTGCCGCAATTTTTAAATAAAGTTCCCGGGCATACCTTTCAAGGTCCTTATTAAAACCCTGCAAAATGAGCCTTTTTAGGCCTGCACTTAGTGAGTTTTATCTTTGGACCGACGATCTGTTTTCAGTCGCAAGCCTCACATTCTTATTCAGCACCACCGAAAACATATAGTAGGAAAAAAATCAAAACTACCCCCAATTTGGTCGCTAAAAAAATAGTTTGCCTCCCCCCCCAGAACAAAATCATAGTTACGCCACTAATATATTGTACATATATTGTATTAAACACGTTTTAAGCTTAATTCAAACAATTGTTTTAAGCCACAAAACTACAATAATCTACGAAAAATTTGTTGGACATTTTCTTTAGGCTCAAATATCCCGAGAACAAACAGTGATTTCGATTACGGGCTGTTTTTTTTTCTACACACCAACACGTAGTCAATAACTAAAAGTGTTTGTTAAAATATACGATTGAAAGTTCTTAAAGCAAAAGCAAACAATGATATCGACTTCAGCTACTAAAATTTAGTAAACAATGTTTTTGTTTCGAATATCTCAATATCTGATTAGGAGATTTTGAATTAGCGATTTGAAAAAATAACATCACCTTCCCAGGGCATCAATGGGAAGTAACCTGATTATTTTACACGAATTTTTCAAATTAAAAAATAAATTAAATACCCTTCAAGTAGACCTCTAATACAATCATCCCAATTTCTTTGAATCCAACAAGCACAAGTCAAAAACAAACTTTTTCCAGCGAAAAATGCGATTATATGACCTCTTTAATCTAAATTAACTGAACTTTGTGCATTTTTCTGTTTTAATATTACTGAAGGATTTTGTTTTGGTTTAAATTAATATAAAAAAAAATGTAATTACGTAATTAATTATAAAAATTAATTACATTTCAATTACTATTAAATTATATTTTTTAATTACAATGTGATTACTTTCGTGTAATTGCGAGAGAGTAATTGCAATTAAATTACAGGGAGTATGTAATTATAATTGGAACTTTGAATTACAATTACTGAGTAATTGGTGAGTAATTAAATTACATTGAAATTATCTGAAATGTAATTGAGCTGTAATTAATTACTAATTAATTACAATTGTAATCATTACAACCCAACTCTGGGGGTTAGGCACTTATGCGAGAGGTACTTATCCGGGTTTTACTGTACTTAGAAAGAAAAAATTGAAAATTTGGAATTTTCCATTCAGGGGGCGTGCCATCCACCCACTTTATCAGAATTGCTATTATTTATATTGAGCACTTTCGGTTGTCTTAGAATTATGACACTTTGTAGTAGGGTGATAGGGCTTGATTTTCACCTGACAAAATAAATCCTTGCAAAAAGGAGTGAAATCACAACAAAAACATAAATGTTAAAAAAAGAACCAAGTTCTTATGTGTACAAGAAAGCTGTGCGTAAAATGTCAGCCAAAAAAAGTAATGAGATCTTAAATATATGCCAAGTTTTAAGTTCATAAAATTTAATATCAAATATCTGAATTAGAATAATATCGAAACAACTTCAAATTATGAAAGGAATTGGTATTAAATGATGAATGATTAAAATCTGGTGGATTTACTTGGCAAGTTTTCTCTTAATTACTTACTTAATCACAAATTAAAAATGTATGAAGACTTGATAGGTAAGCCCACCAAATTTTAATCATTCATCATTTAATACCAATTCCTGTCATAATTTGAAGTGGCAGTTATGAAAGAGTTTATTTGCTTTCTTCAAATTTCGAACTCATCATTTCACATTGCTTTGTGTGACCCGGGGCGTGTAGAGCAGTATGAAGTGTACTCAAATTTTCTGTAGACCTCATCAAGATTTTGGAAACTTACGAAAATTGATCTAGATTTGATCAACTTCAGTTTTTCTCTCAACTACCA
Organism: Dasysyrphus tricinctus; assembly: GCA_963921185.1. Lineage (NCBI taxonomy): Eukaryota > Metazoa > Arthropoda > Insecta > Diptera > Syrphidae > Dasysyrphus > Dasysyrphus tricinctus. Next base: position 206,740,302 of record OY992531.1, on the reverse strand, counting down.
GAAAAAGTAGTAGTTGGAAGAGCAAATTTCTTTTTTCAAAATGTTTTTTTCTTTTGAAAATGCATAAACATACAAACAATTTGTTTCAGCATTTTGCGCTTTTGGAACAATAAAAGATCCTTTTTTCAAAAAGTTTTTTAATGGAGCTTAAATTTACTGTAAATTTGTTTGTTTAATTTGATTTTGTTTGTATTGAATTTTTGTATTTATTTGTATTTATACATCAATCAAAAAATTTTGTTTGTATTATTATTTGTATAAGGCTTACTGACGATGGAAGCATAGCTTCCGAAATGCATTTAAGCAAATAAATAAATAAAAAAAATATTTTTAGTTGTTTAAAATAATATCTATTATTTATTAATGTAAAGTGTATAAAAAATATGCTAAACAAAATCTTGAAACAAAAAAAAAAAAAAAATTTTAGTCGTGAAAGAAATTATTAAAACGATGAAGTTATATTTTGAACGGAAGAATACATCCATTTTGGAGACGTAAACTACTGAGACCAGAAAGAGTGTTGGTGTCAAGATTATACTCAATAATACAATCACTAGTTTGAATTAGTAATTTGCTTCCAATTACTGTTAACATTTTTACAATCAAATCATTCTTTGATACCTCAGTTTCCTTAGACCAGGTATTGTTGGATAAATCCAAGCATTTAAGCAAGGTTTTTCTATAAGAACCATTGCTCCTGAAACTTGAATCATAGCGTTGCAAACTTGGACCGATACAGATAGCGTACACAAAATTTCCTACAGCAGCCATACGGAAATCTTCATTACTGTATTCAATGGGTTGTTCTTTTGATACCATTGGTATGAAGTGATATCAAAACATGGCACAGACCCGGTACTGAAATTAAAGATGTATAAAATGCCGTTATGACCTAGTATTCTACTTTCTTCGTCTGGTTTAAAAGGCGGTTTCAAATAACTCCATTCGCGTGTTGAAATATTAAAAATTTCCACACAATTAATAAATTTTGAATAGTTCATACCGAAACCACCATAGACACATAGATGTCCGTTTAAATTTGCCAACTGACTTTCGTATCTGCCAATTTTCATGGGAGGCAAATCAGTCAACGTGAAAGTTTTTAAGTCAATGCATTGAATGCTCGATGCATTATTCAATCCTCCAACTAGATATATTTTTTCATCAATCACAATCGTAGAAGAATACCTATCCTTTGTCAATAGAGTATCTGATCTTTTTCTAACAGACCAGGTTTTCAATGTTTGATTATAACTTAGAATCTCAGCTTCATTTTGATCATTAAAGCGAATAACTGCAATTTCACCATTTTCTTTCTGTAAGCTAACTTCTATACTAGAATCGGAGTCAGAAGAAATTAAGTTTTGATGTCCATTGGGATTGTCGGTAAATAGTAAATCCTTCAATTCAACTGTGTTTAAATGCAAAAACTCAGATTTTTTTTGTTACTTCCTCAAAGTGATTGTGAATAAAGTTCCTAGATTTGTCTTGAAGTCCAGATACTTTCAGTTCCTTGGCCAAGCCTAGCCAGTTCAAGCAATTGCTAATGTTGAGATTTTTTTTCAAGGTAATCACAGCACCCATCGACCAAGTTTTTCATTTTTAAAAACACTGCACTTCTCCATTATTTCAAGATTTAGTTCAATCGAACCCGAATACATGTAATCAAGTATTAATGTAAGTGTGGAAGAGTCGATTTCCTTCAATTCAACTTAGTTATCGTTGGCTCTTGGTATTGTGGAGCTGCCATGAAATATATCCGAAAAATATTCACTCAATGCAGAGAGGACTATTTTATGAGCTGGAACCTTAATACAATCGTCTCCAGCAATGAGAGTAATGTCGAATAAGTCCCTTTCGCCATACAACTTCTGCAATTTTTCGTAAATATTTACGGCATGCTGATCGCACTTGAAGAAAATTTCTTCGTTTAAAGATGAAGTCGACATTGTGCAACTAAAAATAAAACATTTAGGTAGGTATGTATGTTCAGAAGTCAAGCAAATGCTATGAGAAAATAACTTCTTCTTTCTCAAAAATATTTTTTTCTTGTTATTTAATTTGTATGTAGTATGTATGCTTGTAGCAAAACAAAAATTAATTTTAATGAAGAATATTCAAGATATATGAAAACAAAAAATTACTAAGAAGTATTTCACTCTATAAACGAAAGGGGGGCAAAGACAGATAACAGAAATCAAACTAAAACATTGACTGAACTCGTAATGGAACACAATAAAACTCCTATCCACATTGTACTTGGCTGGCCACTGATGCAGATACACTGAAGACTGAGTTGATTGTGTGTTTTGTTTTCCCCTTACACAGAATGAATGTAGCTGTAGCTTGTAGTATGAGTTGAATTTTCTTTAACTTCTGCTACACCGTACATTTCTTGATACATTTACAGTTTCTTATTGTGGTACTGTATACAATTTTTGTATCTTTCTACTTTGACAGTGCTACACGCCACAACTACAGCTACACCATTCTGTTGGCAAGTTTGTCTTTATAATAGCAATCTCTCTAATGAAAAAGCGCCATCCCGCCACGGCTGACGCTTGTAGCAGTCAGGGTTGTCAGATGTGGCGATTTGTCGCCAAACAGGCGATATGAAATTTTATTTGGCGACACGAAAATCGGTTTGGCGATGTACTTTAAAAAAGGCGATATTTTAAGGCTTTGGCGATTTTAATTTTTTTAATCAAAGTCCTAATATCTTCGGTCAAAAGGTAAAACTCGCGGAGTACAGAAAAATATATTAAAAAAAATGAGAATGAAATTATTTTTCAGTCCAAGAGGTCTCATGTTGCAAGGCATTTGCTAACACATTGAAATATATAAATCTAATGGCACCCAAAACTGAACACCGATATCTTTCCCATCACTATAATAATTTTATTGCATTTTCGAGATTTTCGAATTTGGTTTATAAAGTGGAACATTTTAAACTTGGCGAATTTTTGGCGATTTAAATTTAACATTTGGCGATTTCGCTTTTTTAAACCTGACAACCCTGGTAGCAGTAACAAATGGTTGGGTAGATATATGTATATAGAACCATACATATACACCGAAACTGGAAGATCCGTTTGTTTAAGAATTCAAGTTGCATCGAAACGGGGGGTCAGTTCTCTTTATAATTTTGACAGTTCGCAACAACATTAAAAAATATGTCAAATCCGAATTGGTTAAAATGTTAACAAAGGGTTTTAACATTTAATTTTCTATGTTGTTCTGATAAAAATATACAGGAGTTTGAAAAAAGTAGCCCAATTTGATATTAGGCCGCATTTGGACCTTCGGTTTTTTCCCGTACACGGAAAAACGAAGTTGTAAATGATAACAACGTTCACCAAATGAAGAACGAAAGTGGAAGTGCGGCTTAACTTTTACTACACGTCTACATGTGTACATATGTACATATGTACAGTCACTCACAAAACTATTCGGAAAGATGTTTTTTTTTAACAGTTCTTTTTCTGTTATTGTTCTTTTTTTCTGTTAATATTGTTTTTCCGTTATCAACATTTTTCTTTATTTTTTCTTGTCATGGCAATTTAAATATGGGAAACAAAAGAAATTAAGAGCGTGATACTCTACCTTCCGTAACTTATATATCCATCATTCAGTGACGTTTATTCGAAGGTGCGCAGGTGTTCTCCGCACACCCTACCAAAATCTTAACATTCCCACTTGTCTTTTTTAATATCCCAATCAAAATAAAATCATTCCACCCAGTAAAAGTAAACAAAATAAAACACCATATAGACAAGGTGTTCTCAAAATTCAGCGCACCAAGGCAAAGCAAATTCACACACAAAAAAATCCAAAACAAAACCAACACGAAGTTTTTTCTCCTATACCTATACCTAGTCCCTACCCTTATTAATCTATATGACTTGGTGTTCAACTTCATCAAGCGCACATTCGTTCATTATTCGGCAACTCGACGCAAATTCATTTCCTCTCAAAGAAACGAAAAATTCACCCATCATGGTGTTCTCTTAACTTAAGCGCACCGAGGTAAAGCAAATCCACATACAAACATTAAAAAAAAAACAACAAAGTTCATTCTTCCTCATAGAAATTTACATAGCAAGGTGTTCAACTTCATCGAGCGCACCAGCATCACGGTCCTTCATTCTGCACTTCGCTATGTGTAGAGAATTCTGTATCTGTTTCATTTTCGTTGCCTTGCGCTTGTGCCAGTGGTGATGGATGGTGATATTCACATTACAGTGCTGGGAGATCATGACAAAAATTCCTTTGTTTGGGAATTTTTATCAAAAATTAGAAAGAGAGTGAAGTCTACTGATTTTTTGAACTATAATTTTGTACCTATATATACAAAAATGAATACACATTTTTTTTTAGAATTATAAAAAGCAAAATAGCAAATAAAGTGAAAAATATCATAATTGCTTTAAAAATATGTATATTGAAATTTATTTAGACTTTTAACACGTGATTTTTTTTCAAATAAATTTTATGCTTTTTCAAGGAATAATATAGCTTGGTTAACACCTTCGCAGATGAATGTATTAAATTTTCGTTTTCAATAAATTAAAGTAGGCAACATTTTTGAAAATTAATAGGCATAATATTTCCAGTGATTAAATTTAACACACAGAATTATTTACTGGCCCAAAATGTTTAGAATTATTTAAAACAAAATACAACTTACAAAATAATTATCAAAGAGGCTTAGAATAACTTCAAACACTATCTAATTTTTTTGATTTTATTAAATGAAAAAGTACTCCTCCTCTAATAATTGAATTACAGTTCCAAGGTCCTTAATTTTTGTACAAAATAAGTTGAAGCATTGGCTTCCTAGTAACCTATTCTCATTGGCGCTATTGCACTGTTGTACTTTTGCTGACCGTGATTACTTTTTTCAATAAACTAATAGCGAAAAAGTTTTTTAACCGCTTAGAATTGTTGTTTGAAGTATTTGCTTGCTTTTCGCAGCGACTAAGTGTCCGAAAACAGGCTTGCTTTGGAACGCTGGTACTGTGTGCAAAGCTTAACAAAATATGTTTTCATTGCAAAATAAGTTAGCGCACACCTTACTGAAATTACCACGGCACGTCCCTGCCATCATTATATTGATTTGATATCTAGATTAATTCCGGATAGTTTTTGGACTGACAGTAGGTACATACGAGTACATATACATATCTTAAACTAAAGATAATACAATTTTTAATAAGATTTTTTAAATTAAAATTTAAAGGAGAATGGGCGTTTTGTCCCATAATGTTGTAACACTTTCTGACCTTTATCATTGGAAAAACAAAGAGCGCTATTATTTTTTTGTATGGTATTAGCTTGTAGCTCGTTCAAGGAAAATGTTATAGCCCAATAACTTGCAGTGCGCTACAACACCTATAACAGTAATTGGGTTATAACACTTTCCCTGCACGAGATAAGGACTTATGCCCTTGCAACAAAAACTAGGGCTATAAAGCTTTCTCTGCAAACAAACTTATGCCTGTACAGAAAAAAAAAATAGTACTCATTGAGACCTTTCCGATGATATAGGTCATAAAGTGTTACATCGATGGGACGCAACTCATACTATTATGCCCATTCTCCTTTAAATTACATTTTTAAAACCATCTATTTCGATATGAAATCTATTATTTTGAATGAAAAATTTTAATTGTTTAACTATCAAATTTGGCTAAGTTTTAGAGTTTTACCAAATACATATATTGAAATATGGGCAGTAGTACCTCGTGGCATGATGGTTAGTGCGTAGGACTGTCATGCTGAAGGTGTGGGTTCGATTCCCAGCCGTTCCCCCTAAAAACAGAAATGTTTTATCCGAGGTACTGCTTCTTGCGAGGAACTGACAAATCCTTCAAAAGTATACTTGTCATGAATAAGTGCTGCTCATTTAGACGTTCGCAGAGATGAGCTAAGTCGTGATTTTTCAATCACAACTAAACCTGTGACTGGGATTTGCAACTCATTGTGAATTTAACCTGTGATTGTGATTCGTGAGTTAAAAAATAAATTTATTACAAAATCAGAATAAGTTATAGCAAGGAATATAAATTTACCAAGAAGTATTATCTGCATCTTGAAATAAAATACGATTCCGAAAGCTCTTTTCGAAATAATAATAAAAAGAACGAGACAAAAAAGAACAAAAAGCTTTTGAATAAAAAGTTTTAACTAAATTTATGTTGTACAGATCTACAAAGTTTTTGCATTAAAAAATAAATATATCTACATTTAAATGAAAATACAAATTTCAATTTCTAGGCAGCTACTTATAAAATGTCAGCTCTCAAGTAAGTAGGTGTGGCCGTGGGTGGATTTCTAAAATTTGTGGGCATAACGTTAAGGCTTTAAACAGCTTATTGAAAAAAATTTAAACCCTCTGGAAAAACTGATAACGGATAAAACTCAAATCCAAGAAAAGTAGGCGTGGCAGTGTGTGGGTTTCTTAAAATTTTGTATGTTGCTTTCTAAGTTCTAGACAACTTATTTACAAATTTTCAGCTTTCTAGGGCAACATATGAAGGATAAAACTCAAATATAAGGCAAAGAGGTGTGGTAGTGGGTTGATTTCCAAGAATATTATGTTGACTTTTAGGCTCTAGACAACTTATTTACAAAATATTAGCTCCCAAGGGCAATGTATTAAGGGTCAAACTCAAATATAAGAAAAGAAGGCGTGGCAGTGGGTGGATTTCCAAAAACTTGATATGTTGTTCTTTAGGCTCTAGAGAACTTATTTACAAAATTTCAGCTCCACTGGACAACGTATTAAGGGTAAAACTCAAATATAGGAATAGAAGGCGTGGCAATGGGTGGTTTTCCAAAAATGTATGTGTTGTTCTCTAAGCTCTAGACAATTTATTCACAAAATTTCCGCTCTCTAGGGCAACGTATTTAGGGGAAAACTCAAATAAAAATAAAGAATAAGGCGTGGCAGTGGGCGGACTTCCAAAACTGCATATGTTGTTCCTTAGGTTTTTAACAACTTAATTCAAAAATTTCAGCTCTCTAGAGCAACGGATTAAGAAGTAAACTTAAATATAAGAAAAATAGGCGTGGCAGCAGGTGGATGTCAAAAAATTCGCACTTGCCTTGCTGATCAAATTCAAAATCGCCAGTTTAAGAATCTACCAAATTGGAAAGCAAAATCAATCAAAAAATCAGCCCATAACATGAATCACGACCACAGTTCTTTTCGTGATTTGTGAGTTATTCCTGTTCGTTGTGATTTTAGCACTGTGATTGTGAATCTGTGATTTTTCATAGAATGTGAAATGAACACAGGCACATACCAAATCACATTTAAGGCGCTCACAGTTTGTTCGTGAATTGTTCACAGGTCGTAATTGTGATTTTCTAATCACAGGTTCGAAATCACAGGTCGTGATTTTCGTTCGGACTCGGCAAAAAACTGTAGGTCTGCCAACAACACGCACACAGGAATGGTTGAGACAGAGTTGTAAGTCGCTAGGCCTAGGCCCTGGTTCTCCACGAGCCGTTGCGGCACCAAATTTATTTTTATTTTTATAATTTTACATAGTGAATCAGGGATTTCAAATCGGTCTCTTGAGTATAAACTTTAGTTTTTTTTTTCATATTATATTTTTTTTAAGGATTTATAAGAATAAACAAAAAAACATAAAAAAAACTCTGAGATTGATGTATACAAAACTATGCAATTTGCAAAACAAAAAGATATAGTACCCCAGGTGGCAGTCCAGGTTCACTGGAAAATCCACCCTCTTCGGAGGTCGGCTCTATGGATTCTTGGGATAGCCAATTATTGCATTTAATAAATCCCTTCCTAAAAAGTGCAAGGGTATCTCGATCACCACCATCTAAATCGAGTATAAAACCATCTAAATTCGGGCAAAAGAGTCCACCCGTCACGCCAGCGCGTGCCAAAAAAGACTCAGATAAAACAGAAAATCTTGACAAAGATAATAACGAACTTCGACGAAGACTTGATGAAGTAATGGAACTTTATCAAGAGGTTAAGAAAGAAGTCGATCTTCTTCGAAAAGAAAATGAGATGTTGAAAGGCAAAAATTCTCCAATAAACTCCAAAGTTAGCTTGCCACAAGTCAATAATTCTAGATATGAAACAGACGAAGAAGAGCTAGCACGTGAAACGGAAAAGTCCTCAAAGAAAAGATTAAGTAAAAAGCGTAAAGCTGGCTCTTCACCTGAGGTAGCCTTGTCTTTTGAAATAAGAGTTTCACCAAAATATGCGAAAGTAAAGGAAAAACCTGTTAAGGAACGGCCCCCATCACCAATAAATGTTATCGGTATTGCGGAGTATAACAAGTTGCAAACCATATTAAAGGCATTACTACCATCGTCTTTTAAAGTTATTTCGCTCAATAACAACAAATGGAAAGTATGTGTGAAATACCCCGAAAGTTATCGTCTTCTGTCGCGAAAACTAAACGAAGAAACAGTAGAGTGGTATACCTATGAAAATAAGTCAGAAAGACTTTTACGTGTTGTGGCGAGAGGTTTGCACGCATCATGTTCAAAAGACGCATCATGATCAAAAGACGCATCATGATCTAAAAGAACGCAACTTCAAAATCTTAGATGCTATGAACATCGTCAAAAGAGAGAAACAGACAAAAGAGGGTGAAACGAAAGTGGTACAACGTGGTCTTCCACTATTTATACTTTCGTTCGATAAGACTGAAAAACTAGATGAAATTTATGAAATCAAAACAATTCTAAACATCGTAGTTAAGATCGAACCTCTAAGAAAGAGCACAAGGTAAGTCCCACAGTGTAAACGCTGTCAAAAATTCAACCACACCCAAACTATTTGCAAAAAAAAGAGCCAAGGTGTGTAAAATGCGTCGGAAAGCATTTAACCGTTGACTGCATCGGAAAAAGTGAAAGTCCACCAACTTGCATTAATTGTAATGGAAATCACCCGGCAAACTATAGAGGCTGCGAAGTAGCTAAAGAATTACAAAAGCTGCGATCAAAATCTGCTAAAACACAAAGAAACCCACCAAGGCAAATAGAAACCGTGATTCCCAAGACTTCCAAATCTAATAAAGCTCCAAAACCTAGTATCCGTAAGGAAAAGAAAACAGTGTCAATACCTTCGGAGAAAATATCAAAGCAAGGCAATGCAGAAACATATGCCCAAATAGCGGCCAAAAATATACCCGTAAACAACGACACTGAAACAGACCCGGTTTCAAAAGTCTTTTCAATAATTCTGTCGAAACTTGAGGAACAATGTGACACAAATAAACTTATCTTTGATAGGTTAAGTAAGCTCGAAAATTGTTTTCGACCCAAATCTTTTTCAAAAAAATTATGATGGAAAAGCTTAAAATTCTTACGTGAAATGCCAACGGATTATGGCAAAAACTTGGAGAATTTGAGATGTATATGCAGGAAAATGATATCGACATATGTTTGATATCAGAAACGCATGCCAAAAATGAATCAAATCTTAAAATCCACGGGTTTCTTGACTACCACGCTGTTCATCCTTCAAATAAAGCAAGGGGTGGATCATCGTTATATATAAAAGAGTGCATTGAACACTCAATAGGCCTGAAAATAGAGGTAGAATCGATGCAATTGAGTAGTGTTCAGGTTAGAGCTAAAAACATTCTTCTCAATATCTCTTCGATAGGTATATTGCCCTCCACGTTGCAAAATCGATAAGAGTGAATTTACGACATTGATAAAGTCGCTAAGCCCAAACTTAATTGTTGGTGGCGATTTTAATGCAAAGCACACCTTTTGGGCTTCAAGATGCATATCTCAAAAGGGTCGAATGCTATATGAGGCAGGAATGGAAAATAATTGCGATTTTCATTCGACCGGAAAGCCAACTTACTGGCCAACTGATCCGTCAAAAATACCTGACTTAATCGATTTGTTTATGGTAAAAGGAATACCCTCTAACCGTATTGAAATCTCAGAAGGCCATGATCTCTTCTCAGATCATTCTGCAGTCATACTCACTATGAGCGAAAGCCTTGTCCAAATTGAAAAACCACCCAGGTTAACAAACGGTAAAACCAACTGGGAAGGACTTAAGAAAGAAATCGACGACAACGTTGAATTGAGGGTATCATTATACAAACGCCTCTTGAGCTTGAAGACGCAGTAGATACCTTTGTTGATATAATACAAAAGGCAGCGTGGAATAACACGCCTTATCAAAGGGTTACGCCGCGCTATAAAGGTATAAAATATCCGCAGGAAATAAAAGACTTAATAAAAGATAAACGAAAAGCACGTAAGAAATGGCAGCGAACCCGTGCTCCTCAACAGAAAGCTTATTTAAATCCCTTGTGTAATATGCTAAAAACAGCGATATCAGATTTCAAAAACCGTGAAGTTGAAAATTACCTTGAAAGCTTGACAACTGGGAAAGAATCCAACTACTCACTTTGGAAAGCTATAAAAACAATAAAAAAAACCAAAGCTTCCAGTGCCCCCGATTAAGAAAAGCCAATACGAATGGGCTAAAAGTGACAAAGAGAAAGCGGCGGTATTCGCCGATTACCTGGAAGAAACATTTAAACCTTCTGATGGGCAAGCACTCAATGGAAATATTAATATGAGTTTTAGCTCAAGTGAGAACTACACAACCAGAAATGCTACGCTCGCTGAATTGAACAGAGAAATAAAGAAGCTAAAGTCTAATAAAGCTCCGGGGTATGACTTAATAACAGCGGAAATATTAATTATGCTTCCTCATAAAGGACTAATTAACCTCTTTTATATAATAAATGCCGCTTTGGCTAGAATATGTTCCAAGCCAATGGAAAGTTGCGGAAGTCATACTGGTTTTGAAACCTGGCAAACCATCTCATGAAAAGAATTCTTACAGACCGATTTCGCTTCTTTCAATAACATCGAAAGTTTTTAAAAGAATACTACTCTTGCGCCTGCAGCCTATAATAGAAGAGAAACGATTAATACCTGAACATCACTTCAGATTTAGAAGCAAGCATTCAACAATTGATCAAGTGCATAGAATAACTGACGTAATTGAGAGAGCTCTTGAAGAAAAGAAAATTTGTTCGACGGTCTTTTTGGATGTGTCACAAGCGTTTTTGACAAGGAGTGGCACGAAGGCCTCAAATTCAAATTGCAACAAGTTCTGCCTGAAGGAATTTACAAAATTCTTAACGAATATCTAGAAAACAGACTATTTCGTGTAAGACACGGAAATGAATATTCTCATTTCAAAGAAATAGTGGCTGGGGTACCACAAGGTAGTGTTTTAGGTCCAGTTCTGTACCTTCTATTTACACGTGATATACCTCAAACCGAAGACACTATCGTAGCAACGTTTGCTGATGATACTGCAATACTAGCAGAAGGCAAAACGATTAACGAAGCTACGATTAAATTACAAAATGCTCTTAATAATGTTAATGAGTGGACAAAAACATGGCGAATAGTGCTCAATGAACAAAAGTCAGTCCACGTGGACTTTACGTATAAAAAAATAAATAGATTGCCCGTCTTTCTTAATACCGGTCGTGTACCATTTGCGAATGAGGCAAAATATCTGGGAATGACTCTAGACGCGAAATTAAAATGGAAGACACACGTTAAAAAGAAATGCGAAGAATTAAAAAGTAAATTAAGAGATATGAACTGGCTACTCGGTAAATATTCCAAGCTTAGTATTGATAATAAGTTGATTTTATACAGGCAGGTACTTAAACCTGTCTGGACTTATGGTATACAACTCTGGGGTTGTACCTGCGACACAAATTTAAATAACTTACAAACGTTTGAAAATAAATTGCTTAGGTCATTTGTAAATGCACCATGGTATATAAGAAACGAAGATCTTCACAGGGATCTCGGGATTCCTACGGTTCGAGACGAAATTAAGAGTTTCGCGCGAAAACATAGAAATCGGCTATTAGATCACGCTAATCCAACGATTATTGACATTCTTGACGAGTCGAATTTAGTACGCCGTCTGCAAAGAACAAAACCTTCCGACTTGGTGCGTCGAACACAAAACCGCTTTAAAATCGCGGAATAAGCAGAAACTTTCACCGGAAAGTTACCTGCAACACGTTACTTAACTTCGTTAAAAATAAATTGCTAGATAAGTTTCAACTTAGTTGCAATCGGGAAGTGGAGGTGGTTTTAGTGTAGTAAGAATCTCACACTTCTATGAGCACGCGTTTTCCGGTCCTCATAGAGCCTGATGCAGGTTTTGCACCTACCCACGGAAAAAAAAAAAAACTACTACAGGTACCACCGCCACTAATAAAAAATATTTTTTCTTTTCTTTCTTTCAGGAAGTTTTTCGTAAAACTAGACAACTGTAAGTCAAACATGAAGAGTATCAGAGCCGGAGTCTCCCAAGGTTCAAAACTTGGCCCTTTTCTCTACAGCCTGATAACATCCGACCAACCTGCCCCAATTGGATGCGAGAACCTGCTATATGCTGACGACTCGCTCACCTATGTATGCATCATCAATGTCACCGTTTATCGCTGTCCGGCAAGTAGAGGCTCACATCAACAGACTCTTCAATTTCTACACGAAATGGGGCATCCGAATCAACACTTTCAAGTCGGAACTTGTCTGCTTCAGGAGGCCCTCAACTGGTAGAGGTATTCGCACTGCAGCCAACTCCCTGACGGATCCATCATAGCTGCCAAAAAGAATGTGAAGTACCTGGGAGTCCAGTTCAATGAGTTGCTACGGTTCAACCCGCACTCAAGAAAAGTACTCAAAAAAGCCAGCTGGGCCTTTCACCGTCTACATCCATTGATGAAGAAAAGAAAAGGACTAAGCCAAAACCAACGAAGTTACTGATCTACAAGCAGCTCTTACGACCTATCATCAGCTACTCCTTCCCAGTCTGGTTTTCAATCTCCAAGACAGCCATGAAGGAGCTTCAAGTATTCGAAAGGAAGATTCTCAGAATTTGCACCGGACTCTACTTCGACCGGCAGCGGCGGAAACACTACAGGAACGAACATCTCTACTCCGAAGCCAACATAGTCCCGCTGGACAAATACCTAGTCCTTTCAGCGAAGAGACTAGTACGGAACATCATCGACCACCCGAATCAGCTAATGAGAAGGATGACCACTGAACAACGACATCCGGAGCCAAGGTACCTCAGTGTAATGGAAACTCTTGATGACAATATAATCATGGACAACGAGGAAGCAGTCTCGTTCTACGCTGACATTGGGTCAGCCTTCTACCGTGGCTAAACACCAACACTTCTACCAACCTACACCAAAAACACCATTGACAACCGGGAATGAACACCCTGAGGACGAATAAGTCAGCCGAATTTTAATAAAAATTTTTTGACATGTAATTTATATATTTATGTATAATTTGCTAAACTTAAGACATTGTATAACGTTAGGCCCCCTATGTGCCATCAAATGTAAATTTATCATAGTATTATGTTAGTTATAAGCCAGATTGTATATATTATGTTCAATAAAAGAAATTGAATTGAAATTGACAAACAAAATAAACGCGATTGTATGCAAAAATCACTCAAAATGCGATGCAGTGCATTTTAACTGCAAAACTACTGGTTTTACCATCGCTGGAAGTTCATGGGATTATTTTTTTCTTTTAAATGCATATGTCAGCTACTACTGTGCCCGTACTCAACTTTGCTGAAATTATTTTTCTATAAACAAATATAAACGCGATTGTATGCTTAAATCACTCAAAATGCGACGCAGTGCATTTCAACTGCAAAACTGCTGGTTTTACCATCGCTGGAAGTTCATGGGATTCTTTTTTTTTTTTGAAAACTGCATATGTCAGCTACTACTGTGCCCGTACTCAACTTTGCTAAAATCAGTTTTGTATAAAAAAAAATAAACGCGGTTGTATGCAAAAGTCACTCAAAATACAATGCAGTGCATTTTCAACTCAAAAGCTGCTGGCTTTTTCATCTTTTAAAGTTCAGTCGACTATTTTTCTAGCTGGTTATGGAAGCTTTTACTGTATTTTCTTCAGTTTTCCTGATATTAATTTTCTACACAAAAAAGGATGCAACGCACATGCACGTTCAATTTGATGCTTTTTTTTATGTTTAATTTGAAAACTTAGCATTTGCTGCTGCAAAAATTTTATAAAAATATTTTTGTTTGTATAGCTGTTTATATGTATAAGCTTTCACTATACTAAATTTCAGCTTTCCTGGTACCAGTTTTCTTTGCAAAAAAAAAATGCAACGCACGCGGGCGCATGGTGGAGTGCTGTATCTTCAACCCAAACCAAAAGCTGCAGAGTTTCTCCCCGCTGAAAGTTTAGCTGCTTGTTATTTTTGTGTAATAAATTTGCACCATTTGCAAACGTTGTTCAGGAGTAAGTCTATTCATTTTGAAATGGCAAACAAAAATGAGCATAAATCAAGTGACAGCTGTCAAAAAGACCAACTCCGAAAAAAGTATTGCCAGATTGAAAACCACAAGTCAAAACAAAACACCATTTACTTAGCTTTCGTTAATTTAATAAAAATGTTTCATATTATAAGCTCAAAACATCGTTTGCAGAGTTACCAGACTCATGCAGTTCGATACAATAACAATATCCGCGTCGAAAAATGACGATCATTTGACAATCGAATTGACGTTGACTTGACGTTTTCAAAAACCGTCAAAAACAACTTTCCTTAGGTGTAAAAGTTCCATCCAAATTCTCTTGGGCAGTGATTGCTGTAGTCGTTTCCTGGTTTCTCTGCAATCTTCTTCGTTGGATTCGTACTCTTCGCAAGTTTAATAATGTGGAACACGAAAGTGCCAAAAACGCACCCACGAAATTCATAAAATCCTCACGAATACTTACATACATCAGAAACGTATCTTATGGTTAAAATAGATGTGCAGTACCTACATCTGCAAGCATCGCTGCGTACAGCGCTGAGCTCAAAACACATGTGTATACTCTTAAGGTGCTTATCCATTTCAGAGTAAAAAGACGGCGAGCAGCTCTGAAGAAGTTCAGGGTAAAATTCGAAAGTGGACACAGACACAGGTATGAAATAAGCTCACCAGAGGGGAAGACAGATATCCGAGAGTCGCTCTCGAGAGTTTTCTAGTGAATGTACTCCCTCAATGGAAACTCAATCAACATTTTAGTATGAATTTTTTTGGTATTTCTCAATATTTTTTATACATAAATGTAGTTTATTATTTTGACTCTAATTAGATATCTTTATCCTGCAGATCCGAGCATTTGAAGCAAAGTTAGAAATTTTTGAAGCAAATTAAATCGACGGAGTTTACTTTTTTTAAATTAAAATCAAGTTTAAGGTTGACAATTTAGATAAGTGCCCCTGCGCCGCGCCGCCTCTCCCGTTTTATTTAACTATTAATAACCACTAACATATTTGTGGAGCAGGGTTGGAGGTGGAGCAATAACTTATTAAAACATCATTTTTCAAATTGTGAAATTTTTCATTCAAAGCAATTGCACCTATTGCCCCCTGTATCCGCGTCGGCTGTCAATAACTTTCAATATCGAAATCGATATGGCGCCACAACTGAAAAGGCGTTGACTTATTAGGGCCAGTTTTTCAGTTCAGGTTTTACTCTGAGTTAAATCAGAGCTAACTAATCCTGAAAATAAATTAACCCTGAGTTAACTCAGAAACATTTTTCAATTGAGGACTAACTTTATCTTTCAGCTGTCAAAATTCTATGGCTAACGATGTGCGTCACTATGGATATCACCCTTCAACGCCTTTTACGCATTGGAATAGAGATGGCACCATAGTGGAATTGCACTGGCAATAAATTTCAATATTGAAATCGAGATGACACCACAACTGAAAAGGCCCTTAATTAACTTAGGATTTCAATTTACTGAAAAACACGTTTCTGGAGTTAACTCAGGTTTAATCCCGAGACAAGGATTATCTCGCACTGAAAAACTGGCCCTTAATAAATCACATTAGAGACTGAAAATTTGACAAAACTCGTATACATGAAAAATGTCTTAAAAATAAACAATACCAGAACTTAATTGCAAAACTAAATAAAACCATAAAAAATCCTTCAGACTTTAAACCTGAAGTCATTGTATACGAGTTAGATGATGGGAGAAACAAATTAAATTAAATTAAATTAAATAGGTAAATTATGAAAAATGACATTGTACATAAGCCTAACTTTTTTTTTTTCTTTTTTAAGTGTTTTTTAAAAACTCTATAATAACATTTTTTGTTCTGCGACTTTAAGCTCCTCACGCGAAAATTCATTTATAGAGAAACATAGACTCCGACAAAAAAAGGCAAGTATTTGTCAAAAGTCCATCATAGTCAAAAATTTAAAATATGTTGGTAACGCGGAATTTTCTAGAGCCAGTGGAGGCCTTGCACACTATTACCTCAATCCGGGCCTCTATATGTTTGGTTGCTTATGTTTCCCGATGGACTTATGTTTTCAATTACGCAAGTTCTCCTCCATTATGAGTATAAGCCAAAGTTCGTAAAATTTGCTCTTATAACTGTTAAATTAAAAGTTAAACTTGTATGCAAAATGTCTTATCACCACCCCAACCCCCCACATGGAATTATTTTGTTGCTTACAGCCATTTTTTAACCTTCTCCGATTAAAACAGAAAGATTTTATTGTCTTGTCTAAAGTATATTTTTTATGAGAGTGTTTTTAATTTTTGTTTGCATAATTTCGGACTGTGTTACTGAACAGCGTAGAACCGTCGTAAACGTTGTTAAGTTGTAAACTGCGTAAATCTGTCTAATTTTTCATACAAAATGTAACAGATTTACGAAGTTTAAAACTATACAACGTTAACGACAACAAGGAGAAAACAAACCTAATGTAGGTAAAGTGCATACAAAATAAGATAAAACCATTAAATCAATGAAGTTATATTTTAAACGGAAGAATACATCCAAAATGAAGGATTACATTGCTGAGTTCAGTAAACGTATTGGTAACAAGATTGTACTCTACCATATTATCACCAGTTTTATGAATTAACAATTTGTTTCCAATTACTGTAACCATTTTTATACAAAAATCACCAATTAACTCACTTACATCAGACCAGGTATTATTGGATAGTTCCAAGCATTTAACCACGGTTTTCCTATAAGAACCCGGGAGCTTATATCGCTTTAAACTTGGGCCAGTACAGAAAGCGTACACAAAATTACCTACACCAGCCATACGGAGCTCTTCTATGCTGTCATCAATTGGTAGTTCTTTTGAAGTCCATTGGTTTGAGGTGACATCATAACATTGCAGAGAGCCGTAACGAAAATCAAAAATGTATAAAATTCCGTTGTGACCAACAATTTTGTGCCGTTGGTCTGGCTTAAAAGGCGGTTCCAAAGTACTCCATTTGCGTGTTGAAAAATTAAAAATTTCCACCGAATCATTAAATTTTTTACACCAATCATCCTCGAAACCACCAAAGGTACATAAATGTCCGTTTAAATTTGCCAACTGACTAGCGTATCTGCCAATTTGCATGGGAGGCAAATCAGTCAACGTGAAAGTTTTTAAGTCAATGCATTGAATATGTTTTGCATTAGTCGCACCTCCAACTAGAAATATTTGTTCATCAATGACAATCTTAGAAGAATGCCTCTCCTTTATCGAAAGAGCAAGTGATCTTTTTCTAATAGACCAGGTTTCCAATGTTTGATTATAACTTAGAATCTCAGCTTCATTTTGATCATTAAAGCGAATAACTGCATTTTCACCACTTTCTTTCTGTAAGCTAACTTCTCTCCTAGGATCTGACTTAGAAGAAGAAGCTAAGTTTTGCTGTTCAATTGTTCGAGACTCGGGCGATAAATGATATTTAAGCCAATGTAGAATTAAATTCCAGCTTTCAAAAGTTCTACTAACTGAGCTACTATTTTCAACAATAAACTTGGGTGTGAGATACTGATAGCGAACCATTGAAAGCAATTCCAATAAGAGATCTTGCCGATTACTTTCTTCATATTCGAGCCAAGTTACCAAACTCAAAAACACTTGCTCCTCCAAATGTCCATGGGGATTGTCGGTAAATAGTAGATCCTTCAATTCAACTTTGTTTAAATGCAAAAA
Organism: Dasysyrphus tricinctus; assembly: GCA_963921185.1. Lineage (NCBI taxonomy): Eukaryota > Metazoa > Arthropoda > Insecta > Diptera > Syrphidae > Dasysyrphus > Dasysyrphus tricinctus. The sequence goes on along the minus strand of OY992531.1, from coordinate 206,722,225 downwards.
TTCAGATTGTTTTGTTACTTCCTCAAAGTGATTGTAAATAAAGTTCCAAGATTTGTCTTGAAGTCCAGATACTTTCAGTTCCTTGGCCAAGCATAGCCAGTTCAAGCAATTGCTAATGTTGAGATTTTGTTCAAGGTAATCACAGCACCCATCGACCAAGTTTTTCATTTTTAAAAACACTGCACTTCTCAAAAGTGTTTCAATTATTTCAAGATTTAGTTCAATCGATCCCGAATACATGTAATCAAGTATTAATGTAAGTGTGGAAGAGTCGATTTCCTTCAATGCAAATTCGTTATCGTTGGCTCTTGGTACTGTGGAGCTGCCATGAAATATATCCGAAAAATATTCACTCAATGCAGAGAGGACTATTTTATGAGCTGGAACCTTAATGCAATCGTCTCCAGCAATGAGAGTAATGTCGAATAAGTCCCTTTCGCCATACAACTTCTGCAATTTTTCGTAAATATTTACGGCATGCTGATCGCATTCGAAGATAAATTCATCGTTTAGAGATGAAGTCGACATTGTGCAACTAAAAATAAAACATTTATGTAGGTATGTATTTTCAGAACTCAGCAAATGCTTTGAGAACATAAACTTACTGCTTTCTCAAATATGTATTTGTTGTTATTTAATTTGTGTGTAGGCTTGTAGCTAAACAAAAATAAATTTCATGAAGAATATTCAAGATATAGATATGAAAACAAAAAATAACTATGAAGTATTTCGCTCTATAAACGAAAGAGGCAAAGACAGATAACAGAAATCAAAACAAAACATTGACTAAACTTGTAATCAAACACAATAAAACTCCTATCCACATTGTACTTGCCTGGCCATTTACGCACTGAAGACTGAATTGATTGCGTGTTTTGCTTTTGCTTAGTGTTTATAATTGCAATCTCTCCAATGAAACAGCGCCACAGCTCGGCGGGCGGCGCGCGTGGCGGTAAAAAATGGTTGGGTATATTGGCGAATGGAGTCACGGCACCTAGCAGTCAGCACGTGAACCCTATGTGGGGGATACATTTTTTTCATTTTGACATTCAATGTATTTCCCATAAGAGAAAACCAAAAAAAGGTCTGAAAAACATTGCTTTTGCTAATTAATTTTCTATGAAAACGTATTTATTTTATAGTTGCAATAGAAAAAGAATTTATGTGAGTTAGTTAATCAAGAAGAATATGTATCAAAACTTATGTATAACTTCCTATATTTTGCAGATGAAAAATGTAAACAAACCTGTATTGTTGTTGTTGCTTTCCAAAATGGATTCATTTCGTAAGCAAAATTGGTGTCATGTGCGTAGTCAGGGAAGGGGTTTGATAGACAAGAGTCAATTATGAAGATTTTTATATTATATATTTTACTACTGTTTTCTAATAAGTAAAAGCTTACGTCACCGAAACTTTGCAGTAATGTTTTTATGAAGATGTAGGTATAAAGTATTTCTATATATTTATGTATTGCGTTTGTGAATTTGTATTCTTGAGAAAAAAGGAGTACAAATATTTGTACACTGTTTGTGCAACAGGTCAATACAATATATTTGGTGTTTAGAAACTAGCGAAGCTCATGGGGTCAATAACACCCTTTATTGAATAAATACAATTTTGCATTTAATTTTTTACAATTCTTATTTTCAAAATATGTACCCTCCAAAAACATCAGGAAATAAACACTTCAATCGTGCCTGCGTCTTTTGTTAATGCCGCATTTACACGATTGGAGAACTGGCAATATAATGACCAAAACAATAACAGAAGAATGGACGAATTCATTATTTTTGTCATTATACCGGCAGCTTTTCACCAGTCGTGTAAATTCGGTATAACGAAGAAGCATTTAAAATATTTACATACTTCCAAACCAAAAAATTCTGTACGTATGTAGGTAAAAATACTTAAACATTTTTTTTTGTAATTAAATTGGTAAATATATATGCAAGAAATTTTCAATCCAAACAAAAACATGAAATGTATTTGAAAATCTTCATTTTCAATACAAACATAATTAACAAAGAAAAAAAAACTGTTCATGTTTTAAATAATCTTGGCTACGTCTCTGCGCTGCTTTTTTCTCAAACGAGTATTGGTGTTGTTGTTTCTCGTTGTAGAGGTAGTTTGTTTACATTTTTCATCTTAAATTTAAAGCATTTGAGGCGTCAGTTTTGATTTATTTTCTGCTAGATTTGTAAACTAACATGTTTTGTTATTCTATTGCAATCATAAAAGTTGTATCCGTTTATATAAAAGTTATTAGAAAAAGTAACATGAATATGACTCTCTTTTGCTTTTCTCTTATGGGAAATACATTGAACGTCAAATTGGAAAAAATTTTATCCCCCAGATAGGGTTCATGTGCTGAAATGCAGGTGGTGTGGAAAGCAACTTACCAGGTGTCAATAGAGAAACATACGTACATCGAAACTGGAAGATCCGTTTGTTTAAGAATTCAAGTTGCATCAGAATGGGGGGCAGGGCTGTCGAAGTACTGCAATTGAAGTATTTGTACTGCTTTTTGAAACTCCGTACTGCCGTACTGCTACAACGACCAAAGTACTGCTTTTTTGAAAATTTCACTCAACATTTGCAAATCATAATCCTATCCAAAAATTGTTAGTCCTTTTTATCTAATGTTGACTTTTATATATTAAACAAATAAAATTGTATAGAATACGCTCACAATGTATGTTGAAGATGTATTGAAAAAAATATCGAGCTCCATTTTTTTACGACTGCATAGTTTGCCGCATATAGGCATTGCCTGTATATCGCAAGTAAAAAAATCTTAATTCTGGAAGGTTATGGACTTTTTGATGCCATTTGGAACAAATTATTCCAAACACGTCAAAATGTAGTTTTTCTCCCATCTGTCAAGCAATGTTAAATTATATTAATGGATCTCTAGCCTAGGAAATTAAGACTTTTACGTACTTTGACTGAAGAACGAATTTTTGGAGGAGTAAAAGGGTGAAAAATTAGTTTTTTTGCTAATTTCACTAAAACTATCAACTTTTTGAAATGAAATGTAAAGCAAAATTGTTGCTTATTCAATTCTATACAAACAAAATTATCATGTTTTTTTTCATACAACCAATAGATTAAGAGTAAATCATGCAGGAACTTTATAGAGTAGGAAATTAGGTAAAAAAATTTACTAAAATTGCATTAATCAATCAGCAATATTTTTTGTACTATATGCGTTAGGCTACAACGTGCACAAACGTCGCGAGAGCTTTTTATGTAATAAAATCTTTTCAATACCACCATTGAAGTGCGCTAGAGCTAAATAGGTGATGGGCGCGAATATGATAATTTTTAATGAACAATAATGACATACACCCCCCTACCATAGTAAAAAATGCTTGTACATATTTGACCCTTCTACAAAAATCCGTTTTCAATTTTTGGCGCCCAAGTTATTATACTCTCCCCAGTGATTAAAAAACAATCCTGAATAAACATTTTTCTTCTTTTAAAATCGCCAGATTAAGGAAAACCCTCCAGATAACTGTCAGATTAAGGTTCAGCACATGTAGGTCATCAAGTTGAACCATATATATCAAAATCTGACGCGCTCGAGTATTTCAAAATGGCAATTTTTTTTTGCATTTTCAAGGAGCTGCCGCAAGCTTGCGTCACATCCGAATCGTCAGTCTTTTGAATGTGAGTATCCTTGGGAGTCACTTACGGTCCCCTCTTAAAATCTGACGCGCTCGAGTAAATCCATTTGTTTTCCAATTTCCAATTCTTTTTTACAATATTGACTTAAGTTCACTTTTTGACTCAGGGGAAGATGTTCTAAGTCTGTAATAAGGGCTAATGTGCTCCAACCGATTGCCGTTGGTTATAGAAAGTTTAATTTTCAAAAGTAATAAGCATTTTGAGAAATAATAAATCTTGATTTTCGATTTTCCAAAAATTATCGAATTGACATTGACCCTTTTAGAACCAACGTAATGTCGTACTGCTGTGTACTGCTATTTTTTTCCTCGAAGTACTGCTTTCTGAAAAAGTGAAACGACAGCCCTGATGGGGGGTCAATTATCTCTATAATTTTGACAGTTCGAAACTACATTAAAAAGGCAAGTCGAAACCAAATTGCTGAAAATATTTACAAAGGGTTTTAACATTTTATTTTCTTTGTTGTTCGAATAAAACATGCAAACATTTTAAGAGCGATTGATTTGTAAAATTAACCTAATAAAAGTTTTCGCTGAAAAAAAACCCAAACTATACCCACCTGCAAATGGTCAACGGCCTGAATATGTTAAAGACTTAAAGGTTCGTAGACACTACATTCCACTCCACTCTGCAATCACATAATTCCTCGCGTTCCAATGTTTATTCGCTATGCTATCATCCTAAAAATTTTGAGATAACTTGAGTTGTTGTTGGGTCAGCGGTCATCAGCTGTTTTTCAACAAGGGATTACAACAACACAAAGCTATCCGAATAACTGAGAATAACCGTCGGAACGTGCCCATTTCGTGTACTCGCTTAGTCGGCATTTACACCACCCGATTTTTCCAGTACGATTTTTCCCAAAATCGTGTGAAATGTTTACATGAAACGATATTAAACGATTTTTCCAGTCAGATTTGTATTCCTGTCCTCTTCATACTTTATTGCTGTCTCTTTCATTTAGCATTCAGAGGTAGATGGCATATTAGGACAAGCGTTGCCTATTGATTTTTTTTTTTCGTAAAACACATCTACTGGAAATCAAATACTTTTTGGTTTTAAGAAAAAAAAAATATAATTCAAGAAAATTAAAATCACAAATAATTTCATCATCATTATTGTTATTTTTTCTCCTGAAACCCAACTTTTAAGTGCCTTGCATATGAGCCGTGTAGCAAACTATGTATATATTTTCAATCACTTATATGTTATTATTAATTTCTTCTTCGAAAATACAAATACAAATTTGAAAATGCATATCTACTGCGAAAAAAAAATAAATCTACTTACTGCATTTTGTTTTTGGATCAACTTCGGGAAATTCTCCGATTAGTGGCAACGCTGAACACACATGACTCTGGGAAAAGTATAAAAGAGAACGCAAACATACTGGAAAAATCGTGTGAGTTTGCCAAGAACGGACGATTTGGTCCTTACCCCTCACTTTCTACTCCCTTTACCTATGAACAAAAGATCGTCTGAGGAAAAATCGGGTGGTGTAAATGCCGACTAACAAGTGCATCTAGATAACACACTAATAAATCAAAGTTCTGCCGTAAGCTACGTTGCTACGTATGTTCTGATGTACAACAAAAAATGAGTTATCTTCATTGGCATTTGGCCTTACAATTAAAAACTCTATCGTTAATGCTTATTATAGATTTTGAGGTTGGATTGTTGCTTAAAAGATCAAAGTAGTTATTAAAATCAAACATATGTAGTTAAATGAAAATATTAAATGAAAGACATTTAGTCTTCCAGCTTTTTAAAATCATCAATAGATCTTATGACAACAATCCTACCTTTTTCAATCTTTCTCATTAAAATTTGCGAATTTTGAAACCATAAATACTTATATTTTTTCTCAGCTTTCTGTTTTTTTTGCCTCCATAAACAGGTGTCGGTTGTAGCCAGTAAGGCAGTCGTTAATGTAAATATTGTCTTCGGTTCCCTCAGTAGATTACGATGAGTTTAATTTCTTCTTGGCAGCTCTCTTGCACTTCATCACCTTTTGTTTTGCTTCTAGAGAAGAGAATTGAACGCAAATAATGGGTCATATGCAAAAAGATGAGTTCAAGCTGTTTTCTCACTTTTTTGAGAACTTTCTTAGGTTCGTATGCAAAAAAAAAGTTACTGACCAAGTTAGATCTCACGTGGTGAGTTCAATCTCACAGTGATGAGTTCGATCTCATTTTGAAAGCTCTTATGAGATAGAACTCGGTATGCTATGCAAAAAGGTGAGAAAACAGTTGATTCCGTGAGATCGATCTCACAAATTATTGAGCATGGGTTTTCTCTTACTCAGCTCATATACAACCGTCAAGATACCAGAATTTCAGCTTAATTTTGTTACAAATTAAGTTTATAAAAATTGGAGATTGGAAATTGGAATGTTATGCATCTACCTACTCTTGTCAAAAAAAGGGAACAAGATATTTTTCAATTTTGTTTAGTGATTTTTGAAGAGCTGTATTTTGGTTGTAGGTGGCCGTATTGCGATGAAAGAAAAATCATTTTGCGGTTTCATGTTTCTTGTACAGAAGATTATTGGCAAATATTTTTTTAAAGTATGTAGTTACCGTTATTGCTCAAATTTTCTATTCCTTGGTTTTTTTTATATTTGATCACTTATATTTCAGCAAATAATGACAACATACAAAACTCAAACTCGAATGAGTGCCTCCTACGTAGCTATTCTAAAAAAAACCTTTTGAAATTGTATAGGATTATGTTTTCACATTTTACCGTTAGAAAATAAGAGTAAAAATAAATTGAAAACCCGTTCAATAAATTAACATCAAAACTTAAAGGAATATTTAATGTATATTAATATGAAGATCTGCAACACCATCAGGTAATAATTCGATACATATTTGCAAAGAGGTAAACAAATAACCAAGAGACAATCACAAAAGTTGTTTTTTTGCGATTTTCTAAACGGTGAAAGAAAATCCATAAAATTCTCTAAGATTCTTTTAGAATATTCCAGTTTTTAGAACCGCCCTTCAATTCTGTATTTTGTCACTATTTGCTTAAATATTAGTGACCAAAGACTAAGGTATCTCCTGAAACTGAAAGCCAGATATCTCAGGCAAAAGAAAATTGTACACCAACACAAAATAAAGTTAAGTGAAGCTGAAAAAACATGTTACATGACTTATACATTCAATTGACTCAAAAATTTAAATTCAAAAGAAATTCAAACCTTCAAGAAAATAAAAAATAGAAAATATTTGCCTTGCACAAAAAAATTATTTGCAAACAAAAGTAAAAACTAGAAAAATTAAGCAGTAGGTTGTTTTCTGTTTCATGTCAAAATACACTTAAAAATTAGTATTTAAATTTTGTTTTCTTCATTTTTTTGATTATCGCAATTTCATACTGACCACTTTTTCAATATTTTTTTTCCGTTTGTGTATACACCAAATCGGTTTTTATAAACATACATGTAGCATCTCATTTCATTGCTTAAACCCCTAGTACCTACTCGCAAAAGCTTACGAACATAATTCAACTGAATTTTAAACACCAATTTTTCGTTTCCGCGTTCAGAGAAATGTATGTTTTTTCTTCTTCTACGCACTGCACAGAAATAACAGTCACAACTATTTAAGACGAAGAGCTTTGAGATCGATCTCATATTCATCGAGTTAGAGCTGTTCAGAGCGAACTCATTTTTTTGCATATAAAATCGAGTCCGAGTTCGGCTCTGCTCGATCGATCTCACATGTGAGTTCAAGCTCGTTAACTCGGACTCAGAGATCTTGCTCATCTTTTAGCATACGACCCAATATCGTTGAACTGTTTTTTGTTGTTACTGGATACATCGGAAGCTGGGCCAGTGTTTGCATTGTTCAGCCAGATCTTTTTCACATAACATAGCAATTTTGGATATCAGTAGATGGTACAGATATATCCAGGGCATTAGTGAATATTTTCTGCACACACTCTCCAACAAACGGCCCCCATCACCGATAAATGTTATCGGTATTGCGGAGTATAACAAGTTGCAAACCATATTAAAGGCATTACTACCATCGGCTTTTAAAGTTATTTCGCTCAATAACAACAAATGGAAAGTATGTGTGAAATACCCCGAAAGTTATCGTCTTCTGTCATTGTATATCCACTCTATAGTATTCTCATGAAACACGATTTTGTAGGTTGACATTTGGTCAATAGGTTCGCTGTGATCGCTTTACCAAGATCCCTTAACAAAAATTATTATGACATTTGGACGCATAGATGGCCACGAGCTTTTTTTCTTCATGAGACTACTATAGAGTTTATATACAATGCTTCTGTCGCGAAAACTAAACGAAGAAAAAGTAGAGTGGTATACCTATGAAAATAAGTCAGAAAGACTTTTACGTGTTGTGGCGAGAGGTTTGCACTTTGCACGCATCATATTCAAAAGACGATATCATTAGTGATCTAAAAGAGCGCAACTTCAAAATCTTAGATGCTATGATCATCGTCAAAAGAGAGAAACAGACAAAAGAGGGTGAAACGAAAGTGGTACAACGTGGTCTTCCACTATTTATACTTTCGTTCGATTAGACTGAAAAACTAGATGAAATTTATAAAATCAAAACAATTCTAAACATCGTAGTTAAGATCGAACCTCTAAGAAAGAGCACAAGGTAAGTCCCACAGTGTTAACGCTGTCAAAAATTCAACCACACCCAAACTATTTGCAAAAAAAAGAGCCAAGGTGTGTAAAATGCGTCGAAAAGCATTTAACCGTTGACTGCATCGGAAAAAGTGAAAGTCCACCAACTTGCATTAATTGTAATGGAAATCACCCGGCAAACTATAGAGGCTGCGAAGTAGCTAAAGAATTACAAAAGCGGCGATCAAAATCTGCTAAAACACAAAGAAACCCACCAAGGCAAATAGAAACCGTGATTCCCAAGACTTCCAAATCTAATAAAGCTCCAAAACCTAGTATCCGTAAGGAAAAGAAAACAGTGTCAATACCTTCGGAGAAAATATTAAAGCAAGGAAATGCAGAAACATATGCTCAAATAGCGGCCAAAAATATACCCATAAATAACGACACTGAAACAGACCCGGTTTCAAAAGTCTTTTCAATAATTCTGTCGAAACTTGAGGAACAATGTGACACAAATAAACTCATCTTTGATAGGTTAAGTAAGCTCGAAAATTGTTTTCGACCCAAATCTTTCTCAAAAAAATTATGATGGAAAAGCTTAAAATTCTTACGTGGAATGCCAACGGATTATGGCAAAAACTTGGAGAATTTGAGATGTATATGCAGGAAAATGATATCGACATATGTTTGATATCAGAAACGCATGCCAAAAATGAATCAAATCTTAAAATCCACGGGTTTCTTGACTACCACGCTGTTCATCCTTCAAATAAAGCAAGGGGCGGATCATCGAAAGCGTTGACGAAGATGAAATTTTGAAAAATCAAAAGCTTAGACTTAACCTCAGGCAATGGGCGATTGAATTTAAAAACAACCACTCAGCTCTTCAGCTTTTTAATTTCAATAATAAACAAGCGATTTGAAAAAAAAATCTTGTACATCTTGTTTCTTCGTGTGAACGGGTTACAAATTTGTTATTAACATGGTGGCTCCACTAGGCATGAGCCATAGTCGGATTATGAACATGTTTAAAAAAAAAACAATGGAGTCTCAAAAATCCATGTCCGTGCAGTGACATATCCATACAAATCAGTTTGCTGATTGGATTGTGGTTTGGATGTTGGACATCGTTCATGTCTAGTGGAGCCAGCATGTAAGACTGGAAAATACTGATTAAGTTTTTGCATCTTCCATTTTATAATATATCTAAGATGTCTGAGTGGGTAGAGTGATGAACTCTTCCGCAGGAGTTCCGTGTTCGATTCCTAGACGGGTAAGAAAAATCTTTGTGTTTTATAATTATTTCCAATTCATTAATTAACAAATAATTGAAAACAAATAATAGTTTCAGGTCTAACAAAACATTAAATGCGGTAAAAATCACTCAAAAGAAATTGAAAGTAAAAAGAATTATATTTTTTCCCCCATTTTCCTACAACCTCTGTAAGAGCTGTATTGTCGGCTTCTAATAGGTATTATAAGACTTTCTATTACACTTGCGTGTTTACTTTTATAGAAACATTTCTGAAGCTATCTGTCAAAACCATAATTTCCCTAAGATTTCGAATAGCGCTCGTTAAAACTTCTTATAGATCTTATAGAATTTGAAGCTTTTAAAAGATCTGCGTACGGGGCCTCCAAGAAGATTTTCCGAAATCATTTTCGAAGTTCTATAATATTTTCCTTTGTATGCTTAACGAAATTTTACAAATGTCTTAAGGAAATCAGAAAGCCTATTCAGTTAGGCCGAACCGAAGCTGAAAAGTAATTTGGGAAAATCGGCTATTAGATCACGCTAATCCAACGATTATTGACATTCTTGACGAGTCGAATTTAGTACGCCGTCTGCAAAGAATAAAACCTTCCGACTTGGTGCGGTGAACACAAAACCGCTTTAAAATCGCGGAGTAAGCAGGAACTTTCACCGGAAAGTTACCTGCAACATGTTACTTAACTTCGTTAAAAATAAATTGCTAGATAAGTTTCAACTTAGTTACAATCGGGAAGTGGAGGTGGTTTTAGTGTAGTAAGAATCTCACACTTCTATGAGCACGCGTTTTTCGGTCCTCATAGAGCAGATTTTGCACCTACCCTTAAAAAAAAACATAACTCTTATTTAATTCAGAGCTAATTCAACACTGGAAAACTCTCCCTTAGTGTATTTATTTATCAAGGTCATATCTCAAAGGTAATACTACGTTTTCACCGAACACTAAACCGAGATTAAATAAGATTTTCCTCAAATCTTCTTCCAATCTCGAAGATTTACCATCACATCTATTTCGTAAATCTAGAAGATTAGAAATTAATCTTGCCTTGTTGAATCTTCGTTGGATTAATAGTTTTACAAATTGAACTAAGCTATTCTTTTATGGCGCTGAATGTTTCATTCAAGGCTGGATTCAGTCCTTCATTCTTTGACACAAATGAAACATTCTATCTCACATCCACTAAATAAGAAAAATTGAAACTTCATTTGCTTTTGAAGTGTGCTGTCAAAGTTAATCTTCTTTTTAATCTTATCATACGGTGGAAACACCACATAAATCGTCTGCTTTAAATCCCGGATTATCTTTTGGTGAAAACGTGATATAAGAATGTTCCCCGATTGACCTGCAATGATTGTTGTCAACTTGGCTCGTCTAAAAGTCGTTTCATTTGGTTAAAGTGAGTGAAGAACTCAACACCGGTTGTTGCCTGGCCTCATTGGCAAGCAAGTGACAAATCCTCCAAGGAGGAAGAGTATTTTTTGTCATGAAAAAGTGCATCTCATCTTTGCCATTTGGACTCAATTTTGTAGAAGTCTGTCTTATTTTTAAAAGGTCTGTTGTTTCCATAAACTTAAAAATAGGGATGATATTTCTGGAAAATATTGTAATAACTTTCCATATTTGAACTATAACGACTTCGAAAAGCAAACAAACGGACACAATAAAGCTTACGGTCGCAGTGCAAACATACCCTTATTAGCTATAATTATAGCAACTCTCAAACGAAAGAAGCGCCATCTGCCATCTGGATTATAGCAGAAACACCAGCTGTCAAATAAAAGCTTTTGGAAGGGAAATTATCGGGAAATTTCCCCAACGGAAAGCTCTGGAAGCAGATACCAGAACCTTCTACTTAATTCCAGAGTTTGTCAAACAAGCATAAAAGGACATGTTTGAAGGGCAGCGACACAGTTTGTTTTTAATCGTGAATGAATAAAGTTGGTTGTAATAAAAGTGAAAAGTAAAGTTTGTGAATTAATTCAGTGGTGAATAATAAATCATTTTGTTTGTAGTAAGAAAAGTAAAGTGTTTTATTTTGCGAAATAAATAAGTGGACGTTTTGAATAAAGTAAATAAGTTTTATTAACGAACCTGAGAAAATATCACATTGGTGTTAGAAGTGGAATAAAACTTAATTTATCTGTACTCAGTGCAATTACGAAAAGTGAACGTTGACTGTAAAAAGTGAAAAATAAAAAAAATAACAATGGGTAAATCTCTGATTGATTTAAATTTAGTCGAACTTAAGGCAGAACTGAATAAGCGAGGTCTTCCTACTGCTGGAACTAAGAACGATCTTATAATTCGTCTGCAAGAAGGTTTGCGAAAACGCGGAAAAAACCCAGACACGTTGGTATTTGACATTCAAATGGAGGAAGAGCAAGAACAAGAAAGTACGTTGGACATAACAACTGTGATGTCTCAGCTGCTCGCCAGCCAAAAGAGTCTTCTCGAACAAAGCCAAGAACAACGCAATGAACAAAAGAACCTTCTCGAACGATTCGAACAACAAAGCCAAGAACAACGCAATGAACAAAGGAATCTTCTCGAACGTTTCGAACAGCAAAGCCAAGAACAAAAGAATCTCCTAGAAAAACAAGAAAAGAATCTTCTTCAACAATTCCAAGAACACAAACAAATCTGCTGGAAGGTAAGTTAGATGCCTTTGACAACAAAATTATTGCCCTTGACGAGCGTGTCGATAAACAATTTTCGAATGTCGATAAACAATTTTCGACTGTTGAAGCAAAGTTCGAATGTGTGGAAGATAAAATCGAATCCATTACAAAAGAATTAGATAAAGTTAAGAAAATGAAGGTTCGAGAAAGTTCTGGCGACTGTCCAAAGAAAAAGGAGATGCATCCACCAACCTTCGATGGGCAAACTTCTTGGTCAATCTACACGAAGCAGTTGGAGGCAGCCGCAGCAACAAATGGCTGGGATGAGGAAGACAAATGCATAGCTCTAACGCTTGCCCTCAGAGGACCTGCGGCTGAGCTGTTACAAAGCATACCAGCAGATAAAAATGGCAACTTCAGTGCATTCGTTCAGGCCATTGACAAACGCTTTGGAGATGGCCATATGCAAGAAGTCTTCCGCGTCCAACTCAATTCCAGAGTCCAGAAAAGAGGAGAAACTCTGCAACAACTCCAAGCAGACATCGAACGGTTGGCACACCTGGCATATCCGGCTGCAGGGGACGAAATCATCAACCAATTCGCAACAGAAGCCTTTGTCCGTGCTGTATCTGATATCAACCTTCAGCAAGCAATTCGAACTGCTGGCAAACGCACGCTTCCTGAAGCACTAGCATTCGCCCTGACTATGGAAGCAGCAGAACAGGCTTCTCAAGGAGTTCATCGGTTGAGAGAACTAGGAGTTGAGGAGTGTTCTTGCCAGAGAACTGCGTTCCAAAGAAACCAGCGAGATGGACCTGCTCGATGCTGGAACTGTAACAAGATCGGACATCTCCAACGCCAGTGCAGACTGCCACCTAGAAAACCCTCATGTTGGAATTGCAACAGGACTGGACATCTCCAATGCCAGTGCAGATTGCCACCTAGAAGACCATGGAAACCAGACTACAAGTATTGTACGCATGAAAAAGAAAAGAAAGTTGTTTCCATCCAGCGACTGAGAGCCGATCCCATTTACGATTGGAGTAAAAGGAAAATGAGGGCTGCGCAAAAAGATGACTCGGGAAGCGATATATATCGCCCAAAAGTGACTCCGCTGCAGTTAACTCCTACTCGGCGAAAGGGTGGCAAGCGTGATTCCAAAGAAAACTACAAAGTTGGAACGGACGGATTTCAAGTGTGCATGGATGTCAGCCATTTCAAGCCAAATGAGTTAATGGTCAAAACTGTTGGCAACAGCGTGGTAGTGGAAGGTAATCATGAACGTGAAGATGAACATGGCTACATAAGTCGTCAGTTTGTACGGAAGTACCAGCTACCAAAGGGGTATCATGCCAAAGATGTCATCTCAACGGTTTCAATGGACGGTATCCTGACAATCAAAACTCAGAAGAAGACATTGAAGAACAACGAAAGGATAGTGCAAATTCAACAGACTGGCCCCATGAATCGGAGTGATAAGGAAAATGAAAAAGAAAGGCTGAGTGACGTTCATGAAAGAACAAGGGCAAATATGAAGCCATCAAGTGGTTGGATGAAAACGCGATACGAAACAAAAGCAGCAAAGACAGGATTCCAAGCGGGAGACCTTGTTTGGTTTTATAATTCCCAGCGTCGGAGGGGAATGTCACTGAAACTTCAACAAAATTGGGAAGGCCGTTATACTGTTGTAACGTGAGTAAACGATGGCGTCTACCGCATTCGGAGAGGATTAAGAGGCAAAATAAAAGTAGTTCACATCGACCGTTTACATCGTTATAATGGTGAAGGAAGTGATGGATTTGTTCGGGACGATCTAAGAGGGAGGCAGTGTAATAACTTTCCATATTTGAACTATAACGACTCCGAAAAGCAAACAAACGGACTCAATAAATCTTACGGCCGCAGTGCAAACATACCCTTATTAGCTATAATTATAGCAACTCTCAAACGAAAAAAGCGCCATCTGCCGGATTATAGCAGAAACACCAGCTGTCAAATAAAAGCTTTCGGAAGGGAAATTATTGGGAAATTTCCCCAACGGAAAGCTCTGGAAGCAGAGACCAGAACCTTCTACTTAATTTCAGAGTTTGTCAAACAAGTATAAGAGGACATGTTTGAAGGGCAGCGACACAGTTTGTTTTCAATCGTGAATGAATAAAGTTGGTTGTAATAAAAGTGAAAAGTAAAGTTTGTAAATTAATTCAGTGGTGAATAATAAATCGTTTTGTTTGTAGTAAGAAAAGTAAAGTGTTTTATTTTGCGAAATAAATAAGTGGACGTTTTGAATAAAGTAAATAAGTGTTATTAACGAACCTGAGAAAATATCACAATATAAATTTACTTTAAGATAAAATATATACACCTTGGCAACCTTTGCAATATCTATCTACTAACTCGTGTCCTCATATCGAATTCGTAACAAAAAGACTAATTTTCGTAGTAGGATTGTATCTGATTCTACGGTCCATCTCAATTGATGCTATTTTCATATTTTGTATCAATCTAAATTCTAAGAGAAACACGATGCTGATTTTCAGACGCACATCGACTGAAGTTCATTGCCAGTGATTAATGCTAATACCTAAAGAGTGGTATTGGTGAAGTATTTTGTATCTTGTATCTGCAATCAAATCGATTGAGAAGGATCCGAAGATACAGGACCAAACACAGGATACTCGAAAATGAATCTATGTCCTGTCGTGAGGGTGGATTCTATATCTATCGGAAATGGCATGGCATGTGGTCTACAATGATTACGAGAGTAATAATAATCGGCAGGCAGCTACTACGAAGAACCCTATCCAATTCCAATCATCAAGCAGGAACCGTCACCATCGTTCTGGTAACTATAACAGACAAATGGCACTCGTCCTCTTCCTTTCCCATTTATACAGATGCCTGTTGTTTCTGTTGTTGATGCTATTGATGAGGATGATGAGAATTCAAGTACCTACATGGCCATCGATGCTGATGATGATGCAGATACATATAGGGATGCGCTGATGAGGTGTTAAGGGTTGATCATTATTAGATTAACACTCTGTGTCCATTCAAATACTCGTATAGTAGTCTTTTGTAGGGACAAATCAGCAAAGTCTAGTTCATGGACCGAACCGATGCGACGACCATCCAATCATTTCTCTTTGGTAATCAGCAACAAAAGACTATTGTTGGAGTTATATGGACTCTCAGCTCAGACCAGCTGGGGTGAGTGTATTATGTTGTATGTGCGTCTGATAGACCTCATTGAATTTGATTTAGAGGGGCTGAGGCTGATGCTGCTTGCTGTGTTATTATATGAGTGGACGTCAATAGGACGTGTGAGTGACATTTATGCTTTATAATAGTATGCCACTCATTCATCGGGTTGTGATGAAGAGATAGAGAAGAGAAAGAGATATGAGTCGTGCCTTTCACAACTCTTGATTACCCTCGATACTCACAATTAACGAGTTTCCATACTCCAATCTTATTTCACCTATCAATTTATATTCCTTAACGTACCTTTAGCTTTATACAGGGTCGAACTTATCAATAAATTTAATCGGAAAATGGCTACATAAAATTTGACTCCTTTTCCTTTTTGTTTTGATAGATGAGAGATGCAATATTGTTGGGTTAAGATCTGTAGTCAAATCTAATCCTCAAACTTCAGTTTTATTAGCCGCATTTTATTCTTCACATGATCTGATCCAGATCAATTTTTTAACACATAACTACAAAAACAGCATGGGATCCTGCTTTTAATCTGGATCTATTGCAACTATCGAAAAATTAGTTTTCACTCTGGCGGCTTGGAGGCTATTTACTATTGTGAATTATCTCAGTATAGTGCATAGTACAGAGGCAGCAGATAGATGAAAAAGATGGATAACAAAATGTGGCCATTGAAACTAATCCGGTGGTGGGAGTCGGACTTACGTTTGCCATATTTATTCTGTGAATTCTGCACCAAAACTGTTTTGAATCAAAAACGAAAAAAACTATTTGGTACGAAAATGTCTTAAGCAAGTATGAAAAGTCCCAGAATTTTTGAGAGTAAATGGAACCCACGCATTCCTGTGGCATATTTGCCTTCAAAATAAATTTTTATCTGCGAAATTGGAGTCCCAAATTCTGGGACCGAATTACAGCTTCAGTGACCGAGTGAGGGATTGCCATCCCATCAGTGATCGAATTAACGAATAATCACTTAAAATTTTGGTATAATACATTGCTCAAAACGTAAGCTGTACCTAATGTCAAACTCACATAGTTCGGTCACGTATTACTCGAAAACTGATACGGTAATTCAGCCCCTGAATTTAGAAACGAAATTTACCTTGGTATTCTAATTGTAAAAATTAATCGAAATATTTTTAAACGTTTCCATGATTTTTTAGATATTGCACGGATTTCAATAGAATATAAGTCAAATCTCTACCTCATGGGCCCTTCACTAAGAGTAACAGTTTATGGATATGTATAGTCCGGCACTGGTACTTAATAATTCTAAACAATTACTGAGAAGCTTAATTTGGATTTCAAAGATACTAATTTAGTGGGTAACTGATAATCATCTAATCATCAGCAAATGAAGTGACAACCCTTGAAATTCAAATATTCAAATGTTGGAGGAGGGAGAAAGGCAAATATTCAAATAACGGAAACCCTGAACTAGCCATGACCATCCAAGAAGTGCAGTGGGATGGGCCGGTTAAAAAAAGGAGAACAAATATCATATTGCGATCAAGCCATGGCACTCTTCTTGTCATTGACCTACCATAATATGAACTGCGAGGACACAGGAGCCAACTTCACGGCTGTTCAATCTATTGCTAAGCCCGGCAATTCGCGTTGAGACGGTTTTAAGGAATGTCGCAAGAATTGTAGAGATTTTCAATGGCAAATTGACAGGTTATATTGTTAATGAACTTAATGTGTACTGAAGTTCGTTTAAAATCTCTACGAACCTTGTGACCGTCCTTACGTCTGTCTTAACGTGAATGTCCAGGTTTAAGTTTTTAAAATAGTGTTTAGCAGGCCATTCACGGTGAAATGGTCGTTATGACTGTCGCTGCAAGAATCTAAGAGATTTTCTATGGAAAATTGAAAGATTCTATTGTGAATGGACTTCGTGTATACTGAAGTTCGTTTAAAATCTCTAAGAACTATGTTGTTGAACTCCAAGACTGATCAAGGACCTAGATCTAGAGGGATATCCTAGCAAGAATTAAGCTCGGAAGTTTAATAAAAATGTTAGAAAAAAGCCTCTCAAGTTTAAAAAGTTCCACCCGAACCGAACCTGCATGGAAGACTTGGGGAAAATCGTATTGGGATCGCAGTTGGTGCTGAAAAATTATTTCTGAAAACTACATACTGATGATGGAGTCGAATTGCATATGACGACAAATACAACGTAGTCCAACAATTCGGTTCACCTGATTCCGACGAAGTGAAGATAGCTATATCTTATCTTTAGTTCAATAAAACTGCTGGACCTCATGGCTTTTCTTTCAAACTGTTCAAAGTGGCAGGTGGTGATGAATCGGTTTGGATTTGGATTACATATTTACCAGCTCATCTGCAAAATATGGTTGTAGGAAAGGACGCCCGATGAATGAAACCTTAGCATTGTTGTACTATCCCCAAGAAAGTAGACCCTGTGGAATGTACCAAACAAAAATGCTGATGCATCATGCATTTGTCTCCTTTACGTCGCCAAAAAAAGCCTTTTCTGCAGTGCTTTGTGAATGCCTGAAGCCATGTGTTAAACAGCGTTGCCACTAATCGGATATCTATACCACTTACTTACTTACTTACTTAAGGTGGCGCTACAGTCCGGGGTGGACCAGGGCCTCAAACAACAAGCATCTTCCAGCCAGCTCGGTTTCTAGCAAGCTGTCTCCAATTTCGATCTCAGCACTGGTATCGTTTGCTGAGTTTATAGCGGATCCTAGGTTAGATAAAGTCTCTGACAACCTGAAAATTTCAGCCGTCTATAGTGACGGTCTGTCCGAGATGTCGATGTGGGGTGTCCTTTCTTTTTGACAGCATATATATTTCATTTTGCTTTCAATCAACGTTAACCCCATCTTCTTGGTTTCCTTCGCAATACTCACGAAAGCACCACTGAGATCTCGCTTAGTTCGTCCGATTATGTCTATGTCGTCAGCAATAGTGAGTAATTGGGCGGACTTTTGAAATATTGATGGTTTTGCACATTGTACTATTCTTTCAAGAACGATGTTGAAGAAGTCAGAAGACAGTGCGTCGCCTTGCGTAAAATCTTTTTTGATATTAAGGTTGAGGTCTTTGCCGACCTTGATGGAGCAGCGTGTATTCTCCATCGTCATCCTGCACAAACGGACGAGTTTAGCAGGGATGCCAAAACTAGACATTGCTCTATATACATATCTCGTCTCTATACATAGATGCTGTCATAAGCGGCTATGAAATCGATGAAAAGGTGGTGGGTATCGATTTGAAACTCCTAGGTTTTCCCAAGATCAATATGAATATTTGGTCGATGGTGGACTTCAATGGCTTAAAGTTACACTGATATGGACCTATCAGGTTGTTGACGAATGGCTTCAGGCGTTTACAAAGTACGGTAGAAAACATCTTGAAAAGCTCAGCCGAAAGGCCATCAGCTCCACAAGCTTTATTGGACTTAAGTTTAGATAAAGTTATCATTACTTCGTCGAGATCGAGTGGACGGAATTGTTGGCCAACGTGTCGTCCAGGTTGAATGGTGCAATCTGCATGTGGGCGCAGTTCGGTTCGTCATCGCCTTAATACCTACAATTTGCAGCAATGATTTTTCCATATCCTCAGCACCGACTGCAACTCTACCACGATTTTCCCCTGACCATTCTTGTAGGCTTTGGTTCGGGCCTAGTAACCCGTGGAGGTTCTTTTTACTTTTTGGTTAATCTTCCGAACTTCATTCCTGCAATGGCATCCCTCTAATTCCTCGATCACGTGCTTCTCATGCTCTTTCTTTTCCTTCGTAGAAGCTTGTGTTCCTCTCTCCTCTTCGACACTTAGAGCTCACGAACCGGGTAACAAAGATTTTAGTGAATTTAATTTTGAAGCTTGGTATTATATATCAAGCAAAGTGGCAACATGGTTAAATTGTGTTGAACACAACCATTATTCATGTGTAAAATTTGGAATTGGTAAAATGAATTATCCAAGTCAACGTGCAGTCCTAACCTAGAAGTCAACGTACACAAGCCTAACCAAGCATTAAAATAAAAGATTTGTCAAATATATATTAAAAAAGTATTTTCATTCAATTTTCAATATATAACACTGGCGACGAGGAAAATAAAATTATAAAATGGACGAAAGCGCAATGGCAAATGTAAATGCAGAGATAAATGCAACACCGGTGTTTGGCAAATTAGAACAATTCCAACTCTCAATGTCTTGGAACAACTACAAAGAAAGAATGGAGTTCTATTTCGAGGCAAATGGATTAAGAAATGAAGTACAGCAAAAAGCAATATTCCTAGCATGTGTCGGAGAAACCACATATGAGATTATTCGCGCATTACTTACATAATTGGGTCCAAAAGATGTGACATTTCAAGAGATTTTTGAAAAATTCGATTGGCATTTTCATCCAAAGCCTATCGAAATAGTCCAAAGATTTGCTTTTCACAAAAGATGCCAAAAGCAAGGCGAGTCACTTCCAGATTTCGTTAAGGATTTACGCAAACTTTTCGAACATTGCAATTTTGCAGAGTCGAATAATATGTTGCGTGATCAAATCGTATGTGGAGTAATAGATGAGGCTCTACAAAAACGATTGTTCAGCGAGACGAAACTGGATTTCCAACGAGCTTATGAACTAGCCCTAGCACACGAAACGGCATTAAAAAATGTGTCGGATGTTCGTGGTTCTGGAAGCAACGAAGTTATGGCTATCACAGCTCAAAGCCAAAGGGTGAACAAATTTGATAAATGTTTTCATTGTGATGGACATCATCAACAAGAAAAATGTTTTTTCAAAGACAAAAACTGTGACTTTTGTCATAAAAAAGGTCATTCAAGCAGGGCTTATTTTAACAAGAAGGCTGGCACTAAACGAAAGAACAATAGACACGAGATCCACGTGTTACAAAACACACAGGTGAGTCAGATGATTCACAAGAAGACGGCTATTTCTACGAAATAATTAGTGTTGACGAGGCCCAGTCTCGAAAAATTATTATAAATGGAGCTAGCGAGGAGTTTGAGGTTGATTCGGGAGCTTCCTGCACAGTTATATCAGATGTCATATGGGACCGTATAAAAACATCAACGCAGGAATTGAACACATAATCTCTCATTTTACAAACCTGGTCTAGAGAAAAACTTCGAGTTTTGGGATCGTCTCGAGTGAATGTTAAATATAATCAAAAAGAATTTTGTAAAGTTTGGGTTGCCTTGGTTCTTTTCGTAACCAGACTGGTCCGGCGAGTAGCCAGGTAAACCTTTACCCAAAAGCAAGTAGCTCTGTAGGGCGTCTGGGATACTAAAATACTATGGAACTTCCAGCGAGTTGCTTGAATCAAAGTAAACACAGTTATTTTGTCGACTCCAGAATTAGAAGTGTCCCAATTTTATTTTATTTTCTTCTTTTATACAAAAATTTGATATCAATATTCAACCATACTTCGATACTCTATAGAATTTCCCATTAAGTGCAGCATCAGCATAATAGCCATGCACTTCAAGTGGGTTGGGCTAGCTTGCTTATGATGCATATTTTACTGTCATAAGCTAGCGACCCTTAATTATGCTTACTTTTCATCATGCACTGAAATTGTTATTGTGTATTTGGTGTCATATTATAAGGTGCCAGTTGAACTATATGAGTATTTATAGCTATGTGCACTGAGTGTGCCAACGGAAATATGGATATTGTTTTGTTGCTATAGCTTGATGATTAAATGTAATACGATGGGAAATGGTGTTGAATATCGAAACAGGTTGAATGTTCTATTAATCGTTTTGTGGCAATTAATTAAGTGATCGCTGGTGCGATCCCTTCACAATTTAATTTGCTGGTTGTTGTTATTTCAGGTGTCAGAAGGAGTTTGTTGCGTCGGGATTGGTTCAAACCATTGGGAATATCAATCAAAGGAGTGCATGAGATGGAAACAGGTGGGAATTGGGATTGGATTATGAAAAAATACTCACAGGTGTTTCGAGAGGATTTAGGAGCGCATGTGGGTCAGCCTGTCAACATTGCATTGCTGCCTGGGGTTAAACCAATATTCTTAAAACATCGTCAGGTTCCCTTTGCTTTGAAAAATCAAGTCGAGGCTGAGATCGATAAGTTGGTGCATCAACAAATTTTGGAACCAGTGGAATTTTCGCGTTGGGCAACTCCTATCGTTCCAGTTCTTAAAAAAGACGGATCCATGCGTATCAGTGGAGATCATCGGAGTATGCTCAATATGGCAATAAAATCTAATGCATATCCACTACCATTGTATGGCGAAGTTATGGCTGCTATATCTTCTGGGAAGCTGTTTACGAAATTGGATCTCCAACAGGCCTACCAACAACTGACGGTAGATGATGAATCTGCCGATATCTTGACACTAAACACCCACTGAGGGTTATTTAAGGGAATCAATGGTGTAAAAGCTTTTATAGATGATATAATAATTTCGGGTGAAAATGAAGATTCACATAACACAAATTTAGAACTCGTATTAAATAAATTAGCTAAAGCAAATATAACTGTACGAAAATCAAAATGCATTTTCGGTAAATCAGAGGTGGATTTTCTTGGGTATCACATATCGGGTGATGGCATACGACCGAATAAGTTTAAAGTAGATGCAATCCAGAAAGCACCTCTCCCTCAGAATAAAGAAATGCTTCAGTCATTTCTGGGAATACTTAATTTTTACAATAAATTTTTACCAAACAAGGCTTCTATGGCCGAAAAACTTCATCGATTGTTGGACAAAAATGTTAAATGGTGCTGGACCAAAGAGCACACGTTTGTATTTTTAATGAATTTAAAGACCTTTTGAAGTCCGATACAGTACTTACACACTAGAATGAAAATAAACTTTTAGTTCTCTCTTGTGATGCCTCGCCATATGGTGTGGGGGCAGTGTTGGCACATCGAGATGGAGATAATAATGAACGCCCTATTGCATTTGCTTCGCGTACTTTGGGTTCAAGTGAACGAAACTATGCCCAAATTGATAAAGAAGGCTTGGCAATTATATTCGGTATAAAACACTTTCATCAGTATATTGCTGGTAGACAAGTTCTGATTATAACGGATCACAAACCATTATTGGGTATTTTTAATAAACACAAACCTATTCCTGTTATGGTATCACCACGTATGTTGAGATGGTGTCTGCCTTTTTTACCGCCTATGATTATGAGCTAGAACATCGACCAGGTAAATTGAAATTGAATGCAGATTGCCTTGGTAGATTTCCGCTGCAATATTCTAAAGATGGTCCCAACGATCTGTCGGATATATTATTACTCGAAAAATTGAAGGATACATCCATTCGAGCGGAAGACGTAGCCCGTGAAACTTCTCGAGATCCGGAATATAGTAAAGTGATGCGATGGATACTTCATGGGTGGCCAGTTAAAATAGAAAAGGAATTCAAACTTTTTTTCCAAAGAAGAACAGAATTATCCACACATGGAGGATGCATTTTGTGCGGTAAGCGAGTTGTTATACCATCCATCCTTCAAGCAAATATTTTGAACTTTACTACATGTCAATCACCCGGGAATGAGCCTTATGAAGTCCTTGGCGCGAAGCTACGTTTGGTGGCCGCAATTAAATCAACACGTTGAACAGGCAGTACGAGTTTGTAATCAGTGTCAATTGAATCGACCAAATCCTAAATCCAAATCCAAATCCAACCGCACCTCGCCAATTTATAACGCAAGAAACAAATCCTTGGTCGACTTTACATCAAGATTTTGCAGGACCTTATAAAGGTCACACATTTCTAATTGTCGTAGATGCGGTGTCCAAATGGCTTGAGGTTAAATTAGTTGCCAATCAATCAACTGCAGAAGTTATAAGAAAATTGCGAGAAATTTTTGCGATTCATGGACTGCCCAGAAAGGTCATAACTGATAATGGTACGGCATTTGTCTCTGAAGAATTAAAAACGTTTTATCGAAACAATGGAATACAATCCTACACAACACCACCCTATCACCCTTCGAGTAATGGCCAAGCTGAACGAATGGTCCGATATACAAAGTCATCACTGACAGTATTAACAGAAGGTGATATCCATCTTAAACTACAGCGATTTTTATTTAAACAACATCTCCAGCAACTTGTTTCTTTGTGTGAAAGGGTAATCGTTTCAACAGTCAATGGGCTTTTGAACCTGTCCCTTAGAGATTGCCATCAAAGTACAATAAGATATGTTAGGGAATAACGATCTTAGGCCTAGTTCACATGCCAATGCAGCAAACGTTTTTTCGCAGTATAATTGGCTGAACAGAATAGAGTGCTGCAGCTGGAGCTGCAGCTGCAACTGGAATAGCTGTCAAAAAGTGTCGTACGTGATTTTTTTTACGCGCCCACAATGCAGCTGTACAGCTTTCTGACATTTTAGTATCGAAAATAAAAATGAAAACAAAAATAAAAAGGAATAATGATGAAAAAGAAGCTAAAATTGCTTTACATCTTTATGAGAGATTGAAAAGAGTTTAAAAATCACTTTAACCCACATGTAAACACTCTCGTTTTGCTCGCAATTTTGAAACGTCAAAAAAGCTGCAAGCAAAAGTTAAAAGTTGGCCAACTTGTCCAGCTGCGTCTGCAGCTCCGTCTGCAGCTGCGTCGTGTTCTGTTCGCATCATTTAATTTGTATGTATTCAAAATTTTGACAGCTATTCCAGTTGCAGCTCCAGATGCAGCTCCAGTTGCAGCTCCGTCTCCATTCTGTTCAACCAGTAAATCCGTGCGAATGAGCAGCGACGTATACATTCTACATAGGACCTTTCACACGATGACGTTTGTACGTAAGCGCGTCTCCAAGGGAAAGTTCAAAACCCCATGTTTTCGAGATTGCCGAATTTTTCGCAACGATTTTATTCAAGGTATCCTTAAAGCATACTTTCAAGTTTATTTTTATCCCAAATTTGAGCCTTGGGACATGATTTCCTGATTCCTATCTGATTGCTAGAAAACCTTCACTTCATTTCCCTCTGTTCTATAAAAAATTGTCTCCAATCATTATCAGTGTATAGGTATAGGAAGGTACTTAAAAACTCAAAATAGGTCCAATCAACTCCCCGCAGTGTCATAATAATGAATTTGTTCTATATACAAGGACAAAAGCCATTCTATCACAACAATCAAAAAGATTGATTTTCAGGAAGCCTCTTACCGCATTAACCACACTCTCTCAGCAACTGGCAACGACAATGGCAACTGTCGTGACACTTGTTACATTTGCATCACATTTCAAACAATGAACGCAATTATCGTTAGATAGGTACTCGACTCCAGTGAAGAACATTTCACCCTGGCCATCATTATTGTGCCACACACTGTGACACAGGCTGCCGACGATAATTTAAATGGTGGCAACGTCAAAAAAGTCATTCCAGGCAAAAAAAAACCCCTGTCTAATAATTTCCCCGAGGGCATATTAATGGAATTTCCTTCTCCAATCAACTTTGGGTTTTATTGGAAAATTGCATTTTCCTTGTAAAGAAAAAAAAAGTACAATTTTTGCACCCGCATGTCACGGTAGTACTGCTGATGGGTGTCCTTTTTCTGTTGGAATCGATCGTAAAGTTAAATTACATTTAATAATCAGGCTCAAGGTCCCATTATTAAGCCTGACACTTGCCTCGGGGTCGAGGCGGTCGGCCTCGGTCTCGGCAGTTCAGTAGGTGTAGTCCTTTTGGTGTTTGCTGCTGATGATGGTTGGATGGGTGGTACTGTCGACAACGACGTCGACATATTACCGGCTGCTGTCTCTCTTTGGGAAATCGAATTCACTTTCATTTGGTGTAGGTATTTAGTTATGATGAGAGTGCTCGGAGAGTACCTCGTGCTTGTCCTTGTTAGCACTCCTTTTTTTCAATTTTGCCGGTGGATGTTTATTGCTTTAGACTGACAGGATGTGGCATAGCGTGGCACTCCTGTAAAAGTATGACATCGTGTCGTGATCAAGCGAAGTATAAACTTCCCGGTGTTTTATTTCGTGAGTGGTGACGGTGAGTGTAAAATGTGCACCCCTTGTGTCGGCCGGTATGTCAAATTGAATTGAACACAGCAAACTCCCATCATATAGAAAATATAGAAACCCTCTTAACTAAAAAATATCCTGAGGACAAAAATCAAAGAAAGTCTCACTCCATTTAGCTCGAGGACACAATATAAAGTGCAACTATGCATGGAACTTACTAAACACACCACCATCCATGCGACCATCATGATGGGACACACAGAGAAAGCCGAAGTGTAGTGCTGTGTACTTTAAGTAAGACATCATACATCGATGATGATGGTCTGTGAGATGTCCTTAAGGAATTCGTAAATGAGCAGTTAAATGTAATCGCCCTCAATGGAGCGATTAAGGAACGTTTTGCCTTTGCCATATCCATAGTATGGTTGGAGTGGCGGATGTATAAGAATCAAGTGGAACGAAGGGCAAATGCTGTATGTGATGGCACATATAGGCAAAGACCTTCTTTTGTGCGGTTGTTTAGAAAGTTTGAGTAGGAAAATTTTATGAATGTCAGTCTTAATGGTGTGTTGGGGTTTACATATGTGTGTTTTGGAGAATGAAGGCAATATTTTTGCACATCAAGTTTTATATGAAGAAATTTAATTTTTGAATTCATTTAATATAGAGGGGAATTTAGCTGCCTTTGGATTGGATATACGAATGAAGTTAAGAGGCTTTATGTCTTTTAATGAAAGGCCTAACATTTATGACTTAATATTTATAAAATTTTAGACATACCGAGAGAGAACTATGTTCAAACACATCAGCTAACTCATTTTTTGGAATTATGTAATAAATAAACTTTAAAGGACTTTAGGAGAAGAATTTTAAGAGGGTGTTAAACTCTACCGAAATTATATGATATACATTGCAATCCTTCATAAGGAACTTTGTAGTACCTCGTGGCATAATGGTTAGTTCGTTGAACTGTCATGCCGAAGGTCTGGGTTCAATTCCCAGCCGCTGCCACCTAAAAATAGAAATATTTCTGCCTCTTGCGAAGAACTGACCAGCCCTCCAAGAGTATAGTTGTCATGAATAAGTAAGAATAAGTGCATCGGCAAAAAAATGTAGGTTCCTGCTCCATTTCAGCAAACAACACGCATACAGGAATGGTTGAGAGTTATAAGGCACTAGGCCCTGGTTCGCCACGAGCTGTTGCGCCACCAAATTTCCAAAATAAGAGTAATTTCCCCTTTACTCTGGTCATAAAAAGAACAGTACGATTCAATTAAATGGATTCAAATAGGTACGCAATGACACCATTTAGACGTTTTTCCATGAATAGTGGATTTGACCCCACTGTGCCTACGCCATAGCTTTACACTTTGGAATGGTTCCGAGTGGCTCAATTTTTAATGGCACTGCCGCATAGATAAATTATTGGCCTTTCCGATTGGGGACAGAATGACAGTTCCTGTTCTGAAAAGAAGAGAAAATTGTTCTGGATTTGATTTCAGAATTGAAATGAGAAGCGTTCACACGTATCGCATCGGTGTTCTGGATTGCCAATCGAAAAGGCCATATGTTGACTTTGAGGGCATTGGTCAATAATGTGACTTATTGACATAAACCTATGACTTCAGGAAACACCACAACAAAAATATAAAGGGTTGAAATTAGACGATTTTGATTGGCAATTTACGTCACCTGTGCGACATAACATTCTAAACTCATGCAGTGTCATTCTGTCATTTGGGGCATCGACTGCATGACACTAAGTGCTGACCTGTCGAAACTTGGAATCACATGTCATTCACATCCATATAATTCAATTTAAACCAAAAAAATGCATTTATCATCGGTTGGTAGAGGTCTCTGTTGACAGAAGTAACTACCTCGTGTTGTCCTGCAACTGTACGATTTGATTTGTTTCCCCCAATATCCACTGTTTTGCCTTAATTTCACTCTCGGCTGCTACTCAAAAAATCCCAAACTGTGTCTGAATTTTGTGAGTTCATCCTCGTTAGTTTTCAAAACCTGTGTCTACTTGCGAGTAATTCTCAAAAACCTCAAACTATTGAGAAAAAAAGTCAACTTTCCGCGATGTACTTTCCAGACACTGTCCACTTCCGAGTTTGCTCTCGACAGGTGCTAGAAGGCTGAGAGTACTTTCCAAACAAAACTCTCGAAAGTGACTCTCGGATAGATGTTTACCCCTCTGTGAGCTAATTTCATGACCAGCCAGCGTTTCTATTTGAGAGTACTTAGACTACAAAACTCTCGATAGTGACTCTCGGATAGCTGTATACCACTCTGTGAACTATATTCATGACATGGAAAACATGTGAGTTTTACACTCGAGAGCTGCCTGAGAGTAACTGGCGGTATTTTTACTCTCAAATGGATACGCACCTTAATGGTTGAGCTTGATTGTCAAATGAAAAGAAACTACGAACCGCCTTAAAGAACAAATTTTACGTTGGTTGCCTTGGTATACCGGAAGTCGGCAGGAGCCTACTGTGAGTATTTGAGCAAGAAGATCTCCGCTGTGCATTCACCTGCTACAAATGCTAACAACCAGTGGTTCCAGTATCGCAATATCATCAAAGAGGCAACCGAAACCTCTATAGGCTACCAACCACTCCCGAAAAAGAAAAGAACGCATGGAATGATAATGAATGCGTACAGATGAAAAACGTGACAGATGATGCAGCGAGAGAAAAGTATCGAGCAAGGAGAAGAAAAGAGAAGAAGGAAGACCCGGGTAGAAGCACAAGAAGATCGAATAGTCTCGCAATCGAACAAACACACGAGAGTAAAAAAAAAAGCAACTGGATTCTGGTATAAACTGGAACTCAGGCTCTGCGAAACAGCGAAGGTAACCTAGTCACCGAAGCACAGGGGATATGGTAGAACCAGAGGTAGGACAAGAAGCAAATCCTGGAAAAGACCAACGAACTTCAAGTAAAAACTCACTAACTATTCATCGACTTCATTCATTCATCGTCAAGAGCTCTATATGGCAATATCTGAACTTGGGGTCCCGGGAAAACTGATTAAGTTGTGTCACGTGACATTGAATAATACGCTATGCAATGTGCCACTAGGAAAAAACTCTTCCAATCTCTTCCAAACGTGAACTGCGTAGCTGAGTTTCAGTAATGAGAAGCGCTATTATGTGATTTCTTCAATCTCGTACTGGGGAAAAATGTGCGCAGGGCAGGCATCAACACTGAGGCTACTATTTTCAACAGATCTATCTTCTAGGGTATGTCGATGATATCGACATCATCGGCTGCTCACAACAGGCCTTTACTTATAAAGCCTTTGAGCAACAGGCGAAGCCTGTTGGTCTTCAAGTATACGGGGTCAAGACCAAATACATGCTATCAACAAACAATGAAAGATCTGTCAAGCGGTTAACGTCACTGTTGATAATTAAGTAATAAGGGAGCTCATCAAGTTTGGAATAGATAAACATTAATCCCAGGAATGA
This sequence comes from Dasysyrphus tricinctus, assembly GCA_963921185.1. Lineage (NCBI taxonomy): Eukaryota > Metazoa > Arthropoda > Insecta > Diptera > Syrphidae > Dasysyrphus > Dasysyrphus tricinctus. Next base: position 206,693,366 of record OY992531.1, on the reverse strand, counting down.
CACCTTAGTGGTGATCTGACGAAAAATTACCCTAGTAAACCGGGGCAACTTCGGTTTAGCACAACAGATGGGTGCAAGAATCCTCACACGAAAGACAAAGTGAGTATACTGCTTTATGGTGATGATTGCTGGGCGATAAGCAAAAAGGAGACCTAATACTGGGCTCCGTCGAAATTAAAGTTCTTCGACGGATATCTGTTCCTGTGTGCGAGGAGGGCGAATGGAGGAGAAGATACAACCACTCTATGAGCTGTATCAGGATGTGGATGTAGTCCTTATATAAAATCAAAACACGTCGACTACATTGACTTGGCCACATCGAGTGAACGGACAAAAATGCTCCAGCCAATAGAGTCTTTGAATCCCAGGCCCCAAGTTTGATAGAACGAAAAAGACCGAATCCGAGGTTTGAAGATCAAGCTATCGCAGATGCCAGAAGGCTTGATCTAGATGACTGGAAGCAACATGCTCGTGATCGTAGAAGATGGATGGCTTACATGTCTTGGGCTGTGACCTTCCATAGATTGGGAGCTGGATAAGTAATTAAGCCTTTTGATGGTACGTATCCATTTGAGAGTAAAAAGGCTGGGAGCAACTCTAGAGTATCTCTCGAGAGTTAATCTCCCAGTGGACATAGTCATAAAACTAGCTCACAGAGGGGATGACTGCTATCCGAAAGTGACTCTCGAGAGCTGCTTAAGAGTTGCTCGCACGTTTTACCCTTACCACGTTTCTTCATATATGAGTATAATATCCAAGTTATGATCCGAATGAGCATTTAATTAAATTGCGTTCACTTAGTTTCCAATTGTTCACCTTTTAAATAACAACAAACATTAAAGTTACTTTTTACCACTGGAAAAAGGACTATCTAACTTATCAACTACCCGAATAATAGAACTTGTTGGATGTGCTATACTATCCCTTCTACGTCTATTATCTGCAGTCGTAACACAATAGCATGGCTTCCAACTTGGTACCCTGTATCCACTTACAGCATTTGGCGGTTGATATTGTTCATAATACGAGCGTTCTGTAGTCCAAGTACTAGTTATGGGAATAAAACTCGACCAGCTATCCATTCCACGATAAATATCATCTCCATTGCCATTATCGGTTGCAGGATAAACGGGAACATTATGTGGATAGTGGTGTGATGATGGCCGAAATGAACTGTCTCCACCACCATTTCGTCGACGTTCAGCAGAAAAATTAGGATTCCAATGAGTTCTAGGATCGTAGGGCTTTCGAGGACGACTTGTTGTGGTGGCTTTGCGTCCTTTGAATATTGGCACACTAGCATCGTTTTCTTCTAATATAAAAAAAGAAAAGAACGGAAATAAGGACAATCAGCAAACATAATCTGACTCTAAGGTATTTTTTTGTCACCTTTATCATGCCTCTGACTTGAACTTGTAGAATTAGAATCTTCAACATCACCAGTTATTTCAAATGTTATATCAGTATGAATGCCAACTCTTTTCTTATTTTTACTTTCAGTAATTTCGACACTTTCTTTGGACTCTGAAATGGACAAAATTATTAAAACCGATATATTTGTTTTCGAATAAAATTTTAACTATTAGTGGGGCTGTTAGTGAGACCAACCTTTCATTTTGACCTGACGGGTTGAGCTTTAGTATACAAATAATCCATGTCCTAACTTTACTTTTAAGAAGTGTTGCCAAGGTGGCAACACTCTCAGAAGGACAAGATAAGGGTTGCCACAATCCCGAAATGTTGCTTATTAATCGAAAACCAAGGGTCGGATGAAGACCGGAGAACTCCCGTTGGGAGGGGATTTATGGTAGCAGTTCAAAATGTTTCCCTTTTCTTCTGATTCTTGTTTTTTATGACAAATGAAATATGTGGACCAAGTTCCGTTGGAGTTTGGTAGTATTTTACTTGTTTCACTAAAAATTCAGTCATCATTTATAAAAAAGGCTATAACTTTTTTGAAGATGCTTGTATCGAGTTCATTCTGATTTAGTAAGATAAGGCATTAAAAAATACCCTTGAAACATATGTCATATGCTTATATTATACCAACATAAATAAATAAGTTTGTTAATCTTTCATGTCCCCCCTCCCCCGTACTTTGAAAGTGTTTTTTTAACAAAATCAGAGTAGGTTTTCAATCAACTTTGGATGTAATGTAGTAGATTGTGAAATTCTGCGTCGACACCATCTTTAAATTTTATTAATAAAAATATTTTTCTTACTTCTCTTGGGGTTTTCAGATTTTCTCTCCCAAAATGTTTTTTTCACCCCCTTCGTGCTAGGGGAGGGGTGGGAGAAAAACAATGATGTGATCCTATGGTTTCAAGGGTGCTGAAGCCAATGGGAGTTTTCGGGTCATCGTTCGAGTCTTTGTTTTCGATTTACAAGCAACATTGCGGGATTGTGACAACCCTTTCCTTGTCCTTCTGACAGTGCTGCCATCTTGGCAACAATTCTTAAAAGTAAAGTAAGGACATGCACTATTACTAAGGGCGATTCAAAAAAACACTTTTCTCGAAAATCAACCCGGATCAGGTGGAATTATCAAGGTTAGTTTCAGACCAAAAGATCGACATCAAACAATTTTAATTTGAAGGTGATTTAGAGGTCGCTACCAGCAAATATCTGTTTTTTAAGCCTCCAAACCGCGAAATAGGCGTTGCGGATTACTGTGAATAACTTTTTCATTTTTTGCTCGAAATGTATGAAAATTTGATACAAACAATATGTATTAAAATTCTTTAAGAAAACGTATTGCAATACACTGAAAAAAAATTTGTTATGGAAAAAAATAATTATTTATTTATAATCAAAAATATTTTATAACATGAACGGCAGTTTTTATATTTAATCGTGGTGATACCGTAATAAAACTTTATAAATAACACGAAAACAATGTAACGGGGTTTTCAACAGGGACGCTACAAAAGTAGAGCGACAGGGACAGCAAACGACGCCATATTTCTTGCCGCTCTTTTGACATTTCTCTTCAGTAAGGTTTGCCATTTTATGATGGAAAGAAATACGAGCCAACAACGAGTCGAAATTATTAAAATTTACTACCGAAATTCGGAGTCTGTGGCCTCAACGTTAAGAGCGCTACGTCAAATTCAGCGACGAGGCTCATTTCTGGCTGAATGGCTTCGTCAATGAACAAAATATGCGGTATTGGTCAGGTAGCAATCCACACGTACTCCATGAGTCATCATTGCATCCCGCAAAAAATTACGGTTTGGTGTGGTTTATGGGCCGGCGGCGTCATTGGGCCGTACTTCTTCCGTGATGATCAAGACCGGCACGTTACTGTAAATGGGGATCGCTACCGTTCAATGATAACCGAATATTTTTGGCCCCAATTGGATGATATGGACTTGGAGGACATGTGGTTCCAACAGGACGGCACCACAAGCCACACAGCGAATGTCACAATCAATTTATTGGAAACCAAGTTTGGAGAACATGTTATCTCACGAAATGGTCCATTCGCTTGGCCGCCTCGGTCGTGCGATTTGACGCCGTTAGACTATTTCCTGTGGGGCTGTCAAGTCTATGATCTGTGCCAACAAGCCAGCGACGATTGATGAACTTCGTACGAATATCGAACGTGAAATTGCAGCAGTATCGGCCGATTTATGCTTGAAAACCGTCGAAAATTGGGTTCAGCGTCTGGACTTCTGCAAGCGTGCCCGTGGTGGACATGCAAAAGAAATCGAGCTCCATACATAATGGCATCAAACGTACTTTTACAGGAATAAGGAATTTCATTGATATCCAAAACCTTTTCATTTTATTAAAAAAAAAACATTTGTAGCGCTCTTATTGAAAAACCCGTTAGCATACGTTGAACCTGCCCCAAGAAATATTTTACTCAATATATCAATTTTAACGATTAATATCCGAGGTTTATTGGACAAATAGACCAGGAAAAATAGCACAAATCGTATGGGGAACCTTGAACAAATTAATTCATGAAATATTAAAATTGGAATCAACGCAGAATTGCAACCTCTATAACATATCCAAAGTCCCCCAAAATCCCCGCATTGGCTTTTTGTGTAGATGCATTTGAAGAGGTGCAGACGTGGAGAACTTGGAGGTCTATCAAACTAAAATATTTGTTTTGGTACAACCTAACCATATGATACATAATTTAAGGGTAGTTTTTAACGCTGAATCTAATGAAACCAAATTCAAAATGATACAATCACCCAAAAAAAAGTTATAGTCCTTTTTACGTATTGATGACTTTTTTTCAGGTACAACAGGTAAAATATTATCGAAAACCCTTTGAAAATAATGGTATGTTAATGAAATGTGGAGTGAATGTTCCTTTTGTCATACGAACTAAGAATCAAGACAGTCCCCAAAAATATCCATGGCGGAAGGGTGTTTTTTTAAGGGGGATGGGCAAGTGTAGAATGTTGACCACAACACCCACGGAAAAACTCTTACACCCATGAAACTCGCCAAAAATATTAAATTTGTCATGGCAACCAAGAATAAATATAGTCCACATAAATATATTTGCTCTGGGGGATGTTTTATTAAAGAGAGGGAAAATCTGGGAAGAAGTTGAAAGATTTGAGCCAAAATTCCGATTTGGTGTAATTGAGGTATATATACACTAAGTATGGTATATGATTTGAGGGTATTTTTTAACGCTGAATCTAATAAAAGCAAAACCAAAATGATACAAGTACCCTCAACAAAGTTATGGTCCTTTTCAAGCAAAAATCAATTTTTGAAATCGTATTTTCGGTAGAACAGGTCAAAATGTAACCGCCACAAAAACACAATTAGACAAAAGATATTTGTGTGAACTATTTGAATTCTTGGTTGCCATGACAAATTTAATATTTTTGGCAAGTTTCATGGGTGTAAGAGTTTTTCCGTGGGTGTTATGGTCAACATTCTACACTTGCCCATCCCCCTTAAAAAACACCCTTCCGCCATGGATATTTTTGGGGACTGTCTTGATTCTTAGTTCGTATGACAAAAGGAACATTCACTCCAAATTTCATTAACATACCATTATTTTCAAAGGGTTTTCGATAATATTTTACCTGTTGTACCTGAAAAAAAGTCATCAATACGTAAAAAGGACTATAACTTTTTTTTGGGTGATTGTATCATTTTGAATTTGGTTTCATTAGATTCAGCGTTAAAAACTACCCTTAAATTATGTATCATATGGTTAGGTTGTACCAAAACAAATATTTTAGTTTGATAGACCTCCAAGTTCTCCACGTCTGCACCTCTTCAAATGCATCTACACAAAAAGCCAATGCGGGGATTTTGGGGGACTTTGGATATGTTATAGAGGTTGCAATTCTGCGTCGATTCCAATTTTAATATTTCATTAATTAATTTTTTCAATCTCGGAACCCATTTTTCCTGGCCTAAAAAGTCCTATCTTAGCAACAAATAAACATTAATTGGATTAACTTTGTTCATTTTCTGGTAGAGATACATTAAATGAATGCCCCGTATAAATTTCATGTCATTCCAATCAGTACTTTGCTCACGACATTCTTCTTAAGGTTTTCGTGCGTACGCGCTTCATCAATTGAAAGTTCTCAGTCTTGTCAGCAAAAAAGTCATCACAGAATATAATTTTCCACACTGCCTGATAGATGGCCATTGTTCATGTATCCTGCAAAAATTTCATGTCATTCCAATCAGTACTTTTCCTACGGCATTCTTCTAAAGTTGACTATCGACACATGAAAAAAGAGGAACAATCGGAACTTTACCCAATTTCGGACAATCGGAAACTTCGCCATTTTTAAATTATTTGATGATTAGACGGTCAATGTAAATGGTCAACGCGTTGACTCCTTGACGTCATCAGAAACACTGTCAATATACTGTCAACGTAGACTGTGTCAACGCATGAAACATTGACGATCACACGAATGATGGCACTCATCAATGTTGTCCCAAAATGCGTTGACGTCTTCTCTGTGTCAACGCAATTGGTACCCTCTGGTGTCAACGAATTGACACGTGAAACGTTGACGATTACACTGCTTGACCATATCCAAATATATGAACGTTGACGCGGAGTTGACAAGAGCTAAATTGAATCATTTTGTACGTTGACGATCACACGACATTGACTGCGGTGTTATCGAACAATACAATGTGGATGAATTAAAAAACCTCTTAAAAATCAGACATTTTTGAAGTTTTTGTACTGCTCAGGAAAAAGGTGATTTTAGGGCAGTTGGGTGACATTTAAAATCGAAATACACTTTTGTCGTCAAAATATAAATCATCCCCCATCTGCCAAGCCATCAACTGTCAAGTTCCATTGAAGGATGGCTACGATGTCGATGGATTAAAAAACATTTAAAAAATCAGAAATTTTAGACATTGTACTGCTTCGGAAAAAAGTGATTTTAGGGCAATTCAGTGACATTTGGATTGGAATATACTTTTGCCATCAAAGTATACTTCATCCCCCTCATCTGTCAAGCCATCAACTGTCGTTGTTTAAAAATACGCAAAAAATGCAAAAAATTTGAGATTGAAATGAAGAGCAACGCAGAGTACGCTGACATGGCAGAAAAAGCTGCTGTGTCAACGTAAAGATACAGTCAACGCGTTTTTGATTAGTCTGTCATAGTGTCCTAACTGCTTTGACAGGGTGATTATACGGCCAACGGAAATAGTCAACGCATTAACCCTTAAATTCGTGTCAACGAGAGTGTCAACGCATGGACAGTACTCTGCGTTGACGATCACACGACAAGACAACTTTGGGACAGAATTGTACGTCATTTTGACGTCAGAGAGTCAACGGGTTGACCATTTGCGTTGACCGTCTAATCATGGCTTAATTCACATTTTTTCCATTTATTATTTTTAGTTAATTTTAAAGGCTTGCAAATGTGGCTGAAGTTCTGTCTGTGTTCGCGTACCATCATTTTACATTGCAAAGAACTATTCGTAGTAGTGCCATAGCAACTTCAAAACACCTATAATGGTAAATTGCAAGCGCCTAGGTATCCCAACACAGATGAGAGATAAAATTGTGAAAAAATGAAACTAAAATTCAACCTATCGATATGGTGGAATTTGAAGAAGAACGCAAGGAAAATAAAAAGAAAAAATCCGAAAAACAAACACAAAATCAAGAAGATTTTAAGATCGAGATGCAAGTCAACTGGCAATCAGGTCAGTGATCAAACCATTCGCAATCGATTCCACGAAGATGGTCAACGTTCCAGAGGGCGTGCTATTCGGCCGAAACTGACAGCGGCCCATTGGGCAGCGCGCTTAAGGTACGTTCGTGACCATTCGGATTGGACTATGGATAACTCGAGGTCTGTACTCTTTACAGACGAGGGCAAGATCAAGTTTTTTAGTGATGAAAAACGAGTACGCGTGTGGAGAAGACAAGGTGAACGTTTTACCGAGCCATGCATTCACGGAAGTGACCGTTTTGGAGGCCCAAGTGTTATGGTATGGGCTGGAATAAGCTTGCTAGGCAGAACCGAGCTGATAATTCTGAGATGGTAACACGACCAGTTGTGATCCCATTTTCACAAAGAGTTGGTGATGGGTTTGTTCTTATGCAAGACAATGCTCGCCCACATACGGCCCGTATTACGCAAGGAGCTCTTTCTGACGCCAATATTACAACTTTGCCATGGCCAGCAAAAAGCTCAGACCTCAATCCCATCGAGCATTTATGGGACCAATTAAAAAATAACCTTAAAGAAAACCACAGCCACGTTCACACTAAACAGGACCATCATAGATGCGTTAAAAAAGCCTGTTGCGAGCGTACACCCGTACAAAATGTTACTCATCTGATTGAAAGAATATCAGATAGGCTAATACAGTGCATAAGGAGCCTATCGATACTAAGCAAAGATCTATCAGCAAATCCTGAAAAAATGTGTTTTGTAAAATTTAGTTTTTCTTTATTTTTCGTAATTTTGCTCCAAAATGATGTTTTTTGTGTAATTTGAATAAAACAATAAAAAACTCAGTTCATTGAACCTAAGCTTAATATTCCAGTCAACGAAGACTCAAAATTGTAAAATTAATGCAATAAATCATGCTCTCTGGGTTATTATTTAATGTGGTAGGGGTGACCCCCAGGTATAATATACTAAAAGTCCCCAGCCCAGGGCCGCGAGCTATAGCCAGGAGGGGGGGTTAAAGGTCCCATTTTGTATTTTTTCGGGAATATTTTGAAAACTAAGCGTTTGAGCGGAAAAGTGTACGCTAAAAAATGAAAGAATAATAAATTTCCTACAAAAAATGTCTTGTTCATATTTTCGGTAGGAGCAAGGTTAAGACAGATACGGGGAGTAGAAAATTCAAAAAATTGAAAAACAATGTTATCGTCTTACAACATCAATGGTTTTTGATAAATTAACCCAGAAATGACCGGAAAAGTACGTTTATATTGATTCATGGTCATTTCAGTGTCGTCATGAGAGCAAGCTGAAGTGTACAGAAGCTGGTTGTGTTTAAAATGCCTTATTTATTTTTTTTGATACAGTGTTTATTTTTATATGAGAAACACTGGTTCTTCAAAGGTAAAAAGTACAGAGAATAATTCCAAGTTACAGGCCAATACTTTATGAAAGCATTTTTGGACATATCCTAAGAAATAAATTCTTTAGAAGGGGAGGTGTATTTCCCCCTTTTTTCTTTAAGGGGGAACAAATTCCCTAAGCATTGACTGAAAATAGAAAAATAGCTATTTAAAAACAACGGAAATACTAACAATATTGTGCTACATCTTTTTTAAAAGCTTTAAACAGATTCTTTTATTATATAGACAAATCAAGTTAACAATTTTTGAAAATTCGTTTGAAAACTCAAAATTAATTTAAAAAAAATTGAAAAATGTTTTTAAATGATTTTTCATTTTTTATTTTACACTATACAGTAGTAAATTGTCTTTTATCATTTAATCTTGCTGTTGGGATTGAGTCGAATGCTGAAAACCAGACGGTTGTAGGGTTTCTAGTTTTTGAGAAAATTGAAAATTATGAAAACTACTTTTATTCTTCCTTGCTCCTACCGAATATATGAATAAGACCTTTTTTGTAGGAAATTTATTATTCTTGCATTTTGTAGTGTACACTTTTCCGCTCAAACACTTAGTTTTCAAAATATTCCCGAAAAATTAAAAAATGGAACCTTTAACCCCCCTCCCCTTCGGCTATAGCTCGCGGCCCTGGGCTGGGGACTTTTAGTATATTATACCTAGGGGTCATCCCACATTAAATAATAACCCAGAGAGCATGATTTATTGCATTTATTTTTCCTTCGTTGACTGGACTATAAATAAATATATTAACCACAAAAATAAAACTGAATCACTAATTTTGTTCAAATGAAAGCCAAAAACCTTAATGGGCCCTATTTTGTTTTGAGTAGTTTAGTTCAGAGCGCTCAGAACAACCTTGTTCAGATGAAGTTCAGAACATGCTCGACTTGCTCGGACTCTGTTCAGACTTCAGAGCTCTATTCTGAATTAAAAAAGAAAAACGAGTTTTATTATTTGGATGGGCCTAAATCAGCTCTAAATGAAGAAAAAAAAATTCCCTAATTTTTTCAGATTTTTATTTGCATCCCCTATAGTCGCTGAGGGGTAAATTAAATTTCCCCTTTTTTTTGGAAATTCGCGTCAAATCTGCCAAAAAATTCACCTACATGCGTAGGTGAGAAGTAGACAAGAAAAAAATCCTACCGGAGAGGGGTAATATCTTCCACCGCTTGGAAGGGAGGGGCAATTTAATAAAATAATTGCATAAAATAGAAAAAAAAAATAATTAAAAAACAACGGAAACACTTGCAGCAATGTTTTGTAGCTTTTTGGAAAGCCAGAAGTTCATTTCAATAGTTGATTACTAAATAAAGTTCTTTGAATAAACAATTTCAGCAAAATTTGTTTTCAAACCAATAATTAAAAAACAAAAATAATAATTTTTCTTCAAAATGTTGAGTTTGAAACAATTTTTTACCAAAACTGTTTATCAAAAACACTTAATTTAAAAACAAGCCGTAAGAATGGACTTCTGGCTTTCCAAAAAGCTAAAAAACATTACTGTGAGTATTGCCGTTGTTTTTTAATTAATTTTCTTCTATTTTTGGCAAATATTTTATTAAATTGCCCCTCCCGTCCAACCGGGGGAGATATTACCCCCCTCCTATAGGATTTTTCCTTGTCTAGTTCCCACCTACATGCTCTGAATTTTTTTGGCAGATCTTACGCGAATTTTCTAGTATGCAAAAAAAAAAGGGGAAATTTAATTTACCCCTACAGCGACTATGGGGGACGAAAATAAAAATCTGAAAAAATTAGGGAATTTTTGTTTCTTCATTTAGAGCCGATTTGGGCCCATCTGGGATGACTTTTTTTTAACGACCACCCTAAGGTACATATTATGTATAGGAGAAAAAACTTCGTGTTGGTTTTGTTTTAGATTTTTGTATGTGAATTTGCTTTGCCTTGGTGCGCTGAATTTTGAGAACACCTGTCTACATGGTGTTTTAGTTTGTTTACTTTTACTGGGTGGAGAGATTTTATTTTGAATTGGGTGTGTTCATACTTTTGTTTGGGATATTGATACAGGTAAAATATCAAAAAGAAAGACACGTGCATATGTTAAGATTTTGGTAGGGTGTGCGGAGAACACCTGCGCACCTTCGAATAAACGTCACTGGCTGAGATATTTTCTAAAGAAAATTTTTCGTCTGCCAGAAAATGTTCCAACGTTAATGCTTCATTTGTTAATTGGAATTCCTCTTTCCTGTTTTTATGTACTTTAATATTACATTTCAGCTATATCAGAAAAGTCATGGAGTACCAACCATCCTGAAAGGCTTCTTTAAATTGTTGGTAACAACGAAAGTCTCAAGTCTTTGGACTTTGGGGAGTGTTCAAAGTACAGATACAAAGTTCAACAATCCTGCAAAGTGGAAAAAATCGTTGGATTTTCTATGAAATACTATCCAAGGAAGCAAAATTCGAGCTTTTTCATGAACGAGCAAGGCAGAGAGAGGAATCTATATTGAATGCTGGTTCACAATCTAACTAACTACTAAATATTTCAATGCATCCAATATTACGTATATTTAATAACTGCATCATTCTAAGCATTGATTTTCGAACATACTGAAGGAACATTCCTTATCAATCGTCTGAAGTTCACCCATGTCTCCGAATTGATATGGAAGCTGTTGTAGATTTTATTGGAGCTATTTTTTTTATTTTTATGATTGGTTCAAACTTTGCTAACATTTTATATCTCGAAAACACTTCATTTCCAACAAAACTAACCTTTGGAACCTTTTTGGTTATCACCAGTATCCACAGTGACACGAACTCCATGAATCTTCGGTCCAGTTTTTCCACTTCCTCCACTTGATCCAGCCAATCCACCTCCAACACCGCCACCACCACCATCATCATTCTCATCCTGGCTAAACGACGGCGATGGTCTTTTTGTTGAACTTTTAGGCTCCACTTCCTTAGAATCATTGAAGTCCAATTTGGGTGATACCGTTTGGCCTGAAGTGAACTTAAACAATTTAGAGAGGATCGTGTTGTCATGCCAACTGATGATCAAGCTCACCAATAACGTGATCAAATCTTACAACCACAGCAATAGTAATCACGATGGAAAAACCAAGTAATGATTTTCCGATCATATCTTCGGAATAACACACGAAAGTATCTTCAAAATAAAAACTACTTAAGTTTTCTATCTTTTCACAGTGAATGTTGAATGGTGACTGAAATGTATAACGTTTACTGCATGTTGCTATTGCGGCTCCTCCATTGATGGGAGAATAAACAATCAAACAAAAGATTCCACGAAAAACGCACCACGTGGAGGCGGATGCTCCATTCTAAACAAAGATTCTAACATCAAGATCCGGTCTGACACTATTAGTTATAGCTTCAAGGTGGGATCTGTCGGCGATAAAATAACAAAAAAAAAAAAAAACAATCAACAACCTAGGGTGCTTCCATTCCATTGCCGCGATACTAAATCTTGTGTTTTTACCTTCCTTAAGCTGATTACATCCACAATCAAACATCGGCTATAGGTAACCTGGTAGCTGTCATTCTGTAATCGGCAAGCGGCAGGCGGCCGGCGTCGATCGTGGTAGATAACAATTATTTGCAAAATAATTACAAAAACGTTTAAAATCGCCGCAAGTTTTGCTTCTAATTTGATTGTAATTTTTTAAACTTTTTTTTTTTGTTTATTGTTTTAAATATTTTTGGTGGATAATAAGCTTCGTTAGACAAACAGACAGTCAGACTTGAAGGTCAGAAGAGATATTCTATCTTGATTGTGATCATGTTTTAATGCGTACTGACTTTACGCTTAGACAGAGGTCAAGATTAAGTTTTAAGAAGATGATATTATAATGAGCTGCCATAGTAGCCTTTATCCAAAGAGTAAGAATATTACTGAAACTTAGTCTTGCAATTTTTTTTTAAATGCGGAAGTATTTTGTTCTTTTGTTTTGAAAAATATTTGTAATTTTCAGCCGTTTGGAACAACCATCACTTTAGATCGAATGGATGAGTTTTTGAGCAAGGTGAAGTAGAATCTAGATAGATTCAGATTCTTCCTTGCCTTGGTAGAAATCCTTAATATAGAGCTAAGTCCTTGTGAAACAGATATGTAAGGAAAAAATGAGGAATTAGTTCTCCTATCTCCGTCTTCCTCATTCATTCCCTTTCTGCAAAAATCAAAGTCATGTTTGATGCCGTCACTGCTTAGTGGCGTTTGATTTATTATTAAAGGTGTTGAATCCAGCTCTTCTTTGAATTTACTGATGGATTTGACAAAATTTATGAGTAATAGCTTTTTAGAAAAAGCAAAGAGTAGCAGAGGACAAGAATGAAAAGCTTAAACCAACAAGTCTCTCCGGACAGCTCTGTCCCTAACTAGCCGCCTTCAGTTACACACGTTGCACAGAAAGTTGGTTGAGGTCATTTTCCACTTGTGTGTGCCACCTGTTGGAGGGTCTTCCTCTTCTTCCTACACCATTAGGGCTGGTTTCGAAAATTTATCGGGCTAGTGCGTTGATGTCCATATGCTCCACGTATCCCAGCATTCTCAGTCTAAGTTAAATCTAAGCCAATTTGAACGTCAAATAATCGTGTTTTTTTGACGCAGATTGCAATAGTCCTGCTTGCACAAAACTGGGGTGGAATCGGCTAAGCCGATAGTCGTTTTGATCAGGACCGGACAAGCTATACGTGCAAGAGGTGCAAGAGCGCAGGGCACTGAACCCAATGGGCGCCTTGAGCAAGTATCAAGAAAGCCACTACCACTACCTGCGTATACTTTTTCTAATTATCTAATCTTTTTAATAGCACACAACAATACTGATATCCATTCTTATTCTGAGTGTAAATCCCTCATTTCAAATGATCCTTCTAGAATCGATCATCAAAATGATTTGATCATTTCAATCAATAGATCTTTCGATCATTTAAATTTTACTGAATTTATTATCGATTCTATTTTCATTTCGATTTAGATGGAATTAAATCTCTCGAATTCAATTCAATACTCTACCGATTTTGATCGAATCCAAAACAAAACAATTTTGATGGATTAAAAAGCTCAAAAAATATGGAGCTTTCAAAATTTTTTACTGCTCTGGTAAAAAAAAGGTGATTCTATGCAAATTGGTTAAAATTTGGATCGAAATATACTTTTATGTGAAAATATAGATCGGCCCCTATCCGTCAAGATATCAAATGTCAAATTCTATTGATGGATGGCTTCGATATCGATGGATTAAAAAACTTCTAAGAAATCTGAAATGTTTGACGAATTTTTAGTGCTCCTTAAAAAGGTGATTTTAAAGCAATTGGGTGACACTTAGAACAAAATACAACTTATGTGTCAAAATGTAGTTTATCTCAAGCAATCAACTATCAAATTCAATTGAAGGATGGCTACGATGTCGATGGATTAAAAAACCTCTAAAAACTCTGAAATTTTTGAAAAATGTTTACTGCTCCGGAAAAAGGTGATTTTAAAGCAATTGGGTGACATTTAGATCAAAATACACGTTTTGTGTCAAAATGTATTTCATCCCCTATGGTCCAAGTCATCAATCGTCGAATTCGATTGAAGGATGGCTAATACGATGTGGATGGATTGAAAAACGTATAAAAAATCACAAGTCTTTGAAGATAAAATAGAGATTCATCGAAATGTTTGAGATTGAAATCGATAAAAATAAAAATTTGTGATTTCAATCATCAATACTTTTCGATGATCGGATTCAAAAAATCGAATCGATCCGGATTGACACAGCCCTGTTCAGAGTTTAACGACAGATATCTACTATTCCAAAATTAAGTCGATATCTAGCTTTGTATTCAAAATCTTTGCAAAGTGCACGATTTTGTTCTCTTGGGGATACTTCGTTCAAGAAAATGCATATTTAAGTCTACACCATGGGTGATGCGAACATGAATTCTTCCACCAATAACCGCTTTTGAGGGGCGTTAATGAAGATTGATGAAGTAGTACCTCATGGCATAATGGTAAGTGCGTTGGACTGTTATGCGGAAAGTCTGGGTTCGATTCACAGCCCCAGCCACCTAAAAACAGAAATTCCTCTTTGCCTCTGTCGAGGAATTGACAAATTTTCCAAGAGTATACTTGTCATGAAAAAGTGCTTCTCATCTAGCCGTTCGGCCTCCGCAAGAAATTGTAGATCCTCTCCATTACTACCAACAACACGCACATAGGAATGGTTGAGAGTTGCAATTCACTAGGCCCTGGTTTTCCACGTGCTGATATTGCGCCACCAAATTTGTTTATTTTTTTGTTAAAGATGAAGTTTGCGCAGAGTGCACATTTAGCTCGGGACGGCCCTGGTTTTGATAGTAGTTTAGACCATCGTTTCCCAAAGTGTGTTCCGCGGAACCCTGGGGTTCCGCCGGAGAGTTTTCAGGGTTCCACAAATTTCTTGAAGTATAAACAGTAAAATACAAACAATAAAAGAAACCAATTTAAAAATTTTCACAAAAAAAAAATTTAATAAAATTTTGTTTTGAAGTTTGAAGGGGTTGTTTCAAATATTAAAAACTTTGCTCCTAGAAGTACCAGCAGTCATTGTATTTTCCATCGTTATGCACTTGTTATGAAAAGAATGCCAACTGATTTAAAAAAAAACTTTGTAAATGGTCGTCCTCTCCAATCGAGATTGTTTAAATTAGTGTGTAAAGATATGGGCAGTCAGTACGAATCGCTTCTTCTCCATACTGAAATCCGATAGCTTTCCAGAGGGAAATCTTTATCCAGGTTATTTCAACTTCATGATGAGTTGAATGTGTTCAAACTGTAAAAAAATATGTCTTCAACTGCAAACCTCTTTGATGTATTGCATAATGAGCAATGGATTACGAAATTAGCTTATCTTGCAGACATTTTCGAGAAGATCAATGATACTGCTACATCTCTGCAGGAAAAATCAATTACAGTATTTTTTGCAAGAGACAGTTAATTTGTCCTCAAAAAGGCTCTTTGTGAGCAAATTGTGCGGTAGTTTTGATTTTTTCCTTCCTTTATGTTTTCGGGGGTACTGAATCCGAATCTGAGGTTTGCCAATAAAATTTCGTGACGCATTTCTTGGGAGTTTTTCACGAATGGCTGGAAAAATACCAACTATTCGAAAATTACATCAAAGTACCATTCAATGTATACACAATTTCCAATAAATCTCTATTTAAGTTTTTTTTTTCTGCGACAACCCATTTGGACTCAAGCGCTAGTCGAAAATTGACGTGTTTTTACTGTTTTCGAAAATCCACTCGAAAGCTCTAAGAAATTACTTTGTGTGAAAAAATTTGAGTTGTTGTCTGTAACATGAACCAATATATTCTTTTCTGATGGTCTTTGATGTGCTGGGTTTGAATCTGGCCTTGGAACTGCTCTAGCACTTTACGTTTTTGAGATGTTCGAATCTAAAGGTAAAAAAAATGCATTTTCTATGCAAATTTGAAGTTATATTTTTTTCGAAAAAATGTTAATGGTTATTCTGAAGTGTGAAAATTTTACTTCAAAATTCTATTTGAATCTTCCAAATTACTGCATTCGCCTTCGAGAAATCATTGGTTTTCGTCTTACTACCTAATTCGAAAAATCCAATCAATTTGTGCTCAAAATGGCAAATTGTGGGATTTTTCGAATTCGGTAGTAAAACGAAAACTAACGATTTCTCAAAGACGAATGGAGGTAGGTATATGCAAGATTCAAAAAGAATTTGGAAGTAAAATGTTCATACTTCCGAATGACCATGAACATTTTTTCGAAAAAAAATTACCTCGAGAAAAAAAATCCCCAGATTTGTATAAAAAATGCATTTATTTTTATCTCAAAAACGTGACGTGATAGAGCAATTTCAAGGCCAGATTCAGCGCGTCAAAGACCATCAGAAAAGTATATCTTGGTTCATGTTACAGACAAAAATTCAAATTTTGTCACACAAAGTAATTTCTTAGAGCTTTCGAGCGGATTTTCGAAAACAGTAAAAATACATCCATTTTCGACAGTGATTGAGTTCAAATGGGTTGTCGCAGAAAAAAACCTAAAATAAGGATTTATTGGAAATTGTGTATACTTTAAATGGTAGCTAGATGTAATTTTCGAATAGTTGGTAGTTTTTTAGCCATTAGTGAAAAACTCCCAAAAAATGCATTTTTGCATCATTTTTTGCATTTTTTTTTCCATGTTGCGTCACGAAATTTTGTAGGCAACCCTCAGAGTCAGATTCAGCACCCCCGAAAAAATAAAGGAGCGAACTAATCAAAACTACCCCACAATTTGCATAGTAAAAATACAATATGACTGGACTATCTCATGTGTACAAAAGAACAATTTTGAGTGTTTTCCAGTTTTACACGAATTCTTGCAAGAAAACATGCTTGAACTCAGAGCAGGTATTAGGTGTTTTTTTTGCAATCCCGGGGGAATCGGACGAAAAAAACGACTTCGGGGCTTAGTGACGCCATTATAGAAAAAAAAATGGAGTCTCCATACAAACTATCGATAACACGTATGAAATTCGTGCCGGTAACACAGTTTTTGTGTGGACTTAATTTAAGCCCCGATAATTCTCTGGGCTTAACTAAGCCCGAAGGGGTTTAGTTGTTGTTGCTTTTAACATGCAAAGTGCTTAGCCCCGAGGTCGTTTTTTTCGTCGAAACCCATTCGGGCAAGGAAAAAAACACACCTATTAGCAATGTTATTGCTCTCCATTTGGTTAGTCTCGAAAGATTCATGCTGGATTACTTTCCAGATACAAATACTGCCATCGAGTGGGTACAAAATCCATTTCTAATGAAAAACATCAAGCCTATGACCCTGAGTATACAGGAATACGAATCCCTGATGTTCTTTTCATTGTTTGCTATTGTAAGGATGGGGTTCCGAAATATATTTGGGCATTGTTTAGGGTTCCACAGCTTAAAAAGTTTGGGAACCGCTGGTTTAGACGATAGCTATCTTTATCATATCTATACGTTAATATAGAGAGAGCAATAATCAAAACGACAATCACTTATTTTAGCGATCGCCTTTGTCTTACGCGGGCTTTCGGGCCCTTGGTTTGATGAACGTCATTCAATTTACTAGCAAGCGCATTTAATGTTTACGAACACGCTGTCTGGTTTCTCAAAAAAAAATTTTACCGTAAACTCGATTTTTTACTGCACAGCTGCACCGCAAATGATGTTTTCGAACATGTGACTTTAGCAATTTGCGTTAAAGAACATTCTGAAAATGCATTTTTGTTGCAGATGACGTTTTTGAAAACAACCATCTGTGTAGGCAAGTAGTTGAACGGAGTTTTGATGAATTGTACCAGTTTGGTGTTGACTTGCGATTCAAGAACGATGTTAAAAAGGTTACATGATATCATGTCATCTTGCCTTAGACCTTTTTCAAAATCAAATGGCTCAGTGAAGTTATTATCAAATTTGACGGATTAGTGAAATTTGTCCATCGTCATTCTGCGAAAGAGTTTGGCAGGGATGCCGAGGTTAGGCATGGGTTTGTATAATTTGTCTCTATATACGCAATTATACGAGTGTTTGGTAATGTGAAATTTCTTGCAAATTTCCACAATTTGGCGTCCAAAATCATAGAAGTAAAAACCCAAGGCTGGGAAACTTGGTAAATATTTTACGTTACCATACAGGCATGATATGCGACTTAGACCCGTTTGCTGATACGATACTTAAGCATATACATTATGTTCTACTTAAAAGCTTATGTTATACTTTTTCCTCTGCGTAAACTGTCACATAAGCGCTAATGTTCTACTTAAATTATTTAAGTTTCGTATCAGCAAGTGGGACTTAGAGAGTTAGAAATCGATAAAGAGATGGTTGACTTTTCGTGCCAAAAACCTCACTGACCTAGTGATTTACAACTCTCAACCATTCATGTGTGCGTGTTGTTGGCAGGAATGGAGGGGACCTACAGTTTTTTGCCGAGTCCGAGCGGCCAAATGAGCAGCACTTATTCATGACAAGTATACTCTTGGAGGATTTGTCAGTTCCTTGCAAGAGGCAGTACCTCGGATAAAACATTTCTGTTTTTGGTGGCACCTTCGGCATGACAGCCCTACGCACTAACCATCATGCCACGAGGTACTACAAATTGGTACATGCTCCTTACCAAGTCATCTCCCGCTGCTTTGAATAGTTTGGCTGGGAGTCTATCCGGACCAGCAGCTTTGTTCGATTTAAGTTTGGAAATTGCTAACCGCACTTCGTCAAGGTCGGGTGGATACAAAAGGTTGGCCATCATCGTCCAAGTTGAATGGAATGCTTTTTCTAGCAGCGGACTGTTGACTATCTTCGCAGCTTAGAAATTTAGAATTTCCGCATCCATAGTACTGACAGTGTATTTACTTCCATGTTCCCATTCTCATATCAACAGGCTTCCGTAGTAGAACTTTAACGAACAACACCCCTACCGATGCAATCCTCAATAGACTTGATTTCCCACTTTTCGTGGTCTCTCTTTTTATATCTGAGAAGTCACCGCTCCTCCCTTCTTTTTGGCCCCTAGAGCTCCCAGGCTGCTCTCTGAGCTCTAGTTCTCGTCTGCAGCATTGCTTGAAGGCGTCATTCTTAGTTGCATAAGAGCTAGCCGGCACTCTTCATTGAACCAGGAATTGTGGTTGTCTAAGTGAAACCCAGCACATTAATGTTGGCATTTCTAATGCCTTCTTGACAATGTCTGCATTT
The DNA here is from genome assembly GCA_963921185.1 of Dasysyrphus tricinctus. Classification (NCBI taxonomy): domain Eukaryota; kingdom Metazoa; phylum Arthropoda; class Insecta; order Diptera; family Syrphidae; genus Dasysyrphus; species Dasysyrphus tricinctus. The sequence continues at coordinate 206,674,093 of OY992531.1, read as the reverse complement.
ATCCTCTGCACTTGAAATTGAAGGTGGGCTTGCTGATAGATTTAGAGAGACGTGGTCAGCAAAAGTTCTGGCGTTCTTTTGCGTCAAATCTTTTCACAGCACCTGCTCGGTATCGTGGATATCCGTATACATACGTACTTGAGATACTACCAAGCAGTTGTGGTCCGAGTCTATCACCCTTATTACGATAGTCGTTTTACTAAAACGCCAGTAAAACGACACGGCTCTAAAAGCGACATTTTGCGTTGCAGTAAAACAACTATCGTAAAAATGGTGAGAATAGTGAAGAGCGGAGAGAACGCTTATAACTTTTAGTTTCATTCAAATTGTCGTTTATGGAGCCTTGTCGTTTTTCTGGCGTTTCAGTAAAACGACTATCGTAATAAGGGTGTATGTTTGCCCCTTAGAATGTTTGGACATCCAAAATACTGGAAGCATGTCTGGCGTCTATAACGTTGTGATCAATTTAGCTGATGGTTTTTTGATTACAAGATTGCCAAGTCACTTTACGTACATCAAGTCAAGGTGTGGGAAACGAGTTCTAGCTATTATGACATTTTGACCCGATTCTCGCGTTGATGTCTCCCAGAATAATAGTGACGGGCACATATCGTACGTGTTCTCCAGGAGATCGTATAATGCTTCTTTGGTTGAGTCTTCTCTTTTCTCTGTAGAGGCGTGGATGCAGATCGGCGTGATTATTAAATTTGGCTTTGATGCAGGGCCCGTATCGCGTAAAACCAAAGCGATTGCTTTAATAAATGATTGTCGTTTTGAGGATTGCTCTCTCTATATTTCCCTATAGTTATGATTGAGATAGCTATCGTCAAAACGACTATCAAAACGATTATCAGCTTAGCCGATTCCACCCCAGATTGTTACCAGACACTTGCTTACACTTTAAAAGCATAAGACTTATTGCCTTAGTTTTTCTCTTATAACCAAACCACATCCAAAAGCAGCTGACTCTGTCCGGCATATGGCACTTTTCGCTGTAGATGTCACACGATTTCATCCTTCGTATGCCCTCTCCATCCCATCGCACTTCCTAGATAGCTGTCTCAAGGAAATTGCGAATCACCCAGAAGAAAAAATGGACGTTGGATGCCTTAACATATCTACCTAGAGATGTTTGGTTCTACATTGACCACTTGAGTGCGAAACTCTCCGCTATGAATCCAATTTTTCATCCCAGTATCATAATATCATTAAAGAGGAGGTTGAAGCAACCTCACACCAAAGGCCCCTAACCAGTATGAAAAAAAGAACCTTGGGTAATGTGATAAATGCTTTCACCCCACAAATATGACAGAAGATGCACTTGCACATGCAATTATGCTGCGGCTCAAAAAATCCAGAAGAGATTTCCCAGGATCCCAAGAAAAAAACTAATTCTGCTTAGTTGTGAGACATTGGAAAATAGGTGGAATAAATTTGCAACTAGCGAATAACTCTATGAACTATTACTATGCACAAGGTCTCTTCTTCTAAAGCAGATATGGAGCAGGGCAGGGCAAATTTTGGCGTGTGGAGCACTATTTTTAACAAATCTGTTCAAAGCTGGCTAAAGTTTGATATATTTTTCAGTCGTCATCCATCATATAATTTGAAATACTATTGGTAAAAATCCCATAAGGTCCATTACAAGGAGCTCGCAAAGAGCGAATGCATTGCTGGAGCTTTAAATAAAAGTGGATACAGAAATAAGCAATTCCGCTATTTTTAACCCACACCCTGCCAAAGGCCGAGAAAAAACTTGATAGATTTGAATATTCGATGCCATGACGCAGATTTTTTTGACATTCAAAATACAATTTCCGTACGTTTATTCGCACACCAAGTTACGAACGAAGAACCCAAATTACCGTTAAAAACAAGATGGCGGCTATATGACAGCAGGTGTAGTTGTACAACATGTAGTTATAGGCTCGTGTTACTCCTTCGAATTCCGAAGTCAAAACTGACCCCGGATTTTTTCCCAGAAAAAGTCTAAATGCCCCAGACTAAAATGTTAAACTCGAACTTTCGTCTTTAGTCGATGAAATTATGTCCTAGAATACTTCATCATGTGTTGATTAATTTTTTGCCCACGGTTTCTGAATACGCAAAAGCTCGAATATAACTGTATTTAAGCACATCAAGTAGGTAATAATACTATCCCTTATACACCATTATTCATTGTAATATTATTCATTGAATTTTAAGACACCTTACACTTCTTACACTATCTAACTGATTAGTCTTAAATTTCACACCCTTCTGTCCTTGAGAGTAGGTATTAAGGTATGAATTTCACATTAGGGGACAATAAACCATTCATTATTAAAAGCTTAACATTTACCCTGTCTTTTCAAATTTCAACTTATACCTCTAAGTGATAATAATTATAATTATTGTCATCCTGACTAAGCTGCCAAACACAATACACACCTTTCGCTTGATTCTCCCTAATTAATTACTTCTAAATTATAACACACACGGAAGCCCAAAATAGTAGATGTCTTATCGCAAACGTATAATAACATAATTTTTCCATTAAAAATACATTCACGACTAGATAATTGTGTCGCATGTTCTTGAAAGCTGATAATTTCCCTTAAAAATGTATTCATAGTTTAGGTAATTAGATATTTTGCACTTTTCTTTCCGAAAAAAAAAAAAAACAATAGCTTGAGGTTTTGAGTTTAACTCACTTGCCTCCAAAAGGAAAGAAGTGCTGTAAGTGAACCAAAAAAGGAAAATTTCCTGCACTTTACATTTAACCCACTAACAACAAGTTGCTCTGGATTCGTCCGTGATTTCAACCAGTTTCAACAACGATTTCAAGGATTCGTCCGTATAATGCCTATATTATTCACTCGTTTAATCCAGATTTAAACTTAAACAAATCCAGATTAAAAGTAGTTTAAATCCAAAAATTGAATCCAATTTTATTTTATTCACTCGTTTAATCCACACTTAAATCCAATCCCGATTAATCCAATGAGATTTTAACTGCCCTCCGGAAGTCAGTTTAACCGCCATATTATTCACTCTGGATTTAAATTGGATTTAAGGAAGTTTTTAATCCAACAACTAAATCCGAATTTATTAAATCCAAAAATTTAAATCCATGTCCATATTATTCACTCTGAACATGCCTTTAATCCAATGGATTTAAAATTCCCTTAATCCAGATGTAAAATGTATTTAAATCCAGATTGAGATCGTTTAGTCCGAATGTCAAATTTGAGAAATGTCAAATATCTCCCGTGAAACTTTTTGTTTACTTTAATTAATTTATTTCACTACAGGTCTGTTCTTTTACTTTGAATTTCTGTGATTTTCTGTGCATTATTGCGCATTTCAAGTCCAAAGTTGTGTCAAAGTTCATATAAAAAAATAATTTGACACAAGTTTGGACTAAAAATCACAGAAACCCAAAGTAAAGGATGTTGGTAAGATTCTGCAAGCGCACACGCAATCAGAAACCTGAAATGTCAAGAAAAAGTGAATTATATGAAATTGTGATTTAATCTGGTTTTAAGTACTTAAACTGACCTCCGGAGGGCATTTTAAATCCAATAGGATTAATCGATATTGGATTTAAAAAATTGGATTTAAGTTTGGATTAAACGAGTGAATAATACGGGATTGGATTTAATGTTTGGATTTAAAATACTTTTAGTCTGGATTTAAGTTTTAATCTGAATTAAACGAGTGAATAATATGGGCGTAAGTAATTGAATCAAGATTAAAACTGAATTTCATATTCATGCCGATTGCAAAGTCCGCTAAATTTAACTCCCGGCGAGTCAAATCGATCCGCAGTCTATTAACGTCACCGGTATAGAAATTAATTAGTTAATCCGCCGGAAGAACAACATTGTTGATTCTTAAAACTACCTTATCATTTCGCAATTCCCTACCGATGCTGTCGATTTTTGGCATTCAGCTTTATAAGTGCGTTCTTTTTCCAAAAATAGTTACCTTACTATCGCATGCGTTCCGGTTGTAATCGATTATATTAGCTTTTGATGAAGTTCAGAGAAAAAAAAATTAAAATGGCATTTGGGCCAATAAATTGTAAACGAAAAAGGAAAATAATGTAAAAATGTATAAATCGGTCTAAATGCTTACGATAAACAATCTTTTCAATGAGATGCTTGTCCTTGTCCTCTTCATATTTCTTTACTGTCCTCTTTCTTCACTTTACTCTAAGTGCACACGAGAAACTAGAAAAAGTGCTAAAGAGAAGGTAAAGATACTGAAAGAAAAAGTATGAGCTTTTCAGAAACGAACTATTTAGTCTAAAAATAAGTTTCAATAATTTTTTTTTGAAAGAATAGCACTAAAAAAAATTCCATACTCAAAAGAGAATTGAGCAACATTTTTGACTATATTTTCTCAATTTGGTACAAATCTGTACTGGAATCACTTTCATGTATAAGTACACATTCAATCACATATTTTAAGACATAAATTTGACTTGATGCCTGACTTGCACAGGACTTTTTTTGAAATTTGGAAGCAAGTTCTGACGTAAATTGTGGGGCTTCTGTTTGAAGTAGAAAAATTAAGGCAGTATCACTGAATTCAACACCCCCAAATCATTAATTGTACCAAATTTCATAAACTTTTGGCCAGAATTGGCGTGGGAAATTATTTTTGCTGCTGAAAATCGGCAAACGGACCACTGTGCGACGGCTCATTGTCTCAGTGTAATCTCGCTGATATCTCGCCGTGGTCGTTCAAACTTTCAGTATCGTGGTCATTAAGCTCGTCTAGCTGTGGTCTCGCCAAGCCCATTTACATGGGAGTCTGTGTCATGGTTTTTTCTCTATTGTCGTGCTTTGGTCCCGCCATGGCATTTAGACGTGGTTTCGGACATTAATACTACGTTTTCACCAAAAGATAATCCGGAATTAAGGTAGAAGATTTATGTGGTGTTTCCACCGCATGAAAAGATTAAAGAGAAGATTAACTTGAAAGCAAACTTCGAAAGCATATGGATTCTCATGTTTTTCTGTCATCTCGCCTTGGCCTCGCTATAGTCTCGACAAACTTTTTTATTTCAAAATAAAACATTTCGAAACGGTGAAAATAGGCTTGAACCGTGGTTAAAAAGTCCAAATGTGGTTTTCACTATCGTGGTCATTGGTTTCATCTTATGTGGTCTCGCCATGCCCATTTACATGGCTATTTGTGTCATGTTTTCCTCGCTATAGTCTTGCTATGGTCTCGCCATGATATCCTCACTTGGTTTTAATCATTGAGCATGTCTTATCATCGTCTCGCTTTGATCCCAGTTTAGTCTCACTTTAGTCTCGCCAACGTCGTTTCAACTTAAGACTCATCAATCAATTAAAAACCTTTTAATAATAAGAGTATTCATACAATAGCGTAAAGCCGTCGGTAACGTAGTAGGTTTTAATGTATGGAAATTTGACAAACTTACACAGCTTACAACTTTAATACTTTTCGCTGTTGCATGAATACCCTTAATATATATTTGTTTTTAATCCACTCAAACGAACGCCTTGCACTTTATAATATTTTATACACCCATGGTGCTTTCAACTGACACGGGAGAAATTTGACATTTCGAAAATTTGACATTTTGATTAAAAGATTTTACATCTGCATTACCCGGAGGCCACACGAGCGAGTACTCGCTAGCGAGTTGTTTACATACATTAATTGTCAAATCACTCGCCGCTCTACTCGCTTCACAATTGGCTTCGAAAAAAAGGCAAGCCAGTTGACTAGCGAGTAGGAAAAGTTTTTATGTATTAGTAACTCGCTAGCGATTACTAGCTCGTATGGCCTCAGGGTTAAGGGCATTTAAGCCCATTTGATTTAAGCCATGCTTAGAGTGAATAATATGGACAAATGGATTTAAAGTTTTGGATTAAATAAATTTGGATTTAAACTTCACTTAAACCGAATTTAAATTCAAAGTTAATGATATGGTGGAAAGTATTGGCTGCGATGTAACCGGATTTGTCCACTATTTTTACCAGTTTCACACGTAACTTGTAAGTGTTTCGTTTGCGATTTTACCGGATTTCTGTGATTGTCATAAGTTTCGGATATTATTGGATTCGTCCGTAATTTGTATTACTTTAAAATGAGATTTTACTAGATTAGGGGATTTTTATAAAAATTCGGCTACGTTTAATAGGACTCATCCCTGGTTTTTATAGTTTTTGACTGTGATTTTACCGGATTTTACCGCATGCATCCGTGATTTTTATTTTTATTTTTTATTTTTACAAGTTTTGTCCCTGTCATTTAAGTTTTAGATCACATTCAGTGATTTTTTTTTTAAGTTTCGGCTGCGATTTTCCCGTTTATGCCCATAGTTTTACCAATTTGAACTGGGATCGTAATCTTACCAGTTTCGTCCATAATTTTTATAGGTTTCAGCTAATATTTGGTTAATTTTCATAAGTTTTGGCTGCAATTTAACCGGATTCATCCGTTGTTTTTAAAAGTTTTAATTGTGATTTTACGAATTTCGTCCATGATTTTCACCGGAATCATCAATGATTTTTATTACTTTCAGCTACGATTTAATAGATTCGGTGATTTTTATAAGTTTCGGCTGCGATTTCATCGGGCTCATCCGTGTTTTCTACCAGTTTCGACACTGGGATCGTAATTTTTGACAGTTTCGTTCGTGATTTTGTATTTAAATGAATTCGTCCATAATTTTTATAGTTTCGCCCGTGGTTTTCTAAGTTTCAGCTCAGATTCGGTGATTTTTATAAATTGTCGGCTGTGATTGTAACCAGATTCATCCGTAATTTTTACTAGTTTCGTCCGTGATTTTTATAAGTTTTGGCTGCGTTTTAACCGGATTCATCCATAATTTTTTTTTCAGTTTTGTCTGCGATCTTACTGGATTCGTAGGTGATTTTTATCACTTTTGACTGCAATTCGACTGCGACTTTTCCTAAATCATTTGTGAATACCAGATCCATCCCTATCCTAGCCTGTTCATGTCAATGTAGGAAATTATAAGTGACTATTTCGTAAAGCTTTAGTAATTGCTTCTGAAAATCACATGCAAATCGTCTCCGATGGAATAAGTTAAGTTGTCACTTACTGCGATACCACTCATACCATTTAATTCAAACAATATTTTACCGTGTTTTGAATTTCAGCGGCAAATTGTGGTTTGGTTCCGCTGAAGTGCAGTTTCCAGTTCCAACGAGTGTGGCCTTCAAGCATACTTCACAGTGAAGTTAACGGTGCGATCTTAATTTTTTGATTTTTATTTTAAAATAAGACTTCTAATAGAATTGAATAGAAAATCAAAAAATAATAAAATTATTTTTTAGATCTTTTGGTTTAAACTTGCAGCATGACGAAAAAGCTAATTTCCCTTTCCTCTTTTTGTTTCTCAGACCACAGAATTTTGAAAAATGTTTCGTTCTTGTATTGCGCATAAAGGCTCCCCTATATATATCAACCCGAAATCAAAACGAATCATTCACAACGATACAAAATGTGACAGATACCCAATGCTAAACAACAACAGTCGTCGGCGAATGTTTCCCGTCGGTTTGGGAGAGCCTTGAGTCTGAACATGTTGTGTAAGATCTATTTGAAATCTCGATTTTTTTAGGAAACAAAAATTTGTTTTATAGTGAGACGTGAGACCTACCTTTTAATATTCCAATGCCAAACCGCTTTATACAGTTTGGCATTATTTTTCTATGAAGCTTCCTATAACCATGGGAATCGGAAGTCCTATTAGTTTCACTGTCAACAACTTCATCACCCCAATTAGTGGAATGAATCAAGTATGAAATAACCCCCGGACTCTTTTTTTTTCACCCCGCCATTCCAGCAGAATATCAACGACCAACGAGTCTGTCAAACTATTTTAAACTTTCAATATCAAACGCCTGCCACATTGCCGCCAACGATGACTATCAGAACCGGCATGATACCCATTAAGGTAATTTTCTTCTTACCTCCGATTAAAGTCTGAGATATCATGCAAACAATAAATTGAATGGAAGACACTCCAGAAATGGAGAGGGGGAGTAATAGAAAATGATACACGTAAGTTGTTGTGATATCCACTTAAGCGTAAGCTGCTGCATATAGTGAACACACCTCAGGGCATTCGCATTAGCATCTTTTGAGCTTTGCATCAAGAGCAGAGTTCATTGCCAGACAGGTGCAGTGCACTATCCCTGGTCCGTGTCCTCGTCCTTCGCGTCGCTTCGTCGTCAAGGGAAAATTCAAGACCACACCATGTGTGTGGGGATGTGGATATTTAAAGCCCCCAAGTCTTATCGCAACAAGGGTGATAATAAATGCCTCTAGACTTCCAAATGGAGAAGTGCAGCAGCTCTGGGTCTGATGGAAAAAAACAAGAAGTTAAGGGTGTCCGTTCGCCCACCTTAGAGTGTGCGGCTTGTGGCAATATGGCGGGCGGTGTGCACTTCCTTTGTGTTTTTGTGCGCGCCTCAGTGATGATGGGTGAACTTTATTTTATGTTCCATTTGGGATAAATGAACGCCTCACAGGATAACAAAAACATTATTCTTATCCTAGATTAAGGAGACAAGCAGAACAAGGTACACGTATGCCATGATATACCGCACCATATTCACCTCACACATGCATGCAGCTCATGATGTGAGGCGGATGCGGGGTAGTCTCGTAGTAGAGACTGTGTTATTGTTGTGGGGTGATTGTGCAATAATTCTCCCCCTTAAAGTTTCACTGGTTTTCGTGAACTTTTGGCATCACTGCAGGACGAAATAAAATTTATGACTTGGCATTAATTGAAGGACATTGTTGTTATTTTGTTCTGTGTGCGTCTTTGCTGAAGAATTGTGTCTTTTAATTATGTGAGTTAATGATATGTAATATTGTTCCTCTGCTGCTGCTGGCCATTGAAAGAGGGTTTTATTATTGGTTGATGGAAGAACGACGGCACAGACGATATGGCGATGGCACGCGAGACACAATCTTGCACTTATTATGCAAAAGGTCCTGGATTAATTGGGATTTCGAGAACAACCCAACATCATAATAAAGGGTCAAAACCTCAGGCAATGCTGACAGATCCCTTGATGGCCAAATGTGTATTGGAATGATTAATTGATGCAAAGTAATGCAAAACATTGGTTCATTTTTTTTTTGTTAAGGTTGTCGATGGAGGTTGATCGAACTTAATGCAAGTCATTCAAATAAATTATTTTTTTTTTAAGGATTTTTTGTTTGCGAAATATTAAACAAACCAACATGTGTTAAATGACGATGCTGTTTTTTTTCGAAAAAATCTGATTCTATGATTCCTCAGAAAGGTACAGTTTTGAATTGGTAATTGTTTCTTTTATGGGAGTTAGAAGTCCATGGGTTACAAGAAGCGAATCCAAAGTAAGAACTCTCAGTGAAATGGGAACAGAGGGCTACAAAAAGTAGTTTAATATTTAGAAGCTAAAAGTTCATATGGCAAAGTTTAAGTTATCAAGGGAAGGTTTTTGCTCCTAGGGAAGGTTTTTGCTCCTATTAAAAGTTATGTAGGTATGCAAAATTAGGTGTTTGTTTATTCTTTAAAAAACTCAAAAACCAGCCAAGGTAGGTAGTTGATCTGAAACTTAGACATTATAGTTTTTTGGGAGTTAGAGCTGCACGTCATTCAAAAGTTCTAAAACTTTCCAATAGATGGCACTGAACATAAAAATCCCAAAAATAACTAAAAACTCAAGCAACTTTAGTAAACTGCATCAGGATGGATACCTATCAGGACCAATTTAATATTTTTGGCAAGTTTCATGAGTGTAAGACTTTTTTCGTGGGTGTTATGGGCAACATTATACACTTGCCCTTCCCCCTTAAAAAAACACCCTTTCGCCATGGATATTTCTTTGGGACTCTCTTGATTTTTTGTTCGTAGAACAAATGGAACATTTATTTCAAGTTTCATTAACAAACTTAAATTTTCAAAGGGTTTTCGATAGTATTTTAACTGTTGTACCTGATAAAAAGTCATCATTACATAAAAAGGACTATAATTTCGTTTGTGTGATAGTATCATTTTGAATTTGGTTTCATTAGACTCAGCGTTAAAAACTACCCTTAAAACATGTATCATATGATTAGGTTGTACCAAAACAAATAGTCCAAGCGGCGACCGTAAGATAGAGATTCTAATGCCACTTAATCGATAGATCTATCTGAGAGAAATTCAACGGACATGGGTTGCTTAGCAAAATTTGGGTGGATGACGTCTAAAATGGACCACTTCCGGTACGTTTTTTTTCGACCATGGCCTAGCTCATCGGGTTAAAGGTTTAAATTATTCCTAAACTGTAGAGCTTGACGAGATAGAAAGAAAAATACAGGGTTGCCTTATTTAAAATGGCTGGATGATGTTGGCAACCCTCTTTCAAAATCACTTTTTTTCAATTATAACTTAGCTCATCGAGTTAAAGGTTAAAACTAGTCTCAATTGAAAGATCAGATGGTGCTGAAAAAAAGAAAACAGGGTTGCCACTTTTAAAATGGCTGCATGTACCTGGCAGCCCTATTTAAAGGAAAAAAGTGTAAGAAACACGTCATTTCTCATAACTATTTATTTTCTTTGAGTTCGGTAATTTATTGTATACCAAATTAAAGCTTAGGATCTGTAGAAAATAAATAAAAGAGCCTTACCGACAGTAAAGTCTCTCAAACTTTACGACAAAAATTATTATGACAAACTTGAAAATTTTCACAACGATTTTTATGATTAAAAAAATATAGTTTCTATAAACTCTTACACTCTTCTCTATTTAAAACTTATAAGTTACCTACACTCAACTAGGTGCATGACCCTGGCAACCCTCTTTTCAACCAAACATATACCAATAACAGCACTTTTTCAACTATAAAGTGTATAACAGTATACCTTTTCAATCAAAGTGTATGGAATTTGATATGGTTAGACCTTAAAACAGACATCAAATTAAAGCTCACAATCTACTCTATTTGAAAAATATAGGTTGCCTGCCCTCAACTAGGTGCATGACAATGGCAAGCCTGTTTTTAACCAAAAACTGTTAGTACAAGAGCCGACAGCAAATTTTGGGAGTGGATGTATAACCAAAATATGAGTACATGGCGATAAGCATCGTGATATGGAAAACAAGGTTTTTCTTAAGCTTTTGGCGGCCGGCGCGCGGTGGTGGGTGGTAAAAAACCGCGATTTTTCCGATTTGTGTGTGTTGGGTATAACCAATTCAATTCATATATTGAATATAAGAACTGACATTCTGATTTAAAAATATTAACTCTAAGACGTTTCCCTTTCAGCTTTCCCCCGCCAGGAGCCCACTAAAGTGGGCTAAGAACCACCTTTTGATGTCAGGGGTAAAACCAAATGTGCGACACATCAAAAAATCAGGAAAAATCTCCTGATTACAAATATATAGGTGCCACACATTTTACTTTCAGCTTTCCCCCTGCCAGACGCCCCTAAAATGGTGGAAACTCCCTTTTGTATTCCAGCGCTTTAACCAAAAGTGTATGGTACACCAACAAATCAGGAAAAATGGCCTGAATAAAAATATATCAATCCCAGACCTCTACCTCTCAGCTTTCATCCTGCCAGACGCTCCCAAACTATTGTCTGTCCAGCAAAAATTGTCAGTACAGGGCTTATGGGCGAGCTTTTTTCAAAGCAGTGGTGCCTGTGTATACCATCGCAACACTCAAATAGCAAATCTGCCACCGAAAAAGATACTAAGCAATTACAACAACAATTCCTGTATGTTAATCAGTGGATTAACATACAGGAATTGTTGTTGTAATTCTTTGAAACATTTCGTAAGCTCCAACATGACCGTCGTCTTTCAGTGCCAAAAGCAGAGAATATGAAATTTGTTTATCTATGGCCAAAAGCATTCTGCTTGTATACTCGCTTTCGCTTCTACCTTCGCTGTGTGAAATAAAACCAAAAAATCACATTCCAACAGAGTTGCCTTTGCCTAGTTGCAACAATACAACAGAGCTTTTTCAGTGGTTTTTATTAAAGAACTTTCGGTTTTGAAGCTTTTGAGAACAACATTTATAAAGGTGAGAGCCAAAGCTGTTGTCGTTCTGATTTTCCCCTTATTATTTGTTTGTACTTCTGAATAAACATATAAAATGCAGTTAAGTTTTTTACAATTTTAGTCTTTAAGGAAAAAAAGTTATTTGTGCTAAGTTTTGAAACATTCACAAAACGTTACGTGATCAAATTCATTTAAAAAGGTGTGGTGTGTTAAACAAAAATATAAAATGATCTTTTTTTAATATGTTTGAAATAGTATCCATGGTAACCATATGCACATTGTTCTTCGATTTGTTTCAATTTATAATTCAACGTATGGAAACCCTGTGAGAGCTTTAATTTGAGACAGCTGTATGCAAGCCAATGCAACCAGACTGAGAGGCAAACGTCCTATCTTCCCTGTACTAACAATTTTTGTTGGAAAGAGTATAGTAGTACCTCGTGCCTCGTGCCATGATGGTTAGTGCGTAGCACTGTCATGCCGAAGGTTCGATTCCCAGACGTGTCACCTAAAAACAGAAATGTTTTATCCGAGGTACTGCCTAATGCGAGGAACTGAAAAATCCTCCAGGGGGTCAATTCTCGATCTGTGAAACTGTGAAATGAAAACAAAGTTATCATTTCAGTTTTCACAGAGTTTTATCATTTTATCACTTCACAAACACGCGCAAGGCGATTCCCGAACTCGTTATGAAAAACAGCTGTCAAAGTGAGAACTAAAATGTACTAACATGAAAAATGCTACCTCTTACTCATAGAAAAAGATGATTGTGACGTCATAGAAAGACCATGATGTCGACTTGGGTGTTTCAAATGAGTACAATTTGTTTGTGTTCATCATTTTTCTTTTCACAGGTTTTCACAGAATGAAATGGTTGTGATAAACGAATTATCATATGAAAACATTTTGGCATTTGTTTTCATTTTTTCACACACTTCGAGAATCGCATTTGGCGTGAAGGCGTTATCATATTTATGACTTCACAGTTTCACAGATCGATAGGAGTATACTTGTCATGAATAAGTGCTAAAGTGCTGCTCATTTAGCCGTTCGGTCTAGAAAGCTAAAGGGGAAACGTCTGGGAATTAATTTTTTGAAATCAGAAGGTCAGTTCTTATATTCAATATATGAATTGAAGTGGTTATACCCCTCAAACACAAATCGGAAAAATCGCGGTTTTTAACCACCCACCACTGGCAAAAGCTTAAGAAAAACCTTGCCAGACTTTTGTTTTCCATATCACGATGCTTAAATCTATATCGCCATGTACTCATATTTTGGTTATATATCCACTCCCAAAATTTGCTGTCGGCTCTTGTACTAACTGTTTTTGGTTTAAAACAGGCTTGCCATTGTCATACACCTAGTTGAGGGCGGGCAACCTATATTTTTCAAATAGAGTAGAGTGTGAGCTTTAATTTGATGTCTGTTAAAGTAATATCAAATTCCATACACTTTAGTTGAAAAGGTTCCGTTATTGATATATTTTTGGTTAAAAACAGGGCTGCCAGAGTCATGCACCTAGTTGAGTGCAGACAACTTATAAGTTTCAAATAGACTAGAATGTGAGCTTTAATTTTATGGTCTAGATTTTACTTGAGTTTATAGAAACTATATTTTTTTTTATTCAAAATAGCTTTTTATGGCCTTTAGTCCTACAAATTGGCGTTTCGTTCGGCTTACTCACTTGAACTCATCAGTGACATAGTGAGGGCTTTGTCATACGCAATTAGTATTAAGTTCAGTTCAACTTACATGAATTTTTCAACGAAAATCCACTGTACCTTCTTATATAGAAACTATGCCAGGCAAAAAAACTTCCAGCTTAATGATTAGGAATTCTATTCTTGTTGGATATATGTATGTAGTTTAGTTTCACAAAAAACCAATGCGGGGATTTTGGCGGACTTTGGATATGTTATAGAGGTTGCAATTCTGCGTCGATTTCAATTTTAATATTTCATGAATTAATTTTTTCAAGGTTCCCCATATGATTTGTATATTGAATAAACGGAATTTTATAGAAGACAGAATTTTGAAAAACAGTATTTTAGTAGACGGGAGCTTAAAACTTTTTTTCTGGATTTTTGAAAAACAGATTTTCGATACGCTTACGTATAATATGTAAATGTGTCGGTATATTTGATAAAATAAAACTTAAAAATAAGAAGTTAACAAAAGTTAAATTGAATCTTTTTTATAGATGATCTCCAAGTCATCCATGGCCAAAACTGAAAAGTATTTTATCCAAGTGGCAATGTCATTCTTCCAATATGCCAGTGAAAGATTAAGATTAAAAAAAACTAAATTATTTTTTTTTTTAACTTAAATAAAAAAAATACATTCGACTTTGGCTTTAAAAACTGATTCTTCAAAAAGTATTTATTATTTAAGCTTTTCAAAAAACTACATATATCATACAATGCAAGAAAAATATTCAATTACATAAAATATCAGTAAAGTGTAAGGGACAAGTACGTATACATATGTACATATTAATTAAAAAACACCACAAAAAAAATCTGTTCAATTTTTGGTTTTCAAGTGCTCAAAGAAAAGTTTTCCACTACTCATGTTAAAATTATTTTTGTTTTTAGTCTGTACAATTTTCAAAGGCTTAACAAAAATATGCCTACCTACCAAAAAGTTTTCCTTATTAACCAAAAACTAAAACAGACAAAATATTTTTTTTTTCCATTTTTCGAATCAAAGAAAGAAGGTATGTAAAGACAAACAATGCAAATCAACACACATGTCCTTTTTACATCAATTTGTTTTTTTTTTTGTTTTACTTTTAAAAATGATTGTTGCTATCTAAAGACAAACAAAAAAACCCTTTACTAAAATTTAAGGATTCATTTTGGATGCATAGAGTTGTTCCTATCAAAATTATCTTTTATCTTTGCGTCATTCCCCTCGTATTTGTGCATATGTGGGTTGCATATAAAATATCGTAATAAAAAAATTAACATCCTTTTACTCAAGGATTACATATACGAAAAGTATAATTTAGACATTTTGTCATTTTGTTCAATTTCCAGTTTACTTATTTTTTTGTGTGTCGAGTCCACCCTATCTTATTGTTTGTATTATTCTTCCTGCAGCTTGTCGATTTCTCAACGAGACATACTCGTATACATTCAAAAGTCGTAGGAAATATACTGAACTGACTGAAGTTGGCATGTTTCACCAGCAAAAACCTCATGTTCGGTTTTATACTCAAAGAGACACAACCCTCTAAATTTTGTCAAAAATGAATTGGTTTTTTTGTTTTGTCTAGTGTGTCCTTGTTGTTTTTTTTTTTGTTTTCTTTTTCTTCCTCTGTGACGCATTCAAGGGATGAATTAACAATCATTCAATAGAACCTCTTCATGCAAGCAAACAGAGCCAGCCTCCTCTTCCTTATTACAAAACCCCACCCACAATTTTGTGCATAAAAATCATATTGTGCTCATTTTTCATCCTGCACCACAAAAAAAAACATGTTCTATTTGATTCGTCCCGTTTTCGATTACAATCCGATATTTTATATACAAATATTCTTATTCTTTTCGAAAGAACATTATGCATCTGTTGTTTTGTGATGACAAAAATTTTCTTCAACAAATTCACACACACACACAATGTATTTGAAAGGATGTGTAAACCGCCATTATATTTGACACAAGGATTTTATTCGAATCGAACAAAATGACAGAAACAGGGTGTGAGTGTGACATTTATTTGATTTTCGAATGAATAAGTTGTTTGAAACTCCCGCAACGTTTTTCCATTTAAATACAAGAGCCGGATTTATAGTGAAAAAGTATTGAGATTTTATGGTAGTAAAAAATTTTGTAGTAAAACGCAACATCCATGTGAAAGTGTCTCTATCCACTAAGCAATAGCATTTGAATAATTGGGTAAAACTAAATGATGGTGTGAAAAAAAATTCATTAAAAGCGAAAACTAAAACCAAGTAAAATTTTTGTATTTTTAAACCGAAGTGTTTCTGGGAAATTATGTTAGCAGATTTTCCCCTGAACAGAAAATCTCAATTTTTTTTGTTCTCTCTAATTTGTAAGATATTGTATCTTACTGACTAATGTTAAAATAAAATAAATCTGAAATCTAAATCTAAATCTGAAATGTCTTTATATGCTTGTCAAGCTCTATCATTATACCAATTTTCATCGCTCTACAAAAATTGGAAGTGCACTTCATAATTTATAACTATTCGCCCCTGAGCGGAAAATTCTTATTTTTTTACTTTTATCCTTGTACCTTGTGTAAACTTCAAACTGATCTACCAATTTTTATCGTTCTACAACAATCGAAAGAACTCCATATAACTTTTAAGAATTTTTGAGAAAGTGTATGGATGCAACGCCCCCTGAACAGAAAGTTCCAAATTTTCGATTTTCTTCTTTGTTTGTATCTCAAGCGGTACCGCTCTACCAATTTCCATCGTTCTACAGCAGTCGGAAGTGTCCCATATAATTTATAAGAATTTTTGAGAAAGTGGGTGGATGCCACGCCTCCTGAATGGAAAATTGCAGATTTTCGATAAGGCTGTAGTGCCACGAACTTGGCTGGACACAGCCGCGCCCTTTGATTTTTGTGGGAAGAAAGAAATATTCTAATGAATAAAAGGAATACAGAATTGACAGTCGGTTTGTTTTGTCCAGAGTTGTAAGGTACTTAAGTACATTTGTACTTTGTAAGTTCTTAGTCCATTGTACTTGTACTTGAAAAAAGCAAGTTCAATGTACTTGGTGCTTGAAAAACACAAGGTACTGGTACTTTTTCAAGTACTTTGTTCCAAGTACATACATGTACTTGGTACTTTAATACTGCCAAGTACATTTTTAAGTAATTTTCAAGTACAAGTCCATTTCAAGTATTTTTCAAGTACAATTCGTTGAGTATTCTGGTTTAGCTTTCGATTAATAGCTTTTCAATTCAATTCAAAAATAAAATGTCGCACGTACTTGCTCTTATAGTTCAAGTTGGTTGAAGTGCTGCATACAGTAATTGATATTTGATGCCACGCCTTCTGAATTCAAAATCTGCAACTGAAATATTTATTCTTTACGTTCATAACAAGCCCCACCATCTCGTAAAATTTTAAGGTTGTAATTGGACATGCTCTATATACTCAACAAAAAATTCTATAAAATAGGGGATACTACGCCCCTTAAATGGAAAACCCCTTAGTTTTTGAAATGTCCCCTTTTATTTGTACGTGAAAAGTACTTGCAATGGACTTGTACTTGGAAAGTACTTGAATGGACTTGTACTTGAAAGGTACTTGAAATGGAATTCTCTTTGAAAAGTAGTTTAAAATGTACTTGTACTTGTTTTTTCAGTAAAAGTACAAGGTATTGGATAGTTGACTGGTACTTGTACTTGAAAGCTTACAGGTCAGATTTTGTCCCCCACGAAAATGGAGTTGTCAATAGATAAAGCTCTTAGACTTAAGTTGGACACCTGGGTATTATATTCGATTTTTCCACAATACTCGATTGCGCGTCAATGCACATTGTACGCAATGATCCAACTTCATTTGAGAGCCTTTTTACCGTAAATGGTGTGTTATGCGCCACATTTCGAGAAGCCTGTCAGGGGATAAATTTGCCTGGTGGCGATAATGATAATTGGGACGCAACCCTCGCCAGTGCTACAGTTTCTACGCCCTTGGCTCAAGTTCATACATTTTTCGCCATTATTATCTTGATATGATTTTCCGATATGGCTGACATTTTTTGCATCGAGTTCGAACAACAAAATAGAATCCGAAACTTCAAAAATTAACTATATGAGATCCGCAAAGAGGCCCTGATATTGATCGAGGTCATGATGTGTCACCTCATGTGCGGCAGTCTGTTGAGAAAATTTGGATTATCAGAACCAATCACTCGATGCACGTTGCATTTAATGAATAATTGCAGTGCGAGAAAGATTTCATTCGAGATGTTTTGACAGAAACAGTTCGCACAAATGTTCCACTGCTAAATCTCCTCTTGTTTAGTTCAGTGCAGCGCCTGAAATGTCAAACAAAAAATTGTTTTTGAATAATTTTGAATGAACAGCAACAACTTGTGTGTATTACCACCAAGTTTATAGGCTGGAGTTATAGCTATTTCACGAGAGCCACCTCGATCATCAGTCTCCTTTAGTGGTGCTTAGTCTGGTTATGCTCGTATTAATTGAAAAACTCTTTGCCGTCATTTGGGAGCGAGCCATGAACCTTGTTAATAAAAATGCTAGTCGCTGTTGCAATTGATAAACAAGGAAACCTGCATTGGTGAAGCCATGTGGCTTCAGTGGTGCGGTGTGTAGTGCATCGGCCTCTGAATCGCAAGGTGCTTCATCGAACAAAGAAGGATTTTTGCAGAGAAGTGGGAGATACTTTGGAGGAGCAATAATACTACTTGCCGGTGATTTCCGTCCTATTTACCGGTCAGTTATTCTACGATCAGCGGCTGCAGATGAGCTCAACGTTTGAATTAAACTATCGTTTTTTTGGTGATATGTTGAGAAGTTGCTATCGACGACGAATATTTGAGTTGCATTCCTTCTATCACCATCAGCCGATGATTTCCATAAACAACAACTGAACTGTTGGCAATTAGAAATGGCCGATTTCTGGTTGATGCTGCAACCAGCTCGATTTCATTCCCTCCAAATTTTTTGAATTCGCATCATCAAATGAAGACTGAAGAATGAAGTGAACCAAACCTTAGCTGAAAATAATAAGGACGTGCAATCTGAACCACAATCATCAAACGCAAGTTTAAAGGCAAGGAAGTTTTCATTTTAGAGTGGATAGGTTGCTCTCTTCTACTGGGTAGTGTCCCAGGCCCAGATCTATCTAGGTGTTTTTTCCTTTGATGTATAATTGCATCACATTTTCCTTACATATAGTGTGGTGTTTCCTCCTGCGTGCAGCAAAATCTGCATATTGGACAACTTACCCGATGATCATGAATGTTCAAGTGTCTATTTAGTTTGCAATGGCCATTGAGGAGACCAGTTATTTTTCTTAGGTTGTTCCTAATAAGGTTGATGGAGTCTGTAAAACGTGCCCGGTTGTAGTTACCAAGTTATAGTTTTAGCTGCCTTAGCCTTAGTAGATCTTTCCAGTTTTCGGATCTTTTAATCTCCTATTTTATTTTGTTTTTTATTACATTTTCTCCTACACCACAATAGGGTTTAGGCCTCATTAAGGGAGTCATTGTCCCTATCTTCGCTAAGGAATCTGTTTCTTCATTTCCCTGGACACCAACGCAACCATCAGGTACCCAATGAAGTGTGGCACTGTTGTTTTTGCCAAGGACATTCAGCTTGTTCACACACTCCCAAGCTACTTTCGAGCTGATGGCGTAAGAATTCAGTGTTTTGAGTGCAGCTTGACTGTCTGACATAATGGCAATGTTTTGGTTTCGGTAATTTCTTTCGAGATAACGATCCGCGCACTTCGCTATGGCCTAAGCTTCCACCTGAAAAATGCTATTAGACTGTCCCATCGGTATAGGCCCAAAGATTCCAGCCCCAGTCACTACAGTTGTTATCGATCCATCGGTGTACCACTTCATGGTATTTGGTTTGAGAGTGTAGTTTACTGTTTCGCTTACCCACTCCTTTTTGCTACTTAGCTCCGTTTGAAAGTTTTTCTCCAAGTTGTATTTTGTAATCATGGTATCTCTTGGAATGTCAATAAGATTTGTTACCGCTGACTTTGAAATAAGGTCTTTAACCCTGAGACTAATGCACTTGCCAGTACCGGTTCTCTCTCTCTGGCAAACCTCATGATGGCTCCCTTTGCAGCGCTTACTAAGGGATAGTTGGGATAACTTCCATTGCTGCCGAAGCGAAAGTTCTCATTGGTCCAGTTATGCATAAACATGCGAGCCTTTGAACTTTTTTTAGTGATTTCCTAGTTGTGAGTAGCTCGGTTCTTTTTTGCCATGCGACAGCACCATAGGTAATGATGGGTCTAACCATCATGGTGCACATCCACCTAGGGAGAGTTGGTTTGTAGCCCCATGATTTGCCTACTAGTCTCTTGCAAATCGTCTGATACCTTGATATATAACCTCACTTTCTGTTTGGATTACTTTGTCCCCCAACATCTCACCAATCCTTGTGGATATGGTGCTGGGCACAACCTTCCTTACAAGAACTTTATTAACCGCATCATGGGAGGTATTGCCAAAAGTACCTTCCATATCTAGGGAGGCAGCAAGTGCTATTTCATTTACGTCTGAAGCTTTCTGTAAGGCATTAGTGAGTTCAAACAGTTACACCAAGAAATAAATAAGTGCTCCTAGTTCTTCAAGTTATTAAAATCCAGCCCTGTTAACTGAGAGAGTATGTAATTTGAAACGAAAATTTCGAATAAATGGGTAGGTAGTGGATTTCTGCAGGATACACACTTTTGAATTTGTCTTTTTATTCTTTTGTCCTTTTTTATCGATATAAAACTGTTTCCCATAATCCGATTAATATCTTGGAATTTATTATATTTGACGGGACACTATCAACACCACACATGACACGACACGACGCATCACACAGTTTGCTTGGATATTTAAGTTGGTTGGATGATGGTGACAATTGACAGCAGGAGCAGTGTTAATTCGTCATCATGATTGTTCATAATTGGATTTTTAGCTGGAGATTGTTGGGCTGGTTGTAGGAGATAAACTGCTATCAGATAAAAAAAATATATTAAAACCGCAATTAATGATGAAATAAAATGTTAAAGTGCACATTTTTTAATTAAAAACCTACCTTTTAGGGGTGGAATGTTAAATGTTATCGATGTAAATTTTTTTTAAATTTGGAATCAGACATTTCATGGACCTACTAACACTACGGTGTCATTTCTTTAACAGGATTAAGGTGGCTGGGTCACCTAGAGCGAATAAAAACCGATGCTCCTGCTCAAGAAATCTTTGAATCTAGGGAAATTCACTGTAGATGAAGCCAGCGTAACGGGTGGCGCATGCATGTGGAAGAGAACCTCAATCAACATGGCGATGGCGTTCAAAACAGAGAGACTTAGACCGAGCTGGCTGGTAAAAGACTGTCGGTTTAAACACTGGTCCACTCTAGACAGTAGTTCCACCTTCAGTCTTATATCTTAACACATTGTACACATTTCTGTAAAAAGCCTAAAAAGTGTCCCCTTAAAAGTTTATGTGAAACAAAATTCAATGCTTTGCAACTATTTAATCTCAATCCATATAAATAACAACAGTACGACCACACGTACAAAAATATAAATCACAAAAACAGGACACCATACATTATAGACTACACCAAAAACGACTACATTCATAGGTATGCCCAGACAAAAACACAAAAAGTTTCGAAAAAACAAGTCGCAAAGCTCAATGAACTATGAACCATTTAGTACACCGCATCCGCATAAATGTAGGTATGAACCTTCTCTATTTCATTCACCAACTGCATACACGAAATACCGGGAAAAAACCCAGAAGATCTCTTATGCAAACACTCTGCAATAAAAGCAAGGTCCTTCTCCCATATTGTGCTTCAGAAGTGGGATTGCATATATTTTCTTTTTTTTTTGTTTAAGAATTGTTGTTTCCAAAAGACAGGTGGGCAGGTTATTCACAAAATTTATATGCAATTTCCTTCATAGGTCATTTAGTTCGAGCACAAAACTGTAACAGCCCTCGAAAAAGCTACATTCATTCAGACGACATGGTCCATTAAGGACGAAAACGAACACAAAACCTACCCCCTATCTTCTTAGGTTTTATAATATCAAACTCTGAATTAACTCCCAATTTCAATGTTCTACTGCAGAGTAGCAAGAACAGCAGAAGCAGCAGCAACAACAGCAGCAGTAGCAGAATCATCAGAAGCTACATCCAACCTTTCTCAGTTGAAAAGTGCAATTACAAGATGCTCGTCCTTGGTGTTTTTGGATGTTGTGCATCCTAATGATGACTTGCACACGTAGTTATCCCTTGCAAATCCTTGCTTGGCATTTGGGTAATCTTGCAGTCGAAATATTATGTGCAAAAGGTCTTCCAAGGCCTATTATTGTTGGAGGGGGAGAGCTCTGGGAAGTAGATATACACTCTCTCACAAACGAAAATAAAAAAAAAAAATATATAATCTCATTTCAACCACAGCAACAATTAATATGCAGTTGGTCCTTGGAAATATCCTTGTTTCAAACATAGACTATAGAATTTCATTATGAAATCTCACCAAGGATACAATAATGCAACAGCAGTGCTTATGGTGCCAGTGCCGGAAAACTATTACTTTAATTTAGAACAAATGAGGGGAGGGATTTTCTATACTGCTCCTGCTGCTGCTTTGGCATTCACATGTCCTTCGTCCTTTAGAAAACAGCTATATATAATATATCCATATAGTTTGTAGGCTGTTGAAACAAAACCAATTAAAATTTGGCCGCTGTCCAATTCTAATTCACAATTATTATTGTTATCCTGTTTTCGGTTTTTGGTTTTCTAGAGAACGAGACGATAAAGATGAACTGGAAAGGACGATAGATAGAACGATAGACAGATAAATATGTAGATACTAGATGAAGGGAATAAGAGGAAGTTGAAAATTCACATTTGTCGTAAGGGACGACAACGACGACGACGACGATGATGCAGCAAAGTGTTAAAGTGTGCAGTTTGCACGTCCTAAAGGAATTCTGACTCCGATTATGCTGAAAGGGATGGGAAATTATGAGAACTTTTGAGAGTTTGCTTCAAAATGGAGATAAGACTGCCAGCTTTTGAATATAGCAAGGGGCTTTTGTCTAATCTTAATAATTCGTCCTTATTTGGACGAGTTTATACATTTGTTTGTGTATACAGCACACACACTGCATATAATATCTTCAGGCGTGGATGCAGAGCAAGGTGAAATGGGTGCACTTAAACAACTTCAATTCAATTCAATTCAATTCAATTCAATTCAATTCAATTCAATTCAATTCAATTCAATTCAATTCAATTCAATTCAATTCAATTCAATTCAATTCAATTCAATTCAATTCAATTCAATTCAATTCAATTCAATTCAATTCAATTCAATTCAATTCAATTCAATTCAATTCAATTCAATTCAATTCAATTCAATTCAATTCAATTCAATTCAATTCAATTCAATTCAATTCAATTCAATTCAATTCAATTCAATTCAATTCAATTCAATTCAATTCAATTCAATTCAATTCAATTCAATTCAATTCAATTCAATTCAATTCAATTCAATTCAATTCAATTCAATTCAATTCAATTCAATTCAATTCAATTCAATCCAATCCAATCCAATCCAATCCAATCCAATCCAATCCAATCCAATCCAATCCAATCCAATCCAATCCAATCCAATCCAATCCAATCCAATCCAATCCAATCCAATCCAATCCAATCCAATCCAATCCAATCCAATCCAATCCAATCCAATCCAATCCAATCCAATCCAATCCAATCCAATCCAATCCAATCCAATCCAATCCAATCCAATCCAATCCAATCCAACCCAATCCAATCCAATCCAATCCAATCCAATCCAATCCAATCCAATCCAATCCAATCCAATCCAATCCAATCCAATCCAATCCAATCCAATCCAATCCAATCCAATCCAATCCAATCCAATCCAATCCAATCCAATCCAATCCAATCCAATCCAATCCAATCCAATCCAATCCAATCCAATCCAATCCAATCCAATCCAATCCAATCCAATCCAATCCAATCCAATCCAATCCAATCCAATCCAATCCAATCCAATCCAATCCAATCCAATCCAATCCAATCCAATCCAATCCAATCCAATCCAATCCAATCCAATCCAATCCAATCCAATCCAATCCAATCCAATCCAATCCAATCCAATCCAATCCAATCCAATCCAATCCAATCCAATCCTTTCTTTGATGTCCCTTTCCACATACATCCAGCCGTTTGTGGTTGACGAAGTTTTCTGGCGGATCTGTTGTTAGAAGTAGCTAAACTGCTTCTGGGACCGAATTACTGAGCACTAACTTGTAGTTCCTGATTTCCGGAAGAATATGCAAAAATTGGCTCTTGATAATGATATCCCAAGAGTTCTTTACTTTACTTTAGATGGCGCTTACAGTCCTGGTTGGTTGAGTTCTCCACTTGTGTGCGCTACCTAAGGTGGGGTCTTTCTCTGCTGCGTAGACCATCAGGGGTAGATTCGAAGACTCGTTGGGCTAGTGCGTCGGTGTCAATACGCTCCACGTGTCTCAGACATCTCAGCCGCTGTATTTTCAGCTTTTTGACCAGGTCGATGGCGGCGTTGAAAAGCCCGTAAAGCTCGTTGTTAAATCTTTTACTTCCACCGATACATACTGGACCGAAGATCACCCGAAGAATTTTCCTATTAAAGCACCCAAGCAGATTCTCATCCGTTTTTGACAGGGTCAATGCCTCTGCCCCATACAGCAGGACCGGGATGATAAGGTCTCCTTGGTTCGCTGAGATAGGGCTTTACTTCTCAAATGCTTTCTTAGCCCGAAGAAACAGCGGTTGGCAAGAGTAATTCTTCGTTTGATCTCTGCACTGATGCCATTTTGTGATGTAATTGTGGAGCCCAGATAGACAAAGTCCCTGGCGACTTCGAAAATTTACCTATCCATCGTGACGTTTTCCCCGAGTCGCGGTGCTGAGATTCCTTTCTCGATGATAGCATATACTTCGTCTTGTCCTCATTAACAGCCGAACCCATTGTCGCCGCCTCCGATTCAATACAATCATCAATATCATCTGCATAAGCAAGAAGTTGAACGGACTTTTGAAAAATTGTGCCTCTGTTGTTGACTTGCGAGTTGCTAACAATTGCTTCAAGTACGATGTTAAACAGGTTGCATGATAACGCGTTGCCTTGCCTCAAACCTTTCTCGACATCAAAGGGTTTGGTGGTGTTCTTACCAACTTTGACGGAGCAGCGAGACTTCTCCATAGTCATCCTGCACAAGCGGACGAGTTTGGCGGGGATGCCGAGATGCGACATGGCTCTGTATAGATCGACTCTGTCTACGTTATCATTCGCGACTTTGAAATCGATAAAGAGATGGTGTGTATCGATTTGAAACTCCTGTTTTTTTTTCCAAAATCTGTCGGAGTGTGAACATTACATCGACGGTTGATTTGCCAGGCCTAAAACTACACCGATAAGGGCCGACCAGATTGTTGACAAACGGGTTTAAGCGATCAAGCCTGATTCACAATGCGACGAGGAAACGAGACGTGAGCGTGACGAGATCCCGTCGGTGCTGTCAAACGAATTTCAAACAATGAAAGTATATGAGGATATACACAATGAAGCGTTTCTCGTCGTCACGTCACGCCAAGAATTCGAAAAATTGAAAAAAAGACGCGACGAGACGACGATTTTATTTTTTGACAAGTTATTTACATAATTGGAAGTATTTTTTTAAAGAAAAAATACGATATTTTGAAATTAAAAGATCAAGTAATTTCAAATCTGTTGTCTTTAAAGCTTTTTTGGATAATTGTTATTACTTTTTATTTTTAACAAAAGAGTTTTCGTTGTAAAGAATCTCGCAGCATTGTGAATTGGAAAACGATTTTATAACTAGAAAAAGATGACAGCGAATCACGTCACGCTCTCGTCTCGTTTTCCCGTCGCATTGTGAATCAGGCTTCACACAGTACAGATGACAGGATTTTTTATGCGACGTTGAGGAGAATTATACCTCTGTAGTTGGTACAGGTCAGAGCAACTCCTTTCTTGTGGATGGGGCATACAGCATACTATACCGAGGTTCCATTCATCGGGCATACTTTCATCCCACCAAATTTTAGAAATAAGTTGGTGTAGATATGATATGTATAATCTCTACCAAGTCATCTCCCCCTGCTTTGAATAGCCCGGCTGGCAGTCCATCGGCACCAGCAGCCTTGAACTTTGAACGTCCAAGAGACCACCTAGTAGTTTTCTTCTTCTTCAAATCACGGATCTTTAAATTAACATCCAACCTAAAATGTTACAAGTTCCATGATTTTCCCCTCCCCCTTTCCTCTGTTGAAACATGTATACGCACCTGAATATATTTCCTCAAAACATAATCAAAATAGCTTTTTGGCTAAAAGTCGTCCTCTTTGTAGTCCTCAGTTTAGTTTATTCCATGCCTAATGTAGCGAGAGATAATTGAAGATTTAGTCCTTGCTGCAGATCGTTGCATACTATCGTCCACGTCCAAGACTGTGTAAGGGCAATAGTAGGTATATTTTGCAAGTTTTTCTCCTCGTTTTGAAAAGTTTTATCTGCTTGCTATCTGCTTTATTTTTATTTAATTTTACTAAAGTATGATGTGGTGAGTTGGCCCTCGTATGATAGTAAAATCTAAAACACACAAGAAATTTATTTTTCATCCTTGTGCAAATATATTTTCTACGAAAAAGACAAAAGGACTTTGGGTTTTTAGTAGAGTAATAAATTAGTGCGGGCGGACAGGGATAAAGATCAATTCCCCAGATGGGTGATGATGTTCTCTATTGAAAAATATTATTATTATACATAGACTTTGAAAATGCAGACAGGATAATAAAGGACTTGGAAGGGTGCGTGGGTGATGGTTAGTGCAATTTGTTAAACATCGTTGCCAACAATGACTACACAACATTATACAATCTTATTGCTATGAGAAAATTTCTTGTGCAAACATTAACTTTATTATATATTGGGGGAGGATAATCAATATTTAATTGAGTTTTGTCTTGGATTGCTTCTTGTAGCGGTTTATACCCTCAATCCTGACCAGAGTGTGATGGGTATGATTTGACCAATGTCGATGTCCAATCATGTTCCCAGTGACGAATACAGCTTTGTAAGTTGTGGATTGTTTGGGATAGGAGAAACTGCAGCCAATGTAAGAGCTGCATATACCTTTAAATTTATTTTTTTATGAAAACTCAGCTAAGAGTTTAGTCTTAGTACTTTAGAGTGAGTGAAGGAGCACATATAGAAAAGGTTGATATTTGTAGAGATATCATGGAGATGTTTGAAGTTCGACCCAACTTAAGTTCAATTATCTGAACTTTTTTTGTAGTGTGACAGTGAGGCCGAGCATCCTGAGACCTACGCAATGACTACCATGAAATTAGGCGCAACTAGTCCATATCTTCTGGGCGTTGTAGGGCGCAGGTAGTCACTGAATGGCGTCAACATGGCGACATCCAGTGGTGCAACATATTCTACACGTCAATTGCGCTTATTTTACCTCCAAGTGGTAGCCATCGGATACTGGTCTCGTTCATCCAGACTTGACTTGCTAAACTTGCGAGTGTTGAACAAAGACAAAAATAGCAACATTATAATCTTCTGTCAGAAATGACTGGCTTTATAATTCAGCTGAAGTCCTGGACGAACCTATCAGAAGGGTGGTGTGCGGCGGATGAATTCAGCACAGAGAATCAACGGTGCCATCAACAGTCTTGAATACAGAAACCGGGAGGAGTGTTTCCACTAAGGCGTCTCTCCTCTTATCAAGGCGGCATGCAGCGGAAGAATACCCCAGATGGAATCAACGGTGAAGTCTACAGTTCCAGTCAGGATTAACAACTTATACGGGCTACTACGACGTATTCGGAGCTCAGGCATATAAGGAGCGGTTAATCCGTTAATTCATGATGAGTTTTTGGAGAAAAAAAAATTTAAAGATAAAAATTAAACTTAAAAAAAAAAACTAGATTTTTTGTATGGGTAGATATTTTTTGCAAAATTTAATTCGCAATATTATTCAGAGGGATTGGGTACGATATGTCGACTTTTAAAATATCGACTTCATAAGATCGACTTTTAAAACCTCGACAGAAAAAATCTCGACTGGTTAAAAGACCGACAGATCAAAATATAGACACAAATTTGACCGACTTTTTAAAATGTTCATTTTCAAAATGTCAATTCTCAAAATGTCGACTGTGATCGAGATTTCAACAGTCGACATTTTAAAAGTCGACATTTTGAAAGTCGACATTTTGATCAGATCATAGTTTAGGGAATGATGTTTACAAGCGCGCGCTTGTAAACATCATTCCCTAAACTATGATCTGATCATTATTATCTAATAACGCATGGTCATAGTTCTATAAATAAAGCTATTTTAGTTGCGAAGCATCAACAAGCCTCGGATACGGACGGATTTACTGTTGACGAACCTAGCAAACGAAATAAGGACAACGAACTTCGGATCTGCACGTGGAATGTTCTGTCTCTCTATAGACCACGTGCAGCCGAACATTTAGCGGAGGCCCTAGACTGCTACAAAGCAGACATCACCGCCATCCAAGGAGTGCGATGGGATGGGCCGGGCAAAAGAAAACTGAAAGACTGGGATATATACTACGGTGACTGTTACCGACGACAAGGGCAGCGTCTTTTTGGATGTGGATTTGTTGTTAGAGGCAGACTGAGGCAAGAGGTCTTGAGTTTCAATTATGTGAACGAACGCCTCACGACAATTCACATCAAGGCTAAATTCGCCAACATCAGCCTGATATGCGCGCATGCCCCCACAGAGGAGAAAGATGACGACACCAAGGACGAGTTCTACGAGCTCCTGGACAAGACATATGAGCAATGCCCTAGCTATGACATTAAAATTGTCTTGGGTGATTTTAATGCCAAACTAGGAAGAGAAGACGTCTTTGGTGGCACAATCGGAAGATACAGCCTGCACGACACCACCTCCGATAACGGACTCAGGCTAATCGACTTTGCTGCGGGGCGAAACGTTGTAGTAGCTAGTACGCAGTTCCCGCATCTCGATATTCATAAGGGGACATGGCGAATTCCTGGTCAATCAACCGCCAACCAAATCGACCACATTGCGATCGACGCAAGGCACTCCTCCGGTATCAAGGATGTCCGAACGTTCCGAGGAGCCAACGTTGACTAGGACCACTACCTCGTTGTAGCAAAGGTAATGCTACGGATATCCAGACCAAAGCCAAAACAGGGAAATACTGTCAGGAAATTCAACGTCGGACGGCTACAGTCGCAAGAAATCGCCAGGTCCTTTTCCGATCGAGTCTCTCGCGCCCTCTTAACTAGTCCTTTGCCGCCAACTGCAAATATCGAGAACCAGTGGAAAAACTGCCAGGAAGCCATCAGAGATGCCGCCTCTGACGTGCTGGGCTTCGCACGACCACCACAGCGAAACCCCTGGTTCGACGAGGAATGCCGGCAAGTACATGCAGCCAAACAACAGGCATACAAAGCGGCGCTGCATAGAAGGACCAGAGCTGCTCGCAAGCTCTACGAGCAGAAGAGGAAAGAGGAACACAAGCTTCTTAGAAAGAAAAAGAAAGAGCATGAGAAGCGCGCGATCGAGGAATTAGAGGGATGCCACTGCAGGAATGAAGTTCGGAAGTTTTACCAAAAAATAAAAAGAACCTCCCAAGGTTACAAACCCCGAACCGAAGCCTGCAAGGACGATCAGGGTGACATCGTGGTGGAATCGCAGTCGGTGCTGAGGATATGGAAAAATCATTTCTGCAAATTGTATAACGGCGATGACAAACCGAATTCCGCTAACATGCAAATTGCACCATTCAACTTGGACGACGTAGGCCAACAATTCCGTCCACCCGATCTTGACGAAGTGAGGATAGCCATATCTAAACTTAAGTCCAATAAAGCTGCTGGAGCTGATGGCCTTGCGGCTGAGCTATTCAAAGCGGCTGGCGATGAATTGGTTAGGAGTATGCACCAGCTCATCTGTAAAATATGGTCGGAAGAAAGCATGCCCGATGAATGGAACCTCAGTATTGTTTGCCCGATCCTCAAGAAAGGCGATCCTCTGGACTGCACCAACTACATATTTTGGTCAACATTAACAACTTTTTTTTTAGAAGCTTGCTTTATACATTCGGCATATTCAGTAGTGGTAAAAACATAATCTTTCTTCCTATTAAACTTTTCTATTACACCAAAACATCTATTACAAGGCAAAAAACTTCTTAAAAACTTCTTATCTGAGAGTCAAGTTTGGAAGTCCACTCACTAGAAATACGATTTGGTCTATTTTGATGTTTCCCACGCTGGCTGAGACAAAGCAATCGAAGCTTACATTAGGGTTACGATATTGTTTACATATCTTATCTACACGCTTTTTTGATATACCATGGTGAGATGCAAACCCATTTCTGCTAACTTTGATATGTACTCCCCAATGCGGACTGGCTTGTTGCAAATGACGTAAGAATTTCGTTTGTGTCAAGGAGGAGGCAGATCACCACCTTTTTGCACCAAAGGCACAAGAGAGGCAGATCCAAATTTTGCTATAACGGGCTTATTTTTCGTAGTATTGACTTCGGTTTTGAACCAAAAGATAGTTTTTTTTTGTCTTCACATAGTGAGTGAAAAAACCGGTTTTGGT
Organism: Dasysyrphus tricinctus; assembly: GCA_963921185.1. Classification (NCBI taxonomy): domain Eukaryota; kingdom Metazoa; phylum Arthropoda; class Insecta; order Diptera; family Syrphidae; genus Dasysyrphus; species Dasysyrphus tricinctus. The sequence goes on along the minus strand of OY992531.1, from coordinate 206,643,634 downwards.
AAAAAATTGGACCATCCCCCCTTTTGATGCAAGGTCCTCAATTTTGTGTCTGCTATGGCGTCGCTAAACTCCGAAGTCGTGTTTTCCCCAAGCCCATTCGGGCAAGGAAAAGAACACACCTATTGTGAGACCCACTTTTATGTCTTCCCTATCAATCAAAATCTCGAGTTCGACGATGAGAAATTGTTTGAGATATTTTTTCCATAAACAAAATTTTCCTTGTACCAAAAACTTAAAAAAAAGCATTAATTAATTTACTGATACAATATTCATTCGGAAAATGAGACAGTTTTAGAAAAAAGTATCATCTTAAGCTTTTTTGTAGAGAATCGTAAGATCTACAACTCTGTTATGACCGATATAACACGTTGACGCAATCGTGTTGACAGAGTTTGAAAGAAGTGGAAATCAATAAACAATACATTAAGCTTTGCCGAAAAATTTAGAAGAATATGTTTGTTTATGTAGTTCAAAGTTGTTTGTATTTGAATATTTACAAATTTGTGGGGGGGGGGGGAGGGGGCGGCAAAATTTTCCACCGCCCCGGGAGAAACTCACGCTACGCCACTGCCTTAGCACATCTGAGAAAGCCAGAGACTACAGTGAGCAATTGACCGGGAAACTCTCTGCCGTACACCCAGCCACAAGCGTCAACAACCAGTGGAACCAGTATCGCGACATTATTAAGGAGACAGCCGAGACCACCATAGGCTATCAACCACCCAGAAAAAAGAACCCGTGGTATGATGATGAATGCGCGGTACTGAAGCAGGAGACGGAAAATGCACGAATGCAAATGCTGCAACGGAAAACTAGAGCAGCAAGAGAGGAGTACTGTGAAAAGAGAAGGAAAGAGAAAAAAAAACCCTGCGTAGAAAGAAAAGAGCATCCGCAGCCTCTCAGCTCAAGTATCTCGAAGAGTCCAGCACCGCCACCAACACTCGCCGGTTCTACAAAACAGCCAAGCAACTGGCATCTGGTTATAGGACTGGCACGCAAGCTCTTCGAAACAGCGAAGGGAACCTAGTCACCGAAGCACAGGGAATTGTAGACGTGTTTAAGCAGCATTTCCAGCAGCTGCTTAATGGGCATTATGTAGAGGAGGCGACAGGGGAACAAAGAAGCATTAGACCAGTCAATGAAGATCCAGTCCCAGCACCCAGTACTGAAGAGATTAAGAAAGCCATCCACAAGCTCAAGAACAACAAATCCGCCGGCTCGGATGGCCTACCAGCGGAACTCTTCAAGTATGGAGGAGATGTTCTGGTAGGGTGCATGCACCAGCTCATCAACCAAGTTTGGGAGGAGGAAAGTATGCCCGACGACTGGTCAAATAGCTCCATATGCCCAATCTACAAAAAAGGTGATCCTATGTCCTGCAAGAACTACAGAGGCATATCCCTGCTTAATGTTGCCTACAAGATCCTATCCAACGTACTATGTGAGCGTCTAAAACCTTTCTGCAACACTATGATCGGCACGTACCAGTGTGGCTTCAGGCCAGGCAGATCAACGATAGACCAAATCTTCACATTGAGGCAAATCCTGGAAAAGACCAACGAATTTCAAGTCGAGACCCACCACCTATTCATCGACTTCAAAGCCGCATATGATAGCATAAGTCGCCTAGAGCTTCTATTGGCGATGTCGGAACTCGGGATCCCGAAAAAACTGATCCAGCTATGCCGCATGACGTTACAAAATACGCGGTGCAACGTGCAAATGGGTAACAGCTCATCCGAGTTATTCCAGACGTGTACAGGGTTCAGACAAGGAGATGCGCTATCATTTGATTTCTTCAACCTAGTCCTGGAGCAGATAGTGCGCAAGAGTGGTGTTAACATGGAAGGCACTATCTTTAACAGGTCTTCTCAACTTCTTGGCTATGCGGACGACATCGACATCATCGGCCGTTCCAAGAGAGCTGTACTTGAAGCATTCACAGCTATTGATGAACAGTCGAAACGAGTTGGTCTTGAAGTGAATGAGGACAAAACAAAGTATATGCTATCAACAAACAAAGCCTCATCTGTCCATCGCCTAGGACAAAACGTCACTGTTGGTAGCAGTAATTTCGAGGTAGTCAAGGAGTTCAGCTACCTCGGAACAAAGATCAATTCCACGAACGACACCTTAGTGAAAATCCGACGAAGAATTACCCTAGCGAACCGCTGCTACTTCGGTTTGGCCAAACAAATGGGTTCAAAACTCCTTTCCCGAAAGACAAAGTGCACTCTATACAAAACGCTAATTTCACCAGTTCTACTCTACGGGGCGCCGAGTGCTGGACGATAAGTAAAAAAGGGGAATTGATACTGGGCACTTTCGAGAGAAAAATTCTTCGGCGGATATTTGGTCCTATATGCGAAGAGGGCGATTGGAGGAGAAGATTCAATCGTGAATTGTACGAGCTGTACCAAGATGTGGATGTAGTCCAAAGAGCCAAAACACGTCGACTACACTGGCTCGGCCACATCGAGCGAATGGACAACAACGCTCCAGCCAAGAAAATCTTCGAATCCCAGCCCCCAGGTTCGAGACGACCAGGAAGACCGAACCTCCGCTATAGGGACCAGGCGGTCACAGACGCAAGAGCGCTTGGTCTCGACGACTGGAGGGAGCGTGCGAGGGACCGCAACCGATGGAAGACCGCAATATCTCAGGCAGAGACCCTTCATGGATCGGGAGCCGGATAAGTAAGTAAGTAAGAAGCCATTCGTCAACAACCTGATAGGTCCATATTAGTGTGGCTTTAGGCCAGGGAAGTCAACCATCGACCAAATATTCGCACTACGTCAGTTCTTGAAGAAAGGCCAAGAGTTTCAAATCGATACCCACCACCTTTTTATTGATGTCAAGGCCGCGTATGATAGCATCTATAGAGACGAGCTATTTAAAGCAATGTCTAGTTTAGGCATCCCTCCCAAACTCGCCCGCTTGAGCAGGATGACGATGGTAAATGCAAGATGCTCCACCAAGGTCGGTAAAGACCTCACCGATACCTCTGATGTCAGAAAAGGTTTAAGGGAAGGCGACGCGCTGTCTTGAAAGAATAGTGCAAAACTCTCATGTCAACACTGGAGGCACAGTTTTTCAAAAGTCAGTCTAATTACTCGCTTACGATAACGACATTGACATAATAGGACGAGCTAAGCAAGATGAATATATGATGTCAACAAGAAAAGACCCTCAACATCGACGTCTCGGATAGAGCGTCACTATAGACAGCCATAATTTTGAAGTGGTCACTGGTCAGAGACTTTGTCTTCCCAGGAACCACTATAAATCAAACGAAGAATAACTCTTGTAAATCACTGTTTCTTTGGGCTAAGAAGACAATTATTGAGAAGCAAAGCCCTCTTTCGAGCAACTTAACTGTCCCTGTATAAGACGCTCATCATCCCGGTCCTGATGTATGGTGCAGTAGCATGTACACTGCTAATGGTGGATGAGAATGCGTTAGACTGCTTTGAGAAGAAAATTCTTCTGGTAATTTTTGGTCCCTGTTGAGATTTAAAAAGTAATACTACCTACTTGCTGATAATAATACAGCTAACTTTGAATTTTGTTTTGTTATCAAATAATTTTTCAATCTAGATTTTCTTATCATTCCTATATAAGCTTCTGTTTAATAAACATTAATATTTTACTAGTTACTATAAACTGTTGCTGCTGATTTTATTTGAAACCTATAGGAACTTTTAACAGGTTATGGGCCCAGGAACGCTATTCCTTAAATAAATCAGTGGAACAACCAGATAAAAACCAGCAAAAATAAGTTTCCTTTCCAGCCACGAGCAAAAGAGAAAAATGGAAACCGAAATTGCAAGAGTAACTAAGCTGAAGGGAAGCGAAAATTGGTCCATATGGAAATTTCAAGTGCGCATTACACTCCTATCCAATAATTCATGGAGCATTGTTAGTGGCACAGCTGAATATCCTACAGAAGATAATGCAAGAACAGCATGGACAGCAAAGGATAATTTAGCCCAGCGAGTTATAGCGACATCAGTGGAGGAGAAACCACTATTACACATTATAAACTGCGAATCATCGAAGGCAATGTGGGACAAATTGTGTTCCGTATATGAACAAAAATCGGAAACAAGTGTCCACATGCTTTTACAACAGTGGTATAGTTATCAAAAGAACCACAGCGATGATATTGCTACACATGTAGCCAGACTTGAGGATCTTTCTCATCGTCTGCAAACTCTCGGTGAGAAAATTCCAGATCAAATGGTCATGACCAAGCTGTTAATGACATTGCCACCATCATATAAGCATTTTATCAGTGCGTGGGAGTCAACAAGTTCTTCAGATCGAACGCTCACGAATTTAGTTGCTAGACTAACAGTAGAAGAAACCCGAATTGGTATGAGTGACAATACTGAAAACGCAGCTTTCACAGCTGGAAAACATCTTGGAAGATTCCATAAGAAGAAATCTGATAAACCAGGTACATGCCATTTCTGTCATAAACCAGGTCACTGGATTAAGGATTGTAGGAAACGTAAAGCTGCAAACTCGAAATGTTCATCTGAGAAAGGCGATGCTTTCGTAGGAGAGGCTTTGTCAGTAGCTCAGGATACAAATTCAATCAGTGACGAATGGTACTTAGACTCAGGTGCAACCGATCACATGTCACATAAAAGAGAATGGTTCAGCACATTCAAGACATTTGAAGAAGCTAAGCTAGTTCGCATAGGGGATGGTAACCATATTTCAGCCATTGGTGCCGGTGAAATCCGCATACTGGCATTCGATGGAAAAGATTGGAGACCTAAACACTTGACTGAAGTTTTATTCGTTCCGGACATTAGCTATAATCTCTTCTCTCTTGGTGCTGCACTGGACAAAGGAATAACACATCAATCGGACAACAAGATATGCAAACTACTCAAGAACGGTAATATTGTTGCAGTGGGAGAAAGGCTAAATAAGCTTTTCAAAATGCGATTCAAGGTCATACAAAGTGAAGCAACAACAGCAAACATTGCCACTCGTTGCTCTCTCCTTAACTGGCATAAACGTATGGCTCATCAAAACATCACTCACGTCAAGAAAATACTTAAGGGATCAGCAATTGAGTTTGAGGACATCGAGAAGTTTTGCTGCGAAGATTGCCTCAAAGGAAAAATGCACCGACTTCCATTCTCAAAGAGCCTTTCAAAATCAGAACGAGCTGGTGAATTAGTGCATGCTGATTTGTGTGGACCAATGCAAGAAAATTCCCTGGGAGGAGCACGTTATTTTCTTCTTTTGAAAGATGACTTCAGTAGTTGGAGAAGCATCTACTTCATTAAATACAAATCTGAAACTACTCGTTGCTTGGAGGATTTTTTCAAGAAAACTGCTAAACATTTAGAAAAGGGAGTGAAAGTTCTCAGGACAGACAATGGACTGGAATTTATTAATCGAGAAGTCAGTGAACTCACTCACCGATATGGAATCATCCATCAAAAGACTGTTCCATATACTCCAGAACAGAACGGTGCAATAGAACGTGAAAATCGAACCATAGTTGAACTTGCACGAACATCGCTTCAAGCTAGCGGAATTCCAGTTAAAATGTGGGCTGAAGCAACAAACTATGCAACCTACACACTAAACCGCACAGGAACAACTAGTATTGAAGAATTGACACCGATCGAAATTTGGTTTGAACTTGGAAGAAAATCCTGTCTTGACAATCTAAAAATCTTTGGCGAGGAAGTTTTTCTGCATATCCCAAAAGAAAAGAGACGAAAATGGGATGCAAAAGCAGAAAAAGGGTATTTTGTTGGTCACGACGAAAATACTAAAGGCTACCGTATTTGGATTCCTACGAAAAATGAGGTCAAAATATATAGAGACGTTGTATTCACTGGTCAAATGTACAAAAGATATTCTGAGGAAGTAAACCGAACATCATCAAACGAAGTGTCCTTCATCTTTCCAACAAACAACGAAGAAAAACATCGAGATCAAAATCAAACACTACAATCTTCAAATGAGGTTCCAATTTTAAGTGATGATCAAAGATCCAGTCAACAATTTCAAGAAACTAATGATTTGCAACATACAAAACAACCACCAAATATTGACATTGCAGAATGCAGTAAAACACGCGTACTCAGAAACCGGACTACAATCAAGCCACCCGCCAGGTACTTTGATGTTAATGTTGCCTTTACAGATCAAATCGAACCAGAAACATTCGATGAAGCCATTACATGCACAGAAGCCCTCAATTGGAAAGAAGCTATGGACGATGAAATAGAGTCCTTGAAAAAGAATGAGACTTGGACATTAGTCAATCCACCTGAAGGGCAACAAATTATTGATAACCGATGGACCTATAAACTCAAACTGAATAATGACGGCAGTGTCCAGCGATTTAAGGCTAGGTTGGTAGCTAGGGGCTTCAAACAAACAGCAGGAATCGATTATCATGAGACTTTCAGTCCTGTCACCAGATTTGACTCCATTCGTATCATTTTGTCCATTGCGGCATCGCAAAAGATGTTTTTTCGTCAGTTCGATGTAAAGACAGCCTTTCTTCATGGGAAAATAGAAGAAACAATTTACATGCAGCAACCTAAGGGCTATGAAGATGGATCCAAGCAAGTTTGCAAACTAAACAAGAGTCTGTATGGTCTGAAACAGGCATCCAGATGTTGGAATCAACGTTTCACTGCAGTACTCAACAAACTAGGACTCCATCCAACAAGTGCAGAGTGCAGACGCATGTGTCTTTACAAATGAACAAAAAGACGATTCCATTTTATTAACAATTCATATCGATGATGGATTAATTGCAGCAACAAATCTAAAGACGGCAACAGCACTTATTTCAAAATTAAACACCGAATTTGATATAACATCAGGAGAACTAAAAACATATTTAGGCTTACAAATAGAGAAAATGAGAGATGGTTCTATTTTCGTTCACCAAGAAGCATACGCCAACAAGATTCTCAAGAAATTCAGAATGGAGGATGTAAATTCAGTTGCGATTCCAGCAGATCCCCATCACCAAATGTGTGCAGATATTCATGAAAGTAGTGAACAAGATGCATCAAATACGCCTTATCGTCAAGTAATTGGCAGTTTAATGTACTTGTCTATAGCTACTCGACCGGATATAACATTTGCGGTCAACAGCGCCAGTCAATACATGGAACAACCAAAGAAAATACATTGGAACGCAGTTAAGCGTATTTTGAAATATGTAAAAGGGACATCTGATCACGGACTTTACTTTCCATCTAAACAAGAAGGCCATATTCAAACTTTTAGTGACTCTGACTATGCAGGAGATGTTGAGTCCAGAAAATCTACAACTGGTATTTTAATGAAGCTCGGGGATTCTACAATTGCTTGGAAGTCAACAAAGCAAAAAGTAGTAACCTTGTCATCCACTGAAGCCGAGTACGTTGCAGCAAGCGAAGCAGTAAAAGAAATTATATGGGTTAAGAGCTTACTAAATGACCTACAAATTTTTAACGAAATGCAAATAAGCTTGAATGTTGACAACATGAGTGCAATAAAGTTAATCAAAAACCCGGAATTTCATCAAAGGAGCAAACACATAGATGTTCGTTACCACTTTATTCGGGACAAATATAACAACAAAGAGTTCATTTTGCAACATGTTTCGTCAAAAGATCAACTAGCGGATTTTTTAACCAAACCACTACCAAAACAAACATTTGAAAATCAAAGAAATATGATAAACATCAAAAAAAGAAAAGAAGTTCAACAAGACGATTTTTTAAAGGCATAGTATACTTTTAGTGGGAGTGTTGAGATTTAAAAAGTAATACTACCTACTTGCTGATAATAATACAGCTAACTTTGAATTTTGTTTTGTTATCAAATAATTTTTCAATCTAGATTTTCTTATCATTCCTATATAAGCTTCTGTTTAATAAACATTAATATTTTACTAGTTACTATAAACTGTTGCTGCTGATTTTATTTGAAACCTATAGGAACTTTTAACAGTCCCGTCTGCATAGATTGGGAATAGAGAAGAAGATACAACAACGAACTGTATGGGCTGTACAGCAACACCGACCTAGCCACAAAAGTGAAAAGCCAACGACTGAGATGGCTGAGTCACCAAGAGTGGATAGACATCCATGCTCCGGCCCGGAAAGTGTGGGACACCGCAGTAGAGGTGGACAGCGTTAAAGGTGGCGCACGCAAGTGGAAGAGGACCTTAACCAACTTTGCGTGTGAAACTGGAGACAGCTAGCTAGAAACCGAGGCGGCTGAAAGAAGCTTATTGGTTGAGGCCCTAGTTCAGTCGAAAATATGACCCTGAATTTCTATAAACTAAAACCTTATATCAAATTCTTCACTAAATTGAATTTTATTTTTGAATTAAACTTTTAACAAAAATGGTGACTTGAACTCTTGAATTAATTTACACTGAAGAAACTCCTCCAAAACTAACATAATAATCATCTCATTATGAATGGATACTGTAGGTGCTGACTTTGCCATTATCATCCAAAGTCGTTGTGGCAGCCTTAAAACCAGCTCTTCTACCATTGATATCGTGATTTTCGGCTTCAGCAGTTGAGAGTAGATTGTAATTGTTTGCTCTTCCATCAGAGCCAAACTAGACACAAAAAAAAAGAAACGATAAAAAAATAATTATAACTTCTTAACATTTTACTCCTTACCTGAGAACCGGAAGCCCATTTGGAACTTTTTTCCCAAGACTTTGTACGGTAATTAGAATTACCATCTGCTCCTCCTAGAGCCAAACTACCAGATCCAAGTCCACCAAAATCTGATCCGCCCAAGTTTAACTGTGAACTTCCAGCACGGAAACCTCCATAACCAACATCTTGAGCTTGTATTCTGGCCAAGCGTTCTGACTCAGTCATATAGCGGCCAAGACCGGAATCAAAGCCGGAGCTTCCAAAGTTTGATTGAGAACTGTGAGAGCCAAATCCGGAGCTACTTCCAAAAGGCGATGATGGAACAACCAAAGCAGCATTGAGACCATTTGTGGCGTACAAACTATTGGCATTTGTTAAAGAGCCAGCTGATCCCAAGCCGGTTACAATAGGAATCAAATTAGAGCCAGCGTTTCTTGAAGATTGTTGCGAAGTGTAGCTAGAGTGGGAATTTAAACTAGGACTTGAGTAAACGAATGTTGGGTTAGCTTGAGATTTTGAGCTCTTGTGAGTGTAGCTGTATTCAGAGGCACCTCCACCTGGAATGACAGCACTGTAGGTTGGAGCAATCTGGGAGTTTGACATGCTCTCCGACAATCTGTCACTGTAGGAATTTCCGCTGGGAAAGAGCGTGGCTACGGGAAGGGTCTGTGATGAATGACTGTTCAGGAGGGATGAGTGAGAGCTATGTCCAACCGAGGGAACAATTGTCAAGGGAGCAGCTTGAGATTGAGAAGAAAATTTGCTCATCTGTGAGTAACTTTCCGATCCGGAAGATGGTGCAATGTAAACGGGAGCAGGCTGGGATTTAACTACCTTCTCACTGTGATGTGAGTAGCTTTCTGATGCACCACTGGATGGGGAGTATATGATTGGCACAGATTGGCTTTGGATACGCTGTTGACGTTGGTGCGTATAGCTCTCTGAAGCAGCACTTGGTGTATACACAGTTGGGATGGCAGCCTGCTGAATGCGTTGTTCTCGGTGATGAGTGTAGCTCTCTGATCCACCCAATGGTGAACTTATGTACACAGGCGCAGCTTGATTTTGTACGCGACGATCTTCTTGACGGCTGCTAAAACTCTCAGATCCGCCAATAGGAGCAACATACACAGGTGCCGATTGACTTTGCACACGACGTTCTTCGTGACGTCTGTAACTTTCAGAACCTCCAGAAGGTGCGATGTAAACTGGAGCAGCTTGATTTTGTACACGACGTTCTTCATGGTGGGAGTACATTTCAGAGCCACCTGATGGTGCACTCACGTACACTGGGGCTGCCTGACTTTGAACTCGAGATTCTTGATGATGAGAGTATGACTCAGAGCCACCTCCTGGAGAAGTGATAACTACTGGTGAACTGCCTCCTTGGACACGGCTCTCTGATTGTTCGTCATAGCTTTCCGAACCAGAAGCTCCACCACCGACGGGTATCACAATTGGCCCTGCACCTGCATTCTGAGATGAAGAAGAATATTCGGTGTTGAGTGATGATGATCCAGCTCCAGCTCCACCAGAGAGTCCAATACCACCACTCAAATAGTCCTCCTGTAGGACTTGTTGGTTTCCAGATGAGGATGAGGATGATGATGATGATCCTGAATAGCCAGAACCTGAATATTCAGAACCTGATCCAGATCCTGATCCAGATCCTGAATAGCCTGAGTTTCCATAACTGACACCTACAGTTCCAACGCCATATGAGTCGACATCTTCTAATGATGATTGTAGTTGTTGCTGTCTTAAATGCACAAGAAGTGTTTGTGTTTTTAGTTAAAAAAAAATTCATTAAAAATCATTTAAACCTACCCAGCATCTGAACTGGAAGAATAGGCACCTCCCAATTTCTGGTTGACGATCCTTTTAGCATCTCCAACAGTCTGATAGTGCTGTGTATCATGACTTTATTTAAAAATAAAACAGAAAAATTCATTTTAGTCAAAACTAAATTTATATGTAAACTTAATGTAAATTTTGTTTGCCAATTTTTTGAATTTTTGATAATTTTGTTTTCTTTTTTGTACCATATGCCAAGCCAATTAGGAAATTTTGTATAAATTTTGTATTTGTTTAACAAAACTAACTAAATGGATTTCTTGATACTTACATATTACGAATCGAATTAGGTCTACACAAATACTCAATACTCAATTATTAGATTCGTCACTCATTTGAAATTATTAAAATACATAAATTAAATTATAATTATTTAAAAATGTTATTTTTGTATATATTTTGTGAAAATGAAAGAACAAATAAAAAGATAAGAATTTTAAATATACCTCAAGTGAAGGCCTGATGGAAGATCTGAAAATAAATAACAAAACAAAATCTGTTAGTAACAAAGGTTTAAAAATAAAAAAAAAAAACATTATTATCAATCTGAAAACATTATGACCAATTGGCTTAAAAAGTTATCTTATCAATGTTGAACCGGATGTCATCAATTTTGACAAAATTCTTTTGACCCTGGAAAAAACTAACTATTTCTGCGAAAAGAATACAAAAATCTCAAGGAAGTTGACGGCTGATTATTACTAAATTTTTTAGATTATCGCAATTGTGAAAATAATTCTAAATATTTATACCTTATATTGTGACAGTCAGTTATATCTATCACGTGAAGAGAATAAATGAACATTTTGGTACACCAAAATCGAGCTCTGGACTGGCGTTGTTAATTTAATAAACAAAATAGCACTTTTACTCAAATTTCCGCATACTATTTCCAATTTTTCATTGATCCCCAAAATCGTTCAAAGTGCATGATTTAACATTTTGTGGGAAGAATTATTTGCGAAAAAACGATAATTTCGGAACTTTTCCCGCAAAAAACATTCCATGAGAAAAAAAAAATTTAGTCATAAAAAAAACACGATAAGATCACACGCGCTTGCTCTTCTGGTTCAAGGCTATAACGTGGAGACGAAAGAATAATAGTCTGGTGAGGAGACCGAAACGAGTGGCGGGGACCCTTCTTCTATGTTTGTAATTTTTTTTTGACATGATAAGGATGAAATTCAGCTTGAATGTTATTGTTGTAATCATGTCACCTTTGAAAATGGCGCCCAAGCTGCAGTCCAGTATGGAAACCGAGATCGCTACGCTTTTTGTTTTTATATTTGTTATTTATTTTATACTCGAATCTCTGTGGATCCATTGCCCTCCTCAGGGTGTGGGTAGGTAGGTGAGGTGAGAGAAATGGATCGGCATCGCATTTTGGCTATGTTTAGGTGCGAGGGCCTCCTTGAACCATCCTGAATTCTACATGGATGTTCAAATGGTAGACATGGTGCATTCAAGAGGACACAAGGGTCCACAAGCTTTTTTTCAAAGCGAACCTGTGTCTATCAACTTCTACTCTTACCTCCAATCCCTGTGGGGGGCAGCAAACGAGAGAAGAGGGGAGGAGTGTTCCCACTAAGGCACTTCTCCTTTACCCAGGTGGCAGCGGAAGAATTCTCAAGATGGAACTTTTAGTATGCTCTTTAGTGGCAAGAGATAGATGTCACCTAGTTCGTTCAAGAAGTATTCTCCTAGGGCTACTATTCTGGTTTTGGCTAGGCTGGGGCTTTCACAAAGAAATTGAGGTGAGCCCTCTTCCCCCTACTCATCCTGACACCCTCTACATAAGTCCGCTGACCTGATGCCCACTCTGCTCATGTGGGTTCCCATTACCTAAGTTGTGACCCGTTAGGACTCCAACTAGGAGTGAAAATTGAGACCAGCTTTTCTTGAGTAAGTATTCTTTTTTTTTCGTTGAAAAATTCGACCATAGATTCCATGAAAACCTACAAGTGTCGACTGATGACCATCGGACATCTGCAGCTTTAAGGAACTTCTGGTGAATTTGACTTTTTTCTTGTTCCAGTGGCACCTGCTGGCGGCCACAACTGCTTTAAGGCTTGAACAGTTTAATAATTGGAAAAAGTGCCACTACGCTCACAGAACCATAATGAAATTTACTGGCATAGACATTTAAACAGACTACATCACACCGCATCTGGAAAGAATCAGTATCCTGTTTCGGTGTTTACTGACGGTTCCAAAACAGACAAAAGGGTAGGGTCAGTTATCTACTCGGAAAACCCACCTATAAACAGATCAATAAAGTTTCAAAACTTTTGCAGTGTATTCCAAGCGGAGGTGCTTGCAGTTTGCGAAGCCGCGAAACATCTTGCATTTCATGAAGTAGCAATATAGACATCTTCATAAATATCCAGGTGGCAATTGAAGCTATTTCTTAAATCACTATAAAGTCCAAACTGGTATATCGTTGTCGAATTGAACTGAGATCTTTAGGCGCAAAAATAAAAAAGTTACCCTTATATGGATCCCTAGACATCGTGATATTCTCGGAAACGAAGAGAAACGGATCATCTCTTGATCCAAGCCAAATCGAATCTTCGGTACTTATGCCACTGTAACAGGAAAAAAGTGGAATCCACCAGAATTTCCTTGAAGCTGTAGTTGTCAGATGGTTATCGCTTGACACTTGTCGGGTTTCAATAAATTTATGGCCGAACGTATCGAAGAAAAAACTGAATATTTACTGAAGATAAGCAAGCCTCAATTATCGCTCCTAGTGGGAGTCCACATGAGCAGAAAAGGTATCAGCCCATTTGACTTATTTAGAGGGTATCAAGATGAAGAGGAGGAAGAGAGGTCTCCTCACTTCCTTTGTGAATGCCCCAGTCTAGCCAAAACCAGGAATGCAGCCCTAGAAGAAAACTTTTTCGAAGAATTGGGCGAAATATCCGTCTGGACATCCTGAAATTCATTCAGAATTCGGGACGGTTCAAGGAGGCCCCTCACAACTATACATCCCCATAATCCCCTCCGTCAGTAAAGACCCAACATGATTTCCATTTATATAACCCGGTTTTTATACCAGAGTTCCCTGGTTGGGATATCTGTTATGGCTACAGGGTTGAAACCAATGTGCGGTGTAATTATGTAGTCTGTTTGAATGTCTATGTGTGTGAAATTCACTATGTTTCTATGACCGTAAGAGGGCCACCCTTTCCAATTATTTCACTGCTGAAGTCTTAAAGAACTTTTGGCTACTGCCTCTTTCGTATAAACAGATCGAGCGGGGCTATAGTGAAAGGAATGTTTATAAGGCTGCCACTATTGGTGTGGTTCTAATGACACTGGTTGTGCCAATAAATGTAAGTCTTTGAATTTTAGTCATGGTTTTTAGATATGTTTCCCTTTCTTAGGCTGGCCACCAGACCAAGCATGCGTACGTTAAGATTGGCCTTTTTATGGCTGTGTACATCCAATCAATGGTTCTAGGACTGGGAAGCCATCTTTTATCAAAAAATCGACTCCAAGTGTAGAATTCTATTGACGCTTTTTTCTCTCTTTCCAGATCAGTTTACGGTTAAGTACAACACCAAGATATTTGTTGGTACCCGAAACTTGAAGCTGAGTTCCATTCATGGTTGGTGGGTCAATGTTGGCCTTGGTGGGAACATTATTTTTCCTCGTAAACAACACCAATGCTCTCTTCAGTGGGTTAACGTTAAGTCCACAGCTACTGGCTCAATTATTGAGCTTGTCGAGGGCTATTTGTAGGAGAACGTATAGAGGTGGAACAATGCAAGGCGTATGCAACAACCTTGATGCCACTCTGATTTAGTTTAACCAATATCTGGTTGACGAGAGGGAGCCAAAGTAAAGGTGCTCAACTCAACACCTATCTCTTAAGACATCAAACGTTATGTTAACTATGGAAATTTTCCAAGTAATTTATTTATTTATGCTACCATTTTTGCCTAAATTGAGCGCCATTTTTCAAAATGTGAAATGGCGCCCAATGTGGGCCAATTTTTGTATGTCAAAAGGTTGGATCTTCATTATCTTTTATAATTTATTTTTTTCAAAATAAAAAAAGTTGTGGAGATGCCTCCAAATTTCAAACGGGTGGATGGAAATTAATGGTTGATGTCTTAAAAGATAGGTGTTGAGTAGGCCCACTATCGGGTGAAATGTCAAAGTGACTGGTACTGACTGGTACCTCCATTTTTTTTGGTAACTTTTAATATTTTGAACATTCGGGTGGTGTGGCTACAACTAAGCTCTCAACGTAACATGGGTCTGTCCGGTTATTAGAGCTTCGCGTCCGTTTAACAGAGATTTTCCACGGATTTGCATTTTTTCCAAAAAATTAAATCAAAACTATGCTGAAAATAGTTAGATAAAGGTTTTCCATTTTATTTAAATAAATAAATTAAATAAATTGGGTGGCGCAACAGTTCGTGGAGAACCAGGGCCTAGTGACTTACAACTTTCAACCATTCCTGTGTGCGTGTTGTTGGGACGCTTTCTATTCGAAATGAGCAAAAAAAGTGTCCGCTTACGTTTAAAAGAGTTTCCGTTTATAGAAATTCGAGAAAAAGGTTGCTTTCCTAAAATATGCAATTCATTTCTTCATCTAGGGCAAACTTAGCACTTGGGAATTACAACCAACAAAGGTATCACAGATTCACACGGTAGGTTAGGTAGGCCACTGTGATACCAGTTTATATTCAAAACCATTGATAGCTGCTAAGGAAATTTCTATACAAGAAATTCACTAAATAGATCTTAGGTTCAGTTAAAAATAAAGCCAAAAAGTTAATCTGTTGTGATACAACATGAATCTAGGAAGGAAACTCTTTCCTTACTCGTTAGACGCATAAACATAGCTCCTTCCGAAGAGTATTTATTGGACTTTTCTAGGGCCAATTTTTCAGTACAGAGTTATAACTCTGAGTAAAATCAGAGAAAGTTAGTCCTGAAAACAAATTTAATCCTAAGCTAACCCAGAAGCCCAGTTTTTCAATTGAGGATTAACTTTATCTTTCACTTATCAAAAATATATTGAAATCGATCATGATGTGCGACACAATGGATATTACTCTTTGACGCCTGGCTTATGGAAATTCAGATGGCACCACAACGGAAATTGCAATATCCAAAGATTGATTTCATTTTGGAAATCAAGATGACGCCACAAACACAACTGAGTTAAGTCATCAAATAAGGTGAGTTAAATCAAAGTTAACTTAGGATTTAAATTGAATGAAAAATATGTTTTTGCTGTTATATCAAGTTAAAGTTAAACCCTGAGACTGGGATGATCTCTCGCTCTGAAAAACAGGTTCTAGACGGTTGACTACTTCTAGTTCTTAATGGAACACAACGAAAATATGCTATGTCAATAAATTCAAGGCTTAATCAACCGATTCCGTTGTTTAAATTAGACAACTTTAAGATCGCAGTGATTTAAAGTTTGTTAATAAGTTTTTGGAGTTGAACGGGTGTCTAAAGTTAACCAAAGTTTATAAATACGATTGTTATAATGCCTGTGTTTTGCAGATCACTATGATCGTGCATAGTGAGTACCAAGTAGGAATTTCCTAAGTAGAGTTTGCATTTTTGGGAACGAGCAAGAGACACGGTGGAGAAACGTTCATTTGTCCAAGATGCCAACGAAAACAAAGCCCTTATTAATTTATCGAGCATATAAAGTATTTCTCTTTAATACACTTATCGAACTGGTTATCACGAAGGAGGATAAGAATGCTTTAGAAAAATTCTCCTGGTGGTTTTCGATCAATTCCGCGTTGAAATTTGGAGCAACAACCACGAACTGAATATGGAAATCAGTATTCCGTCCGAAAGATCTTTGATGTCCGTGGGACATAAGATTCATGGAGCTTAATTTAGCATAAACGGCTATACGGTGGTAAGTAACATGGAGATCGAAGGGCAGATAGACTTTATATACCCATTTAAAGAAGACACACCCCCAATTTGGATATCCTATTTGTTCAAAAAAAGATATAGTATTCATTTAAACGTATTTTCTATTTAAAGATGACATAATGTCCATTAAAGCCATATCAATGGGCACGTTCTGATGTTAATTCTCAGTTATCCGGATTTCTTTGTGTTGTTGTAATCCCATTTTGAAAAACAGCTGATGACCGCTGACGCAACAACAACTCAAGTTATCTCAAAATTTTTGGGATAACTAGATAACATAGAGAATAAACATCGGAACGCGATTGGGGTGATGTTGAACCAAGAACCGCTTGTCTGCCTGTCTAATCATGTGACGTTCATCTGGTGTAAAACTTGACGTATATTAATGGCAAGAAATATTAATTTTGAATAACTGTTGTCATAAGTCACACTCTCTGTAGTTAGGCCTTGAGAAGATAGAGAGCAGGGAAGTTTTCAAAAATCATGTGTTACCTGAATGTTTTTTTGTGGAAAATTTACAGCTTTCTATCATCTAGAGAGAGTTTGACCTTAGACAAAAAATATTCAATAATGCAAGCTTAATATTTCTTGTATGCACACTTTTCCCTCCGACCAATAGGCATTGAAAGAAATCGATCTAAAAAAATTGCGTCAAATTTTTCACCTGTTAGGCTCGGCATGTGTTAAGGTAGACAGACACGAGTTTCAAGGTTCAATACCTCAAAGGCTATTCATTGATTTGACTTACAACATTACGCAAATGACTTGGCTTTTTGTGTCGTTGACTCTCAACTCGCGTTTGGCATCTGTGGAAGCGTTTTTTTTTTCAACTTTTTTCATGTTCAAAATATTATGTTTTACCAAAGAAATGGAGGTCCCACCCATTGACATAAAACAAAAAACAGTATTTTCCTAAAAATTGGCAACACTGACATTTTAACATCAACATCATTATTGTTTTAAACAATACCAAAAAAAGAGGAAGTCCTAATTTGTATCATACAAAAAAAAGTAAGTTCACGAAAAGTGGCAACATTGACATTTTAACTGAAAGTGCTTCTACTGAACACTTTTTTTTAAGATATCAATTTTGATTTCCATACACACGTTTGACATCTGGGGCGATCCCGCAACTTTTTTCATGTTCAAAATGTTTAAAATCACCAAAAAAGTGGAGGTGCCAGCTGTTGACTCTAAAAAACAGATGCTCCTGAAAAGTGGCTTCACTGAAATTTTACCGAAATGTGCATCTATCAACACCTATAATTTAAGACATCAATCATTATTTTTATGATGGAAATTATCCAAGAAATTTACAATTTTTTTTTTATTTTCCACATATTGGCTGCCATTTTTGAAAATGGCGCCCAACCGAGAGGACTACAAAAATGAAACCTAAGCTAAATTACATCCTTAGAATGTCAAAAATAAATTACAAATATAAAAATAAGCCCGCCCCCCCTCCAACAAAAAGAAAAAGATTTCGGTTTCCTGACTGGACTACAGATTGGGCGCCATTTTGTGAAATCCCAGCCGCTACTGCCTAAAAACAAACTTATTTTTTCCAGAGCACTGCCCCTTGCCAGGAAATCCTCGAAGGGTATCTGTTGTCATTCGTCGCGTTCCAACGTTTATTCGCTATGTTATCTAGTTATCCCAAAAATTTTGAGATAACTTGAGTTGTTGTTGCGTCAGCGGTCATCAGCTGTTTTTAACATGGGATTACAACAACACAAAGCTATCCGGATAACTGAGAATTAACATCGGAACGTGCCCATTAATAAGTGTTTCTTATTTAGCCGTTCGAACTCGGAAAAAAATTGTAGGTCCCCTTCATTCGTGCCAACAACACGCACACAGGAATGGTTGAGCGTTGTTAGTCACTAGGCACCGGTTCTCCAGGAACTGTATTTAATTTATTTATCGAAATCAAGATGGTTATGGAGCAAACGCTCAAAATTAGGAAAGTTAACTCAGATTTAACTCAGGATTTTAACTGACTGAAAATATCATGTGTTACAGGATTTCAAGATGAGTGGTTTTCTTATGTGAAAGTACGGAGCCAAAGCAGGTGAACAGATGTTTCTTTTCTTTATGGAGAGTAGACGCTATTCATTTCCAGCATTTTATCAATGGAAGATTAGCTTTGATTGATAGAGTGCGGAGAGGGGAGGCAGTGCGAGCGAAACTTCGAAACTGAAGATGGGCAAGAAAAGAAAGATCGTTTTTGAACACGTCATCTACGTAAAAAAAGGCATTTTTTGCAGAATGCTCTTATGCATTTTCTAAGTTCACATGTTCGAAAACATCATCTGATGGGGTGCAGCTGTGCACTAAAAAATAGAGTTGACGAGAAACATATTGAAAAGCTACGGAACGTGTTCGTAAACGACAAATGCGTTTGCAAGAAAGTTGAGTGACGTCGATAAAAAAATGGACGATAGCAATATTTGCATCAAAAAATTATGATCATTTGACGATCAAATTGACGCTGGTTTGACGTTTTTGAAAACGGTAAAATTCAGGTTGTAGATATTTTGCAAATAACTCGATAGGAAAATCTTTGGGCAGGTACCTACAGGATTACTGAAGTTATGGATATTATGGGGAACATTGATATAAGCCCTTAAAATACATCAACATCTATCTTAAATATGTAATTTTTTTGAGATCGCCAAGTGTAGAATTTTTTTTACTTATAATATTTCAAACAAACAACTCTACACAGCCTCTAAAATAAACTCTACACAGTCTCAAACATAAGCTTAAGATTTTTCAAGGAGAGTTAACAAATATAGAAAAAATTAAGAATGATTTTTAAAAACGAATATACAAATAACTTTCACATTAAGTGGAGAGTTTTTTGGAGATTAATTGTTTTGTGCGATTTTAATAACCAAAATATAACCATAAAATGTTTTCGTTTCGAAAATCGTTACAAAAAAAAAGAATTTTTTAGAGAGATCGGCAACATATGGACATTTTTGAGGTTAGTTTGAATATGACTTTGGAGAAAATTATTCTTTTGGAAACAACATCAACCAATTTATCTTTTGTGCGAAAAAGTTCTTATTTCCTAGATTCAAGTGATTTTTTTTAATGATTCTTTAATAAAAACGAAAATAATAAATCATCACTCAAATTATTAACCACGACACTGTTTTTTTTTTTGTTATTAAAATAACTCTTAAAGAGCTGTTAAATTGAGTTCAAGTCTTATCAAAAAGATTTTTAGTGATGAAATTTGAATGCTCAAATTCATATTGCACAAGTAGTGTTATTTGATTTTATCATTATTATTATTATTATTATTCTCTTTCATTTACTATTTTTATTATTAAAACTTAAACTTTCACTTTTATTTAAAAAAAAAATTATTTATTACCTGCAACAGCAGCACTTAAGCAAAAAGCTAATACTACAAAATACTTCATAATTATTATTAATCCTTGCAGTATTGTCGATATTTATAAAAAAAATCCAAAGCCAATGCAACTCGAAGTAACTTATTCGTCAATTACGAATCACCAACTGAATTGATTTGTCTTCTTAAATGGACCAAAATCCAATCTACAATAATTATATTAAATTTCGTAGAAATAATTAATTTTTATATAAACGGTCTAGAGGTAGGTATATAAAAAAGAGATAATGATAAGCAGTGCTGTCGAAAGTACTAAAATAGTAGTATTAATACTAATTTCAATACTACCGTACTCCTCCTTTCACATTTGTATACTACTATTTTTTGTGTCCTGTACAAATTTAATTCGTTCTTAGATTGATTGCTAATTTGGCAACATTCGATTTCTTTATTTTAATACAAAAGTAGTAATTTTTAATGAATATAATGCTAATCGGTTTTATTAATAAGAATTTCAAGAAGGAAGACAAGTTGGTTTTGCCTAATTTGAATGCCTTTTACAAAAGCAAATGAGGGATTTTTTTTGCAAATGTGAAAATTTGCATGAAATTACTTTGGAAATTAAGTAAAAACTCAGCAAACACACCAAATCATAAGCCATTTGAAGAAAGAAGAAAATAACAGAAATAACAGAAAGAGAAAATAACAAAAACAAGCGATAAACGTTGAGTTTAAATTCAAAAATTAAATGAGCTGTTAATGTCAAACCAAATCGCTTGATTTCAGATGAAAATACTTTTTCTGTGATTTGCAAAATAACCTCATTTCGACTCTTATATGAACATAGTACGAGTATATAGATATTTATAGTTTTAAATAATAGGTACCTACTACTATTTTTTGGTTTTTGTACTACTTTGACACATTTCTCTCCGCCAACACTGATGATAAGGTTCATCAATATTATATTTAAACTCTCACTGTTAATGTTAATGATTAAAATCTTTATAACGCAAAATAATGAACAATTATAGTTATATGGCCGAGGTCGAGCAAAAGCACACAATTATTCAATTTCTTTTGAATTAAATAATAAAAATAACATTATTAAACTATAACGAAGCTTTTTCTTATCGCAGTGAATTAAATGATAAGAGCAACAATAGCTTCGACAAAAATAAATTATTGAAAAAAAACCAAGATGATGAAACTAGTTCACGGGCATCCCACTGGACAATGTTGATAAAGGAGAAATTTCATCCCTTCCATGCTGCTATCTATATAGATCCCATAGTTTTCTTATGAATGATAGAATTACAATGGTGAGCTACGTCTGTTTAAATTTTTTTTTGTTCTAAGTTTAAAAGATTAGAAAACAACACAGATTTCGATGTGTAACATCTAAGTTATCGGTATGAAGCTTTTTTTCTTTAATGAGATGATTTCCGGTACACATTCCTTTCAGCTATCAGAAAAGTGTTAAACATAATGCAACGGTCATTCCATTTTGTATTTTTTTTTTTATATATTTTTAAAAGGTGGAAATGTAATAAGGGCTAAGATTTTGATAATTGATTTTGATCTTCAATATCTAAAGAGTCCTTCAATAGGGACGTTTGAAATATGCTAGGTTAAAGCGGTCATCATTTTAAAGTAATATCTGCCGACTAAACGGTCAACTGTTTATCCTTCATCACCACGGATGATTATAGGGTTTAAAAAATGTGTGCTCCGTTCGAGAAACGTTTCGAGCATTACGTGATTCTTCAAGCTGAATTTGAGGGCATGTTGCTTAACTTGATGGTTGGGCGTTGTAGGAAGCGAATAGTCGCTGATTGCCGTCAATATGACCATTAATGTACCAAATACTACACGACAATATTGTGCTTATTTTACCTCAACGTGGTAATGATCGGATACTGGTCTCGTCCATCCAGACTTGAACAAGCTTTTAATCGCGAATGTTAAAAGAAAATATATAAGAAATGACTGGCTGTATAATTCGGCTGAAATCTTGAACGAGCCTATCATAGGGATGGTGTGCGACGGATAAATTCAACATTGAGTGTCAAGGGTGTTACCAACAGTCTGGAAGACGGAGACCTTACATGAATTACTCTAGCATACTTATAGATGAGGTCAGTTAGGATTATCAGTACTTTAGTGCTGGGAAAGAGATGTTTTCGGATGAACCCTTTACGGACCAACGAAAGGCATCGCTCATGTCCCCATAGTGGGCTACTGGCATCGGAATTTTCCGGCCTGCTGTCCTATGGCTTACCAAGGACCTGGCCTTCTGGGCTTGGGGGTTGTGTAGTCGGGTTAACTTCCCTACCAAGTCAAAAATTTCGGTTATAAAAGAGACACGAGGAGCCTCGGATAATGATCACCCTAAGGTGCCAGTTATAGCTATCATTGAAACTCATCATTGAAAATTTTAATGATTGCTTTTGAGACGTTTAGAAAGCAAAATCATTTATTATTTTGATGGACGATTAAAGCTCAAGACTTATGTATATAATATTTCTAGCCAAAAAAAAATTTCAAATAGGTCCAACTTTCCACAAAAATTGAATTTTAATTTTTCAATGATCATTGGTAAGATAGTTCAATCATTGAAATAAGAAAAGTCTTTTTATGTGGAAAGTTGGGCCTATTTGAATTTTTTTTTTGGCTAGAAACATTAATTAAGTCTTAAGCTTTATTTTTCCATTAAAATAATAAATGATTTTAATTCCTAAACGTCTTAAAATCAATCATTAAAATTTTAAATGATGAGTTTCAATGATAGCTATAACTGGCACCTAAATGGCAACAAGACCTGGCATGTCAACGGATATCGAGTATCGACTTGAGAGTTTGTACTTGGAACGTGACGCAGACATTATCGCAGTATAGGAGATGTGATGGATGGTTCGGGTATGATGAAAAGAAAAGACTGCGACATTTATAACATTTGTGATGCAAGACTTCGAATGTTAGGCTGCGGATTCGTCATGGGAAATTGGTCAGAAAGCAAAGCTATCGATTTTAAGCCGAAAAATGATCAGCTGGCTGTGATTCACTTCAAAGCAACTCTCCAAAATATAAGCCTTATATGAGGTGCCCACACATACATACACACCGGCCCACAATGAAGTTGAAAGCTCTTTAAAATATGAGTTTTTTGACCTCCTGGACAGAAATTATGGAGACTCCCCGAAGTACGATCTACAAATTTTGCTCGGGGATCTCAATGCTCAAAATTTTAAATAAATTTTGCTCGGGGATCTCAATGCTCAAAGACAAATGAAAAGAGACAAATGATAACGGCCTCCGATTTATAGATTTTCAGAAACTCGGAAAACGATGAGAAGTGCCACTAGATTTCCACGGCTAAGAATTCATAAGACAACCTGGTGCTCCCCAAATGGACGATACGCCAACCAAATTCACCATGTGCTAACCGACGGGAGACATGGTTCTAAACTAAAACGTGTATACGTTTTGAGTTTTCCCCTCATTTCTTTCTTGTGGAAATATTTAGAACTCAACTGTCAGTTGAAAAAAAAATACAATTCACCTTAAGGAAGAAATTCGACGTTGGCCACCTTAGCACACTTGGGGTCACCAGAGCCTACAGTAGATAAGCTTTACCTGCCACAGACGCTAATAACCAGTGGTCCCAGTATCGCATTATCTTCAAAGAGACAACCTAAACCACTATAGGCTACCAACCACCACCGAACTGGTGGTGTGATGATGAATGTGTACAACTGAAAAAATCGATAAAAGATGCACATATGAATATGCTGCAACGGAAAACAAGAGCAGCGAGAGAAGAGTATCGAACAAAGAGAAGAAGGAAGAAGAGGGTGCACGTAGCCACACAGCTCAAGAAGATCGAAGAGTCTCGAGATCGAAATAGCACCCGGAAGTTTTACAAAAAAAAAGCCAAGCAACTGGCTGCTGGCCTTAAAACTGGAACGTAGGATCTTCGAAGCACCGAAGGTACCTTAGTTACCGAAGCATAGGGAATAGGAGTCAGATGTATTCAAATAGCATTTCCAGCAGCTGCTTAATGTGCATCAAGTAGAGAGGGAAATAGGACAAGAAGAGAATCTAACTACAGTCAATAAAGACCCAATACCACCTCCCAGTATAGACAAGGTAAACTTAGCTATAAAGAAGCTCAAGAACAACAAAGCCGCCGAATCTGATGGTTTACCATTGCAAATCCAAGTTTTTGAGGAAGTATGCATGCCCAATGACTGGTATATCAGCTCCATATATCCCATCTAAAAAAAAGGCGATTCAATGTCCTGCAAGAACTATCGAGGATCGAGGCATAAAATTCTGATAAACACCGCATACAGGATCGTATCTAACGTACTGTGTGAGCTCCTCAATTTTTTCTACTACACTATAATCGGCAGGCAAATCCAGGAAAAGTCCAACCAATTTCAAGTCGAGCTCAAGACTCACCATCTTAACATCGACTTCAAAGCTACATTATGATATTATTCATCGAAAAATAGGTGGATAAGATAAAATCTTTTTTTTCCTTCGGCTTTTCTGGTCACAATGGATGTGGAAATGAAATAATTAAGTTAACATTTTCTTCTCCCTGCTCACGTTTCGGCAGCGGTTGCTGCACCTACCACTGTCGACTTAGTATATGTACTTCATTATTTGCTTGATGACGGTTTCGAATATTGGAATATAAATCCAGGTTTGTTATATAAAGGTGACATTTTAGCCATAATAAATGATTGAATTATTAATGTGCAGAACACAATTTGATAACAAATACAAGCACTTGAACTTGATTTGTTTATTCTGTGTAAAATGGTGCACAATTAATTTGATATTGGATGGTACAATTGCAGGCACTTGAAACCTGAACTGTATGTGAAAAGTGGATCAAATTACTACTCAACGAATTGTTTTAAAATGATATTTATTTGTGGGCCAATGCCTCTTTTATACTTATTATTAATTGCATAAAATGCTTACAATGGATAAATAAAATAAATGCTTACAATGAATAAATATAATTAAATATGGGTCGATATGCAACGATCGAACGCCACCGCGTTCGTTCGTTGTATCCATTTCAGAATGTAATACAGTCAGCATTATTGTTGTTTATGTTGTTTAACATACTTCCCCGCGTTGAATGGCTCAATTCAACTGTATTCTCATATGACGTTGACATCGTACTGTATTCTTGGTTGTGGAACAGGTGTAGAATTAGTGGCTGACGTCAATCTCTTCCGGAGTTTGCAAATAATTACAATTGCAAAGCTCATTGAAAGAAGAAGAGCAAAATAACTGACAAAGTGGTGATGAATGCTATTGAAGAATACCTTGTCGTTCAGCTTAGGAAGACCTTGATGTTGTAGGGTAGAGAGTTGAGTCTGGAGATGGTTTAATGCTTCTAGATGACTGTTGTTGAATGTTGGAAGTGATTCCAGAGCTGCGTGCACATCTTTGGGTTTGGCAATTAAAGATATGTTCCCAAAGCTTATGTAGGATGATTGTAGAGTGCTGATCATCATCTGATTTCCTTCAATGGTAATGAGATTGTTTCTCAGTATACAATCATTTTCCATTGATAGAATGCCGGATCCAGTGAGTTCAATTTGTAAGGTTTTTGTTTTGCATACAGCAGTTAATTGAATATTATAAAGAGTTCCGAATACCCATTGATTTCTGCTATTCAGCTGGGTCCAAATTAAGTCATTACTTGGTTTAAGTATGGTACATGATGGTGCGGTATTGTTGTTGAAGAGATTAAATTCACAATTGTATGCTTGTGAACCAGCATGGTATTTTGCCTTTCTGTTGGCGCAAAAAAACTGCATGTCTTTTCCCTTGTAACAATCCTTAAGCTCGGATGCTGTCATTGCAAAGTATTGGTCTCTATGACGATTTATAGCCAAAATTTCCATTGCCGGACTGATGATGAGGAGCGTGTTATTAACGATTGACGGAAAGGGTGTGAGTTGAAATAGATTGAAAGATTCTTGTTCAACTAGTGGAATTTTAATGACAAATAACAGGTGATTTCCAGTAGCCTGACCCTTTGTTGTTGATATCTTGTAGAAGTGGAGCAAGTCTTCTTGCTCGAATGGTAGTTTTTGGGATTGGGGTAAATTGTTTTTGATGTTGATAATTTCCGCCCTCAATTGAGCTGGTGATAGCAGGAGGGGACTTATGGTTCCATAATGTACGTCCGTAAATGTGTTGCGAATAGCGTTCTCAATTTGCTGCAGGTTTGTAGCCATAAGCATTAATTGCATTGTTAAAGACGTAAAAATTTGAAAGATTCTCAACTGATCAGTTGTGTCTCCAATTCTCGCAATGATGTGTGTCACTTGATTTTGAAGCGTTATCATGCGTTTTTCTCCTTCGAGATAATCTTGTTTCATTATGTTGATGGTGGAGTCTATGATGGAAGTCTGATTTTTTAGCATTTTTAAAAGATGCGCTTCATTTGTGTTAACTTGATTGATGGTTTTTGAGAGTTCTTCAGCGTAGTCAGAATCAAGCAGTCCAAATAACGAATGTGCTAAATTGCCGACTATGTTGATTGCCGCGCGTGGAGTTCGATGTTTTGAGATGAGGTTGGTGTCTGCTTGTAGGGTACTCCTCATGTTTGTAAAATGTGTTACTAGTGCACTGCACGTTGTCCTTAACTGTAGTTGGTTGCATAAATGTTCAAGAGCAATTGTTCCATTGTTAAATGACTCTAATTCTGATCGAATGGGTGCTAGATCGTAGTAGACAATAATTTTCCATTCGTTGGCAACTAGATTTGTGGATCCAAGATTTTCGAAATATATTCCTGGATTATTGTCAAATCTTGATATGTTAATCGGCGATGCACAAACTACGGGTAGAAGAAACAATGACAGTATAACGGTGGTGATTAATGACACACATGACGTCCTTCTTCGTTTTGTAGGCGTTTCTGTCGTTTCATTCATTCGAGATTCGGATTGTGAAGTTGCTACCTGTGCCTCGTCAGTGTTATCCTTGTCATCAGTACTATCAATGTCTTCGAACAGTGGGGCTAAGCGATGAATTGGTCGTTTGAATATTCCAGATTTGGTTTTGACATTGACTACTCGAACAACATTGTCGTCGCCCTTGAAGATTTGGACAATTCTTCCCAGTGGCCATTGAAGCGTTGGCGTGTTGTCTTCTTTGATGATAACCATGTCGCCAACTTTGATGTTTTCCTTATGCTGATTCCATTTGTTTCTTTGTTGTAATTGATTTAAGTATTCACTTGACCATCGTTTCCAAAATTCATGTTTCAAGTAGCAGATTGAATTCCATCGATTTCTCAGATTTATTTTTTCTGGAGCGCTGTCGGGATCAACTTGAGCAATCAATGGTTCACCAATCAGGAAGTGTCCTGGTGTCAATGCAGCCAGATCGTTTGGATTCGATGAAAGTGGAGTGAGTGGTCTTGAATTTAGGATGGCTTCAACTTCGGTGATTACGGTCTCCAATTCTTCATGCGTGAGTGACGATATGGAGACTGTTTTGACTAACAGATGTTTGGCTGATTTGACTGCTGCCTCCCATAAACCGCCGAAATGTGGAGCTCTTGGAGGGATGAATTTAAATGTTATTCCCTTGTTGCTGCTAGCCTTGATTATGGCTTCCTTCGCTTCGGGGGTGTGCAGTACACTGTTGAGTTCATGAAGCTGATTCCTTGCTCCCACGAAGTTGGTGGCGTTGTCACAGTAAAGAGTTTGAATTCGTCCACGGCGGTTGATGAATCTTCTGAGTGCTCCAATGAATGCCTCCGTCGTTAAGTCAGTCACAATTTCTAAATGTACTGCCTTGGTGGTGAAGCAACAAAAAACTGCTAAGTAAACCTTGTGTGGCCTTTTTCCCCTGATTTTGTAGTGTACCCATAGGGGGCCACAAAAGTCTACTCCGGAGTTTAAGAAAGGTCTATTTGCTGTGACGCGATCTACTGGCAGATTACCCATTACTTGAGTCATCAACTGTGGTCGGGTTTTGGTGCATCTGATACATTTATGAACTGTGTGTCGAGCCATGATCTTACCCTTAATAGGCCAAAATTGCTGCCTCAGAATTGATAACAATGTTTGTGGTCCACAGTGGTTGTGTTCGTCATGTTTCATTTTGAATAGCAATTTTGTGATGGATTCGTTGTACGGCATCAATATGGGATGTTTGGCATTAAATGAGATTGATGCGGCCTCTAGTCTGCCTCCAACTCGTAGAATCCCCCTTTCGTCTAAAAATGGAGCCAGGGTAATCAATGCGCTGGATTTGCATACTCCTCTGTGACCTTTAAGATCTTGTATTTCATTTGTAAATTCAGAAGATTGTATTTGCTTTACGATGACCAAAAGTGATTCATTGAGTTCCTTAGGTGATAATGCTGTTTGTTCTGCTGGATTTATGTCCATTTTCCTGGCTCTATTGGTGAACCGGAGAACATAGCCCATTGTACGTTGCAGAAAATTGAAAGAATTTCGATGTTTTATCTGGTAAATTAGGTCAATTGTAGGGTTTTGTTGTAGTGCTACTGCCACTGTGTGTTTTCTTTTCCGTTCTAGATCGGAGGGTATTTCTAGCTCCTTTACGAACGGCTGGTGCCATGTTGATTCGTTTCCATGCAAGAAAAACGGCCCATAAAGCCACATGTTACATGACATAAAGCTTGCTGCAGATATTCCCCGAGATAGTAAGTCTGCTGGATTCTCTTTGGATGGGACATGACGCCACTGAGTTGCCAGGGAACATTCTTGAATTTTTGCAACTCGATTTGCCACGAATGTGTGAAATGATGACGATGTGGAATTGATCCATGATAGTACGATTCGTGAATCAGTCCAAAGATGTATTGGCGTGTCTCGCAGTCGTAAATCTTCTCTGACTCTGCTTGTTAGTTCGGCTCCTAAGACTGCAGCGCATAATTCAAGCCGAGGAAGGGTCTGTTGTTTTACCGGAGCAATTCTTGACTTCGCACAGAGTAGTCTGACGATGATTGTGCGATCTCTATAAGTTGAACGAAGATACACAGCTGCACCATATGCTTGTTCTGATGCGTCAACAAAGGTGTGCATTTGTACGGATGTTGGATTCTGTTGATTAAAGATGTGTCTGGGAACCTTTGCCTGATTGAGTGTTGACATGTTGTTCCTGAAGATTATCCATTCCTCCTTAAGATGTTGTGGTAGTTCGTCATCCCAAGACAGTTTTAGGTGCCAAAGCTGTTGCATGAAGATTTTGGCTTTAACTACTACTGGACCAAAGAGTCCTAGTGGATCAAAGATGCGTGCTATGTCTGAGCTGACTGATCGCTTAGTGATTGAGATAGTATCAGATATTTGTGCTCTTCCACATAATTGGTCTGATTTTGGTTGCCAGATTAGACCTAAAGTTTTGATTGTGCAATTGATTGAATCGCTGAAATCAAGGCTGACTTCTTGGTCCTCAGCTGGGATATCCTTTAATAATGATGGATGGTTTGCACACCATTTGCGGAGTTTGAGTCCAGCACCATTGAGTAATGAAGAAACCTGGTATTGTGCCTCTTTCGCATGAGCGATGCTGTCCGATCCACTAATGCAGTCGTCGACGTAGAAGTCATCTTGAAGTATTTGAGCCCCAATCGGTTGAGTTATTTTGTTTTGGGTTGCTAAGTATTGCAAGGATTTAGTTGCCAAGTAAGGTGCGGATGATGTTCCGTAAGTTACTGTTTTCAATCTATAGTACCTTATCTCTTCTGATGATCTCCGTCTCCACATGATGAGTTGATAGGGTTGATCTTCTTCATGTACCAGAATCTGCCTGTACATCTTCTCAACATCTGCTGTAAAAACGTACTTGTGCAGGCGAAAACGAAGTAGTATAGATAATAGTTCACTTTGAACTGTAGGCCCAGTGTGGAGGATGTCATTAAGCGATAGACCAGACGAAGTTTTTGCTGAGGCGTCGAAGACCACCCGTAGTTTTGTTGTACTGCTGTCAGGCTTCAATACGCAATGGTGAGGTATGAAGAAGTGGGGTCCTTGAATGCTGTCTTGTCTGATCTCTTCCATGTGGCCAAGAGATTCATATTCGTCCATAAATTTGACGTAATCTTCTCTTAGTTTAGGGTTTTTGTTTAGTCGTCTTTCTAGTGACATAAAACGATTAAACGCTGTTTGCATAGAGTCACCTAGTGCTACGCCATTTTCTCGAAATGGTAACCTAACGATGAAACGCCCAGATTCCGATCTAGACACATTTTGAATGCAGTGTGATTCACAGTATTTTTCTAATGATGTCATCTGTTTTGGTGTGTTTTCAAAGTCATCAAGCCTCCAAAACCGTTCAATAAGCTCGTTGGTTGAGTCTTCTTCGCAAAAGATGCCACAAGTAGCAGTGTTGTATGTCGTATCTTCAATTTTCCCGGTTACTACCCAACCAAATACTGTGTTTTGTAAAATTGGCATTTTGTCGCCGATTTGTATTTGTTCGGGGCGGATTAACTGATGATAAAATTCTGCTCCCAAAAGGACTTCAATCTTACTGGATCGGTGGAAGTTGGGATCTGCCAAGTTGATGTTTTCTGGTATAGACCAGGTAGAAGTATCTAGGTTTTGAGTGGGTTGAGGAGATACGATGTTCGGAAGTATGAAGGCTTCCAGTCTGCATGCGAAATTGCCCATTGTTGAGTGAAGTTGAATGTTTATTCGCTGTGTTGTGTTTCGTGTTCTTCTGCCGATGCCCTCAATGCATAGAGATGATGGTGTTGGTGATAAGGATAAGCGTTTAATAAGTCTCTCAGTTATAAGGTTTATTTGAGAACCGGAGTCTAAGATGGCTCTAACTTCACATGTTTGTCCATCATTTGCTGTGATTAGAACCCTTGCGGTGGCCAAAAGAACGTAACCTTGCTTGTTATTCAATTGTTGTATAGTGGCAACCGTGAGCGGTGATGAGCCTCCCACTTCTGATGACATCAATTTGGTAGGTGTAGCACCTGCTACGATGGTTGTAGATGGATTGGATTTCCTTTGATTTGGACTTGATGAACATGCCTTTTCTAAATGCAGTAAGGTATTGTGTTTACCTGAGCACTTAGTGCAGCATCGTGATGAGCATGATTTCGCATTATGATCAACCTTGAAACAATTTACACATAGATGTCGTCTTTGGGTCCACTTAAGCCTTTCAGCAGCTGACATTTTTAAGAACTTCTCACAATAGTAAATAGGGTGGCCTTTTATCCCACATACCTTGCAATTTTCCGTGTTGGACGTGGCTATTGTTGTCACCGCCTTGGCCTTTTCTTTTCCGCCAACAGCTTCTAAAGACTCAAATCGGTTTTTTAAAAATTTGAGAAATTCGTCCATCGTCTGAAGCTCTCGAGGGTTTTGAAGTGATTGTTCATATAATAGGTGGCTTTGTCGATCCAACTTCTTTATTAAGAGATGAGTGAGTAATGGGGCCCAAGATGCTGTCTCAATGCCAAGAGTTTTGAGTGCTGCAAGACATTCATGGATTGCGTCATGAAATTCTCTGATGGCCTTCATTTCTGGATTAATGTTCGGCAGACTGAGAATTCTCTGGATAAGTGCTGAGGTTTGCGCCCTTTTATTGCTGAAACGATCCTGGAGGATATTCCAAGCGATACTGTAGTTGTCTTCAGTCAGTTCAAGGTGGCGCATCAGTCTCTCTGCATCACCGGACACATTTGTCTTCAAATACCACATTTTTTGGACGGGTGGTAATGGTTGTTCATGTATCATCTTAGTGAAGATGTCTGAAAATGTTTGCCATTTTAAATAATCGCCGTCGAATTTGGGTATCGACATTTTAGGCAACTGAATTGCCGGGCGATCAGTTAGCTGTTTTGATGGCTCGCTTCTTTGAACGCTTGATGATGTTTTGCTCAAAGAAGCTTGATTTTTGAGAACTGATGTCTCTAATTCGGTGTACAACTCCATGTTGTAACCCTCAGATTCCGGATCATTGACAGCTTCCCAAATTGAGTGATGAATCTCCTCAACCTGGGTCCAAAGTCTGTTCATAGACTCCAGACATTGGATGGGTGCTTCTTCTTTTATTTTTCCGTTGATGAGTCGGGCTAGTGAATTCATAAGTGCCTTTTGTCTTCTCATCAGGGTATCAATGTTTGGGTTGTTATCTTGTTCTTTAAGAGCAAGATTTTTTGTTGATGTCAATGCATCATTAGGTTTAGATTGGTTATCTTC
Source organism: Dasysyrphus tricinctus (assembly GCA_963921185.1). Classification (NCBI taxonomy): domain Eukaryota; kingdom Metazoa; phylum Arthropoda; class Insecta; order Diptera; family Syrphidae; genus Dasysyrphus; species Dasysyrphus tricinctus. Next base: position 206,611,604 of record OY992531.1, on the reverse strand, counting down.
TGTACCCTTTGGCACGACATCAAGTTTGGTGTTGCTACTGGCCTCTATCTGCGCCAGTGAATCACTCAAGATTTGCTTATACTTTTCGTATAATGTCTTGATTTGGTCAAAATACTTAGAGGTAAAGTACTCGTGGTCTAACGATATGTCTGGTGTGTCGCGAATTCTGCCATCTGTAGCTTCGAATTCTTCCCATACGGTGTTTAGACGATTGAGTCTTGACGTGAAGTATTCTCTAGTTGTTTTGCGGGTGGAGGAATCTTTCGAGAAGTTGCGGATGATTGATTGTATCTCCTCTCCAGATATGCGTTGGCTCCTGGCTAAACTATCCATAGTAAAGCTGATGTTCTTTGAATGTAGGGGTCACCAAAATGAATGAATTAATCATTAGAATCAAAAAAAAAAAAAAAAAAAAAAAAAAAAAAAAAAAAAAAAAAAAAAAAAAAAAAAAAAAAAAAAATAATTCAATCATTTTGGTGACCCCGACGTGATCAAAATGATTGAATTATTAATGTGCAGAACACAATTTGATAACAAATACAAGCACTTGAACTTGATTTGTTTATTCTGTGTAAAATGGTGCACAATTAATTTGATATTGGATGGTACAATTGCAGGCACTTGAAACCTGAACTGTATGTGAAAAGTGGATCAAATTACTACTCAACGAATTGTTTTAAAATGATATTTATTTGTGGGCCAATGCCTCTTTTATACTTATTATTAATTGCATAAAATGCTTACAATGGATAAATAAAATAAATGCTTACAATGAATAAATATAATTAAATATGGGTCGATATGCAACGATCGAACGCCACCGCGTTCGTTCGTTGTATCCATTTCAGAATGTAATACAGTCAGCATTATTGTTGTTTATGTTGTTTAACATAATGTTGTTTAACAATAAACAAGCACGATGTTGAAGACATTCTAAAATCTCTTAACGAATGTCACGCAAAGATCCAATAAAAATGAAAAATTATTTTGAAATAGCGTTTCCTGATGTCAAAATTCATCGAAAATATGGTCATCTTACATTTGACTGGCACCAAGCATTTGACTGCACAAGCACGATGTTGAAGACATTCTAAAATCTCTTAACGAATGTCACGCAAAGATCCAATAAAAATGAAAAATTATTTTGAAATAGCGTTTCCTGATGTCAAAATTCATCGAAAATATGGTCATCTTACATTTGACTGGCACCAAAAAGACACAGCTTCAGGAAGATTAATAAATTTCCACTCTAACGAAGCCAAGCACATCATCATTAACACGGCTCCGAACCTCATACGCAAATTCTTCAGTTTGAGTGATGAGAAATTTTATTATACCAATGAAAAAAAAAATATTAAAATCCATACTCCGTCATACGTAGCCTCGTACACAAACACAAAAAACAAAGCAGCCTAAAACGTAAAAACGGAAGCTGATCTTGGTTACTATAAAAGCGTTGTTTATGTACAAAGTCTGACTAAGAACTTCAAAAAGATTGTCGCCACAAAATCTAAAGATTCACTTTTGGCTTACAAATCAAATAAAACACTTGGACATCTTTTTACCAAGCACAAAGTGAAACCGGAAAACGAGAAAGCCACTGCTGTGATATACAAAATTAATTGTAAAGGCAAACCAGATGATCCTTGTGACTTATGTATATAATATTTCTAGCCAAAAAAAAATTTCAAATAGGTCCAACTTTCCACAAAAATTGAATTTTAATTTTTCAATGATCATTGGTAAGATAGTTCAATCATTGAAATAAGAAAAGTCTTTTTATGTGGAAAGTTGGGCCTATTTGAATTTTTTTTTTGGCTAGAAACATTAATTAAGTCTTAAGCTTTATTTTTCCATCAAAATAATAAATGATTTTAATTCCTAAACGTCTTAAAATCAATCATTAAAATTTTAAATGATGAGTTTCAATGATAGCTATAACTGGCACCTAAATGGCAACAAGACCTGGCATGTCAACGGATATCGAGTATCGACTTGAGAGTTTGTACTTGGAACGTGACGCAGACATTATCGCAGTATAGGAGATGTGATGGATGGTTCGGGTATGATGAAAAGAAAAGACTGCGACATTTATAACATTTGTGATGCAAGACTTCGAATGTTAGGCTGCGGATTCGTCATGGGAAATTGGTCAGAAAGCAAAGCTATCGATTTTAAGCCGAAAAATGATCAGCTGGCTGTGATTCACTTCAAAGCAACTCTCCAAAATATAAGCCTTATATGAGGTGCCCACACATACATACACACCGGCCCACAATGAAGTTGAAAGCTCTTTAAAATATGAGTTTTTTGACCTCCTGGACAGAAATTATGGAGACTCCCCGAAGTACGATCTACAAATTTTGCTCGGGGATCTCAATGCTCAAAATTTTAAATAAATTTTGCTCGGGGATCTCAATGCTCAAAGACAAATGAAAAGAGACAAATGATAACGGCCTCCGATTTATAGATTTTCAGAAACTCGGAAAACGATGAGAAGTGCCACTAGATTTCCACGGCTAAGAATTCATAAGACAACCTGGTGCTCCCCAAATGGACGATACGCCAACCAAATTCACCATGTGCTAACCGACGGGAGACATGGTTCTAAACTAAAACGTGTATACGTTTTGAGTTTTCCCCTCATTTCTTTCTTGTGGAAATATTTAGAACTCAACTGTCAGTTGAAAAAAAAATACAATTCACCTTAAGGAAGAAATTCGACGTTGGCCACCTTAGCACACTTGGGGTCACCAGAGCCTACAGTAGATAAGCTTTACCTGCCACAGACGCTAATAACCAGTGGTCCCAGTATCGCATTATCTTCAAAGAGACAACCTAAACCACTATAGGCTACCAACCACCACCGAACTGGTGGTGTGATGATGAATGTGTACAACTGAAAAAATCGATAAAAGATGCACATATGAATATGCTGCAACGGAAAACAAGAGCAGCGAGAGAAGAGTATCGAACAAAGAGAAGAAGGAAGAAGAGGGTGCACGTAGCCACACAGCTCAAGAAGATCGAAGAGTCTCGAGATCGAAATAGCACCCGGAAGTTTTACAAAAAAAAAGCCAAGCAACTGGCTGCTGGCCTTAAAACTGGAACGTAGGATCTTCGAAGCACCGAAGGTACCTTAGTTACCGAAGCATAGGGAATAGGAGTCAGATGTATTCAAATAGCATTTCCAGCAGCTGCTTAATGTGCATCAAGTAGAGAGGGAAATAGGACAAGAAGAGAATCTAACTACAGTCAATAAAGACCCAATACCACCTCCCAGTATAGACAAGGTAAACTTAGCTATAAAGAAGCTCAAGAACAACAAAGCCGCCGAATCTGATGGTTTACCATTGCAAATCCAAGTTTTTGAGGAAGTATGCATGCCCAATGACTGGTATATCAGCTCCATATATCCCATCTAAAAAAAAGGCGATTCAATGTCCTGCAAGAACTATCGAGGATCGAGGCATAAAATTCTGATAAACACCGCATACAGGATCGTATCTAACGTACTGTGTGAGCTCCTCAATTTTTTCTACTACACTATAATCGGCAGGCAAATCCAGGAAAAGTCCAACCAATTTCAAGTCGAGCTCAAGACTCACCATCTTAACATCGACTTCAAAGCTACATTATGATATTATTCATCGAAAAATAGGTGGATAAGATAAAATCTTTTTTTTCCTTCGGCTTTTCTGGTCACAATGGATGTGGAAATGAAATAATTAAGTTAACATTTTCTTCTCCCTGCTCACGTTTCGGCAGCGGTTGCTGCACCTACCACTGTCGACTTAGTATGTACTTCATTATTTGCTTGATGACGGTTTCGAATATTGGAATATAAATCCAGGTTTGTTATATAAAGGTGACATTTTAGCCATAATAAACAAGCACGATGTTGAAGACATTCTAAAATCTCTTAACGAATGTCACGCAAAGATCCAATAAAAATGAAAAATTATTTTGAAATAGCGTTTCCTGATGTCAAAATTCATCGAAAATATGGTCATCTTACATTTGACTGGCACCAAAAAGACACAGCTTCAGGAAGATTAATAAATTTCCACTCTAACGAAGCCAAGCACATCATCATTAACACGGCTCCGAACCTCATACGCAAATTCTTCAGTTTGAGTGATGAGAAATTTTATTATACCAATGAAAAAAAAAATATTAAAATCCATACTCCGTCATACGTAGCCTCGTACACAAACACAAAAAACAAAGCAGCCTAAAACGTAAAAACGGAAGCTGATCTTGGTTACTATAAAAGCGTTGTTTATGTACAAAGTCTGACTAAGAACTTCAAAAAGATTGTCGCCACAAAATCTAAAGATTCACTTTTGGCTTACAAATCAAATAAAACACTTGGACATCTTTTTACCAAGCACAAAGTGAAACCGGAAAACGAGAAAGCCACTGCTGTGATATACAAAATTAATTGTAAAGGCAAACCAGATGATCCTTGTGACTTATGTATATAATATTTCTAGCCAAAAAAAAATTTCAAATAGGTCCAACTTTCCACAAAAATTGAATTTTAATTTTTCAATGATCATTGGTAAGATAGTTCAATCATTGAAATAAGAAAAGTCTTTTTATGTGGAAAGTTGGGCCTATTTGAATTTTTTTTTTGGCTAGAAACATTAATTAAGTCTTAAGCTTTATTTTTCCATCAAAATAATAAATGATTTTAATTCCTAAACGTCTTAAAATCAATCATTAAAATTTTAAATGATGAGTTTCAATGATAGCTATAACTGGCACCTAAATGGCAACAAGACCTGGCATGTCAACGGATATCGAGTATCGACTTGAGAGTTTGTACTTGGAACGTGACGCAGACATTATCGCAGTATAGGAGATGTGATGGATGGTTCGGGTATGATGAAAAGAAAAGACTGCGACATTTATAACATTTGTGATGCAAGACTTCGAATGTTAGGCTGCGGATTCGTCATGGGAAATTGGTCAGAAAGCAAAGCTATCGATTTTAAGCCGAAAAATGATCAGCTGGCTGTGATTCACTTCAAAGCAACTCTCCAAAATATAAGCCTTATATGAGGTGCCCACACATACATACACACCGGCCCACAATGAAGTTGAAAGCTCTTTAAAATATGAGTTTTTTGACCTCCTGGACAGAAATTATGGAGACTCCCCGAAGTACGATCTACAAATTTTGCTCGGGGATCTCAATGCTCAAAATTTTAAATAAATTTTGCTCGGGGATCTCAATGCTCAAAGACAAATGAAAAGAGACAAATGATAACGGCCTCCGATTTATAGATTTTCAGAAACTCGGAAAACGATGAGAAGTGCCACTAGATTTCCACGGCTAAGAATTCATAAGACAACCTGGTGCTCCCCAAATGGACGATACGCCAACCAAATTCACCATGTGCTAACCGACGGGAGACATGGTTCTAAACTAAAACGTGTATACGTTTTGAGTTTTCCCCTCATTTCTTTCTTGTGGAAATATTTAGAACTCAACTGTCAGTTGAAAAAAAAATACAATTCACCTTAAGGAAGAAATTCGACGTTGGCCACCTTAGCACACTTGGGGTCACCAGAGCCTACAGTAGATAAGCTTTACCTGCCACAGACGCTAATAACCAGTGGTCCCAGTATCGCATTATCTTCAAAGAGACAACCTAAACCACTATAGGCTACCAACCACCACCGAACTGGTGGTGTGATGATGAATGTGTACAACTGAAAAAATCGATAAAAGATGCACATATGAATATGCTGCAACGGAAAACAAGAGCAGCGAGAGAAGAGTATCGAACAAAGAGAAGAAGGAAGAAGAGGGTGCACGTAGCCACACAGCTCAAGAAGATCGAAGAGTCTCGAGATCGAAATAGCACCCGGAAGTTTTACAAAAAAAAAGCCAAGCAACTGGCTGCTGGCCTTAAAACTGGAACGTAGGATCTTCGAAGCACCGAAGGTACCTTAGTTACCGAAGCATAGGGAATAGGAGTCAGATGTATTCAAATAGCATTTCCAGCAGCTGCTTAATGTGCATCAAGTAGAGAGGGAAATAGGACAAGAAGAGAATCTAACTACAGTCAATAAAGACCCAATACCACCTCCCAGTATAGACAAGGTAAACTTAGCTATAAAGAAGCTCAAGAACAACAAAGCCGCCGAATCTGATGGTTTACCATTGCAAATCCAAGTTTTTGAGGAAGTATGCATGCCCAATGACTGGTATATCAGCTCCATATATCCCATCTAAAAAAAAGGCGATTCAATGTCCTGCAAGAACTATCGAGGATCGAGGCATAAAATTCTGATAAACACCGCATACAGGATCGTATCTAACGTACTGTGTGAGCTCCTCAATTTTTTCTACTACACTATAATCGGCAGGCAAATCCAGGAAAAGTCCAACCAATTTCAAGTCGAGCTCAAGACTCACCATCTTAACATCGACTTCAAAGCTACATTATGATATTATTCATCGAAAAATAGGTGGATAAGATAAAATCTTTTTTTTCCTTCGGCTTTTCTGGTCACAATGGATGTGGAAATGAAATAATTAAGTTAACATTTTCTTCTCCCTGCTCACGTTTCGGCAGCGGTTGCTGCACCTACCACTGTCGACTTAGTATGTACTTCATTATTTGCTTGATGACGGTTTCGAATATTGGAATATAAATCCAGGTTTGTTATATAAAGGTGACATTTTAGCCATAATAAACAAGCACGATGTTGAAGACATTCTAAAATCTCTTAACGAATGTCACGCAAAGATCCAATAAAAATGAAAAATTATTTTGAAATAGCGTTTCCTGATGTCAAAATTCATCGAAAATATGGTCATCTTACATTTGACTGGCACCAAAAAGACACAGCTTCAGGAAGATTAATAAATTTCCACTCTAACGAAGCCAAGCACATCATCATTAACACGGCTCCGAACCTCATACGCAAATTCTTCAGTTTGAGTGATGAGAAATTTTATTATACCAATGAAAAAAAAAATATTAAAATCCATACTCCGTCATACGTAGCCTCGTACACAAACACAAAAAACAAAGCAGCCTAAAACGTAAAAACGGAAGCTGATCTTGGTTACTATAAAAGCGTTGTTTATGTACAAAGTCTGACTAAGAACTTCAAAAAGATTGTCGCCACAAAATCTAAAGATTCACTTTTGGCTTACAAATCAAATAAAACACTTGGACATCTTTTTACCAAGCACAAAGTGAAACCGGAAAACGAGAAAGCCACTGCTGTGATATACAAAATTAATTGTAAAGGCAAACCAGATGATCCTTGTGATCTATGCTATATCGGCACCACTAAGGTGCCAGTTATAGCTATCATTGAAACTCATCATTGAAAATTTTAATGATTGATTTTGAGTCGTTTAGGAAGTAAAATCATTTATTATTTTGATGGACAAATAAAGGTTAAGACCTAATTAATATTTCTAGCCAAAAAAATTATTCAAATAGGCCCAACTTTCCACATAAAAAGACTTTTCTTATTTCAATGATTGAACTACCTTACCAATCATTGAAAAATCAAAAGTCAATTTTTGTGAAAAGTTGGGCCTATTTGAATTTTTTTTTTTGACTAGAAATATTTATTTAATCTTGAGCTTTATTTGTCCATCAAAATAATAAATCTGTTTACTTTCTAAACGTCTCAAAATCAATCATTAAAATTTTCAATGATGAGTTTCAATGATAGCTATAACTGGCGCCTAAGCAATTCCTTCGGCAACAAATGTGTAACCACAAATCTGACATCAAATCCAACAACTCAGGAGTCAGGAAAGACTGCCTTAGCCAGTAATATTATTGAAAGCGGCTATTTTCCCGACTTTGATGATGTCAAAGTTCTTCAAGTCGAGAGTCATGTCAGAGTAGGTTCATAATGCAATTTATTAGTGAAATGTTCAGAGGTGTCCTCCAAATGTAAATCCAAGTTGGCGGGACTGAGGAGTACGAGCGTCAGCCGCCATCTTGGAAAACGAGTTTTATCAATGAATCGTGAACCGTGCATCATACGAATATAATAGTAATTTTTTAATTTGATTTTTTAAATCAATATGTTATTTTGAACATTTTTGATTTACTTTACATTTGAACGATGCACAGTTCACGAGATATTTGATAAAACTCGTTTTCCAAGATGGCGGCTGACGCTCGTACTCCCCAGTCCCGCCAACTTGGATTTACATTCATTGGGCACGGTTAAAATATAAAAATTGGGTGGCGCAACAGCTCGTGGAGAACCAGGGCCTAGTGACTTACAACTCTCAACGATTCCTGTGTGCGTGTTGTTTGGCAGGAATGGAGGGGACCTACAGTTTTTTGCCGAGTCCGAACGGCTAAGGAGAAGCACTTTTTCATGACAAGTATACCCTTGGAGGATTTGTCAGTTCCTCACAAGAGGCAGTACCTCGGATAAAACATTTCTGCAAAAATGACGAAAAAAATCTGCAATGCAGATTTCTAAAGGAAAAATGTGTTCACACAATAAAACATTTTAATTATATACCTACCAATGACAAAAAAAAATAACAAATTAATTCAATTAATAAAAATAACATTGTTTCTTTTATAATGTACATTGTAGAGTTACCTATGCTTAAGGCAAATCATATTTTACCTTAAAGTCAGTGCAGTTATTATGATTTGATTTTATGGAATAGAACTTTATATAAAGATGACAGCATGCAGCGAAATTATTGAACATTTTTTTTAAAGGGAACAAAATATTAAAGTAGGCACAAGTGCAGATATAATCTGCGTTGCAGATTTTCGAATTTCAAAAGTCTGTGGATGGGATGAAAATCTACAAAATGCAGATAAATCTGCACTAATGGAAACGCTGGGTGGCACGGCTGGGAATCGAACCCAGACCTTGACAGTCCTACGCACTAACCATCATGCCACGAGGTACTACAGACTACACCCCCTTAATAAATTCCATCAAGAAATTCAGTTCAGTAATAAATGGCAGAAAAAAGTACACGGTTCTCGACTTATGACGTACCTAAGTCTTGTTAAAAAGTTGTCAAACAGTTGTTATAACTATTTTTTTTCTAAGGCAGCAACTCCTGCCGAGACGCCAGGAAAAGTAAAAGTTAACCTAATTGTTTCGTTTCCACATCGATTGTGAACAGTTAAGCCGAAGGAGCTCTATATGGCAATATCTAATAAACTTCCCGGGAAAACTGATCCAGTTGTATCGCATGACATTGGAAAATTCGAAATGAAATGTGCAGTGCAACTAGTGAAAAGCCCTTCCAAACTATTTCAAAAATGTACAGGGTATCGACAAGGAGATGTGCTTTCTATTAGCTGTGTTTTTTTGCATGTTCATATGGAGTTTGGCGAAAAAAACGACATCGGGACATTTAAACAATATTGTTTACCTTAGCATTGGTCTGCCATTTTGTTTTGAATTATCTTACGAACAAACATTTGACATTTCTATATAAATTATCGATAACACAACGACAATCGTAGTTTGGCATTACCGTTTTTATCGGGACAAAAGTTAACTCCAGTTAATTATCTGAACTTAGCTAATTCTATATGGACATAATTGTTGTTGTATTTAACATCTAAAGTGTTTTGCTTTGTTGTCGTTTTTTCACAAAATTTTATTTGGACATGCAAAATACAACTATTATCTCGTTTCGAAGCAAATAGTGCGCAGTGCGGGTGTTAACACTGATGGCACTATTTTCAACAGATCTGTCCATTATCTAGGGTATGTCGATGATATCGACGTCATGGGCCGCTAGAGTCTTCCAAGGCAATAGAAGAACGAGGACAAGACCAAAAACATGATGTCAACAAACAATCAAATATCTTTCAACCAGCGAAAACAAAACGTGATTCTTGACAGCAACAACTTTGAAATAGGAAAAAGTTCATCTCTACCACGAAGTATAATGTTTACTTCGTAAACCACCACGAACAAAATCTTAGTGGAGATTCGACGAAGAATAACCCTAGCAAACCGGGGTGCAGGGAACTAAGTCCCCGGGAACCTAGTCCACCGAGGGACTTAGTTCTCATTAAATGGGAACTAAATCCACTTAAACGAAGTGGACTTAGTTTTCATAGAAGGTGGGAAAACTGAGTGGTTTTACTTCCTTTTAAATGTGGATTTAATTCCCACTGCCAAGTAAAAATCAATCTCATAGGATAAATTCAAAGTAATCCAGACTCTTTAAATGCAAAAGATACCTTCTTTGCATTCGCCCAGCCTCGAACCTACCCCAAATCCTATAGTGTGCCCAAGCAGGGTTGTTGCAGGGAGGCAGAATGTCCCTGCATACTTACCTCACTGTATATTCGCCGTAATGCTTTATCTTCCAGCATTACGACGAATTAACAGTGAGGTATATATGCAACCTTCCGCAAAACGGTGCTACTTAAGCTTGGCGCAAGAAATAGGTTAAAAACTCCTCAAGAGTAACACGAAGTTCACGCTCTATAAAACTAAAACCCTTATACTGTCAGGCCTGCTTTATGGCGCCGAGCTTTGGGCGATAAGCAGAAATGAGGAGTTAATAATGAGATCTATGAAAAGAAAAATTCTTGGAAGGATATTTGGTCCTGTATGCAAGCAGAGCGAATGGTCGATACAACTACGAACCTTATGAGCTGTAATAGTTTTTAATGGGCTTCTTGGGGCATGTTTAAAGTGGGTATCTAAAAAACTACAATGGCGGACTTAATTACAAAAACGTGTCTTCAATATGGTACCTACATACATATGTATATAGAATAAGTTCAAAAAACTCATAATAATTGCAATTTAATTAATAAATCGAGTTCAAATTGCGATAGCTGTGCTTCAAAATTTAAGTCAATTAAAAATGGTTTTAAATAAATACTGCTGGACATTCATCAATCAAAGAGCAATGATAACCTTAAATTTTACATTTTTTATTTATATTTATTTAATAAAAATGTTCTATATTCCTGTAAGTTAATCGCATATATGTATATTTATGACATTGTATATAAATTGCTTGTCATCTAAGAGTGAACTCGATATGTTGTGATTTTGCCATTATCATTTATTGTTGTTGTAGCACCACGTTGATTTGACTTTTTCCCATTAACATCAGATGATGTTGAATATGAACTCACAGAAACACCACGATAGCCACCACCACCTCCATTTCCGCTATCAGCTGCTTCGGAAAATCGGTTATGGATGTTGGGAAGACTCTAATTGTAGAAATAAATCAAATTAATAAAAAGATCAACTAGTATAGATATTTTTATAGCAAAACTAATCTTACAGGATTCTCTGGATGAATAGAAGCTGATTGATAACCACCACCTGGACCATAACTTCCACTAGCTGAAGCATAATTTGGTGCATAGTCATCAGAATAGGAGTCAGAACTTGATCCTTGTCCATATCCAGATCCTGATCGAGTTCCATGTCCATTTCCATGTCCATATCCATGTCCATATCCATGTCCAGATCCAAAACCAGAACCTCCTGCACCGAAGGCTGCTGCTTGGGATTGACGCCGAAGATTATCAAAGAATCTCTGTTGATGGGAGAATTGCTCTTGGAAAAGCCTAAATGTTTAGTTTACAAAACAGAATTTTTAATTTTAGTTTTTTTTTTTTTTTTTACCAAAATTATACATAATTTAAAATATATTTTTAAATAATAATAAAAAAAATAAAATAAAAATATTTACTCATCAAAGTCTGGGACATTTGAAGCTTCAGCAAATGCAGATGCATCACTTGTTGCAAACACCGAAGAAAGCGCTCTATAAGTTGAATTAATAAGCATTTTATATACAAAGCATAAGAAGCGAATAAGCTAGAGTTATAAATAGATAAAAGCTGCATAATGGTTTTTAATGTAATTAACTTCTTTAAGTCTTCAATAATAATTTATTTATTTTTACTACATACAACTTTCTTAGACAGAAGAACTAGGCGCTGCAGCTTTGGCTTACGGTCACTTCTTCGATGAAACCTAGAGCTATATGTTCACGGAACTCGTTTATGCAGATGGGGTGGCCCCTTGGTCAAAACTCGACAGGTGAAAGTGGGGTATAATGTTAGTACTAGTTGCTCTGTATCAAACGATTGTTTTCTCCGGCACGCTCTTGCTTGCGATTGAAGAATTTTCTGCAATGTGAGGGCAACCTTAATGGCTGTTCTACAATGCCGCGTTGAAAGTTTTGCCTGTCAACGCAAAAGTTAAGGCATAGGATTTCTGTTTAGTGTTTACAATGACGCGTTGAGTATTATGTTACGATCTTGCATCCATTAGTAGGTACACAAACCAACGTAACGTAAGCGGCTGCAACTCAAAGTATAGATTGTTTATGGCTGTTTTACAATGACGCGTTCGCGTTGGCGATGCGTACGTTACATTTAACAAGCGCGACGGCCGCGTCGAGATAAATCGAGCAAAAAAAATCAAACTTTTTTCAACACAAGATGGCCACATACCTAAATTGAAATCGAAATGTCAAAACGCACGCAAAAGTTGAGTAATCTCTACTTTCGCGTTCCAGCCGCTTACGTTACGTTGGTTTGTGTAGATGGAAATTTTTTGCTCGATTTATCTCGACGCGGCCGTAACGCTTGTTAAATGTAAGGTACGCATCGCGAACGCGAATGTGTCGTTGTAAAACAGCCATAATGCAGCTAGAAAGAATAAGCAACGGTGTCTCCAGTTCCCCGAATGACTTCATGAACACCTTACGTGAGCAACTCAGAATTACTAAGAGCTGGGAACAGAGAGAATTTATTGATGAACCCTTCATACGGATCAACCAACAACGGCTGCTATCACATCTCCGTAGACGTAGAGGGTTACTGATGGCATCAGACTATACGATTTGTTGTCTTTTGGTTAAGCAAGGACTTGACCATCGGGGTAGAGTGGTTTTGGCGTTCCCTAACTCCTTTAAGTACAGACAGACAGACACAAATAGCCTCGGAAAATTATAACCTTGAATGCTAACTAGACCCGGAACGTCAACGGACGTGGATGACTACCCGAGAGTACCTATCGACCTATTTGTCCTCTGCGATATTTTGCAGATATTACGGTGAGCGAGATGATGGATATCGTCAGGTAAGATGAAAAAAAAATGTTTCGGTACTTTCTACTGTAAAGATTTGAAGATTGCTCGTATCTATTTGAAAGCAGATTTGTCGTGAAGAATGACACTTCGAGCCGATAAGTGATCGTCTGGCTGTGATCCACCACTTTCTAAAACATTATCCGAATAAGCATACAGCCAGATGCAATGAAAATGAAGAACCTACCAAGAGGAGTGCGATGACCTACTGCATGGAGTTTACGGATCCTATCCGCATTTCGATGTCAAAGTTTGCCAAAATTGCAAAGTGGATTAGTGAATTAGTTGGGAGGCATAGCCTCAAATAACAACGGCCTTCTGACTAGTAGACTTTTCAGAATCTCGAAATACGGTGATAAGTTGCACTGTAGGTTTCCAAGGCTTAGAAACCAAAAAGCCACATGGTACTTCCCAAATGACCGAAAACCCAACCAAATCGATTCTTAGTAAAGGTTGAACTATAATAGTCGGAAGGTCACTGAAGCTAATGTCAAAAACCAACGAAAAGTAGATTTCCGTACCGTCAAAAGGGGAACAACCCCTAATATAACTATCATCTATCTCTTTTTGGCATTCCTATTTCACCACAAGTCAGCTCCGTAAGCAAAGTTGAAGGAACGAAACCTTCAACTCCGCAATTATGGCCGCGTCATATGCTCTACGTGTATTCGCTTGTTTTCTTCCGGAAACTTTAGTGCCCCTCTGAGCATTATAGTTCTAGCTTAAGCCTGAGGTCATCAGAGTCTACAGAGAGCAAGTGAATGAGAAGATCTCCACTGGACAATCACACCCGCCACAGGCCGAGACAATTAGTGTGTCCAGTATCCCGCTCTCTCTTGAAAAGCCAACGACTTAGATGGCTAGGTCACCTAGAGCGAATGGACACCAATACTCCGGCCCGGAAAGTCTTTGAATCCAACCCAGTGGGACAGCGCAGCAGAGGTGGACAGCGTTAAAGGTGGCGCACACAAGTGGAAGAGGACCTCAACTGAGCTGGTAGGAAGAAGCTTGTTGGTTGAGACCCTGGTCCACCCCGAACTGTAGCGCCCGCCACCTTAAGTAAGTAAGTAAGTAAGTATCTCGCTATTATCAAGAAGATAGCTTATGCTACATTTCCACCTAGCGCTAATCTGAGATTTAATGAGATTTACCTTAAATCTCCTCTAAATCTCGTAGATTTACCATACAAATTTATTTCGTAAATCTTGAAGATTAGAAATTAATCTTGTTAAATCTTCCTAGGACAAATAGTTTTACAAATCGAACTAACCTATTTTTACATGGTGCTGAACGATTCATTCGAGACTCGCATTCAGTTCTTCATTGTTTCACACGAGTCAAACATTCTGTCTCATTCGCACTTCATAAGAAAAATTGGAACGCCATTTGCATTTTTGAAGGTGCTGTCAAATTTAATCTTTTTTAAATCTTTTTGTGCGGTGGAAACACCAAAAAGATTTATTAAATCTAATCTGAGATAAACCTTTGGTGGAAACATAGCATTAGGCTACTAAAGGTTACCAACCACCGCATCTTAGGCAAAACCCTTGGTATAATGTCTACACACTACACCTGAAGACGCTGGCTGGTAGAAAATTCATATGCGTGTATGCTGCAGAGCAAAACGAGAGTAACGAGAGAAGAGTATCGGGGAAGGAGAAAAGAGAAAAGAAAGAAGAGGATGACCAACCCTCGATGAGTCTGGCGAAACTCCCGGATATTTTACGAAAAGAAACAAGCAATTGCAAAACTGAAATACAGGCTCTTCGAAACAGGTCACCGAAGCATAACGTTTTAAAGATACAGCATTTACAGCAGCTCCTAATCATCATCAAATGTAGAGCGAGTAATAAGCCAAGATGGTAACCTTTTAAGACTTGCTATATAAAGAAGCCGTCAGATCTGAGGGATTAACAAGCAAAGATCTTCAAAAATTGCGGTATGGGTGGATAGAAGCATGGTCAAAAGCTGGTTCATCAGCTTCAAGGGTTTAAGCAAAAGGGCGACCTTTTGTCCTCCATAATACATACATGATCGAGGCAAATCTATGCTAAACGTCGCATATAAAATATCCTATGCAGCGGACTGTGTGAGCTCCGAAGCCGTTCTATGACTGGTGACACTAAGCAGCTCGACTATAGATCAATTATTTTTTTTTTTTTTTCAAATTTCAAGTCGGGACTCAGCATCTACTCATCGACTTTAAAGCCGCATATGATAGGATTCATTGCCAGGACTTCTTTATGGGGATAGATGAACTCGAGATATCGATAAAACTGATCCAGGTGTGTCACGTTATATTAAAAAAAACACGCGGTGTAGGGCGCAATCTGCAACTATAGTATAACTCCTCCTATTCCTAACATGCATAGGGCTTCGGCAAAGAAATGTGGTGTCATGTGATTTCTTTAATCTCACTATGGAACTCAGTGCCCCAGTCAGCCCTTAACACAAAGGGCATTATTTTCAACAAATCTATTCAACTTTTAGGGTATAATACGAAATCATCTCTTCGGTCGCTATATTGTCTTTCAAAGCAATTGAAGAAGAACTAAAACTTTTTGGTCTGGGAGTAAACTTAGACCATGATCTATCAACAAATGCCTACTTATAAAGAATGTCCACTGGCCAGGAAAAAAACATCACTATTGATTGCAACAACTTCGAAGGAGTTCATCTACCTCGGAGTAAACATAAGCTAAAGCTGCAAGGGGAAGGGTTCAAAATCCCGAATGCCAAAATCCCAATCTGCAAAAAAAAGAGAATCTTGAATGCCATAATCTCAAATGCCTTAGATCCCTAATGGACAGAGTTTGAAATACCCAAATGCCGAAGGCATTTGATAATTTTAATACCAAAAAGAGTACTTAGCACTTCGGGATTCTGCCATTCGGAATTCTGGCATTCGGAATTCTGGCATTCGGGATTTTAGCCATTCGGAATTTTGTCCATTCAGAACTTTGTCATTCGGAATTTTGGCAGTCAAGATTTGTTGCCATTTCCGGATTTTGGCATTCGGACTTTCGTACCCAACCCGATCCAAGAACGATACCCTAGTGGAGAAGGAGAATTACCCTAGGAATCCGGTGCTACTCCGGTTTGGGCATTGAACCCATTTCAATTTCAAATAAACTCCCAATGGGTATGAGACGTAGAGCTTGCTCTGCAAAACCTTTATACTGCCAGTTCCGCTTTATGGCACTGAGTACTGGACAATAAGCTAAGCAAAAAAGGAGACCTGTGTGTTACTGAGTTTTTCGAAAGAAAAATTCCTTCAATGCTATTAGATCTTGTGTTCGAGAAGGGCGAGTGGACGAGAAGATGCAACCGCGAACTCGCCGAGTGGTATCAATGGATATAGTCCAGAAAGTTAAAACTCATCGACCAAATCAAGCGAATCGATAACAAAATGGTCCAGCCAGGAGAATCTTCGAGTTCCAAGTCCCATCAGGTTCGAAGTGACGAAAAAGACCGACCAAGCCAGTCCAGATGACGGAACGCTTTGTTCTTGATTAACGGAAGCGAAATTTTGGGAGTAGTTAAGGTTGGAAGGCCAACGCGTCTCAGGCAGTCATCTATCATGGATTTGGAGAAATTAGCTAAATACTGTTGGCTATCGTGAATAAAATTTCCCACGGAACTTTTCCCATCGTCGAAAACTGGGAACGTGAATTGTGGTAGCAGTTTCTCTCGGAATTTATTGGCATCGAAAATTAATATTCCTTGGCCACTGGGCTACCATTTTGATTGATCAAATTTGAGCTTGCAAGGAACAGTGGAAAATTGTTGGCAACTCCAATTTTAGATAGATATTTTATTTTTTAAAAGCTACGCAGGTAAAGGCCTTACAATAAATACCAACTCTGGGTGATATCCCAAAGATTTGATATACATAATTATTTCTTATAACTTAAAAAAAAATTGTATAATTAATTCTGTGGTACTTGGTGATGTGAAGATGAAGTCTTTTAATGTTAAATAAATATTTAAGTTGGAATCTGAGACCTATTTCACGGCACATACATTGTATGTGATGTATGTGCCGTGAAACAGGCCCCTATTTTTTTAATTCATTAATTACCTTCCAAATATTTACAAAATGTTTTCAGAAACCTTTTAATACTAAAAAAGATATAATTTCTACCATCTACCAGAAGAAGCAGAAGCAGCTGAAGCATTATTTATGGCTCCATATTACACTCAAAGAAAGTGGTTTATAGTAATAGAAGATTAAAAATTATAATTTTTCTTGCAACATTATTATTAAAGAATGTCCTTGAAATAGAAATATTTTTTTTTTATTTAAAAAACATTTTCAACGAATTTTGTTTTCAGGAAAAAAAATCTTTCGATGTCATAATCAACTAAGAGTGTGTTATTTTGTTCAGTTAGTTGATTATAACTTTGTAATTAATTTGTAAGCAGCAAACACCAAATAAAAATATAAATATTCAAATTTAAATCTACATTATAGGTACCTACCTGTTTTGTTGATTTTGTTGTGCCATAATGTTTTGACTTAATTGCTGATGAAATTCGAACGGATCAATAAATCCATAATCAGGAGCATAATTTCTGCCTGATCCGTTTTTGTCAATATATCTTTTTTGTTGAGCTTTAAAAATTTAATAAAAATATAATAAAACTTTAGTTAAAAGTATTTTGGGGTAAAATATTTTCTTTCATACATGTGCTCGCAAATCCAAGCATAATAGCACAAGCTAAAACTATCTTCCACATATTTATTTATTTATTTTGTCCTTTATTCTAGAAATATAATAAAAATTAATACGATTATACGAATTTGTTTTGTTTTAAGTAATAAAAATATAAATAAAGATACAAAAAGTATGTTCTCTGAATTTGCTTTTACCCGTGATTATATAAACCACATGTTATGGAAGTGATGGAATTGCTGCAGAGTATTTAAAATACGCAAAATGTTCATTGGCCAACTGGTTGAAAGATGTTTTCAATCAGGTTTTGGTCACCGAGGAAATTCCAGAACAATGGAAGAAATCCGAAATAATCCTCATCCACAAAAAAGGCAAGATAGATGATATTAATAACTATAGGCCCATTAGCATAATATCGTGCGTTTACAAAGTCTTCGCAAAATGCCTATTCAATCGAATGAAAGCAAGTTTAGAGTTCAATCAACCTTTTGAGCAAGCTGGATTCAGGTCTGGGTTCTCAACAATCGACCATCTTCAAACAATTAGCCAAATTATAGAAAAATCTAAAGAGTATAAAATAACTCTATATTTAGCATTTATTGATTTTGCCAAAGCGTTTGATACAGTCGAACAAATATTTATATGGCAAGCGTTAATTAAACAAGGTGTGGAGCCGAAAATTGTTCGCATCCTTCAAAATATGTACAATGATAATATTGCATGTATTAAAACCGAAAGTATTGGGCCAATATTTCAGACGACACGTGGAGTAAGACAAGGTGACCCACTTTCGCCAGCACTTTTTTCTCCAACATTAGAAGAAATTTTCTGAAAATTGAAATGGGAAAACAATGGCCTGAATATAAACGGTAAATACTTATCGAATCTAAGATTTGCAGATGATATTGTTTTAATTGCAACAACCAGAAATGAATTACAAACTATGTTAAATGAGCTAACCTTAGAATGTAAAAAAGTAGGCTTATCCACAGATCGACAAAAAACCAAAATAATGTCTAATGGCAATCATTCCGAAATTAAAATTGAAGGTACCATTTTAGAGTATGTAGAAGACTACACTTACTTGGGTCAAATAATATCATTCACCGATAAAGATAGGAAAAATGTTAACCAAAGAATAACAAACGCTTGGCGACAATTTTGGAATGTGAAGAATCTGCTGGATCTTAACATTTCGACACAAACACGGAAATGCATTTTTGACTCAACAATTCTTCCAGTTCTAACATATGGCTGCCAAACATGGCAATCCACAAGAATCCTTGAAAATAAACTTCAATCCTGTCAAAGAGCCATGGAACGATCGATTTTGAAGGTGAGATTATCGCAACGGATTAACCATGAAAATCTAAGAAGTCAAACCAAATTTGAAGATGTTCTTCACAAAACAAGAAAACTCAAATGGGATTGGGCTGGACACGTATTTCGGACGTCAGATGATCGATGGACCAAAACAACAACAGAGTGGACTCCACTGGATAAGAAAAGAAGCGTTGGAAGACAATTCAAGCGGTGGAGAGACGAAATCCAAACTTTTTGTCCAAACTACTGGAGAGAGGCCCTAGACCGACGAATGTGGAAGATGAAGGGGGAGGCTTATACTCATCAAACTAATTAAATAACCGTTTTTTATATTTATAAAAAAAAAAAAAAATTTTAACTTTTACGAGTGAATAAAGCTTGAATAATAATATAAACCACAACGCAAATGCATACCTAATGCATGATGTTTTACCACATTTATTTCAGATTATTTCATAAAACTCTTTTGGAAGGTTTAAGTTTGTGATGTGCTTTTTGCTTTCCATCCGAGATAATACTCGCCACCTCGCCTCGCTGATTTTTTAAAATTGTATCCATTATTAACTATTAACTATTTCATAGAATAAAATTATCCCGAGCCAATATTACTGTTTGTTCTCAAGATATTCCAACTAACAAACATTTTTCAACAATTTTCAGAATTTGATGAGACATTTGATTTGTTTTTATATTTTAACCAATTCTTTAAAACGTCAATATGCGTAAAATAAAATTAACCCGAAGTACATAGATAGCATCATTTTTTCTTAAGATAATCAAGAGTAAATGCCCCGACCCATAGAATACGATGCGTACATGAAATACGCTATTAAAATTAGCTAATCTAAAGAATATGAGCGGGTCAAAATTCTGGTTTCCAAAATTCTGTTTTTTGCACGAAAATTCTATTTTTTCAAAATTCAGCTTTTTTTCAGTTCTGTCTTTCGAAATTCTGCTTTTCAAAGTTCTGCTTTTCGGAATTCTGAATTATAAAATTTTAAGCAATAAAATTCTGTTAATTCTGGGTTTTCTCAAAGACGGAAAAGAAAAAAGTGATTTTTAAACTTTATTGTTAGAAAATTCAGTGCAACACTTTCTTCCAATCTGGAAGAGATTTTGTTTTTGCTCGTCATTTATTTATGTTATTTGATTGCTACACATATTTGGCACGAGTACGATAACTCAGGCGCCAAGAAATAATAACGGTTTTTTGTAGAACAGTTTAATACAAGCATTTTTTACTATGGGAGGGGGGGTCTACCCAACTAACAATTTAGCTTGTATAAGGTTAAATTTTTCGAATTTGGCAAGTAATAGCTTGTATAGAGCTTGAATAAGGCAATCTTGAGCAAGCAAAGAATTTTCGACCTGAAATTTAAACAAATAGCTGCTATAAGGCCTTAAAATATGAGTTACACAAGCTCCATACAAGGCTTGTAAATATAAGTTATAAATGGCTTGTATAAGGCCTTCCAAAGTTGTTTACTGAAAATGTTTAAAATAATTGCTGCTATAAGGCTCTCCACGACAAGTCCTTGCAAACAACTTGTATTA
Organism: Dasysyrphus tricinctus; assembly: GCA_963921185.1. Lineage (NCBI taxonomy): Eukaryota > Metazoa > Arthropoda > Insecta > Diptera > Syrphidae > Dasysyrphus > Dasysyrphus tricinctus. Next base: position 206,590,937 of record OY992531.1, on the reverse strand, counting down.
AGCTTGTTTGTAAAGGCGTTATACAAATTAAAATAATCAGTGAAGATCAACAAGTGTGTCTTATAAAATATTGTGCTTACAAAAAAAACAGAATAAAATAAATAAGAACGGTGAGTACCCATCTGATTTAATATTCGCTTGGCGACAAAAGCAATGCCTACTATTTCAAAAAATCTTAACAAGCGTAACGTTAAGAGGTAGCGTGAACGTGAAGTATATGATATAAACTTATTCACTTTTGATTATGTTTTCCTCAACAGCAAATTGGCATAGTGGTAGAGTGCTAGACTGGTACGAGGAAGGAATCAAGTTCAAATCCCAGGTAAAAACAAACTTTTCATTTTTATAAAAATAAAATAAGAAACGGCTACAAAATATTTTTTTATTTCATAATCAGCTTTATCTACTAAAACATTTTTTTTTCTCTCGATGGCAAAATAGATTTTCGCGAATCGCGACAGCGTATATTATTGATTATGAAAAATAAATTTGGGTAAGGCCTTATATTAACATCCAAGACAAGCTATTGGCAATAGCTGTCATTAAATGGCTTGGGTAAGGCTATTATATAAACATCCAAGGCAAGCTATTGACAAGAGCTGTCATTAAATGGCTTGGGTAAGGCTATTATATAAACATCCAAGGCAAGCTATTGACAGAGCAGTCATTAAATGGCTTTGGTAAGGCCATCCAAGGCAAGCTATTGGCAATAGCTGTCAAAATGGCTTTCGTAAGGCCTTATATACACGGTTAAAAATTCTGGGGTATTTTTTAATACAGCATTTGTATAACAGCCGTATTCAATATAGAAAATATTGCTTTTTAATATTCCGTAAATATTAAAGAAATATTCTAATAACTTTGTATTACATTCTAATAGACTAGTATTAAAATTGTTATTTGTAATACCAAACAGATTAAAAAGTAATCGAACGAAATAAAATATAATCATTTGGTACTAGAATTTAATAACTTAAGTATACGCGTAAATTTTTAATACAAAAAGTATTAACATTTAATACAAATTGTATTAAAATAGCAGGGTGCATATACTTTCAATATAAGAGTATTAAAATCTAACACAATTTGTATTACAACAGGAAGCCATTACAAGCAACAATCAGCCATATTTAAATATGAATATGAAGCATATGTTTTTAATACAAAAGTATTAAAATTTAATACATTTTGTATTAAAACGGCGACGAAACAAAAATGGCAACCCCTTTTTTGCTTAGTAATATAAAATAAACAATTTAAATATGCATTATTTTAAAGGTGCGTTGAAATATTTCGAGGTAAAATATACAAATTAGTAGATAAAATTTCAATGGCGTCAAGATTTTAGTTCTCATATATGTGAAACACAATAAATATAATAATGCCGCCATTAACTGACTTAGAAGATAAATACTCTTACAAAAAAGTCTTTCATTACTATTATTTTTGTAATATATTTTGTATTAATCTTCATGAAAAGGATTTAAAACTAAATTTCAAGATATAAAGTATTATATTACAATACCTTTGTATTATTAAAAAATAATACAGATTTCGTACTCCTTTGTAATATCTGATATTATTAAAATTTAATATATTTTGAATTAACTTCCAAATTTTAATATTTGCCAAGTATTAAATTTTAATAAATTTTTGGTGTTGTCATATGTAATATGTTACCCTGAAAATATTAAAAAGTACCCGAAAATTTTTAACCGTGTAAACATCCAAGGCAAACTATAGCTTGTTCAGCCAAGCTAATAGCAGTTCATGAAAAGCTATTTGCTGCTATAAGACCTGTCAACAAAAGTCTTATGGCAGTTAATTATGGTATCAACTTATTCACTTTTGATTATGTTTTCCTCAACAGCAAATTGGCATAGTGGTAGAGTGCTAGACTGGTACGAGGAAGGAATCGAGTTCAAATCCCAGGTAAAAAAAAAACTTTTCATTTTTATAATTAAACTAACATTTCACTCATTACAGAATACAGAAAAAAGGGTTTCGGAAGCTGACTGAGGAGAAAAAAATACAATAAAATAAAATGCAATAAAAAATACAACATCAGAAAAATAAAATAAAAAACGGATACAAAAAATATTTTTTTTTTTTATTTCAGAATCAGCTTTGCTAAAAAAAAATTTTTTTCTCGATGGCAAGATAGATTTTCACGAATAGTGACAGCGTATATTATTTTGTATGCAAAATAAATTTGGGTAAGGCCTTATATAAACCTCCAAGGCAAGCTATTGGCAATAGCTGTCATTAAATGGCTTGGGTAAGGCTATTATATAAACATTCAAGGCAAGCTATTGACAATAGCTGTCATTAAATGGCTTTGGTAAGGCGTTATATAAACATCAGAGGCAAGCTATTGGCAATAGCTGTCAAAATGTAAAAAAAATATTAAAAAATAACGGTAATACTTATAACAAAGTATTATAACTTTATTTAAAGCCAATACTTTGTTCTATTAGCCAGTTTTTGAATCAAGTGAAATCTATGCATGGTTTTTGAAAAAATTAATTTTAAACTCAAAATTTGCGAGAAAAAAGCATACAAAATAGGTTTAAAGTGTAATTTCTCAAAACCGTAAAATTATATATCATTTTTTTGTCTGAAATTCGTTGCTCTGATTAATTCTTAATTAAAAACTGAAAATTAGATGATTCTATGTTTTCTAGTTTTTGAAAAAATCGATAATTACTATAACTACTTTTGTATGGGATGTTTTTTTTTTGCTTTCGTATTACGGCTGGCGTATAAACAGTGAAGTATGTATGCAACCCCCCTGCTTGGGCACATTATAGGATTTGGGGTAGGTGCGAGGTTGGGTGTATGCAAAGTTTCTTTTGCATTTAAAGAATCTGGATAAAGCAAATATATACATACAAAGCAGTTGAAATGTTCAAAGTATGCATACCCACTTAGATCATAAAAAAAACCAGCAAACATTCGAGTTTTGTACGGTAGTAGTTTTAATAATTAACTAGAAGACATAGAATCATCTAGTTTTCAGTTTTTGATTAAGAATTAATTAGAGCAACGAATTTTAGGAAAAAAATTGATATATAATTTTACAGTTTTGAGATATTACACTTTAAACCTATTTTTTATGCTTTTTTCTCGCAAATTTTGAGCTTAAAATTCATTTTTTCAAAATCCATGCATAGATTTCACTTGATTCAAAAACTGGCTAATAGAACAGAGTATTGGCTTTAAATAAAGGTATAATACTTTGTTATAAGTATTACCATTATTTTTTAATATTTTTTCTACATTTTTGGTACTGTTTTTATGAAATTGCCCCTCCCGCCCAAACGGGGTGAGATAGACCCCCATCCCATAGTAAAAAATGCTTGTATTAAACTGTTCTACAAAAAACCGTTATTATTTCTTGGCGCCTGAGTTATCGTACTCTCCCCACATATTTTTCTACAACGAACTATCCACGCACAACTATATATCATAACAAAAACATAAATGTTAAAAAAGGAGCCAAGTTCTTATGTGTACAAGAAACCTGTGTGTAAAAAGTCAGCCAAAAAAAGTAATGAGATCTAAAATATATGCCAAGTTTTAAGTTCATGAAGTTTGATATCAAATATCTTAAGTACAGTAATATCGAAACAATTCCAAATCATGACAGAAATTTGGTAATTAATGATTACTGATTAAAATTTGGTGGGTTCACTGGTCAAGTTTTCATACATTTTAAATTTGTAATTAAGTAAGTATTTAACAGAAAACTTGCCAAGTAAATCCACCAAATTTTAATCAGTAATCATTAATTACCAAATTTCTGTCATGATTTGGAATTGTTTCGATATTACTGTACTTAAGATATTTGATATCAAACTTCATGAACTTAAAACTTGGCATATATTTTAGATCTCATTACTTTTTTTGGCTGACTTTTTACACACAGGTTTCTTGTACACATAAGAACTTGGCTCCTTTTTTAACATTTATGTTTTTGTTATGATTTCACTCCTTTTTGCAAAGATTTATTTTGCCAGGTGAAAGTCAAGCACTACCGCTCTACAAAGTTTCATAATTCTACGACAACCGAAAGTGCTCCATACACATAATAGCAATTCTGATAAAGTGGGTGGGTGAACCCCCCCCCCCTGAATGGACAGTTCCAAATTTTCGAAATTTTCGATTTTGTTCCTTTCTGAGTACTTCAAGTCCTACCAACCTACCAATTTTCATCGTTCTACAACAATCGGAAGTGCCCCATATAATTTATAAGAATTTTTTAAAATGTGGGTGGATGCCACGCCCCCTGAATGCAAAATTCCAATTTTTCAATTTTTTCTTTCTAAGTACTTTAAGCCCTACCGATCTACCAATTTTCATCGTTCTACAACAATCGGAAGTGCTTCATATAGTTTATAAGAATTTTTAAGAATATGGGTCGATGCCACGCCCCCTGAACTGAAACTTGCAATTTTTCGATTTTTTTCTTCTAAGTACTTCAAGGCATACCGACCTACCAATTTTCATCGTTCTACAACAATCGGAAGTGCTCCATATAATTTATAAGAATTTTTAATAATGTGGGTGGATACCACGCCCCCTGAATGCAAAATTCCAATTTTTCAATTTTTTTCTTTCTAAGTACCTTAAGCCCTACCGACCTACCAACTTTCATTGTTCTACAACAATCGGAAGTGCTCCATATAATCTATAAGAATTTTTAAGAATGTGGGTGGATGCCACGCCCCCTGTATGGAAAATTCCAATTTTTCAATTTTTTTCTTTCTAAGTACCTCAAACCCTACCAACTTACCAATTTTCATTGTTCTACAACAACCGGAAAGGCTCCATATAATTTATAGAATATTTAAGAAAGTGGGTGGATGCCACGCCCCCTGAATGGAAAATTGCAGATTTTCGATTTTTTCCTTTGTATGTACCACAAGGCCTACCGTTGTACGAAATTTCAAGTTTCTACGATGTCGGGAAGTGCTCCATAATTTTGATGATCTGTCAGTGAGTCAGTGAGTCAGTCAGTTACGGTTTTTGCGATTTTTGAAGTCCTATATCTTGGGAACTACTATTGCTAAAGAGTTGAAATTTGGTGAGCCACCTGTGTTTGATCAGTTCAGCAAATACTCCGAATTTGAAGTGTCTGACTTTATTGGTATTGAAGTTAGAGGGGGGTTGAAAATCGCCTGAGTTTGTTCCTGTAAAAAGGGTGTAGTGCCGCGAACTTGGCTGGGCACTACCGTGCCCTTTGATTTCACTTTATTTGGTACTTTAACGGGTAAATGAAGCTGTAAATGTAAGTGCAAAAGTTGTGTAAAGCCTAGTTTAAAGTTTGATTCAGGTGAAACACAAAATTATATTGGTTGTTGGATAACAGTTTCATGCAAAATAAAACCATTGTTGTCATCGAATTTCATGCAAAACGATTGGCCGGCAACTGTGTGAAAAATAGTGTGGTGAATAATAAGTATTTTTGATGGTTGGTTTACTCTTCGAAAAAAAAATACATTACAGCTTTTTTTGCATGCAAATGATTTTTGCATTCTAAATACAATTTTTTTTTTTTAATTTTACATAATCGTATTTTTCTCAAAAACGGCTCCACAACTTTTCTTATAAAAATTCAATAAATAACTTTAATTAAAGGCTTCCTTTGGTTGGGAAACCACTTTTTAAAAAATGGTTATAAATGGTAGCTCCCAAAGAACCATTTTTTAAATTTTCGATTTTCTTCAAAACGGTATGACTGATTTCAATAATTTTTTTTATTCAGAAGCTTCCAAAAATTGTAAATATTTTTGTGTACTTAAATTAAAAAAAAAATTTTTTTTGGATTTTTAAAAAATGTTAAATTTTTTTTTTTGAAAATCATAAATATTTCGAAAATGATATGATCGATTTTTTTGAAACTCGATACTTAACTGTTTTTTAGTTCTCTCTAAAATATTTTTAGAAAACATTTTGCATTTATGAAAAAATAACGGTACCTTCCATACAAAAGTTAAAAACCGCAAAGGAAAATATTTTTTTCTCAAAAATGACTCCTACGATTTTGATTAAACTTTTTTCATATACTAAAATTAGTACGATTTACTACTAAAAACTATGAAGTTTTACACTTAGCAACTATTAATAGTGCCTGTCATAGAACGTGTTTTTATATTTTGAATGTTCTCATTATCGGCTAAACGGATTTAGATATTATTTTTTGTAAATACAAATTTCAGATAAGATTAAATAATATTGCATATCAAAATTTTCAAAAAAGAAGTTTTTGAATTTATAAAACAAGTTTCAAACTTTTTTTTGAAAATTCGATAGCTCAGAAAGGGTTGACAATTTTTTTTTTTTAATTTTGTTTTTATCTGCACATAAATAAAGGGTCCGCCAGATAACTTTATTTTTTGAAAATGCTACTACTACATGGAGTGTAGCTTCGGCTGTGTGGCACGTAGCGCCGTCCTGTTGAAACCAAATGTTGCCAATATCCTCCTCTTCAATTTTTGTGAACAAAAATTCGTTCAACATGGCCCGATAACGATCGCCATTGACTGTAACGGCCACTCGAAGAAAAATGGCCCAATTATGCCTCTGGACCAAAATCCGCACCAAACAGTGACTCGTTTTGGGTGTATCGGCTTTTCAATGGCGTGCGGGTTTTCTGTGCCCCAAATGCGACAATTTTGCTTGTTTACATACCCGCCAAGATCAAAATGAGCTTCATCTGAAAAGATGATTTTTTTTTGGCAAAATCGGCATCTTCTCTAAGGTGCCAGTTATAGCTATCATTGAAACTCATCATTGAAAATTTTAATGATTGGTTTTGAGATGTTTAGCAGGCAAAATCATTTATTATTTTGATGGACGATCAAAGCTCAAGACTTAATTAATATTGCCAAAAAAAAAATTCAAATAGGCCCAACTTTCCACAAAAATTGACTTTTAATTTTTCAATTATCATTGGTAAGGTAGTTCAATCATTGAAATAAGAAAAGTCTTTTTATGTGGAAAGTTGGGCCTATTTGAACAATTTTTTTGGCTAGAAATATTAATTAAGTATTTGGCATTATTTTTTCATCAAAATAATAAATGATTTTATTTCCTAAACGTCTCAAAATCAATCATTAAAATTTTCAATGATGAGTTTCAATGATAGCTATCACTGGCGCCTAAGTCGATCGCAGGCCCACTTAGCGAAGCAGCCATTTGAATGAAATTATTTTCCATTATTAACCGGAAGGGTTGTACTTTCAAATAAAAAAGAAATTTGAGAAAATATTCAGTAGTTTTTTTCTTATAGCATTTTCAAAAAAAAAAAAAGTTATTTGGCGGACCCTTTAGTAGATATATTGCTTACGAAGTATGTATTCAATAAAAAAAAAACATTGGAACATATTTTAAAAATCCAAAGATATCTTTTTTTTAATTTTGGTGTATCTTAACAATATTATGTATTTATTTTTTTTCAAAGCATCTGAATAAAACAAATATAAAGATCAGATTTCTGTTTTGAAGGAAATCGAAATTAAAGATAATGGTTCCTTGGGAGGTACCTACCAGTATTAATAAACGTTTTTTGAAAAATTGTTTCCCAGTTCCCACCCTAAAGTTGTCTTCATTATAAGTAATTTATTATTTTAAGAACATTTTTGAGTCGTTTTTGAGAAAAATACGATTAGAAAATCGATATAGCCGCTACAGTCGCAAGAAATCGCCAGGTCCTTTTCCGATCGAGTCTCTCGCGCCCTCTTAACTAGTTCTTTGCCGCCAACTGCAAACATCGAGAACCAGTGGAAAAGCTGCCAGGAAGCCATCAGTGATGCCGCCTCTGACGTGCTGGGCTTCGCACGACCACCACAGCGAAACCCCTGGTTCGACGAGGAATGCCGGCAAGTACATGCAGCCAAACAACAGGCATACAAAGCGGCGCTGCATAGAAGGACCAGAGCTGCTCGCGAGCTCTACGAGCAGAAGAGGAAAGAGGAACACAAGCTTCTTAGACAGAAAAAGAAAGAGCATGAGAAGCGCGCGATCGAGGATTTAGAGGGATGCCACTGCAGGAATGAAGTTCGGAAGTTTTACCAAAAAGTAAAAAGAACCTCCCAAGGTTACAAACCCCGAACCGAAGCCTGCAAGGACGATCAGGGAAACATCGTGGTGGAATCGCAGTCGGTGCTGAGGATATGGAAAAATCATTTCTGCAAATTGTATAACGGCGATGATGAACCGAATTCCGCTACCGTGCAAACTGCACCATTCAACCTGGACGACGTAGGCCAACAATTCCGTCCACCCGATCTTGACGAAGTGAGGATAGCCATATCTAAACTTAAGTCCAATAAAGCTGCTGGAGCTGATGGCCTTGCGGCTGAGCTATTCAAAGCGGCTGGCGATGAATTGGTTAGGAGTATGCACCAGCTCATCTGTAAAATATGGTCGGAAGAAAGCATGCCCGATGATTGGAACCTCAGTATTGTTTGCCCGATCCTCAAGAAAGGCGATCCTCTGGACTGCACCAACTACAGAGGCGTCAGTCTTCTTAATATCGCCTACAAGATCTTCTCTGCCGTACTTTGTGAACGCCTGAAGCCATTCGTCAACAACCTGATAGGTCCATATCAGTGTGGCTTTAGGCCAGGGAAGTCCACCATCGACCAAATATTCGCACTACGGCAGATCTTGGAGAAAACCCAGGAGTTCCAAATCGATACCCACCACCTTTTTATCGATTTCAAGGCCGCGTATGACAGCATCTATAGAGACGAGCTATATAGAGCAATGCCTAGTTTTGGCATCCCTGCCAAACTCGTCCGTTTGTGCAGGATGACGATGGAGAATGCACGCTGCTCCATCAAGGTCGGCAAAGACCTCACCGACACCTTTGATGTCAAAAAAGGTTTTAGGCAAGGCGACGCGCTGTCATGCGACTTCTTCAACATCGTTCTTGAAAGTATAGTGCAAAACTCTCACGTCAACACCAGAGGCACAATCTTTCAAAAGTCCGTCCAATTACTCGCTTACGCTGACGACATTGACATAATCGGACGAACAAAGCGTGATGTCAGTGGTGCTTTTGTGAGCATTGAGAAGGAAGCCAAGAAGATGGGTCTAACGGTGAATGAAAGCAAAACAAAATATATGCTGTCCACAAGAAAGGACACCCAACACCGACGTGTCGGACAGAACGTTACTATAGACAGCTATAATTTTGAGGTGGTCAGAGACTTTGTCTACCTAGGATCCGCTATAAACTCAGCGAACGATACCAGTACTGAGATCAAACGAAGAATTACTCTTGCCAATCGCTGTTTCTTTGGGCTAAGAAGGCAATTGAGAAGCAAAGCCCTCTCTCGAGCAACTAAACTGTCCCTGTATAAGACGCTTATCATCCCAGTTCTGATGTATGGTGCAGAGGCTGGACACTGCTTACGGTGGATGAGAACGCGTTAGGCTGTTTTGAGAGAAAAATTCTCCGGGTGATTTTTGGTCCCGTCTGCATAGATGGAGAATGGAGAAGAAGATACAACCACGAACTGTATGGGCTGTACAGCGACACCGACGTAGCCACAAAAGTGAAAAGCCAACGACTAAGATGGCTGGGTCACCTAGAGCGAATGGACACCAATGCTCCGGCCTGGAAAGTCTTTGAATCCAACCCCGTGGGACAACGCAGTAGAGGTGGACAGCGAAAAAGGTGGCGCACGTAAGTGGAAGAGGACCTCAACCAACTTGGCGTGCGAAACTGGAGACAGCTAGCTAGAAACCGAGCCGGCTGGAAGAAGCTTGTTGGTTGAGGCCCTGGTCCACCCCGGACTGTAGCGCCACCTTAAGTAAGTAAGTAAGTATAGCCGTTTAGGCTGTAGCTCAGCAGACAGACAGACAGACATAATTGGAAAACCAACTTTTTTCATTTTCCCTTATCGTAATAAAAAGTTTGATCAAAATCTCGAGCTCGATTTTTTTTTCACGAATGCATAACTTGCCATTAAGTACCTAAATATGCTTATTTAGCAATATTTTTATAACAAAAAAAACAACAACTTGTTTCAAAAAACAACAAATAAAAGCATGGAATATTAGCTACATAATATACATATATAGCAAATCACTGCATGTGCATGCGAATGTGGCTCTTAAATGTGAATCACCAAAAATTTAAATTGTCATCTCTATAATGTGAACTTCGAATTTTTCAGACTCCATAATGTGAAATTCTTTTGTAAAAGTTTTTATCTTTTTTATTAATCGTGCATGCGATTTATAGGTACCAACCGGCTAACTGTGATTTGTCTAGACATATGTATCTTAAGAAATGTTGAATGCAGCTGCAGGCTGGAGAGTTATGTGGGTATATTTTACATTTGTGTGCTTTTTGTTGATCAGTTCCGGGTTACCATTTTCCGTTGAGTTGTGTTTTACTTGGTCGGTGTTTGCCCCGGTTGTCACTTTATGAGGGGCGGCAAACTTTGCCGCACTATACAGGGTGTCCCGGACCTGAGTGGAAGTATTTAAGGGGGTGGTTCTTGGGGTTATTCTAAGAAAAAAATTGTATGGGGGAAAAGTTGTATCTCCCTTCCCTGAGGCAGGGGGGGCAGTTTCTGAAAAATTGACTTCAAATGCAAAAAAAAACACTAAAAATCAACGAAAACACATCTCATAATGTGCTATAGTTTTTTTGGAAGCTTATACTCCATTATTGCATTCGATTTTTAAATCAAGTTGTTTAAGCAAATAGTTTTTGAGAAATTAAGTTTCAAAGTCAAAATTAAAAAAAAAAATTGTGATTTTGAATGAAATGAATTTATTGATGAATTATCCATAATAATTTAACCCTTTTTTCGGGCTTTTTATTGGTAAAAGTACCTTTAGTTTTTTCTTAATTTCTCAAAAACTAAGAAAGATTTTTACATTTGGCTTTCGGTAAGGGACTAAAAAATGATGAGGGCAATGAATGTTGAATACAAAAATAGCAAAAAATTTTGCCGCCCTCAGCAAATGTATTCATATGCGAATTATTGATTTTACAATCCAGGTGGGAGTCTACGTGGTCAGAAAGGCTACGCATTAAAGTTCAATGGCCAAATCCACGACTCCATGAATTGAAATACCAATACGCGAAACTACCCTGTGCATTAGGGTGGATCGTTTTGGTATGAAAAAAAAAATTTTTTGTCGAAAAGTAATGGGCCGCGGTCTAAAAGTTGTATCCATAGGTACATTTACCAAATCCAAAATATTTTTGAAATTGAACTATTTTTAATACTGCCCCAAGCCACTTGAAATTTGAACATTCATTGCATATACATTTTTTTTTTTTTATTAATTTTTAAGCGAATTTACCTAAATCTGCTTAGTTATATTAAATTTGAATTCATTACTAAGCAACTTGCTACTTTTCCGTTACATATTCGTAATTTTCCACTAGTCGGGAGTTTCCCGTTTGAAAAAATTCAAATTAATCAAAGTAGCCATAGTTTTTTTTCGTTTAAATAGCTTTAAATCTATTTCTTTCATTCCTTGCAAATGTGTTGTTTTGAATTGTGCTTTTCTTTTGAGTTAAAAAAAATGTCTGTGCCTACTCTGCGTAGTGATTTATTGTGTCCTGTTTTTGGTATTGGACAAGATTTCAGAGCCTATATGTTGCCGACTAAGGAAGATATAATACGATGTTATTTGTGGGTAAGTCGCAATAAGAAAACTCAGTTTAAAAATTTGGCTACGGATACTTGTGAGGAGATCGCCGAAAAATTATTGAAGCTCTGGCAGATATCATCGATTCCTACTATTGAATATCGTTCAATAATCAGAAAGATAAGGCAGTACCATGAAAGTTAAAGGAATTTACTCAAACCTTATAAATCAAGGAAAAACGTGGAATCATATCAGAAGCGCCTTCAATTTTTTAAGGACGAAGCAAAATCTTTATTCGATATAGCCGCCTGTAAATGTGATAATTTTGATAAATGTAAATGTGAGAAACAACTTAAAGTTCCAATAATGGAAAGGCCTTTTTTAATAGACCAACGAACTGAAAGGAAAATGGGCATTGGCAGCATAGACGTTAAAGCCTCCATTAAAAACGCAAACAAAATAAGCCGAAAAAGAAAGTATGAAACCGCACAACAAACACACCTCAATGAAAGTGAAACTGATCCTTCTAATGATATCCAGGTAGATTTAAATGAGTTTTCCTCTGAAGAAGAATTAGAACAAGTTGATGAGGAGATCTTTTTAGAAATCGAGCCGACAACGTCCTCGCCAGGACTGCCTGAAGAAAAGATCGAAAAGAAAATTTTAAAATCCTCAATGCCTACTGTCGCTCATGCTGTTGATAGATACGGCATTTCAGATAGGGCTGCAGCAGCAATAGTAACTGCAACGCTTCAAGATGCTGGTCTTATATCAAAGGAGGACACTGGTAATGTAGTAGACCGAAATAAAATAAGACGAGTTCGAGAAAAGGAAAGGAGTATTCTTGTCAAGAAGCCCTTATCAATCGAAGAAACATTTGGAATGTACTTTGATGGGCGAAAGGATAGAACTCTTTCAATGATAGATTCTCTCAGAAGAAAAATTGTTTCCGAAGAGCACATAAGTCTAGTCAAGGAGCCAAATTCAGAGTATATGAGACACATTTCCTTATCAAGTGGGAAAGCAATCACAGTTAGCAAGGAAATAAAAGACTTTTTAAGTGAAAAGGGTGTGGACTTGGAAAAATTTGTTGTAGTTGGATGTGATGGAACCGCAGTCAATACAGGATTTAAAGGAGGTGTAATAAGATGCTTAGAACAACAGTTACAGAGACCTTTGCAGTGGTTCATCTGCCAACTTCATGCGAATGAACTAACATTGCGACACTTGTTTGAGTATCTTGATGGTGCAACGACTGGACCACGAAGCTTTATATGACCAATAGGGAAAGATTTAAAAGACTGTGAGATTCTGCCCTTGGTAATCTTTAAATCCATAAGCTGTGCTCTACCAGATATATCGAATGCAAAAGATTTAAGCACCGATCAATCATACCTCTTCCAGATTTTTGCCGCTATTAACTCTGGTCAATGCAACGAAAGCCTTTCCAAAAACAACCCCGGGAAAATTGTGCATTCAAGGTGGCTTACCACGGCAAATAGAATTCTGAGATTGTATGTTTCAACAAACTCTCCGACTGAAAATCTGCTACATCTCGTTAATTTTATTTTTAAGGTATATGCTCCGATGTGGTTTTCCATAAAAACAAAGCCAAGTTGCATTTATGGATCGAAACACTTGCATAAAAGCATTTTTCTTTCAAGATATATGCCCGAACACTTGAAAGCTGTAATAGATCATGTGATTCAAAGGAATGGTTTTTTTGGGCATCCAGAAAACATACTACTTACGATGCTGGGTGACGATCGAGAATCAATTAAGATGTTAGCTCTGCGAAGGATACTTAAATGTAGAGACTCGTCGGATTCTAATGTAAGAATTTTTAAAGTTCCAGAATTTAACTTCAATGCAAAGGACTACATCGACATCATCGCTTGGAAGGAGGTTAATGTTACCGAACCACCACTGCTGAAAAAAATTGAAAGTGAGGTTATCAAAGAATGTATTAAAACGCCAGCAAAAGTTGATTCAGTGATGTTGCCACTTCTGACAGAATTTCCTTGTCACACTCAAGCTACGGAAAGATGTGTTAAAATTGTAACAGAGGCATCTGCTGCTGTATGCGGTCCTATCAGAAGAGATGGTTTTATAAGAACAAGACTTGAATCTCGCAAAATAATGCCTGTTTTCAATTCGAAAAAAGATTATAAAATTGTTTAATCTTCAATTTTCAATACTTTGTTCATGATCAAAATGATTAATAAAGTTTTGTAAAAGAAAATATTTCAGTATGAGTGTAACTTTTTTGATCTTCAAAGTGTAATAAAACCCGAATTAAAAAGGAAATTAATATTTTACTCAATTTTTTCCCATGATTTAATGTCAAAAAAATGAGGTTTTTTCGAATTTTCAGAAGGCTTGGGGCAGTATAAAATGAAATTTTCCGAAAAATTTAATTATACCATTTTATTCGTTTTTGGTGAAAGCAACTTTCTATCAGTAGCCAAAAACGAAAATAAAAAAAAAAAAAAATCGATCCACCCTACTGTGCATGTTAACATCATGCAGCACAATTCAATATCCCACCCAAAAGTGCAGATAATCCAAAAACAATTTTATTCAATATCATCAATGGTCATGACGAATATATTGAATTACATCGACCATCCATTAATGCACCCATCCGTTGAATCAGCATTTCCTTTATTGGAAATCAATATAATTACTGCACCATCCATCCATCCACCCACTGAGCCATCTATCGAGTCAGCAGTTCTTTTGTTGACGATCAATACATTACTTTTGGATAGTTTATCTTTAAGAATAAATTTGTAATTAGTCTTTCTTAAGCTTGCACCCTAATAAATCGGAACAGATTGGTTCCGTCTATCGTAATAAAAACTTTTTTAAAAAACAAATGGTAAACCGGTAGTTTTAATTTGCATAGTCATTAAATTTTGGCGTCCCTATAAAAAATTCCATCCGGGCCGGAGCGGGCGGTACTGAAACCAAAAGTTTTGTCGTCAACAGAATAACCTTTCAATAAAAAGAAAATAGGTACCTATTCCCACTAAAATGTTCTCAAATAAAATGTAGGTAATGTTGAAGAAATTAATTTCTTTTGTTGATTTTTCTGAAACTTCGGAAACAGAAAATTATTACATATGGGGTTATAGCGACTAGTAAACTTTCTTATTTGGATAATTTTGTGTGTTATCATACCATTTCCAAATATAATAAAATCCTAACTGGGTCGCACGTACGTACGGTTTTAAAAATTGTAAATAAAAACATGGAATTATGAGAGAAAAATGTTTATTTTTATTCGATTGAAGTGACAAAAAAAATGCCATCTGAATTCATGATGAATTTTTGGAGAAAAAAAACCATACAGGGTGTCCCGGACCTGAGTGGAAGTATTTAAGGGGGTGGTTCTTGCGGTTATTCTAAGAAAAAAATCGTATGGGGGGGAAGTTGTATCTCCCCTCCCTGAGGCAGGGGGGGCAGTTTCTGAAACATTGATTTCAAATGCGAAAAAACATTAAAAATCAACTAAAACGCATCCAATAATGTGCTATAGTTTTTTTGAAAGCTATACTCCATTATTGCATCTGGTCTTTAAATCAAGTTGTTTAAGCAAATAGTTTTTGAGAAATTAAATTTCAAAGTCAAAATTAAAAAAAAATTGTGATTTTTTTTATCTTAAGTCGATATTTTTCGAAAATTTTACGTTATTAAGGGCTTTTGTTGTATTCAATATTCGATGCCCTCATTATTTTTTAGTCCATTACCGAAAACCAAATGTAAAAATCTTTATTAGTTTTTGAGAAATTAAAAAAAAAAAACAAAAGGTACTTTTCCCAAATAAGCCCGAAAAATTGAATTTATTCATGAATAATGAATTATCCATAATTTAGCCCTTTCTTCGGGCTTTTTTGGTGAAAATACCTTTTGTTTTTTCCTAATTTCTCAAAAACTAAGAAAGATTTTTACATTTGTAAATCTCACTTAATTACGTTAAAATCACATTTTTTTTTTTTTAATTTTGACTTTGAAATTTAATTTCTCAAAAACTATTTGCTTAAACAACTTGATTTAAAAACCAAATGCAATAATTAGCTTTCAAAAAAACTATAGCACATTATTGGATGCTTTTTCTTTGATTTTTAATGAACATTTTTCTTGCAAATTTTACTTCGTACTTCGTAATACTATTCATAGATATTCGTAATACTATTCATAGATATTTTAAAAATTTTAAATTTACTTTGAAAATCCAAAAAATACTTTTTTGAAAGCTTCGGTTATGAGGATTTTTTTAACTTTTAGAAGTTCCTGTATGCAAAAAAAAAATATTAAAATGGGTTGGGGTCGAAATACTGGCTGGGTCAAAATTCTTTTTACAAAATTCTGCTTTCAGAATTCTGCTTTTCAAAATTCTGCTTTCAAAATTCTGCTTTCAAAATTCTTCTTTTCAAAATTCTGCATTTCAAAATTCTGATTTTTAAAATTCTGATTTTAAAAATTCTGTTTGACAAAATTCTGCCAATAATAAAAAGAAGGTTTGGAAAATGTTAATAAGCGGGCGCTTTTTAACATTTTCCAAGCCTTCTTTTTATATTGGCAGAATGTTGTAAAGCAATTTTCTCATACTTGTCTCTTCATGAAGTAGGGAAAATTTCTTGTGTTTGGTTTTAAGACTGCTCTTTTGTCTAAGACAATAATTCTGTGGTGTTTGGTAGAAACCTGATAACTCCATTTTAAAATTAGCGTCCTTACGCCCACTTTAAATCAAGCTAGAGTGTAAACGAGGCCACAGATTTTCTTCAAATTTGGAATACATATGAACATAACCTTTGAAAAATTATGTTTCAAATTTCAAGAAAATCGGTTCACCCGTTTAGGTTGTAGGTCGATGTAAAGTGGACGCAAAGACGCAAATTTTAAAATGGAGTTATCATGTTTCTACTAAACACCACAGAATTGTAGGTATGAGCATAGTTTACAGTTCCGTTCACAAAAAAAATAAACTTTGTAAACAATTATGCTCCTATTCTGTTCAAAATTTTTATAATATTCTAGACGAAAATGTTTGCCTTGGCCTCAGCCACTCATTGAGTCATTTACTTTCACTTAATTAGTAAACTATAGGCCTAAATATGGAAAACAATTATTTTTGGATGCAAAAATCATTTGCATGCAAAAAATTTTGTAAGGTGAATATATTTTTTTTTTTTTTCAAAGTGTGAACCAACCATACAAAAATGTATTATATTTTATTATTCACCACAATATTTTTTGCACGAAAAACAATTGCTGGCCGATCGTTTTGCATGAAATTCCATGACAGGAATGCTTTTATTTTGCATGAAACTGTTAACCAACAACCAATATAGTTTTGTGTTTCACCTGAATCAAACTTTAAACTAGGCTTTACTCAACTTTTGCATTTACAGTTACAGCTTCATTAACCCGTTTTCAGTTGACAATTGCTAGGGTTTTTATTGAGTTACAGAAATAATTTTCACTTGTTGAAAAAATATAATTAAATAAGTAATTCTTTCTGTGTTATAGGCCCCAGGTGTCAATTTAAGTATTTTTTCACTGTCGCACGGTGCAATTCATTGTGTAAATTAAAATCATCCCAAGGTCAATATCATTTTCTGTTCTCAAGCCATTCGAATGGAAAAAAATGTTTCAACAATTTTCACCATTTTTATTTTTTTTCTTGTAATTTAAAAAAAAACAAACTTTCAGTTGATCTGTTTTTATATTTCCTTCTCGGAATTTTTTTTGCTACAGTAAAAAAAAAACGATAAATCAATTTTTTTGTAAGATTTTTCATTTTAACAAATCGGACCAATTAAAATAACTGCCAGTGGGAAATTTTAAAAAAACAGCGGCATTTAACTAGGCAAATAAAATTCTAATTTTATTTTTCAAAAAAATGTTGACTTTAAAATTTAATTTCTTAAAAACAATTTTGTAAACAATTTGATTAAAAAAAAAAAACAAAAAAAAAGAATAGAATATTTATATTTATTTTTAATAATTTTTTTCCATTTTTTAATTAATTTTAAGAATTAGCTCTTAAAACTTTGGAATATCACAAATCGAGTCCCAGTACACCCAGTCAACTTTGAGTGAATAAAAGCGATTTCTCATACTCAAATACTATCCGGTCAACAGTTTTTCTACTTTATATAGAGCGTGGATGTTTGCTCTCAAAACAATGCAGGTAATTTTCCTAAAAATTTACATAGATAGTACAATTTTTAAATAATTGTTTTTGGCTGTGATCTTTTTAATCGTTTTAAGTTAAACCCAAAAATTCTATTTTTAAAATAGGTGGGTTGCGGGCATTTTATTGAATGCATTGTGTTATGAATATCAACCGAAAAATCCATCGAATAACAAAACACCCTTTACAATAAGATATCACAAATAAATTGTCTACAAACATATCACTCAGATTATCATCAAAACACCCAAGACCTGATCTTCAGAGTGTCGTCATTTTTCTTTTGTTTCTTTGAAAATTCACAATAAAATTATTAAAAGTCACTTTTGATATAAAAAAAATTGCAGTCAACTAATTGTATGTATCTTTCCGGTTGTAATTATTTAGTAACAATGTCTTTTCTTTATTTTTGTTGTTGTTGTTTTTTTTTATTTTAACATTATTAATTGTTTATTTTCGTTTTGATCTTCACGGTTTTTTTTTCAGTTATTGCTACTTTTGTCGTCATTAACGTTTTAATCACATTAGGTGCTTCTGATTCTTGTTTATCAACTTAACTTCTATTGAACTTCAACACGAGCGGTGTGTTTAAGAACCGGAAAATGAAATCATGATGATTCTTACTTTATTTCGACTAGATAGATCACAAACTCAGAAGAAAAAAAAAATAATTCAATATTATGATGTTATTTTTGTAAAACCAAATTAATATAAAATTTTGAGATTTTTTTTGTTTTGTTTCAAAACTGCTAAACACTTCTAAGCACACTTTGCAAAACATTAATCGAAACTAGATTATAAAATTACTTAAATGCATTAAATCAGCTTGTCAGGAAGAATACACAGATACGTATAAAGTACACCGTGATTAGAATTTCGTGTTAATATAATATTTTTGATTTGCGTAGTAGGTACACTTTTTTTTATTAAATTTATAATTAAATATTCTGTATCACAAAAATACGTCCCATGACCTTTTCAAAGTTTACAAATAAAATTCAATTTAATTTAATTTTTTTACATCGCACATTGAATAATTTTTCTAATCGCAGTTAAATCAAATTGATTGAACATTGAATTGAAAACAAATGTAGGTACCTACATTATGTAGCTTTGATTTTATGTATTTCCGTGTAATTTTATTGTAAATTATATTATTTTCATATAAAATCCAATAAAAGTGAGTCTTACGTTATTTTGTTTGCTTCTTTTTTTAAATTTGTATTTCACTTTAAGACGACGACGACGACGACGAAGACGAGAGACCTTCTGTTTACACCTATAAGCTTTGAATTATAATAAACCTGTCCAGGTAGTTGGCTTCGTCTTTTATAAAATTTCTTGTTCTATTTGTTCATTCATTTTTCATCTTCTCAATAAAATAAAATTGAATTATGTGTAGATTTATCTTTATATCTGCGGGATAGGTGATTTTTTTTGTTGTTGTTGTTGTTTTATTGGATAACAACTAATTCTTTGGGTGATTGATGGATGTTTTGATAGATGTTTTGATTTAAAGTTTGTCAAATTTGAGCTTTTATTCTTTTTGAATTTTTCAAAAATTATGATTAGAACAAATTTTGATTTGAAAAGAATATTCAAGAAGATTGACTTTAAGAAGGGGTAACTAGGTACTACTTTTGCGAACTTGTGGTTTACTTTTATCAACAATATAACATCAGGTTTTACAGTCTTATTATAATGAGTAATCAACTCTCAACTTTCTCATCACAACATCATCATACAGACAGTTTAACTTACGATGAAAGAAATTTGAAGGCCAGTTATGGATTTGTAAAAAAAAAAAAATCGAACTAGGAGAATATACAATACAAGCTATATTGTACTCCCA
This sequence comes from Dasysyrphus tricinctus, assembly GCA_963921185.1. Classification (NCBI taxonomy): domain Eukaryota; kingdom Metazoa; phylum Arthropoda; class Insecta; order Diptera; family Syrphidae; genus Dasysyrphus; species Dasysyrphus tricinctus. The sequence continues at coordinate 206,571,258 of OY992531.1, read as the reverse complement.
CTATTCCCAGGGTATTATTATGGCATTTATTAGCATCCATGTTAGTTATGGAAACCTAAGTTTTTGCTCCCTATCTCTTCATCATCGTGTCCTGTAACCCCCGTTTGGGCATAGGGCGTCAACAAAACGTCTCCATCCTTCGCGGTCTGCTGCAAGGTACTTTAGCTGCGGCCACGTCTTTCTCTGGTATTCTGCTTCCACTTAGACAGTTGATTTCCACGTTGTTCTTGGTCTTCCAACCCGCCGTGCACCCTGAGGATTCCATTCAAAGGACTGCTTTGCAATTTCATCGTTTGGTTTCCTCAGTGTGTGACCAATCCAACGCCATTTACGCTTTCTTATGTCGACGTCCAGCCGCTCTTGACTTGTCCTGCGCCACAATTCCTCATTTGATATTATTTCTGGCCAGCGAATCGTTAGGATGTGGCGAAGACAGCGATTCACAAAAGCCTGCAATTTCTTTGAAATGATAGACGTGACTTTCCAGGTTTCACAAGCATATAACAGCACGGATTTGACATTGGATTCGAAGAATCTCAACTTAGTGCGTAAGGAGATTTGACTTGATTTCCAGAATGGGGACAGAGTACCGAAGGCAGCACGAGCTTTATTTATCCTACTTTTAACGTCCAGATCCGTACCACCGTTTGCAGAAACAATACTGCCAAGGTAGTTAAATTGTTCCACTACTTCAACTGGCGTCTCCTGTAGAATAATACGCTGCTGTGTGGTGCGGCCTGTGAGCATTATTTTTGTCTTTTTGCTGTTAATTCTTAGACCACTCGACTCTCCCTTCACTTGCAGTGTTTGGCACATCCCGTTCAGCCCACTTATGTTATTCGCCAGTAGACATATGTCATCGGCATAGTCTAAATGACTGAGTCTTTCGAACGGTCTCCATTGAATGCCCTGTCGCTCGGCTGTACCAATACTGGCCGTCAATATGTCGTCCATCGCCAGCAGGAAGAGAATTAGCGATAGAAGATCCCCTGGTCTCACACCCTGTTGCACTACGAAGGAGTCGGATAGCTGCCCATTGTGTAAAACAAAACACCTTGCGTTGTTGTAGGACTCTTTAATAATGGCAACAATTTTTGGTGGAATTCCTCTACCAAGCAACGATCTCCATATAAATTCTCGGTTGACTCGATCAAAGGCCTTCTCAAAATCCACGAACATGAGGTAAAGCGATGATTGAAATTCCATCGACTGCTCGAGAACGATGTTGAACGGGTGTTGATATGGTCGACACACGATCGACCACTGCGGAAGCCAGCTTGATGCCTCTTGAGTGTAGACTCGATTCTATCCTTTATTCGCTCGAGAATGATGGTTGCCATTAGTTTTGGGAAAACGGACAAAACGGTGATACCACGCCAATTGTTGCAATTCTTTAAGTCACCTTTCTTTGGCAACTTAACAATCACACCATCCTTCCAATCCCTGGGATAGTTTTCGTTTTCCCAAATGCTTTGTATCAGCGGATGTAAAATACTAGCCGCTGCTACGGGATCGTCATCATCAGGAATTCAGCTGGTATTCCGTCCAGTCCAGCTGCCTTGTTGTTTTTGAGGAGATTTATTGATGTATGAATTTCCAATTCTGACGGGGGTTCGATGTCAATACCCCTATAGGACCTGTGCATCTCGTTTAGTTGGGGCACTTCAGCACTCTGCTCAACTGAATCCTCAATTAGCAGGACACAAAAATGGTCCTTCCATCTACGAAGCTGATCCTCAATTGATACCAAAAGTGTGCCATCCACATCCATTACAGGATGATTGGTGTTGCTTTTTTTCCCGATAACATCTTTGGCTATTTGGTACAATTCCCGGATATCTCCTCTTCTACCAGCGATTTCTGCATTATCTGCGAGACCATCCAACTTCACTCTCTTTTCACGTCTCACACAGCGATAGACCATCTTATGTGCAATGCGGTACTCTCTTCGCAAGTCAGCCTTTCGTTGAACATCTGCTTCGGCATTTATTTGGATTTTCAACGATTTGCGAAGTTCGATCTTATCCCAGGTGTCTTGGGATATCCAAGAGTCTCTACGTCTCGTTCGCTTGGGTACAGTTTCGGATCCAGCCTCCATAAAAACACTTTTAATTTCATCCCACATCTCATCAATTGTTGAATTCTGGATTCCGTTTAATGACGAGGCTCTGTCGCTAAGGGTGGTGACATAGTTTCGACATATGTTGGGGTCATTTAAAGCATTAGTATTGAATTTTGAGCTCCTTGCTGCATCCTGCGCTGGTCTTTGTACGGCAGCGGTTCGTAGTTTGAGACTCATCAGAACCAAATGGTGGTCACTTCCCACATCGGCATTTCTGATACTCCGGACATCACACATAGACTTCCTCCATCGCTGCTGAATCATGATATGATCAACTTGGTTTTCGGTTAGACCATCCGGATGCACCCAGTTAAATTTGTTGCACGTCATATGCTTAAATACAGTCCCACCTATCACAAGACGATTCGCGTTGCAAAAATCGACAAGCAAGTCACCATTTTCATTTTCCTATCTCTTACCTGGATTTTACTTTACTTATACTTACTTACCTATCCGGCTCCCGATCATGGAAGGTCTTTGACTGAGATATTGCGGCCTTCCATCGGTTGCGATCCCTCGCACGCTCCCTCCAATCGTCGAGACCAAGTGTTCTTGCGTCTATAACAGCCTGGTCCCTGTAGCGGAGGTTCGATCTTCCTGGTCGTCTCAAACCTGGGGGCTGGGATTCGATGATTTTCTTGGCTAGAGCGTTGTTGTCCATTCGCTCAAAATAGCTGAGCCAGTGGGGTTGACGTGTTTTGGCTCTTTGGACTACATCCACATCTTGGTACAGCTTGTGCAGTTCACGATTGAATCTTCTCCTCCAATCGCCCTCTTCACATTTTAGGACTAAATATCCGCCGAAGAATTTTCCTCTCGAAAGTGCCCAGTATCAATTCCCCTTTTTTAGTTATCGTCCAGCACTCGGTGCCGTAAAGTAGAACTAGTAAAATTAGCGTTTTCTATAGCGTGCACTTGGTCTTTCGAGAAAAGAGTTTTGAACCCATTTGCTTGGCTAAACTAAAGTAGAAGCGGTTCGCTAGGGTAATTCTTCTTCGGATTTCCACTAAGGTGTCGTTCGCGGAATTGATGTTTGTTCTGAGGTAGGTGAACTCCTTAACTACCTCGAAATGACTGCTACCAACAGTGACGTTTTTTCCTAGGCGATGGATAGATGAGGCTTTCTTTGTTGATAGCACATACTTTGTTTTGTCCTCATTCACTTCAAGACCATTCATTAATAGCTGTGAATGCTTCAAGTACAGCTCTCTTGGAGCGGCTGATGATGCCGATGTCGTCCGCATAACCAAACAGTTGAGAAGACCTGTTGAAGATAGTGCATTCCATGTTAACACCACTCTTGCGCACTATCTGCTCCAGGACTAGGTGGAAGAAATCACATGATAGCGCATCTCCTAGTCTGAACCCTGTACACGTCTGGAATAACTCGGATGAGCTGCTACCCATTTACACATTGCACCGCGTATTTTGTAACGTCATGTGGCATTACTGGGTCAGTTGGGATCCCGAATTCCGACATCGCCAATAGCAGTTTTTGGCTACTCCCGACTCCACAGGGCATTCAGATGCCCAACATCACAACCACAATCCAATCAACAAACAGCAGATTTTTTCTCGCTGGGCAATTCATGTCATGTCGTTTCATTTCCCTCTCACCACTACTTCTATTTTTTGCAATAATAAACGGCCTTTAGACTCCAGATAAAAGTAGAAAGACCTTTTTAAATATCCAGCTACCTCTAGATACAAGGAAAACCAGAAAAAAACTCACACACACGTGAAACGACAAATCTCATGGCAGGCTTTGAACAGCGTTCATGTCTTGTTCAAAAGTTTGTTTTCTTTGACATGTCGTCGACAAGACATGGATTTTTCAGGCTCCATTGGATTTTTATTAAACATGTTCATAGTCTTGACATCGTTCATGGCAGGTGGAGCCAGCATGTTATGCAATCATATGCGGCTTTGAAGTCGATGAATAGATTGTGGGTCTTGAAATTCGTTGGTCTTTTCCAGGATTTGCCTCAGTGTGAAGATTTGGTCTATCGTTGATCTGCTTGGACTGAAGCCACACTGGTACATGCCGACCATAGTGTAGCAGAAAGGTTTTATACGCTCACCTAGTACGTTGGATAGGATCTTGTAGGCAACATTAAGCAGGGATATGCCTCTGTAGTTCTTGCCAGGACATAGGATCGCCTTTTTAGTAGAATGGGCATATGGAGCTATTTGACCAGTCGTCGGGCATACTTTCCTCATCCCACACTTGGTTGATGAGCTGAAGCATGCACCCTACCAGGACATCTCCTCCTTGAAGAGCTCCGCAGGTAAGCCATCCGAGCCAGCGTATTTGTTGGTCTTAAGCATGTGGTTGGCTTTCTTAACCCCTTCATTACTAGGCATTGGAACTGGATCTTCATTGACTGGTAACATGCTTCTTTGTTCCCTGTCGCTTCGGGGACTAGGTTCCCTTCGCTGTTGCGAAGAGCTTCCGTGCCGGTCCTATAACCAGATGCCAGTTGTTTGGCTGTTTTGTAGAACCCGCGGGTGTTGGTGGCGGTACTAGACTCCTCGAGATACCTGAGCTGTGATTCTGCGAATGCTCTTTTCTTTTTGCGCAGGTTTTTTTTTCTCTTTTCACGGTACTCCCCTCTTGCTGCTCTTGTTTTCCATTGCAGTATTTGCTTTCGTGCATTTTCCATCTCCTGTTTCAGTACCGCGCATTCATCATTATACCACGGGTTCTTTTTTCTGGATGGTTGATAGCCTGGCCTCAGCTGTCGCCTTAATGATGTCGTGATACTGGTTCCACTGGTTGTTGACTCTTTTGTGGCTGGGGGGTACGGCAGAGAGTTTTGCGGTCAATTGCTCACTGTAGTCTCTGGCTTTTTCAGATGTGCTAAGGCATGCTATGTTGAATTTCTTCCTTTGGGCATTCTTCATTTTCTTTTCGTTGGACAGTCAGGCTCTGAACTTTGTCACAACAAGAAAGTGGTCAGAGTCCACGTTTGCACCTCGGATGTTCTGTGCGTGCCTTAGGCCAGTTAGAACGTGATCGATTTGGTTGGTGCTTGGACCATCTGCAGATCACCAGATGGTTATGTGTATCCTTCGCCTAGGGAGCCTAGGCATCGTACTCCGGACAAGCCTCCGCCCAAGAGGTCGTAAAACTCCTCCTTGTTAGACTCCAGCTTCATCGGTAGGGGCGTGTGTACATAAGATACCGATGTTTTGGAAGGAAGCTTTAATGCGGATCACAGCCTGACGATCGCTAATCGGCTTAAAGTCGATGACTTTCGACCTGAGTCGATTTCTCACGACAAGACGAATCTGCATCCTATGTTGTGCAATCTTTGGTGACAGCTGTAACAAATGTCGCAATCTTTTCTTTTCGTTATTCCTGATCCTATTTATCGTATCTCCTGGATCGCGGTAGTGTCTACCTTGTACAGCAAGAGTAAAAATTCAAGTTTTTGAGTAGAACCTGGTGTATAGAGTGTCCTTATATTCCAAGTGCATACTCGTAGGTCGTAGTCCATTTTCGTTCCGGGTCTGGTTGCCATTTGAGTCCGGTCGTTATCCGAGGCTTCACGCGTCTCTCTAATAGCAAGGTGTTTTTTCACAGTTGTCGGGTCGTAAGCTCATCGCACGTAGGGCCATGGGTTTAATGTTACAATTCTTTCCTTGATCAAAATTCGCACTTACAAGTTTAACAAGACATGGCATAAAGCCGAGAACAGTATCCGACGGCTACCAACTTGGAGGTACTGTTAGTACTTGATGTGTAGGAAAAGCTCGAGACCCCCAGTTCCTACAATATCCAACCACCTGGATTAACATGGCTGAAATTATTGTCGAAATTTATGGTATAGAGCCTAATAACTAAAACATATTTGCAGTGCATCTGCGCATATTGATGCATACAGGTTGTCCCCTAGTTCATCATCCATATTTTGAGAAATAATGTTTTTTGGGATTATTCTAAGGAAAAAATAGTATCGGAGGAAAATTTTATCTCCCCCCTCCCCCCCAGGAGGACAATTTCTGAAAATTGACTTTATAAATCAACCAAAGCATATGTGTACCTAGGTAATTGTATGTGAGGTTGGCCCCAGCCCGTAGTCGCCTACCATGTCGTAAGTACGATGTCTCGCAAACCTCGAATAACGAAATCTCACATTATTTAAAAAATCTCGAATAACGAAATCTCGCACATTACAAATCTTTCTTTTCATAATCTCGTAATAACAAAATCTCGCTTTAAACAATTTCGCATTTCATCATCTTGAACCCACACCAAAAATCTCGCAAATTTCAACCACAATTTTGCAAATTCAAATCTCAAAGAAACAAATTGCACGCGGCTTTCGCATTTTTTTTTTTTTTGAGAATATGCCAAAGAGCTATCTCGCAAATCAATATTTCGCAAAATTTAATTGCACTGCAACAAAAAGGTACATTTTTTTAATCAAAATCTAGCAAATTAAAATCTCGTGCGATATTGTGATTACGAAAATGTATTTTTTGCAATGCAATTAATTTTTTGGGAGATTTTAGTTTGGGGAATTTTGTTATTGCGAGCTTATGAAAAGCGGGATTTTGAAATTGCGAGATTTCATTATGCGAGACTTCGAATGCGAGATTTTGATTTGCGAGATTTCGTAACCAACCTCGTAAATTTAGATCACTTTAAGGCACCTTTTGCAATACGCTCTAAACAGGCTTACACAATGGTCAGGCCGATGCGGACTTGGAGTTAACCCCCATAAAACAGATCTTGTCCTCTTCTCCAGGAAATACAAAATTCCGCAGTAGGTGTTTCACTAACATACTCAGACGAAGCCCAGGAATTTTGTGCAAAAGTTCTAAATGTTGGGAATCCGAGTAATCAACGTTTGAAAAAAAGAAAATAGGTGGAACTAAAAAAAAAATCAAAAAAAATCCTCAACAAATGGATGGATGGAGGAATCACAATTTTTTAATTGGTTGTCCAATGGCTTCATTCCTTTTGTTAAAAATATACGTCAAGTAGAAAGTTTACCAGATCAAGCAGCATTTTTGGTTTACGATGGTCATTGCAGTCACATAAGCGTCAGTTGAGAAGGCTTTGCAAAATAATGTGATATTGATGCGCCTGCGTAGCCATTTAACTGATAAGTTGCAACCATTGGACAAATGCGTATTCGGTCCCGTAAAAACTGCTTGGGAAAAAAACTTATAGCTTATGGGAAATCGCAAATGGGCAAAGGCTGTATGTGCCTCGGTAAACAGATGTTTTCGAAACTTATTTGAGATATCTGGAAGGATTCAATGATTGCTAACAACATAATATCCGGATTTGTGAACACGGGAATTTTCCCTTTGGATCAAAATAAATTTCCAGAAAATGAATTTCCGCCTGAAGTTCTTGAAAGATACCGTTCAAGTTCAAATGCTGTTGGCTTGGAACTATCATCTGTTGGAGTAATTTCACAAGAACTGGCTGAAGTAAATGAAGGTAAGGCGTAAGAAACTATTCATTTAGGTAGGTGCCCATACTAAAGCAGTTAAATTTTATATTTCCTACTTAGGTGCAAATGTGATTGTTGAAAACTAAACAACTCCGGATGATGAAATGATGAACGAAAATGATATGAACATGGCTAATAGCTGAAATAGGAAGTGCAGAACAACCTGCTATGGAAACCTCAGCTTTACATGGAACTTCTATCAGCACCTTGTTTTTAAGCTCAAATTCTGCATTGCAAGCAACTACTGAACCATCAATCAAAGAGAAAAAAACCGATTCCACGACTGAAGCAAATGACTTATGGTGAGGTACTTTAGGTTAGGTTAGGTTAAATGGTGTGATGATACGAGAAGCTCGCGTCACCTCACTCGGATCTCAATGGATCCATTGTGCTCCCCTGAGTGTAGGCAAGGTAGGTATAAGGAGGGGGAAGGAAATTGATTATTGAAAATTTAGGTATGGGGGGCCTCCCCGAACTATCCTGAATTCTGAGTGAATTTAAGGATGTTTCTTAGTGGCAAAAACGAGACATTACCCAGTTTGTCGAAAAAGTATTCTCCGAAGGCTGCCCTTCTAGTTCTGGCTAGGCTGGGGCATTCACAGAGGAAGTGAATTGAGCCCTCCTCTGCCTCTTCATCCTGACACCCACTACATACATATGTCAGATGAGCCGATGCCCATTCTGCTTAAGTGGGTTCCCATTGTGTTGTGACCTGTTAGGATTCAAACCAATAGGGATAGTTGAGAAATATCCGGCCATAAGTTCCTCCAGATACGACAGGTATCAATTGTTGACCATCTGTCGTTGGCAACTTTGAGAAAACTCTGAAAATTCTTCTTTTTTCTTGCTCTAGTGGCATAAGAACAGAGCAATCGGTTTGGATCGGATCAAGAGACGACCCGGTTTTGGCCAATTCATCTGCCATTTCGTTCCCGTGTCACTATGTCCTGGGACCCATCGAAGGGTGACTGTATTTGATTCGCTGAGTAATTTCAACTCATCACGACAACGGACAACCTGTTTTGACTTTGTCACAACTGAGGTAATGGCTTTGATTGCCGCTTGGCTATCAATAAAAATGTCAATATTTTTTTTAACTAATTCACACGTGTATAGGCTCTTTGCAGCCTCACAAACTGCGAGCACTTCCGCTTGGAGGACACTGCAGAAATCTGGAAGCTTTATTGTTCTGTCTAATGGTGGATTAACTGAAAAAAAAATGCCTTACCCTACCCCTTCGTTAGTTTTGGAGCCGTATGTGAAGACCGAAACATGATTATTGTTTATGACCCGGTTTTCCGTCCAGTGTCCTTGTGGGAATATCTGTTAGGGCTACCGGATTAAAACCAATGTGCGGTAATGTGTAGTCTGTCTGAATGTTTATGTCGGTATATCTCATGATAGTTCTATGACCGTAAGGGCCCTTCCTCCAATTATTGCATTGTTGAAGTCGCAGAGCACTTTTGGGCGCCATCTCTTTCGTAAAAAGATCGAGTGGGGCTAGTGAGAGGATTGTTTTTAGGGCTGCAGTTGGTGTAGCTCTCATGGCACTGATTGTGCCGATACATGCTAGTCTTTGAATTTTAGTCATGGCTCTAAGATTGGTTGCCTTATCCAAGGCTGGCCACCAAACCAAATATGCGTAAGTCAGGATTGGCCTTATTATGGCTGTGTACATCCACTAAATGGTTTTCGGGCTTTGACCCCATCTTTTACCGAAGATTCTACTGCAAGTATAGAATGCTATTGATGCTTTCGTTTCCCTGAGGCCATAATTACAATATCATCAGCATATGCCACGACTTTGAGCAAGGGAGATAAACCCCCCCCCTCTGTGGAGTGCCCCTACACGTCCTTACTTAAAGCTTGCTTTGACCCATTTGTGCATTTACAAGTCTCGTCTGAAGCATGGAGTCAGTCCAATTTGAGAGCCTTGGATCGATACCCATCGAGTCTAGGGCTTGTCGAATTGCTATATTTTCAATATTATTGAAGGCTCCTTCTATGTCAAGGAATGCTCCTAATGTAAATTCCTTGAATTCTATTAATTTCTCAATTTATTGTGCTGACCACCTCGTGAAGTGCTGTCTCAACAGATTTGCACTTCATGTAAGCATGTTGGGCTGCGAGAGAACACTGTCATTAAGCTTTAAGAGTATGTGAATTTCTATAAGTCTTTCTAAGGTTTTAAGAAGAAAAGAGGATAGGCTTATTGGCCTGAAATCTTTTGGTTCAGTGTGGGTTGGCTTGCAGCTTTGGGAATAAATATGACATTGACTTCCCTCCAACTAGAGGGAATATAGCAATATAGGTGATGTTAGGACAACCCCTAAATATTTCCATAAGAATCGGAATAATTATGTCTTTAGACCTTTAGAGCTTTGGAGCATAATCAGGCCCTGCAGACTTATATGCTGAGAAGGAGTCAATGGCCCAGGCCACCTTCTTACTATCTACTATTTGATTACCAATGGTGAGGTGCTTACTTTGGACGATGTTCTTGATTGGCTTAAAAAAGCAAAGGCTCTTAAGAAAGCCAAACAAATACCTAAACCTAAGAAGAAAACTGCCGTTAAAAACTCGCGCCCTGTAAAAAGATCAAATATCCGCTCGAGTTCTGAGCCAGAAAATGAAAAGAATATGATGAGGACAGTCCATGTAGGAGTTCGATGACTATGATGACCATGAACAGTTAGAACTTGTTGGTTCCGAAACGCTTAACAAAGGTCAATTTCTCTTAATTCAGCTAAAAGGAGGCGCCAGATAATCAGTAACCTTCAGAAATGTTTGTGTGTAGAGGCACTTGGAGAAAGCCCCGAAATTGAAGTGGTGCTTATAAAAAGTATGGACACAACAAAAACAACTTTCGCATTGATGCCAACTGAAAAAAGGAATGTTCTTTTGGAAAACATAATTGGAATTCTACCAAATCCTACTCTTAATATGACAAAAGCACTACAAATTTAAGAAAGGCATCGATGTAAAAGAAAACTGAAGAATATAAACTTAATTTTTTCTTAAAAGGTACCTCACTTGAGGTACCTGGTATCTTGTTCCTAATAAGCTTTTAAAGCATGTGATTAAATATCAGTTTTTTAAGTAAAAATCAATTTGTTTCTTAAAAAAACAAAGCATTTAGGTACTTTTCAGGTTCTTTTTTGATGGGTAATATGCATATATGGGGTAAATGTAAACATTGCGGTAATCAATTTTTCAAGTGAAAACTTGAAATGAAATTCATGCCTGTTTCCTTTTGCCCCATATGCGAGCTCCTAGCTCTTATAGAACAGAAGTTAGCTGTCCCCATTTACTCCAGTATTTTCAAAATTATCGGGGAAATGTAAACAAGGAAGGGGTAAATGCAAACACTGCCCTAGATTATTTGTGGGTTCCTAAAGCTTTATTAAGGCACCATGGAAAGAATATTTGGTATTTTATTATGTAATATCTGTTTTGAAAAGTTAAAAAAATATAAAATTAAATATTTTGTTCTGATCTGAAAAGAATGTGTTTTAAAAAAATGCTAACTCTGCAGAGGTTAGTTATCATCACCGATCACCCTGTTGTTAGTACGGTAGCCTGCTTCATTAAGAGGTATCTATCGAGGAATATTGTAAAGTCCACAATATGAAGAGTGCTTCGCAGGTTGCAATTTTTTCCTTCGTGGCACTTTTTAGCAAGAATACATGCGCATCAGTCCTTAGTTGTTCATTATGGTCTTCAAAAGTTTAAATGCCTTTGCTGTAAAAAGTTGAGGTGGTATCGCATCCAGTAAATGCCAGGACGAAAGGATACAGGTCACCCAATGCAGCCATCTTTCTATTGGTATGTCGTACACAGCTCTAGATTTCGACAGAAAAGCCAAATATTCTGCGGAACGATAATATAAAACTAAACCAACCTCCAATACGATTTTTTTTCCATAAAGTTTTAAAGTTAATTACTCGCTTATATTACATTTTATTATTTAAGAACAAACAATTTTGAAACATTTGATGTATCGAACTTTGTTTCTTAGTTGATTAAATTTAAAGATACAACCATTCAAATAAAACGATATTCTTAACCCCCCCACCCTGTATCCGCCATTGCTGAGAAATCAATAATCACAGAATCCGACGAATGAACTGACTCAATTTTGACATTTGGCTCATAGTAAAAATGTCCAAACTGAGTCTGATTCCCTCCGCCGCTCATTCGTCGAATTCTGTAATCGGGGCGGGTTAATAAAAGTGAGTTGGCAGGCTAGATGCCTTGGTGTCATACTAGATTAGAAACTGAACTGGTGTCTCAACACTAAAGAAAGAGCAAAGAAAGCTATAGTCGCGTTCTATTCCTTCAACAGGATTCTTGGGGACCGAACCCAAAAATTATCAGGTGGATGTACACGGTAATATAATTAGACCGATACTAACCTACGGTAATCACGTTTGGTGGGACGCGACTGAGAAAGCAACAAACCTGAAAACTTTGACAAAAGTTCAAAGATTACCATGCGTATGTATAACGGGGGCGTTGAGAACCACCTCCATAGTGGGACTGGAAGCGATACTCAACCTAAGTCCCCTAGATCTGTTCGTGCAAGAATCGGCAGCATATAGTGCCTTCCGGCTAGGCCTTCCTCTTTACCTAATAGATAGGATTGGGAAAACAACCAACCTTTCAGTAAAGAATCTACAATTACTGTCTTCACTGATGGTTCTTAGATGAACACTGGAGTAGGAGTTGGTGCAGAAATTTACTCGGAAGCTCTCGGACTAGCGAGCTTCTTCAGACTACCGAATTTTTGCAGTGTCTTCCGAACTGAGGTCTTGGCAGTGATCAATGCAGCTACGCATATATCAATGATGGCGATACCACGATCTGATATCACCCTCTTTATTGATAGCCAAGCAGCAATAAAAGCTATTATTGCCACCGAGATACACTCGAAGCTTGTAACTTGCTGTTGCGAAGAGCTTAGGGTTCTGTCTAATGGCCTGACTGCAAACAGAACACTTAGGTTTTTACATTAAGTGGAAATGGAATACAACTTCCTAGAGTATCACAACGGATCTACATAGATCTAAGTGTGACTGTAACAAGATCAACTATCAGCCCTCTTCTACCTAACCGAGTTGGCAGGAGATGGTGGATTTTATTGAAGCCATTTTTTTTTTTTTATAATTATTAACTCATAAAATATCATCCAAATCATCTCAGGCGTATATTTAATAAGGTCGTTTTCCAGAAAACAACAAATAAAAACTTTGGCTTGGCAAAATAGATGGATTTTATTAAAAATACTTTCCCAATGATTTTCAACTTTAACCAGACAAGCTCTGCATATTTAAACTTATTTGAACTTTTCGGAACTTACCGTGTTAATTGTTTCGAAGAAATTTCACTCTTCGTGGTCCCGTGACCAATTTATAAATAATTCTTAATAATTAACGCAGTAAGTTCCAAAAAGTTCAAATATGTTTAAAATGATCAATGTCCGCGAAAAGAAAAGTTTAAAATCTGCATATTTAATCAAATAAATTAAATAAATTAGAAAATAAAACAAATAAATTAGAAAAGTGGGCGTGGCACTAGACGGATTTTATTGGAAATACTGACTATAATATCAAATCAGCATCAAATCTGAAAATATATCAAAATGTTGGTTGATATGACAAGAACTTTCTGAGTGTTGCAATCAAAATACTGAAGTTTTCGATTAGTTTTCACTCAAATGTAATATTGATAGATAGCTTATGCTTATGATTTCTTGGAGTAAATCTGAGTACCACAGGATTTTGGAATGATGTCATGAATATCTTCAAAACCATAAAGAAAGAATAGCTGCTACAGAAATTTTTAAAATGTCACCGATAAAGAAGCGTGTTATAATTAAATTTTGAAATTTTCAAGCAAACCCACAAAGATTAAACTGACCAAAAAAAAAATCAATGATCTTTTAATGAATAATTTTTATTGCGATTGCTATATGGGAACGGCAATACCAAAGGGTTGTGCAAGAATCGTACGTTAGCATTCTCGAAGACAAGAAGAGAGTCCTCTTGGATGAAGATTTAAGGAAAGAATAGATTAACCTCGTGCTGTTACTATAGATTCGGCTTAGCAAACATACAGGAGCCAGAATAGCTGTTCGTTCATAAAGCCTTGCAGATATGCCCATACATAGGATCAATGAATTTCGTACGGTGATTTGGGCTGGCCACGATAACAGAAAAGTCTCGGGATCGTTTCGTATCGGTGTCGGAAACCGAAACGATACCAACTCTAAAGCATCCAAAACGATGTCGAGATGATAACGGGCCGATACCGAACTTTTTGAACCGAAATTTAGCGATAATCTCGGTTGTATCGTTTGGTATCGGAAAAAAAAATGGATTTTTGAATATTATTATTAATTTATTACAAACAAAACAATTCCTGTATAATTGGTTTCTCGTTAACACCTCTAACGATTTGAATGACATTTATCTTCAGCAGCAAGAACCAAGAAGGTGCATCAGGCATTGATTTTAATTAGAACCGCCCACTGCCACGCCCTTTTTTAAGCTTGTTTTTCTTTTTCTTAAACCAACGGTTTGTATGAAATTGGAGTTTATTTTGTGCAGCTTATACTAAAAATTGTACACAAATTCTTGAATAGAAAAAAAAAGTCCGATTGGAATGGAAAAACTTAAACATTTAAGTTATATTTTTAATGGAAGAATACATAAATTATTATAAGGGAAACCGCTGAGATTATTGAATTTGTTGGTATCAATATTGTACTCAACGACCCTACCACAGTCTTTTTGAATTAAAAATTTGTTTCCGATTACTGTAAATATCTTTATCAATGAACCATTTCCTGATAATTCTGCTACCTCAGACCAGGTATCCGTCGATAAATCGAAACATTTTATCGTGGTTTTTATACAATTATTAACATTTCTCGGGCCCACACAGATAGCATACAAAAAATTACCAACCGCAGCCATACGGAAATCTTCTATGCTATCATCTATTGGTATTTTTTTTGAAGTCCATTGATTAGAAGAGACATTATAACATTGCACAGAGCCGTAACGAAAATCAAAAATGTATAAAATTCCGTTGTGACCAACTATTTTGTTTCGTTTGTCTGGCTTACAAAGTGGTTCTAAACTACTCCATTTTTGGGTTGAAAAATTTAAAATCTCCACCGAATCAATTAATTTTGTATAGTTGTGATTATTGAAACCACCAAAGACACATAAATGTCCATTTAAATTTGCCAACTGACTATGGTATCTGCCAATTTGCATTGGCGGCAAATCAGTCAACTTTAAAGTTTTTAAGTCAATGCATTCAACGCAGTTTGTTGCTTTTCCTTGACAATTTATTCCTCCAACTAGGAATAGTTTTTCATCAATCACAATCATAGAAGAATACCTTTTCTTTGTCAAAAGAGGATGTGATCTTGATCTAACAGACCACTCGCCCAAAGCTTGATTATAACTTCGAATTTCTGCTTCCTTGTTATCATTCAAATAAAAAGCTGCAATTTCACCAAATTCTTCCTGTAACTTAACTTCTTTCCTTGGCTCGGACTCAGCAGAAGAATTTAAGTTTTGCTGTTCAATTGTTCGAGACTCCGGCGACAAATGATATTTCAGCCAATGAAGAATCAAATTGCAGCTTTCAACAGTTTTACTTACTGACGTGCTATTTTCAACAATAAACTTGGGCGTGAGATACTGATAGCGAACCATGGAAAGCAATTCCAATAAGAGATCTTGCCGATTGACTTCATCATATTCGAGCCAGGTCACCAAGCTCAAAAACACTTGTTCCTCGAAGTGTGCATGAGGATTGTCCTTAAATAACAATTCTTTCAACTCAATTTTGTTCAAATCCAAAAACTCAGACTTCTTTGTAACTTCCTCAAAGTTTGTGTAGACTATTTCCAATGATTTTTCTTGAAGTCCAGATAATCTTAGTTCCTTGGCCAAGCGCATCCAAAGCAAGCAATTGCTAATGTTTAGATTTTTTTCAAGAAAATCACAGCATCCATTGATAAGGTTTTTGATTTTTAAAAACACTGCACTTCGCAAAAGTGTCTCAATTTTTTCAAAATTCAGTTCGATCGAACCCGAATACATGAAATCAACTATGAATTTAAGTGATGCAGCTTCGATCTCTTTTAATTTAACTTCGTCGGCCTTTGAAGCTGTGCGGTTGCCATGAAATATTTCCCAAAAATATTCACTCAATGCAGACAGGACAATTTTGTGAGCAGGAATCTTGATGCAATCATTGCCAGCGATAAGTACAGTATCGAAGAAGTCCTTTTCTTCATAGAATTTCAGCAATTTTTCGGAAATACTTGCTGCATGCTGATCGCATTTGAAGATGAATTTTCCATCTGAAGATGAAGATGTAGGAGTTGAATCTGAAGCCGACATTGTGTATGTAACTTAAAAGAGAAAAAAAAAAATACTTTTTATTTTAAAAATTCAACAAAACACTTTGAGAAAAAACAAATAACTTACCTCTTTCTAAAGTCTGTTTTTGTGATTAGTATACGAAAATACCAAAGTTATTTGAGGTGTTAGAAAATGGCTGATGTGTCTTTAATATTTAGCAGATATCACCAAACACAAATGCAACAGAGAACACGAAAAAGTAAACTGACAAAGAAGCACAAAGGTTGAGTTCATTTATGCAGAACAAAAATCCCACTAATAAATCGGTAGGTATCTGAAAATCCCTTTGTTTTGACATTCAGAGGTTCTTCGAGCTTAAAATAGATACAGTTGAAATTAAGACGATGCAATGTAGATTACCGTTTATTTATGCTAAGCCCATTTATTATTATTGACACAATGCATAAGAAAAATTCAAATCGAACAGATCGAAAAAAACAATTAGGGAAGGGATAAAAGAACAGATGAGAAGAAGGATACAGGAATGAAGTAATTACAAAAGGATAAGTAGCAATAAAAGATAAAGCAATATATAAGTAAGTAATTAGGCAAAATAAAATAAAATAAAATGCAGGCCTGTGTCTGAGAAAAAAAAAAAAAAACAATGATTAGGTAGATTCAAAATATCTTTTTATGGCCTTTAGTCCTACAAATTGGCGTTTCGTTCGGCTTACTCACTTGAACTCGTCAGTGACATAGTGAGGGCTTTGTCAGACGCAATTTGTTCTTAGTTCAGTTCAACTTACATGAATTTTTCAACAAAAATCCACTGTAAACTATATCCAACAAGATTAGAATTCCTAATCATTAAGCTGGAAGTTTTTTTGCCCTGGGCCAGGCATAGTTTCTATATAAGAAGGTTTTATAATACAAATTCTATATACTACTGAAATAAATCAGCCAAGTAGAAGACTTAGCATTAAGGATTGGACTTGTTGAATTATTGATTCAGTAGATTAGGTAGATTATTGTAATAATTGAATAGTTATAAATAGAAGTGACACCTAATTACTCAAAGCGCTACTGGAAGGTGTTGGCCAATAGAAACAAATACAGTAGACGCTCGATATAGTGAAGTAATATAAACCAGGCCTGTTCACTGTTTCGAGATCGTTCACTTTTTCGAACGGGAGTTTTCTAAGGCTTTCTAAAGGTGAATTTGATCCAAAATGCACTTTCATTCGATGTGAATGTTTTTAATATTAATTAAGCATTAAACAAGGCTTTCACTCAGCTTCAAACAAAAAACAGAAACAATTCCTCAGAGCTCTCAAGCTTTGTAAATGCTTGCGCGACATTTTTATACAAAATACGTTTTTATATAAAATTTTGTGTATTCCCTATTGTGGATAGTTCACTATTTCAAGATTTACTAAATCGAGCGTCTACTGTAAATAGAAATTATGGAACTTTTGCGTACGCGGGTACGCAAACCAATTCCCAAAGGGATATTTATTTATTTAATATTTCCTTTATTACTGGTTTCCATGACGATTATGGGTCAATTTATTATTTTTTGATATTAGCCTATTGAATAGACCGGGAAAATGAGGGGTGTAAAGGAACAATTACGTGCAAGGGTTTTTACTATTGAATATGTTTGTTTGGCCCATAAGCATGCTTGAAACCGAAAATGCTACTAAATTCACCCATGCGTTTCTGAGAGAATGGTCACACTGGCCACTTTTCAATTTTTTTGGTATAACTTGAAAACTAAGCCGAACTTGACAGTTTTACCCATAATACTTCTTGTTCAAAATTAAATTTTCTTTTATTCCAATAGCAATAGGAAGGTTCAAAAATGTTTACAAAAAAATTTAAGCAGGAAAAGTTAACAAAAACCAACCTAAAAAAAATCAAAAAATCTGGGATATCTAAATTTTTTAATAAATTGTGCATTACTTTTTTCGAAGCAGAGATAGGGTCAAGATATGCACCGACAAAATAAAGTAGAGACTAAAGGCTTAAATATGGCATGTTCAAAAATTAATATTTGATCAAAATTGACAGAAACATTCCCATTCAAACCTTATAATTTTTTTATAATTTTTCGCAGTTTTGGCTCGAAAGTCCCTTTTTCGGTACAATATGGCAAATTTCTTATTCGTAAAAATGTTCGAAATCAAAATTTTGATATAATATGACATTAGAGAATTTTTAAAAATTATGTAAGTTCGCAATTTCGTTTTTTGGCTGTTTTTAAATGCTTTCAGACCTACAGACTGAACGGCTAGTCCGGTTAACATAAGATTTGGTACTAGGTGCTAAGAACGTTAAATTTGTCATAACGTACCAAAAAATAGGCGTTCGGGCAAAAACTGCGAAAAATGATAAGAAATGGTAAAGTTTGAATGGCTATATCTCTGTCAATTTTCAAATAATATGGCTTTTTCAACATGTCATATTAAGGCCTTAAGACTCTAGTTTACTTTGTTTATGTATGCTTGAGCGTATCTTTGCTTCGAAAAAAGTTATGCGTTATTTAGAAAAAAATCAAAAAATCTTTGATTTTTCGATTTTTTTTTTATGTTGGTGTTTGTTTACTTTTCCTCCTTAAATTTTTTTAAGAAATTTTCCAAACTATCCATTTCGATAAAAATTTAATTTTGAACAAAAAGTGTTATATGTGAAATTGTCAAATTCGGCTTAGTTTTCAAGTTATACCAAAAATATTGAAAAGTGGCCAGTGTGACCATTCTCTCAGAAGCACATGGGTGAATTATGTAGCATTTTCGGTTTTAAGCATGCCAAACAAACATATTCAATAATTAAAACCCTTGCACTTAATTGTTCATTTTTAAAAGGTCTATTCAATAGGCTATATAAGGTATGGTGGTATTGGTTGTTTTTGTTTTTTCTTTGTTGCCATGACTATGATTTTTCAAACTAAGCAGAAGATTTTATTTTTCATATGAAATATAGAACAAAATTATTTGAGGATAGTCTTATTATTATTTAGTGTGTTTAGATAAAAGACAATTGTGGGAAGTTAAGAGACTTGTTGATTTTGATTATTTATGTTGGGTGAAGGGTTCATTTTCGTTTAATGTCTTGTATTATTTCTGCGAAAAATAGTTTTTGCTCTCATATGTACGGTACATACAAAAAATGTATATACTGGCTCAGTAGAGAAAGTCATATTTTAAACAAGACAAACACTTCGTTTTTGAAATCGTTTGGTCACCTTCCGGAAGCTAAAGTGTGTGGCTTCAACCATGAGAAGGACAACAGGTCCATTGCTAGAACATGGACATTGCTTACAACATCTTGCTCAGAAGCTCTGATTGATGTCTTTAATGGCATAATCTTTCTCCTCTTTAAGAGCATCCACGCATATGAAGCTTTAGTTGGTGAATTCAGACGAAGCGATTTTTCATGAATTATTGATAGACACCTAGATAGACGTTGTTTTTGGTCTTGATAACAGTCGATACACTGTGTTCAAAAATCAGTTTTGTTGCAAAAATCATAAAACTTAAGGATATCTTATTTGCTTTTGCTTAAAGAAAATTTTGTTAAAAAAAAAACACTCCTGTAACTTAACATCATAATAGATGGCTAGTGCATTGGAATTTGTCACGCTGCCTGGAAGTCTTGCAATCGAATATTAGCTTAGCTTATTCCACCCGCCATTTTCGAGGAATTATATCAAATATATCCGGCTACAGTCAGCAGAAAATCGTAGGTATTCTCCATTCATGCCAAAGGCAGCCCACAATACGGACACTGTAGGCCAGGAAGCCATTAGAACCTCCTTCTTTGCGCAGAGGTGTTCCTATAGACCATGAAGAAACTAGGACTATAGTTGATTTTTTACTGCCATAGAAAACTATAAATTTATTTAATTCCAATTCGTAATCAGTTGAGAGGAGTCACCCATAAAGTGAGAAGCACAGTATCACAGATAATAGAATTACATATCTACGCATCCCAGTCCAAATAAAAATGATCAGTTTTCAATACTTTTCCTTTCAAGCTTTTTTTCTTCTTCCTCAAAAATTAAATCGACGGAGACGTTATAATAAGAGCTTTTTACTGTAATGACACTTTTTCACTTGGTTGGGTAAAATAGGTAATGGGCGGGTTTGTGCACGTTTTTCTAATATCTGTTGCTTCTACGAAAAAAAGTGTCACAATATTTTTTGTGTAGAATCTTATGAGCAATAATATAAATTCATTAATTTTTTTGAAAAAAATTATATTTGCTGAAATATTGACAAGAAACTGTAATTTGTACCTTTTACAGTACAAATCAAAAGTGTTACTTTGACACACTATAACTTCAAGATTTATAAACCTAGAGTTTGTTAGTAGCTCATTTTGAAAATAATGTTACGGTCTAAATGTTATTCAGTCATTATTTTGTTGTAAATTGAAATTCGATCGAGTTGTTGAATAAAAACCAAATCACTTTCTTTTTCAAGATGGTGGCCTGCCTCTTACCGCGGACAACCCACAAACTTGGTTTTATATTGAGGAGATATAGCCAAACACAAATCGTACAAAACATTTTGCCCATCGATTAATGAAATTTTTAATAAATAATTAATTAGCTCCACCATGACGATCTTGCACGATTTTCTCTGAATCTATTGATTGTATGAAAAAAGGATACCTATTAATCTTTTTTTGTGTAAAATTACATAAGCTTTAATTTGTACCTTCACATTTTTTCAAAAAAAACTGCTAGTTTAAGTCCACAGGACAAAAACCAAAACAGAGATTTGTTGGAAATTGCTTATGCTTTCAATTGTTCTCTGATGTAATTCATGAATAAGTGATAGTTTTCGAGCTATAAGTAAAAACCTCCCAAAAAATGCACTTTTGCATTTTTGTCCACGTTGCGTCACGAAATTTTGTTCGAAAACCTCAGATTCGGATTCAGCACTCCTGTAAACATAAGGCCGGGAACAAATCAAAACTACACCACAATTTGCATGCTAAAAATACAATATGACTGGCCTAGATCGCAATGTAACCAAAACGATGGATTTTGAACGATAATCGTAATTCGTCATACGGGCCCTGCATTGGGATTGAGCTAATCATGGGGGATGAGGCCTCAGTGGCGCGGGCGGTGTGTTGTGTATCGGCTTCTGAATCACTTGGTTCATGGTTCACTCCCAGATTACGGCAAAGGGATGTTCAATAAATATGAGCAAAACGAATTAACTCCATGCTAAACCGCTTGGTGGTAACACAACACACACAGGTTGTTGTTGTTCTTTCAAAATTATTCAAAATTCAGCCAAATTTATGAAAAATAGTAATGGGACGTTTCGAAAAAAGAATGCGTATAGGCTTTATTTGTTTCTGATGACTTTTAATTTAAATAAGAATTATCCTGATATAAATTAGTGAACTACTACTACTACTCGATATCAAAACGGACGTACCAGACCGCCTTATTCTTATTTTGGTGATGCATCCACAGCCAAACTAGCTGTTAGCTCTTTGACTATAAGCGCTCAAAGTAAATGACCATAATGTTTTTATTTTTAATTCTTATACTTACATCTTAACATCTACTTAATTAAGCCTTGATAGACCTTGAACTTGATTGGACTCATCAGTGACATAGTGCGGGCCTTTGTCATACGCAATTTGTATTAAGTTCAGATTAACTTTTTGGCAAAAAAACACTGTAAACTATATCTAACAAGATGAGTTCCTAATCATTAAGCTGGAGGTTTATTTTACCCGGGTCTGGGCATAACTTCTTTAAGAAGGTTTTTTTATTACACAAATTTATTTATTTATTTACATTCTACAATCAATTTACAGCTAACAGATTATGACTTAAATTAAATAATAATGACAATGATTTTTTTTATATGATATGTACAATAGTTAAAAAATGAATATAAGCAAAACACTAGCTTTAAAAGAATCTCTTGGACAACTTAAGTCAATATATTGGCAAACTTCATTGAAATTATTAATAGCTCTAGAAACCGGCTCATTACAACCATAGTTTGTTTCTGTGAAACTATTCAAAAAGCAAATCTACTGACCTAAAAGATCTTAGTGGCACGTAGATAGGTATAACCGAAAGAAGGTGAGGGCATCTTATGTGGTAACATAACACATCCCTCAAAAGCATCACATCATGAATTGTTCGTCTTGATTCTAGACACTTAATTCCAAGCAAAAGACATCTTTGCTCTGTAATCTGGTGAAAATCTCCAATTCATTTTAAGTAATATAAATTTTGTGATACGCCTTTGGATTTTTTTCAATTCGGTTGGAATACTTGTTAAACGTTGGATTCCATATAACTTCTACATATTCTAGTACAGACCTAACAAGGCATGTATAAAGTGATAATAAAGCATAAGGGTCACTAAAATCAACGCAATTCCGCTAAATGAAGCCAACAAGTGAATTTGCTCTACCCACAATGTAGTCAATATGACTTTTAAAAGAAAAATTTGCATCGAGCATTATACCAAGGTCTTTGATTTTTACCACTCGAGTATTATTAGAGTATTTAACAGTTGACGCAATGTCATTAATAAAAATGTTAAAAAGCAGAGGACCCAAATGACTACCCTGAGGGACGCCAGAAGTACATGTGATAGAACTTGAAAGAGAGCTATCAATAATAACTTTTTGCGACCTACCCATAAGGTAAGATGAAATCCAACTGAGAAACACAGAATGGAAACCAAAAGTTTCCAGTTTTTGCACCAGAATATTATGATTCACAGAATCAAAAGCTTTGCTAAAATCTGTATAAATCGCATCCACCTGACACTTACCCTCTATGGAATTTATAATATATCTTGGAAAAAGAGCCATATTGGTAGTAGTGGATCGCCCAGATATAAAACCGTGTTGCAATTGCAATTCAGATATAGATTCTTTGGTTAAGAATTCAATCTAGTTTTTACAATACTCTCGAACAATTTAGGTATTGCTGAGAGCTTAGAGATACCTCTATCATTTTTTACCATATTCTTAGACCCAGATTTATGAATTGGAACAAGGTAAGAAATTTTCCATGTGTTAAGAAAGACTCCTTCGGATAGTGACTTATTGAAGATACAAACCAAAGGATCGCAAAGTGCTGAAGCACAAATTCTGAGAAATATAGCAGGTATACCATCAGCTCCAGAATTTAATTTAGGTTTAGGTCATTGAAGTCCTGAAAGCACTTCAGAACTACTTAGCTTTATATCTCCAATATCAAAGGGGACGATAGGCGATTTTCAACCCCACCCTAACTTCAGTACCAATAAAGTCAGAAACTTCAAATTCGGAGTATTTGCTGAACTGATCAAACACAGGTGGCTCACCAAATTTCAACTCTTTAGCATTAGTAGTTCCCAAGATATAGGACTTCAAAATCGCAAAAACCGTAACTGACTGACTCACTGACAGATCATCAAAATTATGGAGCACTTCCCGACATCGTAGAAACTTGAAATTTCGCACAACGGTAGGCCTTGTAGTACATACAAAGGAAAAAATCGAAAATCTGCAATTTTCTATTCAGGGGGCGTGGCATCCACCCACTTTCTTAAATATTCTATAAATTATGTGGAGCCTTTCCGATTGCTGTAGAACAATGAAAATTGGTAGGGTTTGAGGTACTTAGAAAGAAAAAATTGAAAAATTGGAATTTTCCATACAAGGGGCGTGGTATCCACCCACATTCTTAAAAATTCTTATAAATTATATGGAGCATTTCCGATTGTTGTAGAACGATGAAAGTTGGTAGGTCAGTAGGGCTTAAGGTACTTAGAAAGAAAAAACAATTTCACAATTTGGAAAATAATGTATTAAAAAGGTATTGCTCAACATCCAACCCTACTCTACAAAAAAGTAAGTGGTTTTTTATACTTAAATGTAACGGGAGAGGCGGCAGGGGCACTCATCTAAATTTTCAACTTTAAAGTTGATTTTAATTTTTTTTTTTTAAATTAAATCTTTAAAATACGTCGATTTACGAGTAATTACCTTCAAAAATTTCTAAATTTGCTTCAAATGCCCGGATCTATAGGATAAAGATAACTCATTAAAGTTGAAAAAATAATAAACTACATTTATGTATAAAAGTTATTGTTGAGATATACCAAAAAATGTCATACTAAATGGGTGATATAGAGTTCTTTTTGTGATAAATATTAAAATGTACGTTTCCATTGAGGGAGTACTTTTACTAGATAACTCTCGAGAGCGACTCTCGGATATCTCTCTTCCCCTCTGGTGAGCTTATTTCATGAGTATGTCTGTGTCCGCTTTCGAATTTCACTCTCGAGAACTTCTTCGGAGCCTGCCTCACTGCCTTTTTATTCTGAAATGCAAACGCACCTTAAGAGTATGCACATGTGTTTCGAGTTCGGCACTGTACGCAGCGATGCGTGCAGACGTGCTGTACATCTGTTTTAGCCATACGATACGTTTTTGATGTGAGGATTTTGTCACTTTTATGGATGTGTTTTTGGAAATTCCGTGTTCCATATTATCAAACTACCGAAGAGTGCGAATCCAACGAAGAAGATTGGAGAGAAACCAGGAAACGACTACAGCAGTCACTGCCGAAGAGAAGTTGGATGGAACTTTTATACCTAAGGAAAGGATAGTTGTTTCGTCAATTCGATTGTCAAATGATTGCCATTTTTCGACGCAAATATTGCTATTGTATCGAACTACATGAGTCTGGCAACTCTGTAGTCGATGCTTTCAGCTTATATGAAACATTTATATTAAAACTTAACGAATGCTAAGTATATTGTTAATGAAATGTATAACGAAAGTTAGTCACAATCGAGAAGGTCGGACGGAAAGTTTTAATAAAGAGTGGTATTTGCTTTGTATTTTCCACTATAATCATTGTGTTTTATTTCAATATCGGAAAGTTTAATTTTGTATTGATGGACGAAGGCAACTGAGCAAACGATACGGTTCATCTCGGTTTCGATCTATAATTTTAGTTTAACTAAAATACAGATATTGTCAAATTAATGCAATAGTTTTGTTTACACAAAATCTTTTTTATCAACGTCCTTCAATTTTCTTGCAAACGCATTTGACGTTTATGAACACATTCTTTGGCTTCTCAATATTTTTGTTTCCAACTCGATTTTTGACTGCAGAATTGCACCACACATGATGTTTTCGAACATGTGACTTTAGCAAACTGCATATTATCGAACACAACTTGAATTTGCCTTTTCTAACAGCAGACTTTTGCAGTTTGCGTTTGAGAACCTTCCGCAAAACGCATTTTTGACGCTGATGACGTTCTCGAAAGCGGCCTTTTACAAGCAAGGTTAGGTTAGGTTGCCAGCTAAAGAAGAGCCTGGAAATTTCGCTCGAACTCGATCGTCATGTGTCTGAATAGGATCATAACACTGTACCATTATGTTTTCCGAACATAATTGTAAAGTAACGCAGAACCAGAGGGAACTCAAAACCGCTGTAAAGAAACCATGCTACAGCTACAAACCGCAAAAAATCATTTCACAAAGTTCTGAGTACCCTCTGTTCGAGAACTGTAGCAGATATGAAAGAGTTTATTTGTTTTCTTCAAATTTCGAACACATTGCTTTGTGTGACCAGGAGGCGTGTAGAGCGGTATGAAGTGTACTCAAATTTTCTGTAGACCTCATCAAGATTTTGGAAACTCACGAAAATTGCCCCCCCCCCCCCCCTGAACGAAATCCTGGATCCGCGCCTGATTGGATCAATTAATCTTACTTAGAAAATTATTAAGTTCAATAAAGTTTGCCTTTTTGAAGTTAAAACATTTTGAATGAAGATTAGAGTCTGGACCACAAGAAATATACATTTTAATTTCAATAAATAATTCTTCATGATGAATGGATTCATTTAAAAGAGAAAAAGGAGCATTTAAAACTTTAGAATTTAAAAAATCATTACAAATAAAGACTTAGTCTAATATTTTATTTAAAGAATTGTGAATTCCATTAATTTGAATAAGATTTAATGCATAAAGAGAATCAACAATAATAAATTCGTAATCGCTATCAGGCCAATTCCATTCTATATTTGACTACAAATTTGCTCCAAATTAGAGTGAGGCAAGGTAACTTCTTTACAATTAAATGTAGAACGAACAGCAACAATTATTCCACCTCCACGCTCTATTGCGGATTTACATCTGTCAAGTCTGTAGTCTATATACTACTGAAATAAATCAGCCAAGTAGAAGACTAAGCATTAAGGATTGGACTTGTTGAATTACTTATTTCAGTAGTATATAGAACTTGTATTATAAAAAAAAAACTTCTTATCTTTAAAATATTCATCATAAAATCGAACGATTTTCTAAAAATTAGTAAGGAGTTTTTGGCGTTTGGAAATTCTGTGTACCACCCTATATTCTTCTCCCATGTCTATCTCAAAAAAGTGCTACTAGAAAATAGCTTATTTTATTTTATATTATATGTATGAAGGACTTTATCCAAATGATCAGATCAATTGGACTCGAGTTGTATACCTAAGCAATGCTATGCAGCTTTCGTATCAAGAAAATCAGTACATTTCATATTTAAATACATACTTAGCTTTAAATAAAAGTTTAATTTGAAAAGGCAACGAAAATCATTCAAAACTACAAAATTCTAAAGAAAATTTAAATTTCATATTAGAACACAACTAACATCTAAAACAAACACTACAATCGTCCTGACACCCATCGTTTCCATAGAAATCTATAATAAACAAAAATAACAAACAATGCTATTATTGAAAAATTCCCTTTCGAATACACCAACATTTTATAATTAAGGAAATTTATTTTATATAATACACCAACCTCATCAAAATATTTAAAGCGAAAGCAGAGCTACTGGAAAATTATGCGGATATTTTGCCGGTTGTCACCTTCCATTTATATTTATTCAATGTTTAAACTTATTTGAACTTTTCGGAAATTACCGTGTTAATTGTTTCGAAGAAATTTCACTCCCGTGACCAATTTATAAATAATTCTTAATAATTAACGCAGTAAGTTCCGAAAAGTTCACATAAGTTTAAAATGATCAATGTCCTCGGAAAGAAAAGTTTAAAATCTGTTTATGTAATCCAAATCGTTAGAGCCATTTTTAAGAAACAAATAAATTTATTTATTTATTTATTTATTTATTTCATCAATTGATTTCAAAGATCTGCTGATTACAAAATTCAAAAGTATATTTACACAGTTTGGGTAAGATACAAAACATATAATTCATTATTGGTCTTACATAATAAAAAAAATTTAATGCAAATTAATTACAAACAAAAGAAATCAATTACATAACTGAAGTATCATTTTTTTAAAAAGATCCCTCTTCATGCAAAGGTCGATTTCATTGCTTACTCCGTTAAAAAGTTTTAAAGAACGTGTTATAGGTTCATTTAACCCGTAGTTAGTCCTATGAGGAGCTATGTGGAATAATTCACTTCTGTTTCGAAGCATTCGTATAGGAACATGGAAGGGAATTAGTGAAAGCAATTCCATAGAGGATATTCGATTGTCTAAAATATCTTTTATAAATAATATACAGTGCACTTGCCTGCGACATTTAAGAGTTTTCAAATCAATGAGAGAGCACCTTGACTTATAGTCCGGTAAGGATCCAACCCAATTAAATTTTCTCAGGGCATAAGTGGTGAATCTTTTTTGAATCCTTTCTATTCTCAAGACTTTATTTTCGTAAAATGGCGACCAAACAACACAACAATACTCTAAAACTGGTAAAACTAAAGACATAAATAAAGTCTTAAGCGTGTACGCATCCTTAAAATCATTTGAATTTCGTTTTAAAAACCCTAACAAAGAATTACCTCTAGAGACAACATAATCAATGTGTGTTCTAAAGTCTAACTTTGAATCAAAATGGACTCCAAGATCGTTTACTGTATTGACTCTTAAAAGGCTAAAATCATGGAATTTGTATTCAAAATTTATAAGAGATGGAGATCTTGTAGCACTAGGTTAGGTTAGGTTGAAGTGGCTGTCAGTCATGAAAACTGACACACTTAGACCATAAGTTGGCCCATTGTGATACCACAAGAATCTGGGAAGCCTTTTTCCCTACTCGATGAACCATTTGGAGCTTCTTATGAAGCGTAACAGACTACCTATGTCAACATTTACTAAATCACTAGGATCATTGAAGTAGAAATCTCCAAGATGGAGTCTTCGCCTATGAGATAGAGCAGGACAAGTGCATAGAAGATGAGGAATCGATTCCACCTCTTCCTCGTCCATACAGCTTCTGCAAAAATCGTTAGAGAATACACCAAGACGCGTTGCGTGCTTGCCTATAAGACAGTGTCCGGTTATGACACCTATCATGGAGCTAATGTGCAATCTGCTTAGAGATATCAAACATTTAGACCGCTTAAAATCCATTACTGGCCAGATTTGTTTTGTTGCCCAGCAAGTGGTGATATTGTTCCACCTAACGTTTGTTTTCTCTAAAGCATCTTGCTTCAGCTTAAGTTTACATGTAGCGATGGGAATACCAATATCTGCCTTACTAGGTAGAAGAGGTAGAGTTGTTCCATATTTAGCGAGTTCGTCGGCCTTACAATTACCTGGAATGTCTCTATGCCCCGGCACCCAACACAGGTGAATGTTAAACTGCTGCGCCATCTCCAGCAGAGATGAACGACAATTTAGGGCTGTTAAAGAGTTGGTAGAGACCGATTCCAGAGATTTGATAGCTGCTTGACTATCCGAGAAGATGCGGATATCTGTAGTTGATAACACGTTTTCTTTCAGCCAAGATAAGGCTTCTTTGATCGCCATAAGTTCCGCCTGGAACACGCTACAATGATTAGGAAGACGGAAGGAGAGACTTAATTTTAGTCTTTCTGAGTACACACCACCACCCACCCCATCATCAGTTTTCGATCCGTCGGTGTAAATATGGATTGATTCATCTTCCAAGAGAGCCGTATCCTCCCAGAGAACTCTAGAAGGAATGCTGACTTGAAAGTTTTTGCCAAACTGAAGTTTTGGGATGGTGTAATCAGTGCGACTTGTGATTGATCCGAATGAATTCAGAATGATGGAATGGCCAAAATTGTTGTTGGTCCATTGTGAGGAAGCTTTAAGGCGAATGGCTGTATTTGCAGCCACTTGTTTGCTGAAAATATTGAGGGGTGTCAGATGGAGCAGAACGTCTAGAGCAGCGGAAGGTGTCGTACGAAGTGCTCCACTTATGCACAAACAAGCAGAGCGTTGGACTTTGCTCAATTTGTCGCAATTTACCGCTTTATCCAGAGCAGTCCACCATACTGTCACTCCGTAAGTGAGGATCGGTCTAATCACCGAAGTATATAGCCAGTGAGTGATTCGAGGTTGAAGGCCCCATTTGTTCCCAACGGCTTTTTTGCAAGAGAAAAGTGCCACTGTGGCTTTTTTGACTCTTTCTTGTATATTAGGTTTCCAGCTTAACTTTTTGTCCAAAATAAGACCCAAATATTTTGCTTGATCAGTGAATGTTAGTGGAGTACCTTTGATAGAAGGAGGATCAATATGAGGGATTTTATATTTCCTTGAGAATAGAACAAGTTCTGTTTTATGAGGGTTGACACCCAGACCACACCGGTCAGCCCAGTTGGTAAGCTTATTTAAAGCATTTTGTAAGAGTTCTTTTAAGACAGTAGGATGCTTTCCTGATACGGCAATAGCAACATCGTCCGCATATGCAATCACTCTGTAACCCTCTGCTTCCAGGCATGTCAGCAGCTCATTTACTACCAAGTTCCAGAGAAGGGGAGATAGGACACCACCTTGCGGCGTACCTCTACTGACAGACCTTCTAGCGGAAAAGCTGCCCAGTTTTGAATTGATAACCCTGCTAGTCAGCATTTGATTAATCAATTCACCAAGCGTACCATCTACCTTCAGGGATGTCAGAGCAGATGCGATCGCATATGTGTCGACATTGTTAAAAGCGCCCTCTATATCCAAGAAAGCGACCATGGTGTACTCTTTATGATGGAGGGAATATTCTATAGTTCGAACTAGAGTATGTAACGCAGTTTCAACCGATTTCCCTTTGCAATAAGCGTGTTGAGCAGTAGACAAAAGTCGCGTGTCTATGCTTGTTCGCAGGTGGATATCGATCAATCTTTCAAAGATTTTAAGAAGGAATGATGATAGACTAATAGGTCTGAGATCTTTCGGGTTTACTTGGGAGCATTTGCCAGCTTTGGGTATAAACACAACCTTAACTTCTCTCCATAACAGGGGAACGTGGACCAGGTTTAAACAACTAGTAAGAATGATCTCCAGAATTGGCAGAATTAAATCAGAATTCATTTGGAGTTCAGCTGGTACTACGCCGTCGGGTCCTGCAGACTTGTATGGTTTGAAGCTGTTGAGCGCCCATTGCAGCTTTTCCCTAGTAACAAGACCTTGTGGATATCTTGGCTCATTATCTGACCTATTATGGTCGAAGCTATTAATATTTTTGGAGCTTCCAGGGAAATGAGTATCTAGTAGCAGGTTTAGCGATTCTTCGCAAGAGTTGGTCCATGAGCCATCAGCATTTTTCAAACAGCTAGGCATCACTGGATTTGAAGAGAGGATTTTTCTAAGCCTGGATGCCTCTGAAGTTTTTTCTATATTTCCACAGAAAATTCTCCAGGAGGATCTCTTAGACTTCCTCAAAGCTTTCTTATATAATTTAAGGGTTTCCTTATAGGATTCCCAATCCGACGCTACTCGGGTACTTTTAGCTCGATTAAAACATTTACGACAATCTTTCCTGAGCGGTTCAAGCCCTGAATCCCACCAATACGGCTTCTTTTTTCCCCTTACTTGAGTAAGTGGACAGGAAATAGCCATTGATTTGTTAAGGGCTAACGTGAGATCACTGACCTTGCAGTCAAGTTCAATTATATTTGAAGGAGGATTTAAAAGATCAGGTTTTAATAGACCTTTGAGTGTTATCCTATATTTAAGCCAATCGGTTTTTCGAGGGTTTCGAAATACCAAGCGGCTAGGAGGTTCATCATTTAGACTGAATTGGATGTACCTGTGATCAGAAAACGAGTGTTCATCAGATACTTTCCAATTCAAGATCTTGTGATGAATTGTATCTGAGACAAGAGTAATATCCAATACTTCTTGTCGGTTTTTAGTAATGAAGGTAGGTTCGTTTCCCACATTACTTACTATAAGGTTAGTACTTAAAATATAATCAAAAAGAGATTCACCTCTATCATTGATATCAGTACTTCCCCATACTGTATGATGGGAGTTAGCATCACTCCCAATAATGAGACATATCTTCTGTCGTTCTGCCTGTGCGATGATTCTCTCCAGTGTATAACCGGGGAGAGGGCCGAGATTGTCATGGCCCAGATACGCCGACACTAGCCAGTACGCACCATTGGCCGTTTCCAGTCTAGCAGTGGTGATATCTTTATCGCTGAGATCAGGGAGTAAATATACGTTAGTGGTACTTTTAACTAATATGCAAGATCTAGGTTCACCCTTACCAGATGCATACAGTAAGTAGTATCCAGGAGTTCTGAGTCCTTTAACCATGGATTTAACAATCCAGGGTTCCTGGATCAGAACAATATCCTCACCGTTTCTGGATAGACGGAGAAGAAGGGAGGCCGAAGCCTTAATAGAGTGTTGAAGGTTAATTTGGACTAATTGCAACATTTGGCTACAATCAGGCGGAATAGCCTCCTGTACGGTGTCGTTGCGTTCTTCCAAATCAGAAGATGAACTCAATAGCTCATTCTCACTCAATGGAACGAGGTTAAGGTAGTCTTCGGTCTCCATTTCGGTCAGACTGTCGACATTAGTAGAAGACTGAACCTTGATCAGGGATGACCTGGATTCCTCATCAACAATGGATGGAAAGGTGATGGATGCACCAGGGTCCCATCCCACAGGCTCAGCATCAGTTTTTTGTGGAGGGACGCGATCCGCGTCAACCTCATCTCTTTTGTATACTTTGAGGACATCACTATAGGTCTTGGATACGCCGCAATGGAGAGTTCTGGTGTTTTTCACCTTGGGTCGTTTGGGCACCGGGATGGTATCATCTAGAGACCTTTGTTGCTTTGACGTGGAGTCGCCGCTGGTCTGCGCATTGGCTAAAATGCACTGAGCCCATTTTATCCTGGCGTCCAGCTCCGTCTTCCCTTCGACCTCCAGCTTTTCATTACCAAAGGTATTGAGAATCCTAGGAGCTGTCAGCCTGACCGTATAGCTGTCCTTTGTTTGCCTATTCAGCGTAGTTGATGGTAACGTCTTCGGGGGAGAACCCTCTCCAGTGGTGGGAGGACCATTATTCACAACCCTTACACCACCGAGTTGGGCTCCCTCCCGAGACGTACTCGGAAGAGGTTCACTCTCTCTAGAAGTGGTCGGACCGTTATTCACAACCCCACCACTACTGAAATAAGGTATTGCTACCACCTTACTTCTCTCGCTGGAATCTGTATCAGATGGGGGATCATGACTTGCCACAACCACCCCACTGAAACCGACCCCAGGAGTAACGGCAAACAGCTTTGACGCCGTGCTGCCGCCCGGTTTCGAAGGAGAACCGGTCTCACCATCTATCCTTGTTTTTGTCTTTTGTTTTGACATACAATTATTTTGGACCCACGAGTAGCGAATAAATGTTGGTCACTCTACACAGAGATTCGCATATGTAGAGAAGGCAAGCTGATCCGAAAAGTGCCAAAAGTCGGATACTCCGTTAACGACTGAGCTAGTATTTTTAATTGGGCCCCCAGCCAGGCTGATCATCGGCACGGGTCGTGTAACACCTTAGATCCAGCCCAATAGGAAAATTGGAGTGGGTGAGGAAGGGGATATGATTTGATAAGAGTGGCAGACAGCTATTCGCCGTACTGTCAAGGAAAGGAATTATGTGTATAGGAAAACACGTCGAACAGCGATACGCCGTACCAACATGGGGGAGAACTCGTTGAACAGCTTTTCGCCGTACCACCGAGGGGGATTACGTGGACAGCTATTCGCCGTACCGACGATGGACAGGGATGGGTTTGGATAGGGAAGGTTTATGGATAAGTTATTTCAGGACTCAAGGGAAGAGGATATGATAAGATAAGAGTGACAGACAGCTATTCGCCGTACTGTCAAGGAAAAGGAGTAATGTGTTTGGGAAAACACGTCGAACAGCGATACGCCGTACCAACATGGGGGAGATCTCGTTGAACAGCTTTTCGCCGTGCCACCGAGGGGGATTACGTGGACAGCTATTCGCCGTGCCGACGTGGGACAGGGATCGGGTGTGGATGGGATAGGTGAAGCGCCCTTTGGTTTCAGGACTCATCTGGAGTTAGACTCGAGAATCTTTGACCTTACTCAGCTTCTACAACTCGTCAAGTTCGACGCTCAGGTAGAAGCTTGTAGCACTAAATATTTTACATTTTGAATAGTTCAGTTCCAGATGATTGTAGCCACACCAATTTAAAAAATTGGTTATGTCTGACTGAAGGAATAGACAATCTGTGAGAGAAGACGTTGAAATAAAAATTTTTACATCATCTGCGTACATCAAGCAGTTACAATATCGTAAGACAGTAGGTAGGTCATTGGTGAATATAATGAAAAGTAAAGGGCCCAAATGACTCCCTTGTGGAAGACCCGA
Source organism: Dasysyrphus tricinctus (assembly GCA_963921185.1). Lineage (NCBI taxonomy): Eukaryota > Metazoa > Arthropoda > Insecta > Diptera > Syrphidae > Dasysyrphus > Dasysyrphus tricinctus. The sequence goes on along the minus strand of OY992531.1, from coordinate 206,537,606 downwards.
CAAAACTTCCATAGTGTTTGAGGTGCAGCTATCTATCTTTACAATCTGCTTTCTATTGGATAGATATGATTTTAACCATTTAGTGAAAGCCCTGTTAAATCCCAACCTTGCTAATTTTTGTAAGAGAAGACCATGATGAATGCGGTCAAATGCTTTAACAAAGTCAGTGTAGAGAACATCAACTTGTTTACCATTTTCCATTTGATTGCTACAAAAATTAGTAAAAAGGCTTAAATTTGTGCAAGTCGATCTACCTTTTAAAAAGCCATGTTGGTATGGAGATAATGATTCCTTAACAGAAAAGTAGAGTCTTTGAGTAATCATTTTTTCAAAAAGCTTAGGTACCGTAGAAAGTTTAGAAATAGGTCTATAATTTTTTACTAAATGCTTAAGACCACTTTTGTATACAGGATCAATGAAGGAAATTTTCCATTCGTCCAGGAAAACACCAGTTGAAAGAGATGTATTAAAAATACGGGACAAAACATAGCATAAAGAAGTTGAACATTTAGATAGTAGAATAGGAGGGATCAAATCAAAACCAGCTTTTTTTGTCGTATCAATATCATTTAAGCTTTCCAGAACATCCTGTTCAGAGAAACTTCCTAACGAAAAGTCGGTTAAGGGATTTATATCTATGTATATAAAGCTCACTTGTATCCACGATTAGGTCACTGTTATATGAAGTTTGAAAGAATTGGGCAAAGAGGTTGCATGAAGATTGAATATCATCTGATTTTTGACTTTCATATTCCATATTTTGGGGAAACGATGAAACTTTTCTCTTGGAGTTTAAAAACACCCAGAAAGATTTAGAATTAGTTTTTATATTAGATTCAGTATTATTTATATATTGCCTATATAAAAATTTATTTAAAAAATCAAATTCTTTCCTTAACTGAAAAAATCTAACACGGTCTTCGAGAATGTTTGTTGATTTATAACGCTTAAATGCCTTATTCTTGGCATTTTCTAAATTTTTAATCCTTGAGTTGAACCAAGGAAGCTTAAATGTTTTCTTCTTGACTGAGGTAGGAACAACACGTTCTATTCCTTCAAACACAATACTTTTAAAAAGAGTATACATATCCTCTAAGGATTTACTCTCCAAAGAATCCTTCCAGTTTACAGCATTAAAGAAGCTATTGAGCGCAATAAAATCTGCCCTTGCATAGTTGTAAATTTTAAGATCATTATTAGACAAAACAGAAGCATAATCATAATATTCAAATGTCAAACAAACAGCTTTATGATGAATAGAATTTTTTAGAAGAGGGAACTCCGACATTTTTAGGTAGTATTTTAAGTCATTGTTTATAAACACTAAATCTAAAATTCTTCCCAAACAATTTTTTATATTATTAATTTGAAAAAGACCCATAGCAGAAAATGAATCAACGAGTAACACCTCTATATCACTTTTCACATTAAAAGGGATCAAAACTTGATCGTCTTCCATGTAACACCAGTCAATGTCACCAACGTTGAAATCGCCAAGTATACATGGAGATTGGTTAATCGTTAATTCATTCACTATTGCTTGAGCATTAGAAATATGATTTGTATATAGTTCAATGCCACTTGTAGGGCGGATATAACTAACAATAAAAAATAAATCTTTAATTTCAGCAGAATCTTTTGAACTTACACAAACACAAAGCTGCTCAATTTCATCTGCATCATTTAATAAATTGCGTTGAGTGCTGTTGAAAGTTGATCGGACGGCAATCATTACACCGCCTCCTCGATCCCATCCTGTGTTTGTGGAACGATCTTTACGATATATGTTGAACGATGAATCAAAAAGCTCAAAAGACATGAAATTTGAATTTAGCCATGTTTCAACTATGATAATAACATCATACTCATGCAGAGAAGAAGACAGGAAAAGCTGGTTAGTTTTAGTTCGCAAACCACCAGCATTTTGATAAAATACCCTTATATCAGATATTTTGCCTCTAAGTTTTGGGTTGATTATTTTATTTTGCTGTTGTCTTCCTTTTTCGGAAAATTTACAAATTTCTTAATTTGTATGTGCTCAGGCCATATTGATGCATCTAAAGTTATCATCAAAATAGTTTGCAGGTATCCCTAACTTGAAGTTGACATAGCGTAGTGAAGAAGAATCAGTTTCTTTTTTAATAAGTTTAGAACAGCGCATAACACTCTTCGAGATATTCAACTTACTTGCAGCATAATCAATTACATTTTCCTCTGATACATTACTATCTAAACGGGAAATATGTAGAAATCGTAGACGAGGAACAGATTGCAGTGTGATTTCACCTTCTACCGCAGCGGCAGTCCCAAACATTACCTTGTTTGAACGATGAGCTTTAGAATTTTTTATTTCATCAGAACTATTGGCATCAGCACCCTTCTTAAACGTAGTTGCAGTGACAACATTGGCAAGACCTTCATTGAGAAGAGCATTATCCTCTGCGGCACTATCATCCACATCAACAAGAGCAACACCAACACCAGCAACATTTACACCACCATTACTAGAAGCATATTCAGGTAAGGGAAAAGTATCAGATTCAAACACAGCAGCAGCTGCAACACCATCAGCAACAACAGGTAAATCATTCACAGCAGCACTATCACCCACAGCATCAACGACACCACTTTCAGCAACATAAACAACAGCAACCTCTTTCACAGCAGCAGCAGCAATAGCATCACCTCCATCGGCAACAAATTCGTTTCCAGTTACATCATTTGTGTTTCTTAAATCAGCTGATGGGAGAGTTAAGCTTTCGTCATCATTAGTTCTGTCAGAGCCAGCGGACAGAGAAGATGACAAAATAGGTATCAAATTAGAAAAAAGGGCGTGGCACTAGGCGGATTTTATTAGAAATACTGACTACAATATCAAATCAGCATCAAATTTAAAAATATATCAAAATGTTGGTTGATATGACAAGAAATTTCTGAGTGTTGCAATCAAAATACTGAAGTTTTAGATGAGTTTTCACTCAAATGTAATATTGATAGATAGCTTATGCTTATGAATTCTTGGAGTAAATCTGAGTACCACAGGATTTTGGAATGATGTCATGAATATCTTCAAAACCATAAAGAAAGAACAGCTGCTACAGAAATTTTTAAAATGTCACCGATAAAGAAGCGTGTTATATTGAAATTTTGAAATTTTCAAGCAAACCCACAACGTTTAAACTGACCAAAAAAAAATCAATGATCTTTTAATGAATAATTTTTATTGCGATTGCAATATGGGAACGGCAATACCAAAGAGTTGTGCAAGAATGGCACGTTAGCATTCTCGAAGACAAGAAGAGAGTCCTCTTGGATGAAGATTTAAGGAAAGAATAAATTAACCTCGTGCTGTTACTATAGATTCGGCTTGGCAAACATACAAGAGCCAGAATAGCTGTTCGTTCATAAGGCCTTGCAGATATGCCCATACATAGGATCAATGAATTTCGTACGGTGATTTGGGCTGGCCACGATAACAGAAAAGTCTCGGAATCGTTTGGTATCGGTATCGAAAACCGAAACGATACCAACTCCAAAGCATCCAAAACGATGCCGAGTCGATAACGGGCCGATACCGAACTTTTTGAACCGAAAGTTAGCGATAATCTCGGTTGTATCGTTTGGTATCGGAAGAAAAAATGGATTTTTGAATTTTATTATTAATTTATTACAAACATAACAATTCCTGCATAATTGGTTTCTCGTAAACAGCTCTAACGATTTGAATGACATTTATCTTCAGCAGCAAGAACCAAGAAGGTGCATCAGGCATTGATTTTAATTAGAACCGCCCACTGCCACGCCCTTTTTTAAGCTTGTTTTCCTTTTCCTTAAACCAACGGTTTGTATGAAATTCGAGTTTATTTTATGCAGCTTATACTAAAAATTGTACACAAATTCTTGAATAGAAAAAAAAACCGATTGGAGTGGAAAAACTAAAACATTTAAGTTATATTTTGAATGGAAGAATACATGAATTATAATAAGGCAAATAGCTGAGATTATTGAATTTGTTGGTATCAAGATTGTACTCAACGACCCTACTACAGTCTTTTTGAATTAAAAATTTGTTTCCAATTACTGTAAACATCTTTATCAATGAACCATTTCCTGATAATTCAGCTAACTCAGACCAGGTATCCGTCGGTAAATCGAAACATTTTATCGTGGTTTTTCTACGACCATTATGATTTATCGGACCCACACAGATAGCATACACAAAATTACCAACAGCAGCCATACGAAAATCTTCTATGCTATCATCTATTGGTATTTTTTTTGAAGTCCATTGATTAGAAGAGACATCATAACATTGCACAGAGCCGTAACGAAATTCAAAAATATATAAAATTCCGTTGTGACCAACTATTTTGTTTCGTTTGTCTGGCTTACAAGTTGGTTCCAAATTGCTCCATTTTCGGGTTGACATATTTAAAATTTCTACCGAATCAATTAATTTTGTACGGTTTTGATCATCGAAACCACCAAAGACATATAAATGTCCATTTAAATTTGCCAATTGACTTTGGTATCTGCCAATTCGCATTGGCGGCAAATCAGTCAACTTGAAAGTTTTTAAGTCAATGCATGAAACGCAGTTTGTTGCTTTTCCTTGACCATCTATTCCTCCAACTAGGAATAGATTTTCATCAATCACAATCATAGAAGGATAAATTTTCTTTGTCAAAAGAGGATGTGATCTTGATCTAATAGACCACTCGCCCAAAGCTTGATTATAACTTCGAATTTCTGCTTCCTTGTTATCATTCAAATGAAAAGCTGCAATTTCACCAGATTCTTCCTGTAACTTAACTTCTTTCCTTGGCTCGGGCTCAGAAGAAGAATTTAAGTTTTGCTGTTCAATTGTTCGAGATTCCGGTGACAAATGATATTTCAGCCAATGAAGAATCAAATTGCAGCTTTCAACAGTTTTACTTACTGACGTGCTATTTTCAACAATAAACTTGGGCGTGAGATACTGATAGCGAACCATGGAAAGCAATTCCAATAAGAGATCTTGCCGATTGACTTCATCATATTCGAGCCAGGTCACCAAACTTAGAAACACTTGTTCCTCTAAGTGTGAATGAGGATTGTCCATAAATAACAATTCTTTCAACTCAATTTTGTTCAAATCCAAAAACTCAGACTTCTTTGTTACTTCCTCAAAGTTAGCGTAGACTATGTCCAGTGATTTTTCTTGAAGTTCAGATAATTTCAGTTCTTTCGCCAAGAGTAGCCAATTCAAGCAATTGCTAATGTTTAAATTTTTCTCAAGAAAATCACAGCATCCATTGATTAGGTTTTTGATTTTTAAGAACACTGCACCTCGCAAAAGCTTCTCAATTTTTTCAAAGTTCAGTTCAATCGAACCTGAATACATGAAATCAACTATGAATTTAAGCGATGCAGCTTCGATCTCTTTTAATTTAACTTCGTCGGCCTTTGAAGTTGTGGGGTTGCCATGAAATATTTCCCAAAAATATTCACTCAATGCAGACAGGACAATTTTGTGAGCAGGAATCTTGATGCAATCGTTGCCAGCAATAAGTACAGTATCGAAGAAGTCCTTTTCTTCATAGAATTTCAGCAATTTTTCGGAAATACTTGCTGCATGCTGATCGCATTTGAAGATAAATTTTCCATCTGAAGATGAAGATGTAGGAGTTGAATCTGAAGCCGACATTGTGTATGTAACTTAAAAGAGAAAAAAAAAATACTTTTTATTTTAAAAATTCAACAAAACACTTTGAGAAAAAAATAACTTACCTCTTTCTAAAGTCTATCTTTGTGATTAGTATACGAAAATATCGAAGTTATTTAGGGTGTTAGAAAATGGCTGATGTGTCTTTAATATTTAGCAGATATCACCCAACACAAATGCAACAGAGAACACGAAAAAGTAAACTGACAAACAAGCACAAAGGTTGAGTTCATTTATGCAGAACAAAAGTCCCACTAATAAATCGGTAGGTATCTGAAAATCCCTTTGTTTTGACATTCAGAGGTTCTTCAAGCTTAAAATAGATACAATTGAAATTAAGACGATGCAGTGTAGATTACCGTTTATTTATGCTAAAATTAGGGAAGGGATAAAAGAATAGATGAGAAGAAGGATACAGGAATGAAGTAATTACAAAAGGATAAGTAGCAATAAAAGATAAAGCAATATATAAGTAAGTAATTAGGCAAAATAAAATAAAATAAAATAAAATGCAGGCCTGTGTCTGAGAAAAAAAAAAAACAATGATTAGGTAGATTATTGTAATAATTGAATAAATATAAATAGAAGTGACAACTAATTACTCAAAGCGCTACTGGAAGGTGTTGGCCAATAGAAACAAATACAGTAGACGCTCGATATAGTGAAGTAATATAAACCAGGCCTGTTCACTGTTTCGAGATTGTTCACTTTTTCGAACGGGAGTTTTCCAAGGCTTTCTAAAGGTGAATTTGATCCAAAATGCACTTTCATTCGATGTGAATGTTTTTAATATTAATTAAGCATTAAACAAGGCTTTCACTCAGCTTCAAACAAAAAACAGAAACAATTCCTCAGAGCTCTCAAGCTTTGTAAATGCTTGCGCGACATTTTTATACAAAATACGTTTTTATATAAAATTTTGTGTATTCCCTATTGTGGATAGTTCACTATTTCAAGATTTACTAAATCGAGCGTCTACTGTAAATAGAAATTATGGAACTTTTGCGTACGCGGGTACGCAAACAAATTCCCAAAGGGATATTTATTTATTTAATATTTCCTTTATTACTGGTTTCCAGGACGATTATGGGTCAATTTATTATTTTGTGATATTAGCCTATTGAATAGACCGGGAAAATGAGGGGTGTAAAGGAACAATTACGTGCAAGGGTTTTTACTATTGAATATGTTTGTTTGGCCCATAAGCATGCTTGAAACCGAAAATGCTACTAAATTCACCCATGCGTTTTTGAGAGAATGGTCACACTGGCCACTTTTCAATATTTTTGGTATAACTTGAAAACTAAGCCGAACTTGACAGTTTTACCCATAATACTTCTTGTTCAAAATTAAATTTTCTTTTATTCCAATAGCAATAGGAAGGTTCAAAAATGTTTACAAAAAAATTTAAGCAGGAAAAGTTAACAAAAACCAACCTAAAAAAAATCAAAAAATCTGGGATATCTAAATTTTTTAATAAATTGTGCATTACTTTTTTCGAAGCAGAGATAGGGTCAAGATATGCACGGACAAAATAAAGTAGAGACTAAAGGCTTAAATATGGCATGTTCAAAAATTAATATTTGATCAAAATTGACAGAAACATTCCCATTCAAACCTTATCATTTTTTTATAATGTTTCGCAGTTTTGGCCCGAAAGTCCCTTTTTCGATACAATATGGCAAATTTCACATTCGTTAAAATGTTCGAAATCAAAATTTTGATATTATATGACATTAGAGAATTTTTAAAAATTATGTAAGTTCGCAATTTCATTTTTGGCTGTTTTTAAATGCTTTCAGACCTACAGACTGAACGGCTAGTCCGATTAACATAAGATTTGGTACAAGGTGCTAAGAACGTTAAATTTGTCATAACGTACCAAAAAATAGGCGTTCGGGCAAAAACTGCGAAAAATGATAAGAAATGGTAAAGTTTGAATGGCTATATCTCTGTCAATTTTCAAATAATATGGCTTTTTCAACATGTCATATTAAGGCCTTAAGACTCTAGTTTACTTTGTTCATGTATGCTTGAGCGTATCTTTGCTTCGAAAAAAGTTATGCGTTATTTAGAAAAAAATCAAAAAATCTTTGATTTTTCGATTTTTTTTATGTTGGTGTTTGTTTACTTTTCCTCCTTAAATTTTTTTAAGAAAATTTCCAAACTATCCATTTCGATAAAAATGTAATTTTGAACAAGAAGTGTTATACGTAAAATTGTCAAATTCGGCTTAGTTTTCAAGTTATACCAAAAATATTGAAAAGTGGCCAGTGTGACCATTCTCTCAGAAACGCATGGGTGAATTATGTAGCATTTTCGGTCTTAAGCATGCTTATGGGCCAAACAAACATATTCAATAATAAAAACCCTTGCACGTAATTGTTCATTTTTAAAAGGTCTATTCAATAGGCTATATAAGGTATGGTGGTATTGGTTGTTTTTGTTTTTTCTTTGTTGCCATGACTATGATTTTTCAAACTAAGCAGAAGATTTTATTTTTCATATGAAATATAGAACAAAATTATTTGAGGATAGTCTTATTATTATTTAGTGTGTTTAGATAAAAGACAATTGTGGGAAGTTAAGAGACTTGTTGATTTTGATTATTTATGTTGGGTGAAGGGTTCATTTTCGTTTAATGTCTTGTATTATTTCTGCGAAAAATAGTTTTTGCTCTCATATGTACGGTACATACAAAAAATGTATATACTGGCTCAGTAGAGAAAGTCATATTTTAAACAAGACAAACACTTCGTTTTTGAAATCGTTTGGTCACCTTCCGGAAGCTAAAGTGTGTGGCTTCAACCATGAGAAGGACAACAGGTCCATTGCTAGAACATGGACATTGCTTACAACATCTTGCTCAGAAGCTCTGATTGATGTCTTTAATGGCATAATCTTTCTCCTCTTTAAGAGCATCCACGCATATGAAGCTTTAGTTGGTGAATTCAGACGAAGCGATTTTTCATGAATTATTGATAGACACCTAGATAGACGTTGTTTTTTGGTCTTGATAACAGTCGATACACTGTGTTCAAAAATCAGTTTTGTTGCAAAAATCATAAAACTTAAGGATATCTTATTTGCTTTTGCTTAAAGAAAATTTTGTTAAAAAAAAAACACTCCTGTAACTTAACATCATAATAGATGGCTAGTGCATTGGAATTTGTCACGCTGCCTGGAAGTCTTGCAATCGAATATTAGCTTAGCTTATTCCACCCGCCATTTTCGAGGAATTATATCAAATATATCCGGCTACAGTCAGCAGAAAATCGTAGGTATTCTCCATTCATGCCAAAGGCAGCCCACAATACGGACACTGTAGGCCAGGAAGCCATTAGAACCTCCTTCTTTGCGCAGAGGTGTTCCTATAGACCATGAAGAAACTAGGACTATAGTTGATTTTTTACTGCCATAGAAAACTATAAATTTATTTAATTCCAATTCGTAATCAGTTGAGAGGAGTCACCCATAAAGTGAGAAGCACAGTATCACAGATAATAGAATTACATATCTACGCATCCCAGTCCAAATAAAAATGATCAGTTTTCAATACTTTTCCTTTCAAGCTTTTTTCTTCTTCCTCAAAAATTAAATCGACGGAGACGTTATAATAAGAGCTTTTTACTGTAATGACACTTTTTCACTTGGTTGGGTAAAATAGGTAATGGGCGGGTTTGTGCACGTTTTTCTAATATCTGTTGCTTCTACGAAAAAAAGTGTCACAATATTTTTTGTGTAGAATCTTATGAGCAATAATATAAATTCATTAATTTTTTTGAAAAAATTTATATGTATTTGCTGAAATATTGACAAAAAACTGTAATTTGTACCTTTTACAGTACAAATCAAAAGTGTTACTTTGACACACTATAAATTCAAGATTTATAAACCTAGAGTTTGTTAGTAGCTCATTTTGAAAATGATGTTACGGTCTAAATGTTTCAGTCATTATTTTGTTGTAAATTGAAATTCGATCGAGTTGTTGAATAAAAACCAAATCACTTTCTTTTTCAAGATGGTGGCCTGCCTCTTACCGCGGACAACCCACAAACTTGGTATTATATTGAGGAGATATAGCCAAACACAAATCGTACAAAACATTTTGCCCATCGATTAATGAAATTTTTAATAAATTTTTTGACAAAATTAGCTCCACCATGACGATCTTGCACGATTTTCTCTGAATCTATTGATTGTATGAAAAAAGGATACCTATTAATCTTTTTTTGTGTAAAATTACATAAGCTTTAATTTGTACCTTCACATTTTTTCAAAAAAAAACTGCTAGTTTAAGTCCACAGAACAAAAACCAAAACAGAGATTTGTTGGAAATTGTTTATGCTTTCAATTGTTCTCTGATGTAATTCATGAATAAGTGATAGTTTTCGAGCTATAAGTAAAAACCTGCCAAAAAATGCACTTTTGCATTTTTGTCCACGTTGCGTCACGAAATTTTGTTCGAAAACCTCAGATTCGGATTCAGCACTCCTGTTAACATAAGGCCGGGAACAAATCAAAACTACACCACAATTTGCATGCTAAAACTACAATATGACTGGCCTAGATCGCAATGTAACCAAAACGATGGATTTTGAACGATAATTGTAATTCGTAATACGGGCCCTGCATTGGGATTGAGCTAATCATGAGGCCTCAGTGGCGCGGTGTGATGTGTACTGGCTTCTGAATCACATGGTTCATGTTTCACTCCCAGATAACGGCAAAGGGCTGTTCAATAAATATGAGCAAAACAAAATAACTCCATATGCTAAACAGCTTGGTGGTAACACACACAGGTTGTTGTTGTTCATTCAAAATTTTTCGAAACTCAGCCAAATTTATTGAAAATAGTAATGGGGCGTTTCTACAAAAGAATTTGAATGTGTTTTATTGTTTTCTGAATGACTTTTAATTTAAATAAGAATTGTCCTGATATAAATTAGTGAACTAGAGTAACAGTTTCGACATTTTATTGAAATTAATTTACTTTTACTTGCTCAGTAGTTATTGTATTAATTTTGAGTTCTCCTATCTTTTTATGGTCATAACATCACATTATTTAAATTTTTATTAATTCAATCAAAAAAATTATGTCAGTCTCAAATAAAATTAAAGTTTTCTAAAAATTATAAGTTGGTGCTAATCAAAACTTTATAACTCTATAAGATAATCTCCATCAGGGTTGTCTAGTAATAGCCTATTGAATAGACCGGAAAATGAGAGGTATAAAGGAACAATTACGTGCAAGGGTTTTTATTATTGAATATGTTTGTTTGGCCCATAAGCATGATTAAAACCAAAAATGCTACTAAATTCACCCATGCGTTTCTGAGAGAATGGTCACACTGGCCACTTTTCAGTATTTTTGGTATAACTCGAAAACTAAGCGGAATTTGACAATTTTACTTTTAATACTTTTTGTTCAAAATTAAATTTTCTATTGGAATGGATAGTTCAAAAAATTTTACGAAACCATTTAAGCAGGAAAAGTTAACAAAAACCGACTTAAAAAAAATCAAAAAATCAAGGATATCTAATTTTTTTAATAAATTGTGCATAACTTTTTTTGAAGCAAAGATAGGGTCAAGACATGCGCAGACAAAACAAAGTAGAGACTAAAGGCCTTAATATGGCATGTTCAAAAATTAATATTGTTTTCAAAATTGACAGAGATATTCCCATTCAAACCTTATCATTTTCTTATAATTTTTCCCAGTTTTGGCCCGGAAAGTCCCTTTTTCGGTACAATATGGCAAATTTCACTTTCGTAAAAATGTTCAAAATTAAAATTTTGATATAATATGACATTAGAACCATAGAGAGTTTATAAAAAGGATGTAAGTTCGAAATTTCGTTTTTCGGCTGCTTTTAAGTGCGTTCAAACCTACAGACCGAACGGCTGGTCCGATTAACATAAGATTTGATATTAGGTGCTAGGAACGTTAAATTTGTCATAATCATCAAGTCCTGTAACCCCGGTTGGGGCATAGGGCGCCAACAAATCGTTTCCATCCTTCTCGGTCTGCAGATAGATATTTTAACTGTGGCCACGTCTTTCTCTGGGAGTCTGCTTCTGCTAGAACTGTTGATTTCCCTGTTGTTCTTGGTCTTCCAACCCGCCGTGCACCCTGAGGATTCCATTCAAATGACTGCTTTGCAATTTCATCGTTTGGTTTCCTCAGTGTGTGACCAATCCATTGCCATTTACGCTTTCTTATGTCAACGTCCAGCCGCTCCTGGCTTGTCCTGCGCCACAATTCCTCGTTTGATATAATTTGTGGCCAGCGAATTTTTAGAATATGGCGTAGACAACGGTTCACAAAAGCCTGCAATTTCTTTGAGATGGTAGTCGTGACTTTCCAGGTTTCGCAAGCATATAACAGCACGGATTTTGACATTGGATTCGAAGAATCTCAACTTTGTGCGCAAGGAGATTTGACATGAGTTCCAAATTTGGGAGAGAGAACCGAAGGCTGCGCGAGCTTTATTTATTCTACTTTGAACGTCCAGATCAGTACCACCATTTGCTGAAACAATACTTCCAAGGTAGTTAAATTGTTCAACCTCTTCAACTGGCGTCTCCTGTATTAAAATACGCTGATGTGTGGAGCGGCCTGTGAGCATTATTTTTGTCTTTTTGCTATTTATTTTAAGACCACTCGCCTCTCCTTTTAACTTCAGAGCTTGACACATCCCGTTCAGCCCGCTGATGTTATTTGCCAAGAGACATATATCATCGGCATAGTCTAAGTGGCTAAGCCTTTCAAACGGTCTCCATTGAATGCCCTGCCTCTCTGATGTTCCAACGCTGGCCGTCAAGACATCGTCGATCGCCAGTAGAAAGAGAATTGGCGATAGAACATCTCCCTGTCTCACACCCTGCCGCACTTCGAAAGAGTCGGATAGCTGCCCATTGTGTAAAACAAAGCATCTTGCGTTGTTATAGGACTCTCTTATAATGGCAACAATTTTTGGGGGGAATTCCTCTACCAAGAAGTGATCTCCATATACATTCACGGTTGACTCGGTCAAAGGCCTTCTCAAAATCCACGAACATGAGGTAAAGCGGTGATTGAAACTCCGCAGACTGCTCAAGAACGATACGCAGAGTGTTGATATGGTCGACACAAGACCGCCCACTGCGGAGAACCAGCTTGATGCCTCTGAGTGTAGACTCGATTCTAACCTTTATCCGCTCCAGAATGATGGTTGCCATTAATTTTGGAAAAACGGACAAAACTGTAATACCTCGCCAATTGTTGCAATTCTTAAGATCACCTTTCTTTGGCAACTTAACAATTACACCATCCTTCCAGTCGCTGGGATAGATTTCATTTTCCCACACAGCTTGTATCAACGGGTGTAGAATACTAGCCGTTCTGACAGGGTCAGCTTTCAGGAACTCGGCTGGTATACCATCAAGTCCAGCTGCTTTGTTGTTTTTGAGAAGATTTATCGAAGATTGAATTTCCAGTACTGTAGGGGGCTCGATGTCAATACCCCTATATGATCTACGCATCTCGTTAAGCTGGGGCACTTCAGCACTCTGCTCGACAGAATCCTCATTAAGCAATGCACAAAAGTGCTCCTTCCACCTGCGCAGCTGATCCTCGATTGATACCAAAAGTGTACCATCCACATCCATTACAGGATGATTGGTGTTGGTTTTCTTCCCGACAACTTCCTTGGATATTTGGTACAATTCCCTCATGTCTCTCTTCTTGCAGCGTTTTCCGCATTTTCTGCGAGACCGTCTAACCTCACCCTCTTGTCTCGTCTCACACAGCGATAGACCATCTTATGTGCTAAGCGATACTCTCTTCGCAATTCAGCCTTTCGTTGAGCATCTGCTTCGGCATTTATTTGCATTCTTCAACGATTTGCGAAGCTCGATTTTATCCCAGGTGTCTTGGGATATCCAAGAGTCTCTAACTCTCGACGGCTTGGGTACAGTTTCGGATCCAGCATCCATAAAAACACTTTTTTATATCACCCCACATCTCATCAATTGTTGAATGTTGTATTCCATTTAATGACGAAGCTCTGTCGTTAAGGTTGGTGACATAGTTACGACATATGTTGGGATCACTTAAAGCATTTGTATTGAACTTCGAATTCCTTGCTGCACCCTGTGATTGACGTTGTACAGCTGCCGTTCGTAGCTTGAGACTCATGAGAACCAAATGATGGTCGCTTCCAATGTCGGCATTTCTTATGCTCCGAACATCGCACATTGACTTCCTCCATCGCTGCTGAATCATGATGTGGTCAATTTGGTTTTCAGTTTGACCATCCGGATGTACCCAGGTGATTTTGTTGCAAGTCTTATGTTTGAACACAGTTCCACCCAGTACAAGACGATTAGCGTTACAAAAATCGACCAGCAAATCGCCATTTTCATTTCGTGACCCCAAGCCATTTTTCCCCATGACGCGTTCCAGACCGTAGTTGTCTGATCCGACTTGGGCATTGAGATCTCCCATGACAATTATGATGTCGGCTCTTGGAACACCACTGTAAACTGAGTTAAGATGAGTGTAGAAAGCGGTTTTGTCTTCCTCGGTCGCTTCATTTGTGGGGGCGTAGCACTGAATTATTGTGACGTTGCGAATTTTTGAACGGAACCTTGCTGTCATTATTCTTGCAGAAATAGGCGCCCAGGATATAAGACTACGCCTTGCTTCTTCGTTCAACATAATTCCGACACCATGCAGCCTTTGGCCACCCTCTCTTTCATCCTCCCCGGAATACAGCATTCTCGTTTGCCCAGAGTCAGCTCTGTATTCGGCTCTTCCTCTCCACCTAGTTTCACTGATGCCCAGGATACTGATCTTAAGGTGAAGCATTTCACGCTCAACCTGCTCGTATCTACCTTCGCCGTACAAGGATCGAACGTTCCATGCTCCGATTTTCGTACGTATGCGGTAGCCAAAAGTATCATTTGCTCTTCTTAAAAGACTTCTTCTATTTGTTAACGATTCATTTATTGTTATGGCGTCTTGATTGACGCTGGTACACGAAAGATGCCGCACCCCCAAATCCGATGTGCGGTTTACAGCAGCCGAAGCTGCAGAAGGATTCTCCATAAAATGGTTACCTCTTGGGGACCCATTTCCAATTGTTGTCATATTTCATGTAATAGCATATATCCTTCCACCATGGTGTTTTCCGAGATACGATTAATAACATACATAAGCTCAGATTTGACAGGCACACCCGCCTTTTGTATGGTCAAACACATAACTGCTCGAGGCCGCCCACTATGGGAAAACAGACGCCTTTTGTAGCCGCCCAATATGGGTTACAGACGCTACCTGCTGCTGCCGTTGGCCTTTTAACAAAAACGCTCCTCCGCCACCAGACTATCATGCCGTTGACCGCCACCTGCAGTTCATCCGTCTTAAGGGGGCTTTTAACCATCCCAAGGACAAGTTTGTGCCCTGACCAGCAAAGCTGGGTTGTCTGCTTATCCCGGCATCCATTCGGTCCCCCTGCACGTTAGCGTTACCCACCCTCCACCACGCGGAGGTGTGCATAGGGATTTTCCTATCATTGAGCCTAGGGCCATATGGCGTCCTAGCACTCTCAAGTACTTTTGGAGGGCAATTTGTCATAAAGTACCAAAAAATAGGCTTTCGGACAAAAACTGCGGAAATTGATAGGAAATGGTAAAGTTTGAATGGCTATATCTCTGTCAATTTTTAAAAAATATGGCTTTTTTAACATGTCATATTAAAGCCGTAAGACTCCAGTTTTCTTTGTTCATGAATGTCTTGATCGTATCTTTGCTCCGAAAAAAGTAATGCGCAATTTAGAAAAAAATTTAAAAATCTTTGATTTTTCGATTTTTTTATGTTAGTTTTTGTTTACTTTTCCTGCTTAAATTTTTTTTAGAAATTTTCCAAACTATCCATTTCGATAGAAAATTTAATTTTGAACAAAAAGTGTTATAAGTAATATTGTCAAATTCCGCTTAGTTTTCGAGTTATACCAAAAATACTGCAAAGTGGCCAGTGTGACCATTCTCTCAGAAACGCATGGGTGAATTTAGTAGCATTTTTGGTTTTAAGCATGCTTATGGGCCAAACAAACATATTCAATAATAAAAACCCTTGCACGTAATTGTTCCTTTTTAAAAGGTCTATTCAATAGGCTATAATAGCGTAAACAACATCTATGAATATGCCCCAGTAAGTGTTTTATTTCGTTTTCAACCGCGCGCCGCCGCCGCGCCGGTACCTATTTGATTACACTAGTTTACAAAATAAATAAAATTTTCTGTACATTAAGTGCCGCTATTTTATTCGTATAGATTTGGGTCCACAAATTTCTATGGATAGGTTTTCGAGATACGATTTTTTGAATTTTTTTTCGAAAGTATTATTAGTATTTGGTGTATATCTTAATTGTGACGGAAAGAATCAGCTTGGAAAGTATCTTAAATCAAACAATTTAAAATTTCCAATAAAAATAATTCTTATTTATCCCAATCGGTCAAGTACCTATAAGTACAATTAGCCGAAATCTTAAAAAACATTATTTTTCAATAAAAATTGAGGTCAGAAATGTATTCTTTTGCAAAAGAAAAATATATACTACAAAACTCTGATGATTTTTGAACCTTCTACCCAAAGCCGGGCCTATTGCAATAAAAATGAGGCATTTAAGGACAAAATCTATAGATAAATTCTATGGTTATGACCGTTTTTGTAGAAGTTAAACAATTCAACTTCTCCAATATTTTTCGGGACTTTTACCTTATACATTGCTTTAGTTTGAGTTTTATATTATTTTTTGATAGAGATTCACCATCTCGAGAGAAAATATGTGTGTTTCGAAATGATTTTGAATGTTGGATCGTCCTCTATATTTTTCGGTATCCGTTTTTTTATGAGATAACCTTGCTGATAAAAATGCCAAGTATGGTGAAAGATTCCACCAAAAATGCATCTTGAGAAGTAGCTTATACTATGGTTGTTTATATATATGTAAAAGCTACTATTATACACTCATCTCAAGATGCATTTTTGGTGGAATCTTTCACCATACTTGCCATTTTTATCAGCAAGGTTATCTGGGCGGAAATTTAAACTGTGAATCCAAAAGAAAAGTAGGTTGGTAAATTCGCATCTATTCGAAAAAATAAGGCATTATAAAGGGTGATTTTTTAGCTGGTTTGGTTTTGGCAACACTGGTTTTGACAGCTGACGTGTGTTTAGTACCTTGTGTCACTGTCAAACAGCTTCAGTTTGGTTTGCAATTTAACCATGGATCGTCTTACAAATGAACAACGCTTGCAAATTATTGAATTTTACTATCAAAATTCGTGCTCGGTTCGATCCGCTTTTTTATCGAAAAATTGTGTTCAGCGATGAGGCTCATTTTTGGTTGATAGGTACGTAAATAAGCATAATTGCCGCATTTGGAGTGAAGATCAGCCAGAAGCATTGCAACAGCTACCAATGCATCCCGAAAAAGCCACTGTTTGGTGCGGTTTATGGGCCGGCGGCATTATTGGGCCATATTTCTTCAAAGATGATGCGAATCGCAGCGTTACTGTCAATGGTGAACGCTACCGAGCGATGATAACAAACTTTTTTTTGCCCGAAATGGAAGTTCTTGACTTGCATGATATGTGGTTTCAACAAGACGGTGCCACATGCCACACAGCACGCGAAACAATGGCGCAATTGCGAGGCGAGTTTGGTGAACAGTTAATTTCACGTTTCGGGCCGGTCAATTGGCCACCTAGATCGTACGATTTGACACCATTAGATTATTTTTTGTGGGGGTATGTCAAGGCTAATGTCTATAGGGACAAGCCCGCTTCGATTGAAGCACTGGAAGCCAACATCCATGCATTCATTCGTGAGATACCGGCCGATATGTGTGAAAGAGTATGCCAAAATTGGACTCAGCGGATGGGCTACCTGAGACGCAGCCGCGGTCAACATTTGCATGAAATTATCTTTAAACATTAAATTGCAAGGTTCAAACTATCGATTCAAATAAATATTTCATTCATTTTTTCGAATTTTTTGTGTTTTTTTTTTTTTTTAAGTTCTAAACCTCTTAAAAAATCACCCGTTATATGTAAATCTATGATAGAAAATATAGAGAAATAGAAAAATATATTGTTTTGAGCTTATTAGGATTTCAGGCACTTAGGAACTGGTAGTGTGTTCGAATATGGTTCAGGACACATGACAGATTGTATTGTGACATCATCTGCCATCTAAAGCACGTTTATACCCGTCTATTTGCTCGGACAAAAATGACAACCAGTTACATGATTTGATTGTTTCTCCGTATATCTATATCGCAGGTACCGAATTTTATGTTAAGCCTTATAACAAAAAAAATTATTTCTGTAAAAAGTCATATAAAAACACCTACGGTAGATGACAAAAATCCAGCTTTTATGAGTAAACATCCAAAATTCGTATTTCTAGTGTTTTTTCGTTCTAATATAAACACTAACATATAAGAACGCAAATCCAACTAAATTGTGACACCCCTCAAAAAAAGTTAGTTTCATACTCGTACCTCAAAGTAATTTTAGAAAAAAGAAGGTTAGACATTAAGAAGATACATTTTGTAAGCCTTTTTGAACTCTGACTAGAGATGAATATTCAATATTTTACTGAGTTATAACTTAAAAGTCCATTTTACCTGATAAATTAGGCAATAAAAGCATGTTATCATATTGCCAAACCAAAAGTTGTGGATTTTTTTTTGCTATGAATAAGGTTTGAGTCAAAAAATAATGAAAAAATCGAATTTTTGTTCTTGTATATAAATGAACATAACTTTAGAACTAATCCGAAGATTTTTTCCGGAAATATCTCATTTTCCTTGGTTAAGTATCTTATTAATGTAAAAATTAAAAAAAATATTGTTTCAATATTTTTTTAGCTGAAATAATAGATTTGGTGTTCTTATTTTCGTTCAAAAATAAGATTTTTCGTATATTTTGGCCCATATCATTCCAACTGCTCAACTTATCACAAAAAAAGAGAAGACATGTTGGTCAACAATTTAATAATGTTCAACTGAATCCATTTGAAGCCAGATTGTGCATTCCTTAGTGCATATATGGCCTTAATAGTAAGGTACCTTCGGAAATGTAGAACACAATATTCAAAAATTCATATCTCGAAAACCTATCCATATTAATTTTTTTTAATGTGATTTTTGAGTTCAGAAGGTCAAAATTTATAAGAAAAAATTAGTGGCATCAAATGTACATTTTGGCTGTAAACTAGTGTTATTTTGGGTAAACAACACGTCTGCACCGTTACTGATGCCATACACAAAATTGTAATATAGGTAGTACAAGAATTTTGTCTGTTATATCTCTTTTTTTAATTCCTCGATTTTCGATTCACTCGATATCAAAACGCACGTACCAGACCCCTATATTCATATTTTTGTGATTTTTAAGGCAAGTTTTGGATTCGTGCAAAAAAAAAATTTGAGATAACAATCAAACATTATATTGATGAGAACACCAAAAAAGTGGGTGGCACAATTCTGTCTGTCTGTCTGTCTGTCTGTTCGTCTACAGCCTAAACGGCTCGATCGATTCTCTTCAAACTTGGTACCAAGTTGTTTTTGGTGATTATGCCCACACGTTTTCTTAATTTTTTTTTTAGAATCAAAAATAACGGTACCTGCCATACAATTTTTTTTACCAATTTTGTATAATCGTATTTTTATCAAAAACGGCTCCACAACTTTTCTCAAAAAAAATTCAATAAATTTATTTTAGTATAGGCTTTCTTTGCGTAGAAAACCATTTTTCAAAAATGGTTATTAATGGCACCTCCCAAAGAACCATATTTTAATTTTTGATTTTCTTCAAAACGGTATATCCGATTTCAATTATTTTTTTATACACAAGCTTTCAAAAAATATAAATAGTTTTGTGTACCAAAATTTTTGAAAAAATATTTTTTTGGATTTTTAAAAAATGTTTCAAAATTTTTTTGGAAAATCAAATATTTCGGATACGACATGATCGATTTTCTTTAAACTCGATACTATTACTAAGAGTTTTTAGTACTCTCTAAAATATTTTTAGAAAAAATTTTACATTTATGAAAAAATAACGGTACCTTCCATACAAAAGTTAAAAAACCGCAAAGGAAAGTATTTTTTTGCTTAAAAACGACTCCTACGATTTTGATTAAACTTTTTTCATAAACTTAAATTAGTACGATCTCTTACCAAAAATTATAAAATTTTACACTGAGCAACTATTAATAGTACCTGTCATAGAACGTATTTTTTTATTTTGAGTTTTTTCGTTATCATCTCAAAGGATTAAGATGAATTTTCGTATATACAAATTTCAGATAAGATTTAATAATACAGTCGACTCCCTCTAAGTCGAATTTTCACGGGATATCAAAATCAGTTCGAGTTAGAGAGAGTTTTGCAAAAATTCGAGTTAGAGAGAAATATTATACGGTTTAAAATTTGAGGGGAATACAAATTATGGCGAAAAAGTTCGAGTTAGAGGGAAATTCGACTTAGAGGGAGTTCGCTTTAGAGGGAGCCGACTGTATTGCATATCAAAATTTTCAAAAATAAATGTTTTTGGATTTTTAAAAAAAGTTAAAATTTTTTTTTTGAAAATTTGATATCTCAAAAACGGGTTGACAATTTTTTTTCAAATTTTATTTTTATATACTCATAAATATATACTTAAGATTTACATACCAAAATTTGTTCTTAAAAATGTTGTAAGAATTTTATATGTAAAAAGTTAATTTTTTAAGAAACCGCACCAACGATTTAAATTTTTTTTCTGTACAATCATATTCAATCAAGAATTTAGATGGCATTCTTTTTTTTCACCTCAGACTGTCAAAAGAGTTGTTTTAGCGAATTTAAATGTTGTATTTCATATGCTTCTCTACATTTTTCTCTCATAATTTCCATTTTTGTATATACAATTTTCTAAAACCCGCAGTGTCTTGAACATAAGAGCAAGTACCTGCGACCCAGTCGTGCATTTTATTTACTTGCGATATAGGTACTATAGGGCAAGTTTTGGATTCGTGCAAAAAAAAAAAAATTCGAGATAACAATCTAACATGACATTACGATGATAGAGAACACGAAAAAAGTGGGTGGCACAATTCTGTCTGTCTGTCTGTCTATCTGTCCGTATCTCAACCTACAGCCTAAACCACTGAAGCGATTTTTTTTTCAAATTTTGAACTTAAGATTTTTTTGTAACTCTCCAGAGGGGAAATTGAAATTTTTGTTTAAGCTCAAAAAAAAAAACGGTAGGTACCTGCCATACAACCGGTAAGGAAAAGCTTATTTATCTCAAAAACGACTCCAACGATTTTGATACAGGAAAACAGTGTGTTATTGTAGATATGATGTACCTTTCAGTAAGAAAAAAAATCCCCAAAAACGTTTATTAACGGTACCTGCCATATAACGGTTTTTTTTATTTTTGGTTTTCTCGTTAACCGCTCACCCGATTTCAATAAAAAATTTTTGCACAGAAGCTTTGTTATAATATAAATAATACTACATACCAAAATTTTTGAAATAATAAACTTTGGATTTTTAAAAAATATTCAAAATTTATTTTTAAAAATTCAATATTTCAAAAACGGGTTGATGAATTGTTTTGAAATGTCAGTTTTAAATGTACATATGTATATTAATATATACTCAAAATTGGCACACCAAATTTTTTTTGAAAAATGCTACAAAAATTTTATATATAAAAAATTGATTTTTAAGAAAACGGCTCCAACGATTTAAAATTTTTTTTTGCATATATTCATATTTTTTCAAGTAATCAAATGGCATACTTTGTTTTGAGCTCTAAGTTATTTATCAGGCTGTTTATACAATTAAATGAAAGATTTTAATGCTTTTTTATATTTTTTCTGTCATTACTTGAATATTTTTTAAAGTTCTTAAGTCCCACACAACTTGAACATAAGAGCAAGTACGTGCGATCCAGTCGTGCATTTTATTTTATACACTATCAGATCTTTGCCGAAGAGAGCTTAGTACAAGCGACATTTGCGACCAAAGAATTGCCAAACCCAAATAAAGTGCTCATCAGGCTCGTAATGGCTGATTTACAATGCCGCGTTGGGCGTTGCGTTGAAAGATTTGCCTGTCAACGCAAAAGTTCAGGCATAGGAATTTCTGTTTATTGTTTACAATGACGCGTTGAGCATAATGTTACGATTTTACATCCATTAGTAGGTACATAAACCAACGTAACGTAAGCGGGTGCAACGCAAAAGTAGAGATTATTCAACTTTTGCAACGCGACGCCCAACGCGGCATTGTAAAACAGCCATTAAGGCTAGTACAAGATAATAAATCAGGTGCATCAATAACGCCCGTTAAAAGTTGATGAATAAACACAATATCATTATTAATTCTCCTTTGTGCCAAAGTTTGAATCTGAAGAAGCTTAATCCGGTGTTCGTAAGGAGGAAGATGATAAGGATCGGACCACGGTAGTCCTTTCAAGGCGAAACGAATAAAATTACGCTGTACTGCTTCTAGTGTATTCTTATGGACATCGTAAAAAGGAGTCCTTACCTGTGATGCGTATTCAAGATGAGGGCGAACAAGACTGTTGTAGAGAGCGAGGGTAACATAAGGATCCTGAAATTCCTTAGACCATCGTTTAACAAACCCTAACATAGAGTTTGCCTTGTTGACGATTAAATTGATATGCTTCGTAAAATACAGATTAAAAGTAAAATGAACCCCTAGGTCTTTGAAACTATCAACACGACACAATGTGTGCTGCGATATTTCTAAATCAAATGAACTAGGAACTTTTTTTTAGAAAAAATGATCGCCTAACATTTAATAGGGTTGAGATTTAAACCGTTTTTACTACACCTAATAACAAAACTGTTAATATCTTCTTGCAAAAGTAAACGATCACTCACAGATTTGACGCTTTTGAAAATGTTCATATCATCCGCAAAAATTAGAATTTCACTATAACGTATATAGAGGGATACGTCGTTGATAGCTAAGATAAAAAGAAGTGGGCCTAAATGACTACCCTGGGGAACTCCAGAATTGGCAAAGAAAGGACTGGAAACAGAGCTCCTAAATCTAACCTGATAGGATCTATTATGGAGATATGAAGAAACCAAGTGATGAGCTTAGGAGGAAACCCAAACACCTTTAACTTAAACGTGATAATGTCATGAGAAAGTTGATCGAAAGCCTTAGAAAAATCTGTATAGATGAAGTCAAGTTCTTGACCATGTTCCAACGCGGTTGAGCACTTATGCAAGAATGCAATTAAATTGGTTATCGTCGATCGCTTTTGCATGAATCCATTTTGTTGATTGCAAATTATATTCTTACAGTTGAATGTCAAACTATCGCACATTACTTGCTCAAAAAGCTTTGTAATTCAAGATAGTTTGGAGATTGGCCTGTAATTGCATACATATATCAGATCTGTTACCCTTTTTAAAAACTGGTGTAGTAAATGCTTTTTTCCAAATACTTGAAAATTTACCTGAGCTAAGTGATAGGTTAAACAAATTAAGAAGAGGGGGTGCTAATATTGATTTACATTTTTTCAAGATTATTGGTGGGATGCCCATGCCATCAGTTCCAGATGAGTAATCATAATGAAGTAAGGATAATTTAAAATTTTTTCAATTATAATTGGGATATTATTGAAAGTAGTTTGTGAGCAGTCTTTTAAGGAGGGAAAGAAGTTCTCGTCAAAATCGACATGGGTATCAATGAAAGACTGGCGAAAGTTGTTAGCAAACGGATCACAAATATCTGGAGGACTATTTAAAATAATATTATTATAATGGCCTTTTCGATTGGCAATCCAGAACAGCGAACTGAAATCAAATTCCGAACAATTTTCTGTTCTTTTCAGAACTAGAAATTTCATTCTGTCCCCAATCGAAAAGGCCATAAGTAAAATTGACTGGATAGCCATCAGATTTCTTTTTCAAGTTAACGAAACTCCATAAAAACTTTTGGGGTCAAGTTTGAGGGAACTTTTCATTTTTTTAAGATAGTCAGAGTATAAATGATTGGAGAGGTTTTTAAACTCATCAAACAAGGAATTATACAATTCTTGGTCCGGAAGGGACATACTTTTCATAAAGTTCTTCCAAGCTCTGTTTCTTTTATTACGAAGAATTTTTAGTTCTTTCGTATACCAATGGATGGCAGAAGCTAGAGTATTTGGGTAATTTGTGCGGAACTATGTCATTAATACAGTTGGTCAATACTTGATAAAAGTATAAAACTGCAACGTCAATGTCACCTGAAACTGGTATATTTTCAGTACCAGATGAACTTAAATGCTCAGAAAGCAACTGAAAATTAGCTTTCCGAAAGTCAAAAGAATATGAACAGTCTTGTGAATTACTATTATTGAGTAAATGCCCGTCCAAGTCAAGAAAAATGTCAAGAATAGGATGGTATTTATCTATGTTTGATATTACAGTAGTAGACTCTATCACTACAGTACTAACAGCGTCAGATGAGAAAACTAAATCGAGTATTCGATTAAAAGAGTTTTTAATACAGCTTATTTGCTGTTAGTCCGTAGATATAGATATGGTCTAATAATTGAAGCTCCTGTTGAGATGAAGTTAACGATGCTTTAAAGTAAGACTCGTCTTCTGAAGGAATCCAGTCAATGTATGGGAGGTTAAAGTCGCCTTAAAGAGTAATAATACTATCAAATCCAGCAACGTCAATAATATACTCGAGAGCAAGGGAAAGCTCAACATATACTGAAACTGAACTTTTGGGGGGAATATAGACATTTAGAATAAATAAATCTTTTAAAAGCATGGATATTTTGATGCAGACAAGTTCTATGGAAAGATTAAAAGGGAACATGATAACCGCAATCAAGACACCACCTCCTACTAAATTTGTATTATCCACATGACGGTCTTTCGTCATCATCCATGCATCCACAGCCAAACTAGCTGTTAGCTCTTTGACTATAAGCACTCAAAGTAAATGACGGTAATGTTTTTATTTTTAGTTCTTATCATTACATCTAAAGATCTACTAAATTATTTATTATTCAAAAGCCTTGATAGACCTTGAACTTGAATATGTATCTTTAAAATAGCTTTTTATGGCCTTTAGTCCTAAAAATTGGCCGGACGCAACGGCTTACTCACTTGGACTCATCAGTGACATAGTGCGGGCCTTTGTCATACGCAATTTGTATTAAGTTCAGTTTAACTTTTTGGCAAAAAACCACTGTAAATTATATCCGACAAGATTAGAGTTCCCAATCAATAAGCTGGAAGTTTTTTTATCCGGGGCCGGACATAGCTTCTATAAGAAGGTTTGTCTACTATACAAATTCTATATACATACTAATGAAATAAATCAGACAAGTAGAAGACTAAGCATTAAGGATTGGACTTGTTGAACTTTTTATTTCAGTAGTATATAGAATTTGTATTATAAAAAAAAACCTTCTTATCTTTAAAATATTCATCATAAAGTCGAATGATTTTCTAAAAACTAATAAATAGTTTTTGGCGTTTGGAAATTCTGTGAACCATCATTATCATCATCGTGTCCTGTAACCCCGGCTGGGGCATAGGGCGTCAACAAAACGTCTCCATCCTTCACGGTCTGCTGCAAGGTACTTAAGCTGTGGCCACATCTTTCTCTGGGATTCTGCTTCCGCTAAGACAGTTGATTTCCATGTTGTTCTTGGTCTTCCAACCCGCCGTGCACCCTGAGGATTCCATTCAAAGGACTGCTTTGCAATTTCATCGTTTGGTTTCCTCAGTGTGTGACCAATCCAACGCCATTTACGCTTTCTTATGTCGACGTCCAGCCGCTCTTGACTTGTCCTGCGCCACAATTCCTCATTTGATATTATTTGTGGCCAGCGAATCTTTAGGATGTGGCGAAGACAGCGATTCACAAAAGCCTGCAATTTCTTCGAAATGGTAGACGTGACTTTCCAGGTTTCACAAGCATATAACAGCACGGATTTGACATTGGATTCGAAGAATCCCAACTTAGTGCGTAAGGAGATTTGACTTGATTTCCAGATTGGGGACAGAGTACCGAAGGCAGCACGAGCTTTATTTATTCTACTTTTAACGTCCAGATCCGTACCCCCGTTTGCAGAAACAATACTGCCAAGGTAGTTGAACTGTTCGACTACTTCAACTGGCGTCTCCTGTAGAATAATACGCTGCTGTGTGGAGCGGCCTGTGAGCATTATTTTTGTCTTTTTGCTGTTTATTCTTAGACCACTCGACTCTCCCTTCACTTGCAGTGTTTGGCACATCCCGTTCAGCCCACTGATGTTATTTGCCAGTAGACATATGTCATCGGCATAGTCTAAATGACTGAGCCTTTTGAACGGTCTCCATTGAATGCCCTGTCGCTCAGCTGTACCAACACTGGCCGTCAATACGTCGTCCATCGCCAGCAGGAAGAGAATTGGCGATAGAACATCCCCTTGTCTCACAGCCTGTTGCACTACGAAGGAGTCGGATAGCTGCCCATTGTGCAAAACAAAACACCTCGCGTTGTTGTAGGACTCTTTAATAATGGCAACAATTTTTGGTGGAATTCCTCTACCAAGCAACGATCTCCATATACATTCTCGGTTAACTCGATCAAAGGCTTTCTCAAAATCCACGAACATGAGGTAAAGCGGTGATTGAAATTCCATCGACTGCTCGAGGACGATACGCAGGGTGTTGATATGGTCGACGCACGATCGACCACTGTGGATGCCAGCTTGATGCCTCTTGAGTGTAGACTCGATTCTATCCTTTATTCGCTCGAGAATGATGGTTGCCATTAGTTTTGGGAAAACGGACAAAACGGTGATACCACGCCAATTGTTGCAATTCTTTAAGTCACCTTTCTTTGGCAACTTAACAATCACACCATCCTTCCAATCCCTGGGATAGCTTTCGTTTTCCCAAATGCTTTGTATCAACGGATGTAAAATACTAGCCGCTGTTACGGGATCGGCTTTCAGGAACTCAGCTGGTATTCCGTCCAGTCCAGCCGCCTTGTTGTTTTTGAGGAGATTTATTGATGTCTGGATTTCCGATTCTGACGGGGGTTCGATGTCAATACCCTACAGGACCTGCGCATCTCGTTTAGTTGGGGCACTTCAGCACTCTGCTCAGTGGCGGATTCAGGGGGGAGGTCATGGGGGTCATGACCCCCCCCAGAGCTCCAGAGAAAAGAAGAAATACGAGCAATTTTTACTTGTTATTCAACACATTAGAAGACAGACATAAACTTTTTGGGTAATTTCATATATTTTAGTAAACTATACGAAAACCATGACCTATTAATGTAATGGTTAGCTTCTTTTTTCCTTAGCAAATTATAACTTTTTTAATGACATGTTCAGGAAATAAATGTTTACAAAAATTACTGGTAGCCCTGGACGCGCACCCTCTTAGATAATATATATAGGATGTCCACAAGTCATGGTTTTCATATGCGGTGATTATAGTCTAAGAGCCAGTGGTCGGCTAACGGTATTTCTGTACGATAAGTGAAGCCATTCTATTAGACTTCCTGAGTATGGAATGAGCATTCCACCGGGGTAACAAAAGTCAAAAAAATCGACCTCAAAACGTGATAGCAGTAGGTCCACCCCTTTGATATGTTAGACTTTAAAGTTGTTTCTATTCAAAAATAGTAAAGGCAGGCATAGGGTGTAGTACATCTTGGAGTTATACCTTCAGGTCTTTTATATTTTAATAAAAAATAGTAAATATGTATAACCAAAAAAAATAATTTTCAGACACCAGTTGCAGTACCTGGATTTTTAACGGAATTTTGAGATACAAAAAATAAGGAAAAATCTCCATTCACCTTTCACTGTTTCTTTTCAAATAAAATAAAATGTGTTTCCCGTTAATTTTTATATTTGAAAAAGATATTGGCAGACAAATAGTTTTTTAATTGAATTTTGAAAAATAGGCTTTAAAAATCTCCATAAAAGTTCTACTGTATTTTAAAGTTTAAAAAACCACAATTTTCACTGAAGGGATATGCCTGTCTCTTTGTCTCTTTAAAACTTAATTTTAATTTATTAAAAAAAGTTATGTGCTGATACTTCGTGCAGTACCCAGATTTGTAACGGAATTTTTTTTTAAATGTCCATACAAAAACCACTGTATTTCAAGGCAAAGATAGCTTATTTTGTACTTAAGCAATATGTAAATTTGTATACTCTTTTTCATTAGACAACAAATCTGGCAGAAGCCTGGTGCAGTACCTGGCTTTATAATGGAATATTGAAAAAAAGGCTTTGAAAACTCCATACAAGCTCCGATATATTTCAAAAACAAACAAAAAAGTTTTAACAAAAGCCTATTATGTTAAAACAAAACTATAGCAGACATCTGTTGCAGTACTTGGATTTATAACAGAATTTTGAAAAAGGGCTTTAAAAAACCACCACACAAACTCTCCTGTATTTCAAAAGCAAATAGAAAAACAGTTTTAGCTAAATCAGTATGTCTGCCTCTTTTATATGCCAAAAAAAACCTTTTTCGCCATTTTTGGGGTTATGTAACTATGTGAATTGATTTTTATTTTTTTTTTAATTGTACAGATTTCTGAAAGTATTAATCTTAATCTTCAAAATTCAGCCTTAATCGATCCAATATCCCTTTTCCTTTTTGAGAGATATTAAATTAGTTATTAGTCCTCATCTGACAACACATAATTTTAAAAATGCTTTCGTCGCCAAATACGTCGTTTTCGACAGGAGCAGGTAAAATATGTTCTAAAAAAAGCTTGTAGTGTAGATTTCAAATCTGAAATCCATTTTTTGCTATCAGCTCAACTTTTGGAAATAAATTAAAAAATCTGCCGTTTTTGACCATAGTTTTTTTTTTATTTGAAATAAATCTTACAAATTAAAACAAAGTGTAATGGAAATGGACGGTTTATATAAATTTTTTTCCGTTTCAAGTACAAGAGACCAACAATAGTCACTTAACATACCATCATCCCAAAAAACTTTTGTAACTTTTTTCTATTCTTTCTAAATCTTGGTGAAGTCGCTCTCCTTGCTCTTCACAATATATTGCAAAATGCAACTGAGGATTTTTCAAAAAGTAAAAGAGATATTGGGAGCATTAAAGCTGAATTTTGAAGATCAAGATTAGTACTTTCAGAAATCTGTACAATTAAAAACAATAAAAATCAATTTGCATAGTTACATAACCCCAAAAATAGTCAAAAGGTTTTTTTTTTGCAGTTTTTAACGGTAATATCTTGAAAACCAGCTGATAGCGAAAGACGGTTAGCGGATTTGAGTTCAGCACAAACAATTACCTTTACATCAACTCTTATTTGGTCGTGTCGAAAACCTTGTAAACCTGAGTAATAATAGCAGATACCTGGATTTATAACGTTATTTAATAAAAAAATTATGTACAAATACTTTATGCAGTACTCAAATTTGTAACCAAATTAAAAAAAAAAATACTCCATGTAAGAAAATACCCTCCTCTTTGCATTGACAACAGTTTTTTTTCTTTTCGGCATGGATTTCACCACATATTTGAAATTATTTCTAGTTTTTCGTTTCAAATTGACCTTGAATTATTCCTTTTTTAGTTGCTGTCAACTTTTTTTTAGATTGCAAATTTTGCTTCCAATCTTACATATGTATATGTATGTTCATCATACTCTCATAATTGTCTGAAAAGTATGAAATGGAGCTTAATCTTGTTGATAAATAAGTTTTTCAGCAGCAAGAAATGTGTGCACTATTACTCTAAGCAGGAGTTCGATACAGTCTTAGGGCCTGGTCACGTAGTGAGCTGCCGAGCGGCAAAGGCATGACATGTATCATGCCTCCAACTGTTACGAAGTCATGATAAAATTGGACTTTTTCTAATCATTAGATATGTAGAAAATTCAAGGCTATATATTTCAAGATGTTTCAGTTCAAATTAGGTATGATATTTCAATCTCATGACCCCCCCCAAGCTGAATTCCTAGATCCGCGCCTGACTCTGCTCAACTGAATCCTCATTTAGCAGGGCCCAAAAACGGTCCTTCCATCTACGAAGCTGATCCTCAATTGATACCAAAAGTGTGCCATCCACATCCATTACAGGATGATTGGTGTTGCTTTTTTTCCCGATAACATCTTTGGCTATTTGGTACAATTCCCGGATATCTCCTCTTCTGGCAGCGATTTCCGCACTATCTGCGAGTCCATCTACCTTCACCCTCTTGTCACGTCTCACACAGCGATAGACCATCTTATGTGCAATGCGGTACTCTCTTCGCAAGTCAGCCTTTCGTTGAACATCTACTTCGGCATTTATTTGGATTTTCAACGATTTGCGAAGTTCGATCTTATCCCAGGTGTCTTGGGATATCCAAGAGTCTCTACGTCTCGTTCGCTTTGGTACAGTTTCGGATCCAGCCTCCATAAAAACACTTTTAATTTCACCCCACATCTCATCAATTGTTGAATTCTGGATTCCATTTAATGACGAGGCTCTGTCGTTAAGGGTGGTGACATAGTTTCGACATATGTTGGGGTCATTTAAAGCATTAGTAATGAAACTGTGAACCAACCTATCTATATTCCTCTACCATGCATATTTCAAAAAAGTGGTACTAGAAAATAGCTTATTTTATCTCCTATATATGTATGAAGAACTTTATCCAAATGATCACATCAATTGGACTCAAGTTGTATACCTAAGCAATGCTATGCAGCTTTCGTATCAAGAAAATCTGTATATCTGTACATTTATTATTATTTATATATGTATTATGTTATTTGATCATATATGAAGTATAACTTTGTAATTATTGTTGTTTGGGCTTTTATGATCATTTAGGTAGATGCAATTAATTAAAACAACTAATTCATATTTTACCCTACGTTTCGCCTGGTTATTTTCCAGCTTCCTCAGGGGTTCAATTTATTAAGCTTTAAGAACAATTATACAATTATACTGGTATTAGAATCAAATTTTTTGGACATGTATATACATATTTATACTTGATTTTGAAAAAATTTTATTTCATATATTTTATATATATTTTTTCAAAATCAAGTAAGTGCAATAGACCAAATTAAATAAAATTAATAATACCTCTTTGCTAATTTTAAATAAAAATATGTATATACATGTCCAAAAAATTTGATTCTAATACCAGTATAATTGTATAATTGTTCTTAAAGCTTAATAAATTGAACCCCTGAGGAAGCTGGAAAATAACCAGGCGAAACGTAGGGTAAAATATGAATTAGTTGTTTTTATTATTTATATACTTAGCTTTAAAAACAGTTTAATTTGGAAACGCAACGAAAACCATTCAAAACTACAAATTCTAAAGAAAATTTAAATTTCATATTAGAACACAACTAACATCCAAAACAAACACTACAATCGTCCTGACACCCATCGTTTCCATAGAAATCTATAATAAACAAAAATAACAAACAATGCTTATTATTGAAAAATTCCCTTTCGAATACACCAACATTTTATAATTAAGGAAATTTATTTTATGTAATACACCAACCTCATCATACTATTTACAGCGAAAGCAGAGCTACTGGAAACATATGCCGATATTTTGCCGGGTGTCACCTTCTATTTATATTTATTCAATGTTTAAACTTATTTGAACTTTTCGGAACTTACCGTGTTAGTAAATTGTTTCGAAGAAATTTCATTCTTCGTGTTCCCCTTCCCATGACCAATTTATAATTAATTCTTAATAATTAACGCAGTAA
Source organism: Dasysyrphus tricinctus (assembly GCA_963921185.1). Classification (NCBI taxonomy): domain Eukaryota; kingdom Metazoa; phylum Arthropoda; class Insecta; order Diptera; family Syrphidae; genus Dasysyrphus; species Dasysyrphus tricinctus. The sequence continues at coordinate 206,506,107 of OY992531.1, read as the reverse complement.
GTTCTGAAAAGTTCAAATAAGTTTAAAATGATCAATGTCCGCGAAAAGAAAAGTATAAAATCTGCATATTTAATCCAAATCGTTAGAGCCGTTTTTAAGAAACAAATAAATTAGAAAAGTGGGCGTGGCACTAGGCGGATTTTATTAGAAATACTGACTACAATATCAAATCAGCATCAAATCTGAAAATATATCAAAATGTTGGTTGATATGACAAGAACTTTCTGAGTGTTTCAATCAAAATACTGAAGTTTTCGATGAGTTTTCACTCAAATGTAATATTGATAGATAGCCTATGCTTATGATTTCTTGGAGTAAATCTGAGTACCACAGGATTTTGGAATGATGTCATGAATATCTTCAAAACCATAAAGAAAGAACAGCTGCTACAGAAATGTTTAAAATGTCACCGATAAAGAAGCCTGTTATATTGAAATTTTGAAATTTTCAAGCAAACCCACAACGTTTAAACTGACCAAAAAAAAATCAATGATCTTTTAATGAATAATTTTTATTGCGATTGCAATATGGGAACGGCAATACCAAAGAGTTGTGCAAGAATGGCACGTTAGCATTCTCGAAGACAAGAAGAGAGTCCTCTTGGATGAAGATTTAAGGAAAGAATAAATTAACCTCGTGCTGTTACTATAGATTCGGCTTGGCAAACATACAAGAGCCAGAATAGCTGTTCGGTCATAAGGCCTTGCAGATATGCCCATACATAGGATCAATGAATTTCGTACGGTGATTTGGGCTGGCCACGATAACAGAAAAGTCTCGGAATCGTTTGGTATCGGTATCGAAAACCGAAACGATACCAACTCCAAAGCATCCAAAACGATGCCGAGTCGATAACGGGCCGATACCGAACTTTTTGAACCGAAAGTTAGCGATAATCTCGGTTGTATCGTTTGGTATCGGAAGAAAAAATGGATTTTTGAATTTTATTATTAATTTATTACAAACATAACAATTCCTGCATAATTGGTTTCTCGTAAACAGCTCTAACGATTTGAATGACATTTATCTTCAGCAGCAAGAACCAAGAAGGTGCATCAGGCATTGATTTTAATTAGAACCGCCCACTGCCACGCCCTTTTTTAAGCTTGTTTTTCTTTTCCTTAAACCAACGGTTTGTATGAAATTCGAGTTTATTTTGTGCAGCTTATACTAAAAATTGTACACAAATTCTTGAATAGAAAAAAAAAACCGATTGGAGTGGAAAAACTAAAACATTTAAGTTATATTTTGAATGGAAGAATACATGAATTATAATAAGGGATATTGTCGAGATTAGTGAATTTGTTGGTATCAAGATTGTACTCAACGAAATGACTATACAAAACGTCTTTTTGAATTAAAAATATGTTTCCGATTACAGTAACCATCCTTATCAATGAATCATTTCCTGATAATTCTGCTACCTCAGACCAAGTCTCCGTCAGTAAATCGAAACATTTTATCTTGGTTTTTCTACAACCATTACAATTTCTCGGGCCCACACAGATAGCATACACAAAATTACCAACAGCAGCCTTACGAAAATCTTCTATGCTATCATCTATTGGTATTTTTTTTGAAGTCCATTGATTAGAAGAGACATCATAACATTGCACAGAGCCGTAACGAAATTCAAAAATATATAAAATTCCGTTGTGACCAACTATTTTGTTTCGTTTGTCTGGCTTACAAAGTGGTTCTAAACTACTCCATTTTTGGGTTGAAAAATTTAAAATCTCCACCGAATCAATTAATTTTGTATGGTTGTGATCATTGAAACCACCAAAGACACATAAATGTCCATTTAAATTTGCCAACTGACTTTTGTATCTGCCAATTTGCATTGGCGGCAAATCAGTCAACTTGAAAGTTTTTAAGTCAATGCATTCAACGCAGTTTGTTGCTTTTCCTTGATCATCTATTCCTCCAACTAGGAATAGATTTTCATCAATCACAATCATAGAAGAATGTTCTTTCTTTGTCAGAAGAGGATGTGATCTTTTCCTAACAGACCACTTGGCCAATGTTTGATTATAACTTCGAATTTCTGCTTCCTTGTTATCATTCAAATGAAAAGCTGCAATTTCACCAGATTCTTCCTGTAACTTAACTTCTCTCCTTGGTTCGGACTCAGAAGATGAATTTAAGTTTTGCTGTTCAATTGTTCGAGACTCAGGCGACAAATGATATTTCAGCCAATGAAGAATCAAATTGCAGCTTTCAACAGTTTTACTTACTGACGTGCTATTATCAACAATAAACTTGGGCGTGAGATACTGATAGCGAACCATGGAAAGCAATTCCAATAAGAGATCTTGCCGATTGACTTCATCATATTCGAGCCAGGTCACCAAACTTAGAAACACTTGTTCCTCTAAGTGTGAATGAGGATTGTCCTTAAATAACAATTCTTTCAACTCAATTTTGTTCAAATCAAAAAACTCAGACTTCTTTGTTACTTCCTCAAAGTTGGTGTAGACTATGTCCAATGATTTTTCTTGAAGTTCAGATAATTTCAGTTCTTTCGCCAAGAGTAGCCAATTCAAGCAATTGCTAATGTTTAAATTTTTCTCAAGAAAATCACAGCATCCATTGATTAGGTTTTTGATTTTTAAAAACACTGCACTTCGCAAAATTGTCTCAATTTTTTCATAGTTCAGTTCGATCGAACCCGAATACATGAAATCAACTATGAATTTAAGCGATGCAGCTTCGATCTCTTTTAATTTAACTTCGTCGGCCTTTGAAGCTGTGCGGTTGCCATGAAATATTTCCCAAAAATATTCACTCAATGCAGACAGGACAATTTTGTGAGCAGGAATCTTGATGCAATCATTGCCAGCGATAAGTACAGTATCGAAGAAGTCCTTTTCTTCATAGAATTTCAGCAATTTTTCGGAAATACTTGCTGCATGCTGATCGCATTTGAAGATGAATTTTCCATCTGAAGATGAAGATGTAGGAGTTGAATCTGAAGCCGACATTGTGTATGTAACTAAAAAGTGAAAAGAAATACTTTTTATTTTAAAAACTCAACAAAAAACTTTGAGAAAAAAAAAATAACTTACCTCTTTCTAAAGTCTGTTTTTGTGATTAGTATACGAAAATACCAAAGTTATTTGAGGTGTTAGAAAATGGCTGATGTGTCTTTAATATTTAGCAGCTATCACCCAACACAAATGCAACAGAGAACACGAAAAAGTAAACTGACAAAGAAGCACAAAGGTTGAGTTCATTTATGCAGAACAAAAATCCCACGCCACAAATAAATCAGTAGGTATCTGAAAATCCCTTTGTTTTGAAATTCAGAGGTTCTTCGAGCTTAAAATAGATACAATTGAAATTAAGACGATGCAATGTAGATTAACGTTTATTTATGCTGAGTCCATTCATTATTATTGACACAATGCATAAGAAAAATTCAAATCGAACAGATCGAAAAACCAATTAGGGAAGAGATAAAAGATCAGATGAGAAGAAGGATACAGGAATGAAGTAATTACAAAAGGATAAGTAGCAATAAAAGATAAAACACTATGGGTATTCATACAACAGCGTAAACTCATCGTAAACGTTGTAAATATTAAAACTTCGTAATTCTGTCACAATTTGTGTGGAAAATTTGACAGATTTACGCTGTTTCATGAATACCCTTATTATATTAGTAAGTTGTTTGGCTGTATAGCCTTATTATTAGTTTTAATTTCGGAATATAAAATCTTTAGAAAATATTGAAAAAAAGAACACAGCACACTTTTTTTAATTTGGAGAAGAACTTTATTTGGCAGGCGGTAGAAAACAGTGACAACTGACAAATTGGCTATTTGACAGATGACATTTTCGCAGGTTGACATTTATAGGTTGATTGAGCTGTTAGATGGGCCACTTCAGAAGGTTTAGCTCGGATGACGTCAGCTTTGTTCTGATGACGTAACATTCTCCCGGGGCGCAAGCCGTGTTGATGGATTTAATGAAAACCAAAAAAAAACTCTTCGATGACCTTTCGTGTCGTAATCAACAGGAAATGAAACAATTCATTAATATTTGTGAAAAAAATTAGTTTAATTAAGAAAAAATGAAAATATTTTGTCGATGCGAATTGTCGCAGATCGCGATTATCGCCGCATTATCGATACATATTGATTATCGATATTTTGAGTTTGCAAAATAGCTCATGTAACTCCTATTCGTTTTTTCCACTGATAAACATCGAGTAATGACGAAGAAGGAAGCAAACAACAACAAATTGCATTGGTTAAGTTGTGAATGAGAAAAAATACGGCGTCCATTGATTGGTAGTGCGCGAGTTTGTAAAATTTCAAAGTGTGTTAATTGTGTGAATTTTAATGAAATTGTCATGGAAAAATGCGTGGTTGGTTATGAAAATGATCCAGGTAAGTTTATTATAGTAAAATATATTACCAATTTTAGCATTAAGTTTGAATAAAATTTCGGATTTGACATGGAAGTGTTTGCATGTAGTCGAAGGAATACATTTCCATCGGAGTCCGACTAACGTCCATTTTAATTTCGTCAGTAGAATATTATAACAAAAAAATAGGATTGTTTTGTGAATTAATTTTAAGTTGAAGTTTCATTTAATCTTATAATTCCGTTGATGTCTCAATTAAATGAAAGTAAATTAAAATGAAGTAGTTTGAAGTGTTTAATTGCGTTTTCCATTGGAAGTGGGCAACATTAAATTTAACTTTGTAGAATTAATATACATACATTTTCATAATTAATTTGGAAAATAATTACATATGTGCATTGTGATTGCGAGAGAGCTTTAAGATATTAATGCCTTCGCATTGGTATGGCAACATGATGCATATATGATGTGGTGTGTGAGTGTATGTGTGTATGTGTGTGTGTATGTGTGTGTGTGTGTATGTGTATGTGTGTGTGCATGTGTGTGTGTGTGTGTGTGTGTGTATGTGTGTGTGTGTTTGTATGTGTGTGTGTGTGTTTGTGTGTGTGTGTGTGTGTGTGTGTGTGTGTGTGTGGGTATGTGTGTGTGTGCATGTGTGTGTGTGTGTGTGTGTATGTGTGTTTGTGTTTGTATGTGTGTGTGTGTGTGTGTGTGTGTGTGTGTGTGTGTGTGTGTGTGTGTGTGTTTTTGTGTGTGTGTGTGTGTGTGTGTGTGTGTGTCTGTGTCTGTGTGTGTGTGTGTTTTTTGGCTTGATTTGTAGATTTATTGTTGTTAATTGGTGGATGGCACACCTTTGTTATAAGGCGTTTTAATTCTCCTTGTTGCGTTTTCAGCTTCACTACTCTGCTGATGTCATCTTTTCCAGGGAACTTTTCTACGATTCGCCTCAAGCTCCATTTTGTTGGAGGAAGTGTCTCATCTTTAATCAAGACGAGGTCTCCAATTTGAATTTGTGGCTGTGACTTGAGCCATTTCGGACGTTGTTGAAGACGTGCTAAGTACTCCGATTGCCAAAGATGCCAAAAAGTTTGCAGGCTGAATTCGATAGCCTTATAGCGGTCGACATAACTTGTCTTACCAATCGTAAGATCCGGCTCGGGCACCGTAAACATTTCTGCTCCAATTAAGAAGTGTGCTGGAGTCAACGCTTGGAAGTCGTCGGGATTTTCTGTCAACGGGCAAAGAGGCCTCGAATTTAAACACACTTCAATTTGCGTTAAAAGCGTGGTGATTATAATTTTTCTATAAGCGTGAAGGTTTTTGGTTTGGCTGAAAAGGAATATTTGTATGTAATAAAGTGTGATGTGGTTGTTGGCATTGATAACACCTACGATCACTTGGACAATTATCTGTTGCATGATTATACCCTAGACAGTTTCGACACAAACCCAGTTTATTTATAACCTGACAACGCTCGATAACACTCATTTTCAAAAATTTGTTGCATCTTCTAACCGCATGTTTATTTTTCTGACAAATCTTACAGGTAAGCTTCACTTTATCAGCCTGAGCATGTGCGATAAACGTCTGCTTGTGTGAAGAGTTCCGCGACGAGTTGGATGTACCATGAGGATGCTGCTGATCGACCGCTTTTAAAGTCCGGAATCGTGTCTCCAAGAAAGATGTGAACTCCTTAAAAGTCGGCAACTTCTTTGGGTCGTCTCTGTCGTTCAGCTTCTCCTCCCACATCTGCTGCGTTTTGCCAGGTAACTTTCGCACATGAAGATAAATTAACACTGGATCTAAGTGTTCTATATGAGCTATATTCAGATTCGCAAGACTGTGGATTACTTGGGTCGAAGTGTACAGCAGATCCTTAATCGACTCCGCGCGCTCTTTTGCCAACGACGGCAGATTGAATAATGAATTCAACTGGATGTTGACGAGGACGCGAGGCTGATCATAACGATCCTGCAACAGAGACCAAGCTTTGGCATAGTTGTGGCCTTGTATCTTCAGCGTGAAGAGCAGCTTCTCAGCATCGCCTGTTAGGCTCGTCTTCAAATAGTGCATCTTTTGGATATCCGTAAGGGATGATTTATTATGCACCAGTGATATAAAAAGATCATGAAAATTTGGCCAGGATTCATAATTGCCGTCGAACACAGGTATTTTGTTTGATGGTAAGTGAATTTCCTCACTCTTATGCTCACTTTCCTTCGCAGGGACTCCGCTGGACGGCTGGCTGCTGCTATCACCAAGACTGGCCAGCGAATCCAGAAGCCTTGCTCGGAAATTGCAATAATCCTCTCTGAAATTTTCGTAAATGGATTCTGCTCCTACCTGGGGCCTATTTCAGCGCTACTACAACATAGCTACATCAACTACATCAACTACATCGTACATTAAAATCCTTTAACTACATCATTTAATTTTGTCTGATTCCAACATACAACTGGAGTTATGAAATAAAAGATAAAAAAGTTTAATAAATTACAAATGTAACTGGTGTAGTTGAAGGATGGAGCTGTAAAATGTCGTTGATGTAATTGATGTAGTAGCGCAGAAATAGGCCCCTGCTTCTTGGCAACATCATCATCAGCTGGTAAAAACTCCTCATACATTGTTGATACTGACTCCCACAAATCCTCAAGCAACTTCAATCGACCCTGCACATAGTTGGCGCTAATTGCCTTGCATTTTTTACCAAAATTCTCTATGTCCTTTTTCTATTGTTTGTATTTTGCCGACAAGTTTTAAGTTACCATTTTGTTTTTATATATTTGAAAGAAATATCTTAATAGCCTATTGAATAGACCTTTTAAAAAGGAACAATTACGTGCAATGGTTTTTATTATTGAATATGTTTGTTTGGCACATAAGCATGCTTAAAACCGAAAATGCTGCTAAATTTACCCATGCGTTTCCGAGAGAATGGTCACACTGGCCACTTTTCAATATTTTTGGTATAACTCGGAAATTAAGCCGAATTTGGCAATTTTCCACTTAAAACTTTTTGTTCAAAATTAAATGGATATTTCCAAAAATAAAAAAATTAAGCAGGAAACGTAAACAAAAACCAACATAAAAAAAATCGAAAAAGCAAAGATTTTTAATTTTTTTTCTAAATTGCGCATAACTTTTTTCGGAGCAAAGCTACACTCAAGACATGCATAAACAAAGCAAATAAGAGTCTGAATGCCTTAATATGAAATGTTAAAAAAGCCATATTATTTGAAAATTGACAGAGATATAGCCATTCAAACTTTACCATTTCTTATCATTTTTCGCAGTTTTTGTCCGAAAGCCTATTTTTTGGTACTTTATGACAAATTTAACATTCCTAGCACCTAATACCAAATCTTATTTTAATTTGACCAGCCATTCGGTCTGAAGGTCTGAAAGCATTTAAAAATACCCGAAAAACAAAATTGCGAACTTACATACTTTTTAAAAATTCTCTATAGTTGTAATGTCATATTATATCAAAATCTTTATTTCGAACATTTTTACGAATGTGAAATTTTCCATATTGTAACGAAAAAGGGACTTTCGGCCCAAAACTGCGAAACATTTTAAGAGAGGATTAGGTTTGAATGGAAATATCTCTGTCAGTTTTGAACAAAAATTAATTTTTTAACATGCCATATTAAAGCCTTTAGTCTTTACTTTTTTTTTTGTCTGTGCATGTCTTCACCCTATCTTAGCTTCAAAAAAGTTATGCACAATTTATTAAAATATTTATAAATCATTTATTCTTTGATTTTTTTTAGGTTGGTTTTTGTTAACTTTTCCTGCTTAAATTTTTTAATAAAATTTTTTGAATGAGTTTTATTGAAAACTTATTGATGTGTTGTAACATCTATTCACTCGCTTTGGGGGTAAATAAAAACAAAACAATTTCCGTGTTGCACAATCCTTGCGGTTTTTTTTTTAAATAAAAGATTGGGGAAGCAATTTTTTTTAAATTCCTTTAAATTACCACAGAAGGGTTAAGTCTAAAACAAGAAAAGTATGGCCCGCAAATTTTAATACATAGTATTTTTTGTTTCAAATCTTATGTATTTAACAAGTTATAACCAATAATAAGCAAACAAAAATGGAGTTCGCACAACTTTTTTATTCAATTTTTTTTTCTTTCAGTATTAAGCTTAAATTTCTTTCAAGAGTTCTAAATAGAAATCACTACATAATTTTTTGAGTTTGTTGAAGTAGGTACTATAAAGAAAACTGAAATCAAGATTTTCGACCATCAATCCATAATAGGGTTGCCACTATCTTCAACTAAGGAGTGAACTAGTTTTTCACAAATAAAATCCGTATTTTTTATTTTAACGAAAAAATACAAATGCATTCCTGACAAGGTTAGGTTGGAGGAAATGGCTGCCAGTCATGAAAACTGACACACTTAGACCATGAGTTGGTCCATTGTGACATCACATGAATCTAGGAAACCCTTTTCCTTACTCGGTGAACTATTTAGAGCTTCTTATGTGGCGTAACACAGCCTATGTCTATGGTTATTATATTAGTAGGATCATTAAAGTAAAAATCACCATGGTGAAGTCTTCGTTTATGAGATAGAGCAGGACACGTGCATAGAAGGTGAGGAATCGATTCTATCTCTTCCTCATCGATACAGCTTCTGCAAAAATCGTTAGAGAATACGCCAAGACGCGTTGCGTGCTTGCCTATCACCCCGACTCCACAGGGCATACAGATGCCCAACTTCACAATCACAATCCAATCAACAATCAGCAGATTTTTTCTCGCTGGGCAATTCATGTCATGTCGTTTCATTTCCCTCTCACCGCTACTCCTATTTTTTGCAATAATAAACGCACTTTAGACTCCAGATAACAGTAGAAAGACCTTTTTTAATCTCCAGCTACCTCTAGATACAAGGAAAACCAGAAAAAAACTCACACGCACGTGAAACGTCAAATCTCATGGCAAGCTTTGAACAGCCCTCATGTCTTGTTCAAAAGTTGGTTTTCTTGGACATGTCGTCGACAAGACATGGATTTTTCAGGCTCCATTCGATTTTTATTAGACATGTTCATAGTCTTGGCATCGTTCATGGCAGGTGGAGCCAGCATGTATAAGACAGTGTCCGTTTATAACACCAATCATGGATCTAATGTGGAATCTACTAATAACACCCCGACTCCACAGGGCATACAGATGCCCAACATCGCAACCGCAATCCAATCAACAATCAGCTGATTTTTTCTCGCTGGGCAATTCATGTCATGTCGTTTTATTTCCCTCTCACCACTACTTCTATCTTTTGCAATAATACACTCCCTTTAGACTCCAGATAACAGTAGAAAGACTTTTTTTAATATCCAGCTACCTCTAGATACAAGGAAAACCAGAAAAAAAACTCACACGCACTTGAAACGTCAAATTTCATGGCAAGCTTTGAACAGCGTTCATGTCTTGTTCAAAAGATTGTTTTCTTCGACATGTCGTCGACAAGACATGGATTTTTCTGGCTCCATTGGATTTTTATTAGACATGTTCATAGTCTTGGCATCGTTCATGGCAGGTGGAGCCAGCATGTAATGCATCTTGCTTTAGCATAAGTTTACATGTAGCGATGGGTATAACTATATCTGCCCTACTAAAGAGAAGAGGTAAAGTTGTTCCACTTTGAGCGAGTCATCGGCACAATTACCTGGGACGTCCCTATGCCCCAGCAGCTAACACACAGGTGAATGTTAAACTGCTGCGCCATCTCCAGCAGAGATGAACGGCAATTTAGGGCTGTTACATAGTTAGTACAGACGATTCCAGGGATTTGATAGCTGCTTGACTATTCGAAAAGATGCTAACGAATATCTGTAGTTGATATCACGGTTGTACAGCAGCTTTCTTACAAGCTTGGCAGCTTCTACGTACTGTGAAAAGGAAGGCTTTCAATCTGACGAAGGTTATTTGCGACCGTCTCGTGATTTTTATGATGGTAAAGCAAATAATATTCTCCTACTCAAAGATTAGTTATGTGATGCTGGGATGGGAGAATAATAGAACCTCTCACATGTGAGAATAATTGCACATTGGTTACGAGTCCTGTTGTTAGCTTGAAGAACTCCAAAGTCGTCTAGAAAAGGATATAGGGAAACAATTGAGCTTGATTTATTCATTTTATGCTAAATAGTGAGCTCTTCTTCTTTCAAATTCTAGAGAGCTGCAAACAGTGGATCATAGCTCTATGGAAGTATCAAGAATAGTTGCGATACCAGATCACTTTCAGTTAGCGTAGCACCTGCTGATCTATGTTGCCTAACTAGACCATCAAATTGAAGTAATTGAACCTTCATTGCTATATTAAGGTTTCGTCTGAGAACTTCAATCGAGCAAGCTGTTTTCTAACATTTGATTTGATGCTGACTTCATTGCAAAAACATCTTCCAGAGCTGTGGCTTTAGCTTTAACATAATCAAATAGTCGTCTGTACATATTGATTTGCCTTTCTTAATTTTCCTATTCAAATATTTGAACGAACTTATTCCAGGTTCAACGGTTAGGAATTTATAAAATTCCAAAATTTCTTTTTTCCCACACAATTTGTATGGACAAAACAAAATGTAATTTTCGGCCTTAGCCTTCGCTAAATGTATTTTTCTCTTTTGTATCGTAACACGAAGGAACTTAAGTAACTTACTACTTCCTTTTGACATCCCCTGCACAAAACAGAGGTATGTCGCCATATATATAAACGTTGAGCTCCCAACGCTTCTGTCCAGTTGCTTGATGGGCGAGTGCAAGTAATCAAATCATCCGGCAAATCGAAGCATAATGCGGTGTTATAATTGCAATCGAAAAATGAATTTGCTAACGAAATTTGCTTTTCAATATCACCCACGATTTTTAGCACCTGTTTGTGAGATATTCCCAAAAAAGGCGCAACATCTGAAAAGGCCAGGAACCTAACATAATAACGCAAACCAAAATCTTGAATAACGAGGTCTAACATTTTCTCAATAATCTCAAAACTAAAAAATACCATTTTTAACAATTTCGCATTTACATTTCGTAACAAAAATTTCGCAAATAAACCAAAATCTTGAAAATTAAAGTCTCCAATATCAAAATCTCGCATTTCTAGTAACATTCGCTCCTAGTTTCGAACCGAAAAAAAAAAATAAACTCGAAGACGAATCTCAAACATTAAGAAATCTCACGCAAGATTTGCAAAATTTTGATTAAAATAAATTTTCGGCGATATTTTGCGATTTAAATTTTCAAGACTTCTTACCCAACCCAACCAGTAACGTATTTTGTTTTAATGAATTTTAAAATGTTTTTTTTTTAAAGCCAATCAAGGTCATTTAAAAAAATTGTTGATACCCCATTTATGTTATCTCAGAAAACAAGCAAAGCACAACTATAAAAGGTTGTAATTTATCACAGTACACATATTAAAGGTAATATCATTAGAGTTTTGATTTTTGTTTCTTCTGCGCATATAAAAAAAAATTGTGTCAAATGTCAATATTGTTGTTGGTTTTACGTGTATTTAAGTCATCACGTTCCCAGTCATTTTTATTTCTGACAATTTCAATTTTAATTTGTTGTTGTTTTTACGTGTGTTTTCTTTCTCACGTTCACAGCCATTTTTTATTTCCGACTGATAACCTGCGTACTGTGTAACTAATTAGTCAGTACTGTGGTAATTAATTAGTCAGGCATTGATGTTTCCAATAAAAATAAATGTTCAGAGCTAGCTATATTAATACCAAAGTGGTTTTTGGCTCCTGATTTATGGGTTTTCGCAAAAAATCGTATACTTACCATCCGAAAGGCCACTGAATCATTATGAGAGGTCAAAAAAGTCATACTGTGACCAACTACTCAAACTAGCTGATTTTGTATGACCATTTAGTAACTTTTGAAATGGCATAAATAAGGTTAAAAGATTCACAAACCCTGGGGCCTTCTAAGTATTTATATCAAATTGATAACTTAAACTTACATATGTCAATATTCGATTTAATTTTTGGTTAAAAGGAGTTAGTATAAAAGGGCCATTTGTTATATTTTTTTGTGTTCAGCAATTTTGACAAAATCATCAAATCGATTTCAAAATCATTTTTAACGCTAAAAGGAAAGTTAACATAAAGTTGAGTTCCTTAACTAATCCTTAAAACAAATTATTAATTTATTATTTAGCTAAATATACTGAATGAAAACGCAGTTTTTGCAACTATGTATGTATATCCTTAAAAGAAAATTGTTTATATTTCACTGGAGGAACAATTATTTTTGTGACGTTTTTTACTCAGATTTTTTTGCATTGTGTCCTTAGAAGGAGTACTACGATATCCCGCAAACCAAAATCTCGCATTTTTTTAAAAATCTCGAATAACGAAAACTTGCAAATTAAAAATCTTGTTTTTCATAATCTCGCAATTACAAAATCTGGCTTTTTACAATCTCGCATTTACACCTCGAACCTAAAAATCCCGAAAATTTCAACGAAAATCTCGCAACTTAAAGTCTCGCAAATAAGAATCTCGCAACTTCAAATTTCACAGCAACGAATCCAGGCGCGGATCCAGGATTTCGTTCAGGGGGGGGGCAATTTTCGTGAGTTTCCACAATCTTGATGAGGCCTACAGAAAATTGGAGTACACTTCATACCGCTCTGCATGAGATGAGTTTGAAATTTGGAGAAAGCAATATTACGTCTTTCATAACTGCCATAGTGTCTTAAACAGCGGGTACTTTGAAACTTCGTGAAACGGAGTTATACAATTTTTGGCTGTAGCGTGGTGTCCTTACAGCGTTTTTAAATTCCGTCTTCCACCCCAAATTTCGGAAAGCATAATGGCACATCAGCGTGTTCCTATTCCCACACATGACGTTCGAGTTCAAGTGAAAGTTTCAGCCTCTTCTTTAGCTGGGACAAGAAAATTTTGTCAATGGCCTTGCCAGTTAAAGGCCTTTTTTGAAAACGTCATCTACGTTTGCAGAATGTTCTCAAACGCAAACTGCAAAAGTCTTCTGTTCGAAAAGGCACACACAAGTTTTAATGCATTAGCATTGTGTTGGATAATGCAGTTTGCTTAAGTCACATGACTCACATGTTGGACAACATTATCGGTGCAATTCTGCAGTAAGAAATCGAGTTGATGACAAAAATATTGACAAAAGCCATAGAACATGTTCGTTAATGTCAAATGCATTTGCAAGAAAATTAAATGAAGTTGGTAGAAAAGATTGTGTGCAAACAAAACTATTGCATAATATTTGAAAAGAGCAATACTCGCGTCAAGAACTGACGATCATTTGACAGTCGAATTGACGTTTTCAAAAAATATCCTTAGGTGTAGAAGTTCCATCCAACTTCTCAGTGACAGTGACTGCTGTAGTCGTTTCCTAGTTTCTCACCAATCTTCTTCATCGGATTCGTACTCTTCGCCAGTTTAATAATATGGAACACGGAAGTCACAAAATCCTCACAAATACTACCATCGGAAATGTATCTTATGGCTAAATTTCCGGTGCGTAGATATTGAGAGTAGAAAGACGGCAAGCAGCTCTGAAATTAGCTCACCAGAGGGGAAGACAGATATCCAAGAGTCACTCTCGAAAGTTTTCTAGTGAAAGTACTCTCTCAAATGGAAACGCACATTTAAATATTTATCAAAAAAGGGACTCAATCACCCTTTCAGTATGAAATTTTTTGGTATTTCAAAAAAATTTGTATACACAGATGTAGTTTATAATTTAAACTTTATTTAAATATCTAAATCTTGTAGATCCGAGCATTTGAAGGAAAGTAAAACATTTTTGAAGCTAATTAAATTTTAAAGATATTGGCGCAAAATTAAAAGATTAAGAAAAGAATGATTCTAAAGCAATTTTATTTTAACATGATACTCAGTTAAAAAGATAATTATGTTAATCTTATACGATTTTAGAATCGTACCACATTTACCTTCAGCTAAAATCATTAAATGGCTATTTTAAATTTTTTAGTATCATGCTTAATTCATGACATCTGTCATTTTCCTCAAAAAATAATCTTGACAATTATTGTAACTCCAGAATTAAATAAATAATAATATATTTATTTTCTTAATAAATTGTACTTTAGTCAAGGATGCCACTTATCAAGACTCAAGAGCCCTTTTATATAAGTTTCTTTCAATTCCCATGGACAATAACAGCCGCAGGACAATCAAAGCTGAGTTTCTTACAAAGTCTATTTAAACCAAGCACTACAACCAAACAAAGAATTAATTTCAATTTTCAAGTGAACATCGTCTGTAAATTTATGTCGAATTCCTTACAACAAAATGTCTGATCGCGTACTTCCCAAAACTACGAATTTCTACGAATTTTATTTTTTTCATATGAGCTTTGACATAACTTTGGACTAAATTCGTAGAAATTCGTAGTTTTGGGAGGTACGCGAACAGACATAAAATAACCGATTTTTTTTCTAAACAGAATCGATTTTTTTCTAAACAAAATCGATTTTATTCTGTCAAAACAAATCTTGCATTTTCAGCAAGATTTCAAATCGATTTCACACACACTAACAAGATTTGACATTTCTCTGGAGTTGAAAGTATTTTGCGGCGGGTTTAACAAATGTTCTAAAGTGTTCGTCGGTCATTTAAATAGATTAAAAGCAAATAAATCATTAAAACTAATTTTAATTCATCAAAAAATAGTGAATGGTCAGTTAGAAGATATAAAAATATCAACTAACTTCGATTCAAAGTGCCCAAAGTCAATTAAAGATATAAATCGCGCGCTCGCCGATGTGTTTCTCGAATGATGTGTTTATTGGATGAATTTGGGTTGTTTTTTTTACTTTAATGGCCACATAACTATTTTTTGTTTATTTTTGCAACTTTTCTTGGAAATGTATATGTTTTTAATCTAACAAAATGACGCGAAAAACTGAATGCACTTTGGAATATTTTTAACAAATTTGTATGCGCATAGTTTGTTTACTTTTTTGCCTCAAAGCTACTGTCAAATGACACACACACAATCCCACACGAAAAATTTGATTTTTTGTGTGTTCCTTACAACCAACAAAAAAAATCGATTTGAAATTGTTGTAAGGAATTCAACATTAAAAAATTGTAGGTTGTCACTTTGACATTTGTAATTATTAAAAATGGTTGTTTTTATACGAACTCTCACTGTTTGGACGTGTTCAGATGAACTGTTTTTATTAGAAAAGATTGAGTATGACACTAGTTGTTAAACCAAAAAAAAAAAGGTTTAAAAATTGGAAAGTGCTAGTAAATTACTAAATATATAGAAGATTGTTAATTAGCATCATGCTATTGTTATTTTTTTTTTATTTAAAATCAATTTTAAGGTGGAAAACTTAGATAAGTGCCCCTGCCGCCTCTCCCTATACACTTAACTATAAAAAAACCACTAATAAATTTGTGGAGGAGGTTAAGGCTAAGAGGTTATGGCAATAACTTTTTAAGGCATTTTTTTGCAAAATTGTGAAATTTTTCATTCACATTTGCATTTTTAAAAGTGAAAATCAAATCGATTTGGGACTCAATCTGCTCTCTAGTATCAAATAATTTGACTATTCTCTAAAAATTTTATACAGTTATATTTATTTTGATTTTTTTTTTTGTATTGCAGTTCATTGAATTAATATTTTAGACTTCGTTCGTACCCGCCCAGGGGGGGGCAATTGCACCCATTGCCCTCCCCCTGTATCCGCGCCTGAACGAATCGCACGCGGTTTTTAGAAAAAAATTGTTTTTTTTTTTTTAGAGAATATACCTACCCAAGAGCACTTTGCATAATTTTTCTTTCCAACTTATAACTATACCTGTCAATAAAAAATTTGAAGATCCTTTATAACTTTTAATAGCCTCTATAATAATTTTGGTTGTCTTTTACGCATTTATAAAGTGTTTTCTAGTTGAAGGCCAAATACGATTAATGTAATTTGCACATGCAAATTGCACATGACACCTGGAAATCGAGATTTCGTTTCGGTGTGAAAAGGCTATTAGTTTGAGGGATTTCGCTATTGCGCGATTATGAAAAGCGAGATTTTGCAATTGCAAGATTTCGTTATGCAAGATTTCGAATGCGAGATTTTGATTTGCGAGATTTCGCAGCCAACCCGTTCGTAGACGAATTTTGTCTTTTAGGTAGGGAAATCATTTTTTCTTGATCAAATTGATATATTTTAAATTTATTTATGTTTGGGCAAAATCCCCAGGGGGGTCATGCCGCCAATAACTTGTCCACCCTTACCCTTTTTTGTAAAAGAGAATGGGCGATTAGTCCCATATGGAAAGGTCTCAATGAGTGCTATTATTTTTTGTATGGACATATGTCTGAATCTCGTACAAGGAAAGTGTTATAGTCCAATAACTTTTGCACTGCGCTATAACACCTTAAAGAGTTATTGGGCTATAAGACTTTCCTTGCACAAGATACAGACTTATGTTCATACAACAAAAAATAGCACTCATTGGACTTTTCTAATGATAAAGGTCAGAGAGTGTTATAACACTTGGGTCGCGATTTGTGCAGGGAAAGAGTTTATAGGTAATAGGTCAGTGCAACAGTTATTAGGCTATAACACTTTCCCTGCACGAGATACAGATTTATGCCCATACAAAAAATAAAAGTATTCATTGAGACATTTCCATATGGGACGAAACGCCCATTCTCCTTTCCAAAAAAAGGGTAAGGGTGGACAAGTCATTGGCAGCATTAGGGGGGGGGGGGGGTCATGGGGGATTTCAGAATCTACTTGAATCGTTCACAACATATAAGTCATAAAGTGTTATAACGATGGGACGCAGTTCATACAATTATTATGTTCATTCTCCTTTGTAATTTCAAGAAATAAATAGAATGAAATAAAAAAAATAATATTGGTTAGAAAATACAAATGAAATTGCTTATTTTTATATAACAAGTAACAAGGAGTACTTCATATATTAGTTTGTATAATGTATGTAGTCTGTCCACTTATCGATAAAAACACCTCAACTACAGAAAAGGTCAAAGAAGTAGCTATTTATCAACTTAAAGACAAGCTGAATCATTAATTTTTCAATTTATCTTACTGCATCTACTTGGAAAATAATAGTACAAAACTTTAACTTTGCAATGTTGTTATTGAAATATTGTCGGTATTTTAATTATCAGGTAACTAAATAACTTTGTTACTTTACTTTATTGTTATGTTTATTTCTTTTAATTAATCTTCCTACATTACCTACCTATGCATATGTAAATTAGTGTTTTAGTGTTTTCGTAAATTATTCTTCGTTTGATTTCCCAATAAATTATAACGTTTTACTAAATTGATTTTTTTCCTTAAGACAATATCCCAGTAGATTATCAAGGGCGTACCCAAAAGATTTCTATCAGGCGGGGGGGATAGTTTTAATACAGAAATCTAGACAGAGTTTATTTCCCATAATAAAATTTTTCCCATGACAAATTTTGTCTCGAATTTTTTTTGTCCAAGCAGTTCACAGCTCCAACGCAAAATTTGACAGTTATAACCGCCGTACGTAAAACCGTAAAAAAAATGTCTCCAGTCTCTATTTAGTTTTGCGAGGAAAATGAACACTCAAAGCATTATTTTTCCGGACAAATTGTGACGAATGAGAATTGAATAACTAGAAGAGCTATTTTCAATCAGTAAATGGCGTAGCTAATGAGAAAGGGTACAAAAGGACCAAATACAAATACGGAAAATATTTTCTTCAGTTAAAAATTTAACTGATTTGCAAACCGAGTTAAACCGAGTTGGCATCAGCAAGCTGAGTTTGGCCAATTCAATTGCATTTCCATTTCTGGAACAGTAGAAAACTGAGATTATTTTGGCAGGGTGTTTTTTAAATCCTTCAATGCAGTCTTATAGTTGATAGCTTGGCCGATAGGGGAAGAACTATATTTTGACGAAAAAAAAACAATATTTCAAACCAAATGTCAACCAATTGCCCTTGAAACAACTTTTTTCCGGAGAAGCCACCTGTATAGTTGCCATCCTTCAATATATTTTGACAGTTAATGGCTTCATAGATGGAGGACAAACTATTTTTTGACGGAAAAGGTTTATTTTAATCCAAATGTCAACCACATACCCTTAAATCACTTTTTTCCGAAGAAGTAAAAACAACTTCAAAAATTTCGTAATTTTTAGTTGTTTTTTTATCCATCGACATCGTAGCCATCCTTCAATGGAGATAAACTCATTTTCCTAGCAAGTAAAAAAAACTTAAAATTTCAAACTTTTTGGAGGTATTTTCGTCCATCCACATTATATTGTTCCCCATCAAGCGCAGTTTATCAATTTTTCTTGCTCTGCAAATGCTTTGCAAGTATCTGATTTCTGTATGTAAAATTTTCAAATTTATTTTAATAAAAAAAAAATTGTATATTTCTTTAAATTTCTAGCTACGTTACTGTTCTTATTTGTTTTTATCTCTACACCTTCAGAATTTGTGCTGAGAAAAAAAATACGGATAAAATTTGTCTTCGATCAAATCTGCGTACGTTAAGCAGTTAATTGACTTAAATTTAATTATATTTCTTTTATCTAGAGCAATGCCTTTACCTATCGCGCTTGTAAAAAGGCTTTAGGTGAAAAAAAAAACATTTTTTTAAGTTTTTTTCATTTATTTTTTTTTATTGTATTTAACTATGTAATAATTTTTTTTGATTAATTAATACTGATGCTAAATTTTATTCTCTACAAAAAACAGTTTTCAGCATTATCTCGAAATGTTGCTTCATTTTCGAGTTATATCCAAAAAAAACACAAAAAGGGTTGTTTTGAGGCCCCTCTCTCCTCCTTCAAAATGCACCCTCTAATTTATCTGCCCTCCGTGGTTTTCTCATCTCCAATGACCCATTCAATTATTTTTACAATAAGAACCCCTGGACATGAATCCGCACCCCAATCAGATTGATCTACACAAAGAATTTCTTCCAAAATTTTAAAAGTTTTGATTTAACAACAAACAAACAATAATAACTATTAAATGATTAATCAGTTATGGTTGAGTTTATTTTATGCAAGTTATAAAAAAAAGATTGTACACAAACTTTTGAATAGAAAAACAAAAATTTCAGTTAGAGGTCAACAAATTTAAACAGCAAACTTATGTTGAAAAATATATGATTTATAAGGCAAACTGCTGAGATCTGTGATTTGTTTGGTATCAAGATTGCATTCAACGGTAACTTGATTGCCTTTGTGAATTAAAAATTTGTTTCCAATTACTGTAACCATCTCTATATAGGAATCATTTTCTGGTAATTCAGCTATTTCGGACCAGGTATTGTTGGATAAATCGAAGCAGCTTATTATGGTTTTTCTATAAGAAATACCCACACCATGAGGAATACTCGGGCCCATACAGATAGCGTACACAAAGTTACCAACAGCAGCCATTCGGATATCTTCTATGTCATCATCTACTGGTATTTTTTTTGAAGTCCATTGATTAGAAGAGACATCATAACACTGCACAGAGCCATAACGAAAATCAAAAATGTATAAAATTCCGTTGTGGCCAACTATTTTGTTTCGATGGTCTGGCTTACAAGGTGGCTCCAAAATGCTCCATTTTTGGGTTGACAAATTTAAAATTTCCACTGACTCAATTGTTTTCGATATGTTGTAATCCTTGAAACCACCAAAGACACATAAATGTCCGTCTAAATTTACCAACTGACTTTGGTATCTGCCATATTGCATGGGCGGCAAATCAGTCAACTTGAAAGTTTTTAGGTCAACGCATTCAACGCAGTTTGTTCCTTTAGAATTACAATCGATCCCTCCAACTAGAAATAGTTGTTCATCAATCACAATCATAGAAGAATATCTTTTCTTTGTCAAAAGACGATGTGATCTTGATCTAACAGACCACTTGGCCAATGCTTGATTATAATTTAGAATTTCTGCTTCCTTTTTATCATTCAAACAAACAGCTGCAACTTCATCAAATTCGTCCTGTAAGCTAACTTCTTTCCCTGGCTCTGAAGCTAAGTTTTGTTGTTCAATTGTTCGAGACTCTGGCGACAAGTGATATTTCAGCCAATGAAGAATCAAATTGCAGCTTTCAACAGTTTTACTTACTGATGTGCTATTTTCAACGATAAACTTTGGCGTTAGATATTGATAGCGAACCATGGAAAGCAATTCAAATAAGAACTCTTGCCGATTAACCGCTTCATAGTCGATCCAAGCCACCAAACTCAAAAATACTTGCTCTTCCAGGTGTCCATGAGGATTGTCTTCAAATAGTAAATCTTTCAAATCAATTTTGTTCAAATCCAAAAACTCAGGTTTCTTTGTAACTTCCTCAAAGTTGGTGTAGACTATTTCCAGTGATTTCTCTCGAAGTTCAGATAATTTCAGTTCTTTCGCCAAGAGTAGCCAATTCAAGCAATTGCTAACGTTTACATTTTTCTCAAGAAAATCACAGCATCCATCAATAAGGTTTTTAATTTTCAAAAACATTGCACCTCGCAAAATTGTCTCAATATTTTCAAAGTTCAGTTCAATCGAACCCGAATACATGAAGTCAACTATGAATTTAAGTGACGCAGCTTCGATTTCTTTTAATTTAACTTCGGTGGCCTTTGAAGTTGTGAGATTGTCATAAAATATTTCCCAAAAATATTCACTCAATGTTAATAGGACAATTTTGTGAGCAGGAATCCTGATGCAATCGTTGGCAGCAATAAGGACAGTATCGAAGAAGGTCTTTTCTTCATAGAATTTCAGCAATTTTTGGGAACTACTTGATACATGCTGCTCGCATGTGAATATGATTTTTCCATCTGGAGATGAAGATGTAGGAGTAGAATTTGATGTTGACATTGTGTATGTAACTTAAAAGAGAAAAGAAATACTTTTTATATTAAAAATTCAACCAAAAACTTTGAGAAGAAAGTAACTTACCTCTTTCGAAAGTCTATCTCTGTGAGTAGTATACGAATATGAGATTAAATATCGAAGTTATTTGAATTGTAAGGAAATGGCTGATGAGTCTTTAATGTTTACCAGTTATCACCCAACACAAACACAATCGAGAACAAGAAAAAATAAACTGACAAAGAAGCAGAAAAGTTGAGTACATTTATGCAAAACAAAAGTCCCACAGGTAGCTACCTAAATCGGTAGCTGAAAAATCCCTGTTTTATCTGAGGTTGCTTCAAGCTTAAAAAAATGTAATTAAAATTAAGGGGATGCGATGGTAGATTACCATTTACATATTTATGCTAAGCACACACGCCTGCCAAACTGCGCATATATCTGTAGCAAAGCATCACATCAGTTATTTATTATTGACACAATGTAGGTATAAGAAAAATTCAGATCGAACAGATCGAAAAAACAATTAGGGAGCTTAGAGGTATGAGGAGATGAGCAATTAAAGAAGGAAAAAGAAAAACGAAATGAAGTAATAACGAAAGGATACCTACATATATAGCAAAGGGGACTAAGAAAAGAATTAAGTAATTAGGTAAAATAAAATAAAATGCAGCTCTGGGTCACACTTCCTTTCTTGGAATTTTCAGCATTTTAGAGTGCTTACCTATATAAAAACAAAGATAAGGTTGGTATGTAATAAATGCAAAATATTCAAAATCATGAAAGTCCTTCTTTCAATGCCAAAAATAGTTTGATTTCTTTAAGAAAATTAATCGGAATGAAAATTTTTTCTTAAGCGTGAGTTTTTTTTTTTCTGTTCTTCTTTTTTGAAGTAAAACTTCTTTTGCGGCGTTGGGGGTAAACAATTTTCTATGAAGCTGTCAGTGAAATGTCAAAACCAACAGAATTTTTAGCGGCAGATTTTGCTTTTGTCCACAACAAAAAATTTTACCCAACAATAAATGTTTGAAAAAACATCTTAAAACACCAAAAAAGAAACTTTTGTTTTCGAAAGAACAACAAAAACTAGCTGGCACAGCATTCAAACACATAATTTCATTAAAAAATTCCATGAAAGTAGTTTTTTTTTAATAAAACACAACGAAGACCAACCACCAGTATAGAAAACCATTTTCATTATCAAAAAAACACACAAACAAATATGACTTTTGGAAATTTTTTTATTTAAATTATACAATACCTAATACTAAACAACATAATTTAAGTTTTTCTTATTTTACTCATAAACTAACTACCTAGAATAAACAAATAAAATTCACTTAAAATAAAAAAACACAATTATTAAACTTGTTGACAAACGTAGACCAGCATTACCATATTCAAAGAATGCTGAATTTACTGACAAGTGACAAATCAAAATAGTAGGTACTGCCCCACATATGGAAGAATCTTAGGTTCGAACACAATGGAGGCAAAAGAAAAGTGAGACACGAGAGTGATGAGATATCGTCGTTCTTTGAAATTAGTTTCAAACTATGATGAGAGATTGAGAGAATACACATAATAAAGTATTTCACGTTGTCAAGACCCGTTTGCTGATACGAAACTTAAGCATTTATGTTTTCTACTTAAGAGCTTACATTATGTTCTAATGGTTATTTTGCTAAAACTCTTCGTGAAAAGTTTCGTGCCTTTGAATTGAAGAATGGTTTTATAATTATAAAATGCTAACAGTGAATTATGTCACGCTCTTGTCTTGTTTTCTTGCGCATTCATCATTCACTTGTTAAATCTCTTCGCTAAAAATCTCGTTCTATTGTCAATTGGGAAACGAGGTTAAAGGTTAATCGGTGATTTGAAAGGGCTAAACTACAAACAATTTGAACAATTGTTGATTCTCAGTTAACTAACCATCCGGAATCGGTTGCAAAACTGGCCCTTAAGGTGCTTCCAAACGAAAGCATAGAGTCATACTGTCGTCCTCGAATGTTTCGCATTGGTTTCGGAGAGCCTTTATGGTTTTTTCTACAAACGTATTTAAAATTTTTATCTGTAGCTCTGTAGTTTCAAATCAACTATTTTGGTGGATCAACTGAGATTCAACGATGGTCCAAGGTTTAATTGTGTGAAAATAGCAAATTTCATGCTTGAGCTATAAGTGAATTTCAGTTAACCTGCTGAACCATGAATAAAATTTTTAACCGCCTCCAGATTACTTGTGGAAACTTGGTTCAAATTTTGATCTGTAGTTGCGCAATTTTAACTCACCCATATCGGCGAGCGATGGATGATGCGGACTATTTTAAATTAACGATTCTGGTGGATAAACTGAGTTTCAAAGATGGTTTAAGGTTTAATTATGTGAAAATAATAAATTTCATGGATGAACCATCAGTTAATCACAGCTTAACAATGGATCATTTTGAACCACACTTGTATAACTGGCCCTTAAGTTTACTTGTTCAAACGGGACTCAAATTTTGATCGATGGTTCAGCAATTTTAGCTCACTGATGCCGGTGAACGATGTATTTAGTTTTATGTAACCATTTTTTAATCACATTTAACTCACGGAAATCGGTGAATTCAAATAGGTGAACCGCGTATCAATATTTTAACCACGTTAGTACAATAATTGCCAATGACGACTTTTGATCCATACATTTTTTAGAAATTAAATGATTTTGAAGAGAAAAAACACTATTTGACATTCTCACTCAATTCAATTGGAAAAAATGGTGACTTCGTTTTAAGGCTTAGGCCCCTATTATGACTTGCGACTCGCCGAGTCAAACGTTCGAATCAACTCAAACATTCGACTTTTCAAAAATGATAATTACAATTTTGTTCAAAGTCACCAAGAATTGCAATTCGACATCGACGATGGAGGCGAAAATTTACTTGGATGAAAAAAACGACGTCAGGGCTAAGCAATTAACATGTTAAATGCAACAACAACTAAGCCCCTTCGGACTTATCTAACCCGGAGGCCACACGAGCGAGTACTCGCTAGCGAGTTGGGTACATACATTAATTGTCAAATCACTCGCCACTCTACTCGCTTCTCAACTGGCTTCGAAAAATGCAAGTTAGTTGACTAGCGAGTAGGAAAAGTTTTGATGTATTTGTAACTCGCTAGCGATTACTCGCCTCCGGATAAGCCCAGATAATTTTCAGGGCTCAACTTTAGCCCAGATAAAAACTGTGTTACCGGCATGAATTTCATACTTGTTATCGATAGTTTGTATGGAAACTCCATTTTTATTTCTGTGATCGCATCGCTAAGCCCCGATGTGTTTTTTTTCGTTCAAGGCCATTGGGGCAAGGAAAAAAACGCGCCTATAGTCACAATTGAATGTTCGACTCGGGCGAATCGCAAGTCATAATAGGTTCCTTAAATACATTCAAGGCAAACCATACACACATAATTGTGCTAGCGACACTCACTAAATTCGACGGATTACCTAAGGTTCAACGATGGTTCAAGGCTCAAATATGTGATACTAGCTTGAATTATCGTTGAACCACAGTTAATACGTCAAAATCGGTGATTTAAGATAGCTGAACCCTGGATAAAAATTTAATCCACGATTTGTACAATCCTTGGCCCTAGGGTTACTTCTACAAACGCGGTTCAAATTTTAATTATTTGTTTAACATTTGGTTCAAGGTTCAATTGTATGAAAATAGCTAATTTCATGCTTAAACCATCAGTGAACGTCAGTTAACTTGCTGCTGAATTATGGAATCAGGGTTTCTTCTACAATCGTGGTTAAAATTTTAACCCCTTGTTAAGCAAATTTAACGAAATCGTTTGGTGAATTAAAATTATTCAACCACGGTTCAAAATTTAAACCACTTTTGTATAATAGCCTATACCTACTTCTGATCTATCAATTTTTAAGAAATTATATGAGTGTGAACGAGAAGAATCAAGATTTCATATTCCCTTTTCCCACTCAACTCATTTTGAAAAAAATCAAGATGTCGTTTTAAGCCTTAACTACTTTTTTTCAAAAATGCAAAAGCGAACAAATACCCACATAATTATGCTAGCTATATACCTTTGTGCGAAACAACCAATGGCATTTGATTTTAGTTGAATGCATTTAAACACGCAAAAGGCTACTTCAGCAACAATAACTATCGATGTGAGTGACATCTACCGGTCATCTTCTTAGCTGTTATTGAATGTACTACTGGGCTTCATTTTACATGCGTCAATGATTTTCCGCGGGTCATGTATAATAGTGTGAAAACAGAATATGAAATTTTATCGCACATAATTTTGAGCTAAGGCCTAGTACGCACATCGTTGAAAACAGCTGTTCTCTGAAAAGAATTTTTACTCAAACATTTCAAAGATTTTTGTTTTGATATTTCAAATTAATCTAATGAAATAGATAAATTTCTCTTTGAAACTGATTAATCCTTTGTTCTCGAACATTTCTCGTCCTCCATTTTCACAAAGTTAAGTTGACATAAATCTCAGGAATGAAATACCATGTTTTAATTTAACTCGAGGATTAATGTGCCGCTTGGATGCTAAATATGGACGCAAAACATGGAACATATGTATTTACCTTCTTCATCTGTCAGATAATGTTGAAATTATGTTTTCTTTGACTCAGCGGAAGAAGTTTTACGAATGTAATAAGGGCCAATATGTGCTGTAATTGTTTCTTAACAAGAAACTGACTGTGAAAGTTTTATTTGCAAAAGCAGTTTGCATTTTCAGCAATTTCAAAGGAAAATTTTCGATTTTTTAATTTTAGAACCACGGTACAGTTATATTAAATATATTTCACTTTTATTTATATGTAAACAAAAAAAAACACTAAACCTTGCGAAATAATAAATGGTGATTTTTGAAATATAATCTAGTAAACTTATAGCTGACAGTGACATAACAAGACATAAATATACTCCAGTTTCAAGTAAATAGACTCTCAACTCGAGTTTAGCTAACTCGCTCTTGACTCGCATAATTGTATAACGCACGCAATTGTGCAACGAACCTGGTTCAAGAAATAACTCGACTTCAGTTGATTTGTGTTTCAAGTTAAATTTGTACAACTGGCCCTAAGCAACTAAATTTTCTGGCAACTAAGTTGCAACAGACGCGAAGTTAAACGGCTACGCGCAACTTTTCACGAAACTCTTATATATAATGTGTACCCAGCTTAACAATCCCTTCTGTCATCAAGAGCGCCATCTGGTTATGCGCGTAATCCATTTGGTTTTTCCCATATGATCTCAATTGTTTGTCATATGGAAAAGAAAGTAAGTCGGCATTTACATTACCCGATTTTTCCAGTACGATTTTTCCCAAAATTGTGTGAAATGTTTACATGAAACGATATGAAACGATTTTTCCAGTCCGATTTCTATTCCTGTCCTCTTCATACTTTATTACTGTCTCTTTCATTTTGCACTCTGAGGTAGATGGCATATTAAGACCAGCGTGCCCATTGCATTTTTTTTTTCGTAAAACACATCTACTGGCAATCAAATACTTTTTGGTTTTACGAAAAAAAAATTTAATTCAACAAAATTAAACCCACAAATAATTTCATCATCATTGTTGTTGTTTTTTCTCCTGAAACCCAACCTTTAAGTGCCTTGCATATGAGCTGTGTAGCAAACTATGTATTTATTTTCTATCACTTATATGTATGTATTATTAATTTCTTCTTCGAAAATACAAATACAAATTTGGAAATGCATATTTACTGCGAAAAAAAATAAATCTAGTTACTGCATTTTCTTTTTGGATCAGCTTCGGAAAATTCTCCGATTAGTGGCAACGCTGAACATACAAGACTCTGGGAAAAGTATAAAAGAGAACGCAAACATACTGGACAAATCGTGTGAGTTTGCCAGGAACGGACGATTTGGTCCTTACCCCTCACTTTCTACTCCCTTCACCCATGAACAAAAGATCGTGTGAAGAAAAATCGGGTGGTGTAAATGCCGACTAAACAATAAATTATTTATGTTTTGAAGCTATTTTTGTATGCCGATGGCGACCCTTCATCACATATACAACATACCTTGTATTTATGTACCATATATATCACATATACAGTGTGTGTGAGTGAAGCGGCAAGAAACAAGAATTAAACAAAAACAATAAAAACAAAATTGAGTTTCATGTCATTTTGCCGAACTTAAGGGAATTTTACTGAGATTTCTTATCGCTAAACAAGAAAAAAAAAATATTAAATAAAATAAAAGAGTGACATAAAAAATATTGTAGTGAATACTTTCAATGAATTAGGTATTTTATTTAAGAAAATATATATAAAACAACACACGGTGCTGCATTAAATCCTGTAAATACGTTATATTAAAGGGTGTATACAAACATTTCACAAGCAAGTTTTATCTCATATTTCCATAGAAAGTAATGTGAAGTGGTGTTATTTATTTAAATAAACTATCGTAAAATACTTTAAAATTGATATTTCATGGCAGTTTGCTTTAAAAAGAGCAAAATTGTTGAAAATAAATATTTATGTTCTTTAATCTTGTTGGTTTTGTTGAAATTCATCTTTGAATTGAGAAATTCTCGTTCAGGGTCGATGTAGGCTTTTGTTGGCGAAGGCGTTTAGCGCCAAAAGTGCAGAATTATTTTCTAACGCTTTTTAAATAAAATATTTCAAAGGCCTTTGTGTTGATGCCCCTTGTCGATCATGTTGGCGTTTGTGTCTTCCTCAAGAAGTGTTAAAGTTAAGTCAGTTTAAAAGTATGCTGTGATAAGAAACATCACTTCATATAATTTTATGTAGTAACATTATATGCATGTGAAATGAAAGAATTTGTACACCGTACTATAGGCATTTTTACAGGATGTAATGCAGCACCACATGTTATTCTTCTACCTATTTTTTTTTTGTTCTTAATAAAGTATTGCAAAGTATTTTCTTATATTGACTTTTATTTCACTTTTTATCTAGGTAAAGGTAAATAAATGCCAATGTAGATATTTTTGGCAATGGTAATCGTTTACCAATGTGATAAGAATCAAAACTGAAAATATGAAAAATATGTGCCTATTTATCAGCGATTTCAGTAGTTTTTCTAATTTCAATTACTGAATTTTTAATGTGTTTTATTTTTTTTAAATAATTTAATAAACGATAACCTTTGCCAAAAGCATTGACAATGGACTTTTGTATCTCTCTATACCCATCAAAGTAGCTTCTTCTGTAATTAATAATGATGATTCTTTTACTTATGACTTTTTCGACAACAAGGAAGAGCATTTGATTTCACTTTTGCACTCATTTACTATCGAAAATTAGTCAGTTATATGTAGGTATATTATCTAGGAACACGATAGTGACAAATACAACAATAAATACAAAAAGCACTAAAATCAAACTCAAACGTTAA
This sequence comes from Dasysyrphus tricinctus, assembly GCA_963921185.1. Classification (NCBI taxonomy): domain Eukaryota; kingdom Metazoa; phylum Arthropoda; class Insecta; order Diptera; family Syrphidae; genus Dasysyrphus; species Dasysyrphus tricinctus. Next base: position 206,477,459 of record OY992531.1, on the reverse strand, counting down.
ATGGAATTTGGCTAGTGGACGATGATAAGTCGGCACTGAAATTACTTCAATTATAATTGCCAGAACAGAATACCCTATATTAGAAGTCAGATCAACAATAGCTACAGAGCAACTTAATACGTACAGGATTTCAAGGATAAATCAAACGAAATTCTTGCAAGTGTTGTATACAAAACGCTGTACCATTTCAAAATTACTTGATTTGGATTATTAAAACGGTTCTGAGTTTCAAATTAAGTGCTCTAAGTGGTAGGATCCGAAAAATAAAAAAAAAAGTTTAACATCAAGCGTGTGGACCCACACTCTTTTTCTTTCTATTATTGTTGTTTTTCGTTTATCTACACTTCTCTTTGCTTTGGTTGTAATGCTGTTTCAACGATTTGTTATCTAGGATTTTCATTTTATTTAAACTTTAATATGATTTTTAATTTTAATTCAAATTTTCTTCATATTCTATTGTTAGGAATCAATAGAATATGAAGAAAATTTGAAAAGAAATTCTTCTGTTTAAGTGGAGTGACTGAATATTTATAATTCAAGTTAAAAGTTCAAGTGAGCTCAACTCCATAATTGCGTTTAGCCCAGGTACGATAGTTGGGCTCATCAGTTAGATGACTATCGTACCCTTCTAAGACGCAATTTTGTATCAATGTTTACCGACTAATATAAAAATCACAGCATGGAGATACTGTGAATTTTTTTATTCCATGCTGTGATTTTTATATATTAGTCGGTAAACATTGATACAAAATTGCGTCTTAGAAGGGTACGAAAGTCATCTAACTGATGAGCCCAACTATCGTACCTGGGCGAACGCAATTATGGAGTTGAGCCCACTTGAACTTTTAACTTGAATTATTATATTCCTAACTCCAACCTCATGAATAAGTGATTCTCATATAGCCGTTCGTACTCGGCAAAAACTTGTTAGTCCACTCCAATCCTGCCAACAACACGCATAAGCCCACTGGAATGGTTGAGAGTTGTCAGTCACTATGCCCTGGTTCTCCATGAGTAGTTGCGCCACCAAAGAAGAATGAGCAAAAATGTATGGGAGCTGGTCCATTTCTCAACACGAATGTGTCCTTCATCGATGGAAAGGTTATTGGAAGTACATCATTTCATTATATGGCCGTTACGCTCTTATCCATGGGGTTCGCGAGATATTCGGCTTTAAAGAACCGAAAAGATTAATACGGCAATTCCGCATTTTGACATTGTCTTCCTACTCAACATCAATGTGTCATACATCGTTGAAAAGGTTACAGTATGTACTTCATTTTTGTATGTAACCGTTAAGATGTAGATCATGGTGTTCGAGAGATATTTGGCAAAAACGCACTTAAGAACAATAATGCAATTCCGCATTTCTAGCTGGTCTACCAAGTCAACAGTAATGTGTTGTACATCATTGAAGAGGTTATTGCATGTTCTTCATTTTGTTATATAGTCGATAAGCTGTAAACCATGGGGTTCGAAAGATATTTGGCATTCAAAAAAAGGCGAAAAGAAAAATAATGAAATTCTGCATTGGGTGCTGGCCTACCTACTCAACACGAATGTGTCATACATGGTTGAAAAGGTAATTATGAGAACTTCATTTTATTATATAACCATTAAGCTCTAAACCATGGGTTTCCGGAGTAATTTAGCTTACTCTGAGGCTAGTCCAGTTTACAATTGACCCAGTGTGTGATGATTCAGGGCGGCCTCCCTCTTAAGACTAATACCATCCATACTAAGCTAAATAACTTTCGAAACCCATGGTTTAGAGCTTAATGGACTTTTAATTAAATGAAGTTCTCATAATAACCTTTTCAACCATGTATGACACATAAGTGTTGAGTAGGGAGCCCAGCACCCAATGCAGAATTGCATCATTTTTCTATTTGCCTTTTTATTGATGCCAAATATCTCTCAAACCCCTTGGTCTACAGCTGAACGATCATATAACAAAATAAAGTGCATGCAATAACCTTTTTAACGATGTACGAAACAATTCTGTTGACTTGGAGACCAGCCTTAAATGCGGAATTGCATTATTGTTCCTTAGTGCGCTTTTGCCAAATATCTCTCGAACCACATGGTCTTCAGCTTAACGGTGACATACAAAAATGAAGGACATGCTATAGCCTTTCCAACGATGTACATTGATGTTGAGCAAGAACATAATGTCCAAATGCGGAGTTGCATTATTGTTCTTTTCGGTGTTTTGAAGACTAATATCTCGCGAACCCCATAGTTTAGAGCTTCACGGCCACGTAATAAAATGATGTACTCACAATAGCCTTTTCAAAGACGTATGACACACGCGTGTTGAGTTGAGTAGACCAGCGCCCAATGCCGAACTGCATTATTTTTCTGTTCGCCTTCTTTGATGCCAAATATCCCTTGAACCTCTTGGTTTACAATTTAACAGCTGTATAACAAAATGAAGTACATGCAATAACCTCTTTTCGATTCCCAGCCGTGCCACCTAAAAACAGAAATGTTTTAATCGAGGTACTGCCTCTTGCGAGGAACTGACAAATCCTCCAAGAGTATACTTGTCATGAAAAAGTGCTTCTCATTTAGCCGTTCGGACTCGGCAAAAAACTGTAGGTCCCCTCCATTCCTGCCCAACAAACACGCACACAGGAATGGTTGTGAGTTGTAAGTCACTAGGCCCTGGTTCTCCTCGAGCTGTTGAGCCACCCAATTTATTTATTTATTTAATAACCTCTTCAACGATGTACGACACATTACTGTTGACTTGGTAGACCGGCTTCCACTGCAGAATTGCATTATTCTTTTATAATGCGTTTTTGTCAAATATCTCTCGAACGACACTACTTACACCTTAACATCTTTAAAAGAAAATAAAGTACTCGCAATAACCTTTTCAATGAAGTATGACACATTGCTGTTGAGTTGGCAGACCAGCGCCCAATGCAGACTTGCATTAATGTTTTATTTGCTTTTTTTGATGCCAAATATCTCTTGAACCCCGTGATCTACAGCTTAACTGTTATATACAAAAATAAAGTACATGCTATAACCTTTCCAACAATGCATGACACATTGATGTTGAGCAGGAAGAAAATGTCCAAATGCGGAGTTGCATTATTGTTCTTTTAGGTGCTTTGAAGCCGAATATCTCGTGAGCCCCATGGTTTAGAGATCAACGGCCCTTTAATGAAATGATTTCCTAACAAAAACCTTTTCAAAGATGTACGACACAATTGTGTTGAGCATATGGGCCAAATTGCCCATTCTCCTTTATTTAAAAATCTATTTCTTAATTTGGACTTACGAGGTTCTGACAGAAAGCCAACGATAAGTAATATTGTCATATTAAGCTTTATTGTGTGTTTCACGTGAACAACATTCCACCAGGAAAAACTGACATTTCACTTTTCACCTATTGTGAGATTAACCCGAAAAATGAAAATTTTCTATTTTTGTGAGTACTAATTTGGGGTGAAATGCGTCGTATTTAAAAGTTTAAACTGTCACTTATTTTTTGATGGCGAACGAAAGAAAAACAGAGGGTACACTGGTTCTCTATGCGCAAGTTTTTTTTACTTGCGATTATAGGTACTATAAGGCAAGTTTTGGATTCGTGCAAAAAAAAACAAATTAGATAACAATCAAACATGATATTACGATGATAGAGGACACGAAAAAAGTGGGTGGCACAATTCTGTCTGTCTGTCTGTCTGTTCGTCTACAGCCTAAACGGCTCGATCGATTTTCTTCAAACTTGGTACATAGTGGTTTTTGGTGATTCTGCCGACACGTTTTTTCATTTTTTTTTTTATAACCAAAAATAACGGTACCCGCCATACAATTTTTTTATCAATTATACATAATCGCTTTTTTCTCAAAATCGGCTCGACAACTTTTCTTAAAAAAAATTCAATAAATTTATTTTAGTAAAGGCTTCCTTTGGGTGGAAAACCATTTTTAAAAAATGGTTATTAATGGTACCTCCCAAGAAACCATTTTTTTAATTTTTGATTTTCTTCAAAATGGTATGACCGATTTCAATTATTTTTTTTATACAGAAGCTTCCAAAAATGTTAATAGTTTTGTGTACCAACATTTTTGAAAATATTTTTTGGATTTTTAAAAAATATTTCAAAATTTTTTTTGGAGAATCAAATATTTCGAAAATGAGACTTTTTTAGTAGTTAAATAATATTGCATATCACAATTTTCAAAAAAAAGTTTTTGGATTTTTAAAAAAGTTTCAAACTTTTTTTTTGAAAATTCGATATCTCAAAAATGGGTTGACATTTTTTTCAAATTTTGTTTTATATACACATAAATATATAGTTTAAATCTGCATACCAAAATTTGTTCTTAAAAATGTTTTAAGAATTTTATATATAAAAAATTAATTTAAAAAAAAACCGCTCCAACGATTTTAAAATTTTTTTCCCATACAATCATATTCCATCATTAAGATGGCATACTTTCTTTTCACCTCAAACTATCAAAAGAGTTGTTTTAGCTAATTTAAATGTCGTATTTCATGCTTCTCTACATTTTTCTCTCATAATTTCCATGTTTGTATATTGTATATACAATTTTCTTAAACTCGCAGTGTCTTGAACATAAGAGCAAGTACGTGCGATCCAGTCGTGCATTTTATTTTTGTTTATTTTAGGCCAAGAGAAGTTCGGGCAAAACTCATAATAGCTTTTTAAATTGCTGGGGGAAACAATAATTTTTCGGTGGAATATTTTCTGGGTGAAATTCACTTAATAAGTTGGATTAAGTTCCAAATCGTCAATTCTTGAGTTCCTAATTAGTACAGGTAAAATAGTACGAAAAGTCTTTCGAATAAAAAAAAATTAGTACCATCATGAAACTTGGTGAAAACGTATCATGTATTATGAGATTGAAAAATCAAAAGAGTCTATAAAAATATTTCACATGGAAGGGTGTTTTTTTGAGGGGGAGAGGGGGGAAATTGTGGTGTATCGAAACAGAAAAACTAACTGCGGTACAACCTTATCATATGACACATGTTTTTAAGGTAGTTTTGAATGCTGAATCAAATTACACCAAAACCAAGTCGATACGACCTCCGTGAAAAAAGTTATTGTCATTTTTATGTAACGATGACTATATTTTCAGTATAAAAACTAAACATTACCGAAAACCAGTTGAATATAACGGTCCGTCGATGAAACTTGGCATCAATGGTTCACGTGTCATGAAAAGCAATAATCAGAAGAGTCTATAAAAATATCTGTGGCTAAAGGGTGTTATTTGAGGGTTGGGGTGAGGGTTGGGGTTATGGTGGGATAATTGCCATAAGACCTGTGACAAAAATGGTACCCTCATGAAACTTTATAAAAATGTGCTATGAACTACCAGAATGAAGAATCAAAAGAGTCTATAAAAATATCTATATGGTAGAAGGATGTTTTTAATGGGTGAAGGAAAGCATAAAACTATTTCCAAAAACAAAAATTGTTTCCAAAAACAAATAACAGCCTTTACCCAAGCCCACAAAAACACCCTTTCTCCCTTGATATTATTATAGACTCTTTTTATTCTTAATTCTCCTAGTAAATAAATCACTTTTTTACCAAGTTTCTTGAGGGTACCATCCTTTTATATTTTTTTGAACAATAACCACACACTTCCCCCTATCTTCAAAAAATACACCCTTCCCAGCGAAATATTTCTATAGACTCTTTTGATTCTTCATTTTGTTAGTCCATAGCACATTTTAACAAAATTTCAAGGCGGTACCATTTTTGTCAAGGGTTTTATGGTAATAATCCCACCACTACCCCAACTCCCCAAAAAAACACCCTCTAACAACAAATATTCGTATAGACTCTTCTTATTATTGTTTTTCATGACAAAAGAACCATTGATGCCAAGTTTCATCGACGGACCATTATTTTCATCAGGTTTTCGGTATTATTTACTGAGAATATAGTCATCGTTACATAAAAATGACAATAACTTTTTTCACGGAGGTCGTATGGACTTGGTTTTGGTGTCATTTGATTCAGCATTGAAAACTACCTCAAAAACATGTGTCATATGTTTAGGTTGAACCAAAGTTAGTTTTTCTGTTTGATACACCACAATTTTTCCCCCTCTCCCGCTCAAAAAAACAACCTTCCATGTGAAATATTTTTATAGACTCTTTTGATTTTTCATTCTCATAATACATGAAACGTTTTCACCAAGTTTCATGACGGTACTAATTTTTTTGTTTTATTTATCCTATTTTACCTGTACTAAATAATACCGGCCTTGTATCAAATAATAAAAGTTTTCAATAAAAGTTTTTTTTTTAGAAATCGAACGGCATTCTATTTTTAGGATCAAAATATTTTAGTCAATGAAAGAAGGATTTTGATTTTCGTGATCTTAAACATTTTTCTTGAATTGAATAGCCGATTTCGAAAAGGTGATATGATATCCCTGAAGTAGTAATTTAAAAAAAAATATTTTTCAGTTACATTTTCGGTTCAACAAGCAATCGGTATCGAACATTCTAGAAATATTTGATGTTAAACGTTATTTTATATAAATTTTTTAATATCTTATATTTAAGAGATGTGACTGTTTTGAAATTAATGAAATTGAGTACACGCAGAAACTAAGGAAAAAAACATAAATTTAGTGAGACTTCTATTTAAGCAATCGAACATGAATTTCTATTATTTTTTTAAGCTTCTTTTCAGGCTCTTTTTCTTTTATTATGCTTAATGTCATAGATTCGAAAAGGGTACATCTCTTAGAGTTTTGACCTTTCTTAAATTATTTCTGTATAAATCACGACAGCAACAGCAAAATAAATGCTAAAGATGTACTTTTCTTGAGCATAAAAGGTGCAGGCAATTAAAATTGCATTGGCATGGAAAAAACGTATCTGTCAACAAATACGAGATGTGACCTTTTCGAAATTGGTCATTCAACTACCTGCATTCCTTATATAAGCGCTCTAAAATATGTAGAATTCCAAGAAAGTAAGCATGAACCAGGCCTTCTTTGTTCCCTTATTTTTTTATTGGTTAATATCCTTTCGTAATTACATACTTCATTTCTATTTTCTTGTCCCTTCTTTTATTGCTCATCTCTTCATAACTCTCAGCTAATTATTTTTTTTTTGATTTGTTAGATTTGAATTTTTCTTGTACCTTGTTTCAATAATAAATAACTCATATGATGCTTTGCTACAGGAATATTCGCAGTTTGACAGGCGTGTGAAATCGGCATAAATAAATGGTAATCTACCATCGCATCGTCTCAATTTTTTTTGCATTTATTTAAAGCTGGAAGGAACCTCAGAATTTCAAAACAAAAAGGATTTTCAGCCACCAATTTAGCTACCTGGAGGATTTTTGTTTTGCATAAATTTACTCAACTTTTCTGCTTGTTTGTCAGTTTATTTTTTCGTGTCCTCTGTTGTGTTTATGGGTGATACTGATAAATATTAAAGACAAGTCAGCCTTTTTCTTCGATATTTTCGTATTCTAATCATAAAGACAGACTTTAGAAAGAGGTAAGTTATTTTTGCTTCTCAAAGCTTTCGGTTGGATTTTTAATTTAAATAATATTTCTTTCCTCTTTTAAGTTACATTCACAATGTCGGCTTCAATCTCTACTACTACATCCTCATCTACAGAAGGCAAATTCATCTTCAAATGCGATCAGCATGCAGCAAATATTTCAGAAAAATTGCTGAAATTCTATGAAGAAAAGGATTTCTTCGACACTGTTCTTATTGCTGGCAAAGATTGCATAAAGATTCCTGCTCACAAAATTGTCCTGTCTGCATTGAGTGAATATTTTTGGGAAATATTTCATGGCAATCCCATAACTTTAAAGGCCGATAAAGTAAGATTAAAAGAAATCGAAGCTGTGTCGCTTAAATTCATAGTTGACTTCATGTATTCGGGTTCGATTGAATTGAACTTTGAAAAAATTGAGATAATTTTGCGAGGTGCAGTGTTTTTAAAAATTAAAAACCTAATCAATGGATGCTGTGATTTTCTTGAGAAAAATGTAAACATTAGCAATTGCTTAAATTGGCTACTCTTGGCAAAGGAACTGAGATTATCTAAACTTCATGAAAAATCGCTGGAAATAGTCTACGCCAACTTTGAGGAAGTTACAAAGAAGTCTGAGTTTTTGCATCTGAACAAAATTGTACTGAAGGATTTACTTTTTAAGGACATTCCTCATAGACACCTGGAAGAGCAAGTGTTTTTGAGTGTGGTGGCTTGGATCGAATATGATGAAGTCAATCGGCACGATTTCTTATTGGAATTGCTTTCCATGGTTTGCTATCAATATCTCACGCCAAAGTTTATCGTTGAAAATAGTACGTCCGTAAGTAAAACTGTTGAAAGCTGCAATTTGATTCTTTACTGGCTGAAATATCATTTGTCGCCGGAGTCTCGAACAATTGAACAACTAAACTTAAATTCTTCCTCTGAGTCCGAGAAAAGGAATGAAGTAAACTTACATGGAAAATCTGGTGAAGTTGCAGCTTTTTCCTTAAATAATCAAAAGGAAGCAGAAATTCTAAGTTATAATCGAGCATTGGGCGCTTGGTGTGTTATAGAAAGATCAGATCCTCATTTGACAAAGAATATAGTATATCCTTCAATGCTTGCGATTGATGACAAACTATTTCTAGTTGGAGGGTTGAATGATAGCTTAGGAGCCACAAACTCCGTTCAATGTATTGACTTAGACAATCTCGAGTTGACTGATTTGCCACCCATGCAAATTGGCAGATTCCGAAGTCAATTGGCAAATTTAAATGGACATTTAGGTGTCTTTGGTGGTTACGCGCCTTCAAATCGTAGTAAATTTTTTGTTTCAGTGGAGATTTTAAATTTGTCAACCCAAAAATGGAGCAGGTTGGAACCACCTTGTAAGCCAGACAAACGAAACAAAATAGTTGGTCACAACGGAATTTTATACATTTTTGATTTTCATTGCGGAACTGTGCAATGTTATGATATTTCTTCCAATCAATGGACTTCAAAAAATATACCAATAGATGATAGCATAGAAGATTTCCGTATGGCTGCTGTTGGTAATTTTGTGTACGCCATTTGTATAGGCCCGAGTATGACTCATGGAAGAAATATTCCTTGTAGGAAAACCATGATAAAATGCTTCGATTTAGCCAACAATACCTGGTCTTTGGTAGCTGAATTATCAAAAAATAACTCATTGGTAGAGATGGTTGCAGTAATTAGAAACAAACTTGTAATTCAAAAAGAGAATAAAGTTGTCGTAGAGTACAATCTTGATACAAAAAAATTCACTGATCTCGACAGTTTGCCTCATTATAATTCATGTATTCTTCCGTTTAAATTATACCATCATTGTTTCAATGTTGCCACTCCCAAATGAAAGTTTTTTTTTTTTTATGTAAGAATTCAAATAAAATAAAATTTATCATACAACAATTGGGTAAAAAATTTAGCTTCTTTGTTTTAAAACCAAAACTATTTTTACTAGCGAGATTATTAAGGTATACTATCTATATGGTAAGTTATGCATTGGTAAAAAAATCGAACTCCAGATTTTTATGAGAATTATCATTACGACGATAGGGAAGACGAAAAAAGTGGGTCTCACAATTCTGTCTGTCTGTCCGTATAAACGGCTGAATCGATTTTCTTTAAACTTGGTGAAGAGCGTTTTTTTGGTCATTCCCCCCTTACATTCAAAAAATGGTACCTCCCAAATAATCATTTTTTTATTTTTTATTTTCTTCAAAACGTAATGACTGATTTCAATCATTTTTTTCTTACAGAAGCTTCCAAAAAACATAAAATAGTTTTGATTCAAAGTCACTCCACTTAAACAGAAGAATTTCTTTTTAAATTTTTTTCATATTCAATTATTAAAATAGTTTTGTGTAGGTACCAAAATTAAAAAAAGAAAATATTTTTCTTTTTTGAAAATCAAATATTTCGAAAACGACACTATCGATTTCCTTGAAACTCGAAACTAAAAAGTTTTTTAATACTCTCTAAAATAGTTTTAGAAAAAATTCTACATTTATGAAAAAATAACGGTACCTTCCATACAAAAGTTAAAAAACCGCAAATGAAAATATTTTTTTTTTTACAAAAACGACTCATAAGATTTTGATTAAACTTTTTCCATATAATAATATTAGTATGATCAACTACCAAAAATTATAAAATTTTACACTTATCAACTACTAATAGTGCAAATAAATAAATACTTTAGATTTGCATACATAAATTCTTTATTAAAAATGTTTTAAGAATTTGATATATGGGTGATTCTCCGCCAACTGTGATTCTTTTTTTAGAAAATTTTCAAAAATTAAAACTTATTGAAAACAATTTTTGTTTCGTTTTTCTTGCTTAATTTAGTTAGAGTATCAAATCAGTACAAGCATTTTGCTACAACTTTTAAAAAAACATAAAATATCGTGAAATGTTTTTTTTTTTTTTATTCAATTTTTATTTTTCCATTTTCTTAAAACTATCTTAAAGCTAGACAAAAATTCATAAAAACTAGCCTACTTATCAATATCTTACAACTAACTTACTGGCCCCATTCGGGCGCTCTAAGTTAAACTAATAACTTAATGCTAATACCTTTCGGCCTGAAAACTATATTATATTTAAAGTTCAGGTTGGTTTTATTTTTCACCAAGAAGAATTGGAAAAAAAACTTGGTACCTACCTATCTATATGTTTTTTTTTTTTGGTTTTATATAAAACTTACAAACTAAATTAAACTAAATTAAAACTAATTAAATCTAATTAAATTAATTAAAACTACTTTAAAACTACTTACAAACTAGAACAGCCACAGCAAGCAATTTCGGGTTTTTATAATTTTTGTGTGTTTTTATTGGTTTTATAATTTTTTTTTGTTTTTGGTGCCACCCATGGTGAAATGTACTAAAACTGGAATAGACAATAATGACACTCTTTTTCTTTTTTTTTTATTTTTAATTTGTTCTCTGTCTTTTTGACCATATTTTTGTTGAGATTCTTGACTGTCTTATGCTACATTTCCACCTAACGCTAATCTGAGATTTAATAAGATTAACCGCAAATCTCCTTTAAATCTCGAAGATTTACCATACAAATTTATTTCGTAAATCTTGAAGATTAGAAATTAATCTAGTTAAATCTTCCTAGGACAAATACTTTTATAAATCGAACTTACCTTTTCTTAAATGGTGCTGAACGATTCATTCGAGACTCGCATTCAGTTCTTCATTGTTTCACAAGAATCAAACATTCTGTCTCATTCGCACTTCATAAGAAAAGTTGGAACGCCATTTGCATTTTTGAAGGTGCTGTCAAATTTAATCTTTTTTAAATCTTTTTGTGTGGTGGAAACACCAAAAACATTTATTAAATCTAATCTGAGGTAAACCTTTGGTGGAAACATAGCATTATATGTTTTGACCTCTTGACAATTCTACTGCCCTTTTTTTCTTTAAAAATCTTCTCTTTTTCGTTTTTGAAGTCTTTTTTTCTGTATGGCAACCCTTTTCCTTATGCTGGATGATTGCTTAGTTTTTATTGCACAGAATAATTCTTGTTTGGCTCGTTCGAGGTTTTGCTACCGTTCTTATAAAGAGAATTGGTTAAAAAAATATATCATTGCAAGGAATTATTTAGCTATATTTAATTACAGAGTGCACCATCACAGGAATGCTGCTTCCTAAACCCCGACTGGTTATCAATTATCAACTTATGCAAGTCAAAAAATGCTTCCAGTTAGAGGTGAACAGCCTTTTCAAGTACCTTCTCATAGAGAGGGAGGACATTAATTGGCCTAAAATCTTCGCATTTAATAGAATTTTTAACTTTGGGTATCGGAGAAATTTGAGACACTTTCCAAGAGGTGGGAAAAACACCGTCACGAAATGATTGATTGATAACTTTAATTAATGGGGGTGCTATGATATCAATCATGTCTTTGAAAATATCTATATTAAGGTAATTCGGATCACGGTTATTTTTAATATTATCAAACACTTTTTTCATATCTGGTAACTCTATTTCCCGAAAGCTTAAAGAAGCAGAATTTCTTACAATCAGATTGATGAAAGGGACATAAGGGATCAAAGCACTTATTTCAGTTATACTGTCTACAAAAAACTTGTTGAACTTGTTTGCCAAAAGTTTATTAGGTATCACTGTAATGCTACATTTCCACCTAGAGCTAATCTGAGATTTAGTAAGATTTACCTCAAATCTCCTTCAAATCTCGGAGATTTACCATACAAATTTATTTCGTAAATCTTGAAGATTAGAAATAAATCTTGTTAAATCTTCCTAGGACAAATAGTTTTACAAATCGAACTTACCTGTTCTTACTTGGTGCTGAACGATTCATTCGAGACTCGCATTCAGTTCTTCATTGTTTGATACGAATCAAACATAGCATTATGCTATGTTTCCACCAAAGGTTTATCTCAGATTAGATTTAATAAATCTTTTTGGTGTTTCCACCGCACAAAAAGATTTAAAAAAGATTTAATCTGACAGCACCTTCAAAAATGCAAATGGCGTTCCAATTTTTCTTATGAAGTGCGAATGAGACAGAATGTTTGATTCGTGTGAAACAATGAAGAACTGAATGCGAGTCTCGAATGAATCGTTCAGCACCAAGTAAGAATAGGTAAGTTCGATTTGTAAAACTACAGTGCGGTTCATATTTATAACCCACCTTAAAAATCGTTAATTTTTTGGTCGTCTATACATGATCAAAAATAAAAATGATAGGGAATAATAGAAATGGTCATGGCAGTTAATTACAACAACAAGTTAATTTCAGAAACGTAACAAGTGTATTTTTATATCTTAGTAATACAAAAATTACAAAATTCAAGTGTTTCAAATTTAAAACCCATTGCTTCAATAATTAATAAAAGTAAATGAAGAATCGAAACTAATAATTGATTTGGGAACTTTTGGCAAGAATCAAGTCAAAAACTCTTTTTTTCATGGATTTTATCAATTTATCCAAAAGTTCTGGCTTGATTTTAAGCCATTCATAAAGAAGAGCGTGTTTAAGCTCTGATATCGTCTCATACGTCCTTCTTTCTGCGTATATTCTTCTGACAAAAACTCTCCCAAGATTCTCAATAGGGTTAACATCGGGAGCGCATGCGGGCCAGTTCATTAAATCAATAGAATTTATTCGCAACCAATAAATTGTTTCTCTACTGATATGGATTCTGGGATTGTCCTGCCGAAAAATTCAAGTTCTCTCATGGTGATCTACCAAAAACGGTACCAAACTGAATCGGAAAACTTGAACATATCTCTGCTGTTCATTTTCGAAGAAATTTATTGCATTTCCACGCACCCCTTCGTTGAGAAAGCGCTCCACATCATCACCGAACCGCCACCAAAATTTCGCCTATAAAAATATCACGGTTCCTTCCGTAAGTCACGCCAATAAGAGTGCACACTATCAGGACCATCTAAATTCCATTTTTTCTGGAGAAATGCAATTCACTTCATCAAAAATGAACAGCAGAGATTATGTTTAAGTTTTCCGACGCAGTTTGGTACCTTTTTTGAGAGATCATTAGTAGAGAAATTGGATTTTTCAGCAGGACAATGCCAGAATCCATATCAGTAGCGAAACAATTTATTGGTTGGGAATAAATTCTATTGATTTAATGCTTTGACCCCCATGCTCTCCCGATGTCAACCCTATTGGAAATATTTGGAGAGTTCTTGTCAGGAGAATATACGCGGAAGGAAGGACGTATGAGACGATATCAGAGCTTAAACCCTCTCTTCGTGAGGAATGGCTTAAAATCAAGCCGGAACTTTTGGATAACTCATAAAATCACTGAAAAAAGAGTTTTTCACTTGATTCTTGCCATAGGTTCCCAAATTAATTATTAGTTTCGGTTTTTTATTTACTTTTATTAACTGTTGAAGCAATGGGTTATAAATTTGAAACACTTGAATTTTGTAATTTTTGTATTATTAAGAAACAAAAATACACTTGTTACGTTTCTGAAATTAACTTGTTGTTGTAATTAACTGCCATGACCATTTCTATTATTCCCTATCATTTTTATTTTTGGTCATGTATAGACGACCAAAAAAAATACGATTTTTAAGGTGGGTTATAAATATGAACCGCACTGTATTTGTCCTAGGAAGATTTAACAAGATTAATTTCTAATCTTCAAGATTTACGAAATAAATTTGTATGGTAAATCTCCGAGATTTAAAGGAGATTTGAGGTAAATCTTATTAAATCTCAGATTAGCGTCAGGTGTAAATGTAGCATAAGCTGTATTTTCAAAAATAACTTTGGTTATGTCAGATTCCTTTTGCTTCAGTACAAATTGCTTTATAGTTCTCCACATTGATTTCTGATCAACTGAGTTATCTATTTTATTTCTTATAAAATCACTTTTAGCTTTGTTAATTTCTTTTTTAAACTGGTTTCTTAAAAATTTATAGTTATTCCAGTCAATTGCACTATTTGTAAACCTAGCTCTATTATATCCAACAATCTTTTGATATTTTAACACTCTGAGATGATTATTAAACCATTCATGTCCATCCTCTTGCACTGATTTTGTATTAAGGAATGAGTTCACTGTTTCTTCTAATATATTTTGATTTGAATCACTTAGATAACATATATTAGCCGCATTTTATTATCCCTCAAATCTGATCCGGATTAGATTATCATAATAAAACAAACAGGATCTCAGGGCGACGAGAGTCTTATATACCTATCTCTGTTTATTCTTTGGCTTCTGTATTTTTTCTCTCCTCTATTCTCTAATTTCTCCCTATTTTCAACACAATAAAGCCATCTACACGTCAGAGAAAAAATTAATTTTTGCAAGAAAATGCTAAGGGTGTGTGGTCAGAATGGATTTGTAAATCAGAATCCAAAATCAAATTTGGATTTTGTGTTGTTTTTCTAATACCTATATTTTCGTATGCAAATCCAAACCAGATCAGATCTGGAGGAAAATAAAATACAGCTATTATAAATATTGCTCATAGCTAAACTGTTAGAAAAATCACTTCTATGATATTTTAAAAAACTGATAGTTTTCTTTTTTAAAGTTCACATTTATATTGGTTACAATAGTTTCATGATCACTGATATTTAAACAATAAACAGGTTCGGCTTCGATTTTGTTCGAATTTGTTATTGCAAGATCGATTAATGATTTCGAGTTATTCTAGTTAGTGGGTTTTCTAACAAACTGTTTCAAACCATTATTGATTAAATTTCTTTCAATATTCCTTTTATATAATTCATTTGACTGCATCCAGTCAATGTTAAAATCACCAATATTAAAAACTTCATATGGATACACATTTATGTAATTCATCCATCAATTCAAAAAATTTATCACAAAAAACTTTTTTTGAACATCTTGGGGATCTGTAAACAGCGACTAAAATAAAATTAAAAGTATCACAAAATACTTTGAGTGCAAGCCACCAAATATTCTTATTAATCGCAAATAATCTTTCAAATAAATAACGGCACCCCCAGTATGGCTTGATTCACTATTACACCGGTGAATGTTTTAATTACTTAAATAAAGAACAGAATCGTCTATTTCATCAGTAACACAAGTTTCAGATAGCAAAATAAATTCAAATTGATTATTTTTAATTATTAGTTCGAGTTCAGTAAAGTTGCTTAAAATACTTTGAATGTTTAAATAAACAACCTGAATTAATTTTGGTTGCTAAAATTCAATTTTATTTTTTTCTAAATTGTATTTGTTTTTTAACACCTCACAATTTCTATCCCTACAATCATGGTTTATATTAAAGTTAAAACCAAGCCGCTTTTTAGCATCATCACAACTGTTGCATTTAAAGTCTAACTTTTGGACTTTTCATTTTTGGCACTATTATAACATATTTGTCACCAAGTTTTTCTTTTGCTTCTCTTTCTACCGTTTTTCTCGATTGTTCATCATTACAACTAACTGCGATAGCTCCGTTTTGACGATTTGAAACACTAGCCGCATTTTATTATCCTCATGATCTGATCCGGATCAGATCATTATAAATAAAACAGACAGGATATTAGTTATATACCCGTCTCTTTTTGCCTCATATTTGTTTATTTTTCACGTGTCTGTTTTCTCTTTTCTTGGCACTATTGAGACACATTCACAATAGTCATTTAAGGATCATTGAAATAGATCCAGATAAAAAGCAGGATGCCATGTTGTTTTTGTAATCACGTGTTAGAAATTGATCTGGATCAGATCATGTAGATAATAAAATGCGGCTACTATTTACTTGTAACGAAAGCAAGGATGGATCTATATTTTTTTTATCACTTCTCTTATTATTTCACTTTTGTTTTCTTCCAGTGGTCTAATTATTCCCGGTGGTTCCTTGTTTACGGTTTCTGCGTACGATTTTTTTCTTTCTTAACTTCATTTTTTGTTTCACTATTCTGTGCTTTTTCATTTAATTTGTCTACACGCACTAAAATGTTTTCAATATTTTCTTCTAGTTTTTCGATCATTTGTTTGTTAGCATTAAGTTTATTGTTTATATCCGAAAATTGCTTTGACATCAATCCAATAAAATTTTGGCAGTCAGCACACATAAAAATAACTCCTTTTTTCTTAATTACACTGGTCAACACAAATTTTGTTTCTGGGTTCTGCACATGATTTTCTTATTCCTTACATATTACTTATTAAATAAAAAATAGTCATGTTTGAAAAAGTTTGCTTTTGTAGCCAGGAGCACATTATTTGAAAATTCATGAAAATGTGCTATGTTAGAATCAATTTAAATAGATATTTTAAGATATAAGACTAAGATACACCAAAACGCTAGAGTGTGTAAGCTGGTTCGAAACAAAAAAAAAACATATGATAAGGGGTACCTATGTTCCCCTGTTTAGGCAGGAGGGGTAATTTTCTTTAAAAAGGTACTTTAACTAAAAAAAAAATGTTAAAAAACAACGGCAACGCCAAAAAGATTATTGTAAATTTTTTTTTTAAGTTAGGACTCCATTCTTTAATTAAATTAGTAAACTATGTCATTTCCATGAATAGTTTTTTTTTTAAATCAGTTTTCAAACTCACAATTTTGAAAAGAAAAAATAATTTTTTTTAAATTTAAATTTTCTTAGTTTTACGTGAAAAAGTTAGTTTTTGTTTTCAATATTCAATGCTTTCACCAATCTAAAGTGAATGTTTAAAAACCAGGTGGTTGTATGTATTTAAATTTTTGATCAAATTGAAAATAACAAACACTCCATTTTCTTAATTTTTTTTGTTTAATGTTTGGTACCAAGATTAAAACGGTAGTTTTTATCAACAAACACACTAATTCTGGAATTTGCTATTCTAAAATTAAACCTATAGAATAATTTCCCATCATTGTTTCATTTTATTGACCTTTGTAGACGATTACTCTCGAAGTCTATAAAGTCCAAGCTAAAACGTTTTCCTTTTTCTTCTGAGTAAGCTCCCAATGAAGTTTTTAATTTTTTACTAAATGACCGTGCAGAATATTCAATCTTAGAGACATCCTGCATGTCCCTTAAGTTTCTTAACATATTTTCAAAAATGATAATAATGTGAATTTTGAAAAAATAACCACATCTATAGCAAAATGCATTAGCATCACCTTAGCACATTATTAATATCATTTTAACGTCCTTAAATGTCAAAATAAAAATGTGTGTAGTTTGTGACACAAATATACTCTAGAGATATCAAATTGGCGTAGGAATTCCCCTCCCCTCTCCTCTTTAAAAAAAAATACTAAGCAAACATTTATTATTTCTATGAAAACTATGGTAACTGTATTTTGACTACCAACTCTACAAAAGCAAACTTTAGGGGGGGTGTAGGTATTTTTCCATCATTTTGGAGCATGACGAATAAAAAAATCATGAAATAAACCCAGAAACAAAAATAATTTTTTATTTTGTTGAGTTGTGTTATCATTTCAATGTCGTATTCAGACAAGTCCGCACATTTTAAATCAAACAAACCGCCACAAACTCCATTGCATAAAAGAAATTTATCATTTCTGATTCCTTTGGTGCAATCTTTTCAGATTTTGTAACTCATCATCGAATTTTACGACACTATAATTTACTTCAAATTTATACACGTCTCAAGTAACTAACTAACGCTATCAAAATTCAAGTAACTAACGTCGACATAAGAAAGCTGAAATGGCGTTGAATTGGTCACACACTGAGGAAACCAAACTATGAAATTGCAAAGCAGTCCTTTGAATTGAATCCTCAGGGTGCGGGTTGGAAAACCAAGAACAACATGGAAATCAACTGTATTAGCGGAAGCAGAATCCCAGAGAAAAGTGCCTTTCATATGAGCTGCGAATAGCGAACTGCGAATTGCGAATGGTCGTGAGTTTTGACATTTCTTTCACATGAGTGGTCGCCGACAGACGCGAATAGTCATAGAAAATAAACTAGTGAAATGGAGCTGACAAAATTTGAGGTTAAATTCGAGCGAATTTTTCATTCGCAGATTTGTGGAATGCGTCTTAATGTTGTGGATTGCGAATAAGGGTTTGGCAGTTCGCAGCAAATACCTCGGTGGTCGCGTAGAATATAAAAAAATGCTAAATTCAACAATTTAAACTAATTTTTGTTCGTGTTTTCTTTTTAAAATTGTAGATAGGATCGTTTATTCACATTTTTGAAAAGTTAAAACACTTATTTGTTGATATTTGCCACTAAGTGATCATAAATGTCAGCTTTAGTTTCAGTAATTATGGTCAGGCACAGATTTCATTGAGGAATTTCAAAAAAAGATTCCTTACCACAGTATGACTTAGTTGACCTCTCATAAACATTCAGTGGCCTTTCGGATGGTAAGTATACTATTTTTTGCGAAAAGCCATATAATATTAATTAAGCTTGGAAAATCCATTGAAAAAATCAATGCCTGACCAACTACGACCTTTTCTAGGTACTTGAACTTGTTTTCTAAAATAACATAAATGAGGTACCAACAATTTTTTTTTTTTTGAATTACCTTGAGTGGCCTTTAAAAAAAACTTTTAAAATTTATAAAACAACACATACATCACTAAGCGAATACTGCAACTAGTAGACTTTTTATGACGATCTAAAGTGGCCCATCTGGCTGGGTAAGAAATCTTGAAAATTAAATTATAGCATTACAAAATCTTGCAATTACAAAATCGCACCACAATACCGCACTTACCATAATTTTGCAAGCTTAAATCTCACAGAATAAAATCTCAAAATTTTGGAAATCTTGCGTGAGATTCTTAATTATGGAGATTCGTCTACGAGTTTAATTTTTTCTTTTCAGTCCGAAACTCGGAGCCTAAATGCGAGATTTTGATATATTGGAAACTTTAATTTTCGAGATTTCATTTTATTTGCGAAATTTTTTGTTGCGAAATATAAATGCGAAATTGTAAAACATGCGATTTTTTAATTTTGGGATTATTGAGAGAATTTGACTTCTTTATTCAAGATTTTGGCTTGCGTTATTTTTGTAAGGTTCGCGGCTTTTCAGATGTTACTTTTTTTTTGGGGATATCTCACAAACATGTGCCAAAAATCATGGGTTCCTATCCCTGTGGATGGTTTTAGGGAGAGAGAGGGGGGAGCAGTGTTTCCACTAAGGAGTTCCCACTAAGGTACCTTTATCCAGGTGGCAGTGAAAGAATTCCCCAGATGGACTCAACGATGACGTCTACAGTTCCAGTTCGGTTGAACTACTTAGTGAACACTTTATATGGGCTACTACGATATATTCGTAGCTCAGACCTATAAGGAGCGGCTTATCCGGCTCCCCACCCTTGGAGTTATACTAAGGGTCTGGTCCTCCAGGTTGGCGGTTGTGCGTCAGGGTAACTTATCTGCCCCGGAAAAACAAACCGGTTCCGAAACAAGCACAAGCCGCAGCAAACGAAATAAGGACAATGAATTTTGGATCTGCACGTGGAATGCCCAGACCTTAAACAGGCCACGTGCAGCCGAACAACTAGTGGCGAGCCTGGATAGGCTAAAAGGCAGACATCAGAGCCATCCAGGAAGTGCCATGGGATGGAGAGGGCATACGAAGGATGAAATCGTGTGACATTTTTTCAGTGAGTGCTGCAAGGTGCAGGGTCAGCAGCTTTTTAGTTGTGGTTTTGTGGTAAGGGGAAGACTAAAGCAAGAAGTCTTATTCAAAAACATCACGTTGATCTTTGCCCATGCCCCAACGGAAGAAAAAGATGACTCTACCAAAGAAGAATTCTACTATCTCCTCGAGAACACGTACGATAGGTGCCCCAAGTACGACGCACGCCAAGATTATCCTTGGCGACTTCAACGCCAAAATCGGGAAGGAGGGCATCTTTGGTTCGATAGTCGAAGGACACAGCCTGCACGACAACACTTCCGGCAACGGACTCAGGCTGATTGACTTTGCGGCAGGGCGAAATGTCATCATAGCAAGCACTCGATTCCCACACCGCAATATACACAAAGGGACCTAGCGTTCTCCGGATCAATGAACCATCAACCAGATTGATTGCCAACATAGACTCGGATCACTTCTTAGTGGTAGCTCAAGTATGAATGCGATTTAACGTCGCGAAGTTAAAATCGCCAGGACTTTTGCAGACCACGTCTCTCTTAATCTCTCAGCAAGCGCACCAGCACCATCTGCAGAGGACCAGTGGAAACACTGCGAAAATGCTTTCAGGAGTGCCACCACTGATGTGCTGGGTTTCACTAGGCCTCCACAACGAAACCCCTAGTTCGATGAAGAATGCAGGCTGGCACATGCATCAAAGAATATGCGGCCAACCAGTAATGCTGCAGACCAAAACCAGAGGTGCTAAAAGAGCACCCCGGGAGCTCTACGGGCAAAAACAAAGGGGGGAACGGTGACTTCTCATGAGGAAAATGAGAGAGCATACGAAGCGGATGGTCGAGTCTATTGAGAACTGTAGTGGCAGGGGGGGTGTTTGAAATTTCTACCGAAGGGTGAGGCAATCTACCCAGGGTTTAAAGGCCAGAACGGAAGCTTGCCGAGATGAAGTCTATGGTGGTAGACACACAGTCCATACTGAGGATCTGGAAACAACACTGTTCTAGACCGTTAAACGGTGAACGTGGCCAAAATTTTGCTGTTAGACAGAACACTTCATTCAACTTGGAAGATGATGGTCAAAATTTCGTCCACCTGACGGTTAGCGATAGCAAAGCTTGGCTGCTGGTGCGGATGGGCTGCCAGCCAAGCTATTTAAAGCAGGGGGAGTTGGCTTGGTAGGGAGTATACATCAACTTATCTCCAGAACTTGGTCGGATGAAAGTGTGCCCAATGAATGGAACCTCGGTATAGTTTGGCCCATCCACATCCCTGCTAAATTCCTCCGCTTGTGCACAGGATGACGATGGAGAACTCTCGCCGCTCCGTCAAGGTTGGTAAGAATACAACCGAACCCTTTGATGTCGAGAAAGGTTATTGAGGCAAGCCGACGCGTTATCATGCAACCTGTTTAACTTACTTACTTACTAACTTAAGGTGGCGCTACAGTCCGGGGTGGACCAGGGCCTCAACCAACAAGCTTCTTCCAGCCGGCTCGGTTTCTAGCTAGCTGTCTCCAGTTTCGCACGCCAAGTTGGTTGAAGTCCTCTTCCACTTGCGTGCGCCACCTTTTGCGCTGTCCACCTCTACTGCGTTGTCCCACGGGGTTGGATTCAAAGACTTTCCGAGCCGGAGCATTGGTGTCCATTCGCTCTAGGTGACCCAGCTATCTTAGTCGTTGGCTTTTCACTTTTGTGGCTAGGTCGGTGTCGCTGTACAGCCCATACAGTTCGTGGTTGTATCTTCTTCTTCTCCATTCCCCATCTATGCATACGGGACCAAGAATCACCCGGAGAATTTTTCTCTCAAAACAGCCTAACGCGTTCTCATCCACCGTTAGCAGCGTCCATGCCTCTGCACCATACATCAGGACAGGGATGGTAAGCGTCTTATGCAGGGACAGTTTAGTTGCTCGAGAGAGGGCTTTGCTTCTCAATTGCCTTCTTAGCCCAAAGAAACAGCGATTGGCAAGAGTAATTCTTCGTTTGATCTCAGCACTGGTATCGTTCGCTGAGTTAATACCTGTTCAACATCGTTCTTGAAGCAATTGTATGCAACTCGCAAGTCAACTACAGAGGGACAATTTTTCAAAAGTCCTTCAACTACTTTCTTATGCAGATAATATTGACTTCATTGGGAGAACGAAGCAAGCTGCTACCGGCGCGTTTACATGTATTGAATCGGAGGCGGCGAAAATGGGTTTAACTGTTCAGTTTATGAGGACAAGACGAAGTATAATGCTATCATCGAAAAAGGAATCTCAACACCGTCGCACAGTGCGTCGATTGTATGGAGATGGCGGACAAAAATCAATTTTCCAAAACTAAGTTGACTTTGCAAAAAAAATTTGTTGTAAATGTAATAAAAAAGCAATTTTCTAAAATCTAACGAAATTTTCACGCCCCCTGCCACGCCCACTTTTGAAAATGGTTTATATCTTAAGAATGGTTAGCACGATTTGAATAAAATTTAGAGAATTTGACTTTCTAGGTGAGTTCAAAAACAAAAAAATAGTGTGGACCCTATCCGCCCACTGCCACGCCCACTTTTTTATATTGTCTACTTCTAATAAACCGCTTGTAAGATTTGAATAATATTTTGGAAATTTTTAGTTAGTGAGTTGAAAAACACAAAATATTGTTAACGCTATTCGCCTCCTGCCACGCCTTCTTTAAATAGTGAAAAATACTTCAGAAATACATGATTTTAAAATAATATTTTTTAGATAAATTCTGACAACACAAATAAACAAGACCAAAAAATAGAAATTTGTGCACAAAAATGAACAATTCTTTTTTAAAAAATCAAAAATCGGAGTTCTATTTTCAAAATCTTCAATGGTAGAATTTAGCTCTTCAGTAGAGTGAGATTCTTAAATCTCACAAGCTCTACGTTTTTTGGTTTTCGGAGGTAAATCAGAAAATGCTTTAGCTGTCTTTCACGGATAGTACGTAGTTTTTCACAAGATATTGCATTTTCTAGAAAATTGAGAATGCTTTTTGGAAGAATAAAAGGAGTTTTATATTAGATATTGCATTTTCTAGAAAATTGAGAATGCTTTTTTGGGAGAATAAAAGAAGTTTTTAACCTGACTCCGTGGCGTCTCGCAAAAAGAGCGCGGTTTCGTGTACACGCTTTCCACCTACGTTCCAAATTGTCAAAAAGTCTCATTTTTTCTGCCAAATCACTCTTAATTGTACCAGGACAATTTTTTATTTTCAATTCATTTAATACAAATTGAATAACACCTTCTATTTTAGAGTTTTTATCGAAAGAAATCCATTTTTCGAAATTTTTTTCATTTTTAATGGTTTGACCTTGTCCTACAAAAAGTCAAATATTTTGAAGGTTAGCAAGAAGTAGCAAGAAAAGTTAACATTTTCTTAGAGCACAATAACAACAGAACATAATGGCATAAAAGATTTTGCTGCCATTTGCTAACATTTTTTTTAAAGCTTAAGTTTCTACAATTTATAAGCCTTAAAAAAGACCATTTTTTCAAAAAATCACCAAAATTAACATAAACAAGAAAAAAATAAAACAAGAACTCATACAAGTACTCAATGTATCCATTTTCAATATTTAAATAAGAAAAATTATAAAAGCAAAATATTTTTCTCACACGAGCTTAACTTGTTCGCACAAAATTTCAACCTTTAATTACACTGCAGCTTAAATTACCTCAATTTCTAACGAAAGTCCCAATAATCCCCTAAGAAGAGAAAAACAAAACAAAAACAAATTTAAGTACTCCAAGATGTTCCAGAACAGTTTTAGAGCTTAAAACAAAGAAATTGCATCTTTATTTTGTTTATTTTTGTCCACAAGTCGACGCACTGTGCGTCGGCTCGGGGAAAACGTCACGATGGATAGGTACAACTTCGAAGTCGTCAAGGACTTTATCTACCTGGGCTCCACTATTACATCGCAAAATAACATCAGTGCAGAGATCAAACGAAGAATAACTCTTGCCAACCGCTGTTTCTTTGGGCTAAGAAGGCATTTGAGAAGTAAAGCCCTCTCTCAAAGAGCCAAGGAGACCTTATATAAGACCCTAATCATCCCGGTCCTGCTGTATGGGGCAGAATCATGGGTGCTTTGAAAAGAAAATTCTTCGGGTGATCTTCGGTCCAGTCTGTATGGATGGAGTATGGAGGAGAAGATTTAAGCAACGAGCCTTACGGGCCTTACAGCGACGTCGACCTGGTCAAAAAGCTGAAAATACAGAAGCTGAGATGGCTTGGACTCGTGGAGCGTATGGGCATCGACGCACCAGCCAGCCCGGCGAATCTTCAAATCTACCCCTGATGCCCTACGCAGACGAGGAAGACCCCACCTCAGGTGGCGTACTCAAGTGGAGGACGACCTCAACCAACTTGGAGTGCATAACTGGGGGTAGCTAGCTAGGGCTTGTTGGTTGAGGTCGTAGTCCACCCTGGACTGTGAGTCGCCAAGACATTAGTAAAACAGCAATTTGACAGTTGTAAAAACGCGTTTTAAATTGGTATAAAATAAACTGTATTATTCTGTCTATGGCTGGTATTAGACGCTTATATAAATAAATAAATAAATTTGGTGGTGCAACAGCTCGTGGAGAACCAGAGCCTAGTGACTTACAACTCTCAACCATTCCTGTGTGCGTGTTGTTGGCAGGAATGGAGGGGCCTACAATTGATAAGAAGCACTTTTTCATGACAAGTATACTCTTGAAGGATTTGTCAGCTACTCGCCAGAGGCAGTACCTCGGAAAAAACATTGCTGTTTTGATGTGGCAGCGGCTGGGAATCAAACTCCGACCTTCGGCATGACAATCCCACGCATATACCACGAGATATATACTACGCTTCGATACAAAAGAATAAATTATACGCTCATACATTACATATACATAGGTAGGAATATACTCTATAAAATAAGGCCTTACGGCTGATAATGAAATAATATGGCCTCAATAACCATTTAATCGATTCTTATGACTCAATCGTGTGGAGTAGTAGAACCACATCACTCATTCTCCTTTCCTTACAATTTTGGTACACATTGACATCTAATTTTGTTAGAAGCCTCTGCTTACAAAAAATTATCCGAAACATACATTAGGGAGCAAAAATGAGTACATGTTTGTAACTCGCGCACTTATTGATGCATAACAACAGAAATAATAAAGCAAATTGAAAAAATTTTGTTGCCCTGTATTTTATGTTCAATTCTCAACAAAACGGTATAAAATACATAACAGAAAGGAGCAAGTTCTAAGAAAAAACCAAATAAAACAAAAATAAATCGCATGTACTCAATTTTGCACCAAGCGTTAATCAGCAAAAATATCGAAGTTTGCTGTTAGATTTGCAAGTTTTTGGTTTGTTTATGACTTCCTTTTTCTTTTGTAGTTTGAGATATGTTTAATTGCGTATGGTTAGGACTTTCACCAGCGTATTTTAATAAATGAAATAAATAATTATAAAAATTTCATTGCTCTTTAAGGTTATGAGGAAACTATTACGACAGATTGAGGACAGTATTGTAGTCATGACAAAAAGTGGCTTCTCGACACAAATTATAGCTAAGAAGCTTAAAACAAGCCAATCGGTGGTCATAAAAGTCCAAAAAATGGGGGTTATTGTTCCTAAAGCACAAGTCAAAGGCCGCAAAAAAAATTTTGACGGATGCGGCAGCCCTCGCAGGATATTAGAAATGAAAAGGAATAAGTGTTTAACACCAAATCATGCTTCTTTTGCAGTAAATAAGCCCGTTAGTCGAGAAACTGCAAGAAGAACCCTCAACGACATTGGTTATATCTCAGCGGTTAAAAAAACAAAAGCCCGCATAGTCTGTAAAAATGGTAAGGTGCGGTTAAAGTTCGTCAGAAAACACAGAAATTGGACAATAGGTAATTGGAAACGTGTAGTGTGGTCAGATGTCCAATTTCTGTCTTCTCTGTCGAACTTTAACCACACCTTAGCATTTTTTCCGACAATCCAGGGTTTTGTTCTTTTAACCGCTGAGATATAACCAATATAGTTGAGGGTTCTTCTTGCAGTTTCTCGGCTAACGGGCTTATTTATTGCATAAGAAGCATGATTTGGTGTTAAACACTTATTCCTTTTCATTTCTAATATCCTGCGAGGGCTGCCGCATCCGTCAAAAAATTTTTTTGCGGCATTTGACTTGTGCTTTAGGAACAATAACTTGCATTTTCTGGACCGATTGGCTTGTTTTAAGCTTCTTAGCTATAATTTGTGTCGAGAAGCCACTTTTTGTCATGACTACAAAACTGTCCTCAATCTGTCGTGATAGCTTCCTCGTTATCTTAAACAGCAATGAAATTTTTATAATTATTTATTTCATTTATTAAAATACGCTGGTGAAAGTTCTAACCATACGCAATTAAACATATCTCAAACTAAAAAAGATATAGGAAGTCATAAACAAACCAAAAACTTGCAAATCTAACGGCAAATTTCGATATTTTTGCTGATTAACACTTGGTGCAAAATTGAGTACATGCGATTTATTTTTGTTTTATTTGGTTTTTTCTTAGAACTTGCTCCTTTCCGTTATGTATTTTATACCGTTTTGTTGAGAATTGAACATAAAATACAGGGCAGCAAAATTTTTTCAATTTGCTTTATTATTTCTGTTGTTATGCATCAATAAGTGCGCGAGTTACAAACATGTACTCATTTTTGCTCCCTACTGTAGTAGTAGGTACATTTTCAACATAAATTACAAATTTTCCGAAAAATGGGTTTCCACCAAAAGCTCTGTCTTATTGAAATAAATTTCTTGATTTTTTTTTATGAAAATCTATATTAGGTCATATTTGAGAAAACTAAGATTTTTTTAAGTAGCTAAAAAAGATTGTATGGAAGGCACCGTTATTTTTGGTTCTAAAAAAAATGAAAAATGGAAAATCGACGAGGCCCGTTTAGGTTCTAGCTGAACAGTCAGACACACAGAATTATGAGACCCACTTTTTTCGTCTTCCCTCTCTATCATCAAGGGCGGATCCAGGATTTTTGTCTGGGGGGGGGGGAGGAGGTTGCACAAGGGGCGGATTGGCAAATAAATCAGCAAAAACAGTTAGAAATAAAATGAAGTATTATATTTCAAGTCAAGTTTATTTAAGTATGTATAGGAGGGTCAAAACAATAGAAAAATTAAATGTTTATCAAAGACAGTTTTCTTTTATATTTCCTGCCAAAGATGTCCAGCACTTCACTATCGTCCACTTCAGCCGCAAGGTCTTGATGGATATTTTTTTTATAATAAGCGCGCACTTAAGGGGTTGTGACTACCCTTCAAATGATTAAACACAGTGCAAGCGTTAGGGAAAAAGGGAAGGATTCAAGAGGAGATGCCGATGCACATTGGTTTTGTAGTTCTGAATATCAAAATGGGAGGGAAATACAGAGTCAGGTAAAGCATTCCACATTCGGGTAGTGCGACTATGAAAATAATCTATATAGGTACTTTACAGTACGTCCGAAATTGGGCTCAAGGGTAAACTGATGTGCATTCCTAGAAGTACGAGTATTACGGCGGAATTGTTTAAGGGGTGGAATGCAGCTGGCTATTTTTCACTAGAACATTGTTTGTAAAAATATCGATAAAATAACAAAAGGCACGAAACATTGCGACGGTGTTCGAGAGATGCAAATGTTTCTGTTATAGCTCTATCACCTATCAATTTTAAAGCTCTATTTTGAACTCTATCTAAGAGACTTAAATGTGTTTTAGGAGCACCCATCCAAATGTGGGAGTTGTACTCAAGCTTTGGACGAATGAAGGCTTTATAGATTACAGCCATATCAGAAGGGGAGAAATTCTGGAATCTTCGAAGAAATATGTGATCATTCCACAGAAGGTGGTCTGTTATGCACATACCCAGGACTGAAAACTGTTCGGTTTCCTCGATGCAAGTGCCACTCATGGATAGCGGCATAGGCGGTGGGTTTCGCTTTAACGACAGAAGACAGCATTGAGTTCTCGAAGCATTAAATTCTACACGGCTTTTTGTTCCCCATTGGACAATGCTGTCAAGATCAGAATTTAATGAGCTTATCATACGCTGCCGTTCAAGTTCCACATTCAAAGAACAAGGAAGTGAATCTTGAAACGAATATAAAAACTTGAGGGTACTGTCGTCTGCAAAACAATTTAATGGATTGGAAGTTTCAGACAAAAGATCATTTATAAAAATAAGAAAGAGAGTCAGAGACAAAACGGAGCCCTGGGGAACACCAGCATTTATTTTATGAATATCAGACTTGTGACCATCCAATACAACTTGTATTGAACGGTCCGTAAGGTAATTTCCAATCCAACGAAGAAGAGATTCATCGATACCAAATGCACGCATTTTCGATAAGAGAGCTCGAGCTCTTGCCGCTGCACAAGTGCGAAAAAAGATTCGTACCGGTGGAGTCATGACACTCTCTGGCAGCGTCGAATTAACAGCAAACTGTGCTGCAAGCATTAAAGCCAATCCATTCAAACGCTCTTCTGTCATCCTGTTGCGAAGAAATGATTTTAATCGACGTAAGGTGGAGAAAGATCGCTCAGCAGTGCTAGTAGCATTGTATATCCACTCTATAGTATTCTCATGAAACACGATTTTGTAAGTTGACATTTGGTCGATAGGTTCGCTGTGATCGCCTTACCGAGATCCCTTAACAAAAATTTGTATTACATTTGGACGCATATATGGCCACGAGCTTTTTTTCTTCATGAGAATACTATAGAATTTATATACAATGCTAGTAGTCACTGGAAACGTGGACAGCAATTGAAAAAGAGTTGTAATATTTGGCAGCACCGTTGCTCTTTTGCAGGCATCTGCTGGAAATACTGGGATATTTTCTCTCATCTGTTGCCAAATTTTTAGCTCTCCTTTTAAAGGTAACAAACAAGGAAGGTCTCCTTTATATGCTTCAGCGCCTTGCAAAACATCCTCTACATCTTCCAGCCAGAATTTGATTTGCTTTAAGTATGTACCAGTTCTGGGGGGGCACGTGCCCCCGTGCCCCGCCCCCTGGATCCGCCGTTGCCTATCATCGTAATTCTTCCCGCTCATTTTGATATTAAGAACTACAAAATCAATTTGCATTGGTATCTCCTCTTGGAATATTTCCCTTTTTTCCTAACGCTCGCACTGTATTTAATCATTTTAAGGGTAGATACAACCCCTTTAGTGCGCGCTCATAGTATAAAAAAAAGCAATAATCACTGTGAAATAATTGATCGGTTATGATAGAGTTTATTTTATGCAGGTTACACAAATAACTGTACACAAATTCTTAAATAGAAAAAAAAAAAACAAAACTTTCAGTCGGGAGCGAAAAAATTTCTACAAATAAAATTATATTTTGAATGGAAGAATACATGAATTAGACGTCGACAAATAGCCGAGAAAAGTGAATTTGCTGGTATCAAGATTGTACTCAACGATATAACCATTGTCTTTTTGAATTAAAAATTTGTTTCCAATTACTGTAACCATCTTTATCAATGAATCATTTCCTGATAATTCTGCTACCTCAGACCAAGTCTCCGTCGGTAAATCGAAACATTTTATCGTGGTTTTTCTCCAACCATTACAATTTCTCGGGCCCACACAGATAGCATACACAAAATTACCAACAGCAGCCATATGAAAATCTTCTATGCTATCATCTATTGGTATTTTTTTTGAAGTCCATTGATTAGAAGAGACATCATAACATTGCACAGAGCCGTAACGAAATTTAAAAATATATAAAATTCCGTTGTGACCAACTATTTTGTTTCGTTTGTCTGGCTTATAAGGTGGTTCCAAATTGCTCCATTTTCGGGTTGACATATTTAAAATTTCTACCGAATCAATTAATTTTGTATGGTTTTGATCATCGAAACCACCAAAGACACATAAATGTCCATTTAAATTTGCACATTGACTTTCGTATCTGCCAATTTGCATGGGCGGCAAATCAGTCAGCTTGAAAGTTTTTAAGTCAATGCATTCAACGCAGTTTGTTGCTTTTCCTTGACCATTTATTCCTCCAACTAGGAATAGTTTTTCATCAATCACAATCATAAAAGAATACTTTTTCTTTGTCAAAAGAGGATGTGATCTTGATCTAATAGACCCCCTGCCCAAAGCTTGATTATAGCTTCGAATTTCTGCTTCCTTGTTATCATTCAAATAAAAAGCTGCAATTTCACCAGATTCTTCCTGTAACTTAACTTCTCTCCTTGGCTCGGACTCAGCAGAAGAATGTAAATTTTGCTGTTCAACTGTTCGAGACTCCGGCGACAAATGATATTTCAGCCAATGAAGAATCAAATTGCAGCTTTCAACAGTTTTACTTACTGATGTGCTATTTTCAACGATAAACTTTGGCGTGAGATATTGATAGCGAACCATGGAAAGCAATTCCAATAAGAGATCTTGCCGATTGATTTCATCGTATTCGAGCCAGGTCACCAAACTAAGAAACACTTGTTCCTCTAATTGTGCATGGGGATTGTCCTTGAAAAGTAAATCCTTCAATTCAATTTTGTTCAAATGCAAAAACTCAGACTTCCTTGTAACTTCCTCAAAGTTGGTGTAGATTATGTCCAATGATTTTTCTTGAAGTTCAGATAATTTCAGTTTTTTCGCCAATAGTAGCCAATTCAAGCAATTGCCAATGTTTACATTTTTCTCAAGAAAATCACAGCATCCATTGATTAGGTTTTTGATTTTTAAAAACACTGCACCTCGCAAAAGCGTCTCAATTTTTTCAAAGTTCAGTTCAATCGAACCCGAATACATGAAGTCAACTATCAATTTAAGCGACGCAGCTTCGATTTCTTTTAATTTAACTTCGTCGGTCCTTGAAGTTGTGGAGTTGCCATGAAATATTTCCCAAAAATATTCACTCAATGCAGACAGGACAATTTTGTGAGCAGGAATCTTGATGCAATCATTGCCAGCGATAAGTACAGTGTCGAAGAAGTCCTTTTCTTCATAGAATTTCAGCAATTTTTCGGAAATACTAGCTGCATGCTTATCGCATTTAAAGATGAATTTTCCATCTGGAGATGAGGATGTAGTAGTAAGATTTGAAGTCGACATTGTGTATGTAACTTAAAAGAGAAAGAAAATACTATTTATATTTAAAATTCAACCAAAAACTTTGAGAAGAAAATATTTTACCTCTTTCTAAAGTCTGTCTTTGTGATTATTAAACGAAAATATCGAAGTTATTTGAGGTTTTAGAAATTCTAATGAGTCTTTAATGTTTGCTTGTTATCACGATACACAAACTCAACAGAGAACACGAAAAACTAAACTGACAAAGAAGCAGAAAGGTTGCGTACATTTATGCAAAACAAACAGTCCACAGGTACATAAATTGGTAGATGAAAATCCCTTTGTTTTGAAATTCTGAGGTTCCTTGGAGCTTAAAATAAATGTAATTAAAATTAAGACGATGCGCTTGGTGGATTACCATTTATTTATGCTAAGCTCACATGCCTGCCAAACTGCGAATATTTATGCAGTAAAGCATAAGGCAGCATCCACATTTTGTTGATTTATGTGAGTGTATTTATTTTGATTATTGATAAAAAAACCTAGGTATAAACAAACTATAAAAAAATTACCCCTGTCCCTTGGTATTCAGAAAAATTTTCAGACCGCAAGATATAGTGCGGACCGGTACAATTTTTTACTTATGGAACGGGTTTGCACTTAAGCCTAGTACGCTGCTGATACGAAACGAAATTTTTAGTTGATCTGGTCTCCAACAAGACAATGATATGCTTACGAAAACGAAGGGGACAAATATTCATTGACAGTTGCACAGATTTAAAAAATTAAAACAAATGTTAAATGCAAAAAAATCACAAGCAGCCATGCTGTTGTGAAAGAAACAACAAAAATAAACACGAAAAATGTCATTTTTTCGCACACAATAGGTAAATGGGAAGGGTAATTAATTGTGTGCAAAAAAAGAGTGTAGACTTCACCAAATATTCTGCTACAATTATCAATTGCGCTCATCGAAAAGCGTACTGCAGATAGAAAAGTAGAACTAAATTTTTAGTTTATGATTTTGTTGTGTCATTTTTGTATGGGATTTTTAGTTTCGCGTCAGCAGCGTACTAGTTTTTAATCTGGCGGTTTCAAACTGTTTGAATCTCGGCAAGGAACACAGCCATTATTTGAACACAAATGACAGTCTAAACGTCAACAGTAGGCGTTTACCTTTGGAGGTGGTGAAGTACTTGCAAGTACTTTGCTAGCTTTTTTCAATGGAACACATCAAACTGCTTTACCATGTAAAATGTATCTACTCGCAAATGAGAGCATGTGCAGTTGGTAGTACTAGATTAGGGTTTTCATATACTCATAAGTACTTTTTCACCTTCAAAGGAAAACGGCTAGTGACACGTAGGTACACACCAGCATGTTGATCGACAGTAGCCGTGTTCCTTTGGAGATGTCAAAGTACTTATGAGTAGATGAAAACCCAAATCTAGTACTACCAACTGCACATGCTCTCATGTGAGTTAACATTATCCAATAATGTCACCCACTAATACCTAACACACTGCTGACAAAGCAGGCAAAATTTAATTAAACAATCACCATCCAGAAGTCCAGACATAAACAAAAATATAACAAGAATGTGGATCCCACGATCCCAAGCAAAGAAGCAGCATCCAAACAAGAAGAATATCCAAAGCA
Organism: Dasysyrphus tricinctus; assembly: GCA_963921185.1. Taxonomy (NCBI): domain Eukaryota; kingdom Metazoa; phylum Arthropoda; class Insecta; order Diptera; family Syrphidae; genus Dasysyrphus; species Dasysyrphus tricinctus. The sequence goes on along the minus strand of OY992531.1, from coordinate 206,444,634 downwards.
GGATATAAATACTACTGCATGACGAGAAGCCAGGCAGCTTTATAGATTAACCATCGATCAAACAACACCATCATTTTTATACATTAAGAATAAAATTGTAAAGTTCAAATAGAAATTTTTAATAAAGATTTTTTTTATTAAATTGAATTAACCATTCAATAATTTGTGCGAGTAGATACATTTTGCGTGGGAAAGCAGTTTGATGTGTTCCATTGAAAAAAGTTAGCAAAATACTTGCAAGTACTTCGCCACCTCCAAAGGAAATGCCTAATGTTAACTAACAAAGTTGATCGGCATAATGTGGACCGGTGCTCAACATCAAATACCTATTCATTATTAACACAATGCATGAGAAAAATTCAAATCGAACAGATCGAAAAAAAAAACAATTAGAGACGGAAGAGATATTAACAGATGAGCAATAAAAAATTAAGGAAAAAAGAAAAAGGAAATAAATTAATTACAAAAGGATAATTGACAGTTAAAGATAAAACAGTAAGGGGAACAAGGAATTAAGTAATTAGGCAAAATAAAATAAAATGCAGACCTGATGGCTCACACTTACGTAATTTCTTGGAATTTACACATTTAAGAGTGCTTATATAAAACAAAGATACGATTTGTACCATTACTAGTTTTTAAAACTATGAAACTCCTGCTTTTAATGCCTAAAATAGTTTGATCCTAAATATAAAATGCCATTCGATTTAAAAAAAAAAGTTGTTGTAAACTTATTTTATACATCAGGTACCGCTCATTTGCTACAAGGTCGGCATTAGCTGTGTTTTTTTCCTTGCCCGAATGGGCTTGGACAAAAAAACGATGTTGGGGCTAAGCAATTTGCATTTTAAAAGCAACAACAACTAAGCCCCTTCGGACTTAGCTAAGCCCAGAGAATTTTCGGGCCTAAGTTAAGCCCAGATAAAAACTGTTTTACCGGCATTAATTTCATGCATGTTATCGATAGTTTGTATGGAAACTCCATTTTTTTTCTGTAATGGCGTCGTTTAGCCCCGATGTCATTTTTTTCATCCAATTCCCCCGGGCTTGCAAAAAAAACACACCTATTATTACTTAAACATTGAAGATGTGGAGCTTGATATGACATCGTGATTATGCTCTATTGCCATTTTTGTTAAATATAATGTGTGTTTTTTCTCTGCCCAAATGGGCTTGGACGAAAAAAACGACTTCGGGGCTAAGCAATTTACTTGTTAAAAGCAACTACAACTAATCCCTTTCGGGCTTAGCTAAGCCCAGAGAATTTTCGAGGCTTAACTTTATCCCAGATAAAAACTGTGTTAACGGCATGAATTTCATACATGTTATCGATAGTTTGTATGGAAACTTAATTTTTTTTCTGTAATGGCGTCGCTAAGCCCCGAAGTTGTTTCGTCCAATTCCCCAGGGCTTGCAAAAAAAACACACCTATAATAACATACATCGATATCTCTTACAATACAGTAAGGGTTGCCAGGTTGCTTGTTTTTCCCCTAGATTCATGGCTTTATTTTGAATCGCTGACTGGGAGCAAAAAAAAGCACAAAGTTCTAACCTGTATGTCTGCTAAAAACTTTCTTCACTCAAAAAATGGGAGAAGAAACAGCTGATAGTATTCTCTGAGTCAGATATTCCTTATAATTATATGAAGTTTTACGCTGTCAGATGAAATAATCAAAACTTTCTCGAGTGGAATGCACAAAACGATTACAAAAAAAAAAAAAAAAAAATGAAAAAATCGTATTCAAAATAGCTTTTAATGGCCTTTAGTCCTACAAATTGGCGTTTCGTTCGGCTTACTCACTTGAACTCATCAGTGACATAGTGAGGGCTTTGTCAGACGCAATTTGTATTAAGTTCAGTTCAACTTACATGAATTTTTCAACGAAAATCCACTGTAAACTATATCCAACAAGATAAGAATTCCTAATCATTAAGCTGGAAGTTTTTTTTGCCCGGGGCCAGGCATAGTTTCTATATAAGAAGGTTTTATAATACAAATTCTATATACTACTGAAATAAATCAGCCAAGTAGAAGACATAGCATTAAGGATTGGACTTGTTGAATTATTGATTCAAAATAGCTTTTTATGGTCTTTAGTCCTACAAATTGGCGTTTCGTTCGGCTTACTCACTTGAACTCATCAGTGACATAGTGAGGGCTTTGTCAGACGCAATTTGTATTAAGTTCAGTTCAACTTACATGAATTTTTCAACGAAAATCCACTGTAAACTATATCCAACAAGATAAGAATTCCTAATCATTAAGCTGGAAGTTTTTTTTGCCCGGGGCCAGGCATAGTTTCTATATAAGAAGGTTTTATAATACAAATTCTATATACTACTGAAATAAATCAGCCAAGTAGAAGACTTAGCATTAAGGATTGGACTTGTTGAATTATTGATTCAAAATAGCTCTTTATGGTCTTTAGTCCTACAAATTGGCGTTTCGTTCGGCTTACTCACTTGAACTCATCAGTGACATAGTGAGGGCTTTGTCAGACGCAATTTGTATTAAGTTCAGTTCAACTTACATGAATTTTTCAACGAAAATCCACTGTAAACTATATCCAACAAGATAAGAATTCCTAATCATTAAGCTGGAAGTTTTTTTGCCCGGGGCCAGGCATAGTTTCTATATAAGATGGTTTTATAATACAAATTCTATATACTACTGAAATAAATCAGCCAAGTAGAAGACTTAGCATTAAGGAACGAAACGCCAATTTGTAGGACTAAAGGCCATAAAAAGCTATTTTGAATCAATAATTCAACAAGTCCAATCCTTAATGCTAAGTCTTCTACTTGGCTGATTTATTTCAGTGGTATATAGAATTTGTATTATAAAACCTTCTTATATAAAAATCGTATTATTCTTGATATTTTTAAATAAAGTTGAAGAAAGATTCGTTAAAACCATAATATTTTTTTAAATGTATTTACATCAGTTTCTTCTTTGTTACTTTAAAAAATTTTGTATACTAAAGCCGATAACTGTACATTATTAAATAATTTTTGGAATTTGAAATATCTACATTAATATTTGATGAACTTACACTCTGATTCATGTGAATAGGTACCACATTTGCGAGTGCGATTAACCTATATAACTCCGAACTGAGTGGACTTAATGTATTTTTAATGAATGAGTAATTTTCTAACTCCATTAAGGGGTGGTTTCGTTTGATTTTCTTCTTTTTTAGTGCGAAAAACTTTTAATTACACTCCGGGCTGTAGAAATACTTGCATTTAACCACGCTTGTTTCCGTATTTAAGCCATTTAAACCGACGAATTAGACGCAATCTTTTCAATTTTTTCGTCTATCACTTGCGAATGTAGCAGGTTTCTTGCACCCTTTTATACTACTACCAATTTTTGTAAGTGAATTAATTGATCTTCTAAGGGCCAGTTTTTCAGTTCAGGATTAAATCTGAGTTAAATCAGAGTTAGCTAATCCTGAACAAAAAAATTAGCCCCGAGTTAACTCAGGAACAGTTTTTCAGTTGAGGATTAACTTTATCTTTCAGTTGTCAAAAATCTAGGGCCATAGATGTGCGACACTATGGATATCACCCTTTTACGTCTTTCACGCATCGGCATAGTGATGGCACCACAACGAAATTGCACTGACAATAACTTTCACTATCGAAATCAAGATGGCACCACAACTGAAAAAAAAATTGGTCCCTCAGTTAACTCATCAAATAACACAAGTTAAGTCGGAGTTAGCTAAGGATTTTAATTGACTGAAAAACACTCAGGTTTAACCCCGAAAATAGGATGATCTCACACTGAAAAACTGGCCCTAAGAATTTCACATTCTCCCAAGTGCATCTGGAAGGTATGGTTACTCGAAATTCTTTATCGAAATTCAATAGTGGGATTGTGTAGTCAGTGTTACTTGGAAGTGATCTGAAAGAATTCAGCATAGCGGAGTGGGAGTGACCAATCTCATTATTGATCCACTGCGAAGAGGCGTTGAGGGGAAGAGCTGTGGTCACAGACGTTTGTTTCCTGAAAATATCAAGTAGTGTCAGATGGAGAAGAGTGTCTGGTGCAGCGGAAGGAGTCGACCGAAGTGCTCCACTTATACACAGACATGCTGTTCTTTGGACTTTGCTTAGTTTGTCGCGATGTATCTATTTATCCAAGGCAGTCCACCATACTGCCACTCCGCTGTTAGTTTCCAGCTTAACTTCTTATCTAAAAAATGAGACCAAAGTATTTAGCTTCGTCTGAGAATGTGGGTGGAACACCTTCAATATAAGGGGGGTCTATTTGCGGAATTTGGTATTTCCTAATCTGAGACTTAATAAGGTTTACCTCAAATCTTCTTTAAATCTTGAAGGTTTACCATTTCGTAAATCTTGGAGATTAGAAATTAATCTTGTTAAAACTTTCTAGGACTGAGATAAACCTTTGATGGAAACATAGTATTAAACTGTTAGGTTGGTTTCCTGATACTACTATCAGAGTTACCACTGGGACACTATAGTGTCCCCGGGGACTCTTTTTACTGGAGGGGACTCGGGGACACATTTTTTTTGAAAAGGACACATTTTTTCATGATCATTTAACCTCAAGAAACTTGAAATTTATTTAAACACAAGGTGGAGGTCATTACTATGCGTGCCAAGGAACTCAGCCCTGAATTGTATATCCCGCCGTTTAAAAGTTTTTAGGTAGGTAGGTAGAATTCATTCTTCATTTTCTGTTAGGTTTCTCTTTTATAAAATAATAAAAACTTTTGATATCACTTATGTAATGTCGTACTTTTTTTAATTTTATACATTTATTCCAAAAGGACACATTTATTTTCAAAAGGACACATTTTTTCATACAGAGGGACACATAAATAATTTTGCCTGTGGTAACACTGATAAGCACCCCAAAATGTTTGAAGTTCCAAGAAAGTAAGTGGGACCCAGGCACCCAGGCCATCATTTTATTTTATTTTGCCTGATTGTTTTATTGCTAATTATCCTTTAGTATTTATTAGTAATTCCTTCATTAGTTTGGCATACCTAAATAAGCTCTAATCCACCATCGCATCGTCTAATTTTAATTACATTTTATTTAAGCTGGAAAAGGAACCTCAGAATTCCAAAACAAAGGGATTTTCAGCTTCCGTTTTAGCTACCTGGGGATTTTTGTTTTGCATAAATTCACTCAACTTTTCTTCTTCTTTGTCAATTTAGTTTTTCGTGTTCTCTGTAGTGTTTATGGGTGATAACTGTTAAATATTAAAGACAAGTCAGCCTTTTTCTTCAATATTTTCGTATACTAATCACAAAAACAGAGTTAAGGAAGAGGTAAGTTAATTTAGCTTCTCAAACAATTTGGTTACATTTTTAATATAAATAGTATTTCTTTTCTCTTTTAAGTTACATACACAATGTCGACTTCAAATTCCACTATTACATCCTCATCTACAGAAGGCAAATTCATCTTCAAATGCGATCAGCATGCAGCTAGTATTTCTGAAAAATTGCTGAAATTCTATGAAGAAAAGGACTTCTTCGATACTGTTCTTATTGCTGGCAAAGATTGCATCAAGATTCCTGCTCACAAAATTGTCCTGTCTGCATTGAGTGAATATTTTTGGGAAATATTTCATGGCAACTCCACAACTTCAAGGACCGACGAAGTTAAATTAAAAGAAATCGAAGCTGCGTCGCTTAAATTGATAGTTGACTTCATGTATTCGGGTTCGATTGAACTGAACTTTGAAAAAATTGAGACGCTTTTGCGAGGTGCAGTGTTTTTAAAAATCAAAAACCTAATCAATGGATGCTGTGATTTTCTTGAGAAAAATGTAAACATTAGCAATTGCTTGAATTGGCTACTATTGGCGAAAAAACTGAAATTATCTGAACTTCAAGAAAAATCATTGGACATAATCTACACCAACTTTGAGGAAGTTACAAGGAAGTCTGAGTTTTTGCATTTGAACAAAATTGAATTGAAGGATTTACTTTTTAAGGACAATCCCCATGGATACTTGGAGGAGCAAGTGTTTTTGAGTTTGGTGACCTGGCTCGAATATGATGAAGTCAATCGGCAAGATCTCTTATTGGAATTGCTTTCCATGGTTCGCTATCAGTATCTCACGCCAAAGTTTATCGTTGAAAATAGTACGTCCGTAAGTAAAACTGTTGAAAGCTGCAATTTGATTCTTTATTGGCTGAAATTTCATTTGTCGCCGGAGTCTCGAACAATTGAACAGCAAAACTTAAATTCATCTTCTGAGTCCGAACCAAGGAGAGAAGTTTAGTTACAGGAAGAATCTGGTGAAATTGCAGCTTTTCATTTGAATGATAACAAGGAAGCAGAAATTCGAAGTTATAATCAAGCATTGGCCAAGTGGTCTGTTAGGAAAAGATCACATCCTCTGTTGCCAAAGACAAGATATTTTTCTATGATTGTGATTGATGAAAAACTATTCCTAGTTGGAGGAATAGATGTTCCAGGAAAAGTAACAAACTGCGTTGAATGCATTGACTTAAAAACTTTCAAGTTGACTGATTTGCCGCCCATGCAAAATGGCAGATACGGAAGTCAATTGGCAAATTTAAATGGACATTTATGTGTCTTTGGTGGTTTTGAGGATTGCAGCCTTAACAAAATTATTGATTCGGTGGAAATTTTAAATTTGTCAACCCGAAAATGGAGCAGTTTGGAACCACCTTGTAAGCCAGATGAACGAAACAAAATAGTTGGTCACAACGGAATTTTATACATTTTTGATTTTCATTACGGCTCTGTGCAATGTTATGATGTCTCTTCTAATCAATGGACTTCAAAAAAAATACCAATAGATGATAGCATAGAAGATTTCTGTATGAATGCTGTGGGTAATTTTGTGTACGCTATCTGTATGGGCCCGAGAATTTCTAATTATAGAAAATCCATGATAAAATGCTTCGATCTATTCAACAATACCTGGTCTGAGGTAGCTGAATTAACAGAAAATAAGTCATTTGTAAGGATGGTTACAGTAATTGGAAACAAATTTTTAATTCAAAAATACAATAGTTATATCGTTGAGTACAATCTTGATACCAACAAATTCATTAACCTCAGCAATTTGCCTTATTATAACTCATGTTTTCTTCCGTTTAAAATATAACTCAATTGTTTAGATTATTCACCTCCGACTGAATTTTTTTGAAGATTTTTTTTTTAGATCAATTTGATGGGGGTTCCGAGTGGAAGTCTCCACTCTTTATGCGCACAGAATTATTTGCCCAAACCATTAAAAACATCATGGGATCTAGGTTTCTATCCAGGTTAATTTCAATAACCCAGATACAGGTTTTTACTCTGACCGGCAGAGGGCAATTTACCATTGTGAATCATTGTCAGCGATTTGTCAGCAGTGATAGAAATAGAGAGGGAAAGAGACATGCTTTAAATGAAAAACCAATAGAAAAGAAGAATAAAAACGTAAATAATTGAAAATTAATTATTGTTGTTTTTGTTTTTGTGGACTCTTGAATACATAAATTGAATTTTAAAATTTTAGTGACCTTTAGTCCATATGCGTTTCACCCAGGCACAACAATTTGGCTCATCAGTTAGATGTTGTTGTACCCTTCAAAGTCAAAAAGAGACGGGTATATAACTAAGATCCTCTTTATCATGATCTAATCCGGTTCAGATCATGAATATAATAAAATGCGGCTATTATGTAGGGAAGACGAAAAAAGTGGGTCATGCAATTATTTTTGTCTCTCTGTTCAGCTATAACCTAAACGGGTTCCGTCAGTTTTCCTTACACTTCGTAGAATTTTTGTTTCACTTTCTTATAGCAATTTTTGATTTTAAAAATAAAATCAAAAATGGCTTCATAGATTTTTTTTACAAAAAGAAAAATCAATAAATTTATTTCAAGGCAGCAAATTTTGTGGGTGAACGCATAACCAAAATATGAGTATGAGGGTTTGTAGGTGCATAAATCTTGATATCGAATACAAAAGTCTGGCAGCGGTTTTTTGGCGCCCGTAGTGGGGCAAGAGATTGAAAATTGCACTTTTTGCATTTGTTGTGTCAACGCCCGCCTTAGGTTAGGTTAGGTTGAAGTTGCTGCCAGTCATGAAGACTGACACACTTAGACCAAGATTTGGTCCATTGTGATACCACATGAATCTAGGAAACCCTTTTCCTCACTCGGTGAAGCATTTGGAGCTTCTTATGAAGCATAATAGACTGCCCATGTCTAAGTTTGTTAGATCGCTAGGATCATTGAAGTAAAAATCACCAAGGTGAAGTTTTTGTCTATGAGATAGAGCAGGGCACGTGCATAGAAGGTGAGGGATTGATTCTATCTCTTCCTCATCCATACACCTTCTGCAAAAATCATTGAAGAACACGCCAAGCCGGGTTGCGTGCTTTCCTATAAGAAAATGTCCAGTTATAACACCAATCACGAAGCTAATGTGCAATCTACTATGAGATATCAAACACTTGAATCGCTTTAAATCCATTACTGGCCAGATTTGTTTTGTTGCCAAACAAGTGGTGATATCGTTCCACCTAAGGTTTGTTCTCTCTAATGCATCTTGCTTCAGCAAATGCTTACAAGTAGCGATATGGGTAAACCTATATCTGCCTCGGTAGGTAGGAGAGGTGGAGTTGTTCCACTTTTAGCGAGTTCATATCGGCCTTACAATGGCCTGGGATGTCCCTATGCCCTGGCACCCAACACAGGTGAATGTTTAACTGCTGCGCCATCTACAGCAGAGATGAACGGCAATTAAGGGCTGTTATAGAGTTAGTCGAGACCGAATCCAGGGATTTGATAGCTGATTCACTATCCGAAAAGATGCGGATGTCTGTAGTTGATATTACGTTTTCTTTCAGCCAAGATAAGTCTTTAATCGCCATAAGTTCCACCTGGAACACACTACAATGATTAGGAAGACAGAATGAGAGACTTAATTTTAGTCCTTCTGAGTACACATCGCCACCCACCCCCTCATCAGTTTTCGATCCGTCTGTTTAGATTCATTATCCAAGAACGCCATATCCTCCCAGAGGGTTCTAGAAGGAATGGCGACTTGAAAGTTAGAACCGAATTGTAGTTTTGGGATGGTGTATGGCCCTATTTGCAGCCACCTGTTTGTTAAAGATATTGAGGGGCATCAAATATATCAGAACGTCTAGAGCGGCAGAGGGTGTCGTAAGAAGCGTACCACTTATAAATAAACAAGCCGAGCGTTGTATTTTGCTTTGTTTGTCGCAGTTTACTGCTTTGTCTAGAGCAGTCCATCATACTGCAACACCGTAAGTGAGAATCGGTCTAATCACCAAAGTATAAAGCTAATGAGTAATACGAGGTTGAAGTCCCCATTTATTCCCAACGGCTTTTTTGCATGAGAAAAGTGCTCTTTCTTGTATATTAGGTTTCCAACTTAATTTTGTATCTAAAATAAGACCCAAATACTTAGCTTGATCAATAAAAGTTAATGGAATACCTTTTATAGAAGGAGGGTCTACATGAGGGACTTTATATTTCCTAGAGAATAGAACAATAGGACATATCACGATAATCACGCTTCTATAAAGGCCCCTTACCTCCTCGAGCTTTGCGACCTTCCAGTCGTGAGTCGGTAATGAGAGGTTGCTTAACTTGACTATCTGGAGTATTTCCTCCATGCCAGACGGCTCGGCAGGTATCCATATGCGAGCTCTAGGTCTGCACGGGATGTCTTCCCTAGCAACAACTTCGAGCTTCACACATGGCCAGACCTCGCCTAACCTGCTGACAGCAAGCCTATACAGATCGCACGATCTCTTATCCTCATAGACAATGAGTTTGACATGCCCTTGATGTCAACCGCCATGGCCTGTGAGAGGAGGTGGTCAAACTGCCCCTTAGAAGACATCCATGTTGGAATCGCAACAGGACTGGACATCTCCAACTCCAGTGCAGATTGCCACCTTGAAGACCACGGAAACCAGACTACAAGCATTGCACGTATGAAAAATAAAAAAAAGAGGTTGTTTCCATCTAGCGATTTGGAGCCGATCCCATATACGATTGGAGTAAAAGGAAAGTGGGAACTGTGGAACAAGATGAGTTGGGAAACGATATATATCGCCCAAAAGTTGCTTCGCTGCAATTAACTCTACTCGGCGTGCGGAAAAGAGACAAGTGTGATTCGAAAGAAAACCACAAAGTTGGAAAGGACGGATTTCAAGTGAGCATGAATGTCAGCCATTTCAAGCCAAATGAATTAACGGTCAAAGCTGTTGGAAACAGCGTGGTAGTGGAAGGCAATCATGACGAGCGTGAAGATGAACATGGCTACATTAGTCTTCAGTTTGTATGGAAGTACCAGCTGCCAAAGGAGTATGATGCCAAAGAAGTCATCTCAACGCTTTCAATGGACGATATCCTAACAATCAAAGCTCCAGCGAAGGCATTGAAGAACAATAAGAGAATAGTGCAAATTCAACAGACTGGCCCCGTGCATTGGAGTGATAAGGAAAAGGAAGAAGAAAGGCTGAATGACGTTCATGAAAGAAAAAGGGCAAATATAAAGCCATCAAGTGGTCGGATGGATGAAAACGCGATACGCTACAGAAGCAACAACCACAGGATTCCAAGCGGGAGACCTTGTGTGGTTTTATAATCCCCACCGTCGGTAGGGACTGTCACCGAAACAAAATTGGGAAGGCCTTTACACTGTTGTAACAAGAATAAAGGATGTCGTGTACCACATTCAGAGAAGACTAAGAGGCAAACTAAAAGTAGTTCACGGCAACTGTTTACATCATTATAATGGTGAAGGAATTGCTCGGGACGATCAATCCTAAGAAGGGGGCAGTGTAATGACGTTCATATTTGAACTATAACTACTCCGAAAAGCAAACAAAAACGCACAATAGAGCTTAAGGTCGCAGTGCACAGATACCCTGAACTAATTAAACTAATTATAACGACTCTCAAACGAAGAAGTGCCATCTTCCGGATTATAGCAGAAAGCGAACTGTCAAATAATAATAACAATTTCAATTACATGCCTGGAAGACCTTAGGTCTTTTAAATGCAACCTGGACTGCACGGCACTAGTTAGAAGGAGTAGAACGATAGGAAAGATTTGGCACAGTGGATTGAGATCAAGGTGTTTATTATCTCATTAAAACCCACGGGTGGCATCCAGTTAAGCTGGGGGGATATAGAAATGAACGCTGCCTAGAATGTGGCTCAAACCCACACCTCTAAGTTAGCAGTAAAGCACTACATGTTCAAAGGGTAGACATGGGCATTCAAGAGGACACAAGCGTCCACAAGCTTTTTTTTAAAGCGAACCTCTGTCTATCAACTCCTATTCTCACCTCCCCGCGGTGAGTATCAGGTGCCTAGTACCTTTAACTGAAGATGGGGTTCGAATCCCTGTGGACGGTTTTAGGGGGCAGCAAACGAGAGAGGGGGGGAGGAGTGTTCCCACTAAGGCACTTCTCCTTTATCCAGGCGGCAGCGGAAGAATTCTCCAGATAGAATTCCAGTTAGGTTGAACTACTGAGTGAACACCTTATACGGGCTACTACGACATATTCGGAGCTCAGGCCTATAAGGAGCGGTTAATCCGGCTCCCCGCCATTGGAGTTATATTGTAAGGGTCTGGTCCTCCAGGTTGGGGGTCGTGCCGTCGGGGTGACTTCCCGGCCACGTAAGGCTTTTTTAATTGCGAAGCAACAACAAGCCTCGGATACGGACGGATTTACTGTTGACGAACCTAGCAAACGAAATAAGGACAACGAACTTCGGATCTGCACGTGGAATGTTCTGTGGTTCTGTCTCTCTATAGACCACGTGCAGCCGAACATTTAGCGGAGGTCCTAGACTGCTACAAAGTAGACATCACCGCCATCCAAGAAGTGCGATGGGATGGGCCGGGCAAGAGAAAACTGAAAGACTGCGATATCTACTACGGTGACTGTTACCGACCACAAGGGCAGCGTCTCTTTGGATGTGGATTCGTCGTTAGAGGCAGACTTAGGCAAGAAGTCTTGAGTTTCAACTATGTGAACGAGCGCCTCACGATAATTCGCATTAAGGCTGAATTCGCCAACATTAGCCTCATATGCGCGCATGCCCCCACAGAGGAGAAAGATGACGATACCAAGGATGAGTTCTAAGAGCTCCTGGACAAGACATATGAGCAATGCCCTAGCTATGACATTAAAATTGTCTTGGGTGATTTTAATGCCAAGCTAGGAAAAGAAGACGTTTTTGGTAGCACGATCGGAAGATATAGCCTGCACGACACCACCTCCGATAACGGACTCAGGCTAATCGACTTTGCTGCGGGGCGAAAGGTTGTGGTAGCTAGTACGCAGTTCCCGCATCGCGATATACACAAGGGGACATGGTGAATTCCTGGTCAATCAACCGCTTACCAGATTGACTACATTGCGATCGACGCAAGGCACTCCTCCAGTATCAAGGATGTCCGAACGTTCTGAGGAGCCAACGTTGACTCGGACCACTACCTCGTTGTAGCCAAGGTAATGCTACGGATATCCAGACCAAAGCCAAAGCAGGGAAATACTGTAAGGAAATTTAACGTCGGACGGCTACAGTCCTATGCCACCAACTGCAAGCATCGAGAACCAGTGGAAGAATTGCCAGGAAGCCATCAGAGATGCCGCCTCTGACGTGCTGGGCTTTGCTCGACCACCACATTGAAACCCCTGTTTCGACGATGAATGCCGCCAAACAAAAGGCAAACAAGGCGGCCCTGCATAGAAGGACCAGAGCTGCTCGCGAGCTCTACGAGCAGAAGAGGAGAGAGGAACACAACCTTCTGAGAAGGAAAAAGAAAGAGCATGAGAAGCACGCAATCAAGGAAATAGAGGGTTGCCATTGCATGAATGAAGTTCGGAAGTTTTACCAAAAAGTAAATCGCGGTCGGTGCTGACGATATGGAAAAATCATTTCTCATCAAATTCCGTCAACCCGATCTGGATGAAGTAAAGAAAGCTTTATCTAAACTTAAGTCTAATAAAGCTGTTGGAGCTGATGGCCTTGCGGCTGAGCTATTCAAAGCGGCTGGCGATAAATTAGTTAGGAGTATGTCTCCGGCATAAGTCTTCTTAATATCGCCTACAAGATCTTCTCTGCCGTACTTTCTGAACGCCTGAAGCCATTCGTGAACAACCTGATTGGTCGATATCAGTATGGCTTTAGGCCAGAGAAGTCCACCATCGAACAAATATTCGCACTACGGCAGATCTTCAAAAAAAAACAGAAGTTTCAAATCAATAGCCACCACCTTTTCATCGATTTTAAGGATGCGTATGACAGCTTCTATAGAGACCAACTATGTAGAGCAATGTCTAGCTTTGGCATCCCTCCCAAACTCGTCCGTTTGTGCAGGATGAAGATTGAGAATGCACGCTGCTCCGTAAAGATCAGTAAAGACCTCACCGAAACCTTTAATGTCAAAAAAGGCTTAAGGCAAGGCGAACGCGCTATCATGCGACTTCTTCAACATCGTTCCCCGAAAGAATTGTACAAAACTCTCACGTCAACACTAGAGGCACAATCTTTCGAAAGTCCATCTGATTACTCGCTTTCGTCAGCGTAAGCGAGTAATTGGCATTGACATAATCGGACGAACAAAGCGAGATGTCAGTGGTCCTTTCGTGAGTATTGAGAAGAAAGCCAAGAAGAATGAATGATACCAGTGCTCAGATCAAACGAAGGATTACTCTTGCCAATAGCTGTTTCTTTGGGCTAGAAAGCAATTGAGAAGCAAAGCCCTCTCTTGAGCATCTGTATAAGACGCATCCTGGTCCTGATGTATGGTGCACAGGCATGGACATTGTTAACGGTGGATGAAAATGCGTTAGGCTGTTTTGAGAAAAAAATTCTCCGGGAGATTTTTGGTCCCGTCTGCATAGATGTGGAATGGAGAAGAATATACAACAACGAACTGTACGGGCTGTACAGCGACACCGACCTAGCCACAAAAGTGAAAAGCCAACGAATGAGATGGCTGGGTCACCTAGAGTGAATAATGGACACCAATGCTCCGGCCCGGAAAGTCTTTGAATCCAGCCCCGTGGGACAGCGCAGAATAGGTGGAAAGCGTACAAGTTGGCGCACGCAAGTGGAAGAGGACCTCAACCAATTTGGCGTGCGAAACTGGAGACAGCTAGGTTGAAACCGAGCCGCCCGGAAGAAACTTGTTGGTTGAGGCCCTGGTCCACCCCTGACTGTAGCGCCACCTAAAGTAAGTAAGTAAGTAAAGTATATATCTTTGTCATTTTATTTTAAATTTGCTGAATATTTTTCCACTCAACCGAAACTCAAGGCTTTCAATATTTAAAAGAGTTTTTACTTCCCATTGGAAGTTATTGTAATTGATCCGATTTGTCGAATAGAAAATTTTGACATATCTTCACGTTTCGTGCTCCCTAGAATTGGAATTCACCATTTTTAGACAGAATGATGTCTGTGATTGTGCGTAGGTTCGTACGTTCCTTCGATTTTTTTCGTTCACCATATCTCGAGATCGAATTAAGATATCGACATCGGAAGGATTTTATTTTATACATATGTAGTAGTTTCATTACGTGCAAAAAGGACTTTCAAAAAATTTTAATGAGCGGTTTTTTTTATAGCAATTAAAAAAAAAAGTTTAAATTTCTTTAGTCTCGAATATCTCGAGAAAAGATCATGGTTTCGACTTCAAGTCAGTTTCATTGTACGTATATTGACTTGATAAAGAATTTGTAAGAATATAAAAACATATCAACTTGTTGTTCATTCAAAATGATTCCATATCAACTTATAGTTTTTTTTTTATAAAAAAAAAGTTGCTGAAAAGTGTTGAAAAAAGTTGTTTGGCTCAAATATCTTGAAAACAAACAATGATATTGGCTTTGGGGTAATTTTAATTCTTACACTAGTTAATAAATAAAAATTGATAAAATTTTTAAAAATATTGAATCAATATTTTTTTTAAAGTGAACAAAAATTTAAAAGCAACTTTACCAAAAATCGTTGAACAATTTTTTAAATCTCAAATATCTTAAGAACAAACATTGGGCATTGTGATAGTTTTACTCTACACACTAGTTAGTTTTTTTTTAGAAAAAGGCTACAAACATATTATTCGAAAAAAGTTTTTCTCTAATATCTCGAAGGCAAACCAATGTTTGGTCTTCACTTGATTGCATATCGAACACCTGAAAACGTTTTCGAAGATCGAGAATCGGCCATTTTTTAACTAAAAAAAAAAAATAGCATTGGGACTTTAGCTCCCGAGGGCAGTTACCAGTGTGGGTCATACTCAGCCTCTTTTTGTAAGATTTACTTTTGTTAATTAATTGAAGTTGAAATAAAACCACATTTCTGAAAGGGAACAAAAAAAAAAGCAATAGAAGAACAATATATTTAAGTAAGCATGTGGTACAGATTTTCGAATTTCATAATCTGCAAAATGCAAATAAATCTGCGTTATGTGCAAACACCCCCGATACAGGTCGTTGTTATGCATATAGGGTCAAGTTTTTCACCTTTTACATACGGTTCTTGATGGCCGGATGACATTGACACTCCCTGAGCTGCAACTGGATCAAAAGGGAGTACTGGATCTTTGCAGTCTTCAAATGATGATTCTTGTTGTTGTCTAAAATATGCAAGAAGTGTTTGTGTGTTATTTTGATCTCAAACAACTCAGTGAAAACGTTTTTAACCTACCCATCAGCATCTGAACTGGAAGCATGGGCATCTTCCAATTTCTGGCTTTGGATCCTTTTAGCATCTCCAATAGTTTTCGTTATTTTAAAGTGTTGTCTTTATTAAACAAATAAACAAAAACACATTTTAGATTTTAGTCAAAATTAAATGTATATGTGAATTTAATGTATGTATGCCAATTTCTGATTATTTTTTTCTTTTTTCGATTTGGTTAATTTTATCTTTTGGTTAATGAACTGTCAAGTTTTGTATGGGAAATGGTTTACACAATTTGGTTAGTTTTATCCAAGGATTTAGCTGCGGAAAATTAACCAAATATTTGGTTAAACTTATCCAAACGTCATTGTGACTTTTAGAGATTGAATTAGACGAGTTTGTGACTTTTAGAAATAGGCATGTTTAGAAACATGATAAAAGTGATATCTCGGAGAACTTAAAAAGCTGTGAATGTGTTCTGTAATTATTGCATTGCAATTAGTTGGTGATAAAAGTTGTGAATTAAAACGTAGTTAACACAAAAAAAAAAAAAAATAAGTAGAAGGTCTACATTTACTCAACGATTAAAGGCTCTGTCCAACCAACGCGAAATTATAGCGAAGCATAAGTAGTGTTGCATATTTCAGTGAATACAAATTATGATATGTTTAGTTTAATACCGAATTCATTATAGTATAATTTCAGTTAATAGTTTGACAATTATACTGAGTAATAATCTATTTTCAACATCGGGAACTCCAGGTTTTTTTGTCACTTGAGTTGAGTTGAAATGGTATTGAGATTCCAGCAAAATGTATGGCATTGATGTATTTATGTCAATGCAAAACAAATATAATTGAATTAACTTACGATACGTATCACAAATATATATTTGAACACACACATACAAATAAACACACCATAATGCATTATCTGTAAAACCAACTCCTGGACCTTAGCCGAACGCGCCCAAATATTTGACGTTTAACCAACAGCTGATTCAATTCCACAGCATTTAACCAAATTAATAAAAAGGTCGTTCATGCAAACTTTTGCGTAAAGTTATCATTTTACACAATTTCTAAACTTACGACGTTGCATGAATACCCTTATTAGTTTACCAAAACTAACTAAATGGTTTCCTTGATATTTAAATATTACGAATCGAATTAGGTCTACAAGTACCTTCTCAATAATTTTTTATTAAGAGTTCGTCACTCATTTGAAATTACTAAAATATATATAAATTAGAAAACAATTATTATTTAAAAATGTTAGGATTTCATGTATATATTTTGTTAACAAAAAAAGATACAAATTTTAAATAAACATACTTACCTCAAGTTAGAACCTGATTGCAGATCTGAAAATAAATAATAAAAAACAATCTGTTATTAATAATAAAAATATATTATTATCAATCTGAAAATATGTGAACAATATTGGCTTAAACTGTTATCTTATCGATGTTGAACCAGATGTCATCAATTTTGACAAAATTATTATGACCCTGGAAAAGACTAACTATTTCCGCGAAAAGAATACAAAAATCTCATGGAAGTTGACAGATAATAAATTTCTTAATTTTAGATTATAGCACAAGCTACAAAAAAAAAAACAAGCAACCATTAACAAAATTAATGCAATTTTAAAAATATGTAATTATAAATATTTTTACCTCACATTGTACCAGTTAGTTATATCTATCATTCAAGATAATAAATGAAATGAATATTTTAGTACACTAAAATGAAGTCATATTTCAGAGCGCAAAATAATTTTTCTACGACACTTTGACAGCGCAGGAGGTTTAAAATAGAAACAGAATTTCTCGCAAGGAAGAAAAAACAACTCTCTATTTCTTGCCTTCTTATTTAATCTTCTGCGAAAACAAAATTCTAAAAAAAAACCAAGTGAATACAAAAAATTTTAGTCTCAGTTTTTGACAGTAAAAGTGAGTGTTTTTTTTTTATTTGAGAAAGAATTGAATTAATTTACTACAGAATCCGATGAATGACCTGCGGGGGTCAGGCTCAATTTTAACATTTCGTTCATAGTAAAAATGTCAGAATTGAGTCTGACAACTCATTCTGCAACTCATTCGTCGGATTCCGTAATCGGAGTGCATAATTTGTATATGGTTCGCAACAGAGTTGGGTAGTAATCATTACAAAAGAAATCAATTACGATTACATGTAATTTGTAATTGAAAAAGTTCAATTACTGATTACACATAATTGTAATTGAAAATTTCAATTACAAATTACATGTAATTGAAAAAAAAGCGATTGCTTGATTTAATTACATGTAATTGAAAAAAAGTAATTGAACAAAAAAAGTAATTGAATAAACCTGCAATGATTACTTTTTTTGTAATCATTACACACAATTGTAATTGATTACAAAAAATATCAATTACATTTAAATATATGTGAAGAAAATCTTACCTCAACGCTCAACTATCACTATGCTTCCTCGATAGTGACGTAGACTCCAGCGCAGATATGATTACAAATTTAATTCTTTACGGGATGGGAAATTTTATTCCGAATAGGATAAAATCTATCAAACCTAAAGAAAACTCATGGTTTGATTCGAGCTGTAAAGAGGTTATCAAGGTCAGAGAAGTAAGTTTCCGTTGTTATAAGGCCAACCCTACTGAGGAAAACCGGAATAAGTTCAAACAAGCTAGAAAGACCTGCAATGGCCATATCCAAAGAACCAAATTTTTGCATGACCAAAAATTACGGCAAAAAATACTACAATGTCCCAAAGGTAGTAAAAATTTTTGGTCATTTGCAAAAAACATTCGTAACACTACTTCGTCCGCGGTTCCAACGCTCGTCTTCAATGACACTCCCTTTGTAAGCTCATCTGAAAAAGCCAATTTGCTTGCAGCACATTTTGCTGTTAATTCGACGCTGCCGAGAGTGTTATGACTCCTCCTGTACTTGAGAGCGCCAACGATTTCATGGGACGAATCTTTTTTCGCACTCGTACAGTTGCAAGAGTCCTGAAAGATCTTGATATACACAAATCCGCTGGTCCGGATAGTATCCCTCCCATTGTTCTGAAAAGGTGTTCTTCAACGCTGGCAAAACCTCTGCGTAAGCTTTTCCATCTATCCTACTCTACAGGTCTCTTTCCGAGTGGATGGAAAACTGCATTTGTCCAGCCTGTCCCTAAAAAAGGCGTATCTTCCTCTCCCACTATCGTCCAATTGCACTTACGTCCCTTCTTTCCAAGGTCATGGAAACGCTGATTAATTATCAGCTCAAGAAATATCTTGAAGAACGAAAGCTTCTTAATGACCGGCAGTATGGCTTTCGTAGCAATAGGTCCACTGGTGATCTGATGGTATATCTCACCGAACAGTGGAACAAATCTTCACATCGTTTTGGAGAAAGTAAGATTATTGCACTTGATATTTCAAAAGCGTTTGATAGAGTTTGGCATCAAGCTCTCTTATCGAAAATGCGTGCATTTGGTATCGATGAATCTCTTCTTCGTTGGATTGGAAATTACCTTTCGGACCGTTCAATACAAGTTGTATTGGATGGTTACAAGTCTGATATTCATAAAATAAATGCTGGTGTGCCCCAGGGCTCCGTTCTTTCTCCGACTCTCTTCATTATTTTCATAAATGATCTTTTGTCTGAAACTTCCAATCCATTAAACTGTTTTGCTGACGACAGTACCCTCAGCTTCTCATATTCGTTTCAAGATTCACTTCCTTGTTCTTCGGATGTGGAACTTGAACGGCAGCGTATGATTAGCTCATTAAATTCTGATCTTGACAGCATTGTGCAATGGGGAATAAAAAACCGTGTAGAATTTAATGCTTCGAAAACTCAATGCTGTCTTTTGTCGTTAAAGCGAAATCCACCTCCTATGCCACTATCCATGAGTGGCACTTGCATCGAGGAAACCGAACAGCTTTCAGTTCTGGGTATGTGCATCACAGACCACCTTCTGTGGAATGATCACATTTTCGAAGTTGCTAAAAATGCTGCGAAATGTCTTGGTTTTCTTCGAAGATGCAAGAAATTCTTCTCTCCTTCTGATCTGGCTGTTATCTATAAAGCCTTCATTCGTCCAAAGCTTGAGTACAACTCCCATATTTGGGCGGGTACTCCTAAAACCCATTTAAATCTCTTGGATAGAATTCAAAATAGAGCTTTAAAATTGATAGGTGATAGAGCTATAACGGAAACATTTGCTTCTCTCGAACACCGCCGCAATGTTTCGTGTCTGTCATTATTTTATCGCTATTTTTACAAACAATGTTCTAGTGAAATAGCCAGTTGCATTCCTCCCCTTAAACAATTCCGCCGTAATACTCGTACTTCTAGGAATGCACATCAGTTTACCCTTGAGCCCAATTTCGGGCGTACCGTCAAGTACAGAGATTCTTTCTTCAGCCGCACAACACGAATGTGGAATGCTTTACCCTACTCTATTTTTCCTTCCCATTGTGATATTCAGAAATTCAAAACCAATGTGCATCGGTATCTCCTTTTAAATCCTATCCTACTTTCCTAACACTCGCACTGTGTTTAACATATAAAGGGTAGTCATAACCCCTTGAGTGCGCGTTAATTATAAAAAAAAAAAAAAAAAAAAAAAAACGTCTATAATACAAGCAAGATTTGTAGTTTGTTCACATCTGGGGGATAAACCATTCTTACGATCTTTAATTTATGCCTATTCACTTATATGAACTTAATAAATGGTACGCAAAGAATTTGCCTTCACATTGTGTTAAATGTAATTGATATTTTGTGTAATCAATTACATTTGTGTGTAATGATTACAGAAAAAGTAATCATTACACGTTTTTTCAATTACTTTTTTGCCTTCAATTACTTTTTCCTAATTACATGTAAGTATTAATTGAAAATTTTCAATTACAAATTACAAGTAATTGTAATTGAAAATTTCCAATTAAAATTACATGTAATTGTAATTGCAAAAAGTCAATTACTGATTATATGTAATTGTAATTAACCCTGTAATCAATTACAAAATTTAATAATTACTACCCAACTCTGGTTCGCAATGATATGTTTTCTATTTTGTATTTATTTTGCTATGCTTCTATGAACTGTTTGAATTATTATTTATTTATTTTTTTTTTACTTTTTTATACAAAATTTCTTTTAAAAAATTGTCCTCCTTTGGTTTCAATAAAAGGATAACTGAAGTAATGGATATTGTGGGGAAAATCGATGTAAGCCCTGAATAATCTACATCAAAATTCATTTAGGTAATGTTCATTGCACTGGTATGTAATTTTTTGAAATCGCACAATGTAGACAAATTTAACTTGGAATATTTCATAGAGGGTGCTTCTTAGACGTGTGGTTTTCAATCTGGCAATACTTTCTTGCGGAGTTGGTATTTTTGACAGCTGTCACTTGATTTATGCTCAGTTTGGTTTGCCATTTCAAAATGAATAAATAGACTTATTCCTGAACAACGTTTGCAAATCGTGCAAATTTATTACCAAAATAATGGTTCGATTCGGGCGCTGCGTCCAATATTTGGTCGACATAATCACCCAGCATAATCGGTAATTTCAGCAACCATGGATCTGTTTCGCACCACATTTACTCTAGTGGATAATGCGCATCCTCAGAGACGCTGCTGTGGTGCAGAGTATCAAAGAAGACCCGAATGAGTCCATCCGCCATCGCGTCGAAAATTCGTGGTCGGATATTTGGCCTCTCGGTTGGAGTTTATTCGAGCCAGCCACGGCCGCCACTTGCCCGAAATAATTTTTAAAACATAATGGCGAACCCTTATCTTTATAATAAAACTAGATTCTTGGCCATAACATTAAATTATATGCGCTTTATTTGTTCTTGACAACCATAAGATCAAAAAAAAAACACCCATTATAAACAGCTCTTCACACTTCGAAAAGTTACTTCAAGTCCCAAAGAGAAACTTGCGATTTCTCAAGAAGAGTTCAAAAATATTTAAAAATTAGTAGTAAGTAAGTACTTTCACATTTGGTGGAGGGTTTTTTGGAGAAAAATTATTTCATGATTTGAATAAGCTAAATATAGCCAAAAAAAAAAATATTTTTATTTCGAAAATTCTTTTAAAAACCAGGAATCTTTGAGAGAGATCAGCAATATATGGACATTTTTGAGGTTAAGAAGAAAATAATTATTTTCATCCAATAATTTCTCTTTGGATAGCAAATTTCATAAATCTTTGTGTGAGAAACTTTATATTTCCAAGATTCATTTTTTAAATTTATTCTTTAACTAAAATATTATTAAATTATTAACCACACGACTTCTTTTTTTTAAAGACAACCCATAAAAAGCTAAGTTTGAATGATGAAATTTTTTTATTTAATGCTCAAATTTATATTGCACAAGCAGTGTTGTTTTATTTTATCATTATATTATTGTTCTCTTACATTAACTATTAGATTAAAACCTTCACTTTTATTTAAAATATTACTACCTACCTGCAATAGCAGCACTTAAGCACAAAGCAAATACTACAAAGTACTTCATAATTATTAATCCTTGCAGTATCGTCGAAATTTATAAAAATCTAAAGCGAATGATGTTAAAAGTAACTTATTCGTCGATTACGAACCACCAACTGAATCGATTTGTATTCTTAAATGGACCGAAATACAATCTAAAATTTGTATTAAATTTCGTAAAAAAAAAAAAAGATTTGTAGGTATATAAAATGTCTAGGTACATTGAAAATGGATACTGATAAGGTTCATTAATACATAATATTTAAAATCTCACAGTAAAGAGTGTTTCGGACTGACTCTGAAAATACGAATTACTCGAAGCGCCACTCAATAACAGGGGCAAAATTATAAACTAAATTGAAAATCTTTTATTATTTCATCGTCTCAATTGAGTTTTGTGTTTGCGGGAGTGGAGAAATGAACGAGAGCGAGACACAAAAGATTGCCTTAGGGGCTTTCTCTAACTCAAAATCGGTTTCGTTATTTTGAGTTGGTTACCGCATTTGTTTGGTAGTAGGCTAAAAAAAGAAATTACTTCTTGTTTTGTCTATTATAAAGGGTGTTTTTTTAGACGTGTAGTTTTCAATCTGGCAATACTTTTTTCGGAGTTGTTTTTTTTTTTTTGACAGCTGTCACTTGATTTATGATCAGTTTGGTTAGTCATTTCATAATGAATAGACATACTCCTGAACAACGTTTGCAAATCGTGCAAATTTATTACCAAAATAATGGTTCGGTTCACGCGCTGCGCTGCGATGAAAAATGAAGCCGGCCATAATGTTACAGTCAATGGGGAACGCTAAAAAGAACCATGATTATGGCTTTTTCCGTGCTAAATTGGAGGATGTTGATGACCTTTGGTTCCAACAAGACGGCCGGCGCCACATGCCATACAGCTAACGAAACAATCAACAAAACGTTATTGCTGACATACGGCCCCAATTGTTGCAAAAAGTGGTCGAAAATTGGGCCTCTTGGATGGAATTTATTCGAGCCAGCCGTGGCGGCCACTTGCCCGCAATCATTTTAAAATATACCTAATGGCAAACCCTTATCTGTATAATAAAGCTAAATTCTTGGCCATAACATTAAATTATAAAAAAAAACACCCTTTATGATGGTTTGAGCTTTGAGGAATACTTTTTTGGAATATTTTTAGGGAACGAATGTATGTGAAGAGACTATTAAATGTTCCTTGTAGTTTATTTAAAAAGCAGGGGAGACTACTATAACTTCGGCGCCGAAAATGTATTACCGATTTTTGTAGAGGGGTCAAAAACAAGCATTTTTTACTATGGGATGGAGGACCTAAATTACGAGAACTACTTTTTTGTCTTTTGATATTTAATGTGATCTTTTTTCGATAAAAATTAAATTTGGTGCTAGGTTGATCTTTGTTTGTTACATAAAGAACAGTAATTGACATTGGAAACAGTGAATGCATTCAAAGTTATCTAAACGCAAACGAAATTTGACATACACCGAACCCCTAATCCTATAGTGAGCCCAAGCAGGGGCGTTGCAGGGGGGCAGTATGGCCCCCCATACATATCTCACTTTTAAAACACAGCCCTAATGCTGGCAATGCAAGCAAATTAAAAAAAAAAATCTCAAAAAAGTAGTATCAGTCATTTTTAATTTTCTCAAAAGCTAGAAGACACAAAAGCTTTCTGTTTTTTGTGTTCGATTCAGAATTAATACAAGCATTGATCATAAAAAGAAAATTTAGTTTTCAATTCACAATTTTAAGAAAAATTGATCCAAACAATTTTTTTTTTTGCGTTTTTTTTTTAATCAAAATTTTGAGTTTGAATGCAAATTTTTTGAAAACTATCTACACAAATAATATAATTTAAATGTAGGATTAAGGAACAGACTTCTGGCCTTAAAACCCGTACACAACCAAATGGATTTTTTTTATATAAATGTCAGATTTGAAACATGAGACCCACCAGAAATGTCTATCAGCTGAGAAGGCAACTGAGATGTCAACCTTTTAAGAATCAAAGGGCACGGTAGTACCCAGCCAAGTTCGCGGCACTACACCCTTTTTACAGGAACAAACTCAGGCGATTTTCAACCCCCCTCTAACTTCAGTACCAATAAAGGCAGAAACTTCAAATTCGCAGTATTTGCTGAGCTGATCAAACGCAGGTGGCTCACCAAATTTCAACTCTTTAGCATTAGTAATTCCCGAGATATAGGACTTCAAAAATCGCAAAAACCGTAACTGACTGACTGATTCACTGACTCACTGACAGATCATCAAAATTATGGAGCACTTCCAGACATCTGAGAAACTTGAAATTTCGCACAACGGTAGACCTTGTGGTGCATGCAGAGGAAAAAATCGAAAATCTGCAATTTTCTATTCAGGGGGCGTGGCATCCACCCACTTTTTAAAAATTCTTATAAATTATATGGAGCACTTCCGATTGTTGCACAACTATGAAAATTGGTAGGTTGGTAGGGCTTGAAGTACTTAGAAAGAAAAAAATTTAAAGATTGGAATTTTCCATTAAAGGGGCGTGGCATCCACCCACATTCTTAAACTTTCTTATAAATTATATGGAGCACTTCCGATTCTTGAAGAACGAGAAAAATTGAGAAAAAAGGAAAAAAATATGATTTAGTTTTCATATTAATATCTTAAAAAAGTTATTACTTACCAAAAACCTCCTTTACAGTTTGAAAGTGTTCCAAACATTCTTTATTTAGTGTTTTGATATCTCATCTTCTCGAAAGGAAAGTTTTTACAACAATGACATCATCACAAGGTAAAATTATCCTAAATTTTTCTTCGTTTGAGTTCAATTCAAACTGGTTTGAGTTTAAATTTAATTTGTTCATATTTGAAATAAAACTCGCTCATATTCATTTTATGTTAAATACTTTCAATTGGAAAAATAATTAAACAGGCCTTTCAAAAATCAAAGTCAAACCAGTTTGAATAACATTAAAAAACATATTTCCATGTTCTAATGAAATATTCAAACATGAATCAGTTTGACTTAAACACAATTTACTCTAAAATAATAGTATTTTGCCATTTTAGCCCAGTCAAATTAGTCAAAAAAAGGGCATCAAATCGCATTTTTCGATGGACAAAATTTTTTTTATGGAATCTGTTTGGCTACGTCTCCTGATCATAAAAACGAGTTTTTGGGATTTTTGAGGTTAGGGAAGACCCGCCATCTTGAAAAAGAGATTGGTTTTGTTTTTATGCAATAACTCGCTTGCATTTTATTTTACAACAAAACGTTCTACTACAATCTTGTAGAAGATAAAATTACCTATAAAATAAGCTATCAACGACCTTTGTAGGTGGTTTCATTTTTGAGATATAACGGGCCAATGTTCCCCTATAGGTTGTGTTTTGGGGGTGGTATGACTTTTCTTGAGTTTTCTAGGTAACCGTTGATTTTTTTGGATGATGCTCTCAGAATCATTTTCAGTTCCTGTATCGACCTATAAAATGAGCCGTCGATCGATATCATCGGCCACGAATTGTGCGCGTTATCCAATTCATAGGATCACACTTTTTGAGTAAGCAGGAAAACATAAATATATTTTTTTTCGAAAATGTTTATCTGGTGAATCGTTCAAAAAAACTATTACTTAAAATGTTGTTCATAGTAATGATAACAATTTAACATACATGGTACGTGGAGTTGCATCCACACCACACAGAAGGTTGTAAAGCTGCCGGGAAACTTAAGACACCTACATTTCTTGTTATTGAAAACTGAGTTATCTTTTTTCAATCCAAATGTAAAAGGTATTGCATGCGGTTTCTTAGGTACTACGAAGAAAAACTTGATTGAATTTCAAATTTAATGATTGTTTTTTATTAACAGAATAATTTGAAAAAATGATAAAAAAAAGAGGTAAAGTGTATTTCACATTAAGTTTCCCTGTGAAAGTATTTGAAGGGGAGACAAATAATATTAAGGGGAATATTTTGAGATTTTTGAAGGTCCTGGTAGCATTTCACCATCGCATACATCAGCTTCAAAAATCGTTTCGTTTGGTGTCATTTCATCGTTATGAATCTGCAAGAGCAGGGTACTTTCATCTTCGCAATAATCTTCAGCAATTGTAATACATTTGGGGATGTTGCTGCAAGTTTCACCGCTGCAGTGTGCACAGACGGCGGAACATTTTAAACCCGCTTTGCGACATCCACAAGCCGCTCCACATCTTGATGCGCAGGAACAAGAAATAACCTTCATTATTTCGGGAGGAGCTGGTCCTTGGTGGTCATCACAGGAACATCAATTTTTGTATTTTTTTCTAACCCCACTTTTCCGGATCCTGGTCGTTTCCTAGCCACGTTTGTACCTGGTGATAAGTCCGAAATATATGCTGTCGTAGCGCATCTTTTGTGGGAGGAAGTGAACATAAATTATTTTTTAATTTTTGCCACGGACTTCGTAAAATTTTTATAACGAAGTTCGTCAATTGAAGTTTTCTTTTCTCCACCATAGAGCGCCATGAAGAACTTTTCCCCTGCCACCATCTGACTGAACTGAACAGCCTGGAGTCACACAACGAATACCACCCATTGCATGAAAAGTACTCCTTCGTGTTAGTGTTGAAGTCGCTGTTATCGAAGACAAACAGTGAAAAATCCAGTCGAAGAAATGGATCGCTGCGGACGCAAAATACAAGAAGCCTCAAATTTCAGAATTTCGTTGTATGATGCAGAAAAGTCCAAAGATGAAAGAACTTCGTTGCTGGTAGTAATCAACATTATAAAATTGCAAGCATATATCGTTGTAGATAAAATTGTCAGCTTCAAAAACTTTTTTCATTTTTGTATCTACATCTTGCTCAAAGTTTGTATTTTCAAAAGATTTTTTAAAAATTTCGCGACTGCGATCAACAAAACATAAAAACGTTTCGCGCCCTTTCTCGGCAAAAATTCAAAGTTTATTACCATATTTTTTCTGCAACCGATCTGTTATTGTGCGTAAATCTGGAATTTGAGGAGTTTGAATTTTTTTCATAAGATCAGAGAGTTTAAACTGGCATTATTCGTTATGTTCTGATAGATAAGAGTATACGCACAGTACTTTGCATTCATCTATAGTGCGAAAACTTTGTCTGAGCACTGGTGTTTTGAATTTTATAAATGAATACCAATCAATAAATTTGAAATCTTGTTGAGTTTTTTTTTAGGTAACACCTGTGAAATCGCATGCAATACCT
This sequence comes from Dasysyrphus tricinctus, assembly GCA_963921185.1. Taxonomy (NCBI): domain Eukaryota; kingdom Metazoa; phylum Arthropoda; class Insecta; order Diptera; family Syrphidae; genus Dasysyrphus; species Dasysyrphus tricinctus. The sequence continues at coordinate 206,417,220 of OY992531.1, read as the reverse complement.
TCGGTTTACATTTGGATCGAGAAAAGATAACTCAGTTTTCAACAACAAGAAATGTAGGTGTCTTAAGTTTCCCGGCTGCTTTACAACTATCTGTGGGGTGCGGATGCAACTCCACGTACCATGTACCTATGTTAAATTGTTATCATTACTATGGACAACATTTTAAGTAATAGTTTTTTTGTACGATTCACCGGATAAACATTTTCGAAAAAAAATATATTTATGTTTTTCTCCTTACTCAAAAAGTGTGATCCTATGAATTGGATAATGCGCACAATTCGTGGCCGATGATATCGATTGATGGCTCATTTTATAGGTCGATACAAGAACTGAAAATGATTCTGAGAGCATCATCCAAAAAAATCAACGGCTACCTAGAAAACTCAAGAAAAGTCATACCACCCCCAAAACACAACCCATAGGGGAACATTGGCCCGTTATATCTCAAAAATGAAACCACCTACAGAGGGCGTTGATAGCTTATTTTATAGGTAATTTTATCTTCTACAAGATTGTAGTAGAACGTTTTGTTGTAAAATAAAATGCAAGCGAGTTATTGCATAAAAACAAAACTAATCTCTTTTTCAAGATGGCGGGTCTTCCCTAACCTCAAAAATCCCAAAAACTCGTTTTTATGATCAGGAGACGTAGCCAAACAGATTCCATAAAAAAAATGTTGTCCATCGAAAAATGCGATTTGATTTCCTAAATTGACTGGGCTATTTAAACAGATTAGAATTAGATTTAAACCGAATTCTATTTGTATAAGTTAAACATACAATCAAACATGCATCTTTTTAAATAACTCATAGTTCAGTTTTCTCAGTGGCAAGTAATAAAACTTTAGGACAAGAGTGAACAAAGTTTTTAAATAACTTTTGGAATGGAACGGCTGTCTATAGTAAGCCAAAGCTTATGAATACTGGGGGTCGATTCTCTATCTGTGAAATTGTGAAGTGATAAATCTTATTATGCTTTACCGCCAAATGCGATTCCTGGAGTGTGAGAAAATGAAAACAACTGCCAAAATGTTTTCAGACGATTTTATCAATAGGTAACTTTAAAGATGTTTAATAATTCTTGATTATGAAGAAATACATATTGTAATATTTTCTCAGGTTCGTTAATAAAACTTATTTGCTTTATTCAAAACTTCCACTTATTTATTTTACAAAATAAAAACACTTTACTTTTCTTACTACAAAACGATTTATTATTCACCACTGAAATTAATTCACCAACTTTACTTTTCACTTTTATTACAACCAACTTTATTCATTCACGATTAAAAACAAACTGTGTCGCTGCCGTTCAAACATGTGCCTTTTATACTTGTTTTCCAAACTCTCGAAACAAGGAGAACGTTCTGGTCTCTGCTTCCAGAGCTTTCCGTAGGGGAAATTTCCCAATAATTTCCCTTCCAAAAGCTTTTATTTGACAGCTGGTAAATCTGCTATAATCCGGCAGATGGCGCTTCCTTCGTTTGAGAGTTGCTATAATTATAGCTAATAAGGGTATGTTTGCACTGCGACCGTAAGCTTTACTGTGTCCGTTTGTTTGCATTTCGGAGTCGTTATAGTTCAAATATGGAAAGTTATTACAATATGTTCGAATTAAAATACTATAAAATGAATCTTGAAAATTAAAAAAAAACATATCGGAAGGAATATGTTCCCAAATGCACACAGACAGCTTCAGGCCAGGCCACTTTAGCGATTCCGGTTAATTCCGCCAGTTGTGAAAGAAGTTTCTCGGCAAATGGCAATGCAGCGGATAAAAACTTGGTTGAGAACTACTATGACATAAGACCATTCATTTTTAATTAAGATGCATCTTGAGACATTGCTGTAGAATTGAGTTTGGTAGCACTTCTAGTGAGTGTTAATTTGCTTAGCCCCGGATCTACGATTTTTTTTAACCGGGGCAAAATCTTGATTTTGGCGACCCTGCCGTTTTTGATAAAAATGAAAAAACCATATAACTACTAGATTTGATTTTTTAATGGATGTGCAGCCCATACCTATTAAGCAACTTTTTATTATAGGTAAAAAAATTGACAATGTCTACACAAACACGATCCACATCCAAGATTCATAGAATTATAAAATATGATTCCTTCTCTCGTGAACAATTCAAAAGAAATTAATTTTTGATTCGATCACGAATCTAATTTTTTGGTTCCTATAATAAAATTAGTTTTCCTTCGAATCAAATCTGCAAGGATCTGTAAAATATTGTTCGTTCCCGAATTTATCATGGGCGAACTATTGAAGATCCATTTACGAACCGTTCAAATAAAAAAGGAAAACGTAATTTTACGAAAGGACACAATTTCGAAAAGCCAAAGTTACGCAATATAACGTATCAAAGCACAAAGCTCAGAAAAAAAAAATTTAATCCTCGGGACTTCGTTGTTCCTTGAGCAATTTCATTGAAATTGACAGAGGTGATTTTTGAGACAGAGTTATAGCTGAAAAAAATATTTTCAATACAGGATATTTCAAAAATATGTCAACATTTTGCAACTTAGTTCTTCCTTGAGAGATGGCAATGAAATTTACATAGGTGACAGCTGATACAGAATTGTAACAGAAACAAATATTTCACAACAGGATTTTTCAAAAAATGTCAACATATACACTTCGATGTTCCTTGAACGATTTCAATGAAATTGACACACACAATTTAATAGTACGCCAGCTAAGCAACGTCAAAATACAAGTCATTTTAGATTAGTTGGTTCTTTGATACGCGTGAAAGCAGTCTCTGGCTGGTCGGAAATTTTGTGTTATCCGTCATTTTGAGAAAGGGTGTTGAAAATGGTCAATCCAATTTTCTCGGACAAGAGAGAGTAAAATTATTTATTTGATCTTGTAGGCTAAAATATCTTATAAATTTTTTGTTTCCAAATATTTTCGAGATCTAGAAAAATTGTTGTCAAAAACTGTAAACATGGTGTTTAGCGTTTATCTCACTATTTGTTCGTCTGAACGAACCGCATTACCGCATCTCAATTCATTAATTTCATTAAGCGTCGCAATTCTTAATTATTTCAGTCAAATGGATTTGGCGCCCCTGTAAGCTGCCGCCCGGGGCACAGGCCCCGGTTTGCCCCCCATAGATCCGGAGCTGATTTGCTTTACAGTCCTCGCGTTCCAATGTTTATTCGATGTGTTATCTAGTTATCCCAAATATTTCGAGATAATGTGAGTTGGTGTCAGCGGTCATCAGCTGTTTTTTTAATAAGGGACTACAACAGCAGAAAGCTATCCGGATAACTGAGAATAACCAGCGGAACGCGGCCAGTTGCTGTCGTAGTCAGCTTCATTCATTAGTTCTCTTTTGAACAAGCCAAAATACATAATTATTAAGGAATCATTTTAACTGAAAAATTATTTATTCTACTCATTTTTATGATTTTTTTTTAAGCACTGACTGGTTGCCCATTTAAGACAAAATTCTTTCCTATGCCAATGGAAATCAAGATTATGATATAATATGACATTACGACTATTGTTTTTCGCCTGTTTTTAAATGCTTTCAGATCTACACTGCACGGCTGGTCCATTTAATATAAGATTTGTATTAGATGCTTGGAATGGTAAATTTGTCCTAAAGTACCAAAAAAGCGATTCAGGCAAAAACTGCGAAAAATGATAAGATATGGTTAAGTTTGAATGGCTATATCTCAGTCAGTTTTAAAAAAAATGGTTTTTTTAACATGTCTAATTAAGGCCTTAAAACTCGACTTTATTTTGTTTTTAGGTATATGTCTTGAGCGTATCTCTGCTCTGAAAAAGTTATACCCTATTTAGAAAAAAAAATTAAAAATTTTTAATTTCTCGATAGGTATGTATTTGTTTTCTTAAAAAAATAAGGTCAAAAGTAAAAAGTTGAACATATTCCCCTTTAAAATACAAATGAACTTCATATCTGTACAAAATCATAACTTAAGTCCTTTAGTAATTGAAATTGTGATAATGAACATAGTAGATGTGTAGGTATTATCTATATAAAAAAGTATATTTCATGAAATTATGTTTTGAAATGTAAAAGTTATGCAACAATTAGTAAACGAACTACCATCAAAATGCTATGGGAATGGGAACCTACCCTTAATGAAATATAAATATTAATCTTTGTTTTTATATTAGACTCGAAAATGTTTGAAATTCCAAGAAATTAAGTGTGACCCAGGCACCCAGGTCTGCTTTTTATAATATTTTGCCTAATTACTTAATTCTTTGTCAACCTATAATATTGTTTTATTGCGAATTATCCTCCATTCCTTTATTTTATTGCTCATCTCCTAATCTCTCTTCCTTTATTGTTTTTTCGATCTGTTCGATTTGAATTTTTCTTATACATTGTGTCATATGAATAACTGCTTTGCAATAGAAATATTTGCAGGTCGTGTGAGCTTCGCATATTCATATAAACGATAATCTACCATCGCATCATCTTAATTTTAATTACACACACTGGAAGGAAATTCTGAATTTCAAAACAAATGGATTTTCAGATACCTAGCGATTTAATTGTAGGATTTTTGTTCTGCATAAATGAACTTAACCTTTCTGCTTCTTTGTCAGTTAAGTTTTTCGTGTTCTCTGTTGTGTTTGTGTTGAACGATAACTGCTAAATACTAAAGACACGTCAGCTATTTTCTAAAACCTCAAAACTTCGATATTTTCGTATACTAATCACAAAAACAGAATTTAGAAAGAGGTAAGTTACTTTGTTCTCAAAGTATTTGGTTGAATTTTTAATAAAAAAAAGTATTTGTTTTCTCTTTTAAGTTACATACACAATGTCGACTTCAAATTCTACCACTACATCTTCATCTCCAGATGGAAAATTCATCTTCAAATGCAATCAGCATGCAGCAAGTATTTCCGAAAAATTGCTGAAATTCTATGAAGAAAAGGACTTCTTCGATACTGTACTTATTGCTGGCAACGATTGCATCAAAATTCCTGCTCACAAAATTGTCCTGTCTGCATTGAGTGAATATTTTTGGGAAATATTTCATGGCATCCCCACAACTTCAAAGGCCGACGAAATTAAATTAAAAGAAATCGAAGCTGCATCGCTTAAATTCATAGTTGACTTCATGTATTCGGGTTCGATTGAACTGAACTTTGAAAAAATTGAGACACTTTTGCGAAATGCAGTGTTTTTAAAAATTAAAAACCTAATAAATGGATGCTGTGATTTTCTTGATAAAAATCTAAACATTAGCAATTGCTTACTTTGGATGCGCTTGGCCAAGGAACTGAGATTATCTGGACTTCAAGAAAAATCACTGGACATAGTCTACGCTAACTTTGAGGAAGTAACAAAGAAGTCTGAGTTTTTGGATTTGAACAAAATTGAATTGAAGGAATTGTTATTTATGGACAATCCTCATGCACACTTAGAGGAACAAGTTTTTCTAAGTTTAGTGACCTGGCTCGAATATGATGAAGTCAACCGGCAAGATCTCTTATTGGAATTGCTTTCCATGGTTCGCTATCAATACCTCACGCCCAAGTTTATTGTTGAAAATAGCACGTCAGTAAGTAAAACTGTTGAAAGCTGCAATTTAGTTCTATATTGGCTGAAATATCATTTGTCGCCGGAGTCTCGAACAATTGAACAGCAAAACTTAAATTCATCTTCTGAGTCCGAGCCAAGGAGAGAAGTTAAGTTACAGGAAGAAATTGGTGAAATTGCAGCTGTTTGTTTAAATGGTCAAAAGGAAGCAAAAATTCGAAGTTATAATCAAGCTTTGGGCGAGTGGTCTGTTAGATCAAGATCACATCCTCTTTTGACAAAGAAAATTCTTCCTTCTATGATTGTGATCAGGGTTGTCAGATGTGGCGATTTGTCGCCAAACAGGCGATATGAAATTTGATTTGGCGACACGAAAATCGGTTTGGCGATGTACCTTAAAAAAGGCGATATTTTTAGGTTTTGGCGATTTTAATTTTTTTAATCAAAGTCGTAATATCTTCGGTCAAAAGGTAAAACGCACGGAGTACAGAAAATATATTAAAGGAAATGGGAATGCAATTAATTTTATAATCCAAGAGGTCTCATTTTGCAAGGTATTTACTAACACATTGAAATATATGCCCAGAAACTTTATTTCAAAATTTGCGGAACGTGACTTCAGCTTCAAAAAATTCTTTTCAACATAATTTCAAAAGTATATTTAAATAAATTGTGAGTAGTTTTACCTTTTAAACGAAGATGACATTGTTTTTTTTTTCTGATCTTCACTTAACGCTGTGGCTCCATTGGCAATTTTTGAGGCAATTGCAATTGGAATAGGAATGGCAATTATTTGCTTGGGTGGGCATTTTCAATTGAAAAATGTGTGTATAGAAATATTTGACTGCAAATGCAGTCAAATGCTGTTCAAATCCCCTGTTTTTAATAAAATTTAATTTTAATTCACTATATTTTGTCATGTGCGTTGTCATATTCTACGATTTAATTAATTAAATATTGCCAATGGAGCCGCTGGGTATATCTCGCATCTTTTTTATTGGTCTGCTAAAACTTAGGCATCAAAATACTAAATCTAATCGCACTCAAAACTGAACATCAATTCTTTCCCATCACTGAAATAATTTTATAACATTTTTGTGATTTTTGAATTTGGTCATTTATAAAGTGGAAAATTTTAAATTTGGCGATTTTTTGGCGATTTATATTTTACCTTTGGCGATTCCGCTTTTTTAAACCTGACAACCCTGATTGTGATTGATGAAAAACTATTCCTAGTTGGAGGAAGGGATGGTCAAGGAAAAGCAACAAACTGCGTTGAATGCATTGACTTAAAAACTTTCAAGTTGACTGATTTGCCGCCAATGCAAATTGGCAGATACCAAAGTCAGTTGGCAAATTTAAATGGATATTTATGTGTCTTTGGTGGTTTCGTTGATCAAAACCGTACAAAATTTATTGATTCGGTGGAAATTTTAAATTTGTCAACCCGAAAATGGAGCAGTTTGGAACCACCTTGTAAGCCAAACAAACGAAACAAAATAGTTGGTCACAACGGAATTTTATACATTTTTGATTTTCGTTACGGCACTGTGCAATGTTATAATGTCTCTTCTAAACAATGGACTTCAAAAAAAATACCAATAGATGATAGCATAGAAGATTTCTGTATGACTGCTGTTGGTAATTTTGTATACGCTATCTGTGGTCCCAGATTGAGAGTGTTTGAAGAACCTAATTCATATTATTATCAAATAAAAACCATGGTTAAGTGCTTCGATTTATCGACGGATACCTGGTCTGAGGTAGCAGAATTAGCAGGAAATGATTCATTGATAAAGATGGTTACAGTAATTGGAAACAAATTTTTAATTCAAAAAGACCGTGGTAGTGTCGTTGAGTACAATCTTGATACCAAAAAAATCACTAATCTTGGCAGTTTGTATTATTGTGATTCATGCATTCTACCGTTCAAAATATAGATTCATTGTTTCAATTTTCACTCCCAACCAACGTCAAATTTCTTCTTTACGGTGTAGATTGGAGTATTTGCCTAAAAAACTAGGCCAAAAGTCGATTTTTCAAATGTCAAAATTGAATAGGGAATTTCCAGACAATAGCTAAAATCTCATGGAACAAAAGACTACAAGATTTATTTTATTGATCAGCACATAATGGCTATGATATTAGTTCAAAGTCATCGATTAAAAATGTATCACTTTTTTTTTGTTAACATTAAAAAAATTTATTAAATTTTTATTGAATTATTTCTTAAGAACTGCAGATGTGTACAGTTATATTGAGCCTTTTTTAAACAAATATTTTTATTATTATTATTATTATTAAACTTTATTGACACATAATAAATTACAATATCAATAATTGCTAAGGTTAAGCACTAGCTACCAGGAGCCGTTGGCTAGATAAAATTATTATAAATTAAATAAAAAGTTCTAGTTCAAGTATAATTTGGTTAATATATCTTATATTTCTATTTGAGATAACCGTTAGAAGTTCTTGAAGAGATTGACCGGAAATATTTAAAGAGATTGCCTTGATGATTTCGCACTGAAGCTACTACTGTAAGAATTGAATTTTCATCGCAAAATTCACAGAGTGGTGTAGGTAATTTCTTAATAAGGTGTATGTGTGTTACGTTGGTATGTCCCATTCTAAGTCAATTCAATTTGTTTTATTGAACATAATAGTTATATACAATTTGGCTTACAACTAATAAGATACATTGAAAAAAAATTTACATTTGTTGGCACTTAGGGGGCCTAACTTTATACTATGTCTTAGGTTTAAAATTTTATAATTATATAAAATACATGTCAAAATTTATTTAAGCGTCGGTTGACTTTCTCATTCTCGGGGTGTTCCATCCCGGTTGTCTAGTGGTGATTTTGGAGTGGATTGTTAGAAGGTTTGGCATTTAGCCACGGTAGTAGGCTGACCCTGTGTCAGCGTAGAAGGAAACTGCTTCCTCGTTGTCTATGGGGATAATGTTGTCGTCCAGGGTTTCCATCACACTGAGGTACCTCGGATCGGGTTGTCGTTGCACGGTGGACATACTTCTCATCAGCTGATTTGGATGACTGTGGATGTTTTCTATTAGCTTCTTTGTAGAGAGCACTAGGTACCTGTCCAGAGGGATTATGTTCGCTTCTGTGTAGAGGTGCTCATTCCTGTAGTGTTTCCGTCGCTGGCGGTCAAAGTGTAGTCCGGTGCAAATTCTAAGTATTTTTCTTTCAAACACTTGAAGTTCCTTCATGGCTGTCTTGGAAATTGAGAACCAGACTGGGAAGCAATAGGCTATGACTGGCCGAAGGAGTTGCTTGTACATCAGTATTTTCGTGTGTTGACTTAGTCCGGTTCTTTTTCTCATCAGGGGATGTAAACGGTGGAAGACCCAGCTGGCTCTTTTGAGCACACTTCTTGAGTGCGGGTTGAACCTAAGCAACTCATTGAAGTGGATTCCCAGATACTTTACGTTCCCATTCTAAGTCTTATATATTTTGTTATCATCGATTTCGGTAAGTCATGTGGGAAAATTGCCTTTGAAGTATCTGGATTAAACGTTTTATAATTATGGGAGTACTCAAACCAAACATCCTTCCTTTTGTTGTTGGTAGACGTTTTCAGATAATTTGAAATATCTTTTTTGTTGAACTGAAAAAATGAGATGAGTGGTTGTTTGAGTCCTAGTTTCACTTCTGCATCAGCATTTGCATTTCCAAGGATGCCTGCATGTCCAGGCACCCATGCCAGCCTTAAACTATTTTGTTTTGCAATGAGTTTATCTCGGATGTCTACCACAATGTCTGAAGAGTTGTTGATGTTATTGATGGCCTTTATGGATGATAGACTATCGTTGAAGATGATAGTCTTTTTGTATTGTGCAGTTTTAATAGCTTGGAGTATAGCAAAAGCTTCGGCCGTGAATATTGATGATGTAAAATGAAGTAGACCCTTACTAATAACAGAGCCCATTTCGGTGACTACAGCGTATGACGTTCCGTAGGTAGTTTTAGAAGCGTCTGTAAATAGAAGCTGCCATCCTTGTCTTTGGTAGTTTTCTCTTAACTCTAGGAACATTGTTTTATAAACATCGATGTTAGTGTGTGTTTTGTTGTAGTCTAAGAGATGCGTTACAATTGATTTTTTTGGAAGGTTCCATGCAGAGAAGTTAGTTTTTGTTTTATTTCCGATGTTGATTGGAATATGTAGTTTTGCAGTTCATTGACAACCGGGAATGAACACCCTGAGGACGATTAAGTCAGCCGACTTTTAATTTAAATTTTTTGACATGTAATTTATATATCTATAATTTGTTAAACTTAAGACATTGTGTAACGTTAGGCCGCCTATGTGCCAACAAATGTAAATTTATCATAGTATCATATTAGTTATAAGCCAGATTGTATATATTATGTTCAATAAAAAAAATTGATTGAATTGAATTTTGCAGCAGATTCTAGAGATTTTTGTAAGGCGGAAGGGTATTTGGGTGTTTTTTTACGCTTCAATAGTCGTTTTGCATCATCGTGTAGCAAAAGGTGCGTTAATTTTCCCTATTATCTGCCAGGTAAGGAATTCAATTCGTTCGGTTAGGTTGGGGAGTCCTGCTTCGGTTAAAATATTCATGATAGGTGTGGTACGGAAAGCACCTAGACTTGTTCTTGCAGCGGAATGGTATGGTGTCGTGATGAGTTATAGAGAAGTTTTTGAACACTTCCCGTAAATTGGTAGCCCGTAATCGATTTTTGACAAAATTATAGATCTTACAACGTTTACTAGAGTATTAACATTACAATTACTATTTTTAGAAGAAAGATACTTAACAATATTGATCCTGGTATTTAGGCTTATTTTTAAAATAAGTACAATATTCTTTAAAATTATATTTTGAGTCGAATGAAATACCTAGAATTTTTGAGCAATTGACATTTTTAATACTAACATTGTTAAAAGTTACATCTTGAATAGTTTTCTGACATTTATGTTTTTTACAAATATGTAATAGATCACATTTTGAAAAAGAAATTTTTGAACCGGACATATTGCCCCAATCTGATAAATATTTAATTATTCTTGAAAATATTACTGAGAGCTCTATAAGATCTTTTAATTTAGTGAACAAAATAAGATCGTCGGCATAAATAACATGGTTGATTTGAGGATAATTCTGTATAATTTCGCTTATTTCATTGAAAGCTATTGTAAATAAAGTGACCGAAAGTGGCGATCCTTGAGGGATGCCATTTTTAAAATCATGAATAGTTGAATAAATATTATTAGTTTTAATACGAAATTTGTGGTATGTAAGGAATGCTTTAACGTAGCTGAACATCTTTGGACCAATTTTCCATTTCGTTAGCTGATTCAAAATGGCATGGGGGCCTATTCTGTCAAAAGCTTGTTCAAAATCGATTGAAAAGATCGAGATGTGGTTTATTTCTGACAGTGCGGAAGAAATAAAAGTGTCAATGTGTAAGGGGGAGTCTTGAGTACCTCTTCCCTTCTTGAAAGCTGTTTGGTGTTTGTCAATAAAATTATTTTTTCTAGCCACCAGGATAAACGTTTAGAGACTATTTTTCCAAGATTGTTGAAGTGCAGGGAAGGAGGGAAATAGGTCGATATCCTTTAACAGTAGTGTGATCTTTATTAGATTTGGGAATAGGGATAATAGTTGCTACTTTCCAAGGTTGAGGGATTACTCCACTGTCAAAAATGTTGTTATATAAAGACAACAACCTGTTCTTAAAACAAGTTGGGCTATTTTTAAGCATTGTATATGTTACTCTGTCGAAACCGGGAGTATGTCCTTTTGCTGAGTGTAAACTACTTTCTAGCTCTAAAAGATTAATGGGCAGTTCAATTAAATTAGTTGAAGATGAAGTTTGGTATTTTGGTTTGGCCTGGTTTAAACAATTGTATTTTTCCACAATATATTTGTCATGAAAATTTGGGTCGTCTTGAGAATTTTCCCAACTTTTGGCAAACAAATCGTTGATTTCAATTGGACATGTGATGTTATTTGAATCAGTTTTAATTAGTTTGATTGTGTGGGGTACAAAATTGCCTGAAAGACTCTTAATGTCCGCCCACATTTTTTTGGGGGTTGAGTTATAATTAATTTCTTCTGTAAATTTTTTAAAACAAGATTTTTTTGCGATCTTAGCAGCTCTTTTGAACTGAGCATTTGTTTTCCGATAGTGAATTAGATTCGAGTCAGTTGGGTATTTTTTGAAGGTTTTGAATGCCTCTTGTTTTTTGTTTCGCAAAATGCTTAGATTGTGGTCCCACCAGGGAACCGTTTTTTTAGGAATCTTATTTCTGGTTTGGGGGATTGAAAGGTTTGCTGCGGAGCGAACGGATTTAATAATGAAAGCAGCTTCTCTGTTTATGTTATTGTTGGTTGGGATTGGTCGTGCTGTGATTTGTTAAGAAACTTCAGCTTGAAACAGTTCCCAATCGGCTAGGTCTGGTAAAAATTTTGGATGTGTTTTTGGCAGGAAAAGATTGTTACCCAAGGATAATGTGATTATGATCGGAAAATGATCACTACCATTTAAGTCATCGGAGACCTCCCAGGAGGTTTTTTGGGTAAGATGTGGGGATGCAAGGGAAAGGTCAACGTGGGAGAATGTACCATGTGTTGAGAGATGAGTTGGACGACCGTCATTTAATATCGCAAGAGCGGTATTGGAAATAAAGTTTTCAACTAGCTTACCGCGGTGGTTGATGGTGGGACTACCCCAAGCAGGAGACCAAGAATTGAAGTCGCCGGTAAAAATAATGGGGGTGGAGATGTTATTCAATATATTTTCAAGGTCGGAAGAGTTAAATGTTTGGTCTTGTGGGATATAAATTGAAATAATAGTGACCTTAAATGTTAATTCAACTTCAACTGCGATGGCAGATATGTTAGAATTGATTGTAATAAATTTGTGGGGAAGCGATTTATGGACGAGAAGCGAAGACAAGTACCTTGTTTTGAAGATGTATTCTGTTCTAAATTGGCAAAAAATGATGAATATTCTTTGGGTGGGTGCGGTCGAAGATTGTGTCTTATGTGTGTTTCTTGGATAGAAATTATACTTGGATTTATTTCTTTTATTAACAGCTGGAGTCCATGATAGTTATTGAAATAACCATTCATGTTCCATTGCAGAATTTTGAGGTCTGTGCAGGCGGTGGAAGGAGTCTTGTTGCCCGTACAATTTAATGTACTGACAGAAGAAAGGCTTCCACCTGTTGTTAAATTATTCCCGCGCCTCCACTGGCGGTGGGTGCCCCCTCCATTAAGGGGAGGGCATCCATCGGCAATAGGGGCGCGGGTTGAGAGGGGACTATAAATATTATTAAGAGCTGTCATATTCATCTATAATCATTGCATTTTGTTTTTCGTTTGTATTTTGTGTTTTTTTTTCAATGAAGAGGCATTTTGAGGAGAGTATGTATTAGAATTGTGTTTGCTAGATGGTGTAGTTGTTGTTGTTATTATTTTTTCAGTAAGGTATGACTTGTTGTCGTTGAGAGAAATTTGGTTGTGTGTTGTTGAGTGTGCAAAAGGGGTTTTAGAATTATCTTCGTCGAACTTTGGAGACTTTTCTCTTACGAGAGAAATAGTGTTTTGTGTAACTGTTTTTTTTTTTTCTGAATTTGTAGCTTGTGTTTGTGTTGGAGTTTCTGAGTTGAAAGTTGAATTTGTTTCTTGTATAATTGGATTAGTTTATTGAAAATTGATTTCTCTTTATTTGGCAAAATATTTTGAGTGGGGAAAGAGTAAGGAGTGGGTTTTAAATTTACTGTTTCGCGGGTTGTTTGCTTTAGCTTTTCTGAATAAAGATTAGAAGAAGTGGCTGTGTGTGTCAAGTTGCGTTCTTTATAGATGCGCCTGGCTTCGGCTAAGGTGCATTTGTTTTTTGTTTTTATTTCTAGAGTCTCTTTGCTTTAAACATTTCTTGGGCATGTTTTGGAAGAAGCGGGGTGAGGCTGGGAACAGTCTGCACAAAAAGTGGAGTTATGGAGGGGTAGATTGCAAATTTCACATGTTGCAGGTCTTGTACTTGTACACCATTTAATCGTGTGTCCAAGAAGTTGACACTGGCGACAGCGCATCGGATTGGGCACATATTCGGATATTTTGGTTTTATACCAACCGATTTCAATTGAGTTTGGAATATGGAACAGGTCGAAAGTAGTTTTGTGAATTTATACACACCAGTGACATTTTGGGACTTGAGTTCGGAAACGATTTCAGACTCCGGTACATTTATCAGGCATGGTGCGTATGCAAATCCCTTGCACAGGTTGAGGTTAGCGTGAAGTTTTATATTAACTGGACAAATAGGGTCTAGAACTTTCGATTTTATGAACTTATCTGCAATATTTTGATCTTTTGTTAGGATTAATAGGGAACCGTCTCTTAATTGGAAGATCTTTTCATACTGCGTACTGACAGAGTCAATGGTTTTCTTTAAAATGAAGACACTGATGGAGGACAGAGGTTTGGAGTCGTCTTTAGAGGTTATGTGCACAAAGCGCGAGTTTTTAAAGATTGCCTTGGTGGGTAAGTCTGGAAACTCGGAGAATACACTACTGGATTGTTTTAGTCTTTTAGGAGTAGGGAATGGGTCTGGGGGATCCGAAAGCGAGCATTCCTCGAGAATGCCAAATCGGTTACCCAATTTGTGTATAGGCTTTGCGCCCATACCAGCAAATATATTTATAGACGCGAAAGAGTTCACTAACTATATATATATTTTATTTTTTTGTATTTGTCTTTTAAAACGTTATTTGGGAGAGAGAGAAGGAATGGGAGAGGGTAAGAAAAAACACGAACTTTTATTCTATACCACACAAACTGGTCTGAACGGTTGGGAGGTCAGCCGATGACTGACAAATATTTTTATATTTATATATTGTTGCGAATTATTGTTTTAAAAATGAATTATAACCAGCTCTTTTTGTTGATTTATTTGAATGATTTTTTTTTATATACTTAAGTAGGTCCAATTGGATTCTTATTTGTATATGGCTTTGTTAAACAAACCATCAAGCTTCGTTTTCAAAAAAAAAATTGGCTGGGGATTTTTGCGGATGTAGTTTTTTTGCTGGTCATGTATTAGCGTTTTTATACCCATTCAAACTGACTATTCGTTCTGTTATTTTTCTTTTGGATTGCATTTTATTTTATTCTTCGAAGTTATTTGGTAAAACAAAGTTTCAAGCATCGATTAAAAATAAAAATTGCCTTTAGCTATTTTGGTCATATCATATCCGATATTATCCATATTTTTCTTGTGTCTTACATATAAATTAAAAAAAAAGACTTATTTTTTTTAAGGAGGGAAAATTAATTTCAAATGGTATTTTTTTCACATTTTGAGAAATTAATTTTGTCAAGTTTTTGCATACAAATACTCCTATGTGCCGGTGGCGTTTGCTTTTTCTTTTCATTTGAGAGTCGAGCTCAAAACCTTCCCGCAACAAGGAAATAGTCAGAATTGACGCACGTTTGCCATTCGAAAAGTACGCACTCCAAGATGTTAGAGGCGTGTCGCGTGTCTTAAGCCTATTAGCACATGGTCGATTTGAGAGTCGAGCTCAAAACCTTCCCGCAACAAGGAAATAGTCAAAATCGACGCACGTTTGCCATTCGAAAAGTACGCACTCCAAGATGTTAGAGGCGTGTCGCGTGTCTTAAGCCTATTAGCACATGGTCGATTTGGTTGGCGTATGGACCATTTGGGAAGCACCAGGGTGCTTGGTGGATTCATAGCCGTGGAAACCTAGCGCTACTTATCATCGTATTACGAGCTTCAGAAGTCTATTAGTTACTACGTGCACATATTAGGCTCATATTTTGGAAAGTGACTTTGATGTGTATCATAGACAGGCGATCACTTATCGGTTTAAAGTCGATAACTTTGATTTTTAAGCGATTTCCCACGACGAATCTACATATCCCAACGTGTGTAGTATTTCATCACAGCTGTTATAATTGTCGCAATCTTTTCTTTTCATCATAACTTATCCCATCCTTCGCAACTCCTAGATTGCGGTCATTTCTGCGTCACATTGCCTGAAGGCAGACTCAAATTTTTGAGTTGCTACTGGGATGTAAAGGGTTCTCACGTTTCAAGTACATATTCTCAATCAGGCTTGCCAGATTGGGCTATTTATCGGAAATTGGGCTATCTTTTTCCAAAATTGCCGACAGCAATTTCGGTATGACAGCCCAAACATAATTGGGCTATAAAAAGCCCAAATTTAATCTTGGGCGATATGTATGTATGTGAAGTTATGAGAAAATGAAAAAAAGATTGATATTGAGCTACTATTTGGGCTTCTTATTCGGCTCCGATTTTGGGCTACACAATTTTTGAAATTGGGCATGTTAAAGACAGGGCAACGCTGTTCTCAATTCGTTATCCGTTGACGTGCTGGGTGCTGGGTCTTGTTGCCATTTGAGGGTTATCATTTATCCGAGGCTCCTCATGTCTCTCTCATAACCGAATTTTTTTTGCTTGGTAGGGAAGTTAACCCGATGACACCAACCCCAAACCCGGAGGCCCAGTTCCTTGTTAAGCCTCTGTCTTCCAGAATGTTGGTGACACCGTTGATTCTCGATGTTGAGTTCATTTGCCGGAACTTCTGATAGGCTCGTCCAAGATTTCAACCGAATTATACAGTCAGAAAACGAAATAGTTTAAAAAGCAGCTCCTTTAAGTGAACTATGTAGGTGAACTAGTTCTTCACAATATAGGCCGTTTAGTTCAACAGCTCACTCAGTTCAATCTTCAATATAACGAACAAAAGAGCTAACGAACATTGGAATTTTTGTGTATCCATATTCATACCAAACCATTCCACCTATAAGTTTGCTTTGGATGTGCAGTGGCCAGTAGAATGAAAATTGTTTTCCTTTTTTTCGTTCGTATTGCCTTAAATCTTTCTTAACATCTACGCATACCAAGAAAACATGCAACACGCAAAGCAGTAATGAACTTAGAGAAACCCGATCTAGCATTATAGAGGAGTGAAAAGCATTATGAAATTTTAAAATTATGCCAAATGCTTTTTTGGCATTTTTGTTTTTATTTTGCCTTCCTTATGGCCAACTTCATAAACAAACACTAAAACTACTTTTATCTATATTCCTTCTAAATTTTATCAGAAATTCAAAATTTTTCCGTTTCACCAATGTAGAAAAGGGATATTTTAATTTAGCTGAGTTTGCTCACATCCCTGGATTCAAAAAGAAATTGTTGTTTCCCTTGCACATGCGAAGTCTATGAAAGCATTATGGATGAGGGACAATTATTCTGACAGCAAAATATCAGCTGTCGTTGACTGGAATGGCTTAACAAAAAATACTTTTAAAATTTAATGGGACACAACCAACTTTAATGGCCAATTTCATTAACAAACACTAAAATTACTTTTATCTAAGCTCCTTATAAGTTTTATCAAACATTTTAAATAACTCAGTTTCACCAATATAGAAAAGGGACATTTTAATTTAACTGATTTCGCCTCAAATCCCTGGATCCAAAAAAAGAAGTTATTTTCCCTTGCACCTGCGAAGTGTTTGAGAAAAAGTGAATAAGCATTACGGATGAGGGGACAATTATTTTGACAGCTAAATATCCGCTGTTGTTGACAGACGGCTTAGCAAGAAAAAGAGTTTTAAAATTTATTGAGACAAAAAAGAGATTTTAGTTTACAAGGGCATTTGAATTCTTTTTAAATCTAAAAGCATTTGGTGAAACCAAAAAACGTCATTTAAAGGCTAAATGGCGTTTTAAATAATTAAAAGCCTTTCGTGAAATTGGGCATAAGTTTACAAGGGCATTTAAAATCTTCTTAAATATAAAAGCATTTGGTGAAACCAAAAAACATAATTTAAAGCCTAAAAGTCTTTTTAAATAATTAAAAGCCTTTCGTGAAATCGGCCATTAGTCATATACTCTAGCTTTGAATTGTAAACTTATTTAAAATATTGAACTTCCCTATTAGTAGAACTCATGACTTTGTGTTTGTAATTAAAAGACTCGTTAAATTTGGGAGAAAGAGACAAAAAAAAACAAACTTTAGACTCTCTTTGTGGGGGCTTGTTCTTGGTTATGAAGTAGGTAGTTAAAATATCTAATAATACGATCTTTATAAACACAGTTAATATACCTTCAATTTCAATACCCATTGCCAAAAAAAAATTATAAAAAACTACTTTTGAAAAAAAAATCAAACTTTAAACTTACTGGAAATAGAGCGCCGTGATTTTGATAACGAGCACTAATTTCGTATGTCCCACTTTGGAAGTTTACAATAAAAAGTTCAGTTCGTGGATTTCAATTTTGTTTGTGGCATCAGGTGGTACGAGATTATTAATAAATACTATAGGGGTATATGAGGCCATAAATCCAGCACCAAAATTTTAACCTATGTCCTTCTACGGTCCCATTGTGCAATGAGAAGTCTAGAATTTATATGTCTCTGATCACACGTGAAGAAATTCAAGCATTTTCTGCGATTTGTGATGGTGAGCGGGGAAACTTGCAGAAGAGGGAGGGGGATGAAATATTTTTAAATATTTGAAAATATTTGGTGTAGAAAATTGACGTTCTCTTTTGTGTTGCTCCTCCTATCCAATCCAACCAATCGCATCGCGACTTTCAATATGAAACTACGAAAACACAAAGAGGAGAACAAAATCTGCAGAATAATTTTCTTCCCATCTGAACACTTTCGTTCTTCACGTGTAATCAAGCACTATAATATTTGTGAACTTGCAACAAATTAATAGTTATAAAGGGTGTTTTTTTAAGAGGTATAGAACTTTGAAATTGAATAAAACAAAGATGATTTTTTTAAATTGACAAGAAATTTACTTAATTCGAAAGATAATCTTCCGGCATTGTAATTTAAATATGATTTCTGGCGTATGACCGCCACGGTTGGCTCGGACGTAGTCTAATCTGGAGGTCCAATTTGCGATGACTTTTTCCAACATTTGTGGCCGTATATCGCAAATAACGCGGTGAATGTTGTCCTTCAAGTGGTCAATCGTTTAGGGCTTATCGGTGGCGTAGACTAGCAACTTCACATATCCCCACAGAAAATAGTCAAGCGGCGTTAAATCTCACGATCTTGGAGGCCAACTCACGAGTCCGTAACGTGAAACTATGCGGTAAAGAAACGTTTCCTTCGATAAATCAATTGTGGCACAAGCTGTGTGACATGTTGCGCCACCTTTTTGAAACCACAGCTTCTGCACATCATGGTTGTTCAATTGATGAACGAAAGTCAGTAATCATATGGCTCTATAGCGGTCACCATTGACTGTAACGTTCTGGCCAGCAGCGTTTTTTAAAGAAGTTCGGACCAATTATTCCACCTACCCATAAAGCACACCAAATAGGCAGTCTTGTGGATGTAACGGTGTTTCAACATACACACTTAAGGATTATCAATTATCATCACTCCAAATACGGCAGTTTTGTTTATTGACGTATCCATTCAACCAATAGTCAGCTTCATCGCTAAACAAAATTCTCTTATTCGCGTATTTCAAACAGAACCATGATTTTCAAAATAAATTTGCATAATTTGAAAGCGTTGTTCAGCCGTCAGTCTATTCATGTTAAAATGCCAAACCAAACTAAAAATAAATCACTTGACAGCTGATAAAATGGCCGCCAGTTAAAATAGTATTGCCAACTTAAAGTTCTATACCTCTAAACAAAAAACACTCTTTACAAACAAACAAAATTCAAAGGCAAATCGAAAGAAACTCAGTGCTTGCATGAAGGTTTTGGAGTTGCACAAAAAATTACCTAAGTTGCTTATAGGTTTATCATACAAATGTAGCCCTGCGGTATTGGATGTGAAATTAAAACCCAGGAACCACCAGGTTTTTGGCACTTTAGTGACATTCTCCAGTGCATCCAGTCAATTTGTGCTCAAAAGGGCACTTAGAAAGCAAACTGTGGGATTTTTCGAATTAGGTATGTAGTTTAAGACGAAAACTAACGATTTTTCGAAGATGAGGAGGTATTTGAAAGATTCAAAAAGAATTATGAAGTAAAATGTTCATACTTCAGAATGATTACAAAGATTTTTTCGAAAAAAAAATATAACCCCGCAAATTTGCAAAAAAAATGCATTTTCTTTAGTCTTTAGATTCGAATATCTCAAGAACGAGACGTGGTAGAGCAGTTTCAAGGCCAGATTCGAGCTCAGCGCATCAAAGACCATCAGAAAAGTCTATTTTGGTTCATGTTATAGATAAAAATTCTAATTTTGTCACACAGATCAATTTCTTAGTGCTTTCGAGTGGATTTTCGAAAACATTAAAAATACGTTAATTTTCGACTAGCGCTTGAGTTCAAATGGGTTTTCGCAGAAAAAAACCTTAAATTGAGATTTGTTGGAAATTATGTATACTTTCAATGGTACTCCCTAAAAATGGATTTTTGCATCAATTTTTGCATTTTTTTCCATGTTGCGTCACGAAATTTTGTTGGAAAACCTCAGATTTGGATTTAGCACCCCCGAAAACATAAAGGAGCGAATAAATCAAAGCTAACCCACAATTTGCATGGTAAAAATGCAATATGACTGGACTATATTCGAGACTAAAGAAATTTAACAACGTTTTTGTTAAATTGCTATAGTAAAAAAAACATTTCATTTAATTTTTTTTGAAAGTCCTTTCTGCACGTAATGAAACTACTATCTATAAAATAAAATGTATCTGAAGTCGATATCTTTATTCGTTCTTGAGATATGGTGAACGAGAAAAGCGAAGGAACGTACGAACGTACGAACTTACGAACGTATGAAAGCATGAACGTACGTACAAACACAGATGGATTCCGATTCTAGGGAGCTCGAAAAAAAGATGGATTCTAGGGACTAGTAAAGATATGTCAAAATTTCGATTCGAAAAATCGGACCAATTACAATCACTTCCAATGGAAAGTTAAAAAGGCAAAGACATTTTTTTGAAAGAAATAACCAAAAATTCCGGAATTTACGTTTTGGGTTCTTTTTCTAGGAAAAAAAGACATAACATTGTATGCAGAATTTTGGGCTTTTTTCCATTTCTATTTTTTTGGCGTAATTTCCTGTGGTGCAATTTCAACATTCTTGCAAGTTTTTCTCAAAACCTTTTGGTTGTATGCTAATCTTTTTTGTGTAGAATTATATAAGCTACAATTTTTATCTTTTAAGCACTCAAGAGAGCATTCAGATACGACTCAGTCGTGTGCTTTATTTTCTTTCTATCTGACTCAGACGCCTCATGTTAGTAATAACTCATGGATAAAAATAATTAACTGCATCTTTTTTTCTCTTGTTCTTCTTTTCAAGCGCAATAGTGATGTTCGATGAGTGGCTTTCCGGTTTGAAGAAGAAGTTATAGGTAATAAACAGGTTGATAGAAATGATGGCTGGTCATGGTGTTATCTGGAATATCATCATCAATATTATCCGCGGTTATACAAAATATCTGTTTAAATTATTCTTAACTTTGCATAAACTGTGTAAATGACTTTCATCAAATAATGTTGCTAGAAAAATATTTCTTCATAAGTCCGATATTAAGAAACTATTTAAAACAAAATCTAGGTACATATGTACTTATATTACTCTTTGAATCAACTTTCTGACTATTGACGAAATATATTTCAGTATTTCTTTGAGCTAGATTATTATGTAGATAGACGTTGCAAGGATTTGGACTGTCATACCCTACAGTACACATTCATCGATCTTGGTGCTATTGAACCAGTTTTTCTTCTAGAAATTCATTACTATGAGTTATTTGGTAGAGCTTTGGTTTGAAACCTGAGTGGTGTGTTATCAAGACCGTTGATGCCCTTGACTTTATTTTTGAAGCAGCTGATCTTTCTGACATTGTTCTTGTTATAGGAGATTTCAACTTTCCCAATCTCCAATGGGTTCTTTCTGAAGATAAATCTTAATATTCGGCCATTAATCTAACATCCGATAAGGAAATCCTCTTTACCGACTTGACTGTTTGTCAGACTTATATCTTTACCAAATTAGTGGTATATTAAAAATAACTCAGATCGTCAGCTCGATCTTATTTTTTCTTCCGACGACCGCGACGTAGACAACTGTGTCATCCTAGCAAGTGAGCACCTCCTATCTAGACTGGACTCATACCACCCTTACATTTTTTATTATTTTTTAACAGTAGCAATTTATCTGAAAGACCTTCAACCTTTAATTATCGTAGAACTGGGCACGTTCCGATGTTAATTCTCAGTTATCCGGATAGCTTTGTGTTGTTTTAATCCCATGTTAAAAAAACAGCTGCTGACCGCTGACGCAACAACAACTCAAGTTATCTCAAAATGTTTGGGATAACTAGATAACATAGCGAATAAACATCGGAACGCGAGGACTAACTACCCTAAACTAAATAAATTATTAAGCTCCATCGATTTCAATATTATCACACAGGTCCCTGATATTGAAACAGCTGTCTCTTACTTCTACTTCTACTTCAATATTTTCAACTGTATAACTCAATCTGTATCTACTCAATGTCCAACAGAGAAATGCCTCTTCATCTCCCCCTTGGAATAACAGCGAGTTACGCTCATTAAGAAATAATAGAAACAAACTATGGCGGAATTACCTCAAATCACGCTCCGAGTTAGACTTTTATAATTACCAGACCAGCTGTTCGATTTTTTCAGAGCTTTGTGAATTTCTCTCTATCATCAATACCTTAACTTCTTCTGCGCAGGTTTCTTGTACATATAAGAACTTTTAACATTTATGTTTTTGTTGTGATTTCACTCCTTTTTGCAAAGACATATTTCGCCAGGTCAAAATCAAGCCCTACCGCTCTACAAAGTGTCACAATTCGACAAGAACCAAAAGTGCTCCATATAAATAATAGCAATTCTGATAAAGTGGGTGGATTGCACGCCCCCTGAATGGAAAATTCGAAATTTTCGATTTTTTTCTTTCTAAGTACCTATATACTTCAATTCCTACCAACCTACCAATTTTCATCGTTTTACAAAAATTGGAAAAGCTCCATTTAATTTATAAGAATTTTCAAGAGTGTGGGTGCATGCCACGCCCCCTGAATGGATAATTCCAATTTTTTTCTTTTTAAGTACTTCAATACCTACCGCTTTACCAATTCCCATCGTTCTACAACAATCAGAAGTGCTTCATATGGTTTATAAGAACTTTTGAGAATGTGGGTGGATACCACGCCCCCTGAACTGAAACTTCCAATGTTTCGATTTTCTTCTTTCTAAGTTCTTCAAGCCCTACCGATCTACCAATTTTCATTGTTCTACAACAAACGGAAGTGCTCCATATAATTTATAAGAATATTTAAGAAAGTGGGTGGATGCCACTCCCCCTGAATAGAAAATTGCAGATTTTCGATTTTTTCCTTTGTATGCACCACAAGGCCTACCTTTGTGCGAAACTTCAAGTTTATACGATGTCGGGAAGTGCTCCATACTTTCGATGATCTGTCAGTGATTCAGTCAGTTACAGTTTTTGTGATTTTTGAAGTCTTATATCTCGGGAACTACTAATGCTAAAGTGTTTGATCAGCTTAGCAAATACTGCGAATTTGAAGCTTCTGACTTTATTGGTACTGATGTTAGAGTGGGGTTGAAAATCGCCTAAGTTTGCTCCTAGGGTGTAGTGCCATGAACTTGGCTGGGCACTAACGTACCCTTTGATGTAAATAAGTGTCAAGCAATAACCTTCTCCCGAAAGCGCATTCTTCTCCCCCCTAGAATTTATCATATTTAACAATAATCCAATCATTACAGTGATTCACTGAGAGATCTTGGGTAATAAGGTGATAAGGAACTTAATTTTCGTAGCCACATTGACACGTCTACTCATGGTATAAGAATAACAAGGTATGCTTGACAGCTCCGGCAATTGACTCGTGACGTCATTGCGAGTGAATGATCTCAATTGTTTGTCATTTATGGCAAAGAAAGTAAACAGAAATTGTTTATATTTTGAAGCAATTTGCTATTAAAACTCAAAGTAAAACAATAGATTATTTATGTTTTGAAGTTATGTTTTGTTAAATTTCAAGTAAAACAATAAATAATTTATTTTGTAAAGCTATGTGTTGGTGAACACTCGCTATGACGTCACACAAAACAAAATATGGCGACCCTTCATCTCATATACAACATACCTTGTATTTTTATACCATGACGTCTACTAATAGAGCTAACTCTTCAGCAGGGTTTGTGAAACGTTGGTCTAAATCTAAAGTGTTTTCTAAGTTCTTATATGTACAAAATCACTCTATACAACCTTTGTTAGGCCCCTACTCGAATATGCTAGCCAAGCCTGGTCCCCACACTTCCTATCCCACTCCCGCCGCCGCCGTATCGAAGCCATTCAATGTAGATTCGTATGTTTCGCCTTACGCAACCTGCCTTGGAATGATCCGTACAACTTTCCTCCTTACATTGACCGTCTCATGCTCATTGATATGCAATCTTTTGAACAGAGGCGTCAAGTGGCTGATATTGGGACATATTCATAGATGTTGTTTAAGCTGTTGCTAGACAAAGCTGGAGTCTACGTGATGAAGTTTCCATATGATAAACTCCAGATTTGGCCATTGTCTTTATTCAACAGGCAACAGCTCTTATCTGGAAACATTGACTGACCTACTCTTCAACAAAAAATTTCTTTACAAACTAACCGCAATAGTCTCCGATCGATCTTACTCTTTAAAATTAACCATCATCGTACTAATTATGGAGCCCATGAACCTATGTCCCGCATGTTAAGCTAAACTAATAACGTGCAAAGCTCCTTTGATTTCCACTTAAGTTAAGAAAACCTTAAAACTTTACTTTATGGACGCACGCACCTAACCTGAACCTCCGCCAACAATTATCTTTTCTTGCAAGCCCCCTGTGTAATTCATTTATTTTTTAAGATTAATTTTTTAGTAGTAAAAAACTGGTGGGCCTATGGACCCAGATCAATTTATTATACAAAAATAAAATTTAAAAAAAAAAACAACGAAAAAACAACCGTAGATTTAAGTTTGGATTTATAGCACGCTTGTATTTAGCTAAATAAATACACTTAGCCAAAAATGCAACCTAAAAAGTGTATTTTCTAAACATTGGCATTGTGTCTAGATAAAGCTTGTCCGATCAGTAGTTTTCCTTCTGTAAATGTTTGGACTAAAGCTATCGGTTGGCTTGGCATCCTTTTTTTGCGTGGCCGCGATGAGATAGGTAATCTTATGGTCGGCTCCCAGACTTTGAATATGTTGATATAATTTGTATAGCTCTTTCTTATCAATAAATAAGCATGTTCCTATAAGATCATTGTCGTGTCGCGAAGCTTAAACGGTCACCTTTTGGTAGTATGAGCAACGACAGCCAACAAAACCGTTTTTTGCCATTGCCATTTTCAAATGGGAAACTTAATAATATACAGGAACTCTTATTAGGTAATTAAAAACATGATTGATTAATCACGGTTTTGGTTTGTCCATTTTAAGACAACTAGGAATGAGTCTCTTATCGTCACGTTTATTACTTATAAATACGATGACTCAAAAATGTACATTAATTGTTAGTTCTTAAAAAAAAAACACAAGTAGGTACCTATGCCATACCTTTAAGTAATACAATAATTCTTAGATACTTAATTGCAAAAAATACTACCTTACTGATTGAAATAGCCCCCAAATAAAACTAACAGAAATAATTGCATTCACAATTGTCACTCCATAGGTTTGTCAGTAGCGGATCCAGAATTTGGCTGTGGGGGGGGCTTGGAGTTCCCTTAGACTCATCTTTTTAAAAAAATTCTTAATCATAATAAACGAATGCCCTACCGACCCAAATTTTCTTCTCTCAGAAAGTAGGCTAGTCGGTAGCTGAATTAAAAAGATTTTGTATAATGCAAAAATATAATGTACTTAATAGGAAAATTCTGCAAAATTTTATGATTGGAAATGGAGCATCTAGAATTAGTGAGCTTCAGCTGCTATTTTGAAAAGACGCTTTAACCAGCTTCTAAACAAAGACACATCGTATAAGAAAGTTGTTAGGATATGTTTATAGGAACTTTAAATAAGTTAGGTACCTTTCTGTAATTTGAATCTCAACAAAAACATAGATGTTAAAAAAGGAGCCAAGTTCTTATGTGTACAAGAAATCTGTGCGTAAAAAGTCAGCCAAAAAAAGTAATGAGATCTAAAATATATGCCAAGTTTTAAGTTCATGAAGTTTAATATCAAGTTTCTTAAGTAGAGTAATATCGAAACAATTCCAAATCATGACAGAAATTTGGTAATTAATGATTACTGATTAAAATTTGGTGGGTTCACTGGTCAAGTTTTCATACATTTTAAATTTGTGATTAAGTAAGTATTTAAGAGAAAACTTGCCTAGTAAATCCACCAAATTTTAATGAGTAATCATTAATTACCAAATTTCTGTCATGATTTGGAATTGTTTCGATATTACTCTACTTAAGATACTTGATATTAAACTTCATGAACTTAAAACTTGGCATATATTTTAGATCTCATTACTTTTTTTGGCTGACTTTTTACGCACAGATTTCTTGTACACATAAGAACTTGGCTCCTTTTTTAACATCTATGTTTTTGTTGTGATTTCACTCCTTTTTGCAAAGATTTATTTTGCCAGGTGAAAGCCGAGCCCTACCGCTCTACAAAGTTTCGTAATTCTACGACAACCGAAAGTGCTCCATACAAATAATAGCAATTCTGATAAAGTGGGTGGATGGCACCCCCCCCCCTGAATGAACAATTCCAAATTTTCGATTTTTTTCCTTTCTTAGTACTTCAAGTCCTGCCGACCTACCAATTTTCATCGTTCTACAACAATCGGAAGTGCTCCATATAATTTATAAGAATTTTAAAGAATGTGGGTGGATACCACGCCCCCTGAATGCAAAATTCCAATTTTTCAATTTTTTTCTTTCTAAGTACCTTAAGCTCTACCGACCTAACAATTTTCATCGTTCTACAACAATCGGAAGTGCTCCATATAATTTATAAGAATTTTTAAGAATGTGGGTGGATGCCACGCCCCCTGTATGGAAAATTCCAATTTTTCAATTTTTCTTTCTGAGTACCTCAAACCCTACCAACTTACCAATTTTCATTGTTCTACAACAATCGGAAAGGCTCCATATAATTTATAGAATATTTATGAAAGTGGGTGGATGCCACGCCCCCTGAATAGAAAATTGCAGATTTTCGATTTTTTCCTTTGTATGTACCACGAGGACTACCGTTGCGCGAAATTTCAAGTTTCTACGATGTCGGGAAGTGCTCCATAATTTTGATGATCTGTCAGTGAGTATCAGTCAGTCAGTCAGTTACGGTTTTCCTATATCTTGGGAACTACTAATGCTAAAGAGTTGAAATTTGGTGAGCCACCTGTGTTTGATCAGTTCAGCAAATACTCCGAATTTGAAGTTTCTGACTTTATTGGCACTGAAGTTAGAGGGAGGTTGAAAATCGCCTGAGTGTGTTCCTGTAAAAAGGGTGTAGTGCCGCGAACTTGGCTGGGCACTACCGTGCCCTTTGATATTTCTTGTAGGATTTATAAATACTCATCCTACAGTACTTTGTCTAACTTTAGACAGCCGTATACGTCCGAATTGTTATTGATAAACTTTGTACGTTACTGTTCTCCTAAAATTTTTTAACTTGGACAACGGAATTGCTTGTCCAAGATTTGATTAACAAGACTGTCTGTTTTTGACACTAACGGTAGATGCATGCGAAAAATATATGGACAAAATTGAAACAAAAGGGTGTAACGCCAAGGAGGGCAGCTTGATGCGCTTCTGTGTCTATTCCATCTAAATGACTTTAGTCTATTTGGATTGGTATTTCGAACTTCGTGTTCAACATTATGATCATTAACTATTTTCAGTGAATTCCCTTCATATTTTTTGGCAATTGAAATCTTACAGTATGACAAAGATTTGAACAAAATTTGAGTTAAAATTTTAAAAATTTTGTCTGCCCTTCAATTTCTATTTATAAGTATTTGTTTCATATTAAAACAAAAATGTATATTACACTTTTTAACGAAAAAAAACATTAACTGTTACAGCTGATTTTTACATTTCGAAAACGAGTTCGAAGTGAATTGAAATTCTTTTTCATTTCATTTAATGAATATTGCTCGCGGGAAAAGCTCTCTAATCTTTCGTTAGAGCACAAAGGAAATCACAAGAGAAACTAAGATCAAAAATCGCTTTATCTTAAAGCAGTCTTTGAAATCGTCAAAATATCATTCGGCACACGAACAGAATCTGATATAAAAACATAAGTTTCAATTTCTAGAACAATAAGGGTATTCATGCAACAGTGTAAAATCGTCGTAAGTGTGGTAAAGTTTTAAACTTCGTAAATCTGTCAAATTTTCCATAAATTGTGACAGAATTACGAAGTTTTAAACTTTACAACGTTTACGACGACTTTACATTGTTGCATGAATACCCATAGTATTTTGATGTTATCATGCAAACTATCCATATCAAAGATTACCTATAGCATCCGTCGAATGAGCTGTGGAGCGAATCAGACTGAATTTTGACATCTTTACTATGAGCCAAATGTCAAAATTGAGCCTGACTCATTCGTCGGATTCTGTTATCAGGGTGATTTTTTACACCGGAAGCTGAGTTTTTAAACTAAAGCCCCAAAAGTTATCTGGGCTCAGCTAAGTCCGAAAAATACCAAGAGGAGTTGAAGAAACAGGTAACATTGATTTATTTTGTCAAACTTCATTTGATCTTTAAGAAATATCGATACCCAAGGAAATCTAGGTAACAATAATAGCATGAAGGTCATCCTCACTAGTTTCAATATAGGACAAAAACACAGCATTTAGGTGTGCATACTTACTAGCCCCAAACTTGTTATTTCTTAAGTCCGATTCCCTAGGGGCTTGGAAAAAACAAAGCTCACATACAATTTGTTAAGCCCCAACCTCCATTTATCCCAACAACAGCTTTCATGCTAGTTTTTTAGCTCTTGATGCCTCTTATTTTCGTCGGATTTCTTTAATGCCTTTGTTAGCCCTATCAGTGTTATAGTTTTCATCAGATTCCCTTGCAGGCTTAGGAAAACGCTTCGTAAAGGTTTAACCCCAAGCCTCAATTTTTCGTCTTATACCTTTAGGACTTGAAATAAATAGAGCCATTTGATTTTTCATATAATCGGCTTTTTTCATCCAATTCTCTTGGGGCCTCGAAAAAACACAGTTGCATATAATATGGTTCAGCCCAACAATTCGTTCAATTTCCCTAGGGCGTGGGAAAACACAGCTTACATGTAAATTTTCTAGCCACAATCTTAGTTTTGTTTGTCTAACACTCTTCTGAATCAGCCGTGGGGGGGGGCTTCAGCCCCTATAGCCTCCCCTCTGGATCCGCCACTGGGTTTGTATACAAATTTAATAAAATTAACATGTTATAGAAGATTCTACATTAATAGCAAGAAGCTGTTTATATTTCTTATTTATTTCTTTATTTGTGGTTTAATTATTTTTTTTTTATATTTCTCTATCTATATTTCATGATGATTGATTCTTTTAATTGAGTTTGTTGATTAATTGAAACTCGTGAGTGGGTGTCCATTTAAAGAGATCTCTGTGATTTTGTGAAACTCTTTTGTAAAATAGGTAATTATATTAGGTATCTCTATTCATATTTGCATAGTCATGTAATTGTAATAATAATTACTAGAGGTTTTTTAAACTATAATAAGTCAGACAAAGTTAAGTTTTTTTTTTCTTTGTCTTGTTATTGATGAGCGTCTTTAAATTAAAAATGCATAATTATGACGCATGGAAAGACTTAGAAAAAAAATTTTGCAGTTAATTTGAATATTTAGAAATATTAGAAAAAAATAAAGTTCACTTAAGGCAGTAGTTGAGGTGTGCCATGATTTTGTTTACAATAACACACACACACACACGCGAACATGAGAAAATAGCAAAAATTAATTACGGAAAGGAGGTCATTAATAAACAACAAAAACAAAAAAGGGCCAAGATGGTTGTACTGTGGTACACCAGAGTAGTTCAACATTTTTCCGCATTTTGTAAGAAAACATAATATTGTAATAACTTTCCATATTTGAACTATAACGACTCCGAATTGCAAACAAACGGACACAGTAAAGCTTACGGTCGCAGTGCAAACATCCCCTTATTAGCTATAATTATAGCAACTCTCAAACGAAGGAAGCGCCATCTGCCGGATTATAGCAGGTTTACCAGCTGTCAAATAAAAGCTTTTGGAAGGGAAATTATTGGGAAATTTCCCCTACGGAAAGCTCTGGAAGCAGAGACCAGAACGTTCTCCTTATTTCGAGAGTTTGGAAAACAAGTATAAAAGGCACATGTTTGAACGGCAGCGACACAGATTGTTTTTAATCGTGAATGAATAAAGTTGGTTGTAATAAAAGTGAAAAGTAAAGTTGGTGAATTAATTTCAGTGGTGAATAATAAATCGTTTTGTAGTAAGAAAAGTAAAGTGTTTTTATTTTGTAAAATAAATAAGTGGAAGTTTTGAATAAAGTAAATAAGTTTTATTAACGAACTTGAGAAAATATTACATTGGTGTTAGAAGTGGAATAAAACTTATTTTATCTGGCACTCAGTTAATTTATTGTGTGGAAAGTGAAAATAAAAAGACAATGGGTAAATCTTTGAATGATTTAAATTTAGTGGAACTTAAGGCAGAACTGAATAAGCGAGATCTTCCTACTGCTGGAACAAAGAATGATCTTATAATTCGTCTGCAAGAAGATTTAAGAAGATGTGGAAAAAACCCGGACACGTTAATATTCGACATTGAAATGGAAGCACAACAAGAGCAAGTAAGTACGTTGGACATAACCACTATGATGTCTCAGCTGCTCGCCAGCCAAAAGAATCTTCTCGAACAAAGCCAAGAGCAAAAGAATCTTCTAGAACAGCAAAACCAAGAACAACGGAATGAACAAAAGAATCTTCTCGAACGTTTCGAACAGCAAAGCCTAGAGCAGAAGAATCTTCTAGAACAACAAAGCCAAGAACAAAAGAGTCTGCTCGAAAAACAAGAAAAGAATCTTCTTCAACAATTCCAAGAACAGACAAATTTACTCGAAGGTAAGTTAGATGCCTTTGACAACAGAATTGTTGCCCTTGACGAGCGAGTCGATAGACAATTTTCAACTGTCGATAAGCAATTGTCAACAGTAGAAGCAAAGTTCGAAAAAATGGAAGATAAAATTGAATCCATTACCAAGGAATTAGACAAAGTAAGGAAGATGAAGGTTCGAGAAAGTTCTGGTGACTGTCCTAGGAGAAAGGAGATGCATCCACCAACCTTCGATGGACAAACTTCTTGGTCAATCTACAAGAAGCAGTTTGAGGCAGCTGCAGCAACGAACGGCTGGGACGACGAAGACAAATATATAGCTCTGACGCTTGCTCTTAGAGGAACTGCTGCTGAGCTGCTGCAAACCATACCAGCAGAAAAGAATGGCAACTTCAGCGCTCTTGTTCAGGCCATTGACAAACGCTTTGGAGATGGCCATATGCAAGAAGTCTTCCGTGTTCAACTCAATACAAGAGTCCAGAAAAGGGGAGAAACTCTGCAACAGCTTCAAGCAGACATCGAACGATTGGCGCATCTGGCATATCCAGCTGCAGGAGATGAAATCATTAACCAATTCGCAACAGAAGCCTTTGTTCGTGCTGTTTCTGACATCAACCTTCAGCGAGCAATTCGAACGGCTGGAAAACGCACGCTCCCTGAAGCATTAGCGTTCGCCCTGACTATGGAAGCAGCAGAACAGGCTTCTCAAGGAGTTCATCGGGTAAGAGAAATAGAAATTGAGGAGTGTTCTTGCCAGAGAACTGTATTCCAAAGGAACCAGCGAGATAGACCTGCTCGATGCTGGAACTGTAACAATACAAAACCGGACATCTTCAACGCCAGTGCAGATTGCCACCTAGAAGATCTGCTTGTCAACATTGTGGAAGCAGACATTTTAACAACAACAATGTCAAAAACTCCTACTCGCCCCGTTTCTCAACCGGGAAACGAGTAAGAACCAACTTCGAGGGGCAGAAGCTGGTTTCTGGTATCGATGGCCCCAGAACCACCATCCAGGTATCACAGACGAAACGAAACAATAAAAGTCTGACTGTGGAGGCAACACTAAACGGCAAAAAGCAAGTGGCTACGATCGACACCGGTGCCACTGCCTCCATTGTTCGAAAGGACTTGGTGAAGATGACATGGCTGCATAACACCAACACTTACCGCCTGAAAACTGCAACAGGAGAGGCAGCCAGAGTTTACGGGGAAGTTCGTCTTACATCCGTTTGGCAGAACTGGAGTTTTCACATCTGTTTCTGGTAGCAGATATATGTGACGAGTGCATCGTTGGAATCGACTTTATGAAAGAGCATGGAGTAATTCTCGACATCGGGAAGCAAGTTCTCAAGTACCGAAATGTGGAGATTCCTATGGTTTACGGCAATGAAAACTCATCAACTCTCAGGACTGTCATAAAAGAAGATATATGCCTGCCACCTTCCTCAGAAGTGTTCGTTTGGACGAAAATAAAAGGTGATTTGGGTAGCCATCGATACCTAATGGTGGAACCAGACTCTGAACAGTCTTCCCAAAACATCATCCTAGGGAAGACCCTTGTGGCACCAAAGAACAACATGGTACCCGTACGGATACTTAACATCAAACCGTACGAAGTCAAGCTAAGAAAAGGAGAAATTGTTGGAAAGTGTGAATCTGTTTCCGCCATAACTACACAGATCACAGAAGCTGACGCACAAAAATCTGTGGACCCCGGCAAAGTGAACTCTATGAAGGCAAAAATTCTGAAGTCATCCAAATTAACTGAACGTCAGCTAAGTGTTGCTGGAAGCCTCCTTCACGAGTACGGTGATATACTCTCTTCACCCAGTGGGCAGTTTGGTCGAACACAACTGGTGCAGCATCGAATCGACACAGGAGACGCAAGACCTATTCGACAACCAGCAAGACGTCTCCCGTTAGCCAAACAAGCCGAAGTTGAAGAGATGATATCGACCATGAAAAAAGATGGGCTAATCGAAAACTCAAAAAGTCCTTGGGCATCCCCGGTTGTTCTTGTCAAAAAGAAGGACGGAAGTACTCGATTTTGTGTGGACTATCGGAGGCTGAACGATGTGACAAAGAAAGACAGCTACCCTCTGCCAAGAATCAGCGATACTCTGGATGCGATGGAAGGAGCTGAATGGTTTTCAACATTGGACTTGAAGAGTGGCTACTGGCAGGTAGAAATCCATCCAGAAGATCGAGAAAAGACGGCTTTCTCCACAGGAAATGGTCTGTGGCAATTTAAAGTGATGCCTTTCGGACTATGCAACGCTCCGGCAACATTTGAGCGTTTGATGGAGTGCGTTTTACAAGGACTTACTTGGAAATCTTGCCTAGTCTATTTGGACGATGTCATTGTTTATGGTAAGACATTTGATGAGCATTGTGGAAACCTTAAGGCCGTGTTCCAGAGGCTTCGAGAAGCAAACTTGAAATTGAATCCAGACAAGTGCGAGTTTTTCAAGTCTGAGGTAAAATACTTGGGACATATCATCTCTTCCCAAGGAGTGAAGACTGATCCTGAAAAAGTTGACACCGTAAAGAATTGGCCAACACCACAGGATAAACATCAACTCCGGAGCTTTCTTGGTCTAGCCACGTACTATCGCCGATTTGTGAAGGATTTTTCTGGGATCGCGAAAAGTTTGCATCAGCTAACAGAGAAAGGCAAACCGTTCAAATGGTCAAGCGAGTGCGAGAAAAGCTTCCAGGAACTTAAGCAGCGCCTATGCAATACCCCAGTTTTGGCCTATCCGACACCAGGGAAACCTTTCATCATCGACGCTGACGCAAGTAACGTGGGAATTGGTGCCGTACTATCACAAGTCCATGAAGGAGAAGAGAAGGTCGTTGCCTATTACAGCAAGGTGCTCTCAAAGCCAGAAAGAAATTACTGTGTGACCAGAAGAGAACTTCTAGCTTTAGTATCGGCAACAAAACACTTCCATAAGTACATCTATGGACAGAAGTTCCTTCTTCGAACAGATCATGGCGCACTTAATTGGCTGTTGAACTTCAAAAATCCTGAAGGTCAAGTGGCAAGATGGATTGAGAGATTACAGACATACGACTACCAGATCCAACATCGAAGAAGAAGGTTGCACTCAAATGCAGATGCCTTATCTCGGAGACCATGCAAACCGGACTGCAAGCACTGCACACGTCAAGAAGAGAAAGAGGTTGCTTCCATCCAGCGATTAAGAGCCGACCCCATTTACGGTTGGAGTAATGAAGAAGTAAGAGCTGCCCAACAAGAAGACTCTGATATTGAACCCATTCTTGCATGGAAGGAACACCAAGAGAAGCCAGAATGGTGTGACATCTCCTACAGAAGTCCAACTCTTAAGGCGTATTGGGCACAATGGGACTCGCTTCATGTACAAGAAGGAGTACTGAGACGTAAATGGGAGTCCACAGACGGCAAATCATATGTGATGCAGCTAGTCGTACCTCGTTCCAAAGTTAATGACGTTAATGCATGATGGAGCTTCCGGAGGACACTTGGGTGTCAATAAGACACTGGAAAAGGTAAGGCAGCGATTCTACTGGCTACATGCAAGAGAAGACGTCGAAAAATGGTGCCGAAAATGTGATACTTGTGCTGCAAGCAAGGGACCAGGCAGAAAAGTTCAGAGTAAGATGCAGCAGTATAATGTGGGCTCGCCTTTTGAAAGAATTGTAATAGACGTTGCAGGCCCTTTTCCAGAAACCAGAAACGGAAACCGATACATCCTGGTAGTAATGGACTACTTCAGCAAGTGGCCTGAGGCATTTGCCATCCCAAACCAGGAAACCAAAACAGTCGCGGATCAGATTGTTTTCAACTGGGTAAGCAGGTTTGGTGTACCTATGGAACTCCATTCAGATCAAGGGAGGAACTTCGAGTCCAAAATCTTTCAGGAAGTTTGTACACTCCTTGGCATTAAAAAGACGAGGACAACACCGCTTCACCCACAATCTGAAGGGATGGTTGAACGATTCAACCGGACCCTTAAAGAACACCTTTCCAAAGTTGTAAGCGACAACCAACGAGACTGGGATCGGCATATTCCGTCATTCTTGATGGCCTATCGAAGTGCGGTACATAGCTCAACAGGACATACAGTGGCTCCAGCGCATAATCGGACAGTAGTTTCATTTATATAAAATGGGCTGTAACTTTAGAAAAAAACCGCTATTGTATATTTTTTTCGCTCTTATTTAAAGTAGTACATTTACTTATCCAAATAACAACAAAAAAAATAAACATTTTCAAATGTTAACGGTTAATTCAAAGAGAAATACTAAATAAATCCAGTTTTTAAAGTTCAACAAATAATCGGACAAAGCAAAGAGAGTAAATGAAAAATACAGTTACTTTAAAATTTTCACTCCAACGCGGTTTTTTTTTTGTTCTAATCAGTCTTTCAATGAATGTTCAGCCAAGTAGTGCAAAAATGGTTCCAAGTGGAAAACAAACAAGTGTCGAACTAAGACAACTAATTATAGAATTAAATTTTGAAGGCAAAACGGTAAGAGAAATTGCAGAATTGGTTGGACGAGGCAAATCTACAGTACAAGATGTCATAAAAAGGTACAGAGATGAATTTAGAGTGGCCAACAAAAGCCGAGAAGGTCAAGGCAAACTTTTAAGTGAAAGAGAAGAGCGGTCAATATTAAAGGAAATAAAACAAAATCCATTCAAAACTGCAAAAGATCTTCAAATTTCCCTAAAAAATCGTGTTGGAAAGGATGTTTGCCTCAACACTGTCCGCAACACTCTCCATAGATACGAATACTATGGAAGAGTTGCCAGAAAAAAACCATTTATTAGCCTCAAAAACAAAAACAAAAGGTTAAAATATGCGAGAGAATATTTATTAAAACAAGAAGATTTTTGGAATACGGTAATGTGACTATATTTCTTAAAAAAATATATTTTCATTTGCAGTTTTCAATGCTTCAAGGTTTTGTTCACTGATGAGAGCAAATTTAATTTGCATGGCTCGGATGGGAAGATGTATGTTTGGCGTAAGCCAAATGCTGAGTTCCAGCAACAAAATACCAAAGCCACAATAAAACATGGAGGGGGCTCTGTCATGGTTTGGGGCTGCATGTCAAGTGCTGGGGTAGGCAATTTGCATTTTATAGATGGTAAAATGGACAAATTTGCCTACCTCAACATTTTGAAACAAAATGTGAAGCAGAGTGCGGAAAAACTGGGAATCGCAAATAATTTTGCATTCTATCAGGACAATGATCCCAAGCACACATCAGGTGTTGCAAAGATGTGGTTGATCCATAATTGCCCCAAACTCATTGATACACCAGCACAGAGCCCAGACCTCAATGTGATCGAACATCTGTGGGAGGAATTGGCAAGGAGAGTGTACAAACAAATATAACAACCTAAATCAGCTTAAGGAGGCTTTAATTGAAGCTTGGAACTCTATTGAGCCTGAGGTGTGCCAAAATTTGGTTAAATCCATCCCAAATCGCCTTCAAGCCGTTCTTGATGGTAAAGGCTTTGCAACCAAATACAAGCTGATGGATTTGTGCTGTTTTGAAGAAGATATTTTACTTTGTCCGATTATTCGGTGGACTTAAAACCTGGATTTTTTTTTTTGTTTTTTTTTTTAATTAAAAGTTATAATTTTAAAATTTTTAATTTTTTGTTGTTATATAGATAAATAAGTGTACAAATTTAAATAAAAGCGAAAAAAATATACATATAGCGGTTTTTTTTATAAGTTTATAGCACATTTTATACAAATGAAACTACTGTCCGATTATGCGTTGGAGCCACTGTACACCATCAGAAATCCTGCTCGGGAGCACAATACGACTACCAAGCGAAATCAAATTTGGATGTTATACAAGCGAGCCACAAGGAATAGACGACTACGTGGACAACCTCAAAGAAAAGCTAGTTGACATTCACGAAAGGACGAGGGCAAATATAAAGCTGTCGAGTGATCGGATGAAAACAAGATACGACACAAAAGCCACAACGACAGGATTCCAAGTGGGAGACCTTGTGTGGTTTTATAATCCCCACCGTCGGAAGGGACTCTCACCGAAGCTTCAACAAAATTGGGAAGGCCCTTATACTGTTGTAACACGAATAAACGATGTCGTCTACCGCATTCAGAGAGGATTAAGAGGCAAACTAAAAGTAGTTCACAGCGACCGTTTACATCATTATAATGGTGATGGAAGTGATGGATTTGCTCGGGACGATCAATCCTAAGAGGGGGGCAGTGTAATAACTTTCCATATTTAAACTATAACGACTCCGAAATGCAAACAAACGGACACAGTAAAGCTTACGGTGGCAGTGCAAACATACCCTTATTAGCTATAATTATAGCAACTCTCAAACGAAGGAAGCGCCATCTGCCGGATTATAGCAGATTTACCAGCTGTCAAATAAAAGCTTTTGGAAGGAAAATTATTGGGAAATTTCCCCTACGGAAAACTCTGGAAGCAGAGACCAGAACGTTCTCCTTATTTCGAGAGTTTGGAAAACAAGTATAAAAGGCACATGTTTGAACGGCAGCGACACAGATTGTTTTTAATCGTGAATGAATAAAGTTGGTTGTAATAAAAGTGAAAAGTAAAGTTGGTGAATTAATTTCAGTGGTGAATAATAAATCATTTTGTAGTAAGAAAAGTAAAGTGTTTTTATTTTGTAAAATAAATAAGTGGAAGTTTTGAATAAAGTAAATAAGTTTTATTAAGAGAGAGAAAGCAAAAAATTTTACTCGTCCAGGAGCTGAGAAAATTGCATTTATGTTTTTCAAAACAGTTTTTCAAAATGGTGGACGACGCAACATCACCTACCAGCCAGACTGCCCTTACGCAAATCTTAAGAGTTAGAGCAAACATAATATAAAAAAAAGCCAGACATACTAAAATGACCTTTCGAAAACGTTGCTAGCTCTTAGACTATTAGAGATCCACCATTTTGATATGTATGTGCTTTTAAATTGGTTTTTTGTGTGTTCTTATAGAAATTTTTCAATTTGAACTTATGAGGTTTTGGCAGAAAATTGGCGATATGCAGGTACATTACCTAAGTTAACTTATATATTATTGCGGTACAATATATGAAGCGTAAATCAAGCTCAAGCAACGTTGTGAAATATTCCAAAGTTAATTCCAAAGTGAATGCTGAGTTACCACAGAACAGTGCGAATACTGATAAGAAATTAGAAAATTCGATCGGCATAATACACCAGCAAGGTACTAGGCTAAAAAACAGGGCAGTAAGGAAGTAAGAAGTTCATGGGATTTTATTGTTAAAATCATCAAAAGGGTCATTGAAGATGAGAAAACCGCGGAGTGCTATTAAATTGGAGGGTGTATTTTTTAGAGGGGGGTGCAAAAGCACCCTTCTTGGTTTTTTGCATATAACTCGAAAACGAAGCAAAATTTCGAGATAGCTATCAAGATCATTTTTGTAGAGAATAAAATTAACCATAAAAATGGATTTTGAAAAAAAAAGTCAAAAAATTTTTAGTTAACTAAATTTTAAAAAATCATTGTAAAAAAATGTGAAAAATCGCATTTTTTTTTTACGTACATATTTGCTTATAAGTTTCTTACCAGCAGAAATAGGTATAGGCATTCCTTCATATTCGTTCAAACTAGGCTGATTTTAAGTTTTTAATGCCTTATGAATGGCATTTTTGGCTATTTTGATGGACTTGTTGGGTGCATTAGTGAGCCATGACCAGTTAAGTCAAAAATAAAACTCAAATTTAAAACTTTTCACAGTTTTAGGGTTGCCATCTAATTTTTTTCAAAATTTGGAATAATTGCTAAAATCAACACACGTGTTTTAGATTTAAGACTATTATCGTGGTTCTGAGACATTGTAAATAAAAGATATTTTTCGGACTTACCACGTCCACGATTGTTTTATTTTTATTTCAATCAACCGATTAAAAGATAGTTTCCCGACGATTCGATAGGATTGCACCTGTCGTGCAACACACTTGCTCTTACAAAGTCGGATTTTGAACACATATTATAGCTTATACCTTATCAAACATGAAAAAAAAAATAGTTCCAGACAAGTTTTACGGTTGAAAGTCCTTGCCAGACCAGCTCAACATTTTCAAAGTAGGTATTATAAGAAATTACTTTTTTTTTAATTTCAAATAACTGTCAAACCTTGTTTTACAAAGCCGGGGTTTCAATATATGTTAGCTAATGTCTCCTTAAATAGAGAAAAAATTGTGCCAGACGAGTTTGGCTGTCGAAAATGCATGCCAGACGGACCTTAATGTTATAAAGTTGGTGATTTTTTTTCCTTTTGTTTTCTAATTTTTTAAATAATTATCAAACCTAACAAATCTACTTTCACAAACCGGGTGTTTGGTAGTTTATGCCTTTCGTTATATGGACAAAATAGTGCCAGACGAGTTAGGTATTCCAAAATAAAAAAATTTATTTCTTTAATACCTACTAAGAAAATGTTGAGCTGGTCTGACAAGGACTTTCAACCGTAAATCTTGTGTGGAACTTTTTTTTTCATGTTCAAGAAGGTATAGGCTAATATGTGTTCAAAACCCGTAAGAGCAAGTGTGTTGATTTTGGCAATTATTCTAAATTTTGAAAAAAAATAGATGGCAACCCTAAGACTGTGAAAAATTTTAAATTTGAGTTTTATTTTTGACTTAACTAGTTATGGCTCACTAAAACACCCAGTTTGAGCGTATAATCTAACAAGTCCATCAAAATAGCCAAAACTGCCATTCATAAAGCTTTAAGAACTTAAAATAAGCCTAGTTTGAACGACTATTTCTCGTCGATTTTTATCCAAACCGTTTTTTGTTTTAATTTATTTTAAAGAAAATTTAATTATCTTTCTTTTATATGAAAGAATGCCTATACCTATCTCTGCTGGTAAGAAAGTTATAAGCAAATACGTAAAAAAAAAAAAAATGCGATTTTTCACATTTTTTTGCAATGATTTTTTTTAATTTAGTTAACTAAAAATTTTTTGACTTTTTTTTCAAAAATCCATTTTTATGGTAAATTTTATTCTCTACAAAAAAGGTCTTGATAACTATCTCGAAATTTTGCTTCGTTTTCGAGTTGTATGCAAAAAACCAAATAGGGTGCGTTTGCACCCCCCTCTAAAAAATGCACCCTCCAATTTAATAGCACTCCGCGGTTTTCTCATCTTCAATGACCCTTTTGATGATTTTTACAATAAAATCCCATGAACGTCTTACTTCCTTATTATATGACATAATCAATAGCCTATAGGTTAAGTACATACATCTGTCTGAACGCAATTTTGTGAAAAAAAAGTTCTTTAGACTAGTTTGCTGAATATTCATTTCTTCATCATCCTGTGCGTCAACGGATAATATTGCAGATGTACATATAGTTATTGAAATTGTGCGCCTAAGCGCTAAACCTGATAACCTCAAAGTGCCACAGATCTCAGCAAATTGAACATCAGTCGCACTAGCCTGAGGAGAATTTTGTATAAAAGAACTCAGAATATTCAAAAAAAATTATTTAGCAATTAAAGCACAGCGACCGCACCGGATGCTTCGTTATCCCTTCTCTGTTTGGGTTGGGAATTGGGATTATGAGGAGCTTGAAATAGGCGATAGTATTGCTAAAAAAATCATTGAAAAATTGATTTGGCCGAGGCAGGCATTTTAATGAAATAATTTATTCCCTTAGTAATTGAAATGTACAAATCGTCGTCGTTCAGTCAAAACTCCCTAAGTCCATTTTTATTTATTTTGAGACATCGGTACTTTTTATGGATTTGTACGAACCAGAATTTGAAAATGTTTGATTTTGGGAATTTTTAAAATTTATAAATAGCCCAACATAAGATTTAGAGACCTTTAACAGACCTAAAATGTTTATACTTTAATAAATATATCGTATTCAAGAGAGGTTTCTCGTTTTTAAGAGAAATTAACTTAGGGAGTTTTGATAGAACGGCGACGATATATTCTTTTTTAAATAAAGCGACAAGAGTTGACAAATATTAAAAAGTGGTTTTTGTACAAAGCCTTAAATATAAACCAATTATAGTGACCCTTGACCCACTATGTGTACCTACTAGTGAATTTCATTAAACAGCTCTCTACTACATTTAAAGCAAATGCATGCATCTATAATATACATAGGTTCTGACTTGACGTTCACATAGACGCCACCCCTCCTCTATCATCATTGTAATATAGGTTTGACTAAAACATCAATAACGCCGGAAGTCTTAAAAGATTCGAGCCTGTCTAACTCATGATAAAATAAATTAACATCAAAGTTAAACTTATTATTTAATTCTTAATAAAATCACAATCTTCTATTATCCCATTTTAAACAATTAATTACAAATTAACAAACAGCCATTAACATTATTTACAGTAATCCGCATGTGTTCAAAATATTAATAGCTACTCTCTTAAAAGTAAAGTTGATTTCCGCTGTTTAGTTGGTAAGCACAGTGTTCCCAGATTGGTGGTTTTTCCAACCAAAATGGTTGGAAAAAATGCCTTTGGTGGGAAAAATGGTGGGAAAATATTCATAGTGGGATTTATGGTGGGAAAATATTTCAATGGTTTCTTTTTTGGTGGAAAAAGCCACAATTCACTATACTTGCCTATCTTCGAATTTTATGACCTATAATGATTTGGCACAGAAACTTTGAAAAATAATTTTATTTTGTGAATACCACAAATGAAGTACTAAAAATCACTGACCTTGAAAAAATTAAAAAATGTCTCAAAATTCATACAAATCAATGGCTGACCAATTACTGAAACTTACTAGCTGACCTTTTACGACATTTTAGTGACCTTTCAAGTGAGATGCCAACATTTTGTTTGTAACCTTGAAACGAACTTTAAAAATTCATAAGAAAAACTTTGGCTATTGAAAATAGTTGATCTTATCAGATCTGGTGATCTTTCGGATCGGTATACATTTTTTGTGAATATTCCACAAATGAGGTGGCAAAAATCATACGGTCGTGACCTTAAGAAACTTTAAGTCTTGATTACAAGTTTTCTAAGGCTGACTAATTTCTAGGACAAGCTAACTTTCTTCACCAATTACTGACCAATTAGATGACATACTTTTTTTTGCGAATATGAAGTACCAAGAGTGCAGAGCCAACATTCTTCTTTTTTTATATCTAGGAAATATTTGTAGCAGAAAAGGTTATGGTGGTTTTTTTTTCCTTCCAGTACAAAAATGGTGGGATTTTTTTTGGAATTTGGTGGGATTCTAGAAATCTCATCTGGCATCACTGGGTAAGCATAACACAATGCTCTGTGCGTGTTTGACATGCGTTACATT
The DNA here is from genome assembly GCA_963921185.1 of Dasysyrphus tricinctus. Taxonomy (NCBI): domain Eukaryota; kingdom Metazoa; phylum Arthropoda; class Insecta; order Diptera; family Syrphidae; genus Dasysyrphus; species Dasysyrphus tricinctus. The sequence continues at coordinate 206,375,190 of OY992531.1, read as the reverse complement.
TGCAAATTTATGCAAATAGATAACAGAATCACACATGTGTAGGAAATTTGTTATATATACGCACCTCATTATCATTCCAAAGTAATTTAATTGTTAATTTAATTATATTTATAATTTATGGAACAGATACCTATTTCGGCTATCACTATCACACTGCCATGAGGTGGATATTACTTTGTGTTATTGTGCTTGAGCAATTAGCAATTAGGTATAGAAGGTACAATATAAATTGAGTTTTGATACCCTTTGGTCTTTTGAAAACTATTGAATCGCTAAAGTTATTTCTTTACCTTTGCAAAATAAATATTTGTAATCGATTTGACATGACGTTGGCATTTATAAAAGATTCACCTTATTGATCAGAAAGTATCAATAATTATTTAAACATACCGTCGGCTAAGAATTGGTTTGACGTATATGCCATTTCCACTTTTTTGGGAAATCGCATTTAAAAGTTTACGGTTCAATTAAAATTAAACGGGTCGATAGAAGTTTCTCATTTTTTCATAAAGTATTATTTAGAATCTACTTTCTAATCATAATAACCTTAAAGCCCAGTCTCTTTTTGTTTATTATGTATTTAGTACAGTCAAATTAGAATTGTAAATGGAAAAAAATAGCGGCAGGCTGAAATTTTGCAGGTCGTTTTGGGGGTAGGTATACAACTTAAATCTAAGTTGGCGACCTCCTACCCCTTGCAGGGGCGGTGCCACGCCCACTTTTCTTAAATCCTGGTTTCTGAAGAAGCGGCTGCACCGATATTGATGAAATTTTCATAATTTGTTAATATAGTCTTAGAAAAAAATTAAAAATTCTTAAAGTAAAATCCACCCGCTGCCACGCCCACTTTTCTTCTTCCTTTGTTTATCGAAAATGACTCCTACGATTTGCATGAAATTTTCAGAGTTTATTCTTATGAACGAGAAAAAAATTTAAAACAAAATTTCATTTAAGCCCACCCACTACCACGCCCACTTTTTATATCCTGATTTCTCAGGAACTGATTTGGATAAAGAGAGTTGAGAGTTTTTTCATACTAGTGATATAAAGATTTGCGAAGCACTTTTGGTTTTGTGAAACCCACAGGTAGTCACGCTCCTCTTTCATGTATATTAATTAATTTCTACGAACTGTATTAGGGAGTAACGATTTAGTTTTCAAATAAAAATAAAAACAAAAATCGGGCCTCGAAGTCTTCAGATTGATGAAAATCATTTATTTGAGTTCTTTCATAGCGTAAGGATTTGTTCTTAATTTCGCTGCTAAATGGTCAATCATTGTACAAGTTTATATTATATATCGATTAAAAAAGCACTTTTAGTAAGATCCGCCCACTAGCACTTCGACTTTTCTTCAATATTGTCTCTATAAGACGGCTATTCGGAGTGTGTAAAATTTTCAAATCTTGTTTTTTCGAGCGAGACTTACAATTAGTATTATTCATCAGTGTTCATAGGGTTGTGGGAAGTACAATTGTGTTGATTAAGCACATCACTCGTTTCCAAACCACCCTGGGCGTAGAGTTAACAGCACAGCGGTGTCCACTGTAGGCCCAATCAACATAATACCTTATTAATATTTTTATATTTTTATATTTTTTTCGTTTTTGAGAAGGACTTGGTAGTTCATTCTCATTCTCAATCAAAGCCCAAGCGTCACGTTTTTCAATTGAAATTTCATCGCCAAAACAATCGTCGTTTTCGTTTAGTAGAGAAATCTGACGACTATGGTCGCAGGTTTCCTCACTGCAATTCTTGCAAATTGGTGTACATTTCAGACCAGATTTTGGAAGAAGAGGAACCACTATTGATTACATTTTTTCCATGCACCTTCTTAACATAACATTTTTCAAAGTTGTGATGAACTTGACAACTTCCCTCTACGTCTTTGATGGCATTGAGCGAAGAGAGTGAAATATTGTTGTTGGGATCATTGTGTAAAGTCTCTTGAAGGGAACGACGTCTGAGCACTTTACATTTGTCGCAACAAAATGGAGTCGCACTAGATTTATAAAAATCAAATTTTTTTTTAATGCTTGCGCAAGAAAAATGAAAGACATTTTTGCAATCACTGCATTCGATTATCGACGATGAATTGCGATCAATATTTTGCGAACACACGAAACAAATCATGATTGATGTATTTATTTTTACTTTTTATATATAAAGGTAGATAAAGAAAGTTTCTTTGAGATGCGCACCCCACGACAAACCAGAGAGAAATACTATTAGTCTAAGACGGGGACTTAAATAAAACAACTTTTTAAAAAAAATTTCTCGTACATAAGAATTAACTTTTAGAATTTCATAAAAATCGTAGGGAGCGTTTCCGAGAAATAAACACATGAGAAAAGTGGGCGTGACAGTGGGCGGATTTTACTTTAACAATTTTCTTGATTTTGTATTTGATCATATCAACAAATTATGAAAATTCCATTCGTATCGGTCGAGCCGTTTCTTCATAAATCATGACTGCAGAAAAGTAGGCGTGGCAGCGCCCCTGCAAAGGGTAGGAGGTCACCAACTTAGATTTAAGATGTATACCTTTCCCCGAAACGACCTGCAAAATTTCAGCCTGCCGCTATTTTTTTCCATTTGGTCAGTAGTAAAATGTTTCTATTTACTGGACTAATTAGAAAATTTCCACAGAATGGTTTTGACGTATACGCCACACAAGATACTTATTTTTTGTGTTCATACACGTACGTCAAAAGAACTGCACGTACGTCATTCCAATAGTATGAACCGATGGTGGTGCTGAACAGATTAATACTTTCGCATAAACATATTAAACGACTTTTTTATGGAATATTGTTATTTTTATTTATTAGTTAATTAATTTTTGTATGTAGTACAGGTAAAATAGGATAAATAAAACAAAAAAATTGGTACCACCATGAAACTTGGTGAAAACGTTTCATGTACTATGAGAATGAAGAATCAAAAGAGTCTATAAAAATATTTCATATGGAAGGGTGTTTTTTTGAGAGTGGGAGGGGCGTAAGTTGTGGTGTATCAAACGGAAAAATAAACTTTGGTGCAACATAAGCATATGACACATGTTTTCAAGGTAATTTTAAATGCTGAATCAAATGACACCAAAACCATGTCGATACGACCTCCGTGAAAAAAGTTATTGTCATTTTTGTGTCAGGATGACTATATTTTCAGTATAAAAAGTCAGATATTACCGAAAATTAGTTGAAAATGGTGGTCCGTCGATAAAACCTGGCATTAATGGTTCATTTATCATGAAACGCAATAATAAGAAGAGCCTATAAAAATATCTGTGGTTAAAGGGTGTTTTTTTGAGGGTTTTAGTGAGTGTTGGGGCTATGGTGGGATTATTGCCATAGAACCTATTACAAAAATGGTACCCTCATGAAACTTTATAAAAATGTGGTATGAACTACTATAATAAAGAATCAAAAGAGTCTATAAAAATATCTATATGGTAGAAGGATGTTTTCTATGGGTGAAGGAATGTATAAAACTTTTTCCAAAAACTAAAATTGTTTCCAAAAACAAATAACACCCTTTACCCAAGCCCACAAAAACACCCTTTCTTCCTTGATATTTTTGTAAACTACGTTAATTCTTCATTCCCGCAGTAAAGAAACACTTTTACCAAGTTTCTTGAGGGCTACCATCCTTTTCCTTTTTTTTGAAAAATAACCACACACTTCCCCCTATCTTCAAAAAACACACCCTTCCACGTAAAATATTTCTATAGACTCTTTTGATTCTTCATTCTATAAGTTAATAGCACATTTTAACAAAATCACATGGGGGTACCATTTTTGTCACAGGTTTTATGGCAATATGGCACCACTACCCCAACTCGACAAAAAAACACCCTTTAACCACAGATATTTTTATATACTCTTCTTATTATTAATTTTCATGGCAAATGAACCATTGATGCCAAGTTTCATCCACAGACCATTATTTTCAACTGGTTTTCGGTAATATTTTACTTTTATACTGAAAATATAGTCATCCTTACATAAAAATGACAGGAACTTTTTTCAAGGAGGCCGTATCGACTTGGTTTTGGTGTCATTTGATTCAGCATTTAAAACTACCTTAAAAACATGTGTCATATGCTAATGTTGCACCAAAGTTAATTTTTCTGTTTGATACACCACAACTTCCCCCCCTCTCCCCCTCAAAACACACCCTTCCATGCAAAATATTTTTATAGACTCTTTTGATTTTTCATTCTCATAATACATGAAACATTTTCACCAAGTTTCATGATGGTACTAATTTTTTTTTTATTCGAAAGACTTTTCGTACTATTTTACCTGTACTAATGTTACAGAATATAAAGTCAGCGAGGTCAGCGGTTAAAAATGGAACGCGACGGTCAAATTGAAGTTGTAGATTTTTACAAAGAACGCGACGCACGGTCAAACGTCCAAACAGAAAAAAAACAAACAAAATTATTCCATCGCTCTATGCTCTTTGCATTTTGTTGAAAGTGTTTATTTTTTGGAGCTGAAAAAATACGAAATTTAAAAAAAAAACTCTTATTTCATGAATTCTTGTTAGGAAAATCAATAAGTAAGTTTCAATTTTCATTCAGATTTTATAAATTTGAAAAGTATTTTCGTTGTTTGTTTGGTGAAAGTACACGAACAACATAAATCATATGAGCAAAGGAAGAAATTTGCCGATTTGGAGGCGATGAAAAGTCTGGACAGGCAAGTGTGGGCAGATTTGGATCAATTTGGGACTGAACTCAGAACATGTTTTGCCTGGAAGTATGAAAGATACTTCTGGGAAATGGGAGAAACTCGGCTATCTGAACCATGCTCTGTGTTGCATTTCGATCTGTGGAAGAAGTGTTCCAGAACTCTTGAATTTGGATGACCCTGATGCTTTGAAGATTAAAAATTTGGTTTTCATTTAGTATAATCAGGAGCTCGACAGCAGCTTGAAACTGTTGGCCAAGAAGCATACATATATGTATATTGTGTGCTGTTTAAAACACTGGAATTTTTTGGATTCGCTTGATGAATTATTTTTTGTCGCAGTAAATTAAAAAAGCCAACAAAAAAGAGTTGACTTAACTTTTATGACAGAAATTCAGTTTATGTTTTTTATGTGCTCGGGCGGAGGAAAATCACTCTAGAACTGGGTCAATAGATCGCCGAAAGCTGACCGCGTTCTGTTTGATGTATCAGAATGCGGAGGGCAACGGCCTGTTCTGACCGTCCCGTCACACCGCGTTCTGTTTGACCAGGCCCTTAGGGATTGTTTTTAAATTCTTATGACCGCACTCGCGATATCATCACCCGTGCGTCCACCATAAATCTCATTCCAAAATGTGCAATATGTCATTTTTGGCTTAAGGCAAAACAAAGTGTAGCAGTCATATTAAAAACGTTTAGCATTCTTTTATAATAAAATAACGACGCATTGCCTTTTGGCAATGAAAAAACGCTTTGAAGATCAAAACACATAACTGCATGCATGTAATCTGCATTCTGTCGGCCAAGATCCCGTTCTGCTTTCAATTATACATACTCTTTTCTCCTTATGGTTATTAATATCGGTTATTTCTTCCGTTGTTGGAAACAATGAAATACACGTATTTGCTTACCAACATGCACGTACGTCAAAACAATTTTAATATACATACTTTTTAGTTTTCTTGGCGTATATGATAGATGTCTGTGGACATACGGCAAAACGGAATTAAATATAAAATTTGACGCATATCCAAAAAAATGACGTTTACGTCAAACCAATATTCTAACTTATTAATTTGGGTGGATATAAGTCAAAAAAATACTAGATATCTCAGGATTGACAATAGATAGGGACAAATAGATAACATATTTGGAAATGGCACAGTCGGAAATATAAGACTGCATTCTTAGTTCAAAAAGTGCATTTTGGCGTATACGTCAAACCAATTTGTCAGCCGACGATACATTTGCATTGAAAACAAGGAAGTGGAATTCACAGTTCCTACCTAGGTACCATTGTTGTTCTCCAGAAAAAATATGAAAATCACTTCCATTCCATACAAAACCACAAAATCAAATTTAAAAAATATGGCTGCAATATTTTTAAAGGCTATGATTATGACATGAGGTAAACAAAATTGGAAAAATAAATGTTGCATATTTATTGATTGGATACATGGATCAAAATTAAATACAGGGGTGGAATCGGTTAAGGCAGTGCCGAATTTAGGGGAGGGCAGCCGGGGCTACAGCCCAGAGGGCCTCCACAAAACAGGGGCCCCACAATTGACTTCGTAACATTTTTTTTTAAATCCCCATGAGTAAACACCGCCAAAAAGAACTCAGTGAGGAAGGCCTTTACTGATCAGTTCTATCGGTGACAAAGTGCCAACTGAAGTAGTATCCAGAATAAAAACATCTAAATATTATTCGGTGTCAGTGGACTCTACTCATATCGATTAACTAAATGTAGTTGTTTCATATATTGAAGTAAGCCCAAATTAACGTTTCTCACCTTTTTACCAAACTGCGGCCATACCAGTAAGGTCATAGCAATTTAACTAAAATTTGTAGGTGACCAACAAATAGATTACCGCGGCTAATTATATGACAATAGCCGCGTTTTATTATCGCTCATCAGTGACGGTGCGTCAATAAGACGTTTTAGACAGTGTCTACCCTACCGTAAAGAGAGAAAAAAAAGAAACCTACTTGTTACAATCAATGTTCATTGCATTAAGTCCCAAACATCCATAACCTATGTCAAATTGTCAACACCTAAATTTAACAAACATAAATCATACATTCATCCCTTACTATTCACACACTCACATTTTCCACACCTACTTTTATTTTTTAGATAGTAATTTGACCTCTACCAACAACCACAAAGCACAAAATCTCAATGCTCACACAATACAATCGCTATAGTCGCTATGGCTCTGCCTTCTGCATCTGCTACGTGCTTCGGGAAAACCCGACTGAAAACGAAGACAGAGTCTTTCGTTCTACCTAAATTATATGAAAATAAAATCAGGGGATTATGTTGCTCAGGTAGAATTTCTATGTGAAGCTAGTAGACAGATTCGAATCTGTCTAATTGCTTGTTTTGCTTTGAACTTTGAAGTAAATTCGAAACTTTTTCGTTGACTGTTAAGTGAAGAGAACAACTTCTTAATTTTTTTATTTTTGGAGTTGATTAAAGAGGAGTGGGCAGTTGTAGGTCAACCCTAAAAAATGCAATAGGTAGGAAGGCTGGACTCTTTCGCAGAAGTACACTACTGACGTTTTGAAGAGCTGTATCTTTGGGATTAGTTGCCGTATTGAGTCTAAACAAAAAGCATTTTGAAGCTGTGTGCTTCTTCTTGTTTTTAAATTGTTTTACAAATACATATTTATTTTAAGGTGCCTTATTGCGACTGAGAGAAATGGTACGAGAATCAAATGTACTTTCTTTGTTTTATGAGTTTCTTGAATTTTTTTTATAAATCGTTACATTTTTTATTCAGCTTTAATTTAGGTCTGCCAGTTTTGTTTGTTTGAGATTGGTGTACCTATATAATTTTTAGTCAAACAAATGCATACTTTTGTCTTTGATCGCTATTATCTCAACAAAAAATAGTAAGGATGAGGATGAAATATTCAAGGACAGTTTTTATGACTTGAATAGGTTTTCAAAATAATGTTTTTAAAACTTTGTGTGCACCATGTACAAGTACATACAAATCTTGGCCCTTCAACGTTTGTTTCAAAAAAATACAAGCATTTGATAAATATACTTAACTGTGTACAATTGTTTGTAATTTGTATTCTTGTATTAAATAGGTATTTAATTTTTGCTTAATAGAGTTCCTTATGGTAGCCATGTTTTTTAGACACGTTTGTGAAGTCTTGTGTGAAGTTTAACGTTTGATTTCAAAGAGACATACGCTGTTTTTTGGACTTTGTTAACAGTTTTTATTTTTGACTGGATAAGATGGAAAATAATGAATTAAATTTATAACTGTCTACCCAGTTCGTTCGAGTGCCGCACGTCACTGTCGCTCATAACCCATATGGTTCACCTCGTGAAAATAAAACGATGTGGGTTAGTGCAAAAGTAGTGCTGTATATCAGTCTCCTTTTTCTTATGTTTATTTATTTTTCATGTAAGCACTTGTCTCTTTTACTCTCTATTCCTAATACTGCTGACAAATCGCTGACATCCATTCACAATGGTAAATAGCCCTCTGCTGGTCAGAGTGAAAACCTCTATCTGGGTTATTGAAATTAGCCTCGATAGAAACCTAGATCCCATGTTGTTTTTGTAATGCATGTTAAAAGATAACCTCGACCCAGACCCAGAGATAATAAAACGCAGCTCATGCTGCAAACATGAGTGGCTATTATTTAGGAGAAAAATCATTTATCGGCGTTTGTACGATGCTGTGGTCACTCTCTCAATTTAGTTGGAAAGGTAGCTGGTAACTCCTGTCCATTCGCCTTGATTTAATCCAGAATTTGTACACGATTTTCACAGCAAAAACAGAAATATAGGTAGGTACCAAATTCTGACTGAAAAATTATATTATTAATATTAGCGATACTCGTTGTTCTTGTTGAGCTAAAGCTACGAAAATCAAAAAAGGTTATTCTGAAATCGAGGAAGCTCAAACCAGCTTATCTTCTGATAAGGAGTAAAAATATCGACCAAAGTGATCGATTAGGTATGTGTTTTTCTAACTGAATAAGCTGTACGCTCGAGATTTTGAGATAATAAACACCTTGATCTCAATGCATTGTGCCAAATCTTTCCTATCCTTCTACTCTTTCTAACTAGTGCCTTGCAATTCAGGTTGCATTTAAGAGACCTAAGGTCTTACAGGCATATAGTTAAAAAAAGAGAAGATGGATTCTGCAAATTTCTACGCTGCAGCAGAAGCATTTTAGTGAAAGTGTACAAAGATAATTTAGAGCCTAGCCTTGGTAATGAGTTGGGTCAGTTTGTATCCTTGATCGACTTATACAAAAAGGTTTATGGAAAATACCAATCTACCGAGCATTCCAAAACCTTGCAATTTCACAGAGAATGTATTCGGTGTTGATGGCATTTAATTGCACTGGAGAGCACTCCTTTTCAAAAATGAAAATTTTAAAAATTGGCTCTGAGCTACGATGGTACAAAACCGTCTATGAAAGCGATCCCTACCCATTGAACGCAATTTGGTCCGGGAACTGGATTTCAGCGAAATGATCAAGGATTTTTCGTCGACAAATGTTCGCAAAGTTCCATTCGTTAATGCTTTGATTTAATTTTGTAAAATTCTCGTTTTCGTCTATATACATATGTTTAATAAATTAATTTACTTGGTTTCAAAAGAAATTATTGAAACACTCGACTGAAAAAAAAAGTTTATTTTATTTGGCAAATAAATTAGGGGCCTCCACTCCTTTGTTGCCCCAGGGCCTCCACACTTCTAAATACGGCCCTGGGCTAAGGTGATTGGTGATTGTATTTATGATAACGTCGGTTCAAAGGTAAAACTCACTAACTAACATATTACACTTTTGAAGGAAATTTAGTTGAAACATACTTTTTAAAGCTGAAAAGTCACGTTCCGAAAATTTTTAAATAAAGTTCCAGGGCATACCTTTCAACATCCCTATAATAACCCTTCAAATGAGACTTTTTGGATTAAAAAAATGCATTTCACTCTCATTTTCTTGAATATTTTTTTCTGCACTTAGTCAGTTTTACCATTGCACCGACGATAATCAAATGTGATCAGACATTAAATGTTCCGTCTGGGTAAAGCTAGAACTATAATGCTCGGAGGGGCACTTAAGTGGTAGGAAGAAAACAAGCGAATCCACGGAAAGCATTTGACGCGACTATAATTGCGAAGTGGAGCCTTTCGTCAAGTTTCATTCAACGTTGGTTACGGAAGTGAGGTGCGCTCCCGAGCGTTCCCGAGCGCATCTCACTTAAGTAAAACTGACATCTGGTGAAATAGATGTGCCAAAAAGAGAAAGATGAAAGATTTGGTGTGGGGCAGTACAATTTTTCAAGTGTGGAACGAGTTCGCACTAAATCTCGCGGTTTCAAAGTCCCCTTTCACACGAAGAAACAAGTTGCTGGAGATTTTTTTGACGTTTTCTTTTGATCTCCTTAAAAATCTCTTGTACCTTTCATACGAGGAAACAAATCTCCAGGCAATTTTTGAAATTTCCTTTGAAAGTCTATTGGTTGAACACACCTAAACCTAGATGTGAAAGGAAATGTCAAAAAATCTCCTCAAATCCTCGACCGGGGAGATTCTGTTCGCCCCTCTTTCCTCCTGCCCTTCTCACCCAGGAACTAAAAGTTGCTGGCAACTCAGTTTCCTCGTGTGAAAGGGCACAAACTGTTTGAAAGTCGGCAAGGAACAAACCTATTAGGTTTGTTAGAGTTCCTTGCCCCAGGGCGTACTGGGGAATGTCATTCAAGTGACAACAAACTGGGGGCTGCTCGGGTTTTGATTTCACATCGAACCCCATGGTGTTACTTTTGTATGATAAAAATGCTAAGGTGCTTAGGTACTATTTTGTGCAGCTTCAAAATCTTTATTCAAGCACTAGATATCCATACATTTTCCTTAGCATTTTACATTTATTAATATATAAATTAATAAAAAGTTACAAAATAATAATATACAAAACATTTCACATACATATGTATACCAATCATATCGTCATAAAAATTCGCAAAGTTAATGCTTTTCCTTTAACATTCAATTTTTACAAACAGCTGATTTCAATTTCGCAGCTCTGATTTATTTCCCTGAGAAAAAACCTGTGGTGCGTAAGAGCGATTTCAGTGCTCGCCCCAAACACACATCGAACACAGTGCTAATAAACTGAGGTAAAAAAAAAGTGTAACATAAAACACCTGAGTGCGATTTCAGGGAGACCCAGTGCGCCCTAGTGCCGACATCGAACAAACCTAATTTATTTGGGCCATTTTAGCTGACCATTCTAAACTAATGCTACATTTCCACCTAACGCTAATCTGAGATTTAGTAAGATTTACCTCAAATCTCCTTTAAATCTCGAAGATTTACCATACAAATATATATTTCGTAAATCTTGAAGATTAGAAATTAATCTTGTTAAATCTTCCTAGGACAAACACTTTTACAGATCAAACTAACCTATTCTTGTATGGCACTGAAGGATTCATTCATGGCTGAATTCAGTTCTTCACAAATGAAACATTCTATCTCCCTTCCTCTTCATAAGACAAAATGAAACACCATTTGCATTTTTAAATCTGCTGTCAAAGTAAATCTTTTTTAAATCTTTTTGTGCGGTGGAAACACCAAATACATTTATTAAATCTGAACTGGAATAAACCTTTGGTGGAAACATAGCATAACTTGCCTTTGGCATCCACCAACTTCAAGAAAATTGTGTTTGCACATAACTAGCAGTGGACAGTAGGAGAAATATGGGTCAATCAATATAAACCCAAAAATATAGATATATGTAGATTAGTTTTTTTTTTTTTTTGAACCTCAGAAAATCAAAATACACACAGTGTATACTTTATTCGTAAAAAGATTAATCAAAAAATAATTATCAGGGTATATTTCCGCAATTCTAGGATTGCCACTTTTTTTTTACAAATTTAAAATAACTTCCAAATGTAACCTATCTACTTTTACAATGCTGGTTTTTGAATTTATAGTAACTTATGACTTTATATACATACAAAAAAGATGACAGACGAGTTTGGTGGACGAAAATAGCTTGCCAGGCGAATTTTTAAAGTTGGTATTAAAAAATGTCATTGATTAGCCAGGGAAACGTATTAATATAATATAAATATAAAAATATGTGCGAAAACTATAGGTGTTTCAGTTTTGTCAAATTTATAAAGTTTTGAAAAAAATATGTGGCAACCCTGGGTCTACAGTAAAAGAACCATATCATAATTTTCTCACTTGATTTAATATGTATTAGGATTATGTGCAGTAAACTTGTTATATTTAATACGTTTCTCTGGCTACTCAATGACATTTTTTAATACCAACTTTAAAAACTCGTCTTGCAAGCTATTTTCGTCAACCAAACTAGTCTGGCATCTTTTTTTATCTACAAAAAGACATAAGTTATTATAAATCTGTTCACGAATAAAGCATACACTAATTTTTAGCCTTTATTAATCTTTAAGAGCTTTAGGCTCGTCTGGCAATCACTTTCCACCGCCAAACCCGTCTGGAATAATTTGTTTCAAGCATAACAGCGTATAAACTAAATTATAAATAAGTTTCAGCCTTGTGCAAGTAGGTTTATTTTGACCCTTTGCATTTTGAAAAAATCATATGGCAACTTTTCGACCGTGGCAACCCTGCCAGACCGTGGTTTTCATACTTAGCTAGTCCCAAAATCAAGCATACACAAAGTTGTAGCCTTGTTGTGTCTAGAAGATAGTCAAAGTGGCTGGTAGCTCTCTGACTACAGGGCCCGATCTAGGGGGGGGCGAGCCGGGCATTTTGCCCCGGGCGGCAAAAGTTGAGGGCGGCAAAATTGAAAATTTAGGATTGTTGGCGGCTACTAAAAAATAATTTTATGAATTTTGTAACGGGCCTAATAATTCTGATATACATATGTATCTAGCTATTATATTGAAAAAAGGTTATTCAGAAATCTATTCATTGACAAACTCTTCATACTGCTCATGAAGCTGAAAATAAAAGACGATTAAAATAAAAGAATTCGATTAAACACCAACACAAGGGTGTATAATGCCAAATACAACAACTTTGTATTTGGATTTGTACAACGTTGCGCTTAGCCTTAAAAATAACTAAAAGATGAGTTGTTAGAACATTGTAAGAACCTCGAGACTAGTTAAGACACAAAAACTCATCTGATATATAGAGGAGTTGTCAGTTTAATGATGATTTTTGATAGTTTGTCTCCTCATGGCGTTTAGAAATTTATAAAAAAATAAGATTTGGTCCAAATATTAGTATTCTTCCCAGACTTCTTTTGACTTTACCAGTAAACGTTGCAAAAAGTTTTTCTAAATAAAAAAATAAAAAAATTATCTTCCGTCAACTTGTGCCATTTTCTAAAATCTAGATTGGTTTTGATTTCTATAGAATACACATGTAAGCTTACTTAAAATTATTAAAAATTTTGGAGGACAAAATGCTAAAAAAAATTCTTTTATAGTCAGAAGCAGACATTAGTATTCCCAAAAAAGGGTTTAATTTAATTCTTTTATTTTTTAAGAATGACTTTTTCATTTTAGGGCCTTATTAGTTCGGGAGCCAACCGTAAGATTACGTATCGTATCGCGGCCACGCAAAAAGAGGATGCCAAACGATAGCTTTAGTCGAAACATTTACAAAACCACTGGTCGGATAAGCTTTATCAGGTGGCAATGGCTAGAAAATAAACTTTTCAGGTTGCATTTTCCGTTAAATGGACCTATAATATAAGCAAATGCAATGTATGGGGTATCAAATGAAAGGTAAGACTGTCCTCTACACGATGCCAATGGTTATAAAATCTTTTTTTGGCTGTTGCCACGAGTCCGGCCACTTTTCTAAAATAAGGGATTTGATGAATCCTTGAATGAAAATGAAAAAAAAGTGGTTAAAGCCCGTATGACACTACATTTTTCTCTCATTTTTAATGAACTGCAAATAAAATAAAAGCAGAACGTACAATTTTGTATTCGAACCTCGATAGGTGTGAATAGGTACGCACTATATCCATAAATGTAAAAATGTCGCATTAAATGTATGAAAAATGTGACTTTCAAATAATATTTGTCAGGTTCTGGCAGATTTTTCTTGACATTTCAGAATTAAAAATCAAAAATTATTTCAAGGTACACTCAGTCACAAAAGAAAATATACATTGAACCCTACAGAACACTAGATCATAATGTATATTCACTTTTGGGACACATTGTAATTGTGAAAACTAATTTAGTGAAATGCTATCTCTTTCTCAAAAACACTTTTTATCCCTTTTTTTGCTCTGCTGAAACTTTGATTGTTTTAATGAGAAATAAAATGAATAAAAAATGTAGTGTCATACGGGCTTAAGGCCACTTTCCTAGCTATTTGATATGATTTTCTCAGTTTTCCCTGATGTAAAATGCAGTGTTAAAAAAAGACCATTTTTTTTTAAATGTACATACGTGGCCACGATGAGATAGGTAATCTTACGATCGGCTCCCACACTATATATAATTACTGTGTATTTTTTAAATAAATAAATAAAAAAAAATAATTTTATTCATTCAATTAAATTGAAGGCAACATTTATTTGGAACACGTAAATGTTACAAACGATACATACCTTAATATACACATTTTGGTCTTTGTCTTTTAAACTACTGGACCGATTCATTCAAACCGCTCGAAATGATAACCTTCTTCTTTTTTTTCAAAGTCGGTTTAAATTTGCACCATCTCTGCAGTAACATATCGTCCCCCTCATGCCAGAACCATGAATGTGCAAATTTGCCGATTTTGAGTTAATGATGTGGGTTGATTAACCTTTGTATAATCTATGTTACACCAAAACTTAGAATGCCATGCATACAAGGAAACCACAGTATTTAAAAATGTCAATTACATGAATGTAGATTTCAGTCTCATCAAGTTGAGCCAGAAACACGAATGTGGCACATTCATGTTTCTGGCTCCCAACTGATGGGAATTATCAGCACAAAAACCATGAATGTGCCACATTCTTGGATTTGGCATAGCTGTATTTGCTAGAAAAGTTACTTCAGATGTAAGAAACTCACATTCGTGCTCATTGTTACTAAAGCGACCAATAGACACCACACTTGTGTGGTGTGCAAAAAATCAAAATTCTGAGATTTTTTGGTGTCGGTGCATCGATCGGTGTTATGTGTATGGCGAAGTGTCTCACACTAGTGATCAAAAAACAAAAGTTTTGTCGCAATGTCTCTGCCAAAATCATCCCACGATCAAAACAATTGATCACAAATATTTTGAAACTGGTGACACAGAGATGGAATGTGATTTCATTCATTCGAAATTTGGAAAAAAAAACTCAAAAAATGTTCCCGTGTACATCCCTGAAGGATGGGCGCAAATTATAACAGGGGCACGTAACTCTCCTGAGCCTTCTGAAGTTCACACACAGCAGTATTAGCCCATTGAGTTTACTAGAAACGTGCAAGGTTTTATATTATTGAATATGTTTGTTTGGCCCATAAGCACTTTTCATTATTTTTGGTATAGCTTGCAAACCAAGCAAAATTAGATTTTCTATTGAAATGGATAGTTTCAAAAAATTTATAATACAATATAAGCAGGGAAAGTAATCAAAAACGTACCTACCAAAAATAAAAAAATCAAAGATTTCTAACTTTTTTAATAAATTGTGCATGACTTTTTTTGAAGCCATACAAAGACTAAATAAAGAAGAGACTAAGGACTTTAATAAGACATGTTCAAAAAGTAATTTTGTTACAAATTGAGAGATATGCCCATTCAAACTTAACTATTTCTTATAATTTTTCACAATTTTGGCCCGAAAGCCCCTTTTTTTGTATAATATGATGGCAAGTTTTGTATTCGTAAAAATTTTTCGAAATCAAGATTTTGATATAATATAGCATTACGACTATAGAGAATATTAAAAAAGTATGTAAGTTCGCAATTTTGTTTTTCGGCAGTTTTTAAATGCTTTCTGACATTCAGACTGAACGGCTGGTCCGATTAATATAAGATTTGGTTCTAGGTGCAAGGAATGTTTAATTTCTCATGTGCTACCAAAAATTAGGTTTTCGGGCAAAAAGTGCGAAAAATGATAAGAAATGGTAAAGTTTGAATGGCTATATCTCTGTCAGTTTTCAAATAATATGTCTTTTTTAACATGTAATTTGAAGGCCTTAAAACTCTACTTTACTTTGTTTATGTATGTTATGTTAAAGTTATGCGCTATTTAGAAAAATAATGAAAAATCTTTGATTTTTCGATTCTGATTCTGAAAACGAGAACTAAGTGATTAGTAAATAATTATGCTTATCATTTATTGTTAAATAAACATACATTTGTATATACATTATGTTTATTAAAATTAGTATGCTTTTTTTAATTTTTCTTTATAGGAAAGTCATTCTTATTTAAAGATGAATGAGATAATTTTTTTATTTTTGTTTGTGCCAGAGAGATGAATGTGCCAAATGTCGGGGAAGGGAAGTGGTGTCAACATAAAAAATATATCAGCTTAACAAGATAAATGAGAAAGTAATTTACAAATAAATATTTTTTTCATAAACCTAACTTACTAATTTTACGAGAGCAATAAACATTCAAACACGATTTCCCAAGATTTTCATTTTTGCACATTCATGTTTCTGGCATAAGGGGGACGATATGGCTTATAAAGGTGTCATTGCAAAGGGCGGCAAATATTATTTTTGCCCAGGGCGGCAAAAAAGCTGGATCGGGCCCTGTCTGACTAACTATCAATACTATTAGTTTGCTGTTGTTGTGACTTGTGGCCAGGCGTTGGAGATGTATGGCAATATGACTAAAGAATGTAATGATTTTCTAAATGAAGCAAAGTGAAAAGAGTAAAACGTCTTTTTCGTTAACTGATTTTTTTTTCTCGAAAAACCAGAAACGCAGTTTTATTGAAATTACTTTAGAAACGACATTTGTAGGTTTAATAAAAATTAATAAAGCCATTTTCAAGAAAAAATATAATGCGGGTTGGGGTCAGAATCCCGAAAACCGAAATCCCGAAAACCCAAAATCCCGAAAATCCAAAATCCCGAAAACCCAAAATCCAAAATCCCGAAAAACCAAAATCCCGAAAACCCAAAATCCCGAAAACCCAGAATTTCGAAAACCCAAAATCCCGAAAACCCAAAATCCCGAAAACCCAAAATCCCGAAAACCCAAAATCTCGAAAACCCAAAATCCCGAAAACCCAAAATCCCGAAAACCCAAAATCTCGAAAACCCAGAATCCCGAAATCCCGAAAAATTATATAAAATAAAAAATTTGCACAAATTTTTCATTTTATATAATTTTTCGGGAAATTTGCCCAAATTTTTCATTTTTATATAATTTTTCGGGATTTCAATTTCAGGAAAAGTATTTCTACGTGAATATTCTTTTATACCAACCCATGATTTAACACTTTGTTCTAAATTTATGTTTTATTTTAAATGAAGATGGAGTGCACCTACTTCGAAATTAAGTACTTCTTTACTTTGTGTGCTTAATAAAACCATTTTATTGATATGATTGATCAATTAAAACCAATCTTTAATAAAAAAACTTAATGTACGATAGTTTTGGGCATATAATGTGCCTGGGGCAGAAAACAAGCAAACCCGATAAAAGTTAAAAAACATTTTAATTCATAATATTAAATACAAAACAACATGCTGAAGCTCGGAAGAGGGTTTAAAAACGATTTAATTATCGGAATTCAGTAAAGATTCAGATTTGTGAAACATAACAGTTATTAATTTGTTAAAACTATTTGATTAAGATTTAGTGAGGCCAGATCTACACTATTTTGCCGATACCGATACGCTATCGCTACAATAAAATATTTTTACATAAGAAAAACTGAAAGGATGATGTGAATGTATAGGAACTCATTCTGTTCTGTTTTAAAATACTTTATCATGTATCGATATCAGAACTTTAATGTGAATTTGGCCTAAAACTTTGTCAGAAAAGTCACAGTAATGGCTGTAACTTTTTTTTTTCAAGTATAGTTTCGGGATTTTGGCCTTTCTTGATTTTGGGTTTTCGTGATTTTAGGTTTTCGGGATTTTGGATTTTCGGGATTCTGGGCTTTCGGGATTCTGGGGTTTCAGTATTCTGGGTTTTCGGGATTCTGGGTTTTCGGGTTTTCGGGTTTCTGGGTTCTCGGGATTTTGGATTTTCGGGATTTTGGGTTTTCTAGATTCCGAATTTCGGGATTGTGTCCGTCTCCCATATAATGCACGACGAGTTGCTTGGAACTTGAGAACTTTTAAAAATATGCAAGTAATTATAGAAAATTGTAACGAAGCATATGAAGCTCATTTATTTAATTGCAGAAGCAACCAGTCAAACAAATAGAATTGAACTCAAAAATAAGAATGCTATCTGATTACTTACAAAAATATGAACAGGCAACAGGCACATGCAAAAACTATTTTGAAATCGTTTCAGCGGTTCTTGTGACCTTAATAAAAAATTGGTATGTCAGTTTTGAGTATTTATTAATAGCTATTCCACACTATCCCACTGAGTATTAACACATGTCAAAAAAGTGTGAAGAAATCATGTATAATAGTGTGGAAACAAAATATGAAATTTCATCACACACAACTTGACAGCGCATCCGACACGATTTGACATGTATTAATACATGAAAATATTTAGGATCGGTTCTAAAACCATCACACTTTCTATCCCACTTGGGCGTTTGAGGTTATGGTGAAACTAATTTTTGATGCAAGTGTGGAAGGAAAATATGAAAGTCAGTTACATCACACAAATTTGGCAGTCGTATGAAATTTCTTCCCACTTTATTCTGACATGTGTTAATACTTTGTGGGATAGTGTAGAGGCACTTTAATATACATACCTACATTTAAAAACTAAGTTTAAAAAAAACTCTACCCGTTTTTGAAATACATATTGTTTTTCAAAAACAAAATTTAACTTTTTCTTAAAATAATTATTGGAACCGTTAAATATTTTTTATTTTTATGTAAAGTTTTAAACTCATATTTCCTACTGCAAACGGCTTAAAATCACGAATGCAAATTTCATTGCATATTTCAAGCAAGTTTCTTATTTGCCTATACTAAGCTTAAAAGTTGGAAGTTCATTTTTCTAAGTCATCACCATAATTACTATTCTATAACTTATGCCCATAATTAAATTATATCATTTTTTTAATAAGAAATGGTTCTTAAAAATTTTCAAAATTATTTAATTTGAAGGCGAGAAAAGTAAATTTATTAAAATGCATTTATATGAAAATTACTAACATGGAGATAGGCCTTTTACCTGCAGAGCAGTGGTTTGTGGTTAATTGGCATGGACCTGTGACTTAAGAAGGACCCACAAAAAGAAGTCTAACGGTGTCGAATGGCAGGTTCGCACGATCTCGGTGGCCAGTTCCCATCGCCTTCACGTGAGATACAGATAATCATGTTCGAAAATCACAGAAATGGAAAAAGTATGGCCTTAGAAACACGTGGGGTGGAATATCATGAAATCGGTGTGATTTTTTTTTATTTTACTTAATAACTTTTTTGTAAAACCTAAAATTTTCTCAAAGTATATAACTTATTAACTTTCAAATTGACAAAACAGTTACAAAAAAAAAATTATAGCCTCGTTTCTCCAAAGACTACGCCCTGCCCCGCTTCAGCTCCTATAGTCTTAATAGCGCGCATTAAAAAAAAAGGAAGTTATTTTACTGTCACGGAAGTAGTTACTTGCGATATAGGTACTTCATGGCACAATACACATAATAAAAGTAAGCGAAAAGGTCAAAATCCCACAGATCGATGTCTATCGAGTAGCCTGCTACCATTTCGCGGGATTTTTAATACTTTTTTAAAAATAATAATATGGGATAAAATATTTCTTTTTGTAATAAAATATTATTATTATTATTATGTATTAACATGTAATTTAAATTACAGGTAATGGTACTTGCCACTTGCCATACAACAGTTAAGCTAATTTATCTCAAAAACGGCTCCAACGATTTTAATAAAAAAAATCAGTGTATTTTGTAGATATGGTGTTCTTTCTGGTAAGAAAAAGAATTACGAAAAACATTTATTAACGGTACCTGCCACCTTCCATATAACGGTTTTTTTATTTTCGATTTTCTCATCAACCGCTAATCCGATCTCAATAAAATTTTTTGCACAAAAGCTTTCTTAGAATGTAAATAATACTGCATGCCAAAATTTTCGATAAAAAATTATTTTGGATTTTTAAAAAAATATTTTCAAAAAGGGTTGATGAATTATTTTAAAATTTCAGTTTAAAATGTATTTTAATATATACTCAAAGTCGGCATACTTAAAATTTCGTACAAGGAGGAATTGAAATAATATTTTTAGCTCCAATAATCCGATAATAACGGTACTTGCCATACAACCGTTAAGGAAAAGCTTACCTATTTGCAAAAGCGGCTCTAACGATTTTTATAAAGAACAAAATTAGTTAAATATTGCAGGTGTGGTGTGCCTACTGCTTGGTAAACAAAATTTTTACCAGAAACTCTTATTAACGGTACCTGCCATATAACGGTTTCTTTGATTTTCGATTTACTCTTCAACGGCTCTACCGATTTCAATCAAAAATTTTATACAAAAGCTTCTTTATGAAATAAATAATATTGCATCTTAAAATTTTGAAAAAAAAAAAAGAAATTTTGTGTTTTAAGAAAAAGTTAAATTTTGTTTTTGAAAAACAATATGTATTTCAAAAACGGGTAGAGTTTTTTTTAAACTTAGTTTTTAAATGTAGGTATGTATATTAATACATACTCAAAACTGACATACCAATTTTTTATTAAGGTCACAAGAACCGCTGAAACGATTTCAAAATAGTTTTTGCATGTGCCTGTTGCCTGTTCATATTTTTGTAAGTAATCAGATAGCATTCAGTTTTTGAATTTTTGCGTTTACGCCCCGACAGTACTGCCGTGAAAGCCAACATCAATGCCATTGTTCAAAATCAGCCAGTGTGATGGAAAATTGGACGATTCGGATGCGCCCTACCCAGCCAAAAATCGTGGCGGACATTTGAATGAAATTCAGCCTTATTGTGAGTTTCACCCGAACAACGTTCCAACCGGAAAAATTGACATTTCACTTTTTGCCTATTGTGTTTCACTCGCGTCATATGCTTTCCGTGTATTCGCTTGCTTTCTTTCGACCACTTACATAAGTGCCCCTCCGAGCATTATAGTTTCAGCTCAAGTTTTCACGAATTTATTGACGATGAACAGACGAAAAATAACGGATACTGGAACCCTTCGCCCAATTTTTTGATTATCATTCTTAGAGCAAGAGTAGTTCGGGCGAAACTCGAAGTTTTTAGAATTCTGGGTGAACAACAATTTTTAGGGTGAAATATTTTCTGGTCGAAACTCACAATAAGACTTAGATATACATGGACGTGTACATGGAGTTTTAAGTTAATACAAAAATTCAATGATATCTCCCTCATAGTTTGTTTTATTCAAATTTAAATATGCCTCATGGCTTGATGGTTAGTGCGTAGGACTGTCATGCCGAAGGTCTGGGTTCGATTCCCAGCTGTGCCACCTAAAAACAGAAATGTTTAATCCGAGGTACTGCCTCTTGCGAGGAACTGACAAATCCTCCAAGAGTATACTTGTCATGAAAAAGTGCTTTTCGTTTAGCCGTTCGGAATCGGCAAAAAACTGTAGGTCCCTTCCATTCCTGCCAACAACACGCACAACAGGAATGGTTGAGAGTTGTAAGTCACTAGGCCCTGGTTCTCCACGAGCTGTTGCGCCACCCAATTTATTTATTTATTTATGCCTACCTTATTTTTCATTTGAATAGTAAATACAACATTTTCAAGTGCGATTAAACGTTATAACTCCAAACTGAGTGAACTTAATGGCATAAGAGAAAGTATCCAATTTAGGAGAGATTAAGAAAACCTACAGTCTTAATCCTAGCGTCATTATACGTTTTATTATCATTTCTTTAATTTCATGTCATCATCAATCGTAGTCGTAGCCCATTTTTTGAAACACCGATTTTATCATCACTTTAGCTTTGAACTAGTTGAAGCTGAAGGTCATAGTTTCTTTGATTTAACACAAAATAAAAAGAGAAAAAGTGTTGAATAGGTGGACGAAAAGCTCTTGGCGCGGTTGAGTACGCGTGAATTCATAGTTTTCAAGATGAAGAACTAACGGGAAATACAATTTTGGAAAAAATTAACAGAATTTATTCTTTGATCTTTAAGCATCTGTAAAATAAACAAAAGATGGTGTCAATATGAAAGGATGCCAAAATTCATTCAACATTCGATCATCGCTAAAATTAATTGAACGAAATTTTTCGATTTGGGTTGTTAACGAAAACTTTGAAAAAAAAAAATTAAAATTTTCAACACCAAAATTAATTTTGTCGATGATCGACTTTCGTTAAGTCGTTTATCTTAGAATGCAGATAAAGTCCATCAATAATAATCTAATGATTTTCTAATATGTATGTACTTTAATTTGATTTTTGATTTTCGTCGTCTCAGTTGTAGAAATTTCGTTCAGTTTAGTAATAATAATTATAAGATAGTCTCAAGAATTAATACTGCTTACTTAAATTGTTTAAATAAAACATTGAATAATAATTTTGTATTTCTTGTTTAGTTTAAAAGTTCATTTTTTTGTTTTTGAGATCGTATATACTACAAATAGCATTTAAACTAAAATATCCTTAAGTTTTCATTAAATTTAAAACATTGAAAATAAATGGAGCACATTTTTTTTTTTTTGATAAATCATTTTAACTTATTCTATTCCATGAGCAAAAATCATAACCAAGCCAGGGTCAACCATAACGTCTTCTGACATGTGAGCGTTATCGCAACTGAGTACCAGAACTGCTTGCTTACCTGAAATTAAAAAAATAAATGTCAGTTTAAGAAAACATACGTATATAGATAAAAAAAACATCAATAATTTACCTGGAATCCTTCGGCAAATATAGTTGTCATATATTCTTCTATTATTTTGTCTGGTTTCTAAAGAACTCAAACCTCGAGGCCATCGTCGCTCATGACAGTTTTCCATCAAATTATCCAAAATATGTGGAGGGCAACCTGATTCGGATAGTGCTCGTTTTATCATCATCTAGTAAGGAAATTTGGTTTTAAAAATTTTAATTGATTATTTTTCACAACAATATTAAAATATCATGAAGAGATACTTTTGGAAGATAAGTCTTTTCCTAGCACGAGGTAGTTCTTCTTGAAAAAAAAAACATTTTAGCTGGAATAGTCTGGAATTGGATTTCAGACCTCGGGTGTGAAAGTTCGACGCACAAACCATACGCCACTGATGCCCTTGCTCTTCAAATCGACAAGGGATGAATTGGTTAAGAATATGCAATCGCTCATGTAAAAATAAATAAATAAATTGGGTGGCGCAATAGCTCGTGGAGAACCAGGGCCTAGTGATTAGCAACTCTCAACCATTTCTGTGTGCGTGTTGGTGGCAGGAATGGAGGGGACCTACAGATTTCCGAACGGCTAGAGGATTTGTCAGTTCCTCGCAAGAGGCAGTACCTCGGATAAAACATTTGTTTTTAGGTGGCAGCAGCCGAGAATCGAACCCACACCTTGAGCATGACTGTCTAGCGCACTAACCATTATGCCACGAGTTACTACTCATACACAACACATTAAAACACTGTCGGAGGAAGGATGGCCGATGAATGAAACTTCAGCATTGTTTACCCGATCCACAGGGAGCTAACTACTAGACGGAACTTTAACACCTTGAAAATGATCTTCTGTCGTATTACGTGAACGCCTAAGGCCAGTCGGCCATATCAGTATGACTTTAAGCTAGGAAAAGGAAAGTACTTCATAGACCAAAATATTCAGATTACGGTAGATCTTGAAAAAAAAATATGAATCTCAAATCGATACCAATCACCATATCATCGATTTCATAGACACGTATGACGGCATCTTTAGAGACGAGCTATAGAGAGGTATGTCTAGTTTTCGCATCCCTCCCGATGCACTGTTTAATTCATAAACATTGTTAAAAAAGCTTTAGGCTGTTTGATGGGTGATTCTCAGTCCCGTCAGTCAGGAAGTGGAGAAGAAGATACAAAACCGAACTGTACAGCAACACCAACCTAACCAAAAAAAATAAAAGTCAACAATGCTCCGACTCGGAAAATGTTTGAATCCATTCGCGAAGGACAGTGCAGTAAAGGACAGCGAATTATGAAGGTGGCGCATGCAAGTACAAGTCGAGCCTTCTTCTAGATCATAAGTCTCTGTCGTCACATAAGCACCTGGTTTAGGAGAGATAGGACTTCTAAGGGTATGATCCTATCCTTTATCCCACTTGAGAAGTCATCCCTCCACAAGGCCCGTAGGTGCGTATGGCTCCTTGCAACGTCTTGTAGATTAGTTTGAAAGGTCGGTGGTTGGTGTATATGTCCGATTGTTTGGTCAGGATTGCTAAATAAGTCCAAGGAGCTGTCCCTTTCCTCAAAAGGATTTAAACAATCTTAGGGAGAGGTGGCACCATCAAATCACTGACAATCGTGTTCACCTAAGGAATTGTAATCGCTGGTGTATAGGCGAGGTGTCCATTCTTCGTTTGTTGCTGCTCCTACAAGAAACATGTGCGTCTTTTTCGTTCGTTCTATCATTTTCATCCCCGACCCTTGTGATGTCTTTTGACTGAAGTTGGAGAAGCAATTTCCAATCCTATGGTCGGTTCTTAGGAACTGTCAAGTTATTTGGTAGAGTTAATAAATTTCAACAGATTTTTACTAGAAATGTCAGAGTTTTCCTCCAAGTCGTTGAAGATGTGTCTCTCCAGGAGCCTGTTTCTCAGATTATATAACGCAGGGCAGAGTCACAGGTAGTGAGAAGAGTACCCTCACGTATTCCCTCCGATAATCCAACAGAGCCTTATTTTGTGCTGTGCACAAGGAACCATTAGCTCTTCACGACAGAAAGTTACAAGCTCCGATTTGATTTCAATGGTAGAAATCGCTTTTGTTTGCCGCTGGGCTATCAATGAATTCCATGAATTCACTTCGATAAGGCATTCTCTATATATTGCTATCATCGATTCGCAGGTGGATGCTCGTGAACGGCTTGTTATGTAGTCATTTTCACTGTATTTCAGTAGAATCTGCACATGGCCTATGGCACTGACTCCAGCTACCAGTTTGGCTAAAGAGAAGTGCGCTTTTTGCCGCCAATTCTTGTATAAATAGATTTAGTGGTTTTAATTTGAGTATAGCTTCAAGACCTCATTGCCCCAGTGATTCCAATACATGCCATTCTTTGTACCTTGGTCATGATTATAAGGTTGGTAACTTTGTCCAATGCATTCTGCCAGACTACGTTACCGTAGGTCTATTCATGACCGTGTACATCCGCTTGATAATTTTTGGGCTTGGGCCCCAGGTTTCACCAAATTTCCTGTTGCAAGAGTAGAAAGCAAACATGGCTTTAATCGTTCATTCTTTAATGTTGAGATTCCAATTCAATTTCTTATTTCGATTTTGAGTTGGGTCCCTTCAATAAAGAGAATTTTAAAAATTGGTAATTTTGTTCGTAAAAAGGACCAATTCGGTTTATTGCGGGTTGACAGCTAGACCGCAGTTCTGAGTTCATGTAGCATTCTCTATTTGTTCGCTAATTTTGGAGGGAAATTTACCTGCCGATATTAATACTTATCATCTGCATATGCAATTACTTTGACTACAATGTATTTAAGTCTCTCACTTCACTCGCATTGTAAAGCTTCACTAGCGATAAGATGATTTAGCTCTTAATGTGTAAGCATAAAATAAAAATTAAATTCAACTTAGTCTCATTTTAGAACTGCGTTCATAACGAGTGTCCAGAGAAGGTGTAGAAAGGACACCACCCCGTGAAGTAGATACTTTGATCTGTACTCCTCCTAGCTCCGAGTTGATCTATCTGTTTTTTTAACATGCACATTATCCATCTAATGATGGCGTTATTCACATTCAGATCAACGAGCGGTTCTTCCACCGCCTCGTTTCGGACATTGTTAAAACGCTCCTTCCATTTATAGAAAGGCAGCAAGGGTGTATTCTTTGTCTTTCAGTTTTGTTTTCAATTTTGCTGACGACACTGTGTAGTGCTGTTAAAAAGTAAGTATTAGCCATTTAAATCAAGTTATAAGGTTGTTTCAAAAGTCACGCAACACAACAACTAACAGTTCAGTTCAGAATTACGCGTTTTCATTACTCAACAATGTTTTAAAAATAATGAGTAGTTGGCAGCTATAGTTCATTCGGAATAGACAAACTTTATCAGTTGTATTGAAATTATTTAATTAATAAATGAATTCATTCAAGTGGTTAAATTATACATAAGCTCGCAAGAGGCAGTACTTCGGGAAAAATGTTTGTCTTTAGGTTGCAGCGGCTGGTGATCGAACTCAGAACTTCGGCATGACAGTCCAACGCACTAACCGTTATGCCACGAGATACTACAAGTGGTTAAATTATTGATATTAAAATGACAAGACATAGATGACGACACAAGCTTTAACAGAACGGTACTTCATGCTTTACATCTCCTGACAAAATTCAGTTACACTTACTGC
This sequence comes from Dasysyrphus tricinctus, assembly GCA_963921185.1. Taxonomy (NCBI): domain Eukaryota; kingdom Metazoa; phylum Arthropoda; class Insecta; order Diptera; family Syrphidae; genus Dasysyrphus; species Dasysyrphus tricinctus. The sequence continues at coordinate 206,348,840 of OY992531.1, read as the reverse complement.
TAGAGTAATTTCATGGTCGTGTAATTTCAAGTTTTCAAATTAACGGCCCACAACAAGCGATATTTGTTGGACTTTTGTATGCTTGTGTTTTTTAGGCAACTATTACCAACGCCTCCAAGGAAAAATTTAGAGCTGCATAAACTTAATTTAGCCACGATTATGCAAAACGCAATTCCTTTTCCTATGTTCAACTTACCATAACCCAGGCTTAGCTTGAGGAGGTTGAGCTTTTTTATTTTTTTTTTGTTGGTCAGAAATATTAATTAAATCATAAGTTTTATTTCTACATACAAATAATTATTGATTTTGCTTTCCAAACCTCTCAAAACTGAAGAACAAAATTTTCAATGATACCTTTCAATAAAAACTATGTACATTATAACTGGCACCTTACTTGGGGAAAATTTCATGGAACACAAAGTGGATCGATTGTGAAATACTTTGGTGAAAGATTTTTGTGCATGGAACACAAAATAATAAAAAATAAGATTTTAGCAAACCTGCAAGGCATCGTCAGGTGTGGATATCATTCCACCCCAACGGGTAACTCTGGCCCTAGCTAAAGTGATGCTCCAACGTATGACTTCATCACGTTCCATTTGATCGGCAATGGCTCGCATAGCGGGATTAGACACTCTCATTGCTCGCATGAAGTCCTTGAACAGTTGCAGTTCTCTTTTCAATTCATTGATAGTCAAATTCTGGTCGGTAATATCGGTTTTAAATTCCGTCAGTTTTTGTTGTTGGGTGTGAATGAGAGTGCGCAATTCTCGCACGCAATTATGGTCCTTCAGCTCGTCCTTGGGTATAACAAAGCCACAGCCTTTCTCACAAGGCAAAGGCCTCTTGGGATTATGTTCGCACTCTTCTAGATGCGAATTTAATGCATCTAGCTTGAGAACAAGATTGCAACCGTAAGCCGCATTATCACACGTAATGGAAAGTCTATGGTGAGAAAAATATTAATTTACATATTGATTCAAAGGAAGACTCTAAGAGATAGATACCGCGATAAGAGGTTCCTCAAAATCCGAGGAACAGCCCGAAGATTGGCAGTAGTTAGAGCATTTCGATCTACCGGGCACGATGGCTGTCGTGATAGCCACTCGTTGATGCAAACCCTGCAGAAAGCATGTTCGCACATAGCCGCCTGCAATTAAGTCGAATATTGATTGAAGATTTTACAGAGGAAATACTGTTCACTAGCGCAATGAAGCAAAACTTACCTGTAGAGGCTCCTCTAAGACCCCAGAGCAGATGGGACACGTTAGCTCTTCATCGACTTCGCCTTGGAATCTATGTAGGTCATATCCCATTTTTTTTTTTGTGTTGCTATCTCCTAACTGCTAAATGCTATCTACATATACTTTGCAAAGTTTCTCGTTTGGCAAGTTAATGGCACAATAATTAATTAACGTTCCTACTCACATAATATTGAGGTTTAATTCATGATTTACCCGAAGTTTGGCGATCGAATTTGTTTATAATTCGATTATTTTTGTATAAAATCTGTTCGATTGTGTACTTAATTGTGATTTTGTGTAAAAAGCAAAAATTCAACAAATAGAAAAAATGCAACAAATTTGAGGACTAAGCAAGTTTAGAGAAGAAAAAGCTGGAGATTCCTTTTTTTAGTTTTTATTGTGGTTTGTAGGATTTTCTTGGTAATGGATGGTGGTGTAATTGCTATTTTTGAATATAAGTTCTTTTTTAATGATTTAGTTTTTGATTAAATTCACAAACAAATTAAATTATCTAGATATAAAAAATTATTTCAAGATTTTCTTCTGACTACTACAACGAATAACGAATGTCGGATGAAGAAAGAAAAAAAAAACACTTTTTCTATATGTCAAAACTGACGTATCTAAACACAGAACTGTTTGATTATTATTTTAGTTTTGGGCGAATGGAATTCCATAGTCCACTTTTAAGGTAGAACTATAAGTCGGAAGGGCACTGAAGCTAATGTCAAAAACCAACGAAAAGTGGCTTTCCGTACCGAAAAAAGGGGAACACACCCATAATGTAACTATCATCTTTCTCTTTTTGGCATTCCAATTTCACCAAATGTCAGTTTTACTTAAGTGAGGTGCGCTCGGGAGCGCACCTCACTTCCGTAACCAAAGTTGAACGAAACTTGACGAAACGCTCCACTTCGCAATTATAGTCGCGTTAAATGCTTTCCGTGTATTCGCTTGTTTTCTTCCGACCACTTAAGTGCCCCTCCGAGCATTATAGTTCTAGCTTTACACGGCACATGTTTATCTTGCATGCTTGGAGTGCGAAAGAGAACGAAATAGAAATAGAAGAACCTAAGAACAAAATGACCAAAGAAGAGGATAGTTTTTGGAAAAGCCCAATACTACTTTTTTACCAAAAGATAATCTGGGATTTAAGGAAAAAGATTTATGTGGTGTTTTCATCGGCTGAAAAGATTAAAAAGAAGATTAAAGGCCTAACTACATTCAATTCACTTTTGTACGAAAGTGAAAAAATGCTTTGTCTTTTTTCGATAAACTACTCAATCCTATCTTATATTTCAAGTTTTACTAAAGTAAAAGTTAGAGCGTTCCTAACTTTTACTTTTGCAGAAAAGTGAAACACAACTACATCTAAATAAACAGTTAAGAAACTGACCGATAGATGTCCCTCACATCGATAATAGTTGCTGAACTGCCTATTCCGTGGTTGAATGCATTCAGCTCAACTCAAGTTTCATACTCTTTTTCGCAGGAAGGTGTCGCTAGCATATATTTGTATTTTTCACTTTTGCACTTTTGTACAAAAGTGAAATGAATGTAGTTAGGCCTTAACTCTGACACACACTCCAAAAGCGAAAGAGGTTTCATTTTTTCTTATGAAGTGGAAGTGAGACAGAATGTTTTTTTGTGTCAAATAATTAGAGAACTGAATCCAGCCACTAATGAATCCTTCAGCACCGTATAAGCATCGGTTAGTTTGATTTGTTCAACTATTTGTTCGAGGGAGATTTAACAAGATTAATTTTTAATCTTGTAGATTGAAGGCCTAACTACATTAGGGGAATTCATGATCTGGTGCAGCAAGCTTAGTAAAATTGTAAGATTTTATTTTTTTTACAATCGATCGTGAACGCACTTCTTTTATCTATAGTTACACTGTAGCAACCCAAGGGGCACAGATTTGAATTTTGCAACAAGAAATTCAAAAATCTGGTTTCACAAGAATAGCTCGGAAGTTTTTGTAGAGTTGTTGAATGCTCTCATTGTATTTTAAATTATTTGAGTTCCAACTTTGTTATATTCAGGTCACTGTTCTTATTTAGTGGGACTAAAAATAAATAGACGTGGCTTAATAGTAACTGAGTAGTTATCCATTGTGTTTCAATGTAACCTAATTTTAATTAGCCGTTCTCAAAAACAAAATCGAAACTGTTTTGCGACTTTGATCTTTTGCTACTTCAAAGTAACTCTAAAGTGTCTAATCATTATGATTCAGTAAAGCTAATCACAACAAAAACATAAATGTTAAAAAAAGAGCCAAGTTCTTATATGTACAAGAAACCTGTGCGTAAAAATTCTGCCAATTCTAAAATACATGCCAAGTATTAAATTCATGAAGTTTAATATCAAATATCTTATATATCGAAAACACTCCAAACTATGACAGAAATTTGCTATTTAATGATTACTGATTAAAATTTGGTGGGTTCACTGGTCAAGTTTTCATACGGATTAAGTACATATCGCACCCTCAGTGCAATAGAGCGACAAGTCAAAAAATGGCATTTTTGAGTTAAAGTTGAGGAAATGTTGTTCTTTTAATTTCCTTTCTCTTGAGGGGCTTGTCATTTCCATGACTAACAAAATATGAAAGATATGACTATTTATACCAATTTTGCATTTTATGACTTACTAAAATGTTTCTTAATATCCAATGCAAAACAGAGCTAACGCAAAATGTTCACCCTTTTCTTCTTGTAATCTTAAATAATTCCAATGCAAGAAAGAGATCATCGAAAATAGTCCCATAAACCAAACTGATTTTCTCATTTTGACAACAAAAATCTATGCAAGACAGAGACATTTCAAAAAAATTACACTTCAAAGCCGACTTGGTTCCAATGCAAGACAGATTTATTTTGAGTTATCGCTATATTGCACTTTAATTTTCTATTGCTTTTGTAAACTAACTCAAAAACCTTAATTATTTATATTATTTAAAATTATTTAAATAAAATAAAAATTAAAAACACAAAGTATATTTACATGTTCTTGTAATAGAGTTTCAACATTTTGAAAAATAATGTCCCATGGAAAGTTATAAGCTAATTTTAAAAGTCAGTATTTTGAGGTAGTGTTATCTCGAAATGGCATTTTTTGAGTTGACGCTCTTTTGCACTGAGGGTGCGATATGTAATTAAGGGAAAACTTGCCAAGTAAATCCACCAAATTTTAATCAGTAATCATTAAATAGCAAATTTCTGTCATAGTTTGGAGTGTTTTCGATATTACTCTACTTAAGATATTTGATATTAAACTTCATGAATTTAATACTTGGCATGTATTTTAGATCTCATTACTTTTTTTGGCAGAATTTTTACGCACAGGTTTCTTGTACATATAAGAACTTGGCTCTTTTTTTAACATTTATGTTTTTGTTGTGATTTCACTCCTTTTTGCAAAGATCTATTTTGCCAGGTGAAAATCAAGCCCAACCGCTCTACAAAGTTTCATAATTCTACAACAATCAGAAGGGCTTCATATAGTTTACAAGAACTTTTGAGAAAGTGGGTGGATGCCACGCCCCCTGAACTGAAAGTTCCAATTTTTCGATTTTGTTCTTTCAAAATATTTCAAGCTCTAAGTGCCCTATTACACGACGACTTTTGAGTCATGACTTTTTTCGAAATTCAATGAGTAGGAACGAGAAAAAACATCTGATCTCACCTTCGCACTCATTTAATTTCGAAAAAAGTCATGACTCTAAAGTCGTCGTGTAATAGGGCACTAACGACCTACCAATTTTGATCGTTCTACAACAATCGAAAGTGCTCCACGCCCACGCCCCCTGAATGGAAAATTTCAATTTTTCTCTTTCGAAGTACGTCAAGCCCTACCGATCTACCAATTTTTATCGTTCTACAACAATCGGAAGTGCTCCATATAATTTATATGAATTTTAGTGAATGTGGGTGGATGCCACGCCCCCTGAATGGAAAATTCCAATTTTTCAATTTCTTCTTTCTAAGTACTTTAAGCCCTACCGATATACAAACTTTCATCGTTCTACAACAATCAGAAGTGCTCCATATAATTCATAAGAATTTTAAAGAAAGTGGGTGGATTAGACGCCCCCTGAATGGAAAATTCCAATTTTTCAATTTTTTTCTTTTTAAGTACTTCAAGCCCTACCGACCTAGAAATTTTCATCGTTCTACAACAATCGGAAGTGCTTCTTATAATTTATAAGAAGTTTTTAAGAATGTGGGTGGGTGCCACGCCCCCTGAATGGAGAATTTCAATTTTCAATTTTTTGCTTTCTAAATACTTCAAGCCCTACCGATCTACCAATTTTCATCGTTCTACAACAATCGGAAGTGCTCCATATAATTCATAAGAATTTCAATGAAAGTGGGTGGATGCCACGCCCCCTGAATAGAAAATTGTAGATTTTCGATTTTTTCCTTTGTATGCACCACAAGGCCTACCGTTGTGCGAAATTTCAAGTTTCTACGATGTCGGGAAGTGCTCCATAATTTTGATGATCTGTCAGTGAGTCAGTGAGTCAGTGAGTCAGTCAGTCAGTTACGGTTTTTGCGATTTTTGAAGTCCTATATCTTGGGAACTACTAATGCTAAAGAGTTGAAATTTGGTGAGCCATCTGTGCTCAGCAAATACTGCGAATTTGAAGTTTCTGACTTTATTGGTACTGAAGTTAGAGGGGGGTTGAAAATCGCCTGAGTTTGTTCCTGTAAAAAGGGTGTAGTGCCACGAACTTGGCTGGGCACTACCGTGCCCTTTGATATAAAACACTTTTGTAACAAAGTGAAAAAGTGACAGAAATATTAAATAAAATCCTAAATGCAACTACATTGTAACTTGCTGTCAGATTCTTCAAAAATAACTACCATGTATTAGGGTGTCTATTTCCCAACATATTTTTTTAATGACAGACATCACCTTAGTAAAATATGAATGTCCTAAAAAAATATTTTACCAAAAAATTGTGTCCGATTTGTCAATAACCCTTTCAAATTTATATTTGTATAGGTATTGCTGTTTTCACATTTTATTTTTGTAATTACTGCTGTTGTGGACACCTGAAAGTAGCAAGAAAATATAATGATATAATTTTGTTGTATCACTGGATTTAAACATACAGACTTGCCTGTGTCCAGATGATCTCCTTGTTTGATGTGTGGTGCCTGCGTCCAAATGGTTTCCCCACTTGCCTTTGTTGGTGTGCAGAGAGTAGCGGCTGCAGATGGGGGTAATACATTTGATGATGCTGCAAAATATTATTTATGCTGATTGCTTTAATTTAATTTATTTATAAAGATATAAATGGTAACTTACCTGCAATTTATTTGTTTACAAAGTTGGAATGCTGCTGCTGGTTCGTCGATCGTTGCCATGTTTTTAGTAATTTGTTTTGAATGTTGTTTTTGTGGTTTCTTGTCATTTTGCATTTGGCATTTACAAGTTGCGTTCAGGAACGTATCGGATATGCTAGTAGGCATTTACACTAGACTCCGAATTGCTTGGGAGTGGTATTGAAAGAAATATTCAAATTTAAATGCATTGAGTTATAAGAAATGCTCAATAAGGCTGAATTATTATATTATTGCTACATTTAGTCGGTATTAGCGTTGGACGAATTTTGTTTGTATGTCTATTTTCTAATATTCTTTTTTGGTAGTGTAAATAGCGACTAATTCTATACAGATAAAGTAAGCTAAGAACTAGAACGCACCCAGGGAATTTCCCATTATATGATTTCTGGTTTGAGATCCAGATGTCGCAGATTTGGAGTGATGTGGGCGATTTTGATTGGTAGCAGAAGTGGAGCGAGATTGATCCGTTGATCGGAACGGTAGGAAAGGGTCGTGTAGATTCGGATTGGATGAAAAGAATCGACAGAGTGACACAGGCAGCCGGACGATTGAGTCGTACCACACCACTAACCCACATCGAAGAAAGATATAAAAAAAAAAAAAACTTTGTCGATAATTGCAGCGCAGTTATTAAAAACCTTAATAGTAGGTATTTAAGGCAAAGAAAATTACTAACAAAAGTAATAATCTTTAAAATCCACGCACAAAAGTGGCGTGAAATTCGTCCCATAAAATTAAAAAAAAAATAAGTGTGCTAAGGTGAACAAACCACATGTTGAAACCGCATGGTGTATCACTTGGCACATGGAAATACCGGCCTAGTAATATATATATGTAATTTTGCATTTATATAAAGTGCCATTATTGTGCAAAATTCTTGCCGATTCGTAAAGGGTGAGTTTATGTAAAATGCGAATTACATTTATACTCATTGTTACATACATATGTATGTATATAGTAGTTTTTTTTTTTGTGCTAAATGGTTTCGTTCATTTCAACCATTAGAACGCTGCAAAGGGTGCTGTGTCAAAGTCACTCGCCTGTTAAAAAGGAAGGACTCCTTTATTCACTTGGGCTAAGTCCAATTACCCAAGGATCACCACATTCTTTTGTGTCGAGGGTGAGTGTGTAATTATCTCTTTCATTTATGTATATGCCATCGTCACATTTATTATGTGCGTAGATGATTCCTTTTTTTTGTGTGCTTAATGGGTTGGTTTGTTTTAACCATTAGGAAGTTGGAGAATGCTGAGGCTGACAGAAGAGTCTTAAAGTCACTTTACTCATCGATTGTCGAAAGTTGAAGGATTGTCGGAGTTATTCGCGGGCTGAATCCAATTGCACCAGGATTGTTGAAACAATTTTGCTTAGGGTGAGTCGAAGTTGTGTTTAAAGTGAAAAATTTAAGATTTATTTCAAACAACATGAAAGTTGGAAACTAAGTTATTTGCACATACATATATTTATATATATATATATAATTCAATTTCGTTTATGGTAGTCTTTATGTTTCCTTTCTTTTTAATAGGAAAAGAAAAGCAGGCGATCAACGACGACGATATCGAAACGTCGTGATCGCCCTCCTCTTTTTTTGTTGGTATTAGATTGTATAATAGAAAACAAACAAAAAGTCAAGATTATTCAGACCAGATTCTACGAACAAGATTCTGCAATCAAAATTCTGCAATCAAGATTCTACAATCGAGATTCGACCATCTAGTTTCTTCAATCAAAACGTCAGAAAAGCTCCACGTAGGAAAAGTCCAGCTTCATCGTTCAAGACTCAAGAATCAAGAACTCAAGAAATCAAAAACCAAGAGAAAAGGGTGTTTTTTTTGATATTGTTTGATAAACTGGCGTGATATAAAATTTAAAAATTTAAATTTATTTGTTGATTATTTTCCCTTGATCAGTGTTTAAGAATTATTAATTAATAAGTTTGATTAATCGGTTTAATTTTCGAAGCAAAGTGTGTTGAGGGATAGATTGGGTCGAATTCTGCCTGGGGCATAGAGTTGCCACCTCCATGGTATTTTTTTTTTTTTGGTGCTACAGGTCCATTGACCATTTTGAAACAGAAACATAAATTGAGCTCAATCTACGTTTTAAATTTAATTTTCCGTCTCAAGTTGTTATCCCTGGGTTATAAAGTAACAGGTTTTGGTATCTTCTTGGGGTGGGATCTTTCATGCATAGCCAAATTCGATACTTCGAGACTCCTTCAATACCGTTTGTGCAAGAATCAGTTAGCTTCAAAATTTAAACTGATAAATAATTTTTCTTTTTTTTTGTAAAACCTTTACAAGTTTTGTTAGTTCAAGCCACTTAGTAATGTTAATTGTTAAATAAGGGAAACAAAAATTAATTTTTTTATTTTAGATAAACTTTAAAGATTCAAAGATACTTTTACCTTTGATATTAATTTTCGTTTCTTATAAGTTTTGTTCAATGTTTCAATTGCTCGAATGAAAACAAAATTAACTTTATTTCATCATATATATATCCATTATTATTATTATAACTTTTTCTTAAGAGATTAAATAAAGTACATTTGTGAATCACGCCAGGATGGTGGAATTCCAATCTTTTATTCAAGCGAAAAGCTTGATGGCTAACTAAATTATTATTTTTCAGGGGATGCGGATGGCGACGAATTGATTCGGTGATGGACTGAGCGGAGCCAAAAGGTAAGCTGGAGCAAAGGGGGAGTCAATACACCTGCCTAATGACTTCCATTGGTAGGGTGGGTAGGGCCAAGGCTGAAAACATCCCAGCCTCTCCTTAGTGGTAATGTCCGTCCGTGCTAGATTATTTTGTATTGTTTCATAGAAATAGCCTTCAGCTATTTCAAAACTGAATCGAAAGGCATGATTAAAAAGTGATAAGTGAGACTGTTGTGCAAGGGCAAGATCCCCGTCCGATTCCGGCGAGCTCAATGCCGAGCAACCACAAGCATGCCAGCCCATTGCACACAGCAAATCTGTTTCTCCTAGAAAACCTCAAGCTTATTACACTGCAGCTATTCATTTTTTTTTTGTTTCTATTTGTTCTTTAAAAGCCCCCACTCAAAAACTTATAAACAATAATTTTATATAAAATATTATGACTTTTAATTATTTAATTAATAATATTATGACTTTTAATTCAATGATGAGAAATAATTTGTTTGATCAAATTTTTTTTGGTCACTAAATTTTATTTAACTTTTAATACATTATTTTGAAAAATTGATGACACCCTAATGTAGGTTCATGTTCAAAAAATATTTGTTTGTTTGGCTTGAAAACAAAATGGCAGAAACAAACCTAAATGCAACAAGAAATACATGCAGACGGTCACAAAACTGTTTTCGATTTCTGGAGATATTGAAGGACTTGTATGCAACTCTAGTATGACAACTGTGTCTGTCACTTTCGTTGTTATTGAACAGTCACTGAGGAAAAGCATGTTGTTTCAAAGGGGGTGCGTTCTTTTTCTTCATTAAATCGAACTTTTGTTAACGTTCATCGTTCATTTATTCCAAAATTTTATTGTTTTGTTTTATTGGATTCGGAATTTTTATTTATGTATGTAGTTATTTTCAATTTATTATTTTCTACTGTCGATTTTCATTTTTGATATTTTTTATTAAAATTTATATTTTTATCCATAAATAGTTCGACTTGAAAAAATGTTATTATAGTGGGAATTTTGCCCCTCCTTAAATGAAAAAGAGAGGTATTAGTAGGCTTAATGATTCAATTTCTTTCAAAAATATTGATAAGGGGAATTTGATTTGTTAATTATATGAATATTTAAGTACTAATTGTATGAATATTTGAGTACTTAACTTTTTCCTAAACCAACTCGAAATCATAGCGAATCATTTGCAACGATACAAATAATGCAGATACACAACTCTTAATAACAAAGAAAAAATATTTTAAGTGAACAACAGGTTTTTGTATGACAAATTAAAAATAGCTAAGATATGTTAAGAAAAAGAACGCTCTATTAATGTTGTGTTCGTAAATGTTTCAAAGACGGTGTTCACATTTGACTGACTCCTCCGACATTTTTTGACGTTTCTGTACTTTATCTCACTCCCACTTCTTTGTGAGAAAGAGATGGGAAGGACAGGCAGAATATTTTAAATTTTTTGAAAATCAATGGATTTTTTTTGACGTTTTCTTTTGTGACAACTGCTTTCTCTCTCTGTACTTTTTCTTTGGCAAACAAATACTACACAAAACAATACAAATACTTCATAAAACATTTTAAATAAATGAAATTAAAGTTTTGGAACGAAAAACAAATTAATTAATCCCTCAACGAGCTCGGATTTGTGTTTTCTCCAAACGACTTCTCAACTTCAAAGTGAGTCTGTTGGTGTTCACATTTAGTTTGTGTCTGAACAAAAGAAGTTGGATGAATGTCAAAATTAGTCGGAGGAGTCGGTCCAATGTGAACACCGTCAAAGAAGTTTCTGAAACTTCTTTAGTCCCCTATTACACGATGATTCTTTGCGTCTGACTCTTGTCAAAATCCAATGAGTGCAAAGGTGAAATCCGATGCTTTTTCTCCTTCGCACTCATGAAAATTCGAAAAGAGCCAGACGCAAAGAATCATCGTGTAATAGAGGTCTTAGAACTAAACTTTATATCACGTTTTCATTAGAGCTGAAATGAGGTAATTTCGCAAATTACAAAAAAAGTGTTTTCATCTAATTACCTCATTTCGTTTGACAACCCTGTTGATTTTTTATTTCATCGTGAATTGTCATTGGTAGTAAATTTAAAATGAAAAAAATAAAATAAAATGGAAACAACATCGGAGAATCTGTTTATTTGTACTGTCCGTGGAAATTATGGCTGCACCTGCCAGTAACAGAAGCATCCCTTCAACAAAGATCTTGCTTCCATGCAATTGAACACCGTCGGTGTTGATCCAGAAACTAGCAGGTTGGGTGTTGGATACAAGGCGATCATCATTTGCCGTGATATCAGACGCAGAGAATACCAAATTTGATATTCTCTGATCAGACGCAGATCCAGATTTCAAGAACAAATGTTATGGCTACTAAGAACCTATTGACTTCAGCCACATTGACTTTTTATCAGAGGCACATAAGAACCATCGACTGAGGAATAGATTAGGTATGTGAAAAAGTGAAATGCCATGTCTAGAATAAAGCTTACCATTGAAGGGTATAAATAGATCTACTCACTGCTCCTTTGTATATTCAATTGTTTTTAGGTAAATCAATGATAATGATGACAAGTTTTATCGAACAAGGACGAGGATTTAACTGGATTTAGATGGAATATTATAAATGGAACATGATATATTAACCATTTAAGAAGCAAAAATAATTGAAATATTTGTTTTGTCCTGAAAATTTAAATTCTTGATGTTTGCCTCTCACTTTGACTTCAAATTTGACATTTGAATCAGACTGATTCACAATAGTAATTAATTTAGAGTTGTTCGATTTGTTTTCTTCTAATTTCCAACCTAATTTCGTGCAAATTTGGTTGAAATTACCTCATTTCGAAATGTGATTTTGTATGGCAAATGAGATAATTTCGTATCTTATTTGGAAATTTTCAACGAAATTACCTCATTTGCTCTAATGAAAACGTAGTATTATATTAGTTTCTTCACAGTTTCATTAGGATCATTGTAGGCAAAGAAAAAGAACGAGGGTGAGTGAGGCAGTAAGGAAAAAAAAAAACAAATAGAGATTGATGAAAAATTTTTGCACAGGGACGAATTAGTTTTTGTTGGTGATGGCAAGGCGTTCAAATCCATTTAGCAACCATAATGCAAAGTTTTTTCAACGTTTTAAATAAAATATTTTTAGATGTCTTTCTGCTGTTGCCCCTTTCTATCTTGTCGGTTTTGTATCTTCGCCAAGAAGTGTTCAATAGTTTAAAAGTATTCTACGATAATTTATTTACCTAAAAACCATCACATCGCATAACTTTATGAAAATTATGAGACAAAACTTACCTGTGAAATGAAAAATTTTTACACCGTATTAAAGGCGTGTTTACAGGATTTAATGCAGCATTGCATGTTCTTTTATATATATTTTTCAAATAAAGTATTGCATGTAATATACCTATTCACTATATTTACATTAATTTACCCTTTTATTTAGTTTAGTAAGGTTTTTCACTAATTTAACGATTTTAAATTTCTGTACACTTTCATATATCTCGGCAAAATGACGGAAACATCTCAATCATTTTTTATCTTGCTTCCTTTGGGCACCCCAGCAGATAAAAGCCTTTCCTTTCAGTGCTTTTTTCAAGCGAAGATAGAAATGCGCTTAAAAACATGGCTAATTAGGCTTAAATTTACACTATTCACAATCATTAGTCCTGGAACAAAAATGATTATTTCGTGTCAAAAACTAATTAATAATGATATTATCTGCTGTCGTCATTGACATCAGTATCCTGAATTTCACTCATGTGAACCATTCCACTAAATCCGACCCTGAACTGAATTAAAAGATCAGTTGCTATGGGGTTATAGAAAGGAAACTTTCTATCAGCCATATTTTTATTTCTGAAATAAATGTTTCTGTCTTAAAAAAAAACAAGAAATTAAGTGTTTATAATTGTTTTTTTTTAACTTAATATATTCAAGCCATGATTTTTCACTTTCAGAATTTATAAAATGTAATAATATTTTAATATTTGATAATAATTTCCACAAAAAAAATCTTTTAAAAAATAGAAGGGCACTAATTTTTTAACAAAAAAACTTTAAATTCAATCAATTTTACGAGCGCGCAAGTTTTGAAGGGGGTAGCAATGAATATTAGTTGATTCAACTGCGAGCGTAGTGAAAATTAAATACTTACAACCTTGAAAATTAATTATTTAGTATAACCTATTTCAATTTATTGATGAAAGAGGAAAAAAACAGTTGTCACATCACAAATGTCTGACTGCATTTTTAGTTACATATTTTTAGTTACATAAAAAAAACAAGAAATTAAGTGTTTATAATTGTTTTTTTAACTTAATATATTCAAGCCATGATTTTTCACTTTCAGAATTTATAAAATGTAATAATATTTTAATATTTGATAATAATTTCCACAAAAAAAATCTTTTAAAAAATAGAAGGGCACTAATTTTTTAACAAAAAAACTTTAAATTCAATCAATTTTACGAGCGCGCAAGTTTTGAAGGGGGTAGCAATGAATATTAGTTGATTCAACTGCGAGCGTAGTGAAAATTAAATACTTACAACCTTGAAAATTAATTATTTAGTATAACCTATTTCAATTAATTGATAAAAGAGGAAAAAAACAGTTGTCACATCACAAATGTCTGACTGCATTTTTAGTTACATATTTAAATAAGAAATACATTTCTGAAACTGAAAAATATTTATTTGAAACTAGTTATGTAGTTTATGTTGGTTTCAGTTTAGTGTTCATAAACTCCCCTAAGACAAATTGATCTGTTGCTATTAAGTCAATAAGAACACTTGACTGAAACCTTTCAAACTTGTTGCAATCCAGTATAAAGAAACTTATTTTGAACGATTTACATTGATTACACAAGTGTTACGTGTAACTACAAAGTAACTTGAATTTAGTTGCACAATAGGAGCACCCCTGCGCTTTTTTGGTTACAGTGGTGTTCCTGTGACTAGTTCTTTTTTAACAAATGCGACCGTCACTATGTTACTCAGAAGTCACCACAACTTATCAAAAACTTAGCGTGTCCCTTGGGAAACTCACAAAATTTCACAAACAAATATCAGTAGCTGACAAAAAGAATGACATTTGGCGACTTATCAAATACACAAGCGCAAACTTTACTATGGTGTATTTTTCTTTTACAATAGGGTAGGAGTATAGCAAAAGTGTAAAAGTGTAAGAATTTGACATTCAATATATTTTGTTGTTTTAGTGCAAGAAAGTGTTACACTTTTACACTTTTGCAATGATACAAGACCAGTTACATCGGATCGTGAATATACCCCTCCCAACTAAAATTTCAGCTTCGGTTCGGCCTAACTGAATAGGCTTTCTAATTTCCTTAAGACATTTGTTAAATTTCGTTAAGCATAAAAAGGAGAATATTATAGAACTTCTAAAATGATTTCGGAAAATACGCAGATCTTTTAAAAGCTTCAAATTCTATAATAGTCCTTGTACGATCTATAAGAAGTTCTAACGAGCGCTATTCGAAATCTTAGTAAAATTAAGGTTTTGACAGATAGCTTCAGAAATGTGTCTATAAAAGTAAACAAGCAAGTGTAATAGAAAGTCTTATAATACCTATTAGATGCCGACAATACAACTCTTACAGAGGTTGTAGAAAAATGGTGGAAAAAAGAAAAAAAAATATTATTTTCAATTTCTTTGGAGTGATTTTTACCGCATTTAATGTTTGTTAAACCTGAAACTATTTTTTTCTTACCTGTTTAGGAATCGAACACGGAACTCCTGCGTAATAGTTCATCACTCTACCCACTCAGCCATCTTTGATATAAATTGGAAGATGCAAAAACTTTCTTTTTCAAATCGCTAGTTTTTTATTGAAATTAAAATCCGAAGAGCTTAGGACCCGTTGTACAAACGTGGTTCAAATTTTGATCCGTGGTTCAAATATTTGTACTGGCTGACTTCGGCGGAATTACTGATGGTTCAAGGTTCAAGTATGTTATAATAGCCAATTTAATGCCTGAAACATCGTTGAACCTCAGTCGATTCTCCGAAGTCGGTGAGTTAAAATTGCTGAGCCACGAGTTAAATATTTTTACAACTGGTCCTTAGTGGTTGAATTTAAATTCAATCGCCCATTGCCTGAGGTTTAGTCTAATGCTACATTTCCACCTAACGCTAATCTGAAGTTTAATAAGATTTACCTCAAATCTTCTTTAATCTCGATGATTTACCATACAAAAATATATTCGTAAATCTTGATGATTATAGCCTTTTCACACCGAACCCAAAACGCAGTTTTCGCGTAAATATCGGTTTTAGAGAAAAACCTAATCGCAAACACAAGTTTTCTCATACATTTTTTGTAGCTTCAGGTTTTCGTAAAACACGAGTCGAAAACTTGTTGGAATTCAGAGATGAACAAAACAAACATATACCTTTTAATAAGTTCAGCACCTATTGAAGTGTCAAAAAAGAAATTGATGGGATGCTTTCAAAAGGAATTGAAAACAGCTGACGAAATTCTATCATATCAAATATATAAAATTCGAATCTCATAATAAATTAATTGATTTTAAATTGATAAATAATTGATAGTGGTTAGTCAAATTGTTCATATGGATCCAATTTATATGACAAATTACCGTTTTTATTTCCAAAAAATGGAAAAAAAAAAAAAAAAAATGTGCGTGGTTTGTGCAAAAACTGGAATGTCAAACAAAAACGTGTATATTCAGTGTGAATGGTTTTTGCGTTTTTGAAAAGTTTTCGCCGAAACCCGGTTTTGGGGTTTGGTGTGAAAAGAGTATTATATATATATAACGTCAAAAAAATCTCCAGCAACTTGTTTCTTCGTGTGAAAGGGGACTTTCTTCCTATTCAGTTTATATTGCGACAAAATATAATTGAGCAAAAGCGAGTCCGAAAGATTTCAGTATCAGTTTCTGACAACAAAAGTGAGGAATTTTTGTGAGAAAAACTTTTTTTCAGATTACGAAGGCTTCTGATTTTGCCTGTTTGGCAATTTGAGGTTTTTATCCTCTAGATTCTGACAGCAAATTGTGAACATTTGGGAAAATTTGCAAGAAATTTTTAGTTACCAAACGCAGTTAATAAAACACGACTTTTGATTCGGTGAAAAAAAAAACGTAGGCGTAAAATGAACGCTTCTATAATAACGTGAACGTAACGTAAAACACCAAACAGTCAGAGAAATGTCAAACTTGAAATGAACGTCAACCAAAAGCCACAAACAGAAATAAACATTCTGAACTGAGAATGAATAATTATTATAGAATATTGCTTCGCAATACACCGCGATATAGCTTCTTGTACCGTGTACGCTTTTGTTGTCTTCAAATTAATTAAAAAGTACACCGATTTTTCTCTAAATTTATATTGGAAAAATAAGAAATAAGCTTTTAGTGAGTGGTAAGCTGGTAAGTTGTCAAAAATCTAATAATTTTGTTCCCATATAACCGCAAAATGAATCAAATACCAACTGACTAGGTTGGTAAGTCTACTTATATTGCTACGTACTTGGGCTTATTCAGGAGCCCAACTATGTACATACTCGATTCTGCAATAAAAATACGTTTGATTTCGCAAAATCTCAACTCGGATAATTCAATAGCAAGCACTTATAAAGTGAAATAAAACAGCGCTAACTGAAGATTCTGTGCATAGATAAACAATATTCAATATTTATATTTAATTTGATATTCTCTGATTCTGTGACAACAAAATATGTCGAAAGCACCAGCATTACATACTACTTTCATACATATTGCCAAGCTTGTTTTACCCCCCCTCACCACGACCAAAGGCTGTGAAAAAACCTGCAAGAAATTTTTATTCGATATCACGAATCACGATGCATGTAGGTACAAATAGGTAAAAGGTATAAACCCTCATAAGATTTGGTTATAAATCCACTCCCAAAATTTGCTGTCGGTTCTTGTACTAACTGTATTGTACGTATGTATAAGCATTAAAAAAAGAAAATCGAATAAAAGTGATTAAAGTTACACATTAGATTAGTAGGGCCTCAGAAAAAAAGTCTAATAAATGGTTTATTTCTTTTGAACAAATCTTTCAAGACCTTTATCTTCATCTCCAAGTGAAAAGTTTATCTTTGAATGGGATCGGCAGCAACAATTACTTCCAAAAAATATTTAAATTTCTATATTACAAGGAGTTCTGTGACATTGTTGTTTTTAACTATTGTATTACCTAATATCCCAGCCCCAGCTAACCAGCTTCTAAATTTTTGTTTGTCTGCATTGACTGTAACTACCAGTTTCCAGACTTGAAATTCCAATGAAGTTAAATTACAAACATTCAAAATAACAAACCAGACTGTATTGTTCCTTCTAAATGAAATTGAACAAGTCGTCGCCCGATTTATTTTTTGTTCTATGTCAATTTTTTAAAATACATATGGGAAATCGATTTTTAACTGCAGATCCAATTTTTTTCTTCATATTAGCGAAGTTTTGTTTGGAAGTAATTTTTTCGTAAAGCCTTGAAAATTTTGTGCTCGAAACAATTCACAAATTATGTTTTTCATTTGCCTTGAATTAATTATAAATTGAAATCAATAGAGAAGTCATTTTTGATATTGAACAATGTTGAGTAATTATGAGTTGGTAAAGTAGTACCTCGTGGCGTAATGGTTAGTGCGTTTGGCTGTCATGCCGAAGACCTGGGTTCGATTCCCAGCCGCTGCCACTTAAAAACAAGTGTTTTTTCCGAGGTACAGCCTCTTGCGAACTGAAAAATCTTCCAAGACTATCATCATCGTGTCCTATGACGTCAACAAAACGTCTCCATCCTTTACGGTCTGCAGCAAGGTATTTTAACTGTGGCCACGTCTTTCTCTGGGACTCTGCTAAGATAGTTGATTTCCATGTTGTTCCTGGTCTTCCAACCCGCCGTGCGCCCTGTCCTTTCCATTGAAAGGACAGCTTTGCAATGTCATCGTTTCGTTTCCTCAGATGTGATCAATCAATTGCCATTTAAGCTTTCTTATGTCGACGTCTAGCCGCTCTTTACTTGTCCTGCGCGACAATTTCTCGTTTGATATAATTTGTGGCCAGCGGATCTTTCAGATATGGCGTAGATAGCGATTCACAAAAGCCTATACAATTTCCTCGCAATGGTAGACGTGACTTTCCAGGTTTCATAAGCATATAACAGTACGGATTTGACATTAGATTCGAAGAATCTCAACTTATTGCTTAAGGTAAGGAGATTTGACTGGATTTTCAAAATTATTGTAGACAGAGTACCGAAGGCGGCTTGAGCCTTATTAATTCTAATTTTAACGTCCAGATCTGTACCGCCATTTGCAGAAACAATACTCCCAAGGTAGTTAAACTGTTCGATTTCTTCCACTAGCGTCTCCTGTAGAATAATACGCTGCTGTGTGGAGCGGCCTGTGAGCATTATTTTTGTCTTTTTTCTGTTTAGTCTTATGCCACTCGACTCTCCCTTCTCTTGCAGTGTTAGGCACATTCCGATCAGCTCACTGATGTTATTTGCAAATAAACATATTTCATCGGCATAATCTAAATGACTGAGCCTTTCAAACGTTCTCCATTGAATGCCCTGTTGCTTAGCTGTAGCAACACTAGCCGTCAATACGTCGCACATAGGAGTATTTGTATGCAAAAACTGGACAAAATTATTTTTTGTCTTGATTGCAATATTTTCATCTTAAACCATGTAATAAATACCGTTTTTAATAAATTTACCCTTTTTTAAAACAAAAAAAATTTCAAGTTTTTTTTTAATTTTTCAACTGGAAACAAGAAAAAATGCATACAATCGGATATACGATATGACCAAAAAAGATAAAAAGGATCAAAGTTGCAGTCAATATTTTTTTTTTATCAATACTGGGAGCTTTGCTAAATCATATTTTATACAAATAATTACCAAATAACTCCAAAAAATAAAAAAAAATTAAATCCCAAAGAAAAATAACAGCACAAATAGTCAGTTTGAATGGGCATAAAAGTGGGAATACGATATGACAAAAAACAACTACATCCGCAAAAATCCGCAGCCGATTCTTTTTGAAAATGAAGCTTGATGGTTTATTTTATCCACCCATATACAAATGAGAACCCAATTCTACCTACATCTATAAAAAATTACTTCCCAATGAAAAAGAACCAACAAAAATAGTGTTTTTTTTTTTTGCATTTTTAGAACAAAAATTCGAAAAAAATATAAATATTAAAATATTTGTCGTAAAAATGGCTCAATATAATAGTGAACATCTGTAGTTGATTTTTATATACCAAAAATTTCATCAGACTACACAAAATTTTTAAGAAATAATTTAATAAAATGTTTCAAATTTTTTGAAGGAGGTTGATTACAAAAAGAAGTGATAAATTCTTAATCGAAGACTTTGAACTAATATCATAGCCAAAATATTTTGAGCAATAAAAACAATATTTTAGCCTATTGTTCCATGGGATCTTAGCTATTGTCTGGAAAAAGTTCCCCTTTCAATTTTGACACTTGAAAAATCGACTTTTGGCCGAGTTTTGTAGGCAAATACTCCTATGTGCGTCGTCCATCGCCAGCAGGAAGAGAATTGCGATAGAACATCCCCTTGTCTCACACCATGTTGCACTACGAAGGAGTCTGATAGCTGCCCATTGTGTAAAATAAAACACCTTTTGTTGTAGGACTCCCTAATAATGGCAACTATTTTTGTGGAAATTCCTCTATCAAGCAACGATCTCCATATACATTCTCGGTTAACTCGATCGAAGGCATTATCAAAATCCACGAACGTGAGCTAAAGCGGTGATTGAAATTCCATCGACTGTTCAAGGACGATACGCAGGGTGTTGATAGGTCAACACACGATCGACCACTGCGGAAGCCAGCTTGATGCATCTTGAGTGTGGACCCGATTCTATCCTTTATCCGTTCGAGAATGATGGTTGCCATTAGTTTTGGGAAAACGGTGATACCATGCCAATTTTTGCAATTCTTAAGGTCACCTTTCTTTGGCAGCTTAAAAATCATAGCATCCTTCCAGTCCTTGGGATAGCTTTCATTTTCCCAAATGATTTGTACCAAAGGATGTAGAATACTAGCCGATGATACCGGATTGGCTTTCAGGAATTCAGCTGGTATTCCGTCGAATCCAGCTGCTTTGTTGTTTTTGAGTGGACTTATTGATGTTTGAATTTGCGATACAGAATGGCGTTCGCTGTCAATACACCTATAGGAACTGCGCATTTCGTTAAATTGGGACTCTTCAGCACTCTGCTCAACGGAATCCTTATCTAGAAGGCACCAAAATGGTCCTTCCATCTGCGTAGCTGCTCCTCAATTGATACCAAAAGTCTACATTCACATCCATTACAGAATGATTGGTGTTGCTTTTACACAATTCCAGGATATCTCCTCTTCTTGCAGCGTTTTCCGCATTATCTGCGAGTCCATCTAACCTCACCCTCCTCACACAGCGATAGACCGTCTTATTTGCAAAGCAAAAAGTCACTAACTCTCGTCCGCTTCATTACAGTTTCGGATCCAGCCTCCATAGAAACACCTTTTACTTCACCCAACACCTCATCAATTGTTGAGTGTTGAACTCTGTTTGATGACGAACTTTTGTCGTTAAGGGTGGTGACATAGTTACGACAAATTTTGGGGTCGTATTGAATTTCCTTGCTGCATCCTGCGCTTGTCTTTGTACGGCAGCGGTGCGTAGTTTGAGACTGATCAGAATCAAATGGTGGTCGCTTCTCACATTAGCATTTCTTATACTTCGAACCGTCGCTACTGAATCATGATATAGGCAATTTGGTTTTCAGTTTGACCATCCGAATGTACCCAGGTGATTTTGTTGCAAGTCTTATGTTAAAACACAGTCCCAGTACAAGACTATTAGCGTTACAAAATTCGACCAGCAAATCGCTATTTCCATTCCGTAACCCCAAGCCATTTTTTGTGTTTTGAATACCCTTATTAATGTCTTTCCCGAGGAACTGCCTCTTACGAGGAACTGACAAATCATCCAAGAGTATACTTGTCATGAATAAGTGGTTCTCATCTAGCGTTTGGTCTCGGTAAAAAAACTGTAGGTCCCCTCCATTCCTGCCAACAACACGCACACAGGAATGGTTGAGAGTTGTAAGTCACTAGGCTCCACGAGCTGTTGCGCTACCAAATTCATTTACCCTCATTAATTATTGTAGTATATCCTTTTTTGAGCTTAGGCGTCAGTTATAGCTATCATTGAAACTCATCATTGAAAATTTTAATGATTGATTTTGAGACGTTAAGGAAGTAAAATAATTTATTTTTGTATGGACAAATAAAGCTTAAGACTAAATAAATATTTCTAACAAAAAAAAGTTTCAAATAGGCCCAACTTTCCACATAAAAAGACTTTTCTTATTTCAATGATTGAACTACCTTACTAACGATCATTGAAAAATTTAAAGTCTTTTTTTTTGTGGAAAATTGGGCCTATTTGAAATTGTTTTTTGACTAGAAATATTAATTAAGTCTTGAACTTAAACCCTCCATCAAAATAATAAATGATTTTGCTTCCTAAGCATCTCAAAATCAATATTAAAATTTTCAATGATGAGTTTAAATGAAAGCTATAACTGGCACCTTAATGTGGTCTCAATAAATTCAACAAACAAATCTCATTTTTTATTGCAGACTATAGGGCATATTCATAGATGTTGTTTAAGCTGTTGCTAGGCAAGTCTGGGGCTTATCATATTAGAATTTCAGCAGGTAAACTCTAGTTTTGTCTAGCAACAGCTTAAACAATATCTATGAATATGTCCCTATGTATTTTAATCGGTATTATTGCTTTTTTTTTTTTTTTTTTTTTTTTAGAAATTAAGTTTTTTTTAAGTTTAGTAATTTATTTATGTATGTTAATATTTTTTTTTTAATTTTGTATGTTCTTATTTTTGTTTTCTAGTTTTTGTTTGGAAGTTCTCTTTTTGTTTAAAGCTCAAGGAGGAAAAATTTTCTCTTATGAAAATGTCCGAGATGGACACCCTATACTCACACCCAAGTTTATCTCTGAAAAGAGAATTTTTGAAAATGACGAATTTGTTCACCATTGGCTGCCTCTACACCGTTCGTCACAGGAATAGCAAAATTTATCTCTTATTTCTGCGCTTAGCAGCAAAGAAACTGGTAAAGTTGCATTTATTCATTTAAACGATAAAAATGAAGGTGAGATTTAAAGTTATAATACATTATATAAATCGCAAATAGTCTATTATAGTGATTGATGAAAAACTATTTGTGATTGGAGCTTTGAGGAATACTTTATAATAAGCGCACCAACAGTTTCATTTCATCTTCCATTACAGCATGCCTTTTTTTGTTTTTTGTTTGCAATAATAATACGAAGAAAATAAATAAAACAGCCACTTCCCATACATACATACATATTACAAAACTAATTAAATTTTAATGAATTGTTAAGGGTATTCATGCAACGTAGTAAAACCATCGTAAACGTCGAAAATGAAAAGCTTTCCCATACAAATTTTGCACCGACATTTACGATTACTAATCATCATACATACATATGTACATATGTATATGTTTCTATCTTCTTTATTGAAATCAAAGTAAATCCGTAACTAATTTTCTTAACTAAATCGCCCAACTACTTCGAGGATAAAACAGTACAGGGTACCACATGTACCTACTTGAGTTTTTATACACTAGTCAAAAAACTCAACGGAACAAGATTTTTTAATTTTTTAGTGTTTTTTAAAGAGCTTTATAATAGATTTGTTCGTTGAGCCCTGAAGTCACCATAGGGTCGCCCCAAAGCGTTTTATGAGAACCCTGAACTTGCCCTGGCCAGCAAATTCTGTGTTTTTTGAAACCTAGGGTCGCCCTGAACTCGCCCTGAAGTAGAACTAGGTTTTTTGCTGGGGCGAGTTGAGGTGAAGAATAAACTGCCAAAGTGACATGAGCTTTGAAGCATTTTTTTTGTTGTGGACTCACATGTTGCAGATAATTCTATTGTTTTTGGAATGGAAATTCAAGGAATACAGAAGCTTACTTTAATAATAACAATAAAGAAAACGAAAACTGTGCTTTGTTTTTATCTATTTCTAAGAGAAACTTTGTTTCCTTCTTATCACAACATCACAATAGAAGACCTTTTGGTGTTTTTTGAGAACCGAAAAACCCAGGTTTTTTTTTTGACAATTTTTGGGGTTGTCAAGAAAACCTGGGTCAACCCTGGGTAAACTTCAACGAACAAACCTAATGAGTCGTTGTATTGAGTTTAAACAAAAGCATTCTACAGCTTCATGCATCATGCTTCTTGATATTGTGTTACATATTTCCAGAAATGGCACGAGAAAAAAATTTATTTTTTTGATGGCCGTCATTTTGTTGGATAATTTTTTTGAGTCAATCAAATCTTATGGTTGTCTGGTTCATTCAGCTTTAACTAATTTGTTGTTGTTGTTGTTGATGTACAATTTTGTTTTGCGTTATTTATCTGACTTCAAATACAAAAAAGAAAGTTTTGTCTTTGATTACCAATATATCAGCTAAGAATCACGCCATACAAAATTTAAGGACACTTTTGGAACAATACAATTTGTGCCTTCAATTGGTTTGTAAAATTTTGATCATTTGGTGAGGAAAAACGGTTCGTAGAATCAATTTGATAATTCACAAAAATATTGGAGCTTTAAAAGTCTACAAATTTGCATACCAGAGCCAGTCGTGCAATCAATATTTGCAAAGAAACAATTAATGGTGAAGGTAATGGTAAAAAATAACCTCTGCAAGGAAAGAATGTTGTAGAAAACTTGTTCAAATTTCCAAAACTACCATTGATTTTGCATGACGTTATTATTTGCTGAGATATTAGTAATCATCATTTATTTTTATTTAAAGTCAGATAAACCATACAAAACAAAATTGCACAACAAAAACAAAATTTATTTAAGCTGAATAAAAAAGTTATCTGACCATTAGATTTGATTGACTCAAAAACAAAAATTATCCAACAAAATGACGACCTTCAAAAAAATATTTTTTTACCGTATCATTTCTTGCCATAACGCAATAACAGTATTGTACAAAATTGACTCAAAACAAGAAACATAAAGCTGTAGAAAGCTTTTTGTTTTAACTCAATACGACTACTCATTACAAAGATACAGCCCCTTCAAAAAACACTTACAAAAATGTTGCCCAAAATCTTGTTTCTTAAATTTTTTTGACTAGTGTATTATTTTTAAGAGTCCGAGAGTAACTAACCATTACCTTGTATACATTTCTTGTATTATCTTCACCACACAAGTTATTTTACTTATATTTAGTTTAAAGACTATCAATTGTTATTTCCTTCCATTTGCAGATCTACAATGGCACCAAAAAATCCATCTGCAAAAACGATCATCTTCAAATGCCGTCAACACGCTGCGATTATTTGTGAAAATCTCCAGAATTTCTACGAACAAAACGAATTTTGCGATACAGTTCTTATAGCTGGAAGCAATTCTGTCAGTATCCAAGCTCATCGAGTTATCCTGTGTGCATTGAGTGAGTACTTCTTGGAAATATTCCGTGGCGATCAATCAGCTTTGAACGTGAATAAAGTGGAACTAAAAGAAATCGAAGCCTCAACACTGAAACTTATAATCGATTTTATGTATTCGGGATCGGTCGAATTGAGTGCCGAAACTGTTGAGGGAATTCTGCGAACTGCATCGTTTCTAAAAATTAAATCTCTAGTTGATGGTTGCTTTAAGTTAATCGAAAAAAACATTGATTCCAGCAACTCTTTGAGTTGGTTTCGATTGGGGTATGAACTAAACTTACCCACTTTGAAGACCACTACCCTAGAATGTATTTACACTCACTTCAAGGAAATATCGACGGGGGAAGAGTTCCTCAAGCTGAGCGAAAATGAATTGAAGGATTTACTTTTCCACGAGGATCCACATGGTGATGTTGAGGAGAATGTCTTTTTGGCCATAGTGGAATGGCTAAATTTTGACAAATTAAATCGCAACCATCTTGTCCTTCCACTGCTATCAATGGTTTGTTTTCAGGCGCTTTCGCCAAAGTTCATCATTGAAAACAGAAAGTCTGTGTGTAGTACTGTCGAAAGCTACGAATTGATCTGCAGTTGGCTCGAATGGCACTTGTCGCCGGAAAATCGATCGAAAAATAAGCGAATTTGTACTTTAAAGCCGAAGAAGGAGGAGAAGAAGAAAAAGCTTGCAGCCATACAAACCTCTGATAATGGGCAAATTGATATCAAAACTTTTGACTCCAAAATAAATGTATGGTCCATCGAAAAAGAAACAGAATGTCCGACAAAAACAAAATGTACCGCATCAATTGTGGTTGATGGGAAACTAATTGTTGCTGGAGGAAATCATGTGAGTATATTTTCAAAGACTGTAGAATGTTTAGACCTAAACACTTCTGAGTGGGTTGATCTACCTTCAATGAAAAATGAACGAATTATATGGCAGATGGCAGATTTAAAAGGAAATTTGTGTGTTCTTGGTCGTGGCATTAATGAAAAAGAGATTTCCATGGAGGTCTTTAATTTTTCCACCCGAAAATGGCAAGATGTAGAACTTTGGCCACCACCAAGTTCTTCCGTCCAAATAGCTACCCACAATGAGATACTATACCTTATTGATATCAGTTTAGGCAATTTGCGATATTATAATGTCTCATCAAATAAATGGACTTCAATAGAAATTGAAAGACAATCACTACATTCCTATAGTTTTGCTGCAGTTGATGGGTTTTTGTACATTATTGGTGGTTATAATAAGGCTACGCAAAAATGGATCAAAACTGTTAAAGCCTACAATTTATCCAATGATTCCTGGCATGAAATGGCATCACTGCCACGCGATTGCAATAGTTTAAAAATCACAGTTTTTGAAAATAAGATTATAACTTTCGATTGCAGTTCTTATTTTGTAGATGAGTATTGTCTTGCTACAGATACATGGAATAATTGTATTAGTCCTGTACAAAAACAATATTTGATGTCTCAAATTTTAAATATTTGTAATCTTTAATTATAAAGGTATCAATAAAATCGATGAAATAAAAAAAAGATTTCGTAATTTTATTCGTAAAAAAAGTGATAAAGTTGTCATTCGATGGATGAAAATTTGAAAATCCGCATGAAGACTTCAGGGCTAAATTGCTTCAAATTTTAAAAACAAAGAAACTAATAACTATGACTGGAGTTGAGGATGGAGATTCAGAAAACGAATTTTAAGCAAGGGCACGTTAAAATCTTGTTTTACCGAATTAAAAAATTTGCCATATCAACTTCGAAGGTATATTGACATATATGTATCTGACATACATAACTTGTGGTCTTAGATGCGGACTTCCCTTAAAACGTTGTATCGGTTTCCAATGGCCCATGAACTTTTATTATTTTCTCAACGTAATACATATAAGATTATCCCTTTTGGTCAGCATTCATTAAAACATGTAGTACCTCGTGGCTTGATGGTTAGTGCGTAGGACTGTCATGCCGAAGGTGTGGGTTCGATTCCCAGCCGTGCCACCTAAAAACAGAAATGTTTTATTCGAGGTACTGCCTCTTGCGAGGAACTGACAAATCCTCCAAGAGTATACTTGTCATGAAAAAGTGCTTCTCATTTAGCCGTTCGGACTCGGCAAAAAACTGTAGGTCCCCTCCATTCCTGCCAACAAACACGCACACAGGAATGGTTGTGAGTTGTAAGTCACTAGGCCCTGGTTCTCCACGAGCTGTTGCGCCACCCAATTTAATTTATTTATTTCATTAAAACATATTCATTTTCGTTTTTGTTCATAGTCGTCTGGCAGCAAAAACTTGTCTGGTTGAGTATTTAGGCCTATCATGAAAAGCAAGTGTAGTGGCATAATGCTTTGTGCGTTGGACTGGCATGCCGAAGGTCTGGGTTTCGATTCTCAGCCACTGCCACCTAAAAACAAGATGTTTTTTCTGAGTTACTGCCTCTTGCGAGGAACTGACAAATCCTCCAAGAGTATACTTGTCATTAATAATTGCTTCTCATCTAGCCGTTCGGACTCGGCAAAAAATTGCAGGTCCCCTCGATTCCTGCCAACAACCATTGTATATATATTTTTATAGTACTATCATGAAGAGGAACGCTTGGCCTGACACCTGGGCGTGTCGAATTGAAGCGGGGAGAATGGGCAGATAATTTAGGAAATAAGAATAAATATTAAGGTTAAAAGACTAACAGAAGATAGAGAACAACGTATACAAAATTTATGTGAGTCCAAGGGAGACACGAAAAACATCGATTTTGTGCTTCGTTCATTATTAATTTTCCATAATAAGGTTGTTTATATTTTTCTTGAGCGCTCAGTAATTTTTCTCCGCTTTTTGACAGAGCAGCAGAATAAAATATAGGCCCTTATTGCGAGTGTCGTTTGCTTTCGATAAACGACTTTTGTCCAAAGTCGATAATCGAAAAAAATAATTTTGGTGTTGAAAATTTTAATCTTTTGAACCAAATTTTTCGTAAACAAGTCAAAACAAAAAATCTCACAATATTAATTAAGATTTTCAACACCAACATTAATTTTTTCGATTATCGAATTTCGACAAAAGTCGTTTATCGAAAGCAAACGACACTTGCAATAAGGGCCATAAACACAATTCTTCACATAGAAGTAAAAACAACTCTCTTTTTCTTTCAAAAAATAACTGAGCAAGCGAATCCAAAAAAATTCAGTCTCAGTTTTTAAGGGAAAAAGTGAAGAATTTCTTAGAGGAACCCTGTTTATATTTCTGAGCCCTCTGAGTACTCTGAGATCTCAGAAATATAAACTGGCTAATTGTTTGAAAATTGTGATTATATTGGACTTTTTGTTTGGTTGTGTGAGTGATTGAAGTAAATTGACATAATAGAAACTTATCATGAATATTTATAATTCAAGTTAAAAGTTCAAGTGAGCTTAACTCCATAATTGCGTTTCGCCCAGGTAGGATTGCGCTCATCAGTTAGATGACTATCCTACCCTTCTAAGACGCATTTTTTATCGATGTTTACCGACTTATATAACTTGAATTATAAATATTCAGTCACTCCACTTAATCAGAAGAATTTCTTTTCAAATTTTCTTTATATTCTATTCTTATCATGAATATATCTAAAATGTTTTAGTGAAATTAATAGGGAGGAATGTTTTTCAACTGTGTAGGGAGGTATTTTCTTTAAAATTACATAAGTAGGTAAATTATGAATATTTATGAATCATAAGTATATAGTATTGGGCGATAACAATACTCATAGAGTAAAAAAGTTTGTTATTTCCTAAAATTTGTTTTGAAAAAGTATGTCAAAAATCTAATGCATATAGGTTGGTGCTAAGCAAGACAAAAAATACATCGGGTGGAGGGTCCATTTTCCCCGATTAAGCGGGAGGGTAAATTTAAAAAAAAATGACATAATAGAAAATAAATTATTAAAAATAACGTCAAAACCTACAATATCCCCTTAATTATATTTTAAAATAAAGTTGTTTTCATAAATATATTGTTTGAAAACAATTTTCAAACTTAAAATTTTGAAAAAAAAAGAAATTATTTTTTTTTAACCAACTTTTTTCAAAATTTTACCTTATTAAGTATATATTTTTGTTTAATATTTAGTAGTAGATCAAACTAATTTTAGCATACAGAAAAATTTCATCATAATTGTAGTACCTACCTGTTTTTGAGAAATAAAAAGATTTAGTTGAACAGGTAGGTATAAAAATTGTATGGCAAGTATAAACATGTAAATAATTGTTACTTAAAAATTGTTGCCTACTGTTGGTAATTTTTTGTTACAAATTTGTTGGCTATCTCAAAGCGCGCATTAAAAGGCCTCAATCGTGAAGATCCGTTAAGAACTTTTGAAGTTGAAGATATATTAGTGAATAACCATTTTATTAAAGTTTTAATTAAAAATGATTTTGTGAAAATCATTTAAACCTACATAGTGTCATTCTGGTTGAACTAGTCCCTAAACATTGTCAAACATTATTTTAGAAGATGGTTTGAGGCCCAAATGTTTGGTATATTATTTTTCATAATTCTGAATTTTTTCATCAACTTTTGAATATTGAAAAGTGAAAATCGAATCGGTTGGAGCTTGAAACTAGCGTAAATTTTCAAATATGTATCTCCACTTAGCGGTGTTCTAGAAAATCGAAATTTTTAACAGATAGGTACTAAAATAAACAATAGTTATCACTCAGTAAAATTTAATATTTTCTCTTCAACCCTCAAAAAGTTTAAAGTTAAAAACCTCTAAAAGTTCACCAAAAAAACACTGTTGTTAAAATAATCATCAAGCGTGAATATCTTTTTTTATCAAAAATTCCTTATAGCATTGTATATCCAATCTATAGTATTCTCATGAAACACGATTTTGTAGGTAGACATTTGGTCGATAGGTTCGCTGTGATCGCCTTACCGAGATCCCTTAACTAAAATTAGTATTACATTTGGACGCATAGATGGCCACGAGCTTTTTTTCTTCATGAGAATACTATTGAATTTATATACAATGCTTATAGGTACACGGATAATTTTTTGTTCTGTCTTTTTAGAATTTTAATTTCTATCAAAGGTGAAAAAATCAATTTTGTATCATACATATCTATGTTGATAATTTTGTATCAACATAGATTTTCGACCTTCACTTAGTTTAACCCCCTTTTCCACCCTTTAAACATTTTAATTTACAAAACTAGCTCTTTATTTGACACCTACATAAATGCATTAAATTTATGTGCTTTCTTTTAAGATAAGTGAGTTAATCTAATAGCTATGTATATTGATTTTGAAACAAAAATTGGAAATTTTAATTTAATAATAGTACCTATATCTATAGATATACCTACACGTGTTCATAAATTCATAAAAGAAACCCACACCGTTGTATAATTTCATATATGTACATACGTGTATGAACATTGTTATTGGGCACGTTCCGCTGGTTATTGGGCACGTTCCGCTGGTTATTCTCAGTTATCCGGATAGCTTTGTGTTGTTGTAATCCCTTGTTAAAAAACAGCTGATAACAGCTGACGCAACAACAACTCAAGTTATCTCAAAATTTTTGGGATAGCTAGATAGCATAGCGAATAAACATTGGAACGCGAGGATTCTCAGTATCCGGATAGCTTTGTGTTGTTGTAATCCCTTGTTAAAAAACAGCTGATAACAGCTGACGCAACAACAACTCAAGTTATCTCTAAATTTTTGGGATAGCTAGATTGACGACTGGAGGCAGTACTCTACCGGGCAAAACTTGCAACAGGATAACTACATAAGATGTCAAAATTTGTTGTAAATCGTATGTGATTTGTGAAGTGTTTTTCCGAAATTATTTATTAAAAGAAGAAAAACTATTCTAATAAATATAAAAACTATATTTTTATTAAATAATAAAGTAAAACTTGCAATTACACATAGGGTGACATGGTCGACATTGCACCAGTGGTACTCCATGCACCATGGCCAAATCTAACATACTGACAGTTACATCCGTGTAAACTTCACATTATCTTACGTGCCTTTCCCCAAAATGTCAGTGGATCTCAGTCTGGTGCTAGTTGTTGGTACGTGCGTACATGTACAAGCCTTTTTCGTAATTTATAGTGCAAATCGAAAAATTGACTTAAGTTTATTTTTTTTTCTCACTTAAGTTGTGGTGCCTTTGTTTTTATTAAACATCGATACAAATTATTTGTGTTGTTTTATTCATTGGTAAAATTAAAAAGATTCAAATATAATTGGGTAGTTAGCGAATTATTTTGACTTGAAAATAAAGTGAGGGGGTAGTGCACTATGCACCACAACAACATGGTTCTAAATGCACCATGGTGCATGTAGTAGTAACGAATTGTTCATTTAATTTTTTGAGACTAAAATCAAACGCTAATGAGCTTTTTCTGTATGCCACAAGTCCCAAATTTTGCAGTAATCAATGAGCAGGAGATATAATATATTCTTAAAGATCCTTCTGTATCAGGACCATAGCGAAGACAACAATCACTATACAAATTTTCTGAATACATTTTTAAACTAAACATACGTTAATCTATATTTAGTACCTCGTGGCATGATGGTTAATGCGTAGGACTGTCATGCCGAAGGTGTGGGCTCGATTCCCAGCCGTGCCACCTAAAAACAGAAATGTTTTATCCAAGGTACTGCCTCTTGCGAGGAACTGACAAATCCTCCAAGAGTATACTTGTCATGAAAAGTGCTTCTCACTTAGCCGTTCGGACTCGGAAAAAAACTGTAGGTCCCCTCCATTCCTGCCAACAACACGCACACAGGAATGGTTGAGAGTTGTAAGTCACTAGGCCCAGGTTCTCCATGAGCTGTTGCGCCACCCAATTTATTTTATTTATTATACGTTAATCTATTATCCGTTTAACTGATATTAATGAATTTCTTAGCAGTTTTTTTTTTAATGTCTTGAAGAGAAATATTTAATTTATTACTTATTTACTTTTTTTGTTATTATTAAATTCTTATATATTTTAGAAGTGTTAAATGAACTTTTTTTGTTTTTATTCTTAAAGATACAATGAACTCCCATCTGAATAATATTCAATATCACTTGAAATGCTTGCTTTATTTTTAAATATTAGTTGGTGGTGCATTGTGGACATAAGACTGGTTCATTTAGTACCTACCATGGTACACTATGCACCATTTCACTTTTTCTGAATAATCAATCTTAGATTTAAGTATATACATAATATGCAAAAATTAACTATGCACGAATTTGTCTAACAAATCCATGTAAATGATGTTAAGAAATCTAACAAAAATAATTACATTTGGAGAAACTATGATCATTTGAAAAAAGGGTGGTGCAATGTCGACCATGTCACCCTATATTTGTGCTGAAAATCGAACCAAGTGTTTCCTAAAGTATAACCAAAGTGAAAACGATTTCGTAGGTGCTCTCGCCCGTAAATTGTTCGTGTTTATTTAATAATTTAGGAATATTTAACTATTATTCCTCCTTGGTGATCGTGTCATTCTTAAGACTCTGGCCAAGGATGTAGGTCTATTGCCCTTGATTACTTTGAAGATCACTGAAGTAACATAGAATTCAACATCTGGATTGAGTGCACGAACTTCACCGGCTTTTAAGAAATCGGTTGGGATTGTCCGTGAATCTTTTATTGCTTTTGTGCACTAGGAAGGTCTACGCCAATTGTTTCCTTAACTGTTACTCAATGAGGTGGTAACTGAGGGCAGCTTCAACACATCATCCACCAGCGACAACTTTTTTGATTTCCAACACTCTTCACAACGCACCTCGCACTTAAATCTTCCCATTTCGTCGCAGTAGTAATCATTTGGACCCCGGAGAATAATTTCAGGAGCAGCTACCGCTGTTGTACACTTGATTAGAATAAGAAGAATTTGTAAATATATTTTTGTTTTATGTCGAATTCCTTACAACCATTTCAAATCGATTTTTTTTGTTGGTTGTAAGGAACACACAAAAAATCAAATTTTTCGTGTGGGATTGTGTGTGTGTCATTTGACAGTAGCTTTGAGGCAGAAAAGTAAACAAACTATGCGCATACAAATTTGTTACAAATATTCCAAAGTGCATTCAGTTTTTCGCGTCACTTTGTTAGATTAAAAACATATACATTTCCAAGAAAAGTTGGAAAAATAAACAGAAAATAGTTATGTGGCCATTAAAGTAAAAAAAACAACCCAAATTCATCCAAGAAACACATCATTCGAGAAACACATCGGCGAGCGCGCGATTTATTTATATCTTTAATTGACTTTGGGCACTTTGAATCGAAGTTAGTTGATATTTTTATAACTTCTAACAGACCATTCACTATTTTTTGATGAATTAAAATCAGTTTTAATGATTTATTTGCTTTTAATCTATTTAAATGACCGACGAACACTTTAGAACATTTGTTAAACCCGCCGCAAAATACTTTCAACTCCAGAGAAATGTCAAATCTTGTTAGTGTGTGTGAAATCGATTTGAAATCTTGCTGAAAATGCAAGATTTGTTTTGACAGAATAAAATCGATTTTGTTTAGAAAAAAATCGATTCTGTTTAGAAAAAAGTCGATTATTTGGTTGTAAGGAATTCGACATTAGATAAAATACTGTAGTTACTTACGGCTGTCGGCTGGTTATGAATGTTTTCTTTTTGTCCTTGTTTTCTTCTGTTGTTTTTTTTTTCTTTCGAAAACTGAAATAAAATAGAACGAAATATGTTAATAAAGTCATTTAAGTATATTTTGATTGAAATAAAATCAATTTTTATTTATAAAACAATTATTTTACCTGAATATAAATACATGCAGTTGTTATGACGGCCAGTTCATAATGTAGCTATCCAGTTGTTTTTATCTGCCACCAGGTATCGCATTTTGACTTTTCTAGTCGTCAATAGCATAGCGAATAAACATTGGAACGCGAGGACTTTCTCTACCTCATTTTGTCGTTGCCATGACATGACACTTACAGCTGACGCACCTATCTCCCTTATCCCCCTTATTGTTGTCAGAATAAAAAAATATAATCCTCTCTGTTCCCGCTGGCTCAAAACTATAACGTTCTATGTTAAGATACCCTCATTCAGAGATATTCGTGCCCAAAGTTTTACGCTGCTTATTTAATATCAAATTATTATTTTTTCAAAAAGAAAACAATACAGTATTATTTGTATTTACAAGTTTTATTGAATTAAGGACTTTCATTCCATTGTTCGTGTTGTATAGCGAAATAATTAACACTTTTTAATTTTAACATAGAACACTTTTCTTATTTGGTTGGCATTTTTCTAAATTTTGTGTTCTATGTCGTACATAGAACATTATAAAACTGAGTGGGATACACATGAATATATAGGAAATTAGTCTGTTTTCAACAATTACGGTATGTTAATACGGCTTTTCTCGTTAAAACATATTTAAAATAAGATTTTGTAATAATAAAAAATTAGATTTGAGTTTAATATTTCCATAGCTAAGGGTGGTATAGTGGAAAACTTGAATAAATGTGGTTTTATAGTGAAAAATCAAGTAATTCCTTGTGAATTCGAACTAAAAAGCTTTCGTAAATAGAATGGCTTAAAGTAGAAGAATTTTGAAAAAAACTACCAATTTTTAATAGTCAGTACTTACTATGCTTACATAACTTCAAGTTTTGATATTTTATTAAGAAATATTTAATAGAAATTCTTATTAGGGACACTGGAGAATAATACGTCACCTTACCAAATATGAAACCAAAAACTCAACAAGTATGTTCTATGTATATTAAAATATTTTTATTTTCTTCTTAAATAATCATCATTATAATGTTCTATGTTGTACTCAATTGCAAAAATGTTCTATGTAACTTAAAAGTATGCATACTGATATTGGGTTTGAATGAGATGTATTGTTCTATGTTAACTTAGAACATTTTAATTCTGAGCAATATTAAGAATCCTCATAAATTTAATATTTCGTAGGGGTGTAAAACAGTCATTAAGTCAAAAATAAAAATGAAACATACATTTCCTTAAAGCCGAAAACGAGACGAAAATTTCGATATATAAAACTCATTTTTTTCGATTTGTTTGACATAGAACATTATAGTTTTGAGCCAGCGCCCTGTCAACAGCAATTCGCCGTGGTTAGCAGGGCCACAATCGAGCCCGAAAACGAAAATAAATGTTCTGTTCCATGATAGCACTATAATAATTGTATATGTGTACAAAGCAGCAACACGTATACAGGAATGGTTGGGAGTTGTAAGTCACTAGGCCCTGGTTCTGCATGAGCTGTTGCGCCACCAAATTTATATTTGTGAACAAACAGCAAGTAAAACTACATTTTTATAACTTACAAACTACATAATGCTACCAAAAAGAATTAAAGAAAAATCAGCTAAGCGCAAACAAAGATGAAATTACAGAAGTGCAATTTAATAATTGTTATAGTGAACATAATAGTACAATAATAGCTGAGAAGCTTAATAAGGGTATTCATGCAACGGCGTAAGGTCGTCGTAAACGTAGTAAGGTTTTAAACTGCGTTAATCTGTCTAATTTTCCATACAAATTGTGACAGATTTACTACTTTTAAAATTTAACTATGTACGTTTACTACGGCTTTACGCTGTTGTATGAATACCCTTAAGCGAGAGCTATAATGCTCGGAGGGGCACTTAAGTGGTCGGAAGAAAACAAGCGAATACACGGAAAGCATTCGACGCGACTATAATTGCGGAGTGGAGCGTTTCGTCAAGTTTCGTTCAACTTTTATTACGGAAGTGAGGTGCGCTCCCGAGCGCACCTCACTTAAGGTAGAACTAGAATAGGCGGAAGCTGTCGGAAGCTTATGTCAAAACCGACCGAAAAGTAGCTTCCCGAAACGTCAATTTCACAAGTGGCCCATAATGCACTTAAGTGGTTGGAAGTGAACAAAAAATAAATAATTGTTTATTCCATGGACGTATTATATATGGACTGCTAGTTGCCCACCTCTAGTTGGCTCCATTTCATTCCAGTCATTTTTGGCGACACTAGCCCTCTACACTGCAACTAGCGGACAAAAAATGAAGCATCAATTTTGACATTTAATTTTTTTAGTATGTATCAAAAAAAATATAATTGTGTCAAACAAAGTGAATTTTTTCAACTTGTCCGCGAAAATTGTGCAAATTATCACAAAAAACTTATATTTTGTAATTCAAGTTTAGTGAAAATTAACAAAGCAAATCATCTACAATAAATCTGTTATTCGGTTTCAAAAGCTAGAGCTATCGGAACACGTATATTGTGCCGTCGTCGTATTGTCCATCACCATTCTAGGTGTTGTTTTGCGTTATTGATTTAACTCTTTCGGGTTCCTAACTTCTTCCTGGCTTGTTCCCTTAGATTCTTAAGAAAGCTTGTGATTCTATAACATGCCGAAAACCTGCCATTAAAATAATCTTTTCCCAAGAATGACGATCGCGATAAGGATGAAACTATTACCTAATGAAGATGATTTTCAGGATGAGGAAGACAAAGCCAAATCAAATCCAAAATCGCTGAGAGTTCGTGGTAAATTAGGAAAAAGGATGCTTGTAAAAACCGTTCCTATGGGCTCGCCGAAGAACTGGAGGCAGAAAACTCAAAAGTCTATACAAACACAAAATGCCAAGTCCAGCTGCTATAGTTGTTAGGAGACGCTTTTTGTTGTTCCACTTGTTTTTGTTTAGGAATGCCAGCTTTCCAACCGGGTGACTTTTAAAAAGGTAAATAGAAAATATTCCTATTCTCTTGTTTGGAAATTTGAGAATGGCAATTTTATATCTTTGAATTCTTTCAGTAAAAATTTCCAATGTACCTACATAATATATCTTGATTTCAATGAACAGCTGCTGCCCATTTCGTGTTTGATTCGACCTTATAAAATAGGATGTACATATATGTATACATACATATCGCATTGAAGATCAGAGCAAATTAATAGCCCTCTGGTCAGCGATAAGTTCCATTATTAATGTGAATACGACCATTTTTAAGGACCTGATGAAATACTTTCGGTATTTATTTGCCAAGCTATGATGCTCCTGATTCTAAATCTATCGAACTATCAGTCGTTGGAGACATGATGGGGTCACGAAATTCAATCAACAAGAAGACCGATGGATGTGCCGAAGAGAACATGGTATACTTTCTTACGAACGTCTTAATTATCAACTATTTGAAGCAAGTTTGGTTAAAGAATTATATTCCGTTTTTTTTTTTCAAAATAATTTTTTAGGCTCAACCTTATTTCGTTACAGCTGTAGTTTTATCACAGATTATTTTGAAAATCATTCTATTCGAAGTTATGATCAACACGTTATGAAGTTATGAAACACACATGGTATGTTATGCCAACTTTTTACAAATATGTATGCATAAATGGAACTGTTTATATTTCTAGCTCATCACGACCATAAAACAACTGCATCTTACAGCAATAATTGGTAACAGTTTGTCATTGGCTCAACTATCATACCATTATAATCAAGCTAAGCCTAGTGGTAACTCTTGGTTCAACATAACTAAAAGATTTGCTCAGAGACCAACTAGGTATAATCGGATGCCTGTTTAAATTGTATTCAAAGACGGTTTGAGGGAATGTAATATGGCTATAATGGAAGTGTCATTGCCATGAGGATATTTATTGGTGATGATGATGGTGTTGATCCTATTAAGGATACATGGCGTACGCATATAGATTTTTTTTTTTTTAAGTTTCAATTTTGTATTTTTACTATTAGACCGAGAGCCCACAGCAGATTTTGGGTGTGAACGATAGAAAAAAAAGAAGTATAGGCGTCGAAAGCTTCATTAAAGGCTATTAAAAAAATAAAAGTCTTGCAGTCCACAACTGGGGCCTGGCAGGGCGAATTTAACGCTCAAATGATCTCAGATTCCGTGATATGGGATCCGAAAGTGTTGTAATTTTATACTTTTACAATTCTAGTACCAAACAACACTGCTTACCAATTTCTGCTGTGAAATCGCATGCCGTTGAAAATCTTAAGTGTAGGTTTATTGTTGAGGTTTATGGTTTCTATGACAAAAACAAACGTGCTTTTGATTTCTATGAAGTGAAGTATTCTATTAGCACTGTGATGTGTGCCTATGTTTGGATATAAATTATTGTTTTCTGAAGACAACAATAAATTCCATTATAAAGAAAATTTTTAATTTTATTTTCATTCGAGGAACTACATATATAAGAACTATGTATAATTTATTTTCCTTTATAAAATTTAGACACTAGAAATAAATTTCTTATTTTGCAGAACGCTAATTATTGTTGGCTATATTTAATCAAGTTTTTGTAATTAATTGTACATCATCTAGATCAGAGTTTCCCAACGTGGACCCACGCCCCACAGATGGGTAATTCGATTCTAAAAGGGGCAATATTACATTCTAATGCATAACAACAAATTAAACCAAATTTAGTTGAAAATAGATTTTTTTATGAGACAAAATGAAACTGTAATGCGTCTTTTAAACTCTGTTTGTGAGATTTAACTAGATTAGCTGATTGTTCAGCGACTTCAACAAGAAGTGACGAAGGTGCCACTGCCACTGTTCCGCTCTGATGGCATTGTGGGTATTTGAAGCTGTGCAATTCTGGCCACGAATTGACTTTCCACTTCCCAGCTGTATCACTTTTTGAGCATGCTCAGGCATAATGCACCCTGGCGTTTGCTGTTGTTGCAGTTGCACTTGATCACCGACATGAATCGCGCCGTCATTTAATTTTAATTTATTTGCTGATTGATCATCTCATTTTTTCTTGTGGAACCTGGGCGAAGAGGTGACACTGGGCTGTTCGTCTTTGATTTTGATTGAGAATGAAACCTAAAGTAACAAGAATATCAATTAAATACCCAAGTTCACAAAATTTTTGTTTACTTTTCGCCGACATCTTCTTCATCGGATATGTCTCATTTGACCTGGCGGTCATGAACAACCAGGTAGCTCAAACACTAAAAAAATTTAGAAGGTCGGGATCAATGTTTAATATTATTCACATAATGTAACTAATGCCAAAATTGGAGTTTAGCATGTATTTTCAAATATATTAGGAAAGTATTAGATGTCTGTAAAATTTTCTTAAATTATGTTAACTATTTATTAAAGAATTTTTAAATAAATAGAAATTCACTTCAGGTATCTCGAGTTACCTGGTTCTTCACGACCGCCATGGATATATAATAAGAATAGAACTTTTTGTCCGGGAAGAAACTGGTGACCATTCTTAATCGCATAAACAGCAGTTTTGGCAGTACCTTTAAAATATAAGTGCAAATTCGTGAAAAATAGTCGTACATGCTTTTTTTCATGTTAGTATTTGTTCTATTTTTTCTTTGCATTTTTGAAACAATCAGCAAAATTAAATATCCATCTAATGTAAGTTTTTGTCATTCCACTGAAAGAAGTGTCATTTACCTGACTTAAAAACCGTTAGATTTAATCAAATACTAGGTTTGTTCGTTGAGCCCTGAAGTCACCATGGGGTCGCCCTGAACTCGCCCTGAAGAACTAGGTTTTTCGCTGGGGCTGCCGATAATTCTATTGTTTTTGAAATATAAATTCACGGAATACACAATTTTACTTTAAAAATAACAAAAAGAAATAGAAAATGAAAACTGTGGTTTGTTACTATCCATTTTTAAAAGAAATTTTATCTCTTTCTTATCTCAACAACACAAAAGAAGACCCTTTGGTGTTTTTTGAGAACCGAAAAACCCAGTTTTTTTGACAATTCTTGGGGTTGTCAAGGAAACCTGGGTCAACCCTGGGTAAACTTCAACGAACAAACCTAGACCCCTTCTTTTGAAGTATTATTGTTATTCTAGCAAAATAAGTTGTTTTGAGCGAAGGTCCAATTTCGAGTGAAAAATATTAATGTTTTGAAATATTGACCCTTATATAAAACAGGTACCCAAAGTGTATATAATTTGTTTCCGTGAATTTGTCATATATTTTAATTGTTATTCTAATACTATTCGGGGCGGAGACGAATCCAACAAATCAAAGATCATTCTTGAGTTATTAATGGTTTAACTAACCCGACTTTGTTTTACATATTAAAGAATATTAATTTTATCATAACTCAAACCATATTTTAATAATCAACCAAATAGCTCAGAACTTATTAAAAACTAGGTATACAAAACTAAAGCACATGTACCTTATTTTAGCAAGTGGCTTGCATCTTTGGTGTCTATGTTCCGCTCTAATCAATATCAATATACACTGCGCCCTGCCGTTTATTTTAATTTATTTCCGATTCATCATCACTTTTTTTCTTGTGGACGCTGGGCGAATAGCGGATATGTTCCTCTTTGATTTTGTTGAGAATAAAACTGGCCCTAAAACAACAAGAAGCTCAATTAAATACCCAAGTTCACGAAATTTTTGTTAACTTACTCGCAACTGTTTGATTTTCGTCGACTTCTTCTTCATCGGATATATATCATTTGGCCTCTCTTTGTCCGGGAACAAACTCACGACCATTCTTAATCACATAAACAGCAGTTGCTCCTCAGAATCGGAGTCCATCATTTTTAGAGAGATGTTTGTGTTTGTACGTACGTTCGTATGTTCGTACGTTCATTCGTTTTTTTTTGTTCACCATATCTCAAGAACGAATAAAGATATCGACTTCGGATGAATTTTATTTTATAGATACCTAGTAGTTTTAGTACGTGCAGAAAGGATTTTCAAAAAATTCAATGAGTGTTTTTTTTTTACTATAGCAATTTTAAAAAATAGTTGTTGAGTTTCATTAGGCCTGAATATCTAGATAACAAATCATGCAATCGACTTCGAATTAATTTTATTCTATGCATATTGACGTAATAAAATATTGGTAAAAATATAGAAACATATCAACCTATAGTGTTTTTAATAAAAAAAAAGTTGCTACAAATTGTTGAAAAAAGTTGTTTGGCTCGAATATCTTGAGAACAAACAATGATATTGGCTTCAAGGGAATTTTAGTTTATACACTAATTTATATATAAAAATTGATAAAATTTTTAAAAATATTGAATTAACAGTTTTTTTAAGCGAAAAAAACTGCAAGCAACTTTAACAATAATTGTTGAAAATTTGTTTTTTGTCTCAAATATCTTGAGAAAAGACAAATGATATTGACTTCGGGTTAATTAAATTCTATATATACTAGATTATAATAATAGATAGGTTTTGTAAAACATATTCAACAAAAGTTTTTGTTTAAAGCGAACAAAATACAAGAAACTTTACCTACCAAAAATTGTTGAAAACTTTTTTAGTCTCAAATATCTTAAGAACAGATATATGATATG
This sequence comes from Dasysyrphus tricinctus, assembly GCA_963921185.1. Lineage (NCBI taxonomy): Eukaryota > Metazoa > Arthropoda > Insecta > Diptera > Syrphidae > Dasysyrphus > Dasysyrphus tricinctus. Next base: position 206,307,644 of record OY992531.1, on the reverse strand, counting down.
GGCATTGGGATAATTTTAATCCACATACTAGTTTAAATTTGTAAAAAAGTAATAAACAGTTTTTTTTATAGTAAAAGGCTACAAACATTATTCAACAATATTTTCACTTGATTGCATATTGAAAAAGTTTTCGAAGATTGAGAATCGCCGATTTTTTAATAAAGAAAATATTATTGGGCTTCTAGGTTCCGAGGGCACCAATGGGAAGCTACCAGTGTGGGTCCCACCCAGCCTTTTTTTTTTAATAATCAGGAGGAATGGGAAAGCATACATCTATTCCCATTCATCTCTTTCCATGTTGTCTTCATCTTTCAAGAGCAATTATGCGCCAGCAGGCGTATAGCATTCAATGGAATTCCTTTTATTTTTGCTAACTAACCACTGAGTACGTATACGCGCAATTTGCTGAAGCCATGTATTTTATACCTCTTTTAGATTGGCCTGAGTGCATTAAAGGGACCCAATCTGGACTAAAACAGTCCATTTATTTAGTAAACATATTTGTTTATTAAAAAGGAAGCATCAATAATAGCTTTGTACCTATTTGTTATGGAATTATTGTGGAAATTACATACCCGATGAATAATGTAAATCCTTCCTATTTATGGCTGGGACCCATCCGTAGTTTGGACATACAAATTCTTCGGAAACTTTTAAGATTTTAGATCCGAGTAGCTAGGTAGTTAATTAATAGTTTTTACACAATCCGACACAATAAACTGGCATTTTTGTTTTTTTTTTTTTTTTTACTAAAGCACACGACCAAACGAAAATGTAGGTATTTAATAAAGCCAAACATTCCTTTTTTAGGGCTAGGATTTCTTGAGCACTGAAGTGTATTGTTCTTATTTGTAAATTTTAGTAGGTAGTTCAAAATTTTTAAGTCGAATTGCAAGATTTTTATTTTTTAAATTACACAATAGACACTTTTTTCTGCGCGACAGCATTTTGTTTTGTTAATTAAATTTGTAAACGCCATAAACGTCAAAACAAAAGGCAATACAAAAAAAAATAATTGGGAAAATACCATAGATGTCGCACATTTCTATGCATGAAATTTTAAAAAAAAGCTACTTTTTGAATTTTTTAAAACAGATGTCACGAGCTTCTATGTAAAAAATTGTAGTAGTTTAATTTTTTTCCTGCAGTGGCGTGTGGGGAGCTACCATCGCGGCTCTTATTTTGGCGACATTTTTTTGACAGTTATTGTATGAAGCTGACATTAGACTAGCAGTCCATATATATACGTCCATGGTTTATTCAATGTTTATTTTCTCATTATACTTATTCACAGCGCAGAGTGATAGCTTTTAATTATTTATTTTGCAAAACCACTAAAATTCTATGTGATATAAATTAATTCAAAGAAAATTGTTTTGACTTCTCTCATTCATTCATCAAACAGAAAAAAAAAGTTGAAAACTTTGCACCAAGCGCCAAGTTCTTGTTAGTTTGCTTCCACCATTTTGATTTTGCATTCGCCCACTTACGAAAGAGCGGTCGTTGAGCGCTCTCACTTCCGACGGCAAAAGTTAACGAAAACTAAACGAAAAGTTCCACTTCGCAATTATGTGCGCGTCACATAAATTTCTTGTTTTCGCTCGGTTTCGTACGACCACTTAAGTTGGCTTCCGACTATTCTAGTTCTACCTTTAAGTAAAACTGACTTTTGGTGAAATAGGAATGCCAAAAAGAGATAGATGATAAATACATTATGGGTGTGTTCCCCTTTTTCGATACGGAAAGCAACTTTTCGTTGGTTTTTGACATTAGCTTCATGTGCCCTTCCGACTACTATAGTTCTACCTTAAGGACCAAATCGTCCGTTCCTAGCAAAAGGTAGAACTATAATAGTCGGAAGGGCACTGAAGCTAATGTCAAAAACCAACGAAAAGTAGCTTTCCGAACCGAAAAAAGGGGAACATACCCATAATGTAACTATCATCCATCTCTTTTTGGCGTTCCTTTTTCACAAAATGTCAGTTTTACTTAAGTGAGGTGCGCTCGGGAGCGCACCTCACTTCCGTAACCAAAGTTGAACGAAACTTGACGAAACGCTCCACTCCGCAATTATAGTCGCGTCAAATGCTTTCCGTGTATTCGCTTGTTTTCTTCCGATCACTTAAGTGCCCCTCCGAGCATTATAGTTCTAGCTAAACTCACGATTTTTCCAGTATGTTTGCGTTCTCTTACTTACTTACTTACTTTTTCCAGAGTCTTGTATGTTCAGTGTTGACCAGCGTTGCCACTAATCAGAAGTTGATCCAAAAACAAAATGCAGTAAGTAGATTTATTTTTTTTCGCAGGAGACATGCATTTTCAAATTTCTATCTGTATTTTCGAAAAAGAAATTAATAATAACAGATAATTGATTGAAAATACATACTTAACCCCGAGGCCACACGAGCAAGTACTTGCAAGCAAGTTGCAATACATACACATTTGTTTACTAACACAAACAAACCCAAGCAACTTGCTTATCAACTGGCATACAAGTTTGAAGCCAGCAGTGAAGCAAGTTGAGAAGCAAGTTGGGAGACAAGCAAAGTGGAATGCAAGTGGAAAGCAAGTGGGAGGCAAGTGGAATGCAAATTACGAATTTGACAGAGGCAGTGTATGTAGGCAACTTGCTTGCAAGTACTTGCTCGTGTGGCCTCAGGCTAAAACATTACCTAAAGTGCCTTTCACATGAGCTGCGAACTGCGAATGCGAATAAATTTGTTTAGGCAATTCCAATCGCAAATATCAACAAATAAGTGTTTTAACTTATCAAAAAAGTTAATAAACGACCCAATCTACAATTTTAAAAAGAAAATACGAACACAAATTAGTTTAAATTGTTAAATTTAGCATTTTTATTTATTCTACACGACCACCGAGATATTTTCTGCGAACTGCCAAACACTTATTCGCAACCCACAACATCAAGACGCATTCCACAAATCTGCGAATGAAAAATTCGCTCGAATTTAACCTCAATTTTTTTTTAGCACCCATTTTACTGATTTATTTTGTATGACTTCGCGTCTGTCGGCGACCACTCATGTGAAAGAAATGTCAAAGCTCACGACCATTCGCAATTCGCAGTTCGCTATTCGCAGCTCATATGAAAGGCACTTAAGATAGGACTGCGAATAAATTTGTTTAGGCAAATATCAACTTATTCTGGCTTAATTTTTTCGACAAAGTAAATAAACGATGTTATCAACAATTTCAAAAAGAAAACATGACCTCCGTCAGAACGCATTCCACATAGCAGATAATGACAAAATTTGCTCAAATTGAAACGTTTTAAGCACCATAAACCAGTAAATGGGTTTATTTTTATGAAACTTGACGTCATTCGACGACCAAGCAAATTACGCATTTGAAAGAATAATGTCAGAATTCACGACCATTTACAATTTTAGTTTGCTATACGGCTCATATGCAAGGCACTAAAAGGGTGCGTTTCAGGAAATTATTTGTGGCTTTAAAAAGTGTTTTGATTTTATTTTTTCTTATCGTAAAACCAAAAAGTATATGATTGGCAGTAGATTTATTTTATGAAAAAAAAAAATGTAATAGGCAACGCTGGTCTTGATATGCCATCTACCTCCGAATGCAAAATAAAAGGAACAGAAATAAAGTATGAAGAGGACAGGGATACAAATCTGACTGGAAAGATCGTTCCATGTAAACATTTCACCCGATTTTGGAAAAAATCGGGTGGTGTAAATGCCGACTTTGTCAGGAACGGACGATTTGGTCCTTATAGGCTTTTCACACCAAACCCCAAAACCGGTTTTCAGCGAAAACTTTTTAAAAACGCCATTAAAACCATTCACACTGAACATTACATGTTTTCGTTTGACATTCGAGTTTTTTTTACACAAACCACGCACATTTTTTTTATTTTTTTGAAATAAAATCGGTGATTTATTTTATAAAGAGGATCCATGTGAACAATTTGACTTGACCAAAAACAATTATTTATCAATTTTAAATAAAATAATTTATTTTGAGATTCAAATTTTATATTTGATATGACAGAATTTCGTCAGCTGTTTTCAATTTCTTTTGAAAGCATCCCATCAGTTTCTTTTTTGACACTTCAATAGGCGCTGAACTTATTAAAAGGTATGTTTGTTTTGTTCATCTCTGAATTCCAACATGTTTTCGACTGGTTTTATATAAAACTTGTGTTTTACGAAAACCTGAAGCTACAAAAAAATGTATGAGAAAACTTGTGTTTTCGATTAGGTTTTTCCCCAAAAGCGATATTTTCGCGAAAACCGCATTTTGGGTTCGGTGTGAAAAGACCCCTCACTTTCCATTCCTTTTACCCATGAACAAAAGATCGTGCGTGGAAAAATCGGGTGGTGTAAATGCCAACTGTGGGTGTAAATGCCGAAAATGACACATCAACAACTTTTTTTTGACATAAGAACAATTGTTTACTTTAGTTAGAAAATGAACGCACCATCGAGGAACACGTCGGAGAACGCGCGCTTCATAATCATCAATCGTTTTTGGATACTTGAAAATATAGTTCATTGATATTCTTATCACTTCTCCTTAATTATGCTCTGCCATTTGATGAATTAAAAAATATATTTGTTTTTAATTTATTTAAACGAACGAGAAACACTTGAACATTTGTTGAGCACCGCAGAACAAAACTTTCAACTCCAGAGGAATGTTAAATCTTACTAGTGTTTGTGAAAGTCTGTGTTCATCTTGCTAAACCATTTTTTAAACCTCAAATAAGAGGAAACTTCAATATTTAACTAAATTTATATATACTCACTCATCACAGCGATAGAACATTAAAAAGGGGTAAATTTTTCTTCTCAAAATCTTTGGATCGATTTCTAAAATAAATATTCCGTTTCTGTTTCAGGTTGCATACATAATGTTGACTTCAAATAATTTTTCTTCATGCTCCACTAACGATGAAAATATCTTCCAGTGCAATCAGCATGCTGTTAATATTTACGAAAAATTGCAGAAGTTGTATGAGGAAGAGAACTTATTTGACATTATACTCATTGCTGGACGCGATTGCATCGAGATTCCTGCTCACGCAATTGTCTTGTCTGGACTGAGTGAGTATTTTTGGGAAATACTCCATGACAACGCCACAATTTTGGAGGGTAACAAAGTTATATTGGAGGAAATCGAAGCTCCGTCACTTGAATCAATAGTTGACTACATGTATTCAGGTGCGATTGAACTGAACTACGAAGATATTGAGACACTCTTGCGAAATGCGGTATTTTTGAAAATGAAAAACCTAGTCAATGGATGCTGTGATTTCATTGAAAAAAACCTTGATGTAAGCGATTGCTTGCATTGGATGCACTTGGCCAAGGAACTGAAATTATCAGGACTTCAAGAGAAATTATTTAATCTATTTTACGCCAACTTTGAGAAAGTAACGAACCAATCTGAGTTTTTGAAATTAAACGAAGTTGAATTGAAGGATTTACTATTTAAGGACAATCCCCATGCTCATTTGGAGGAGCAAGTGTTTCTGAGTTTGATGGCTTGGATCGAATATGAAGAAGCTAATCGGCAAAATCTCTTATTGGAATTACTTTCAATGGTTCGTTATCAGTACCTCACTGCCAAGTTTATTATTGAAAACAGAACTATTAAAAATGCCGAATTGGTCCACCAATGGCTTCTTTACCATTTGTCGCCGGAGTCTCGAACTATTGAACAGCAAAACTTTACTTCTTCTGAGTTAGAGCCAAATAAAGAATTAAACTTTCCGGAAAAAGTAAGGGAGTTTGGAGCTATTCGTTTAAATGATCGAAATGAAGCTGAAATTTTTTGTCGTGATGAAACATCAGAGAAATGGTATGTTGCTAAAAGATCACGTCCTCTTTTGACAAACAATTCGTTCTCCTCTATGATTGTAATTGATGAAAAACTATTTGTAGTTGGAGGGATTGATGTGAATGGAAGAGTGAAAAATTGCGTTCAATACATTGACATAAAAACTTTGAAGTTGACTAAACTGCCGCCCATGCAAACTGGCAGATTACGAAGCCGGTTGGCAAACTTGAACGGGGATTTATGTGTCTTTGGTGGTTTCGAGGACTACAACTTTAGAAAATTTATTGATTCAGTGGAGATTTTAAATTTATCAACACACAGATGGAGTTATTTGAATCCGCCTTGTGATTGTGAGCCAGACAAACGGCACAAAATTGTTGGCTACAACGGTATTTTATACATATTTGATTTTCGTTACGGCTCCGTGGAATGCTTTGATGCCTCTTCTTATAAATGGACTTCAAAAAAACTACCAATAGATGATAACCCAGAAGATTTCCATATGGTTGCTGTTGGAAACTTTGTGTATGCAATCTTCTGTACTGGCAAGGATTTGCCTCATGGTCAATTTCACAAAATGAAGATTAAATGCTTCGATTTATCCAACAGTACCTGGTCTAAGGTAGCTAAATTATCAGAAGAGACTTCATTTGTAGAAATGGTTACATCAGTTGAAAACAAATTTTTGATTTATAAAACCAATGGAGATATCGTTGAGTACAATATTGATAACAACATTTTTACTGATCACGGAAATTTGAATCTCAAAAATGGATGCATTCTTCCGTTCACAATATAACTTTATTGCTTTGATGAATCCGTATTGTATACTATTTTTGTATTCAAGAATTTAACTTATTTTTATATATCTGCATTCCTGCACAAAATAAAAGCTGTTTTAAGAATTATATTGCTTGTTTCTTCTTAAATAAAAACTCTTCCATTTTTTTTAATATTGGAAGAAATTCTGTGTGCATACATGGATAGGCAGATTGTTTCGAAAAAAATGCGTCAATGTACTTCGGGTTCAATCAGACCAAGAGCCGACAGCAGATTTTGCGAGTGGAGGTATAACCAAAATGGGACTATGAGGGATTTAGGCCCTCATTATGAATAGCGAATCGAACGTTCGCTTAAAAGCAAATGATTTAGCGAATTCGCTTATCACGGTATTATAATTTCATCATTAGCTTGAACATTCGCTGCAAAAATGAATGCTGCCAACAATAGCAGCAAATTTTGGGAGTGGAGGTATACGTATAACCAAAATCGGAGTATGAGGGATTATAGGTAGGTACACGTATCGTGATATCGTATACCAAAGTCTGGCAGGTTTTGTTTTCAGCCTTTTTCGATATGATAAATTTTTGTTTTTTTTTGCTTTGCACTTTGGAATTTGACACTTCCGCCTCAATGGAAGCTGTCACTCCTGAAATCGACAGATTCGTAAAATTCCTTATTGACATTTGACAGTTCCTACACAATGATAACAGAGGGAAATTTTTTACACTGAAAAAAAAAAACATTTTATGAAATTAAATACTTAACATTTTACAACCATTTGTATTATTTTTATCAACAAGACAAATAATTTAATCGAATACTACATATCCATAATAAAGTAAATACATATTTTTAATTCAAATGTATACCCCACAGGTGTGTTTCTCGTAGGTTAAATATAAGGTAGATAATTTTTGATTGTTTTGATTTGTGTAATACTTGACATAATTATAACAGTATTAATAGAAAAGCAATTTCCATTATTTGCTAAAAACGAACACTTAAGAAAATACAAAATTTAAAAAACAAACAAAGTGCAGAGAAATATTTGATAATATAGCTCTGATTTTATAATTTTGATTTAACATTCGGAATAATGACATCCTTCCACCAAGATGGTCTCTCGAATGCTCCTCGGTTTGTCATGAATTCACTTTGTATATTTTCATAGAGAAGTCCATCAGATTTTCCAATCACAGAATTTAAGGCAAAGTCTGGCGGAGCAATAGCATCAGCAACCGATACAGCTGAATCTTTAAGCTGACCACATTTTACTAGCAATTGCAATCGAATAATATCGGCTAAATTTGACTTATTAGCAAAGCCACCTTGATAAAAGTCCGTAAGATGTTTGTCGAGGCACGAAAGTGAATACACTGCGAAAAGTAAATGAAGAACTTCTTGCAGTTGTGGTGTTACATCGGGTCGCTGGCAACGTTCATAGAATTTTCGCAAAGCAAAATACTCAGCATATGCCTTCCATAGATCTCGAGCTGCATAAACTTGGGAGTTATTTCTGGCATCGAATCGATGTTTGCCTGATTTCATTTCATTTTTCATTTGTTTTGAAGTTTTGTCCAAGAGGAAACATAGAAGCCATTCATATGAACAAAGAACAACTGAAAATATTTAATGCAATTAAGTTAAAATATTGAAATGGTATGCAATTGTAAGACTCACACTCCATAGAACCAACGCTGTATTTTCTTGAGACATCTTCAAAATTCTCCGAAAGAATACGTTCACGTTGTGATATGAAATTCGCTGTACCCTCGGGGCTTTCAACTTTATCCTCCCATTGACGAAGGAGCCAATTAGATGCCTGCTGCCCGAGGACATTGTTGTCTCCCTCATAAGTACAACTGGGATCATGATCGTTTCGAAGATCACCTAATTTAGCAGCTTTAAGATAACCATGACCTCCACAGGCTTCTCTAGCTTCTTGTATAGCATCTCGAGCAGTCCACGTTATTAAAGCTTTGGATGAGGAAATTAGTGCATGGATTTCAGCAACTTTTTGAGTCTAGAAAAAAAAAGATACCAAATGAAATTATGGATAAATGATAAGGAAGTCGTGAGGAGGGATCATTTCACGTTCTTTGCGAATGCCTGAGCCTAGCCAAAACTAGAAAAGTCCGCCCTAGAAGATTCTTTCTGACTAACCGGCCGACGACGTGGTGTTTTGTTTTTACCAATAAGGAACCTAAAGTTTGATTGTCACGCAGAAAGGAAACATCCAATAAGGAACCTCCTGAAATTCATTCAAATTTAAATGGTACATCTGTGATGAAAGATCATAAGTGTTAGGATGCAGATTTATCGTGGGAAACTGGTTAAAAGGAAAAGTTATCGATTTTAAACCGATAAGTGATCACCTGGCTGAGATCGCATCAAAGTCACTTTCCAAAATACCCTAATATATGTGTACACACCCCTCAAATGGAGTTGAAAGCTCTTTAAAGGATGATTTTTATGACCACCTATGGACAGAAGGATTTAAAAACTTTGCTCTGGGACCTCAATGTTCAAATTTGAAAGGAAGACACCCTCGGGGAATTAGTTGGTAGGCACAACCTCTATCCACGAAGAGATAAATCATTAACCGGCCTCGGAATAAAAGACTTTATAGGAGCCCGTAATACAGTGGTTAATAGCATTAGGCTTCTACGGCTAAGAATCCACAAAACAATCTGGTGCTCTCCAAATGGTCGATACTTCAACCAAATTGACGCAAGACATGACTCTATAAAGGCATGACAGAGCTAAAGAGCCAAATGGCCGCTCGCCGATCGCTGATCCAAAATCGGTCGTGTGTGGGGTAGATCAGCCGCCGACCCATTTGGATTTTCAGCCAATCTGAAATCCAACCGAGCCAAATGGACTGGATGGCGCAAGTACATGCAGCCAAACAACAGGCATACAAAGCGGCGCTACATAGAAGGATCAGAGCTTCTCGCGAGCTCTACGAGCAGAAGATAGGAGAGAGAAACACAAGCTTCTAAGAAGGAAAAAGAAAGAGCATGAGAAGCCTGTGATCGAGGAAATAGAGGGATGCCATTGCAGGAATGAAGTTCCAAAAAGTAAAGAGAACCTCCCAGGGTTACAAGGCCCGGACCGAAGCCTTCAAGGATGATCAGGGGAACATCGTGGTAGAATCGCAGTCGGTAGGATATGGAAAAATCATTTCTGCAATTTGTATAACGACGATGACGAACCGAATTCCGCTACCATGCAGATTGCACCATTCAACGTAGACGACGTAGGCCAACAATTCCGTACACCCGATCTCGACGAAGTAAAGATAGCTATATCTAAACTTAAGTCCAATAAAGCTGCTGGAGCTGATGGCCTTGCGGCTGAACTATTCAAAGCTGGCTGGTTAGGAGTATGCACCAGCTCATCTGTAAAATATGGTTGGGGGCAGGGTTACCTCTGAAAATTTTCGGAAGGAGTCAAAAAAAGGAGTCCTGGCTGAAAAAAGGAGTCCCATCAAAACTTCAAGAAAAACATCAAAAATTATCAGTGTTTTAATTTAACATGCTCTTTTTTAAACAAAACAATAAATAAATACTTCCATCTTTTCAATTTTTTTTAGTACAACAATTACCTAAGTTTCTTTAAATAAAATAATAAATAATAATAATAATAACAAAACAAAACAAGATTCTTAATATTAATATAATATAACATATCGAATATCACTTATATTATCTATGTATTTAAAATACTAGTTATTTGAAACATCGTTTCTATATTTTTGAATTAAAATTGAATCAGGAATCCAGTCTTCTAGTTGGTTATAATCTAATAGAGTAAGTGCAGAAAGCATTGAAATGCACACTTCAACTTTAAGGCGCCAGTTATAGCTATCATTGAAACTCATCATTGAAAATTTTAATGATTGGTTTTGAGCCGTTTAGGAAGTAAAATCATTTATTATTTTGATGGACAAATAAAGCTTAAGACTTAGTAAATATTTTTAGCCAAAAAAATAATTCAAATAGGCCCAACTTTCTACATAAAAAGACTTTTCTTATTTCAATGATTTAACTACCTTACCAATGATCATTGAAAAATTAAAAGTCAATTTTTGTGGAAAGTTGGGCCTATATGAAATTTTTTTTGACTAGAAATATTAATTAATGGGGTTTTCTTTTGGTAACAAAAATTGATTTTTTTCCCCTTCAGATCTGTCAAAACAAAGAATTTGGCAATTAAAGCCTTCCAATGGACAAAAAAATCAATTTTTTTTTTGATCGAAAATCAATTTTGCAGATCTGGATTTTTCGGCAGATTTACCCCTCTTTTACTAACACCATTACACACCAGAAGAATTGAAAGCCACCAGTTTGACATGTCTGAATGGCTATAGCTTCACAGACACAAATTATACACCAATACAATTAAAAAGAAAAATCAATCTGAAATCGTATACCATTTGCGACAAAAAAAATCAATTTTTGGATCAAAATCTGAATTTACCAAAAGAAAACCCCATAAGTCTTGAGCTTTAATCGTCCATCAAAATAATGAATGATTTAGCTTTCTTAACGTCTCAAAATCAATCATTAAAGTTTTCAATGATGAGTTTCAATGATAGCTATAATTGGCACCTAAGGCGGCCTGTAAGTTTATTCTAAATAAGAGTCAATTTATACAAAATTCTTTCTGCGCAAGGGCTGCTATGACCAATTTTAAAATCTTTATAACAATATAAATTTTTTTAAATACCTATATAATTTTAAAAAAAATTTGCAATTGGTTATTTAAATTGCCCACTTCAAACCAAAACTTTCAATGTCATTCAACTTAAAATATATTTTAAAACGACTATCTTGGGCATTTTTTTCTGGTAATTTGTATTCTTCAATATCTTTAACTGGATGAAGGGTAAAGTTGGGATATTCGGATATCAAGGAAAAATAGTTAAAATCTTTTTGCATCTTAATTACTTGCCTTTGAATCTAATATTTTAGAATTGAAAGCTTGTTTATCATTGGAATTAAAACGCGAGATTATTTGATTACAAATTATTTTGTAATATGTACTAATATTATTTCTTTCAATAGTATCACAGAAACTAGAGTTAAATATGTAGATATCGCATCCAGTACAAATAAAAATGATCATTTTTTCAATATTTTGTGTTTTGGCGCTTTGTATTTATGTCTATGCATGTAAATCTATCTTTTTTAACATCATATATAGTCTAAGGCTCATACAAAATTGATATTACTGGGACGTAGCTCTACGTCCCATGATAAAAAAACAGTCATTTTTGTTTTCTTTGCGTGCAATATCTATGTAACTAAAGTATCTGTGATAGTATGCTTTTCTTCATCCGCTTTGAATAGCGCTGTGAGCCGAATGCCGTATGTAATGAGAGAACATATTTTATTGACGAAATAAGAAGTATGATTTGAAATGAATCGCTCTGATAATTTGTGTTTTATTTAAACATTTAAGACATATGAAAGGAAGCTTAGGTAAACGAAATTGATGCTGCTTAGTGCAGAATTTTTATTGAAGAATCTGGAATTTTAAAATTTTGTGGGCTACAAATTTGTAATTGTAATTACAATTTCGTAAGATGGTCCAAGAGGCCACAGGTGTGTTTTCCAATACAAATCGTATGGATACCCTAAACCTGCGATGAGTTATGCCTTAACATGAATATTAAGAGCTCAAATAGATGTCTTTTTTCACTCAACCTAAACTTTTGAACCTGTTTGAATAAAACAATTTTTTTTTTTGAAACTGTGTAATGTAAACAAAGGGTAGAAGTGTTCAAGTTCAAGTGAATTGAACTCATTCATATCATAGAATTCAATAAATATTTGTGCGTTTATGAAAAAGAGTCCTAAAATTGTAAAAGGAGTCAAATTTCAATAATTTTTAAAAAGAGGAGTCCTGGAGTCCCAGCAATTAAAAGGAGTCAAAAAGGACTCTAATGAGTCCCGAAGGTAACGCTGGTTGGGGGAAAGCATGCCCGATGAATGGAACCTCAGCATTGTTTGCCCGATCCTCAAGAAAGGCGATCCTCTGGACTGCACCAACTACAGAGGCATCAGTCTTCTTAATATCGCCTACAAGATCTTCTCTGCCATACTTTGTGATCACTTGAAGCCATTCGTGAACAACCATATCAGTGTGGCTTTAGGCCAGGGTAGTCCACTATCGACCAAATATTCGCACAAGGCTAGATCTAGGAGAAAACTCAGGAGTTTCAAATCGATACCCACCACCTTTTCATTGATTTCAAGGCCGCGTATGACAAGCATCTATAGAGACGAGCTATGTATATAGAGCAATGTCTAGTTTTGGCATCCCTGCCAAACTCATCCGTTTGTGCAGGATGATGATGGAGAATGCACACTGCTCCATCAAGGTCGGCAAAGACCTCACCGACACTTTTGATGTAAAAAAAGGTTTTAGGCAAGGCGACGTGCTGTCATGCGACTTCTTCAAAATCGTTCTTGAAAAAATAGTGCAAAACTCTCACGTCAACACTATAGGCACAATCTTTTAAAAGTCCGTCCAATTAGATACTCACTTACGTTGACGACATTGACATAATCGGACGAACAAAGCGTGATGTCAGTGGTGCTTTTGTGAGCATTGAGAAGGAAGCCAAGAAGATGGGCTTAACGGTGACTGAAAGCAAAACGAAATATATGCTGTCAACGTTAAAGGACACCCAACACCGACGTCTAGGACAGAACTTCACTATAGACAGCTATAATTTTGAGGTGGTCAGAGACTTTGTATACCTAGGATCCGCTATAAACTCAGCGAACGATACCAGTGCTGAGATTACCTTCCCAGTCCTGATGTATGGTGCAGAGGCATGAACACTGTAAACGGCGGCTGAGAACGCGTTAGGCTGTCTTGAGAGGAAAATTCTCCGGGTGATTTTTGGTCCCGTCTGCATAGATGGGGAATGGAGAAGAAGAAACAACAACGAACTATATGGGCTGTACAGCGACACTGACCTAGCCACAAAAGTGAAAGGCCAACGACTGAGATGGCTAGGTCACCTAGAGCGAATGGGCACCAATGCTCCGGCCCGGAAAGTCTTTGAATCCAACCCCGTAAGAAGCTTGTTGGTTGAGGCCCTGGTCCACCCCGGACTGTAGCGCCACCTTAAGTAAGTAAGTAAGTAAGTATCTTCGAAAAGACCAACAAATTTCAAGTCGCGACTCACTGTATATTCATCGAATTCAAAGTTGCATATGATATTATTCATCGTTAGGAGCTGGCTAAACTTCGGATCCCGGAAAAACTGATGCAACGTGCAACTAGGGAAAAGCTCTTCCGAACTATTCCAAACATGCACAGGATTTTGGCAAGGAGATGCACTTTCATGTGATTTCTTCAATCTCGTTTCGGAGAAAATAGTACGCAGGCGTTAACACTGTAGGCACTATTTTCAACAGATCTGTCTACATTCTAGGAAATATCCATTCCCAAAAGGCCGTTATAGAGGTTTTCACGGCAATTCAAAAACAAGGATAAGAGCAAAAAAATGCTATCAATCGGCTAGGATGTCACTGTTGATATAAAATTATAAAACCAATATACTGCGATAAGTGGAAAGGGAGAGCTCAAACTGGGCTCTTTTGAAAGAAAATTTTTGGAAGGATATTTTGTCCTGTGTGTGAAGAGAGCAAATGGAGAAGAAGATACAACTGCGAATTCTATGAGCTGTATTAAAATGTGGGTGAAGTCCAGAAAATCAAAACACGTTGACAATATTGGTTCGGCCACATCGAGCGAATGGTCAATAATGCTCCAGCTAAGAGAGTCTTTGAATCACAGCACCCAGGTTAAAGAGAACGCAGAAGACCGAACCTCCAGTTTAAAGACCAAGCCATCGCTGATGCCAGAAAGCTTGGTCTAGATGACTGGAAGCAGCATGCTTGGGATCGTAGATGACGAAAGGCTGCCGTGTGTCTCAGGGTACGACCTTTTGATGAATTTGGAGCCGAAAAAAGTAAAAGTTTGTAAGAGAACAGTTTTTAATCACCACCAAAGTCACCATTTACGAAGAAAAGGCAGTATTTACAAATTAGATCTTGCTAAAGATATTTGCTGAGATACTTATGGCCAAAATATAGCAATTCCACCCATTGCCCCCTGTATCCACACCTCTAAGCTAACATTAACTTGTTTTTGGAAGGAGGCTTGGGGATAGTCAACCCTGACTTTTCTTCGTTTGTGTGATACCATATTGTTCAACAAATACCACTGTGAATCATATGCACAGATTCGATAGAATATTATGACAACTCACCAATAGATCAAATCCATTCGAATCAGCTTGAGACCTCTGAATAACCTCCAAATACGTGCTCGTGAGTTCGGCTGTTGAAACTTTAAGCACACAAGCAGCTGCCAAATATGGAAATATTCTCCATTGCTACAGAAATTAAAAAAAAAAAAAACAGATAAAATATCGAAAACGTCGGTTATTCTTTCCTTATTAAGGATCTCCCAAACCGATGGGAATCATTCCCGAATACTGTTTTTTGTTGTTGTATCGTTGCGAGTGATTCGTTTTGATTTCTCGTTGGTTTGGGAGAGCCTTTAAATGATAGAAGTATCTGAAGGAAATGTCAATTCATAACAGTTCTGTTTGTAAAGATACTTTTTATACCAACCCGTAGTAGCAGCGGGCCCTCTTCAGGTACAAAGATTTTTTTTTACCTAAGCCATGCAAGTGAGTATGCACTTACTTTAAAGAGCGATAAACGGCTTATAACTGTTATAAATTGGCAAGTCCCTGTCCTTTAAATTATACATACACAACAAATGTTATTTCATCTAACTTACATGCAACTGGTACTCAATAATTGGTATCTCAGGACCATCCTTTTCGTATCCGAATTGCTTCCTAAGCGCTGCATACCTAACAGCTATCACAGCTGCATTTGACAAAGTGTTCACAGATTCCTGCATGATTCCAATTCTCCCCGCCGAAAATGATTCTAGAGCCGCTCCCAAAACCTTACCAGGTTCACTAAATACACTTTCATAAGTTCCTTCATCAGTTATGTCCCCTGTGCGATTTAACAAGTTATCCTTGGGAATGCGATAGTTGGTGAACATCATAAAACCATTGTCTATTCCATTCAGGCCGATCTTTTCTCCAATATCCCCCACCAGGACACCCGGATATGCCTGCAACGTTCTTGGATCTCGAACCGGAATCAAGAATCCATGCAATCCGTGGCTGGTGCCATCGTTTGTGTACAGATTGGCAAATGTCATTGCATACGTTGCTGTCTTACCCAAATTTCCCACCCAGCACTTGGCTGCTTCAAAATCAGGTGTATTGATGATGAATTCTCGCGTCTTGGGATCGTATGTAGCTGTGGTCCTAATACTCTTTGTATTACTACCATGTGCAACTTCGGTGATTGCCAGACAAGTCACAATTTCCCGATTCCAAGCTGCATTATAATACTTCATGTGTTTTTCGGTGCCCATTGCTCGAATGGCATTATTGAATAAACCAACACCCAGGGCAATTTTGACCGAAAGACTAGGCGAATAGGTGTGGAGGGCCTCATTTACGCTCATCAGATATTTGGTTCGGTCGGAGAAGCTTTGTTTTTCGATTTCTTTTGGTACAATTTGTAAGTGGGCCATTTTGTTCATTTGCATTGCACATAGACGTTTTTGTTCATCTGTA
Source organism: Dasysyrphus tricinctus (assembly GCA_963921185.1). NCBI lineage: Eukaryota > Metazoa > Arthropoda > Insecta > Diptera > Syrphidae > Dasysyrphus > Dasysyrphus tricinctus. The sequence continues at coordinate 206,291,344 of OY992531.1, read as the reverse complement.
GGCAGTGTGGTAGTAGACTTGGCGAAAAGTGGATCATTCTCAAGGATTTTCCATACTTTCAGCTGAAACAAAAATTAAATATAATTTTAAGTTTGATAGAATTGGTTTAGTTAAAGGAAGTAGAGATTTTTGTGTTAATACGTAGCTAACAATAAGGATAAGGTATTCCCTCATGCTTCGAATAATAAGGAGGCCGAGGAATCGACTCGTTATAATGTGATTTGATTTTAAAAATCCCGAATATGGACTAATTTCTCCTAGCATGTACGATATAAGGAAAACTCAACTCGACTTAACTCATCACGACTCAACTCCAACTTGACTCGACTCGTTATAGTGTGATTTTATTTTAAAAATCCCGAATATGGACTAATTTCTCCAAGCATGTACGATATAAGGAAAACTCAACTTGACTTAACTCAACTCAACTCAACTCAACTCAACTCAACTCAACTCAACTCAACTCAACTCAACTCAACTCAACTCAACTCAACTCAACTCAACTCAACTCAACTCAACTCAACTCAACTCAACTCAACTCAACTCAACTCAACTCAACTCAACTCAACTCAACTCAACTCAACTCAACTCAACTCAACTCAACTCAACTCAACTCAACTCAACTCAACTCAACTCAACTCAACTCAACTCAACTCAACTCAACTCAACTCAACTCAACTCAACTCAACTCAACTCAACTCAACTCAACTCAACTCAACTCAACTCAACTCAACTCAACTCAACTCAACTCAACTCAACTCAACTCAACTCAACTCAACTCAACTCAACTCAACTCAACTCAACTCAACTCAACTCAACTCGACTCGACTCGACTCGACTCGACTCGACTCGACTCGACTCAACACAACTCGACTGGACGCGACTCAACTCGACTCAACGCGACTCAACTCGACTTGACACTAATCGACTCAACTCGATTCAGCTCGATTCAACGCGACTCAACTCGAGTCGAGTCTAGCTCTTGAAAGATTAATCTTTCAGATTTCACCGAAAAACGACATAAGCTTCAATATTCTTTTTATTTTATAAAACAAAAAAATGGATATAAAAATTTTGATTAAAGAAATAAGATCTACTAAAGCATTATTAGCAATTTTTAAAATTGGATGATTGGTACGTAAAGGTATATTCATTAACTTACCTTTATTCGTAAATTATTTTCGGTTTCAAAAATCAATCGCAATCGCTTCCAGTCGAATTTGGAACGTTTTCTGTAAACGCACAGTGGACCTGCTGGCAAGTCTGGAATGAATGATGTGTCTGTACTGGCTGCCATTTGAAATCTGTAAATAATCGAGTGAAATAAGATATTAGGTTGTGATTATGAAAGTTATTAAAAAACAATTTCTGTCTTGGAATAAAGGGCCATTACTACTTGCAGATTCTGCAACGCAACGCTCATGAGGAGATATCGAACTATACCTACATTGTGGGTAGCTGTGACGCACTCATACATCATAGACATAGCTATCTGGAAGGTCACAGTGAAGCTGAAAAGCTCTCCCCTAAAGTATACCTGCATTAAACACTATTCCTTAAAGGATTTTACTTGGAGGATGAGCTATAGGAAGAGCAAACAAATGCAGTTCTGAATGTGGGGACTATAGATCTGAAGATTAAATGCAATTAACCTTTGCCTATATCATTCATATTAAAATATTGCCTAGCAGACCCTTACAACTCTATATCGTTTAACAGGCTGTAAGCTTATGCTTCGTCCATATTGATTGTGTATTTCCTATTGTATTCCTACATTTTCCCCTTCTGCAGCATTCCTCAACAGACTCGACCACACCTTCCCCTTCCCTTCATTTTTCTGCTGCTATCAGAGAGTTCAAGATTCGTGCCTTAAATTTTTTTAGACCTTTGAGTTCTAGGCCAGCCGCTTTGAAGCGGGCCTTACTTTCATAGATATCCGCACACTTACTTTTGCTGCTACCAAATAGCGGTCTAGGTTAATGTTGGATTCTTTGAATGTTCAGACAACTCGTATAGGTACTTCAGACAACTCTTATAGGTACTTAAGTCTAGAAGAATATCAATTTGCGTTATCGAGTTTTGAGTTGTTGAATCGAATGCTTGTAATGACGACATTTCGGCCTACCACGAAGTCAATCAGCATATTTTTTTTAGATAAAAATTCTTCTCTCTTATTGATTGGGTGAATTTTTTGACGCATTTTGGTAATTAAAAATTTTTGGTAAAAATAAAATAATAAAAGTTTCATATCAAACACGTGAGTCATTCAAAAATTTTACACTTGAGCTTAATTAATATTTCTTATCCGCATAAAGATAAGGTTTATCAGAATTTGTAATCAAAAGACGAGTTGTTAGAATATGAATGAGTAATTATGAATGAGTGATTTTTATGATTAATCTTCTCATTCTTAAAAATTCCAGCTAAAAGTTAGGAAAAATATAACCAATGTTTGATTCATTAAGAAGTTTTTTTTTAATTTTAAATACAAAACAAAAAATAGAATCGTACGGTGGAATTTTACTATGACCCGAGGGAACAATATCTGACATTTACTTTTTGGAGATAATTTCATTCAAATGTGGGCGATGACTATGCCGTATATGGTCCATTGGAAAGTTCAAATTTAAGATCATGCTTTCCAGCATTGCTACCGGTATTGTCCATTTATGCAAGTAATATTGGCTTCCAAGTCTAGAATTGCAGGTGGCTTATCGGTGAAGGCTTTTGACTTCACATAACCTCAAAGAAAAAAAAAATCAAGGGTGTGATACAACTATCATCTGGGCAGCTACTTGATAGGTCTGATATGTGAAATTAGCTGCTAACCAAATGATTTGTTGATAGACATAGCCTCCGCGAAGGGACAAATGATATCGGTTTCCGACTTATCGACTTTTCAGTAGCTACAGTGATAAGAAGAACTACATTTCCATGGCTAAGAATCCACAAAGCAACAAGATGGTGATCCCAAAATGGTCGATACAAAAACTAAATCGACCATGAGATAATCGACGAAAGAAACACCTCTAACATCTTAGACGTGCGGACTTTTCGAGAGGCAAACTTTGACTCTGACAATTTCCTTGTTGCGCTAAGGTTTAGAGCCCGGCTGTCAAGTGAAAAGAACTTTCAAACCACCCTATAAAAGAAATTCGACGTTGGTCGCCTTGACATACCTGAAGTCGCTAGAGACAACAGTGAGCATCTTATCGAGAAGCTCTCTGCTGTGCATTCACCTGACATAGACGCCAACAACCATCAGTGGTTCCAGTATCGCGATATCATCAAAGAGGTCGTCGAAACCACGATAGGCTAAGGCTACCACACCCGAAAAAGAACCCGCGTGGATGTGGTATGATGAATGCGTGAAAAGGTTGACAGGTAATGCACATGCGGAAAACAAGACCAGCGAGACAGGAGAAGAAGACCATGCGTAGAAAGAAGAGGCTGAACGCAGCCTCCCAGCTTAAGAAGATTGATGAGTCTCGCGAAACAATACCCCGAAAGTCAAGAGAAAACCAAGCAACTGGCTGCTGGATTTAAAACCGGAAACGGAACATTAATCCCACGAACAAAATCTTGGTGGAAATCTGACGAAGAACTACCCCAGCAAACCGGTGCTACTCCGGTTTCGCGCAACAGATGGGTGATAAGCAAAAAAGGAGAGCTAATGCTACGCTCCTTCTAAAGAAAATTTTTCGACGGATATACCCGGGACCACCTCCAATCACAAGTGATGGCGCTTGACACCAGGGAAACGTCAAACGCATAGCCTGCGATGATCAGAGATCGAGTGATTTCTTTAAGCTGACTATCAGCAGGCTAAGAGAAGTCTGGCTAGGTGCAAATCTTGAGGTCATTGCTAAGGAGGACATCCCATGTAGGATGTAGACCCAGGGCACGTACGTGGATCCCGGCTGAACCTTCCTATATGAATATATATAGAGGCGCAATTATTATGATTAATAAAGAATCACTTTGTTCTACTGGCATAGACTAAAAGTGTGATTAAGTTTGGGTTTGAGACGATGAACCTTAAGGTTTATAAAAAGGATGAGGTTGATGTACCTTGTGCTCCTCCACACCCCTAAGAAGAAGAAGTCGTGATCGAGGACCCATGGTATGTCAATGCTTGGAAGGCATCCAGGGTATCTTCGAATCTAGCGGAGTCCTCTCTAAACTTCAACAGCCTTTCCGACATGGAGACTGAAGACTATCTAAACAGAGTTCTTTTATGTTAATACGAGCTTTAAAGATCATCCTCTGACTTGGAAGATCCTGATTGCACCTTGGTGTAGGCTGATCTGATTGTAGCCAAAATGCTGCAGTTAGTACAAATTAGCCTCTAACACTCCATCAAGGCATCAGCCTCTATTCTTCTTTGTCTGTCCAGCAACGGAGAGGGTTTGATTTGTGAAATCCATTATAAGTCGACTCAGGACTCCTGGCTACTACCTACTGTAGGTATGCGTCCGGTAAAGGTGACCCCAAACCCTGCATACTAGTAAAAGTTAGCATTAATTTATATTTACTACCCAATTTCATTGATCGAGATATTACGGTGGCAAGACTGCAAACGACCAAAGGTACATTTTGGTTGGCGTCAGCTTATCTCGGCCATGACCATCTTGGCCCTCACCCTGGAAAAACCCTTTAAAAACTTATCGCTGACGCAGAAAGGCAAAAAATCAGTCTCATTATTGGGAGATAAATATCCCAACAGGTGAGTCCCTTTTCGATTTTATCTTAAGTACTAACCTTATAGTAAGAATCATAGGCAATGAACCAACTTTCGTTACCAGAAACAGACAACAAAATTTAGACATAACTCTTGTCTCCGCTGACATCTAAAAATAAATTTTGAATTTGAAAGTATCTAGTGATACTCATTCTCTGATCATATAGATACATACATTCAATTCAGCTTGAAAGATGAACTTATAAGCAAATTGGCTTTTCGAAATCATAGGAAAACTGACTGCCTGGAGTACAAAGAAACACTTAAGAGATTAATCAAACCTGATACGTTAAGTCAGGCCCGTTCCTAGCCCTCAGAGCACCTGGGGCAAGCTTAGATCAGCCACCTTTCTTGCTACAAAAATTTTTATACAGAGTTTATAAAAAATCAATCGTGTCACTTCCACGGTGGAAGTTCCACCGCATTTATACGGACTCCAAACCAGTACCAACATATTTCTGTATATTGATTGATTTATATCGACTTTCTCATAAGTTAAAATACCTTCTTTTTTTACTGATTCATTAAATTTTGACCTTTTGATATTCGACAAAAAAGGCTCGACTTTTATCAACTTGTCGATATTTTTCCCAATACTTAGTACATATAAAAAGTCGATATGACAATCAATACTTTAACCTGTCGATATTTTAACAATTCACTATTTTTTATTCTTATACGAAGCCTAAAACAGAACGCTCTGCTTGTAATGTTTGAACGAAATCAGTACCAGCTCGAATCATACATTCTTGTCTGACTTTTTAAAACGAACTAAAACGATTTTTGATGCTATGGATCATTTTAGATTTTGTTAAAGACACATTTTCCCTTAATTTGATTGATGAAAATTCGAAGCAAGTTAAGCGCACTTTTAAGCATCATGCCCCAAGTTATTAATTGATCAAAATATCGGCCGTTTTTGAAAATGTAAAATCAAAGTCAACTGGAATGTCAAACGATCGCTGTTCTTTGACGCAGATATTGCTATCGTGAAATATGCAATCGTCTTATTTTTCAATATTTTATTTGTCAACTCGATTTTTTAATAGCAAAGCTGCACAGCAGATCATGCTTTCGAATAAATCGTACCCAATCCATTTCAGTTTGGTCAATATAAAAGCAAAATAATTTTCCAATGTTTCCTACGTAACTTTGCCTAGTATTGGCATTCACGACATGGTGGCGCCTTTCACAGAACGTGGTATGCCATTTGCAGTACGGCGCACAGTGGGATGAGAAGCGATTCTAGCGCGCCAAAAGTATTCTTGGGGTAATTATATGGAATAAAGACCTAATTTTGATAAGCTTTTATAGTTTTGAGGTTGTTGCAGACGTTTTTAATATTTTTCCAGGGTGGTGTCAAAAATTAGGGACACGAAAGTGGCAAAAAGAAAATTCTATCAGTGTTCGAAAAAAGAGTGTCCCTTAATGCAGGATTATTTGAGAAATGATTCTTAGGTGGTTCTAAAAAAATTGTATGAGGTGGGGGTCTGTTTCCTTTTTTTGGTGGGAGGGGCAATTTTCTAGAAAAGATTACTTGCAATAGACAAACAAATATTAAAAAACAACAGCAACAGTTTGAATGTCATGCTATTGCTGTTTTTAAAGTCGAAAATCGATTCTCTGTTTGACTATGTAGTTGGTTTTGTAAATACTTTTTGAAAAAACTAGTTTTCAAACTTAAAATTAAAAGGAAAACCTTAAAATTTTTATTTGTTTAAACTTTTTTTTCCGAGTCACTATTACTACTAGTTTCGGAATCATGTTCAGATTCATTTTCGTCATTTTGGAGGAATAATAAATTGCGAACTTCCTTATTATATTCCCTTTTGTTTTTTGTTGTTGCCTTTCGCATTGAGGTACTTGAAAACTTGTTTCCAACCAATCTGAGTTTTTTTTTATAAAAATACCTATAGGAAAACTTCGCAGTTTTCCATTTCTGGGATAAAGTTTTGCAGAAGTTTTGCAAAGCATTTTTAACTTTTTGAACATAATCAAAGCTCCATGCAGCCTCTGGTGGCTCCAAATATTCTTGGATCACATCATACAATTATTGCTGATTTTCGTTATTTATAGGAGTCAGAAACTTTTGATAACGATATTTTTCCCTTAATTTTTCAAATAATATTGACTTTTTCAAAATTGAAGCCATTTCTATGGATATCCTCCTAAATATGCCGCACATAATATGACAGCTCTTTATTATTTCCTCAATTTCAACCTTTAAAATGGCAACACTTATCTGTTTATTATTTGTAACCTACATGGAACTTTTCTGCTAGCATTTGTTCACACTTTAATAGGATTTATAGTTTTTTTTAATAATCGATAATCCGGTGGATAAAATTTAATTATTTAATTAATATGTATTATTTTTAAGCAAATTTGAGTGTTTATCAAATAAAACAACCCAAAAAACGCAGAAAACACTCGCGACAACTTATTATAACGGAATACATTACCGACCTTGAGTCACCAGTGAGAGCAGTTTGACTTTCGTGGCTAACGTTATCTCTCATTAAAAGTTAAATAAAATTGTTAGTTGGTGGTAGTTGGTAGCGATTTTTATAGCAATGTAAGTATACATATTGGACTAGCTAATGGAAGTATAGGTAAGACGTTCCATGACGTTCCGGATTTTTGGCAGACTATACAAACAAAAAACAATGATATAAAAATTGTTTAAATAAATTGATTTAAATAACAAACAACCAGTGAATTAATTTTATTGGAATTGATTGTTTATAATAATGACACTATTGGTAAACAAGAAAAAAAAATCTAGCAGATATCCATCCTTAAATAGGATCAATATCGAAATTTTATAAAAGCAGTAATTTGACTTCATAATTAAGATTATTCATAACCTTCTAAGAAACGAGGAATAAAAACAAAGTGCATGAAGTTTTACAAAAACTGGCTCTCGATTTTTTCACGCCCAGGTATTGACAACATTCCCTGAAAAAATTACGCATTTTGGAGACCATTTTTTATACCACTTTTGGCGCGCTAGAATCACTTCTCATCCCACTGTGCGGCGGCGCCTCTCATGGTTAGGTGCCTGGGGCATTTGCCCCATTGCCCCACCCCTAGGCACGGACCTGCGTTAAGTGTTCCATCCAACAAAAACGATCTTGACAGCAAAGTCAATTATCTAACCCTATCCCTAAACAAATCAATATAAACCTCTCCTCTGTCCTCTTATTAGAATAAGGGGTAAAAGGAACCCACATTCTTGGCTTTTCAAATTTTCTTTCCCAAAACTATTCCCCCCCCCCCCCTTCGTGCAAAGGGAGGGTTGGGAGAAAATCAATAATGTAGTTCTATGGTTTCAAGGTTGATGAGTCCAACGGGACTTCTCGGGTCATCGTCCAACCCTTGGTTTTCGATTTATAACTAACATTTCGGGATCTACACTGGTAAGTGGCAACCCTTTTCTTGTCCTTCTGACAGTGGTACCACCTTGACAACAGTTCTTAAAAATAAAGTAAGGACAACCACTATTTGTATACTAAAGCTCAACCCGTCAGGTCAAAATGAAAGGTTGGTCTCACTAACAGTCCCACAAGATAGGGGTTGGTGGAGGTGTGCTCTGATAATCTAAATTTAAGTCTCTCATTCCGTCTTCCCAATCACTGTAGCATGTTCCAGGCAGAACTTCTAGCGATAAAAGAAGCACATTTTCCCTGATAGTCGAGCCTTTTTTTTTGATTTCTGGACTCTGTCTCTATAAACTCAAGAACAGCCCTTAACGTTTGAAGATGGCGTAACAGTTTTATATTCATCTTTGATGGATGCCGGGCCAAAGTGACATTCCAGGTAATTGTATAAACCTGATGAACTCGCTAGAAGTGGAACATTACTATCCTGAAAAGCTAAATATTAGTATATCCATCGATACGTGTAAGCTTTTGCTGGAGCAAGATGGAGATGCTTTGTACAGAAGAAATATTTGGTAGGTGATGTTTACTACGTTTGTTTGGCTTCAAGACAAGCATAGAAAACCTTGATTTAAGTCGCGCCAAGTGTTTAATCACATCAGGTCTCTTGTAGGTGCCACAGCAAGACACTGTTTAATAGACAGGCACGCAACGCAGCTGCACTTAGGAGATTACTTTTATTACGATCCTAGTGATATGGGAAACACAGCCATTTATAGTCTCGTATGCTTCGACAGGAGCTCTAAGTGGTTTAATAAGCAAGGAAGGAGATTTCAAGATTCATGTGGTATCACAACGGACCACCTTCGGTCTTAATTACTAACAGCCATCACTTCTACCAAAACTTTCGCAACTCAGTTGGTCCGCTTGTTTTATGTAAAGTAACCAATGGCAACAGTTTTCTTGGACAATAGTATCTTGTGGGTTCAAAAGATTTCAATTACCTTTTGGGTCCTCTGTACCGCTCACGCTTAAAATCATCATCATCAAGTCCTGTAACCCCGGTTGGGGCATAGGGCGCCAACAAATCGTTTCCATCCTTCACGGTCTGCAGATAGATATTTTAACTGTGGCCACGTCTTTCTCTGGGAGTCTGCTTCTGCTAGAACTGTTGATTTCCATGTTGTTCTTGGTCTTCCAACCCACCGTGCACCCTGAGGATTCCATTCAAAGGACTGTTTTGCAATTTCATCGTTTGGTTTCCTCAGTGTGTGACCAATCCATTGCCATTTACGCTTTCTTATGTCAACGTCCAGCTCCAGCCGCTCTTGACTTGTCCTGCGCCACAATTCCTCGTTTGATTTAATTTGTGGCCAGCGAATTTTTAGAATATGGCGTAGACAACGGTTCACAAAAGCCTGCAATTTCTTTGAGATGGTAGTCGTGACTTTCCAGGTTTCGCAAGCATATAACAGCACGGATTTGACATTGGATTCGAAGAATCTCAACTTTGTGCGCAAGGAGATTTGACATGATTTCCAAATTTGGGAGAGAGAACCGAAGGCTGCGCGAGCTTAATTTATTCTACTTTGAACGTCCAGATCAGTACCACCATTTGCTGAAACAATACTTCCGAGGTAGTTAAATTGTTCAACCTCTTCAACTGGCGTCTCCTGTATTAAAATACGCTGATGTGTGGAGCGGCCTGTGAGCATTATTTTTGTCTTTTTGCTATTTATTTTAAGACCACTCGCCTCTCCTTTTACCTTCAGAGCTTGACACATCCCGTTCAGCCCGCTGATGTTATTTGCCAAACGACATATATCATCGGCATAGTCTAAGTGGCTAAGCCTTTCAAACGTTCTCCATTGAATGCCCTGCCTCTCTGCTGTTCCAACGCTGGCCGTCAAAACATCGTCAATCGCCAGTAAAAAGAGAATTGGCGATAGAACATCTCCCTGTCTCACACCCTGCCGCACTTCGAAAGAGTCGGATAGCTGCACGCTTAAAATAGCTACCCCTTTATAGCTACAAACTTCCGGGTATATAGAACTAAAACTTCCTAAACAGTCCAAATCTCAATTTATAAGTATATCTACCTTAACATTTACAAATATCGAATGCACGTGATCGTTTATCATCTAGGAACTGTGTTGTTATCAGTTCAGTCAAAACCGTGTATCTGTCAAAAACTGGCATTGCGACAATCAATACTACCTACATATACTGCAGCTGACGGACACCGAACGGTCGTTGGCGTTATGAATAAGTAGCTGCGGCATACTCTCTTTTGTACAAATGAATATTAGAAGATTATATTTTATGGATTTATATACTTAATTAATAACTAGAATTAATTTTCTCAAGTACATAGGTACTTAAGTTTTTATTATCAAATCAAACACTTTCAACTCAGACTGAAAAGTTGATATACTTTATGTGTGTTCATGTGTATGACTGTGCACTATAATTCAGGAAATGATAAAGTACGTACTTTTTCTTATAATAAGACCCCTATAAAGATATTTATTTTATTTTATAATAATTCTCACAATAAAACCCGTACAATCACACATTGAATAATTTATTTGATATTTAACAAAATAACATAAATGTAATGAAGCTATTAAAAATGTTTGAAATATTTTGGTTTATAATAATTCTCACAATAAAACCCGTACAATCACACATTGAATAATTTATTTGATATTTAACAAAATAACATAAATGTAATGAAGCTATTAAAAATGTTTGAAATATTTTGGTGAAACGTTCTTATCGCAATTTGTATTGTTATATCTGAAATGAACTTGAATAATTGGTTATTTTCTTCTTTTTTTATCAAAATTCCTATGAAAAGCAAAAATCAAATTCGTGAAATGAATGAAGCACCACCATATATGTTAAAATGTTCAATTCGTCAAGATTTTATGAATCGCCAGGAAAGTCATCACAGCATAGTTTTCTTTCAATGTCAAGCAAGTTCAACTGATACTCTTGAAATAAAGTTAATTGATATTAATTGAACTTTTTATATGATATTATGGTAATGCTATGCCAAAATCTTGTTTTATAAAAAAAATTAAATGTACGACTGGATCGCACGTACTTGCTCTTATGTTCAAGTTGCTTCCAACTTAAGAACTTTTAAAATAAGCAAAAGTATACAAGAATTGTTTGCTTGTATTAATCTAATATCACAACAAAAACATAAATGTTAAAAAAGGAGCCAAGTTCTTATGTGTACAAGAAACCTGTGCGTAAAAAGTCAGCCAAAAAAAGTAATGAGATCTAAAATATATGCCAAGTTTTAAGTTCATGAAGTTTAATTTCAATTATCTTAAGTAGAGTAATATCGAAACAATTCCAAATCATGACAGAAATTTGGTAATTAATGATTACTGATTAAAATTTGGTGGTTTCACTGGTCAAGTTTTCATACATTTTAAATCTGTGATTAAGTAAGTATTTAAGAGAATACTTGCCAAGTAAATCCACCAAATTTTAATCAGTAATCATTAATTACCAAATTTCTGTCATGATTTGGAATTGTTTCGATATTACTCTACTTAAGATAATTGAAATTAAACTTCATGAACTTAAAACTTGGCATATATTTTAGATCTCATTACTTTTTTTGGCTGACTTTTTACGCACAGGTTTCTTGTACACATAAGAACTTGGCTCCTTTTTTAACATTTATGTTTTTGTTGTGATTTCACTCCTTTTTGCAAAGATTTATTTTGCCAGGTGAAAGTCAAGCCCTACCGCTCTACAAAGTTTCATAATTCTACGACAACCGAAAGTGCTCCATACAAATAATAGCAATTCTGATAAAGTGGGTGGATGGCACCCCCCTTGAATGGACAATTCCAAATTTTCGATTTTTTTCCTTTCTAAGTACTTCAAGTCCTACCGACCTACCAATTTTCATCGTTCTACAACAATCGGAAGTGCTCCATATAATTTATAAGAATTTTTAAGAATGTGGGTGGATGCCACGCCCACTGTATGGAAAATTCCAATTTTTCAATTTTTTTCTTTCTAAGCACCTCAAACCCTACCGACTTACCAATTTTCATTGTTCTACAACAATCGGAAAGGCTCCATATAATTTATAGAATATTTAAGAAAGTGGGTGGATGCCACGCCCCCTGAATAGAAAATTGCAGATTTTCGATTTTTTCCTTTGTATGTACCACAAGGCCTACCGTTGTGCGAAATTTCAAGTTTCTACGATGTCGGGAAGTGCTCCATAATTTTGATGATCTGTCAGTGAGTCAGTCAGTCAGTGAGTCAGTGAGTCAGTGAGTCAGTCAGTTACGGTTTTTACGATTTTTGAAGTCCTATATCTTGGGAACCACTAATGCTAAAGAGTTGAAATTTGGTGAGCCACCTGTGTTTGATCAGTTCAGCAAATACTCCGAATTTGAAGTTTCTGACTTTATTGGTACCAAAGTTAGAGGGGGGTTAAAAATCGCCTGAGTTTGTTCCTGTAAAAAGGGTGTAGTGCCGCGAACTTGGCTGGGCACTACCGTGCCCTTTGATCTAAAAATCTCGTGCCACGGTGTTTGTGGTCAAAGTAATACCAAAACAGCTCGGCTGATTTTTATGGTTTTTTCACCCTCCTACTCCCACCCCCCATTTTTTAATTGCGATTTTTGTATGGTTTATTTGCATTGTGTTTGACGTTTGACTCAAATGATCTCAGATTCCGTGACATGGGATTCGCGGAGCTTATCTAGGGAGGGGTGAAAACCAATTTCGGCTAACACGATTATCCTCGAAGTTGCATTCATATTTTGTTTTCGATGCACTATTTCTCGCAAGGGCCCCAGTTGTAGACTGCGAGACTTTGATTTTTTGAATAGCTTTTAATGAAGCTTTCGACGCCTATACTTCTTTTTTTGCTATCACTCATACCCAAAATCTGATGTGGGCTCTAAGCCCTAATAGACTTTTATTTTGTTAATAAAAAAAGTCATCCATTAAAATCCTAACACCTAGACCATCTTCCTAAGAAGTTTGTTGATCTTGTCTTCGCTGTTTCCGAAGTCACCACCTTCGACGTAATGGTTGTTCTTTTTGTGCCAACCCCCTGTTGCGGTGTGTTCAGTTTGAAGGGCCACAAGCAGTTCGATGCGTACTTCAAATTCTTGTCAACGGTGAAGATCTCATGGACTAGATCCTCAACGCACTGGAGGTCGTACTTCTTGCGCATCTAACGCTCAGTAACGAAGTTATTCGTGATTTGTCGACCTTGTTAATACTGCGAATACAGATGACAAAAACCAATTTGCTTTCTCCAGGAACATAGTATTGTCCCTTGGACTTAGCAAGGCCCTTTATCTTAATTTCTCTGCGGTCGGCCTTGGTATATTTGTGCGAGTATTTCTCAGCACGAATAAGATTCTCGCGTTTCCTGATAGCAATGACAGAGCTATACGCTTTTACTTCCTCTTGGTGAGGATGGCACAACCATTGAATAATTACATAATTGAATAATTGAATAATTGAATAATTAATAATTACGTAATTATTCAATGGCACAACTGCTGACGCGTTTCATGGCAAATTTCAATTTGGATTCCGGGACGGGTACCAACTTCTTATCCGACGCTTTGGTCTTTTTCTTGTCTTCGACAGTCATTCTGAACTTGTCACTATGCACGTTTTAAGATATGTATGTTATCGGCTCGGTATCGTCTCGGCATCGTTTCGGTTTTTCCTATAATGATACCAAACGAGACCGGGACTTTTTTGGTATCGTGACCAGCCCTAAGAACATCACTTTTCTGTTAATTATTGGGCTTAATTGTGACAGGTTCTTTAAGACGGTGTCCACATTGGGTATGAAAAAGTGGATTTTTAATGACTTTTCAGTATTCACATCTCACTTCAATGAAGGAGTGGGAGCGAGATATGAATACTGAAAAGTCATTAAAAATCCACTTTTTCATACCCAATGTGGACACCGTCTAAGGAGAATGGGCATAATTGCACGAGTTGCTTCCGATCGTTGTAACTCTTTATGACCTATATCATTGGAAGGGTCTTAGTGAGTGCTATTTTTTCTTGTGTTGGTATAAGTCTGTATCTCGTGTAGGTAAAGTGTTATAGCCCAATAAATGCAAGCTAAAATAGTCCTCTACACGGTACCAATGGTCGGACAGACCTTTTTGGGCTGTTGCGTCGAGTCCGACCATTTTTTTTTTTTTTTTAAATGGTCTTTTCTTAACACTGCGTTTAACATTAAGGAAAACTGAGTAAAATTATATCAAATTCATTTTCATCCAACGATGTACAAAATCCCTAATTTTAGAAAAGTGGTCGGGTAGAGGACAGTCCTACCTTTCATTTGATACCCCATTTATATGTATAAGTTGCTTTTATAATAGGTACATTTAGCGGAAAATGCAACTTGAAAAGTGCTTTCTATAACCATTGCAACCAGATAAGGCTTGTCCAACCAGCAGTTTTGTAAATGTTTGGACTAAAGCTATCGGTTGGCATCCAATTTTTGCATGGCCGCGATGAGATATGTAGGTCGGCTCCCAGACTTTATGTATGTGAATTTCACTTTGTGAAAATAAAAATTGAAAACGAGAAAAAAACTACATTAGTACATCCGTTGTCCGTCATTTTTAAAAAAGCTTTAAAAACGTAAATGGGTCAATATTTCAAAACATTAATATTTTTCACTCCAAAGTGGACCCTCGCTCAAAAGAACTTATTTTGAGAGACGAACAATTATGTCTCTTAATAACTCTATAATAACCACTTTAAAACAAGGAGTCATAATATTTGATCAAATCTAACGCCTTTTTAAGTCAGGGAAATGATACCTGTATCAGGGGAATGACAAATATTTATATTTACTCCGTTGATTAGATGGATATTTAATTTTGCGAATGGTTTCAGGAGTGCAAAGAAAAATGAGAACAAATACTAACATGAAAAATAGTATCCATGAGCCATGACTATGTTGCACGAACTTGCTCTCATGATTCAAGGATCAGGTAATAATCGTATTTTTGTATGATATTTTGACCGAGAAAATGTGAAAAAATTCAAAACTACTAAAAATACTTCAAATATGTTTAAATGTAATATTATTGATTCTTCTAGAGTTACCAAAACGCAATCAATCATTATAATGAAAACTTGAAAGTCAGGGGATTGACACAAAAAATGATGTTAGGGGAATGACTGCGAAGGGCGTTTTATGAGAATTAAATGGAGGTTATTAGAAAATTAGATGTTCTATATTATTTTTTACGTAGGCCCTTGTAAAAGACACAAACGAGTAAAACTTTTTAATTTTTAGACCACACGGTTTAGTAAAAAACACGCGTTAGAGGAATGACAATTTCGCTTGACGAAAAACGAAATCATTGCCTTAACTTGAAATAAAAAAGACAACAAAGATTTTTTGAAACCTTTACTTCAATTTTCATAAAGAGCTATTCTGTACCGTTAAACAACAAAAAAATCAGTTTTCTATTTTGAGCCTATATATATCTTTTTTAAATTTCCATTGGTGGGATAAAAATGATCAATTTATGGGGGACACTTACTTAATAGCTCCTATTTAAAAAAATAAAGCAACTAAAAATCATTTAACTATTTTTTAGTAAGGATGCATATATTATTAAAAAGACTGCATCATTAGATTTGTTGTACCTATCGTTTTTAGTTTCGTTGCTAAAATTCAAACAGTGTGGTAAAATTCAATCTTCGATAAATCTTCTCAAAAACAACAAAGCAGCTGGACTTGATGGTATACCAGCCGAGTTCCTGAAAGCTGACCCTGTCAGAACGGCTAGTATTCTACACCCGTTGATACAAGCTGTGTGGGAAAATGAAATCTATCCCAGCGACTGGAAGGATGGTGTAATTGTTAAGTTGCCAAAAGAAAGGTGATCTTAAGAATTGCAACAATTGGCGAGGTATTACAGTTTTGTCCGTTTTTCCAAAATTAATGGCAACCATCATTCTGGAGCGGATAAAGGTTAGAATCGAGTCTACACTCAAGAGGCATCAAGCTGGTTTCCGCAGTGGGCGGTCTTGTGTCGACCATATCAACACTCTGCGTATCGTTCTTGAGCAGTCTGCGGAGTTTCAATCACCGCTTTACCTCATGTTTGTGGAATTTGAGAAGGCCTTTGACCGAGTCAACCGTGAATGTATATGGAGATCACTTCTTGGTAGAGGAATTCCCCCAAAAATTGTTGCCATTATAAGAGAGTCCTATAACAACGCAAGATGCTTTGTTTTACACAATGGGCAGCTATCCGACTCTTTCGAAGTGCGGCAGGGTGTGAGACAGGGAGATGTTCTATCGCCAATTCTCTTTCTACTGGCGATTGACGATGTCTTGACGGCCAGCGTTGGAACATCAGAGAGGCAGGGCATTCAATGGAGACCGTTTGAAAGGCTTAGCCACTTAGACTATGCCGATGATATATGTCTCTTGGCAAATAACATCAGCGGGCTGAACGGGATGTGTCAAGCTCTGAAGGTAAAAGGAGAGGCGAGTGGTCTGAAAATAAATAGCAAAAAGACAAAAATAATGCTCACAGGCCGCTCCACACATCAGCGTATTTTAATACAGGAGACGCCAGTTGAAGAGGTTGAACAATTTAACTACCTTGGAAGTATTGTTTCAGCAAATGGTGGTACTGATCTGGACGTTCAAAGTAGAATAAATAAAGCTCGCGCAGCCTTCGGTTCTCTCTCCCAAATTTGGAAATCATGTCAAATCTCCTTGCGCACAAAGTTGAGATTCTTCGAATCCAATGTCAAATCCGTGCTGTTATATGCTTGCGAAACCTGGAAAGTTACGACTACCATCTCAAAGAAATTGCAGGCTTTTGTGAACCGTTGTCTACGCCATATTCTAAAAATTCGCTGGCCACAAATTATATCAAACGAGGAATTGTGGCGCAGGACAAGTCAAGAGCGGCTGGACGTTGACATAAGAAAGCGTAAATGGCAATGGATTGGTCACACACTGAGGAAACCAAACGATGAAATTGCAAAGCAGTCCTTTGAATGGAATCCTCAGGGTGCACAGTGGGTTGGAAGACCAAGAACAACATGGAAATCAACAGTTCTAGCAGAAGCAGACTCCCAGAGAAAGACGTGGCCACAGTTAAAATATCTATCTGCAGACCGTGAAGGATGGAAACGATTTGTTGGCGCCCTATGCCCCAACCGGGGTTACAGGACTTGATGATGATGATGTGGTAAGTAGGCCTGGGGACACGTCAGGGGAATGACATTCAGGCGCGGATCCAGGAATCCAGTTTGGGGGGGGTCATGAAATTTTAACATCAATAAGAACTGCTTAGCAAAAGTCCAGCTTAATCATGGCTTCATTCCAGTCGAAGGATTGATCAGGGGGAAGCTTAAGACTTAATCGGACTCCCGGTTATATGTAGTTTGAGCTAGAAACTGTATTCATCAACAAGATTTAGTTTCATTTCATACTTTCAGGACAATGATGAGGATAAGATAAACATTTAGATTGGAAGCGAAATTGACGAGAAAACCGTTGTTTTGAAAACTTTTGGGCAATTTACAAAGAATAATTGACAGTAATGGATTACACATTACATGAGCCGCCTATTTTGAAAGTGGTCTAAGTCCACTTATTTCTAATTCGAGATATTTAAAGGTTTGCGTTTGACTTAATTCAAAAATATGGGAAAGAGCTAAAATAAAAGTGAAGTATTTTTTTTCATCTAAATATATTTAATTTACTTACTCAGTAAAAAAAAAAAAATATTGTTGAACAGAAACCATATTTGTACAGTTGTAAATGGAATTAAACCATTTTCAAAATAAATGAAATTGTCTTTTGATTTATTCAAATTGTATCATGTCCTCTATAAAATTTTAGAAACATTAAAAAAACGAAAGAGTTGCGTGTTATAGATCATTTTATCTTTTTTTTTTTAATAAAGATTAATGTCTTGATGAATTAAGAATAGTTTGAAATGGTTACAATTATTCTGCTCCTTATTTTCCTTAAAAAAACACAAAAATCTGGAAAGGGGAAATTTTGCTGAGAAAATGGATTTAAAAAATTTCAAGTATTCCTTAAAAGCTCAGTAGAAATGAGGATGGTTTAGTACTTGGTATATCCTATCTTCTTGCTCTAAGGACAAAAATAAGTCTCTTTGGTTTTCTAATAACATTTTTGATGTTTTCCTGGGTTAAATGTTTGTTCATGTTAGCTATAAATATTAAGAAATTTACCAAATAAAAAAAAGGCAAAAGAAACCCCGTGGTTGGCTAATTACTTACATTATACTTTCAAGATATTTGGCCCCATGCTTAAAGCAATTCACTTTTCAGCTGACCCAAAGTTCATGGACTTGGAGTTTTCTTGTTCAATTGTCTGCCAAGCATGTCCTAGATATGTTCAATGGAATCTAGGTCAGGAGAACATTCTGGGCCAGTCTAGGGTGTTCAGGTGGGCCTTTTGAAGATACTCCGAAACTCTGTTCGCAGTTTTGGGACAAGAGCTATTGTGCTGATTCTTTGGGCAAATTGTACAACAACTGGTTCCAAATATCCCTAACATACCTACAGTTATTCTGTCAAAGGATCCATTTTCAACCAAATGTAGTTCCACGAATGTACAAGTTTTTATTTTTGATCAAAAACATGCTATAGGCTATGAGAACTTCACTTGGGTCTGGAATTCTTACTTAAACATTAAACTAAATACGCTCACATATAGGTACATACGTAAAACCAAAAAAAATCAAAAGGGGTAATTCAAGTATCAAGCGTCAATTTGAGATGAAACAGACAGACAAAATTGCAAAAAATATGGTGGATTCCATGCCGTAAAGAAAAAAAACAGCTTTCAAAGCAAAAAGGAGGGTATTTTCCTATTATGTAATTATTATTAAAAAAAAAACTTGATTGTAACCCAAAAAAAATTATTATTTCAATTTAACAATAACTACACAAGAAAGCTATATGATCATATTAATTCAATACTGTACTTGATTTCAAAGAATTAGGTTAGTTAAGATAAGCTGTGGGACGTATTCTGCTCAACTTGTGCTGCCTTGTGCCGCAATTATTAAAAAAAAATCGAGAATTTTCAAATTTTACGGATAAGAATTTTTTTAAATGTTTGTTGTTTTTTGACCATAAATGTTGCAAATATGCGAATTTTTGTATCTCCATATGGCAGCACAAACTGAGCACGAAATAACACAATCAAGTTTTTTTTTATAAAAATGTGAAACTTATACAAAAAAGCATATATGTATGTATTAGTTTTTGGCCTAAAAGTTGAAATTTTGAAATTTTTGTTTATCTTTTCGGCGCATGACAGCTCAAACTGAGCACAAAACAGCATATCTTTCACTTTTAAGAAATTGCGAAATTTCGAAAAAAATCATTCATAAAATTAGCATGTTTGCAATTTTTTTAATTTACGGCTCAAGTTGATCACAATACAGCATAGCGAAAATGGCGGTGCAACTTCACGCTACAGCCCTTCGCATTTTATTCTTGTCCATTAAAGTTGCAATTTTGCGAATTTTATTTTTATCTCTTTGGCGCCTAGCAGCATAATCGAAGCACAAAATAACACAACTTTCTTTTTTAAGATATATGTATTTAAATTAAAAAATGAATTCGCAAAATTTGCAAATTTGCGATTTTTTTTAATATTTACGGCACAAGGCAGCACAAAATCAGCGCAATACAGTACAATTTTACTCTCGAAAAATGGCGGTGCTAACTTCACGCACAAGCACATTAAGAAACGAAGACATCCAAGTAATATTTTTCAGAAAATTTAAAATAAGCAGCTTGCATAGATCTTCTGCTATAAAATTTCCAAAAAAAGAAAGATACCTTTTTTGATCGGTGCATCCGCAACAAAATGTCTGTCACACCCAAAACTATTTTCTTTTCAATTGAAAATAAAACAAAGTTAGGTAAACATAATGTTTGAAATGCTACGATAACTTGTTATCACAGTTACCACCGCAGATGAAAACCATGGGTTATTGAAAAACTTAAGAAGTATTTTTCTCATTTTCGCTTTGCTTTCGAGTTATAACGGATTTTATGATTATGGGTCCCGTTTGCTTTAAATAGCTTAATCTTTGTCCAACTACGGCAGTCTTATTTTTTGCGATGATGGTGACTGTGGGGAACCTTTATTATTTAAGAGAGTCCGCAGAATTTTAAGTCGGATGGATATCTAAGGCAATTTAGTGTATCCTCGAGGGCTAGTAGTGATTTTTGATCAATATTTCTTTGCTGTTAATTTCATTAAAAAGCTTATGGCTTTGTTAAGAAAATAGAAGCTAACCATTAATAGGTCATGTTTTTCGTATAAATAGTATACATAGATTACTAACAAATATGGAATAACCCAAAAAGTTTTTCTCTGTCCTCTAATTTTTTGAATAATCAGTAAAGATTGCTCGTGTTTGTTGTTTTCGCTGGAGCTCTGGGGGGGTCATGACCCCCATGACCTCCCCCCTGAATCCGCCACTGATGACATTTTGGGTGTTTAAATGGAGATAACGGGCATGATTTTTTTTTTTACATTATTTTTTCTAGAGCGAATGTTAGAAACCGTTTGTTTCAAGCCATCCAATTAACAAACTTATAATAAAATTTTGTACTTCGGTTCAAAAATGAAGGAGACAGAAATATTAATATTTTGAAATATTGACCCAAATATGATTTTCTCGGCTCCTGTTGTAAGTAAAAGAATATATTTTGTTTAACCTTGTAGGTAAAAATATCTTATAGAACTTTAGTTTACAAATATTTTCCCATAAAAAGTTATCGTCGAAAAACTGTCGAAATTTTAAAGTAAAAATATTTTTTTAACGCATAAATAGTTTTTTTGTTAACGAAATCAATACAAAATATTAATGATTACAATTCATAACATCGCATCGGTTTAAATTTATTGTTGAATTCAAAATTAAACCTTATATTATTTCTCCACATCGATTTGTTTGTGCTGTTTTTTTTTTTTTAACTTGTTGCAATAAACTCAACAGGACATATCCCCCTTACAACTTCAACATCCTGTTGCTTTGTCCAACTAGGGCAAAACAATATTCTTATTTTTTATTTGCTTAATCTTTTTTGTTTTTTTTGTAGAAGCATTCTACAAGTTCACTGTCAACACTGCGTAACCTTGACTACATAAAAGGACACAATTTAATATTCAATGCCCCAGTGACTTGGTAGTTAATTTGAGGTCATTATTTTCACTTTAATTTGAATACCAACATTTAATAGAATATTCCAGATTTATTTTCAGTATCGCGTGAGAAATATAATCAATAAAAAAATAATGTAATGTAAATAATGTAAAAGTTGCACTCTTATTAATGATTTTGTGTAATCTAGATGTTTATTTCCAGACATGCCACACGCTGAATTATATATTTCACATGAAAAATCTCTTTTCATTATGTAATATGTACATACAAATGTATGTACGTGACTTGTTTGAGTTTACAGTAGGTACTACTAGGCAGAAGCAAGTACATACAAATTATTATTTAAAAATGCACTATAAATGAAAGATATTCTTTTAAACTATATTTTTATTTATGACTTCACAATTTCTAAGGGATTGTTTCATAAATATTGACGCAGATCATAATTTCACAGAAAAATAATTCACAACTTTTTTATTGGTTATTGGTTGACTTAGAGACCGCTTTTTTTAATTTGAAACTTTGAACCGCATGTTCTGGCCTAAATTGTGAAGCCTAAGTAGCAAAAAAGTCAAATATACCCCAAAATATTTGGGATATTTTTTGCACCAACGTTATATGCATTTTTAATATACAAAATATGCCACTTCTCAGTGCAATTTTCGGACATTTAATTTCGATTGTGTAGATAAACCCCGTTCTAGTTTATAATTAACACCGTCTGTGCACAAATTATACCGATGTCTATGGGGAAATATACCAAAATTTTCACTGGAGTTTATTTTGTTCAATCGGAAACAATTTTAAACTACACCGTTGTTTATTTTCTGATCAAAATTGGAACTGTAAGAATTTTGAAATGTGTCAATGATTCAAATGGCCAATTTTATTAAAAAACACTCTAAAATTGCTTTTATCTAAACTCATTTTAAATGTTATCAGACGTTAAATTTCTCAGTTTCACCAATGAAGACATGAGAAATTTTTGGGATATTCTAGTTAAAACTGAATTTTCCTCACATCCCTGGATACAAATACAAAAAAATAGGTTGTTCCTCTCTCACATGCAAAGTGTATGAGAAAAAGGGAAAAAGCATTCTTCGTTGTTGTAAATGTCAAGAAAATAAAAACAAAAACGGGCCTTCTGAAAATTTTGATGTAGTGAATTTAGGTAGTATTTAGGCCGTGTGTCAATTGCGTTAAAAGTATGGCTAAATTTGGGTGAGTATAGATGTTTAAAATTAACCTTCTCAAGACCTCGTTAAAATTTTAGCTTGTGGTCAATTTTTGACATGTCTATGTCTATGTTCATGAAGGAGTGAGGGAGATGAATGAAGATAGATATTTTATTTTGCTGTCGTGAAGTCGTAAATGGTATCGGGAACGATTAAAAAACAAAAAAGTCAAATGAAAATTTTAAGAAAGATAGGCAAAAGCCTTATAATAATTGTAAGTAGGTATGAGCTCAAGAAATTAAAACAAAGAAACATTTAATAATTTGTTTTTGTAAAGCGTATTGAAAAGTATCAATTTTAGCCGTAAAAGTTTGTGGCACTTCGACTGATCTCCTTTTAAAATTTCGAATTACTCTCCGCCGCCGTTTGTTTTAATTAACTGTGTTAAATTTTTGGGCAATTCCATGGTAACTCACGTTACATTTGGGAGAGTTTCACGCTCTTTTTCATTAAAATGTCCATACTTATATAAATATAAATAAAACAAAATATAAATTTTATACATGGTAATGATTTCGACTTCGAGGAAAAAATAAAATTTTTGGGAAAAATAAATTCTTTCTTAGTAAAAAATACTAAAACATGTTGGTAACTCACGTTACACTATTCGGACACGGGTTTTGTAGCAGTACTGTGGATATTTTCTAAAAATTAAACAAACCAAGAAAGCTTAACTGATTTGGTGAATTAGATAAAAGAATTTATCAGCCTAAATATATCTGTACACACATTTTAAATTATTGAAAATATTTTATACAAATTTAATAAAATACATGGTAACTCACGTTACAAAAAGTCGGTAACTCACGTTATTTCACGTTTTTAATTTAAAAATTTAGGGTTAAGCCTTTTATAATTTTATTTTATTTTTAGCCGTATGCTTATTACTTGTAGGATATTTTGTAATTCTAATTTTAAAACTAGCGAACAATAGACAGGGGGTGAGATAAATTTTCCATTTTTCTATCTTCATGTCCACTTTTTCATGGAATTACCCTTTGGATAATGCAAAAGAGTCAATTTATTGAAAATATTTTTCAGATGATCATTCGTTTTACAAGCTGAATTCTTTGTTTGGCGTTCCGTTATTACTGCAAAAATGGGACAACAAAACTAATGGGAAATATGGGTTTTAAAAAATCGCACTTAATTTAATTGACACAGCAAAAAACTTAAATTTCCCCCCAATAAAATTGGATCAAATTTAACCAACATTTTAACGCAATTGACACACGGCCTTAGTTTTTTGATTCCAAGTTAGCTTAAGCAAAAAATAAATACATACTGTGAAAGAAAACAAAATAGAAAAACGAAATGATTACATCGATGAAGAGCAAAACTTTAATTGAAATTTTCCCTCTGGCACATGAATGTTCATATACATTTTTTTTTTGAGCTGGTCCTAGCTGAACCTTTTGGTATTCCATGTCATTCCAGAACTGTTGAAATCTAAAATACAGTGGCGTAGCGTGCACTTCGGGGGCCCCGTATCAAAAATTTTTTAGGGGCCCCTTTTTACTTACAGTAGCACAACCTCAGGCGTAAACTTTTTTACTACAAAATAAACTTGCATCAAGATACTAGATACGTTTATTTTAAAAGTATAATAGAAACTTTACATAACGTCGGGTTTATGTCAAAACATCTAAAGTCATATTAAAAAATAGCTTAGAAGACACAAAAATAGACTTTAAAAAAGGTACTTAAATGGAGTTCATAGATCGTAAAAGGTTTTAAAACTGGGTGATAGAGCCAAAAGGAACCTTAACACAGCAACGAGATATTGATATTTGAGTTCAGTAATTTGTATGTGATCTAACATACATTAAAATGTCATTTGGACTTATACTACGTTTTCATTAGGCCAAAATGAGGTAATTTCGTTGAAAATTTCCAAATTCGATACGAAATCATCTCATTTCCCATAAAATTTTACATTTCGAAATGAGATAATTTCAACCAAATTTGCACATTAGGTTGGAAATTAAGTAAAAACCTAACGGACACACCCAATTGGCCATACTTTGGAAAGCTCTGAAACGATTTCGTATGAATGTCAAAGCGCAATGGAAGGAGACAAAAGAAAACAACAACAAAGAGTGATTTACAGCCAGAGCCAGTTGAAATTCAAAAATGAAATGAGCTGTCAAACGAAACTACCAAATTACAAATGAAAACACTTTTTTCTTTAAGTTATGGCCGTTCAATGTTTGCCTTTTGATTTTGTTTGGTAAAAGGGAAAAAATATTTATATTTTCTTATACCTACTTATCTTTAGCACCGTTAATTGATACGGCTGATACCGCCGCGGGGCGCCGTTGCTACGCTACTGAAAAAATAGTAAAAAAAAAAGAATCTATAGCTGACCAATTACTGAAACTATAGCTGTCCCATTATAAAGATCTTAGCTACTTTAAGATGATATTTTTGCGAATTTCCCATAAATGAGGTGCCAAAAATCGCTATGACCTTGAATTAGTATTTAAAAATTAATTAAAAATTTACTAAAAAAATGTATGGGTGACCAATTACTGAAAATGGCTGACCGTGAAGTGGCCTTTCAAATGGAATACTTCCTTTTTAAAAATGACTCAAATGAGGTGACAAAAGTTTTTTTTGTGGCCTTAAAACGAATTTCTTTAATCACGATCTAGAGATATTTCGGATGGAATATCGTCCAGTCATATAAGCCGACAAATCAGCCAAATTACGGAATAAATAGCGGAAAGCTGGATTTTGGTACATAGCACAGTGCGTCGACCAGTGGACAAAAATCAAAAATCAAAAAATGCAATTTTGTTCTATTATGCTTTGATTCGGGTCAAGCACATGTTGAATAACTGTCATTTATTGTTTTTTTGTTGTTTGCTTTTTTTAGATGATAGATAAGCGGAATTGTTTAAACCATATAAGGTAATAATAGTCAGAGTATTGTTGTGAAACGCGATTTTGTGTGAAGTGATTTAGCTGGTGAAAGAAAAGTAGTTGAAGAAAATTTTTTTTTGGCAGTGATTATTAATAATGGATTCATTTAGAGCTGCTATGACTAATTTTATTTGGTTTTTGTAATAATTTGTAACTTAAGTGAATTATTGAAAAAAAATCATATTTTTAAGGCATTTTTTTCTATTTGGTTAAGCTTTTAAAAAAAGTTTAGCAGAGTGTAGCAGAATTTTTAGTGTCATTACATTGTCTTATAATTTTACTTTGCGAAAATGCAAAAGTTTTCATGCTACTTTTTGCTAACCTTCAAAATATTCAACTTTTTGTAGAACAAGGTCAAACCTTTAAAAATCAACTAGTTGGTGAAAAATGAATTTCTTTTGATAAAAAATCATGAATTGAAGATATTTTAACATTTATTTTGAATGAATTGAAGAAAAATTAATGTCCTTTTAAAATTAAAAATGATTTAAAGTCCAAAATTAAGTTTGTTGACTCAAACCTTGAACGACGATGGAAACAATGTTCAAGCAATCATGCTCTTTTCAAGAAGCACCATGAGGCTTGGCTTAAAAATAGATTTACATTTCCTGATAGCATTTCAACCTATCTGCAATCTGTATCGCCTTTTGATGAACCAGGAACAAGTTAGGGAAGACCCCAAACACCATTTTCAGAAGCGTCAAAAAACACGAAAAAACGAAAAATTGTGAAACTTTTAGCTCTTCAGTTGAATTGGACAACTGAAGAGCTGAAGTTCGCAACCAACGAAGATATTTTGACAGTCCTGCTTCTCAGATCTGATCCTTTGATTTCAAATTTCAGAAAAAAAAGATCTAAAATTATCGAAGGAAGATCAAGAAGAAATTGCACAATATACATATACAAAATACTGAATGGGTTGACAAATCTTTGGCTGCGCTTACTTTTTTATCATCAAAGATTTTGAAAATAAAACTCCGATTTTTGATTTTTAAAAGAATTGTTCATTTTTATGCACAAATTTATATTTATATTTGGTCTTTTTATTTATGTTGTCAGAGTTTATCTAAGAAATATTATTTTAAAATCATGTATTTGTGAAGTATTGTTCACGATTTAAAAAAGGCGTGGCAGAGGGCGAATAAAGTTTACAATATTTTGTTTTTTTCAACTCACTAACTAATTCAAATTTCCAAA
Organism: Dasysyrphus tricinctus; assembly: GCA_963921185.1. NCBI lineage: Eukaryota > Metazoa > Arthropoda > Insecta > Diptera > Syrphidae > Dasysyrphus > Dasysyrphus tricinctus. The sequence goes on along the minus strand of OY992531.1, from coordinate 206,264,643 downwards.
ATATTATTCAAATCTTACAAGCGGTTTATTAGAAATAAACAATATAAAAAGTGGGCGTGGCAGTGGGCGGATAGGGTCCACACCATTTTTTGTTTTTGAACTCACCTAGAAAGTCAAATTCTCTAAATTTTATTGAAATCGTGCACACAATTCTTAAGATATAAACCATATTCAAAAGTGGGCGTGGCAGGGGGCGTGAAAATTTCGTTAGATTTTATAAAATATCTTTTTTATTACATTTCCAATAATTTTTTTTTGCAAAGTCAACTTAGTTTTGAAAAATTGATTTTTGTCCACCATCTCCATACAATCGACGCACTGTGCATAGCATCCCCATGCCATTCTAAGGAAACTGTGAAAAATCCCCATCGATATGAGCGCCGCTAACAATTTTGCAGAGGGTCAAAGGACCCCCAAACGATTAGGAATATCTCCCGAACGGTAACTGTTACAGAAAAAATATCAAAGACTATAGGTTGTAGCTTAGAAAGTTTCCTACAAAAAAATTTTAAATAACTTTTTTTCATAAGATTGCCCGTTTTCGAGATTATTAAATTATCTATTTAATCGGTAGAGCTACGAATTTTATGTTTCTGTACAAAATGTACTCTCTTCACCACCTTTGAGGTTGAATACAAGGTGAGTTTTTTTTGCGTGGTGTCCCCCAGGAAAATTAGAAAGTAGTTCTAAAAATATAAACAGGGATTTAATTAATGGGTTTGGGAAAATTTCCCATCGATTCGGGCTCCACTCAATCATATGGGGTCGAAGGTAACGGAACATGGTATTTCGTTTATAGAGGGTGATTCGCATAAAATGTGACAAAAAGCTAAAGCGTGTAGGGTGGTTTGAGGAAAGAAAAAAATTGTATGAGAGGAGGGTTCTATTTTCACCTGTTTAGCCGGGAGGGGCAATTTTCTAAAAAATTGCCTTAAAACAGAAAACTAATTACTTTAAAATAACGGTAACGCTTACAATGCCATGCTATACCTTTTTGTAGAGCCAAAAATCTCTTCTTTTATTTTAGTTTTAAATTAAGTTTTTTAGTTGAACAGTTTTTGAAAACTGTTTTCTAATTTTCCTGGGGGATACCACGCAAGAAAAACTCACCTTGTACTCAACCTATAATGGTGGCATAGAAGAGTACATTTTGTACAGAAACATAAAATCCATATCTCTAACGATTGAATTATCTCGAAAACGGTTGCTCTTATGAAAAAAAGTTACAAAACATTTTTTGTAAGAAATTTTCTAATCCACTACCTAGTTCTTGACGTTTTTTCTGTAAGGGTAACCGTTTGGGGGATTTTCTAAAAACTTTTGAGAGGGCCTTTGATCCCCCGTAAAATTCTTAGCGGCGCTCATATCGTGGGGAATTTTTACGGTTTTCTAAGAATGCCATGAGGAAGCTTTACCAAAATTAAGCTTTCCGCCATTTTTTCCGAAGCAAAAAGCTTAAATGACTGCACTAATACAGTTTTTGTAAATTTCACAAAAATGAGGTGCGAAAAATCGCAGGTTACCTTGCGTGAGCTTGAGAAAATTTAAGCCTTGATTACAAGTTATCTAGGGCTGACCGATTTCTAGAACTAGTTTGACATTTCTGACCAATTAGATGACATTTTCTTTTTTCAAATTTCCATATATGAGGTGCCAAAAGTCCAGAGCCTAATGGTACACTATAAAAACAGCTGAGAATTGGTTTATTTTTTGAATGGTATATATTATAAAAACAGCTGAAAATCGCTTTATTTTCGCACCGGATTTTAAAAGAAATGTTGAAATTGTGCTCCGAAAAGATAATGGTGTAGTTTTTATACTGGTCTTTTGACAAATACACCAAAAATTTTCTTCAGTTTTCTCAATCTTACACCAAAATGTATGAACTAACATCAAATTATACACCAGTGTGCTACTTGAAACTGTATCCATCAGCTCCCCAAAATTATTAAGTGAGTGAACCAAATTTTGAAAACTTGGATCAATAATTGGTTTGGGAAATGGTTTTTTCACCAAAATTCAACAAACGGACCACTGTGCAGCACCATTGTGCCAAAATTTCAAGAGTTTTAATAATCGAAAGTGCTCCGAATGCTTGATAAAACTGTGAGGAAATAGTTGGATGCCACACCCCTTAAATACATATATGTATGTATAAAACTGGTCAACACAAATTTTGTGCCTGGGTTCTGCATATGATTTTTTTACATATTACTTATTTAATAATAATAGTCTTATTTGAAAAAGTTTGCTTTTGTAGTCAGGAGCACATTATATGAAAATTCATGAAAATGTGCTATGTTAGAATCAATTAAAATAGATAATTTAAAATATAAGACTTAGATACACCAAAACGCTAGGGCGTGTAAGCTGGTTCGAAAAAAAAATAAAATGCAGGACTGGATCGCACGTACTTGCTCTTATGTTCAAGTTGTGTGGGGCTTAAGAACTTTAAAAAATATTCAAGTAATTATAGAAAAAGTATAAAAAGTATTTAAATCGTTCATTTAATTGTATAAACAGCCTGATAAATAACTTAGAGCTCAAAAAAAAGTATGCCATTTGATTACTTGAAAAAATATGAATATATGCAAACAAAAAATTTTAAATCGTTGGAGCCGTTTTCTTAAAAATTAATTTTTTATATATAAAATTTTTGTAACATTTTTCAAAAAAAATTTTGGTATGCCGATTTTGAGTATATATTAATATACATTTAAAAATGAAATTTCAAAATAATCTATCAACCCGTTTTTGAAATATTGAATTTAAAAATAAAAAATTTTGAATCTTTTTTTTTTAAATCCAAAATTTGTATGCAGTATTATTTATATTCCAACAAAGCTTTTGTGCAAAAAATTTCATTGAAATCGGATGAGCGGTTAATGAGAAAATCAAAAATCAAAAAAACCGTTATATGGCAGGTACCGTTAACAAATGTTTTTGGTGATTTTTTTCTTACTAAAAGGTACTTCATATCTACAATAATACACTGATTTTTTTTTATCAAAATCGTTGGAGCCGTTCTTGAGATAAATAGGCTTTTCCTTAACGGTTTTATGGCAAGTACCGTTATTTTTTGAACTAAAAAAAAAATTTCAATTTCCCCTCTGGAGAGTTACAAAAAAATCTTAAGTTCAAAATTTGAAGAAAATCGCTTCAGTGGTTTAGGCTGTAGGTTGAGGTACAGACAGACAGACAGACAGACAGACAGACAGACAGACAGAATTGTGCCACCCACTTTTTTCGTGTTCTCTATCATCGTAATGAAATGTTTGATTGTTATCTCGAAATTTTTTTTTTGCACGAATCCAAAACTTGCCCTATAGTACCTATATCGCAAGTAAAAATATATGAGAGGGGTATCTATGTTCCCCTGTTTAGGCAGGAGAGGTAATTTTCTTTAAAAAGTTACTTAAACTAGAACACAAAATATTAAAAAACAACGGCAACACCACAAAGATCATGGTATTTTTTTGTTAAGTTAAGACTCCATTCTTTTAGTTTTTAAATTAGGTCATTTCCATGAATAGCTTTTTTTTAATTAATTTTCAAACACAGAATTTTGAAGAAAAAAGATCATTATTTGCGATTTAAGTAAAATTTTCTTACTTTTACGTCACAAAGTTGTTTTCTCTTTTCAATATTCAATGCTTTCACCAATCTTAAGTGAAAGTTTAAAAGCCAGATGGTTGTATGTACAATTTTAATTTTTTAAAAAAATTGAAAATAACAAAAACTCCTTTTTTCTTCATTTTTTTGTTTAATGTTTGGTACCAACATTAATTTTCAAACTTAAAAATAAAAACAAAAATAATATTAATATGTAATTGTTTACGTTTGAAAATTTTTTTTTTTTTCAGAAACTATTTACAACAAAAACTTGATTTAAAAAAAATTTTAGAGACTGGATTCATGGCTTTTAAAAAAGCTATAGCATGCCATTGTAAGTAGTCCCGTTGTTTTTTAATTTTTTTTTCTATTTTAGGTCAAATTTTTAGAAAATTACCCCTCCCGCCTGAACGGGGGAAAACGATATTTTTTCGTCTGAATCAAATCTATAAGTTCTGATTTTTTCGCGTGTTTTAAGAATCACCCTAACTCCATTATTTGTACCTTGAAGTGAAACAAGAGAGACCAAGGGGGGGTGAAATAAAAATCTGAAAAAATAAGGATTTTTTTTCTCTATTTATAGTCATTTTTTGTTGCCTATATCCAAGTTGGAATAAAAAAAAAAAAACAATATAAGGACCACCCTATGCATATGTGTATAAGGGTGGGTCAAATTTAACGAATTTGCTTTGATTTTCTTAATACCATGAACAGTAGGTACCTTGGGACTCAAAAAAAAACTCTCTAAATGAGAAATGAGATCAAAATTTTAACTTTTAGAGGTTCTTCATCGCCATTTTGTTTTTTCCATACAAATTGTATGCGAAAAAGTTGTAAGAAACTACCGTTTAACCTAGAAGAAATCCGTCAACATATTTGAATAGAGTCTAACATATCAAGGAGACAGACGTACTGCTATCACGTTTTCGAGGTCGGGTTTTTTTTACTTTTGTGACACCGGTGCTTCCAGAGGTACTATAACTTTGGATTTGGAATGTCCATTCCATGCTAAGAAAGTCTAATGGAATGTCTCCATTTAATTTAAATCGTACTGAAATACCGTTAGTCTGCCGACCACTGGCTCTTAGACTACTATGACATAGAAGCATAAAACGGTTTTTTTTTTTTATTTTCTTACGGCAATATCTCAAAAACATGATCCGATGAAATATTTCTGACTTCAGAATTGAGTTCAAAACATCAAAAACCTATAGAAAAGCATGTTTTGGTTTCTATAACAAAAACCTTGTTGACCATCAGTGTTATTAAATACAATTAAAATGTTCGGCCTAGTTCATTTAAAACAAAGTGAAATCTCAGTTTAAGTAAGTTTTATTTTAGCACTAACTATCTATTCAATGGTAACTCCAATCTAATTTTTGATCAAGATCTTTTTTTTTAGAAAATTCAATTTTCTATTCAAATATGTTGACGGATTTCTTCCAGGTTCAACGGTAAGGAAGTTATAAAATTCCAAAGCTTATTCCAACTTTTTCCCATGTAATTTTTATGGAAAAAAACAAAATGGTGACGTTTGAATTTTGAGCTCATTTTTTTAAGAGTGATTTTTTTGAGCCCCAAGCTACCTACTTTTCATGGTGTTTAGAAAATCAAAGCAATTTCGTTAAATTTGACATTTATACATACATTAATACATAAATGTTGTCAAGTCTGAAATGGTACACTGTGGTGTATACGTACTTTAACTCAAAACTATAAAACTGGCAAATCACTGCAAACAAAATAGAAATACATAAATGTCTTAAGCAAAGATACATACATATAAATATGTATATGAATGTTTTCATTTTATCGTGATGATATATGTATTAAGCTTAATTTATACATCAATGCAAAGTGAAATCGAATTAGATAGATATGTAGATAGATGATAGATAGATAAGATAAGATTTATTGATCCTTTTCAAATTAATTAACAATACATTAATTTTAAGACACGACTTAAGGCCGTCTGTCCTAGTTTGACGAAGTCTATAAAAGTATTTAAAAAGATTCTTCAATTAACACTTTTCTATATGTTGATGCTTTTTGACAGTATATTCCTGCCATTGCCATTCAGAATGTTTCTGATTTCCATTTATTCATCTAACACTTGTTTTCCAAAATACCGAAATCTGAAGTCTCTTAGTACAGGACACCTTCCTAAGAAATGGTTAACGTTCTCTCTTTCGTGTAGGTTGCATGGAGAGCAAATGATTGGTAAATCCTCCCTACATATGTGGGATAAAGTTCAAGTCCATAATTTCACATCTGGCTTTAAAAATTGTAGAAATCGCATCGTTAGAGTACCTTCGTTGAAGTAATTGGGTCATATGCAAAAAGATGAGTTCAAGCTGTTTTCTCACTTTTTTGAGAACTTTCTTAGCTTCGTATGCAAAAAAAAAATTAATGACCGAATTAGATCTTATGTGATGAGTTCAATCTCACAGTGATGAAATCGATCTCATTTTGAAAGCTCTTATGAGATAGAACTCGGTTTGCTATGCAAAAAGGTGAGAAAACAGTTGATTCCGTGAGATCGATCTCACAAATTATTGAGCATGGGTTTTGTTTTACTCAGCTCATATACAATCGTCAAGATACCAGAATTTCAGCTTAATTTTGTTACAAATTAAGTCTATAAAAATTGGAGTGAAGAACTTTATTTGCAATTTTGTAGGGAACAAGATATTTTTCAATTTTGTTTAGTGATTTTTGAAGAGCTGTATTTTTGTGGTACATGGCCGTATTGCGATGAAAGAAAATTCATATTGCGGTTTCATGTTTCCTATACGGAGGATTGTTGGCAAATATTTTTTTATTATAAAATGTAGGTACCGTTATTGCGAACCGTATGAAATGATACGAGACAAAATCACTAATGGAGTTTTCTTTTGGTAACAAAAATTGATTTTTTCCCCTTCAGATCTGTCGGATCACAGATTTTAGCAATTAAAGCCTTCCAATGGGCAAAAACTCAAATTTTTTTTGATCGAAAATCAATTTTGCAGATCTGGATTTTTCGGCAGATTTACCCCTTTTTTACTAACACCATTACACATCAGAACAATTGAAAGCCATTAGTTTGACATGACTGGATTAGCTTCACAGACACAAATGATACATCAATACAATGAAAAAAGAAAAATCAATCTGAAATCGTATACCATTCGCGAGGAAAAAAAATCAATTTTCAGATCAAAATCTGAATTTACCAAATGAAATACCCATAATATTTCAGCAAATAATGACAACATACAAAACTCAAACTTGAATGAGTACCTACCTGCCACGTACCTATTCTAAGAAAACCTTTTAAAATTATATAGGATTACGTTTTTACATTTTACCGTTAGAAAATAAAAGTAAAAAATAATTAAAAACCTGTTCAATAAATTAACATCAAAACTTACAGGAATATTTAAGGTATATTAATATGAAAATCTGCAAACCAATACGAGGTAATAACTCAATACATATTTGCAAAGAGGCAAACAAATAACCAAGAGACAATCATAAAAATTGTTTTTCTTTGTGATTTTCTAAACGGTGAAATAAAATCCATAAAATCCTTAAAGATTCCTTTAGAATACATATTCCGGTTTTTAGAACCGCCCTTCAGTTTTGTATTTTGTCACTTTTTGCTTAAATATTAGTGACCATTGACCAAAGACTAAGGTATCTCTTTCAGTTTAAGGCAGATATCTCAGGCAAAACAAAATTGTACACCAACACAAAATAAAGTTAAGTGAAGCTGAAGCTGAAAGTTTTTTCACATGTTGTTACATGACTTATACATTCAATTGATTCAAAAATTTAAATTCAAAAGAAATTCTCACCTGAAAATAAAAAAAATTAAAATATTTGTCTTGCGCAAAAAAATTATTTGCAAACAAAACTAAAAACTAGAAAAATTAAGCAGTAAAAAACACTTAAAACTTTGTATTTAAATCTTGTTTTCTTATTTTTTTTTTACTATCGCATTTAGCTTTTTAAACGCAATTTCATACTGATCACTTTTTCAATAATTTTTTTCCGTTTGTATATACACCAAATCGGTTTTTATAAACATACATGTAGCATCTCATTTCATTGCTTTAATTTAATTTTATTTTTTTACCACCAATTTTAAACACTAATTTTTCGTTTCCGCATTCAGAGAAATTAATGTTTTTTGTCTTCTACGCACTGCACAGAAATAACAGTCACGACTATTTTAGACGAAGAGTCAGAGCTGTTCAGAGCGAACTCATTTTTTTGCATATAAAATTAAGTCCGAGTTCGGCTCTGCTCGATCGATCTCACATGTGAGTTCAAGTTCGTTAACTCGGACTCAGAGATCTTGCTCATCTTTTAGCATACGACCCATTGTTTTCACAAAGATTGTGATCTAGACTTTCATATGCATATATTTCTCTGTGTGCAGAATCCTTGACATGCTGAATGCTGTTAACGAGCATTTTCTCATCGACTGCAGAGAGCAAATTGTGGAACTCTTCTTTCAATTGACTTATGTTTTCCGTGTTTATTCTATGTATATAAAGTTAGCAGGACACTTTTGGAAATTCATGTTAAAAACTATCCTATCATTAGTTGCTACTTAATTGCGAATTAGTTACGCAAAAAAAAATTAATTGCTTTTTTGGTTTGCGAGAAAATGGGTGTCCTGCCAACTTCATATGAACTTAGCAGGACACCCATTTTTTCCTAAACCAAAAAAGCAATTAATTTTTTTTTTTGCGTAACTAATTCGCAATTAATTAGCAACTAATGATAGGATAGTTTTTAACATGAATTTCCAAAAGTGTCCTGCTAACTTTATATACATGTTTATTCTTAAGTTGTATCGAATTCAAAGTGAAACATCAATAGATCACATGTTATGTTGAAAGGTTTACACAAAAAAAAGATTCGGTCCAATATTTTAAATCTAATTTGTTATTCCTTGTCGCCAAAATAATTGCATTTAATTTAATTTTATACATATTTCACGCCTGATGGGAATCAAAAACAATACATATGTATGTATGTATGTACTGTACACACATAAATGTACATTTGGGTGGTGACTGGCCCAACACATTCATGTTACATTCATCAATGGTGTGCTCTCACAGGCCCAACATGCGTACTTGAAGGGCAAATCTATTGAGACAGCACTCCATGAAGTGGTCAGCACAATTGAAAAGTCAATCCACTTCAAGTTAGGACGAGTAGGGGCACTCCACAGGGTGGAGAACTTTCTCCTTTGCTTTGGCTCCTTGTCGTCAACCAGATCTTAGTTAAACTAAATCTGGGTGGTATCAAGGTAGCCGCATACGCCTCTGGAAACTTTGTCCCCACTCTGTGCGAGCTCTTACAAACATCCCCGGACAAGCTCAAAAATTGGGCCAGTAATGGTGGCCTAAATATTAGCCCACTGAAGACAGAACTGGTGCTGTTTACAAGGAAACGTAATATTCCAAACATAAACCCACCAACCATTAACGGAATTCCGTTACAGGTTTCGGGTACTGCCAAATATCTTGGCGTTGTTCTCGATCGTAAACTAAACTGGAAAGAAAATACTAAAGAAAGAGAAAGAAAAGCCTCAATAGCTTTTTTAAACTTGTACCAGAATTTTTGGTAAAAAATGGGGTCCCAGCCCCAGAACCATCCATTGTATGTACACGGCCATTATAAGGCCAATTCTAACGTACGCATGCATGGTCTGGTGCCCAGCCTTAGATAAGGAAACCAATCTAAAAACCATGACTAAAATTCAAAGACTAGCATGTATCGGCACAACCAGTGCTATCAGAACCACACCAACTTCCACCCTTGAAACTTTCCTTTCACTTGCCCCACTCGATCTGTATACGAGAGAGGTGGCGGCCAAAAGTGCTATAAGACTTCATCAATGTAAAAATTGGAAAAAGGGCCTCTACGGTCACAGAACTATAATGAATTTTATAGACATAGACATCTAAACAGACTACGTTTCACGGCATATAGATTTCAACCCAGTAACCATAACAGATATCCCAACCAGGGAAATCTGGAATGAAAACAGAGTCATAAATGCAAATCATGTTTCGGTCTTCACTGAGGGTTCCAAAACCTCGGAGGGGGTTGGGTCAGATAACTCAGATAACCCCCCCATAAATAGATCTTTAAAGCTTCCAAACTTTTGCAGTGTATTCCAAGCGGAAGTGCTGGCAGTTTGCGAAGCCGCGAAACATCTTTTCTCAGTCAGCGAATTAGTCAACAACAATATTGACATTTTCATAGACAGCCAGGCGGCAATTAAAGCCATTTCCTCAATCACCACAAAGTCCAAACTGGTCGATCGTTGTCGGAACGAGCTAAGAGTACTCAATGCAACGAGCACAGTTACCCTTAGATGGGTCCCAGGACATAGGGATATTCATGGGAACGAAATGGCAGATGAACTGGCCAAAAACGGGTCATCTCTTGATCCGAGTCAAATCGAAGCCTCTGTGCTCATGCCACTGGAGCAAGAAAAAAATAGAATACACAAGAGTTTCTTAGAAGCTGCAAATGTCAGATGGTCATCCATCGACACTTGTCGGGGGTTTCAAGGAATCAATGGCCAAATATTTAAAGGAAAAAAACGAATTACTTACTTAAGCTAAGCAGGCCTCAATTATCTCTCATGGTTGGCGTCCTTAGGGGCCACAACAGAATGGACATCAGCTCATCGGACTTATGTAGAGGGTGTCATGATGAAGAGGCAGAGGAGGGCTCCCCTCACTTCCTTTGCGAATGCCCTAGCCTAGCAAGAACTAGAAAAGAAGCCCTTGAAGAATACTTCTTCGACGAACTGGGTGACATCTCTGTCTTGCCACTAAAGAACATCCTGAAATTCATTCAGTACTCAGGATGGTTTAGGGAGGCCCCCCAAACCTTAAACTTCCCCTTAACTCCCTCCCTATCGCTTCTTACTAACCACCTATACCCTGGGGAGCGCAATGGATCCACAAATCAGAGTGAGATGGTGCGGCTTGCTATCACCCCTTCCAACCTAACCTAACCTACATTCATCAATTGTGTTATTGGCACAAAATTTCAACCTCCTAGTCATAATGGAAGGGGGTGCTCAACCGACTAACTTTTCTTAAGTTTTCTAGATAATTCCAAAAAAAAATAAAAAAATAAATATAAGGGCCAGTTACATGACTAACGGATAAAGTTTTTTTTCTCAAAAACTATGCATAGATTTTACTTGATTTTAAAACTTGCTAATAGAATGGAAAAGAAATTCTTATATTGAACTGTTGTACAAAAAACTGTTATCATTTCTTGGTGTCTAAGTTGTCGTACTCTAGCCCCATTTTCTTTTAAGACTGTTTATTTTTTTTAAGAGTTCGGAAAATTTTTCGGTAATTAACTCTTTAAACTTTGTAACCAGCCTGAATTATAAGGTTCGTTCCCTTACTTTGAATTTCAGTGATTTTCTAAGCATTAACATATAACAAAATAAATTGACACAAAGGGGTGAGACCTATTAATTAATTATCTATAATTTATACAAATGTATGTATATGGAAACATAAGATTGTTTGCCGTATTCTTTAAAGATACAAATCAAACATACCTAAATATTATGTATGTAGTACATTATGCGTATACAAATTTCATCACTATACTAAATAATGTAGGTACATAGGTATATGTATGGATCTATGTATATAGTTTTATTTTACTTTTTAATTAAAAAAAAAGCGTCAATTAAGATATCTTTTTTCTCTGCGTATAGTTTTGCCCTCCATTGGCCTGTCAACACAAGGCTACTCAGTTGTTCTTAAGTTAATTAATTTTAGCCTGATCTGTAGCAATTAAAAAGACGAAACATTTTATACCCATTCATGTTAGATATCTATAACGTTATCATTTAAGTTTTCCGTCACCCATCACATGGGATTGGCAGTCCACCAAATCACCTTTCTTTTGTATTCAACCAAAAATATCTATTTTTTTTTGTATATATAAACAATCATCAGACACCCCCTAAAAAAGAGCAAAACATTCCAGGAAATGAGGCTACCTACTTCACAAAAAGGCAAAACAGAACGTTAGCCATCAATCTCCCACTACAAAACAAACATGAGTCTTTTGTACAAATGTTTCTCCTTGCTCCCTTTGCGTCTTCTCATGATTTTGCCACCTCATCAAAACTGTCAATTACATTTACAATTACGTCACTTCAAGTGATTCTCTAGTTATCCCATTACTAAGTTGCTCAGTCTCAGTTAAAAAAAAAATATTGTCCCATCCTCACTTGATACAATCACTGTTGCTAAAGATTTAAATTTTTAAAATGACATTATCTGTTTTATTATACCGTTCGTTTTCCGCCACACGTCACACTCTTGTCAAATCAGAATAAATAACGATGATGATGATGATGTTGATGATATGTGATGGCTATTGTAACTTGTGTAATTCTGCAATTATGGTTATTCGCTCTGGATAATTCACAGTGATTGTTCTCCAATTAAAATAGCAATCACAATTATGTTGTGTTCGAAGTAGAAATTTAAAAAATTTAACAAGTTACACTTTATTCACGTCGGCGGTGTGCGTCGCCCGTATATAGCTCCCTTAAATAATTTTAGTTTATTTTTTGATAACAAACTTTGTAGGTACACGGCTTAAGGAAAACCGTCACTTTACCGGTTAAAATTAGGAACACACTGAAACTTAATAAGGACTTGTTGACAACTTCTATTAGTGAAGCCTTGCATTCGTTTGAAAAGTATTTTATAAAAAAATAACATGAACACACTCAGAAACTATCTATTAGCCAGAATAGATAAAAAAGATACAAATCAATAAAGCACTTTAGTTGAATGCCACACTCGAACATGACACAATTTAAAGCACAAAGAATTTACACCATATTATGTAGATATATTGCTTAAGGTATTAAAAATGATTTGCAACAAGTAGGTAGAGCTTATAGTGCATCACATTATATTTTGATTCTCTTTGAAAAATGTATGCATGTAACTATCTAGAACATTGAATTAGACACACATAAATGTATGTATCAAGTTATGACTAAAAAATGTCTATATGTACCTACATACATATGTACGAAAGTTAATTTAAATTACACAAGGGTGTCCGCAAAAAAAAAACAAAACCGAACGGAGATAAATAAGAACCAAACCAAAAATGAAGCCCTCTAGAACCGGCAAAGGCAAAGTTTCTGTATCTACTGACTTAACTAACTGACGAGCATGTTAGGCTGGACTGGTGTAGAGAGTTCGACCGTGTGCCGTTTGCCGACTTGGAAGAGTACTTTACTACTTAGTCATTTTCATTGCCTAGAGGCTATGCCTACCATCACAAAAACTAAACATTTATGTTAACCACAGCGGTCACCACTATCCTACGCCTTCTCATTACTAAAGGTGGTGTATTGGTCTTTAAATAACACGGGATTACACCATACGGCTTGTGAGAAAAACAAGGTAAAACCTCGCATAAACGTAGTTTGTGGAACTGAAATCAAACTTTTCATCCATTTTCCACCATCATCGTCTCAGACTTTCGAGATTTTTTCGATTGAAAATTAAAAAAAAAAAAGTTTTCTTTTGGTATTTTTTAAGGTTATTTAAGAACGTACGGTATTTTTTTTTTTAGTTTGTGATGATTTTTTAAATCTCAACCGTTTATTGGCGGGGACCTTTTTATGTTTGGAATTTGTTTTTGAGATGATAAGGATGAAAATTTAGCCCAGAAGTCATTTATGTAATCCGGTCGCTTGGCCACTATTTTAAAAAATGGCGCCCAACCTGTACTCCGGTCAGGATACTTAAATCCTCGCACTTTTTGTGGGGGATCTTATTTTTAAATTTGAAATTTATTTTCGACATGCTAAGGATGAAATTAAGCTTGGGAATCAATTTTTTAATCGTGTAGATTGGACGCCATTTTAAAAATTGGCGCCCAATCCAGGCCAAATGGTAAAATAAAGAGAAACTCGTAAATTACTTGGAAAACTTCCATGGCTAAAATAACTGTTGCTGTCTTAAAAGATAGTTGTTGAAAAGACGCACCTTTGGGTAAAATATAGTGTTGCCATTTTTCGGGAAAATACTTTTTTTATATCAATGGGTGGAACCTTCCGTTTTTTGGTACTTTTTAATATTTTGAACATGAAAAAAGTAGTGGGAACGCCTACAGATACCAAGCGCGTGTTGCAAAAGAAAACGGGATATGCCTTAAAAAATACGTGTTGAGTAGTCTCACCTTCGGGTAAAATCTTGGTGTTACCACTTTTCAGGAACAAACTTTTTTTAGTTTCAAAGGTTGGAACTTCCACTTTTTTGGAGTTTTTTTTAATAAGGGTATCCATACAACAGCGTAAAGCCATCGTAAACCTGTGTTTGCAAATAGAAACAACAACAAATAAGATTCATGAGTCCGGTGAATATGTTTTCTTTATGCCTCAAGACATCCCTGACGAACTTCTACCTCTCCACTTCTTTTGCCCACAAACTTCCGTGATACTGGATTCAATCTTCTAAATCTCAGCATCGTCCTACATTAACATAAAACCTTAATGTGGTGACGTGTGATTTCTCAGAAAGGAAAAGAGATATTTCAAAAAACTTCAAAAAGATGAGTAGGTACTTTCTGCAATCTTTAAGTAAAAATATATCTTAAATTACCACATAGCCTCAAAAATAAAGAATTAACTTGTTTTTTATTTTCATTTGGATCATGAATTTAAATTCTGCACTGAAAAGAATGCAATCACTCTTGGCTTCTCGTGTTACTGATGTTTGTAAAACTGTTTAATTACGAATGTAGTAAATCTTAGATTGGGTATGGTGGCATTCAACTGATGAGCCCACCACCATACCTGGGCGAAACGCATTCTGGAGTAAAGGCCATAAAAACCTTTTTAATTGAATTTTATTCATAAACTCCACAAAAATTAAGAAATAAATGGATTTATTGTTTATAGTCTTTGACTATAAATAATTTTTCTATTTATTTTCTTAAGAACTCTTCTTCGTAAATCTAAATATTCAAAACTTAAAACTAATTAAAAGTATGCGCTTGAGACATGTTAAAAATGCTGGAAGAAAACTGTCAAATTACCGTCACTATTGAAACAATTAAAATAATCTGTTGATGGTAATAAGAATTCTTTACCTGTAGTGAGATATAAATAATGCAACCAAACAAAATATCAACATACTTTAAAACTGTTAGTTTAGATAATTTTGTATTACTTCGATTTGTTTTACAAGTTCACCTTAAACTTGATTTTCAACTTCCAACTGTCAAAATTGTCAAATTTCCTTAAGACTTGATCAGATTAAGTCTAAAAATTATTTTCAATGTTAGAATTTCAAATAATACTAAATTCACTTCTAATCCCTTGGGAACATTTCTCAACATTTTGGACTAGATTTTCTAAATTTGGTACTAGTCTGTATTGGAATCACTCTCATTAATGTTAAGTATACATACTGTAATATTTTCTCTGGTTCGTCAGTAAAAACTTATTGACTTTATTCAAAACGTCCACTTATTTATTTCACAAAATAAAACAATTTACTTTTCTTACTACAAACAAAACGATTTATTATTCACCACTGAAATTAATTCACAAACTTTACTTTTCACTTTTATTACATATTATTTATTCACGATTAAAAACAAACTATGTCGCTGCCGTTCAAACATGTGCCTTTTATACTTGTTTTCCAAACTCTGGAAAGTAGTGGAAGGTTCTGGTCTCTGCTTCCAGAGCTTTCCGTAGGGGAAATTTCCCAATAATTTTCTGCTATAATCCGGCAGATGGCGCTTCTTTCGTTTGAGAGTCGCTATAATTATAGCTAATAAGGGTATGTTTGCACTGCGACCGTAAGCTTTATTGTGTTCGTTTGTTTGCTTTTCGGAGTCGTTATAGTTCAAATATGGAAAGTCATTACAATACATTCCAGCACATATTTTAAGGCATTTCTAACGCAAATTTGTCTAAGTTCATGAGATAATGGGTAGTTCCTTTTTTTTAATTTTGAAATTTCTGACCTAAATTGTGAAGCCCTCACTTGAAAAAGAACAAAATAAGCGGTACCAATGAATTCAGCGTTCCTAAATTATTATATAAACCAAATTTCATTAATATCCATTTAGAATTGGCATGGGAAATGATATTTGTCCACGAAATTCAATAAACGGACCACTGTGCGTAGGACCAAAGTCCTCTGCCAGCAAGTGGGCATGCTTCAGTATACACTAAAAACTGAATTACAAAAAATTGCTTACCCGTTTTCCCGATAATGAATTAAAATAAAAAAACATTTTTTGAATTCTGATATGGATTATTGTTCAACATTTAGGGCACCACTTTTGTTACTATGTAGGTAGGTACTTTAGGACAAGCTTTGGCGCCTTAAAGTAAGAATTACAGTTTTTAGCTACACCAATGGGACCATGGTAGGAGAACAGGTTTGTCATGCTTACTTTACAGTGAAATTAACAGTGAAGAATGAATGTAAAACGAAAAGACAAAATCTAATCTTTATTTATTAAAGATTTAATTCAGTTTATTCATGTAAATAAAAAAAAATATAGATATGTGAAGAATAATCGAACAAAAATAATTGAGCTCTTAGGTACGTCTGTCTAGTTCGGCTTCCGCGTGCAGTCTGCCTCATTCCTTCTGTGGTGTTTCTCCATGCTCTTTGGGTACGGACCCAGGGGAGTGCGAGATAGCATCCCACACTCGGCTGTCTTGACGGTTGATTGGATAATCATCATCCTCGTCCTGAGAGTTATACCAAATTTTGATTTTATCGATACTAGTAAATGTGTTTTTTGGACCCTCGTGCTCTCCTTCTTTTTGAACTTCAAATCGATCGTGTTCAAGAACTTTTATTATTTTGTATGGACCCAAAAACTTTGGGCGAATTTTGAGACCAACTCCAAATTGAGTCCTTTCTATGGCCACTAAATCCCCCACTTTGTAAGTTCGTGCTGCTTTTCGACTTTTATTGTAAGACTTCTCGTTCTCGGATTGTGTTTTTAATAAACTTCGTTTCGCCTCTTCACGTAATGTATCTCTCTCATCTTCAAACTGGATCTGTAGCTCTTCTGCAATCTTTTGTGGAATATTTGAATCTTCACGTAGTTTCATTTCAACGCCTGTCAGCAACTTCATTGGTGATGTGTTGATCGAACGTTGATAAGTAGAGTTTAAAAAATTCTGTACAGCCTTCACCTCCTTGTACCACCTGTCCGGTGTTTCAAGCGTTAATTTTGTCAAAACTGGAATAACAATACGATGCACCCTTTCTATCTGTCCATTACCTCTAGGGACTCCCACAGTGATATGTACTAGTTCAATTTTCTCTCGATCGCAGTAATCTGCAAACTCTTTGCTCGTAAAAGCTCCTCCTCGATCCACTATCAATCTTCTCGGGTTTCCGAAAGTTTCCCAAATTACCTGCAGTTTTTTGATGACCTCTCCAGCTGATAATGATGTTTTCACCGGAAACAGCCAAACAAACTTGGTAAAACCATCGATTACGGAAAGTAAATAACGATACTCCTTCCCAGTTGCTACCATCGGGCCTAAGTGATCCATATGAAAAGTATCTAGAGGCAGTTCACCTTTAGGAATCGGATGTAGAAACCCCTCTTTTTTGCCTCTTTTCTTCTCAGCAAGGATACAAGGAACACAACATTCGATGAATCTTTCAATTTTGGATGTCATATTTGGGATATAAAACTCCTTCGACAATAGTTCCTTAACTTTCCGCACCGCAAAATGACCTCTTTCATGTGCTCTTCTAATGACTTCTATCTGCATGTCCTCAGGAACCACAAACATTCTGACCCCATTATCTTCTTTATACAGAACTCCACCTTCAACAACATAACCACTTCTGGAATCTCCACTAACGTTCTCAATCAATGCGTTTAGGTTTGAATCATTGCGCTGTGCATTCTTTATTTTGGCTAGAAAATACCTATCATCATTATGCTGAATGACCATTGTTACTGGATAGCGACTTAAGGCATCGACATGCGCTAGTTTGGATCCGCTCCTGTGCTCCACTGTGTACTCGTACTCCTCCAAACACATTGCCCAACGCGCGACTCTCGGCTGTAGATTCTTCTTCTTTAAAGTCAACTCAAACGCTTTGCAATCCGTAACTAACTTAAATGGCTGACCCAACAAATAAACTCTAAATTTTGTAACCGCTTCTACTACTGCCAGTGCTTCTAACTCATAACTCGAATATTTTTCTTCTGTTGGTGACGTCTTCTTACTCATAAAATAAACGGGATGAAGCAAGTTGTCATCTAACGAGACCTGAAGGAGAACTGCTCCATAGCCTAAGCTTGATGCATCGGTGTGTACTTCTGTAGTGGCACCATGTCTGTAAATGCATAGAACTGGCTTACAGCATAAACTTTCCTTTAAAAATTTAAACGCATCTTGTTCTGCTTGTTCCCAAGTAAAATGAGCGCCAGCTTTCGTCAAGTTACTTAATGGACGTGCAATCAATGCAAATGAAGCTATAAATTTCCTAAAGTACCCAACTAACCCAAGGAAGCTCTGCAACTGCTTAACGTTTTTGGGCTCCGGATAGTTCATAACAGCTTTCGTTTTTAATGGCGATGGACTAATCGTACCTCTCTCAACTATGTGACCTAAGTACTCTATCTTCTGTTTCATAATCTGACATTTCTTCCACTTAATTGCCAACCCATTTTCAGCTGCCACCTTTAAAATACGTGCTAATCTTGAAATTGCCTCTGGCAAATTTTTAGCTGGTGTAACCAAATCATCGATGAAAACCCCAACAATCCTCTCAGCGATTTCTTTTCGGAAAACATGGTTAATATATTTCTGGAACACGCCAGGTGAATTTTTCATTCCAAATGGAACTTTGTTAAATTCTAAATGCCTATTGGATGTAACAAACGCTGTGTACCTTCGTGAACCCTCATCAACATCAACATGAAAGAAACCATTAGCCAAATCTATGGTCGTGAAAAACTCAGCACCTTCCAACTGATCAATTTGATCCTCTATCAGCGGCAAAGGAAAAGGATCGCGGGTGATCTTCTTATTGATTTGCCTATAGTCTACGCACAGACGAAATGACGAATCTTTTTTCTTCACTAGAGTAATAGGACTAGCATAGTCTGAACAACTTTCCCTTATGATTCCATCACGCAGCCACTCTTCTACTTGTTTGTCCACGAACTGCTTTTCAAGTGGTGCAAGGCGTCTCGGATGCTGCCATACTGGAACGTCATCCGTCAAAATTATTTTCATCGTAATTGGACTGCATACGACTTTTTTCGGATTATAATTTTTAACTAACTGCTCTACTTCCAATTTTACAGCTGGATCGGTAATATGACTCAAATCTACATCTAACTCATTATTTTTATCAACTTCGATTTGCGACAGAAAACAGCTAGCCTCATCCTCAACAATCCTCTCTTTTAGCACAATACCATCTTTATCGACTGTGAAGTCTACGGTGTCCAAAATATCTCTTCCGATAATCATGTCATGTTTCATGCAACTATTATCTACAATATAACAACTTATATTTTTAAAGTTTACCTGGTCTATTGAAACGTTGGCAATAATAAATCCTTTAGTGCATAACTTGCTTCCTAAACCTGAGATTGACAAATAATTTCGCAGAACCGCACAATAGCTTTTTACACCACGCGTATTTTTTTATTTCATCCCAACAGAAAATCTCAGCTTGTTCTTCAAAATTATCAATCCACTTTTTTATCTGGCATTTATCATCTCCACTAAATGATTTTATAGAATTCTCTATCAAAGACGCACTTAAATGATTTTCACTGTCGATTCCCGTTGCATTGGAATTATATTGATGCCCCGACCGCGCGAAACTGTTTCTCTTAGAACGACTACCCATTGCACTGATTAAACGCAACAACAACAAACAACAGCAACTGCAAACCGCCGAACTTCTCTTAGCAAACAATTCAATACAACAACTGTGTCTACTTTTTTTTTTTTGTGTCCACTGTTCAAAAGAATAACCTTCGATTTTTTTTTCTCTGCTCTTCTTCTTTTGGTGCAACTTCACCAAACTTGCAGATCTCAACACTAGTTAATCTTTTGCTTCTTAAAAAAAAAAGAACCACTACACAGTTTTACTTATGCTAACCGCTACTCTGACAACAAAATAAGCAATACGGTACTCTTCACTTCTTTTCTTTCGTTTTTCCACTTTTTTTTTTATGTTTGCTTTCAGCCACTTTGTAAGTTCACTCGATTAAATTTGATTTCGAATTAAAATTTTTCTCACAAATCCCGGTTGAGCCCCCATGTAAAACGAAAAGACAAAATCTAATCTTTATTTATTAAAGATTTAATTCAGTTTATTCATGTAAATATAAAAAATATAGATATGTGAAGAATAATCGAACAAAAATAATTGAGCTCTTAGGTACGTCTGTCTAGTTCGGCTTCCGCGTGCAGTCTGCCTCATTCCTTCTGTGGTGTTTCTCCATGCTCTTTGGGTACGGACCCAGGGGAGTGCGAGATAGCATCCCACATGAATTCATTCAATATTTGGTCTAGCTAAAAATTGTTATCTAACTTCACAGGCGTCAAGTTTAGGATTAGTGAAGAAAAAAATACGAGATTTGAATGATATTGCGATGATAGAGAACTCAAAAATAGTGAGTCCCATAATTCTGTCTGTCTGTCTACCCTGTTTGTACCTAGACCTACACCTTAAACAACTGCACTATAAGGATTTTTTGTCAAATTTTGGAGTAAAGATTTTTTGGTAATTCCATAGAGGGGAAATTGAATTTTGCTGTAGTTCTAGAAATAACGGTAACTGCAATACATACAGCCATTTGAAAAAAATGTTAAACCAAAAGGATCGAACGATTTTGATTTAAAAAATTAGTGAATTATTGATTGATTATTGATATGATGTAATTTTGGGTCTTGATAGGTGTACTAACGGGTCATTGCGCCATTGGCACAATGGCCACCAGACTGGGTGTATTCGCACCTGAATTCTGTAGGAGCTGTCAGGATGTTGAAGAAATAGAAACCATTAAACACCTACTCTGCGATTGTCCAAACCTTGTTGGAGAACTGGACGATCTAGCGCAGGTCTCAATGGCAAATATGGGGAAATTCATAGAGAGCACAGGCTGGTTTGCAAATGAGCCAGTCTACTTGAATCATTAGTTTAGGAGCATCTCTGCTTTCTTTTTGTAAGGGGATCACAATGGACCAATAGGTCATCACAATAGAGTACGCAACAGCCTCTGTGCTGTGCACACCCCTCCTAACCTAACCTAACCTAACCTTTGGATAAAAAATTGATTTACTAAAATCTGTTATTAACGGTACCTACCATATATCGGTTTTTATTTTTGATTTTCTCATTAAATATTCAATCAATTTCGAAAAAATTTGTATGCCAAAGGTCCTTTGAAATGATGTTAATGTTATCGCGTATCAAAATTTTGAAAAAAAAATGTTTTTAATAAAAAAAAAAGCACTGGTTGATGAATTACTTTAAACAATTTTTTTTAACTGTAGATATTTTAATAAAAACTCAAACTTGGCATACCATCACCCTGTATAAAAAAAATAGTTTTTGAGAAAACGACTGTAACGATTTATATATATTTTTAAAAGTTCTTAAGTAATCTACAAGCAACTTAAACTAAAGAGTGTTTTTTTATAGGTAAAGAACATTAAGTTGGCAACACTATTTTGATTGAAGGCCATTTTGTCAGTTGTGAATTATTTTTAGTTTGGTTTTGACATTTCAACATGAATACATTGATGCCTGAACAACGCTTCCAAATTTATTGTGCAAATTTATTTTAAAAATCATGGTTCTGTTCGAAATACGAAATAAGGTAATTTTGCTTAAAGTGCCTCTGCACTATCCAACAAAGTATTAACACATGTCAGAATAAAATGGGAAGAAATTTCATACGACTGCCAAATTTGTGTGATGTAGCTGACTTTCATATTTTTCTTCCACATTTGCATCAAAAAATCAGTTTCACCATAACCTCAAACGCCCAAGTGGGATAGAAAGTGTGATGGTTTTAGATCCGATCCTAAATATTTCCATGTATTAACACATGTCAGATCGTGTCGGATGCGCTGTCAAGTTGTGTGTGATGAAATTTCATATTTTGTTTCCACACTATTATACATGATTTCTTCACACTTTTTTGACATGTATTAATACTCAGTGGGATAGTGTGGAATGGCTATTAACGATGAAGCTCACTGGTTGGTTGAATCGATGCGTCAATAAACAAAACTGCCGTATTTGGAGTGATGATAATCCACCTTGAGACACCGTTACATCCACAAAATTTGACTATTTGATGTGCTTTATGGGTTGGTGGAATTATTGGTCCGTACTTCTTTAAAAACGATGCTGGCCAGAACGTTACAGTCAATGGTGACCGCTATAAAGCCATAATTACTGACTTTTTCGCTGATCAATTGAACAACCATGGTGTACAGGAGCTGTGGTTTCACAAAGATGGCCGGTGCAACTTGTCACACAGCTCGTGCCACAATTGGTTTATTGACGGAGACGTTTGGTAACCGCATAGTTTCATGTTACGAACCTGTGAATTGGCCTACAAGATCGTGCGATTTAACACCGCTTGACTATTTTCTGTGGGAATATGGGAAGTCGCTAGTCTACGCTGCCGATAAGCCCGAAACGATTGACCACTTGGAGGACAATGTTCGCCGCGTTATTGCCGATATACGGCTACAAATGTTGAGAAAAGTCATAGAAAATTGGACCTCCAGATTAGACTACATCCGAGCCAGTCGTGACGGTCATATGCTAGAAATTCATATTTAAATTATAATGCCAGAAGATATTATCTTTCGAATAAAGTAAATTTCATGTAAATTTAAAAAATTATCTTTGTTTTATTCCATTTTAAAGTTCTATACCTCTAAAAAATTATGACCCAGTCGTGAATTTTGTTTTTATTGAAAAACAGTTTCTTAAATTTTTATACGAAAGAAGAAGTAGAAGTAGATATCTACCAACAATAAGATACAGAAATAATTCTATGAAGTCCGTTAGAGTCGTTATTTTATTAAGATAAATAAGCATTTTCAAAACTACAACTTTGTGTATGCACATTCTTATTTATCTACAAAAACCACTACCATCGCCTGGCAGGGTTTTGGCGGTCGAATGGTTGCCATTTGATTTTCTCTCTTCTATGTTTTACCCGATCCTGAAGACCAATAGCTTTTGTTTAATTGTACACTCCCGTTCAATTGAATAGGTTCAAAATTTTCGAGTACGATTTACCGTTTTAACTCCGAACTATGTGGAATAAATGAATTCTTGAAAATGGCATTAGAGAAAGCATCAAATTGAGAAGAGAATAAGAAAACACACGATATCAAACTTACCATCATTACACGTTTTATTTTCATTTCTTTAAATTCCTATTGAAATCGTACCATTTTTTTTTTTTCGTTTATTTGAATAGGTGCACCGTCTTTATAATCACTTTTGCTTTGAACTAGTTGTAGGTCAGACCTTTTAAAGCTATTTTTGGGCTTTATTTCATGGTTTCTTTGATATGACCCAAACAAATTGAGAACAAACATAGAATGGGTGGAGGAAAAGCTCTTTTCGCGGCTGAGTACGCGCAAATTTATTGTTTTCATGATAAATGGCTAACGGGACATCAAATTTCGGAAAAAACTTGCAGAATCAATTCTTTAATCTATAATTATCTGAAAAATAAACAAAAAGATGGTGTCGATATGAAAGGATGCAAATAACCTGCTATCTCCGCCAGTGATAGGCGAACAAGTCTGAGAGTTGCGTCTAATTCGTCGGTTTAAATGGCTAAAATAAGGGAAGAAGCTAGGTTCAGTGCCAGTATTTAAGCAGTGAGAGTATTATTAAAAGTTCTGTATACCGAAAAAGAAGAAAATCAAATGAGACCACACATAAACGAAGTTAGCAAAAACCAAAAAAATCAACCCGAATGCAGTTTTGTAAGCTTCATAAGACTTGAAAGAATAAGTGGCGTAAAGTCGTTTTTTCTAATGAAAAAGGGATTAAATTCAACGGAATTGATGGATTCAAATTGTATTTCCATGACTGAGCGTCTTTGTGTAACTAAACCATAGCCATACTAATAGTTCAAAAATGTGGGGTAAAATTTCTTTTCCTTGAATTCTCAAATTGTTAATTCTTTCAACCAAGCGGTGGTTTATTTTAATTTTGTCTTCTATTTTGGTATGAAGAACTTTATATTACACTCTCGACTGTAGAAATACTCGCACTAAACCTAGCTTGTTCCCTTATTTAAGCCATTTAAACCGACAAATAAGATCCAACCCTCAGAATTTTTCGTCTATAGCTTGCGGAGGCAGCAGTTTTTTTTACATTCTTTTCATATCGACACCATCTTTTTGCTTACTTCTCTGATAAATATAGACCAAAGAATGGATTCTGTAAGTTTTTTTCCGAAATTTGATGTCCCGTTAGTCATTTATCATGAAAACAATAAATGTTCGCGTACTTAGCCGCGAAAGGAGCTTTTCCTCCACCCATTCTACGTTTGTTCTCAATTTGTTTGGTTCATATCAAAGAAACCATGATATAAAGCCCAAAAATAGCTTTAAAAGGTCTGACCTACAACTAGTTCAAAGCAAAAGTGATTATAAAGACGGTGCACCTATTCAAATAAACGAAAAAAAAGTGCTACGATTTCAATATGAATTTAAAGAAATGATAATAAAACGTGTAATGATGGTAAGTATTATATTGTGTGTTTTCTTATTCTCTCCTCAATTGGATGCTTTCTCTAATGCCATTTTCAAAAATTAATTTATTCCACATAGTTCGGAGTTATAACGGTAAATCGCACTCGAAAATTTTGAACCTATTCAATTGAACGGGAGTGTATGTTTAAAATATGAGCAAGAATTTAAAACACTGTCGTATAACTTAAGCTTTCAATTTATATTCGCCAAAAAAGTTGGATACAAAAAAAAAAATGTATAGAAAAAGATGAACATGATGCATACATAAAAGAGCCAAATCGAGGTACCTAGGTAATGTTTTCGTGGGGTAAAAGGGAGTCGAGTTACTCGCTTAGAAACAAAAACTGAATTGTGTTACACAATAACAACATAAACAGTGCTATGTAAAAGAATTTAAAACAGTATCAGGCTTCACCAAAACCGGTGTGAATTTGCACATGATATCCACATCATATGTTCATGTACATACATACCTATGCTATGCCGGAACAGGTTCTTCCGTATACCATGTGCGCGTGGTTTTTTGTTTTCTTTCTGTTTTTTTTTTTTTTGTTTTGGTCAAGTTGACTCCATGGAAGAGATGAAAACAAAACAAAACAAATAAATAATTCGAATAAAGTTACATTACTATGTACCTAGATGATTTTTTGAAGATTATTGTGAATGAATCGTAAGGTTAAGTTTATGTTCATATACAATAAAATTCTGTTAGCAGATATGTATGTTAGAGACGAGTACCTATATTAAGTAAAAAAAAATACCTAAAGGGTGCTTTAGCTTATTTAAAATAATAAGAGTATTCATACAATAGCGTAAAGCCGTTGTAAGCGTAACAAAGTTTTAAACTTCGTAAATCTGTCACAATTTGTATGGAAAATTAGACAGATTTACGAAGCTTACAACTTTACAACAGTTACGATGAATTAAAGCCTTTGCATGAATACTCTTGGTATTATTTCAAATACATCATATTATGAAGGTATTCATGAAACTTAGTCAATCAATAATATCGTAAACGTCAGAAAGTAAAAGCTGTCCCAGACAAGTTTTTGAAATTTTCCGACGTTTACGATATTTACGATAGTTTTACTACGTTGAATGAACAGGTACCCTATAAAACTATATTTACGGATTGAAAATGGAAAACAAAGATACTTGAATTGAAACATCTTTCACTTTTATTTTTAGTTTTATTAATTTGTATGTGTCAAGAAATATATTTACATCTTGTAAAAGCATGTACTAAACTCATTGCTAATAATAGTTTCCAACTACAACTGACAATTGAGCTTCCATCCTTTTTTTGCAATACAAAAGAAGATATACGGCTTTTATAAAACTGTGCACTGTGGCGTATGCGTACTATTTATCAAAAACTATAACATAGGCAAATAGAATACTATTATTTTTTAATGATTAGATTTAGTTTTAAATTGATAAAAAACATTCATTTTAGTTGTTAAAATATTTGTGAAATAATCGAAGGCTGATAAAATATAAGTGCTTCTCAGAATTACTGATGACTTATTAGTCCAGTCAAAGCGTCATTTGACCTTGCGCGCAGAGGCATGGTCTGTTTTTTTTTCATGGATCGATAGGGGTTTATGTAAAAGGCTTAAAAACAAATTTGCACCACCAAACAACTTTTTTTTAAAAAATAGTATTGTTTATAATAATAATTTCTGTAAATTAACGTTAAATTTAATTTATTTAAACAAATAGACAAAAAGTTACAGTTGATTAAAAGGTTTTTTTTGTCTTGATTTTAATACCTTTTCTCATAACTATTGAGAAAAAAATGGTATTTAACGGTACTTTTTTTTAGTTTCAATTTTTTGTTGGTAGTCCTATAAATCTTCTCTAAAATAAAGAAAAAGTAGTCCATTATGACAAACGGGAGATAAGTTATTCATGAATTAATATTGAAGCGTCAGTTTACTGACGCAAAACAATTCTTTCTTTTTTTTGCGAATATCTGCCTCTGTGTATGTATGGTGATGGTATGCAATAGGCGAGTTCAGGAAAATGAGATCTCAGAGCCCTCAGCAATCTCAGTATCGTGAACAGGATTCCTCAGGAATTTTGCTGTCAAATAACTGAGGAAAGAAAATATTGGATTCGCTTGCTCAGTTTTTGACACTGAGCCGTCGGAGATCTCATTTTCCTGAACACGCCTAGTGAAATTGTATTATTTTTAAATTCATTATGGAAATTTAAGGAACATTTATTTTCTTTAAGCAGATACATACAAAAGTTACAGAAAGTTAAAGTTAGTTAGAGTAGCTAAGTTAATTTTTTCTTATTCCACACTTTTTTCTATAATTATTTATTCCAAAAAGTTAGGAAAAGGTTAAATTTTTTGATCATGAGCATGTAGCTTATTAAATTTTGTACAATGAAAAACTTCCTTTAACCAACGGGAACTGAAGGATCTACAAATTAACATCGTCGGTCTCATCGATGGGCCCCACGCTTACTCTTTTCCGTACCACCCAAGGGGTAGAGTATGAGGCACGTTTTTTTAAATCTTGTGGTATCCCCGATAGGCCTAATCCACTTCAAAGGTCAATTAAATTGGTCTTGTTCTATGTTCTCAACTGTTTTGGGCGTGAGGGCATTTCGGTTTCACTTTCTTCATTTTCACATTGAAAGTTTGGTTTCTGCACTGTTTCTGAAAAAGTAAGCTAATCTCTAAATCCGAAGAAGCCCGTCAAATTGATATTGCGATAACGCGCTAGTGCTAAAATCAAGTCCGATCTTGCTTCTTTGCCACCTACAGAATCAGCAGCAGAACAACACTCATTCCGGACATTCCATCAAGTTCAAGCTTGGCTGGGAAATACCCAGAGGGGTGGGTGGAAACGAAGTTCAAGAGGATAGGAGCCGGTGTTGGCTTCAGGACCAACGATCCCACCCATGCTCATCGATGTACGAAAGAATGATGATTCCGAAGACGAAGAAAACTACGACCTTGAGCTCACGACTTATCTTTTTGTAACGAAAATGAAACATTGCAGAGACCAAGCTTTCAATGTGAAAATGAAGAAAGTGAAACCGAAATGCCCTCAAGCCCAAAACGTTTGAGAACTTACCTATGTTCATTAATTTATTACTCGGCTTTCGTTTGTAAATAGTTTAAGGCTGATTTTTTTTTTATTGTAGAAAATTACAAGGACTTTAAAAACAAAAACTAAAAACTTCATCGTTAAATGAGATTTTTTCTTAATAATCACGAAAAAGTGATTTTTAAACAACAAAAATTTACTTTTACTAACTGTAACAATTTGTTTAAACAAATAAATTTGTTTATAATATAGTAGCCAATGTTATTGTGAAGAAAAGCATATATTAGGTGTGTTTAATGAATCTGTTCCGAACAGAAAATTACAGAAAAGATCAGAAAAGTACAGGATTGTGTGTTCCATAAGTAAAAACCTTGCCCTAAACTGTTCTACATTCTGTCACTTTGTGTTCCATGACGTTTTTCACAACAGTTAAGAATTAAATTTGAAATTGGACAGATGAAAGCCAACGGTCAATCCCGTCAATACAAAGCTGCACTTTTCTGTTATTTCTTGTTCTGACAGTTTTCCCACACTTGTGCTGTTCTACTCTGATTCAGTTTTTCTTCATTAAACACAGCTATTGTTTTTTTTCTATCCGAGATACTGGAGCCGAGATATTCACAAAAGACCAAAAAATGGAAAAAAAAACACATTTTTACCAATAACTTTGGTAAAAAAAAAGTTCTTAGGTGGTGCTAATTTGGTTTTAAGCCTTTCACATAAGCCCCTTACTTACTTACTTAAGGTGGCGCACTATGAACAAATTATCTCCGGCAGTTATACCTGGAGAAAATATTACTTCTTGATCTTTATAACCTGGAACACACCCATAATGTAATTATCATCTATCTCTTTTTGGCATTCCTATTTCACCAAATGTCAGTTTTACTTAAGTTAGGTGCGCTCGGGAGCGCACCTCACTTCGTCGAGTGCATCTCACTTAAGTTAAACTGACATTTGGTGAAATAGGAATGTCAAAAAGAAAAAGATGATAAGAAAATTATTGGTGTGTTCCCCTTTTGACATTAGCTTCAGTGGCTTTTCGACCATTATAGTTCTACCTTTACACTGGTTAAATTGTTTCGTTCAGTTTAATAAGCAGATGATAAAATACAGGGGTGGTTCACGAACTGCAATTTAGCTAAAAAATGAGTGAAAGAGATTGGTGCAGCCCAAATATATTTATCAGTCCGAAAAATGTTAACTCCATTTTAGCCAAAAACCGCGGTGCCGTGTCATAAGGCCAAGCGACATAAGGCCAAATTTAAAAGTTTGGCCTTATGTCACATTAGGCGTGTTTTTTTGGGATTTTATATATAGTACAGTGAGAAATTTCCATAAAAACGCATCCGCAGCGGCCTATATTTTTGTATTTGCAATATGGTACGCCTGAACAGCTGTCACGACACAAAAGTGAATTTTGTGAAAGTTAAAAGTAGAAATAAACCAAAATTATTAACAAAAACTAACATATTTGCAAGTTAAATGGGAAATATAACTATATATTTATATAATTAATGTTTTCAATCAAATGTTTGTGTCCCTTTTTTCTTTATTTGCCATTTTCAGATACGAAAATTGATTTTGCAGCTATAAAAGAAAAGAAAAGGGGTAGGGGTGTGTTGGTAGACTATGGTCAAAGTAAAAAACTCATGATTTAGTCTGCTATTACACGAAGACTTTTTAGTTGAGATTTTTCGAAATTTAATATTGTGAAAGTAAAATCAAGTTTTGTTTTCTCAATTGCACTCATTTAATTTTGAAAAAAGTCATGACTCAAAAGTCGTCGTATAATAACAGGCTCAATACACATGGAGTAGATGACTTTATTAGCGATAATTTTATAAATTACAATGGACATGATTGTATGGCTAATTTTAATGCATTTACCTAGTTTTCCACTGGAAATTTTTTAACTCACCAATTTTACCGGATTAACTGAGTACATTAGTAGCCAAATAAGCCTGAATCTTCCTTGAACTTCAGTTAGTTTCAGCTGTACTAACTGGTTAAAAATTTGATCCATGGTTCAGCATTTGTGACTCATCGATTTTATCGGATCTACTGAAGTGCAACGATGATTCCAAGGTTCAAGTATGTTGTAATAACAATTTCAAGCTTGACCCTTGTTGAACCTCGGTTAAACTGCCGAAATCAGTGAGCTAAAATAATTGAACCACGCATCAAAGCTTGAACCACGTTTGCACAAGTAGCCTTCCCACCAAAAGCAGTGACTTATACAAACTGGCTAAACAAACTGGTCCCTATAGACCAAAGGTTTACAAAAAGAGCGAAAATGGGAATTATCGTGAATTTTGAAATGCGTCTTGATGTTGTGGTTTGCGAATTATCGTTTGACAGTCGGCAGAATATATCTTGTTTGTCACTTATAAATAAAAATGCTAAATTTTGCACTTTAAACTAATTTAAGGCAGCGTTTTTTTTTAGCATAGCATAGGATAGGATCGTTTTTTCATTTTGTCGAAAAGGTAAAACAAAACAACCATGCACTTACAAACGACCCTGTTTAGACTGTAATTGCTCACTACGCCACCATGACGTAAATTTATGGGTGAAATTTTCTCTTCACCGATTTCTTCTACAAAAACATGGGCTTGACGAAGTGAAAAGTTACAGTCTAAACAGGGCCATTCATTCAACATAATTCTACTCTTCGAACATAGCCATCGAGGATTCGAGACACATAAAAGTTCCAGTCGTACCAATGACGACACACAAAAATCCTATTCAATTGAGTTCGATACTCGAACAAACGTCAAAAGTTTATCGGCAGCGGGATTCTACTTTAACTTTTATCGGCAGCGATTTTGCTGCCGATGTTGTTTTTGTAATTCATATAAAATTTCACTGTGCTGCGGATAGCTTTCCCAATAAAACACACCTATTGTAAAAGCGACATAAGGCCAACTCTTAAGGATCTCCCAAACCAAGGCGAAATCACAGCGAATCATTCGCAAAGAGAATTTTTTGTTGTTGTTTAGCATGGTGTATCTTTCATATTTTGTATTATTGTGAATGATTTCGCGTCGTCGGCGAATGTTTCGCGTTGGTTTGGGGGAGCCTTTAAGACTTGGCATTAAGTCGCTTTTGGAAAGTGACTTTGTGACAAATTTGTTTGTGACCTAAGGCCAAACGTAAAATGTTTTGTAAAAAAAACAGTAATTTTTGGAAAAGAAACTTTGCATACACCCAACCTCGCACCCACCCCAAATCCTATAATGAGCCCAAGCAGGGGGGTTCATATATACATCACTGTTTGTTGCGAATTTTTAAACTTCACAAACCTAATAAAACCTCTCCTTTATTTGGTTTGTGAAATATAAAAATTTTCAAATAAACAGCTTGGGCTCACGATAGGATTTGGGGTGGGTGTAAATTTGGGTGTATGCAAAGTTTCGTATGCATTTAAAGAAACTGGATTTAATGAAATTTTTCAATGAAAAATGAAAAAAATAAGAGGTACGCTAGTATTAAAAGTGACACAAGGCTAAACTGGCCTTATGTCACTTTGTAAAAGCGACAGAAGGCCAACTCTTAAAATTTGGCTTTATGTCACTTTTGTTAAGTGACATAAGGCCAAATATTCAAATTTGGCCTTATGTCACGGCACCAAAACCCGCTTTTAGTGAATTTTGGTGTAACTGGGCATTAGACTACTAAGCATACCTATCGCATAAGAAACTTCTATAAATGTTGTATTTAAAAAAGACCTAAGGTCTTACAGGCATATAATAAACATACATATAGGTAGTTAACATTATACAAAACAAATGCACGCTAACACCCAATTTAACAGTGAAACTCCACTTTTAGTTTAAACTTCGGTTCAGCAGAACAAAGTGATAAGACTGTTTTCTATAGAACTACGATAGGTATGGTCGGAAAAAATTTGTTGGCTATTGCCACGAGTAATAAAGAAATAGGTAATCTGCCGGATTATTAGTAGGTAGGATTATTAGTAGGTATAGTAAATAAATAAAAAAATAACAACATTATTTTTTTGTAAAAATATCATTTTTCTTTTTATTTTTATTGCAAAACAGTTATAAATCATAAAATATTTTTTATCGTAAATAAAATATTATTTTTTTGTTTTATTTTTAAATTAATATGTAATTACAAAAAATAGAAACATTTATAGAAACGAAAATACAAACAAATGCGATTAAAATTACATAATTAAGCAAAATATTTGTCTAGAAATTTTAGGCATAGAAAATAAAAAAAATCAATGTGTGTGTGTGTATATGTGTTAAGAACAAAGTACAATAAAATGAGTAACAGGCAAAACTATATAAATGTAGTAAATTATTCTATAACACATCCCAGATTGGATTTATATCGCTTGAATTTTAAGAATTGTTTTTTTTTGTTTATAGTCACATCGTCATTAATATTTTTTTATTATTTTGATTGGCACTAATCGGAAGTTTAAACATTAATAAATTTTTTTTTATTAAGATCTTTATGTTATACAAAAAGTTTTTATTTTTAATGTTTAAAAATTAACAAGTAACATTGACATAATGTTTATAATTGTGTTGACTTGAATTTTATGTTTTTAATATATTGTTAATTATTTTTGTTTTTTAGTAGGTAATCAAGTTTAATAACTTTCAAGATTTTTTTTTTTTTGTTATGTTTTTATTTGGATTGTTTTATTTTCAACCGAATATTTTATCAAAGCATGCATGGCAGTAAGGTTTGTCATTCTGTTCCTTAAAAGTTCCTTTGTTGAGTTGTTTCAAACAAAAGGCACACACGAAATGTTCGGGATGGAATTTCTTGAACATTGCAGTAATACAACGTCCAGTTATTGGTTTCGAGCAGCCAGCACAGAGTGAACCACGTTTCGCATGGTAGTGAGTCTCACAATACGGAAGACCTTCATGATCAAAGAATGAACCACCTTGGAAGGGTCGACGACAGTCCTAAAAAGAAACAACAAAACAAAAATATTAAAGAAAAAATATTATAAAATTATTTTTAAATTTTAAATTGCCAATAAATAATACATATTCAAATTTCTGGTATCGTCAACTTCTATTTTATTTGGAATAAAGCTCAAAGTCGCGAACATCAACAACCAAATCACGTGAGTTTATTTCCTTGATTATTTTGTTTTGCAGGAAATTTTGTACATATTTGTATTTGCTTTACAGGCCGAGTATTGGTTTCGTTAATAAAAAAAAATAAAATATGTTAGGTTTTAATCAAACTTTATATAACAATGATGGAAAAGTCCAACAAATAGAGTTTTGTCATACCGTCCTTTCGTCTCTTCTTGTATACGTTCACTGTACAACGACCAAGAGACAAAACGGGTTACAGGGCATTTTAATGCCTACAGGAGTAGGAGGATTTAGAATTTCCGTTTAAGCCCATCTAGAACACGTAAATAATTTTTTGTTTGTACTTTGGACTTTTTCTAAACAGTGCGATGGAACTAAGAACCATGTTTGGCAACATTATAGACTTGAACCGCAAGAGCAAGTTAGTGCGATCCCGTCGGACATAATTTGTTGTTACTGTTGAATTCTTGCCAAGTAACTTTAAACAGATTGTCATATTTTTTTTTTCTGTCAGCGTTAAATGACAAGTGAAAGTAATAACATATGTTATAAGCAATGTGTACAAGCTTACGTATATAATAATTATATACTGAAAAAGTGAAAAGTACATTTGTTAATACATATACTAAGTATTTAAATATGTTTTAAAAGAAGTAAAACATAGACGTCACATTTAGTCTAGTGTAAATGATACTTTTGGAATATTTCCAAAATCAATAATAATTTTCTGAGGAAACATAAATTTAAAAAAAAAATGTCTTCTAAATAAATAAATTTAATATTTTCTATTTTATTTTTTATATAAATAAAGAGTTTAAGAGACATAAATTTAAATTTTTCGGATTTAAGTGTGCTTACTGAGAAAAAATATCCTTTTTAACAGATTTTTTGTTGTTTTTGAAATATTATGATAAATAAATCAACAGCTTAATTTTTGTTATTTTGTTGACAGTTTAGAGTGGGAGATACAACTTACAGCCATAAACATTTTGTTAGCATTTAAAAAATATATCATCATATTTTTTATGTTTTTGTTTAAATGTAAACAAAAGAAAATAATTAGTTTTTAAAAATAAAAATAATAATAATTAAGCTAATGACATGGTAACTCTCCAAATGAAGAACTACCTACTCAATATTTATTTTTAAATATTTTCTTGGTTATGATCACGGTGCACATAATACTCTTATAAGAGTATTTTTATTTCGTAATTCGGAAAAACTCTCAGATTTGGAATTCCAAACGAACAAGTTGCAGTTGCAACACATTTCTTGATCCTGGATTTTGTGTTTCGTTGTATTTGTAAAATGCCTAGTACGTACTTGTGAATCATTTCGTGAATCCATATAAAATTTGCATTTCTGCCGACCCGTGAACGTCGTCGTGAAGCTGTGTGGAGACAAAAAATGAGAATTTTCGTTCACGAGCAATTCCAGTGCAAAATGTACAGGAATTCTCCGTGAACAGTTGACAGTTCGGTTACAAAAAAAAAAGAAAGTTTGTGGCAGTTCGTTATTTGCCGTTAAGAATTGAAACAAATTCTTTAGTAAATGGATTCGGTGGTTTACTATTCCTACTTTTTATTTTTGCATATAATTTCAGGCATTGTGGTCCTAAACGTCAAAAGTTCACATCACCCTCGCAAGTCTGTACCAGAGAGAAATGTAAACAAATCACTTTCTCCACTGGTGACTGCTCAATTCTCGAGGAAGTACGTACTAGGCTTAGTGGTTTTAATAAATGAATCTTAAAATGACAGGCATATGGCTATATTATTCACTCGTTTGAACCAGATTAAAACCCAAATCCAGATTAAAATAATTTAAATTCAAAAATTAATTTTAATTACATAGTACTCACTCGTTTAATTCAATCGGATTGGATTGGTCTGATTAAATATTTAAATCCAGATTAAGAGCCGATAGTATTACGCTGCTAGTCTCTTATTAATTAGTTATTAATAGTATATTTTTAAAATGTTATTGATAAGAAAAAATAAATAAATAAAAATCCAGATTAAAACGTAATTTCATATCGTTCAACTCAATTTCATATTGTCAAAATGATGATGTCTTCTTCCTTATCATAAGATGACTTTGATGATATGGAAATACAGGAACAATTCATGATCCAACATTCTTCTAGTCATCATCACCAACAACATCAATAGTCCCGTCATTTAAGCTTTTTGCTTCGAAAAAAATGGCTAAAAGCTGGATTGTGGTACATAGCAAACATACAATCCGTAACTCTACCGATTGAATTATCTCGAAAACAGTGACTCTTATGAAAAAAAAGGACTTAACATTTTTTGTAGGAAATTTTCTAAGCTACAACCCAGTCCTTGGCATTTTTTCTGTAACAGTTATAGTTCGGGAGATAATTCTCAAAATTGTTAGCTGCATTCATATCGATGGGGACTTTTTACAGTTTCCTTAGAATGCCATGGGGATGCTATCTACCAAATACAGCTTTCCACTATTTGTTCCGTAATTTGGTTTATTTTTAGGCTTATATGGCTGGACCAACCACATAACCTCAAGAACTGTCACGGGAGAGGTTCGAAATTTCATAAATTTGACATTTGGACTAAACGAATTGACATCTGGTTAAAAACTGCAAGCTAAATATTTGCTTTATGCACACTTTGTCCCTCCGACCAATAGGCATTGCAATAAATCGATGTAAAAAATTAACTTCAAATTTTACACCTGTTCGACACGTGTCTAGGTAGGAAGACAAACGATTATTATTGGTTCAACACCTCAAAGGCTATTATTGATGTGACTTACAATGTTACGCAAATGACTTAACTTTTTATGTCTTTGGTTTTCGGTCTCAAATATTGGGTTGAAAAATTCACCGATGTTTGTCATGCCCAGCCGACTTCAATTGACTGACTATTTTACCGTCTATTAAAGTGTCACCTCAAAGGTAACAGGACGCATTTAAATCAAAAGATGAAGGTGTGAATACAAAAATACACAGCAAAAGAAGCAGTGAAGCAAGACAAATTTGAGTTCCTCGCTTAGAAATAAAAATCTAGTTCAGTAAATCTTTTCGAGAGGGTGAGAGAATTGAGGCTGATAAGATACGCTCATATTGTAATAAGCCTGGATACAAAGAAAGAACTTTCTGGGGTTAACAGAACGCTGATATGAGAAACAGTTTCTATATTTCGATATCTGATAATAGCACTGTTCATTGGATACTTTCTGGTTATGTGCCTCGTTAATGAAATGAAATGAAATGAAATGTCACTGAAAAGGAAGTACCCAATGTACTTCCAAGCATCTAATCGTCAAATAACTGGTTGAATTTGAAAAACTTAATACTGAAATTACCTTCTATAATATCATTGACGTATCAATGTATCTAGAGAACGAAATAATAAATGGACCCGGTGCCTTAAGTAATTAATCCCTAGAAATAAGAGTTGATATGCAATGCAGTTAAATAATCAAATATATATTAACAAAAATTGGATAACTCCACTGGCTATCCGGCTTAGACTATGGTTACAGTGGTTGAATATAAATAATCTTAGTTATTAGAATGATGTTATTACCATCCATAACATCAAAAACTGTTTAAGAAGGAATTGAAAACCTGGATTTAGTATTGAAAGCCTTGACTTAAAAGTCAAAAGGAGTGAATCTTTTAAGGACTAATTTAGAAGTCCACATAAAATCGAAAAGCTATGTCGGCCAAGACCAACTTGTATTAAATACAACGATAAATGAAATGAAACCAACCGACGATCTCCTTGATTTGCTTTTTCTACACGTTATTGATTGAACTTAAATATGACAATTTGTATCATTTCCGTGAATTGGCAGATAACCAAAGTCGTGAAAATGCAAGAAGAATTAGATTTCATTAGGGCAAATGTACTCCAACTGTAAAGGGCTTCGTGAGGTATAACCGGCTTACTACCGATTATATAGGTAAAAATTGACGAAAATCAGCATAAGAATATAAGAACATTCCTATTTTTATTGAGAAGCTATCTCTTCAAATTTAATGAAGCAAATGTCCTAACAATATGTATGTGGAGCTAATTTAAAACCTTATACATAAACATATAGGTACATATTTATGTCAATTGTATTTTTTTTTTTTTTTACGATTTAAAAACAATCTTAAATATGAATTTACGGTCTTAATACAAACCAAGTTTTTCATCAACAAGATTTAAAATTTCAGAAACGAACTCATTCAAAATTTTCATCAAAGAAAAAAATGTCATAAAATTTTAAATTCTTAACATGCATTAATATCTAAAAATGAAAAATTGATTTGTATGACATTGTGGGTTTTGCCCAAGTACCACAGATTTAATAATCAAAATTATGTTATGTCAAATGTGTCCACACTTGACCACAACCATAAACAAAAACTACTCTTTGAACATTTCTGGCATTTATCCAGCATCAAATATAGCATTTTATAAAAATACTGCAACTACGTCGTCATAATTTGAATATTACCTTGACTTTAAACGGTAAATAAAAACAAAACTACCTCAAGAGCTTGCAAAAAATAAAACAAGGTCAATAACCCCTGAGCTACATTTATAACACAAACCTATTGACAAACTCAAGGTTCAATCTCTCTAACACTGACCTACAACTACAGTGGCGCACCACGGCGGCGGCGATAAGCGCCAAATCACCCTTCAAGACAGTCAAATGCCAATGACACCTGTTTTCTACTAAAGGACAATGCCATATCATACACTGCCTAGACCCCTTGCAGATGAGGTTTTGTCTTTTGCGAATTTCAGTTTTTAGGAAAGAAAAGCACAAAGCAAGGGGAATACCCCATTGTTCTTGCCCCTCTCTCCTTATAAACTGAAATTCTCTTAGAGACAAAATGTCTCCTCGTCTGTAAGGGATCCTAGCTGAACAACAGACAGACATTAGGCATTGAGCTACCTAAACCTATTCTTCCTTAAACAAAAATTCGAAGACAGAATCTTTTAAGTAAGAGATTCGTCCGAAAATATCCCTAAGCTAAACTGTTTGTGGGGTTGTGTTTTTGGTTTTTGTTTTGGTTTTTTGTTTTTTGTTTGTTTGTTTTTTTTTTTTTTTTATTTATTATAAATAAATATATAAATTTACAAGTTAACAATAATAAAAACCTAATAGTTAATAATAAAAATAATCATAGTACTTCTTATAACCTAACAATAAGTTTTAGTGCATTTTTCCAATTTTTTTCATTTGTTTGTTGTTTTAGTGTCAAATTTGTGGATTTTAAAATAAATTATAGAATTACTAAAAAGAAAATGATAAAAAAATCATTTTGCTGAAAGAGAAAATAAACAATTTCAAAGGGCATATATAGGGCAGAGACCATAATTTTTCAACTTGCCAAGGCACAGATTTGCTTTCATTGACACTTTCTCTCTCTTGCAGCTCACAAGATCGAGCTTCAAAGAGATATCCAGTCATATTCTGTTCATCTCCGTTTTGAATTGAATTATTCGAATTACCTTGCTCTCGATGATTTGAATTCAGAGCGCATAATGTAGGTGCATCGAATAATAAATTGAATCCTCACGGATAGCAGAATAAGACAGATAAGAGTTAAAAAGCAATCGGCCAGGACATGATCATTTGGTGCTAACATCTAGGAACTGTTGGTAAATGCCGGATGAAGAGGAAGAGGATAATCGAGTTCAATCGATTCCAATTGCATGATAGACATTTTGTATATAAAAAAAATTAAAACAAATCGTAAAGTCATACGATTCACACACCAAAGAGAAAAGAGCTGAGTATTTAAACAAAAAAAAAGAATTAATCCTATTCCTCTTCATCGACACCCACACATGATGGGCAAACGGGTTTGCCTTCCATTGCGTAGAAAGACTTGCCCCGAACGGCTTTTTTGCAATCCTAAAATAATTTTTTGAAATAAAACAAAAAAAGAAGAAAATTATAGAAAAATAAATGAAATAAAAATCCACTTGCGGATACTCACCCTGCAAACAAAACAATCTGGATGCCATTGTGAGTTCAAGGCAGAGATATAGTTCTCCATAATTGCACGATTGCATCCATTGCACTTGGGTGCAAACATTTCATAGTAGTCGGTGCGACAATATGGCTTGCCATCACGCTCATGGAAACCATCTTCACCAAATTGCTGTCCACATTGGGCACAGAAGAAATGCTCTGTATGCCAGGTCTTGTCCAAAGCTGTGACGCATTTCTAGAAAAGTAAAACAAAAATAATAAAATGAGAAAAGATTTTTTAAGTAAATTATAAAAATAGATATGAAAATATATATATTTACATCCAAAATAGCACCATTACAATAGGCACAACGTGGGCTAAACAAATTATGATAGTCCGGCTCGCAGTAGGGGAAACCTTCACGTTCAAAGAAATTACGTGTACCCAATTCCTGGCTACAATGATTGCATGTAAAATGCTCTGGATGCCAAGTTTTGCCCAAGGCAGTAATTACTTGACCAACAATTGGTTTCTCACAGGCATTGCAGCAGCCCTTTTGCACAGTATTGACACCTTGACGAGACATATTTGCTTGTAAACTACCAAGCATAGAATCTAACTGATCGCCTCCAACTATATTAGCCGCAGCTGGTGGTGGTGGTAGTGGTGGATGATGAATATCTTCTACGATTGTAGAAGTTTCAGTTATTTCGGTTTGAGTTAGATGGGATATGCCTTTGTTGGGTTTGGCGTAATCCGTAACAACAGCTTGATGATGATGAGAACCTGAGTTGACCTGGAAGGAGAAAAATAGAAAAAAATTAATATAAATTTGATTTGTGGTCAGATAAAATAATGAAATTAGAATTATATCTTTGTCAAACGCTATGGATCGGGGTTTCAGATTTAAATACCAAAGAGAAGGTAGTTTTCGAACATTTCACGCTTAAGGAGATCAATAAAAAGGAATCAATTGAAAATATTTTCACATTATTGGTGTAAGACGAAGAAAATTTTGAATTTGACCAAGACTCTTGAAGAAGTTTTGTCTTATGAACGCAATTTTCGCAGTTAACGAAGAAAACTATCCTCTGGTACTTGTTTGTTTAGGATTTTGTCTGCCTCATCTTCCGATGAGTGGGATTTGTTGGGTTGTTTTAGGTTTCTGCGGGAGCGACTATAAGTATCGAGATTGATGACTTTTTCGAAATGAACAAAACTATAAGTGATAGCTTTTTCGAAATTCAAAATTGTGTCCATGGCCTGATTGGATTCAGAGTGAATTGAAAATATTGCTCAGTGCCGGAAAACTTTAGAACCCACTTCGAAGGAATGGGGGCGAAGATGAGGAACTCCACAATTTATTTGTCGCATTCAATTCTCGCGAACTTCAGCGTACTATACGTGCGAAAGTGGAGGGATCTCTAAAAAAGATCGAGTTGTTTGAAGAATTTTGTTAGTTGAGCCACAGGTCTATCGACGAGTTTCAGCAGCCATCTTCAGCTAATAAACCAGATTATGGAATTCGAAGGTAATCGTATATGGTAGCGGATTTGTACTTTGATGTACTATAGTTTTAGCATAGGACCATCACAGCAATTAAATGTGACATTTTGGACATCAATTTCACTTGACTCGAAAAAGTTTGAATTCTTTTCCGGGAATAGGGCCAGTTCAGATTTTTGAGATATCCTAGATCTGCCTTATGATCTTAGAAATTTGAACAGGATTTTTCAATCAGTTTTGTTTCCAAATACTGGGAGAGAAAAATTCAAAAGTCAAAGTCTCAAAAACATGAACTTATGATTGAACCAATCGAATCGGAGGCGAAAATCAAAAATTAATTCATTTCGAATTCGAAAATTTGTCTTCCTTTAGAAAATTCAGCTTCAGAGTTTTCTTTTTAATTGATGACTTGAACCTTGAACGGTTGTTGTAGAAATATTATATCCGGTTAATCCAAAGTGGGAATCGAAAAAAAAAAAAATTGATTTAAACCAGCAGATCCTTTAGGATTAGTTTTGTATGCCGTTTCCGTGGTTGCTTTAAGTATTTTTTCGAAAATAAAACAAAAAACTCTAACCGTACCGAAACGAAACAAAAAAATATTAAAAAAGAAAAAAAGTAATTTCTTTCTTCTTACTTGAAAAGGTCTTCTAGGAATATATTAATTTTAATAAGATTTAGAAGCGCGATCCAAATCGTTTGATCGAAATGTTTAAACTGAAAACACTTTTATGTGCGATCCCAAAACTTTGGGGCTA
This sequence comes from Dasysyrphus tricinctus, assembly GCA_963921185.1. Classification (NCBI taxonomy): domain Eukaryota; kingdom Metazoa; phylum Arthropoda; class Insecta; order Diptera; family Syrphidae; genus Dasysyrphus; species Dasysyrphus tricinctus. The sequence goes on along the minus strand of OY992531.1, from coordinate 206,223,802 downwards.
AATTTGAAAATGATGATGTTAGTGTGTATCTATACTCTGATGTATGGATGAATATACTATTGATGTGTGTGTGTGTGTACTACCAAAATATAAAAATATTCATTTTTGCGCCGACATCATTTGTAGACAGGCGCATAAATATATTATAACCCCGTCACCTTACGTCCCTTCGAGAATCGATCTTCAAAAAAGATCACTTTTATACCTCACTACGGAAAAAACTGATCTATAACTTTTGTGTTTCGCTTTTTGCACTCTTTGGTAGACCAAAACGGTACTGCTGTCTCTCTGCTGAAAAAGACTCCTACATTCAAAAACAAATCTGGAGGAGGGAGTGTACAGGGTGATTGGATTTTATTTATTCCGATTATGACACTTTTAAGTAGGTAGACACTGGACATTTGGGGGGGGGGGGGGGGGGGGGGGGTGATCATGGGTGATTCTAATGCAATGCAGCAGCGACGTTGAGGTCTTTTATGGATAATTGCATATCAACAAAACTAGGTCGTTTCGGATTGTTTTTTGAAAGTTAAGAGGTTATTTTTTGTAAAATACAAAAGATGTTACATCGTTTTGGAGATATGGCTGGCGGATATTTGAAGATCATGGAGGCGGTAAGTGTGTGTTGTTTATTATTTCTAGTTGGGAAAACAAAAATATATCACGAGGGAGGAACAAGGCGTTCAGCTTTTTTTCATTGGAAAATCATCAGCAGATCACGCATGGAAGCATGGAGAGGGTGACATGGAGGAATCAGTGTGCAAAAAAGTGTATAAATATATTTACTTATTTTTTAATCAAAATATAAATCCTATTATTAAATTGTTAACAACAACAACAAAAAAGGAAGAAGAAAAGTTTTTTTTTCGTTTCCGAAGAAGCGGGAAAATTTAGAAGCCAAATGTTCGGGTCGTGTGCAAATTTTGTATATTTTACAAATAAATTTTCCCATGTCCATCCCTGTTTCGGCTTTTTGAAATGTCCCCTTGCGTAGATGCTATATGCTATACACCATCCATATAGACATAGTTGGACAGATGAGAAGAAATGAATATTTAAGGTGGTATAGAAGACAACAAAAACAACGAAGAACACGATGACGCCGATACGTACGATTGGAACTTGTTTGTGGAGGTTGATGATGATCTGTTTTAAAAAAGATAAAGCGGGCGCAACTGTTGCCTTGAATTTAGATTGGTTTTGAATTTAAATAATTTTAGATAAGCGTGGTGTTTATTTGACATGATATTGTCCGCGATACTCTATCTACTTGCCACAAACTATTTTAAAATGAGATTCGAATTGATTATTAATTTTGTTTCCAAATTGAGTAGCAGTGACATGTTGCAATTTCTCGAGGAATAATTAAAAAAAATTAAAAACATTTTTCGTTGATGTCAGAAAAACAGCAGCTATAGTAAATTATTTTTTTTTATACAAATGGAAGATGTCAATCAATAGTGAGGTGATTAAACATGAGTAATGCCAGTCAGTAAATAATAAAGTTAGAAAAAAAATAATTTTAGTGAATTTTCAAAAGAAAAACAAACAATTAAAATGTAGAATTAAAATTGTTATTTTTTTTCATGGGCACATGTTCAGGATACTAACATGAAAGAGTTTTAAACATTTTGGTCTGTGGCAGTTTAAGTATAGAGAAAGAAAAACAAACAAATATTACAAAAACGGATATTATTTTGATTTGTTTATCTTTTTTGTGAGGTTTTTGGTTTTTGAAATTTATAATAATCTTAATAATTCTTAGAATACAATATTTCATGTTGAACTCGGAAAAATATAATCTTTTATAGTTTCGGAAGTATGTACACAGATGATGATGTTTTTGAAGATTAAAAACAAATTAGAAAATGTGGTTTCCATCCACTCGGAAAGATACCAATATAAAGTGGGATAGTTGTTAAGGACTACACAGTGGTTATTCTAGCGGGGATAGCAGATTAGTGTATATCGAGATCGTTAAGTAGTCAGGCAACGAGTGTGAGGAGAGTTTCGTCTAATGAAATTATTCGTACTCTAAAGTAAAGGAGGATTCTAGTCACAAAACTTGGAAGCAATAGACTTTTGTGATGAATTTAACTGTTTTAAGATACATAGCTAATAGCTTGGTTGTTGTTAAAGAGGGAATTTGGAATTGAAAACCAAGTTCAAGTTGTGTTACCTAGGAACATTTCGCATAGAAAGTAGTCAAAAACAATTATTTCATTAACGGAAGTGACTAGAATATGCGATGATGGTTTGAAAATATTCCTGCCTATGTTAGGTGAACTTAAAAAAACATTCAGTAATCTCATACTTAAAAAAAAAGGAAAAACTTTCATTTAGGTAATGAGAACAACTCGTAAAATATAAAAATAAGCACAGTTGATCAAAAATCGTTACAGGGGTTTTCTTTAAAATTAAGTCTAGTACGCTGCTGAAGTGAAACGAAAATTTTCTGGGTCTCCAACTCGAGTACGAAAACATTGCGAATAAAAAATACGGAGTGTTTTATCAGATGTCAAAATAAATTAAAAAAAAAAAAAACTACAAAATCTGAAGTCAATTTTTTTTCTCGTGTGATGTGAGTTCTTTTTTTTTCGTATCGCAGGTTGTGGTGCAGAAGTTGGGTTGTAATCATAACTTACTTACTTACTTACTTAAGGTGGCGCTACAGTCCGGGGTGGACCAGGGCCTCAACCAACAAGCTTCTTCCAGCCGGCTCGGATTCTAGCTAGCTGTCTACAGTGTCGCACGTCAAGTTGGTTGAGGTCCTCTTCCACTTGCGTGCGCCACCTTTTACGCTGTCCCCCTCTACTGCGTTGTCCCATGGGGTTGGATTCAAAGACTTTCCGGGCCGGAGCATTGGTGTCCATTCGCTCTAGGTGACCATCTTAGTCGTTGGCTTTTCACTTTTGTGGCTAGGTCGGTGTCACTGTACAGCCCATACAGCTCGTTGTTGTATCTTCTTCTCCATTCCCCATCTATGCAGACGGGACCAAAAATCACCCGGAGAATTTTTCCTCTCAAAACAGCCTAACGCGTTCTCATCCACCGTTAGCAGTGTCCATGCCTCTGCACCATACAACAGGACCGGGATGATAAGCGTCTTATACAGGGACAGTTTAGTTGCTCGAGAGAGGGCTTTGCTTCTCAATTGCCTTCTTAGCCCAAAGAAACAGCGATTGGCAAGAGTAATTCTTCGTTTGATCTCAGAAGTGGTATCGTTCGCTGAGTTTATAGCGGATACTAGGTAGACAAAGTCTCTGACAACCTCAAAATTATAGCTGTCTATAGTGACGTTCTGTCTTAGGCGTCAGTTTTGGGTGTCCTTTCTTGTTGACAGCATATTTTTCGTTTTGCTTTCATTCACCGTTAAACCCATCTTCTTGACTTCCTTCTCAATACTCACAAAAGCACCACTGACATCACGCTTTGTTCGTCCGATTATGTCAATTTCGTCAGCGTAAGCGAGTAATTGGACGAACGTTTTGTAGGATTGTGCCTTTAGTGTTGACGTGAGAGTTTTGCATTATTCTTTCAAGAACGATGTTGAAGAAGTCGCATGAAAGCGCGTCGCCTTGCCTCAAACCTTTTTTGATCAAAGGTGTTGGTGAGGTCTTTGCCGACCTTGATGGAGCAGCGTGCATTTTCCATCGTCATCCTGCACAAACGGACGAGTTTGGCAGGGATGCCAAAACTAGACATTGCTCTATATAGCTCGTCTATATAGATGCTGTCATACGCGGCCTTGGAATCGATGAAAAGGTGGTGGGTATCGATTTGAAACTCCTGGGTTTTCTCCAAGATCTGCCGTAGTGCGAATATTTGGTCGATGGTGGACTTCCCTGGCCTAAAGCCACACTGATATGGACCTATCAGGTTGTTGACGAATGGCTTCAGTCGTTCACAAAGTACGGCAGAGATTCAGAGAAGATCTTGTAAGCTATATTAAGAAGACTGATGCCTCTATAGTTGGTGCAGTCCAGAGGATCGCCTTTCTTGAGGATCGGGCAAACAATGCTGAGGTTCCATTCATCGGGCATGCTTTCCTCCGACTATCGAGATCGGGTGAACGGAATTGTTTGCCTACGTCGTCCAGGTTGAATGTTGCAATCTGCATGGTAGCGGAATTCGGTTCGTCATAGCCGTTATACAATTTGCAGAAATGATTTTTCCATATCCTCAACACCGACTGCGATTCTACTACGATGTTCCCCTGATCATACTTGCAGGCTTCGGTCCGGGCCTTGTAACCCTGGGAGGTTCTCTTTACCTTTTGGTAAAACTTCCGAACTACATTCCTGCAATGGCATCCCTCTATTTCCTCGATCGCACGCTTCTCATGCTCTTTCTTTTTCCTTCTTAGAAGCTTGTGTTCCTCTCTCTTTTTCTGCTCGTAGAGCTCGCGAGCAGCTCTGGTCCTTCTATGCAGCGCCGCTTTGTATGCCTGTTGTTTGGCTACATGTACTTGTCAGCATTCATCGTCGAACCAGGGGTTATAGATTCTTTTATACGATTTTTTTTAAGTTTCATTTTCAAGGTCATGAACGATTCGTGACCTTGAAAAAAAAAAATACTTTAAAAAATCCTAAAAACAAATCTGTAGATGACCAATAACTGAAACTAGCTGACCTTTTATAAAGATCTTAGGGCCTTTCAGGTGGTATTAAATTTTTGTAAATTTCCCATAAATGAGGGGCCAAAAATCGGGCGTGACCTTGAATAATAATTTCAAAATTCATTAAAAAAAAACTATGGCTGACCAATTACTAAGACTAGCTGACCTTTTATATAGTTCTCAGGGCCTTTCTGATGGTATTAAATTTTTGCAAATTTCCCATAAATGAGGTGCCAAAAATCGCTATGACCTTGAAATTTTTAAAAATTCATTAAAAAAAATCTATACCTGACTTACTGAAACCAACTGACCTTTTATAAAGATCTAGAGATCTTTCAGATGGTACACTTTTTTTTCAAATTTCCCTTAATGAGGTGCCAAAAATCGTTTTGACCTTGAATTTTTTTTTTAATTCATTAAATATTCAAAAAAAAAATCTAAGACTGACCAATTACTAAAAATAGCTGACCTTTTACAATCGTGAAGAGGCATTTCAAATTGCATACTCTCTTTTTTTAAATGACCCAAATAAGGTGCCAAGTTTTTTTTGTGACACTGAAAAGAACTTCAAAAATTCATAGAAAAAAATCTATGGCTGAACAATTACAGAAAATAGTTGACCTTTTATCACGATCTAGAAATCTTTCGGATGGTATACATTCTTTGCAAATTTCCCTTAAATGAGGTGCCAAAAATCGCGCGTGACCTTGAGCGACCTTGAGAAAATTTAAGCTTTTATTACAAGTTATCTAGGGCTGACCAATTTCTGGGACCACTTGACCTTTTCTGACCAATTACTGACCAATTAGATGGCATCTTTTTTTTTATCAAATTTCCCTCATATGTGGTGCCAAATGTCCAGAGCCTAGCTTCTGTACTGATGGAGCGCCATCTGTAATTGGCAGTTGAACCCTTGCTAAGCAATCAAATATCTCAAAGGTTGTCACGGCTCATTGCATGGTAGGTAGGTAGAAATGGTGGCAAGAGCGTAACTCTCGCTCTTTGCCCAATTAGCACTGGATTGCGCCGTTTTGATACCATAACTCGTTTGACCTGTGTATGAAAGCAGATTAAAGCGTCCCTTGCTTTGAAATAGGACGGCTGTGAAGTATGGTTGAGGCACCCTGTGAGTTGGTTCATAGGACACTCACTCGATTGGATCGCATCTCGCCCGAGCTTGCCACATTATGCCAAGCTCGGCAGGTTGTAAAATAGCAATGAAGCGCGATCGATCACCGACCGTGTGATCATCATTGCCATTGATTGAGCATCATGAAGCCCCTCAGAAACCCGGGGTTCCGATTACTCGCGGACTTTGGATCTGGGGGGGGAACATGATGCGGCTCATTGCATTGTACACCGATAAAAATTGATATCCAAAACATAACTTATCTTTTTTAGCATTTCAATCAATGAATACAGTGAGAAAAAGTGCACTCAACACGCGCATTTAATATATGCATTGAAATGGATGCAGATAAGATTTCTTTATCACACTGACACTGAATACATAAATAAGTGCCGATACGACTTGCAATCGAATTTGCGTCGTACTCGGTGTAAATGGACCCCAGCGCGTGCGGTATCTGGGGGGGATAGAGGCGTGGGATTATTTATTTATTTATTTGGTTATCAAAAAATATTTTTGCAGCAGATACAAAAGACTGAACTATTGAAGGGTTAAGGCTGATCTGCTTGGTCATCTTAAGGCACTCTAAGTCGAATTTTCGAAAAAAATTTCCGGAATTTAGCCAAGCGGAGATAGAATTTAGCGAATGAGTCAAAATCTTCGACTTGATTGTGAAGGTGATTGAGTTCCGCGATGAAATTCAAGAAGAGCTTATCGAACTTCAATGTATTTTAATATTTTTATTAAATTTTTGGGAGAAAAAAAAAATCATATTAAAACTAAAAATAAAAAAAAATAAATTATAAGACGTAATTTTTGATCAAACCAGCCGGATCTTCGTTGTTGTTTTTCGTTTAAAGTTCAAATTTATTTAAACTACTAGGATTATGATAGTGCGTTCTAGTTTCTAAATAAATAAAAAAATATAAATTACCAACCCGAAATTGGGTTACGAAGCTATAAGCAAAAAGTAAATAACATTTTTTTTTAATATACTACAGAAATTTCAACATTTTTTTTGTTTAGTTTTTTTGGTTGATAAACCTCAGATAAACCAAATCTCAAAAAAGTTATTTATTTTATCACTAAATAATTGACGTACTTTCATAAATTATTTTAAAATTTCTATTAATTCGACTTTAAAAAAAACAAGAAAAACAACAAATCTTTTCAGTGTTTTTTTTTTTGGTTTTCCTTCAACAATAAAAACATCCAGATAAATTATCAACACAGAAAAATTAATTTAGACAGATGAAAATAATGATTCTATTATACCTTCGTTCCGAAGTCAAAATTTTAATTTATTTGTTCTTCTTTCTATAAAAAAAAAACAAAAAAATTAAAAAAATAATTATTTGTTTTTGCACGATATGTCAGGCTGTGTGTGCAATATTTGTTTTTGAGAAATATAAAATTTATACAAATTTTCCGGATGAAAGGCTGCGAGTCTCTTTGTAGAAATCGCATTAAATCTTTTATTCGTATATCCTTAGCGGATGGGAAATGGGAACGTGTGCCAATTTTGCACACTTGGATTTAGATAATTTGTATTTCTAAATCTCAGTGCTATTATTTTGTTTGAATGTTTTTTTTTTTGTTTAAATAATGATGATGCTTGACGAAAAGCAGAGTACTTTGCACATGTTTTGCATACAAAATAATAAATAAAGAGATTTTTTTATTGATGCATTTGGCAGTGAAACAATACGATTTTCGCAGGAAGCCATTAATATTGTTGAAGTTAGTTAGAAGAAAACATACAAGTGGCGTGTTTTTTTTTGTATCTTTCGACATATAGATGAAGTTCTTAATTAATCAACTTAAAGTACTTTAAATCAATACAAGTTATTATACACAGAATAAAAGGAAAAGAAAAACTTTGAAATTTCGCATAACTTTAAAGGGCCACACAAGATAACAATAGTATGTACCTGTGGTAACGGGTGATTTATTCTGATTTTAAATAAAAACATAAAATGGAGTTGGATGGCGGAGTCTTTATTATGAGCCGAAAGAAAAATCTCTGTCAATTGGATGGTCGGAGTACTCTTTTTGCACTCTATTTCCAGTCCTGTTCCGAGCAGTGGCGGATCCAGGGGGGAGGTCATGGGGGTCACGACCCCCCCCCAAAGCTCCAGAGAAAAGAAGAAATACGAGCAATCTTTACTTGTTATTCAACACATTAGAAGACAGAGATAAACTTTTTGGGTAGTTCCATGTATGTACATATTTTAGTAAGCTATACGAAAACCATGATCTATTAATGTAATGGTTACCTTTAATTTTCTTTAGCAAATTCTAACTTTGTTACGATATGGTCAGGAAATAATTGTTTACAAAAATTACTGGTAGCCCTGGACGCGCACCCTCTTAGATAATATGTATAGGGTGTCCACCAGTCATGGTTTTCATATGCGGTGATTATAGTCTAAGAGCCAGTGGTCGGCAGGTTTACAGTATTTCTGTACGATAAGTGGAGCCATTCTATTAGACTTCCTGAGCATGGAACCACCACCGGGGTAACAAAAGTCAAAAAAATCGACCTCAAAACGTGATAGCAGTATGTCCACCCCTTTGATATGTTAGACTTTAAAGTTGTTTCTTTTCAAAAATAGTAAAGGCAGGCGTAGGGTGCAGTTCATCTTGTAGTTATACCATTGTATATAAATTCTATAGTATTCTCATGAAGAAAAAAAGCTCTTTGGCCATCTATGCGTCCAAATGTAATACTAATTTTTGTTAAGGGATCTCGGTAAGGCGATCACAGCGAACCTATCGACCAAATGTCAACCATAAAAAATCGTGTTTCATGAGAATACTATAGAGTAGATATACAATGGTTATACATTCAGGTTGTTTATATTTTAATATAAAATTGTAAATATAACCAAACAAAAAATAATTTTCAGACACCAGTTGCAGTACCTGCATTTTTAACGGAATTTTGAGATACAAAAAATAAGGAAAAATCTCCATTCACGTTTCACTATTTCTTTTCAAATAAAATATATTGTATGACCATCGAATTGTTGGCATACGAATCGGTGCATGGGGAAAAAAGAAAGAAACCGACTGGACAGTAGCAAACTTGTGTGTTGCTAGTCGATGTTGCAATTGATAAACAACGAAACCTGCATTGGGATTGAGCAGAACATGTGGCTTCAGTAGCGCGGTGTGTAGTGCATCGGCCTCTGAATTGCAAGGTTCATGGTTCGCTCCCAGATGACGGCAAAGAGTTTTTTAATTAATACGAGCACAACCAGACTAAGCACCACTAAAGGAGTCTGATGATCGAGGTGGCTCTCGTGAAATAGCTATAACTCCAGCCTATAAACTTGGTGGTAACACACGCAAGTTGTTGTTGTTCATTCAAAATTATTCAAAATAAAATGTGTTTCCTGTTAATTTTTATATTTGAAAAAAGATTTTGGCAGACAAATGTTGAAGTTCCTAGTTTTTTAATTGAATTTTGAAAAAATAGGCTTTAAAAATCTCCATATAAGTTCTACTGTATTTCAAAGTTTAATAAAATGCACGAATGGGTCGCACGTACTTGATCGTACTTGTTTTAGTATATAGAAAAAGTTTAATCAAAATCGTAGGAGTCATTTTTGAAAAAACAAAAATTTTCCTTTGCGGTTTTTTAACTTTTTGTATGGAAGGTGCCGTTATTTTTTCATAAATGAAAATTTTTTTCTAAAAATATTTTATAGAGTACTAAGAAACTCTTAAGTATCGAGCTTTAAAAAAAATCGATCATCATCGTTTTCGAAGTATTTAATTTTCCAAACAAAATTTTGAAACATTTTTTAAAAATCCAAAAAATATTTTTTTCAAAAATTTTTGTACACAAAACTATTTATATTTTTTGTTAGCTTCCGTATAAAAAAAATAATTGAAATCGGTCGTACCGTTTTGAAGAAAATCAAAAATAAAAACATGGTTCTTCTGGAGGTTCCATTAATAACCATTTTGGAAAAATGGTTTGCCACCCAAAGGATGCCTTTACTAAAATAAATTTATTGAATTATTTTTAAGAAAGGTTGTCGAGCCATTTTTGAGAAAAATAAGATTATGTATATTTACCAAAAAAAAATTGTATGGCAGGTACCGTTATTTTTGGTTCTAAAAAAAATAATAAAACGTGTGGGCAGAATCACCAAAAACCACTATGTACCAAGTTTGAAAAAAATTGATCGAGCTGTTTAGGCTGTAGACGAACACACAGACAGACAGAATTGTGCCACCCACTTTTTTGGTGTTCTCTATCATCGAAATATCATGTTTGATTGTTATCTCAAAATTTTGTTATCCACGAATCCAAAACTTGCTTTAAAGTACGTATATCGCAAGTAAGAAACCACAATTTTCACTGAAGGAATATGTCTGTCTCTTTGTCTCCTTAATACTTAATTTTAATTTATTAAAAAAAGTTATGTGCTGATACTTGGTGCAGTACCCAGATTTGTTACGGAGTTTTAAAAAAATTTCCATACAAAAACCACTGTATTTCAAAGCAAAGGCAGCTTTGATATATATCTCTCTCTCTGATATATAAATTTGTATGCTCTTTTTCATTAGAAAACAATTCTGGTAGAAGCCTGGTGCAGTACCTGGATTTATAATGGAATATTGAAAAAAAGGCTTTGAAAACTCCATCCGATATATTTCAAAAACAAACACAAAAGCTTTAACAAAAGCCATATGCATGTCCACCTCTCCGTTATCAGAATCCTAATACTCTATTTTGTTAAAACAAAACTAAAGCAGACATCTGTTATCTGAAGTACTTGGATTTATAACGGAATTTTGAAAAAGGGCTTTAAAAAACTCCATATAAACTCTTCTGTATTTCAAAAGCAAAAATAAAAACAGTTTTAACTTAATCAGTATATCTGCCTCTTTTATATTTTAACCATACTCTGTTTTACTAGAAAAAATTATAATAGACTCCTGGTAGAGTACCTGGATTTTTAAATGGAATTTAGAAAAAAAGGCTTTGAAAAAATTACATAATTAATAAAATTAATAAAATTCCAATAATTATAGCAGATACCTGGATTTATAACAGAGTGTTGGAAAAACGCATTGAAAAACTCCATACAAATTTAGTTGTATTTAATAAAAAAAATTATGTGCAGATACTTGGTGCTGTACTCAAATTTGTAACGAAATTAAAAAAAAAATTCCATGCAAGAAAATACCCTCCTGTTTGCATTGACAACAGTTTTTTTCTTTTCGGCATGGATTTCACCACATATTTGCAATTATTTCTAGCTTTTTGTTTCAAATTGACACTGGAATTATTCCTTTTTTTAGTTACTGTCAACTTTTCTCTTTTAGATTGCAAATTTTGCTTCCAGTCTTATATGTTCATCATACTCTCATAACTGTCTGAAAAGTATGAAATGGAGCTTAAGCTTGTTGATAAATAAGTTTTCCAGCAGGCATTATTACTCTAAGCAGGAGTCCGATACAGTCTTAGGGCCTGGTTCCGTAGTGAGCGGCAGAGCGGCAAAGATCTCTGATCAAACTGTTTTGAAGTCATGATAAAATTGGACTTTTTCTAATCACCAGATATGTAGAAAATTCAAGGCTATATATTTCAAGAGGTTTCAGTTCAAATTAGGTATGATGTTTCAATCTCATGACCCCCCCCAAGCTGAATTCCTGGATCCGCGCCTGGTTCCGAGTAAAGTTTTCGGAGATTGTTTTTGTTCCCGATTTCAAGAAGTAGAAGATCTGGAACACAAGCATAATTAAACAGCTTTTTGTAAGACTTCTTGTCAAAAGTGATCAATGCTTGAAGAAGCCATTTTGTAAAATAGCGGCATTCAGAAGTATGTGTGCAAATTTCACAACATGATTGTTTTCATATAAAAAAAAAACATCGGACAGGAAAATTGAAATTGTTACAACTAATTAATGACTAATTAACGTTAAATTACTTAGCAATAAAATGTTACGTTTTCACCACTTTTTGAAAAAAAAACATAGAAAACATAGAAAAAAACTAAGTTGTCAAAAATTATTAGCGACTAATTAACCATTGATTATTTAGCAATAAATTATTCGGTTTAAGCAGTTTTCACCCTTTTTCGAGGTGGTGCTATGCAAACTCAAGTTAGCAAGGAACGCAAAAAACATAGAAAACATTGGACGACAAATTCAGAATTGTCACAACTAATTAATGGCAAACTATCCACCTACCCATTTTTCGATTCGTCCATGTTGCTCTGCTAACTTGACACTCTTAGAAAACAAATAACCTAAAAACACATAGAAAACATCGCACGACAAAATTGATTTTTTCACAGCTTATTAAGGCCTAATTAACGGCAAATTATTAAGCACTAAAATATTAAATCTTAGACGTCTGTACCGATAAATTCGAAACTGTCACAACTAATTTACGACAAATTAAGCACCCATTAATTTTTCGAGCCGTGAGAATTGCTTTGCTAACTTGATTTCAAATAAGCATATCGATAGAAAAAAAAACAGAAAACATTGAACAACAAATTTGAAACTGTCACAGCTAATTAACGGCAAATTATCCACCTACCCATTTGTCAACTCGACAAAGTTTCTTTGCTAACTTGACATTCATAAATATATGGGCGTACCATATCATTATGGGTGTGATAGTGAGACTCATTATTTTATTTATTATTCTCGCACCATTCCCAAATGATAACATAGAACTTAAGTAATCGACACGACACCTAAAGCCCTTTAAATAAATTAATATTATTACGAATATTAAGTGATTCACTTTGTACTTTGCAGTTTAACTACCTTGGCAGTATCGTTTCTGCAAATGGTGGTACTGCTCGGGACGTTCAAAGTAGAATAAATAAAGCTCGTGCAGCCTTTGGTTCTCTATCCCAAATTTGGAAATCCAGTAAAATCTCCTAACGCACTTAGTTGAGATTCTTCGAATCCAATGTCAAATCCGTGCTGTTATATGCTTGCGAAACCTGGAAAGTCACGACTTACATCTCGAAGAAATTGCAGACTTTTGTGAACCGTTATCTACGCCATATTCTAAAAATTCGCTGGCCACAAATTATATCAAACGAGGAATTGTGGCGCAGGACAAGTCAAGAGCGGCTGGACGTTGACATAAGAAAGCGTAAATGGCAATGGATTGGTCACACACTGAGGAAACCAAACGATGAAATTGCAAAGCAGTCGTTTGAATGGAATCTTCAGGGTGCACGGCGGGTTGGAAGACCAAGAACAACATGGAAATCAACAGTTCTAGCAGAAGCAGACTCCCAGAGAAAGACGTGATCACAGTTAAAATATCTAGCTGCAGACCGTGAAGGATAGAAACGATTTAATGGCGCCCTATGCTCCAATCGGGGTTACAGGACTTGATTATGATGGTGATGACGACGGACGTGGTGAGAAGACTCTATTGCACGCAATGGAGTTTGATCTTTTGACTCAAAATGGCGGGAGACCTGAAGGCCAGAGATAATAGTCGAAAAGCTGAGAAAAAGTTGTGGAGAGTTAAAACACATTTTCAGAAACAAAACAAGATGGCGTATATCAGTAGTTGACGCCCTATGCCCCACGGAGGGGTCAAGGAGCTAAGTAAGTAAGTAAAATCTCTGCACCTTCTACAGATAATTAAGACCGCCATTGGCTGAAAATAAACTTAATTTATTTAAATAACAACTGTTATTTAGTAGCTGGCCACCAGTTTTTGCATTTTAAAAGTAAAACAAAAAAACTACAAGACTATGTACTCAATGTTTGTTTTTATTGTTTTTTTCGGTTTGCGAATAGCATGAAAAAGTGAGTATAATTAATAAGTACGAAAAAAACAATTACCACCTGACAACTTTATTTATTGAATTGAATTAAAAAATACATTTGTTGCAAGAAACTTAAACTAAAACTTGATAACATTTGCATTGATTTATTTATCAACTAATGATTTTGCTTTCTTTTTTATCGATATACAAAAACATTCATAAAACATCAGCATCTGCAAAATTTCGGAATGTACATAGATCTTGAGATTTATATACCTGTTGCGCTTTTTTTTATTTGAAATATTTACTGGAAAAAACAACAATCTTCTTCTATGAACTGAGTGGTATTAATAAGATTAAGTTTTTTTTTTTAAGGAAACTATTTAAAAATAGAATATTATATGTATCGAGATTATTTTCTCCAGCACGTGAAACAATTCGTCTTAAAAGTGTATAATAATATACACAAAAATATCTCTTAATTGATGCCGGTGAGTCAAATGTTTAATTTAAAAAATGACTTTTGTTTAAAGAGATGCTGTGTGCTATTTAAAGTTTTTTTAGTTAACATGCGAATATTATAGTTTGTTTGGTTTTGTATTCGCAGTACTAAAATTTTTAAGTGATTTGAGGTGTAACAACTTTTTTTCTGAAAATAGAATTCCTACTTACACTCCCAGCCATTTGATTGAATTTGTTTTTTTTTTTTCAACATAAATTATAAATAAATTGGGTGGCGCAACAGCTCGTGGAGAACCAGGGCCTAGTGACTTACAACTCACAACCATTCCTGTGTGCGTTTTTTTTTGGCAGGAATGGAGGGGACCTACAGTTTTCTGCCGAGTCCGAACGGCTAAATGAGAAGCACTTTTTCATGACAAGTATACTCTTGGAGGATTTGTCAGTTCCTCGCAAGAGGCAGTACCTCGAATAAAACATTTCTGTTTTTAGGTGGCACGGCTGGGAATCGAACCAACACCTTCGGCATGACAGTCCTACGCACTAACCATCATGCCACGAGGTACTTTCAACATGGTTAACATAAAAATATAATGAATTCGCTGATAGAACAAATTATTAAGTACAAAAAAAAAATGGTTATGACTAAGACCCTCAGGATAAGATCTCTTGTATCACATGTCCATAAAAAATTCCAACAGCCTGCGATTAACTAATGTTTATTTAATATTCTGATAAAGCATAACCTTGAAAGTCTAGAAGACATCAACAAGTTTTTTTTTTAAACCATTATCTGTCTTCAAATTTTTAAGCTGACGAATTCGCCAAAAGTGGAGCAATACTCCCTATTTTGATTAATATCGTTTTTGATTAGATTTTCTGAATGTTTCACTCTTTTTGTATTCCAATCGAATATGAAAACAGCATGCTGTCAAAATTTCATACTTTATAACTTTTGACAAGTAATCCGACGAAAAACTGTATGGGTATGCGTGTGTTCCAAATCTACTCATTCTTGAAACAAAAAAAATACTCCGAGACAGTACTCGGACCAGCCAATCAAAGGCTTTTGGAGAAATAGAAATAGTAGTGAAAATGGAGTGCAATATGTGTACTCCGAACGGGCAACTGGTATACCTACGCCACAAGTATATTTTAGATCTAATTACTTTTTATGGCTGACTTTTTACGCATAGATTTTTTGTATTTAAGAACTTGGTTCCTTTTTTTTAATTTTTTATGTTTTTGTTGTGTTTTCACTCTTGGAATCTTGCAAAGATTTTATTTTCCCAAGTAAAAATCAAGCCCTACCGCTCTATCAAATTTCATCATTCTGCAACAACCAAAATTGCTCCATATAAATAGTAGCAATTCTTTATATGCTCTATCGTTCTACCAATTTTCATCGCTCTACAAAAATTGGAAGAGCACTATATAATTAACAGCAATTTGAAAAAAAAAAGTGGGTGGATGTCATGCCCCCTGAGCAGAAAACCCCAAATTGTTGGATTTTGTTTTTGTATGCACCCCAAGCCCTACCTCTCTACCAATTCTCACAATTTTACGACAAATGCAACATACAATTGACAACAATTTTAAGAATTTAGGTAGATGCCACGCCCCCTGAGCTCAAAATTCTAAATTTTTGGACTTTTATCCTTGTATGCACTTTAAACAATACAGATCTACCAATTTGTATCGTTCTACAGTAAGAATTTTTGATAAAGTGGGTGACTGCCACGCCCCCTGAATGGAAAATTGCATATTTTGGATTTTTTCTTTGTATGTATTTCAAGTTCTACCGCTCTACCAATTTCCGTCGTTCTACAGCAGTCGGAAGTGTCCCATATAATTTATAAGAATTTGATAAAGTGGATGCATGCCATACGCTTTCTGAATGAAAAGTCTTAAATTTTCGATTTGTTTGCTTTGTATGGACCTCAAACCCTACTGCTCTTTGCGATTTTTGAATTTTTTGATTCCTATATCTCAGGAATTACTAATTCTAAGGAGATGAAATTAAGTGCGCCGACTTTGTGCGCTCAGTTAATACTGCGAACTTGACTTTATTGGTACTGAAGTTGGAGAGGGGTTCGTAAATCGCCAGAGTTTGTTCCTGTAAAAAGGGTGTAGTCCCATGAACTTGACTGGGCAACTCCATGCCCTTTCATTTCATTTCTGAAATTTTGCTGTTTCATTCGAACGAAAATGCCTTTCTCTGCAGATAACAATCGGCCTCAAAATGTGACAGAAACTGACAGCAGGGTTTTTGACACTACGTGTTCCCAGAAATTTATGTAGGGGAAATTCGCAAGATTTGCAATTATTTGCCCACTAATTGCGGTCTTTCGATGCAACTTTTTTGAGTTAACAAACAGAAATTTGTGACAGTTTGTCAAAATTTGCAAGAAATTTTACGTTTACAGAAACACCTTATATAGACATATGGGATATGGGGATCAATTCTCGATCTGGGAAGCTTTTAAGTGATAAATATTAATTTTCTCCAAAGGTGTTTTTCTCTTTTAGTTCAGAGCTCTTTTTTGAACTAATAAAAAAAAGTGTACAAAAATGAAAACATCTGTACGTTACCAAACGTAGACAATTGTTAAATAACACATTATTACAAGTTAACAAATATATAAATTCTAACAAACTGTTATCCGTCGTTTGTTGATATGTGGGCTTATACATAATTAGTGTTGCGAGAAAATCATTTTCTTAAGAAGTTAAAATTGAACGGGTCTAAATAAATGACAATTCGAGTTCGTGAACATGTCTAAACCCCAATATGACTGATGTCAATAGGGTAATTCACATTCTCGAATTTTTTTGATTTGATTTTGATAATGTGAATGATCCATCATGCGGTTTGTCAAACATACAGGATGGATATAAAAATAATTTGATATTTGGCTGGTATGACCAGCAAATTTGATAAATGTGAGCCAATGCTGGTCATGTCGGAAGGAAATTTCATTTCAAGTTTCAAATTTTCAAGCGCTGAACATTAAAAAGAGATAATAAAAAAATGGCAGTATCCGGAACACCCCAAGAGGCAATTTTCTGAAATTCGCCGAAGTTCTCCAGAGATAAAAAGTGAAGAAAATAAGATCAAAATAAAGTCCAAAAAAATTCACTTCCTATTATTATTTTGTTGTCTTCGTTTTCTTCTTAAATTTCGTCAATTACAAGGGTTGCAACTAATACGTGTCGGCCATAACGGTCAAAGTTCTAACGAGAAGCGATGTTTAGCAACATGTTTGATAAAAATGTGAACGCTAATGGTTTTCATCTGGATACATTCATCATGCCATGGTTGTCAAATGTCAAACAAATATGAGAATGTGAACCGCCTAATGTCAAACTAGCTAGTATAAAACTAACCCGGAGGCCACACGAGCTAGTACTCGCTAGCGAGTTGGGTACATACATTAATTGTCAAATCACTCGCTTCTCAACTGGTTTCAAAAAAGGCAAACCAGTTGACAAGCGAGTAGGAAAAGTTTCGATGTATTTGCAACTCGCTAGCGATTACTCGCTCGTGTGGCCTCCGGGTAATGGGGTTGTCTTTTTAGTAAAAATAAAACACGATTTTTTACATTCAGACCGTTCAAAACAATGATTTTGACAATTTAAGCATTTCAATGGGCAAACAAAATGGATTTTGTTGGTATTTATCAGAGATCAGTTCTGCATATCTGGATTTTTCCGCAGATTTATACCCTATTTTTACGAAAACCACTATAAAACCGGCCCGATTAGGGTGTTTTACAAGGAACAACATCTTGTCAAACATTTTTGACAACCACCGATGTTTGAACATTTAAACGCAATAAAAACATGTTGTCAACCTGAGTTGTATAGTTTTCAAAATATTTTGAAAACTTGTTCCGATTCCATCAAGCAATGATGTCAACAATGTTGATCCATGTAAAGCACCCTTTTGAAAACAATCAGCTTGACAGGTAACATTATTTACATATATTGGTTTTTGTAATACGAAAAAAAACATGAAAAAGAAAACACATCTGTTCTCATACAAACGCATGACTTTTATAATATTATTCGAAGAAAGCAAGATCGACACACACGATGTACTTTTTTGAATGGGAAATTATTTATCAAATCAAATTAGATACTACACAGCTAGCGGCGCAATTTTATTATTATTTAAGTTGACGTAATTTTCTAATTGTAACTTAACAATGTGCGACGCCACGTAAATATTCGGTGGTTTAAATTTGTATTCCAACCAACCATTCAGTCAACAGCCAGTACTAATTAATTTTTTTTTTCTTTAAATGAAAAGATACTAAATTTTCAGATTTTAAATGACGCAAACGAACTTGTTGAAGAGCTTCAAATTAGATAAAATATATGCGTACGTACATATTTATGTTTATTAACAAATAAATTTTATATTATTGTCATCGAAATGGTTTAAGAGAGAATTTTCAAACAAAAATAACAGACTTTAACAATATACCAACCAACTTGATTAAAATTTATAGCAAACACCTCGAATAAAGAAGATAATTAATAGCTTTTGCTCAGAAACAGATGGTGTTCTGCTTTTATAAAAATCTTGCAAAATATGAAAATGTGTAGTAAAATCGTCACAGAAAAGGGCATTTTCGCATTTTAACGGGAACCTTCCATTCGATGGAAATCTCAGTCCTGTTCCGCTATTCATCGATGCGGGAACATATGCATTCATAATGAACTACATCATCTGTATTTATACCCCGGAGGCCACACGAGCTAATACAGGTTAGCTAGTTGGCTATATACATATTCACCCTAATTATAGAATGCGGCGAATGAGTGACGGAGGGAATCAGACTCAATTTTGACATTTTTACTATGAGCCAAACGTCAAAATTGAGTCTAACTCCCTCCGCAGCTGATTCGTCGGATTCTGTAATCGGGGTGATTAACTGTCAAATAATTGGTTCACAACTAGCTACGAAAAAAACAAGCCAATTGACGATCCAGTTCCCCAGGTTTAAATGTGTTATCTCGTTCGGAGCACTCATTTTGCACTCCATTTTAACTCCTACTGCTCCAAAAGTTTCTCCGAATAATATTTTCGTAGTCTTTTTCTGTTCCCGATGTCAAGAAGAAGTAGATTTGGAACGCATCAAAACATATACAGTTTTAAGCTAGAACTATAATGCTCAGAGGGGCACTTAAGTGGTCGGAAGAAAACAAGCGAATACACAGAAAGCAAATGAATAATTGCGAAGTGGAAGGTTTCGTCAAGTTTTGTTCAACTTTGGTTACGGAAGTGAGGTGCGCTCCCGAGCGCATCTCACTAAAGTAAAACTGACATTTGGTGATATACATAGGTATGCCAAAAAGAGATAGATGGTAGTTACATTATGGGTGTGTTCCCCTTCTGACGGTACGGAAAGCTACTTTTCGTTGGTTTTTGACATTAGCTTTAGTGCCCTTCCGACTATTATAGTTCTACCATTACGTCGAATTACTTGTCAAAAGTGATATATGCTTGAAAAAGCCATTTTGGAAAATGGCGTTAATCAGTAGTGTGTGTGTAAATTTGACAACACGATGTTTTCATATTCGATTGCTATCAAAAAGAAGTGGAATAATCAGAAAATTCTATTGAAAATGACATTATAAAATAAACTAGCCTGTACTCGTGAGGCCTCAGGGTAAGCGCTCTGATTAATTTTTGAAATACACTTGAATACTTGTCTGTCAAGTCTCATCTACCATTTCAATGTGCTATTATATCTTATTTCTCCTTGTACTAGTGTACTAAAGTACGTGTGTCCTGCTCGGCTTTTACTCAGACTGCTCAGAAATTTCCTTGCGAGCTCTGTGAGTGCGCTTTGATCAAGCTATGAATGAAAGGAAATATATTGATCACTTCGCGTTTTCTAATATGGCGAATGTCACCATGATCATGACATCCCCAAAAACCAGGACATCGAGTGTGATTTTCACACTTGGCACTTAAACAAATTAATTACGAGGCAGATATTTTACAGTCAGTAAAATTAGCTGTTTTTTTGCATGTCCAAATAAAATTGTGTGAAAAAAAACGACAACAAGGCAAAACAATTTACATGTTAAATACAACAACAACTATGTCCATATAGAGTTAGCTAAGTCCAGATAATTAACTGGAGTTAACTTTTGTCCCGATAAAAACGGTATTGGCAGACTACCATTGTCGTTGTGTTATCGATAATTTGTATAGAAATGTCAAATATTTGTTGGTAAGATAGTTCAGAACAAAATGGCAGACCAAGGCAAATGTTGAAATGTCCCGATGTCGTTTTTTTCGCCAAACTCCATATGGACATACAAAAAATGCAGCTATTATGTTAACAAAAACTGGGCCTTATCATTGAGCATACCGTCGTAAGAGCTGAACGTTTAAAAGTTTTCTAGAGATTTTAAGTGGAAAACTAACACGTTCCATTGTGAATGGGCCTCCTGCGAATTTCATTCAAAAATTCTACTCTACTAACCTTCTAATGTTTTATGAAATTCTCAACGTGAATAGCCTGCTTTAGTAATAAACAAATATTACTCTTCGAATTTGTTCTCATAGCAACATTTAAATTGGCTCATCCCCAAGTTTCAGTTAATTCCAGCAAATCCCAAGCGCTTTACATAATAATTTCCATTTCATTGTAATACAAGCTCAAAAATGTATGTTCTTCCACCTTGAACGTGAAAATATATCGTTAAACGAATATTTAACGAAAGTTCAAGAAGTAATCAATGTTGGAAGAGTACAAATGTAAACACAGATTTTTATTGTGATTTTACAAAGAAAATTAGATTTCTTCGTGGAAACGAAATTTTGTAAAACACGTAAACAATTCTAAAATTAGATTAATTTTATTTTAACCTTGTTGACAGGCAGACGAATTAATTTGAATTTTATGGGCGGTTTTTAAAATAGATTTAAGCATATCGAATATAATTTTTTGTTTTTGACTAAAAATAATCTCTGAAGCGCGTGCTAGGGCAAGGTTTTATGTTTTACTTTTATCAAATTTGACTGTAGGATATAATTTTTAATTAATAAAATAAATAAATCTGTTGTGGTATTTACAAAAATATAACAATAAACAGGAATGGTTGAGAGTTCTAACTTGTAAGTTTCTATTGGCCCTGGTTCCCCACGTAGCGTCACGTTACTTAATTAATTTTTATTTGTTTGACAGTTAAATGCTATGCGGGTTCAAAGGGTAGACATGTATGCGTCCAAGAAGACACAAGCGTCCATAGGTTTTTTGTTAGATCCACCTCTGTCTATCAACTCCTACTCTCACCTTTCCGTGGTGAGCATCAGTTTAGGTACTGTGTAGATGATGGGGTTTCAATCCCTGTGGACGATTGTTGGGGGCATCAAATGAGAGAGTGGGGAGGATTGTTCCCACTAAGGCATTTCTCCTTTCATCAAGGCGGCAGCGGAAGAAGTCCCCAGATGGAATCAACAGTGGCGTCTACAGTTATAAGTAAGGCTGTAGCGGTTGATAGAGACGAGCTATATAGAGCAATGTCTATTTTTTGCAGGTGAATGGGTCACCCAGATCGAATGGACATTAATGTTCCGGCCCGGAAAGTCTTTGAATCCAAACCCGTGGGACGGCAACGGCGCAGTAGAGGAGGACAGCGTAACAGGTGGCACACGCAAGAGGAAGAGGACCTCAACCAACTTGGCGTACGAAACTGGAGACAGATAGCTAGATACCGAGCCGGCTGGAAGAAGCTTGTTGTTAAGGACCTGGGGGTCAATTCTCGATCTATGAAACTGTGAAGTGATAAATATGATAACGCCTTCACGCCAAATGCGATTCTCGAAGTGTGAAAAAATGAAAACAAATGCCAAAATGTTTTCATATGATAATTTGTTTATCACAATCATTTCATTCTGTGAAAACCTGTGAAAAGAAAAATGATAAACAGAAGCAAATTGTGCTCATTTGATACATCCAAGTCACCATCTTGGTCTTTCTATGACGTCACAATCATCTTTTTCTATGAGCAAGTGGTAGCATTTTGCATGTTAGTACTTTTTAGTACTCATTTTGACAGCTGTTTTTCATAACGAGTTCGGGAATCGCCTTGTGCGTGTTTGTGAAGTGATAAAATGATAAAACTCTGTGAAAACTGAAATGATAATTTTGTTTTCATTTCACAGTTTCACAGATCGAGAATTGACCCCCTGGACCCATGTTCTGTAACTATCGCATCGATAAAATTCGTCGAGAAACGATGGAAACTGAAACAAATTGTATGAGTTTTGTTTCATTTTCCAACGTTTCTCGACGAATTTTATCGAAGCGATAGTTACAGAACATGGGTCCTGGTCCCACCCGGATGTTAGCACCACCTTAAAACCTAGTACATACTTCCTCGTGAAGTAAACAATCGCCAGAGGAGGAAGTTTGTTGACATTTCTCACTCCTACAGACTTGCAAAGGTGCTGTGATCGTTTAATGTGTAAAGCCACAATGGATCAATTGACTTGTAATCGAACTATCAACTGTTCACCAAGAGTTCCCGTACACTTAGCAGTTTAGCACGGGAAATGCTCGTGAAAGAAAACTCTCCACACAGCTTCACGAGCACGTTCACGGTAGTTTTGTATGGATTCACGACATGATTCACAAGTATGTATTAGGCTTAAGGCCTAGTACATAAGTCCTCGTGATGTGAACAATCACCAGTGGAGAAAGTGATTTTGTGACATTTCTCACTGATACAGACTTTCGAATGTGTTGTGAACGTTTGACGTTTAAAACCACAATGCCTCAAATGACTTGTAATGGAACTGTCAACTGCACACCAAGAGTTCTCGTACATTTTTCACGGGAATTGCTTGTGAACGCAAACTCTCCACACAGCTTCACGAGCACGTTCACGGGTGAATAAAAATGCAATTTTTTTGTGGATTCACGACATCATTCACAAGTATGTACTAGGCTTAAGCAAGTAAGTAAGTTGTACATATGTATGTTCATATTTGGAAAATCAAACAGAATCTAAATGCAAGTATTGATCGTTGAAAACCACGATTTGTAGTACGAGGGTTTATGTAAGAATACGGAAAATTGTTTGACAATCATCGATGTTTGATCATTTAAGCCTAGTACGCAGATCGAGCTAAAATTTCGCTCCCACATTTCTCTCCAAACACCAGCTAATATCCAAGCTAAATTTTGACATAAGAATACTGTGGAGATTACATCATAGAAAACAGCTGTTCTCTGAAAAGAAATTTTATTCAATAATTTCATAGAATTTTATTTCAATATTTCAAGTGAATCTAATCAAATAAAATAGATTTTTCCCTTTGGGATTGATGTATCGTTTGTCCTTGAATATTTCTCGTTCTCAATTTTGATTTCCACAAAGTAATTTTCAAACAAATCTAACATATAAAATAACCTGTCACAATTTAACTAATTAATGTGCCGAACAATTATTTCACGCTCTAAATTTTGACAAATAAGAGATGTACAGTAAGAAACGAAAATTTGATTTTTTAGCTGTAGCTGCGTACTTCTCGGCTAAAATGCTTGGCTAAATTTTAGCTTGGCTAAATTTTGGAGAGAATTTTGTATGGAAGCGAAATTTTAGCTCGATCTGCGTACTATGCATTAAACGCAAAACCAACCAAACGACAGCAGCTTTGTTGCATGGTTTTCAAAATATTTTGAAAACTTGTTATGTTTCAATCAAGCAATGTTGTCAAACCATGTTGATCCATGTTAACCCACCTATAAAATTAAAGCTAGAAAAATAATGCGACCATAATTGCGGAGTGGGACGTTTCGTTTAGTTTCGTTCACTTTTGCTTTCGGAAGTGAGGCACGCTCCCGAGCGCACTTCACTTTAGTAAAACCGATATTTGGTAAAATAGGAATTGCAAAAAAAGATGGATGATAAGTGAAGTATTAGTGAGCTCCCCTTTTGATGATACGGAAACCTACTTTTGTTGGTTTTTGACATTAGCCTAAGTACCCTTCGGACCATTATAGTTCTACCTTTAGATTGAACGAATGAATAGTAGATGACATACATGTGACTTTATTCCTTATTTGACGTCTGCTATATTTATGCAACCTAAGCATGTACTTTTTTTGAAGTTTTGCATTTTATGCTCTAAAGTTCTGTGCAATAGAGGTTTGGGAAAGATATCTACACGAGCTAACCTATTGGTGCAACATACAAAGATGGCAGTACATTAGTTTGACTATTAAAAAGCTGGTGTACGGTTTGAAACAGGCGTCACGTCGAGATTGAATTTTCCGCATTAAACTGTTTGATAAGACTATAAATAATTGAACGGGTAGACGTTTTAATTTACCTTGTACAAGAAAGATATGTTAAGAAGATACTTGAGCGCAGGCTTGCAAGATTGGGCTATTTTCAGAAATTGGGCTATATTTGTCCAAAATTGTCGATAACAATTTCAGTATGACAGCCCAACCATAATTAGGCTATAAATAGCCCAAATCTAATCTTGGGCTATGTTTTTTTCGTATAGATAAACTACATAAAAAAGCGCTTTTCTATCCCTAAACATGTCCTTAACGCATTCCACAATTTGGCACCTCTTTTTATTCCCTGAATATACTCAATAGTTTTGACATTTCACACAACCGCAACAATCTTCAGTTCATGTTATTGTGTTGTTTTCAGAATTCCCATTTTTATAAGAAAAACAAAATAGCTGTAAAAATTGTAATTGAAAATAATTGTTAAAAAAAAAATAAATGTAATAACTAAAGTTATGATGAAATAAAAAAAAAAAAAATTGTTGGAATTGGGCTACTATTTGGGCTACTTTTTCGGCAACGATTTTGGGTTACACAATTGTTTAAATTGGACATCCGAACAAGTTCAAGACATGGCAGTCCTGCTTGAACGCTTCAGTATGTCAAACTGAGCGTTTATCATTTTTAGCTTCAAGCATAGCACTGAGCTGTCAAAAATAGCTTCTGTGTTCTGTGTTTCTATATTAGCTCAGAGCACTCAGCGCGCTCAACTTATGTTTTTTTTTTCAATCAGAGCTAGCTCGGAGTACGCTTCCCTCTTTTGTTTTCGATTTGACAAAATATTTCAAATCGACGCGTTCAACACTTCAACATTAAATTCAGATTTTTGAATGTTTCGAGCTTTTGATTGTCCAGCTGTCAGATGAAAATTAAAAAAGTGTATTGTGTATTTAATTTTGGTGCGTTGAACACACCGATTTATATCGAATCGAATGATAGTTCAGTGCTAAGATGTGTTTCAAAATTATATCGGAGAGCTCTGATCTGAGCTGAGAACCAAAATGCAATTGTCCAGTTTATATTTCTGAGGGCTCAGAGAATTTCCCCAGTTTTGCTGTCAAATACTTAATAAACAAAATTTTGGATTCGTCTTCTCACTGATATATAAACTGAACTAATAAAGACTCGTTAAAAATCCGGACATCCAGTATCCGGAGTTCCATAAGAGTACCACAGATCGATGTCCGATATCACTTCATTTGTGATAAATTTTCAAAACAAAAGTTTTCTCTTTCAAAAATTGTCAACACTTCAATGGTTATCGGTTGTTATTAATTTTCTATAAATTCGTTACGGCTTGGCGATATGGCGGCCGACCTTGTATCGACATAATTTTTCATTTTTGTCTAAATAATTTTACAGCTACGAAAATCAGCCAAATAATTTAAATCAAAGGCGCATTCCCAATGTCATGTGTGTCAAATATTACAAAAACATTCGCTCACCTGTTGACAAGGAGATGCATTTTGTAGATATTTCGAAAATCGTACATGTCTGTAGGAAAATAATGAAATTGAAAAAAAAAATGTTCAACGTCAGCAGCTAATTTGGCAGCAAGCTAGTAAAATGTTCAAGAACCATGTTAGAAACAAGTTTTTCATTATTTTTTCTTTTATTGAAATTTAATTTAAAAAAATGTCATAACAACTAATTCCAAATTGACTTTAAAGCCCTCGTAACGTAGAATATTTTTGAAAAATTTGTTTAGAAATAAAAATTTGGCAGGAATTTTCATTTTTAATTATCAACATAATTTTTTTCTTGCAAGAAAATTATTGTGTTTTAATTTTTTTTTGAAAATAAAAACTGATTTTGGCGTTTCGCGTGCCATATGAATTTCCTCAGTATTCATCTTAAAAGTACTAAAATACTCTTGACTGCAGATTTTTTATAGACCTGAGATGCTTGGCATACAAGTACATGTGCACAACAACAATAATTATATTAGCATTTCACTTTCCAGAGAGATTTAGAAAAGGAATGCCATTTCTATTATACACAATGATGAAGGTGGCTAATTTTATATTTTTATTTAAATTTAATTCTTTTATTTTTCTTTTCTAAGAAAATTTAAGAACTTTTCCTCTAGATTTTAAAAATAGACATTTTTGCACTCGTACAATCGAGGTTAGTGTGTAGAGTAGAGAGACATCCAAATTAGCCACAGGAAAAATAAAATAAATTAATTTAAAAATTATAAAATATATATTTTCATTTGATGATGGTTAGTTTTTGTTTTTTTTTTTCTTGAGATTCAAATTTATTTGAGTCTCGAAAACTATTATGATTTGTTAATCTTCTTCTCCTCGAGAATTATAGAAACTTTTTGTTGTTGAGGGGTTGTGAATGAGAATTTTATTTAAGCTGTTTTATGGTTTGAAACAAGTGGGCGGGATGTCCTTGAAAATGAAAAAAAAAAATCTTGGATGGTTGCCATTTTAGCAGTTGTTTTATTTTGTTAAACCATTGATTAATTAATTTTCCATGCTTTTAAATTAATTTTCATGGATACTTTTTCCATCATCTACAAAAAGAAAAAGTATTTTTTAATGGATTGAATGTGGAAAAAACTATGTTAGGAATACATTAAACATATTTTATTTACATATAATTAAACTGACTTTTTAATTTGTCATGAAATTATAAATAGGAGTAATAACAACATTCAATGGTTTTTATTTTTTAATATATTTGTTTGGGGCATAAACATGCACTCAAATGAAAAAAAAAAGTAGTGGCTCAAGGCTTTAATAGGACAACCACAACATATTGAAAAAGTCGATTTTATTTAAAGCTGACAGAGATACATATAACCATTTAAACTTTATCATATTCAAAGGAGTCAGTGCCTTGATTCAAAGGAGTTAGTCCCTTGATTCAAAGGAGTCGGTTCTTTGATTCGAAGGAGTCGGTTCTTCAATTCAAAGAAGTCGGCGGAGCCTGTCCTTTAATTCAAAGAAAGTCGGTCCTTTGATTGAAAGGAGTCGGTCCTTAGGTTCAAAAAAAAAAATCAGTCCGTTGATTCAAAGGGGTCAGTCCTTTGATTCAAAGGTGTAAGTCCTTTGATTAAAAAGAATCGGTCCTTTGGTTCAAAGGAGTCGATTATTTGATTCAAACGAGTCGTTCCTTTGATTCAAAGGAGTCGGTTCTTTGATTCAAAGGAGTCGGTCCTTCGATTCACAAAGTTATTTGTATGCGTATGGAAATATTTTAAATGGCATAACAAAAATAACAGTTTATTATCTTCAAAGGAGAATGGGCATAATTGTATGAGTTGCGTCCCATCGTTGTAACACTTTATGACCAATATCACTGGAAAGGTCTCAATGAGTGCTATTGTTTTTTGTATGGGCATAATCCTGTATCTTGTGCAGGGAAAGTGTAAAACCGTATAATAACTGTTGCACTGCATTATAACTCTTCCCTTGCACAAGCTGCGCCCCAAGCGTTGTAACACCTTCTGACCTATATCAATGGAAAGGTCTCAATGAGTGCTATTTTTTCTTTTGTGGGCATAAGTCTGTATCTCTTGGAAAGGTTTATAGCCCAATAACTGTTATAGGTGTTATAGCACACTGCAAAAGTAATTGGACACTTTCCTTGCACGAGATAAAGACTTATGTCTATGCCCATATTAATAAAATGCACGACTGGGTCGCACGTACTTGCTCTTATGTTCAAGACACTGCGGGTTTAAGAAAGTTGTATATAAAAACATGGACATGAGAGAAAAATGAAGAGAATTTCATGCTTCTCTCACGACATTTAAATTGGCTAAAACAACTCTTTTGACAGTTTGAGGTGGAAAAAAAGAATGCCATCTTAATTCTTGATTGAATATGATTGTATAGGAAAAAAAAAATTTAAAATCGTTGGAGCGGTTTCTTAAAAAATTAATTTTTTATATATAAAATTCTTATAACATTTTTAAGAACAAATCTTGGTATGCAAATCTAAAGTATATATTTATGTGTATATAAAAGCAAAATTTGAAAAAAAAATTGTCAACCCGTTTTTGAGATATCGAATTTTCAAAAAAAAAAATTGAAACTTTTTTTAAAAATCCAAAAACTGTTTCTTTGAAAATTTTGAAATGCAATATTATTTAATCTTATCTGAAATTTTTATATAAAAAAATCATCTTAATCCGCTGCGCCAAAAACGAGAAAATTCAAAATAAAAAAATACGTTCCATCACAGGTACTACTAATAATTGCTAAGTGTGAAATTTTATAATTTTTAGTAGTAGATCGTACTATTTTTAGTATACGGAAAAAGTTTAATCAAAATCGTAGGAGTCGTTTTTAAGCAAAAAAAATATTTTCCTTTGTGGGTTTTTAACTTTTGTATTAAAGGTACCGTTATTTTTTCATAAATGTAAAATTTTTTCTAAAAATATTGTAGAAAATACTAAAAAACTCTTAAATATCGAGTTTCAAAAAAATCGAACATGTCGTTTTCGAAATATTTGATTTTCAAAAAAAAAATTGAAACATTTTTTAAAAATCCAAAAAATATTTTTTCAAAAATTTTGGTACGCAAAACTGTTTATATTTTTTGGAAGCTTCTGTATACAAAAAATAATTGAAATCAGTCGTATCGTGTTGAAGAAAATCAAAAATTAAAAAAATGGTTCTTTGGGAGGTATCATTAATAACCATTTTTGAAAAATTATATTCCACCCAAAGGAAACCTTTACTAAAATAAATTTACTGAATTTTTTTAAAGAAAAGTTGTCGAGCCGTTTTTGAGAAAAATACGATTATGTAAAATTGTAAAAAAAAATTGTATGGCAGGCACCGTTATTTTTGGTTCTAAAAAAAAAATGAAAAAAACGTGTCGGCAGAATCACCAAAAACCACTATGTACCAAGTTTGAACAAATCGATCAAGCCGTTTAGGCTGTAGACGAACAGACAGACAGACAGACAGACAGAATTGTGCCACCCACTTTTTTGGTGTTCTCTATCATCGTAATATCATGTTTGATTGTTATCTCAAAATTTTTTTTTTGCACGAATTCAAAACTTGCCTTATAGTACCTATAATCGCAAGTAAAAATAGCACTCTGATACCTTTCCAGTGGTCAGAAAGTGTTACAAGAGAAACGCCCATTCTCCTTTGTGGGTTTTTTTTTTTAAGTTGACACACAAGAAAGTTGTGTCTCAAAACTTGTGGTTTTCAATTAAATGCGTTTGAAAATTCGTTTTCTTGAAAATATATGACAACCGAATGTAGTGTGCAACAAATAATTCACTCTTATTTGAAATTAAGAATGAAGAAGAAACGTCATAAGTTAGGTTAGGAGGGGTGTGCACAGCACAGAGGCTGCTGCGTACACGGGGGCTTATTGGTCCATTGTGATCCCCTTACAAAAAGAAAGCAGAAATGCTCCTAAACTAATGATTCAAGTAGACTGGCTCATTTGCAAACCAGCCTGTGCTCTTTATGAATTTCCTCATATTTGCCATTGATACCAGCGCTAGATCGTCCAGTTCTCCAACAAACCTGTTTCCCAAGTAACGGAGGCGATTTGCTTGGAGGTTAAGACAATCGCAGAGCAGGTGTTTAATGGTTTCTATTTCTTCTACATCCTGACAGCTCCTACAGAAGTCAGGTGCGAATACACCCAGTCTGGTGGCCATTGTGCCAATGGCGCAATGCCCCGTTAGTACACCTATCAAGATTCTAATATTCTTTTTACTCAGCGATAGAATATACTGAGTTTCCTTTTCATTAATTCTAGGCCATACACTTCTAGAGATAATGAAGTCGTCCCTGGTCAACCAAGATTTATTGATTTGCTCTTTGGTTATTAGGTCTATTTTCGTTTTAATCACACCGATCGGGATGTCTAGTCCCATATCTAATTGGCTACTACTATTTCTTTCTGATAATGACCCCTTCCTTGCCAGTTCATCTGCTATATCATTCCCTTCTATATTGCTATGTCCAGGAACCCAGCAGAGTTTGACTCGGTTAGTGTTGCAAATTTTATTCAGTATGCCTCGGCATTTTGTCACTGTTTTGGATCTGATAGCCTCACTGGCTATTGCTTTGATAGCGGCTTGGCTGTCCACGAAAAATGTGATCTCCGACGAGCTCAGTTTTTTCTTGTGCACCATTTCTGCCGCTTTTTCAATAGCATAAATCTCAGCCTGAAAGACGCTACACTCATCTGGGTGTTGAAATGATTCTCTAATATTAAGGGCTTCACAGAACACCCCAGCTCCTGTTCCTTCTTCCATTTTTGACCCGTCAGTATAGAAGGGGATACCCTGTTCACTAATAAGTGAGTTGGGTTCCCAACCATGTCTTTCGTGTATTGAAATAGAGAAGTGTTTGTTAAAATCTATTATCGGTGGTATGTAATCAGTCGTCACATCAAGTCCGACCACTGTGTCATACCTTGTAAGATAGACCCATGTCATAGGTGCTGTGCTTCCAAGAGCCCAGTTCTTTGAGTCGAAGTGCGCTTTTGGCTGCTGTGCATCTAATGTGCTCGTCTAGGGCGGGAAGATTTAAAATAATTTCCAATCCTGCTTGTCGCATAGACCTCTGTGCCCCCGTTGTTTCTTTACAGGCTAGTCTCTGTACCTTGTTCAGGTTTTTGAGATAGCTAACTTTTTCAACAGCCTTCCACCACACGATAGAACCATAGGTAAGTATGGGGCGAACAATCGCCGTGTACATCCACTAGATAACCTGCGGTCGCATACCCCAACGTGTACCGAAGGTTTTTTTTGCATGTGTAGAAAGCGCAGAGTGCCCTTTTCATTCTTTCCTCTGTGTTCCGTTTCCATGTTAGCTTGGAATCAAGGAGAAAGATTAAAATTTGGTAGGTTCACTTGTTAGCATTCATTACATAATTTCTTTCTTTGGAGTTATTTCAATATTTCTTTACTTAAAATGTTTGAAGTTAAAAATTCATAAACTTGTAACTTAGCGTACTTTTAGGTGTCATTAATTTCTGTGACTGATTTTTAATGTTTAACTTTGCATGCACTACAAGTCCAACCATTCCACAGTGGTTCAGGTTGTATGGAGAGGAGGTCATAGATCTATCATCTATAAAATCTGAACCAGTCAACTGATTTGAACGAAATTGCAGACATGGTTAAGGATGGCATAGTTAGTCAGAGTAAATTTTCGGCCGCTGACACGCCCACTAAAGCCTTATAACTGTCAAATTTGATATAATTGAGTGGTGGTTCTTCTAGAAAGTTGTAGATAACGTAATTTCATATAATTCTTCTATACAAAACATTTTATCAGCGCCCACTTTTTGGGGCGTTTTTCTTTTTACAAAAAATTAAATTTTTGAAATCTTGGAAAACGAAACGAGTTGCCGTAAAAACATGGAAATTAAAATAATTATGCAAAGTATTTACCACACCCCCTTTTGAGGGAGTGTTTGATAAAATGAAAAATATACAGCAAAATGCAGTAGACACTCGATGCAGTGAATTTTAAAATGGTGAACTATCAACAATAGTGAAACA
Organism: Dasysyrphus tricinctus; assembly: GCA_963921185.1. Taxonomy (NCBI): domain Eukaryota; kingdom Metazoa; phylum Arthropoda; class Insecta; order Diptera; family Syrphidae; genus Dasysyrphus; species Dasysyrphus tricinctus. The sequence goes on along the minus strand of OY992531.1, from coordinate 206,191,998 downwards.
CAAAATTTTATATATAAATGTATTTTGTATAATAATGTCTCACAAGCTTTTAAGATTGCTTGAGAACACTGAGGAACGGTCTCTGTTTTTTTATTAAACCCTAAAGAAAGCTTTGTTTAGCGCTTAATAAATTTTAAAACATTCACATAGAATAAAATGTGCATTTTGGATCAAATTTACCATTAGAAAGCCTTTTAAAAAACTTCCTCTCGAAAAAGTGAACAATCTGGAAGAAGTGAACAGACCTGGTTTTTATTAGTTCACTATTTCGAGCAATTATAAAAAAAGATTGAATCGTTCTTTTAATAGTATAAACAACCCGTTAAATAACTAAGAGCACAAAAATAAGTATGCCATTTGATTAATTGAAGCGTTGGAGCGGTTTTCATAAAAACTAATTTTTTTTATATATACAAATCTGGTTACATTAAAAAAATGAGTATTTATTAATATATTTTTATAAACCTAGTTTCAAAAAAATTCATCAACCCGTTTTTGAAATATGGAATTAAAAAAAAAAAATAATTAATATTTTTTTTTAAATCCAAAATTTATTTTTTTCATAAAATTAAAATTGAAATCCGTTAAGACGTTAATGAGAAAATCGAAACTAAACAAAAAAACGTTATATGGCAGGTACCGTTAATACAGTTAGATTAGTAAGATTAAGAATCAGCTTGTATTAAGCCGAATGAATGAGGGTTTTTGCCTCCACCAAAATTAAAATTAAAGTTAAAATTAAATTACAGTTTTTGGTATTTTTTCTATCAAAATGTACACCATACGTACAATAACACACTGATTTTTTTTTATCAAAGTCGATAGAGCCCTTTTGAAGATAAATAAGCTTTTCCTTAGCGTACGTTGTATGGCAAGTACCGTTATTTTTGGAGCTAAACAAAATTCAATTTGCCCTCTAAGGAATCACCAAAAAGCTTTAAGTTCAAAATTTGAAGAAGATCGCATCATTGCTTAATGCTGAAGATCGAGATACAAACAGACAGCCAGAGAGACGACAGAATTTGGGACCCACTTCTTTCGGGTTCTCTATATTGGTATGTCATGTTTGATTGTTGTCTCAACTTTTTTTTGCACGAATCCAAACCTTGCCCTGAAGCTAAATATCTAGGTCTGATTTTAGACAAAAAGTTGAGTTGGAAACCAAATATACAAGAAAGAGTCAGAAAGGCCACAGTGGCACTTTTCTCCTGTAAAAAAGCTATTGGAACCAAATGGGGCTTGTCCCCATATATCACCCACTGGCTATACACAGCGGTCATCAGACCGATACTCACTTATGGGGTGGCAGTATGGTGGACTGCTTTAGATAAAATAACTTATCGTGATAAGTTAAGCAAGGTGCAGAGATCGGCTTGCATGTGTATCAGCGGAGCTCTCCGTTCGACACCTTCCGCTGCCTTAGATATACTGCTTAACATTACACCCCTCGATATATACACTAAACAAGTGGCAGCGAGCACAGCTATTCGTCTCAGAGCCATCTCTCAATGGTCCAATAACTCCATTGGCCATACTATCATTCTGAACAAATTCGAATCAATCCCTAAACACTCCGACTACACCATCCCTCAGCCGATTTTTGGCAAAAATTTCCAAGTCACAATTCCAACAAGATCCACTTGGGATGATGAGGAATTCTTGAGAGATGAAACAATTCATTTCTACACGGATGGCTCAAAAACTGAAGAGGGGGTGGGTTGTGGCGTGTACTCAGAACGACTAAACATTAGTCTCTCTTTCCGTCTCCCTGATCATTGTAGCGTGTTCCAAGCGGAAATCCTGGCGATAAAAGAAGTTTTATCTTGGCTCAAAGAAAACGTAATATCTACTTTAAATATCCGTATCTTCTCAGATAGCCAAGCGGCCCTTAAATCACTAGGCTCTGTTTCTACAAACTCCGTAACTGCCCGAAATTGTCGATCGTCTCTAATGGAGATGGCAGAACAGTTCAACATTCACCTTTTCTGGGTGCCGGGACACAGAGATATTCCAGGAAACTGTAAAGCCGATGAACTCGCCAGGAAGGGAACTACTACACCAATATTACCTGACAGGGTGAATATTGGAATACCAATCGCTACTTGTAAACTTATGCTTAAGCAAGATTCCATGTTGATGACAAACAGCAGATGGACAGGTATCACTACTAGTCTGGCGACAAAACGGATCTGGCCAACACTGGATCCGAAGCGATCGAAATGTTTGTTATCTCTTAGTAGATTGCATATTAGCTCCACAATTGGTGTCATAACTGGACACTGCCTCATAGGCAAACACGCCAATAGACTAGGCGTTCTTTCAAATGACTTCTGCAGAAGCTGCATGGACGAGGAGGAGGAAGAAACTATCCCACACCTTCTTTGTTCATGCCCTGCTCTTTCTCAAAGACGTAAAATATACTTAGGAAATTTTTTCTTTGACGATCCCAGTGATTTAAATAAAATCGACATTCACAGTCTCCATCGCTTTATTAAAAGCTCCAATTGGTTTAATTAGCGAGGGTCATCTCGCAGTCTTTATGTGGTATCACAATGGGCCTATTCTGGCCTAAGTGTGTCAGTAGTTTTCCTGGCAGCCACCTTAACCTAACCTAACCTAAACCTTGCCCTAAGTATATCGCAAGTTAAAATTTCTATTGAGTTTCAAAACAAATTATGATTTTGAGGAAAATTTGAAAATAATATTCTTCAGTTTTAGTGGAGCGAATGAATTAAGTTCAAATAAAGAAGTTTAAGTTAGCTCTACTGATGAGCCCAACTGTTGTATGTACCTGGGGGCCAATTCTGGTTCTGTGAAAAAGTGAATCGAAAAATTTTTCACGATTTCACACTAATTCTGATTCCCGTTCTGTGAAAATGTGAAACCAAACATCAAGAACAAACATACGAACAAACAATGGCCCTGTTTTTTAGTGCATTTTTATCTTCGCTTAGAAAAAAGCCGCATGTTAAATACAACAACGATACAGAGCTATACAAAATTGTTGTTGTATTTAACTTGCTACTTTTTTCTAAGCGAAGATAAAAATGCACTAAAAAACAGGGCTAATGACAAATTCAATCATATCTCTTACTCTGTCAAATCCATAAAGAAAAAAGTGTTCCTATCTCATGCATTTCTCTGTTCTATTAAAAAACACAAGAAAATTGAGAGAATCATACTGTTTTCAAGAGAAATGGTAAGGTGGTTAGAGCATCGATAATATAGTTTTCATTCACAGAACCAGAATCGCTTATTTGTGACAAATGAATCGAAAAAGTGAAAGCAATGCTTGGCAGCGAATGTGAAAACGATTTATTCAATTGACTTTTTCACAGAACCAGAATTGTCCCCCTGGGCGAAACGCAATATATGGAGTAGAGCTCACTTAAAAACTTCTTTGTTTGAAAAGAAATATCAATTATGAAATTATTTTCTGGCAAAATAAAATTAAAAAAATAATAACAGCCTTATCTCCGTTATCTGGAATTCCATCAATCGAGGACTTGATTTTCAAAAAGAGAATTCAATTTTCGCCAATCTTGTAGTCAACCCATAAGAAAATGGTTTGAAATCGATTTGGTACGATGCGAACCAACTGTTGATGTTATCCTGAATTTGTTTTCGTAAGTAAAAACCAATTTTTGTTTATTTTTAGACCCATAGAGGAAAGTTGAAAAAAGTCGAATAGCACATTATTATTGTAAGTGCTTTCGTTGATTTGTAATATTTTTGTTTGCATTTAAAGTTAATGTTTCAGAAATTGGGGTAGATACAACATTCCCCCACACATTTTTTTTTTTCTTAGAATATACCCCAGAAAATATTGTTGACGAATTAAGGGACACCTTGTATATCGCAAGTAAAAATTAAATCGTAAAAAGTCTGAAATTCAAATTTGTACAGGAAAACTAGTATCTGGGTAATGAAAATATGTGAGTCATTGGATTTCGAGAAAATTATTAAATAATTTCGAAATTTTAAACAAAAAATCTCCAAAGCAACTCAAGGTATCTGATTTATTTTCGAACGCAAAGAATGGTACTGGATTTGATGCCAGAATCGAAACCAGAGTCAATCAGACACTAAGTTTTAAAATATCATTTTAGGCAAACAACAATTCGTGATTTATAATTTTCTTGAAAAACAATATAATTCTCAGGCATATCTGCATTGCCTCCAACGTTTGAAAATATCAATTACCTATAAGTTCCATTTTCTATTGGCAAATGCCAGGGGAGGGAAAATACCATATTTTAAGAACAATATCGAAAATAAGTATTTTTTCAGATATTATTCAGCCTGGTCCAGAGCCATAGAGGGGCAAATCAAATCATGGACTCTGACAGTTAAAAAGAGAAGTATTTGGTAAAATTCATTACAAAAATGAAAAAAATATGTTAGTAGAATGGTATTGCCCAAGACTCAAATCCCAACCCATTTTAATTGTATATTTTGTGAATCGTCTGGACCAGAAATTGAAGTGATTTCAAACCGGAATTAGCTTCAGTGCTACCAAACTAGATTGTTTCAATATCGATCCTGCTTATAATAGGTCTGTTTCTTTACTTTTGGGATAAAGTTTGGGAAAAAGTTCGGGAAAAAGTTTGGGACTGAGCTTTTTGATGTTGTTGTTGTAATGTTTAACCAGATATGGAAAGTAAAGAAACGCATTTGGAATGTTTCTGGTTTGTTGCGGCTTAAATTAACTATTTAACTTCATTACTTGTAGGCTCGCTGCATACAAAATGATGCAATTTCAATTCTTCTTACATGCACTTATCATTTTGGGCTCTATTAAAAGAACAAGGAGAAACATTTTAATTTATATTTGTCTCCCTTGTATCATTTTTATTTAATTTAATTAAATTAAATCATTTTATGTACGCTACTTAAAAAATTTATGTCGATTTTCATTGAAATCTGAAAGATTTGATTTTAAAATGCAGAATTGCTGTCTTGAATGAAACATCTGGGCTTATTTCAAGAAGATTCAGTTTACACACATAGCGTACATACACTCGTGAAAATAAAAATGTCGTATGGCGTCGGCACAAACAATACAAAACAAACAAATTGCCTTCTTTCGATTTGTCGTTTGACAGGAGAATGTTTGCATGTATGGGTGAATGCAGATCAAATCTCTCAAACTAGAAAGATCTCATCTTTCGTCTTCAGATCTCATCTTTTTTTGAATAAAACATGCAAAAAAAGAAAAAGTGGAAATCTTTTCCCAAACAGATCAAATCTTTTCAACAATGAAAAACGACAATAATTTCAAATTTTTCGATCAGCTGATTTCTTGTTTGACAAGCACGAAAGTGCAGTAACTAAAATGTTCGGGTAGATTCTTGCTGGAGGGGAAATGAAAAAAAGTCAAAAGCTCTGGGTATTTTCGTGCCAGAAAATAGTAAAGAAACACGTTTTGGGTAGATTTGGGATACTTTGGGATCCCGCGGGCGAGTAAAGAAACAGACCTAATGTTGTCCAGCGAACTGTTGTTCAACCCTGAATGCGAATAAACAGACTCAAAATAGTTGGCCAACAATTATTCGACTGTAGAGTCTAAATGTGAGGATTCAAACACCTTTGAAAAACATGGTATTTAGAGTCCTACGGATTTTATTTTGGAATTAACAACCTACCAGAATAATTTGCTGTTGTTTTTGATATTAGTTTCAATATTCGAGATATAAGCTCTGTATAAAAACTTGCTAAGAACTAAAAAAATCTTTACGTAATTTGGTCAAATTTTCAAAATCAGATTGATTTATTGTACTATATCAGACCACGTACGCTTTACCTTTCCTTCTTTTTAAATCACGAAGCTACTTATTAATGGTCAAAGTGAAACCGATGTACATATTTTTTTTTTAAATATAAATTAATTTTTCAATGTCCAGCATGCATTGAATATTGTTGGAGAAATTGGTTAGGTACAAAACAGACATTAAAGCCTTTTAAGAAAAAATAGATCGAAAGCTCACTAAAATTTCACATCCAATCATTTAACTGGACGATTATATCGTATGCTTTTTCAAGCCGGCAAGCAAATTACCTAGGTTGGCATATTATTGTCGGATTCAAAGCTTGTTGATATGTATATCGCGTAAGGGATCATCAATCCTCAAGGGAGTATGGCCACAAACTCCTCATTTTCATAAACAGGCTAAACGAGTTATGGTATCAAAACGACGCAATTTGGCGTTAATTGGGTCACTGAGCTAGGATCATAATAGAATAGACTATGTTTAAGATAGTTATTCTGTTCTGTAAGTTTATTCCTGAAACTTAGCCATCTTTCGTCTGTATGTAATCGATTCTACAATAGAAGAAGCATTTAGATAACAGAATTTTTTCAAATACCGTGGACATAATCGACAGGAGAGAAACTAGTCAGTTAGATAAAATATTTCCTTTTGAATTAGGGAAAGTGACTTTGCGAATTCATAAAAAGCACAAACCTACCTAAGAGTTTTACAGAATTTACTTTTTTGACATTGAAAATATGAACATAATGGAAACAAACCTTTCAGCGAGTGGGAATAAATTTGAAAAAATATAGCCTGGTGTGAATTGCATAACAAAAACAATAATTGATAATATTCAAATTAAAGTGACAAGTGACCATTGTTGAACAACTTCAAAAAACTACGAACATTGTAAGAGACCAATAAGAACAGAAGGCAATTAAATGTATTCCTACTCTTAGGCATGCCACAAATCAAGGAATAATTTATTAAAGTTCGAGTGCTTAGTGTTTTATAAAAATCAATGTAAGAAAATTTCTAGATGGGCAACCGATCCTCAAGGTCCTACTTTTAATATTAAAAAAAAAAATAAGCACATTCTTCTTAGCAATCGTCATATCAACAAACTCTTCTTAGTGAGGTGTTTATTAAAATAATTATTACTAGCACTCACCTTAAAGTCAGACAAAGAAGCCATAAGGTCATCCAATTCCTTAGTAGCTGAAGAGGCAAATATATTCGAAGATGCATTTCCAGATGGCGGCTGTGGCGGTGCATATGAGTCTTTTTTGTGAACAACTTGTTCTTCCAGTGAAGCAACTGAAATAAAAAAACGAAAATTTCAATCACAAATATACATATAAAAAATAAATAGTCAACATACCTGGTACACCTTCTGGTCCGGTTAGTTTTTCAGTAGTAGTTTCCCTAACGGTGATTGTAACGTGACGACCAGGAGTGGGCGATTTTGCGGCAGTCGAAACAGATCTGATATAAACAAATATTTTCCTTAGAACATCTTCTTTGAATGCTGGAACTTTCGATTCACTTACCCATTTGGAACAGCGTAGATTGAGTTTGTAGAAGCATTTGTCAATTCATCCAGCAGACTATCAACAGTTGGCCTTTTGGTAGTATTACTAAGAGTACTATAATTACTTCCTGGCTGTTGCTTGACCTGACTTATACCATATGCAACTGGCATAGCAGCTTCTGTAAAAAAATATTAACACCGAACTATGAACAAGTATTCTGTAAATTAACTTCTTTTCAAAAAAATTACCTTTTCTCTCCAATGTGCTGTCATATCTTCCATTACTTAAATCATGCAACAGATTATCCAATTCGGATAAATTATTGGCATTAGCTGCTGGAGCAGCACCTCTGTTTGCTGTTCCATAAAGACCATTATTGTGCGTCCTTGGTGTTGTACCTTGATGCTGATGACTTTGATATTGATACGAATGATTTGGTGTAACAGGTATTCCACCATTTCCATTGAATGCTGGCGAGGTGGATTTTCGTGTCTCTGTCATTGTATAGTGTTCCTGATAAATAGGCTGTTGAAAAGGAATGCAAAAAGACAGTTTTAATAATAATATTGAAAATATAATTTTAGTTAATTTAAGCAACAAACCACTTTTTTCAAAGAGCAAACTATTCTCAATAATATTTAGAAACAGAAAACAAATAGGTAAAAAAGCCTACATTTTCTAAAGAAATGACGAACCTTATGAAAATAGATCAGGTTTTCTAAGAAATCAGTTTTAATAGATAGTGCAGCATGACATTGTGGGTAATTTACAACGTTTGTTTTATTGAAGTATTTTTGTTGATTTTGTAAAATGTGCATGCATGAATGCTTATCAAATGTTTATTTAACATTCAAGCTAGGTACGTTTGAGTATTTTCCGTTGAAAAATGAAGTTAATGTTTTCTCCGAGCTTTTTATGATAAATAATAAATTTTCATACTCAGTGGACTGTAACTGTGTATTGGGTAAACTATAATATTACAATATTATTATTAATCAGCAGAAGTTGGTGTTTCAAAGACAAATGGCGAGGTTTTTCAAAGAGTTTAATACTATAACTCAAATCCCAGAGGAGGAAGTAACAAAAGGACTTCCTTTAAGTCGCATTGCCAGATTTAAGATCATCTTCTTTTAAGACCTGTTAGAAATTGTATTTGAAAAGTTTTGATACATTTCTGGAGTTCAAGGCAATAATTTAAATTAATAGAATAAACTTATTATTGCCAGTTTTGGGGGAATATGGTAAAAGCCAATTCATAATTCAATAGTTTATGTACATTTGTTTGGGCGGTGTAAACTTAAAGTTGTCCTTGTTCAAATAGAATTGTGACTGAGGTCATAGACAAAGTCTTATCAATTAAAGCTTCAGTGCCAACTGACTATCTAAATAATTTCTTAAGAAACTCTAATTGATCAATTGGGGACTTTCTAGAATCTAGATAGTGACGTGTAGAAACCAAATAAAATTCTTCAAGAATAGAGATATATTGTTCCGAAAGGGATGGGGTTGGATTTATAACTTCATAAACTAACTTATCTAACCCTGATAGCCTCTTTGTAGCTCATATTAGGCCGTGTCGCAGTTGCGTTTCTCATGTTGCCGAACGTTTTTCTGGGGGCTTTTGGAACGAAAAATTCGCAGATATAACACACACACTCTTATGTGCCTAGAGGCGGAAATTCACCAATAGTGTATTCATCGGTGTCAGAAATGTAATAAATAAGTCTAGTGTTGGCGGTTTGACCTGCAACTTTAGGGATTCGAGTTGGCAGTTGGCTTGACAATAAGCTCAACATAACTTCTCTCGAGTGTTATCTAGCCAGAAAAGCGAAGCCACGAAGAATTGTTTATATTATGAAATTGCCCTTTTTAAGAAATTCAGCGTATGACGGCCGGGCGTGTTTGTATTTTCGACCGTTTTGGTTGCTTCGACGGGTTGTTAGACAATTTTTGTGACCCTTTTATTTTTTTCCTACGAGAATTCAAATTCAAAATTCACGACAATGAAAAATAGTTTGAGATAGGACAAGACTGATCACGATGAGTTTTAAACTTTGATTTTTTGTATCTTAAAGGTCCAATCTTTAATATATGTTAAGTTGAATATTCACCAGGAGACGGTTATAAGAATGGTCTAACGGAATAACGTTGCTTACGACAGATCCTATAGTGAATGAGCTTGTTCAATATCGGCACATATGTGAGTAACGTCCGTTGAAAATCTATACGAGTCTTGGACTCAACCCCATGTCATAGATTAAATGCCAGTGTTGGAGACAGTTCGTACCAACGAACTATTCAGTTTGCAAATGAGCGTCTATGCACGTTGTTGTTTTTGTCTCTGAAACCATATCGACGTGAATAAGCCTCAAATGTTTTCATAGTACATACTCTTACTCTTACTCTTACTCTCACTCCAGGAAAATCCAGGAAAAGTCAAAAGAATTTCAATTCGAGGCTCACTAACTATTCGTCGTCTTGAAGCCGCGTATGATAGCATTCACTGCCACGAGCTTTATATGGCGCTGGCTGGACTTGGGATCCCGGGAAAACTGATCTAGCTGTGACGTGTGGAATTGGAAAATACGCGATGCAATGTGCAACTAGGAAAAAATCTTCCAATCTATTCCAAACATGTACAGAGGTTCAGATGCGCTATCATGTGATTTCTTCAATCTCGTTTTGGAACAAATACTGCGCGCAGGGCAGGCGGTAAGACTTAAGGCACTATTTTCAACAGATCTGTCCAATTTCTTGGGAATGTCGATGATATAGACATCATCGACCGCTCCCAACAGTTCGTTATAGAGGCTTTCACGGAAATCGAAGAACTGGCGGAACTTTTTGCCAAATGCATGCTATGAATAAACAATGAAAGGTCTATCAGCCAGCTAGGAAATATCGTCACTGTAGATAGGAACAACTTCGAAGTAGTTAAGGGGTTAATCTACTTCAGAGTAAACATTATTCCACGAACAATATCTTAGTGAAGATATGACGAAGAATTACCCTAGCAAAGCAGTGCTACTTCGGTTTGTTGCAACAGATGGGTTCAAAACTACTCACATGAAAGACGAAGTGCACGCTCTATAAAACCCTTATACTGCCACTTCTCGTTTATGGCGCCGAGTGTTGGGCGATAACCAAAAAGGGAGAGCTGATATTGGGCTCCTTGGGAAGAAAAAATCTTCAACTCAATGACCTTTATCAGGATGTGGATGTAGTCCAGAAAATCAGAATACTACATTGGCTCGGCCACTTCGAGCGAATGGACAATAATGCTCCAGCCAAGGAAGTCTTTGGATCCCAGCCCAGGTTCGATAGAACGAGGAAGACCGAACTTCGGTATAAAGACCAAGCCATCGCGGATGCCAGAAAGCTAGGTCTAGATGACTGGAAGCAGCGAGCTCGGGATCGTATAAGATGGAAGGCTGCCGTGTCTCAGGCTGCGACCCTTCATGTATTGGAAGCCGGAAAAGTAAGTAAGTACATACTCGTAAGTTAAACGAAAGTCAAGAAAATTACAAAAATGCATCTGATCCAATGAATGATTAGAAACATATCAAAGTTTCTATTCAGAACTTTAAATAAATTTCTCAGGAGATACAAATCCGTTCGATTGTGATGGTCGTACAGATTAGAACAGATAGATCTTAAAATAAACTAGAATCAAGTTATTTATAAATACAAAATTACATGAATAGCTTACAGAAATTGAGGTTTGTTTCGGTCGTACACTTCCATAACCAGGTGTGCCTCCATAATTATGCTGATAGTTTGTTGTAGATGCTGTTGATTGCTGCTTATTTTGCCCAGGTACGCTGTTTTGTAAATCAGCTAATAGAGCGTCTGGAAAGAAAAAGGGAAAAAAAAACTTTAAAATTTAAACTAAAAATGCATGAAAAAGTTAAAAAAAAGAAATCTTTTTGAGTAGATTGTATTTTCACCAATTTAAAGAATTTTGTATACCAAGGTTATCATAGTCTCCAGAACTTGTCATTGTTTTTTTTTTTATCAAATATCTATATCTTCTCTCTAACGTCCAACTTAGTCTAACTTCCTCGCATAAAATACCTACAATCAGAAATGACGTATACTAAGATTTTTATTAAGTAACAAGTTGTTGGCGTAATATAATGCAAAATCACATGGAGGCGATTGTAGTAAATTTTAAATAAAAAAAAAGGTTATCGCTCTTGTTTCTGCTTATCATGTGAGAAATTTCTAACTAAAGAACGTTCATATCAGTTTGTATACCTTGAAGTCTTTAATATTCAGCGCCGTATCATTTACTTGGCAAAAAGCAAACTGTCCAAGGGCTTATCATTTTTATAGGGCCCCTGTTCTGGTTACAAAATTGTTGCATGACCAATACTGACGACACCTGGAGCATATTTTTAAAAACATTTAACAGTTCATAATGATATAGCAAAAAATCTTCTAAAACAGTTCGTCCTTGCTTTGAATTTGAATCTTTGGTTGCATCTTGCATCCCGTTTCAGTGGATGGCGATATTTCGTATATGAGATGTGGGCCCAGAACAGGAATACCTGATTGTAGACTTCATAGACCAACGGTCAGAGTGTGCTAGGAAGTACATACACATTTTGTTTCTTTTGACGAGATCTATCGATTGAGATTTTTTTTTAACCTAATAGGTGTATGGATAAAACTTTAGTCACAGAAATAGTTGTTTGGCCATCAAATAAAAAAACGTCACCGTTACACTTAGGATTAGTGGATTAGGTCTGAATCTATAAAAAAAAACTTAAAATAAGGATATAATCGACTGAACCGGAGTGCGGGACTTTTGTTTTTATGACCAAAGTTTAATCCTGACGTGACGTAAGTTATTCCGTTGCAAGCTCTTCTTGATTTTATCAGAGACCAAGCTACGGATTAACTTTCTAACTTATGTACAGCATTTCATAAAATATTGAAGTTTATGTCATAGATAGGTCTATGGCCATCAAATACAAATACAAAAGAGTAATCTACTATGAAGCTGAGGCGAGAAAGCTAGCAAGGTGTAGTAATCCCTCCGAATTTTGGAACTTGGCCCGGAAATTAAATGGCACGAACTATATTATCAGTCGTGGATTAGATACCTCAACTCTACGAATTCATTTCAATGAACTGCTGAACCCAACATCTTTGGACCCATTCACGATTCACTATGCCCAACCGTATTTTCACGATGACATTTTGGACAGTACAATTTCACAGGAGGAGGTTCGGTCATCGGTTAATGCGCTGGCAGATAGAAAAGCGGCAGGTTCGGACAGGATACCAGCTGAATTTTATAAATATGGCACTGATGAACTTATAAGGAATCTTGTAAGCATCTATAACCAAATTTTAGAAACTGGAACCATCCCACAGCAGTTTAAAGATGCGTTGATTTTTCCGATACATAAAAAAGGCAGCATAGAAGATCCAGCTAATTATAGAGGAATCTCATTTTTGAACGCTTCTTATAAAATTTTTACAGCGATTCTACTAAAGCGGCTGAACACGTGGATTGACTCGAAGAATCTATTAGGTGAGTCTCAAGCTGGATTCAGGACAGGTTACTCTACTATAGACCAAATATTTGTTCTAAGGAGCATAGCGGACTCATTTTTGGCAAAAAATAAAAAACTATACACATTTTTTGTAGATCTTAAAGCTGCCTTTGACATAGTTGATCGAAACGCATTAATGTTTAAGTTATTTGGATCTGGGATGTCGTTTAAGTTTGGACGAGTTATCCAGAATTTGTACGTAGACACCCGAGCAGCGGTCTGGAATGGTAAACATTTATCTGAGTGGTTCCAGACACAGTCAGGAGTAAGACAGGGTTGTGCGCTTAGTCCTAGCTTATTCGCACTATTTCTTGATGATATCACTGAAGCATTGCCAGGAGGTGTCAACTATGCTGGAGAGGTCATTAAAGCCTTACTCTTTGCTGACGACATTGTTTTGCTGGCAAACTCACAGCAATCTCTACAGCTTATGATAAATCGATTGTCCGAGTACTGCAAGCGATGGAGTTTGGTGGTGAACCTAAACAAGTCGAAAGTGATGGTAATTAAGAAAAGTGGAGGAAGGAATAGCTCAAGTGAACAATGGTACTTCAATAACGAAACCATAGAAAGAGTAAATGAGTACAGATACTTAGGAGTATATTTTACCCAAAACTTAAATATGGAAAAACATCTCAAGGAAAAACTGCTTAAGGCTAAAACCGCTATTAATGTGGCTTGGAAAGAATGCTTCAACAACAAAAACATCGCACACAGCAGTAAATATAAAGTTTTTGAAGCAGTATCCCAATCAATTTTATTTTACGCGGCCCAAGTTTGGGGAGCAAGGAAATTCGAGACTGTGGAAAAACTCCAGAGATTTTATTTGAAACGTATATTTCGCCTTCCTACAAGTACTCCAAATTACAAGTTAATGCTAGAAACAGGCTTATCCCCACTCTTCATAAAAACGCTGAAACTGCAAGTCGATTATATTTTGAGGGTATTGAATATGCCCAACAACCGTTTACCGAAGAAAGCAGCCTTGCAAGCTATACACAGCAAAACAGGATGGGTTAAGGAGTGGATTGAACTAGCAGATGAGGCAGGTATCACTTTAAATCTCAGTGAGCAGAGTACCTGGAAACCAACACTGTACCAGATAATAATGCAATTGGATGAACATTATAGAGAGATCTACACAGAACAGGCATCAAGTTCACTTCATCGGATGATCTACAGCAGGCTGAACTACAATCTAAACGAAAGAAGCTACTTCCAAGATGCCAATACTATAGAGCAAATCTCAAACATGTTTCGGTTAAGAGGCGAATTGTTAAATATAAACTTTGTTCCACATCGCAACGATCTTCCATTACTCTGTGATATTTGTAACATGGCGGAAAGAGAAGATATTTTTCATTTTGTCGGAAGGTGCCCAGTGTTGAGGGAAACTAGAAGACAGGTACTAGGCAGTGACTTTTTATCTCAAAATGAAACTATAGCTCTCCTAAATGAAGTAGATGTGCACAAAATGCTTATATATTGTAAAACAGCACTCAACTATAGAAGCAGAATAAGAAATGAATATTTTTAGCTAAACAACTGCAACTTAATTCAATTACATATCTTAAGATTTAGTTAAAACCTTGTCAATCAGGCAGACGGCAAAACCATGCTTTATCGATTGTTTATTGAAAATGTAATAATTGCAAGTAAATAAAAATCTTATCTATCTATCTACAAATACAACAATCTGCCACTTCAGTTTAGAAAATTAGGTCTTTTTTTAAATAAATTGAGGCCTAAGCTACTTTACCAGAGTTTTAAGTTTTTGGTTTTTGATGGTTTCTATTTCTTTTTAAATTCACAAAATGTAGTGCTTCCATATAAGGGAAACTTTTAGTAGGTAGGTCTAGTCTAGAATTTTACCCCAAAATGCATAAATAAAAACACTCTCATCCAAAAGGCTCTACTTCTGTGAAAAAAAGTATTATGATATGCATAGCTTGATTGCGTGGCTTTTTGTTTTAGTATAGGTTCTATGGCGACTACTTTGTTTGTCCAGCCCTGCCTACCATAAAACGTCATAATAGAGGAATAGGGAAGCTTTTTTCTTTATCAACCTGACAGCTTTTCAAACCAAACAAAAATATAGTGGGTTGCAATTTTTTGGCGAATCAACTATATTTCGCTGTTGTAGTAAGAATCACACAAGACTACGCACAGAGTAGACAAGACCACCTTCGGTATTTTTCATACACCATTTAAACAACTTGGCTGTTTTCTGCGGGGGTTTTTGGTATATCAATTAGTAGATCGCTTAATAAATATTGTTCTATATAGAATTTGAAGGAGGCGTTAATGACCTTTTCATTGAGAAAATAAAAATTGTTCTATTTTACTATAGACGGAAACGTTTACTGATGCCCGCCGCGCCCATTCTAAGTTCCCATATCGATTTCAATATAATATTTCATGCAACTGATGCCCGACGCGACGACAGCAATGCATTGATCCAATTAAACTGCAGCAACAATACCAACTTCAGCTAAAAAAAAAAAACGCATTCAATTAAACGAGGAGTTGTTGTTAATCGCATCTTACACGCAATTCAAGACCATTATTTGCAATGCAGCATCACAAATAATAAATAAATTGATAAAATACATTAACAATGGTTTTAAATTGATTTTAATTAATGTATAACAACAGTTATATGGGCGACATCAATTATATATTACATACTTGGATGTTGGATCACACCAGATTCAACTTGGAAATCAAATTTAAATGCACAAGTGTGGGTCGCACATACTTGCTTTTTTATTGATTAATACAATAATTGTGATTTTAAAATTTGACAATAAGTTAAGAAATGTTTTAAAGACAAAAGGAATAAATTTAACTTGTGAAGAACATACATAATTGCTACAATTTGTATTATTTTCTTAATAGAAATTATTTTTTTTTATTAGAGAATTAATCGGAGTCAAGGTTCGTAGAACGATAAAATATGATTCGTTCTCTCGTGAAAAATTCAAAAGGGAATTTTATTTCTTATTCGATCGCGAATTTTATTTTTTGGTTCCTTTAAAATAAAACTCGTTTTCACGATCGAATCAAATCTGCTGGGATCTGTAAAATATGGTTCAAATAACAAAGAACAATTTATCAAGGCACATACAGATTACAATAAAAAAACGTGCGGCTTCAATATTTTGTGAAAATAGTGTATTCCGATTCCGATCCAAACGAAAACTGTGAAATTTTCTGATCTCTGAAAGGTTTATTAGTCCATCGTCATGGTAGCCATCCTTTGACAGTTGATGTCTTGACAAATTGGGGGAAAACTACATTTTGATGGAAAAAGAGTATTTCTATCCAAAGCATTAAAAAAACTTAAAAGTTCTGAGTTTTTAGAGGTTTTTCAATCCATCGACAAGGTAACCATCTTTCAAAAGAATTTGACGATTAATGGCTTGAAAGATGGGGGATGAACTATATTTTGACAATTCACCAGCTTCTTTGTCATAAGAAAAATATTTTACTACCTCAAATGTCTTTAATTCCCTATTTCAACAAAAATTTAGTCCGATCCTTTGCTTTGAGTTTCTGTGATTTTTAGTCCAAACTTGTGTCAACTTGTTTTTTATATGAACTTTGACAGAACTTTGGACTAAAATGCGCAGAAATGCACAGCAATTCAAAGTAACAGATCAATAATTTCTAAAAAAATACTTATGTCTTTTTCGATTGGACGTTCGGAGTACGCCTTTTCTACTCCATTTTCACTTCATCTACTCCAAAAGCCTTCGATTGGCTGTTCGGAGTACTGTTTTCGGAGTATTTTACTGTTCCCGATTTGAAGAAGGAGTAGATTTGGATCACACGCATACACATACAGTTTTTCGTCGCACTATTTGTCAAAAGTGATGAATGCTTGAAGAAGCCATTTTATAATATGGCGTCATTCAGTAATGTGTGTGTAAATTTTACGACACGATGTTTTCATATTCTATTGGAATCAAAAAGGAGTAGAACAGTCAGTAAATAAATAATCCCACGCCTCTATCCCCCCCAGATCCCGCACGCGCTGGGGTCCATTTACACCGAGTATGACAGCAATTTCGATTGCAAGTCATATCGGTACTTAATACATAAAAATTATTTTAAATAGAAAATAAGGATAGATAGTTATTATGTTGAACTAATGCCAGAATAACACAATAATTTCTTTTAAATGCGATACAAATCCTGAGAGAAAAAAGGATGAGTCTGCTTAATGCAAGCAGTTACATAAAGTGAAAAAAAAGTTAAAAATACAAAAAATTAAGAAAGAAAAAAAAAGAATGAAAAAATAAAAACAAATTTAAATTTAAAATAAGACCATGCCAAAGCAGATCTCTAGTTAAAAGTCAAATTAAAAATAGTACAAAATTAAAATAGAATAGCATGCTAAGGCATTTGTTAAGTTCGTTGAGTTTGTAGTTTCAGTTTCTCTATGAAGTAGTTAGTTAAATTTTTCAGGCTTTACTAAATAGTTTCAACTAAATTATAGGAGGAACAATAAAGAAGTTTTTTCTGTGTGATCTTGCTATGATTATAGTCAAAAATATTTGAATAAGAATTTACTTCCCTCAACATTCTAGTAACTGGTTCATTCCTGCCATAATCAGTTCTGTGAGGTACTTGATGGAATTGGGGTACTGATCTTACAGAATATGAGTTGGTGTTAATACTCATTGCCTCAAAGAGGGCAGAAGAATCAGTAACACCAGACAAAATTTGATGGACAAAAATTACGTCAGCTACTTCACGACGCTTTTGAAGGGATTGTAAGTTAATAAGCCGCAACCGATCATGATAGGGGGGCAAGTTGTAGCTGTCAACCCATGGGAGTCCTCTAAGAGCAAAGCGGAGGAATCTACTCTGAATTGCCTCTAGTCTATTGATGTGCACAATGTGGTAAGGGGACCATATTTGACTAGCATATTCAAGTAAAGGTCGTACAAAGATTGTATAAAGAGATTTCGTTACGTAGGGATCTGAAAACTCCTTAGACCAACGCTTGACAAAACCAAGAGCAGAGTTAGCCCTAGTTACTATGTTGTCATAATGGGATCTGAAATTGAGCTTATTATCACAAATAACACCTAAGTCCCGAATTGTTGTTACTCTGGAAACAAGATCTACATTAATATAGTAGTCTCGTGGTGGTGGGCGAGAACGTTTGCGGGAATATGTGATGGTTTGGCATTTACCGACATTAAGTTCTAAATTATTTTTTTGACACCAAATAAAAAAATTATTCAGGTCGTTCTGAAGAGGTATAACATCGTTAGGTGAAGATATCACCCTAAAGATTTTCATGTCATCCGCGTAGGTAGAAAGTTCCGAATGCTTAATCACAGATTCCACGTCATTAATTGTTAGAATAAAAATTATTGGGCCCAGATGACTACCTTGAGGGACTCCTGATTTCGCAATGAAAGGATCTGATACAGAAGATCTAAACAAGACCTGATATTTACGATCTGATAAGTAAGATTCCATCCATTTAATGAAGCCAGGAGGAAATCCAAGAGCCTTTAATTTAAACGATATAGTTTTGTGAGATTTTATCAAATGCCTTGCTAAAATCTGTGGCAATGACGTAAATCCATTCGAAAACGACATTAATGAAGAATGATTTGTTTTAGGGATCTTTTGGATCTTGTGCCCACGTTCTGTATCTCTCGCATCGATAAGGTCAGTCGAGAGATGTGGACAAAGGGAACAAAACTCATATATTTTGTTTCAATTTTCATCGTTTCTTGACCAGTTTTGTCGATGCGAAAGTTACAGAACGTAGGTACTGATCGTGAGAGAACCATATTCTACCTGAAATAAATTTTTCCGATCTCTCACGAACGAGAGATTCAGACAAAAAAGTATTAAGTTTGTTTGTGACAGAACTTTAAATTTGTATAGATCGAAAATTTTATCGTTCCCATACCTACACAAATTACACACAGAAATCATAAACGAAACACTTCATTCTGTTAGATGGGGATGTGTGAATGTAATAATTAATAACTGTAGCAGATTATTTGGAGAACTCTCCACTCTTTTTTCACACAGAATTAATTGCCAGATTTGTCTGTCGATGGCTATAATTCAAGTTTTCTCGTGTTTGCGTTTGTTTTTCTTCATCATTATACTATGGTTATCTGTGTTGTTTTTATATTCACAATTATACGTGAAACTCTGCATTTTATTGTCTGGTTGGAGACAACAGGAACATTTCGTTTCACTACAGCAGCAAAGTAGGCTATAGGAAGAAACTGGTTATTCAGATGAGGAATTTGAGTATAACGATAAGGTCTGCGGTACGTCAAAACAGTTATATCGTTGAACGTTGGCTGAATCATCAGTTCGTACTTCTTCAACAACTAAATTAACATTGCCATTAAGAGTCAACGGTGGCGTCGGGCGCTAGAAAGCGATGAGTAGCAACTTCCTGTGGCTCCAAACTGGATGATATGGATATTGAGGTGATGCAGGATGTAGCTAATAATTACCCTGCAACGAAACAGTGTTCCCACCAAGAGGCGATCTCGAAAAGACGGTAGCGGAAGAGTTCTTTACACTGAGGGAAAAGATCGAAGATAGAACTAGCAGTGGTATCTCCAGTTGCATGCAGACCAAAGAGGTTGGTGAACACCTTACATGAGCTGCTCTGACTTAGAGCTGAGGTCAGTAAGGATTTTCTGGAAGAGCCCCAGGGTTCTGAAAAAGAGATGGAGCGAATGAACCTTTGTTGGGAATTGGAATATTTGACCTGCTGAAAAGAAAAAAGCTCTGCTCAAGGACTTCAAAATTACAAAGGAAGATATCTTCGGTGGATTAGTTGGTAAGCAACAACGAAGGTAAGCTAGTCACCTCATGATCCGAGCTAAACCGACTGCTCGGTTCTTATGTCACTAGAGCAGAAATAAAGAAAAATTTTCCAGAGTTTCCTCAAAGTTGCCAACGACAGATATTCAACAATTGATACCTGTCGTGTTTCGAGGAGCTTATGGCCGGATATTTCAAAGAAAAAAACTGAATCTCTTGGTTGGAATCCTAAAAGTTCACAACACAATGGGAACCCACTTAAGCAGAATGGCTATCGACTCACCTGACTTGTGTAGAAGGTAGAGGAGGGTTCATTTCACTTCCTCTGTGAATGCCCTAGCCTAGCCAAAACTTGAAAAGCAGCCCTCGGAGAATATTTGTTGGAAGATGTGGGTGACGTCTCGTTTTTGCCACTAAGAAACGTTAAATTCACCCAAAATTCAGGATGGTTGGCCACAGCCGTCGCGTCCTGGCTGACAGCAATCCTTTACGACTCGAGAACGGGTTAAGTAAGTGTCACTAACGTAACAAAAATTTATATATTTTTTTTAATACAAAAATAACACAATTTCAATCAATCTAGAATATTTGGGAAGTTAGAAAAATATATTTTGAGCTATCGACAGATAAAATTTAATTGAATTTGAAATGTTTATAGTGTTGTCACAAGTGTAACAAGTAGGCATAAGGACTTAACATCTCTGCTATTCAACTCGTTTAGAGTTTTTTTTGTCTCTAGATATGGAATTAACGGTGGTGTGGGGAAATAATTTCACGAACATAATCTCAATATGGAAATTTAATCCACTTTTAGTCGCTATCTTCCAATCTTTAAAAAAAAGGAAGTGAAAAATTATCAATCATCACTTTTTCAGTGAGAATAACTTATTTTGTTTTAGAAAGTATTGTTTTTATTTTATGTGGAAAATCATTATATCTATGTTAACAATTCACTTCGTTTTATAGAATGTTTCTCGAATAATTTAGAAAATAATGAAATCCGTTACAATGGACATAGACACACCCAAGTATAGAATTTTTTTTTTGCGAAACCAATACATTGCCTGTAGATCAAATAAACAGTATGGAATTCAATATATCATCTGCTGCGTCTAGGTTGATGAAGACGAAGAGTTCGTACAGCGTAGGAAATGTTTTAAAAAATAAAAAAAATACATTTTTTTTGTACCTCTTAATTGGTGTTAGCTATGACACTTACCCAAACGTCTTTCGAATTCACCTACTTGGAAATCATTGATGGTGCTTTTGAATGACGATGATACTAGTTTAGCTGACATTTTTTATTTGTTTGTTGTTGTTGTTTTCGTTGTAAGATTAGACGCGTTGATTAGTATTTTTATTAATATTTTCGAATTTATTTATTTGGAGGAGGTAGCAGCTGCAAGTGTTATTTTTTTTTTTGCAACTTCTATAAAACTTTAACTGATTTCAATGACAAGAGATTTTGGTTAATTTATAATTAAAACTTGGTATACGCACAAAAAGGTATCGAAATCATCACATTTATCATCGACCTACACAAGTTGTATTTGTTTTAATTTAGAAGTTTTAACCTTAAACTTGAGTTACTTAATTTAAATATTATTACCGGTGTTATAGAAACCAAGCCAACTTTGGCAAAATCTAGAATTGGGTGGGTGCGATCGAGAGAATTTTGTGAAGGTGGAACATTCTTTATTGATTTGCTTATATACAATACACAAGTTAATTATGGTTTCGAATTGAGTTATGTATATGTAAAATTAAAGTCATTCATGAATTTATATTCATATATATATATTATATTCATAGCTATGTAAGAATGATAAATCTATTTAAGGTAAGTTGCAAGTGTCTTGGTTGTCATTGTTGAAATTGAATGTCCCGTGTTACCAGCGAGTCTTACTAATCTACTTATCCGGCTGCCAACCCATGAAGGGTCGCAGCCTGAGACACGGCGGCGGCTGCCTTTCATCCTCTACTATCCCGAGCACGCTACTTCCAGTCATCTAGACCAAGCCTTCTGGCATCCGCGATGGCTTGATCTTCAAACCGTAGTTGCGTTCTTCTTCATTATCTCGAGCCTGGAGGCTGGAATTCACCGCCTCTCTACAATGACCAATGTAATTTACATGTTTTGGAGTTTTTCGGCAACTTCCACATCTTGCTACAACTTCAACCCTTCTCCATTCGCCTCCTCGCACACGAGACCAAATATTCGTCAAAGAATTTTCTTTCCAAGGAGCCCAGTATCGCCAAACACTCGGCGCCATAAAGCAAGACTGGCAGTATTAGCGTTTCATAGAGCGTGCGCTTTGTGTTTCGAATTTATTTGTTGCGCCAAACGGAAGTACCATCGATTTGCTAGGTTAATTCTTTGACGGAACTTGACTAATATGTCGTTCTTGGGATAAATGTATACTCCGAGGTAAATAGATGAATTCTTTAACTACTTCGAAGTTGTTGCTGTCAACAGTGACGTTTTGTCCTAGCCGGTTGAAAAATCTTTCAATGTTTGTTTATAGCATGTATTTTTTGTTGTGCTCGTTTACTTGAATACCAACAAGTTTCACCTGTTCTTCAATTGCCGTAAAAAACTCTAAAGCATCATCATGCCGAAACCCTGCGCATGTTTGGAATATTTTGGAGGAGCTTTTCCCTACAATGTCACGCAAAACAGCTGGATCAGTTTTCCAGAGATCCCAAGCTCAGCCAAGTTATCGCCATATAGAGCTCCTGACGATTAATGATATCATATATGCAGCTTTAGATGAATGACTCGATGGATAGATGTTGAGTCTCGACTTGAAATTCATTGGGCTATGGTGGATCTGCCTGGCCAGATGCCACACTGGTACTTGCCAATTATAGTTTTGTAGAACGGCTTAAGACGCTCACACAGTACATTGGATAGAGTCTTGTATGCAACGTTTATCAGGCATATGCGTCAATAGTTCTTGCAGGACATTGTATTGCCTTGTAGTAGATTGGACATATGGAGCTGATAGATCAGTCAACGGGCATGCTTTCTTCCACCCAAATTTGGTTGATGAGTTGTTGCATGCACTCTTTCTACACATTTCTTCCATATGCTTGAATTGCTCCACTGGTAAACCATCAGGCGGCGGCCTTGTTGTTCTTGAGCTTCTTTATAGCTAATTTTACCGCTTCTTTACTGGGTGGTTCAACTGGGTTTTCATCTCCACCTTTACCTCCAGGATCCTCCATTCGTCCTATTTTTTGTTCTACCTGATTTTCATTTAGAAACTGCTGGCATACATATACGTTTTCCTGTGCTTCGGTGACTAGCTTACCTTCGCTGCATCGAAGAGCCTACGTTTTGGTTTTAAAGCCAGCAGCCAGTTGCTTGGCTTTTTTATAGAACTTCCGAGTGTTATTACGATGGCGAGATGCGACCAACATCGAATTTCTTCTTTCGTTGTTTCTTTCTATTTTACAGTCGAGTTCTAAACTTTGCCGAAAGAAGAAAGAGGTAAAAAAAACGACATTTGCCCCTCGAAAAGTACGCAAGTCTAAGACGTGTCTTGCGTCGATTAGCACATAATCGATTTGGTTGGCGTTTTTTTTTTTTTTTTTTTTTTTTTTTTTTTTTCGACCATTTGGAGAGAACCAGGTTGCTTTGTGGATTCTTGGGTGGAATCGGCTAAGGTGATTTGTGATAGTTGACAGTCACAACACAATAGCAAAACTATGGTAATGTGACTGTCAACTACCACAAATCACTTAAGCCGATTCCACCCCTTGACTTATCACCGTATTACGAGCTTCTGAAAGCCTATTAGTCGAAGGCCACTATCATTTGTTTCTTCGTGGAGGCTGTGTCTGCCAACTTATCCCACAAAGGTCCAGGAGGTAATAAAAATCATCCTTTAAAGAGCTTTCAACTTTGTATTTCGTTAAGTTTGTGAAACGTCAAAAGCAGATGTCACAATAAATTAGTTTTCATTTTTCATTTAATGTTCACACGACACGAGGCAATCTAATTTGGAAGATTTTGATCCTATTCGCAAAGAATATGATCATGAAAGACGATGATGAAAAAGATGAAATGTTTGAGTTATCCATTTTATCAAATTGTTTCAATTTAAAAAACCACAATCATAATTGCAAAATTAAATAACAAAACAAAAATCAAGATTTTGACTTATAAAATGTGTGCATGGGTCTCAGCTTCTGATAATGGTTTTGATTCTTTGAAAATAATCCAAAATTCATTTTTATTTTTTTATCTTTTTAGAACAAGAACAATCATACTTCCAGACGACTTAACGAAATAGCTACAGGTCTCTTCTTTCGTCTTCTCATCACACTGTAACGTGTTTCAAGCTCATGTCTTATGACTTATGTTGTTTTCGATTGGATTTTCTACTGTTCTACTCCGAAAATCTGGATTTTTATTGACGTTTCAGTATTCACATCTCACCTAACTGAGGGGGTAGGAGCGAGATGTGAATACTGAAAAGTAAAAAAAATCCAGTTTTTAAGTCCAATGGGAACACACCGTCAATATGAAAACATCGTGTCATTTTACAAAATGGCTTCTTCAAACATTTATTACTTTTGAAAAGCAATCCAACGAAAAACTGTATACATATGTATGCGTGTGTTCCAAATCTTCTTCTTGAAATTGGGAACAGTAAAAACACCGAAAACTTTACTCGGAACAGCCTATCGAAGGAGTTAATATGGAGTGCAAAAGGAGTAGTCCAAACGTCCAATCGAAACTGCACTAAAAACAACTTGATATCCAAGGTATTAATATCTTCTCAAACAGCGAAACTGCCATTGAATCTTTGGACTCTGTCTCAACAAACTCCACTACTTATTTGCCAATCATGTCTTATGGAGACGGAATAATCACCCCGATTACAGAATTCGACAAATGAACTGCGGAGGGAATCAGACTCAATTTTGACATTTTTACTA
The DNA here is from genome assembly GCA_963921185.1 of Dasysyrphus tricinctus. Taxonomy (NCBI): domain Eukaryota; kingdom Metazoa; phylum Arthropoda; class Insecta; order Diptera; family Syrphidae; genus Dasysyrphus; species Dasysyrphus tricinctus. The sequence goes on along the minus strand of OY992531.1, from coordinate 206,167,383 downwards.
TGAACCAAATGTCAAAATTGAGTCAGATTCCCTCCGCAGCTCATTCGTCGGATTCTGTAATCGGGGTGAATATTTCAACATTCAACACTGAAATCGAAGAGCAATAGCGGCGCTTTCGTCGAACTTCGAACTCAATAGATTTTTGACAACTGAAAGATAAAGTTAATCCTGCATTGAAAAACTGTTTCTGAGTAAACTCAGGATTAATTTATTCGCAGGATTATTTTCATTAATTTTTAAATATAAGGCGTTTTTCTTTTTGAATTCTCTGAACAGAGTCCGAACATGTCGAGCATGTTCTGAACATCACCTGAGCAAATTTGTTCTGAGCACCCTGAACCATTTTTGAAACACACCAGAACACTAGCTGTCAAATGCTATATGTTCAGCATTGAACTCCGTCTGCTCAGTTATTTTATTCTGAGCTCATAGAGCGCGCTCGGAACAAACTCAGAACACACTCAGAAAGAAAAAAGAAATACAAATTTTTTGCTCTGAACGCTCAGAAACACAACTTTTTGTTTGACAGTTCAAGCTCTGCTCTGAATTAAAAAAGAAAATCCCTATTGTTCAACAATGAAAACACGTTGTTCTTCCGTGATAAGGCTTTATTTTTATCAACCGCAAACTGTCAGCTGTCAAATAATATCCGTTACCAACCCTTTGCTACACAAACTCAAATCTTTCGTTAATTTTGGTTCAGTCTTTATTTTCACTGGACCATCAGCATTCTTTTGTTCATAAACTCGCAATCCTATACTCAAAGTAGGTAATGCTAGTTTGTACCAATAATAATTGACGCATGGCTATGCATTACCTTTTTTTGGACATAAGAATATTTTATACCTGCTGACAAAACTATTTATAAATGAACATGGATTTGTTTGTATTAAAATATTTTACCACTTTATTTTATTCAACCTCCCATTCAATGTAGCCAAAAACAATGGAATGTTCTATATTTTTGTATTGTAATAGAAAAATAACAATCACTATTCAATGAACAGTACATACAAACATACATATCTACATACATTATGTAGGTACCTACTCGTGCACCTAGCAAGATAGAATCTGGACACAGTCTGTTGGAAAAACCAACAACCGATGAAAATTGAGTAAAAAACATTACTAGATTAACCTAACGTCATTACCTACATGTATAAGATTCATATTACTGGGTCAACAAACATCAGGTAAAAAGTATTATTGTCAATTTAAAAGCAATACAATTTCCTGTCATAAAACATAATTAAGTTGGGTAAATGCAAACAATGACTTTTGAAGATTGAGTTTCACAAGGTTATTCTTAAAATTATACGACATATGTATATTTGTGCATAAGGGTGGTTATCAACAAAAAAAAAAGGGAAATCGCGACTATGAATGTGAGTGCCCTTAAACTTCGAAACGATTCTCAATAGTTAGGTCAGGAAAGTGGCGATATTGAAAAAGTAACATCTGTTATTTGTGTGATTTGTTCGTTAAGTCGTCAAGGCACCCTGTCGTTTTTTTGTTTTGTTAAAAACTTGAATTCACTTTGGTGAGCAAATTCTGCGGGGTCATCCTAAAATATTTCTAGGATTTTGTTGTGACGAGTGTCATTTGAGTGACGAGAAGTAACGAACGAACTGTCAAAGAGACATGAGTTATGAAGTTTGTTTTCTGGTGAATTCACGTGTTGTGACTTTTCGTGTAGTTTCGTTCACTTTTGCTTTCGGAAGTGAGGCTGAAATTTGGTTAAACAGTAATACAAAAAAGATATAGACGATTAAGTACAGTAGGTAATGGCTTTTTCGATTTTCAATCCGCATTTTCTTTTCTTTTCAGAACAAGAACTGTCATTCTGCCATAAATCATAAAAGTGCTTTCCGTTGGTTTATGGCTGAAGCTTCAATAACCTTACGGCTTTGACAGTTCTATCTTTTAGCTTAGGTATTAAAATGACGTACAAACAATTCGTGGGATCATTTTTGACAGATATCGAATATAGATAAAAAAAAAAGTTTGAATACATATGTATTTATCTAAAAGTGCGTGATACAAGTTTTCTCGTATAATTCAAGTTATAAGTTCAAATATGTCGTTTGGACGTTCGGAACTAATTATTATTCAGTACTCCTTCTTTTCCAAGTTTTCTATGTTCGATAGGAATACAACACTTCCAAAATCAAACTAAAAACGACAGTAGCCATGTTGGAAAAGTAACATCTGTCAAATGTGTTGTTTTTTCTTTAAACCGTGAAGGGTCCTGCCGTTTTTTGAAAAACTTGAACTCACTCTATAGAGCGAATTCTGTGTCATTTGAGACCTGGTTTTTACTGTGGCAAACGAACTGTCAAAGTGACACGAGTTATGAAGTATGATTTGTAGTTGATTCACGTTTTTCAACATTTCGTCTAGTTTCGTTCACTTTTACTATCGGCAGTGAAGCTGTCATTTGGTGAAATAGTAATACAAAAAAACATATACATAGATTAAGTAAGTACAGACTTCTCATTTTGACAATTCATACGAATTGAATTTACGACAGAAGCTTCAATCACCTTCTGGCTTTGACAGTTCTACCTAAGCGTAAATACAAAAATGATGAACAATCGATTCGTGCGATTATTTTGATAGATATTCGCGTAGATTTCGAAACAAATTTTGAATATTTATCTAAAACTGTGTACTACAAGTCGAACTACGAACTACTTTTGTTTTCACCCCTTATATTCCAAGTTTTCCATATTCGATAAAAAATTAGGACAGTTTCAAAATCAAACCGAAAAGACATTAATTTCTCAACATCTTTTGTACAGCAACTGAAATGTAGCTACATATATCATCGTTCAAGACATAACGATCAGCTTTTTTATAATTAAATTAATAATTTTCCAATAAAATTTCTCACAAATATTATGTATTCAATGTCATAAAACGTCACTCTTTCTGAATAAAAAAATATAAAAACAACCACCAAATACTCAAAGAAAAACAAACAAAGTTATAAAAACATAGGTACACAAAAAAGTTTTGAAAACAACATAAATTTCAAAATAAAAACAAACAGATCTTATGAGAACGCCAAGGCACAGGTGACGTCTTAACGGTTAAAAGGGATAATAAATGCGATGATTTCGATGTTTTTAATTTCTGTTTTATGATTCCAAGTATTGTAATTGACGGCGCTGACAACACAATTCATTTCATTATCACTCAAAAACAATTATTATTTTCTTTTGCACAACCGCAAAAAAAGAAGAACTTATATTGAATTGGTTTATCTCTATTTAACATTGAGAAATCACAAAAAATATTTAATTCTTTTAAAGTTGTAAAAGCACTTGTTGTTTTTATTTTTAATTTCACTTTAATTTTGTTGTATTTTTCTTTTAGTTTTGCAAATGAAATTCGATATGAATTTTGAAAAAAATTCTTTGTTTTGGTTTCATAACCGTCATAATTTTTTAATTGCGCCATTTTTGTTTATAGATAATAAAAACATTTAAGTATAAAAGAGTTTAATATATTTTTTTTTTATTTTTAAGATTAAAAATAAAAAAAAAACTACCACTAAATTTCTATTTTTTCCCGCAAAAGTCGAATAAAAACTAGAAATTCTAAAAAGAAAAAAAAATCGCACGAATTAAATTTTTGTGTTCATACTCGTAAAACCTAAAGCACAACTAAATGCTCAATGTATTGTGATATTGAGTGCCAACTGTCGTCTCTGGTTTGTGGCTGCCATCAAGAGGCACGATCTATCGGACCAGCAGCCGCAACAGCACCAACAGCAGCAGCAGCCGTAGATGCGGAGGAGTCATCATATTATGCGTATTTTTTGTGAAGTGCGGCATATACACGCTACCTACTATTATACGACCTCTCGTTCCCTGTCTGATATGGGGTGCATGGGCGCCCTGCTGTTTTCCAATGTTTACTATACGTTCAGGTTGATTTTTTGAGAGCGAGGGGGCGGCATCGGCACGGTGCGGCGGACGACCGTGACGACCAACTAGGTATTTGGCTAAACTATGAATTGTGGATGAATATTTGTGTGTATTTTGTTTCAATGAGTGGCTATTCATTTTCTATTAGTAATTTAGTTCTTGATTTTCTTTAGAACCATGGGGGAAAAAAGAACAATTACGTGAGAGATTGAGTGACAGATGAGTAAAATGTCAAAAAATTCACATAACACAACGAAATTAATGAATTTTTGTCGAATTCTATTTAGCTATCTCGTAAACAGGATTTTTGAAATTATTTAATCACCAACAACAATCCGAAGAATTTTTCATTTTTTTCCATTAAGAAAAAACATAAAACTGTAAATATTTTTCAATCTCAGAAAATCGTTTTCTACTGCGCCAAAGTGACAGAGGCAGCAAATAAAAAATAAGTTTGCTCATTTTTGGGTTAAGAGCTTCCGAAAATTATAGACTATTGATTGAGCAACAATCAAATCGAACTGAATTTCAAGAGCACACAATTTATCGAACTTAACGAATCTGTCAATGTCTATGTCAGTGGAAACTGTCAATAAAAGGCGGTCTTTCATCTTCAATCAAGCTTGTGCTAAATTGTCGTGTCAAAAATTAGATTTATTTACAAAAATCTTGAAGTCTTGCATTTTGTTCTACAAAAAACTTGAAATTTGTACTAAAATTCAGAAATAACAGTCATTATATGCAATTCAATTTGGCAGATCCCACAAAGTGATGATTTTCAGCCCTATTCTGCTATCCATCGGGGAGAATTTTCTTTGAATATCCACTTAAGGCCATTCTGCTATTCGAAGTGAATCTGATTCACTTGTCGGTAAAGAAGTTGGTAGTATGTGCGGTATTCTACTATTCACGTGAACAAATAAATTCTATACAATTCCGATCCGCATATAAAAAGTTGCGGATTTGTACTTTTTGGTTGCAAATAAAATAACTGGGTCTTAAAATATGGGTAAAAACTTAATTTTTCGTAAGTATATGTTACAACCATTGTATTTTTTAACAATTTTAGAGTTAAAACAATAAATTTGAGGACGATTCATCACTCTTATTTTGGCATTAAAGTTAAACCCAGTCATCACCTTTTCTTTGCGAAACTGAAAAAAAGTCGTCCATTTGCTATTTTTCCAATAATTTTTTAAAAACAATTTACCAAAACTATAAATGAACTGAACACAACACAAGATTTTCACTTTTAATAAACAGCTGCTGCTCCCAAATGTCAAATCGGGTTGTGATAGTGCAGTTCGCCCGATGGATAGCAGAATGTAAAGGTAGTTCGAAAGTGAATCGCTTGGGTGAATCGAATCTTCGATTCACGTGAATAGCAGAATAGGGCTGTTTGAATGCTCGGCAGACCGATATATCTATTTGGTAAAGAGCTCTTAACACCAGAAAATATACTAAGGGCATTCATGCAACTTCGTAAAACACTAGATAAGTTTATGATTTGGTTAAGTTTATGATTTGGTTAATGAACTTTCAAATTTTGTATGGAAATTGGTTTACGCAATTTGGTTAAAATTATCCAAATTTATTTCGATAAACTAAACCAAACGTAATTGTGACTTAGAACTAGGCGTGTTCAGAAATATGATATGATATTTCAGAGAACTAAAAAAAACTTTGACCATGTTCTATAACTAACGAGCTTACGTATTGCGTTTGGTTGTGTAAACGTAGTTTATACAAACATTTCCTCAACGATTAAGAATGCTACTTTTCGGCTCTCTCACACCAATGCGAATCATCCGTTGACGACGACGAAACTACATCCACAATGCGTTGTTTTCATTGACAACGTTAATGTTATTTGCGTTTTGCTACATTTCGACAGGTTTCATTAACTTTTGCTTTCCAAAGAGAAGATTGATCCAGAGAGCACCCCACGGAAGTGAAACTAACATTTCAAGTAGGTGAAGTAGGAACGAACAAAAAGAGAGAGATGATTCATTTTACTTAAGTGAAAAATATCTCTTTTTGACTGTTGCTACTGTTATTGTTCTACCTTCATATTTATCTATCGTTCCGAGACTCCGATTTCGTGTTGGTTCAGGAGAGGTTCTCGATTTAACAATAACTTCGAAACGTCATTCAGCCAAATTATTAAAAGGTCGTTCATGCAAACTTTAAGGCAAAGTTATCATTTTACACAGTTTTTAAGTTTACGACGTTGCATGGATACCCTTACTGTTTTGATTCTTTGAGGGTACGGTCTCGTATCAAAGGCGTAAATTTTTAGTGTAATTAACTCAACACAAAAACAACATGAGTTGGACACTAGACGAGTTTGATATTAATTATAGACTAGTTCAAATCTAACGAACATTTTAACACAGACATTAAAGACAGTATTCACTTTGAACTGCCTCTTGAGGCTTTTAATGACGCCTCTTTACTTTATCTCACTCCCACTTCTCTTTCATGATGAGGAAGGAACGGCAACATCAAGCAGGATTTTCAAATGTCGTTTTTCATTGAAATCTGAAAGATTTGATTTTAAAATCAAGAAATCCCGTCTTGAATGAAACATCTGGGTATATTTTTGAGAGGATTCACTTTACACACAGAGCATTCATACACGCATAGACATACAAATGTCGCGTGGCGTCGCACAATGGGGCCGGACCTACGATTTAGGGAAAAAACCTGTAAGTAGCATCATTTCGTATGTATTTACACCCGCTAAATTGTATGGTGTCATCCGTTTTACGATCAGAGTTAAGGGGAAGTTTTTGAATTTTCATAATAATGGGATATTTTGTATCAGGTATAGTTAAGGTGGAACTAAAAAGTAAGTAACGATTTCTCAAAGAAGAAAAAACGGATTGGAGTCATTCAAAGTTATTTTGAAGAAGAAAAATAGAATTTTTAGAATCCGTTTAAAATTCTGTTGAAAAAAAATCACGTCTATATTGAACCAGTTAAATTCAATCAGAAGTTATCTTATTTCTTCAATTGAATGTTTATTCACTGATCCCAAAAGTGGTAGAATCTGGTGATGAAACTTTAATAGGATCTTCATTACCACCAGAACTACCAGAAAAGAGCTGAAACAGACCCTAGGAAGGTGGAGCTTTTTTTGTATGGCTACTCAAGTCTGGAAGCAGACCCAAAGTCCAAATTTTGGCTAGATTTGCTGTGTAATCGAAGAAATGGGGTAAATTATTTTCTCATCAGAAACCTTGGGGTATATATTTAAATAGTACATTAAAGGAAAAATTTTAAATAATAACCCATGAGATGGAGAAATTATAGAAAACATCAGTTCAAAGGGCTCAACATTTCAATGGTCCGTTATAACCCCTTATTTCGACTGAAAGCTAATTTTTACCATAAAATCATTATAACAGCCGGATTCCGCATGAAAAATACTGAAAGAAAAATGTATCACATTACCATATTACACACTTTTATATATGAGGTTTTTTCCACCTCGGCCCCACTGTGCGTCGGAACAAATAATAAAAACAAATAAATTGCCCTATTTCGATTTATCGTTTGACAAGAGAATGTTTGCGTGTATGCGTGAATGCAGATCAAAACTCTCAAACTAGAAAGATTTCATCTTTCGTCTTCAGAGCTCATCTTTTTATGAATAAAACATGCAAAAATGGAAAAAGTGCAAATATTTTCCCAAAAAAATCAAATCTTTTCAACAATAAAAAACGACATAAGTTTCTTTCAAAACGTATGGATATTTTTTGACGTTTAATTTTGTGACAGCTTTTAAACAGCACAGATTTGTGTTTGGTTATCAATCTGACCGATTTCTGCTCTAAACCAAAAAATGAGATACGCACTATGTGTTTTTATCTTTTTCCCTCTTATGTCAGTGCGACGTTTAGAGTGTCCATTTTTATTTAGACTGACCAGCAACTTTCTTTTGAGCTGGAAAAGAAAAGAATCATAAGGCCGACGTTCTGTACTTAAAAAAGAAAAAACACGGTTTCGTCTGACTCAGCCTCTGGCTCTAAACTAAAAAATAGGAGTGCAATAGTGCAAAAGAGACGGGTTTATAACACTTCTGTCACTTAGATCCTGTTTGTTTTACCTATCATGATCTGATCTGGGTCAGATCACGAGGATAATAAAATGCGACTAATATAAACTTTTTGTTTAACTGCAACTGCACAGTAAAGTTCATTTGCCATTTATGTAAAAAAATGTATAACGATGTTGTGAGCCCTCTACAATACCTACATATAATGTGAAACGAACAAGAAAAATAATGAATGAAAAGAGCAAAGACTATAGAAAGAAGATTCATTACACAGTTAGTGTGTGGGTCATTTCATCTTAATAAAAAGTGACATATAGAATGTACATTATTTATGAAGTGTGCATTTTAACAGCAATAAAATTATATATTTTTTTTATGAAAAACCGCTAGCAAATTTCGACAACCTAATGATGATTGAAGAGGGGTGATGAGGTTCAATCTAAAATGAAATTTTCTTGTTCACAGTTCAACCTCTAGAATGTGATGAAAAGAAGATGATAACTTTTGGAAATGAAGCGAGATTTGTAATGAATGACATATTCACATTTGAGATGACAATAATTATTATTGTTTGATTGTCGCTGCCGTGCACAGCATGTTCTTATCATGGAATGTTCATTTAATAAAAGGTCACCCTTAAATAAATCACAAGAAGATTTATATGCCTTGTTGCACCAAGGCATTTAAATTGTATCTCCAGAAATTTATTTTTTCAAAAAATCGTTGGTATTCGTCGTTCATTGAATATTTGCAGATTGTCACTTTTCGTTTAGTTTCCTGCACATTATTTATCGAAAATGATTTGGCAGTGATTAGAATTGTTAGTTTTGGATAAGTAAACGAAAAGATATAATAGGTTTGTTCGTTGAGCCCTGAAGTCACCATGGGGTCGCCCCAAAGTGTTTTTTGAAAACCCTGAACTCGCCCTGGTCAGCAAATTCTGTGTTTTTTGAGACCTAGGGTCGCCCTGAACTTGCCCTTAAGTAGAACTAGGTTTTTTGCTGGGGCGAGTTTAGGTAAAGAATAAACTGCCAAAGTGACATGAGCTCTGAAGCACTTAGCAGATAATTCTATTGTTTTTGAAATATAAATTCACGTAATACACTATTTTACTTTTAAAATAACAAAAAGAAATAGAAAACGAAAACTGTGGTTTGTTTTTATCCATTTTTAAAAGAAATTTTCTTTCTTTCTTATCTCAACAACACAAAAGAAAACCCTTTGGTGTTTTTTGAGAACCGAAAAACCCAGGTTTTTTTGACAATTTTTGGGGTTGTCAAGAAAACCTGGATTAACCCTGGGTAAACTTCAACGAACAAACCTAATCTATGGTAGTATATTGCACATGTTGTCAAAAATCAATGACAGGTAATAATGAAAAAAAAAATAAATAGATTTTCATTAGACCTCAGGTCTGTTTGATTACTTATTCAAGTCAACGTCAATTTGATCATTAAATTATCGTTATTTTCTGACGCAAATCATTGTATATAAATTCTATAGTATTCTCATGAAGAAAAAAAGCTCGTGGCCATCTTTGCATCCAAATGTAATACTAATTTTTGTTAAGGAATCTCGGTAAGGCGATCACAGCGAACCTATCGACCAAATGTCTACCTACAAAATCGTGTTTCATGAGAATACTATAGATTGGATATACAATGCGCATAATATTGCTACCGTCAAATATGCAATGGCGCTGTTTGCACAAAATCTTTTTGATCAACGTCATAATTTTTGTCATCAACTCGATTTTTTTGCTGCGCCATTGCACCGCAGATGATTTTTTCGATCATGTTAATTTGCAAACTGCATTATCGAACACAATGATAATGCAGTAAAATTTGTATTTGCGTTTTCGACTTTTGTGGTTAGGCTTTGAGATTATTTTGCAAATGCATTTTTGACGCAGATGACGTTTCCGAAAACGGTAGTTCTAGAGCAATTCATATTCGAAATTATATAAAGGGTGATTTTTTTAGAAGTTGATAACTTTAAATGAAAATAAACCACGAGCGCTGTGTGGCATGTGGCACCATTTTACTGAGCCCTTATTACGTATCTTCAATATTAATTTCTTTCAATTGAGGCACGAAGAAAATAGTTATTATGTTCCTGTACCGCTCACCGTTGAGTGTAACGTTCAGACCATCATCATTTTCAAAGAAATATGAGTCAATCATTCCACCAGCAAATAACATGCCGGCTACACTGGACATGAACGATGTCCAACATCTAAACCACAATCTAATTTGTATGGATATGTAACTGCACGGACATGGATTTTTGTGCCTCCCTTGGTTTTTTAGAGACATCTTTACAGTCTAAGCATGGTTCATGCTCAGTGGAGCTGTCATGTTAAAGCGCACCAAATGGTGACTTTTTCTTGATGTACATAATAGTGTTGGCTTGTGGATTATCATCGCTCCAAATGCGGCAGATTGAATCTGCTTCATCATTGAAATTGAGGATCAATAGTAATGTGTTTTCTGGCCGATTCACCAATTAGACGGTGCCAACAATAATCGTGTGGCTTCAATTCCTGTAATTGACAAAAAAATCTAACCTCAAAACAACAGAGAACTGTCAAATCGGCTGTCACAGTGTTGCTTATTAAAACTTCTCCTCTGAAAAATAAACATCCTTGATAGAGATTGGAAGTTTTGCGAAACGCGAAGTCAACTTTTACACGATGATGTTAGTTTAAATTTAGCTTTAACCATATTTCGTAATATATTGCAGGCTGCAGGTGAGCATGCCTAAAATACTTACGGTTCGTTTAAAACAGTGAACAAACACACATTTTAAATGTTCAAACAAAATGTGAAATGTTACGGAGTTAGAGCAAAACTCAAAAGATAATAATAAATATTAAATAATTTTAGCTTAAATAAATGTAAGAGCCATTGGCTCAAAATTTCACTAAATTTGGTCTAGTTTTAAGAACTTTTTAACTAGTATCACGATAAAGCAATTTTGTTTTAATAAACTGAAGCTATATACTTTTAATAAATTGACAGTTCATGCAACAAACTCAACAATCAAAAGATTGGCCGTTTTCGAAAACGTCAAATCAAAGTCAAAGTCAATCGTCCTGTCTTGCAAAAAATCAATTTTATGAACGTTATTTAATTTACACGCAAACGCATTTTATATTTACGAACACGCTCTATGGTTTCTCAATTTTTTTACCGTCAACTCGATTTATTTACTGCGCAGCTGCACCGCAGATGATATTTTCGAACATTTGAATTTAGCAGTTTGCGTTAAAGAACATTCTGCAAATGCATTTCTGACGCAGATGACGTTTTCGAAAACGGCCATTGTTATTCGATAATTTTAACTTTAATTTAATGTTAGAGCAAGTGCTGAACTCGGATTAAAACTTGCAAAATCGGCTTTTTAACTTACGTATAATAATTAGAATTGTACTAGAATAGTTTAAACAAATCGTTCTAAAAATCAGCTAAAATTATGTGAAATTATCTTGAAATTTTTCAAAAAAAAAAAACTAATAACAGCCGTGAAGATTTATTTAAATACCTTGATGCAACTGGGCATTAGTAAAAACTAAAAAAAAAAAAAAAATTTAACTTAAGTGCAGGCCCAAATTGTCTTATTATGAAGTCATTGGATGTTCTATAGTGAGTATATAGTAGAGGTACCTACTCATATCTATAGTTGAGAGTACCTTATGGACCGGAACATGACTTAAGTGCATAATGTCATTCATGGAAAATTAATGAAGCTGACTGGGTGATCTTGGTCTTGGGCGTCTGTGTCTATATTCGACTTTTAAAAAATTCTCTATAGTAAAGTCATTTGTATGTACTTCTTTCATTTCATACAGTGGATATAGGGTTAATTCTGTATATTAATATGGATTTTCATAAGAACTAACGTTAATTTCGCAGAACATGAAAATTTATTTTTAGATCTGAAGGATATAAAGTATATTATTATGGAACTGTCACTTGAAACAGATAAATATGTCGGTGCTGGGGAAGTCATCTTTTTGAATTTTTACATCCGTCTGTCTTTCAGACAAATCACACAAGTGAAACAACCATAATTCCGATTTTTTAATTAATTTCACACCTGCACACAGCAAGCACGATATACTGAGGAGTGTATATGTAGGATTGTAGGTATACCCAGCAGATTAACGTTTTAATTTATTTTTAGAAATTTTGATCTGTATCAACAACATCTTTGATGTTGGGGGATTTTTGAAAAAAATCGTATGAACAATTTCAGCTCTCAGGGATGTACACTTGTGTACGTATGGCTACTTAGCTACATATATTTTGAAGATACGAGTACCTAACTTAGGAATTATTTAAAAACGCTCATTTGATTGAAATAGATACGTACATAGGTAGGTACCTATATTACTTAACAAAGTTCATATGATCTCAACTCCATAATACATTTCACCCTGGTATGATAGCTGAACTCAAGTTATGGATTCCGCTAGTGAGTTTAAAATTGACAGATATTGTGTGCACTATCAGTCAAATTCACACTTGTTTTGTGCGTTTATAGAATAACCCTGTTCCTTGGTTAGTTCCAAACAGTTTCAAACAGTTTCAGACCGCCAGATTTGGTGCGGACCAGTACAATTTTTCAAGTGTGGGACGACTTCGGACAAATCTGGCGGTTTCAAAATGTTTGAAAGTCGGCAAGGAACAAACCTAATGTTTACACGGAAAATCATTCACCTTGCGGAATTGGGCCCCTGATTACACGATTCGTTTTTTCGTTCGTTTCATCTTTTTGACAGGTACGTACCTTCCTGATTTTACACAACGAAAAAAGTCCATTCGCGTTTTTTGAAGTTCAAAAAATTTGGGGTGCATTAATTGGAAAATAGACAGAAGTAATACTTAAAAATATTTTTAAATCACTTTTTGTTCAAATTTATACCAACTTAATTATGGAAAACAATTTAAAGCTCATTAGTTAAAGTTTATAAGCATCCTCGCCTCTACTTGTTTGTCAAATCATAAACGACAAAGTTCAACCAGAAAGTCTTAAAATTTTCATACGTGCTTTCGTTCTTCATTCCCACTACATTTCTACACCCCTCACCAAAAAGACGAAATACGAAATGACAGAAAAAACGAATCGTGTAATCAGGCTCATTCTCTTGTCAAACGTCAAATCGAAATCGGGCAATTTGTTTGGTTTGAAATTTAGCCAGTTTATATTTCTGAGATATCAGAGGACTCAGAGGGCTCAGAAATATAAACAGGATTCCTCTCAAAAATTTCTCACTTTTCCCCTTAAAAACTGAGACTGAAATTTTTTGGATTCACTTGCTCAGTTATTTTTTGTCCCAGTAAATTAAATAAGAAAAAAAAAAAAAAGATAGTTGTTTTGACTTCTATGTGAAGAATTCTGTTTATATTTTATTCTAATGCTTTGTCAAAAAGCGGAGAAAAATTACTGAGCGCTCAAGAAATATAAAGTCGCTTTTAGATCGATTATTAGACTTGCAAAGCAAATGTAGTTGAAGAAATCAAGTAATCTGCAAGCGTAGAAAATAATTTTCAGGGTGACAGTTAGTGTCTTTAAAAATGTTTAAATGTTCTCCTTCAGTCCTATGTGTCAAATCAGTTCGGAAGAAAGTTGTCTCCTCTTTTTTCGAGGAACTTTCTATCTAATACTACGTTTCCACCAAATACTAAACCGAGATTTAATAAGATTAACCTCAAATCTTCTTTAAATCTCCAAGATTTACCATACGAATTGTTTTCGTTAATCTACAAGATTAAAAATTAATCTTATTAAATCTCCCTCGAACAAATAGTTCAACAAATCAAATTAACCTATTCTTATATGGCACTGAAGGATTCATCAGTGGCTGGATTCAGTTCTCTAATGTTTGACACAAAAAAAACATTCTGTCTCACTTCCACTTCATAAGAAAAAATGAAACCCCTTTTGCTTTTGAAGTGTGCCGTCAGAGTTAATCTTCTTTTTAATCTTTTCAGCCGGTGGAAACACCACATAAATCTTTTTCCTTAAATCCCAGATTATCTTCTTGGTGAAAACATAGTATAAGTATCTGTTCCGATTGATACATCGCACAGATTTTACTACAAAATATACAGCTTTTTAGCGCCATACGACGTTAGGTAAATTAATTTTTAACACCTTCGAAGTTCTCCGACACGAAGTTCAGTAATAGTGTATTTGGGTTATTAAAATAAACCTCGATAGAAGCCTGGATCCCATGTTGTTATTACAATACGAGTTAAAAGATAACCTCTAACCCAGACCCCGATTACAGAATCCGACCAACTTTGTCGCGGCTTGAAGTTCCGTACAGATTCGGTGCCGAGTCGTTGTGTTTGGTTGTGTGCTTTGTTTTTTTTTCTGTGGCAGGTGGGAAGTAAAATCTATATTTTTAGAAATATTTCATGTTGAAAATATGATGTTTGGTCGTTAATTCCAAATTCTCTTCACAATGGCATTACTCATAGGCATTTCTCTTTTTTTGATCAGTGAAGTCAATTTATGCATACTATCGCGTAGCTGCAGATCAAGTGCCGTAGAGTGCTCCGTTCTGTCGCGCAGTTCCGTGCGAGTGCAGTCATACCTTAGTTCTAAATATTTTTGTAGCTTATATCGTTCAAAACCTATTTCTTTAAATGCAGCTGAACATGACTTAAAGAGTTGCAGCTCACGCAACAAACTAAGGAAACACACCTTTTTAACATTTGTAAATACCAAGTTTTATATGAAGTTAGTACGGTAATAGCCGCGTATTATTATCGCTGATAACCCATATGGTTCACCTCTTGAAAATAAAACGATGCAAAAACAGTGCTGTATATCAGTCTCTTTTTTTTTCTTATGTTTATTTGTTTTTCATGTTAACACTTGTCTCTTTTCCTCTCTATTCCTAACACTGCTGACAAATCTCTGACATCATTCATAATGGTAAATAGCCCTCTGCCGGTCAGAGTGAAAACCTCTATCTGGGTTTTTGAAATTAACCTCGATGGAAACCTAAATCCCATGTTGTTTTTGTAATACATGTTAAAAGTTATCCTCGGCCTAGACCCAGAGATAATAAAACGCAGCTAATGTCGAAAATCGAAAACGACATAAATTTTCATTGTATCCACTTAACTTACGCTGCATCTGAAAGACTATTAGTAAATTGAAATGTTGCATTCACCTTGCATTGAAACCCATTAGTTTTACAAAAAAAAATTCAACTCTTCTTGTAGAAAAATAAATTCGCTACAATTTATGTTAACATACCTTTTGGGCATAAAATTACAATCATTTCTTTTAGCACCCATTTTACAGCTTTATATTTTATGACGATTCGCACCTGGCGGCGAGCAAACAAATAACTCGTTTGAATGAATAGTCAAACTTCATGAACATTTTCAATTCACAGCTCACATTTAAGGCACTTAAGCGATTGTATGTGAAACACGAATAGATTTTGACAGTTCTTAACACTCAGATCAATTCGTGACAACAAATATAGGGATATCTACGAAATAACAGTGTCCAAGTGGCAGCTAAAACTTTGGCACACTGACAGATGAAATTGCAAAGCAAGAAAAAATCGGTTTGACAAAGAAGTTTGCATTTTTGTCCTTAAATTATTCAGTATTTAAATTAAAACAAAAATATTTTCTATATTCATTAGCCTCCAAAATAAAATTAAAAAAAACTAAAATGTCACTGTCCCAAAGTCTTGAGTTTGACTTGTTAAAGACGACTGTTTTATTTACTATTGTGAACATGCCTCAGTATCGCAAAGAAAAGAACATTGCATGTGCCTGTTGCCTCTTTAAACAAACAAATATAAGGCAAAAAGAGACGGGTATATAACACTCCTGTCACTAAGATCCTGTCTGTTTTATTAATCATGATCTGATCCGGATCAGGGGGTCAATTCTCGATCTGTGAAACTGTGAAGTGATAAATATGATAACGCCTTCACACCAAATGCGATTCTCGAAGTGTGAAAAAATGAAAACAAAAAATGCCAAAATGTTTTCATAGGAAGATTCGTTTTTCACAATCATTTCATTCTGTGAAAACCCGTGAAAAGAAAAATGATAAACACAAACAAATTGTACTCATTTGAAAAACCCAAGTCGCTATCTTGGTCTTTCATGACGTCACAATCATCTTTTTCTATGAGCAAGTGATAGCATTTTTCATGTTAGTACTTTTTAGTACTCACTTTGACATCTGTTTGTCATAACGAGTTCGGGAATCGCTTTGCGCGAGTTTGTGAAGTGATAAAATGATAAAACTCTGTGAAAACTGAAATGATAACTTTGTTTTCATTTCACAGTTTCACAGAAAGAGAATAGAGAATTGACCCCCAGATAATTAAATGCGGCTATTGAAATCTGTTTTTTTTTAACAGTACTGTAAAATATCTGTCGTCGATCGCATAAGTAGCCGAATTCAATCAATTTATTTTCGGACATCTGACTAATCACTATAATCAGTTTTGAAGAACACTTTTTTTTTTGCAGCATAACAAAGATTGAGGTGAACCTGGGGGTACCTTCGTTTGATTCTAATTTCGAGTGCCAATACATTATGTCAAGTTTAGTCAGTCAGCCATTGCGGAGGCGATAGAGAAATAAATTAGAAAGCCTATTTTTATTCGCATTATCGTCGTCGATGATGTTTATTTTAGTGTTAGAACTTAGAAAGCGCACGCACACGACACGGATATTTTGAAAAACATATAGGTAGTAGATTAGTTACCTTCTGAAAATGGGAGTGGAGTTATGTTCTGCAATGCAAGCCTATAAATATGCAATAATATTTTACAGCTAGAGTAGAGGGATGATGAAGAGTAGAAAAAGTCTGGAAAAATACTGCATACATTTGTTTGCATTTGATAGTTGGAATGTTTCCATCTTTAAAATTGCTCTGTAAGGGCCTACACTAACAAGAGATTATTTTGTTTATTATTTCTACAATAGTGCGAGAAATATTTTAAATCAAGTTATGCTTAAACTACGTTTTCATTAGACCAAATGTGGTAATTGAGTTGACAATTTCCAAATTCTATACGAAATAATCTCACTTCCCATGCAAATTCACAAATCGAAATGAGATAATTTCAACCAAAATTGTACGAAATTAGGTTTGATATAAAGTCAAAACACAACAAACACACCCAGTTGGGCACAGTTTGAAGAGCTCAGAAAAGTTTTGTATGAAAATGGCAAAGCTCTATGAAGTAGAAAGAAGCAATTAACATTCAGTTGAAATTGAAAAATAAAATGAGCTATCGAACGAAATTACCAAATTTCAGATGAAAACACTTTTTTTGTGATTTGGGAAATTACCTTAAAATGAAGAAACTTCGCTAAAAATTTCCAAATTGGATTCGAAATAACCTCATTTCCCAAATTCAAATTTCAAAATGAGTTAATTTCAAACGAATTTTCACGAATGGAAATCAGATAAAATCAAATCGAACACATCTAAATTGAAAGCCATTGGGCGGGTTCGGCTGCGTATCTTTAGCGATCCGGATTCTTTTGTGTTGTTGTAATCCTTTGTAAAAAAAAAACAGCTGATGCAAAAACAACACAAGGTATCTGAAAATTTTTTGGACTATGGATCAGTTAGATAGATGACCGAACGCGAGGATTGTGAATTACAATAGGGATGTCTACCAAATTGTCAAAGTGACAGCTAATAGAGTCTGATTACACGATTCGTTTTTCGTCTTTTTGACACATTAGCCGTGTTTTTTAGAAAAGCTATCCGTAGAACAGTTAAATTTTGCACGAATAACAAAAAAATATCGGCACTCGGTTCATTGCCGATAAAAGTTAAAGTAGAATCCTATTGCGGATGGATATTTTGACATTTATTCGCAGTGTGAGCCTACTTTAACTTTTATCATTTTTATCGGAAGTGATCCTACGGCCTATAGGCGTGTTTAATTGAAAATAAACTATCTCTATCACAGTAAAATTTCCTTCGTAAACAACAACAAACCCTAAAGTGTCCATAAAAAAAGTCAATAATAAAAATGTGTAAAAATTTGTTCAACCAACAGATTGTTTTGTTGAAAAAAGTTTTATTTGATGTAGGACCCGTTGTACAAACCCGGTTCAAATTTTGATCCGTGGTTCAAATATTTTTACTGGCTGATTTCAGCGGAGTTACTGAGGTTCAACGATGGTTCAAGGTTCAAGTAGTAGCCAATATAATGCCTGAACCATCGTTGAACTTCAGGTGATTCCCCAAAGTCAGAGTTAAAATTGCTGAACCACGAGTTAAATATTTGTACAACTGGCCCTTGAATAAACGATACTATCTATCCGCCTGGAAAAATGGCAAGTTTTTGTCAAGTTTAATCGAGGCACTAGAAAGGCTTCGGTAGGGAAAATCAAGACAAGGCAAACTTGTCAAATACTCGCGAGGCCCCCGCTAGTAAAAACTTGTTGGATAGGTCTTGTTATCCCATCACAAATACCCCATATATGACAAAAACAAAAAAACAAATATTTTATACCCATCATACAATGGTAAGACAAATTAAAGTATATACTTTTTCATTTTCAACATTGCACAACTGTATTGCGAAATAGCTCAGCAGTTAAGGTATAGGACTGGCAATCAGAAGATCGCAGAATCGAATCCCAGTAAAGAAAATTTTTTTTTGTTGTTGTTGTCTCTCGAGGAAAAAGGGTACTTCACTGGGGCGGCCCTAGAGAATTTTTAGAGTTTCTCTTGCTGGGCACTTGCTAGTATCTATTGTCGTTTTTGATTGGACGTTCGGAGTACTCCTTTTACACTCCATTTTAACTCCTACTACTCCAAAAGCCTTCGATTGGCTGTTCCGAGCAATGTTTTCGGAGTCTTTTTCTGTTCCCGATTTCAAGATGGAGTAGATTTGGAACACACGCATACATATACAGTTTTTCGTCGGACTACTTGTCAAAAGCGATAAATGCTTGAAGAAGCCATTTTCTAAAATGGCGTCATTCAGTAGTATGTGTGTAAATTTGACAATACGATATTTTTATGTTCGATTGGAATCAAAAAGGAGTAGGACAGGCAGAAAATCCAATCGACAACGACATATGTAAAACTTTCTAGCCCCTCGCAAAAAACTAGATTGTTTTTCCAGCCGGGTACAATTTTAAAAAGAAAGCACGAACAAAAATTAGTTTAAATTGTTAGATTTAACATTTTTATATTTTCTACGCGACCAACCAGATATTTTCTGCGAACGGCCAAACACTTATTCGCAATTCACAACATCCAGGACGCATTCCACAATTTAACCTCAAATTTCTTTTTAGCACACATTTAAACATCATATAATAGTCGTGTTTTATTGGGAAATGCATAGCTAGCACAGTCAAATTTCCCTTGGCAAACAACAACAAAGAATATTTTTACTGACTTATTTATTGACACTTTCTAAGATTTGTTGTCCTTTGCTGAGGGAAATTTTGCTGTGGTAGCTATAATATTTTCCAATAAAACACACCTAATTTCTTAATATTTCAGTCACCAGTATCAGACTACCCAAAAACCTTTTATTAATCGTCCTTATTCTAGTTAGCATGTATAGTCGCCTCTTTCTATCGAAAATACTGCAATGTTATGTATTGTTACACACATTTTAATTATTAATTTTTTATGACAATTATTGGCGTCAGCGAATACTCATGTGAAAGAAATGTCAAAACTCGCGACCATTCGCTATTCGCAGCTCATATAAAAGGTCATTTACTGTACTGCGAATAGCTTTTCCAAAAAAAACACGGCTATTGCGTGAGGGGTTGACGTTTATGATTTGACAATTTACAGGTGCCGACACAATGGCAAAGACTCCCACCGATGCATCTATCGTACGTAGAATACATCCGCGCACCCACTGGTGACCTTAGTATTTTTATTAAAGGTCAAAGATGATACTAAAAGACCCGTTAAATGAACGATTCAACCAATATTCGCAGCATGGTATGCCAACAATGACGAAAATTGTGGCCTTTTGTGACGATTCTAAAATGAATTGTATAAGATGTATTAGCACGCAAATGCACTTTGTTTTTGTACTATCTTGAAAAGAAGCGATTCCCTAACGATATTAGAACAGTCTTAACACTTGCGATTTTTCTATGCTCAACTTAAAAAATAATAACCAAAAAATGCTTTTTAACTAGGTCCTCACTTTACAGCTTCTTAAATTTATTAAAGAAATATTTACCGTTATATACACTGTATCAAAAAATTGCACGTACAGCAACTGAAATCATATAAATTGTATGTATTTGTGTAAGACTTTTGCGGCTAGAAGTTAATTGATTTGCAATTACTTACCACGGTTTTCTGTTTTGCTTTTTAGAACAGCTCACGTCATCATAGGGCCAGTTGTACAAATATTTGTAGACCGAGAGCCCACAGCAGATTTTGGGTGTGAACGATAGCAAAAAAAGAAGTATAGGCGTCGAAAGCTCCATTAAAAACTATTAAAACAATCAAAGTCTTGCAGTCCACAACTGGGGCCTTTGCGAGAAACAGTGCATCGAAAAAAAAATATGAATGCAACTTCGAGGAAAATCGTGTTAGCCGAAATTGGTTTTTACCCCTCCCTAGATAAGCTCCGCGGATCCCATATCACGGAATTTGAGATCATTTGAGTGTTTAATTCGCCCTGCCAGACTGTTTAAAAAAAACCATTTTTCACTTAGAATTTTGAATTTTTTAAACGGTCCGGTAGAGCGAACTATACACTCAAATGGTCTCAGATTCCTTGATATGTGATCCGAGGAGCTTCTCAAGGGATGAGTAAAAACCAATTTTGGCTAACACGATTATCCTCGAAGTTGCATTCATATTTTTTTTTCGATGCACTGTTTCTCGCAAAGGCCCCAGTTGTGGACTGCAAGACTTTGATTTTTTTAATAGTTTTTAATGGAGCTTTCGACGCCTATACTTCTTTTTTTGCTATCGTTCACACCCAAAATCTGCTGTGGGCTCGTAGTCTATTGACTCGTGGTTCAGCAATTTTAACTCACTGACTTTGGCGAATTAACTAAATTTCAACGATTGTTCAAGCATTAAATTGGCTACTATAACATACTTGAACGTTGAACCATCACTGAACTCCAGTAATTTCGCGGAAATCAGCCAGTAAAAATATTTGAACCACGGATCAAAATTTGAACCACGTTTGTACAACGGGTCCTTAGTTGACGAAAGAAATTTCAACATTTTTGGAAAAACTGAACAAAAGTATAGGTAAGCAATTTAAAGACTACGGTGAAACATGAAGGTGAAAACATGGTGGTTTTGGGAGTTATGGATGCAAATTGTGTCTGCTATCTTGTTTTTATTGAAACAATAATATGGAAAAACACAAAAATTAGCATATTTGAGTAAAAAATGTATGGCCAGTATTGAAAGAATTGAGTTACTGAATGATTTCATACCTCTAGAGGACAATGACCGGAAGCCTTAGTCTATATAAGTAAGCAAATAGCTTTTACAGTGTAAAATCTTAGTTGCCTCATCCACCACCATCCTCAGACTTCAACCCCATTAAGCATCTGTGGGGCTTTTTGGTAAATAAAGTTCACTGTACATTTAAAAAAAGCTTTGAAATATTAAGTTTTGTCTTTTTTCTGATAAAACTTTCAATAAACCATACACAAATTGAAAAGGTTTTACCAAATCATGCCAATTTGCTTAAAAAAAACGCTTTTTTATTCAAGAAAATCAAATGTACCTACGTACAATTTTTTGATTCACGGTAATATATTATCCATGGTAATATATTATTAAAATAATTTTATCTTGGATTTTCACACCCATTACAAATGACAAACAATTTAAATTTGGCATACCATGCTGCGAATATTGGTTGAATCGTTGAACTAACGGGTCTTTTAGTAACATCTTTTATACAAAATCAAGGTTATCATTGGGTATCGTATTTTACGTACGATAGATAATAGGTTTGTTCGTTGAAGTTTACCCAGGGTTGACCCAGGTTTTCTTGACAACCACAAGAATTGTCAAAATAAGCTGGGTTTTTTGGTTCTCAAAAGCCAACAAAAGGCCCTCAATTGGGTTGTTGAGGTAAACAAGAAACAAAATTTGTTTCAAAAATTAGTAAAAACAAACAAAAGTAAGTCAATTTGTGTATTCCTTGTTTTTTTTCCATTCAAAAACAAAAGAAAACCCGCAGCACGTGAATCTTCAACAAAAAATTGCTTCATTTTTCATGCCACTTTGACATTTTATTCTTTACATCAACTCGCCCCAGATCTACTTCAGGGCGAGTTCAGGGCGACCCTAGGTTTTAAAAAGCACAGAATTTGCTGGCCAGGGCGAGTTCAGGGTTGTCAAAAAACGCTTTGGGTCGACCCCAGGGTTACTTCAGGGCTCAACGAACAAACCTAATATTTATTATGATGATTTGCACCTTCAATTTTGTGTTTAGTTCGCGCTAAATGTTGATTCCCGACCACTGTGCGATGTTCTGTTCTTGTACTCCAAATCATCCTGTCAATTTTTATTTTGCAAAGTGTCGACGCACACAAATAAGCACAACCATTGACAATGGTAGTAAAAATAAATGGAAGGAAACAAAACAATTTTTTTAGTTTTGGGAAAATGTGGACAACCTTTGAAAATTTGTGTGCTTATTCAGTTGAAGTGGAGTGTATTTGCTTCCAAAGTAAAAAAAACAAATATGGGGATTACTAAATGTCATAAGAGCCAAAGTCTTGAGTTTTGACGTTTAGAAATGAACAAGACAGAGATATATTGCTGTTTGTTAAAAAGCCCTATTCAACCACAGTACACGTCATATTAAAGGTAATTGTTCAGTTTATATTTCTGAGGGCTCAGAGAATTTCCCCAGTTTTGCTGTCAAATAGGTACTAGTAAAAAAAACTTTTTGCTCCGTCAGCTCAGTGAGCGAAATATAAACTGAACAAATATCATTAGAGTTTTGATTTTTGTTTCTTCTGCGCATATATCAAAATTTGTGTCAAATGTCAGTATTTGTTGTTGTTTTTACGTGTTTTTAAGTCATCACACTCCCAGCCATTTTTATTTCTGACAATTTCAATTTTAATTTGTTGTTGTTTTGACGTGTGTTTTCTTCCTCACGCTCACAGACATTTTTTTATTTTCGATTGACAACCTGCGCAGTATAATACCTTAGATTTGTGTACTGTGCTCAGCTTTGCCATTAGTGCAGATTTATCTGCATTTTGAAGATTTTCATCCCGTCCACAGACTTTTGAAAATCAAAAATCTGCACCGCAGATTATGTCTGCAGTCTCACTTACTTTAATATTTTCTCCTTTTTTCTCTTTAAAAAATCTTCAATAATTTTGCTGTATGCTGTCATTTTTATATAAAGTTCTATTCCATAAAATTACATCATTACAATCGCACTGACTTTAAAGTAAAATATAAAATGCTTTAGTACAGGTAAAATAGGATAAATAAAACAAAAAAATTGGTAGGTACCATCATGAAACTTGGTGAAAACGTTTCATGTACTATGAGAATGAAAAATCAAAAGAGTCTATAAAAATATTTCACATGGAAGGGTGTTTTTTTTTTTGGGGGGGGGGGGGAGAGGGGGGAAGTTGTGGTGTATCAAACAGAAAAATTAACTTTGGTGCAACCTAAGCATATGACACATGTTTTTAAGGTAGTTTTAAATGCTGAATCAAATGACACCAAAATCAAGTCGATATGGCCTCCTTGAAAAAAGTTATTGTCATTTTTAGATTACGATGACTATATTTTCAGCTTACTAGTAAAATATTACCGGAAACCAGGTTGAAAATAATGGTGCGTCGATACAACTTGGCATCAATGGTTCATTTGCCATGAAAATCAATAATGAGAAGAGTCTATAAAAATATCTGTGGTTAAAAGGTGTTTTTTTGAGGGTTGGGGTAACGGTTGGTGAAGTGGTGGGATTATTACCATAAAACCTGTGACAAAAATAGTACCACGATGAAACTTTATAAAAATGTGCTATGAACTACCAGAATGAAGAATCAAAAGAGTCTATAAAAATATCTATATGGTAGAAGGATGTTTTTTATGGATGAAGGAATGTATAAAACTTTTTCTAAAAACTAAAATTGTTTCCAAAAACAAATAACACCCTTTACCCAAGGCCACAATAACACCCTTTCTTCCTTGAAATTTTTGTAAACTCCGTAAATTTTTCATTCTCTTAAGCACTCCATACACGATTCAATTTGATTTTCAACTCAGTTGTCAAAAAAATTGATTCTTCGCCACACACTTCATAAACTTGTTGAAAGACTACTGCTTCAACTATATAAACTCAGACCATACTCAAACAAAAGACACGAACACAGACAACGAATACGTTTGAAATGAAAATGAAATGTACGTGAAGTTTGCAGTGATGTTGAACTGCATATCGAACGTCTTTGGCGTAGAGTTAAAATGCCTTTGGTTTGACAGTAAATCAAACGACTTGTCTACACACAGCTCAACGAAGTTGAAAACATTCACATCAACTTCAAGAAATTCAAAATCTTTTGATTTTCTTCCAACACAATCGTCAACCTTCAAATAAATCAAACGTCAAGCCCACACACGAGTTGATTTGATAAACTTGACATTAAATTGAAAGACAAATTGAATGGTGTATGGAGTGCTTTAGTAAATGAAACACTTTTACCAAGTTCTTGAGGGTTACCATCCTTTTCCAGTTTTTTTTTTAAATAACCACACACTTCCCCCTTTCTTCAAAAAAACACACCCTTCCCAGCGAAATATTTCTATAGACTCTTTTGATTCTTCAATCTGTTAGTCCATAGCACATTTAAACAAAATCTCATGGGGGTACCATTTTTGTCACAGGTTTTATGGTAATAATCCCACCACCACCCCAACTCCCCAAAAAAACACCCTTTAACAACACATATTTGGACAGACTCTTCTCATTATTGATTTTCATGACAAATGAACCATTGATGGCAAGTTTCATAGACGGACCATTATTTTCAACTGGTTTCCGGTAATATTTCACTTTTAAACTGGAAATGTAGTCATCGTAACCTAAAAATGACAATAACTTTTTTCAAGGAGGCCATATCGACTTGATTTTGGTGTCATTTGATTCAGCATTTAAAACTACCTTACAAACATGTGTTATATGCTTAGGTTGCACCAAAGTTAATTTTTCTGTTTGATACACCACAACTTCCCCCCTCTCCCCCTCAAAAAAAAATACCCTTCCATGTTAAAAATTTGTATAGACTCTTTTGATTTTTCATTGTCATAGCACATTATAGTTTATCCAACAAAAATGTGCAGTACAGGCAAGATAGGGCGTTTGCCTCGCATTCTGCCTATAGTAGATTGCATAAATCTGTCCTTCATTAAAGCTCTCTCAGGGTTGTCGTAGCGTTTTTTTTACATGAACCCAAATATAAAAGAATAGTATGTAGGGTTACCGCACTTTTTTTATATAGAAATTTTATTTAATGTTTTATTTATAAAAATTAAAACACAATTATCTTTTTCCACACCACCATGAGGTAAGATAAAAGGTGCGTTTTTGAAGGGTATCCCCAGTTTTCTGTTTTATTTTGCAAATTTTTATGGATTTGGTTTGTCACGTCAACGATTTCTTTTTTCTTTTCGGAGCTTAAGTCTTTTGAAGTCTTCGAAGCCATTTCGAACAACTTACATAAAGCACCAAATACACGACTTAAAAATACAAATTGCACAAAACTCAAAAAAACACACCTTTTCACAAATACACGAGTTATAAATAGTTATAAATACAAATTGCACAAAACTTAAAAAATACACCTTTTAAAAATACATTTTACATACAAATTTTACTTTACCTCGTGTTACGAAAATCTATACAAATAATAATCTCCTTCAAAGAAAAGAGCTTAAAATTTTGTAACTGCATTTTAACGTATTTTTCACACATTAAAATAAATGCAAACGATGAAAAACACTCCACTATAACACTCATCATTAAAAACTTTTTTTAAAGCTCTAAAATCAAAAGCACCTCGACAGAAACTCAAGGAAAAAAAGCTGAAGGAGTTACTAAATAGACACGGACGGGTAACTCTGAATACACATCAATACTTTGATGGGGGTTGAATAGCAGCAGCCATAGGCAGTGTTGCCATTAATTTTTAAGAAAAAATCTGCAAAAATGACGAAAAAAATCTGCAATGCAGATTTCTAAAGGAAAAATGTGTTCATACAAAAAACATTTTAATTATATACCTACCTACCAATGACAAAAAAATAACATAAATTAATTCAATTAATAAAAATAACATTGTTTCTTTTATAATGCACATTGTAGAGTAACAACATATGCTAAAGGCATTTCATATTTTACTGTGAGGTCAGTGCAGTTATTATGATTTGATTTTATGGAATAGAACTTTATATAAAGATGACAGCATGCAGCAAAATTATTGAACATTTTTTTTAAGAGAACAAAATATTAAAGAAGGCACGTGCAGATATAATCTGCGTTGCAGATTTTCGAATTTCAAAAGTCTGTGGATGGGATGAAAATCTGCAAAATGCAGATAAATCTGCACTAATGGCAACGCTGGCCATAGGCCACCGCAATTCAGTGCACTCTCAGATGTGCGCTCAATAGGACGTTGGGTCTGCGTCAGCTGCAATCAAAAACTTACGGGCGGGCAAACACTTTTTTATGGAGGAGTTCTTTCAATTTGGTATGGTGCAAAAATATGCACGTTACTGATTTTGAAAAAGCTTTCCCATAAGACGTGTACTGCACATTTTTGTTGGATAAACTATAAACATTTTCACCAAGTTTCATGATAGTACTAATAGTTATGTTTTTTAATTGAATTAATTTATGTTCTAATACTTTTATAAAGATTTCTATTTATGAAGGCATATTTTTTCTTTAGAATTCTTTAGAAATCTGCATTGCCGATTTTTTTCGTCATTATTGCAGATTTCTGAAAAGAATTTAATGGCAACACTGACTGTGCTATTCAACAGTTATTTTAAAAAAGTAAACAAAAATAATTTGGGATACATCAACCATCATGTGTATTTTCGAATTTCCGTTCGACGGGGAAAGAGCAAATTAGACTTGTTCACACAAGACAAAGCCAACCATATAATGATGTTCTCTACCACAGTTGCAAAAAGGCTTACTATTGTACTGAATTTGGTACTATTGGACTTTCCCGAGTACGCAAGTACCACTTTTCAATTTTCAGTACTATTTGTACTATTTTTAATTTTTGAAAAGGTCAACTTTCATAAATCTCTAAAATCAAACAAATATGTTCATTCAGACTTCACCACATATTCACGTAAAGAAGCTTTTAATGAAAGACCCATATTGTCAATAAACTTACTAGAAAACCACCTTCCCGTCGAGGAAATCTATTGCGGGACCGATAGTGAAATTTCTTGCACTTCTAAAAATTTAACTGAAAGCGAAATTTATAGCTTTAAAAGTCATGCACGGATGTTCTATATAGCTTTCCTCGAAGATGTAAAAAAGATTTAATTTTGAAGACATTTTTTTTTAGCTTGTTGCAACATTTTTCACAAACTTCAATTTTAGATGGCCAAGTAAATTCAATAGATTTTTTCCTGGCGAACAAAAGTAACATTGAACTCATTAATAAAGAATATCGAGCTCTAGCTGACTGCCAATACTTAAAAAAATTTAGAAATTCTTCTATTTCTGAGTTCTGGGCTGAAATTGGCCTTGTGAAAAATGAATGCAACGAGTTCATGTTTTCAAATATAAACCGAATTGTCCAGGGTGCTTTTTCTATTCCTCATTCTTCCGCAAACGTCGAAAGAATTTTTTCTTATCAAAATATTATTAAAACAAAACTAAGAAACCGAATGCAGGTGGACACGTGTTCTGCACTAATAGAAACTAAAAAACTAGTTAAAAATGAATGCTGTTACAGCTATATTATTCAAAAAAAGTCTATTGAATAGACATTTACCGATTTGCAGATGAAGAAATTTAAGAGTAATGCTACATTTCCACCTAGCGCTAATCTGAGATTTAATGAGATTAACCTTAAATCTCCTTTAAATCTCGTAGATTTACCATACAAATTTATTTCGTAAATCTTGAAGATTAGAAATTAATCTTGTTAAATCTTCCTAGGACAAATAGTTTTACAAATCGAACTAACCTATTTTTACGTGGTGCTGAACGATTCATTCGAGACTCGCTACAGTTCTTCATTGTTTCACACGAATCAAACATTCTGTCTCATTCGCACTTCATAAGAAAAATTGGAACGCCATTTGCATTCTTGAAGGTGCTGTCAAATTTAATCTTTTTTAAATCTTTTTGTGCGGTAGAAACACCAAAAAGATTTATTAAATCTAATCTGAGATAAACCTTTGGTGGAAACATAGCATAAGAAAAACGTATGAATGTAATGTATGTACATATGAATGTAAATACAAAGAAAAGACTTGTTCCAAAGTTGCTATCCATCCATAAAACTTATTTTAGAATAAAATTATACCAGTGAAATAGTTAATTTATGTATTTTTATTTTAATAAAATATTTATTTTATTTTTTTGCGTTGTTTTATGCTACATTTCCACCTAACGCTAATCTGAGATTTAATAAGATTTACCGCAAATCTCCTTTAAATCTTGAAGATTTACCATACAAATTTATTTCGTTAATCTTGAAGATTAGAAATTAATCTTGTTAAATCTTCCTAGGACAAATACTTTTACAAATCGAACCAACCTATTCCTGTATGGCGCTGAAGGATTCATTTATGGCTGAATTCAGTTCTTCACAGAGGAAACATTCTATCTCACTTCCTCTTTATGAGAAAAAATGAAACACCATTTTCATTCTAAAAGGGGATGTCAAAGTAAATCTTTTTTAAATCTTTTTGTGCGGTGGAAACACCAAATAGATTTATTAAATCTGAGCTGAGATAATCCTTTGGTGGAAACATAGCATTATAATTTAAAAAAGTTCAGTACTATTTGGTCTTTTTCAGTACAATTTTTTTTCAGTTTTCAGTACAATCGACAAAAGTCAATTTTCATCACTGTATCTGTTTGGATGACGGAGTAGAAGTGCAAATACCGATAGCTATCTACCTACTACCGATACCGAATTATCAAAACAAGTTTTGTTTTTATTTTTCTCTTGCTTAAGTGTTTGTCACGCATGAGCATGAGAACTGTAATTGCAACTGTAGGATGTTGAGTGAGATGGAAATAGGGAATAACTACTACGTTGGCTTGTCGATATTCCCAGTTGTTTTTGTTTGTGGTTAAAA
Source organism: Dasysyrphus tricinctus (assembly GCA_963921185.1). Classification (NCBI taxonomy): domain Eukaryota; kingdom Metazoa; phylum Arthropoda; class Insecta; order Diptera; family Syrphidae; genus Dasysyrphus; species Dasysyrphus tricinctus. The sequence continues at coordinate 206,138,043 of OY992531.1, read as the reverse complement.
TTAGTTGTTGTCGGTCGGTATTCTCTGGTTTTTGTTTTTAAAGAGAATTATTGTTTGCTTATAAATTTTCATAATTAAAAATAAAATGGATGGGGAGTTATGGAATAAAATAGCTAATGATTACGAGGAGGAAGACGATTATACAAACGATTTTGATGAAATCCCAGAATGCGTAGTTGATAATATATTTTCTCCGGAATTTCAAGCCGAAATGATGAGAAACTTAAAATGCGACGACGACGAATCAGAAATTTCAATAAATTCAGACAGGTACGAATCCCAATCCACTGGATCCGAATGTGGAGATGAACCAAAAGTTGTCGCAAGCAAGAATGGCCTTGAGCCATCAATTAATAATGATGATAAAAACTCAGCACAAGTGGTAGCTCCTAGAATGGAGGTGGACGATATCAAGAGTGAAAACGAACCCACTGGAAATGAACCAAAAGTTGACGCAAGCAAGTATGACCTTGATGAATCAAATAATAATGATGATAAAAATTCAGCACAAGTGGTAGCTCCTAGAATGGAGGTGGACGATATCAAGAGTGAAGACGAATCTACTGGAAGTGAGCCAAAAGTTGACGCTAGCAAGCAAGGTCTTGATCCATCAAATAATAATGATACAAAATCAACACATCCTGAAATAGAGGTGAACGTGGATGACATCAACAGTTACTGTTCGTCTAACTCGGAGGATTCATCTGCAAAAAATCAAACACTTTTCGGTGATACGCTTAAATGTTCAAACTCTAGGAGGACAAGAAAGTGCAAAGTGTTGATTGCAAATTGTAAGAAGCAATGTCAGCCAAGCAAGGAAATTTGCGGAATTTCAAGGAAAACTACAAATTTTCAAACACATCTGAGGAGTGATCATGTTGACTTAGTTGCAGATGAAATTAGTAAAAATATTCCATCGGAAAAGGTTCGATCATATGAAGAGGCTAACATTGCAGTCAGACAGGTTCAATCGAATCAGAATAGTTTACCGTCTACATCAGCCGCATCTAGGCTAACCACAGCAGCAGCACCTTGTCCGACAGCCAGTGTGGAAGTATTATTAAATACACAAATTCAATTCAATGCCAATGTTCTCAATTATTTCCTAACATCATTTACTCCATTAGATGTTGTTGAATCGACAGAATTCTGGGCTATGTTTGATCATTCCGATGTAACGATGCCTCGCATAGGTAAGGAACATCTAACCACACAAATTGAGATAAAATTCAACATGATAAAAAACAAAATCATTACAATGTTAGAAGGCGTTGATTTTGTTTGTATAACCTTTGATATTTGGTATTCCAAATTGTATTACTACTTAAACTATTTTGCTATAACCTGCCATTGGATAGATGCGGTTACTTTAAAGAGGAGATCAGTCGCATTGGATTGTAAAAATTGTAAGTAATTATAAATACCACTAAAAATATGAAAACATTATTTGACTATATCGTCGTCGTTCTATGAAAAAAACTCCATTAGTCCATTTCTTTCGAAGCTGAAAAACCTCTCGTGAATACGATATATTTATTAAAAAATAAATATTTAAGCTCTCTACAGGTTTCTTAATCTTATGTTGGCCAATTTCTGAATTAAAATATTCCTAAATTTAAACATTTTCAAATTCTAGTTAGTACAAATCCACCGATGCACACTGGGACCACTTGTATGGAGAGCGTGCTCAAAATGCAAAATTGAAACTAACGGTTTCGAATAAAATTTTAATGTGGATTCAAAGTTGACATGATTGCTTATCAATATGTCAAGTTTTGAAGTTTTGGGAGACAGAAATGTAATAGAAAATAAGCGATAAAAGCAGCAATTCATGTAAATTCTAAAATCCATTGCGCAGTTGTTGGTCATTTGAAAATTCGAAAAAAATAAATTCGCGGTGAATACAAAAATATAAAAAATGTATTGGCATCGAATGAAGGTCAGTAAAAATAAAAAAAATGTTTTTATCAAATTAGATCAACATCTTTCACTTGCATTTTAAGAAAATTGAAAAGTTACGTAGAAAATGTTCAAAATTTTTTTTTTTGATTTTGCGCACGATGCTTTTAAAACTGAATACGTGGTCTAGTAGTATCAATATTCCTCTATATGAAACAGAAGTCAAAAGTGAGAGCATGCTGCGCAAAACCGAAATAAGATTTTTTGAATATTTTCTACGTAGCTTTTCAATTTTTTTAAAATGTAAGGGAAATATGTTGTTCCAATTTGATAAAAAATATTTTTTCATTTTCCACTGACCTTCATTTGATACCAATATATTTTTTATATTTTTATATTCACCACGTATTTATTTTTTTCAAATGACCTACACAATGCATACCTATTAATTTTAGAATTTACATGAATTGCTACTTTTATCGCTTATTTTCTATTACTCTTCTGTCTCCCAAAACTTCAAAACTTGACACATTGATAAGCAATCATGTCAACTTTGAATCCACATTATAATTTTATACGAAACCGTTAGTTTCAATTTTGCATTTTGAGCACGCTCTCCATACATGAGGTCCCATTGTGCGATGTCTCAAAATAAATAAAAATGGACTGGGAGTTTTCAATGAATGACGACGACATGTACTTACAACTTAACATAATAGTAATGTGCTTCTGCTTATACACCATTAATATTAATATTAGATTTTTGTTCCAGGCGAGGTATACGATCCACAACAATACCTCAAACAAACATTAAAAAATTATAAGCTGCCTAAGCATAAGATCATATCGATTGTTACAAAAAATTGCTACAATTTTTCTAACCTTTTCAAAGATTTAAACATAAATACACCATCAAAGATCGATATCATTCAAGAGAATGAGAGTTTTCGACGTCATGCCTTCAAGAAAGAACCCTATATATGCTATACTAGCACATTAAGTTTAATAGCAACTATCGACATACCTAAGTTAATGGATAATTATCATTCATTCAGAGAAAAACATGAATGGATTCTGAAGAAAGTATTTTTATTTTTATTTTTGGCATCGTCCAATACTACATTGGCGCCTATGCTCGCAGATTTAAAGAAGCCAGATGTCGCAAAATGGAATTCGATTTACAATTCGATAGCTTATTTTTTGAAGCTTGAACAAAAGTGGTCATTTGTTGAAATGACCGAATTGCTAAAAATGGACCCATTTACTGAAGGGGATATAGAAGAACTAAAACAATATGTCAATAGCTTACGGCCTCTGGCATTGGCATTTGATCGATTACAAACTGAAGAAGGTTCATATCATGGTTACATTTTGCCTACGCTAGTAGAGATGAGGAAAAGATGTGAACAAAGTATTGAAAATAAGGAACGCTATAGAAACAGTGACCGCAAGCAACCTATGTCAACGGCTCAATTAGAGAATCTAATTATATTCGAACCGTTTTTATATACAATTCGATCTAAATGTTTGGAAAGATTTTTTAAATTATTAACATCATCCCCAGAAGCTGACCTTGTTATTATTGCCAGTATGTCGCACCCTTTTTTCAAAGAAAAATGGGTGCCTGCACTCGGATTGCAAAAGTACACCGTCAGAGCGAAATTTATTGAAGCTGTGAAGAAAGAAAACCCCGAATTTAGTGATGATGGAGTGAGTGTAAAGATAGATGATAAATCGGAACACCAAATTGATGACTTCGACTTCGGTGAGGAACATCCGAAAGATGATTGTAAGGGATCACATATTCCATTAGTGTTAGAGGTATTAAGGTAAGCCTGAGGATTACATATTAACAAATCGAAAATTGAATTTATTTGTCCCTCTTTGATATTACAGGTACCTGGGGGATAATCGGAGAAATTTAGAAATGCTAAACGATTATCCTGCAGTCAAACGTGTATTTTTAAAGTACAACACATCTTTATCATCGTCAGAGCCGGTTGAAAAACTTTTTCCATATGAAACCAGACAAAATATTGCCAATTATGGCGCGTTGAAGGAAGACATTTTTGAAGAGCGAGTCTTTGTTATTGTAAATAAAGATGTTTTAGTTTGGTAGATACAAGTATTTGATTTTTTAATTAATTGCTTTTAAATGGTTAAATTAACGACTTTAAAGAATTTCAAAATGCTTACATAAAGTTAGAACTATAATGCTCGGAGGGGCACTTAAGTGGTCGGAAGAAAACAAGCGAATACACGGAAAGCAAATGACGCGACCAAGACCATGAAAACCTTAACTATGGATTTCTGGGACTTAAAAGATATTAAAATTAAATATTTTAAAGAAGAAGATTAGTACCTACTTCCAGGGATTGTTGAAAAAAAAAAACACGTTTCAACATTACTTCGGAGACAGTGAAAAAACACGTTTCAACATTACTTCGGAAACAGTGAAAAAACATTTTTTTTCTTCAATTTCCAAACGGAAATATCTCAAGAATGTGACGTAATAGAATATTTCTGACTTCAGATTCGAGAAAAGTTTATTTTGGTTTATGTTACAGGGAATTAGGGAAATTTTTTGTGTAATTTCCCATTCGAAAAATTCGTTTGGAAGCGACTCGAGTGGTTTCCGGTTCTAATATTCAGAATGGTGAATTTGTAGTTTACAAAAATTTAAAATGGTTTCACCTGTCAAAGTTCAGTCCATCCGATTCAATTATTCAGTATCTTTCATCGAATTTAAATGTGAACTCTTCACATTTTAAATACTACAAGCTTTCTGAAAAATGGATCTGATGTAAACATGAGATTTGTTTGCTTTAAAATCGGAATTTCAGCTGAATGTGTAAAATCCGTTTTCAATACATCTTTTTGACCTTACGCAATAAAGATTCGTAAATTTTGACTACTTTACAAAAAACGTATCACCAATGGAGAAATAAAGAACACAAATGTTTCTCCATCCAATTCTGATGTTCTGAAAATGTATTATCATAGTTCCAGTGGAATTCGTACAAAAATCTCTGCGCTTTACCTTGCTACTTGTAATGTCGAATACGATGTTATCATTATTGTTAAATCTTGGCTTTGCAGTGGAATTTCTGATTCTGAAATCTTTGACTTAATCCTTATATGGTCTTCCGAAGAGATCGATGTGTTACTATTGGAGATCGTGGAGGTGGGCTGCTTGTTGCCGTTCGCATAAATATGTCATGTGAATCAATTAAAATACTTATCACCAATATTGAGCTAATTTGTATCTCCATTGAACTTGGTATTTTAATGTATTTCATCGTTAGTTATATACCGCCTAAAAATACTATTGAACATGAAAAATATCTTGCTAACATTGATTTTGTTGATAATTTAAACAATAATTTGCATAAAATTTTTATTATTGGGATTTCAACTTAACCGATATAAATTGGTCATATTCCTTAAATGAAAATATACTTATTCAATGTAATATAAAAAGATATTCTGAATTAACTTATATAGATCGGTTATTTGCTTTGAACTTATATAAAATTAATAGTAATGTATGTACATAAGTAATTTAGATAAAATTCTCGATTTAGTTTTTACTTCAAAAGATGAATTGAAAATTTCAATCACTAATATTGTTCCATACAATTCAATCCACCATAAAAAATTATACATATATTGAAGTCCAATTATATAGTTATTTAAAACTTAACTGTAACTATTCAAAATCATTATTTCTTAAAATCAAATTTCCTTGAACTCGATAATTATTATCTTTGAATGGAAAACTGAATTTTTTAACCTAAATTTGAAGAATATGCTTAACCTTATAAGACAAAAAAGAACGTCTCAAAACCTCCGTGGTATAACAAAAGGTTGACTCATTTAAAAAATAAAAAAAATAAATCATTTGCAAAGTATAAAATGTCAAAACACGTTAGATGACAAACAAAAATTTTGTAAATTTCGAATTCATGGTTCTCAGAAAATTCTATTACAGAAATTATATCTCGAATATTGAACTTAATCTGAAGAGTGATCCAAAACAATTCTGGAATTTCATTGATAGCCCAGTCAAATTAGGAAATCAAATCGCATTTTTCGATGGACAACATTTTTTTATGGAATCTGTTTGGGTACGCCTTCTTATCATAAAAACGAGTTTTTGGGATTTTTGAGGTTAGGGAAAAAGAGATTGGTTTTGTTTTATTGCAATAGCTCGCTTGCATTTCATTTTACAGCAAAACGTCCAACTTCAACTTTGTACAGAATAAAATTACCTATAAAATAAGCTATTAATGACCTCTGTAGGTTGTTTAATCTTTGAGTTGAATTTTTTTTCGTTACACCATTGTATATAAAAACTAGTTTTTATATACAATGATTACACCAGGAAACCGAATGCAATACCTTCGGTTTACACTTGGAGTGAAAATATATAACTAAGTTTTCAACAACAACAAGTAACGTCGGTGCCCTGACCTTCCCGGCTGCCCTACGACCTTCTATATCGTGGATCCAACTCCACGCATGTTTATATGTTACTATGGACAAAATTTTAAGAACATCTTTTTTGTACGATTCATCAGATAAACATTTTGGAAAAAATAAATACTTATTTTTTTCTCTTGACTCATAAAGTAAGAACTTATGAATTGTATAATTCACACAATTCGTGGCTGATGATATCGATTAAAAGCTCATTTTATAGGATGTTATAAGAACTAAAAATGATTCTAAGAGCATCATCCAAAAAAATCAAAGCTAACCAAGATAACTCAAGAAAAGTCATACCACCCCCAAAACACTACCCATAGAGGGCCATTGGCCCGTTATAGCTCAAAGATTAAACAGCCTACAGAAATCATCAATAGCTTATTTTATAGGTAATTTTATTCTGTACAAAGTTGAAGTTGGACGTTTTGCTGTAAAATGAAATGCAAGCGAGCTATTGCACTAAAACAAAACTAAAAAAGCATATGAGAGCCTATACATCCACAGAGATGCAGCAGCTTTGAATGCAGATATGGGCAATATAGAGTCTTGCTTGTTCAATTTATAATAATAATGTTTTTTCTTTTCTCTTTCCTTCTTTTTCTCAGTTAATTTTAAATTTACTGATTTTTTGTTTTTGTTTTTATTTTGAAAAAGCTTTTTAGAAATGTAATTCTTTAATTGTATTTATTTTATTTATTTGACATGTCATGTAGGAATAATTATGTATGTAAAGGTTATTGAGAAAGCTTCCTTCAGTCGTGTTGCTGATGATGGCTAGTAGACTAGCCGAAATGCATTCAAGCTTTAGATTTTAATTTTTAATTAAACAAATAAAAAAGTTTTTTAATAAAGAAATTAAAATCACTGTATGTAATCTCAAAATAATGGTGTTTTCATTTTAATAAAAAAATTTGAAAACTAATCTCTTTTTCAAGATAGCGGCTCTTCCCTAACCTCAAAAATCCCAAAAACTCGTTTTTATGATAAGAAGGCAATTTCAATTCAATTTCTTTTATTGAACATTATATATACAATCTGGCTTATAACTAATATGATACTATGATAAATTTACATTTGTTGACACATAGGGGGCCTAACGTTATACAATGTCTTAAGTTTAACAAATTATAGATATATAAATTACATGTCAAAAAATTTAAATGAAAAGTCGGCTGACTTAATCGTCCTCAGGGTGTTCATTCCCGGTTGTCAATGGTGGTTTTGGTGTAGGTTGGGGGAAGTTTTGGCGTTTAGCCACGGTAGAAGGCTGACCCAATGTCAGCGTAGAACGAGACTGCTTCCTCGTTGTCCATGATTATGTTGTCATCAAGTGTTTCCATTACACTGAGGTAACTTGGGTCCGGATGTCGTTGCTCAGTGGTCATCCTTCTCATTAGCTGATTCGGGTGGTCGATGATGTTCCGTACTAGTCTCTTCGCTGAAAGATGATAAGAAGGCGTACCCAAACAGATTCCATAAAAAAAAAAAAAAATGTTGTCCATCGAAAAATGCGATTTCATGCCCTTTTTTTGACTAATTTGACTGGGCTATGATTCTAAAAGGAAATCAATTGGCATTCCAACTTCAATCAACTTTAAAGGGGAAAATTCTACTGATATAAATAAAACCCTCGAGCTTTTTGCTTAATTTTTTAAATCAGTTTACACAACTTCACAAGGAAAACCTGTTTTTCTTTCAAATACTGCCCTTCAAGTGGGTATTTGCTCAATACACTAAAATTTCTCTGATGTATTTCTTAAAGTACTCGAATGTTTCGAAAAGAGCAAACTCGATTTTTCGCAAAAGAACATTTTAGAGACGCTCAACATTGGTTTATTTCGGGTAGATCAACTGTCACTAATCTGGCATATTTTTTTCTCTTTTGTTATTTATTGTATTGAAAGTCAAGTAGATGCTATCTACACGGATTTTAGTAAGGCATTTAACTCAGTATGCCACAACACTGCTTCGTAAACTCGAAAGTTTTGGGATTCACTCGAATCTCCTTCAGTGGATTTCATATTTTTCTACTGATAGGGTCCAAAAGGTTAAACTAGACAATCGAACCGTCGAGATCTTTTATATGTACCTCAGGAGTTCCTCAGGGTAGTCATCTTGATCCAGTTTTATTTATAATATTTATTGAGGATATTTGTAAAAACATAAAGTTCAGCCAATGTCTCATATACGCTGATGATCTTAAATTATTTTTTAAGGTGAATTTCTTTTATGACTGATGCTTTAATCGCCAAATAGATCTCGATCATTTGTCTTACTGGTGCATGGTTAACTGTCTTTTAACTTAACGTTAAAAAATCTTCGCTTTCTTTGTCTCTAGGAAACTCTGAACTTATGAGTTTACGTATTCCCTTGATAGTACCCCCCTACAGAGCACTGCTATAATAAAAGATTTGGGTGTCTCCTTTGATTTGAAGTTTTCATTTTTTCCCTACATTGATGCTATTGCTGCAAAACCCAACACAATAATTGGTTTCATTAAAAGGAACTCAACTGACTCAGATCCCTATACACTTGTGTCTTTATATAGCTCATTAGTTAGATCATCACTTGAGTAAGCTGATGTCATATGGAACCCTTTCCAATAAACGTTTTCGAATAGAATTAAGAAAGTTCAGAATCGTTTCACAAGATTTGCGTTTTTTAAAATGCGATGGAATTTTTTTCCATATTCTCAAGCTCGACAAAATCTTCTGGGTTTGAAATCTCGAAGAACTATTCACGATTGAATGGTCTACAGGATCTTAAACCCAATCACATTCCTGGTGTCGATGGTATTCCTGCTCTTGTCTTAAAAAAAAATTCTAATTTTGTCTGCTATCCATTGCTAGTTATTATCAATTTATCTTTATCGTCCGGTTTATTTTTGGACGAATGGGAAATCTTCTTCTCTGATCCCAATTCATAAGTCTGGTTCGAAAAACAATATTGAAAATTACAGAGGCATTTGTAAGCTGTCCGCAATTCTTAAAGTACTCGAATGTTTCGAAAAGAGCAAACTCGATTTTTCGCAAAAGAACATTTTAGAGACGCTCAACATTGGTTTATTTCGGGTAGATCAACTGTCACTAATCTGGCATATTTTTTTCTCTTTTGTTATTTATTGTATTGAAAGTCAAGTAGATGCTATCTACACGGATTTTAGTAAGGCATTTAACTCAGTATGCCACAACACTGCTTCGTAAACTCGAAAGTTTTGGGATTCACTCGAATCTCCTTCAGTGGATTTCATATTTTTCTACTGATAGGGTCCAAAAGGTTAAACTAGACAATCGAACCGTCGAGATCTTTTATATGTACCTCAGGAGTTCCTCAGGGTAGTCATCTTGATCCAGTTTTATTTATAATATTTATTGAGGATATTTGTAAAAACATAAAGTTCAGCCAATGTCTCATATACGCTGATGATCTTAAATTATTTTTTAAGGTGAATTTCTTTTATGACTGATGCTTTAATCGCCAAATAGATCTCGATCATTTGTCTTACTGGTGCATGGTTAACTGTCTTTTAACTTAACGTTAAAAAATCTTCGCTTTCTTTGTCTCTAGGAAACTCTGAACTTATGAGTTTACGTATTCCCTTGATAGTACCCCCCTACAGAGCACTGCTATAATAAAAGATTTGGGTGTCTCCTTTGATTTGAAGTTTTCATTTTTTCCCTACATTGATGCTATTGCTGCAAAACCCAACACAATAATTGGTTTCATTAAAAGGAACTCAACTGACTCAGATCCCTATACACTTGTGTCTTTATATAGCTCATTAGTTAGATCATCACTTGAGTAAGCTGATGTCATATGGAACCCTTTCCAATAAACGTTTTCGAATAGAATTAAGAAAGTTCAGAATCGTTTCACAAGATTTGCGTTTTTTAAAATGCGATGGAATTTTTTTCCATATTCTCAAGCTCGACAAAATCTTCTGGGTTTGAAATCTCGAAGAACTATTCACGATATAGTATTTGTGCAAGATGTTATATGTTACCATATAAAGTTCCCAACATTCTATCGTTAATTCTTATTTATATAAGACCATTGAGAGAAAGATACCTTCTTTTTCAGCCTAAACATAGGACAAATTATGGTATGAATGAACCAGTTTCAAGGTCAATTACGGAGTTCAACGAAGTAATTAGTCATATTGACATAGCATTGTCTAGAAATAAATTCAAAAATGATTTGTATTATTTATTTTTAAGTTTAAAATTCTTTTTTTTTTTCAAAAACCATGTATATATTTCACTTGATTCAAAAACTAGCTAACAGAACCGAGTATTGACTTTAAAAAAAAGGTATAATACTTAGTTGTAAGTATTACCGTTATTTTTTAATATTTTTTTTTTACGTTGCACATAGGAGCATTTGCATGAAAAAACTGGTCAAAATTATTTTTTTGTCTTAATAAGCTAATATTCATCTGAAACTTAAATTTATACCGTTTTAAAGCATTTCCATTCTTTAAAACAGAATTGAACAACTGTGGTTTTTTTTTTTAATTTTTTTTCCACCTATGGGCTTAGATATGTGTGAAACTACTATTTCATTTTTGACCAAAAACGGTAATAATCAAATTAATTTGTTTTAATCGAAGTTGAAGGTTTGGTTTGCCATATTGCATACAAAAAACTTTCGAATAACTTCGAATAACAAACAAAAAAACTTGTTAAAAAATAGTACCTTTGGAAAAAGTAGCAATTTTAAATAATTTTTTTCTCAAAAGGGAGGAAATATGAGGAAAATGTTTTGAAATGTACAAAACACTGAGACCTTATAGTTTGCTTTTAAAATAAATTTACAACCCGACAGCACCCGGCAATACAACAAAAACACTTAACTGTAAAAAAAATACATAAACTTTTCGACATTTGATGCATCAATGTTTGCCCAAGAACATAGAAATTAGTCGATGAAATCAAATAATTCAAATGTTGAAATTAAGTATACACAATGGTCTCAAACATTCAATGATAAAAGTTTTTTCAACTCACTTCAAAAAACATAAAACACCAACTTCAAATTGGTGAAAATATAACGCATTGCAAATGCAGGCGTGCCTACAAAATTGGTCTAGTTTCTGACTAGATGCCCGAAGAAGTGTCTTGGTGGGGGTCAACTTTGAGACTGGTTTATGATAAAACGGTTAATCAGCTACAAGTAAAACCAAATTGGGGGACTTTCACAATAGTTTGATTTTTTCAATTTTGTCCGGTTATTGAGGTAAAATGCTCCTTAGTGCGTTGTTGGTACTTTTTTATGAAATTGCCCCTCCTGCCCTAACGGGGTGAGATAGACCCCCCCCCTCCCATGGTAAAAAATGCTTGCATTGAACTGTTCTACGAAAAACCGTTATCATTTTTTGCCAAGAGAAAAGACAAAATTGGTTGTTTTCAATTAAATCTTATTTCTTTTTTTTTACTGATAATTTTTATGAAAAAACACTAATATCTCACTAAACCAATTGAAAAAATGATATCAAAAAATTGTCGAAGAAAACATTTGAAATAACATAATAAAAGGAACTCAAAGTTAAAAGTTCAAGTGAGCTCCACTTAAACAGAAGAATTTCTTTTCAAATTTTCTTCATATTCAATTATAATAAAAGGAACGCTCAACAAATCTGTACCGCCTTTTCCATCCTAATCCTGCTAAATCCACACCTGTATACTGAATCTTTTATTTGATGATTTAAGGTGAATTGAAGTAGTTCCTCTTTTTTGCAAGCATTCCACTACCGCTACACCCATTCACAATGTATGTTTTAACTTTACACACACATTCGCTCTTTCAATTTTTCCAAAATGTTCAAAAAATGAAAAAAATATAATTTCAAATAGCTTTACCAACACAACGGCAATATGCCTGTTTATTTTCGAAATTCAACGGAGTTGCGACGGAGAAAGAGAGAGCGAGAAAAATAGTGTCTTTAATTACCCCTCCAGTGCGCCTGTCTCATTTACATCAATTAGTGTGAGTTGTGAGAAGAGCTAGAATAATATCATACAAAATGTCCAAGTGTGCGTCTTGTCCATGAAATGAGTAAAAAAATTCTATTTTCGCCGGCAAGGAAATGAAATGACAATAGTTTCACGACACGACCAGAGAGAAATGGGAATTTATGGCGTTGTGGTCGGTGAAATTTTGTATTTTTGTATTGTTTATAAATTTTCTCAACAAAAATTAAAATGGATATAAATCAGAAGGAAAGTGTTAATAAAAGCAAACCAAGTTTATCTGTTATAAATGTGCAAAGTTTTAATGAAATTGAAATCCCAACAGCACAAAATCTTAATGTATTTTTGGGCGAATTTATTTCCGAAAGTGACGATTACCCCGGACATGAAGATGGAAAGAGTAAAAACAAATCAGGTATCAATGGAATAATTAATAGAAGTGAAGTAGAACCAGAAGCTAGTTCTAACGAACATGGAGTTAATCTTGATCCATCATCAAATAATGACGATGACGATGAAGAAACGAGAGAAGTGGGAGCAGCTCCTGAAATGGAAATGGATGACATACAAAGTATCTGCTCGTCTAGCTCGACCGCTTCATATATGAAGGATTCATTTGCAACAAACGAAACAATTTTCGATGGAACGTTGTTTTCATTAAACAAAGTGACGCATTGGAAGGAATGGATTGCTAAGTGCAACCTATGCAAACCAAGCAAAGAATTCCGAGGAGGTTTAACGATATCAACGAATTTTCAAACACATCTGAAGAGGAATCATGGTGATCTGATCGCCGATTTAGTTCTTAAACAAATATCAAAAAAGGCTCGATTGGAAGAGCACAATTATGGAATCAGACACATTCAGAATAATTCGCCACAACCTCCATCACCATCTGCGATTTATCCATTGGATAAACAAATACCAATCAATACCAATATTTTAAATTATTTCCTAAAATCATTTATCCCATTAAATGGGGTTGAATTGCCAGAGTTCTGGGCCATGTTTAATCATCATTCGAACGCAAAAATGCCTCGAATAAATAAGGAAGATCTTACCAAACAAATTAGGTTCAAGTTCGAGATGATAAAAAACAAAATCATTACACTCTTGGAAGGTGTTGATTTTGTTTGCACAGCCACAGATTGTTGGCCATCTGAATATCATTTCTATATAGCTATAACCTGCCACTGGATTGATGCAGGCACTTTTAAGAGGAGATCAGTGACACTGGCTTGCAAACGTTTCGGTAATTTGATAAATTTTATTCATATTTTTTAAATATCATTCTGAATATTTTAGGTACATACCTACATTATACATAGATACCTGTGGTAATAAGTTAAAACAACTTAAGTCAATTTTTGTCATTTCTCAGTACGAGCCAACCAAGTTATGTGTAGGTAGGTACCTACCTTCCTATTTTTTTTTTTTTTTTTCATAAAAAAAAAGACTGAAGCCAGGTTGATGAAATTAATTTTTAAGCCTAGTACGCAGATCGAGCTAAAATTCCGCTCCCACATTTCTCTCCAAACACCAGCTAAAACCCTAGCTAAATTTTGACACAAGATTTTTGTTGAGAATACATTACAGCAAACAGCTGTTCTCTGAAAAGAAATTTTACAGCTATATTATTCACTATAGGTGTAAGTAAGGTTTAAATAAATTTTAAACCTGTCCTATTAACTCGCATTTTTTAAAGTTTTTAATTTAAACTTTTGTTCATAATATTCACTCAAAACGCGCATTAAACTCGGTGGATTTAAAATACATTACAACCGGATGTAAAATTGTTTAAACTTGACTATACACCGATCTTAAACATATGGAATGTCAATAATTTGACATTTGCCAGCATGTGTTTCCTGTTTGTTCTTGTATTTCCAATTTTATCTTTCAAAATTTGAAAATCATGATTTGGCGTTTGAAAAACAAATCAAAACAGTGAAATTATTGTCTATTAATTTATCTCAATTAATAAATTGATACAAAAAAAAATGTCGAATCGCAAAATAAAAGGTGGTGGTTATGGAAGCAATAACACCGAGCGGGAAAATGATAAAAAAGAGGAAAAAGTTTTTCCCAAACCGAAAATATTAAATATTGAATCATCGCCCCAGCCCGCTTGAACATGCGGTACACTCGACGAGAACGCCGTTGATTCTCCATCTGGGCCAAAAAAGCATCTTCTGACGACGAAGACATCACCATTTTATTTATAAAGCCTTATTTAGTTGCTTTTATTGTATTTTATCTTTAATAATGTATTTGCGTAAAAACTTCAAATATGACTTTGCTTGGCCAAAATGAGTGAATGTGCTGAAAATCTCGTTTACACCCGGGTTAAACTACTTTAACAGCTCCCTGGAGGACAGTTAAAATTGAATCGGTTTAAATGCGACAAAGTTTAATAAATAAGGTTTATTACCGAGTTTAAAGAGTGAATATTATGCGCTTGGGTTGAACTTTTGAGACTTAACTCACTTTTAAATAAATAAATAAATAAATAAATTGGGTGGCGCAACAGCTCATGGAGAACCAGGGCCTAGTGACTTACAACTCACAACCATTCCTGTGTGCGTGTTTGTTGGCAGGAATGGAGGGGACCTACAGTTTTTTGCCGAGTCCGAACGGCTAAATTGAGAAGCACTTTTTCATGACAAGTATACTCTTGAAGGATGTGTCAGTTCCTCGCAAGAGGCAGTACCTCGGATAAAACATTTCTGTTTTTAGGTGGCACGGCTGGGAATCGAACCCACACCTTCGGCATGACAGTCCTACGCACTAACCATCAAGCCACGAGGTACTACAACTCACTTTTAACCAAGGTGTAAATTTAAAACCGGATTAATTGAGTGAATAATATGGCTGAATCTCGGCACAGGCCTTAAAGGGTTCTCATATTAAAACCTAGTACGCAGATCGAGCTAAAATTCCACTCCCACATTTCTCTCCAAACACAAAGCTAAAATCCTAGCTAAATTGTGACACAAGATTTTTGTGGAGAATACATTACAGAAAACAGCTGTTCTCTGAAAAGAAATTTTATTCAACAATTTCAAAGAATTTTCTTTCAATATTTCAAGTTAAAATAATCAAATAAAATTGATTTTTCCTTTTGGCATTGCTAAATCGTTTGTCCTTGAGTATTTCTCGGTCTCAATTTTCAATTTTGCAATGTAAAGCCCACATAATCTCACAAATAAATGAGCCTGCCACAATTTACTCGAGAATTAATGTGCCGAACAATTATTTCACGCGCTAAATTTTGACAGATGAGTGCGTTCAGTAAGAAACGAAAATTTGATTTTTTAGCTGGAGCTGCGTACCTCTCGGCTAAAATGTTTGGCTAAATTTTGGAGAGAATTTTGTATGAGATCGAAATTTTAGCTCGATCTGCGTACAAGGCTTTAGAATAGATATTGCATGGTGTCCGCTAAACTGGGTAGTCAGGGAAAAAAATTTGTTTTTGTTAGGTAGGTACATTTGTAAAAATTCGATTTCTTTCACTTTTTTGTGATCGAACATTTCGTTTAGATGGCATCTCTGTTTAAAATTATTGTGATTTAAAAGCATTTTATTTAGTAATTACCAGGGAAATGATATTAGCCCTGTTTTGTTGAGAAGTTGCAATCCAGCCAGTTGAAATTTTACACGCAGTACAAAAACAACCACCAGCTGCCAATAACTTTACCTTTTTTCTGCAGTCAAATGTGACTAGCGAAGAATGCTTAGGAACGAATTGGAAATATGGAATTCTCATACAAAAAGAGATTTATAAACCAATTTGTTCCGTATCGTTTTGTTGAAAAGCTTTCGCGCAAATGTATATAGTTTTCAACAAAACACGGCTATTGTTTACACAAAAAATTTAAAAAAGAAAACAAAATTCTTAAAAAGGCATTTATTAAATATAGAGAAAAAGAACATGCAGCTTAAGGTTCAATTATAGAGGCATTTAACTATGAACAGCTTCTTAAACTTTCCGAGTAACACCTTTCTACGATTGTTTTTTAAAAGCGCAAAAATGAGTGGATCCTATTTAAAATTCTAAAGAATCCAGTCGCTTCCAACGTTTTCGGGAAGTTTGGAACAATTGACGTCACTATTTTTACAGCATTTATTTGTACAACAGTTTAAGTTTAAGATATTCTTTGATGAAATATTTTTTTTTTAGGTAGGTAGGTACCTATGTTTATGATATCTGATCTCTATGTCAACCTGAAAACAAATTTCTTGCACATAATTTGCCAGGAAGGTGAAATGTTTTACTCTTCGGTGAGCACTCTCTTCTGTGCAACACAATACAATTTTTGAAGTGTTGAACAGGAAGTTGGTTATTTTTATGTTTTTTATCTTAAAAATAATGAATTTTGAAGAAAAAAAGGCAAAAAATGCAAAAAAGACTAAACAGGGTACTAACGGGTAATAAAGGCAAAATAAAGTATATATTTTTGGAATCAGAAGAACATGAAACGTATTTTATAAAGTCGATATTTTCGGATGAAGCGCAAAAAAAGCAAATTTAGCTGTTGTGAATGAGATTTCATCCAAAAGGAATTATTTCAAAACACTTGGTATTAAAAACAAAAAAAAAAGAACAAAACTGTACGAAACTATAGGAAATAAAATCAAGTAGGTGTAGGTTGTTTGATGAAAATTTTCTGTATAGAAAATTTTTATTCTCGAAAACTTTTCAAGCCGAGAAGTTATTAAAAAAAAGGAAAATAGCTTAGTATATATATAAAAAAAAAGAAAAAACGAAATAATATCTTCATAGAAGGAAAAATCCAATTTTCAGGAAGAAACTTATTGTTCAACAGGATACAGGAATATAAACGTGAGTTATACATTACTTTCAATAGACATTGAGTTCCTTCATTTGAATGCCTTTTCTTAGTAGTCCCACATTCGCAAAAGTTGTAATTTCCCAGAAACCCAAAATAAAAAAAAAGGAAAAGTTAGTAGTTGTGTCCCTGGATATCTAATTTGAGACATTTTTTTTAATATTAAACGTTCCTTTTTCTTACTTATAATTAATTAATTTAAATAATTTGTTAGATTCTATTTCAAACTCAATTTCTACTTAAATCTTACTATTTTTACATAAATCTCTTAACCTTAAATGATAAGTTTGTTGTGTTAAAAAGTTTGTTGTAAGTGGAGTCCATAAACTTAATTTCAGTCAAACCCAACAGGATCAAGAATATGTGCGCACATCGTCAAGGATCCATGTAAGTGTATATTGATTGTTTATTTATATCAAGAATTCACAACACATATTTAATTATTTAGACCTATTTACTTTAATTTTACTTAATTAACATATAAATTATTCAATTTTCGTTTGTTCCATTTTAATAATTAATTTGCTATATTACCAGTTTTACCTATAACCGATAATAGACAATTCGAAATTTTAACTTTCCCTAATTTATTATAAGTATTACGAGTATAAATAACGGATATTTTTTATGTTTTTAGTATAGAGATTTTTGTTAATAACAAAATGCCTTGAATTAATTAAATAAATTATAAGTGTTTAGTATGAAAAATTAAATAATTTTATTTGGGGATTGTTGGGGTGTCAAAAGGTCAAGTGGTGTGAGATGAAATAGGTTCTTCTAGGGGTAACACTAAAGTATGAGTATCAGTGTTACCAAGGTATGTAGCAGGGTGGGATCAATGTACTCAGGGTATTGAACATCAATTTGCCCATTGCCAATGTCTAACAATGTCCGTCCGCGAAACATCTGATTAATCAGAAAAATAAAGAATGTCTATGAATGTTCAGTTCCGGCATGATATTTGATTTGTTGTTCTTGAGTTTTCCTGGCTTGCAAGAATCCTCCCCACCGACGAGCTAAGTCTTTCAAGCATGCCAATGTAAGTCAGAGGCTCTGATATGAAAATTGTATCTATGTTCACACATAATGAATAAAATTGGAATAACATAGCGTAACCCTATCCCTGGTTATAGTATTGTCTACAAAAAATATGACACGTTTTTTCCATCAGATATTGCTATTTCAAAAAAGGTGAAGTAATGAAAATATAGGTTTTTGGTTAACAACACGAAAACAGTATTTTTTGTAGCAAAATTTTGAAGGAAACTTGTAGATGTGATCTTACAGAAAGCATTTACATGTGTATCTTTATAGTTTTTAAAGCGATCATTTAGAAGATATAAATTCCAACAATTTTCCAAAACTCAAAAATATACTGGTGCTTTGTTCTTTGCTCCTAAACGGCGAAGTTTTAAAAACATAATCTCGAAAAAAACCCTGTTGGTCATTCCGTAATTTTCAAGATGATAATCGTCAAAATGCTTATCGTTGACGTGATCGTCAATGATTTGCTCCACGTAACTCAACCACTATCGTCTCGTCTATCTTTTTTTTTTCAGAATGCAATTTGAGAGCGTTTGATATTATTCTCATAAATGACAATCTACGTATTTTTTTTTTCTTTTATGCCACAAAAAAGAGACAAAGAAATGATTTCCAATTACAGTGTCATTCAGCCACAGTCGCCTGCAAACTTTCAATCATGAAAAAAGTATTAAGGGAGCTTGAAAATCTTAAATATTTAAGTCTTCTCTAAATTTGTTTATTGGTAGAGCCCAATTATTGCAAAATCAGTATAATATATGTTTTTTCTTTTCCAGACTCTTTTTTAGATGGACTCCAGTCACAAGTATTACTGATAGAAACTTTAAAGAATTACAATTTGCCTATTGAAAAGGTCACATCCAACGCTACACAAAATTTCTACAATTTTTGTAAACTCTTCAAAGATTTAAATATACCTACCATACATTCCATGCCATACCCTGATACCATAAATGATAACAACGTTGTGTCATTTCAAACAACCAGGGAGCTAAAACCGTATATATCCTATTCTAAAAAACTAAGTTTAATAGCAACTATCGATGTACCTAATGCAATCAATATGAAACATACAATGAGGAATATCCATTATTCAACTTTGACAAAAGTTTTTTCATTTTTATTTTTGGCAACGTCTAATACTACATTGGCGCCAATGCTTGCGGATTTTAAAAAACCAGATGTCGGCAAGTGGAATTCGATTTACGACTCGTTAGCTTATTTTTTGAAGCTTGAAGAAAGCCGCTCATTAAATAATATGTGCGACCTGCTCAAGATAGAACAATTTACAGCACATGAGTTGATATATCTAAGGGAATATGTCAAATGCGTAAGACCTCTGGCTCTGGCATGTGAACGATTACAATGTGAACAAGGTTCACTTCATGGTATCGTTTTGCCTACGCTAATCGAGTTGAGGAAAACTTGTGATAAACTTGAGGAAAAAAAGAACATCGCTTTATGCAACCCAATTGTAAGGACAATTCGATCTACAACTAAAAAAAGATTTGACAAATTTTTCAATGTAAATCATCAATCTGAACGTGTTATTATTGCCAGTGTTTCGCATCCTTTTTTCAAAGATAAATGGGTGCCTGCCATTGAAGAATTCCATAAGGACAGGGTGAGAGCGATGTTTATTCAAACGGTGAAAAATGAAAACCCCAAATCTAATGAAATCCAGGAAGAAGATAAATACGAAGAGCAAATGGCTGACTTCTACTTTGGGGACGAATATCCAAAGCATAATTCGAAAGAAAATCATTCAGTTCAACAAGAAGTATTAAGGTAAGCCACAGAATAATTTACGAAGCCAAATTTATTTATTTATATTTCCTTTTCTTTGATATTACAGATATCTGGATGATGATAGAAGAAATTTAAAAATTCTGAACGAATACCCTGCAGTTAAACGTGTATTTTTAAAGTACAACACACCTTTAGCATCTTCTGAACCTGTTGAAAAAATGTGTCCATTTGAAACTAGACAAATAATTTCAAAGTATGGCTGTTTGGTGGAGGAATTTTTTGAAGAGCGGGTCTTGGTGTTTCTAAATAAAGATTTCTTAGATTCGTAGATACAATATTGTTTTTTTCATTATAGGTGATAAGAAGGGCACTTGTCGCGAAGTTTTGAGGAAGATTGTCATTTAAACGATTGAAGCATTGAATAAATGCAAATATAAGTGATACCTTATACTTATTACTCAAAGCGCTACCACAAGATTCTACCACAACAAATTATATGAGGCCGTGAGTGCAAAAGTATTGTGACTCATTTCTTGGAAAAATTGATACTTTTCTCTCGTGGATCAAAAACCATCTTAGGCAAAATTCCAAATATCTTATCATCCATGAATCCCTAATTAACGTCTCAATGCAACGTCATAAAACACTATACAAAATAAGATAAAAATTATGCTTTTAAACGTATTTTATACAAAAAAAAAATAATTAGGACGTATAAATTTACTCAACGATTAGGAAAGTACATTAAATTATTAAGGTATAACTATTTACAATAAAATTAGTTAACTCTGAAGCCACCATGCTTATAGGGTCATGTCCCCAGTTGTCGAACGCTTAGTAGTTCATAATAAAGTAATCGTTTACTGTGAGGGAACCATTCAACGTAAATATGTGATGTAAAGTTATTTAGCTGCTTTAACTCAAATATTTGTTATTGCTTTTAGGGTTTTTGTTGTAAATATAACTATAAAATAAAATATAAAATAAAATCTGAAAATAATTCCCCACTAGTTTCCTTAACATGAACACAAAGTTACTCGAATATAAAGTTTCCAATTTAATAGAACTTCAAGGTTCAAGGGAATAACACATGCATTAGGTATTCTGTGTTTATAACTAGAAGTTAAAAATCTGAGAAATTCACAGACTATAAGCTTTTCTTAAAATGTGTTCGACTACTGGTAGCGTTCGAAATTAGGGTACTCTACCCTAGGAGGAGTGTTTTGTTGACCTCGGTAATGTGAACATTAAGATGCGATCCACATTCAGCCATAGAATTAAGTGCCTTTCATATGAGCTGCGAATTGCGAATGGTCGCGAGTTTTGACATTTCTTTCCCACGAGTGGTCGCCATTACATCAATTACATCAACTACAATTTACAGCTTCATACTACAACTACACCAGTTACATTTGTTAATTATTACACTTTTATTTCATAGCTCCAGTTGTATGTTTGAATCAGACAAATATAAATGATGTAGTTGAAGGATTTTAATGTACGATGTAGTTGATTTAGCTCTTTTGTATTAGCGCTTAAATAGGCCCCTGGTGTATTAATTTACTGGTCTATAATAATAATATTTCTTTATCAGTTCAATGAACTTTTTCAAAATCATTTACAATCAACAATTTTACAATTTTTGAATATTTTCTTCCTTGACAATTTCTAGACTGTTTATTTTTTTTTTCTTTTAAATTTTGGATATTTAAGTCTTTAATGTGAAGTTAAATCAATTAAATTTTAAGCTGCAATTTCTTGTTTAATTCACAATAATTCTACTCTTTATGAAAATTTGAAGTTTACGCTTGAACGACATTAAACTCGTCTCTGATTTCACTATCTAATATAACACCCAGATATTTAATGTTCTCAACACACTCTATTTGGCAGCCGTCTATACATACTGACACCGGATCACGAATTCTTAACTTCATACATTTAGTTTATTTACATTTAGGCAAAGCCTGTTTGCTTGAAGCCACATATTCATATTTTCTAAATCAGAGTTAATTTTTAAGCACATGTCGTTTAAGTCTTTTCCCGAGAGTAAAGTAACGTGTCATCCGCGAATAATACTATTTTACAATGTCTAAGAACACTTTTAGCATCATTTATGTATAACAGGAATAGAGAAACACCCAAAAGCGAACCTTGCGGAACTCCGAATTTTACCTCTATCGAGTCGGATATTTCACCGCCGAATTTTGTTCGTTAGTATCTGCCATTTAAGTATGAATAAAACCACTCGTATTCTTTATCACGAATTCCATAAAGCTTAAGCTTTTCTAACAATATTTGCCGGTCTATTGTTTCAAAGGCTCGTTTAAAGTCCAGAAAAACTGCTATCACTCCATTACCCTGATCCGTCTTTTCTCCATTCGTTTATGATGTAGTTCAACGCTGTTTCACAGGAGTGACCACTACGAAAACCAGACTGTTCTATAGCTATTACAGCATAAATTTTATAAGTAAAGTAATTTTTCTTTTGAATACCTAGATATTTATTCATCAATAGCATAGATAATTGAAAGTTGCGTTGAATTTTTTGTTCATTATTTTGCTTCTTAAATATGATCGCCGTAGCCATAGTTCATAGAGAAAATCAAATGCGAAATAAAGATAACATAGAAAAAGGAAAATTGTATGACTTGACATGAAATAAAATCTCGTTTGAGAAAACATACCGAAATTGCAATGAAAGGTCATATGACTTCGAGTAAGGTGGCCTTAATCCTAGATATGTATTTTAATTAAGTAGGTACACCCCTGTATTCGTATCTTTTATTTGACATTGGGCGAATTGAAGTTGTTTTTGTTATTCTATTTTTGCAAGCATTCCACTACACCCAGCCAGCCAGCCACACATCGTTCGCATGTATATAACTTAACTCGCACACGCCGTTTCAACTAATTCAAACGTATGAATGGAACAAAAATAATTTGAGGTAGTTGCACCTACACAACTGAAATTTGTCTGTTTATTTTCGAAATTCAAAATTCAAGTTGCGATGGAGAAAGAGAGAACAAGACAAATACTGTCGTGAAACACCTTTCCAACTACAGTCCGCTACCTCATAATCACTACCTTTACCGGTGTGGTTGGTTTTGGGAATTAACCTGAAATTATTTTACATTTATTATCATTGCAAAATTGAAATGCATTATATTCTGATATTTTAATGTGTATTGTGAATGTATTTAAAATGTGATATTTAAACTTCGTAACGCTTCACCCTTCAAATTCAATTTGTTTACCATACCTATCGTCATTTATTTCATGTAAACTTAAGGGAACAATAAACAGCATGACATCACATGAGTGAACAAGAGCTAGAATCATAAAAACTGTCTATGTGTGCGTTTTCATTTCTCGTCCATGAATATGTAGAAACAAAATTTTTTTTTCAACTTGAAAGCGAGCTGAAATGAAATGGCACTACAATACAACAGTAGTACTAGTAGCAGAGATTTCAGGAGAGAGACGTTGTCGGTGTGATTTTTCATTGTTTATAAATTTAACTATTTAAAAAATAAAATGGATACAAAT
Source organism: Dasysyrphus tricinctus (assembly GCA_963921185.1). NCBI lineage: Eukaryota > Metazoa > Arthropoda > Insecta > Diptera > Syrphidae > Dasysyrphus > Dasysyrphus tricinctus. The sequence goes on along the minus strand of OY992531.1, from coordinate 206,114,494 downwards.
CAGAAACAAAGTGTTAATAAAGGCAAACCAGGTTTATCTGTTATAAACGTGCAAAGTTTTAATGAAATTGAAATCCTTCCAACACAAATGAGAAATGTATTTTTTGCCGAATTTGTTTCCGAAAGTGATAAAGACAAGCCCAAACATGGAGCGATTGAAAAAGAATCTGAAATCAATGGAATTATTACTAAAAGTGGAGAACGACCAGAAGCTAACTCTAGCGAACATGGGATTTGTCTGGGTCTATCATTAAATAATGAAGAAACAACAAAACAAGTGGGAGTTCCTGAAATGGACGTAATAATCTGCTCGCCTAACTCGAAGGATTCATTTGCAACTAATGAAACAATTGTCGATGGAGAGTTGTTTTCATTGAAAAAAGTGACTACAATAAATTGCAAGGAATGGCTCGCTAAGTGCAATCTTTGCAAACCCAGCAAAGAATTCCGAGGAGATCTTAAGATAGCTTCGAATTTTCGAACACATCTGAAGAGGGATCATGGTGATGTGATCGCCGATGAAGTTCTTAAACAAATATCAAAAAAGGCTCGAATACTGGAAGAGCACAATAATGGAATCAAACACAATCAAACCATTCAGAATAATTTGCCGCCAACTCCATCAGCACCATCTAAATCTGCGGAAAGTTCAATTGATCCATTGGATAATCAAATGCAATTCAATACCAATGTTTTCAATTATTTCATAAAATCATTTACCCCATTAAGTGTGGTTGAATTGCCAGAATTTTGGGGCATGTTTAATCATTTGGGCGCAACAGTGCCTCGCATAAATAAGGAACATCTTACCAAGCAAATTAGGACTACGTTCAAGGTGCAAAAAAATAGAATCATTACACTTTTGAAAGATGTTGATTTTGTTTGCATAGCCACAGATAGTTGGTCATCCAAGTTACATTCCTTTATAGCTGTAACTTGCCACTGGATAGATGCAGTCACTTTTAAGAGAATATCGGTGGCTCTAGCTTGTAAACGTTTCGGTAATTTGTCAAATTGTATTTATATTCTTTAAATGTCTTTTTTGAAAATTTTAGGTATACATATGTACATATGAAGGGTTATCCATTATGTAGTAGGGTCCTGTCCCCAGTAATCGAACACTTAGTGGTTCATGATAAAGTAATCGTTGACTGTGAGGAAATCATTCAACGTAAATATTTGATGTTAAATTATTTATCAGAGTAAACTCAAATATTTGTTATAACTTTTAAGGTTTTTCTAGTAACTTTAACAACTTTTTTTTATAAAAAATCAAAAGCTGAAAAAACCCAAATTCCCCAGCTGTCGAACACTAGTTTCCTAAGCCCGAACAGAAAGTTTCCTTATTTCGAACACAAGATTTCGTACATAGTTTCAACCAAAAAAAATCATAGAAGTAATTTTCTCTAAGTTTTATTAAATAAATTGTCTTTGTTAATTTGTTTTTGTTCAATTCTTTTGAAGAAAAAAAAATAAAACAAAAAACAGTTTAACGGGTTCTTAGTTTGAACACAATTAAAAAACTATTCAAGCAAAGGAAGCTAGCAATTACATGAGTTTCCTTGAATCGAACACTGGAAGAAAAGAAGAAAAAGGTGTTCGAATACTGGACCCAACGTTGCTCTCAGTGTTCTTGACGCAAAACCGTAAACAAAATTTAGTTTTCTATAATATTTATTGCCTAAACGAAATAAAACAATTTTGACGGAGTTGCCTATATTCGAACACTAGTGTTCGAACAGGCAACTGTAACAAATTTGGTTTCCTATGTTCGAGCAGTCAATTTATTAATATATTATTCAGTTTAAGTTAAAACTTTAAGTTACATAAATAAAACAACTATTATGTAACAAGAAAACGCGTTATAACAGACATTAAGTTGAATTTTCACACCAAAAATCACAGTTTCTCAGAACCTTCCAACAGTTTTTTTTATTTACAAAAACTTGAAATTACTGGATTTCTTAAAGCCTCTTTTTTAAGTCCTTTTTTTTAACTTTAGGATGAACTTTGACTAGTTGATAGGACTTCAAGGTTTAAAGGAATAACACATGAATTATTTTGCGTTTATAGAAGATGAAAATCTAAGAAATAACACAGATTATAAGCTTATTTTCAAAAAGTGTTCGACTACTGGGAGTGTTCGAAATTAGGCGACTCTACTCTATCGAAAGTAATCCTAAATAAAACAAATTTACGATTTCCATCTAATTTTCTATTCATTATTTTTATTATTGTTTGAGTTTTGTCCCATTGAATGAACAGCATTCAATTGTCCTCCACAGTTTATGGATTATGTTAAACACTATCAGCCTTATTCATAAACACATCAAAGCGAGTGCATAGCATATAGTGGATTCTTATGAATAAAGCTGTATATTTAGCATAATCGACATGGCGGCAAATCACAAGATCTTTGTGGTAATTTCATAAACCAAACCAGAATCTTACTGGTTCAGGAAGTTTCCCCCAAAATGATTCGTGTAGTGTGAGACCAAATTGCACTACCTACCTATTTTTTTCTAGACTTCTAAGAACTTCGGTCGTTAATCAATAGACTCAAATAAAAACTAATTGCAGAATCATTATAGGTACCTAACATATTTTTTTTTTCTTTTTCAGACTCTTGTGCCGATGCACTCCGGTCTCAAGAATTCGTGAAACAAACTTTAATGAATTACAATTTGTCTAAAGATAAGATCACAACGAGCGTTACACAAAATTTCTACGATTTTTGTAAACTCTTCAAAGATTTAGATATACCTACAACACAATCTTTACCATATACCTGTAGCATGAGTGAGAATAACTCATTTCAAACAACCATGGAGCCATCACCATATATATCCTATACTAAGAAACTAAGTTTAATAGCAACTATCGATATACCTAATATAATCGATTCGAAACATTCCTTGAGGGCTATCCATTATTCAGCTTTGAAAAAAGTTTTTTTATTTTTATTTTTGGCACGGTCCAATGATACATTGGCACGGGTGCTTGCGGATTTTAAGAAGCCAGATTTCGTCAAGTGGAATTCGATTTACGATTCAATAGCTTATTTTTTGGAGCTTGAAGAAACACGCTCATTTAATGATATGTTCGACTTGCTCAATATGGAAAAATTTACTTCACAAGAGTTGGTATATCTTAGGGAATATGTAAAATGCGTAGGGCCTTTGGCTATGGCATTTGAACGATTACAATGTCAACGAGGCTCATACCATGGTTTGGTTTTGCCTTCGCTTATAGAGTTGAGGAAAAAATGTGAGAAACTTGAGGAAAGTAAGGACCTTGTTTTATGCTACCCGATTTTAAAGACAATTCTAGCAAAATCTTTACAAAGATTTGACAAATTTTTCAATGTAAGTCGACAACCTGACCATCATGTTATTATTGCCAGTGTATCGCATCCTTTTTTCAAAGAAAAATGGGTGCCTGGTATGGAAGGATTGCAAAAGGAGATAGTGAGAGCAATATTTATTGAAGCGGTGAAAAATGAAAATTCCAAATTTAATGATGCCAGAACGAATGTCCAAGATGAAGACGAAGAGCAAATGGAGGAATTCTACTTCGGCGAAGAATATCAGAAGGATAATTCGAAAGGAAAGCTTTCAGTTCAATTAGAAGCATTAAGGTAAACCAGAGAATAATTTACGTAAAAAAATTTATTTATTTTTCTTTAATATTACAGATTTTTAAGTGATGATAGGAGGAATTTAAAGATTCTGGACGACTATCCTGCAGTTAAACGTGTATTTTTAAAGTTCAACACACCTTTATCATCTTCAGAACCTGTTAACAAAATTTGTCCATTTGAAACTAGACAAATAATTTCGAGTTATGGCTATTTGGCGGAAGAGTTTTTTGAAGAACGGGTCTTGGTGTTTCTAAATAAAGATGTTTTAGAATCATAAGATACAAATTTAATCTGTTTTTTTTTTTGTATTATAAGTGATTCCAAGGGCATAGTGATTTACCAACCATTACTCAACCATTCCTGAGTGCGCGGAATGGAGGGGACCTACAATTTTGCCGAGTCCGAACGGCTAAATGGAGCGGTTTAAAAAAAACTAATTTTTTATACAAATATCAAATTCTTAAAACATTAGTTATTAAGCGGCAAATTTTGCAAAAACAACTCAGGTTAACGGATAATATTTAGAATCTTAGGGACTAAATACAGAGAGTAAGACCTATGACAACAAAAGTTGTTCAAAATTGCAGGCTAAATATTTCTTGTACGTCAAATTGTACACCTCTTCGACGAGTGTCTTGGTAGGCAGACAAACGGTTATTGGTTCAACACCTAAAAGATTATTTTTGATATGACTTTTATTTCTTTACGCAAATGACTTGACTTTTTATGCCGTTGGCTCTCGGTCCATTTAGGCTGTAGCTCAACAGACATACAGACAGAATTGTAAGATCAACTATTTTCGTCTTCATAGTAATAACAAGTTTGATCAAAATCTGGATTTTGTTTACGAATTCATAACTTGCCATATGTATGTAGTACCTATACTGCTGTCATAGTTACAATCTCATAGTCATCACAAAGATGACTTAGAAAAATAAACTTGCGACTTTTAAGCTTAGTATAGGCACTAAGTAACTTGCTTGAAATCGGAAATTAAATTTACGTTCTTGAAATTTACCCATTTGCAGTTGGAAATATGAGTTTTAAGCTTTACACAAAACAAATAAACTATTTAACGGTTTTGCTAAAAATTCCTTAATTTTTTCAGTTTTTTTTCTTCATCCCCCTACAGTTGCTGTAGTGATTAATTTAATTGCCCATTTTTTTGCAAGCTGGGTGATTCCCTTAAAATGTGCCAAAAAATTCAGGGCATGTAGGTAGAAACGATAAAAGAAAAAATTCTAGAGGAGGGGGTTGTACAGTGTTGGACAGAGAATTAGCACACATTAGTGAATCGGATTTTAATAAGGAAAATCTGTATTTTTGCTATGTTCTTGGAACATAATTTATTGAAAACTTAAATAGGTATATACAAAAAAGAATTCAATAAATTAACAACAAAAAAACCTTAAATAAAATTTAATGGAGTAACGTGTAGCGGTCACAGAACTAGCACAAGTACGAAATTAAATAATTTATCACTAAAACAAGTAGTTTTTTTCTAATATTTTGTTGGGTACTCTTTCTGCTTTAACACAGCCTTAAACCACCGAGAAATACTCGCCTCTAGGTGCTGGCATTGATGGATAGGAATGCTGTTCCAGCCATCCCTAATTGCCTCTCAAAATTCTGCTAGATTCATTAGGTTCCTTAGTCCAACCTGATATTCAACTTCGTTCTATAGATTTCTATGGGATTCAGGTCAGGACTCGGCGCAGGCCAAGGCAAAAAATTAATTTGCTGTTTCACCAGCCGGGAAGTGTATTTAGGATCATTATCATGCATGAATGTCCATGATAATGGTAAATTATCGTCTGCAAAGGGCTCCATATGGTTTTCCAAAACGCTCTTGTACTGATGCTGGTCCATTTGCTGCTCTATTCTCACAATAGGCGATTTTTGTTTTTTGTGGGTGGAGAGAATAGGATCATAAGAGGGAATTAAAAATAAAGGGAAAACCAATGTACCTATGTAAATACTGACATAGGTACCAACATAATATTATTGGTGGGGCACTTTAGCCATGGTAATTTTTATTTTCTGGATATTATTTGTTCTACGTGCGATATCTTTACTTGTTATATTATATTATGCATGTTTGGTAACGTTAAATTTTCACCAAGTTTCCCAAACTTGTGTTAATGCATGTTCGGTAGCTTGCAACAAATTATGAAAATTTGCAGGAAATTTCACGTTAACAAACACACCTTATATCTCCTATGGTTCTCACGGCAAATTGTGGAAATTTTCAAGAAATTTACAAGAAATCTCATGTTACCAAACACACCTTTTGTTTCTGTCAAAACAAGGGGACATGAGACTCAGCTGTTTGCGTCATGGCGACGGCTAAAATAAAGTAGGACAAAAATAAACAAAACCTACATATGTATGCATATGAACTGTATATACCATCAGTTTTTCAACACACACATGCGCCTTTTCAATGGATTTATCATTTCCAAAAAACGAAACAGAAGTATGGACATAATTTAAATTAACAGCTTTTTACCTACACAACTACAAGTTGTTTATTTTCGATTTCGACATTTCTGAGACGGAAAGACAAGAGAGTGAGAAAAATAGTGTCACACAACCGAAACGAAGTTTATTTTTCTTTTCACACTGCTGCTACCGCCAGTGATAATTAATATATCGCTCTCTATTTGCCGGTTCTACACTTTTATTACTGCAAAAGCTGAGTGTTATCATTTTAAACTTGTGTTTTCGATGAAATACGAAATACGATATATGAATGTGTGTTGCAAATTGAGATGTATCGGAATCAGTGTACTGTGTATCGGTATAGGTTTTATTTTCCCTCTACTGTCTACTCTAGTTTTTGTATTAAATGTTGATGTTTGTTGAGAAGAGTGGAACGTGAGTTAAGTTGTCGGTTTGATTTTGTTTTTTTTGTTATTTGTATTTTCAAAGGCATTTTTCATTGTTATTAAATTTCCCGAATTTAATTAAAAACAAAATGAATAATAATCAGAATGGAAGTGTTAATCAAGAACCATATCCATCGAGTTTAACTGTTGCAAACGTACGAAGTTTAAATGAAAACTCAACACCATTAATGGATGATCATAATTTATTTTTATCCGAATTTTTTTGCAAAAGTGAGGAAGACTACGATGGAGATTTAGGAAGTGAATCCACCACCGCAATCAATGAAATTATTATTGCTAAAAGTGTAGAAGAACCAAAAGCTAGCACTAGCACTAGCGAGAATGGAATCAGTCTAGGCCTTGGTCCATCAAATAATGATGGTGATGAAGAAGAAACAAGACAAGTGGGAATTGAATTGGTGGACATAGAAAGTTCGTCTAGCTCGACTGATTCACTTATGAATGATCTATCTGCAACAAATCAAGCAATTTGTGATGGAACGTTTTTTTCATTGAACAAAGCAAAGACAAAAAAATTAAAAGTGCTGGTTGCAAATTGTAAGCTATGCCGACCAAGCAAGGAAATTCGCGAAACTTGGGGGATAATTTCAAGTTTTCGAGCACATTTAAAAAGGGATCATGGTCATTTGGCGAACGTTCAACTTGATAAACACATTCAATCGAAAAAGGCTCGATTGGAAGAGATTCAGAATTGTTTGCCACTTCCATTAGCTCCAACGGAGGAAGCAGTTATGGAATTCAATACAAATGTTCTCAATTTTTTCCTAAAGTCATTTACTTCATTCAGTGCCATTGAAACCCCAGAATTTTGGGCCATGTTTAATCATTCGAACGTAATAATGCCTCGAATAAGTGAGGCATATCTAAAAACACAAATTGAGATCAAGTTCAAGGTGATAAAAGAAAAAATCATTACACTGTTAGAAGGCGTTGATTTTGTTTGCATAACTACAGATAGGTGGTTAACCAAGTGTCATACCTATGTAGCTGTAACCTGTCACTGGATAGATATAGTCTCTTATAAGAGGAAATCAGTGGCATTGTCTTGTAAACGTTTTGGTAAGTTCATCAAATTATTTCCATAGATATTCTGTAAACTACAATTCTTACTGGCTGCTATTAGATACTTCCATTAATTCATATTACATGCCATTTAATTATCTTCAAATAAGTTTTGAATTTGAAGATAATTAGAAAACAATATTCTTCGTTTAAGTGGAGCGAATGAATTTAGTTCATCTAATTGATGAGCTCAACTCTGAAGTAGAGTTCACTTAAAACTTTTATTAATTTGAATTCAAATTTGTTTAGTAAATGTGCTATCTTTCGAATACAGATAGTTTTTGTTTTTATTTTGTTTCTGAATATGAAAGAACACAGTTACAAGGGACCTTCTTGTTCTTTTTTTTTAGGCTCTAATCCAGATTTGATCAACACAGAAGAACATCTTAACCAAGTTTTAAAGAATTATAATTTACCTAAGAGTAAGATCACATCGAACATTACGAAAAATTGCTACAATTTTGCTAAACTCTTCCAAGAATTAAAAATACCTTCAATAGCCAAGTGCGATATAATCCATGAGAATATCGTTACTCCATTTCCTCAAACTTCTGATCTATTACCTAATATATGCTATACTAAAACACTAAGTTTGATAGCAACCATCGATATACCTTTGATAATTGAGTCACGACTTTCATTGAGAACTATCCATGAATCAACTTTGAAAAAAGTTTTTTCATTTTTATTTTTGGCACCGTCCAATGCTGAATTGGGGCCGTTGTTTGCGAATTATAAGAAGCCAGATATCGTCAAATGGAATACGATTTATGACTCAATGGTTTTTTTTTTGAGACTTGAAGAAAAGCGAGCATTTAACGAGATGTTCGGAATTCTTAAAATACAACCATTAGCTGTTGCTGAGTTAAGTTATATAAGGGATTATGTCAAATTATTACGGCCTTTGGCTTTGGCATTTGAACGATTACAATGTGAACAAGGTACATACCATGGTTATATTCTGCCAACCCTATTAGAGTTTAAGAAAAAATGCGAAATACTTCAGAAATTCAAGGTACTAAGTATGTGCAAACCGATTGTTAAGACAATTCTGGCCAAATCTTTGAAAAGATTTGATGAATTTTTCACACAAAGCTCACAATTCGATAATAGTACTATTGCCAGTATATCACATCCTTTCATCAAAGAAAGATGGGTTTCTGCCATCTATGGTATGCAAAAGGACACAGTGCGAACGATTTTTATGGAAACTGTGAAAAATGAAAACAGCAAATCTAATGGTGATGTAGCCAATATAGACGAAGAAGATGAAAGTGAAGAGCAAATTGATGACTTCTATTTCGGCGAGGATGAACAACCGAGGGGTAATACGAAAGCAAAGCAATCAGTTGAACCAGCTGAACTAGAAGCCATTAGGTAAGTTTGAAAATAATTTAAGAATCAAAAGCATTTACATTTTTGGTGCTCTTTGATATTAGATACCTGGGAGATGATCGGAGGAATTTAAAAATGCTCGACGATTATCCTGCAGTAAAACGTGTATTTTTAAAGTACAACACATGTTTATCATCTGCAGAGCCTGTTCAAAAACTTTTTCCATTTGAGACCAGACAAAATATTGGGAGGTTTGGCTGTTTGGCGGACGAACTTTTTGAAGAGCGAGTCTTGTTTATTACGAATAAACATGTTTTAACTTTGTAGATGTAATGTAATTATTTTTTATTTTTTTATATGATTTGATAAGTTATTAACAGGTGAATAAATAAAAATTAAATAAAAAGCGAACAGAGATGCTATCGCGCTGTAGGTAATTTCCGAACACCCAACGGTTTGCTTTGAACGCGATACTTGAAATTCGACTACCTTCACTTTGGGTTATTGCCAATAGCGAACATGATCGAAAATGATTCTTCTAGTTTTTCAATTTAAATGTCAAGTATTTCCAAAAACATGAGAGTTGTTACCGGTAAAAATGATTTATCATTAGTTTTTAATCGAACAAGTTTTTAATATCGAACAACCGTTTTGGTGATATTCCACCCCGTAAGAATCTCTTACACTTTTTACGTTTAACACTTAAATATGTAAATTTGACCTCTCATGTCAATTCAAATCGAATCTCACATTTACAAAGAAGTCGGTCCATTTTTAAGAGTTTTTTTCTTTCATAAACCTCCTAGACTCCAAAATAATCATAATAAATTCTTGTCTATATATTACCAAAATGTCAGAGGGTTCCGTAATAAAATCCTAGCTATCTATTTAAATTCTTCTATTCTACCCTTTCACATTTTTGCACTAACGGCAACTAATCTTCTACCTATTATTAATGATAATGAAATCTTTAATCCAATGTGTATTTTTGGTCGTGGCGCTCTTTAAGCTCTTCATAGTCGCTTCGATTCATCACTCTTCAAAATCCCCGATTCCTTTTTTTTTCGAGTTTGTCTGTGTCAAAACAGAGGTTGGTAGAATTTCCTAATATAGTCTGCTGTTACATTCGCCATTGCCAACCTATCCAATCTTACCTCTTGACACTCTTGATTCTATCTTCAAAGCTGCCGACTCATCGGATTTAGTCATAGTGCTAGTTTATTTCAATTTTCCGAATCTCCAATGGAGGCTTTCTGATGATGAAACTCACTTTTTGATAAAGAAACTCACAACTGATAAAGAAATCCTTATTACCGATTGCCTTTCAGACTTCATGTAGATCATCGTTCACAACTAAGATATCACAACTCGACCTTATCTTCTGTTCGGATGTCGATAAATACATGGTATCGCCGAGTAATCACCTTGTTTCGAGTACGGACTCTTAACACCCCCCCCCCCCCCTTTCGTAAAGCAAACTTTCTCAAACTTTATAATTTGCTACGTGCTGCAGATTTTAGTAGTATTCTTGATAGTCGCGATATAAAATCTACTTTGTTTTTATTTATACTCTACAGTGATTGGCTGTGTTAAGTCAATCAGTCCTAACTGTACCTCAAAAAAACATTTTCTCTAATGGCCTTTGAAAAAAAGTGAAAATTGTTCTGGATTTGATTTCAGAATCGAAATGAGAAGCGTTCACACGTATCGAATCGGTGTTCCGGATTGCCAATCGAAAAAGCCATAAATCTCCGTGGTAAGGAAGTAAAGAAACAACTCTGACGTGGGTATCTGCGATCTCGCTCCTGATATGAATTCTCAAATTTCCAAAGCGCGAATTCTTTATTTTATGATTTTCCCTTTACCTTGAATATCTTTATTTAATGTAATCCAACACAATATAAGATCCTAAAAGTGTTTTCCATTTCATTAAAGCTGAAGGAAAATCCGAAAGCTACCCTTATATAGGTACGTATTTGAAGTCAAGCTCAGATGATTCCAAATTATTTATTTGCCCAATTCTTTAGCCAATTTTGTTCTGTTAACACCTCCCAAGCCGGATTCATACTATTTTTCTTACGTAGAAACCTGCAACCAAACGTCACTTTCTCGACAAAAGTTTGATGAAAGATTAACAAACTTAAAGATATATTCACTAGAGATCTTGATGGTTGGTGGATGGCTCTCTTTCAGCTCTCAATTTCAAAAGGGATCTTCCTTTCTATTGGAAATACTCTTATATTATTCCGATCCATAAAAAATGCCCTAAAAAAGAAACCTAAAATTATTCCCGCATCGCTAAACACTCGTGCATCTCTAAGCTTTTTGAAAAATAAATAAATTTGGTGGCGCAACAGCTCGTGGAGAACCAGAGCCTATTGACTTACAACTCTCAACCATTCCTGTGTGCGTGTTGTTTGCAAGAATGGAGGGGACCTACAATTTTATGCCGAGTCCGGTGGCAGAGGCTGATAATCGAACCCAGACATCGGCATGACAGTCCAACGCACTAACCATTATACCTCGACTTACTAAAAAGCTTTTTGAAAGCATAATCTATGTATGGCATAGTTGCCTTCCACTGCAAATACATTTGATCCCACAATCAACATAGGATCCTTAGAGATCAACTGCCACAAACCCAGTGGATTGTGTTTCTGAAACAATATGAGCTATTTAAGCTGGTAAAGAAATTGATGTTATTGCAATTGACCTTAGTAGAGCAATTTCAATTCAATTCAATTTCTTTTATTGAACATAATATATACAATCTGGCTTATAACTAATATGATACTATGATAAATTTACATTTGTTGGCACATAGGGGGCCTAACGTTACACAATGTCTTAAGTTTAACAAATTATAGATATATAAATTACATGTCAAAAAATTTAAATTAAAAGTCGGCTGACTTAATCGTCCTCAGGGTGTTCATTCCTGGTTGTCAATGGACCTTAGTAGAGCATTCGATTAAATCTCGTACACACTCTCATTCTCCTTTAACTAAAAGCTGTAGATTTTCAAATTTCCTTTATTACATGGATTCAATCTTTATCAGTATAAGGCCTTTTTTTATATTTCCAGAATCCAACCTAATCTTTGCAACCTCCGGTGTTATCCAAGGGAGTCATCTGGGCCCTCTGAATTTCATTTTCACAATCAATAATGTTGGCTGTGTCATCAAAGACTCTTCCATATGCCGACGATAAAAAAAATATAAGAATGTATCTTCTCCCCTATCAATCCTTATGTTCTTCAATTCGACCTAGGCCGGAGAACTTTCTGGAGCTTAAGGTTAGCAAGTGTCAAGCGATATCGTATTATAAGGCATATTCAGAAAAATTAGATCTTAGAGCCCTCAGCTAATTTTGCTCCGTCAAAAAATGAGCAAGCAGACCCTATTAGGCGTGTCTCACCAATTAAAATCTCTGAGCGCTCAGAGATTTTTTAAGTAAGACAAAAAATCTCACCTGAGCCCTGAGATTTGTTTCGGAATGTAGCCGACATTGTCTTTATCCATCAACTTTAAGCTGGATATATCTATTGCCCTGCACTTCTGCAAAAAATCTCATTTAAACATAAAACCTGAAAGTCCTAGATCGGTACCACTCCTTGATATCAACTTTCACAGCACTAATTATGGACGGAACAAACCCATTAACCGAATGCTTCGTGCTTCTAAAAGTATGCAAAGTTCCTTGGACTTTCACTTTTTCAAACATTTTCTCAAAATCTGTCTAAAAAAATTCTAAACGCTATTGTGCTCTTACTCTTATATTAGGAAGATTTTAAGCACCTTTGTGACTTAATCGAAAGTTATTTAAACAAATTTGTAAAATTATGCTTGATGGGTCCTACCCCCTCTTTCTGCATGTGTTTGTTGCTAAATAAATGAAATAAATGCTCACTAAAAATTTAATAAAATATTCGACATTGGAGATGGACCTGGATAAAAACTTAATAAATTTATAAAAAAAAAAAGATCAGTGGCTGTCCGATCACTGAAACCAGCTGACGTTTTATTAACCTATCAGAAAGTGGGTGCCAAAAATCGCTCGTGACTTTAATAAATCATAAAGAATGTCTATGGCTCTGACCTATTACTGAAGCTAGTTGACCTTTAGTGGCCTCTCATTTTTTGCCAATAAGTATTGCACACTATGTATATGCGGTCCCAAGATGCCAGAGACGATAAGTGTGCGCATTCTTGCGTTCTGGTTTTGATTCTTTCTAAAAATCCAGAATCGATATTCATTTATTTTCAGAAGAAGAACTATGCTTTCATAAAAGCATTCGCTTCCGAACATTTGCGGACGATTAAACGAAAACGCTTTAAGAATCTTGCCATATTTACTTATACATATTGATAAATCAACTAAAGCATAATTATAAGAATGCCTAGCTACATATGTAAGTGTGTAAATCTTATAATGCAAATACTTTTTTGGTCTACAAAAATTAATTCTGTCATAAAGAAGCCGTTTAACACTTAATTCAACACAAAAATGTGTTTGCTTCTTTTTATTTAATTTGAAATTAAAATATGCTGGTGTTTAATTATAAATATATGTAGGTATTCATGGCCTTAATTTATTGATGATGCCACTTTAATTGATTCCTATAAAATAAACAAATATTTGATTTAAAAGTTTATATTTATTGAAGCGGTGTGACTCTCTACTCAAATGAATCGAAATCAATAGACCCAGTTATATAGACAGTGGCAGTCTTTGAAAAAGAAAAATACATACAACTTCCGTTAAAGATAAAATGTTGTATAAACACAAATGTGGGAGTTGTCCGATAATATAGATTCAATAAGATTATTTTTCAATTCATAAATTCTCCTTACCGATTTTCATGATGTCACTACTGTTTTGCCTTATAGATCTTACTTAATCCGTCAGATACAATTATTAGAGATGTGTGTATTCAATTAGCCTTGGTTGGCGCACGCTTGACGGGATAATGCGAATCAATTTAAATGCACACTTCACCAAACCAAAGTGAGTGAGAGAGAAGTTATTTTATTTAGCAATTTATAAAAGTACACTTTTACACAATGACACTGACACTGCTGCTGTTTGTAAGTATTAATATTCAAATCGAACTCAAAAAATATTTGTCTATTCTGTCGAGATAACTACACTCAACTGATCGTCTTAGAATCAAAAGTATTACTAGGTACGTATGTGGAATGAAAATATGTAAAAAGCAACAATATTTTTTCGAATTCTGAGTTTTTTCTTCAAAGAAGAAATACAAAGTATATAAGTTACTCTACTTATGATGTCCCAGTCACAGCAGAAACCCCCCAATGAATTTTGCCATACAAATTCCTGAGAAATATATTTACTACATAGGTATAAGTACTGGAGTCGCATCATTTGTTTCTACATCCACAGACTTAGTACAAGATACCTACAGTCTACTACAGAAATTGTCCGATGGGTGAGGTGTATAGCAGCTGGCAGTAGCATCTCAAAGCTTTAAAACCTATACACTTTGTATCTGATGTAAACAATAATATTCTCGTCCACCTCGAGCTCGGGAATAAGTCTAAAATAGGAATGGATTGTTATTATTTACGCTTTGTGGTATTTGTGTTTTTAAAAAAAATTTATAATATTAACCTGTTCTAGAAGGAGGTGAACAAAACTTTAGAGGTTAAACCAAGAAATGAGGTAAAAATTGTTTACAAATTATTACTTTTATTATTCTATTTGTATTTTTATCCTTTTCCTCAAGGTTTTTATAAATATAAATGTCAATAACCAAAATGCACATAATTGTAAGGTGGGAATAGTAGAAATAGTTAATCCTCTCATTTCAGGCAGGTCATTTAATAAGTCCAGTCAGGACGCAGGAGGTGATTCTGCATGACAAAAAATTAGTATAGCAAATTTTTTAATAAGCTAAGGTCAATTGTCGTATGAAAATTAAGTCCTAGGTTTTTTAAAGTAAAACAAAGTGTTTTTCTTATATAAAATCACCCACTGATGGTGTTTATATAGGGTATTCGAATTCGTGGCGTTCCAAATTAGTTTTTAAATATCACGTTGGAAACCACACACATAAGTCATTTGGGTGGGAAGGATACTAAGCTTCAGATTTAATTTTATAAAAATGTCTTAATTAGTGCAGTTTACTTGGACAAAAGGACATTCGATGGCCCGCAATTTGAATGTTTCGGGGTTTTACAGTAACATATTATACATATAAATATAGGTACCTACCTACATACGAATATTTATTTTTTTTTCTATCCTAGAGACTGCTGTGCGTCGAACAAAGATTTTCCATGGAAGCTAACTTCTACCAAGAATATATAAATCTAACTACCTACATTACATACCTACAAACAAATATTGTTGTTCTCAAGCCATAAAGCTGTGTTTTATTTTTAGTTATTTTTTTTATTTATAAAACAGCAAATATGACGACACCGCTTTTCATTTAGCTTTATTTGGAATTAAGTGGCCAGAGATGCCTGCCATAAGAAAAAAAAAAGCATTTTCACCCACACAATATATAGAATAAACCACAATAATAATTAGCCAGTTCCATTTTAGGGTAGCAATAATTCAAAAACGGTTGCACATCATCATCTTCGTCATTTAACCTTGACAGATTTGTTTTGTTAGCTGAAGTGGAGCAGAAAAACTTTTTTAAAAATTTAACACTCGTATTTGAATATTCTTTGGAGTATTTTTGCAGCGACACCTATGGTGAAGTAGTTTAAAGTTTTGAAAACACAAAATAAAACTTTAAAGCGTTTTCATTTGTATAAGGAAGCTTTGGTGAATTATCAGTTTACCATGCCAGCACTTTGGTTTTAAAAAATAAGGAAGGCACTCGCCGTAGAAGTCATTCGGACTTGATATAAAAAGTAATTCTGTGAGCATGAAAATTGTTAGTTAAATAAAAACTTTAAGAATGTTTTCAAAAAATAAATTCTATGTACTATTGAAATAAATCAGTCAAAATATAAGATTTAGCACTTTTTAATTTTGTGTAATTGTTGATTCAAAATAACTTTTTACAGCTTTAGTGAGGTTGCCTGGATATAAAGCCAATTCTTATCGTCTAAAGGCCGTAAAAAGTTATATTGAAACAATCCACTTTTTTTTCTCAAACAATTTCTTAGAAGACATATAACTTTGTAATGTTTTAAAGCTTAAGGCACCTATTATGACTTACGATTCGCCGAGTCGAACGTTCAAATGTGACTATGTCGAATTACCGGTTGCGACTCGCCTGAATTAAGTTCGTCTGAAATGGCTAAAATTTGAATGCCACCCAATGCCTTTAGCAAAAGTTCGCCTATATCGTCGATGTCGAACTGTAATTTTGGTGACTTTGAACAAAATCTCAGTTTTTATTTTTGAAAAGTCGAACGTTCGAGTTGAGTCGAACGTTCGACTCGGCGAATCGCAAGTCAAAATAGGGGCCTAAGCTTTATGTTCTTATACATCAAAATGCGTAGAGATATCATAATCAAAATAAAACTTCAATTTGTAGATCCCACGCGTCGAAAGGTGTACAAACAAAAATAAATTTTTGTAGTAATTTCAATGAAACAAAGTTACTATTCCTGTTAAAACAAATCTGTAAGAAAAACTAACGAAATGATCAAGACTTCAAAATTTAAAAAATATACTTACAGTCACCCACAAAAATAGGTCATCGAAATAAATTAAGTCAAGTTGAAAACTTACCTGTAAGGAAAAGAAATAGATTATAATAAAATATATATTAATATGTAGATATTTATTATATGAACATTTTTATTTATAAATAGTTATTTAGTTTTAATTTTTTCCGTTAACAGTAGTTTTGGTATGCCAGTTTTGGGCATTTTAAAAATAATATAAATTCAAAAACTTAGTTTCAAAAAATTCAGCAACCAGTTTTTGAAATATTGATTATTCAAAAACAAAATTTTGAATGCTTTTTTAAAAATCCTAAATTTATTTTTTTTCAAAATTTTGATATGCAGTTCATATTGTTGATCAAATTTTGAAAGAGTTATGCATATACATTTTTTGTTATCAGTTGAGCCATTAACAAAAAATAGAAAATACAAAAATACTCATATAGTGCAGGTACCGTTAATACCAGTTCTAAGTAAATATTTTGTTTACCAAATAGTACACTACATATATCCACAGGTAATTCACTGCTTCAAAATCTTTCCAGCCGTTTTTGAGATAAGTAAAAGCTTTTCTTTAACGGTTGTATGGCAAGTGCCGTTATTTATGAAGCTTAAAACGATTCTTCAATTTCCCCTCTAGGGTAGTACCAAAAACCTTGCTTTTTTTGCCTTCAAATAATTTTTTTTTAAATCATGACAGATTTGACTTTTTTAAATTCAAATTCAGAAAAATTAGGCATGTTCAGAAAAATGAGATCTCAAAGCCCTCACCAGTCTCGTGAGCAGGATTCCTCAGAAGTTTTTCTGTCAAATTACTGAGGATAGAAAAATTGACGGTGTTCACATTGGACTGACTCCTCTGACTTTTTCATCACGTCTCTGTACTTTATCTCACTCCCACTTCATGGTGAGAAAGAGATGGTAAAATCAGGCAGGATTTTTTAAGTTTTTTGAAAAATTATGGATTTTTTTTACGTTTTCTTTTGTAACAACTGCTTTCTCTCTCTCTGCACTTTTTCTTTGGCAAACAAATACTACACAATTCAATTTTATTTCATTTGAAAATATTTTAAATAAATGAAATTATTAAATTTGGAATTATAAGAAAAATTGGAAAACAAAAAGGGTATTCATGCAACAGCGTAAAGTCGTCGTAAACATGGTAAAGTTGTAAACTTCGTAAATCTAAAAATTACGAAGTTTTAAACTTTACAACGTTTACAAGTCGTCCTAAGCGTTGTAAAATTTAACGCTGTTATATGAATACCCATAATACACTAGTCAACAAAATTAAAGGAACAAATATTTTTTTCAATTTTTGTTAGCGTTTTTTGAAGAGCTGTATCTTTGTGACGAGTGGTTGCATTGAGTTGAAATAAAACGCATTTTACAGCTTTATGTTTTTTGTTTTGAGATTTGTTTACAAACAAATTTTTTTGAAGTACCGTTATTGCGTAATGGCAAAAAATGAGACGAGACAACAAAAATTTTTTTTTTTATTTTTCTTGAAGGTCCTCATTTCTATGGATAAATTTTTTTGAGTCAATTAAATGTCATGATCAGATACCTTGCTTATTCAGCTTCAATTCAGTTTTTTTGTTGTTATCGTACGATTTTTTTTTTGACATGGTTTATCTGACTGTGAATGAAAAAAGATACTTTTTGCCTTGATTACCAATATCTCAGCAAATAATGATGTTATAAAAAATTCAAAGACAGTTTTCGAAATTTGAGAAAGCGTTTTACAAGATTTTTTAAGATTTTGAAGAAATTATTTTTTTTTACCGTTCACCGTTAGTTTAAAAAAGTACTAAAAACCGACGTTTTGTGGTCTTTTCGTAAATCTTTTTTTTTCATTGCAAATATTGATTGCATGGCTTGCGTTGGTATGCAAATTTATAGACTTTTAATTCATCAATATTCTTGTAAATTTTCAAATTGATTCATCGAACCGTTTTTCCTCACCAAAACTTCAAAGTCTTACAAACCAGGTAAAGGAACAAATTGTGTTGTTCCTAAGCAATGCTTAGTCGTCATCAAAATCACAAGAAAACCGTAATTCTAGTGGATTTTTTTCACAGTTTTGCATTAGTTAGATATTTTGTTGAATTGAAATGAAATAAAAAGTACATTAAACAAAAAAAATTAATTTCAAAAAATTTTCAAACAAAAAAGCTTGATTTAAAAAATTTTTTTTTTTTTGAAAAATGTATTTTTTATTTCATTTTAATTCAACAAAGTATCTAACTAATGCAAAACTGTGAAAAAATCCCCTGGAATTACGGTTTTCTTGTCATTTTGATGACGACTACGCATTGCTTAGGAACAACACAATTTGTTCCTTTACCTGGTTAGTAAGACTTTGAAGTTTTGGTGAGGAAAAACGGTTCGATGAATCAATTTGAAAATTTACAAGAATATTGATGAATTAAAAGTCTATAAATTTGCATACCAACGCAAGCCATGCAATCAATATTTGCAATGAAAAAAAAAGATTTACGAAAAGACCACAAAACGTCGGTTTTTAGTACTTTTTTTAAACTAACGGTGAACGGTAAAAAAAAATAATTTCTACAAAATCTTAAAAAATCTTGTAAAACGCTTTCTCAAATTTCGAAAACTGTCTTTGAATTTTTTATAACATCATTATTTGCTGAGATATTGGTAATCAAGGCTAAAAGTATCTTTTTTCATTCACAGTCAGATAAACCATGTCAAAAAAAAATCGTACGACAACAACAAAAAAACTGAATTGAAGCTGAATAAGGCGCCAGTTATAGCTATCATTGAAACTCATCATTGAAAATTTTAATGATTGATTTTGAGACGATTAGGAAAGAAAATCGTTTATTATTTTGATGGAAAAATAAACCTTACGACTTAATTAATATATCTAGCCAAAAAAAAATTTCAAACAGGCCCAACTTTCCACAAAAATTGACTTTTAATTTTTCAATGATCATTGGTAAGGTAGTTCAATCATTGAAATAAGAAAAGTCTTTTTATATGGAAAGTTGGGCCTATTTGAACAATTTTTTTGGCTAGAAATATTAATTAAGGCTTTAGCTTTATTTTTCCATCAAAATAATAAACGATTTTCTTTCCTAAGCGTCTCAAAATCAATCATTAAAATTTTCAATGATAGCTATAACTGGCGCCTAAGCAAGGTATCTGATCATGACATTTAATTGACTCAAAAAAATTTATCCATAGAAATGAGGATCTTCAAGAAAAATAAAAAAATAAAATGTTTGTTGTCTCGTCTCATTTTTTGCCATTACGCAATAACGGTAATTCAAAAAAATTTGTTTGTAAACAAATCTCGAAACAAAAAACATAAAGCTGTAAAATGCTTTTTATTTCAACTCAATGCGACCACTCGTCACAAAGATACAGCTCTTCAAAAAACGCTAACAAAAATTGAAAAAATATGTGTTCCTTTAATTTTGTTGACTAGTGTAGTTGTCTGATTAAGTGGAGCGAGAATGAATTAAGCTCAAATAAAAGTGTTAAGTCGGTAAACATCGATCAAAATTTGTGTCTTAGAAGGGTACAGCACCATCTAACTGATGACCCCAACTGTTGTACCTGGAGTAGAGCTCACTTAATACTTTTATTTGAAATTATTAAAGTTTTGGAACGAAAGACAACTAATTAATCCCTCAACGAGCTCAGGTTTGTGTTTTCTTTCAACTTCTCAACGTCAAAGTAAGTCTGTTGTGTTTACATTAGTTTGTGTCTGAACAAAAGAAGTTGGATGAATGTCAAAATAAGTTCGAGGATTCAGTCCAATGTGAACACCGTCATTGGATTCGCTTGCTCACTTGATTTGACGAATAAAATTTGCTGAGCCCTCCGAGATATCATTTTCCTGAGCATTCCTATTCTATCATGTGCAGTTTTTTTAATTGATTCTTGAAATTTTTTAATGATTTGAAGAATAGAGCCCTCTTATAAGAGAAACATACATATGAATACAAAAAAGCATCAGATAAAGGATAACTTTTACTTAGGGCCAGTTTTCAGTTGAGGATTAACTTTATCGTTCAGTTGTAAAAAAATTATAGAAATCGATGTGCGAAACAATGGATATCACACTAATAAGCCTTTCACTACAGCAATCAAGACGGGCGGCGCGGCGGCGGCGCCATAACGGAAAGGCCCTCAATTTGGTCCCTGAATTAACTTATCAAATTAGGTGAGTTACATAACTCGGAGTTAACTTAGGGCCAGTTGTACAAACGTGTTTCAAATTTTGATACATGCTTCGGCAATTTTAACTCACCAATTTCAGCGAGCTAACTGAGTTAATGGTAGAAGCATTGTATATCCACTCTTTAGTATTCTCATGAAACACGATTTTGTAGGCTGACATTTGGTCGATAGGTTCGCTGTGATCGCCTTACCGAGATCCCTTAACAAAAATTAGGATTACATTTGGACGCATAGATGGCCACGAGCTTTTTTTCTTCATGAGAATACTATAGAATTTATATACAATGGTAGAAGGATGCAGTTGCCTAGGATGATCTCGCAATGAAAAAACTATCCTTGAATGTCAACACGTTGACGTCAAAATGACGGCAAATTCTGTTCCAAAGTTGCCTTGTCGTGTGATCGTCCACGCCGACTGTTCATGCGTTGTCGGCTGCGTTGACACTCTCGGTGACACCAATTTAAGGGTCAATGTGTTGCTTATTTTCGTTATCCGTGTAATCAACCTGCCAACAACATTAACAGACTGTTTCCAACGCGTTGATTATATCTTTACGTTGTAACAGCAGAATATTCTGCCATGTCAACGTAGCCTACGTTGACCTTCATCTCAATCTCGAAAAATCCGCATGCTTTTCGTCAACGTGAAAACGCATTTTGGGACAATATTGACCGAGTGGCGTCATTCGTGTGATCGTCAACGTTACCTGCATTGACATACATAGTCTACGTTGAAAGTATACTGACGATGTTTTTGGTGACATCAAGGAGCTGACCATTAACGTTGACTGTCTATTTTAAGCTTAAAAAATTAAAAATTGTGCGGAAATAAAAATTATTAAAAACAAAATTTAAAGATGAAACTTCTTCAAAAATCGCTTTTTTTGTTGCTTTGTAATTTCATTGATATTGAAAATGAGCGAAAAAAGAGTGAAGTTGGCTGCGCTCAGCTATTTGCTCCATTCGCTCGGTCTTTTTATTTGGAGCGTACTCCGAGCTAGCTCCGATTTAAGAAAGAAACACAAGTTGAGCACTCTGAGTGCTCGGAGCTAAAAAAGAAACACATCTTTTTTGACAGCCCTGTGCTATACTCAGAGCTAAAAAAGAAAAACGCCTAATGTCACTTCGAAACTGACAGACTGGAAGCAATGAACCTAATAGGTTTGTTCGTGTACTTCCCAAAACTGACAATTTCTTTCCATTTTAGTCCAAAGTTCTTTCAAACCACATATAAAAAAATGAAATTGACAGATCTTTGGCATAAGATGGGCTGT
Organism: Dasysyrphus tricinctus; assembly: GCA_963921185.1. Taxonomy (NCBI): domain Eukaryota; kingdom Metazoa; phylum Arthropoda; class Insecta; order Diptera; family Syrphidae; genus Dasysyrphus; species Dasysyrphus tricinctus. Next base: position 206,092,405 of record OY992531.1, on the reverse strand, counting down.
GATGGGAAGTACACGAACAGAAGTACAGTGTTTGATCTGTAATTTCAAATTTATCTCACAGATCAAACACAAGCTTTCGTTCGTTGAAGTTTACCCAGGGTCCAAGAATTGTCAAAAAAAAACTGGGAATTTGCTAGCCAAGGTGAGTTGAGGGTTTAAAAAAACGAACAAACCTACAATTTGACGTTTAAGCTTTGTCCGTTCCACAATCAGGTGTGAAATCGGCTAAGGTGATTTGTGATAGTTGACAGTCACATTACTATAGTTTTGCTATTATGTTGTGACTGTCAACTATCACAAATCACCTTAGCCGATTCCACCCCAGGTAAAATTAGGTACTTTTTTCGAATTTCAAATCAAAATTTAGTGGGAATATAAATTTTTAAAATACACACACACACAATACTCACATCCAGGTTGTGTTCCTTTGCTTAATATCGTCCTATATGGCTGCCTTGAACCAGGATCCATTCTTCCATACATTGTACGATCCATTTTATATTTTATTTTATTTATTATTTTCTTTAAGTAGCACCATAAAATATTTTGTTTTGTTTATAATTTAAAGTAACATCAAAACGAAAAACAAATATACAATGTGCTTTATTGTCACTTAAGCACCACCTATCAAAAAACTTTATGTTCACACTTGACTGATGTCATAATTATTCTGTCCTCCCTCTTCTTTTTATTATTTTTTTTTAAGACTTTTTAAACCTATTTTTATATTTAGATAAATTGTATTTATTTCAAACACTTTTGATGCATTATTTCTTTTTGAAAGAATGAATTTTTCATTTTTCTATTTTTAAGAGAATGCATACGTCACAAATGATTTAGAATAGATTAATATTTTTTGTTTTCTTTTCTTTGTTGCATACAAAATAAAAGCCCGGAACTTGATTGACAACTAAAACACCAACATCACTCTCATCTCCTCATCACAGAATCAGTCATCAAAAATTCAGTATAGTAGGAATCCCGAACAAAAATCTACGAGTTTTCAAATTCTGTGTGATAGTTTGTAGTGTTTGTGGATTCATAGAAGAACTCTGAATTTGTGAAAAGATTTCTATTTTAGCGCCACCATAACCAATGATTAATTGACAATTTGACAATGGACTTGAACGCGGCACGTGTAAACGCTTGAACGCTGACAAACCCCTTAAAATATGCACGAATTTGATTAAATGTTATTATTTTTATTTTCGAGGTTTTTCTTTTTAGGTATATTTAGCCTCCGTGAAAGAATATTAGAATGTTTAGAAGAATAAAGCAAAAGATTCACTAAAAATTTATACTCTTTTTGATAAAATTGTACTAAAGTTATTTTATCACAAAGAAAACTCTTCATGCATAATTTAAGCGATAAGATGAGCAGTGTGATAACACTGTTTTCGAAACACTTAGTTTTTTATTTGCAGTCGTGTTTTAATTTTAATTATTTGTAAATATAAATTTTCCCGCGTTTTTATTAGTACACCGACACCCAGTAACTACCTACTAGATATCTGTCTTATTTTGAATTATTTTCCATACAACAACAGACAACACAAAAACTGAGGTAAATAAATAAAAATAAAAAATAAATGTTGGGAATAATTCCAAATCTATTCACGAACTTGTGACTAATGAGACGAGATAGAGATTTAAATAAAATTACCAGTGGGAGGATTGAATGAGTGATTTTTTTTTTACTTGTCAGGAAATGCAGCAGGTGATGAAGGACGGGGTCCCAGCGGAAAGTTGCAATCTTAAGGGGGTAATCCATTTGACAGATGATTATAAGTTAGACAAAATGAGATAGGCCGAGAAGCAAAACTAAGATGCTTTGTGGATGGAATAAGTCGGTGGGGATTTGAAAGATAAACCAGCCTGCAGCGGAGTGGAATATATAAAAAGTGTTTTTTAGAACTTTAAGTTGGCAACACTATTTAAACTGGTGGCCATTTTGTTAGCTGTCAATTGATTTTTTTAAATTAAAAAATTTAAAAAAATAACTTTGTTTTATTCAATTTCAAAGCTCTATACCTCTAAAAAAAACACCCTTTATTTATCTGATGGTTTGTCAGCTGAGCTCTTCAAGTACGAGGGGATGTGTTGCAAGAATGCATGCATCAATTCATCAACCAAGTTTGGGCGGAACGAAGCATGTCTGAAGACTGGTCTATCAGCTCCATGTCGCATCTAAAAAAGATCATCCTATGTTCTGCAAGAAATATCGAGGTATATCCCTAATGAACGTCACATACAAGATCCTATTCAACGTACTGTGTGAGCGTCTTAAGTCTTTGTGCAGCTTGCAGCACTATAATATATTACCAGTGTGGCTTCCGCCCGGCTGATCGACCCTAGACCAAATATTCACTCTCATAAGCAAATCCTGGAAAAGACCAAAGAATTTCAAGTCAAGACTCCATCACCTATTTATCGACTTCAAAACTGCTTATGACAGCATTCATCGTCAGGAGCTCTATATGGTGATGGCTGAACTTGGGATCCTGGGAAAACTTATCCAGCTGTGTCGCATGACATTGGAAAATACGCGATGCAATGTGCACTCATGCAATGTGCTGCACAGTGACAAAGGAAGTGTAAGATATCCTCATTTGCTTCTTCATCGGTGGACCCACTGCAAAGGTCATCATGTACTTAGACCCAGTAGGTTGTGTCCGGTGATAATGCTGACAAGGGAAGGAATGAAAATGTTTCTTGTTCATTTGCATAATTTTATCTGTCCTCTGCTTATTGAAACTTGGTCATAACTTTCTAGTTGAGCCACAAGTTTCTCGCAGGTTCCATCTCTCATTGGTTTTTCTAATATTTTGTCACCAATATCCTGTTTGATTCTACAGGTTGGTACTTTAGCTCTTTCGTTTCCCTGTACATCACTGTGCCCAGAGTCTAATGCATGCCAAGAACGCTAAGCCCTTCGTGATAGCAAGTTACAAGCTTTGAGTGTATCTCGGTGGCAAAAATTGCTGCTTGGCTTTCAATAAAGAGGGTGATATCAGCTCGTGGTATCGCCATCATTGATATTTGCGTAGCTGCTTGGAAGACGCTGCAAAAGTCCGGAAGTCTAAAGGAGCTCGCTGGTCCCTGAGTTTCCGCGAAAATTCCTGGCCCAACTCCAGTGTTTATATAAGACCCATCAGTGAAGACAGTTATTATTTGCGTAGCTGTTTTAGTCACTGCCATAACCTCAGCTTGGAAGACGCTGCAAAAGTCCGGAAGTCTGAAGGAGCTCGCTAAACCCACTTTCCGAGAAAATTCCTACATCAACTCCACTGTTCATCTTAGAACCATCAGTAAAAACAGTTATCGTAGATTCATTACTGAAGGGTTAGTTGTTTTCCCACTCCTATCTATTAGGAAAAGGGGAAGGGTCTGTTGAAGTTTAAATGGGCAGTTGTGTAGTCTGTGCAATTCCCACATATCTCTGAAGAATCTGAGTATGGCCCGTTGTGCTTTGTATCCAGCAGTTAGTCTGGCCTAGCAGCTTTACGCTGCTGATTCTTGCACGAATAGATCTAGTGGTCTCGGGTTAGTCGCTTCCATTCAGTTTCTTGTTCAGTATCACACCAAGGTACATATCTGACCTGATCCAAGATTTTGAGTGGAGTCCCTTCCACTGATAGTTGCTTTCTTAGATATAGAAGGCGCTTTTAACAATGTCGAAACATCTGCAATCGCATCTGCACTGACATCCCTGAAGGTAGATGGTTCGCTTGGTCAATTGATTAACCTAATGCTGAATAGCAGGGTCATCAACTCAAAACTGGGCGGATTTTCTGCTAGAAGGTCTGTCAGTAGGGGTACGCCACAAGGCGGGGTCCTATCTCCTCTTCTCTGGAACTTGGTGGTAAATGAGCTGCTAACATGCCTGGAAGCGGAGGGCTACAGTGATTACCTATGCGGACGATGTTGCAATTACCGCATCAGGAAAGCATCCTAGTACCTTAAAAGAACTCTTACAAAATGCTTTGAGTAGGCTAACCAATTGGGTGGGCCGGTGTGGTCTCGGTGTCAACCCTCACAAAACAGAACTTGTTCTAATCTCCAGGAAATATAAAATCCCTCATGTAGATCCTCCTTCTATAAAACGTATTTCATTAACTTTTACTGATCAAGCAAAGTATTTGGGTTTAAATTTAGATACAAAATTAAGTTGGAAACCTAATATACAAGAAAGAGTTAAAAAGGCCACAGTGGCACTCTTCTCATGCAAAAAAGTCGTTGGGAATAAATGGGCCTTCAACCTCGTATTACTCATTGGCTATATACTTCGGTGATTAGACCGATTCTCACTTATGGTGTTGTAGTATGGTGGACTGCTCTAGATAAAGCGGTAAACTGCGACAAACTTAGCAAAATACAACGCTCGGCTTGTTTATGTATAAGTGGTGCGCTTCGTACGACACCCTCTGCCGCCTACACGTTCTGCTATATCTGACGCCCCTCGATATTTTTAGCAAACAGGTGGCTGCAAATACGGCCATACGCCTACAAGCTTCCTCACAATGGACCAACAATAGTATTGGCCATTTCACCATTCTGAATTCATTCAGATCACTACCTAGTCACATTGACTACACCATCTCAAAACCACAATTCGGTTCAAACTTTCAAGTCACCATTCCATCTAGAACTCTCTGGGAGGATATGGCGTTCTTGGATGATGAATCGGTCCATATCTACACAGACGGATCGAAAACTGATGAGGGGGTGAGTGGCGGTGTGTACTCAGAAAGACTAAAATTAAGTCTCTCATTCCGTCTTCCTATTCATTGCAGCGTGTTCCAGGCGGAACTTATGGCGATTAAAGAAGCCTTATCTTGGCTGAAAGAAAACGTGATATCAACTACAGATATCCGCATCTTCTCGGATAGTCAAGCAGCTATTAAATCCCTGGAATCGGTCTCTACTTACTCTATAACAGCCCTAAATTGCCGTTCGTCTCTGCTGGAGATGGCGCAGCAGTTTAACATTCACCTGTGTTGGGTGCCGGGGCATACACCGAAAAAAAAACCTTGGTTGATTTAAACATGTTTCATTTTTAATCAAAAATTCAGCAATAGTTGTGAATTTAAGCAAGTTTTGTGATGATAACAAACAAGATCGCATTTTTAAATCAACAATGTAGCCGTGATTATTTTTTTTTTAGATAAGTATCATAAATATTTTAAAATTAAGCATATTTGAAATTGATTTGAATATTTTCTTATTTTCAAGCAACAATGTCATTGTTGATTTTATACTTAATCAACAACAAGCGTGATGAATTTACAATCCAACTAAAAATCATGAAAATCAACACATTTTTGATCGAAACAACATTTTCGTGATTGAAGTAAACAATGCTTCACAGTAAAATCAACGAATCAGTCGTAGTTAATTATTTTCAAAAGAAAATATCATAAACATGTTTAATTTAAGCATTTGGATTGTTGATTTGAATATTTTCTTATTTTTAAACAACAACGTTATTGTTCATTTTATATTTCATCACTAACAAACGTGTTTATAGACCGGGAGGCGGCAATACGAAATTCCCACCCATCGAGGTAAAGAAAAATTTGGTTATATTGCATTAGGTTGCCACTAGGTGATATAGAAAAACTTGGTCGTCCACCCTGTATCCTGGTCAGACCGGCTGGCCGACCAAAAGAAGTGGTCATATTTTAGGGGTGCTACCACCCATCGAGGTAAAGAAAATTTTACTTACATAGCGTTTTGTCTTCGTTAGGTGATATAAAAAAGCTTGGTCGTCCAGCCCATACCCTGGTCAGATCGGCTGGCCGACCAAAAGAAGTGGTCACTTTTTAGGGGTGCTACCACCCATCGATTAAAGGATGAAACCTACATCAAATTAAAGGAGCAACTTTCACCTATCAGAATTTCAAGGTCGTCCGGGGCATAGCTTGGTCACTTTCTCTGGCCGACCAGATTTATGCATTTATCTAAGATTATGCGATACTCACTTGCACACATTAATTATATACTGAATGTCCAAACCTAATGCTTCAAACTTTAATTGGTGAAATACCAGGCCATGATCTGTCAGAATTCAATAACTTGTCCATACTAAATCCTAACCAGTTGGTAGAAATACCTAAATAAACTGCAATAATGATCAAAGCTAATTTTTAACTTATATTTTTGGAGTTGAATGATAAACAAAAATTCCATTACGTAATATTTGCTAGGTCTTTTAAAAACTTGCCCTATTTTTTCAGTTTCTTAAAAGATATAAAACTTACCACAAGCAGTCTTAAGTCGAAAGTTATAGCCATTTTAATTTAATAAGAAAGAGTTCTGAAACACCAAATTTTCACATAGCATCATGAAAGGAGAACGAGCAAATTGGCCCATATGCTCAACACAATTGTCATAACATTTTTGAAAAGGTTATTGTTAGGACATCATTTCATTATATGGCCGTTAAGCTCTAAGCCATGGGGTTCGCAAGATATTCGACTTCAAAGCACGACAAAGAAAAATAATGCAACGCCGCATTTGGACATTGTCTTCCTGCTCAACATCAATGTGTTGTGCATCGTTGGAAAGGTTATAGCATGTACTTTATTTTTGTAGGTAACCGTTAAACTGTAGACCATGGGGTTCAAGAGATATTTGGCATTCAAAAAGTCGAATAAAATAATAATGTAATTCTACATTGGCACTGGACTGCCAACTCAACAGGAATGTGTCATACTTCATTGAAAAGGTTATTGCAAGTACTTAATTATCTTTCAAGAATGTTAAGGTGAAAGTGGTGTCGTTCGAGAGATATTTGACAAAAACGCAGTATTTAAAAAAAAATGCAATTCTGCATTGGAAGCCGATCTCCCAAGTCAACAGTAATGTGTGCTATATTTTTGAAGAGGTTATTGCATGTACTTAATTTTGTTATATAGCCGTTAAATTGTAAACCAAGGGGTTCGAGAGATATTTGGCATCAAAGGAGGCAAACAGAAAAATAATGCAGCTCTGCATTGGGGGTGGTCTACCAACTGAACACGAATATGTCATACGTCTTCGAAATGGCTATTGTGAGTACATCATTTTATTATTTGGTCGTTAAGCTCTAAACCATGGGATTCGCGAGATATTTGGCTTCAAAGCACCGAAAAGAACAATAATGCCAATCCGCATTTGGACATTGTCCAACAACAATAAACTGGTATAATTTCGTAATTGTTGTTGTATTTAACATGCTACTTTTCCTAAGCGAAGATAAAAAATGCTCTAAGAAAAGGGCTATTGTCATTAAGCTGTAGATCATTGGGCTCAAGAGATTTTTGGCAAAAACGATTTATAGAACAATAATGCAGTTCCGCATTTTGAGCTGGTCTTCCAAGTCCACAGTAATGTGTCGTTCATCGTTGAAAACGTTATTGCATGTACTTCATTTTGTTATATTGTCGTTAAGCTGTAGATATTTGGCATACAAAAAAAGGCAAATACAAAAATAATGCAATTCTGCATTGGGTGCTACACTACCTAACCTACTCAACACGAATGTGTCATACATGGTTGAAAACGGTTATAATGATATCTTCATTTTATTATGTGGCCTTAAAGATCTTAACCATGGGTTTCGAAAAGTATTTAGCTTGGTATGGATGGTATTGGTTTTAATTAATTAAAAATTGACGCAGTGTGTGATGATCCAAAGCGGCCTCCCTTTCAAAACTTACTCCATCCACACTGAGCTAAATAAGTTTCGAAACCCATGGTTAAGAGCGTAATGGCGACATAATAAAATGAAGATATTATAATAACCTTTTCATCCATGTATGACACAACACATTCGTGTTGAGTAGGTAGTGCAACACCCAATGCAGAATTGCATTATTTTTCTATTTGCCTTTTTTTGTACAGCTTAACGACAATATAACAAATTGAAGTACATGCAATAAGCTTTTCAACGATGAACGACACATTACTGTGGACTTGGTAGACCAGCTCCAAATGCGGAATTGCATTATTGTTCTATAAATCGTGTTTGCCTAATATCTTTTGAGCCCCATGATCGACAGCTTAATGACAATAGCCCTGTTTTTTAGTGCATTTTTATCTTCGCTTAGAAAGAAGTAGCATGTTAAATACAATAACTATACGGAATTATACCAGTTTATTGTTGTTGGACAATGTCAAAATGCGGAGTTGCATTATTGTTCTTTTCGGTGCTTTGAAGCCAAATATCTCGCGAACCCCATGGTTTAAAGCTTAACGGCCACATAATAAAATGATGTACTCACAATAGTCATTTCGAAGACGTATGACAATTCGTGTTCAGTTAGTAGACCACTTCATGCCTTGCCCTTCTATGCACGTGCCCTGCTCTATCTCATAGACGAAAACTTCACCTTGGTGAGTTCTACTTCAATGATCCTAGTGATCTGATAAACTCAGACATTGGCAGTCTATTACGCTTCATAAGAAGCTCCAAATGTTTCACCGAGTAAGGAAAAGGGTTTCCTAGATTCATGTGGTATCACAATGGACCAACTCATGGTCTAAGAGTGTCAGTCTCCATGACTGGCAGCCACTTCAACCTAACCTAACCTAACCTAGTAGACCAGCCCCCAATGCAAAGCTGCATTATTTTTCTTTTCGCCTCCTTTGATGCCAAATATCTCTCGAACCCCTTGGTTTACAATTTAACGGCTATATAACAAAATGAAGTACATGCAATAACCTCTTCAAAAATATAGCACACATTACTGTTGACTTGGGAGACCGGCTTCCAATGCAGAATTGCATATGTTTTTTAAATATTGCGTTTTTGTCAAATATCTCTCGAACGACACCACTTTCACCTTAACATTCTTGAAAGATAATTAAGTACTTGCAATAACCTTTTCAATGAAGTATGACACATTCCTGTTGAGTTGGCAGTCCAGTGCCAATGTAGAATTACATTATTATTTTATTCGACTTTTTGAATGCCAAATATCTCTTGAACCCCATGGTCTACAGTTTAACGGTTACCTACAAAAATAAAGTACATGCTATAACCTTTCCAACGATGCACAACACATTGATGTTGAGCAGGAAGACAATGTCCAAATGCGGCGTTGCATTATTTTTCTTTGTCGTGCTTTGAAGTCGAATATCTTGCGAACCCCATGGCTTAGAGCTTAACGGCCATATAATGAAATGATGTCCTAACAATAACCTTTTCAAAAATGTTATGACAATTGTGTTGAGCATATGGGCCAATTTGCTCGTTCTCCTTTCATGATGCTATGTGAAAATTTGGTGTTTCAGAACTCTTTCTTATTAAATTAAAATGGCTATAACTTTCGACTTAAGACTGCTTGTGGTAAGTTTTATATCTTTTAAGAAACTGAAAAAATAGGGCAAGTTTTTAAAAGACCTAGCAAATATTACGTAATGGAATTTTTGTTTATCATTCAACTCCAAAAATATAAGTTAAAAATTAGCTTTGATCATTATTGCAGTTTATTTAGGTATTTCTACCAACTGGTTAGGATTTAGTATGGACAAGTTATTGAATTCTGACAGATCATGGCCTGGTATTTCACCAATTAAAGTTTGAAGCATTAGGTTTGGACATTCAGTATATAATTAATGTGTGCAAGTGAGTATCGCATAATCTTAGATAAATGCATAAATCTGGTCGGCCAGAGAAAGTGACCAAGCTATGCCCCGGACGACCTTGAAATTCTGATAGGTGAAAGTTGCTCCTTTAATTTGATGTAGGTTTCATCCTTTAATCGATGGGTGGTAGCACCCCTAAAAAGTGACCACTTCTTTTGGTCGGCCAGCCGATCTGACCAGGGTATGGGCTGGACGACCAAGCTTTTTTATATCACCTAACGACGACAAAACGCTATGTAAGTAAAATTTTCTTTACCTCGATGGGTGGTAGCACCCCTAAAATATGACCACTTCTTTTGGTCGGCCAGCCGGTCTGACCAGGATACAGGGTGGACGACCAAGTTTTTCTATATCACCTAGTGGCAACCTAATGCAATATAACCAAATTTTTCTTTACCTCGATGGGTGGGAATTTTATATTGCCGCCTCCCGCTCTATTAATTGACAATTCATTTAAACATTTTGAAAATAAACAGGATTGAGATTAAAGCAACACGTTTTGCTTAAAACAAACAATATTTCGTATTCAAATTAACAAAGCCGCAGCTGCCTTAAGTATCAAAAACATGTTATATTTAAGCATCATTTTAAAGGGAAGTTTCGAAAATGGAGAAATCGATTTTTTCGCGATATTTTTGTTGTAGTATTGGAGTGATCATCTTCATACAATCTAATTTTATCATCTTCGAGAAGCCATCATTCTTGTATTAACTTTCTATTATTAAATTTACTTTGAATGTCATGGTGTTTATAGAAATCAAGTCTTTTTGGATGTGTCCTACCCGAAATAAATGTGGTTTTGTATCTTTTTCATCAATATTTCGATGGTCAATCCAAAATATAACTTTTTGAGTGTGTCTATGTTATAGAATACAATAAAACTTTTACAATATACATCAGCCAAGTCAGTCAATTACAAGCGCAAAATAGGGTAACCATATGTCACCATTATTGAAAGTTCGAAAGAGGAAAATAAATGTCCCCCTTTTTAAACAAATCAGATTTATTTTTCATTTTAGGCCAACTAATGTTTTGGCTATTAATTATTTAACCCTTTTTGAAGGTTAATAGTTTAGAATTCAAAATTGTAAATACTGAAATGCTACTGTAAATGCTATACACATTTTTACTGCAAAAAAATATTGTTTTCTGTCACTTCATATTTAATTTTTCATTTTTTATTTCATTTTCCATTTTTTTTATCATATCGTCACCTGATTGCAACAACTATATAGGTAACTAAATTTTATAAATTTTGAGGATAGCAACCTTCATAGAAGCCTAGCTACTGGAGAACGATGAAAAATGTAATTTGTATGTTCCTGAAACTTTACAAATATCCTATATTTGTCAATGTCACACAAAGATTTTACCGATATATTATAAAAATAGAAAATGGAGTTACCTAATTCTTGCAATCAGGGGACGATATTGCATGAATGCTATTATTACACTTACTATGAAAAGAGCTTAGCAAATTAAGAAAAACAATACATTTTATAATCAAGAGGTTGACGGCTAAGTTGGACAATATCATTAAAGTTTCTGTCTTCCCTGAAAAGCCTTTGTCCCACCAAAAAGTACGCAAAATTTCCCTTTTTTTCCGTTTTCTAAAATGGTAACCCTAAACGCAAGCACTGTTCAACTATTAAGAACATGCTTGATTAACAATGTTTATCTTCAGCCAATCAATAGAATTGTTGAAGATACACAAACGTTGTTAAGGAGTCACAAACATGTTGAATTTGATTACTTTTCATATTTATCCAAAAAACAAAATGCGTCGCGTAACGGAATTTCAATTCACGTACTTACAGAAATTTTTCTAACAACTGTAAAACCATTTCAAACGCTATTGAATTATCACGAATATTCTTGATTTACAATGTTTATCTTGAACCAATCAATAAAATTGTCGAAGAAACACAAACGTTGTTAAAGTATCACGATACTGTTCAAATTGAATACTTTTCATATTTAGCCAACAACAAATAACTCTTCCGAAGGTAATAATTGAGTTTCAATTATTCATATTCCTACATTCTGATGCTGGTTCATAAGTTCAGTTTCCTTTGATGAGTGTGCACGCAATTAGAGTGAATAAAAATTATCAAAAGTGAAAATAAATAGATAGAAATAATAATATAAAAATCTTCCATGATAAACTAAAAGTAAATTACTCGAAAAATTTAAACAAAACAGTAGTGAGAAAAAGAAATAAAAACTAAAATCAAAACTTGGTGAACAAATTAATGCAAACGTAGAGAATACAATTATAAAAAAAATGTAAGAAGTGGATGTGAAAGAAAGTTTTTTTATTTACAGCCTGCAGTGCAGCTTTTGTGAAAAAAACGTTTTTTTTTTTAATTTTCGAAAACAACGCGTAGCTTCTAATAGGTTATCTGTCAGCCGCCCGAGTTTTTGTGAAGAAAGTTGATTTTTTCCTATACATTATCTGTTTAAAAAGTTGAGCAAGTTAACTGCAAAAACTAGCAAAACATTGTTTTGGTACCTTTTTAAAAAGATTTATTTAATTACATACCTAACATAGTAACAAATTGAAAATCATCCCGATTTTAAATAATTTATTTCATTGCTATACTAAGGGTAAACTCGGGTTTATGGCACCTATTTTCTTTTTCTATGTTACTCAAAAAGTAAAAACGATTTTATTTTTAAACTGTAATATATAAATATATGAATTCTGTAATTCATTTAAAACAAACAAAAATAGGTTCATTAGGAGATAGAATTAGGATTAGATTATATTAAAAAACAAATTTTTTTAAACAAAATACTTTATAAAGGATACAAGTGAAAACATAGTGGGTAATGGCACTGCTAGTGGTTGATAGAGACTTTACTCTTTGTGCGGATTTTTTGCCACACTTAATGAAGTTGTATGTCAAACGCAATGAGAAAAATAAAAAATGTCCCAGAACTTCAATTAAAAATTAACAATAATTCATTAGTAATTGATGGCAACCGAACCATGCTCCAGGGGTGCCATATCTCCCTTTTGAAATTGTCATTTTTTTTTTCAAATTACTCAAACAAACATGTATGCAAAATTATAACGGAAAATACAAAAAATAGACACTATTTTTGGCTATACGTTGTAACATTTTTTAACATTTCTCTCTATAATTTAATTCAACAATCAAAAGGATATCGACGCAATACTTAACGAACATCCATCAGGAAATTTTGCTTTAAAAGATTTTGACAAGAACTGTAGAATTGGTGATCCTTCAAGATCTATTTTGATTGACTGTCTTTCTTCATGGTTGCTCAAGAACAGAAAATCTTTGTCTCGGAATGAAATCACATACATTGCCGAGAAAATTCATGAACGTTAAAGCGAAGATAAGGTTATTCTTCTTGATGTATACTATATTTTTTAAATTTATTTTTTAAATAACATATTTTTAAAATAGAATATATATTTTGTTCCTACTCTAAGATGATAAAAAGAAAACTCATCAGGAAGAATGTATAGCAGGTATTACAATGCTAAAAGAAGATACAAACAAAATTGACATCAACATCTTTCATAATCCCTCCATGGAAGAAGGAAGCTGTTCCAATTTAAATTTTGAAGAAGAGCTTGAAGATTCTCCAGGTAAGAGGTGTTTTTTATACTAGCGTGTCATGTTGCTTTTTTTGTTAATTAAATTAATTAAATTTCCATATCTTTATATAAATACTATTTTGAGAAGAATATTACAAATAATAATTCTGTGCTCTAGAAAACTGTTTGGCTGACAAAAGATGGATACAGTGAACCGTGGGACGAGGTTAAATCAAAATGGAAAAAATCTTATGCATTAAGACGACAGGATGCACATTCCTTAAAATTCCCTTCTTTTATAAATGATTGGCCGCTATTAAAACATTCTGCTGGAGTAACATTGGTAAATACATATTTTGTTTTTTATTCTTCAATTATCAATGAGGCTTTACATTTCATTTACATTTATTGATGTGTTGCGTTTTGGATGTTAATTTTAACAATTATTAAGGATTTCCCAAACCGATGCAAAACATTCGGTAGGGTCAACGACGAAATAACAAAAACAACACGTCGCTATGATTGACAACAACACATTGTTGGCTTTTAACTTCGGTAATTTTTTTTAGATCTTCAAGAATATGGTGTCAAATCAAAGATAGGTAGTACTTATAATAAGAATTGTTTGCTTATAAAAATTATTAAAATGATTCGAATGAACATGAAATTATTATTATGTAAGAGGTGCAAATTGATTTAGATAGAAAATATCACTACTTTCGACCACATTTGCCTAGAAAATCTATGTGTATTAAGGACAAAATATATTTTATAGTGCAGTCTTTTTACACATTTATAAAAAAAAAATTTGTTAACAGCAGTTTAAAGGTTGAAAATGGTAACGGGGTTATAAGGAATGTAAAAAAATCTATTTCCCAGCAGCGGAGTTGGAGGGAGGATTTGGGGAGGTGAAAAAGAAGGGAAAATTATATTATTGCGTTTTTCGAGTAAAGTTGACCCCAAAATGAAAAGTGTTAAAAAAAAATCTACAACTTTTATACATATCATTGTTTGACGTAACCTCAAAATTTCCAAGATATTGGCAAAAACCGTAATTTTTGTTGGTTTATGTTTTTATTTTTATTTTTCAAGAAATAGATGAATTTAAATGAAACTTTGTGAAAATATATCTTGTGGTGTCTTTAATAATCACAATTTTTTTCAATCAAAACCATTGATTAGTTTTTGAGATATTCAATTTTGTTTGGAAAAAATACTCTTTTTCCAACGAAAAATGTAGGTACTTCGAAAATCAGCGTACAGAGCTCATGATATGTATAAAAGTTGTAGATTTCTGCATGATCTACAACATTTCTATTGAAAAATTTTCATTTTGGGGTCAATTTTAGTCGGAACCGCAATAATACAATTCCCCCCCCCCCCCTCTTTTTTACCCTCCAAATCCCCACTCCAGTTCCGCTGCTGGGAAATAGATTTTGTCTACATTACTTATAACCCCTTTCACCATTTTCAATCGTTAAACTGTTGTTAGCAATTTTTCTTTTTTTCGAGTACCTAAAAATATGTTAATAAGCTTGCACTATTATACAAAATAATGAATCTTAATTTATGCTTTATATATCCATTTAATTGCATTTTAACTTTAAAATAATTTTAAATTAAACGTTTTTTCTTATCCATACACTTTATGTTTGGGGTAATTCCATGAAAAAGTGGACATGAAGATAGAAAAATGGAAAATTTATCTCGTCCCCTGTCTGTTGTTCGCTAGTTTTAAAATTAGAATTAAAAAATATCCTACAAGTAATAAGCATACGGCTAAAAATAAAATAAAATTATAAAAGGCTTAACCCTAAATTTTTAAATTAAAAACGTGAAATAACATGAGTTACCGACTTTTTGTAACGTGAGTTACCAAGTATTTTATTAATTTTGTATAAAATATTTTCAATAATTTAAAATTTGTGTACAGATATAATCCGGCTGATAAATTCTTATATCTAATTCAACAAACCAGTTTACCTTTATTGGTTTGTTCAATTTTTAGAAAATATGCATAGTACTGCTCCAAAACCCGTGTCCGAATATGGTAACGTGAGTTACCAACATGTTTTAGTATTTTTTACTAAGAAAGAATTTATTTTTCCCAAAAATTTTATTTTTTCCTAGAAGTCGAAATCATTACCATGTATAGAATTCATATTTTGTTTTATTTATATTTATAAAAGTATGGAAATTTTAATGAAAGAGAGCGTGAAACTCTCCCAAATGTAACGTGAGTTACCATGGAATTGCCCTTTGCATTATTTTCAGATCAGTTCCGTTGCTTCATGCAATACTCCCACCATCATCAAGGTAATCTGCAGTTCCAAAGGAAGAAGGATCATCCCAAAAACGTAAATATTTCAAGCCCACTATAAAGGACTCACACAATCCATGATTCTGCCGGTGAACGAACCACATGATTTCAGTCCAGCAGTAGACCATATGGTAAGCAAGGTTAGAGAATTGGGTCAAAGCTTACAACCACTTATGGTGTTTTGCAACTACGATAATTCATAATTTTTTATTTCAATGAAATTGCGCCTCAAAAAGCATCACTTCAAAAATTTACTTTCGATAAAGTATATTACCATTTTCTACTTAAAATAATATTTTTTTTACTAAATTAACAAAAAAATATCTAGTATGTATATGTTACATTATATTGCATTAAAAATTCTGTTATTTGTAATAGTAATAAAAAAATAATTTCTGTTAATCTGTTATCTTTAATAAAAGTAAACAAAATGAAAATTGATTAGTGTCTCTTCTTTTCCCAGAACTCTCAGGTGGAAAATCAAAAGTGTGAGTATTCTCATATGGGAAAGGATTTTTTTTTAAATCTTCATGGTGAAGTTTGAAGAAATGACAAAAATGGTTTGGAAATTTAAGAATTGAAAGTAATTCATTACCATTAAAATATAAGAAACTTAAAAATGTTTTTACTGAAATTTTATGCTTTAATTGATATGAAATACTTTTATGAACATCGTTTATTATTAGTTTTTGATTTAAAGTATTGTTTTACTTCTTCAAAAGGTCAATAATGATGCCAATTTTTCTATTTATTTAATTTAAACAGGGTGTCCGGTAATTCGTCAATAGTATTTAAGGGTGTAATTATGGGGTATTTTCTATCTCAAATTTTTTTTTCTCAAAAACTTTTTTGAGTGCACAATCAATCAGCATTTCATTTTAACTTGAGCACAATAATTATCACATAAACATTTTTTGTTACAATTTTTACGTCTTTCTGTAATCATAAACGTTGCTGATCAACAATGATTGTGCTTAATTTCGAAATAATTCAAGCACAATACTTATCACGTCAGCATTTTTATTATTAAGTAAACGTGATTTTCATGTTTCTTACATAATAGACGTTGTTGATAAACAACAATCGTTCTCAATTTCATATTGAATTGAGCACAATAATTGTCCCACCAACATTTTTATTATAAAGGAAACATGATTTTCATGTTTCTAACATCATAAACGTTGTTAATCAACAACGATTGTGCTCAATTTCTAACACGATTTTCATTCTTCTTACATCATAAACGTTGTTGATCAATAACAATTGTGCTCAATTTCGTATTAATTCGAGCACAAAAATCGTCACGCCAACATTTCTATTAATAAGGAAACACGATATTCATGTTCCTTGCATCATAAACGTGATTGATCAACAACGATCGTTCTCAACTTCATATTGAATCGAGCACAATAATTGTCCCACCAACATTTTTATTATAAAGGAAACATGATTTTCATGTTTCTTCATCATAAACGTAGTTAATCAACAACGATTGTGCTCAATTTCATATTTATTCGAGCACAAAAATCGTTGCACCAACATTTTTATTTTTAAGGAAACACGATTTTCATATCTTTATTGTATCACAAACTTCGTTGATTAACCATGTTTCTGCTCATGTTAATATTATTTTAGTGATAGATTAATCACGAAATTAACAATGGCGTTGTTGATCTGAGCAATGATAATTGTATCCTTTAAACAAACAAATTGAAAATGCCAGCTTGTTCAAATGAAGTATGTTCGTGTTTGACGCAAAAACAAACAAGGTTTATGCTTGATTCTACCAAGGTTTTTTTTTCGGTGTAGGGACATCCCAGGTAATTGTAACGCCGATGAACTCGATAAAAGTGGAACAACTCTACCTCTTCTACCTACCAAGGCAGATATAGGTATAAACATCGCTACTTGTAAACTTTTGCTGAGGCAAGATGCATTAGAGAGATAAAACCTTAGGTGGAACGATATCACCACTTGTTTGGCAACAAAACAAATCTGGCCAGTAATGGATTTAAAGCGATCTAAGTGTTTGATACCTCTAAGTAGATTGCACATTAGCTCCATGATTGGTGTTATAACCGGACACTGTCTTATAGGAAAGCACACAACGCGTCTTGGCGTATTCTCTAATGATTTTTGCAGAAGCTGTTTGGATGAGGAAGAGATAGAATCAATTCACGTGTCCTGCTCTATCTCATAGACGAAGACTTCACATTGGTGATTTTTACTTCAATGATCCTAGTGATCTATCAGACTTAGACATAGGCAGTTTTTTACGCTTCATAAGAAGCTCCAATTGGTTCAACGAGTGAGGAAAAGGGTTTCCTAGATTCATGTGGTGTCACAATGGACCAACTCATACTCTAAGTGTGTCAGTCTTCACGACTGGCAGCCACTTCAACCTAACCTTACCTAACCCTTCGACTGATGGTACTCTAATCATTGGTATTTTTCTTCTGTTCTGTTCTCTTCACAACTAATTCTGTTTTCAATAGATTGAAACCACAGTTCTTTGTCCACGTGTTGGCCTTTGACAAGGCGGATACTCTCTTAACGTTTTTTTGACGTTTCAATATTCACATCTCACTTCATTGAAGGAGTGGGATCGAGACGTGAATACTGAAACGAAAAAATTGTCAGTTTTTTCAGTCTAATGTGAACACCGTATTGGGGATTTTCCCAAACTGCTCAGCCTATTGACAAACATCAAGGTAAGAATCTCACAGGAACGTTCACCGTCAGAGAAGTGAAATCAAATGATGATGGCAATAGATTGCTAAATTCACAACTCAATCATTTTCGAGCACATCATTTCCGTATTATTTGCGAGGATTGAAACGAAATTTCGCAGATCATTTGAGTACACGCAATTGCAGTTTTGCAAGCACTATTTAACGCGCATACAATTTGCAGTGCAGACTTCTTTGTGACGTCATAAGGCGCAAATGTGTACAACGAGTATGACCAAAAACTAGAATAGAAAAAAAACTCTATTCCTCCGATTCTTCAACAGTTTGACACGCTTTAAGGAGGAGGTTATTTAAAAAAAAAATCAGAATTAGAATGAAATATTTGTATCTCCAAGACCATTAATTTTACATGAAGAAAATAAAAATTCCACTAAGGTGTTCTCTCATCACGACATCTAGAATCTATATTTATTGCGTCTACTTCGATTTAGGGGCCGATAATAAATGTATAACATTTACGCCTTAATTATTTCCAAGGTATACATCTCTATATCATTCACAAACCCCTTAAATGTCGAATTCTACGTGTTTTCTATTTGTATGGAAGATGCTACAGCTACAGAATTCAATTTGTATAATTAACTAATTAAAAATTAGCAATTCAGTAGCATTTTCCATTTCCATGTCATGGATTATTTATGGTTTCGCTCAATAAATAACATGACAACGTGCCATCTCCGATATATCACTCTCTCCTCTTTGCATATTGACTTGCTTTGCGTTTATGCGTTTATAAATAAAAAAAAATATATCATCATTTGCTGCCGAAGAAAATTTGAGTCTGTTTAAAGTATACCCTCTTCCCGCACTGTCTGCACTTTGGGAATGCAACGGCATCCCCTATATTATCAAGCAATCCACACTGTTTTATACTCTGCGAAGACAATTGACATTTGAATGGATCATTTGATTTGACTTCGTCGCACGCAGCATTGCACGTTCTTTTTTAAACTGAAATAGAACACAAACATTCTTGCTGAACTTCGGATCGTGTGCGATGTGGTTAGCGGTGATGGTCAAAGGCGTGCTTTTTTTTCAGATACAAAAAAAAAGTTTTAAAAAACCGCCACAGCACATGTTTGCTGCTACTGATGCAATAGTAGCAATTGAAAATAAACACATGTGAAACTTGTTGTCTAATCACTGGATCTGGAGCAGGGGTGTCAATTTACTTTTATATGAAGTTGATTTGCTCCTAAAGTTTTAACCTGCTTTCGTAAGAAATATTGAGCTTGATATCTTCGAAGTGAAGCTTGGTAATGAAGGCTCTGATGGGATGAGGAGTTAACACAGTAAAACCAAACGAGACAGAAGTACTGTAGAGGAAGTTATGTAATTCACACCAGAGTACAACTTACATATCCGAGTCCTAATCCCTGAAGGGTCACCACAGCCCAAGACACGACAGCCTTCCAACCTCTATGATCACGAGCACGCCGCTTCCAATCATCTAGAACCAGCTTTCTGGCGATGGCATGGTCTTCTTCGTTCTCTCGAACCTGGGCTTGGATTCAAAGACTCTCTTGGCTGGAGCATTATTGTCTATTAACTCGATGTAGTCGACGAGGTTTAATTTTCTGGACTACATCCATATCTTGATACAGCTAATAGAGTGTGCGGTGGAGGAGTTTTGAACCCATCTGATGCGCCAAACCAAAGTCGCATCAGTCTCCGGGGTAATTCTTCATCCGGTATCCACTTAGGTGTCGTTTGTGGGAATAATGTTTACTCCGAATTAGCTGAACTCATAAACTAAATACTTCGAAGTTGTTACTATCAACAGTGACGTTTTGTCCTAGCCGTTTGACAGATCTTTCATTGTTTGTTTATAGCATGTATTTGGCCTTATCCTCGTTTACTTAACAAGTTTCGCCTGTTCTTCTATAACGGCCTGTTGATGTCGGCATCATTGGCATACCCTAAAAGTTGGGTAGATCTATTGAAAATAGTGCCTTCGGTGTTAACGCCTGCCTCACGCACTATTTGCTCCGGATTGATATTGAAGAAATCACATGATAGCGCATCACCTTGCCGAAACCCTGTGCATGTTTGGCATTGTTCGGAAGAGCTTTTTCCTAGTTTCACATTGCATTGCGTATTTTCTAATGTCACGCGGAACAACTAGATTAGTTTTCCCGGGATTCAAAGTTCAGTCATTACCATATAGAGCTCCTGACGATGAATGCTATCATATGCGGCTTTAAAGTCGATGAACAAATGAATAAAAGCTCGACTTGAAATTCGTTGGTCTTTTCCAGGAGAGTGAATATTTGGTTCATGGCCGATCTGCCTGGTACGTGCCTATTAAAGTGCTGCAGAACGGCTTAAGACGTTCCCACAGTGCATTGGATAGGATCTTGTATGTGACTTCAATTAGGGCTATGCTTCGATAGTTGTAACAGGATTTAAGATCGCCTTTTTTGTAGGTGAAACATATGGAGCTGATGGACCAGTCATCGGGCATGCTTCCTTCCATCCAAATTTGGTTGGCGAGTTGATGCATGCTACCTTTCTACACATCATCTCCGTGCTTGAAGAGCTCCGCTGGTAAATTATCACATCCAGCCGGCGGTCTTGTTCTGCTTGAGCTTCTGTATAGCTAAGCCTTTCTCTTCGATACAGGGTAGTGGTACTGGGTCTTCATTGACTGAAGTTGGATTCTTTTCTTGTCCTATGTCTCTCGCTTTAACTTATGCCCATTTAGCATCTACTAATAGGTTCAAAGCTTTTCATGCTGTCCTCTATATTTGGGCCTGTATAAGTAGGATGAATGTAGGAAAATACACAACCTCGAACTCTGAGAGCTGTACTAAGATGTTACAGCTACAGATTCTATTCCAGAACGAGCAAATGGACAACGATGTCCTAGCCCTAAGAGTCCCTGAGGCGACAAAGAAGACTAGGCGATCAAAGATGCTACACTGCTTGGTTTGGCTGACTAGAAGAAGTGAAGTCTGTACGAGATCGTAGGTTGATTGATTACACTATAATCACATAATGAATGTCTTATATAATCACACAAGAAATCACACTCCAAACGTCACATGTCATATTTAAACATAAAACAACAACAATAAGGACTTACAGTTCACAAAGAAATCTTACTTTTAATGCCGCATTTACACGAGTGACAAGTTGCCATCATTTCTGCCATGAAACTTGCAGGCTAAGAGCACAGATACTAGAGTTACATAGATATCGCATCCAGTACAAATAAAAATGACCATTTTTTCAATATTTTGTGATTGCAAGCTCTTTTGTTTCGTCCTCAAAAATCGAGTCGGTTGATCAAACTACTGATGACTTGTTGTTGACGTTTTGTATTTATGTCTATGTATGTAAATCTATCTTTTTAACCTCATATGTGGTCTATAACTCACATAATATTGATATAACTGGGATGTAGCTCTACGTCCCACGATAAAAAAGTAGTCATTTTTATTTGCTCTGCGTGCGATATCTATGTAATTGGGAAAATTGAATCGGCAGTCGTGAGTCTCAAAGTGTCTACATCAAAAAATAATTTAGTCACATGAAAGCATATTAAACCAACAACAACTCCAATTTTTTGCACATCATTAAATGAGTCTCATTAGTCCGGTGTTTGTTTTCTTTATGCCTCACGACATCCCTGAACACTCACTTCTCTTGCAACAAAAATGCGGTGATACCGGACTCAATCTTCCCCCATCTAAACAACGTCTTAAGTGCCTTTCACATTTTTTTTTATCACAATTCGCGTGTTTATGGCGACCACTTATGTGAAAGAAATGTCAAAACTCGCGACCATTCGCTTTTCTTAGTTCGCTATTCGCAGCTCATATGCAAGGCACTTCACATGAGCTGCGAACTGCGAATGCAAATTAATTTGTTAATGCAATTCCAAGCTCAAATACAAACAATTTTTTTTTATAACTTTTCGACAAAGTGAATAAACGATCCTATCTACAATTTGAAAAAGAAAACACGGCCTAAAACTACGCGACCAACGCGATATTTTCTGCGAACTGTCAAATACTTATTCGCAATCCACAACATCAGGACGCCTTCCACAAATCTGCGAATGAAAAATTCACTCGGTTCTAATTTTTTTAGCACCCATTTGACTGGTCAATTTTTTATGACAGTTCGTTTTCACCATTTTGTTATGACGAAAATAATGGAAAACATAAAACTTTATTGAATATGAAAATTCTAATTTTTAAAATTTGCCATTGTTTACCTTAGTATTTTGTTTCTTTAATTTCTTTTAAAGAATTTTCATCTCTGATCTGAAGATCTCATTTTTATGTTTAATTTGTATATAAAAAAACACTAAAGATATTTCATAGTGTTTTTAGGTTACAAACGTCATAATTATTATGATTGACCGCCACTGCTAACACCGCGCGCCGTTGCTGAAGTATTATTAAACACTCGTTCATACGAGTATAATAACCGACCGGAAGGCATCCAATTAATCAATAAAACAAATTAGATACATCAACTGATTGATGGACAAAAAGGGTGTGAAGTTGCGTGAGGTTTTGCAATATATTTACGCAAAATGAGTTTTCGTGCGTGCGTGGCTAATGCGTGAAAGTGAGAAAAGAATTGTTTTGCTAAAGAGCTCTCTAAACGAAAAAAAAAAATATTTTATTTTAGGTTGAGGCATTTTACAAAAATGTATGTAAATACATAAATGTATGTACCTACTTACGCAATAAATTTGTTGATTGATTTAAATTGCATTTGGCACTAATGTTAAGGTGCATCAGTATTCATATTCAGCAGTAATATTATGTTATTCGAGACACAGCGCGGCAGAGAGATGTCATCCTGGTAATTTGAAAATTTATTCGAGCTAGCAAGTAGGTAATGACGACACTTGAAAAATATGAAAACTACTTCAGGCTTTTTTGTGTAGATTGATTAACATACATCCATACATACAATTGACGTTTAATGTCCAATCTGTTTTTAATTTCTTTGTTAATTGACAAACATACAGGCATATGAGTGGCAACAAATTCATTTAAAACCATTGAACAAGTGATGAAAATATGTTATAGACAAACTTTGAAGTTTTTGTTTGTCGGAGGTTTTGTATAGTATACTGTAACAAAACCTACTCTGTGAACACGCTCTGAACTGACGAATGCTGGTCATCTCTTTCTTTCAGCGATATATTCATCCCATACAGCGAAATGTCAGATTGTTCGAGAAGAATGGGCACGTTCCGATGGTTATTCTCAGTTATCCGGATAGCTTTGTGTTGTTGTAGTCCCTTGTTAAAAAACAGCTGATAACCACTGACGCAATAAAAACTCAAGTTATCTCAAAACTTTTGGGATAACTAGATAGCATAGCGAATAAACATTGGAACGCGAAGATTAACAGCAAGATAACCAAAGCACGAGGCCATTTTGTGTCGCTCAAGTTTTTGTGCTAATAAAGTTAATTACCACGTATTCTTCTATAATTAATTCAGAGAGTTTCTTTTTTTAAGGGCCCTGGAGACGCTCGAACATGGTGCGAGTGAACATAGTTCGACTAAACTCCACAGACACTGAAACCAAGTAGAAACCAAACTACTCGAACTTCATTATTCTTACGACTTATATGTCATTCACAATATTCACTGTCACATTTATTTAATTTTCTTTCAGGTTGTTTGGCATTTTTCTTTTTTTTTTAAATATTGAAATTAAAAATTATACCCAAATGTTCGAGTAAACCTATAAAACCGGTCCGCAAATAGTCGAATCTGGTACGACAAACGATTAGCCCCGCCCTCGAACATCTATGTATAAATATTGGTGAGACCAAATTTTTGTTTACTGACACCAAATAATTGGTACTCGAACCAGCCCGCAGACAAGTAAAATCAGCTCGAACATAGTACTCGAACCATGTTCACTCGCACCATGTTCGAGCGTCTCCAGTGCCCTTTAGGTGTTTTTCTGTGCTGGAATTAAAGGAATCTCTTAAAATCGTAATAATAAATTAGAGTGCATCTACACTAGTCAAGGTTAGGTAAGGTTAGAAGGTGTGATAATATGGCAAGCCGCATCATCTCACTCAAATCTCAGTGGATCCATTGGGCTCCCTAGGGTGTAGATAGGTAGTGAGGAGGGTGTGGGAGGCCTCTCTGAACCATCCTGCGTTCTGAATTCATTTTAGGATGTTCTTTAGTGGCTAGACAGAGATGATGCGCAGTTCGACGAAGAAGTATTTTCCTTTCTGGTTATAGCTAAGCTGGGGTATTCACACGGGAAGTCAGGAAGTGAAGTGAGCCCTCCTCCGCTTTCTTCATCTTGAAACCCTCTACATAAGTCCGATGAGCTGATGCCCATTCTGCTCATTTGGGTTCCCATCAAGCTGTGGCCCGTTAGGACGCCAACTATGAGTGATAATTAAGGCCTGCTTAGCTTGATTAAGTATTCAGTTGTAAGTTTTCCAGTTTGTTTTCTGGCTATCTATGAAGATGTCAATATTACTGTTGACTATTTCACGTGGGGCAAGATGTTTCGCGGCTTCGCAAACTACCAGCACTTCCACTTGCAATACACTGCAAAAATTTGGAAGCTTTATAGATCTATTTATAGGTGAGTTATCTGAGTATGCCTGACCCAACACCCTCCTATGTTTTGGAACCATCAGTAGACCGAACCTAAACATGCTTTGTGACCCTGTCTTCATTCCAGAGTTCCCTGGTTGGAATATCTGTTATGGTTACTACGTTGAAATCAATGCACGGTGTAACGTAGTATGTTTGAATGCCTAAGTCTGTTAAGTTCATTATAGTGCTGCGAGCACTTTAGTCCGCCAACTCTTTCGTGAACAGATTGAGTGGAGCAAGTGAAAGGAAAGTTTCTAGGGCGGCCGTTGCTCTTTTTCCTTTTTTTAAATATTTTCTTTCCAGTTTAGTTTACGATCAGGTATACAACGCCAAGATATTTGACAGTTCCCAAAACCAGTAACGGAATTCCGTTAATGATTGGCGGGTTTATGTTTGGAATATTGCACTTCCTTGTAAACATCACCAGTTCTGTCTTGAGTGGGTTAACATTTAGTCCACAGCTACTGGCCAAATTTTTGAGCTTGTCAAGTGATGTTTGTAAGAGCTCACACAGAGTGGGGACACATTTTCCAGATGCCATTAACAGAATGTCATCGGCGTATGCAACGACCTTGATACCACCACCCTTCTCGTCCTTACTCTTAACTTGCTTATGAGTCTCGTTTGAAGCATGCTACTTCTATTGGCAATTTGCCACTTGACAAACTGTCGCATGTCACTTTTCACACTTGTCTATTTTTATAGGTTTGTTCGATGTCGGCACTGGGTCGCCCTGAACTCGCACTCAGGTGTTTTACATATGTAACGCTGGGCGCGTTCGGCTGCGTATCTTAAGCGATCCGGATTTGTTTGTGTTGTTGTAATTCCATAGGAAAAAACAGCTGATGAGTGAAGCAGCTGATGTGAGAAAGAAATCTCAAGCTATCCAAAAAATTTCGGGATACTTAACTTTCCGATGGGAAATTTAAAGAACAGCTGACTTTGTTTAAC
This sequence comes from Dasysyrphus tricinctus, assembly GCA_963921185.1. Taxonomy (NCBI): domain Eukaryota; kingdom Metazoa; phylum Arthropoda; class Insecta; order Diptera; family Syrphidae; genus Dasysyrphus; species Dasysyrphus tricinctus. The sequence goes on along the minus strand of OY992531.1, from coordinate 206,066,582 downwards.
AGCTGACTATTTATTTGGATTTGCGATTCCACGTCGGATCTTTTTTTTTTGAGCCAAAACATTTCCAAATTATATTTAAATGCATATTAAAATCATTTGTAATGCAACTTAATAATACATTTTTGATACAAAGGAGATTTGGTGTAAAATAATTTATGAAAGGACACAAAATCGTTGCTGTAAATTTCAATTGTTTTTCCTTTTGTTAGCAGGTCTCACTCTTTTGACAGCAAAAGTTACGTATCCGGTTTTGGTCGTCCGGCAACGTATCGGATTCTTAAGTATCTCAGATACTCTATCGCTTTACCAGCCGAACGCGACCACTGTCTTCATTCCAGTTTATTTGCACTGTGTAACTATGTTCGATGATAGTGGAGCGTGCACTAAATTCGCCCGCACTCCAGGTTTTTTCTCGGGTAAAGAATTCAGGGGCCCAATTCCGTAAGTCCCCTTTCACACGAAGAAACAAGTTGCTGGAGATTTTTTTGACGTTTTCTTTTAATCTCCTTAAAAATCTCTTGTACCTTTCAAACGAGGAAACAAATCTCCAGGCAATTTTTGAAATTTCCTTTGAAAGTCTATTGGTTGAACACACCTAAACCTAGATGTGAAAGGAAATGCCAAAAAATCTCTTCAAATCCTCGACTGGGGAGATTATGTTCGCCCCTCTTTCCTCCTGCCCTTCTTACCCAAGAACTGAAAGTTGCTGGCAACTCAGTTTCCTCGTGTGAAAGGGCACTAAGCGTGAATGATTTTCAGTGTACACATTCTATTAGCGCCCAAAACAAGTGTGAATAAATTTGACTGATAGTGCACACGATATCTGTCAAAAATTTTAAACTCACCCTTGTGAAATCATAAAAATAGATGTGTACAAGATTTTCTGTGTACACAGAAAAAAATCACTCGGAATTGGGCCCCAGAGCTTCAAAATTGAAATCAGCTGTTGGCATGAGTTGAATGTCAAAGGAAAAGTATTTACTTTTCGAATTTTTATGATATAAATGGTAAATGTGAGATGTTTTGTAAACAATTTTATTACTATTTATTAATTTAGATATTTATAAACGAAATGCTATGGAAAATCTATGAAAATTAGGTGCTGGGGACCAACTATGTAACTCGATTCTACAATAAAAAGTTTGAATTCGCAAAATCTCAGCTTGCTTATTCTTAAGGGGCCAGTTATACCAATCAGGAAAATCCATCAGGAAAAGTTGAAACAGTATAAAATTGAATACTTTTTCTTGATGGTCGGTTATAGCAAACAGGAAAAATATGTCAGTTGGCAAGCTGAAAACATGGTAATATACATATGCACACATACAACCTACCGCAAAATTTCCCTGATTGAAAAGCATACGACAAATTTTTTCGTCCACAATTCTGTCAGTGGAACAGGAAAAAATTGGAACTCAAATCAATGGAACGATTTGTTCCGTTTTGTATGATATGTCAATCAGCTGGCACGAAAAATGAATTTACATCAGGAAAATAGATAAATTAATTTGAAACAAAAAAAAATTAATCAATTGAAAATGTTTTTAGCATACAAAATTCTTTGAGTTAATTGTCATTGATTAGTGTAGCATTTGTGTTTCAAATCAAATGAAAACATTGTAAATAATCCATTCGAACATTTTTCCTGCTTCGTTTTCCTGATCGCTATAACTGGCCCCTAAGGCGTCAGTTATAGCGATCAGAAAAACCCATCCGAAAAACTTGAAACAATATGAAATTGATTTTTTTTCTGATTGTTGTTTATGGCAATCAGAAAAAATGTGTCAGAAAAACTAGGTTCTTCGCAAAAAAAACTAACAGTCGCCAAGATTTTTTCTGATTGAAATGTCAGAATTTTTTCGGATGGAGTTCTTTCAGTGGAACAGAAAAAAATTGGAACATAAATCAGTGGAATGATTCGTTCCTTTTTCTGCCAAAAAGCAATCAGCTGATAGGAAAAATGAAATTTCAACAGAAAAACAAATAAATCCATTTTAAAAATAAAAAACTATTGTTTTGGCAATTTTTTTTTCGCGAAAAAAATTCTACGCTGAGTTACGCGTCGATTGATATATCATTTGGCTATCAAATGGAATTGAAAAGTAATAAAAACTTCAATCATTTTTTTTTCGGATGGTTTTTGCTGGTCGTTATAACTGGCGCCTAAGCCAGCGCTTATGAACGGTAATAGAACAGCGCTAATTCAAGATTCTCTGGCACAAAGTCGGAAGCACTAACATTTTATCCCACTTTCGTATATATTACCACTTATAATAAGCATTGAAAGCAACTTTCGAATGGATTCAAAAGTAGAATAAAGTTACATAGTATAAAAATGTACATAAGCAACTTAACATTTTTGTACAGATGTAGAACTGAAGAGTTCGATGTGAAATCAAAACCCGAGCAGCCACCAGTTTTTTGACATTTGAATGGCATTCTCCTGCCGTGGGACAGGGAACATCGAACAAACCTAATGAATAGACTAGCAGGCATGTTCTCCATAGAAGTATCCATTTTTCTATAGCAAACTAAATATGTCGGTTACACCAAATTTGCACTGACGTCCTATAATATTCTGCTCATTTTATCATGATCTGATCCGGACCAATTTTTAACACTTAATTACAAAAACAACATGCTTTTTATCTGGATCTATTTCAATGATCCAAAAACTAGTTTTCACTCTGGCGGCTTGGAAGCCATTTACTATTAGGGTTGTTTGTCAAATTATTGAAAGAAGGGGAAAATTCTTTCATAGACGGTGTTCACATTGGACTGACTCCTCCGACTTTTTTTGACGTCTCTGTACTTTATCTCACTCCCACTTCATTGTGAGAAAGAGATGGGAAGGACAGGCAGAATATTTTAAATTTTTTAAAAATCTATGGATTTTTTTTGACGTTTTCTTTTGTGACAACTGCTTTCTCTCTCTGTACTTTTTCCTTGGCAAACAAATACTACACAAAACAATACAAATACTTCATAAAACATTTTAAATAAATGAAATTAAAGTTTTGGAATGAAAAAAAAATTAATTAATCCCTCAAGGAGCTCAGATTTGTGTTTTCTTTAAACGACTTCTCAACTTCAAAGTGAGTCTGTTGGTGTTCACATTAGTTTGTGTCTGAACAAAAGAAGTTGGATGAATGTCAAAATAAGTCGGAGGAGTCAGTCCAATGTGAACACCGTCATAGAGGGGAAAACTTGCTACAAAGTTAACAAACGCGAAAAACCAATTTTGTATCACTTTTGTGTACGAAACTTCAAACGTGACACACACTATCAAACACTACAGGCAAATCTTAAGACTCACACAAACAAAAATACACACAGACGTGGATTTGACAGTTTTTTACTTCCTGCACACAGAAATTTGTGTAGCAGAAATTTGCAAGATTTTTCATGGAGGGGAAATTTCTTGCACTCTCATTTTGCTCTCTCGTTGCTACACTTTGGAGTTAACAAACAGGAATTTGTGAAATGTAGTGCGACGTCGTACGAATTCGTACGAAATTTCAGTAACCAAACAGACCTATTGTGAATGTGTCTCAGTAGTGAAAAGAAAAGAGGCAACAGACACATACAAAATAAACAAACGTAAGGCAAAAAGAGACCGGTATATAACACTCCTGTCACTAAGATCCTGTCTGCTTTATGCCGGATTTACACGATTGGAAAACTGCCAGTATAATGACAAAAGCAACAACAAAAGAATGGACAAATTCATTCTTTTTGTCTTATACTGGCGGCTTTCCAATCGTGTAAATCCGGTATTAGTTATGATCCGGATCCGAACATGAGTATAATAAAATACCTACCAAGAAAGATTCTGCGAAATAAACCATTAGCAAGGTATAAACCAAAAAGAATAAAATTGTGGTTACCTTTAACCTTTCATTGCTTACTGAAAAAAATATTAATTTTAAATAATCATTTACATATGTACATATAAAGCATTTCTAAAACAAAATGTTTAAAATAAAAAACTTCACAGAAATATTGAAATCAGAACACAAAAAAAAAAAAAAAACTATTAAAATATGGCTATACAATGTATTCCAGTTAAACTTCAAGATGCGCATTGCATTAATTAAATTGGGGTTTTGCTTCTATTGATTCTAGTAATAAAACCGGTCATTTAAATAATAATTTGTCTGAATCAAATGTCAATTGACATCATCGTTGACGCGCATTTAAATTAGCTAACACAAATTTGTTCCAGTACATTACTATTTCTTCTTTAAAGCAACAATTATTATGAAAAAGAAAACAAGATTATTAACCTTACAACCCCTGATGGTGAAATTTCTATCTATTTATCAACAGTTAGGTAATAAAAATAGGCAACGACCAGGCCAAGTTCACCATTGAATTTTATTTGTTTATCAACAAAACGCATTTAGTAAGCAAAAATAAGTCAGAGTGCTCGCCGGACTGAAAGTGAATTCGAAAAGATTCCCGCTCTGAACGAACACTTACACAAACACTTACATCTAACGGACGACACACAATCTGATAGCGAGAAGAACCCACTTATGTAAAAAAAACAAAATACTCTCAACTTTCGAGTGCATCCGACGACGACATGCCACGACTATGGCAGCGGCAAACGAGAAGCGAGAAGCTACGCGAGCAGCGAGATTTTCTATTTCAGAAAATAGTTCGAATGTTTTGTGCGACAAGTCAACCGACAGACAGACTTGTATCCCACGAATGGAGAACTCTTAATGATTGTTATGCACCACGGAAAAGAATCCTGAGCTAACTCTCTAGAGTCTCGAGACTAGACACAATGAACAACCCGGCCGGCAATTGTTAGTTCGTTTGTCCGTCGAAAGCGTGAGCACCATTGATTTACATAATTAAATTGTTGTTTTGTATCAAACACCAAAGTTTTTTTTTCTTTTTATAAAATGAGAATTTCACAAGGTAAATAGAAAAAATATTTTATTTTTGCAGATTCAAATCTTTTACTTGGTTTTGTTCCAATTTAGAGGCACATCATGATCTACTGCGAGCAGAGGATCGTGCAGTTACATTCTCAGCTATCCATTTCCAAAGGACTCCAGAGTTCCCCATCTATCTAAGGAGCTTGCTTATTATGTAAAGGATCTAAAGGTTTATAGACTTCTACTACCTGGAAAACAATCGAAAATTCTGAGTTTGTTCCTGTAAAAAGGGTGTTCGCCGCGAACTTGGCTGCTCTATAAATGTCTGTACCAAGATCACTCAGACATTCGATGCCGAAAAAGAATTTAGACGAGATGACGCCCTGTGATTTTTTAACGTTTAATGCAAAACTCACAATAAGCCAACAAGTCTATAGCTCAGCTGGTCTTATTTATTAATTTTTTTGGTCTGATTATTGTTGCAACAAAAAAGATATATATTTTTCGAATAAAATTAGTGTCTGATAACGCTACACAAAAAGTCCTATAACGTTACCGTGCGAATTTCTGTATTTTGAATAACTGAGAAATATAATTTATTTGGTAGTGGAGAAGAAGAAGAATCGTGTATTAGGGTGGGCCGAAAAACCAATATTTTCGATTTTTAAATCACAATAGCGCGGAAAAGTTGCGGGTGGGGCAGGCTTAGAAGGGGTACACAAAAAAAATTAAATTGGTTTATATCTTCCGATCGCGCATGAGCCCTTTACTTTGGCGAAATGAGCAAAAAATCACATTTTTTTGATAATTATTTTTCTAGCTTACCTTACTAATTATTGAATTCAAAAGCTTAAGTTAGCTTCAATTTGAACCGATAATTAATTTAAAAAAAAGAATGGTTCAAATCGATTGAAGTCTTCTGGTAACGCATGTGCCCCAAACTCTGTCAAAATATGGAAAAAATCACATTTTTACGATAATTTTTAATCTTCTATAACACAGGTTTACAAATATCTCGACACGTGAAAGTAAGAGTCGTTCTAAAGGTAATTTTTCACGCTGAACTCAAATCCGTTATCCGTTTTTCGCTATCAGCTCTAGTTTTCGAGATATTACCGTTAGAAAGTGCCGAAAACCCCCTTTTTGGCCATTTTTGGGGTTATGTAACTGTGCAAACTGATTTTTATTTTTTTTAATTGTACAGATTTCTGAAAGTACTAATTTTAATCTTCAAGTTTCAGCCTTAATCGTCCCAATATCTCTTTTACTTTTTGAAAAATCTTCAGTTGAATTTCTCAATATATTGTGAAGAGCAGGGAGAGCGACTTCACCAAGATTTAGAAAGAATAGAAAAAAGTTACAAAGGTTTTAGGGATGATGGTATGTTAAGTGACTATTGTTGGTCTCTTGTACATGAAACGGACCAACATTTATATAAACCGTGCAGTTCCATTACACTTTGTTTTAAAATGTAAGATTTATGTCAAATTTATAAAAACTATGGTCAAAAACAGGTGATTTTTTAATTTATTTCCAAAAGTTAAGCCGATAGCAAAAAATGGATTTCAGATTTGAAATCTACACTAAAAGCTCTTTTTAGAACATAGTTTACCAGCTCCTGTCGAAAACAACGTAAGGCAAAGAGAAAGCATTTTTTAAATTATATGTAGTCAGATGAGAAATAATAACTAATTTTATATCTCTCAAAAAGTAAAAGAGATATTGGAACGATTAAAGCTGAATTTTGAAGATTAAGATTAGTACTATTAGAAATCTGTACAATTAAAAAAAATAAAAATCAATTCGCATTAGTTACATAACCCCAAAAATGGTCAAAAAGGGGGTTTTCGGCACTTTCTAACGGTAATATCTCGAAAACCAGAGCTGATAGCGAAAAACGGATAACGGATTTGAGTTCAGCGTGAAAAATTACCTTTAGAACGACTCTTACTTTCACGTGTCGAAAAGTTAACCGATATTTGAAAACCTGTGTTATAGAAGATTAAAAATTATCGTAAAAATGTGATTTTTTCCATATTTTGACAGAGTTTGGGGCACATGCGTTACCAGAAGACTTCAATCGATTTGAACCATTCTTTTTTTTAATTAATTATCGGTTCAAATTGAAGCTAACTTAAGCTTTTGAATTCAATAATTAGTAAGGTAAGCTAGAACAATAATTATCGAAAAAATGTGATTTTTTGCTCATTTCGCCAAAGTAAAGGGCTCATGCGCGATCGGAAGATATAAACCAATTTAATTTTTTTTGTTTACCCCTTCTAAGTCTGCCCCACCCGCAACTTTTCCGCGCTATTGTGATTTAAAAATCGAAAATATTGGTTTTTCGGCCCACCCTATCGTGTATATGTTGCTATAAGACCCCGAAATATTGAAATTCTAGAATCATTGACGGGCACGTTTTTTTACCTGCCTGGTAGGTATTTAGTAATGGTTAAATATCGGGTATTTACCGGGTATATACCCAAAAAGGGTATATACCTACCCTATATCAGTTATATAAAAATATGAGGTTGTTTTTAATTTTGATCTTTTTAATGAGTGAACCGAAAATCTGAAATTTTAATATCTGCAAGATTTTATGGATTTTGATGTTGAGTGTGAATTTTCTATTTCAAAATACAGTTAGTCGGAGATATTGGAATCTGAAATTTTTTTGAAATACTTTTTTGGTGGGTTTTTGAGATTATCTTTTTAAGTAATGAGTGTAATGATAAATGTCTTATCTGATAAGTATTTATTTTTAGTTTTAATTTAAATTAAATATTACACTTCCCCAGGTGCCGTTAAGTGGAAATAACGGTCATATTTAGGTTGCTATACATGAGCTCTTAACTCCTCAGTGCGTGCGTCCACGACCATCCAGCAGCGTGGAAGATCCCGTCATTTACATGGAATGTTTTTATTAGAATTTGATATGGATGGCTTTAAAAAAATCATAGATCCTGCTATAGTGATCGGATTTCAAAGGTTAAGGTCTTTAAAAAAAAATCTGACATAGCACATTGTGTAAAAACATTTTCATACTAAAAGGTTGAAAAAGCCTCCCAAAACTCAATTTATTTCATTCTAAAATCAAAAGTTAATGAAAAATATTACAATTGAAAAACTAAAATCGCACATTTTTTGACTCACTTCTCTTCTAAAATTATATTGTACCATGTTTCATCATCAATACTACAACAGAGGTGCCTGAGTTATTTTAAAAGATTTTGTTTTCAAATAAAATGGATTTTAATTTTAAAAAATATCGAAATGGCTTCTTTAAAAAATCATAGCTCCCGTTCTACTTATTGGATCTTCAAGGTTAAGGCCTTTAAATAAATCGAAGATTGTATGCTTCATTGTGTAAAAAAATCATTTCAATTTGTGAAACTAAATCATAAATTTTTACTTTAAAAAATATTAATACTCTCATATTAACCCGTTTTGGTATATACCGGGTAGTTACCTATCACTGTCTAGAATTAACCAGTAAAGCTTAGAATTTTTCAACAGCATTACCAAAAGTCCGAAATGTTTTGTTTTTATAATTCATTCCGGAATTTTTTTTCTTTTTTTCAACTATTTTCTTGGACAGCAATTCTATTGATGACTTGCTTTTGTAGGTTCAATCAAAACTGCACTCTTTCTCATCGGTTAGCGTGAAAATACGTTCGAAGCTTTTTCTATTGCTCTTGCAAGAGCTTGGGTAGAAGAATAACTCGCATAAATGATGTCACCTAAGCAGCTTGTGAGTCTTTAAGAAGTGTTCTTTTTATTTTAAGCTACTGTCTATACAGTGCGTAGGACTGTCATGCCGAAGGTGTGGGTCGATTCCCAGCCGTGCCACCTAAAAACAGAAATTTTTTATTCGAGGTACTGCCTGTTGCGAGGAACTGACAAATCCTCCTAGAGTATACTTGTCATGAAAAAGTGCTTCTCATTTAGCCGTTCGGACTCGGCAAAAAACTGTAGGTCCCCTCCATTCCTGCCAAGAAACACACGCACAAAGGAATGGTTGTGAGTTGTGAGTCACTAGGCCCTGGTTCTCCATGAGCTGTTGCGCCACCCAATTTATATTTAATTTATTCTATACACTTTTACAAATTCGGGAGTAGCATCAAGACGTACGACGGTTGATGATGATACTTTTATGTTTTTTATCGGGCAAACTGTTTTCAGAGTTCTCCTTTTTAAGTTTATAGTAAGTATGGCCTAATGCCTGTGTTTTTTATACTTCTTCATACTTTGCAAGGAGTATTTTTGGCGAAATATTGTTTGTTCTTTTAAGCCTTTCTCAGTGGTTGCAAACTTACCTCATCCATTTTAGTAGAGAAAAGTCTTATAATGTTACCTACACATCTTTGATCACCGTTAAGGCTAAGAAGGTAGGTAAATTTGAAATATTTCTAAATTGGACGATATGAAGATGAAAAATACTCAAAAGAACAATTGTCAAATCAAATTATGCGTACAAAACTTTTAACATATTTTGTCTCATAACGTTACACGAAAATTGAGGAACATTTGTTGTATCAAACATGTACAAAATTGAAAATATTTTTGGCGGAATAACCGACGTATTTAGCTTAGTCATTAAATTAAATTAAATTGGGTGGCGCAACAGCTTATGGAGAACCAGGGCCTAGTGACTTACAACTCACAACCATTCCTGTGTGCGTGTTTGTTGGCAGGAATGGAGGGGACCTACAGTTTTTTGCCGAGTCCGAACGGCTAAATGAGAAGCACTTTTTCATGACAAGTATACTCTTGGAGGATTTGTCAGTTCCTCGCAAGAGGCAGTACCTCGAATAAAACATTTCTGTTTTAAGGTGGCACGGCTGGGAATCGAACCCACACCTTCGGCATGACAGTCCTACGCACTAACCATCAATCCACGAGGTACTACAGCTTAGTCATATTCCATCGAAACAAATTGAGTTCACACAAACATAAAATGGACGACTGGGTCGCACGTAATTACTCTTTTGTTCAAGCGGCTGAGGGTTTATAAATAAAACGCCGTTTTTGAAAACAAAAATATTTTCCTTGACGATTTTTTAACATTTGTACGGAAGGTAGCGTTATTTTTTCATTAAAATAATTTTTTTTCTTAAAATATTTTAGACGACGACTGAGTAGTTTTCAAAATATTTGATTTAACAAAAAATCCAAAAAATTTGTTTTTGAAATTTTTTTATATATTTTATAAGCTTGTATACAAAAAATTATTGAAGTCAGAAATACTGTTTTGAAGAAAATCGAAAATAAAAAAAATGGTTCTCTAGGAGAAACCATTAATAAACCATTTTTTGAAAAATGGTTTCCTATCCAAAAGTTGGCTTTACTAAAAGAAGTTTATTGATTTTTTTTTAGAAAAGTTGGGGAGCCGTTTTTGAGAAAAATAAGAATTTATAAAATACTAAATGACCCGGTGAACTTCGTTTCACCATAAATTAATTTAAAAAAATGTGAGTGTAACTCTCCATAGGTAAAGCCCAGCGAACGTTGTATCGCCTTAGAAAATGCAGTTGTTGGCAAATCCCGATTATAATTTTGAAAAACTTTACTCTCGATGGCCACCAGCAGCGGCGTATACAGCTTCACTCCTTAGAGAGAGTCATACCAACAAAAAATTACCCAAATCATTATAATTAAAAGTTTTTTCTTTTCCGATTTTGAATTTTTGTTGCAATTAAGTTCTGCTGGTCCCACAATTGTTACCAATTTTTTTTTTAATTTTAAAGTGTTGGAGTCGAAATTTTGGCAACGTCAAAATTCGTTTTGCAAAATTTTACTTTTGAAATTCCGCTTCAAAAAATTTTGATTTTCCAAATTCTGTTTATATAATGCTGACAATAATAAAAAGAAGATTTGGAATATGTAAAAAGGGCGTTCTTGCTTCTTCATTTTTCAATTACCTGTGCCTCGTCTTAAATTTACAATATGAAATCATTTTATTTGCTAACCGAGTTTGGAAAATTATTTATTTGCGTTTATAAATATGGATTATTTGAGAATTACAGAATTAAAAAAAAAAAAAATTTGAAAGCAGAATTTTAACAGAAATAACTGAAAAAAGCAGATTTCTTAGACATGTTAAAAAAAAAATTTGGTTATGACCCCGTGACCTTCCCCACTGTATACGCCGTTGATGGCCAAACTAACCAAAGATTTTTTTTTCATATATTAGGTATAGTAGGACCACGGTGGTCACCTGACTTAGCAATAAAATATTTTTTAAATAGGCTTATGAACTTCTGAGTATTTGTAATACTTGGTAGCCTGTTACAGTGAAAACTACAATAGGTGAACACTAATCGTCTTTTTGTCCGGTTATCAGAGCTGTCCGAGTTAAGAGAAAGATTGCTCAATGGACACCTGCTCTAATTGGCATTCCAAAATGAAATTACTGTGAAAATTAGAGCTGTAGAACATTTACAATGCCGAAATGTGGTAGAGAAATAGGAATCATACACTCTCAACTAACGACTTGAAAAAAACTCAAAACTGTGCTGAAAACATATCCTTTGCTTTTTCCATTGTGTCTGTTTGTTGTGACGTTTTATATTTGAAATGAGCAAAAATAAGTGCCCGAGTCCGTTTAAAGGAGTTTCCGTATGAGAAATTCGAGAAAAAAGTTGGTTCGCAAACGTATGTCCATTTAAAGGAATTTTCCGCTTATATCTATCTTGTAGCTATCCGCAAGTAGAGCTTTCACTGTATTTATGTCTTCCTGAAATTTGGTGGAGCGATAATTTTTTTTTGTTTAACATCATTTCACAGTAAAAACAGTTAGATCTTTAAAAATACTAATTTCTCAAAGCCATTTTGCAACTTCAACCCTTCAAACACAAATATCAATTTTAAGAATCGGACCGGAAGTTCCTGAGATTAAAAAAAGGAAAAACATAGTAGATACCCGACCCCGTTGCTATCGCAATTTCTGTAGCTTATTCTTCTTATTTTTTTTTTTCAAAAGAAAAAAGACCTTCATTCTGACCTTTTAGACTAATCCCAGCACGAGTCCCCGTTCAGCACCTGAGAACATACATGGGTGATTCCATAGAAAACTACCCTTAACGAAAAATCACAAAATATGACTTAGAATTGAAAAAAGTACCGTTAGACGGTTTTAAAAGATTACATATTTCATTTTAAAAGTGAAATTATCAATCATTTTTTTATGGCCGCTTACTTCGCAACTCAAACCACTTTGCAGAATTGGTCTCCAAAAGTCACTTTTGGTTATCAGAAGCTCAAAACCCTATTTTCAATAATTAATTGTTTCATAATTTGAGAACCGGTGGTTATTTGCCCTTATCAGAACTCTAAGCACCTTTTCGTGTCATTTAATTTTTCAATAGTAAATACAATTTTAGTATTTAAGCAGTTGATTCATTACGTGGTAAGTGTTACGCCCGTAACAAAAAAATATTATGTTTCATTACTAGCAGAAAAAAATTTGTATCAATGTGATAATTTGGGGAAAAGAGGAGAATACAATGATCTACTGTCAGAATAAATTTCAAGACTTTGAAATTAATACTGACCCCGTATTTAAAATTTTAAGTCTATGTCACACCCGTAACAGGTTGGCATTTCAAATCATAATCTTTCTGTTTTTCTACTCAATTTTAGTTTTGTTGCTTTTAGATATAAAATTCATGTAGGGATATAATTCTAAGAGAGTCTAATTTAAATATAATATACTTTAAATATAAATTTAATCGGCTTTAAGTGAAAGTTTTCCCTATTTTAAAAGAAAATGGAAAAAATCTCATTGAAGTGAGAAATCTATTCACTTTTCAGTGAGAAAAACTTAATTTTTCCAGAAAAAGTGTTTCTGACATCATGTGAGAAATGATTATACATCCATGACAACAATTTCCCGTCAAAATATAGTATATTATATTGTTTTCATGCATACAAATCATACTCGGTCACACCCGTAACGATGACCTGTCACACCCGTAACGTTTTCAAATTAAAAAATTGTATAGTTTTTCGTAGTTTTGGTTCTCATTTCTTAACTGAAACTGAAGATCAACTACCTGGGTAGATATTTGCAAAAGAATGATACATACTTTTCATGCATTATTTTACACCACATGAAAATTAGATATCTTAATCGCAAATCACCAGTTTTCTAAGGTCACACCCGTAACGCAACTAAATTGCATTCTACAACTGATCCACTAATTTTTCATACTTTAATATACTAATATTTTAAAAGGGCTTCAGGTGTCCTATAAAATAGAAAAGGTTTTATTTGAAAATTGGGAATAGTATGTGAATAATTAATGAAATATGGAGTCTCACTGTCACACCCGTAACGATGGAAACACCCATATAGCAAGTAAAAAACGACTGGGCCGATTAACATAAAAGTTGGAACTAGGTGCAAGGATTGTTAAATTTGTCATTAAGTTCCAAAAATGGTATTTCGTGCAAAACCTGCAAGAAAATTAAAGAAATGGTAGTTTAAATGGCTATGTGTTGTGTAACAATAAATAACTTGGCAGTACTTCGCCCTGAAACTATGCGTTTCGATAGAGAGGGACGACCTACATAATAAGAACGATTACAAAAAATGTATGGGTAGTCAGAGTGTGTTGCCTGAATTGTTAAGACATGTTTCGTTTTGTTAAAATGAATGCGTAATTTAAACAAAAAAAAATAAAAAAATCTTTAATTTTTTGATTTGGTCAAATTCGGCACAAAGTGGCCATTGTGACCATTCTCTCAGAAAACGCATGAGTGAATTTAATAACATTTTCGGTTTTAAGCATGCGTATGGGTCAAGCACACATATTCAATAGTAAAAACCCTTGCACGTACATAATTGTTCCTTTTTAAAAGGTATATTCAATAGCTTTTAATCCCTCTCTTCAATCTTCTATAATATAGGTAGGTACATTATGTATTTTAAGCACTAAACAAAATATAGTTTTTGGTCGGTAAATTGAAATTAAAAAATAAATTAATTTTCTTCAAGTTCCAGAACTTACACACATATTCATTCATTTGATCTATAAAACAAACAACAAACTCTGGTGAAATTCATTTTATAGCTTTACAAATTACAACACAGGCAAATGGTACCTATATGAAAGCAACTAAATGACGACAATCGGAAACTATCTTTTCGGATAGACTTAGAATGAAAAAGAAAAAGTCTTATTAATATTTGTTAATATTTATCTATGACGTTGCCAGGCTAAAGATGGCTTCGTTTAGATGAATTTTCCATTGTTTGTTTTTATTTTTATTTTTGTCAAATCGGAAGTGGGTGAGTGTGTGCATCTAAAAGTGGAAATATTTTGTTTGATATTTTTACCGCAAATAACGTGTCTAATCGTTGGCGATGGGTTGATGATGGTGGGATAAGTTATACGAACATACATACATATGATGACTCTCCTCACCTTGGGTGCGAGAAGGTTGTTGGAATTTATTACTTCAGAAGCGCTGTTTCGATGGATGAATGAAATATTCTTGAGGTGAAACATATTTTAATTTTCTTTTTTTATTCTTTTTGAAAACATATACATTCCTGTTTCGTGTGGCCGGCAGCAGCCTACATAGAATTATGGAATGAGAAGTTTGTTGTGTTGAAAGGAGTCCTAAGCACGAAAATAAAGTAGTTGAAAATGGGGGCTTAAAAAGAAGGGATGGGTGGTATGGTTAACACGAAGTTATGTTGTATACGAGTATATGTGCTTAAAAGGTGTTAAGATTAGAAAACTTCATTAATGAACTACCCAAGAGGTTTATACTCCCGAAGGAGGTGTTAACTATTTTGTTAAACAAGAAGTGATTTTTACTTTCAGAAAGTGTGTTACGGTAAATGTTTTTTGTTGTGTTTTTTTGATTTGAATAAGTGAGCTGAAATTAACACACTCACATTAGGTACTTTGTAGTAGCTGTAAATCGTTCCTATAGTCATAGAAAGGTTTTTTATAGTCTATTTTCATTGCTGGTGGGCAGTTGTTAATACTTAGGTGTTTTTTTTTTTGTATCGTCTGAGCATGTCTAAACGCAATCTAAAATACTATTTTTATTGCTGTAAGACAATTAGGACGCTATTTCTATTTGGCTGGATGACAAAAGTGAGGAACACTTCTAATCCCACATTAACGAGAACATCATTTACGTTTGATTTCTTTCTCACAGCAAGTTATCTGGCTTGCATCCTACCAGAGCTGGTAGGAGACAATCATCAGCAACTCAGATCGTGAAACAGTCCTGCTCTCAATCAATTTCTAACATCAAATTATCTCCTTGAGCGAACTATGTAGAAGTGGGGTTTTTCGGCCCAGACGAACCTGGACGAGGCAATCATCTTACAATCCTGCTTCAACAAATCCACCAGCGCGAACGGAACATCAACTACGCCGCCCCGTTTCAAGCGACCTCAGCGCAATACCAAAACGATAACATCCTGCAGAAGAAATTTCAACAATCAAGCCGGGACCTGACCTCTTTAAGAAGATCAACAGTATCAGCGGAAAAAGGCCACCAATTCCAGAAAGCCAGACGTCATCATAACCACTCTTGGAGAGGTTACTACAAAAATTAAGATAAAGCGAAGACGTTTGCTGACTACTTTGAAAAACATTTCAAACCTCTCTGACATCAATACAGTTTGCTGAAACAATCCAGGGCAAATTACACTACAGTGATAGTACCTCGTGGCATAATGGTCAGTGCGTTGGACTGATGGATCCAAATGTCACGTTCTGCATAAAGTAAGGTTGTCAGAGGAGTTTAAGTTTGGGTTAGACAAGGTTGTACTGTCACCCAATACCGTTCCTGTTCGTGATAAGTGATGTTCTACATGAAGCTTTGTCGACTGGAAATGGAGGAATTCAGTGGATTCTGCAATAACACCTCAAATATATGGACTACGCTGACGACACACGATTTTTGCTTACTCTCTCATAGAAATATGGATCTTCATCAAATGACAACAAGGGAGGAGAGGTAAGCTGAAATCGTTAGGCTAAAGATCAATACGGCAAAAACAAGAAGGATCAATCTTGGAACTTCCTCATCTACCCAAGTAGATATTTCTGGACAACCAGCAGAGATGGGAGAGAGAGTTTTCAATTACTTGAGAGTATTGTCTCTACTGATGGTGATGGTAGAGATGGTAGAGTTTTCAATAACTTGAGAGTATTGTCTCTACTGATGGTGAGACCGAACTACATATAATCAGCCGAATCGGGAAAGCAAAAGCTGCTTTCGGAATGCTGTACAATACGTGCTTCCTTATATGTGCAGCACTTGGAAAGTAAGTGGGTTTTACAAGGAAGGGTCACAAGGAAGTTCGTAAATAGTTGCCTGCGAAAAATCTCGAGGATTTTCTGGCTTAACCGTATCTCGCATTATGAATCCATGCGAGGTCAGGTCCGGAAACCATCAACTCTAACATATGAAAACGTAAGTGGCAGTGGATTAGACATACGCTTTGAAAAGGTCACAATTGCTTTGCGAGTCAAGCAATGCAATGGAACCCTTTCACGCAGCGAGGCAGACGATTGGGCCGACACAAAGTACTTGGCGGTAGTACCTCGTGGTTTAAGGGTTAGTCCATTGGGCGGCCATGCCCGTGGTGTGGGTTCGATTCCCAGCCGTACCACCTAAAAACAGAAATATTTTTATCCGAGGTACTGTTTCTTGCGAGGAACTGACAAATCCCACAAGAGTATACTTGTCATGAATAAGTGCTTCTCATCAAGCCGTTCGGACTCGGCAAAAAACTGTAGGTCCCCTCCATTCCTGCCAACAACGCGCACACAGGAATGGTTAAAAGTTCACCACGAGCTGTTGCGCCACCCAATTTATTGATTTTTATTTAAAAGTACTTAGCGGAGAACGGTCGAAGAAGAATCAGAGCACAACTGAGGAAAGCAGAAATGCATCTCAAGAAACCGTACACGATGGGGCGTAGGATAAATGGAGAGCCTCATGAACATAACAGATCTGAGGACCCAAGTAATTAAGTATTCATTCACTCTTATGCTTGCATTCGATATACATAGATAGTTGATCCAATTCAACCGAAGATGCCTGCAGAATATGATCAACAACCCAAACCTTCTGATCCGAAAAAAATTATAAACCAGCCAAGAGATCCTGACATGCAGTACCTCGAATCAATGGCACTCATTGACGGGGATCTTCTAGAACTCAACGACAAAGAGGACACTCTCTTCAATGCTGCTATGTCAGCCCACATATCCCTATCCATCAACTACAAAAAACTTTAACCTTAACCTTAAAAATCCATTAACCCAAGTGCTCTCGCCACCAAAATTTTGCAGTTCCAATTAATAAACAAGACAACTAAACAATATTCTATTCCAATTTTTTGGTTCTGTCTTGAAGTTGTTAGATTTTTGGCGAGCTCAACTGACACACATCAAAATCGAGTTACTCATCTTTAATATAATATAAGTTAAGTTAAGTAATTCGCTTGCAATAAGCTTAATAATAAATAAATTAAGTGTTGAGTAGGTTTGAATTATTTCAGTGGGTACTATCATGGTGTGTTAGTAGAAGTTTGCAAGAAAATAGTGTAACAGTCATTTATGCCTAGTGATCTATTTTTATAACCAACTTAGTAACCAAGATTTGGTTCAACTTTACGTTACTTTAAATATGATTAATTTATATAAAAATAATGAACCAAAACAAAAATGAAATTCATTTATATTTTTTAAGCAATCTAACGAATTTTTGTTTATCTAGAAGATCACGTACGTCTCTTTCGATCTATATTTTTATATCTATTATTTCAATCACAACGGAAAGTACTACCCTACATGAGTATTGTTTGATGGACATGCTTTGCTGTAAAATATTAAATTGTTATGTTTACCGTGCTGAACGTTATTCAACAATATGAATTCCTAGCAGCATAAGTTCGTCGATCATTCACCTCTTTTTTTAGAATTAAATTTAAAATTATAAAATGATAAAATTCACTTATCGTGTATATGTAGTCTCTATCCGTATCCCAACAAAGATAACGAATATATTATTTTTTTTTTTTTTGGTAATATACTTCGCTCATATAAATGATTCAACAATAAGTTACTGGTGTTGTACCAGTGCGCTGTCAAAACTTTTTTATATTACGTTATGCTGGACTTAAAAAAAAAACAGTTAAAAGAGAAGAAGACCACGAGTATGAGACCAGACACCGAAAGTGATTCATATTATCTTTCGGTGAATGTTGCGTTTCCGATGGTTGAGTAATTTATATCAACGGTTTTAAACGTTACAACACCCACCTTCAACATGTCCTTGTCCCAAAAGATACCGATGAATCATCTGGTATATCCCAGTTAATCCTTTTGTAAGCGAGAAGACAAAGAAAACAACAGTGATGCTGTTGTGAAGATGATGATTCTATGTAATAAAACTTTTCGAAAGGCAACTAGAGATATATATTAGCCAACTTTAAAAGTACCAACTTCCTCCATAGGTTGTTAACAAAAAAGAATACCTACCTATTAATCCACACACTCCTGAAAGTGTATCTCTCTCAGTGAGACATCACCAAGAAACAAAAAAATTAAGACTGACGCCAACTTATGCACACTCGACAAATAACTAACAAAAAAAAAAGAGCTCTTCTGTTATATTTTTTGTTTTGCAAAGCTTTCTGTATTTTGTGGTGACTGTTTGAATTGGTGACTCCAGAAGGCCATTTAAAAACATCGCGACGAGAATAGCCTCATTTTGTCAACATTCAAATTGTTCAAAATCTTGTCGTTGTGGTTGTGCCTTGCTTGCGCCAACGGTTGATGATGACTACTCTAGTGAAGTGCAGAGCTAACAAAACGCAGTGCTGTGAAAAATAAACATCAATAGAAATAAGGCTGGTTGCCAAACTTTAAATTAAAAGTCTAAACCAGACCATATTAATGCTACAAGTAATCCCAGTGAGGGTGATAACGAAAACATTTGTCTGCCAACACGTAGCGGTTTATGAGAAAAAGTAAATCAAAAGTACAACTTTTCCGAAAAACAGAATTAGAGAGGAAAACCAATTAAAACATTATTATATACCCTCGACTCACTGATTACAAATGTGTCATGACAGACGTCTAAGCGGCCCCAAAACAATCGATAGACGCCCTTAAAAATGCGGTTTTTTGCGTTTTTTTTTTTGCAGTTTCGGGGACGTTTGCCGATGGTTTTGGGGCTACTTTGACGTCCGTCATTACCATATTTGTAATCAGTGAGTCGGGGCGTGAGGGTGTATTGCTTTTGAAGTGGTTTCCTTCACTAACAACGTAATATTCAGCTTTTACGGTATTCGAGTAGATCGATGTTTTGAAATCATACCCCTCGGCTTTATATTATATTTTTAGTGGCTTCTTTATGAATCCAAACCAAGGCGGTTCAAAATCGTTGCTCCGTTTGCGAAATGCGATGCGCATTTTGTACCAAAAAAAATATCTTTAGTGAAGAGGCTCATTTTTGGGTGAACAAGTAAAACAGATGTGGGACAAAACCAACCCACACGAAATAGAGCAGCACCAAATGTATTCCTATAAAGTCGCCATTTGGTGCGGAATCATTGGTGCGTATTCCTTATAAAACGAAACTGGAATTAGCATAACTGTCAACGGCAAGCGCTACAGACCAATGATAAGCAACTTCTTGTGAGCTTATCTGGATAATATGGATACCGACGAAGAGTTTGGGCAACAGTACGAGCGCAGCGGCCACTGCCGGAACTGGGCACTTCTTCATTTGGGACTATCTTAAACCACAGTTCTATGAGAATAAATTGCAACTAATTAATGCCCTCAAAGTCAACATAACGAACGCCATTAAGCAAATTCAACCAGATTTATGCAAATGAAGTCATCGAAAATTGGCCCTCCAAATACCAAACCTGATTAGATAGGTCCCAAGGTCGAATGATCTTGTACTGAAAACCTGCCACAAAATGTTTTTTCACTTCAAGTGGATAAGAAAATCGAAAATAAAAAAAACCTTATATGGCAGGCAATGTATCAGTTCCTGATAAAAATTATTTTGTTTACTAAAAAGTGGATCATGCCCACATTAACTCACAGATTTGATTCTATCAAAATATCTTTGAGCCGTTTCTGCGATAAGCTGTTTCTAAAAGGTTGTGAGCTAAAAACAAATTATAGAGTGTTTAGGAGCAAGCCTCAGAAACGTCCATTGAAAAAAAACGGGTTAATTTCGACTCATCATTTCACGAACGTCCAAAGCCCGAGACTCGGGTTGTGGCTCTTCTGAAAATGACCACAATCCGATTGGGGTGGATAGCAAATGTCAGCCAGGTGCCAATTTTAGCAGTTTCTTGGACGAAAATACCTTTGGGTAGCCCACTTCAAGGGTTTTTAAGAATTGTATTCCCGCACGGGTAATCTGTCTCGTTCACTCAACTGCATTGCTTTGCTGAGGGTATGTAAAATCACAAGGCAGTCGCCTACATATATCTACAATTTTCCTGGACAACAGAACCTTGAATAGCCCGCTACATGTTGTGGCTTTTTTCATTTTACCATATCATGAAAACTAAAATGTATTTCATCCAAAAAAAAACAAAAACTTAAAGCCTAAAGCTGGCCATACACGACCGAGCCATCCGATCTATTTGGCTCGGTTGGATTTCAGATTGGCTGAAAATCCAAATGGATCGGTAGCCAATTCACCCCACACATGACCGATTTTGGATCCGCACAACGCCATTTGGCTCGTTGGCTCCATCGTGTATGGCCAGCTTAACAGCTGTACAACAACAGTTATACCAAATTGTTGTTGTATTTAACATGCAATTTTTTTTTAAGCGAAGATAAAAATGCACTAAAAAACAGGGTTAATGTCAACAAAGAGACCCTGCTGCTATTCGCAAAAACTATCTCGGGGATTTTTGGAGATTTGGGGAGATCGTCCATTGGGACCCCTTTCCCCCCGGGGATTTTATCTATTTGGATTTATTTTTCTTGGGGATTTCGTCCGATTGAGATATGTATGTATGTATTATATTTTTTGAGATAACGGGTGTCTCCGCTTTCGTCTCAATTATGTACTAACAAAAAAGCAACTGAGGTTAGGCTGTGTTCTTCCCATTATTCCAATACCATAGGTACATGCGAGTGATTGCACGGACCTTTGAAAAATCGTGCCTTTGACAATGACTCTAGCGTTTTCTGCTATTTTTTCAAGGACAATGATTTAGAAGTCTCTTGCCTTGTCTAAAAATGTTTTCACATATCGAAGGCATAAATGAGGTTTTGTCTGAATCTGATGGAACAAAAACATTTTCATTTCCAATCGATAAAGATGCGTTGGGTAGGTATGGATTATGTAGTTCTTAGCTCTTGCCGTAATGTCAATATTTAGTCGATGTCAAACTTTCCTGGCCACAGAATTATGGACTTATCAAGTTTATGACGAATGATTTCAGGCGTGCAAGAAACAAGGCATAAGAAAGATTCATAGACTCCAAAATCTTAGAATGTCTCATTGTTAAGGATCACGGATAAGTTGAGGCATGCTTCTAAGTAAATTATTTAGGTATTCGACAGCTAGACACTTGAAGAAGTTTTATTGAACTTGAGTGTAGATATGACTATTCCTGACTATACTATTTACTTTGTTCAGGGATAATTGAAGGAATTGTCTGTCAATATTCGCACCCGCGTCGAATGGTTCACCCCGTGTGACAGCGGAGTTCGATTCGTCATTCTACAGAAATTATTATCCTAATCCTAATAGAATATGAAGAAAATTTGAAAAGAAATTCTTCTGATTAAGTGGAGTGACTGAATATAATTCAAGTTAAAAGTTCAAGTGAGCTCAATGCCATATTGCGTTTCGTCCAGGTACGATAGTTGGGCTCATCAGTTAGATGACTATCGTACCCTTCTAAGACACAATTTTGTATCGATGTTTACCGACCAATACATCTAACTGATGAGCCCAACTATCGTAACGCAATATGGAGCTGAGCTCACTTAAACTTCAATTTATTATCCTTTCATATTTTAGGTATTGTTAGAGTGAGACGGATCTATGCTGAGTAGGGGTAAAATGAATTTCCAACTGCCAGTTCTCGCTCAGCGTTGATCAGTTGAATTTTAAAAGCCAAGAGAGAAAGACATAAAACATTAAGAAAACTTTGCCTATGTATAATTTTTGTATTCCTTTAAACCAATTCAGTATTAAACAACAAATTAATATTACAAGTGTCTTTCATTTTGAAAAGGTTAAAGGTTTTGATTTAAATTCGATTAGCCGCCGCCGCCACTTACATGTTTTTCTTAATAAAAAGTCTTTCGTCTTAACAAAATTAAAACGAAAAGAAAAAAGTTTGTCGCGCTGCATAAAACACAGACAAATCGCCAACCAATCAGAATCAGCGTTCTATTTGAAGAATTTACAAATAACGCCAAGTGACCAATCACAGCCATTCTTCTATTTCTCTGCAAGTACTTAATATGCCACGTACACGGAGACAGGACGATGAGGAAGAAGGTTTGAGCGACGATGGGGACAGAGCGGACGAAACAATGGTGGAAGGTTCCAAACTAGACATTATTCTTGAAAGTCTCAAAACACTCAGCGTAGCTGTAGCAGAGCTTAAGAGTAATACAAAGGAAAGCCAGGACGAAATTGAAAGGCTACATGCCAAAATGAATACCGCCAGCTCTGCAAGTGCCATCGACGTCTCGCCACAAACCATCGAACTCCAGCCAAATGCCAATGAAATCCCAGCAAATGCAATTAAAGAATCGTCCAATGCCGCCGAGAATACAATGCTTGCCAACTTGACCGAGAACCAACTGCTTCAGCATTCGGCACCGATGTCCTGGAATAATCATCCAGCAACAAGCAACAACTTCATACCGCCAATAGTGAAATTACACGATTTGCCAATGTTCTCGGGTCGGCCTGACGAATGGCCACTTTTTCTCGCTAATTACGAAGATTCAACAGCTGATTTTAGATACAACAATCGACAAAACTTGCAAAGACTGCAGAAATGCCTCATCGGACCGGCCCGAGAAGCAGTGACGTCAATGCTGATCAATAAGGAAAATGTTCCAGAGGTAATTGAGGAATTGAAGTTTCGTTTCGGTAGATCGGATATTCTGGTAAGGTATCAGCTCCAGAAAATTCAACAATTCCCAGCCATGAAACAAAACAAAACCGATCAACTTCTCGATTACTCAACACAAGTCCGTAATGTCGTTGCATTGTTGAAAGCTTCCAAGAGCGAACACAGCCTTCACAATTCGATAATTCTCGAAGAATTAGTTGGGAAGTTGCCCGAAGATAAACAATATGAATGGGTGAAACATGCATTGACTCTTGCAAAAAACACGACAATCGAGGATTTTTCTAAATGGCTATGTCAACTAGCCAGGATTGTATGTCTGATGCCACCACCGCCAACACCACTTCCACAAACGTCAACGTCAAGATCGAAAGCACAAACTCAACCTCGCCGAATGCTTCATGTGAACAACAATGCCAGCACCACCGGGCAAGAAGGATCACATCCACCACCAACATTCAAGTGTTACCTGTGCGGTGAAGGTCATTTCATTTCGAGTTGCAGTATCTACAGTTCTTTGAGTGTTGACGATCGGTGGCAAAAGGTTAAGTCCATGCATTTATGCTTTTCTTGCCTAAGTAAAGGTCATAGTACGGGAAGCTGCCGTAAAAGGAAAATGTGTGGAATACAAGAGTGTAAAAAATGTCATCACACAAGTCTACATGATGAGTCGTCACAAATAAGAAACCAATCCGTCGTCACTGCCGCTGCCGTCCAGCCATTATTGAGTTGCCGAACCACAACCGCCACAGGTCTCCTATTCAAAGTCCTCCCTGTAACACTCTTTGGTCCTAATGGAAGAACAGAAGTTTTCGCCATGTTCGATGAGGGATCCGCTTTGACAATCCTTGAAGAAGAAGTTGCTTATACCCTTGGACTAAAAGGAAGATCGCAACCATTGACACTACAATGGTATGGACAAAACACCACAACCGAACCGTCAAAAAGTGTAAACCTAGAGATTCGGGGCGAAGGGGAATCAAACATCTACACGATTTCCAATTGCCGCACAGTGCGAAATGTCAACTTGCCCATGCAGACGTTTAACAAATCAAGCCACAAACATTTGGAGTTTCTTCCTTTAAAAAGTTATGAGAGCGTCCGACCATCTATTCTCATCGGACTGGACAACATCCATCTTGGTACATCTTCCACAGTAGTCTCAGCTGGAGATAAAAAACCTGTAGCTATGAAGACAAGACTTGGTTGGGTCGCCTGTGGACCGACTAACAACAGCATGGTGACATCAACACCAACAGTTCTTATCATTCGAAGTCAGGATGAACTGCATTGCCTAGTTAAAGAATACTTCGCCGCTGACAATTTCGGAATTAATCCGTCATCTTGCATCCTTGAGTCTGAAGACAACCAAACAGCCCGTCGGACGATGGAAACAACAACCCGCCGTATTGATAAACGTTTTGAGACCGGCCTTCTATGGAAAAATCCAAAACCGATCCTGCCGAACAGTTTTCAGATGGTTATGCAACGTTTTTCCGGAATCGAAAACAAAATGAAACTCAATGCCGAGTTCGCCAAAAAGTATAAGGACGAGATGACCAAATATATCCAAAAGGGTTATGCCAGAAAACTCCAGCCAGACGAGATATATAATTCATCTCAGCCAGTGTGGTATTTACCCCACTTTGCTGTTCAAAGCCCGCACAAACCTGAGAAAATCAGAATAGTTTTCGATGCCGCTGCCACAGTGAATAATGTAAGCCTTAATTCAGCCCTACTAAAAGGTCCTGAACAAGCCAAACCGCTGATGAATATACTCTTCAAATTCCGAGAAGGCGTAATAGGGGTGGCGGCAGATATACGCGAGATGTTCTCGCAAATACGAATTCGTCCAGAGGACCAACAAGCACAGAGATTCTTGTGGCGAGATGGTGATGAAACACAGCCTATCAACACCTATGTGATGGTGTCCATGATCTT
Source organism: Dasysyrphus tricinctus (assembly GCA_963921185.1). Taxonomy (NCBI): domain Eukaryota; kingdom Metazoa; phylum Arthropoda; class Insecta; order Diptera; family Syrphidae; genus Dasysyrphus; species Dasysyrphus tricinctus. The sequence goes on along the minus strand of OY992531.1, from coordinate 206,041,631 downwards.
TGGAGCGATTTGTTCGCCATGTGTCGCAGAATATGTCAAGAATCTGAATGCGCAAGACTTTCAACAGAATTACCCTGAAGCCGCTTCAGCCATCGTCAACAAGCACTACGTTGATGATTACGTTGCGAGCTTTAATGACGAAAAAGACGCCATAACCATTTGTAAAGACGTAGTTCGTATCAACAATGAAGCTAGCTTTGAGCTCAGAAATTTCACATCCAACTCGAAGAAACTTCAGAATGAGATGAACACTGAAAGAGCAGAGATGACAGACACAATTAACATGGAACATCAGCCCACGTCAGAAAAAGTACTTGGTATGTTTTGGAATACAGCCTCGGATACTTTCGAGTTTAAGACAAAATTTCATCGCATACCGAAAGAAGTCCTAGAAGGCAGCCGCCCACCAACAAAGCGAGAATTACTTGGCATCGTCATGGCTATTTATGATCCTTACGGACTGTTAGCAGAGTTCCTCCTGTATTTAAAAATATTGGTAAGAGACACTTGGAAAACTAACATTGCATGGGATGATCAACTGCCTCCTGAGGCCAACAAACGGTGGCAAAACTGGTGGAGAGAATTCCAGAACATCCACACATTCCAAGTCCAGCGATGTTATTCATCACATTTATGCACATCCAGAATTATTGAACTTCATGTCTTCGTGGATGCAAGTCAAGTTGCATTCGCTGCCGCAGCATACTTACGAGTAATCCATGACGCTGGAATAGATGTCACCTTTGTCTTTGGTAAAACGCGTGGGGCACCTCAAAAAACTATGTCCATCCCACGGCTGGAGCTCCAAGCTGGAGTACTTGGAGTACGAATTAGCAAAATTATAACTCGGAATCACGACATCAACATTTCCAAAATAACCTTCTGGACCGACTCGAAAACACTACTGTATTGGATTGGATCAACCGAACGCAAATTCAAAGCTTTTGTAGCTCACCGTATCAGTGAAATCCTCACTTCATCAGAGGCAAGCCAATGGCGATGGACACCAACTGAAAAGAACTGTGCAGATGTAGCCACTCGAGCAAACGGCTTCCCAAAATTCGTTACAAACAGTGTTTGGATCAATGGTCCCGATTTTCTCCAACAGCCCGAAGAATTATGGCCAGCCAAAATAATCGAACCGCTCACAACAATCACTGACACCGAAGAAGTCAAGCCATTGCTCCTGCTCCAAGCCCCAAACGGTAAATTATTAATAAATTTTGAACTCTTTTCTTCTTACCAGAGACTTCAGAGAACAATGGCATATGTTATCCGTGCCACACAAAAATTCCGCTTCATTGTGCCCTTTGAAAAGACATCCAATTGTTTTCTTACAATCGCCGAACTCAAGAATGCAGAGAACCATCTTTGTAAAATCGTCCAGAAGGAGCAGTACGCAGACGAAATCAAATTGCTGTTGTCATCAAAGCCGTTGACCAAGAAAAGTTCCATCTACACACTAAATCCATACCTAGACGAAAAAGGCCTATTGAGAATTCAAGGTCGACTCGACGAAGCCCTCTACCTGCCATTTCAAGCCAGACGTCCAATCTTACTGCCACCAAAACATCCAATGTCAATCCTCATCATGAAATTTTATCACGAGAAGTTCCATCATCAAAACTCGGCTGTTGTACTAAATGAAGCGCGACAGAAATTCTGGTTCCCCCACCCCAAGATGCTTCTGAAATTGGTAAGACAAAAATGCCAGCAGTGTAAAATCGATAGAGCCGAACCTCAGACTCCAATTATGGGTCAACTGCCAACTGACCGTATAACTCCATTTGTCCGCCCGTTTGCTTACACGGGCGTTGATCTTTTTGGCCCTCTAAACGTAACAATTGGCCGCCGGCGAGAAAAGAGATGGGGAGTCATCTTCACTTGCCTGACTGTACGAGCAGTGCACCTCGAGCTTGCCGAAAATTTATCCACCGATGCTTTCATTATTTGTCTTCGCAACTTCATAAACAGAAGAGGAACCCCAGTCAGAATCAGAAGTGATAATGGGACCAATTTCATCGGGGCCCAACGAGAATTAGAGAAAGAACAACATTTATTCGATCTGGATCGCATTGAGAAAGAAGCCACAAGCAGAGAGATAGAATGGATCTTCAATTGCCCATTAAACCCAAGTTCTGGAGGTTGTTGGGAGCGTTTAATTCGTATCGTCAAACGCCTGATGATGAAGATCCTGGTAGACGAAGCCCCAAAAGTCGAGACCCTCAGAAGTGTACTGATCGAAGCTGAAAACGTGATAAATTCACGTCCACTCACTGACATACCACTTTCAACGGAAGATGAGGAGCCCTTGACTCCAAACCATTTTCTTCTAGGATGCGTCAATTCTACCCAGACACCATATCCACCCGATGAACAAATTTGCCTTAAGAAACAGTGGAAAATTGCACTCAACCTGAAAGACCGCCTGTGGAGAAGATGGATAGTGGAGTATCTGCCTCAACTTTTGAGAAGACCCAAATGGCATGAAAAGGTACGCCCGCTGCAGATCAACGACTTCGTTTTAATATGCGACCCAAATCAGCCGCGAAGCCAATGGAGCAAAGGTCGCATCACAAAAGTGTTCCCAGCAAAAGACGGGCAAGTGCGATTTGCAGAAGTCCGGACTGCCAATACGAGTATTCGTCGACCAGCCTCAAGACTAGCCGTCCTAAACTTGGATTGTGAATCCCAGAGCGATTCACGGGGGGAGGAATGTTAGAGTGAGACGGATCTATGCTGAGTAGGGGTAAAATGAATTTCCAACTGCCAGTTCTCGCTCAGCGTTGATCAGTTGAATTTTAAAAGCCAAGAGAGAAAGACATAAAACATTAAGAAAACTTTGCCTATGTATAATTTTTGTATTCCTTTAAACCAATTCAGTATTAAACAACAAATTAATATTACAAGTGTCTTTCATTTTGAAAAGGTTAAAGGTTTTGATTTAAATTCGATTAGCCGCCGCCGCCACTTACAGGTATGCAAACTGAGATTTGATAACCATATATTCTTGATAGCCCTTGCAAGTTTATTTTCGGACTCTGTACTTATTTTACTTCCGAGCCTCGGTTATGCTATTTTGTATTGGTTCTGAAAAGCCGGTGTGCTTATCTTCTCTTCTATACCTACTTAATATCTCACACGCTCTTCAGTCATCACATGATTCATGTACCTATTATTCTAAGAATCACAACTGCTGGAAGAAATGAGAAGATTAAAAATTATTTACTCAGCACTGTATTATAGAGGTTTATTTGCCGCTCGACCTCGAGGGGTATTCGTATTCGTCGAATGAAATCATGAAATCTGATTCGTCACCATTTGGCTAAAAATTACTTATCTTGTTTCTTTAATAATCTTTAATCAAATATTTCAAAAATTTTATTTTTTTTATTTGCCAAAAGGGAGTGTGGGTTTATTATCTTAATTCTTGAATTCCCCCTACAATGATTCCAATTGGAAACTTAACAAAATGGTATTGCAATAAGAATCCAAGAAGATTTTTATGATCGAGTATAGGGACTCATAATTGGTGAAGGACAACTCCCCCAAGAGCTATATTTATCTGGTTAATAGTGGAATTTGATTTGTAAAAAAAAAGACTTACCCAAATCATCCATAGCTTCTAGATTTTCTTCTTTTTTCTGTGCTGGGGCAGAAGCGTTAAGAGTTGTGGTGGAACTTTTTGCCAAAGATGTGGTAAATCACAAAACTAGTTTTTTTTTGCACTTTATTGAGGTTTTTCTCTAGCTTCACTTATTGCCTCCAGACTGTTGTCTACCTATTCACTCGCGGAGCACACTTTCTTTCGGCAAGAATCGGAATGTAAAATGTTAATGTGGAACTTTGTATTTGTAGCACTCTGGATAAAGTTTTGTTCCGGAATTGATTATATTTTTCGTGATTCAGGGAATTTGGTAAAAATTCAACTGAAATCGGTTTTAACTGTGTAGCTAATCGCATTCGCGTCTTGTAGTTTGCAATTCAGTGACGTATCTGATCTGAAATTCCATTAAAACAAAAAATTACAAAAATGTTAACGCAACGCACAAGAAGAAACAAACGAAGGCGGACACTCGATTGACATAAATTTTGCTGAACATTGAAAAACAACAACAAATAGAATAACAAAAGAAAAGAATCAGAAAGATAGAGAGAGACAAATAAAATTGGGAAACGAAATAAAATTTGTTTGTGTGTGTGTGGTTTTGATTTTGACATTTTGAAGAAATATATAGTCGATAAGGTAGGGCACAATGATAATAAACAACTTGAAAAGATAGATGTCGCTTTCAATTGGTCGTTTTTAGAACTAATTTAGAGCTTGTACCTACTTTTTATTAGCCCTGTTTTTTAGTGCATTTTTATCTTCGCTTAGAAAAAAGTAGCATGTTAAATACAACAACAATACGGAATTATACCAGTTTGTTGTTGTAAATAACATGCTACTTTTTTTTAAGCGAAGATAAAAGTGCACTAAAAAACAGGGCTATTTTCACGCTTTGGTCCCCTATTACACCATAGTATATCCACTATAGTATTCTCATGAAACACGATTTTTTAGGTTGACATTTGGTCGATAGGTTCGCTGTGATCGCCTTACTGAGATCCCTTATCAAAAATTAGGATTACATTTGGACGCATAGATGGCCACGAGCTTTTTTTCTTCATGAGAATACTATAGAATTTATATACAATGATCTTGTCAAAATTCAATGAGTGCGAAGGTGAAATCCGATGTTTTTTCTCCTTCACACTTATGGAAATTCAAAAAGAGTCAGACGCAAAGAATCATCGTGTAATATAGAGAGGTCTTAGAAAAAAAATGTGTATGTCAGTATTTACATTGAACGATTTTTCCAAGGCCGATTCATCAGTCAAGGGAGTAAAAAGTGAGGGGGGATGACCGAATCTTCAGTTCCTGGCAACACACAATTTTTCCAATACTGAAGGAGGTACCAAATCCTGTTGTTGGATTTAAAATTCAACTTTTAGCGGAGATAATAATGCACTTAAAAACATGGCTAGTGTTATTGAGGGATATCAGTTACGAGGTTCGTTCGACTTCCAAAAAAGCTCCAAAGGGCATTAGAGGAGGGAAAACGCATTATTGAAAGTAAAAATATGATGAAGCAAAGACAGACAAAAAAATTAAATAATTTTTTGTTATAGATGATTGAATCAATATTTTTAAAACTTTACTAATAGCCATTCCACACTATCCCACTGAGTATTAACACTTGTCAAAAAAGTGGGAAGAAATCATGTATAATAGTGTGGAAACAAAATATGAAATTTCATCACACACAAATTGACAGCGCATCCGACACGATTTGACATGTGTTTATACCTGAAAATATTTAGGATTGGTTCTAAAACCATCACACATTCTATCCCACTTGGGCGTTTGAGGTTATGGTGAAACTGATTTGTTTTGATGCAAGTGTGGAAGCAAAATATGAAAATCATTTTCATCACACAAATTTGGCAGTCGTATGAAATTCTTTCCCACTTTATTCTGACATGTGTTAATACTCTGTGGGATAGTGTAGAGGCACTTTGACATGCGTTCTTCAATTTCCACCGAATTTGAATGGTCCCTTATATTTCATCGAAGCCTTCACGTCAATAAGAACTGGGTGCGTTGATTTTAAAATTCCTCCTCTTCCATTGAATGACGATGACAAAATCCATTTAATAAAATTAAAACTAAACGAAGAGTACGATTTCAAAATTTCTATAAATATTCTTAAATTTAAATGTGTTGTCATCAGTTTTTGCTGAATTCTAACAAAGATGTTGGTACCCACTGCAAGGGAAATTCTTGCGGAATTTAGAACACCGTTTTTAAATCCATGTGATGAAAATCAATTTCGTTACTAATTCAATTTGGAGCGAAAATCAGAATATAGGGATGAATATCTACTAAAATCGATATACATATATCTAGGGGCGGTTAGTTGTGCATGTGTGTAAAAATTATTTGGTGATGTAAACTTAACTTCAAAAATGACGAATAACGGTTTTTCTACTTTTAAGCTGGATTTACACCTTCGTTTTTATTTCGGTGAACGTTGTTCCACAAACAACGAACAACGAGTAAAATTCATCCAAAATTCAAAACGCGGCTTTGAATTTCTTCGTTGTGTTATCATTTACACCTTCGTTGTTCCGCGTACTGGCAACCGAACAACGTACATGGACGATAACAACGAAGGTGGCCGATCCACCCCGCACACGACCAATTTTGGATAAGCACGGGGCCATTTGGCTCTGTCGTGTATGACCTTTAGACTATAGGATATCTCGAAATCTTGATCTGATAAAGCGAATCGTTTTAGGTGGCGAAAATGAGGTTTGATATTACTGCTTTCGCTTTCGCCTGTCGTTTTACATTCGCCCTATTTTCGAAATCAAAAGTGAATGCGAAATTAAATATCCGATAGGTTTTTTCTGGGGATTGGTGTATGAAGAGGCGAAAATCTCAAAGCAAGGAAGATCAAGAGGGAAGAAACACTTCTCATTTTCTTGAAATTTGCAAGTTTGTACTTCCCCACGCTCAGCATACATTTAAGGCTCTCCCAAACCAACGCGAAACATTCGCCGACGACGCGAAATCATTCACAATAATACAAAATATGAAAGATACACAATGCTAAACAACAACAAAAAACTGTCTTTGCGAATGATTCGCTACGAATTCGCGTTGGTTTGGGAGAACCTTTAAGGCTCCCCCAAACCAACGCGAATCATTCGCCCTCGACGCGAAATCATTCACAATAACACAAAATATGAAAGATACACAATGCAAAACAAATACAAAAAACTGACTTTGCGAATGATTCGCTATGATTTCGCGTTGGTTTGGGGGAGCCTTTAAACAACATATTGAATCCATTTTGAATTTAAATATTATTTTAATTTTATTCTAAAGTTAATGACAACGAATATTGTATTTGGACCTCGCACAATGATTTTAATTAAAAAAAACTAATTCTCTGGAAATTAGCTGTCAATTATCTGGAAATCTTGGAAGTATGTGCCCTTTCACACGAGGAATCTGAGTTGCCAGCAACTTTTAGTTCCTGGGTGAGAAGGGCAGGAGGAAAGAGGGGCGAACAGAATCTCCCCGGTCGAGGATTTGAGGAGATTTTTTGACATTTCCTTTCACATCTAGGTTTAGGTGTGTTCAACCAATAGACTTTCAAAGGAAATTTCAAAAATTGCCTGGAGATTTGTTTCCTCGTGTGAAAGGTACAAGAGATTTTTAAGGAGATTAAAAGAAAACGTCAAAAAAATCTCCAGCAACTTGTTTCTTCGTGTGAAAGGGGAATATAATTTACGACTCGCTTCGTATTTGATAATTGATCAGATCGGGGCGAGTCGAAAAGGAGATATCGAATTGAAAACGATTCGCTTCGTATTCCACAATCAGGCCACAGTAATTCAAACCTCATTTTGCCACCTAAAACTATTTGCTTCGTATTCCCTAATCAGTGCCTACGTTCTACGCATCGAAAAAACTGGTCGAGAAACGATGAAAATTGAAACAAAATGCATGAGTTTTGATCCATTTTTCAACGTTTCTCGACTGATTTTATCGATGCGAGAGTTACAGAACGTAGGTACAGGCCACAGCGTTTCGATGGTATTTTTACTTGCGATATATGTAGGTACTATAGGGCAAGTTTTTTTTTTTCGTGTCACCGTCGGATGCTTTCTAGATGTCGAGAAAGCATTTGATAGCGTTTGGATAGAAGCCCTAATACATAAACTTCATCTATTACAGGTACCACCGCCACTAATAAAAATTATTTTTTCTTTTCTTTCTTTCAGGAAACTACAACTAGACAACTATAAGTCAAACATGAAGAGTATCAGAGCCGGAGTCGCCCAAGGTTCAAAACTTGGCCCTTTTCTCTACAGCCTGATGACATCCGACCAATCTGCCCCAATTGGATGCGAAAACCTGCTATATGCTGACGATTTGCTCACCTATGCATCATCAATGTCACCGTTTATCGCTGTTCGGCAAGTAGAGGCCCACATCAACAGACTCTTCAATTTCTACACGAAATGGGGCATCCGAATCAACACTTCCAAGTTGGAACTGGTAGAGGTATTCGCACTGCAGCCAACTGCAGAAATCTGGTCTTGAGACTCCCTGACGGATCCACCATAGCTGCCAAAAAGAATGTGAAGTACCTGGGAGTCCAGTTCAATGAGTTGCTAAGGTTCAACCCATGGTATAAAAATACAAGGTATGTTGTATATGAGATGAAGGGTCGCCATATTTTGTTTTGTGTGACGTCATAGCGAGTGTTCACCAACACATAGCTTTAAAAATAAATTATTTATTGTTTTACCCCGAGGCCACACGAGCAAGTACTTGCATGCAAGTTGCAATGCATACACATTTGTTTACTAACACAAACAAACCCAAGCAACTTGCTTATCAAATGGCATGCAAGTTTTGAAGCCAGTAGTGAAGCAAGTTGAGAAGCAAGTTGGGAGACAAGCAAGTGGAATGCAAGTGGAAAGCAAGTGGGAGGCAAGTGGAATGCAAATTACGAATTTGACAAGCAGTGTATGTAGCCAACTTGCTCGTGTGGCCTCCGGGTTACTTGAAATTTAACATAACATAACTTCAAAACATAAATAATCTATTGTTTTACTTTGAGTTTAGACAGCAAATAGCTTCAAAACATAAACAATTTCTATATAAGAAGGTTTTATAATACAAATTCTATATACTACTGAAATAAATCAGCCAAGTAGAAGACTTAGCATTAAGGATTGGACTTGTTGAATTATTGATTCAAAATAGCTTTTTATGGCCTTTAGTCCTATAAATTGGCGTTTCGTTCGGCTTACTCACTTGGACTCATCAGTGACATAGTGAGGGCTTTGTCATACGCAATTTATATTAAGTTCAGTTCAACTTACATGAATTTTTTAACGAAAATTCACTGTAAACTATATCCAACAAGATTAGAATTCCTAATCATTAAGCTGGAAGTTTTTTTTGCCCTGGGCCAGGCATAGTTTCTATATAAGAAGGTTTTATAATACAAATTCTATATACTACTGAAATAAATCAGCCAAGTAGAAGACTTAGCATTAAGGATTGGACTTGTTGAATTATTGATTCAAAATAGCTTTTTATGGCCTTTAGTCCTATAAATTGGCATTTCGTTCGGCTTACTCACTTGAACTCATCAGTGACATAGTGAGGGCTTTGTCATACGCAATTTATATTAAGTTCAGTTCAACTTACATGAATTTTTCAACGAAAATTCACTGTAAACTATATCCAACAAGATTAGAATTCCTAATCATTAAGCTGGAAGTTTTTTTTGCCCTGGGCCAGGCATAGTTTCTAGTCCAATCCTTAATGCTAAGTCTTCTACTTGGCTGATTTATTTCAGTAGTATATAGAATTTGTATTATAAAACCTTCTTATATAGAAACTATGCCTGGCCCAGGGCAAAAAAAACTTCCAGCTTAATGATTAGGAATTCTAATCTTGTTGGATATAGTTTACAGTGAATTTTCGTTGAAAAATTCATGTAAGTTGAACTGAACTTAATATAAATTGCGTATGACAAAGCCCTCACTATGTCACTGATGAGTTCAAGTGAGTAAGCCGAACGAAATGCCAATTTATAGGACTAAAGGCCATAAAAAGCTATTTTGAATCAATAATTCAACAAGTCCAATCCTTAATGCTAAGTCTTCTACTTGGCTGATTTATTTCAGTAGTATATAGAATTTGTATTATAAAACCTTCTTATATAGAAACTATGCCTGGCCCAGGGCAAAAAAAACTTCCAGCTTAATGATTAGGAATTCTAATCTTGTTGGATATAGTTTACAGTGAATTTTCGTTGAAAAATTCATGTAAGTTGAACTGAACTTAATATAAATTGCGTATGACAAAGCCCTCACTATGTCACTGATGAGTTCAAGTGAGTAAGCCGAACGAAACGCCAATTTATAGGACTAAAGGCCATAAAAAGCTATTTTGAATCAATAAACAATTTCTATTTACTCTCTTTGCCATAAATGACAAACAATTGAGATCATTCACTCGCAATGACGTCACGACTCAATTGTCTGAACTGTCAAGCATACCTTGTTATTCTTATACCATGGGTTCAACCCACACTCAAGAAATGTACTCAAAAAAGCCAGCTGGGCCTTTCACCGTCTACATTCATTGATGAAGAAAAGAAAAGGACTGAGCCAACCAACGAAGTTACTGATCTACTAGCAGCTCTTACGACCTGTCATCAGCTACTCCTTCCCAGTCTGGTTTTCAATCTCGAAGACAGCCATGAAGGAGCTTCAAGTATTCGAAAGGAAGATTCTCAGAATTTGTACCGGACTGTACTTCGACCGGCAGCGGCGAAAACACTACAGGAACGAACATCTCTATTCCGAAGCCAACATAATCCCGCTGGACAAATACCTAGTCCTTTCAGCGAAGAGACTAGTACGGAACATCATCGACCACCCGAATCAGCTAATGAGAAGGATGACCACTGAACAACGACATCCGGAGCCAAGGTACCTCAGTGTGATGGAAACTCTTGATGACAACATAATCATGGACAACGAGGAAGCAGTCTCGTTCTACGCTGACATTGGGTCAGCCTTCTACCGTGGCTAAACGCCAATACTTCCCCCAACCTACACCAAAAACACCATTGACAACCGGGAGTGGACACCCTGAGGACGATTATGTCAGCCTACTTTTAATTAAAATTTGTTGACATGTAATTTATATATCTATAATTTGTTAAACTTAAGACATTGTATAACGTTAGGCCCCCTATGTGCCAACAAATGTATATTTATCATAGTATCATGTTAGTTATAGGCCAGATTGTATATATTATGTTCAATAAAACAAATTGAATTGAATTGATAGGGCAAGTTTTGGATTCGTGCAAAAAAAATTCTAGATAACAATCAAACATACCAAAAAAGTGGTAGCAAAATTCTGTCTGTCTGTTTGTGTCTGGATCTACAGGCTTTGCCAATGATGTGATCTTCTTAAAATTGGGACTTAAGGCTTTTTGGTGATTCTCCAGAGGGGAAATTGAAACTTTTTGTAGCTCCAAAAATAACGGTATTTGCCATACAACCGTTAAGGAAACTCTTATTTATCTCAAAAACGGCTCAAACGAGTTTGATTTAAAAAAAATAAATGTGTACTACTATAGGTATAGTATACTTTACCATAAACTATTACTAACGGTAAATGCTATATAACGATTTTTTTATTTACAATTTTCTCATTAACGGTTCAACCGATTTCAATCAAAATTTTAATGAAAAGGTTCCTTCAAAATGTCAATAGTATTTCATATCAAAATTTTGAAAAAAAATGTTGAATTTTTAAAAAAAATTCACCCTTATTAGGATAGTCGTTTTACTGAGAGGAGGCTCCTGAAACGACAGTAATTGGTGTTTGAATGAAACTAAAAGTTAAGCGTTCTCTCCGCTCTTCACTATTCTCACCGCTTTTACGGTAGTTGTTTTACTGAATCACCAAATGTCGCTTTTAGAGCCGTGTTGTTTTACTGGCGTTTTAGTATAACGACTATCGTTATAAGGGTGATTACATTTTTTTTGAAAACTCAATATTCAAAAACGAGTTGATGGATATTTTTGAAATTAGGTTTTAAATGTTTATTAATTAAAAATACTCAAAAGTGGCATTTTTTGTTTATAAACGTTACCAAAATTTTATATATAAGAAATTAGTTAAATAAAAACCGCTCCAAAGATATACAGTTTTTGTTTTGCAAGTAATCAAATGGAATACTTGTTTTTAAGTTCTAAATTATTTAAAAGCTTTATTTATTATTTATTTGCGCTTATTACAAGCTTTAACTTAAAACTAATACATTCATTTAAAAATAAAACTAAATAAAATAAAAATAAAACTAAATAAAATAAAAATTAGAAATATAAAATAAAGAAAGGATTGAAAAAAAAGTTAGAATTCTATAATTAAACAAATGTAGCTAACAATTGAAAATATCATAATTAAAAAAAAAAAAGGTCGGGTGAAGAAAGTTATTGGGATAGGTAGGACCGATTTAGAGGAGTGGAAATCAAAAACATTTGAGGAATCATTGGCATTAAGTAGTATTCGGGACACGGGACTGTAGAAGCTATAATTAGTGCGGTGAAAAGGGATGCGGAAAAGGGGTACTGACCTAAGATTACGCTGATTAGCATTAAAAGAGACAAGACAAGACAAGACAAGACAGGGCAGTCAATATTACCGGTTAAAATATCATGAATAAATAGTACATCTCCAGTTTGACGTCGATTTTCTAGGGACTGAAGGTCGATTAGCTGTAAGCGGGTTGTTTATAAAATTAAAAGCACGATTTAAATGCTTTTTATTTGCCTTTTCTATAATTACTTGCATATTTCAAAAGTTCTTAAGTTACAAGCGACTAGAACATAAGAGCAAGTACGTGCGATCCAGTCGTGCATTTTAGTTCATCTCGATGTACGATTTCATATTTGGTTGGACTGCATATACCTACATACATAGCGTGACCACCTGTCCAAAATTACCGGTACAGTACTGAAATTAAATACTGTGTACCGTGTACCGAAAAAAAGCCTCGGTATACACAAATGTACCGAAATCAATTGTCGAAGTCAGGAATTGAGTCAAGTTTATGTTTGAGATGTCCTAACATACTGATTTGTACAAAATTTATAGAAGATGATCCAAAATGTTGAGAAATGTTCTCAAGGAATTATAACTAATTTTAGTGCTATTTTTTTTTAATTGTATTCGAAATTATTTTTGGGCCAAATCTGATGGAATCTGAAAGAAAGGAGAATAGGACAAAACGGTCTACAAGACCAATAGCGACGGGACATATGTCGTCGGAAAGGTATTTTTATGTACTACAATAGTTACTATGGGGGCTTACTTTAAATCACTGTGTGAAAAAAGTTATTCGCTAAATCAGATTGTGTTCTGGTGCATTCTAGTATGAATAAAACATATTTAGTATGGGGAAAATTTATGAAAACTGGTCTAACCAATAATGACAATATATGTATATGTCATTGGAAAGGTATTTCCATTACCTACAGTATCTTTCATATTAGTTCAGGTGAAATCACTGTGTGAAAAAAGTTATTCGTAAATTAATGAAATATTGTGGTTAATTTTAGCCTGAAAAAAATGTTTTTTTTTTTTTAGTATGGGCAAAAAGTGTGATAGTAAGTTCAACCAATAACAACGGGACGTATGTTGTTGGAAAGGAAACTTTATGTACTACAATAGTCAATACGGCAGCTTAACTCAAATCACTGTGTGAAAAAAGTTATTCTCTAATTGTTACCCATGCTCCATACATTTTATCTGTGCCGAAATTCCCTAAAACAGCGAATTACTATTTCCACACACTGATTTTTAGTAAGTTTTTATGGTAACTATTATTGTTCATAAAAATACCTTTTCAACGACATACATCTTATAAGTACTGGTAAGACCAGCTTGTATACATTTTTCCCACACTAAAATGTGCCAAAACAAAACCTTGGTTAACGAATAACTTTTTTCACACAGTGATTTGAAGTAAGCCGCCATAGTGACTATTGTAGCGCATAAAAATACCTTTCCAACGACATACGTCGCGTTGTTATTGGTTTCTAGACCACCTTCCATACATTTTTGCCTATTCTCCTTTGACAAATTCTACGACTGGAACTAGCGAATCAAATTTTAGGTCAACTGCTCAAAAACTCGAAAAAATCAAAAATAGTCTGAATTAATAATTTTAATATTTTTTCTAGTTGCATTATTTAAATCTGAGAATTTCGATAGCTGACACTTGTAAAAACCGTTAAACTACCACTATTTATGAAGCAATTATAATATTCTTGTTTTAAAAATAATGGTAATTTAATGGGTTTTTTCAACTGTCAACTACCCAGAAGAAATCTCAACATTATAAAAACAAATTCGTTAATTTGTATTGCGAATTGGCGTGGGAAATGATTTTTGTCGCCAAAATTTGACAAATGGACTACTGTGCGTCGGTTGAAAGAAATTTGATTTTCTTGCCACCGTCCAGCTGAGCTGATTCTTCAAAAAAAAAAAATATGGGAAAAACGAATTAAATGGACTAAAACGCAAACAGTCACTCTTTGGACATCCAGTCTTTAGTTGCTTAGCCCATTGGAACCGTTTTTCCTCCACAGGTTTTGTAATAATTGGCTTTAAGCTGGACGGTGCCGGTGGCAAGAAAGTCCAATTTCTTTCAAACGTATCTTCGTATCTGAAATGCTGATTCCCAACTCTTGGACCAAAAGTGTCAATATCGTTGCCACCTTTTTTCTTTTATATAGATTTCCGTTATTTTTGTTCATCCCGAGTCGTTCTTGCTCTTTTTCGTCCAGGTTATCTAATTCCTATAGCTTTTCAACCATTTAAAAAAATATATTTTCTTGTGTACCGAAATCGGCTTTGGGAAAGGTTGTCACCCTATACATACATATAAACGGAATTAACTTCAATCAATACAAAATTCAAATACATATTTATATACTTGAATAATTTAAAATTTTATTTGTAAAATTCTTAGAGTGTACATAAATATATCAAAAGAATGAAATACACTTAAAAACATACATATTTTTTTATAAAAAATTACACTTTCTCTGTGACGATGCCACAAATGTTTCTTTCTTTGATTTTTTTTTTTGAGAAATTCAATACAAGTTGCACAAGAAAAATACACGAGTCTTTTGGAATATAATATTATAAAAGGTTAGGGGACATCAACCGTTGAACAATATTTGGTAAAAAAGTTTACATTTTTGATCTATTTTATTTTGGGAGAACACTTCATGAAAACAAAGTGATTTAGTGCGAAAAAATCGCAGTCATTCAAATATTGTAAGAAAAAAAATGACTATAATGAAGGTATGATGTTGTACTATTCATGAAATTCCAAGAAACTTAATTATCATTGTTATTTAAATAATTTAAACGCCTTACGTATTCAAGTGTAAAACAACAGGGGTAAACAAAATAAAATCTATTACTAATATTTGAACACTTAATGGGAATGTCTTTTTCAATAGAATTTTTTTTGTGAGTGTGAATCAATTAATATTTTTATAAAAAATTGTTTATTTGGACGCCAACAAATTTGGAGTTACGTATATTTTGTGACTTATTTTATGATGAAATAGGATAAAACCAAAGAGTTGTGCAGATTGGTTATGGTATATGTATTCTACTACAATTAATAATTATGTTTTTAAATATTTTGATTTTATATCGTTCTTTCTGTTTATTTTTTTTTAATATTTAGGTTTTGAATATTTTGACTCATAAACTAATTATTTTAAAACTTTTCTTAGAATCTATTTTAAAATCAAATATGTTCATAAATGTAATTTATAGTATATTTAACAGATAAGTTTTTCTTTTAACAAACTATTTTTTGTTCTATATTTGCAAGAGCAGAGAACTTTTATAGAACAAATGAAAAAAAAAGGAAGTCAAAAGAACTCGTAAAATGTTTTTTGTTTTATTTTATTAAATATTGCACACTTTTGTTAGCATAATAAATAATGAAGATGCATTGAAAATTGGATAATAAACTATAAGAAACCCAGGACTAAACAGCTTTCAGAAACATCAAATAATAATATTCTATTTAGTTGCCATTGTTGTGGTCAAAGAGACCACGCGAAAAGATATGCAGCCTAATCACGAATTCCATCGTTTTAGGAATAATCGTAAAGAATCCCTGAAACTATCGCCAGTGGAGAATCTCACATAAATTGCCATTACGAACGGATTCGGTGATTGTTCTTTCGGGATTTGTAAAAATTTCTGGTTACGATACAATTCGTGAAAAGGCTGCTTAACCTGCTTAAGAAAAAAAAATATAGATTGGTTGAAAGGCTGGAATAGGTTTACATCTGGAAATGAAGAATTTATAGCTAAAATATCAATTTACTTTTTTATTTAGAAAATTGTCAAAAAATGACCTTTCTGAATTGCGCGTAAGTTAAAACGCATTGGTCTAATGATTTATTTAAAATAATTTGTTCCCTTGAATGCAAGAATTTGTAAATAAAAAAATTTTCGCAATTTAATATTTTTTTTTACCTGTAAATTGAATTTTTGTAATTACAGTAAAAACAGTTATTTCTTCACAACAAAGAGACATATTCGAGCCTTTGATTCGGAGAATTAATTATTTGCTTTGCTAAAATCCTGTGGTTCCCATGAGGAATAACACCAAAGCTAAATAAACCGAAGCGCGATACCGATACTTGTGTAAAGTCAGCACACCAAAAATAACCTAGATCAATGGGGCCATCACTGGAGACAGCTAGCTAGAAACCGAGCCGGCTGAAAGAAGTTTGTTGGTTGAGGCCCTGGTCCACCCCGGACTATAGCGCCACCTTAAGTAAGTACAAGGCGTATGCTGTGTTTTTCAATTCACTATTCTATTCGCATTAACGACAGATTCGCACTGATATTATTACAAAAAAAAAGACTAACCGTAGAGCTTGTTCTACGCCTTGCTGTTGGCATAATTGAAATATGCTAAAAGTAGCATACTTTAGAAAATATATTTCGTGCTTTCAACATCAATGGTCAAACTCTCTGTTCAGAGAGATGGACCAATGACAATAATTGTTCAAAATTTCTACCTAAATATTTCTTGTATGCACACTTTTCCTCTCCGATCAGGAGGCATAGAAATAAATCGATGTTAAAAATGTACGTCAATTTTTACACCTGTTCGACACGTGTTTAGGTAGACAGACAAACGGCTAATGGTTCAACACCTCAGAGGATATTATTGACAAGACTTACAACTTTGCGCAAATGACTTGACACTTTCAGTCGTTGGCTCTCAGTCAATAAATTGTTTTGGATATTCTCCCGAGTCAAAGGCATATCGCTTGGAGATTCAAAATACGAAAACATTTATAAATTAGAAACTGGACACAAATTTTCCTTACTGAGTTCCTTGATGCATACATATCTAAAAACCGCATTAGTTAATGAGCAACCGTTAAAAATGTTCTTAAATTTATTTTGTTCCCTTTAAATGCAATAATTTATAAAATAAAATTTCGTACCAACAAATATAATGTTTCTTATAAATTATTGACTTCTTGCAATAAAAACAGTTAAAATAGTTTCTTTTTTCTCATCAAAAAGTCTAGTGATACTAAATAATCATTAATAAATATTTTGTTTAAAAACTCTTATATAAAACGACGATGAAAGTATGTAAATGTATGTCATTTTTTTTCTTTGCTTACCGGCAGCCATTCTATCTTTTGACTCCCGTTCTAGTTTTTTTTTTTTTAAATATACATAAATTTAAAAAATATAAAATTAAAATTTAAAATAAAAACAAATAAAAACATAAAATGACTTCAATTGCTCTTTGCACTTTTTGTTAATAATTGTCTTGTATTTTTTGTTTTCCTTTCTTTAAACCGTTTCATAATTCCTACCGAATGAACGGAATAAGCAACAGGCAAACATTATCGTAAGGATCTGAAATAAAAATGTCACATGGTTTAATTGTATTCAATTTATTGAAGTAATTGTGATTGTGTAAGTAATTAACCTGTATCCCAGCTACGCCCAAAACAACTCCAGCCAAGGTTAATGTATTCGAATCGATAATGGACAATAATTTGTTGAAACATCCCTCGGAATGTGCGTGTTTTGTTGTGCAATCAGTGGCTTCTTCGGTTATAATGACAGTACAACAAGATTTTGGTAGAGTGGTATTTTGTAGAATTCTTTCCCAGTCTGTTGGTCCGTATGTGCCGCAACATGTGAGCTTAACAAAAAAAAAAAAAAAAAATGAAATGAGGACAATTAAATTTTAATAGTTTTATTTTAAAAATATCTTGTGATGTCAAAAAAGGGTACTTTTAAATGCATTTGCTTCGACTATGACCCCGTTTATATATGTTCTTATAATAAGTGCTGCATACTCAAGAGATTATGACTACCTTAGAGATTTGAGAAGAAAGAGGGTATTCCACATATTTGTGGTGCGGCTAAAGAATGAATCTCTATATTCTACCGTGAGAATCGTACATAGACAATTACAACCAGAAATTAAGTCTCGAGCGATGTTGGATAGATCACATCCCAAAATCAGAAGTACTACAGAAACCCTAGAAATACAATCTTAGGAGAATAAAACAAATAATTGGCTTCATTCTTTCCGGATGGATGATGGGGTTGATCTGTTCCGATTAACCTAAATAAAAAGATAAATTCGGTGGTAGTAATGTACCAAAATTCCATAGTCATCTTAGGGAAGGCTTTTTTTATATTAAGGCCATGTTACTTATGGTTAGAGCGTTGGAATGTCAGGCCAAATTTTCGGAGAACGATTCGTAGCAAACAGGAATGGTTGAGAGTTGTAAGTCACGAGGCTAGGCCCTGGTTTTGGACAAGCTGTGTAGCCACCGATTGTTTATACTACTTATACGGCTCCCAATAAATGAAGGGAGGCAGCCTTCCATCCTCTACGATCCCGAGCACGCTGCTTTCCGTCATCTAGACCAAGCTTTCTGACATGCGCGATCTTCTTTGTTCTCTAAAACCTGGGGGCTGGGATTCAAATACTCTCTTGGCTGGAGTGTATTCGATGTGTTCTGGTTTTGTGGACTACATTCACATCTTGATACAGCTTATATAGTTCGCGGTTGTATCTTCTCCTCTAATCGCCCTCCTCACACACAGGATCAAATATCTATCGAAGAATATTTCTCTCGAAGGAGCTCAGTATCAGCTCTCCCTTCCTGCTTATCGCCCAACAGTAGGCGCCATAAAGCAGGACCGGCAGGATAAGGGATTTAAAGAGCGTGCACTTCGTCTTAAGTGTGAGAAGTTTTGAAGCCATCTGTTGCGCCAAACCGAAGTAGCACTGGTTTGCTAGGGTAATTCTTCGTCGGATCTCCACTAATATGTTGTTCGTAGGATTAATATTTACTCCGAGGTAGATGAACTACTTCGAAGTTGTTGCTATCAAAAGTGACGTTTTGTCTTAGCCACAGATATTTCACTGTTTGTTGATAGCATGTCTTTGAATATTGTCCTCGTTTACTTCAGGGTCAACAAGTTTCGCCTGTTGTTCAATCTCCGTGAAAGACTCTATAACAGCTTGTTGGGTGCGGCCGATGATGTCGATATCACCGGCATACCCTAGAAGTTGGACATACATATCTGCCTTGTGTTTTCAGTGTTAACGCCTGCCCTGCGCACTATTTGCTCCAGAACGAGATTGAAGAAATCACATGATAGCGCATCTCCTAACCGAAACCCTGTGCATGTTAGGAATAGTTCGAAAGAGCTTTTTAAAAGTTGTACATTTCATTGTGTATTTTCCAATGCCACGCGAAACAGCTGGATCAGATTTCCCGGGATCCAAAGCTCAGCCACCGCCATATAGAGATGAATGCTATCATATGAGACTTTGAAGTCGATGATTAGATGGTGAGTCTCGACTTGCAATTCGTTGGTATTTTCCAGGATTTGCTTGAGAGCGAATATTTGGTGTATGGTCGATCTGCCTGGCCGAAAGCCACACTGGCTTTTGTTTATAATTTAAAACAAACTTCTCAACAAAAATTAGCCACCGTTCTTGATCTTCTCTTGCCTTAGTACCGAGAATTAAGCTTCCGAATTTGTGCAGTGTCAAATGGAAGTGCATACAGTTTGTATAATTTGTGACTGTCAAACTGATGGCAGTCAATTGTTCTGAGAAATCTACCGAAAAATCCAGATCTGCAAAATCAATTTCTTATTAAAAAAAATTGACTTTTTGTCCATTGGAAGGCTTTAAATTGTCAAAATCGATTCGATTGATTCGATGGAGTTAAGTCGATACAACCGAGTATAGTTAGTTCCTAAGGCTTGTTTCACCCATATTCGGTTTCATTCGGTTCGGTCTCTATTCGGTTCGTTTTCGGTTTCAGTTTTGTATTTTCACACTATAAGGTTCCTATAAGGTTTTTATTGAAATGTCAATTTTTAGTTCCAAAAATATCAACAAACTTCAGCACTAGTTCTCAATTCCAAATAAAAAGCAAACAAAAAAAACTTATAGAACCGAATTTGTGTGAACGTTACGATTAGTTTGTGTGCCTTAGACCCGAATACGAGCAGTTTTGAAACCGAATGAAACCGATTCGTGTCGAGGAGACGTTCGGTGCTATTCGGTTTATATAAGGTTTTCAGTCTTGCCGTTTTCATCGGTTCACACTTATCAGGTCCGATAGAAAATGAACCGAATACAGACCGAACCGAATGAAACCCAATATGTGTGAAACAAGCCTAATTTGGATCAGCCGATTGCTTCCTATTCGTTTAAACTAAATTTGGAACAGACTATGCTCGATTGTATCGACCCAGCGCAATTGTAACAAGGTATGTGCTTGCACCCCTGTGTTTTGACAGATCGGAAGGGAAAACAAATCAATTTATATTACTAAAAGAAAATCGTAGTAAAAAGTAACAAACTACTTCCTAAGTAAAGTTTCAACAACTGTCACTCTTGATTGGGAGTATAATAAATCATAGCTCTTGTGTTTAGCCACCTTATTCTTATTCTTTCATTGTGCTCCCTTCCCAATACTGAATTTATTTTGTACATCAAAACCTTACTAGTTCCTTCAGCAATTAAAGCCTTGAGGCGATTTAATTGTAAAACGATATTCAATATAGTACAAGTGAGCCACTTCAAAAAAAAAAAAAAAAATGTATCAAGTCATGAAGAGCCCTTCAGAACCTTTGTCAACAGTTTTGTTGTGAAATTGCTCCATTTTTATTGAAAAAAAAAAACAATGTTATTTTAGTTCAATACACTTAAATCACTTTCTCTTTGAACGAATAAGATCGATAACCTAAATACTTAAATACTTTTCACTTTAAACATCTATAACAACACACACAGTCGACTGGTGTTTAATCCAACCCTTCAATGTAAGCAAAATACAAAAAAAAAACCTTGTAACCAAAAGTACATCCACACACCCCGTGCGCCAAACAAAGACATAGCCATTATGTGAACATGTTTCCCATTATCGTGTCGTGCTTCCAATTCAATTAATATTTCATCATCAACCCACTTACCTCGGATTGCACTAGTGACCAAGTATCTCGATAGTCCTTTCTCTCCGAATATTGCTCCATTGTCAAATTAAATTGTCCTTCCATAACATTTTGTAGGCCCGAGTGTTTTACATAACCAGCAATGCCCAATCCAACTTCAGCAATGAATATCACAACAGCTAGAATTGCGAATGATAGAATCATACAACTGTTCTCTTTGGCGGCTCCACAGCATCCAAGGAAACAAATAACTGCTACTACCAGACCAACAATCATCAATATAATCGGTACGGTCCAAATGTTGTTTCCAACAAAATTCGAATAGTGATTATACTTTAATTGAACCATGAATCCAACAAGAAAGATTAGCAATCCTGTGAGCTGTAGATAGAGAATTTAAAAAAGAGGAAAATGAGAGCAGAGACACTTGCAAAAAGTAACTTACCGCAAAAAGTAGATTACAAAAGAATGTAATGAACTTGACACACGTTAAGCCTCCGTTAGCCATGATGAAGATGATAAACTATAATGTTTAGTTGTATTTTTGGGTGATTGTGTTGATGCTGCTTCTGGTGCTGTGATTTATCGACGGCACTCTGCGAAGAGAAAGAAACTTCTGTTATCGATGGATTGAAGAAAAAAATATGAAACCAATTTCGAGGAAATGCATTGTGCAAACGGCAAACGACGACGCACAATCGATCAATACTTTACTTGGACACAGAGGAAGGCAATAAGTTATTCATATACTGGAAATAGTGTTAGCTTAAGAACACATTGGAAATCATGGATGGACAAGATTACATGTAAAGGGTATATCAATAGGGGCGTTCGAAATTTCCTTGGTTATAGTGGTCATTTTTATAAAGCAACATCTAGCCAAATTTGTTGTTTATTTTCTTAGTAGAGTGTGGTAAATTACCATGGACCATGGAGAGAGATAGCCTTGAACAACGTGTATAGATCATCAAATTTTATTTTCAAAATCAATGCTTCGTTCTAGAAACGGTTCGCAGATTGGGGATTTACGTGATATTTATTAAAGAATAAGCAGTAGCAAATGCACTCCAAGAAGGTCTCTGTTTAATGCGGATTTCGATACGGCCGAATCATCGGTCCTTAATTCTTCTAGAACGAAACCACAACTGTTAACGGCGAGCACTACAAATCGTTTATAAGCTTATTCTTTTGACTTAAAATGATTGATATGAATAGTTCCAAGAAAACGGAGCTATGCACGTGCCACACATCGCATGCCACGATCAGCACGACCGATTTGAGGCTATAGTCACCCACAGTACACATATTAAAGGTAATATCAGTAGAGTTTTGATTTTTGTTTCTTCTGCGCATATATCAAAATTTGTGTCAAATGTCAGTATTTGTTGTTGTTTTTACGTGTATTTAAGTCATCACTCTCCCAGCCATTTTTATTTCTGACAATTTCAATTTTAATTTATTGTTGTTTTTACGTGTGTTTTATTCCTCACGCTCACAGCCATTTTTTATTTTCGACTGACAACCTGCGCAGTATAATACCTTAGATTTATGTACTGTGATAGTCACCGAGGTCTTGCGGGTTAACACTGTTCTACTTTTTATTTTAGGGTTATCTTAAATCGCACGTCAATACGTATAAAAAAGAAAAAATAATAGTCTTCAAAATAACATTACGAAAAGCTAATTCAGCCAGATCTATACTACATCGGCGGTTAAAATTTGACTTTCTAAATACGTGCCATCAAGCAAAGGTAGCAGACATTTGAAAGACGTTATACTCAATGCTACTTAAAATGTTATTTATGTTACATTTAAAAATCGAGCGCTCTTATTGAAAGACCCTTCATATTACGTTTTGCAATACCTCTACACAGACAAATACTAACACACACACATGAAAATTAAATCATGTACTCATTGACATAATCCCCATTAATGGTGGTCAGTAAGAAAGTACACACAATGTAAGTTACTTAAATCGTTAGAGCATTACAAATGAACTCGCACAGTTGGTGTTGCAAGTATAGTTTTTGAATTACAAATGAGAGAGTTAAAAAAAAATTGGGTAGACATCACTATATTCTGGGCCAGGTGTTTTAGATGCCATTAACCAAAATTTTGAACCCATAGTGATGCACTTTCTTTGAGAGAGCCACTGACTGATTTACGAGACGAGATTAAAAACCAACACAATTAATTCCCACCTACAGTAGGGAGCACAAATGAGTACATGTTTGTAGTTCGCGCACTTATTGATGCATAAGAACAGAAATAATAAAGCAAATTGAAAAATTTTGTTTGCTCTGTATTTTATGTTCAATTTTCAAGAAACCGGTATATAATACATAACGGAAAGGAGCAAGTTCTAAGAAAAAAACAAATAAAACAAAAATAAGTCGCATGTACTCAATTTTGCACCAAGCGTTAATCAGCAAAAATATCGAAATTTGCTGTTAGATTTGCAAGTTTTTGGTTTGTTTATGACTTCCTATATCTTTTTTAGTTTGAGATATGTTTAATTGCGAATGGTTAGAACTTTCACCAGCATATTTTAATAAATGAAATAAATAATTATAATAATTTCATTGCTCTTTAAAATAATGAGTTAACTATTACGACAGATTGAAGACAGTATTGTAGTCATGACAAAGAGTGGCTTCTCGACGCAAATGATAGCTTAGAAGCTTAAAATAAGCCAGTCGGTGGTCATAAAAGTCCAGAAAAGGCGAGCCATTGTTCCTAGAGGACAAGTCAGAGGTCGCATACAAATTTTGTCGGATGCGGACGCACCTCTCAGGATATTAGAAATGAAAGGGAACAAGTATTTAACACCAAATCATGCTTCCTTAGCAATAAATAAGCCCGTTAGCCAATGAACTGCAAGAAGAACCTTCAACGACATTGGTTATATCTCAGCGGTTAAAAAAACAAAAGCCTGCATTGTCAGTAAAAATGCTAAGGTGTGGTTAAAGTTCGTCAGAAATCACAGAAATTGGACAGTAGGTAATTGGAAACGTATAGTGTGGTCAGATGTCCAATTTCTGTGTTCTCTGTCGAACTTTAACCACACCTTAGCATTTTTTCCGACAATGCAGGCTTTTGTTCTTTTAACCGCTGAGAAAAAACCAATGTCGTTGAGGGTTCTTCTTGCAGTTTCTCGGCTAACGGGCTTATTTATTGCTAAAGCAGCATGATTTGGTGTTAAACACTTGTTCCCTTCCATTTCTAATATCCTGCGAGGTGCGTCCGCATCCGTCAAAGTTTTTGTGCGGCCTTTGACTTGTTCTTTAGGAACAATAACTCGCATTTTCTGGACTTTTATGACCACCGATTGCCTTCTTTTAAGCTTATTAGCTATCATTTGTGTCGAGAAGCCACTCTTTGTCATGACTACAATACTGTCCTCAAACTGTCGTTATAGTTTCCTCATAATCTTAAAGAGCAATGAAATTTTTATAATTATATATTTCATTTATTAAAATACGCTGGTGAAAGTTCTAACCATACGCAATTAAACATTATCTCAAACTACAAAAGATAAAGGAAGTCATAAACAAACCAAAAACTTGCAAATCTAACAGCAAATTTCGATATTTTTGCTGATTAACGCTTGGTGCAAAATTGAGTACATGCGACTTATTTTTGTTTTATTTGTTTTTTTCTTAGAACTTGCTCCTTTCCGTTATGTATTATATACCGTTTTCTTGAGAATTGAACATAAAATACAGAGCAAACAAAATTTTTCAATTTGCTTTATTATTTCTGTTCTTATGCATCAATAAGTGCGCGAACTACAAACATGTACTCATTTGTGCTCCCTACTGTACGTGGAAACTTGTTTATAAAAATTGGGGTGTTGTTTAAATAATAAAAACATTTTTAATAAATCGTGCAATAGTGCTGATGTGTCGGGTTTTTTCGAAAGGAAAATTAATAAGTTGAATGTAACTACAAAATTTTTATTTCCAACACCTTGCACCTCACGCAATATAAAATTATAAATATCATAAAAATTAGTTAAAAAAGTAACAATTTTTTGCATATAAATACAAATTTTAATTCAATTTTTTGTGAGCTTTCTTCATCTAACCTATCCGGTTCTGGTCGTTTACAAAAGTGATGGGCGATATATCGATAACTGTTACCAGTAACCGGTTATTCACTGATAACTGTTATAACCAGTTACTCAATATCAAAGTTACCAGTTATTGAAATAACTGATATAAAAAAATTCTTTGTTCTTCAGGTTACTGCGTAAATTACTTTCAGTTACCATAACCGATAAATATTATTGAGTGGCAGAGAATGCATATGAAAGCGTTTAGGACTTCAATGACAGATAAATATATTTGAAGATAAGACAGACACTAGTAAATTTTATTGAAAGATGGAAACCAGTGCAAAATGCGAATTTTTCCTATGAAAATTGAAATTTTCAGATTGAAAGTTTTGTTCCGGAATAATGTGATATTATAGCTTTTGGGTTGCATTTGGGACACTTGATATAAGTTATTTTGGTAACTGACGCTAGTTTCGGTTACCAGTAATTATAATAACCGATAAGAGAAATTACTCTTATGGCAAGAGGTTATTCGATATCAAAATTACGAGATACCTTATAGGAATAACTCTCAAGAAAACTCAATATCAAAATTAAGTGATCAGGTTGGAGTATTTGCAATAATCAATTTGTTTGAAATTTTCAGATATTTTCTAATCCATTGATATCGTAGCCATCTGTCGGTGGAATCTGACAGTTCATGGCTTGTCAGAAAGGAGACAAACTATATTTTGATATGTTTTTAGTATTTCGTTCCAAACTTCACCCAAAAGCTTACCCTTTTCCGGAGCAAAAAATAAATGTAAAGTTTCGGAATTTTCAGAGGGTTTTAATCCAATCTTTGGCCTAAATGTCACCCAAAAAACATGAATTCGTCTTTTTTGGAGCAGATGATTTAGATTTAAGGCCCCAGGGCCTTAGAAATGTTCCGACCCGTGAAGAAACTCAGCCACAAGTGAACTAGCAATGGCCTACCCTCTTAACTTGACGCTCGGTCTGTTTTGTAGCATTTTTGACTATTCGCTCAATTTGGATCAGACAAGTCGAAGTGTATAGACTTTTTGGACAATATTTACATCTTTGTACGGCTCAGGTTTCTTAAAGTAACTCTTCGCTGAGTATTGACAACGAATAACACCGTGGAGTTAATATATACACTCCAAGGTAAATTAAATTCTTAACTTAATGTTTTGGCCTAGATCGTGAACATAATGTTTGTTTGTTGATAAAAAGGGTTGGGTTTGTCTTCGTTTACTTTAACGCAAATATGTTTCACCAGGACTTCAATCACCAATCTATAAAGGCACGATTGGATCAGCCGATAATTTCGATATCGTCTAGGTTCCCTGGTGTTTGTATGAACATTTTTATGATAGTGCGTTCTGTGTTAACAGCAGCCCTATGTACTATCGAAGAAGTCAAATGTTATAACTTCTGCTTGCAGAAACACTTTACATGTTTTTAACAGTTTGGAGGAGCACATTGCTCATTGCTTGTGTTTTCTAAAGTCACGAGGTGAAGCTGGATCAGTTTTCTCAGGTTCCCGAGTTCAACCATCGCCATATAGGGCTGTTGACAGTGAATAAGCGGCTAGCGGTAGTTTTTTTGTCCAATCTTTTTACTGACATTCCCTTTACTGTCATCAATCTTATCTAAAAATTGTATTCCAATGGTAGTAGAGGAGCACTAGCATTTTCTTTAGGAGCTCGAGGAACCTGCTCCGATTTTGATGCTTTTTTTAATATAGGAAATTGAAATACAGGGGTCCTACTATGTAACTTGTAACTTTATTCTACTTTCGAATCCATTCGAAAGTTGTTTTCAATGATTATTATGAGTGGTACAAAATGGGATAAAGTTTAAACGCTTCCGAGTTTTTGCCACAGAATTTTCAATTTTATTTCCGTTTATTTGTGCTTACTAAAAAATTAGCGACCTGAGATTTTGCGAATTCTAACGTTTTTATTGTAGAATCGAGTTACATAGTTGGTCCCCAGGGTTCCTATTTTCAGCTTTCGTTCCTCCACTATGGGTAAGATGGATGATAAAACTTGTTCCGTATAAAAATAAAGGGAAAGAAACACCACGAAATAGGCGTGGAACAAATTTCAATATCCGATTTACTAAAAAAATATTTTTTTTTGTCATCTAAACAACACCCAATTTTTCCGAAAATATTCTTTTTCTTTTTTTAGGTGGGAGTGGACGGGGTGGACATTAATTGTGTTAGTTTTCAATCTCGTCTATTAACATACCTAAGAATTTCATCAAAATCAGTTTAGTTATTTAGTTAATTTTCGGGGCGAAATGTAACATTTCACATTCGTATCTGAATTTCGGTTTCTCAATTCCTGAAAAAATGATAAGCTGTAAATATTAGATTTTGTTCTTCAGCTCCTCAATTGCATTTAACATGTTAATTCGTTGAGTCAACCTCGTTTGTTTCGTTCAATTCTCCTGGCTTGGAAAAAAACACAACATTTATTAGATCCAACCTCTTATTATTTCGTCCATTGCCCTAGGGGCCTGGAAAAACCACAGCGTGGATGCTCATACAGACTGTAAATGCTCACAAAGAATAGAAACAGACAACAAGCAGACAGCTAAAAAAAAGGTAAAACCAAACCAAACTCGGCTAAGAGTTAATTGACCGATGGATTCCATCACAGCGTAATAATAGCAGGCAAACAGTAGTGCTTGATTCTGCCCAGGGACGAGCAGCAACAAAAAAAAACCTGAAAACATATGCGACAAACGAATATAATACCCATCGTGTTATTCGTTCTTGTTGTTGTTTAAGAGCACATTATAAACCACATTTATGCAGTTTGTACATACATGCAACGTCACGGATTGTCGCTAGCCATTTGCTGTCCACCAACTATCATATCGCACTTCCACCGCCTGAGCTGGGGTGTTTTGACCACTGACATATCAGACCGGCCTCATACCCCACATCTCCATACCACCATCCACATATTTTTCTACCCAAAAGGAATTAAGAATTAAGTTGTACGGAAGAAGAAGAAGAATAAATGGGGTTGACTGGAAGATATTGATTCGATGGCAAACATTTTCTGAAGTTTTATTTGGATTTAGGTCTCTGGAAGGAATGAAAACTACACACCGCTTTATACCGTCGTCAACTAACTGCTAGAGTAATAGGTGATTTATTTTATTTCGTTGACATCAATCGCATCAACCCTTAAGTTCTATAAAAATGAAAGACAGACAAGAGACAGGTGGCTGGATTCCCAGTTCTCACAGCAAGACGGGGGATAGCGAACAAGGAAAATTCAATTATAATTACCCGTTCCATTTTGACGATATGCTTCTTCATCAATAATTGACCATTTGACCCACATACTCGTAAAATGCTAAGATTTAAGCTTGAAAAACAACCAACAACAATAACTGCCGCAGTAGCATGTGTGTTCATGTGTTATGTCATACATATAAGCTTATTTGAAACTTCTTCAGGTTGGTGACATTTTGGAGGATGAAGTGGGATCTGTGTGGCGAACAGATGTGTAATGCTGGACTAAAGGTTAATTAAATTATTAATCTTATTTTTTCCGTTAAGGAACTTTAGTACAGCTAGTAATTCATTTGAACCTGACGAAGTTAAATTGATAATTTGGAGCTTTTTCTTTTAAGTATATACTGAAATGAACACTTGCAAATTAAATTATTGCGTGCGAAATTTTGTTAGAGGGTGCTAAAATGGGCATTGAGATGCCAAAAAGTCTAGATGAGCACATAGTCGCCTTTATTATATTGCAAGGCTTGAATTTATTGAACAAAAATTTATAGATTTGCGTATGTTTTAAGGCTAATGTCGTTTTTCATTGAAATCTGAAGGATTTGATTTTAAAATCAAGAATTGCTGGCTTGAATGAAACATCTGGTTGTACTTTTCAGAAAATTCAATTACACACATACACGCACACAAATAAACATCACGTACGATGTCGTACAAAAATATGCAAAACAAAAAAATGCCCAACGTTTGACAGGAAAGTGTTTGAATGTATTAGTGAATGCAGATCAAATCTCCCAAACTAGAAAGATCCAAAAAACATCAGTGTGCGTCGTGCAGTACGGACAGACAAAGCGGACGAAATTTTTATTTATATTAAATCCACCCCGTGTTACAAAAGGGTCAAAAGTACAGGTATACCTGCGGGCTACCTGCTTTATTGCCCACAAGTGAAATAAAAAGGGATTATCCCAGCAACCAATTTAAATATTGATGCGGATTAAGTGTGTGACAAAAGTTTTTTTTTAAATAAGTGTTGTGCGTGTTTAAATCCGAATCAATAAAACAATAAAAGTAAAGTGCAAAGGTAATCCAGCAATGGAACCTTTAAATTCCGATTCGGCAATGGCCTCGTTCGAGACATTGCTTAAGCGGATCGTCAAGGACCTCGGCCCCGAATTTTGTGATAAGCTAGCAATGACTTTTAACAGCATTGTGCAGCCCAAAAAAATAATCACTGACAACCACGAAATGGAAAGCGATATGGATACCGGAGAGATTGAAAGCGAAACCACTAGTTCTGAAGAGGACGCCGACGAGTTTCCCCTGCCTGGGCAAAAAAGACCGAATAAGGCTTCCAAGAAGGACAATGTAAAGCGCATCCAACTTGACAAGGATTATAATAATAATAATAGAGTTTCAGCAACCATCTCGGCTTAAGCCAAGAGTACCCATCTCTGCGTCGCAGAAGATTGGGCTCTATATTTGCCCTAGACTGTTTAAAACTCAATTTATGAGGTCGGAAAACCTTTAGATAAGAAAATTTAATTAATATACTTTAAAATTAACTATTTTTTATGTAGCGAATAAGTTTATATTTAAAAAGATTAATACTTAGCTCAGATTTTATCTCAGTTGGAAGGCTATGGAAGTAGTTAAATCCCAAATACATTACAGAATTTTGAGTACTACTTCTTACACATCTACTTGGCCTCAAGTTGCCACTGTTTCGCAAGCTATATGGTTGCACCTCACCAACGTTGACAATGAACGATTGTAGATAATCCGGAACCAAATTATTTTTCATCTTATATATAAACATCATTGCACTATATTTAAGTCTTTGATCCACATTCATCCAATTTAACGCACTCAACATCACTCTAATTGGTGTATAAATATTCACTTTTAAAATAACTCTCATTGCTCTATTCTGAAGTAACTGGAGCCGATTCATGATTTCTCTTTGACAAGCATACAACAACGTTGAACAATAATTAAAATGAGGTAACACAATAGCATTATAAAGAAGCAAAGAACTTTCAAATGTCAAGTCACGTCTAATTCTTCTTAAAAACCCAATCTTTTTAGCAATCTTTGTACACACATACTTTCCATGCTCCTTAAAGTTCAAGTTTGAATCTAAAATCACACCAAGATATTTAAAACTGTCTACACATTCAATAATGCTTCCATCCATACATACAGATATTGGTTCAACCACTCTAAATTTCATACACTTTGTCTTTTTCACATTCAGTTTCATCTTATTCATTTGAAGCCACTTGTTTAAGTTACTTAAGTCTGCATTCATGCACTCTAATAGAACATTTGCATCCTTCCCACTTATGAAAATTAAGGCATCATCCGCAAATAGCATAATTTTACAATATTTCAACGCGTATTTTATATCATTTATATATAACAAGAAAAGCAACACTCCCAAAACTGAGCCTTGAGGGACACCAAGGTCTACACTCAGTGGTCCAGAAACAGTATTGCCAACCTTTGTTCTCTGAGTTCTTCCTGTTAGGTACGATTTGAACCAGTCCAGCTCCTTGCCTCGTATTCCATACATTTCAAATTTTTGCACCAATATATTTCTATCTATCGTTTCAAACGCACGCTTAAAATCCAAAAATACCGCGATAACCGAATTATCACAATCAATTTCCTTTCTCCATTCATACAATAACCAATTTAAAGCTGTTTCACAAGAATGACCCTTTCTGAAACCAGATTGCTCTGGTATCAAAATTTTATTTGCTTCCATATAAATTTGAAGTTGACTGGCTACCAACCGCTCTATAACCTTTTCAAATGTTGGCAACATATTTACTGGGCGAAACTCCTCGCATTTTACCGTATTCACCACTTTTTCAACCGGAATAATTGTTGTTTCCTTCCAATTGCTTGGAAATATTCCAGTATACAGCGAGTTGTTTATAATTTTTAGCAGCACTGGACCAATGATTTCGATTGAGTTTAAAATAATGTCTTTGTTAATACCACTTAAATCCTTCTTGTTATTTAGTTTTTTAATCAAAGAAACCAATGATTCCGCACTTGCATATTGGAACGAAAAAATACACTCTGTCCATAAGCTTGGGGAAATATTAGGACAAAAGGGAATTGAATCATTAATTTCTTTCACACTATCAATAAAATAAGAGTTGAATTTATTTGCTATTTGCACTTCTTCACTAAAAGATTCTTGACCAAATTTTACAGCTTCAATATCCTTGCTTTTACTGTTTTTAATTATTAAAGATTTAATCATTTTCCAAGTTCCAATTTGACTACCACAGTTTGCTTGTATTTTTCGACGAATGTGCTCATTCTTAGCTACGGAAACCTGTCTTTTATAATTATTACGTATTATCTTATATCTTGCCAATTAGCGATATCATTGCTGGAAATTGCATTTCTAAACGCATTGATTTTTTGTTGCTTCATCCTCCACAGTTCGCCGTTATACCACTGACATTCCACATCCACACTTATCACTTTTTCAACAGTCATGGCCTCACACGTCTCCTCAATTTTATCACTAAATTGCATTGTAAGATCACTAAAATTTTCAAGATTATATAATTCAGCAAAGTTTAAGTCATTTAAAAGTCTATCAAATTTAGCTTTAGAGTATTTCAAAACTTTTCTTTTTTGTTTTTCACATTTATAATTGATACACTCAACTTCAATCCTGATGGTTTCATGGTCAGTCACCTTAAAGTTTTTATCGACAAATGCATTAAATTCCGCCCTTTGATCATTTTTAACTATGACGTAATCAATTAATGTTCTTGAATTTTCAGTAATTCTTGTAGGCTCATTTACTATTTGAGCATCCCCCTGATCAATAATTAAATCACACATCTTCTTTTTATTATTATCATTCGCCATTAAATCAATATTAAAATCACCAATCACTATAATATTTCTTTCATTTTCTAAATGCTCCGCATACCATCTCTCATAAAAACAAAAGAATTCAGTTATTGACGAGCTTGGTGATCTATAAACTACAACAAAAACATTCTTTTTACCTTCAAACCAAACATACAATTTCAACATCCATACAACATTATTAAACTGAGTAACATTCACAATCTCAAATCGTAATCCTTTCTTTACATACGCCATCACTCCTCCTGTATGCCTAGAATGCGAAAAGCAATTTATGTGTGAGTAATTACTGATTTTATATTCACATTCCTCTATTTCTGCAGTTATACGTGATTCTGATAGCAATAAAACATCTGGCTTACAATCTCTTATCAAAAGTTCTAAATGGTTTTTATTGGGAATAAAACTTTGCGTATTTAAATAGTACACAATAGCTTTCCCTTTATATTTGTATTGCTATAAGTGCCTTTTTCTTTCTAATTTTAGTTTTCGAAGATAAACTTCACATCCGTTGTCTAAAGCATTATGTCTAACATCTAAATTTAACTTTAAATCAGCATTCATTTTGACACAGTTCACACACGACAAGTACTCAGCATCACAATCTGAACTTTTATGATGTCCTCCACATTTGAAACACACAGAATTCTCATTCTTGCATTCTTTACTAAAATGTCCGAATCCCAAGCATTTGTAACACCTCTTCACATAAATGGCATCATTCACCTCACACTTGTCCCAACCAACACTAATCTTACCAGCTTTTATAGTTTCATTGTAGCTTTTAACGTCCATTTCTATAACCGCTGTATAATATTCCGATCTATTTCCCTTTCTTTTCCACATTGTTTTAAACTCGATTTCTGCATCTTTTAAAAACTCATTCTGTTTACGAATACACATTATCAAATCCTTTTCTTCAAACCGGTCTGAAATGTAGCTTATTTTCACTCTCGGTTTCCTATTAATCACATTCACACTATAATCATTCCCAAGCTTCTCTTTCACATCACTAGACAATTTCTCAACCGAGTTTTCATTATCGCATGAGACTATAACAGCTCCACTATTTAGCTTTTGTATTCCCGACACTTGGATTCCACTAGTAGAGGGATTCACTTTAGCTTTAATTTCTGACTTTGTTTTGTCTGCACTTTGTGATAATTCTTTAGGAGCAACTTTAATTTGAGCACTTTTCTTTAATTCACTAGCGTACGATTTCTTTTCTACCAGACTGTTCACACTGTTGTTTTTCTTTTTCATTTCCGTAGTAAGTGCATTTACTGATTTAGAAATGACAATCACACTCTCTTTCAACTGGTCGTCCCTTTCACTCGCGTTGGCAGACATCTGGCTATTTATAACCGATATTGAATCCGTTGCACTTTTTAATTTATTTACACCATCAGAAATTTTATCACTCTGGACTTTTAAATTTAAACTACAATCACTTATTTTTTTAATTTCATTTACACTGCTATTTATCGACTGCTGCACATTATCAAATGATTTGATCCTTTCCGAATGCTTCGCTTCCACTGCTTGTAATAGTTTATCTATTTCCTCTTTGTTCTTTTGTAAGGATACCGCAAACTCCTCTTTGTACTCTTTTAAGCAGTTATTATTTTCTTTCACCATATTTTGCATATCTTTAATAGCAATGTCCACATTTTGAATATATTTTATGCAATCATCACAAATAAATTTAAGATTATCCACTGATTGTAAGATACCACTACTATAATTGTCCAAACCACAACACTTCAACGAGAGATGCCATACTTTTTTGCATACACCATCACATTTAATTGAAGATTTACCAACTGTAGATGCATTGCATTTTTGGCAATTCATCTTTTAAAGATGCTTGCCTAAAATACTGTGCTTATTTATTGAATAATCCACGTAATAAGACTTCGGGACGCGAATTCAATAAAAAATTTTAACTTTATAATTTTGTACACAATTAATTTATCAGAGCGAATTATAAACACGTCCGATCAACACAACTGTCAGTGGTTTGGCATTTCAACATTGGCATTTCAACATGCCCAACGAATCAGCCTAAAGCGCCAATGACAGTCCAACCCGAAGCCGGAAATACAGCCAAAACGACCAAACCACTCGCCTCAACGCCAACACCAGTGCCGGACCAAATCAACGCAGAAAAAACAGCCAAACCACTAGCTTCAACATCAGCAGCCGTCAAACCAACCCAAGTGCAGCCACCAAAAACAAAAAAAGACACCACGACCACGAATCCAGTAAAGGGGCCAGGAATGCCACCAATCTTCTGCTTTTCCGCGAACGTAGCTGAAATTAGAAGACACTGCAAAGCCAACAACCTAAGCATCACCTTCAAAAACAGAAATACAAAGACGACCATCATTATTGCTGGAGACAGGGCATCGTTTGAGGCAGTTCAAAAATTCCTGCAGACAACAAAGATACAGTATAACTCGTTTACGCCAAGAGAAGATAGAAGGAATCTTCTATTACTGAAAGGAATTCACCACACCTACGCTGCCATCGAAGTGGAGGATGAGCTAAAAATCGAAGGACTCCCAGTCGTCAAGGTGACACACTTCAAGGCCAAAAAGGCAATGGGGAAAACCTACAACAACTTCGTCGTGAAACTGGCAAAAACCTGTGACATCAGTGAAGTTTACACGAAGACGCTGATAATGAACCAGAGGGTCCACTGGGAGAAACTGAAATCCAACGACATTGTGCAGTGCCGAAACTGTCAGCGCTTCGGACACGTTGCCAGCAACTGCGGACGCCAGTACGTATGCGTCAAGTGTAAAGAAGAGCACGAGCCCGGACAATGCCAACGGAAGGAAAACACCGGATTGGATGTATGGTATGCCAATTGCCAAAAGGAAGGTCACCCAGCCAGCTTCAAAGGTTGCCCAACCCTGAAAGCAAGACTCACCGAAAGGAACAGATTGGCTGGAGAAAAAAAGGCACAGCAGGAATTTGCTGCTAAATCAGCATGCGTGGTTACCCGCCCGGCAGTCAGCTTTGCAGCAATGGTGAAAGGTGGACCATCACAGAAACTAGCAAACTCCAGGAACCAACAGCAACAACAGAAAGTGCCTCCAGCAAAAGTGATCACACCCCGGACAACAACACCTAGGAGTGGACCAATGAAGCCAACATCAGCCCCACCAACAAACCTGAACACCGAAGTCCAAAGGATTTTTGGATCCGACTTACTAACAGTCATGGGAAAAGCTCGGAGTGCAGTTCCACCAAACTAT
This sequence comes from Dasysyrphus tricinctus, assembly GCA_963921185.1. Classification (NCBI taxonomy): domain Eukaryota; kingdom Metazoa; phylum Arthropoda; class Insecta; order Diptera; family Syrphidae; genus Dasysyrphus; species Dasysyrphus tricinctus. The sequence goes on along the minus strand of OY992531.1, from coordinate 206,005,980 downwards.
GCTCAGCTTAGCGAAGGCGAGAAGTCCGTGGCACTGGCCACCTTCCTGTTCCAAATATGCAACTAAAGAAGCTCCGCATCCTGACGTACAATGTCAATTCATTGTACAGCCTAGAGAAGAGGACGACATTCAGCCTGTGGATGAAGAACAACAATCCGGACATCGCTCTCATCAGTGAGACCAACGTCACCAAACGCAACAACATCGACATGGCCGGCTTCAAAACCTATCGAAGGGACAAGGATGAGGGCCGTAGAGGGACAGCAATCTACGTTAAGAAGAAGATTTCCCCCAACACCACTGAAACCATCATCACAGGTCTCACAACCAGCGAAGCCACTGCCGTCACCATTGAACTTGGAAGAGATGAAACCCTCACCATCATCAGTGTGTATTTCAAGTGCAAATCCAGCATGAGAAATATTCACAATGACCTCAGAACTTTCAACGGTGTCCTCGAAAGAAGCACATATGGACTCATCGGCGGTGATTTTAACGCCAGGCATCACCTGTGGCTGGATACAACGATCTCACCCGAGGGCAAGGCGATTGCTGACTGGCTGGACGCCAACAACGACCAACACTCCTTGGTGGTTGTTTCACAACAAAAACCAACCTATCCCAGAACACCATCGACACTTGATTTTTTTATTTCTACCTCTAATTTTTCTTGTATACTTCCAGAATTCAGGAACTACAATACCCGGGGACTCAGACCATGAAGCTGTTCAGCTAAACATCAAACTCCAACAACCCATCTTCCTGACGACAGAACCAACTGAGCACTTAATCAACTATAAGAGACTTGATGTGGATAGATTTCAACGAGACTTATAAGCCACCATTACTCTGCCACCCCAAAACAGGAACCTGCAGAACACAGAAATTGACGCAGCCATCAACTGTCTGGAAACGGCTGTTTCTAGTGCACTGGATATCCAAAAAGAGCCCAAGACATCAAAGGACAGATACCAGCACCTTCCTGAGTATATCCAGAATCTCTACACTCATCGACAACAGTTAAGGAAACGTCTTCAAAGGATCCACCAGCGCGAACTGAACACAACAAGCAGCAACTACCAGACAGTATGGAGCGAACTAAAGTGTGTCAACATTATGTTGCGGAACTCTATCCAACACCATAACAATAACCAATTCAACAAGAGACTGCAAGCCATCAAACCTGGACCTGACGCCTTCAAAAACATTAACAAACTGATTGGGAAAACACCATCGATGCCTGAAACCATTATCACCAACAATAGAGAAATGACAGCGACACAGGACAAAGCTGAGGCATTTGCTGAATATTTTGAAGGAAACTTCACCCCCAACCCATCCACTGACCCAGTCTTTCTTGATGAAGTGAAGGATTCCATCCAACTAACCCTGGAACCTAACATGGAGAGAGCAATATTCAGCGACACCAATCCAGCAAGTGACCCAGTTGACAGCCCAAACCTGAGCAACCAAGAAGAAATAGTTGAAATAATCAGCAGCTGCAGGCCAAAGAAGTCAACAGGACCAGATGGAATACCCAACTTCATCATAAAGAGGCTACCAGAGACAGTTTTGATCCTTCTTACCATCATCCTGAACAACTGTGTCAACAACAACTATTTCCCCCAAAAATGGAAAACAGCGAAGATCGTGGCGATCCCGTAAAAAGGTGTCAGGAACATGATATCTAACTATAGGCCAATATCCCTCCTCAGCAACCTAAGCAAGCTCTTAGAAGAGCTGATACTAAGGAAACTGAAGAAGTTTTGCAACGACAACAACGTTATTCCTGATATGCAGTTTGGCTTTAGGGAGAAGCACTCAACACTACACCCACTCCAGAAGTTCCAGCATGACATCACCATAGCCCTCAACAGTCATCGTGTCACCGTCGGATGCTTTCTGGATGTCGAGAAAGCATTCGATAGCGTCTGGATAGATGCTCTAATACACAAACTACATCTGCTACGTTTACCTCCGCCACTAATAAAAATTCTTTTTTCTTTTCTTTCTTCCAGGAACTTCTTTGTGCAATTGGGAAACTGCTCATCAACTGTGAAGAACATCAAAGCCGGAGTCGCACAAGGTTCGAAGCTTGGCCTCTTCCTCTACAGCCTGATGACATCAGACCAACCCATCCCAACTGGCTGTGAAAACCTGCTGTTTACAGATGACTCACTCACATACGCTACCTCAATGTCACCACTCGTCGCAGTCCAGATAGTAGAGGCTCACATCCACAGACGGTTCGAATTCTACAAGAAATGGGGCATCAAGATCAACTCAGCAAAATCGGAGCTTGTTTGCTTCAGGAGACCCCGTGACGGCAGAAATCGCTCAGCAGCCACTTGCAGAAACTTAGTTCTGAAACTTCCTGATGGTTCCACCATTGCCGCCAAAAGGAATACCAAATACCTGGGGATCAACTTCAACGAGTTGCTAAAGTTCAATCCACACTCAAAAAGTGTACTCAGAAAAGCGAACTGGGCATTCCACCGACTACACCCTTTGATGAGGAGAAGATCAGGACTGAGCCAACAGACGAAGATATTTGTTTACAAGCAACTCCTGCGACCAGTAATCAGCTACTGTTTCCCAGTCTGGCTCACAACTACAAAATCAGCGATGAACAATCTCCAAGTTTTCGAGAGGAAGATGCTAAGAATCTGCACCGGGCTCCACTTTGACCGGCAGCGAAGAAAGCATTACAGGAACGAGGATCTTTACAGAGAAGCAAAGATTATACCGCTGGACAAATACCTAGCAAATTCGGCGAAGAAGCTAGTGCAGAACACCGTCAATCACCCGAATCAACTAATGAGAAGGATGGCCACCCAGCAACGACATCCCGAGCCGAGGTACCTCAGTGTAATGGAGACCCTGGATGCCAATATTTTCACCGACAACGACGAAGCAGCCGTTTCCTTTTACGCTGACACAGGGTCAGCCTACAGCCGTGGCTAAACGCCAACCCTTTCCACCAAACCACACCCAAACCACCAATGGACAACCGGGACGGAACACCCCGAGAGCATCAAAGTCAACCGACTTTTAATTTTAAGTTGACATGTATAATATATATTTATATTTCCTATGAAATCTAAGCCAATGTATAACAATAGGCCCCCTATGCCATAAGATTTATATTCTTCAATGTATTTAATAGTCGTAAGTTAACTCAAATTGTATATAAATGTTCAATAAAAAAAAAAAAAAAAAAAAAACTAGAAAGATCGCATCTTTCTTCTTCACATCTCATCTTTTTTTGAATAAAACATGAAAAAGTGGAATAAACGCAAATCTTTTCGCAAAAAGATCAAATCTTTTCAACAATGAAAAACGACATAACATTCCGTAGTCAGACAGAATTAGAAGAGTCAACAAAATCTTTAAGCCTTTTAGAATCTGATCGAGAAGCTACCGAGTGCCTTCAATTTCGGTTTGGCCAGCAGGTATGTAACATTACGTTTTTTTATAATGTTTACTTTATCTCTTCATGAACTATTACATATTTTTAATAGAAGTAAATGGGCCTACTCAAAGCTATCCGGATAGGTTTGTGTGATTGTAATCTCTTATGAAAAAACAGCTGATGCAAAAACAATTCAAGCGAGGTATCGGAAATTTTTTGTATAGCCATTTAGCCTAGCTCCTAGCCCCTAGTGGATACGTACTCGAAAGCGAGTAATATTTATAAAATTTGAAACACTTGTAAGTATTCGTCGTGATAAGAACAGTTAAGATTTGTACAAACTGAATTGTTGTTGTGTGTAACTACATATACTGATTCATGGATTTTTAAATTGGTTGTTAATAGGTAGACTACAAATATAAAGATAACATACATAATATCCTAATGTCAATACGTTCTGATAAATAATTCAGTTAAAATTCGAAGCGGTCGTTAATATTATACAATATTTACCTACTTTTAATCACAAAATAGATGTATGAACTTCTACATGCTAAAATGTATGAGAAAACTTGTGTAAAAATAAGAGGAAGTTAGGTATAGTTATTGAGTTAAGAAATTATATTGTTCATTTTTTTATTAACGTTTTCGACTTTCTTTAAGTTGAAAATGCAACGCAGAATATAAAGAGGGTCGTAATATTTTATTATAACTAGAAAAGCTCAACATACAACATCACCTCGATTGAAAAAAGGGAAAGAAGAAACAAGAGCAATAGGCGGCGTTAAAGAGAGTATACCAGACAATTCCCCAAAAGAAACTACACTTGTTTGAGAGACAAGCATTGATACGTCAATGGTATACCGTATACCCTCTATCATTCATAACTGCTCACTACATTGATAGATTTAACATATTTACCTCAAGTAACCCTAAGTAATTATGTCGAATATGAAAACGAGTCTTCCTTTGATTGCATATTGATCACCTGAAAACGATTTCGAAGATCTGGAATTTGCGATTTTTTAATAACAAAATAGCATCGGGTCTAGCTTCCGAGGGCACTAATGAGATGCTATCAGTGTGGGTCGAAGCACCTAGCTTTAATTCCCTGAAGTTACTGTAAGGCTAGTCGCGCACATGCATTTTTCAGTTTCGCAACTGTTTGGTTGCAAAAATGAATCCTATTGACTCATATGGGACAGCGCGCACATGCAGAAACTATTCAGTCGTCGATTCGAGCAACTTTTCAGTTTGTGTTTTGCCACAAACTGGACGATTGCCTGAAAGGCTGAAATCGGTTTTCAATTTGTGTCATATAGAATAATATGTAACTGCGCGCACATGCAACCAAATAGTTGCAGATATTTTACCACATCGTTGAATTTTGTTTTTTTCCAAAGTGACTTATGTTCTCTGTGCGAAAGAGAACAAATTTATCTTTTCTTTTATTTGCTGAGCAAAAGAATAGGACAAAGGCGATTATAAAGGGTCCGCCAAATAACTTTTTTTTTTGAAAATGCTACTACTACATGGAGAGCTTCGGCTGTGTGGCACGTAGCTCCGTCCTGTTTAAACCAAATGTTGCCAATATCCTCCTCTTCAATTTTTGTGAACAAAAATTCGTTCAACATGGCCCGATAACTATCGCCATTGACTGTAACGGCCACTCGAAGAAAAATGGCCCAATTATGCCTCTGGATCAAAATCCGCACCAAACAGTGACTCATTTTGGGTGTATCGGCTTTTCAATGGTGTGCGGGTTTTCTGTGCCGCAAATGCGACAATTTTGATCAAAATGAGCTTCATCTGAAAAGATGATTTTTTTGGCAAAATCGGCATCTTCTCTAAATCGATCGCAGGCCCACTTAGCGAAGGAGCCATCTGAATGAAATTGTTTTCCATTATTAACCGGAAGGATTGTACTTTCAAATAAAAAAAGAAATTTGAGAAAATATTCAGTAGTTTTTGTATGTATGGGGTAAAAAATTTGAATAAATATTGTCGGTGTGTTGGTTAGGTTCGTTGCGATTGCTTGTGGAGTTGGTATTGGCATTGTATATCCAATCTATAGTATTCTCATGAAACACGATTTTGTAGGTAGACATTTGGTCGATAGGTTCGCTGTGATCGCCTTACCGAGATCCCTTAACAAAAATTAGTATTACATTTGGACGCATAGATGGCCACGAGCTTTTTTTCTTCATGAGAATACTATAGAATTTATATACAATGTCATTGGTCAACTTGTGACTAAACTGTTTTGTTGCAGTAGCAGTTGCATGTGCGCGACTAGCCTAAGGGTTAAATTAATTACTTTTTATTTTTTTGCAAAGATACTGAGTTTCGCGTAAAATGTGCACAAAATTCAGAGCATGAAAGTTGAAACTGGAAAAGAAAAAAAATTCTATGGGAGAGGGGTTATATTCCCCTTTGCTTAAATACTTAAAATAGAAAATTAGTAAACAGTTTCGACAAAAATTGTTTTCAAACTTCAAATTTTCTCAAAAACTTGAAGACATAGGTACAAACTGGTAAGCATTCGAAGTTCTTACTTACATTAAAAACTAAAAGCCAAATAAATGCTTAGTTGGCGCTGATTTGTATTTCGTGTGTTATAAGAACTACCCTAAGTACCTATATTAGATTCAGACGAGAAAGAAATCATATCGGTGTGGAGGGGTATATTTCCACCCGTTCAAGAGGGAGGGATAATAAAAAAAATATATAAAATAAAAAAAAAAAAATATATAAAATAAAAAAAAAAAATAATTTAAATTAAAAAGCATTTTTTAAAGATACAAATCCATTCTCTAATATAATTTTCAAATAAAGTTTTCTTTATAAATAGCTTTGGAAGAGAAAAATAATTTTCAATATTAAAAACTTATAATTTTTTTTTTTTAATTTTAAGCTAGAAAATTATTTTCCAAAAACCACCTAGGTATTTACTAAAAAAACTTTATTTAAAAAGCATATTAGAGAATGGATTTGTGGCTTAGGTTAGGTTAATGGTCTGATAGTTGATAGTCTTGTTACCGTCATACTAAGATAAATGTTGATCCTTTGTGATAGCCTAGGAATTGTAACCCTCATGTTAATAAACCTATGTAATTCAAGCCCGTTAAGGGTGTTGATGAGTTTCAGCAAGCTATAGCTTGAAGGGTCGGGAGAGTATTTCTAATTCATTGAGGAAATGTCTGTCGTTATACAATCACCTGGTTGAGGAGAGGTTTGTTGCTTTAAAAAAGCTATTGCGTGGCATTTTAAGTATTTCCGTGGTGGTTTCTATTTTGAGTCAACTTTTTAGAAAATTACCTTTCCGCTTGAACGGAGGTAAATAGACCCCCCACCAAAACTTTTTTTCTCGAAAGAGTCTAAATATAATCTAGGTATGTACCTACCGTAGGGTGGTCGTTATAATGGTTTTTTTTTTAGTTTTAATATTTAATTCTTTTTTTAAATTAAATTTCCCCGTTTTTTTTTGGAAATTCGCGTAAAATCTGCCGAAAAATTCAGAGCATGTAAGTGAGAAGTAGACAAGAAAAACATCTTATCGGAGGGGAGTAATATCTCCCACCACTTGGACGGGAGGGGCAATTTAATAAAATAATTGCAAAGAAAAAAAAAATAAATAAAAACAACGGAAACACTTGCAGTAATATTTTGAAGATTTTTTGGAAAGCCAGAAGTCAGTTAGTTGAGTATACCTGTCATGAGAAAGTGCTTCTCATTTAGCCGTTCGGACTCGGCAAAAAACTGTAGGTCCCCTCCATTCCTGCCAACAAAACTCGCACACAGGAATGGTTGAGAGTTGTAAGTCACTAGGCCCTTGTTCTCCACGAGCTGTTGCGCCACCCAATTTATTTATTTAATTTTCCCAGAGGTAAATAAGGAACCTACTATCTGTTGGTATTTTGAATGGCCATTCCATGTTCAGCAAGTCAATTAGCATTACTCAATTTAATATGAAATGTATTGAAATGCTTTATAAGTCTGCCGGCTACTGGCTCTTGGACTATTCTATCAATGATGACTGGACGTCAGATGAGAGATAAACTTAATTAAAATTACTGAATTATCAAATAATAGGTACCTACTCACTTGGTCATAATCAAATCATCTTTTTCATACAAATGCTGGGTATATTATGACTAACTAGATATAACACATCACACAGGCCGTGTGATCCCAGGCAGCTTTTTTATGCTTCCATTTCTTTGTTTGTTTTATTAAAGCTATCACTTTGGCCTAGACTATTCTTTTATATAATGAAGATTACAGACTATTGATAGCTCCATTGATGTATGCACAACTGCAATGGGCAAATGGGCGTCTACGCCTATCTTTAAATAAACATTCAGACACATCCGTTTGATTGTTTCAGCCAGTGTTCACAATCAAAATAAACAAAACAATATGCTATACATAAATAGCTATAATTTCCTAGAGGAAGAGAAAAGCCACTGACCAATGTGTGACAGTGGCATAGAATAAAAGACTCAATGCTGCAAGTTTATTTATAAAATGTTTGCCAACTTCAACCTCAACTAAGGTTTGTTCTTTTTCTATGGGTTTGTTGCTATCATCTTCCCAACTACCGAACGGTACGTGTTATTACTCCCAATGCAGGGATTAAGGGAACGAATAATACATGCGCAATATTACTTTGAATTCCCAAATCCATTTCAAATTTCTTCCTGCTCCTGTCGCATCATCCTTCTTTCAATATACATACATACATTAAAAAAGAGGAAAACTTTAAAGAAGAAATGTATTCTATCAAAACAAAAACATTTTTTTTCTACATTTCGGATGAAATTACAGGTAAAAGATGAAAGGTGTTTCCAAATTCCATAGGCTACTTCTGGGTGTATAAGTTTTTATAAAACTTCATTTACTCCGAAAAAAAAACACAAAATTAACCTAATTAACAGAGAGATAGAGAGATGCCCCGAAAAGATTAAAGTTTCTTTCTATGTTTTTATAGTGAAGCGAGTTTTCGTTATTATTTTTATTTGAAGAAGAAAATTCATAAGCTACGAAATAAAAAAATCCGCTTTTTTCTAACCTGATTTTATATAAATGCTGTTTGCCTTTTTGAACACAGATTAAAGTGAATTCAGACTTTTATTTTATAGGAATTTCGTTTAAGCACTCAGTTAGAATATTTTTAACACCTTGCGACACAAAACAAAAATATGAATAAATAAATTCCTTCACAAGAGAACCAACCACAAAAATTTCACAAGAATGGACAAATTCCGACCGACGTTTTCAAGAAAAACAAATCAACTAACTGTAAATGTAAAAGTAAGTAAAATGCAAATGGAAAAACTGTAGTGCTGTCGCAGTTGCTCTCCATGATCCACGGCCACGATTCCCGCTCGGAATATGTGTGTGTAGGAATGAAGATACAAGTTTATGTTGCACTTCTTCGCACCTTCAGAATTCTTAAGGTTTTTTGATATAAAATGTTGTATGCCGTTCTCTGTTTTGCTTTAAATGGAAGTTGTTTTGTTTATATTCGAAAATTCGAAAAGGGCTTTTGATAAGAGAGAGAAATAGTGGTAGCCAAATAATTGTAGTTAGTGAAAAAGAGAATGAATGAGGTTTTAGCCTGAGAGTGAGAGTGACAGGAAAAAATGATGTGTGATAAGAAGAAGAGTCACGATAGTTTGTTGTTGTTTTGTGATAAGATATTTTTGAACATTCAAACTTACTATCCATATGAAAGCATAGATGTCGTTGGTATTTGTTTTTTATGTTTCCGGTTGTCATGAAATGCCAATGGCCCCTAAACGTGTTTTTTTTTTAAATCTGTTCAGTTTATAGCTGCGTTATTTGGCATGTTCAATGGACTTTGCCAAAAAAAACGACATCGGGACATTTCAATTTGTATTTACCTTTTGCCTTGGTCTGCCATTTTGTATTGAACATTAGGCGTTTTCCTTAGGAGGTGGCGAAGTACTTGCAAGTACTTTGCTAGATTTTTTCAATGGAACACATCAAACTGCTTTCCCATGTAAAATGTATCTACTCGCACAAGAGAAGAGAGCATGTGCAGTTGGTAGTACTAGATTAGGGTTTTCATCTACTCATAAGTACTTTGCCATCTCCAAAGGAAAACGGCTATTATGTCTGTTCGTGTACTTCCCAAAACTACGAATTTCTGCGACGTCCCTGCAACCCCACTGCTTGGGCTCGTTATAAGATTTGGGGTGGGTGCGAGGTTGGGTGTATGCAAAGTTTCTTTTGCATTTAAGGAATCTGGATTTAATTATTAAACTTTGAAATAAAATCGAATTTTGAATTTGTTTGGTTCGGCTTTATTTCTCTGTTAACATTGGGCTTTATTTCACTTTGCCACATCGAAATAAGGCCGGATTTCGAAATTCGGCTTTATTTCTATCGGTGTTATTTCACGTCACCGCTTTGTTTTGCTGTCCTTTTTTCAGACAATATTATTTTGACTTGAAAAGAAACACAGAGCGCTCACCTGAGTCGACGAATTCAAAATTTGTTTTCCAGTATTTGACAGCAAAACTGGGAGCAATTCTATGATTACTCAGAAATATAAACTGAACAAATGCCTCTAAGGTGCCAGTTTTAGCTGTCATTGAAAAATTTAATGATTGATTTTGGGACGCTTGGAAAGTAAAATCAGTGGTTATTATTATATATATTATTATTTTGATGCCAAATTAAAGCTCTTGCCTTCATTATTATTCCTCGCAAAGAAAAAAAAAATTAATTTTGGCCCAGCCTTTCACATAAAATGAGTTTTATTATTTAAAGGATTGAACTATACCTTACCAATGATCATTGAAATATTCAAAGACTTTTTATGCGGGAGGTGGGGTCTTATTGATTTTTGTTTCAGCTAGAAATATTAATTGAGCCTTGAACTTTATTTTCCATAAAAACAATAAATGATTCTGCTTTCTAAACGCCTCACAACTGAAGAATAAACTTTTCAATGAAGAGCTTCAATGAAAGCCATAACTGGACGCTAAAGGCCAGTTGTACAATCGTTGTTCAAATTTTGACCCGATTTCGGTGAGTTTACTGAGGCTCAACGATGGTTCAGGGTTTAGGTAAGTGTAAATAGCCAACTACATGCTTGAACCATCGTTCAACCTTATTTAAATCACCGAAATCAGTGAGCTCAAATTGCTGAACCACGGATCAAAATTTGGAACATGTTTGTACAATTAGCCCTAAATGTACATACATTTTATGGGTGTTTTATATATTAAGTGATCTCAGAAAAATTCTCTCAAAAATTCCTCTCTTTTGGGAATTGTCCAGTTTATTTTTCTGAGGTCTCAGAGAATTTCCCCAGTTTTGCTGTCAAATACTAAGTAAATAAAAAAATTGGATTGCTCTGCTCAGGTGAGTGCTCTGATATATAAAACGAATAATTAAATAATATAATAATTAAGGGATCTCCGTAAGGCGATCACAGCGAACCTATCGACCAAATGTCTACCTACAAAATCGTGTTTCATGAGAATACTAAGAGTGTGTTGTTTTATATTATGTGTGAAGTGATCTTATTTATATTTAATTCTCTTGCTCTGTCAAAGGACGGAGGAAAATTACTGAGCGCTCAAGAAATATAAACTCGCTAATTATCTATCGGGATCGGGATCTGGATTAACTTTGGACACGTGCTCCCAAAACAGTTATGAAAATTTCCCATTATTTTTTTTACTATTTCACAAAGTACTTTATAATAACACATTAAGGGTATTCATGCAACAGCGTTAAGTAAACTTCGTAAATCTGTCAAATTTTCCATACAAATTGTGACAGAATTACGAAGTTTTAAACTTTACAACGTTTACGATGACCTTACGCTGTTGCATGAATACCCTTATTATGAGTATTCATGCAACAGCGTAAAGTCGTCGTAAACGTTGTAAAGTTTAAAACTTCGTAGTTCTGTCACAATTTGTATGGAAAATTTGACAGATTTACGAAGTTTTAATCTTTACTACGTTTACGACGACTTTACGCTGTTGTATGAATACCCCTATTAGCTTTGTTCATTGAGGAGAAATAAGGCGTATTTTTCCAAATAAAACCTCTGGGCGCTCAGAGGGTCATGACTAAGGTACACAAAAGTCCAAAGTTCCACTCAAAACTGTCTATGGAGACTTTCTGTCCGAGATGCGCGCCGGTCTTGGATGTCATTTCATTCACCGTTAAACCCATTTCCTTTGCTTCCTTTTCAATCCTCACGAAATTACCACAGACATCACCCCTTTTTCGTCCCGTTATATCAATATCATTGGCGTAACCCGGAGGCCACACGAGAGAGTACTCGCTAGCGAGTTGGGTACATACATTAATTGTCAAATCACTCGCCGCTCTACTCGCTTCCCAACTGGCTTCAAAAAAGGCAAGCCAGTTGGCTAGCGAGTAGGAAAAGTTTCGATGTATTAGTAACTCGCTAGCGATTACTCGCTCGTGTGGCCTCAGGGTAAGCGAGTATTTGGACAGACTTTTGAAAGCTTGTGCCTCTAGTGTTGACGTGATAGGTTTTTACTATTCGAACGATGCATAACAGCACGTTGCCTTGCCAAAAATCTCGAAATCATCTTTGACATTAAAGATATTTGTGAGGTCTTTGCTGACCTTGATGGGCAGCACGCATTCTCCATCGTCATCCTACACAAATGGCTTAACAGATTTGCCTAAACTTGACATTGCGCTCGATATGCCCTATGGTAGACTTTCCCGGCGCTCACAAAGTATGGCGATGTTAAGGAGGCTAGTGCCTCTCTAAACAGTGCAGTCCAGAGGATTAATTTTCTTGAGGGTCGGGCAAACAATGCTGAGTTTCCTTTCATATTTTCCCGATAAGTTGGTACATACTCCAAACCAATTTATCGCCAGGCACTTTGAAAAGCTCCGCCGGAAGGCCATCAGCTCCAGCAGATTTAAAATGTGGTGCAAGTACCATGCAAACATTATAAAAAGTACGTGAAAAAAGCAAATAGTATCCGTGAACTCTGTTTATAAAGAAAGGTGACCTCGAAAGACAACGGTACACTCGGGCGTAGTATGGGTACTTTTTATGGGGTCGGGCTTCGGGCATATTAAATTGAAAAAGAAATGCCCAATTCAGTTGTTTATTTTTGGTAGGCATTTTCATGTTTTTGTTTTTAATTCGATGAAATATGCAAGCTCCTATGTCATAACAAAACCCAAAAGAAAAATAAAAATATTTTTTTTACTATTCCTAACAGATTCTTTATTCTCTCCTAAATCGTGGTTGACTGAAAATCATGATTTTGAAATAATTTGAATACGTGAGTACGGTGCTTGACTATTTGTTGGTAAATAGTAAATACCTTTAGCCTTTTTGTAATTATTTGGATCACCTAAACGTACTCCTGTTAGCCTTTTACCACAAGAGGAATTTTCCATACTTTCAAGATCACTACATTCAACGGCTAAGAATGTATTCCTGTCTTCTTTGCTAAGGGCTTCTGCAAAATACGCAAGCGACCTTCCATGGGAGCAAAAAAAGTCACCTTCACATCCCGGTTGTGACTGTCCACCATTTGGATAGAATGATGCCTTTCCAATTGGATTATAGAAACCTAAAATTCCTCCATTGGTCTGAATTGTCTCCACATACACGGCATCGGTGCTGGATAAACGTTTTTCGGAACGCTTCAATCGGAAAAGAGGCATAGCTGGATCTAGTCCAACGATGGTTTGAACTTTTCCACGCTTCACATTCTTTCCAGTGAATCCTGCAACATGTGCACCCAAACTATTCCCATATATTGTTAGAGTATCAAATGAAAGTTTAGCCTCGTCATGCATCCAGTCGATGAATTCTGCGACTATTTTTCCCGCTTTGGAACATCTTTTTTGGGAAGTAATGTAAAAAATTGAACTGGCATAAACGCTCCAATCAACCGAAATGAAATTGTACTGTCTGTTTGTGCCGTTCATTAAAAGTGCCTCACGAATAGACCATCCAGCTGAGTATCCACCCATCCAGCCATGAATCATGAATCTATTTTAATTAAGTTTGTCATTAAATTTATGAACTTAAAAACGCCCGTTTTTAACCTTACCTGGTTGGGTTTTTGTAGTCGAATTTTGAACGTGCTAGCGACTCCATGTCGTCCTTGATGATTTCAATGGGTTCTGTTGGATTTGCTTCAGTGTATAAGAAAAACTTTACTTTATCGAAATTCTGATAACTCTCGATTTCATTCGCAAGACCCGCCTCTGCAATGGCCTGGTTCTCTGTCATCCAAATGAAACTACCATTTTTTTGTGGAATAGGCCAAATTCTGTGTTCCTCCTCTTGGTCAGCTGGAAATGATATAACTGCGGGAAAAAGATATTTAAGATATATTCTTCTTTCAAAATCATGCCCTATACTCTTGTAATACATACCTCCTTTAATGAGTCCCAAAATCAAGACCGCTGCTGCTGCTGCTCCAACTATGATGTGTTGCTTCATTGTTATTGATTGATTTCTAATACAAATTTCTGTGATGAATTTGCCTTTTATAACCAAAATAAATTGACCAGTGAGTTTTTATTTTAAAACATGAAAATTCTTATCATCGCAATTAATCGAAATGTTAATAAAAATTGTTATTTTTAATTCCTTAATATACATTTTTGCACATACAAAAACCAGATAAATCTTCAATAAATTGGTTTACTTGCTTGAGAACATAAATAATATTATATATTTTTTATCAGCCAGTCATCAGTCAATAATTCATAAATTAAGAAAAGGTAAATATTTTTATGATTTTAAGAGCTCTGTCACACGATACAACAAAGAGCTTGCATAGGTTAATTGCGTGACAAAATAATTGTCTGATTTGAAAAATCTTTTAAGAATCGACCAATTCGATGGTTTGTGAGAATTATTTTCGTTCGTTTTGTTCCATTCTCCCTCCTTGCACACAGGACCAAATATCCTCCGAAAAATTTTTCATTCGAAAGAGCCCAATATCAGCTCTCCCTCTATACGTATCGGACAACACTCAGCACCAACGCCACAAAGCAGGGCTGTCAATATAAGGGTTTTATAGAGCACCAAACTGAAGTAGCACCGGTTTGGGTAATTCTTCATCGGATCTCCACTATAGACCAAGAGCTGGTAGCAAATTTTATGGGTGAAGGTATAACCAAAATTCACGAACGTTTTTGTTGAGGTTATTGAGCCTTGATTTCAAATCCAGTCGTCTGGCAGGATTCTTTTGTCGCCAGGGCTGGAGATGGGGGGGGTGAAAACGGTGATTTTATGGATTTTTGGGTAGGGGGTGTAACCACTTTTATATAAGCTTAAACTATAGAGAACTACGCTTTGGTTATAAATTTTGGGGTCCCAGACGTTTTAAGTGTCGCCACACCCAGCCAGACGCCCACAAAAAGTGTCAAAAAATCAATTTTTGTGGTCAGGGGTATAACCAAAAAATTGATATGTCAAAAAATCATAAAAAATCTCCTCATCACAAAAATATGCATGCCAGACGTTTTAAGTGTCGCTAAAACCAGCCAGACGGCCCAACAGCTCAAAAGGGGCGAACATTTATTTTTGATGTCGTGGGTATAACTAAAAATTTGGTATGTCAAATAATCATGCAAAATCGCTTCGTCATAAAAATATGCATGCCTGACGTTTTAAGTGTCGCCACAACAAGCCAGAAGGCCCAAGCTCAAAAGGGGCGAAAATTAGTTTCTGACCCCGTGGGTATAACCAAAAATGTGATATGCCAAAAAATCATGAAAAATCTCCTCATCACAAAAATATATATGCCAGACGTTTTAAGTGTCGCCACATCAAGCCAGATGGCCTAAGCTCAAAGGGGCGAAAATTAGTTTTTGACCCCGTGATTATATCCGAAAACGTGATATGCCAAACAACCATGAAAAATCTCCTCATCCCAAAAATATACATGCCAGACGTTTTAAGTGTCGCCACATCAAGCCAGACGGCCCAAGCTCAAAAGGGGCGAAAATTAGTTTCTGACCCCGTGGGTATAAACAAAAATGTGATACGCCAAAAAATCATGAACAATCTCTTCATCACAAAAATATACATGCCAGACGTTTTAAGAGTCGCCACATCAAGCCAGAGGGCCAAAGCTCAAAAGGGGCGAAAATTAGTTTTTGACCCCGTGGGTATAACCAAAAATGTGATATCCCAAAAAATCATGAAAAATCTCCTCATCACAAAAATATACATGCCAGTGATGAGGAGATTTTTCATGATTTTTTGGGATATCACATTTTTGGTTATACCCACGGGGTCAAAAACTAATTTTCGCCCCTTTAAGCTTGGGCCGTCTGGCTTGATGTGGCGACACTTAAAACATCTGGCATGTATATTTTTGTGATGAGGAGATTTTTCATGATTTTTTGGGATATCACATTTTTGGTTATACCCACGGGGTCAAAAACTAATTTTCGCCCCTTTTGAGCTTTGGCCCTCTGGCTTGATGTGGCGACTCTTAAAACGTCTGGCATGTATATTTTTGTGATGAAGAGATTGTTCATGATTTTTTGGCGTATCACATTTTTGTTTATACCCACGGGGTCAGAAACTAATTTTCGCCCCTTTTGAGCTTGGGCCGTCTGGCTTGATGTGGCGACACTTAAAACGTCTGGCATGTATATTTTTGGGATGAGGAGATTTTTCATGGTTGTTTGGCATATCACGTTTTCGGATATAATCACGGGGTCAAAAACTAATTTTCGCCCCTTTGAGCTTGGGCCATCTGGCTTGATGTGGCGACACTTAAAACGTCTGGCATATATATTTTTGTGATGAGGAGATTTTTCATGATTTTTTGGGATATCACATTTTTGGTTATACCCACGGGGTCAAAAACTAATTTTCGCCCCTTTAAGCTTGGGCCGTCTGGCTTGATGTGGCGACACTTAAAACGTCAGGCATGCATATTTTTATGACGAAGCGATTTTGCATGATTATTTGACATACCAAATTTTTAGTTATACCCACGACATCAAAAATAAATGTTCGCCCCTTTTGAGCTGTTGGGCCGTCTGGCTGGTTTTAGCGACACTTAAAACGTCTGGCATGCATATTTTTGTGATGAGGAGATTTTTTATGATTTTTTGACATATCAATTTTTTGGTTATACCCCTGACCACAAAAATTGATTTTTTGACACTTTTTGTGGGCGTCTGGCTGGGTGTGGCGACACTTAAAACGTCTGGGACCCCAAAATTTATAACCAAAGCGTAGTTCTCTATAGTTTAAGCTTATATAAAAGTGGTTACACCCCCTACCCAAAAATCCATAAAATCACCGTTTTCACCCCCCCCATCTCCAGCCCTGGCGACAAAAGAATCCTGCCAGACGACTGGATTTGAAATCAAGGCTCAATAACCTCAACAAAAACGTTCGTGAATTTTGGTTATACCTTCACCCATAAAATTTGCTACCAGCTCTTGGTCTATAGTGGAGATCCGATGAAGAATTACCCAAACCGGTGCTACTTCAGTTTGGTGCTTTTGGGCCCTCTGGCTTGATGTGGCGACACTTAAAACGTCTGACATGTATATTTTTGTGATGAGGAGATTTTTCATGATTTTTTGGCATATCACATTTTTGGTTATACCCACGGGGTCAAAAACTAATTTTCGCCCCTTTTGAGCTTGGGCCCTCTGGCTTGTGGCGACACTTAAAACGTCTGGCATGTATATTTTTGTGAAGAAGAGATTTTTCATGATTTTTTGGCGTATCACATTTTTGGTTATACCCACCAAATTTTTAGTTATACCCACGACATCAAAAATAAATGTTCGCCCCTTTTGAGCTGTTGGGCCGTCTGGTTGGTTTTGGCGACATTTAAAACGTCTGGCATGCATATTTTTGTGATGAGGAGATTTTTTATGATTTTCTTACATACCATATTTTTGGTTATACCCCCGGCATCAAAAACTAATTTTCGCTCCTTTTTGAGCTAGGGCCGTCTGGCTAGTTGTGGCGACACTTAAAACGTCTGGCATGCATATTTTTGTGATGAGGAGATTTTTCATGATTTTTTGACATATCAATTTTTTGGTTATATTATACCCCTGGCCACAAAAATTGATTTTTTGATACTTTTTGTGGGCGTCTGGCTGGGTGTGGCGACACTTAAAAGGTCTGGGACCCCAAAATTTATAACCAAAGCGTAGTTCTCTATAGTTTAAGCTTATATAAAAGTGGTTACACCCCCTACCCAAAAATCCATAAAATCACCGTTTTCAACCCCCCATCTCCAGCCCTGGCGACAAAAGAATCCTGCCAGACGACTGGATTTGAAATCAAGGCTCAACAACCTCAACATAAACGTTCGTGAATTTTGGTTATACCTTCACCCATAAAATTTGCTCTCAGCTCTTAGACTACTTAGATTTCGTTCGAGGGCAACATGTTTACTCCGACGTAGGAACGCTGCTTAACTACTTCGAAGTTATTGCTATCAACAGTGAAGCTTTTTCCTAGCTGGCTTACAGATCTTTAATTGATTGTTGAAAGCATGTATTTGGTCTACCATTTGTGCTAATCGACAGAAGATACGCCTCTTATATCCTTGACGTGTGTACTTTTTGAGGGCAAATGTTGACTCTCCTCGTAGAAAGAAGAGGGCGAACGCAGCATACCAGCTCAAGGAGATCGAAGAGTCTGGCGATTGAGACAACACCCGTAAGTTCTATAAAAAAGCCAAGCAACTGAATGCTGGTTTTAAAAATTAAATGAAACGCATTTTTTTCGAGGCACAGGAAATAATAAATGTATTCAAGCAGGATTTCCAGCAGCTGCTGAATGGGCATCAGGTGAGCGAGAAAAAGAACGATAAGCGAACCCAACTCAATTCAATGAAGACCCAGTACCACCACCCATTATAAAATATTCACACTTAGCTATAAAAAAGAGCTCAAGAACTCCAAGAGCGGAGCTCTTTAAACACGGAGGGGATGTGTTGAAAGGTTGCATGCATAAACTTATCAACCTAGTTTGGGTGGAAGGAAGCATGCCGATGATTGGTCTATCATATCCATTCGTCTCATCTACAAAAAAGACTATCTGATGTCCTGCAACCCTGCAAGAACTATCGATGCATATCCCTGATAAAGGTAGCATACAAGATCCTATCCAAGGAACCTACTGTGTGATAGTCTTAGGCGGTTCTACAACACTATAAGGCCTTTTCCTTTGGAGGTGGCGAAGTACTTGCAAGTACTTTGCCAGCTTTTTTCAATGGAACACAACAAACTGCTTTCCCATGTAAAATGTATCTACTCGCGCATGAGAGCATGTGCAGTTGGTAGTACTAGATAAGGGTTTTCATCTACTCGTAAGTACTTCGCCACCTCCAAAGGAAAACGGCTATAATCGGCAAGTTCCAGTGCAGTTTCCGACCAGACAGATTGACCATACACCAAATATTCACTCTCAGACAAATCCTGGAAAAGACGAACAAATTTTCATTCGAGACTCAGCATCTATTCATTGACTTCAAAAAGCTGCATCATTCATCTTCAGGAGCTCTTTATGGCGATATCTGAACTTGGGTTCCTGGAAAAACTATTTTGTTTTATTGCATGACAGAAGAAAATTCGTGATGCAATGTGAAACTAACACAGGGTTTCGGTAAGGAGATGCGCTGTCATGTGATATCTCTAATCTCGTTAGCAAATAGTGCACAGGGCAGGCGGTTACACCGTTGTCAAACTTACACACACACTACTGAATGACGCCATTTTATAAATGACTTCTTCAAGCATTTGTCAATTTTGACAAGTAGTGCGACGAATAACTGCTTACACTTTACATATGCGTCTGTTCCAAATCTACTCCATCTTGAATTCAGGAACAGAAAAAGACTGCGAAAACATTACTCGGAATAGTTAATCGAGGGTTTTTGGAGTAGGAGGAATAGTTAATCGAGGGTTTTTGGAGTAGGAGGAATACTCCGAAAGTCTAATCAAAAACGACATTAGACAGATTTAAGCTGTTTACAATTTTACTACGTTTACGACGACTTGAATGAATACCTTAATGTCATTTTCGATTGGATTTTCTGACTGTTCTACTCCGTAATGACGCCATATTATAAAATGACTTCTTCAAAAGCATTCATCACTTTTGACAAGTAGTGCGATGAAAAACTGTATGTGCATGCGTGTGTTCCAAATCTACTCCTTCTTTAAATCGGGAACAGAAAAATACTCCGAAAACAGTACTCCGAACAGCCAATCGAAGGCTTTTGGAGTAGATGGAGTGAAAATGGAGTAGAAAAGGCGTACTCCGAACGTACAATCGAAAACCCCATTAATAGGCGTTTTTCTTTTTTAGTTCAGAGCAGAGCCTGAACTGTCAAACAAAAAATTGTGTTTCTTTTTTAGCTCTGAGTGCTCAGAGCTACAAATTTGTGTTTCTTTTTTTGTTCTGAGCTTGTTCAGAGCGCGCTCTATGAGCTCAGAATAAAATGGCTGAGCAGATAGAGTTCAATGCTGAACACATTGCATTTGACAGCTATTGTTCAGGTGTGTTTCAAAAATAGTTCAGAGCGCTCAGAGCACACTTGTTCAGATGAAGTTCAGAACATGCTCAACATGCTCGGACTCTGTTCAGAGCTCTATTCTGCATTAAAAAAGAAAAACGCCTAATATCTATACATATTGTAATATTTTCTCAGGTTCGTTAATAAAACTTATTTACTTTATTCAAAACGTCCACTTATTTATTTCGCAAAATAAAACACTTTACTTTTCTTACAACAAACAAAACGATTTATTATTCACCACTGAATTAGTTCACAAACTTTACTTTTCACTTTTATTACAACCAACTTTATCCATTCACGATTAAAAATAAACTGTGCCGCTGCCGTTCAAACCTGTGCCTTTTATACTTGTTTTCCAAACTCTCGAAATAAGGAGAACGTTCTGGTCTCTGCTTCCAGAGCTTTCCGTAGGGGAAATTTCCCAATAATTTCCCTTCCAAAAGCTTTATTTGACAGCTGGTAAATCTGCTATAATCCGGCAGATGGCGCTTCCTTCGTTTGAGAGTTGCTATAATTATAGCTAATAAGGGTATGTTTGCACTGCGACCGTAAGTTTTATTGTGTTCGTTTGTTAGCTTTTCGGAGTCGTTATAGTTAAAATTTGGAAAGTCATTACACTGCCCCCCTCTTAGGATTGATCGTCCCGAGCAAATCCATCACTTCCTTCACCATTATAACGATGTAAACGGTCGATGTGAACTACTTTTATTTTGCCTCTTAATCCTCTCCGAATGCGGTAGACGCCATCGTTTACTCGTGTTACAACAGTATAAGGGCCTTCCCAATTTTGTTGAAGTTTCAGTGACATTCCCCTCCGACGCTGGGAATTATAAAACCAAACAAGGTCTCCCGCTTGGAATCCTGTCCTTGTTGCTTTTGTGTCGTACCGCTTTTTCATCCGACCACTTGATGGCTTCATATTTGCCCTTGTTCTTTCCTGAACGTCACTCAGCCTTTCTTCTTCATTTCCCTTATCACTCCGATTCATGGGGCCAGTCTGTTGAATTTGCACTATCCTTTCGTTGTTCTTCAATGCCTTCTGCTGAGTTTTGATTGTCAGGATACCGTCCATTGAAACCGTTGAGATGACATCTTTGGCATCATACCCCTTTGGTAGCTGGTACTTCCGTACAAACTGACGACTGATGTAGCCATGTTCATCTTCACGTTCATGATTTCCTTCCACTACCACGCTGTTGCCAACAGTTTTGACCATTAACTCATTTGGCTTGAAATGGCTGACATCCATGCACACTTGAAATCCGTCCGTTCCAACTTTGTAGTTTTCTTTGGAATCACGCTTGTCACCCTTTTGACGGATAGGAGTTAACTGCAGCGGAGTCACTTTTGGGCGATATATATAGCTTCCCGAGTCATCCTTTGGGGCAGTCCTCATTTTCCTTTTACTCCAATCGTAAATGGGATCGGCTCTTAATCGCTGGATGGAAGCAACTTCCTTTTCTTTTTCATGCGTGCAATTATTGTAGTCTGGTTTCCATGGTCTTCTAGGTGGCAATCTGCATTGGCGTTGGAGATGTCCAGTCCTGTTGCAATTCCAACATGGAGGTTTTCTAGGTGGCAGTCTGCACTGGCGTTGAAGATGTCCGATCTTGTTACAGTTCCAGCATCGAGCAAGTCCATCTCGCTGGTTTCTTTGGAACGCAGTTCTCTTGCAAGAACACTCCTCAACTCCTAGTTCTCTCAACCGATGAACTCCTTGAGAAGCCTGTTCTGCTGCTTCCATTGTGAGGGCGAATGCTAGTGCTTCAGGAAGCGTGCGTTTGCCAGCAGTTCGAATTGCTCGCTGAAGGTTGATGTCAGATACAGCACGAACAAAGGCTTCTGTTGCGAATTGGTTGATGATTTCATCTCCTGCAGCTGGATATGCCAGATGTGCCAATCGTTCGATGTCTGCTTGGAGTTGTTGCAGAGTTTCTCCTCTTTTCTGGACTCTGGAATTGAGTTGGACGCGGAAGACTTCTTGCATATGGCCATCTCCAAAACGTTTGTCAATGGCCTGAACGAGAGCACTGAAGTTGCCATTTTTATCTGCTGGTATGCTTTGTAACAGCTCAGCAGCAGGTCCTCTGAGGGCAAGCGTTAGAGCTATGCATTTGTCTTCCTCATCCCAGCCATTTGTTGCTGCGGCTGCCTCAAACTGCTTCTTGTAAATTGACCAAGAAGTTTGCCCATCGAAGGTTGGTGGATGCATCTCTTTTTTCTTTGGACAGTCGCCAGAACTTTCTCGAACCTTCATTTTCTTTACTTTATCTAATTCCTTTGTAATGGATTCGATTTTATCTTCGAACTTTGCTTCTATTGTCGATAATTGTTTATCTACAGTCGAAAATTGCTTATCGACACGCTCGTCAAGAGTAATAATTCTGTTGTCAAAAGCATCCAACTTACTTTCGAGCAGATTTGTCTGTTCTTGGAATTGTTGAAGAAGATTCCTCTCTTGTTTTTCTAGAAGATTCTTTTGTTCTTGGCTTTGTTGCTCGAATCGTTCGAGAAGATTCTTTTGTTCACTACGTTGTTCTTGGCCTTGTTGTTCAAATCGTTCGAGAAGATTCTTTTGTTCATTCCGTTGTTCTTGGCTTTGTTGTTCTAGAAGATTCTTCTGCTCTTGACTTTGTTGTTCGAAACGTTCGAGAAGATTCTTTTCCTGACTATCAAATTTGGCAAGCAGCTGAGACAGCATGTTGGTCATGCCCGATGTACTTACTTGCTCTTGCTGTTCTTCCATTTCAATGTCGAATATAAACGTGTCCGGGTATTTTCCACATCTTCTTAAATCTTCTTGCAGACGAATTATAAGATCATTCTTTGTTCCAGCAGTAGGAAGATCTCGCTTATTCAGTTCTGCCTTAAGTTCCACTAAATTTAAATCATTCAAAGATTTACCCATTGTCTCTTTTTTTTCACTTTTCACACAATAACTGAGTGCACAGATAAAACAAGTTTTATTCCACTTCTAACACCAATGTAATATTTTCTCAGGTTCGTTAATAAAACTTATTTACTTTATTCAAAACGTCCACTTATTTATTTCGCAAAATAAAACACTTTACTTTTCTTACAACAAACAAAACGATTTATTATTCACCACTGAATTAGTTCACAAACTTTACTTTTCACTTTTATTACAACCAACTTTATCCATCCACGATTAAAAATAAACTGTGCCGCTGCCGTTCAAACCTGTGCCTTTTATACTTGTTTTCCAAACTCTCGAAATAAGGAGAACGTTCTGGTCTCTGCTTCCAGAGCTTTCCGTAGGGGAAATTTCCCAATAATTTCCATTCCAAAAGCTTTATTTGACAGCTGGTAAATCTGCTATAATCCGGCAGATGGCGCTTCCTTCGTTTGAGAGTTGCTATAATTATAGCTAATAAGGGTATGTTTGCACTGCGACCGTAAGTTTTATTGTGTTCGTTTGTTAGCTTTTCGGAGTCGTTATAGTTAAAATTTGGAAAGTCATTACAATATTTATGTATGAACTCAACCTATGTACATAAATAAATGTTTTCAGACGTGAATATTAGCCTCGTTTTATTATCGCTCATAACCCATATGGTTCACCTCGTGAAAATAAAACGATGTGGGTTAGTGCAAATGCAGTGCTGTATATCAGCCTCTTTTTTCTTATGTTTATTTGTTTTTCATGCAAGCACTTGTCTCTGCTACAAATCGCTGACATCCATTCACAATGGTAAATAGCCCTCTGCCGGCCAGAGTGAAAACCTCTATCTGGGTTATTGAAATTAACCTCGATAGAAACCTAGATCCCATGTTGTTTTTGTAATACATGTTAAAAGATAACAATTGAATATGAAGAAAATTTGAAAAGAAATTCTTCTGTTTAAGTGGAGTGACCGAATATAGTTAAAGATAACCTCGACCCAGACCCAGAGATAATAAAACGCAGCTATTGTAATAATCTTGTAATCACGTGCGATTGAACAAGATTTCAAAGGGCACACCTCCAATTCTTAAAATTTGAAGTGTGCCTTTAAAAGCTCAAGTTTATTTGTTGATTTTATCGGAACATGTATAGTGGAACAGGTGGTAGTACAGTTTCGTAAATCACACTTTACTCTATCGTAGGTATAGTAATAATTATGCTTCGAGTCACTTGTAAAATTTGTTTTAAACAAAAATTGATAAGATTTCTTGATAGGCACCATCCTTGAGAAATTAATTTATGAAACTATGAATATGTAGATGTAGATATACCTTTCTTTAATTATCCACAATCTTTTTGGCACAAGAAAACAAGCTATTATCTCTAAAGTTTTCAATGTGAAACAATTTTGGCTATAATTTCGGTTCAAACTAGTTTACTCGTGTATGCGAATCTGGTTTTCCTAGAATTACACGACTTAAAAATCGCCAGTATTTCTGTCATTAAAGACCCATATTCGGTCTTGTAGAATATTATAGTCTCGTCTTGGTCTCGTCTCGTCTTGTTTTGTATTTATATTCTGTGTGTTATTGTGGACAGTCATATCCATATCGACCATGAGTTTAATTTGAGGCATGCAAGAAATTTACATTGACAATTGACAAATTCAATTTTTGTCTTTTCTGTCTATGTAGGTCAAAGTGACCTTAAACTCTCGGAAAATTCTTCGTCAAAAATGCTGAAATGCTTTGTAGATAGATAGTAGGTTTGTTCGTTGAGCCCTGAAGTCACCATGGGGTCGCCCCAAAGTGTTTTTTGAAAACCCTGACCTCACCCTGGTCAGCAAATTCTGTGTTTTTTGAGACCTAGGGTCGCCCTGAACTCGCCCTGAAGTAGAACTAGGTATTTCTGCTGGGCCACGTTGAGGTAT